>CM065806.1:121890031-124530031 GCA_033398695.1 Orobanche coerulescens
GATTTCAAGAAATTACCTTGATTAGGATGAAGAATCCACAAACATGTTGTTAATCCACACCACAACTTGAAGAAGATGAAATTATTTGAGTTTGATTATGCTAAATCGCCCAAAATATCGCCCACAAATCGCCCAAGGAGGAGAGGAAGAAGGAAAGTGATGAAATGAGGATGATTCCACAAGAAAAGGCTGATATAGGCAAATCAGACTGTGCCGCGGCACAGATGAGTGTGCCGCGCCCACGGCCAAAACTGCCCAGCACATCGCTTTGCGCCGCGGCCAGAATATGGGCCGCATGTACACCCCGCCCAAAGACAAAAGGCACATGGTGCAGCATTAGCTATTTCGACCATAACTCCTTCGTCCGGACTCCGATGGACTCACCGTTTGAACCATTGGAAAGTTAACTTGATTCTATATAATATTGAAAAGATTCAGAACTTTGGAGTTTCCAAGAATTAATGGTGATTTTACAAAGTCGAACTCATACGTGTAAAAGTCGCCTAAGAACACGGAATTCAACAGAACGACACTGAGACGAACTCGGATGACAAAAAGTGTAGAATTAATCATTCTCGGAATGAGGAAACGGTCACAATAGAGTTGCTAAGATGGAATTACACCAGAAAAAAAAAATTATTGGAAATCGAAATCGCGGATATTACATACTACCCCCCTTAAAAGAAGTTTCGTCCCGAAACTTAAAACAAGTTGGGAGAAGCAATATCCCGCCAGGAAAACTCAATGAGATACACTAGAACTGAAAGATCGCTTCTCATTGGCATCAGATGCCCATAAAAACACTGATTCACCTCCAAAGAAGAACAACAATGCACATATAGTCCTCGGAACCATATCTATCGCACGCCCAAGTCCCCATGACTTGACGTCTCGAATCACAATAAACAATCACCCAGATTATCACGAAATCTCGGTACAACACCAAAAGGAATGCATCAAACGATCTCAAAATCTCAAGATTCTCAAATACGATCATTATAAAATAGATCAACAATAAATGATCCACAACCACGATACATTATTACGGATTAAGTTATACAGTCATCCGAAAGACAAGGCTACATTTCAAATGTACCCAACATCGATATCCTCCATATCATCGATCTCCTCGATCCCAACGATTCAACGAAGACTCAAATATGAACTCACCGCTTAATATGATCCCGAAAGGTTACCAAAAACGAGAGTGACTATGATGAATGATAAATGATTAGAAATTCGACAAGGATCAAGAATGACTCACCGAGGTGAACTAATAACGCAGAGAGTGATAACTCAAATGAAATGATTGGAACCATTGTTCCCCGTGAAGTGAATGATTAGTTTGATAATTATAAGTCTCAGCGTGATTGATATATGATGAATGACTTATGCGAATGATTGAACGGCGATGAAATGAATGATTATCCTATTACCGAGCAAGAATTAACTTGCTCAAAACCGGTGAAGAATGTCCTATTGTATCACAGTTAAAGCAAACAACAGTCGAACTCGTCGTCTGAGATGAAGATGCTCTCCCAGCACGAAGACGACTAGAAAACGATCTCTTGGACGTCGGAGTCCGATGTCCCTCTGACAACTCTTTCCATACCGAGGCAGGAAAGTCATGTGATAATTACATATCTCGTATGAAGATTGCATTATGATTACGAGACGGAATAATAACAATGAGCATACATGCTCTAACACAATAAATGCATTAATAATGCAATAAAACGATCGACGACATGACGCCGGAATATGATAAGATCGCATGAAAGATCAAGTGATATGACAAGACTATCTGATGAAATTACTGAAATGATTACCTTGAACAAGTTCACAAGGTTGAAAATTTGATTCACAAGATCAACAACTGAACCGTGAGATGGACTAGATGATTAATGAATTAATTGAACAATGAGATTGACTGAGTGATAATGAATTAACTGAGCGATGAGATTGACTGAGTGATGAATGAATCAACTGAGCGATGAGATTAACTGAGTGATGAATGAATTGACTGAGCAATAAGATTGACTGAGTGATGAATGAATCAACTGAGCGATGAGATTGACTGAGTGATGAATGAATCAACTGAGCGATGAGATTGACTGAGTGATGATTGAATCAACTGAGCGATGAGATTAACTGAGTGATGAATGAATTGACTGAACAATGAGATTGACTGAGTGATGAATGAATTAATGGAACAATGAGATTAACTGGGTGATGAATGATATTGACTGAGTAATGATTGAATTAACTGAGTGATGAATGAATTAACTGAGTGATGAATGAATTAACTGAGTGATGAATTATATTGACTGAGTGATGAATGAATTAACTGAGTGATGAGATCAAAATGATGATTGAGGATTATTAACTGATGAATGAGTTGATCCTTAATGCTTACACAAGTCACACGTGCTCCAAAACAATTAGTCATGAATCAATCATAACACTAATATCACATATAGGTTTCAACAAAGCATGAACAATTAATGACATGATGAATGTATGAACATAAAGAGAATCGAGTCCTTACACAGGTCATACGAAGCTTCGAGGTCTCACGATACTAGTCCCAACTGACGACTCGATGAATGAATGACTCGTGCAGTCGTACTAATATTACGACTCACAAAACCCGACTGTCCAGATTGTCATAACCTGACAGTCCCACTACTACCGCATCGGTAGAGCCACATAACTCACATATCAGGGTATCTCACAACCCAAAATCTCTGATACCATCTTCTGTAACACCCCCAAATCCTATTGGGTTATTACAGTGCCATGGACCCCACGCCAGGAGATCCACCAGGCGAACATGACTAAAATACATTAAATTAAACAACAAGGGGAAATCATATTCCCTACCATGATATCCGACACAATATTCCAATAAGGAATTTCAACGACAACAATGGTCCTACATGGCCAAAATAAAATACAACAACATCCAAGAGCATCTGCTCGGGTAATACATAATGACAATGACTGACAGACTGAAGAACACTCCAACTGACTGACCAACATGAACAACTCGAACTAGTATCGCTCGAATGCCTCGTCGCCATCATCATGCCCCGGTGTCTCAACTCTCTCCTCAAAAGAACCTAAAACATGAAAACATGTTCCGCCCCCACGGGGTCAGTCATCCAGGTAATGAATATCAAATACATGTATAACATGATATGCATCCAAAGGCAGAATGAAATGGTACAATGATAATAATAATACGAGATGCTCACAAACCAAGGTAAGAACTGAGCATTCGTGAAACATTATGCCCACGGCATACTATTAATACCTGTTCGACAGGTTAGAACATTAGTGCCCAACGGCGAATCATAATTATAGAGTACCACAATGGATTACACGACATGAACTAAACCAGAACTGAATTAAATATGAATCACAATGAATTACATGAAGATGAACAAAACCGGAATTGAATTAATTATGAATCACAATGCACGAAGGCTCCAATGAAATTACCAAGACAATCACACAGGCCTGAAATCCACTCAGCCGAAGCTGTCAAATATCACAATCACATGAAGCCAAAACAGCCCGCAGTTGTTATTGATTAGGGCCGAAGCCATTCCACGAAGCCGTATCACCATTAGGGCCGAAGCCACGGCACAAAGCCGTATCAAAATTAGGGCCGAAGCCACGGCATGAAGCCGTATCACAATTAGGGACGAAGCCACGGCACGAAGCCGTATCACAATTAGGGCCGAAGCCACGGCACGAAGCCGTATCACAATTAGGGTCGAAGCCACGGCACGAAGCCGCATCACCATTAGGGCCGAAGCCACGGCACGAAGCCGTATCACTATTAGGGCCGAAGCCATGGCATGAAGCCATATCACAATTTTGATAGTGTGCTACCTTGAGTCGGCCAACACGATAATGATGACTCACGGATGGGCATTGTACTCGACAGTCCCAATTCAATAGCTCGATTACCTTAGAGTGGTCAATCGATAACAACGACACAACGGATGGGAACTATCCTCGATAGCCCCAATTCAATAACTCGATTGCCTTAGAATGGCCAACCGATAACAATGATGCAGCGGATGAATCAATACCTCGATTGCCTTAAAATGGTCAATCGAAACAATGATATAATGAATGATTGAACACTTCGATTTACCTGAGAACGGCCAATCGATAACAATGACACGATGAATGAGTGAATACCTCGATTGCCTTAGAACGACCAACCAATAACAATGATATGATGAATGATTGAACACCTCGATTGCCTTAGAACGGCCAATCGATAACAATGATACGAAGGATGTCTCGGCACCTTTAATCGGTTACCGACAACGATGAAGAGAAATGAATACGTCAACGCCTTTAATCGGCCAAAACAACATCAAGGACAAAACTCCAACATTAATAGCAATGATTACAATGACGTCTTAAATCGACATTAATATCAACAACAACGATCGATACATCGATACCGCGAACCGGTGATCGATAATAACATTCACAACGAGTATCACAATGCCTTGAACCGGCCATTAACGAACAATAAAAACATTTGGCATAATTGCCGAAAGGTATCGTATCGAACGATCTCTTAATATCAATGAATTCATGAAGAGACTAAGTCTCAGAATGATTCAACACATTCATACACATATATGATGATATTAATCTCATTGACTAGTACAAGTATAAAACTTGCCTCAACCGAAGGCGATGAAATCCTTCCACGAACAACGAACGGCATCCTCCGATAAATATAAGCGCTCAAACAACCTTGAATGAAATACAATTCATTCAATAACACAATATCGAACGAAAACAACACAACGATCGAAGGAAACTCTTTGAGTCATTTAATCGAACACTAAATGTTCAAAGTTCCTCAAGAACTTAAGAATCATCAATTGGGTTGAACGAATCAAAGATATGGATATACAATCCATATAACATGATTAATAATGTTTACAAACATCAATCGATTCATCAAATTTGGACGGAAAATGAAATCAAAGCCAAAACTCCCAAAAATCAAATTTTAGGAGATTTCAAGAAATTACCTTGATTAGGATGAAGAATCCACAAACATGTTGTTAATCCACACCACAACTTGAAGAAGATGAAATTATTTGAGTTTGATGATGCTAAATTGCCCAAAATATCGCCCACAAATCGCCTAAGGAGGAGAGGAAGAAGGAAAGTGATGAAATGAGGATGATTCCACAAGAAAACGCTGATATAGGCAAAACTGTACTGTGTGCCGCAGCACAGGATGAGTGTGCCGTGGCCCATGGCCAAAACGCCCAAAGACATCGCCATCGCTTTGTGCCGCGGCCGCCGTAATGGGTCATGCCCGCGCCACCCGCTCCAAAGACAAAAAGGAACATGGTGCAGCCTTAGCTATTTCGACCATAACTCCTTCGTCTGGACTCCGATTGACTCACCGTTTGAACCATTGGAAAGCTAACTTGATTCTCTATAATATTGAAAAGATTAAGAATTTTTGGAGTTTCCAAGAATTAATGGTGATTTTACAAAATCGAACTCATACGTGGAAAAGTCGCTTAAGAACACGGAATTCAACAGAACGACACCGATACGAACTCGGATGACAAAAAGTGTAGAATTAATCATTATCGGAATGAGGAAACAGTCACAATAGAGTTGCTAAGATGGAATTACACTAGAAAAAAAATTATTGGAAATCGAAATCGCGGATATTACAATTCACCCCCCCTCTAGACTTATTCCTAGACGACTTGTGACCTACAGTTACACCCGATGTGCTTCCTCGGCCAATCAACGTCTAGTGCAATTACAAGGCATTATTTTTCTAAGCCTATTATAGGGGGGCAGTCCTTAGATGGGCAATGGTGGGCAAGCGACTAGTCTTCCTCGTGCTGTCGAGCACCAAGCGTGCAATCTTCCTAGAGGTAAGGGGGCCTCTAGGGAGCCAACTCTAAGCATTCGAAGTGTGCGAGGAGTTCCCGAGCGAGTTGGAAATCGTTAGGGCGGCGTAGAACCTAAGTGGTCTGCGTTGGGCTTAAGGTTGGCATGGAGGCTCTAGTGTGACCGGAGGGATGTCGTCGGCCATATAACACTTCCTCTATGTCGATTGGGCAATCGAGGCACTCATCTAAATCATACGCCTCGTGAGCTTACTCGTAAGCATTAGCTATCGGTTCCGGCTATGCTGCGGGGGATCGTTGGCTTGTACATGTGGTTGCGAGACAACACCACATTGCGGATTGAAGGTAATATGTCGGTATGCGAAGTAGTCCCAAACATCATGAGGGGCAAATATATATTGATGGCATGAATCTAAGCCAAGATCTAAGAGGCCCAAAACGGAAGTAATTACCCCAAACTTTGGGAAATTACGAAAATGGCCCAAAACGTCCGAAATACACGATACACGATCGAAACACCAATACAAAGCTCACAACATGAATAATAACATTAAATGAACTTATGAGAAACTCGAAACAACAGTTTCGGACGAGATTCACAAGAATCAAACTCAAATGCGGATAAGCCACTTAAGAACACGGATCTCAACAAAACGATACAGAAACGAACTTGGATGACAAAAAGTGCAGAATTAATCATTCTCAGAATGACGATACGGTCATGAGAGAGTCATAAAAATGGACTTCCGCCAAAAAATAAAATTATCAGAAAATCGAAATTGCGGATATTACAGACGAGGGCGGGGAGTGATCGCCGGTGCAATAAAAAAGGGCACGGACAATGAGCGGCTCCGAGAAAAGGGAGTGATCGCCGGTGCAATAAGAAAAAGGGCACGAACAACGAGCGGCTCCTGACAAGGCTTCTAGGCGGAGAGGGACATGACTTAACCGAATTCTCACCAGAACGAGAGGTATTCCGAGACTGCATAGGTATGGGACTATACAGTTAATTTGGTTTAAAAAAAAAGATTTACTTATAAAAAACAAGATATTTCAAAACTTTCTTATTTTTAAAAGTATAACGAATAATTACGGCATGATTATATTTTCGGGAGAATATGTGGTTCATCGCTGCTGCCCAACCTCGACTCCGAGGTAATGTTTTCAAGTATTCACTCTTTTATGAAACTTAAATTTTTTGGTATGAGTGCAGAATGATTGTGTCGGCAAAATATTTGAAAGGATATGTGAAAGATTAAATATTATCCGAAAGGGACAAAATATGATTTCAAAGAAAGGTTTCAAAGTAATGTTTTTGCTGGCACAATATTTTTAAAGTTATTGATGAAAATACTCACACAAAATTTGATAAAGATTTTCAAAGTTATTTACGTAGCTCAATTCACCGCCGATATATTCAGGAATATTACAGCGCCATAAATCCTTTACATAAGAATTTACAAGGCTAAAGAAATGAAATGACAATAACAGATACCAACTAATGAAAGCACTGAAATAAAATATAACAGTCTGGTTCAATACCGAGAATACAAATATCCAATGAAGGGTTATTAATACATCACCAAAAATCCAAACATCATAAACTGACGACGTACTCGAGTACTTATTGAAATAACCAAGCAACAACAGACAATAAACCCGGCCGGAACATCACTCTGCACCCTCGTCGTCATGCAACTCTAGTGGTTTTTTCCCCGCTCTCCTGGATCCTGAACATAAACAAATGTTCACCCCCGAAGGGGTTAGCACAACGATGCTAGTATAAGTACAATAATTATACAACAGTGATATAATCAACAATTATATCATAACAAGTTTCTCCAACGAGAAATATCAACAACACATATCACATCATAACAGTTTCAACATACTAATGGTATTCCAACAATCCAGCGCACACAGCTATAGATTCCCATGATGATCCCGTCGGACCAACACATGGTGGAACTACCTATCCAACGACCCAACGCACACAGCTATAGATTCCCATGATGATTCCCGTCGGATCAACGCATGGTGGACATATAATCACAACACTTTTACACAATACAATCACATCATAACTGTCATAATATACACAATTCTAATTAGAGTACTTGCCTCAGTTCGTTGACAAAAATAAAACTTCCACGAATATCAAAATACTCGAAGGTCATCCCCTTCGATCAATCACGTTGCTAAGCTCGAACCTTAACAAAAGAAATAATATAGAATTCATCTCATGTCGTACGAATGTCTAACAATCCAAAATCACGGTAGGAAGCCCTTAAAATGCAATCAGTCTGGATCGCTTAACGCACGCTACGCATCCTATGTAGCGTACGTTAATACTGCTCGTTAGCGCACGCAGTACATGCAGCCTAGCGTATGCTAACCATGGACGGTCAGTGCCTCACTGATCAGCTGACTGACTCGCCTGATGACTTAACGCACGCTAAGTTCCAAACGTGGCGTACGCAAAACAAACTCGATAGCGCACGTTAATTCACGTAGCTTAGCGCACGCTAAGCGTGCATGGTCATTTACTGAAGGGCAGCAGATTGTACAAATGCTGATGAAGTAAGCGAATTCCTCAGTGATTAATGTTTGTTATCTGAATACATGTTATGTTCATAAACTTATGAATGATCTCACCGATAATAACAACTTCGAGATACAAGTATACGTATAATCATCACAACACCATAATCCATCTTGATTACAATTCTCATGCGAAGTTTGGTGATCTCCGGTTGGTACATTAGATTTTACTATCATTATACCCATTTGGACTTCATCTTGAGGTGAATTAACAATTCCAACTTATATGAAAGAATATTTCCTAAGATGATTCTTCCCTTAAGTCCTTATAACCTAAAATAATACCACCTCCAATTTATGATCACTAAGATAACATAAATCATACGGATAGCCAACTTCACAATGTTTCTCTCATCATTTCAAGTATTAGGATTCCAACTACAAGGTTCCAACGATAATATCATAAGCATAGACATTTCCATCTTCTAAACATGATGTTTGTTGAATAATTCACTAATGAAATTCAATATCTCGTTAGCATGATCATCTAATTCCTTAGAATCCAAATCTAAGGCTGGAGATAGATTGAACATACATTAATATGACGAAATTACTGAACCGCAAGGTAGAATCCGACTCCGGTTGGTTATATGCCACTCCAAGGTGTTACTTCTCTTCAATGATTACTCACAAGTAATATCCACTATTTAAGGATCACGTAGATGTGTTCTAAGTGTGTTAGGAGGACAATTATTTCTCTATGGTCTATCAAGACTGAAGAATAGACGAAGGAAATGTAAGCCAAAATGGATTGTTGTCTCATTTATAACATTCTGCACTTTAGCTAATTAGCGCACGCTACCATACATATTTAGCGCACGCTAATAAGCGTTGACTCCAAATCTGTCCAGGTTCGCCCGCGGGAATCTTATCCGAACCCATGTCCCGGCTGGCGAATGTGCTAGCCGCCCAGCACAATAATTGAGTGCCTAGCTCACGCAACTCCTACATACGTTGTGTGCGCTAGTAGTAGCCGATAGCGCGCATTAAGTTACATTCTTAGCGTGTGCTATCACGAGTTTGCATGAGAAATTTTTCATATTGTTATACTTATGTATAAAGATACCAATGCAAGAAATATCATACTCCAATTATCAAGATCACAAATCCGAATAATACATGGTTCGAATACAGATGAAATACACAGTAATAAATCCGGATATTACATACTCTCCTACTAAAAAGGAGTTTCGTCCCGAAACTCAAGACGAAAATAATTCGGGATATCTGGACTTCATGCCATCTTCCGTTTCCCATGTGGGTTCTTCCACTCCGTGACGTGACCATTGAACCTTGACCAAGACGATTGGTTTGTTCCTTAACTGCTTAACTCGACTCTCGAGTATCTTGACCGGACTCTATTCGTACGTCCCATCATGAGTGACTTCAATCTCGCCAAAATCAATGACATGACTAGGATCTGGTATATACCTCCGTAACTGGGATACGTGGAACACGTTATGAACATGGCACAATGACGGCAGCAATGCCAATCTGTATGCCAACTCTCCAACTCTCTCAAGGATCTCAAATGGTCCGATATATCTCGGACTCATCTTTCCTTTCCTTCCGAAACGAAAAATTCCCGAGTAGGAGAAACTTTTAAAAGTACGTGGTCTCCTGTACTGAACTCCAAAGGGCGACGGCGTACGTCTGCGTAAGATTTCTGTCGACTCTGGGCGGTCAACAGTCTTTCACGAATTAAGGCTATCTTCTCTCGAGTCTGTACGATCAACTCTGGTTCTGTTCCGATCAAGTCTGATGAATCATCCCAGCATAGGGGCGATCTGCATCTTCTCCCGTATAATGCCTCAAATGGTGCCAACTTAATGGAAGCATGCCAACTATTGTTGTAAGAAAATTCTATCAATGGTAGATGAACTTCCCAATCGTTCGACCAATCTAAGGCACAGGCCCTTAGCATGTCTTCCACCGTTTGAATGGTCCTCTCGGATTGTCCGTCAGTCTGCGGGTGATAAGCTATACTGAAGTTCAATTTGGTCCCCAAGGCCTTATGAACTGCTCTCCAAAAGTGAGACACAAAACGGCCGTCTCGATCAGAAATAATGATCTTCGGCGTACCATACAGTCGAACTATCTCTGAAATAAATACTCGCGCCAACCTCTCTGGTCCCCACATGTCCTTAATGCCTAGGAAATAAGCTGATTTAGTTAGACGATCAACTATCACCCAAATCATGTTCATTCTTGTCTTGCTTCCTGGCATACTAGTAATAAAGTCCATCGATATGTCCTCCCACTTCCATTCAGGAATCGGGAGCGGCTTTAACATTCCGGCAGGTCGTTGATGCTCGATCTTAACCTGCTGACAAGTCAAGCATTTCGAAACATAGTCCGCTACATCTTTCTTCATGTTGCCCCACCAGAAATTGTGTTTCAAGTCCTTATACATCTTACTGGTGCCCGGGTGGATAGAATAGGGCGAGTTGTGAGCTTCCTTCATAATCGTCTGTTTCAGAACATCGATATCAGAAACGCAGAGTCGGTTCTAAAATCTCAAAACTCCATCATCATGAATTAGGAATCCGGGGGCCTTTCCCTTGATCACTTCATCACGTAACCGAATCATCAGAGGATCATCTGCCTGTCTAGATTTGATTTCTTCGGTTAATGATGAAGTTAATTCCATCACGCACAGTTGTCCTTGGACTCTTTGTAACCACACTTCAATTCCTTCTCTAATCATCTCCCATTGAAGGCTAAGTTGGGATGTCAGAGTCTCCAGCATCTGAATAGAAACAGGCTTGCGGCTAAGTGCATCTTCCACCACATTCGCTTTGCCTGGATGATACAAAATTTCCAAGTCGTAGTCCTTAATCAGCTCTAACCATCTTCTTTGTCGCATGTTCAGCTCTTTCTGAATGAAGATGTATTTGAGACTCTTGTGATCAGTAAAGATCTGACAGTGAGTTCCGTACAGGTAATGTCTCCAGATCTTCAAAGCAAAAACTACTGCCGCTAGCTCTAAATCATGTGTTGGGTAATTCACTTCATAAGGTTTCAGCTGTCGTGAAGCATAAGCGATCACCTTATCATTCTGCATCAATACGCATCTGAGTCCTTGGTTCGAAGCATCACTGTAAAACTATGAATCCTCCACTCCCCTGTGGAAGTGATAAAATTGGTGCTGTCGTCAATCTCCTCTTCAATTCATCAAAACTAGTCTGACACGACTCATTCCACTCAAACTTTTGAGTTTTCTGTAGGAGTCGAGTAAGTGGGCGGGAGATTTTAGAAAACCCTTCCACGAATCGACGATAATATCCAGCAAGTCCTAAGAAGCTTCAGACTTCTTTCACGTTCTTTGGAGGCTTCCAATCCATAATTGCTTCGATCTTCTCAGGATCCACTCGGACTCCTTTAGCTGATACCACATGGCCGAGGAACATTACTTCTTTTATCTATAATTCACACTTAGAATGTTTGGCGTACAATTGCTCGCTTCTCAAAAGTTCTAATACAATCCGCAAATGCTGCGCATGTTCTTCCGGGCTCTTAGAATACACCAGAATGTCATCAATGAACACGACCAAAAATTTATCCAAATATTCGATGAACAATCGGTTCATCAATTGCATGAATACAACAGGTGCATTAGTGACACCAAACGACATCACTACAAACTCATAGTGTCCATAGCGAGTTCTGAATGCTGACTTTGGGACATCAGATTCCTTAATCCTCAGCTGATGGTATCCTGATCTCAGATCGATTTTAGAAAATACTGTTGCTCCTTGCAACTAGTCAAATAAATCATCCATCCGTGGCAACGGATATTGGTTCTTAATCGTCATCTTGTTCATCTCTCGATAGTCGATACACAATCTAAGCGATCCATCCTTCTTTCAGACAAAAAGAACTGGTGCTCCCCAGGGCGAAATGCTGAGCTGGATATAGCCTTTGTCCAGTAACTCCTCCAGCTTCTTTTTTAGTTCATACATCTCAGTGGGTGCCATACGATACGGCGCCTTAGAAATTGGTGTTGCTCCGAGTTCCAGCTCAATGGTGAATTCTACATCCCGTCGTGGAGGTAGTCCAGGCAACTCATCAGGAAATACATCTGGAAATTTGTTAACAACAGGAATGGATGAAAGTTCCACAATTTCGAACACCAGTATCCGGTACAGCCCTGTTTCAACAATTTAACAGCTTTCATCGCTTTGATCAACTTTCATGAGCTTCCTGGTTTCTGTAATACCCGGTTATAATTCAGTAATTATCATTCAGTATTTATCATTCAGTAATTGATACTCAGTAATTTCATTCATTATTGATCATTTGTCACTCATATTCAGTCATGGTATTCATCATTCAGAGTAATTGTATCGTGTATAAATCATCATTCATCACTAATCTGTTTGGAGTTTCATGCCGTGTTTATCATCATTGTCATTTTCGTTGTGAACTATGCGTGAGGAGTAGCGCACGCTACGTACTCCTTTTAGCGTACGCTAATTGGGTATAGGTAGCGCACGCTACCACTCAGCTTTAGCGCACGCTAAGGTTGCCACGGCCGATCCAAAAGGTACCGGACCGCAGTGAGCATGGTAGCGCACGCTACGAGTGGCAAGTAGCGCGCGCTAACGGGTTGTAGTAGCGCACGCTATATATGTGGAGTAGCGCGCGCTAGGGACAGATCAGGTTGAGTCCAGTGGCTACTGGACTGCATTGGATTAATTCATAGCGCACGCTATGTGTTGTTTTTAGCGTACGCAACCGATTGTATAGCGCACGCTAAATAATGGTTGTAGCGCACGCTATCGAGGTCAGATCAGAGAACAGGCAGTTTCTGGACTCCAGTACTGGGCATCGAATTATTCGTTAGCGCACGCTAACTATGAGTATTAACGTACGCTAGTAGTATGGCCGTAGCGCACGCTACAAAAAGGTATGTAGCGCGCGCTACTGTGTTCGGACAGTGGGTACTGGACTACGCAAATTACTCGTTAGCGCACGCTACGCACAAGGGATAGCGCACGCTAACCTGGACTGACTATAAATTGGACAGTTTAGTCAGATTTCGTCATTTGTCTTCTATTTCTCATTTCTTCCGTCGGTTCTTGGCGATTTGGGCGATTTAGAGAGTATTCTTCAAGGTGTAATCATCAATCATCATCTTCAAGTCTTTGAGTTGGATTAATCATCACTTCATCATCTCCAATACATCGAATCAAAGGTATTAATTCTTGGATCTAGAATTTCGGATTTTTGGGTTTTCCTTCCGATTTCTTCGTGTAAGCTTGGATTATCATTGGAATATGTTAGATATGAATTATCTACCTTGGATAAATATATTCCTACGGATTTAATGGTTATTTTCGGAATTATTTCAAGAACCCTTGGGGTTGACTTCGGTAAATTGGGGATTTTCCGATTGATGTTGATGTAATCATGAATTATGGATTCCTAATGGATTATTGATATCATTGAAGTGTTTGTTAGTTCGAAATACTCAATTTGGTGTTGGTTTCGACATGTTCGAGATTGGATATTTCCGAAGTTGTGTGGTTGGTTATGTATTCGTTGGAATGCCCTATGAGTTTGATTATCGTTGTTTCGACCTTTGGGTTAGTCGTGTTTTGTTGCTTGATACGTGTATTGAACGATTGTTGGTAATTATTGTTATTCAAGGTTGTTCGAGCGACCGATATCTTGGTTAGGACGTTGTTCGTGGACGGACATTCTTCATCGGTATTGAGTAAGTTAAATCTTACTCGGTTAAAAGGATACTCATTCCTTTTGTTGTTGATTGCTCATAATCATAATTCATTCATCATAATATTAATCATTTTGAGACTTGTAATTGTCGAATGATCATTTCATTCACGAGGAACGACGGTTCCAAATCATTTCATTGGGTCATCAATCACGTCACTATTTACTTTCATATCGGTGAGTCATCTTGGCCTTGTCTAATTATTATTCATTGATATTCATTATGGTCATTCTCGTTCATATGACCTTATGGGTTCATATTGCGTGGCCGGGTGTGGCTGTGTGGAATTTTTAGTCGGGCACACGATGGTTATGTATTCGGTTCACCGATACATTGGACCGTGCACACGGGAAAGCGTTACACCGTGAGACTAATTAGGTACAAGGACGGGTGTGTATGGTCATTCTTCTTGTACACTCGCACAGAACACTACGGGCGTACTATGATACTCCTCTTCAGCGTAATTCATAATTAAGAATGTTTCATAACTTCAGTTAATTCATGATTGTGTAATTTCAACTCTTGAGGATTGTTGTTCTGTGTAACTGACCCCGTTGGGGGATTTTGTTTTCAGGTCACGGCAAGGCAAAGGCACGGGAAGAGCATGTTGACGGCGACGAGTCCCAGTGATACTAGTAGGGGCCCCCAGTCATTCTGTTTGTTCAGTCATCTTCAGTCATTTTAGTTATTCCGTCATTTGTATTTTCCGCTGCAACTTCCGTTTGAGATGCTTAATTGTTCAGGGTGGTGTATTTTATCTCCATATAAAATATACTAGTATTCTGTTTTGTCCTGGTGTAATGTACTTAAACTCCTCATCGGAGTATTTGGCAATATAATGTGGTTCGGTACCACAATTATATTATTTAATTCATCATTTTCATTTGCCTGGTGGGTCCCAGTCGGGGATTCACGGCACTGTAATATCCGCCTAGTTTGGGGTGTTACAGAGTTGGTATTAGAGCGTGGTTTTGAATACTACCCTCCAAGTCATGTCTCATTTGAAATCAACGTCATCGGACTAGTATCATTGGACTTTCGCGTCACGTGTGACCTGTGCAAATGCCGAGCCAATCAGACCAAGAACTGTAAGATTTCTAATGCCATGGTATAATTTCTGGCATTAATCATTCATTCATAATTCATCAGTTAACAATCCTCAATCATCATTGTCACTTTGACCAGGACGGTCAGGTTAATTCATTAATCACTCAATTCATTTCATTATTCAGTTGTTGATCAGGAAGATCAAATCATTAATCTTGTTAACTCATTCAAGATAATCATTTCAGTATCTTCATCAGATAATCATGTCACGTCAATTAATCATTCATGTAATCGCTGTATTTGAGCGCGTATGCTCATTTACGTCATTTCATAATATAATCATAATGTGATACTCATGCGAGATATATAATCATCATATGACTTTCCACTTCAGTATGGAAAGGGCTGGCAGAGGACGTGGAGGACGAGGCCGTGGAGCGGGCCGAATCCCGAGAACTCGTGTGAATACTCGTGCAAACGCGAGGAATAATGCTAACTCATCGAGCAGCGACGCTGCCACTCATTCACCTGGACGCGATCATTCACTTTTGGGGAGTCGTACCCGGGACACGGCTCAGTCAGAGGGTGTCCGGGTTGACCCACTCGCTTTTATGCAGGGCATGATGGCCCAAATGACCCAGATGGCTCAGTTGATGGAGACGATGCATAACTCCGTCAATCAAAATCAGCAGGCTCCTCCGCCGCCACCTCAGAGGCAAGAGAGGAATGTGAGTAATATCATCGGTGATATCTCTCGCCAGAGGCCACCTACTTTTGAGGGCTCGTTTGAGCCGGCAGATATCATTCATTGGCTCGAGCATTTCGATAAGTTGTTTGCTATGGTAGAGTGTCCCGAGGGACACAAAGTTTCTGTTGTGGCTTACTACCTGGGTAAGAGCGCACATTCTTGGTGGTTGTCGTTGAAGCCCACCGAAGGATCTTGTACTTGGGATCAGTTCAAGACTCTCATGATGGAGAGGTATTATCCGGCCCCACTCAGAGAGGCCAAGTGTCGAATTGCTCACCCCGACCCCTCATCAGACGAGGATGTTCTCGCCATTGCCGAGAAATTTCAGGAACTTCTTCCTTTCGCTTCATCCATCATTCATTCAGAGGCGGATAAGATCAAGTATTTCAGCAAGAGGCTGAAATCCCGTATGAGACTTCAGTTACTTAATCATCATTGCACCACGTTGGCCGAATTCATTGAGAAAGCTCTCACCTACGAGCTTACTGCTAAGGAAATTGCTAAGCAGCAACCTTCGTGTGCTAGCAAGAAATCGAAGAATCGTAATCAGTCTGAAGGTGGTCAGACAACTTTCAAGAAACCCCGTGCGGGCTCTGCTTTTTCTGAGCGACCTCCTGTGTCGTCTAAACCCGCGGAATCTCAGTCTCGAGCGGCCAGTTCGGCCATCACCTGTTTTAACTGTGGGGATCTTGGTCACCTCAGTACCAAGTGTCCGAGACAGACTATCACATGTCATAATTGTGGGATTGCTGGGCATAAGGCCCGTTTTTGCCATAGGGGCTCCAAACCTATTCAGACGTCATCTCAGGCACCTAAACAGTCAGCCGTTCAGAATCAGGCCAATCAATCAGCGTCGTTTAAAACGACAGGAGCGACTAAAGGTGGAGCTTTTAGCCATCAGACGGGAGCGTCCGGTGCCGGGACTAGCAAGCCCCGTATTTATGAGATGAAGAAGACCGATGATCCAGAGGCCCGAATGATCTCAGGTACACTCGATATTCTATCTCAACCTGTGTGTACCCTTTTTGATACTGGTGCATCGCATTCATTCATTTCCGAGTCATGTTTGAGTAGACTACGTCTGGGTAGTGCTACTAGTTGTGAGCCTTATGTCATTGGCCTACCTGATGGTAGACGAATTATCGGTAATCGTGAGATTCAGAATTGTCCGATTCGGGCCATGGTCGTGTATGGCCGCGGACCTAATCGTGGTAGATTTGCCGAGGACGACATCATCTTGGGTATTGATTGGATGGATCGTCATGATGCCATCATTAGTGTCCGTAAGCGTATGGTCACTATCATTTCGCATTTATGGGGTTGAATGTGTGTTTCAGGGAGGTAATCCCGGATGTTCTGGTAAGGTCATTAATTTGATGAAAGCAGTAAGGTTACTCAATCAGGGGTGTGTTGGTTATTGGTGCTATATGACCAAAACCGAGAAATCATCAGTAATGTTGACGGATATTCCGGTAGTGAGGGAATATGCCGATGTTTTTCCAGACGAGTTACCTGGTTTGCCTCCACAGAGGGATGTGGAATTCACGATTGAGTTGGAGCCTGGTACGTCTCCGATATCGAAGGCACCGTACCGGATGGCCCCGACCGAAATGCAGGAATTAAAGAACCAACTTGAGGAGTTGTTCGAGAAAGGTTATATCCGAGCGAGTGCGTCCCCGTGGGGAGCACCAGTGTTGTTTGTCAAGAAGAAGGATGGTTCATTCCGTTTATGTATTGATTATCGGGAGTTGAACAAGGTGACAATCAAGAATAAGTATCCCTTACCCCGTATTGATGATCTCTTAGATCAACTTCAGGGAGCTTCAGTATTTTCCAAGATCGATTTAAGGTCTGGATATCATCAGTTGCGGATCCGAGAGTCGGACATCGCGAGGACGGCGTTTCGAACACGCTATGGTCATTATGAGTTTGTGGTTATGCCGTTCGGATTGACTAATGCACCTGCGGTATTCATGGAGTTAATGAATCGGGTTTTCATCGACTTTTTGGATCAGTTTGTTGTTGTCTTCATCGATGACATTTTGATTTATTCTCGTGACCGAGAGGAACACGAGTTTCACCTTCATCAAGTGCTTGATGTGTTGAGACGAGAACAACTTTATGGGAAGTTCTCCAAATGTGAGTTCTGGATGTCCGAAGTGACTTTTCTCGGACATGTGATTTCATCAGACGGAGTTTGTGTTGACCCTCAGAAGATGGAGGCTATTCGGGATTGGCTACCTCCGAAGAACGTTAAGGAAATCCGAAGTTTCCTCGGTTTAGCGGGTTATTATCGGCGATTTGTGGAAGGATTTTCTAAAATCGCTCAACCCTTGACGAACCTTTTAAGGAAGGATAAGAAATACACGTGGTCCGACGCGTGTCAACAGAGTTTTGAGGAACTCAAAAGCCGGTTAATGTCAGCACCTGTACTTTCCTTGCCGCAGGGGACGGAAGGATTTGTGGTCTATAGTGATGCGTCCGGATAGGGTCTCGGATGTGTGCTCATGCAGAACGGGAAGGTCATTGCCTATGCTTCACGGCAATTGTGACCTTACGAGGTTAATTATCTGACCCACGACCTGGAGCTAGAAGCTGTGGTGTTCGCTTTGAAAATTTGGCGTCATTATCTTTATGGCGTTACCTGTCAGATATTCACCGATCATAAGAGTTTAAAGTATATATTTACTCAGAAGGAGCTAAATATGTGTCAGAGACGGTGGTTGGAATTAATCAAAGATTATGATATCGAGATCCTCTACCACCCGGGCAAGGCGAACGTTGTCACCGACGCCTTGAGTCGTAAGTCCGTTCAGGAGCAGATGCTTGCCCGTTTAACAGTTCAGAAGGAGCTTCAGCAGGAATTCCTTCGACCCGAGATCGAGGTCTGGCTTCAGCGAGTTCAGGGGCAGCTTTGTATGTTAGAGATTTCATCGTCACTCGAGGAGGCAATTCGAGAGAATCAGGGTTCGGACCCATCTTTGTTGCGCATCCGAGAGGATGTGGCTCAGGGGAAAGCCCGTGGATTTGTGGTCCATGAGGATGGACTTTTGAGGTTTAAGAATCGGTTGTGCGTACCGGCGAATGACGAGTTGAAAAACTCAATTTTGAAAGAAGCTCATACTACCCCTTATTCTGTTCATCCGGGGTCTAGCAAGATGTACAAGGACTTGAAACAAAATTACTGGTGGAGTAATATGAAGCGAGAAGTCGCCGAATTTGTTTCGAGATGCTTAACCTGTCAACAAGTTAAGATTGAACATCAGCGACCGGCGGGTATGCTGAAACCTCTTCCTATTCCCGAATGGAAGTGGGGAGACATTTCTATGGATTTCATCACGAGTTTGCCGACGAGTCGTCGTGGCATGAATACGATCTGGGTGATCGTGGACCGCTTAACTAAATCAGCTCATTTCCTTGAGATCAAGGAGACATGGGGTCCCGAGAGACTTGCTCAACTGTTCATCAAAGAGATAGTCAGACTGCACGGTACTCCTAAAAGTATCGTTTCCGATCGTGACGGACGGTTTGTGTCGCATTTTTGGAAATCAGTTCATCGCGCTATGGGAACTCAGCTTAATCTCAGTACCGCTTTTCATCCTCAGTCCGAAGGACAATCAGAGAGGACCATTCAGACATTAGAGGACATGTTGAGGGCATGCGTCCTCGATTGGAAAGACGATTGGGAAGCCCAACAACCATTGATCGAGTTCACGTATAATAATAGTTGGCATGCTTCGATCAAGATGGCACCTTACGAGTCCTTGTATGGTCGTCGTTGTCGATCTCCGTTGTGTTGGGACGACTTATCAGAATCATTGGGCACCGAGCCCGACATGCTTATAGCCGCCCGTGAGAAGGTAGCTTTGATTGGGAGTCGTTTGTTGACAGCTCAGAGTCGACAGAAATCATATGCAGATAACCGTCGTCGACCATTAGAGTTCGAGGCTTGTGACCATGTGTTGGTCAAGGTATCCCCGAGTCGTGGTATCTTCCGTTTTGGGAAGAGGGGAAAGTTGAGTCCGAGATTCATTGGACCGTTTGAGATTTTGGATCGAGTGGGCGAGTTAGCTTATCGATTGGCTTTACCTCCGGCGTTGAGCCGAATTCATAATGTTTTTCATGTCTCTCAGCTGCGGAAGTATGTTGCCGACCCGAGTCACATACTTCAGTTCGACGAAATCAAGATCGCCGACAATCATTCTTACGAGGAGCGTCCTATGCGAGTTTTAGAGCGGCGAATCAAACAGTTGAGGAATAAGACGATTCCTTTGGTTAAAATTCAGTGGTCTAGACACGCAGTCGAAGAGCCTACTTGGGAAACCGAGGATAGTATGCGGGAGAGTTATCCCGAGTTGTTTGACCCTTAGTTTCGGGGACGAAACTCTTTTAAGGGGGGGTGTATGTAATACCCAGTTATAATTCAGTAATTATCATTCAGTATTTATCATTCAGTAATTGATACTCAGTAATTTCATTCATTATTGATCATTTGTCACTCATATTCAGTCATGGTATTCATCATTCAGAGTAATTGTATCGTGTATCAATCGTTATTCATCACTAATCTGTTTGGAGTTTCGTGCCGTGTTTATCATCATTGTCATTTTTGTTGCGAACTGTGCGTGAGGAGTAGCGCACGCTACGTACTCCTTTTAGCGTACGCTAATTGGGTATAGGTAGCGCACGCTACCACTCAGCTTTAGCGCACGCTAAGGTTGCCCTGGCTGCAGTCCAGAAGGTACTGGACTGCAGGTGAGTTATTGGTAGCCCACGCTACGAGTGGCAAGTAGCGCGCGCTAACGGGTTGTAGTAGCGCACGCTATATATGTGGAGTAGCGCGCGCTAGGGACAGATCAGGTTGAGTCCAGTGGCTACTGGACTGCATTGGATTAATTCATAGCGCACGCTATGTGTTGTTTTTAGCGTACGCAACCGATTGTATAGCGCACGCTAAATAATGGTTGTAGCGCACGCTATCGAGGTCAGATCAGAGAACATGCAGTTTCTGGACTCCAGTACTGGGCATCGAATTATTCGTTAGCGCACGCTAACTATGAGTATTAACGTACGCTAGTAGTATGGCCGTAGCGCACGCTACAAAAAGGTACGTAGCGCGCGCTACCGTGTTCGGACAGTGGGTACTGGACTACCCAAATTACTCGTTAGCGCACGCTACGCACAAGGGATAGCGCACGCTAACCTGGACTGACTATAAATTCGACAGTTTAGTCAGATTTCGTCATTTGTCTTCTATTTCTCATTTCTTCCGTCGGTTCTTGGCGATTTGGGCGATTTAGAGAGTATTCTTCAAGGTGTAATCATCAATCATCATCTTCAAGTCTTTGAGTTGGATTAATCATCACTTCATCATCTCCAATACATCGAATCAAAGGTATTAATTCTTGGATCTAGAATTTCGGATTTTTGGGTTTTCCTTCCGATTTCTTCGTGTAAGCTTGGATTATCATTGGAATATGTTAGATATGAATTATCTACCTTGGATAAATATATTCCTACGGATTTAATGGTTATTTTCGGAATTATTTCAAGAACCCTTGGGGTTGACTTCGGTAAATTGGGGATTTTCCGATTGATGTTGATGTAATCATGAATTATGGATTCCTAATGGATTATTGATATCATTGAAGTGTTTGTTAGTTCGAAATACTCAATTTGGTGTTGGTTTAGACATGTTCGAGATTGGATATTTCCGAAGTTGTGTGGTTGGTTATGTATTCGTTGGAATGCCCTATGAGTTTGATTATCGTTGTTTCGATCTTTGGGTTAGTCGTGTTTTGTTGCTTGATACGTGTATTGAACGATTGTTGGTAATTATTGTTATTCAAGGTTGTTCGAGCGACCGGTATCTTGGTTAGGACGTTGTTCGTGGACGGACATTCTTCATCGGTATTGAGTAAGTTAAATCTTACTCGGTTAAAAGGATACTCATTCCTTTTGTTGTTGATTGCTCATAATCATAATTCATTCATCATAATATTAATCATTTTGAGACTTGTAATTGTCGAATAATCATTTCATTCACGAGGAACGACGGTTCCAAATCATTTCATTGGGTCATCAATCACGTCACTATTTACTTTCATATCGGTGAGTCATCTTGGCCTTGTCTAATTATTATTCATTGATATTCATTATGGTCATTCTCGTTCATATGACCTTCTGGGTTCATATTGCGTGGCCGGGTGTGGCTGTGTGGAATTTTTAGTCGGGCACACGATGGTTATGTATTGGGTTCACCGATACATTGGACCGTGCACACGGGAAAGCGTTACACCGTGAGACTAATTAGGTACAAGGACGGGTGTGTCCGGTCATTCGTCTTGTACACTCGCACAGAACACTACGGGCGTACTATGATACTCCTCTTCAGCGTAATTCATAATTAAGAATGTTTCATAACTTCAGTTAATTCATGATTGTGTAATTTCAACTCTTGAGGATTGTTGTTACGTAGAATCGACCCGTTGGGGGATTTTGTTTTCAGGTCACGGCAAGGCAAAGGCACGGGAAGAGCATGTTGACGGCGACGAGTCCCAGTGATACTAGTAGGGGGCCCCAGTCATTCCGTTTGTTCAGTCATCTTCAGTCATTTTAGTTATTCCGTCATTTGTATTTTCCGCTGCAACTCCCGTTTGAGATGCTTAATTGTTCAGGGTGGTGTATTTTATCTCCATATAAAATATACTAGTATTCTGTTTTGTCCTGGTGTAATGTACTTAAACTCCTCATCGGAGTATTTGGCAATATAATGTGGTTCAGTACCACAATTATATTATTTAATTCATCATTTTCATTTGCCTGGTGGGTCCCAGTCGGGGATTCACGACACTGTAATATCCGCCTAGTTTGGGGTGTTACAGTTTCTATCTCTCAAACAGTACTTTGGAGCCATCGTCAGCGATCAGCGAAATATTCCTCCTTCGGTAGTTTACAATAGCTCCATCACGATTAAGCCAATCATCTCCGAGTATCAGGTCGTCTCCTTGCATTTCTATTACAATCAGATTTGAGAGCCACTCTCTGCCCCCAAATGATACAAGAAAATATCTAGTCTCTAAGTTCCCAACAATCTTCTCTCCACTCGGTAAACCAACAACACAAGGTTCACAAGTATGAAAACAAAAAATATTCAAATGATTTACACAAGACAAGGATATAAAAGAATGCGTAGCTCCCGTATCGAATAAAACGCTAACTGGCTGGGAAAGGATCTGAATAGTACCTGATGCGACAGCAGCATCCTGATCGTCTGTCCTCCTCATCTCGTACAGATGTGGGGGAGCAGATCGGGCACTCGATGTACCCCTTCGGTCCCACTATCCTCTGCCTCGTCCGCGGCCAAAATTTTGAGGCATCTGAACACTTTGGTGTGTCTGTTGGATACTAGCTTCCTTCTGAACTGGCTGTGATGTACGGGTTCCATTGTACTTGGTGGCATCCTTGCAAAACATCGCACGGTGCCCTTCCTGTCCGCAATCAAAACATGTAATTGGAGTGCGCAAACAATCATGCCAAAGGTGGCCTGGGCGACCACAGTTAAAGCACTTCATAGCTGTATCTGTCGTGGCTGACATTGTTCCAAAATTCTTTCCGCTCTTAGATGGGTGCGGAGGTTTCTTGAAAGAATGAAATGAAGATTGGGCCTTGCGGGGCCCGCTACTCTTGTGCTCTGTAAAAGTACCAGAGACTTTCTATTTCTTGGACTCCGTAAACTTTTCCATTGCTGCTTCCTTGATTTCGTACGCCAACGCCTTATCGTGGTATTGGCGGAGAGTGGTACATTCAAAACCAGACATATACCTCTGTATTTCTGGTTTCATCCTCATATCAAAATGAATCATCATCTCTGCATCTGTTCTGACCAGATGTCGAACAAATGCTAGCTGCTGGTTAAACGTCTTAATTGTATGGGATACGGGTTCGTCTGATGGCTGAGCGGAGAAAAACTCCCGAACTTTGGCTTCCATCACAGGGCGAGGGCAGTACTGAGCTTCCATCATTAATTTAAACTCTGTCAAATCAGCATCATGGTCCACAGGCAGGATGGCTTCCCACCATTCGGATGCTTCCCCTATCAGAAAGTACTGAGCAATAGGAGCTCTCCTGTCGTCTGGGCAATTAATTCCAGAAAAAATTTTCTCCAATTCCTTCAACCAATGATCCCAACTGGAGTCTCAGAAAAGCTGTCAAATTTGGGTTGTTGCATCTTCGCTACCTCTTGCAACCATCGGTCACCTCGATTTCCCATTTCTGGGATCCTTTGCTGTCCATCTCCCTACTGAAATCCCACCGCCACCTGCATTCGGTCCACGACCTGAGCGAACTGAGTCATCTGGTTCACCACTATGGATCGTTGCGGCTTGCCTGAGCTATGACTGGCCTGATTAGAAGGCGACGCTTCCCTTTCAGCAATCCATCGTCTGCATCCATGAACGCGACCACGTCCACGTCCGCCTCTCAACATACTGTAAGCATAAATACTCAATATATAGGAAACAACATCGCTCTAATGTTCAAGTATAAAGAGATATAACATGTAAAGAATGAGATAGAGTTTAGGAACTTACAACCACCGTTCGCATGAAGACGTAGGCAGTACAGTGATGTCATTCACGGCCGGTTACCTCAAAAGACGTAAATGACCCCTATTTTAACCCAATGGCCAAGATATCCATAATCTTAGCTCCGATACCATATTCTGTAACACCCCCGATATATTCAGGAATATTACAGCGCCGTAAATCCTTTACATAAGAATTTACAAGGCTGAAGAAATGAAATGACAATAACAGATACCAACTAATGAAAGCACTGAAATAAAATACAACAATCTGGTTCAATACCGAGAATACAAATATCCAATGAAGGGTTATTAATACATCACCAAAAATCCAAACATCATAAACTGACGACGTACTCGAGTACTTATTTAAATAAACAACAAACAACAGATAATAAACCCGGCCGGAACATCACTCTGCACCCTCGTCGTCATGCAACTCTAGTGGTTGTTTCCCTGCTCTCCTGGATCCTGAACATAAACAAATGTTCACCCCCGAAGGGGTTAGCACAACGATGCTAGTACAAGTACAATAATCATACAACAGTGATATAATCAACAATTATATCATAACAAGTTTCTCCAACGAGAAATATCAACAACACATATCATATCATAACAGTTTCAACATACTGATGGTATTCCAACGATCCAGCGCACACAACTATAGATTCCCATGATGATCCCGTCGGACCAACACATGGTGGAACTACCTGTCCAACGACCCAGCGTACACAGCTATAGATTCCCATGATGATTCCCGTCGGATCAACGCATGGTGGACATATAATCACAACACATTTACACAATACAATCACATCATAACAGTCATAATATACACAATTCTAATTAGAGTACTTGCCATGGTTCGTTGACAAGAACAAAACTTCCACGAATATCAAAATACACGAAGGTCGTCCCCTTCGATCAATCACGTTGCTAAGCTCGAACCTTAACAAAAGAAATAATATAGAATTCATCTCATGTCGTGCGAATGTCTAACAATCCAAAATCACGGTAGGAAGCTCTTAAAATGCAATCTGTCTGGATCGCTTAATGCACGCTACGCATCCTATGTAGCGTACGTTAATGTTGCTCGTTAGCGCACGCAGTACATATACCCTAGCGTACGCAAAACATACTCGATAGCGCACGTTAATTCACGTAGCTTAGCGCACGCTAAGCGTGCATGGCAGTTTACTGAAGGGCAACAGATTGTACAAATGGTGATGAAGTAAGCGAATTCCTCAGTGATTAATGTTTGTTATCCGAATACATGTTATGTTCATAAACTTATGAATGATCTCATGGATAATAACAACTTCGAGATACAAGTATATGTATAATCATCACAACACCATAATCCATCTTGATTACAATTCTCATGCGAAGTTTGGTGATCTCCGGTCGGTGCATTAGATTTTACTATCATTATACACATTCGGACTTCATCTTGAGGTGAATTAACAATTCCAACTTATATGAAAGAATATTTCCTAATATGATTCTTCCCTTAAGTTCTTATAACCGAAAATAATACCACCTCCAATTTATGATCACTAAGATAACATAAATCATACGGATAGCCAACTTCAGAATGTTTCTCTCATCATTTGAAGTATTAGGATTCCAACTACAAGGTTCCAACGATAATATCATAAGCATAGACATTTCCATTTTCTAAACATGATGTTTGTTGAATAATTCACTAATGAAATTCAATATCTCGTTAGCATGATCATCTAATTCCTTAGAATCCAAATCTAAGGCTGGAGATAGATTGAACATACCTTAATATGACGAAATTACTGAACCGCAAGGTAGAATCCGACTCCGGTTGGTTATATGCCACTCCAAGGTGTTACTTCTCTTCAATGATTACTCACAAGTAATATCCACTATTCAAGGATCACGTAGATGTGTTCTAAGTGTGTTAGGAGGATAATTACTTCTCGCTGGTCTTTCAAGACTGAAGAATGGACGAAGGAAATGTAAGCCAAAACGGATTATTTTCTCATTTATAACATTCTGCACTTTAGCTAATTAGTGCACGCTACCATACATATTTAGCGCACGCTAATAAGCGTTGACTCTAAATCTGTCCAGGTTCGTCCGCGGGAATCTTATCCGGACCCATGTCCCAGCTGGCGCATGTGCTAGCCGCCCAGCCCAATAATTGAGTGCCTAGCGCACGCAACTCCTACATACGTAGCGTGCTATCACGGCCGACAGTCGACAATGGGACATGTGTGCGTAGACGGTCGCACAGGGTGCCGAGGGACCGGCACGAGCAGGACGCCATGGATGGCATCGGGCGCATGGGGATATTCAGCCTTCAGGACAGCGTGACCGGATGGAGAGTCACGCAAGCAAGCCGTGGGAGGAACACGAACGCCGCTATGGGAAGCGGATCGCCCAAGGGGCATTCCGGATGGGACATGTCTGGGACTGTCCGGCAGTGCAGGGGGCGCGGGCAAGGCCGGACGAGCAGCAGTCGTGTGGGACAAGGCACGACGGGACAAGGCCGAGTCGGGGAACAAGACTCGAGCCGGACGGACGGACGCGGGCATGGGATGTCGGGCGCGGCCGGCGTGCGTGGGCGCACGCGCGCGAGTTGCGAGAGAGACCCTCCTCCCCATAATAGGCTTAGACGGAAAAAGCCTTGTGGGGGCAGTGGACATTGAAAAGCTGAGGAGTCACTCAGCAGGGAAGACTCGACCGGAAGCAGCTAGAAGCGGGCCGACTTGGTCCAGGAGGTTCGGGAAGAGTCTGGAACATTGCAGAGACGGGACCAGATGGTCGGGCCGAGATGGGCCGGTGCGGGCCGGGACGGACAGAGACGGGCCGAGCGCCCAGGATGATGGAAGAACCTTCTAGGGGCCTCCTACAAGGATGAAATACTTGAATGTTATTGAGTATTTTAGATAATTGTACTTAGCCTTGCACTTGGAATTATCTAGAATAGGGTAGAAGTATGTGGATGTTTGTAAGATAAGTGTGGATGATTCTAGAGATAGGTTCTAGAATTGGTATGATGTTGATAGGTCTAGAACCCTCCAAATGAGGAGGTGGAGTATAAGGTTCTAGGTTCTTAGGAGTTGTATAAATAGTCTTGAGGTTGGCTCATTTGCTTCCAACCCTCAAAGACTCAACATTCTTGTATTATTGTAAAGTGTTTGTGTAATAGAAGTGATTTACTCTCAACTCCCAAGTGTTTAAACCCCTCCTTTTATACTTAGCAACCGAGTGAGTTAAGGCTTACTAGCTAGATCGAGACAATTCTAGTCTAGTGCCGCACGGGTCCGAAGAGCTTTCGAGTGCTCAAACCCAACCCCGTGACAAGTGGTATCGGAGCCACGCTACTGGTTCAAGGAGCTTCCGCATTGAGACGTTGCTGAGAGGTTTTGTGCAAGGAGGTCTGATGGAGACTACGTCCAGCGTCACCAAAGTTCAACCCGTCCAGGAGAAGGACAAGTCCAGGAAAGGGTCTAGGTACAAGTCCGTGGAAAGAGGTGTTGCCATGGAAGCACGAGTGGCTCGGCTGGAGGAAACCATGGGCAGGCACGAGGATGCTCTCGAGGCATGGAGCAGAGTGGCCGATCAGGTGACGGAGATGAGCGAGTCGTTGGAGGAGCTTGAGAATCGGGTGACGGGCACCCTTAACGCGTTGCAACGCGACTTGTGTGAGGATATCCTTGAGTCTGTCAGGAAGGAGGTTCGGTCGACGATCGCAGCCTTTCGAGAGGAGATCGTAGGGAGGATCGAGACCATCGAAGGAAGGACAGCATTGTACGAGCGGGCAATGGCCCACGGCAGGGACTAGTGGGGTGCGACATCCCCCAGCCGTGTTCGTTCCAAGGATCGCGGAATGGTAGGGAAGTGGACGACTTCTTGTGGAACATGGAGCGTTACTTTGTTGCATCGGGGATAGCAGATGATGCGACCAAGTTGCAGACGGCTCCATTCTTCATGGCGCTGCTATGGTGGAGAAGGCGCGAAACAGAGATCGCGCGTGGTTCATTTCGGATGGAGACATGGGAGGATTTTAAGGCCGAGTTCAAGCGGCAGTTTTACCCGGAGAATGTTGAGTTTGAGGTCCGGGCTAGGTTGAAGGAGTTGACGCACAACAAGACGATCAAGGACTATGTGAAGGAGTTCCAGGAGATCGTGCTGGAGTTGCCTAGCCTTAGTGAGCAGGAAGCTTTGTTCGCGTTCGTGGATGGACTAAAACCGTGGGCAAAGTTGGAAGTGCAGAGGGCCAAGGCACATAACGTGTCCGAGGAGATTGCGATAGCGGAACGGCTGATCGAGTTGAAACCAGCCGGGGAGAGCCGGAAGTCCAGGAGGGACGAGGACGGCATCTGTACGCAGGACAAGTCATACTAGGGTAATGCGGATAGGGTCGCGAGGATGGCCAGGCCCAAGGACGGCAAGCAGTCAGGGTGGGATCGGACTTGCCATGGGTGCGGGAGTGCAGACCATCTCGTAGCAGCGTGTCCGAAGAAAAAGAAATGTGAGATTTGCTGGAGCACGGAGCATTCGATGAGGCAATGCTCGAAGTTTCCGAGGGTAGCCGCCATGGAGTACACCAAGGCACGGGATGATGCCGAGGGTGATGGGACATCGATGGCGCTTCAAGTGCTAAACTCAGCCATAGGGATGGCATCGCGGGACGGAGCACCGCTTGAAGGAAACTTGATGTATGCGACGGGGCTGATCAATGGGAAACCCGTCAAGGCGTTGGTCGACACAGGGGCCGATTACAACTACATTGACGAGGCTGAAGCAAAAAGGTTGGGGCTTCAGGTCATCGAGGGACGGGGTTGGATGAAGTCGAATAATGCACCACCCGTTCGGGTTAGAGGGGTCGCCAATGAGGTGCGACTAAAGATTGGCACGTGGGAACCGCGCGTGCACTTCAAGGTGACGAGCATGGATGATCGGGACATAATACTAGGCATGGACTTCCTGAGGAAGAACAATGTTGGCATAGTTCCACACAAGAGGGCGCTGTACGTGTGTGATCAAGCAAGCTGCAGGAAATTCACTTGACCACAGAGCCTTCGAGAAAAGCTATGTCGGCACTCAAGTACGTGAGGAAGCTTGAGGAGTAGCCGAGTTACCACCTTGGAGCAGTTCGGTTCATCGAGGGGCCGCCACGTCGCCGAGGACGTCGACGAAATGGGCGGGGGAGAATGTCACGGTCGATAGTCTACAACAAGACATGTGTGCGCAGACGGTCGCACAGGGTGCTGAGGGACCGGCATGAGCAGGACGCCATGGATGGCATCGGGCTGCATGTGAAGAGTCAGCCTTCAGGACGGCGTGATCGGACGGAGAATCGCGCGAGTAAGCCGTGGGAGGAGCACGGTCCTCGCTGTGGGAAGCGGATCGCCCAAGGGGCATTGCGGACGGGACATGTCCGGGACTGTCCGGCGATGCGAGGGCAGGCAAGGCCGGACGGCAGCGATCGTGTGGGACAAGGCACGACAGGACAAGGTGAAATCTGGGAATAGGATTCGTGAGCGGCCGGACGTGGCGTGGGATGCCGGGCGCGGCCGGCGTCTTGTGGCGCGCGAGGTGCGAGGGAGACCCTCCCCCCTATAATAGGCTTAGACGGAAAAAAGCCTTGTGGGGGCAGTAGACATTGAAAAGCTGAGGAGTCACTCAGCAGGGAAGACTCGACCGGAAGCAGCTAGAAGAGGACCGGCTTGGTCCAGGAGGTTCGGGAAGAGTCTAGAACATTGCAGAGACGGGCCCAAATGGTCGGGCCGAGATGGGCCAGTGCGGGCCGGTACGGGCCGATGCGGGCCGGGACGGACAGAGACGGTTTGGGTGCCCGGGATGATGGAAGAACCGTCTAGGGGCCTCCTAGAAGGATGAAATACTTGAATGTTATAGAGTATTCTAGATAATTGTACTTAGGCTTGTACTTGGAATTATCTAGAATAGGGTAGAAGTATGTGGATGTTTGTAAGACTTGTATATTGTAGACAAGTGTGGATGATTCTAGAGTTAGGTTCTAGAATTGTAATGTTGTAGATAGGTCTAGAACCCTCCAAATGAGGAGGTGGAGTAGAAGGTTCTAGGTTCCTAGGAGTAGTATAAATAGGCTCGAGGTTGGCTCATTTGCTCCCAACCCTCAAAGACTCAACATTATTGTGTACTTGTAAAGTTTGTGAAATAGTGAAGTTTACTCTCAACTCCCAAGTGTTTAAACCCCTTCTTACACACTTAGCAACCGAGTGAGTTAGGCTTATTAGCTAGATCGAGGCAATTCTAGTCTAGTGCCGCACGGGTCCGAGGAGCTTTCGAGTGCTCAAACCCAACCCCGTGACAAGTGGTATCGGCGCCACGCTAGTTGTTCAAGGAACTTCCGCATTGAGACGTTGCTGAGAGGTTTTGTGCAAGGAGGACCGATGGAGACTACGTCCAGCGTCACCAAAGTTCAACCCGGACAGGAGAAGGACAAGTCCAGGAAAGGGTCTAGGGACAAGTCCGTGGAAAGAGGTGTTGCCATGGAAGCACGAGTGGCTCGGCTGGAGGAAACCATGGGCAGGCACGAGGATGCTATCGAGGCATGGAGCCGAGTGGCCGATCAGGTGACGGAGATGAGCGAGTCGTTGGAGGAGCTTGAGAACCGAGTGACGGGCACCCTTAACGCGTTGTGACGTGATTTGTGTGAAGATATCCTTGAAGCTGTCAGGAAGGAGGTTCGGTCGACGATCGCAGCCTTTCGAGAGGAGATCGTAGGGAGGATCGAGACCATCGAAGGAAGGACTGACCTTTATGCGGCGCGGCGATGGCCTGGCGAGGACGGTGGGGTGCGGCACCCCATCGAATCGACATCCCCCGGCCGTTTTGTTCCAAGGATCGCGGAATGGTAGGGAAGTGGATGACTTCCTGTGGAACATGGAGCGTTACTTTGGTGCATCGGGGAAAGCAGATGATGCGACCAAGTTGCAGACGGCTCCATTCTTCGTAGCAGATGTGGCGCTTTTATGGTGGAGAAGGCGCAAAACAGAGATCCCGCGTGGTACATGTCGGATGTAGACATGTGAGGATTTTAAGGCCGAGTTCAAGCGGCAATTTTACCCGGAGAATGTTGAGTTTGAGGTCCGGGCTAGCTTGAAGGAGTTGACACACAGCAAGGCGATTGCGATAGCGGAATGGCTGATCGAGTTGAAACCAGCCGGGGAGAGCCGGAAGTCCAGGAGGGACGAGGACGGCATCGGTACGCAGGACAAGTCGTACCAGGGTAATGCAGATAGGGGCGCGAGGATGGCCAGGCCCAAGGACGGAAAGCAGTCAGGGTGGGCTCGGACTTGCCATGGGTGCGGGAGTGCAGACCATCTCGTAGCAGCGTGTCCGAAGAAAAAGAAATGTGAGATTTGCTGGAGCACGGAGCATTCGACGAGGCAATGCTCGAAGTTTCCGAGGGTAGCCGCCATGGAGTACACCAAGGCACGGGATGATGCCGAGGGTGATGGGACATCGATGGCGCTTGAAGTGCTAAACTCAGCCATAGAGATGGCATCGCGGGACGGAGCACCGCTTCAAGGAAACTTGATGTATGCGACGGGGCTGATGAATGGGAAACCCGTCAAGGCGTTGGTCGACACAAGGGCCGATTACAACTACATTGACGAGGCTGAAGCACAAAGGTTGGGGCTTCAGGTCATCGAGGGACGGGGCTGGATGAAGTCGAATAATGCGCCACCCGTTCGGGTTACAGGGGTCGCCAATGGGGTGCGACTAAAGATTGGCACGTGGGAACCGCGCGTGCACTTCAAGGTGACGGGCATGGATGATCGGGACATAATACTGGGCATGGACTTCCCGAGGAAGAACAATGTTGGCGTAGTTCCGCACAAGAGGGCGCTGTACGTGTGTGATCAAGCCAAGCTGCAGGAAATTCACTTGACCACAGAGCCTTCGAGACAAGCTATGTCGGCACTCAAGTACGTGAGGAAGCTTGAGGAGGAGCCGAGTTACCACCTTGGAGCAGTTCGGTTCATCGAGGGGCCGCCACGTCGCCGAGGACGTCGACGAAATGGGCGGGGGAGAATGTCACGGCCGACAGTCTACAACAAGACATGTGTGCGCAGACGGTCGGACAGGGTGCCGAGGGACCGGCACGAGAAGGACGCCATGGATGGCATCGGGCTGCATGTGAAGAGTCAGCCTTCAGGACGGCGTGATCGGACGGAGAATCGCGCGAGTAAGCCGTGGGAGGAGCACGGTCGCCTCTGTGGGAAGCGGATCGCCCAAGGGGCATTGCGGACGGGACATGTCCGGGACTGTCCGGCAGCGCAGGGGACGCGGGCAAGGCCGGACGAGCAGCAGTCGTGTGGGACAAGGCACGACGGGATAAGGCCGAGTCTGGGAACAGGACTCGAGCTGAGCGGCCGAACGCGGGCGTGGGATGCCGGGCGCGGCCGGCGTGCGCGGGCGCGCGCATGTGAGGTGCGAGGGAGACCCTCCCCCTATAATATGCTTAGACGGAAAAAGCCTTGTGGGGGCAGTAGACATTGAAAAGCTGAGGAGTCACTCAGCAGGGAAGACTCGACCGGAAGCAGCTAGAAGCGGACCGGCTTGGTCCAGGAGGTTCGGGAAGAGTCTAGAACATTGCAGAGACGGGCCCAGATGGTCGGGCCGAGACGGGCCAGTGCGGGCCGGGACGGGCCGATGCGGGCCGGGACGGACAGAGACGGGACGGGTGCCCGGGATGATGGAAGAACCTTCTAGGGGCCTCCTAGAAGGATGAAATACTTGAATGTTATAGAGTATTCTAGATAATTGTACTTAGCCTTGTACTTGGAATTATCTAGAATAGGGTAGAAGTATGAGGATGTTTGTAAGACTTGTATATTGTAGACAAGTGTGGGTGATTCTAGAGTTAGGTTCTAGAATTGTAATGTTGTAGATAGGTCTAGAACCCTCCAAATGAGGAGGTGGAGTAGAAGGTTCTAGGTTCCTAGGAGTAGTATAAATAGTCTTGAGGTTGGCTCATTTGCTCCCAACCCTCAAAGACTCAACATTATTGTGTACTTGTAAAGTTTGTGAAATAGTGAAGTTTACTCTCAACTCCCAAGTGTTTAAACCCCTTCTTACACACTTAGCAACCGAGTGAGTTAGGCTTACTAGCTAGATCGAGGCAATTCTAGTCTAGTGCCGCACGGGTTCGAGGAGCTTTCGAGTGCTCAAACCCAACCCCGTGACAAGTGGTATAGGAGCAACGCTAGTGGTTCAAGGAACTTCGGCATTGAGACGTTGCTGAGAGGTTTTGTGCAAGGAGGACCGATGGAGACTACATCCAGCGTCACCAAAGTTCAACCTGGCCAGGAGAAGGACAAGTCCAGGAAAGGGTCTAGGGACAAGTCCGTGGAAAGAGGTGTTGCCATGGAAGCACGAGTGGCTCGGCTGGAGGAAACCATGGGCAGGCACGAGGATGCTCTCGAGGCATGAAGCAGAGTGGCCGATCAGGTGACGGAGATGAGCGAGTCATTGGAGAAGCTTGAGAACCGGGTGACGGGCACCCTTAACGCGTTGTGACGCGATTTGTGTGAAGAGATCCTTGAAGCTGTCACGAAGGAGGTTCGGTCGACGATCGCAGCCTTTAGAGAGGAGATCGTAGGGAGGATCGAGACCATCGAAAGAAGGACAGCACTATACGAGCAGGCGATGGCCCACGGCAGGGACCAGCGGGGTGCGGCACCCCATCGAATCGACATCCCCCGGTCGTGTTCGTTCCAAGGATCGTGGAATGGTAGGGAAGTGGATGGCTTCCTGTGGAACATGGAGCGTTACGTTGGTGCATCGGGGAAAGCAGATGATGCGACCAAGTTGCAGACGGCTCCATTCTTTGTAGCAGATGTGGCGCTGCTATGGTGGAGAAGGCGCGAAACATAGATCGCGCGTGGTACATGTCGGATGGAGACATGTGAGGATTTTAAGGCCGAGTTCAAGCGGCAATTTTACCCGGAGAATGTTGAGTTTGAGGTCCGGGCTAGGTTGAAGGAGTTGACACACAGCAAGGCGATCAAGGACTATGTGAAGGAGTTCCAGGAGATCGTGCTGGAGCTGCCTCGCCTTAGTGAGCAGGAAGCTTTGTTCGCGTTCGTGGATGGACTAAAACCGTGGGCAAAGTTGGAAGTGCAGAGGGCCAAGGCACAGAACGTGTGCGAGGCGATTCCGATAGCGGAACGACTGATCGAGTTGAAACCATCCGGGGAGAGCCGGAAGTCCAGGAGGGACGAGGACGGCATCGGTACGCAGGACAAGTCGTACCAGGGTAATGCGGATAGGGGCGCGAGGATGGCCAGGCCCAAGGACGGCAAGCAGTCAGGGTGGGCTTGGACTTGCCATGGGTGCGGGAGTGCAGACCATCTCGTAGCAGCGTGTCCGAAGAAAAAGAAATGTGAGATTTGCTGGAGCACGGAGAATTCGACGAGGCAATGCTCGAAGTTTCCGAGGGTAGCCGCCATGGAGTACACCAAGGCACGGGATGATGCCGATGGTGATGGGACATCGATGGCGCTTCAAGTGCTAAACTCAGCCATAGGGATGGCATCGCGGGACGGAGCACCGCTTGAAGGAAACTTGATGTATGCGACGTGGCTGCTCAATGGGAAACCCGTCAAGGCGTTGGTCGACACAGGGGCCGATTACAACTACATTGACGAGGCTGAAGCACAAAGGTTGGGGCTTCAGGTCATCGAGGGATGGGGCTGGATGAAGTCGAATAATGCACCACCCGTTCGGGTTACAGGGGTCGCCAATGGGGTGCGACTAAAGATTGGCACATGGGAACCGCGCGTGCACTTCAAGGTGACGAGCATGGATGATCGGGACATAATACTGGGCATGGACTTCCTGAGGAAGAACAATGTTGGCGTAGTTACGCACAAGAGGGCACTGTACGTGTGTGATCAAGCCAAGCTGCAGGAAATTCACTTGACCACACAGCCTTCGAGACAAGCTATGTCGGCACTCAAGTACGTGAGGAAGCTTGAGAAGGAGCCGAGTTACCACTTTGGAGCAGTTCAGTTCATCGAGGGGCCGCAACGTCGCCGAGGACGTCGACGAAATGGGCGGGGGATAATGTCACGGCCGACAGTCGACAACGAGACATGTGTGCGCAGACGGTCGCACAGGGTGCCGAGGGACCAGCACGAGCAGGACGCCATGGATGGCATCGGGCTGCATGTGAAGAGTCAGCCTTCAGGACGGCGTGATCGGACGGAGAATCGCGCGAGTAAGCCATGGGAGGAGCACGGTCGCCGATGTGGGAAGTGGATCGCCCAAGGGGCATTGCAGACGGGACATGTTCGGGACTGTCCGGCAGCGCAGGGGACGCGGGCAAGGCCGGACGAGCAGCATTCGTGTGGGACAAGGCACGACAGGACAAGGCCGAGTCTGGGAACAGGACTCGAGCTGAGCGGCCGGACGCGGGCATGGGATGTCTGGCGCGGCCGGCGTGCACGGGCGCACGCGCGTGAGGTGCGATGGAGACCCTCCCCCCCTATAATAGGCTTAGACGGAAAAAGCCTTGTGGGGGCAGTAGACATTGAAAAGCTGAGGAGTCACTCAGCAGGGAAGACTCGACCGGAAGCAGCTAGAAGCGGACCGGCTTGGTCCAAGAGGTTCGGGAAGAGTCTAGAACATTGCAAAGACGGGCCTAGATGGTCGGGCCGAGACGGTCCGGTGCTGGCCGGGATGGGCCGATGCGGGCCGGGACGGACAGAGATGGGCCGGGCGCCCGGGATGATGGAAGAACCTTCTAGGGGCCTCTTAGAAGGATGAAATACTTGAATGTTATAGAGTATTCTAGATAATTGTACTTAGCCTGGTACTTGGAATTATCTAGAATAGGGTAGAAGTATGTGGATGTTTGTAAGACTTGTATATTGTAGACAAGTGTGGATGATTCTAGAGTTAGGTTCTAGAATTGTAATGTTGTAGATAGGTCTAGAACCCTCCAAATGAGGAGGTGGAGTAAAAGGTTCTAGGTTCCTAGGAGTAGTATAAATAGGCTTGAGGTTGGGTCATTTGCTCCCAACCCTCAAAGATTCAACATTCTTGTGTACTTGTAAAGTTTGTGAAATAGTGAAGTTTACTCTCAACTCCCAAGTGTTTAAACCCCTTCTTACACACTTAGCAACCGAGTGAGTTAGGCTTACTAGCTAGATCGAGGCAATTCTAGTCTAGTGCCGCACGGGTCCGAGGAGCTTTCGAGTGCTCAAACCCAACCCCGTGACAGTGCGCTACCTGCCGATCCTCCCGAGTCCAGAACCTTTCTGCCCCTACTGTCTCGGCCGACTAGCGCGCGCAACCAACCGGCCATAGCGTGCGCTACCTCCCGGCCATAGCGTGCGCTACCCTCCGGCCGTAGCGTGCGCTACGCCGGTTCCTGCCGCACCCGCCCGGCCAGTGCCTGCACCCGTCTGGCCAGTGCCTGCACCCGTCCGGCCAGTGCCCGACCACCATGATTCGACGACTCGATTTTCCGAAATCGCACAGAACGAACACGACAAAATACTCGGGGACAACATCATCGGTCCTAAATGAAAACAACGGATAACAAATCATCACCTACGGTCATAAACGGCAAAATCAGTTGTCGAGAAAATAATACCGGCACTCGACAACTGGGAAATATCCGAAAAAAAATTCAAAGTAACCAGAACGAAAATCGTGGTATTACATTCTACCCCCCTAAAAATAAGTTTCGTCCCGAAACTTATAACAAAAGCAAGGCGACTCTTGACAACACACCAGAACTCCATGCAGTATAAAGCCACTACGATCCGATTCAATACGCAAGAATGCTTACGAAAAGTGACGAGCATGAATCGTTGCGGTTGATAAAACCGAGCAATACAAACTCAAATCACGATTCCAACGCTGAAAGGTATGAAATTCCAGTAACTCAAAGGTTTGGAAAATCAAATACGAAGACAATTTCCCAACACTTATGGAAATCACAAAATGGCCCAGATGTTCAATAATCACGACGAACAATGATTGTACAACGACGAACAAATAGCAATGATCGAACAACAACGATCAACTATGAAGTTCACACCTCAAAACAAGACATCAATAAACTTGTAGGAATCACGAGGTGTTAATTTCGAACACGGTTCATAAGAAATCGATCCGTACTTGGAAAGATCACAACGATATACACATCGATTTGGAACAATATCAGAACTCGCTCGGATGAAAAATGTGAGAAACGACACAAGGTCAGAAGTATGAACGAACACAATCGCCTCAATACGGTCGAACGAAATAGAATGAGAAGAAAAAAAATGTGGGTATTACATCATATCACCTTTAAAAGAGGTTTCGTCCCCGAAACCTAAACAACGAAAACGAAGTGCTTGAATATCAACCTTCCCGGCCATATCCTTTTGGTCGAGCATCTAATCTCCATAACCAACTGTACCGCGATCACGGTCGCGTCCGCTGTCCCTCGCCATACTAAGCGGATTCTCACTCAATACGATTGCACCACTTCGCAAAAACAAATATGCTAAAGTACCAACTTAGCATGACATATCACATAAGGTAACCAATAACAACTCGGAAAGAAAATCCACGAGGTATCCCTTTAAAGGAAATCTTTTGAAAATCATTGGATTTGTATGCTATTCAAAATAAACTTTAAAAGTACTTTTGGTACCTCGGGTTGTTTCATCAAAACTTGTAATCAACATACTCTAACCGTCTCATTTGAAATCATTTGCCAAAATAACAATTCCTTGTAATCGGCGTTATCAGAATCATCATGCCTCTACGCATCATCATCACCGTTAACAACCAACAAGTTAACCATGCAAGACCATCAAACCATTCTTACATACTCTAACATTTACAAATCCGAGTTTGAACTTTACATCGAGTGAGATTTTTCATCTTTCACTATTTATTTTTGAAAAAGTAATCGTATAGGTTTTTGAAAAAAGTTTGTGTGAAAGATTTTAAAAAATCATGCACTCGAATTATTCGAAAATACAATAGTACGCTAAAAGTCACTTCCGAAAATTCTCCCAACACTACACAAGAATCAACGACGGTAACATTTTACCAAATGTTCAAGGTACTTTAAAAAAAGTCTTTCAATGCCGTCGAGGTTTTATTTGATAATTCTAGGCCGGCTCGAAAATTTCAAACAATTTCCAAAGTTCATACGAAGTCGCCGAATTAATCGAAATGTCAAATTAGTTTCAAAAATTGATTTCCGCAACTTGCACAAAGTTATGAAAGTTTCAGGAAAACATTTTCGAACACACACACACAATAGACATTATTTAACAACTCACTGAGCAAAATCAATTATCACCTAGCGCGACGAAAAATCACAACACACATTCACACAAAACAATTGTCATCACTATACAACACATATAGAATACGGTCACAGATGACTGACTGCAGAAAGTTAATCTTAACGGCTAAAAATGCGATTCCACATCCTCTGCCCAGGCTGATTAGCGTGCGTTACAACAACATTAGCGTGCGCTACTCATGCCACATTAGCGCGCGCTAGCCTTGTACTTAGCGTACGCTAACAACTCTAATTCAGCAACGTGATTGTGAACATATACACGACTTTACTAGAATCGATGGTCACAAATAAACAACAACACATTCGAATATCAAAGCCATTGATTCGACACTTCATGAGCAACCATCAAAAGACAATTGTTATTCAAAAACCGAAATCTCACCTCTTATTAAAGAGAGCTATCTCAATGTACACAAATCGAACGTCACAGCATTCACATCATAATCTTAATTTAAAACTGGAAATACTGCCCGAACAACAAGAGCATCATCACGTATTTCTCGACTAACAGCCGTAAAACCAATAAGTTGAAAACGAGAGTCACGTCTTGTCTACATTTTGTAGACTTCACTTGAGTTCAAAAATCGTGTTTTGAAAACTTACAATACAAGATGAAAATAAAATATCAGTAGTTTGAATTCTCCAAATATTTTGACCTTGAGGTCATCATACAAAAATCAAACTTTTTCCTCCCTTAGGAGGATGTTTTAAAACAAAAATATACGTCTCTCCAAAAACATGTAAAGTTTTAAAATATCATATTGATGAATTTTTCTTTGCGTAACCACACCAAGGCCATTACTCTTGTAAAAACGACTTATATCCGGATATGTGTATAAATACATATATCTTGGCACAAGGAAGGAACCTGACCCTAACATCATACCGTCAATAATCAACGATCGTACAAGGAAAATAATCGTAGAACGCCCAAAACCCCCCTCTAAGGTTTTTCACCGGACACCTTCAAGGCATCGATTACTAACTCAACAAAACGAAGAATCTTTAACAATCGAACCATGGATAGACAAGGAAATTGGTATAATATGACTTAATAATCATCAATCCATCACAAATATAAGTTATCACGGATCAAACGGGCGAAATCAACCAAAACCCCCAATTTTTCCCAAAACTAGGATTTTAGGAAAACTAACCTTGATTTGCTGGATTGAAGGATGTTATGGAGTGATTAATCGATGACATGACCTCGCAAACATCGTGGATTAGTTGTATAACAACATGCCTTCAAGTTCCCAAAGGATCTATCCGTGGAAGACAAAGGGAGAAAATGAAAAATGAGTGCAAACAGGACTGCTCGGTCATATTTATACTGGTGCAGACTAGCGTGCGCGAGACTGCCGAGCTAGCGTGCGCTATCAGCCCGGGCCGCAATCCAGAATCCTCACTGCCCTACTGACTCGGCTAGGTAGCGTGCGCAGCCTTCCGGCCGTAGCGCACGCTACCTGCCAGTCGTAGAGTGCGCAGTGCCCGACAGTAGCGTGCGCTACCTGCCGATCCTCCCGAGTCCAGACCCTTTCTACCCCTACTGCCTCGGCCGACTAGCGCGCGCAACCAACCGGCCATAGCGTGCGCTGCCTCCCGGCCGTAGCGTGCGCTACCCTCCGGCCATAGCGTGCGCTAAGCCGGTTCCTGCCGCTCCCGCCCGGCCAGTGCCTGCACCCGTCCGGCCAGTGCCCGACCACCATGATTCGACGACTTGATTTTCCGAAATCGCACGGAACGAACACGACAAAATACTCGGGGACAACATCATCGGTCCGAAATGAAAACAACGGATAACAAATTATCGCCAACGGTCATAAATGGCAAAATTAGTTGTCGAGAAAATAATACCGGCACTCGACAATCGGGAAATATCCGAAAAAAATTCAAAGTAACCGGAACGAAAATCGTGGGTATTACAAATACATACTCCCAACACGATGAAGTTCTAAATAACAAAAGATGTTGTCGCCGTAATTGTTATTATTTTTGCAAAACACTTGATGTTCTTCGACGATTGTAATTTCAACGGACTATGTCCGAATATTTGATTTCCCATGTTTTTGTAAAATTGTACTGATGGTTGAATAAATGACTTTTATTGAAGATTTACTGACTAAAATTCTTCCGCCGATACTCCGAATTTATATAAAAAATTTTAAGGAAAAAATTGAGCTGTGTAACGTGCTTTTTAATTAAGAAAATCAGGGCATTACATAATAGTATAGGAGCAAGACCTCTCTCAGTATGGTTAGATTTGGGGATGAAACAAGCGGAAGCTGGTGAACATGTGACACCCGGGACCGACGAGGGCGGGGACTGATCGCTAGTGCAATAAAAAAGGGCACGGACAATGAGCGGCTCCGAGAAAGGGGAATGATCGCCGGTGCAATAAGAAAAAGGGCACGAACAACGAGCGGCTCCTGACAAGGCTTCTAGGCGGAGGGGGACATGACTGAACCGAATTCTCACTAGAACGAGTGGTATTCCAAGACTGTATAGGTATGAGACTATTGTCACGGGCTTAGAGTTTGCTATGCTCCTAAGCATCGTGCGGCCTAGCAACCCTCTTGCTAGTCAGCCTTAAACTCTCCGAATTTGGCTAAGTATGAAAGTTGGCACAAAGAAAGAGAGGCAATGGGTTAATGGAAAGTTTTTTTCCACTAAGTTACAAGGAGTTTACAAAGTGTCTCTTACAATGATTTCCCAAGGATGGCTGCAAATGAGCCCCAAGTTCCCTATTGATACTACTCCCTATCTCTAGAAACTTCCTCCACCTCCTCACTTGGAGGCTTCTAGATCCTCCTTCAATTTACATGCTCTAGAGAATCCTAAGTACAAAGTATTTACAAATGTCTAGAAAACTCTACTAAGTTGCAAGTCTCTTGACTCATTCAAGAGTCTCCAGCACCTTCCACAAGTTTCTGGGTCTTCCTGGCTCGTTCGGCCCGACCCGGCCAGCTCGGCCCGACTCGGCCCATCTCCATGTAACCCGACCCGATCCGGCCCGACCTTCCACACATGCCTCCGGATTAATCTTTGATGTTCTGGACCATCCCGGTCTGTTTTTGGAATGTTCCGAGTACAACTTCCGCACAGTGGACTCCTCAACTTTCAAATGTCCAGTGCACTCACAAGGCTTTATCCCGCTATGCCTATTATAGGGGAGAGAGCTCCATGTGTCCCTCGCGTGCCGCCCGCGCGCACGCCCAGTGCCTCGCGCGCACCCCTCGCGGGTGTCTGTCGCCCGTGTTCGAGTCTCGGCCCTCGGATGTCCCACATCTCGTCATCTTGTCCCGCATTGTCCCGAAGCGGCGTGCCTGTCCACTGCCCAGGTAGCTCCGCGAATGGCCTGATGGCCTTGTCCCTCGGTTGGGCACTTTGTTGCCCAGATGGCCTGCTTTTTCGGCCATACATCCACGCATGCCGCACCACACAGGTAAGTCCCTCAGTTGGTTGTGCCGCTCCACACGACCTGCTGTCCCAAACGTGCCTCGTGCACGTTGATCTGCTGGACCTCGCACCCCTCTGTGCGGGTTTGTCCGAGCACTCTGTCGGTCGTTTCTCTTCGGTCAGTATATCGGCATTTCCTCTTCGGTCAACTTTTTCCGGATTTGAAGTGTCGTCATCGCTGCGTAGGGAACTTGCTCCACTTGTTAGGGGATAGTCATGGGTTTGTTCGGACCGTTCACCCATAGTACCTTCGCTTGTGGGAAAAAGGCAAAATCGTTCTTCTCTAGTAAGTCTATTCCCAAAATGAGGTCCCGGTCATCCATCGTAGTGGCCTTTAAATGCACTCGACCTTCCCAGTCTCCAAGCATGATTCGCACTCCATTTGCTTCCCCTGTGACCGGCACTGCTGGTCCGTTGTTGGACTTCATCCAGCCCTTACATGGCTGCACAAGTAGTCCCAATCTCTTTGCTTCGGCCTCAGTGATATAGTTGTAGTCGGCTCCCGTGTCGACCAAGGCCTTGATGGGTTGGTGGTTGATGGTTCCTTCCACGAACATCAACTTGCTTCCTCGCGGTCCCTCGCTGCCTGCACTGACGATAGAATTAAGTTGTTGGATCGTGCTTACCTGCAGCACGTCTGTGTGATCAATCGTTGGCCCCTCGAATTCGGCCATGGCGTTGAGCTTCCCCATTTTCGGACAGTCCTTCATCCGATGAGCTCCGCCGCACATAAAGCATCCTCGTTGGTCGGGAGCGCCCCTGCGTTCACCCTAGTAGTATGGCTTGTCCGCGTCGTGTTGCGGTCTCGTCCCGAATCTTCCACGTGATGGTTGGGCTGGTTGCTGTACTGACGTGCGGGTGTCTCCCCCGCCTTTGGCTTGACCCTCAGCTCTCGGCTCCTTCCTCTTCTCAAATTCAGCTAGGGACTCGGCCACTTTGATTGCCTCATTAACAAATTTCACCTCACAGCTTTGTACTCTGTCCCTGACCCAACTCGATAGTCCATCCAGGAAGAAAAATAGTCGATCATCCTCGGTCATGTCCGGAATCTGGAGCATGATCGATGTAAAGTCCCGAACATAGTCCCAAATGGCAGTCTTATGCTTGAGCTCGCGAAGTTTCTTCCTTGTCTCATAGCATGTATTCTCGAGATAGAATTGTGCCTTGAGTTCCGACACGAACTCGTCCCAAGTCCCGGTCGGTTGGCAAGTCCCTTTCGTAACACCGGCCTGTCGATGACACCACCACAGTGCTGCATCGTCGGCAAGATATAGTGCAGCCTGCTGTACTTGTTAGAAAGTAAAACACAGCGGAAGCGAAGGTTGATAAAGTTGATAATACCATTTTACGCATCTACGAGCATTAGATCTATTTAGGCATGCTAATTAATTAATTACCAAGACTAATAAGCAATTTAAATATTATTTATTATTTATTAATTAAATATGTTGATTAATTAAAATATCCTAATCTAGATCCAAGATCATAGGATATTACCTTTTGAAGCGTGTTGGTTACTTCCGTCTTGATCGCCTTATATTTCTACCTTTAGATCTTCTAGAGTATGATCCGCCTTGAACCGGACGTTGTGTGGGCAACGAGCTACAGTATCTTGTTTGGACACCTATGGATCGGCCGAATTCTATATCTCACAATTCTCAATTTTCTTTTCTTCAAGTAATTCCGATATGTAGCAGGACTCCTAATAAATTCATCTTACCTTATTAGGACTCTTCCTAATATATGATGAATCTATTAATATCAACTTAGTCCACTGAAAAGTTGATATTGCACTTCCTACCAAAATCCCAAATTACGAAATTGGGCTCCATATTAACTATATTATTTCCCGTGTTTAAGATATTGAATGTCCATTTATTAATTATAAGCTACTGACAGCTTTAATTAATTAATATCTTATCTAAGAGTAGTACCACTCGAACCTTATTATTATATCGGAATTAAATCCACCTGCAGGGTTTAATATAATAATCATTATCGAGCTCCTCAAGGGGACATCATCAACCCGCACGAGTCAGGACATGATTTCTAGTAATAATAATAACTGTCATATAAACAATATTATTGCCTAAGATACGAGGCTTATTGAGTCAGTCATTTTGACTCTCACCTATGGTAAATCAAAGCAATAATTATTATAAATACACAATTAAATATTATATACATAGAATTAAGAAATAATAATTATCTGAGATTTACGTTCTTCTTACAGTTAGTACAGAAGACACTATCTCACCTCGATCCAGTTCAACGTAGGCAAATACGCTAATATATGCTAATAGTCAAGACCAACTATTCTCAAGTATACACTACAACCTTTTATATATATTTGTCTAATAATTATATATAGGTTCTGAACTATTATATTATTTTATAAGGCACCGATAATGTGATCTTCCGTGTGACACCAACTCACCACATTATCTACAATATAAAATAACTAGACATTTCATTTTGCATAACCATAACGTGAATTAATATGCAAAACATGTGATTAAATGTAATTAATATCCTCGTAGGTAGTAACAGGGAATTTAGGTAATACAAGCATAAAGTATGCTTTGCAGTATACAATCCTAACAATCTCCCACTTATACTCAATGCATGCTTTTAAGTATACTACTCTATTACATAGTCTCTCATTTCTCCCACTTATACTCAAAGCAATGCTACCATACACCGTAATCCCATTCCTTCCACATGTCTTTCAAAAACTTTTGAAGGTAGGCCTTTCGTGAAAGGGTCAGCAAGATTATCTTCCTATGCAACCCTGGCTACAACTACGTCTCCTTCCTTTACGAAGTGTCGTATGATGTGGTACTTGCGGTTGATATGTTTTATTGCCTGATGGGCTCGTGGTTCCCTTGAATTTGCGACTGCACCAGTATTATCACAATAAAGTGTAATACCCTCTGGCAAATCGGGAATCACATCTAAGTCCTGCAGGAAGTACTTGAGCCACACTGCCTCCTTGGCTGCCTCAGAGGCTGCCACGTACTCGACTTCCATGGTAGAGTCCGAGATGCATTTCTGCTTCACACTCCTCCAACTAATGGCTCCACCTCCCAGGATAAACACATAACCCGAAGTAGACTTTGACTTTTCTTTGTCCGATGAAAAATCTGAGTCAGTGTAACCCACCGGAAACAGGTCGTTTGATTGATATACAAGCATGTACTCCCTAGTCCTTCTCAGGTACTTGAGTATGTGCTTGTGACAATCTAGTGTCACAGTCACAGGTTTGGCCCGATATCTAGCAGCCATGCCCACGGCATGACAGATATCTGGTCTAGTGCAAAGCATAGCATAAATGAGACTTCCCACAGCAGATGCATAAGGGACCATCATCTTTTGTGTCTTAGGACACATGTTCTTAGATAGTTGAATTCCATGTCTGTAAGGTAGAAAACCTTTCTTGGAATTCTCCATGCTAAACTGCTTCAGCACTGTATCGATATAGGATACCTGGGATAAGCACAACATCCTCTTCTTCCCATCACGGAAGATTCTGATTTCAAGGATGTGTCCTGCTTCTCCTAGATCCTTCATATCGAACTGCTCAGATAGCCATACCCGTACATCCGACAATTCCTTCACGTTGTTTCCAATCAGAAGAATATCATCTACATACGATCTGAGAAACACCAAAGACGTTTCCATCGCATTTCTTATACACACAACTCTCACTCGGACATTGGACGAATCCATATGACTGGACTACTTCGTCAAAACGAGTGTTCCAAGATCTAGATGCTTGCTTAAGTCCATAAATGGATTTCTTAAGTTTGCACACCAAGTGCTCTTCTCCTTCGGCAATGAATCCCTCTACTTGGCGAATATAGATTTCCTTGTATAGACTCCCATTCAAGAATGCAGTCTTGACATCCATCTGCCAAATCTCCAGATCCAAATGCGCAGCTATAGCTAAAAGAATCCGGATTGACTTAAGCATGGCTACCGGCGAAAAGGTTTAATCATAATCGATACCCTCTTTATGAGTGTAACCATTTGAATCAAGCCTCGCTTTGAAGGTTTCAACCTTCCCGTCACGTCCTTTCTTTCTCTTGTAGACCCATTTACTCCCAATGGCTTGTACACCATCAGGTAGCTCTACTAGCTCCCACACTTCATTGGAATCCATAGATCCCATTTCTGATTCCATTGCTACTTGCCAGGAGTCTGCATCTTTATCTTGGATTGCCTTCTTATAGGTCTAGGGAACTGATTCATCTTCTCCTGGGATTGAGTCTGAAGACTTTTCCATGCCTATGAATCGTTCGGGCTGACGAAGAACCCTCCCACAACGATGAGGCAAATCCTGAGTTGGTGTAAAAGTTTCAGAATCAATATGTGGTGCAGTGTTAGTTGACGGTTGTACGATTGGTATAGACGGAGTCTCGCCCCTCAGCTCTTCCAGAATTATCTCACTCATGGGCTTGTGACTAATCATATAATCCTCTTCCAGAAATCGGGCATTGGTGCTAACACTGACCTTCTGATCCTGGGGACTATAGAACAAGCCATCCTTCGTTCCCTTAGGGTATCCTACAAACACTCACACTTCTGTACGAGATGCCAACTTATCAGCATCCTTATTCAGCACATATGCTGGAGTACCCCAAATCCGAACATGTCGTAGACTGGGCTTACGCCCACTCCGCAGTTCTGTGGGTGTTTTTGGAACTGATTTCGAAGGCACCAGGTTTAGAATGTACGCCGCTGTTTCTAAGGCGTATCCCCAAAACGAAATAGGTAAATCTGAATAACTCATCATTGATCTAACCATTTCTAAAAGAGTCCTATTACTTCTTTCAGCCACACCATTTTATTGTGGAGTTCCCGGCGCGGTGAGCTGGGACGAAATCCCCTCATTCGCCAAGAAATCCAAAAACTCTCCACTAAGGTAGTCGCCACCACAATCAGATCGTAGTGACTTGATACTCTTCCCATGACGCTTCTCCGTTTCAGCCTTGAAGTCTCTGAACTTGTCAAAGGCTTCAGACTTACGTCGCATCAAATAGATGTATACATATCTCGAATAATCATCTATAAACGTGATGAAGTATTCGAAACCACCCCTAGCCTGGATATTCATTGGACCATATACATCCGTATGAACCAATTCTAACACATTCTGAGCACGGTTTCCCTTCGCTTTAAAAACACTTTTGGTCATCTTACCTTCCAGACAAGATTCGCAAATTGGAAATGACTCAACTTGGATATCATCCAATGGGCCATCATCTACCAATCTTTGAATCCTTCCAAGGTTTACATGTCCCAACCGTAAATGCCACAGATATGTTTGGTTTATGTTTGAAGGTTCTTTTCTCTTTTTAGGTTTAGACAAAGAGTTAAGTGATTTATTCGTAGGAGCTTGTGTAGTATTAACGACATATAGTCCATCATTAAAAGTACCTTTGCAAATATATTCACTGCTTCTTTTAATAATGGCATCATCATCCAAAGAAACTGAATAACAATCGCCTTTTAATTTTGAAACCGAAATTAAATTCATTCTAAAATCTGGTACTAATAATACATTATTGAGAACTAATAATTTATCAAGGACACATGGGGACCCGAGAAATTGGCACGAGTATTTATTGCAGAGATAGTCAGATTGCATGGGACGCCAAAGACTATTATTTCAGATCGAGATGGTCGCTTCGTGTCGCACTTCTGGAAGGCAGTTCACAGGGTTTTGGGGACTGAGCTAAACTTTAGCACGGCTTATCATCCTCAAACGGATGGTCAGTCCGAAAGGACTATACAAACAGTAGAGGACATGCTTAGAGCTTGTGCTTTGGATTGGTCAACTGATTGGGAACTTCACTTGCCGTTGATTGAATTCACCTACAACAATAGTTGGCATGCTTCTATTAATATGGCACCATTTGAAGCTTTGTACGGGAGAAGATGCCGATCACCTTTGTGCTGGGATGATTCTTCGGACTTGATTGGGACGGAACCGGAATTGATAGTTCAGACTCAAGAGAAGATAGATTTGATTCGGGAAAGACTGTTCACTGCCCAGAGTCGACAAAAGTCTTATGCAGACGTGCGTCGTCGCCCGCTAGAGTTCAACATTGGGGACCACGTACTATTGAAGGTGTCTCCTACACGAGGAATTTTCCGTTTTGGGAGGAAAGGTAAGCTAAGTCCGAGATATATCGGACCATTTGAGATCCTCGAGAGAGTTGGGGATTTAGCATACAGGTTGGCCTTACCGCCATCGCTGAGTCACGTTCACAATGTGTTTCACGTATCCAAATTGCAGACGTATGTACCAGATCCCAGTCATATCATTGAGTTCGATGAGATCGAGATAGCTAATGACGACACCTTCGAAGAGAGACCAATCAAGATACTTGAGAGTCGAGCCAAGCAATTGAGGAATAAACCGATCTCCTTGGTAAAAGTTCAGTGGTCTCGGCATGGAGTCCAAGAAGCAACTTGGGAGATGGAAGATAGTATGAAGTCGAGGTACCCGGAATTGTTTGCGAGTTAAGTTCCGGGCCAAAACTTCTTTTTAGAGGGGTAGTATGTAATGCCCGGATAATTATTGTGTATTTATCTTGTAAGATTCAACTTTGTGATGTTATTATTCAGAGGTTGGTTTCCCGTATTTTCGTATCCTTATGTTTTGGTATCTTCAGCATTCTGCATGCATGGTGCTGCACGTGTTAACGTACGCTATCAGGCATCCATAACGTACGCTAAGACTGTAGTATTACGTACGTTATATGATGTTGTTAACGTACGTAATCTAAGTCAACTTACGATCGGATAAGGGTCGGCGTGTAGGGGCCAAGGAAGGGGACGGGGAAGATTCGTATGATTTCCGCGTGAACCTGGACATAGGCGTTACGTACGCTATGGTGCATGTTTTATGTACGCTAAGGACATGGATTTTACGTACGTAAAACCCTTGTTATTACGTACGTAAGGAAATGGCGAAATCAGGCCAGTGAATTCTGGTCAGACGATTACGTACGCTAAGGCTAGGGTATAACGTACGTTAAGTTTGTTATGTACGTAAGGTTAATTGCATAACGTACGTAATGCCCAGAATTCTATTTATAGACCTCGACCCTATTTCATTTCTCACCTTTCCTTTGGACGATTTTTCGTGTTCTGGAGATCTTTCATCACCTCTTATCCTTCATATCATCTTCTGAGACGATTCTTGGGAAGCTTAGGCCTTGTAGATTGGTGTTCAAGCTTCCAGTGGTAGAGTTTATTCAAGTTCTTCATTGTTCATCAATTTATTGAGGTATGTGATCCTTCACCAACTAATTTAGCATGATCTTAGTAACGTTTTGGACTTGTTTTGAGTATACCGAACCAGTTATCTTCTTGAGGAGCCTTTCATCATGGTTTAGAAGATTAAATTCAACTATTTTCGATTCCTCTTGGTTGTTGTAATCGTTGAGCAAACCTTCTAGTGATTAGACTTTTGATTAGTGCATCTTGAGATTGTGAACCCAATCATATCTAGTTTTCGAAGATTATCTTAGTTCATGAGAATGTTATGATCGAACATTTCGGTGAAGAATTAATGGATTGAACTTAAGAAGTTATTCGTAGAAGGAGAGGATATTGAAACTAGTGAACTAGTCTTTATGATGATTTATCGAAGTTCAGATATCTTGTTATAATAGAACATGATTAGAATCCTCCTAGGATGAATTCCACGTTATCTTGTACCAATCAACCAAAGGAATTGTGTTAGGACTTAGAAAGCATTCCGTTGAGCTATTACAAGGACGAATAGCGTAGTATCGGTCCAACCAAATTGTGTTATGGCAGAATAGTCCATCACCATGATAGATGCATCATGCCTTTTTATGATTCGTTTGATGATTTGAACGATTATCCGAAACCGTTAGTTATACCGACGTTATTGTTCGATGAAGGTTTGCATTCCAGTGAGCCGACCAAGTGAGAATTCTCCGAATGGATTGAAGACTATTGATAGTAGAAATTCTTGTCGCCATTTGTTGAGGCAAGTATCGTATTTTGAAAGTTTGTGAATAATTGATGAATTTGATCATGCATATGGTTAATTCGTGTTGTTGACATGGAATTATTTCATTAAATTGTCATGACATTTGCTATCGATTTAACGTACATTCATATTGATGAACATGTCGATTTTCTGGCATATGTATATGCATAGTTGTGTTATGTGTAAGTTGTGATGATCCGAATGGATCAAGCGATCTATGCTGAGGGCGCTGGATCGGATGTCCACCTCGTGTTGGTCCGACGGGATCATCTTGGGATCTAGGCTGAGGGCGCTGGATCATTGGACGGGTTTTTCCACCTCGAGTTGGTCCAACGGGATCATCTTGGGATCTATACTGAGGGCGCTGGATCGTTGGAATACCCATCTTGTGTTGATTGAATCTTGTGGATTCGTATTGTTGGATTCCGGTAGCGGAAGTCCATATTGTGTATGTTTTATGCATCGTCGTTTGCATATTTGTGTGTTCCGATACTTGTACTAGCATTGTTTTGCTAACCCCTTCGGGGGTGGACATTTGTTTTGATGTTCAGGTAGCCGAGGAGCGGGGAAGCAGCCACAGTACTGTCATGACGCTGAAGTGGCTCAGTGATGTTAAATGTTCGTTGTTTTTGTGATTTGTCTTCTTGGTTCATTTTCAGTACTCGAGTACGCGTGTCTTTTTAATATCATTTCGATATTGTTGTAATGGATCAGTTGGAACTGGCTTTGTAATTTGAATTTCGGTGGTATTGTTCGTTTGTTTTCACATTTCTTTTAATCAGCCTTGTAAATCCTTACTTAAAGGGTTTACAGCGCTGTAATTATTCCGATTATCTCGGGGTGTTACAGGTTCGACCCCTTCCCGGATTTCAAATTCGATTTTCCGACCTGTTCCAGACTCGTCGGAGTTAAATCTTCGATATGCTCGGAACGGATTTTTGATAGTAATAGTAAAATAATTTAATATTATTTTTACAATATAAGTGTTCTGTGATGAATATTTTATCGTATCAAAATCGTCGGAATTTTTCAAAATCAGTTTCATAAATTCTAAAAATGATCCTTATAATATATTTTGAAATCGTTTCCTTCATTTTATGCTAGAAACATATCGGTCCAAGTATCGGACAACCTGTAAATATTAAAAAATTAAAATACATGATCATTAGCATTTAAATAAGTAGTGGGGCGTTACAATCCTACCCCCCCTTAAAAAATTTTGTCCTCAAAATTGAGCTTCGTAAAGAACTTTGAAAATCTGTATCAAACTTTGTATGATTATTTTCATCAATAACTTTAAAAATATTGTGCCAGCAAAAACATCACTTTGAAATCTTTATTTGAAATCATATTTTGTCCCTTTCGGATAACATTTAAACTTTCACATATCCTTTCAAATATTTTGCCGACACAATCATTCTGCACTCATATCAAAAATTTTAAGTTTCATAAAAGAGTGAATACTTGAAAACACTACCTCGGAGTCGACGTTGGGCAGCAGCGATGAACCACGTATTCTCCCGAAAATATAATCATGCTGTAATTATTCGTTATACTTTTAAAAATAAGAAAGTTTTGAAATATCTTGTTTTGTATAAGTAAATCTTTTTTTTAAACCAACTTAACTGTATAGTCCCATACCTATACAGTCTTGGAATACCTCTCGTTCTGGTGAGAATTCGGTTCAGTCATGTCCCCCTCCGCCTAGAAGCCTTGTCAGGAGCCGCTCGTTGTCCGTGCCTTTTTTCTTATTGCACCGGCGATCATTCCCCTTTTTTCGGAGCCGCTCATTGTCCGTGCCCTTTTTTATTGCACTGGCGATCACTCCCCGCCCTCGTCGGCCCCGGGTGTCGCATGTTCACCAGCTTCCGCTTGGTTCATCCCGAAATCTCACCATACTAAGAGAGGTCTTGCTCTGATACCATTCTATAACGACCTGATTTTCTTAATTAAAAAGCACGTTACACAGCTCAATTTTTTCCTTAAATTTTTTTATATAAATTCGGAGTATTTGCGGAATCATTTTAGTCAGTAAATCTTCAATAAAAGTCATTTATTCAACCATCAGTACAGTTTTACAAAAACATGGGAAATCAAATATTCGGACATAGTCCGTTGAAATTACATTCGTCGAAGAACATCAAGTGTTTTGCAAAAATAATAACAATTATGGCGACAACATCTTTTATTATTTAGAACTTCATCGTGTTGGGAGTATGTATTCATCTTATGCTTGTCCCGTTCGTCGCTTCCTTAGCATGAAAAACATAAACGACGAGGTGTGAGTGCGCGAGCATACTCAGTGAGATTAAACCCTTATAAATCGTCAAAATCATGTTGTGTAATGCACATAAAACATTCTTATCTGTGTGAGACTCGTATCGGCTTTCTTTCATTCTTTCGACCCCTCGCGGGTCGTCATGTTACACGACACAACGATGACCATAACATATTAAAACAGTATAACCTCACCTCATTTGCTGAAATCTTGAAATATCTTCCTTTGAATTTGGCTTGGTTGTCCTTCTTGGATCCCGGATTCTCTTCTCCTAGCACTTGAAAATACTTTTTCATATTTCCGGCGATAAGTTCTTGATGTAAAATCTGAAATCTCTTTGGGGACTTTTATCAAACACTTTTGAAAAACTGTCAGATTTGAGCTTCCTGTTTCATCGGGCTTCTTGAGGCCTTTTTAATTTGTGGAAGGGAAATATGTTACGGGCGTTTTAAAGTATAGTTTCACATCTTCAAAATGGTATATTATTTGATGGAAAATACTTAAGTATACATATATTTATAGGAGTCCAAAGTCGGCTTAAAATCAACCATACTCGGATAGCTGGAGGCCTCATCCGGACAGCTGGCCGAGAAGCTTCTGTCGGTCGTGACAGACCTTTTCTGGACAGCTGGACAGCCTTATCCGGATAGTGTCGAGAAGCTTCTGTCGGTCGTGACCGACCTTATCCGGACAGCTGGACAGCCTTATCCGGATAGTGGTCGAGAAACTTCTGTCGGTCGTCACCGGCAACTGTCGGTAGGTGTGTGTAACACCCCAAAAGGCGGCTATTACAGTGTCGTGTATCCCACACTGGGACCCACCAGGCGATAACCAAAACAGATTAAATAAATATTATTTGTGATACCGAATCACAATGAATAGTCATTACTCCGATTAGGAGTTTATCAAAAAATATGGCCAACGGCCTTATAATACACAGGATCCGAAAAAAAGTATAAACCATATGGAGATGGAAAATACTTCAAATGTCAATACAACCAGATAGTAATTTAAATGAAGCAGAAAATAAAATAACATAACACGGTTTAACATAACCGGACAACAAATGATGTGGGGCCCCCGAACTAGTATCCTTTGAACCCTTCGCCGTCAACATGCTCTTCCCGTGCCTTGCCTTTGCCTCGACCTAAAATACAATACAAGTATTTCACCCAAAACACAGGGTCAGATATACATGATAATTAATTCTTCCGACATTATACAATTCACATATATATAGATCTCAAGGAAATCATTCCGACTATTAATCATACCCATCGGGCGTATGAAACAATCAATCACAAACCGTCGAACACATCCAATACTATGGACGATTAACAATATGGCTCAAGATGGACATCACAGTACGCCCGATCCGGAAATGTATCCGTGTACATGTCCGCCCCGTATACGGAATCCAGAATATACGTGGGACAATGTACCTAATTAGCCTCACGAAACTACGTCTCGTGTGCACAGTTCAATGCGGAATAATATCCACGCATGACTATATATGTGCCTGGCTAAAAATCCTACACAATGACCAATCGGAACACAGATATGATTCTGGATATGTCACGATACAACATGACAACGAATTCAATAAATCACATATCCGATTAAGGATCAAGAAAAACTCACCGAAGTGAAAATAAGACCAACGAGATCAACGATTCAAAGCGTCGTACTTGGGAATGCAACCCCATGAAGAAACGGAATAACGTCAAGGACAATGTCAAATCACGACAAACATTACATGAACAATTCATACATATGAAATATATAACCATCACAAGAATCTAATCATCATTATAACCAAGCAAGATAACTTGCCTCAATACGGAGACGAGAATAGTCCTCTTCTTGTCGGAACGAACGAACGGTTCTCAACTAATATTGTGTACTCGAACAATCAACCTTGAATGAAGTTTATTTTGCTCATTAATACGTTTATATGATCATCTACACTGAATTTTAACGAGATAACATCTTAATTCCCGATTGAGTAGTTCAACTTTTGAAGTGTTACTTCAAGAACCTTATTCATACCATTCAATTCTTACAATTGATTACAAGATGATACCAAATGTTTGTTGGATTAAGAATCATTCCATAATGTGTTAAACAATAATCTCCCATCCTTTAATCTTATCAAGAACATCTCAAATGATTAAAAGTAAAATCTGCACTACACATAATTACTTATGTTGAGTTAATTAGTTGTAAATCCATATCATGATTATGAAGACTATCTCAAGTTTAGCACCACCCTTATACTCGTCCAACTAACTTGGAGATTCAAACATCATACCTCTGAATTCACTTAGCCTAGGTTCAAGAAGATCATTTCATTCTTCTAATGATCAACAAGGGTTTCTTAAAACATTTATGGTAATTATTCCAACAAGTCATTTACATTTACAATGAAACAAGGATTATTATTATACCAATGGTGTTATTAGTCTATCAAGGAGAGTGTGGTTAAACTAAACATGATCCTTACCATTTTAAAACACCAAGAACACACCATTACAAATCCCATAATCATCATGTTCATCATTAAGTTTGTTGAAAGCTTAACTACAACATGTTTATTTTGATTAATTCATCACTAGGTGAAATATACTTAATCACTATCATTATAATTATGAGATTATAGGGTTAAATCGTAGAACATACCTTCAGAAATGAAGAACAATACACCAAACCACAAGAACACAATATAAGCTTCAAGAATGTCTCCAACTTCCAATCAACAAGCTCCAAAATCAAAATGTAAAGCTCCAACACAAGTTGGAAGAAGGTAAACTTGATCTAGGGATGAAGGGGGATGATTATATGGGTGAAAATAGGAGTTTGGACATGCAAAATGAAAGACACAAGTTGTCTTTTTATAACAGCACAGTTCGTTACGTACGTTATCACAAGAGGATAACGTACGTTAACATCTTTACGTACGCTACACAAAAAGTGTTACGTACGTAAGCTAAGTCCAGAGGCTCGGTGAAATACGAACTTCATTACGTACGTTACCTCTAGAAGCATTACGTACGTAATGTAGGTCAACTAGGTTGCCTCCAAAGATCAGATATTCGAATCCCATCCGGTCCCACACGCCGAAAGTTGAGATCGGATACGATTGCACTGGTTACGTACGTAACAGGTACCCCTTTACGTACGTAAAGGCCTCAAAATAGCGTACGCTATGCCTAATGATTAACGTACGTTAGGCTCAGATTTTAATAGTTCAATATGTACTTATCTATACAACGCTGAAAATTCAAACATAGTGCGAGTGATCATTTTTTATTAAGTCTATTATGATATATTCTAACATCAATATTCATTTCACAAATGCAACAAGACTACAACAGTATTGAATTATCCGAATAGTACAACAGTAAGTAAGAATTTCCGTCGGATATTACAGCGTGTCCGGCGCTGAACGGCAGATGTCCGTCAACTTGGCTCGGTCGGTTCGACCCCTTCCCGCTTTCCAAATTCGATTTTCCGACCTGTTCCAGACTCGTCGGAGTTAAATCTTCGATATGCTCGGAACGGATTTTTGATAGTAATAGTAAAATAATTTAATATTATTTTTACAAAATAAGTGTTATGTGATGAATATTTTATCGTATCAAAATCGTCGGAATTTTTCGAAATCAGTTTCATAAATTCTAAAAATGATCCTTATAATTTATTTGGAAATCGTTTCCTTCATTTTATGCTAGAAACGTATCGGTCCAAGTATCGAACAACCTGTAAATATTAAAAAATTAAAATACATGATCATTAGCATTTAAATAAGTATTGGGGCGTTAAAATCCTCCCCCCCTTAAAAAATTTCGTCCTCGAAATTGAGCTTCGTAAAGAACTTTGAAAATCTGTATCAAACTTTGTATGAGTATTTTCATCAATAACTTTAAAAATATTGTGCCAGTAAAAACATCACTTTGAAACCTTTCTTTGAAATCATATTTTGTCTCTTTCGGATAACATTTAAACTTTAACATATCCTTTCAAATATTTTGCCGACACAATCATTCTGCACTCATACCAAAAATTTTAAGTTTCATAAAAGAGTGAATACTTGAAAACATTACCTCGGAGTCGACGTTGGGCAGCAGGGATGAACCACATATTCTCGGGTACTGTCGGGTACTGGCCGGACGGTTGCGGGACTGGCCGGACGATTGCGGGCACCGGCCGGACAGGTGCGGCAGGAACCGGCGTAGCACACGCTACGGCCGGAAGGCTGTGCGCGCTAACCGGCAGGTGTAGCGCATGCTATCGGCTGGCCTAACGCACGCTATTGGGTCTGGGCAGTGGGGTTCTGAGGTTCTGGACTCGGTCAGGATCGGCAGGTAGCGCACGCTACTGTCGGTCATAGTGCACGCTAACCGGCAGGGGTAGCGCACGCTGTCGGCCGACTAGCGTACGTTACCTGGGTGAACTTTTTAGTCCAGAGGTTACTAGACAGGTCGGCTAGCGCGCGCAGGCTTCCGGCCGTAGCGCACGCTAGCGGGAGTCGGGTCGGCAGGTTTGCTCGGCAGGTTTGGTCGGTGGTGCCGGGTCGTGCGGGCCCTGGCCGAGGGTACTCGTCTGATACCTGCCGATAGCGCACGCTAGTCCGGGAAGGCTAGCGCACGCTAGTTCCGGCCCAGTATAAATGTGACAGAGCAGTCACATTTTCATTCATTTCTCACTTCCTCTTCTATCCGCGGCTGGCGATTCGAGAGTGGCGAAGCCATGTTGTTTGACAACAAATACACGAAGTTCTTGAGTTCATAACATCAATCAATCATCCGTTATCATCCTTTGATCCAGCGAATCAAGGTAATCTTACCTTAGAACCCTAATTTCGTGAATTTGGGGTTTTTTTGCATTTTTGTCCGATTCGTTCCATGTTGTTGATTAATTCATGATGGGTATGATTAATCTTGGTAGTATTCTTGTGTTTAACATCATTTAATCCATTGTTCTTCGTCGAATCGAAGTATATTTCTTGATTTCCTTCGAATTGACTTTTGGGGGATTTGTTCTCGATCTCATTTTTCATCCATTTTTGATGGATCGATTATGGTTAAATGATGTTGTTAAACACATTCTATGGATTGTATATCCATATTTCAACTTGGAATTCCGTTTTCGTGTTTTGTCAGGACGAATCGTGTTCTTGGCCGTTTTGGGGGAAATCTTTGAACTTTCGTCATTTGTTCTTTGAATTGAGCGGCTTTGGGTCGTACTTTGGAATTCATTTTCGTTGTTATTGTTTTCGTTCGTAGTTCATTGTTGTGGATTATCGTTCGGTGGAGTCGGCGAGTTCGTAGTTGGTTCGTGCCAACCTACTTCGGCCGATTCTCCGCGTTGTGGTTATTCGAGGCAAGTACCTTGCCCATACTTTTCTTATTTTATGGATATGATGATCGGTGATCATCTTGGTGTGTTTGTTTGGTTGTTTGAAATGAAGTTTCAAAGGATTTCGGTTTGGCCTCGTTAAAGGCTCTCTTTCAAAACGCGTGTGTGTTTTGTGAACGGTGTGTTTTGGGAATTGATTATGATTTGGTCATTTTGAATGTTGAAGTCTTTGATGATATCCCTGTTGTTTAAAGTTATGGAATCGTGTATTCCGTGTTTAATCTTGTTATTGTGTTTTGAAGAGTTTGATAACGGCGTCGAGTAAGTGGCCATCTCTAGTAAGTATTCTTGATGAACTTACATTCTTAGCATATTAGTATTGCATGAGTAACGTGTGTGTGTGTATGCTCACTACGGGTTAGATCCGACGGGGTCTCGGTAGGGGTCCACAAGAGACGTGGATCGACGAGCTTGCTTTTAACCACTACGGGTTAGATCCGACGGGGTCTCGGTACTGGTCCACAGAGACGTGGATCGACGGTTAATTGTGGTGCATTTTGCAAATGTGATTTGATTATGGCATTTCCGGAAATGAGTGCTTTTGAACGGTTTTCATGATTGCATGCATTGACTAAGTGTGTAAGAGGTAAGTTGTTCGTTTGGCCTACTTGTCTAGGATGGCTCTAGAGTATTTTCTTGTTTGTGTTAAATCTTTTAATTGAGGATTTTGACGTTGGAAGACGAACCTTGTGGTCGTTCTTGTGTACTGTGAGTTGATGAGATTTGGGGCTAAAATCCCAATGGTTTTGTAAAAGTCATTTTATGGATTTGGGGCTAAAATCCCAACGGTTTGGTAAATGTCATTTTTTCGGAAAGTAAACCTTTGGGGAGGTGACCCCTTTTGTCTTTTGGATTTTGAAAAGTAGGATTTGATAATCCTAAATTGTTTTCTATTAAAACTCTCGATGGCATTCTAAACCGCTTTATAAATTATTTCCATTGATTTATGATATTTCGATTTTGAAAGGTTTTCTCAAACTCTTGTCTCGGGAAGTACTTTTCGTTTCGTTTGGATCTTTGGGGATTCCTGGTTATTGTTATTCGTGGAATGTGAATCGTATGGCTCGTATTTGCACTTTGTTCTTGCACTACCAAAACAGTGGAGTTTTGCTAACCCCCGAGTATTCGGGGGGTGGATGTCTGTTTTTGCATTCAGGTTTTGGAGCATAACACAGGGTCGGCACGAAGGATGATGAAAGATGATCGATACTAATCACATGAGGAACCGTACATCGTGTATTGGTTCAGTTGTACTTTATTTTCCGCTGCTATATTTTTTCCCGTTGTACGGGTGTGGTTGTGTTTTGACCCCTGCGTGGGCATGAGTTGTAATCGAGTTGTATGTTTTTATTGAAAGGCCAAATCGGTCTACTGAGTCATTTTAGCCTTAAAGGCATTGTCGAGATGTTTCGTGTAGTTACTAGCCTGGTAGATCCTTGAGGAAAGGCTCTACGGCGTGTAATATCCCTCAGCGGATTGGGGGTGTTACAGTTGGGCAGCAGCGATGAACCACATATTCTCCCGAAAATATAATCATGCCGTAATTATTCGTTATACTTTTAAAAATAAGAAAGTTTTGAAATATCTTATTTTGTATAAGTAAATCTTTTTTTTAAACCAACTTAATTGTATAGTCCCATACCTATACAGTCTTGGAATACCTCTCTTTCTGGTGAGAATTAGGTTCAGTCATGTCCCCCTCCGCCTAGAAGCCTTGTCAGGAGCCGCTCCTTGTCCGTGCCCTTTTTCTTATTGCACCGGCGATCACTCCCCTTTCTCGGAGCTGCTCATTGTCCGTGCCCTTTTTTATTGCACTGGCGATCACTCCCCGCCCTCGTCGTGTAACACCCCAATTCACAAATGGGACATTACACGCCGTAGAACCCCCGTGAGGTCTACCAGGCTTACTCATGACTCGTAAACCACAAAGATATCCCAAAAGGTGTATTCAAAAAGTAAATAAGGCAGTGGCCCCGGCCAAAACATTTTAACGGAGTACATGAAGTATATGTTACCAATTCATCGCCCACGCAGGGGACTTAAACCAAGTTGAAAAATAAACGGTCTAACTCCAATACTCGACAAAGGCAATGCCAAAGCATAAAAATACAGACTCGAGCCACATCATCAAGCCAGCCCATCCTTTGCGTGCATGTCTCGTGCCTGCTCCTCAGCTCTCCCGGTACCTGAAATGCATAAGACGCATTTCCCCCATTTAAGGGGTTAGCATTCGAATAGCTAGTGCAAGTACACAATTACACAACATTATATACATACACGATTCAGCGCAAATAAATCATTAGGAAAAGTCATTATAAAAATCAATATTCCAGAATATCACATTTACACCAAAACATTATATCATCAAGCTTTCCACATCACAATTATTCACGTTTGGTAACTCACGACCGTACCCATTAGTATCGGCCCCCAGAGGTCCCGTCGGACCGTCCCCAGGTGAGAAACCACTTCCGCGGCCGTACCCATTAGTATCGGCCCCCATAGGTCCCGTCGAACCGTCCCCAGGTGGAAGAACATCAATGCACGCTCCCAAGTCCACTTCCGTGGCCGTACCCATTAGTATCGGCCCCCAGAGGCCCCATGCCATCCCGAGGTGGAAGAGTAACCATCACAATCGTTCAATAAACCATTTTACATCATTCGCATCAAAACCATACACACATAATGAAATATAATACATATACTTGCCTTTGATAATACGACGCGAAGGAAACGACTAAGGAATAGGTTTCGGTCCGAATAATCCTCTCAAATCCGACCCTAACACAATAATGATATACAACCAATCTCAACAGCATGAATACGAAGAAATTCATCCTAGTTCTACCCGTTAGGACAATTCATCGAACAACACGAGTGCATAGGCAGTTGAAATCGGTCAACAGTGTAATAACGGGATTTCATCCCATCCAATAACAAGGGAATCAAGGATCACGAGTAAACTATCGAAATCTAACAACAACTTCGGTTAAATCGGATTAAAAGGCAAGATCACCACCAAATCCTCCCCAAATTCATACTAGGGTTATAGGAGATCTTACCTTGATTCAAAGCCGAACAATAGATGATTTGGTGATGTGGTGATGATATGATGCTAAGTTATACTTCCCAAACGGTGTTTGGATGAAAATCTGATGAACCCTCGCCTTGGAAAATCGCCCCGACGTAAAGAAGAGAAGAGGAATGAGAAAGTTAGTGAATTTCGCTGAAGAAAAACGCAGTTATAGGTTGACTGCTTTGTGTGCCACGGCCCAGCCGAAGTGTGCCGCGGCACAGGGCCAAAAATTGCGCCCAATGATCGGCAGACCGCTCTGTGTGCCGCGGCCCATCCGAAGTGTGCCGCGGCAGTGACTCGGCATTGTGCCGCGGCCCCGTCGGCATGTGCCGCGGCACAAGGTACAGAAGGTTTGGCCGATAAGTGCAACACGAGTGTGCCGCGGCAGTGTGCCGCGGCCCTGCCGGCATGCGTCGCGGAACACGGTACAGACTGCTTGGCCAGAAACTGGACAATGTGTGTGCCGCGGCGCACAATCCTTGTGCCGCGGCCCACACCCCCCCTTGGGTCCCAAAATTATGAAAAATGATCCGGAAGAGAATAAAAGCAATAGTAATCGATATTTGGGCAACAATAACACGAAATGGAAGTACAGAAACCCCAAAACGATCCGAGGTACACAACCAAAATCGAACAAGGAACAAAATCCCTAAACTTCTAGGAAACTATAAAAATGGCCCAAACATCCGAAAATCACGATACAACGTCGGATTAACAATCCGAAACTCACAACATGCTCTACTCAACCATACGAACTCATGGAAATAGGAAAATGACGAAATCGAACGAGTTTAACGAGAGTCGAATACACATGCGATAAAATATAACTCAAGATGAAATTACGTAAAAACATCATCGAGACTCATCCCAACGGAGAAACTCCAAGAACTAAATAGATTCAGAATTCCAAAACAGTGCCAAGCGAGTTGTCCGAAACGAATATACACCGAAAATAGAAATTACCAAAAATAGAAAACACGGATATTACATAATCTCCCCCTAAAAATAAGTTTCGTCCCGAAACTTACAACACGAATAACTCGGGGTATCTAGATCTCATACTCTCTTCCGTCTCCCATCGGGCTTCCTCGGACCCATGTATCGACCATTGCACTTTAACCAAAGGAATGGTGTTGTGCCTCAGTTGCTTCACCTGATGCTCTAAGATCTGAATCGGCCTCTCCTCGAAGGTAATGTCGGGCCCCAACTCGATCTCTCCAAAATCAATAATATGGCTAGGGTCCGGTACGTACTTCCTAAGCTGGGAAACATGAAATACGTTATGCACGTGTCTCAGGGACGGCGGCAAACCTAACCGATATGCAAGCTCTCCAACTCTCTCTAGAATCGAACGGCCCAATAAATCTCGGACTAAGTTTACCCTTCCGACCGAAACGGTAAACTCCCCGTGTCGGCGACACCTTAAGCAACACATGGTCCCCCACCTCAAAGTCCAACGGTCGGCGACGTGTATCGGCATAAGACTTCTGCCGGTTCTGGGCCGTCACCAATCTATCGCGAATCAGGGTAATCTTCTCTCTCGACTCAACTACCATATCGGGCTCGGTACCAATCATCTCGGACGCATCATCCCAACACAACGGCGATCTGCACCTCCTCCCATACAATGCCTCGAATGGGGCCATTTTGATCGAGGCATGCCAACTATTATTGTACGTGAACTCGATCAGCGGCAAGTGCGACTCCCAATGATCCTTCCAATCTAAGGCACAGGCTCTCAACATATCCTCCAATGTCTGGATCGTCCGTTCTGACTATCCGTCAGTCTGAGGATGGTAAGACGTACTGAGTCTCAACTCAGTCCCCAAAGCTCGATGAACCGCCTGCCAAAAATGTGATACAAACCGGCCATCTCGATCTGAAACAATACTCTTAGGAGTCCCATGCAGTCTCACGATCTCCGCAATAAACACTCGCGCCAGCCTCTCCGGACCCCAAGTGTCTTTAATACCCAGTAAATGAGCTGATTTGGTTAGTCAATCAACAATAACCCAAATCATGTTCATTCCAGTCCGAGTCCTAGGCATCCCGGTAATGAAATCCATAGAGATGTCTTCCCATTTCCATTCCGGAATGGGAAGTGGTCATAGCAACCCCGCGGGCCGTTGATGCTCAATCTTAACCGGCTGACAGGTCAAACGCTTCGCCACAAACTCGCTAACGTCCGATTTCAAATTACTCCACCAATAGTTACTCCTCACATCCTCGTACATTTTGCTCGTTCCAGGATGTATGGAATAAGGCGTAGTATGAGCCTCACTCAAAATCTTCTGTCTCAACTCAATGTCATTCGGTACACATAATCTGCAGCGAAATCTCAGAACGCCATCATCCTGAACAACAAATCCAGGGGCTTTCCCCTTCCTCACATCCTCCCTCAGCTGGACTAAAAACGGATCATCATACTGTTTCGCCTTGATATCATCAGTCAAGGACGAAGTGATCTCCAACGTACATAACTGACCCTGAACTCTCTGAACCCAAACCTCGATATTCTGACAAATAAAATCTCATTAGATCCTACTCTGTGGTGTAAGTACCTCTAACATCTATAACGCCACCGGCTTTCAGCTCAACACATCAGCCACTACGTTAGCCTTACCCGGATGATAAAGTATCTCGACGTCTTAATCTTTAATTAGCTCCAACCACCTTCGTTGTCTCATGTTCAACTCTTTTTGACTAAAGATATACTTCAAACTCTTGTGATCCGTAAATATCTTACACGACGACCCATAGAGATAATGCCTCCAGATCTTTAAGGTGAAAACGACCGCAGCTAACTCCAAATCGTGCGTGGGGTAATTCGCCTCATACGGTTTCAACTGGCGGGACGCATAAGCAATAACCCTATCTCTCTGCATCAAAACGCATCCGAGTCCGAGTCCCGAAGCATCACTATATACCACGAAATCTTCGTTCCCCTGAGGCAATGCTAACACGGGTGCGGTAGTTAGTCGTCTCTTCAACTCGTCAAAACTATTATGTCTGTCTGCGGTCCACTCGAATTTCTGAGTCTTCTGGAGCAACTGAGTGAGCGGTTTAGCAATCCTAGAAAATCCCTCAACAAATCGACGGTAATAGCTGGCAAGACCCAGAAAACTTCTCATCTCCTTCACATTCTTAGGCGGCTCCCAAGCCAACACTGCCTCTATATTCTGCGGATCTACCTGGACTCCCTCTGCTGAAATCACATGCACGAGGAACATCACTTCCTCGAGCCAAAACTCACACTTAGAGAACTTCGCATACAACTGCTCAACTCTCAAAATGTCTAATACAATCCGAAGATGTAAGGCGTGCTCCTCCCGAGTCCGAGAATAGATCAGAATGTCATCGATAAAGATGACTACGAATTTGTCCAGATACTCAATAAAAACATTGTTCATCAGCTGCATGAACACTGCTGGGGCATTGGTTAGCCCGAAAGGCATAACCACAAACTCGTAATGGCCATATCTTGTCCGAAAGGCAGCTTTCGGTATATCGATGTCCCGAATCCTCAACTGGTAGTAGCCCGATCGCAAATCAATCTTCGAAAAGACTGTCGCCCCCTGAAGCTGATCGAACAAGTCGTCAATCCGGGGCAAAGGGTATTTATTTTTGATGGTCAACTTGTTTAATTCTCGATAATCGATGCATAAACGAAGCGATCCATCCTTCTTCTTAACAAAAAGTACGGGCGCACCCCAAGGCGATGCGCTCGGTCGAATATACCCTTTATCTAACAACTCTCCCAACTGATTCTTCAACTCTAACATCTCCAAGGGTGCCATACGGTACGGCGCTCGAGAAATAGGAGCTGCATTAATAGGAAACTCCACCTCTCGATGTGGTGGTAATCCCGGCAAGTCATCCGTAAATACATCGGGGTATTCACTAACAACTGGAATTGACGATAAGTCAACTCCACCATCTTTCGCCTTCAGAGCGTAACACCAGTAGCCGACACAACCCTGGTTCAGAAGTTTCATCACCTTCAAGGCGCTAATCACACTCCCCGATCTACCCGGCTTACAACCGACGAGAGTATGCTCGTTGCCATCCTCGGCCACTATCGAGATGGTACGAGTCCGATAGTTCATGATAGCACCGTAACGATCCAACCAATCGTCCCCGAGGATCAAATCCTCACCCTTAAGGTCTATAACAATGAGATTCGAGGGCCAATCTCGGCTCCCGATCCTCACTGGGCAATCCCTAACCTCCCAGTCCCCAACCATACGGTCCCCGCTAGGCGTACCTACTACAAACGGTTCACACTCAAACAAGCAGTCAAAGCCAATATGATTCACACAATCCGAAGCAATAAAGGAATGGGTAGCACCCGAATCAAAAAGCACTGAAACTGGATGAGTAAGGATCTGAGTGGTACCTGACGCCACCGGAACGTCTGCCTCCTCTGTGCGCCTCATCTGATACAATCAAGGGTGAAATGAACCCGAACTCGACGCTGTACGGCGATCTGGCTGACCCCGACCTCTACCACGACCCGAACCCTGCAGAACATGAGTATCTAGAGTACTGTGATCCCTCTGATCGGCAATGGTAGTCGTAACTCTAGCGGCCCTGGTGGCCCTCTCACAATGAGCTGCCGATGCCCGGTATGTCTGCAAGTAAAGCAAGCAACTAACGGAAATGGGCAATCCTTCACAACGTGCTCGGGCTGACTGCAATTAAAACAAACTCTCCCGCCAGGTGCAACAGACTGGACTGAACGGTTACCCTAAGATCCACCGGCCTGATGAAACGGCCTCTTCCCCGGTGTAGGGGCAGAACGAGACCTCAAAAACTGACCACCCTTACCGGCCGAGAATCCACCAGTAGTCTTCTGCTTCTTAGCTTCCGAAACAGTCTCTGATTCCGGGACGGCCATCTCGATCGCTAGAGCGCGATCCTGGTATTCTTTCAAAGTGGCACACATGAGTGGTGCCATACTCTGCCTGATATGCGGCTTCATGCGCATATTGAAGTAACGGATTTTATCGGCCTCCGTCCTCACCTGATCTTTCACAAAACCCAACTGCTGATTGTAAGAGATAATGGCCTGCGAAATCGGCACATCCTGAGGTGTGGCAGTGAAGAACTCCACAATTCTGCGTTCTTTGACTGGCGGCGAAAAATATTCTGCTTCCATAGCAGCCCTGAACTCTTCCCAAGTAACTCGACGGTCTCGGGGCGCAACGGCCTCCCACCATTCCGCAGCTTCCTTATCCAGGAGGTACTGGGCAATATGTACCCTCCTGTCTTCAGGACAAGCTATGGCATCAAAGGTCCTGGACAACTGAAAGAGCCAATTCTCCCAACCGAGAAAGTCAGAAGATCCGGAGAAACGAGGAGGGTGCATCTTAGTCACCGTCTGAAGCAACTTACTAGCTTCCTCTTCAGGTGTCGGGGGCGGATTCTGGCGTCCACCCTGAGCTATCTGAGCAAGCTGGGCTACTAACTGCTGAAGTACGGCAGTATCCCCAGCGTCAGCATTATTACCCGATGGTACTGAGTGAGAGGCTGAGTCCGCAGAGGACTGAGAAAGTGAGCCCTCTTCATTATCAGCACCCCGACCACGGCCTTGGCCGCGTCCCCTAGCTGGTCTACCACGACCTCTCAACATACTAAAGGAAGAATGAAAAGAACAAGATCAGACAGATTCACAATTGACAAAGTTGGTAACACAATTCATAATTCCGATCAACGCAAGAAAACGAATTACAGAAATATAAGAGTTCGAGGAGACTTACAGCCACGGGTCGCATAAAAAGTCGGTAGCATTATGATATTAGTCTCGACGACTGACTCTAATGACGCAACTGACAGACCCAAAAATTTACCGACAGCCTAGGTATTCAAAACCTGGCCGCTCTGATACCATAAATGTAACACCCCAATTCACAAATGGGACATTACACACCGTAGAACCCCCGTGAGGTCTACCAGGCTAACTCATGACTCGTAAACCACAAAGATATCCCAAAAGGTGTATTCAAAAAGTAAATAAGGCCATGGCCCCGACCATAACATTTTAACGGAGTACATGAAGTATATGTTAAATACCAATTCATCGCCCACGCAGGCGACTTAAACCAAGTTGAAAAATAAACGATCTAACTCCAATACTCGACAAAGGCAATGCCAAAGCATAAAAATACAGACTCGAGCCACATCATCAAGCCAGCCCATCCTTTGCGTGCATGTCCCGTGCCTGCTCCTCAGCTCTCCCGGTACCTGAAATGCATAAGACGCATTTCCCCCATTTAAGGGGTTAGCATTCGAATAGCTAGTGCAAGTACACAATTACACAACATTATATACATACACGATTCAGCGCAAACAAATCATTAGGAAAAGTCATTATAAAAATCAATATTCCGGAATATCACATTTACTCCAAAACAATATATCATCAAGCTTTCCACATCACAATTATTCACGTTTGGTAACTCGCGACCGTACCCATTAGTATCGGCCCCCAGAGGTCCCGTCGGACCATCCCCAGGTGAGAAACCACTTCCGCGGCCGTACCCATTAGTATCGGCCCCCATAGGTCCCGTTGAACCATCCCCAGGTGGAAGAACATCAACGCACGCACCCAAGTCCACTTTCGTGGCCGTACCCATTAGTATCGGACCCCAGAGGCCCCATGCCATCCCCAGGTGGAAGAGTAACCATTACAATCATTCAATAAACCATTTTACATCATTCGCATCAAAACCGTACACACATAATGAAATATAATACATGTACTTGCCTTGGATAATATGACGCGAAGGAAACGACTAAGGAATAGGTTTCGGTCCGAACAATCCTCTAAAATCCGACCCTAACACAATAATGATATACAACCAATCTCAACATCATGAATACGAAGAAATTCATCCTAGTTCTACCCGTTGGGACAATTCATCGAACAACACGAGTGCATAGGGAGTTGAAATGGGTCAACGGTGTAATAACGGGATTTCATCCCATCCAATAACAAGGGAATCAAGGATCACGAGTAAACTATCGAAATCTAACAACAACTTCGGTTAAATCGGATTAAAAGGCAAGATCACCACCAAACCTCCCCAAATTCATACTAGGGTTATAGGAGATCTTACCTTGATTCAAAGCCGAACAATAGATGATTTGGTGATGTGGTGATGATATGATGCTAAGTTATACTTCCCAAACGGTGTTTGGATGAAAATCTGATGAACCCTCGCCTTGGAAAATCACCCCGACGTGAAGAAGAGAAGAGGAATGAGAAAGTGAGTGAATTTCGCTGAAGAAAAACGCAGTTATAGGTTGACTGCTTTGTGTGCCGCGGCCCAAAAAATTGTGCCCAGTGATCGGCAGACCGCTCTGTGTGCCGCGGCCCAGCCGAAGTGTGCCGCGGCAGTGACTCGGCATTGTGCCGCGGCCCCATCGGCATGTGCCGCGGCAGTGACTCGGCATTGTGCCGCGGCCCCGTCGGCATGTGCCGCGGCACAAGGTACAGAAGGTTTGGCCGATAAGTGCAACACGAGTGTGCCACGGCCAAGACGAGTGTGCCGCGGCAGTGTGCCGCGGCCCTGCCGGCATGCGCAGCGGCACACGGTACAGACTGCTCGGCCAGACACTGGACAATGTGTGTGCCGCGGCGCACAATCCTTGTGCCGCGGCCCACACCCCCCCTTGGGTCCCAAAATTATGAAAAATGATCCGGGAAGAGAATAAAAGCAATAGGAATCGATATTTGGGCAACAATAACACGAAATGGAAGTACGGAAACCCCAAAACGATCCGAGGTACACAACCAAAATCGAACAAGGAACAAATTCCCTAAACTTCTAGGAAACTACAAAAATGGCCCAAACATCCGAAAATCATGATACAACGTCGGATTAACAATCCGAAACTCACAACATGCTCTACTCAACCATACGAACTCATGGAAATAGGAAAATGACGAAATCGAACGAGTTTAACGAGAGTCGAATATACATGCGATAAAATATAACTCAAGATGAAATTACGTAAAAACATCATCGAGACTCATCCCAACGGAGAAACTCCAAGAACTAAATAGATTCAGAATTCCAAAACAGTGCCAAGCGAGTTGTCCGAAACGAATATACACCGAAAATAGAAATTACCAAAAATAGAAAACATGGATATTACACGTCGGCCCCGGGTGTCACATGTTCACCAGATTCCGCTTGGTTCATCCCCAAATCTCACCATACTAAGAGAGGTCTTGCTCCGATAACATTCTGTAACGACCTGATTTTCTTAATTAAAAAGCACGTTACACAGCTCAAGTTTTTCCTTAAAATTTTTTATATAAATTCAGAATATTTGGACATAGTCAGTAAATCTTCAATAAAAGTCATTTATTCAACCATCAGTACAGTTTTACAAAAACATGGGAAATCAAATATTCGGACATAGTTCGTTGAAATTACATTCGTCGAAGAACATCAAGTGTTTTGCAAAAATAATAACAATTACGGCGACAACATCTTTTATTATTTAGAACTTCATCGTGTTGGGAGTATGTATTCATCTTCTGCTTGTCCCGTTCGTCGCTTCCTTAGCATGAAAAACATAAACGACGAGGTGTGAGTACGCGAGCATACTCAGTGAGATTAAACCCTTATAAATCGTCAAAATCATGTTGTGTAATGCACATAAAACATTCTTATCTGTGTGAGGCTCGTATCGGCTTTCTTTCATTCTTTCGACCCCTCGCGGGTCATCATGTTACACGACACAACGATGACCATAACATATTAAAACAGTATACCTCACCTCGTTTGCTGAAATCTTGAAATATCTTCCTTTGAATTTGGCTTGGTTGTCCTTATTGGATCCCGGATACTCTGCTCCTAGCACTTGAAAATACTTTTTCATATTTCTGGCCATAAGTTCTTGATGTAAAATCTGAAATCTCTTTGGGGACTTTTATCAAACACTTTTGAAAAACTGTCAGATTTGAGCTTCCTGATTCATCGGGCTTTTTGAGGCCATTTTAATTTTTGGAAGGGAAATATGTTACGGGCGTTTTAAAGTATAGTTTCACAGCTTCAAAATGGTATATTATTTGATGGAAAATACTTAAGTATACATATATTTATAGGAGTCCAAAATCGGCTTAAAATCAACCTTACTCGGACAGATGGAGGCCTTATCCGGACAGCTGGCCGATAAGCTTCTGTCGGTCGTGACAGACCTTATCCGGACAGCTGGACAGCCTTATCCGGACAGTGCCGAGAAGCTTCTGTCGGTCGTGACCGACCTTATCCGGACAGCTGGACACCCTTATCCGGATAGTGGTCGAGAAACTTCTGTCGGTCGTGACCGGCACCTGTCGGTAGGCGTGTCCGGCGCTGAACGGCAGATGTCCGTCAACTTGGCTCGGTCGGTTCGACCCCTTCCCAGTTTCCAAATTCGATTTTCCGACCTGTTCCAGACTCGTCGGAGTTAAATCTTCGATATGCTCAGAACGGATTTTTGATAGTAATAGTACAATAATTTAATATTATTTTTACAATATAAGTGTTCTGTGATGAATATTTTATCGTATCAAAATCGTTCGGAATTTTTCAAAATCAGTTTCATAAATTCTAAAAATGATCCTTATAATTTATTTTGAAATCGTTTCCTTCATTTTATGCTAGAAACGTATCGGTCCAAGTATCGGACAACCTGTAAATATTAAAAAATTAAAATACATGATCATTAGCATTTAAATAAGTATTGGGGCGTTACAATCCTCCCCCCTTAACAAATTTCGTCCTCGAAATTGAGCTTCGTAAAGAACTTTGAAAATCTGTATCAAACTTTATATGAGTATTTTCATCAATAACTTTAAAAATATTGTGCCAGCAAAAACTTCACTTTGAAACCTTTCATTGAAATCATATTTTGTCCCTTTCGGATAACATTTAAACTTTCACATATCCTTTCAAATATTTTGCCGACACAATCATTCTGCACTCATACCAAAAATTTTAAGTTTCATGAAAGAGTGAATACTTGAAAACATTACCTCGGAGTCGACGTTGGGCAGCAGCGATGAACCACATATTCTCCCGAAAATATAATCATGCCGTAATTATTCGTTATACTTTTAAAAATAAGAAAGTTTTGAAATATCTTGTTTTGTATAAGTAAATCTTTTTTTTTAAACCAACATAAATGTATAGTCCCATACCTATACAGTCTTGGAATACCTCTCGTTCTGGTGAGAATTCGGTTCAGTCATGTCCCCCTCTGCCTAGAATCCTTGTCAGAAGCCGCTCGTTGTCCGTGCCCTTTTTCTTATTGCACCGGCGATCACTCCCCTTTCTCGGAGCCGCTCATTGTCCGTGCCCTTTTTTATTGCACTGGCGATCACTCCCCGCCCTCGTCGGCCCCGGGTGTCACATGTTCACCAGCTTCCGCTTGGTTCATCCCCAAATCTCACCATACTAAGAGAGGTCTTGCTCCGATACCATTCTGTAATGACCTGATTTTCTTAATTAAAAAGCACGTTACACAGCTCAATTTTTTCTTTAAAATTTTTTATATAAATTCGGAGTATTTGCGGAATCATTTGAGTCAGTAAATCTTCAATAAAAGTCATTTATTCAACCATCAGTACAGTGTTGTTGCCCAAAATATTTATCCGAAGATTAAATACTGCTGGAATGGACGGACAACAAATAAGGTTGCGGGAGAACTTCCGAGAGGATGTAAATAACACAAGATTTGCCGGGTTTGTTAGGCCCGGGCTTGAATGCTCTCGCGAGATTTTATTAATACAAATATTCGTGGATACAAGTATTAATGTGAGAATCTAAGTACAATGAGTGTAAAAAGATCCTGTTAATCCAGCTCTTGAGCGAAGCTTGGTGTTCTTCCTTCTCGGCCGATCATCTTCTATGTGAGAGAGGCTAAGAGAGAAGAATAAACCGAGAGATAGCTGTTGCCAAGAGTAGGAGAAAGCCAAGTTGTGTGTAATGCTTGTAAACTGGGCGAAAACCGAAAAGAAAGTCCAAATGCAGGCAGCCCTCTATTTATAGGGGCTGGGGAGCCTTGTCTTCTGGCGGGTGATCGCCTTCCGGCCATTATAATAATGGGGCGATCGTCTTCAAGTCACATGGGCAGTCTGCCTAAAGTCCAAGGCAGCTGCTGGCAGCCAGCTGTGCGGTCCAATGAGGAGCCAGCACGCGTCTGGAGTCACTGTCACATGCGGTCCTACTGACACCTTTCGGCGGGCCTGTCGGCTGGTGGGAAGATGCTGACAGGCTGTGGTCAATGATCCGTGATATGCGGATCTTGTCTCGGCTCTGCACGTGGGTTCTGTCCTGAGGTTCGGCCTTTGCCAACTGGATGACCATCGGCTTTGAGCGGCATGAGGCGGTCATCAAAGGTCGGTCGTCAGGGGTCGGCATTGGTCGGTCACCAAGGGTCGATCGGCAAGTCACCAAGAGTCGGCATCGGGCGGTCACCAAGGGTCGGTCGGCAAGTGCCGAGAGATGATCGTCTGCTATTCGGTCGCTAGGAGTTGATCGCCAGTACCGAGAGACGATCGTCTTAGATGTCGATCGCTCGGCACAGGGACCTATCCTGGGACCTGTCCTGGGACCTTCGGTCGGCCGATCTACCTCGGCTGCTTGGTTAAGACTAGGTCGCTGGATCGCTGGTCGGCAGTTCTGCCTTGGCTGCTCGGAAATGGCTAGGTCGCCCGATCTCCGAGGCGATCGCCAGTCGGAGAATATAATTCTCCACACAACAATTGCCCCCCAGCTTGCTCCGATGTTGAAGACATGGGGCGAGGTGGTTCTTGCTGGCGATCGTGTAAGATGAGGACGGGCAACCCGTTGAGTTGACTTTGGATTCGGACTTGGGCGATTTGGTCGATTGGCTAGCTATCTTTCGGTCTTCTACCTGCAGAAAACAACATTGGCCGATCCACCTCATAAACTTGATGGTTTCGTCGTTTGAGGAATCGTGCACAGTCGCGGAGTTCGATGGACCGACTCCATGACCGTGTCTTGTACGCGAAGACATTGAGTGTCTCGTGACTCATTTTATTGTGAGGGTCCTCTGTTAGGCTGCGCCTCGCCTCGTATTTAAACGAAGGGCGTGCGGTCTTGGTCTAGAAGAGTCCTTGCGCGGGGCAGCGTCGGATGATTCAACTCCACGTCTGCGGCTTGTTAGCTCTGCTTCCACCTCGTCCCGCCATGTAGATGGCGAACCTCGACGGTGTACGTTGAGACGGGGGTAGTGGCATGTCGCATTGTCCGGGTTCACCATGTTTAGATGATGATCCTTTGAGGGTGGGCGATCGTGCCCACTGATTAGTTTTGGAGGGCCCTCAAACTACGCCGGCCTCGTATTTAAACGAAGGGCGGGCGATCTTGGCCCAAAGGGACCTTGCATGGCCGAAGCATCCGGTTCCATCGACTACCAGGACCATGGCTTTATGATGTGCGGTGGAGGCGATCTCGTGCCTTAGTCCATCATGTTATATGGTGAACTGTCGACGGCGATCGAGTCCTCCGGTTTTGGTGATGTTGCTTGATGATGGCGATCGGGCTGGAAGACTGTGATCATCGCTCTACTGCCGATCGCGTTTTTCATAGGTTGATACAGGCGATCGGGCGGGAGATCGTCGTTCGGGTGCCGATCGCGCTGCTCATAGGCTAAGAAGAAACCTTTGCCTGGCCAGAAAGTCTGCGGCTTTAGCGCGGAAGATCACGTAGGTCGTAGGTTGGTCCTTCGTAAGATGCCTGAACATAGGCGAAAGACCATGGAATCCTCCCAAGACCGTGTAGAGGGCGATCTCATCGCTTATGGGTTCGCCATTGAGGATGATCTCGTCTACCCGGTCGATGTAGTCCGAGTCGGACTCTTCTTCCCCTTGTTTGAATCGCAGCATGCGATGGGGACCTTCTGGCTGAGCGACCCTGGTGGCGAAGTACTCTGTGAAAACATTCGCCAGATGGTTAAAGGAGCCGATGGACCGAGGCGGCAATGAGGCGTACCACCTGTGGGCAAGGTCGTCCAGCGTCAGAGGGAACATTCGGCACCTGGTCGCGTCTGATGCCCCACACCCGGTCATGTAGATGTTGAACTTGCTCAGGTGTGTTTCGGGGTCCGATCTCCCCTCGTACAAAGGTGTTTGCGGGGGAGCGATCTTGTGCTGCACGGGGGCGAGCTCGATGTAGACCGCGAGCGGCTCGCTCGGCTCGGAGATCGTCTTCTTGGCGCCTGCCCCGGATTCCACGAGCGCCTTCATGTCGTCGAGCTGGCGTTGCATCACAGCCATCGTCGTGGCTCGGTCGCTTGCGGATCGGCTTTGGGAGCGGGAGCCGAGGCGATCGTGTACCGATCTCCTGATTCCGCTACTGCCGATCTCGTCTATTCGGCGAGGGGGAGCCAGATGGCTGGTCTACCTTCTGGGAGTCGGGTAGGCCGAGCTCCTGGTGACGGACTCAAACTCCGTCGTCTCGTGGCTGGGGTCGGACTGCCCCGGTCGCCAAGATGGGTCGTTGCTGAGGCGATCGAAAACTGAGGTGCTCGGGCTGGCGAGCGCCTCTCCTTGCGGATGAGAGCCTCCTGGCGATCGCTCGGACAGTAACGCCTTGAACTTCCGCTTGGTCTTCCGGCGGATGGCCGAGGGGGTGATAGCGGGAGGCGTGTCGAGAGCACTCCGTCGCTCCTGTAGGACGGCCATGGCCTCGTCGATCTGTTCCGCGGTTCGGAGCTGATCGAGCGAGAGGCTTGGGCCGCCCATCAGGGGCGGGATCGAGCGTCTCGGACCGCGGCGGCTACCCTCTGCCATCGGATGTGGCTCGGACAGAGACAGAACGAGGCGTCTGGCGGGCTGGCCAACGGCTTTCTTCGACGCGGAGGCTTAAGACATTTTTGTGAAAGCATTCTCTGAAGAACAGTGAGTGTTTCTTCAGGTATATGCCCCGGATAACAGTGAGTGTTCTTCGAGATGGTAGGAATAAAATTGAGGGTTAGATGCCCTCCTTCTAGCGCCAATTGTTGTTGCCCAAAATATTTATCCGAAGATTAAATACTGCTGGAATGGACGGACAACAAACAAGGTTGCGGGAGCACTTCCGAGAGGATGTAAATAACACAAGATTTGCCGGGTTTGTTAAGCCCGGGCTTGAATGCTCTCGCGAGATGTTATTAATACAAATATTCGTGGATATATTAATGTGAGAATCTAAGTTCAATGAGTGTAAAAAGATCCTGTTAATCGAGCTCTTGAGCGAAGCTTGGTGTTCTTCCTTCTCGGCCGATCGTCTTCTATGTGATAGAGGCTGAGGAGAAGAATAAACCGAGAGATAGCTGTTGCCAAGAGTAGGAGAAAGCCAAGTTGTGTGTAATGCTTGTAAACTGGGAGAAAACCGAAAAGAAAGTCCAAATGCAGGCAGCCCTCTATTTATAGGGGATGGGGAGCCTTGTCTTCTGGCGGGCGATCGCCTTTCGCCCATTATAATAATGGGGAAATCGTCTTCAAGTCACATGGGCAGTCTGCCTAAAGTCCAAGGCAGCTTCTGGCAGCCAGCTGTGAGGTCCAATGAGGAGCCAGCACGCGTCCGGAGTCACTGTCACATGCGGTCCTACTGACACCTTTCGGCGGGCCTGTCGGCTGGTGGGAAGATGCTGACAGGTTGTGGTCAACGATCCGTGATATGCGGATCTTGTCTCGGCTCTGCACGTGGGTTCTGTCCTGAGGTTCGGCCTTTGCCGACTGGATGACCATCGACTTTGAGCGGCATGAGGCGGTCGTCAATGGTCAGTCGTCAGGGGTCGGCATTGGTCAGTCACCAAGGGTCGATCGGCAAGTCACCAGGAGTCGGCATCGGGCGGTCACCAAGGGTCGGTCGGCAAGTGCCGAGAGATGATCGTCTGCTATTCGGTCGCCAGGAGTTGATCGCCAGTACCGAGAGACGATCGTCTTAGATGTCGATCGCTCGGCACCGGGACCTGTCCTGGGACCTTCGGTCGGCCGATCTACCTCGGCTGCTTGGTTAAGACTAGGTCGCTCGATCGCTGGTCGACAGTTCTGCCTTGGCTGCTCGGCAATGGCTAGGTCGCCCGATCTCCGAGGCGATCGCTGGTCGGAGAGTATAATTCTTGACACAACATACAGTTTTACAAAAACATGGGAAATCAAATATTCGGACATAGTCCGTTGAAATTACATTCGTCGAAGAACATCAAGTGTTTTGCAAAAATAATAACAATTACGGCGACAACATCTTTTATTATTTAGAACTTCATCATGTTGGGAGTATGTATTCATCTTCTGCTTGTCCCGTTCGTCGCTTCCTTAGCATGAAAAACATAAACGACGAGGTGTGAGTACGCGAGCATACTCAGTGAGATTAAACCCTTATAAATCGTCAAAATCATGTTGTGTAATGCACATAAAACATTCTTATCTGTGTGAGACTTGTTTCGGCTTTCTTTTATTCTTTCGACCCCTCGCGGGTCGTCATGTTACACGACACAACGATGACCATAACATATTAAAACAGTATACCTCACCTCGTTTGCTGAAATCTTGAAATATCTTCCTCTGAATTGGCTTGGTTGTCCTTCTTGGATCCCGGATACTGTGCTCCTAGCACTTGAAAATACTTTTTCATATTTCCGGCCATAAGTTCTTGATGTAAAATCTGAAATCTCTTTGGGGACTTTTATCAAACACTTTTGAAAAACTGTCAGAGTTGAGCTTCCTGTTTCATCGGGCTTTTTGAGGCCTTTTTAATTTGTGGAAGGGAAATATGTTACGGGCGTTTTAAAGTATAGTTTTACAGCTTCAAAATGGTATATTATTTGATGGAAAATACTTAAGTATACATATATTTATAGGAGTCCAAAATCGGCTTAAAATCAACCTTACTCGGACAGCTGGAGGCCTCATCCGGACAACTGGCCGAGAAGCTTCTGTCGGTCGTGACAGACCTTATCCGGACAGCTGGACAGCCTTATCCGGACAACTGGCCGAGAAGCTTCTGTCGGTCTTGACCGACCTTATCCGGACAGCTGGACAGCCTTATCCGGATAGTGGTCGAGAAACTTCTGTCGGTCGTGACCGGCACCTGTCGGTAGGCGTGTCCGGCGCTGAACGGCACATGTCCGTCGACTTGGCTCGGTCGGTTCGACCCCTTCCCGGTTTCCAAATTCGAATTTCCGACCTGTTCCAGACTCGTCGGAGTTAAATCTTCGATATGCTCGGAACGGATTTTTGAAAGTAATAGTAAAATAATTTAATATTATTTTTACAATATAAGTGTTCTGTGATGAATATTTTATCGTATCAAAATCGTCGGAATTTTTTGAAATCAGTTTCATAAATTCTAAAAATGATCCTTATAATTTATTTTGAAATCGTTTCCTTCATTTTATGCTAGAAACGTATCGGTCCAAGTATCGGACAACCTGTAAATATTAAAAAATTAAAATACATGATCATTAGCATTTAAATAAGTGTTACAATCCTCCCCCCCTTAAAAAATTTCGTCCTCGAAATTGAGCTTCGTAAAGAACTTTGAAAATCTGTATCAAACTTTGTATGAATATTTTCATCAATAACTTTAAAAATATTGTGCCAGCAAAAACATCACTTTAAAACCTTTCTTTGAAATCATATTTTGTCCCTTTCGGATAACATTTAAACTTTCACATATCCTTTCAAATATTTTGCCAACACAATCATTCTGCACTCATACCAAAAAATTTAAGTTTCATAAAAGAGTGAATACTTGAAAACATTACCTCGGAGTCGACGTTGGGCAGCAGCGATGAAGCACATATTCTCCCGAAAATATAATCATGCCGTAATTATTCGTTATACTTTTAAAAATAAGAAAGTTTTGAAATATCTTGTTTTGAATAAGTAAATCTTTTTTTTTAAACCAACTTAACTGTATAGTCCCATACCTATACAGTCTTGGAATACCTCTCGTTCTGGTGAGAATTCGGTTCAGTCATGTCCCCCTCCGCCTAGAAGCCTTGTGTTGCGATATTTCTTACACGTAAGTGCACGTTATCGTTTACAAGTAATAAAGTGATGAGTGAGTATCGTTCCCACGAGGACTGAATCACTAACTACCGATTTTTATGTATTCCAGTTTTATTCGAACAATCGAATTTGGGTTTTGCAATTAATTACTAAAAGAATTATTAAAAGACTAAACATTAGAAAACGATAGCTTGAAGAAAGGGAATCAAATGATGAATAAGTCTAGGATTTTGAATCCACCTCGGTTTGTCCGAATTTACTCTCGATTATCTAAAGTAATAATTTTCCCAATTTATTGAAGGCGGAGATTGCTAATATATTCTACCGCCTCTCCCGAGGTCACTAGATTTTTCTAAAGGCGAATAACGCACTCTATTCCTAGGTGAATTAATTCGTCAATAGGCAAAAAGTATAAAATCTCCAAAAGGCCACGTAGTTCCTATGAGTATATTCCTATCTCACAGAATAAAACGGTCCTCACCAATAATTCCTCACCAATTCTCCTCTCCCGATTCGAATTGAATGATTATATCAATACAACTATTGGCCAGATAATTGAAAGCATTAAACACGATTGGGAAAACTCAACAAAAAGGTAACTAATTACATAATCTCAAGCAAATCCATCAAAACGTAGGTTTCATCAAAATACTAGATTAGGGCTTTAGCCTGACATGCTAATAAATGAAAATACAGAATAAATGAATGAAAGCATTAAAATCAAACGCATATGAAGCTCGGATTCCTCCGTTCTTCGGCTTCCGCCCTCTGCTCTTGAAGTCTTCTGCTTCTCTTCCTCTTCTTCCATCTCCAAGCTTCTTTTATTCCCAAGATCAAAAGATTCCAAGATTGTTAATTACGGTCTTAAACCCTTATTTATAGCTTTTCACAATCTCCAAATCGCGTCCGTGTGAGTAGGTCGAGAACTGGCTTCGAAACGGCCCAAATCCGCGTGGAGCATACAAAAACCGCCAAGTGTGCCGTGGCTCACTAAATCTGTGCCGCGGCACACTGTCTTCAGCTAGATGCCTGGGCGCCATTTAATTCATCTGTGTCGCGGCTCACCTGGACTGTGCCGCGGCACAGAGTACAGTCTACTTTGTGCTCGCTTGTTGTCTTTCTGTGCCGCGGCCCTGCTTCCATGTGCCGCGGCTCATAGCCAAAATTTGCCGTTTTCGCCCGTTTCGCCTCGTTTTAGCTTCCGGACTTCAATTTCCTGACAAACATACAAAATTAAGGCATTAAAAGTTCATTCAAACAATTTCACTCTCCAAAATGATACAAAATAATGATAAATAAGCGTATAAAAATACGCCTAACAAATACCCCCAAACTTAAGCCTTTGCTTGTTCTCAAGCAAAAAGAATTAAATTCAACAAAAGAATGTCGTGAATAATCGTGCAACTCATAGTGTTCAACCTAATCAATACTATCCTGAAATTCTCTCTGAAAAATACAAGTATCGTAATAGCGAGCTACACTCAGAACACTGATCCTACAAAGTAACCAAGTTCAGTCCTAATTACTCGTTCATGAAGAAAATCCAGCTTAAAGATTAACAAACGTGAATCAAATCGACCGTCAATATGAAAGGTTAAAATAAACAAGCTAGTTCGCCCCGCTCCACAGTCTAATGGCAAAATTTTCACGAGTTTCATAAAAATATTCCTCGGACAGTATTCCCTTATATATATATGCTCAAGAAATTGATTCGAGTTGACCACTAAGTTCGGATCTCGGGATGTTTCATCGGGACAATCCTAGGGTGGAACTTCCATTCTCATGTATTGGGAAACCGTTTGACGTAAAAGACACTCATGGGGCACATGGATGCTTCTAGTTACTAAGTTCCCTTCTACAGCGGAGAGACAACTCGAATATATAATTCCCGCATGTCCAAATCAAGGTCGCCGTTTTACGCGAGAGTAAACAACGGGTCACGTGAATACCCCCGGTTACTAGGCTCCCTATCATCGGCACATGTGAAATTTCTAAATCACTAGTCTAATCAGGGTCGTCGTTTTACGCGAGAGTAAACAACGGGTCACGCGAATACCCCCGGTTACTAGACTTCCCATCATAGAACAAAATTACCTCGACTATTGGGAAAAAATGACCGACTCTAAACTCAATCTAAATGCCAATACGACTAATGTAACTGGACGACTAACTAACCGAAAAATGTAACCAAACGTATCGACGGTGATTTTAAAACAAGTATGTATCCTCTCTTATCCGCCAAGACCTCTACAATCACGAGAAAAATTTCGGACCTAAATGACGACTAAGCAGAAACAGAAATCACTGACTACAATTCGACTAAAACTCGACCGTTTCTTCAGAGAGAAAAAATAGTGTCGTAACATCAGTATCACACAAATAGAAGCACGAAAAATTCACGAACAGAGTAAAATCAAGACAAGCAAGGCTATCGAAAAAAATAACGCAAAGTAATGAAAAGTGCAACAAAATCAGTACAACAATGATTGTAGCAACAGAAAGTAAACCCCCCCCCCCCCCAAACTTAGGACGTACATTGACCTCAATGGACAAAATATAATAAGCAATAGAATAAGAAGGTCAAGTACTCCCCTCCAGTCCTCTCACGAGCTGGTGCCGGCATCATCCGGTGAACTTTCACGTTTCTTGACTACATCATGCGGAGTGTGAATAAATGAGCTTGCATCATCAAAAAGGAAGTTAAGTACGAGCTCTCAAGTTTAACATGATGTAAGGGTTGGGGACAATGTAATTCGATAACATGATTCATTGAATATAATTTGAAAATGCTTGGCTTACCAATTTTTCATTGCTGCAATTTATCAAACACTTTGTGTGCACAAGTTAAAATGAAGAACAAGAATTTTGATGGTTAAATCCAAATCCCAAAAATAATAACACAGATAATAACCATGAATAACAAAAACTATCATCACCAATTCGTTCATAAATATCAATTCCTTCACAATTAATAACCAAATTCCCCATATTCCAACTCCATTTTAGAGAAAACATTGAAGAACAACTAGCAATATATAACTTCCATTCTTTTCAAATCAAGTTTCACTTATGATCAAGAAATCAAGAATTACCTGAAGAATTTGAGAAGGAGACTAAGATAATGGTATCTACTGACCTCATTGTGCTAAGGAAGGAAGGAAGGAAGGAAGGTAGGGAGGAAGGGACCTTGTGCAGGCCGATCGACTGTATGAGGCCTACCTGAGTGTTCTTATTTTGCGACGGGGGCCGCGGCACAATATAAGTGAGCCGCGGCCCAAGGTATAGTCGGACTGGGACTCTCTGCAATACCGTCGGGTGCCGCGGCTCAGTGTAGGCGTGCCGCGGCTCAACGTGTTAGTGTGCCGCGGCTCATTTGCCTCGTGCCGCGGCACAAAGTACAGTCTCCTGGGCGTTTTTTTTTTTGAACATTTGGTGTGTCGCGGCTCAGGTTATGTGTGCCACGGCTCAGTGACCTGGTGTGCCGTGGCTCAGTTAGGTCGTGCCGCGGCACATAGTACAGTTTGTTTGGCCATGTTTCATCAACCGGTGCGTGCCGCGACTCACTTTTATTGTGCCGCGGCCCATCATTGAATTCCTCCCCTTGGCTGATTCCTGCACAGAATTTTTAAACGAAAACATCAAGACGAGAGGGAAGGACGGATCAAAGAAGAATGACAACAAAGAAAGACTATAAAAATGCAAGAAAACAAAAAAGATTCTACAACTAATACTCGGTTTGCCTCCCGAGAAGCGCTAAGTTTATAGTCTTCAGCCGGACCTATTTAAAAAATTAGTTCGCTTTTCGCAAACTCCATTTGATCTCCGCCCCGTTCATCGAACCGTCAATATGGTTTTTAAAATTATGACCATCGGTCGTTAACGATTCGACTTTCGGTTCGGACATCGAATGTTGTTTGCGGAAAGGTTTTGACGAGAACAACTTTCCGAAACACCCGTTTTTCTCATGACTAGATGTCCGCTGGGCTTCCGGCTTATTCCCCTCTTTCACGAACGCACTTAAGACTGCAGTGGACTTTTCCGAGTGTGGCTGATCAGATGGCCATGATTGCATGTTCACATGCTCGAGAAATGCTACTCTTTCTACATCTTTCTCAGAAGTCGGACCATCTGAAAATGAGTCTTTCGACCGACGATTTCTTCGGTGTTTCTCTTTTGCAACGGCCTCCACACTTTCACTTTGTGAACTTTTATCAACACCTCCCGGCCATGAAAAGGATTTGAATACTTGGAACGTAACATGCTCGTCTTGGACCCGCAGAGTTAATTCTCCTTTTTCCACGTCTATAAGAGTTCTGCCGGTCGCTAAAAATGGTCGTCCCAAGATAATCGGGATATCTTCGTCTTCCTCCATGTCGAGAACAATAAAATCCGCTGGGAAGATAAATTTATCCACTTTTACTAGCACGTCCTCAATCACTCCCCTCGGATACTTAATGGATCGATTTGCTAATTGCAAGGAGACCGTCGTCGGCTTTGCTTCTCCAATTCCCAGCTTCTTGAAAATAGACAAAGGCATGAGGTTAATACTAGCACCGAGATCGCATAATGCCTTGTTAAAATAAAGATTCCCCATGGTGCACGGTATGTTGAAACTTCCCGGATCTTTCAATTTTGGTGGAAGCTTCTTTTGAAGAATCGCGCTGCATTCCTCCGTCAAGGCGATAGTTTCAAACTCCTCGAGTTTTCTTTTCTTCGACAATATCTATTTCATGAATTTAACGTAGCTCGGCATTTATTCCAACGCTTCGGCAAATGGAATGTTAATATGAAGCTTTTTGAACACGTCAAGGAACTTAGAGAATTGTTTGTCCGCCTTTTTCTGCTGTAGTCTCTGCGGAAACGGGACGGGGGGCACATATGCCTTCGGGTTATCCGAAAACGTTATCGAAGGTCTCCAATCTTGTGACTCCTCAATCGCTAAATTATTCTTCTCCTCAATTTCACTCCTCTTTTCACACCTCTCGGGCTGCTCACACACCTCCTTCCCGCTTCTCAGACTGATCGCATTTAGATTCTCTCGAGGATTTGTCTCGGTCGTACTTGGCAATGCTCCCTCCGGGCGGGCTGTCAACACGTTAGCATTTTGGCCCAGCTGGACTTCCAAGTTGCGAATGGAAGCGGAATGATTCTGCAATGTCGCTTCAGTACGGGTCATGAATTGACTCGTATTCGCTGCCAATTTCGCGATTGCCTCCTCGAGAGAAACTTTTGGAGCGGGAGGGGGCTGCTGTTGGTTCTGAGCGAACGGAGGCTGGTTTGAGTTCTGTCCGTTTCTCCACGAAAAGTTGGGATGATTACGCCACCCCGGATTATACGTGTTGGAGTACGGATTATTTTGCCGGTTTCCGTTTCCTACAAACTGAGCTTGTTCAATTTGGGGCTGCTCGAACGGATTTCCGACTTGACACTCCGCGCTCGGGTGGGATCCGTTACACCAATTGCAAGTCTCAATGGTAACGGGGGAAGGAACATGCGAAAATGCTTGGAGCTGCTGCGTTAATGCTGCGACTTGGGCTGACAGTGTGGATATTGGATCATTACTAGAAACTTCCATAACTCGCTTCGGCGTTAATCTTTCAGATGGCCATTGATATGTATTTGCGGCCATAGCTTCCAACAATGAGTGTGCCTCAGCCATAGTCTTTCCCATCAAAGCCCCACCGGCGGCTGCATCCACGAGAGTGCATGTAGAGGCACTCAATCCGTTGTAAAATGTCTGAATTTGAAGCCAGTCTGGAAGGCCATGATGTGGGCATCTTCGTAACAAATCTTTGTATCGCTCCCACGCCTCGTGGAGCGATTCCATATCATACTGACCGAAAGTGGTGATCTCGTTTCTCAATCTCGCCGTCTTAGAGGGTGGGAAGAATTTGGCAAGGAAGGCTTGCGCTAACTCTGCCCATGTTGTGATCGACCCCGGCGGTAAGGAATTTAGCCAAAATTTCGCTTTATCCCTCAAAGAGAAAGGGAAAAGCCGTAATCGGATAGCATCGTCGGTGACACCATTATTCTTGAACGTGTCACAAATTTCGAGAAAAGAAGAAATATGAGCGTTTGGGTCGTCATTCGGCAATCCACAGAATTGGCTCGCCTGCACCATTTGAATGATCGCAGGCTTGATCTCGAAGTTGTTTTCCTGGATAGTGGGACGCCGAATCCCCGAAAAGTTTGCGTTGATCTGCGGCATGGCATAGTCTCTCTTGCTGCACATGGTTATCTCCTCCTTGAATTTCGATATTTTCGGCCATGTTGACCGTTGTCGGTAGCTCTCGTTTCTCCTTCTTGTTCCTTCGAAGAGTGCGCTCGAGCTCGGCATCCAAAGGTAGTAGGCCTTCGTTACTGAGTTTTCTCATGCACTACACAAAAGATCCTGAAAGGAAAAACAAATAAATAAAATTAAATACACAAAAATAATAAAATAAAAACGTTCAAACTAAGACTAGAAATACTGACATCGATATTAGAAAAATTTCAATCCCCGGCAACGGCGCCAAAAACTTGTTGCGATATTCTTACACGCAAGTGCACGTTATCGTTTACAAGTAATAAAGTGATGAGTGAGTATCGTTCCCACGAGGACTGAATCACTAACTACCGATTTTTATGTATTCCAGTTTTATTCGAACAATCGAATTTGGGTTTTGCAATTAATTACTAAAAGAATTATTAAAAGACTAAACAGTAGAAAATGATAGCTTGAAGAAAGGGAATCAAATGATGAATAAGTCTAGGATTCTGAATCCACCTCGGTTTATCCGAATTTACTCTCGATTATCTGAAGTAATAATTTTCCCAATTTATTGAAGGCGGAGATTGCTAATATATTCTACCGCCTCTCCCGAGGTCACTAGATTTTTCTAAAGGCGAATAACGCACTCTATTCCTAGGTGAATTAATTCGTCAATAGGCAAAAAGCATAAAATCTCCAAAAGGCCACGTAGTTCCTATGAGTATATTCATATCTCACAGAATAAAACGGTCCTCACCAATAATTCCTCACCAATTCTCCTCTCCCGATTCGAATTGAATGATTAAATCAATACAACTATTGGCCAGATAATTGAAAGCATTAAACACGATTGGGAAAACTCAACAAAAATGTAATTAATTAGATAATCTCAAGCAAATCCGTCAAAACGTAGGTTTCATCAAAATCCTAGATTAGGGTTTTAGCCTGACATGCTAATAAATGAAAATACAGAATAATTGAATGAAAGCATTAAAATCAAACGCAAATGAAGCTCGGATTCCTCCGTTCTTCGGCTTCCGCCCTCTGTTCTTGAAGTCTTCTGCTTCTTTTCCTCTTCTGCGGTCTCCAAGCTTCTTTTATTCCCAAGATCAAAAGATTCCAAGATTGTTAATTAGGGTCTTAAACCCTTATTTATAGCTTTTCACAGTCTCCAAATCGCGTCCGTGCGAGTAGGTCGAGAACTGGCTTCGAAATGGCCCAAATTCGTGCGGAGCATACAAAAACCGCCAAGTGTGCCGCGGCTCACTAAATCTGTGCCGCGGCACACTGTCTTCAGCTGGATGTCGGGGTGCCATTTAATTCATCTGTGCCGCGGCTCACGTACTCTGTGCCGCGGCACAGAGTACAGTCTACTTTGTGCTCGCTTGTTGTCTTCCTGTGCCGCGGCCCTGCTTCCATGTGCCGCGGCTCATAGCCAAAATTTGCCGTTTTCGCCCGTTTCGCCTAGTTTTAGCTTCCGAACTTCAATTTCCTGACAAACATACAAAATTAAGGCATTAAAAGTTCATTTAAACAATTTCACTCTCCAAAATGATACAAAATAATGATAAATAAGCGTATAAAAATACGCCTAACACCTTGTCAGGAGCCGCTCGTTGTCCGTGACCTTTTTCTTATTCCACCGGCAATCACTCCCCTTTCTCGGAGCCGCTCATTGTCCGTGCCCTTTTTTATTGCACTGGCGATCACTCCCCACTCTCGTCGGCCCCGGGTGTCACATATTCACCAGCTTCCGCTTGGTTCATCCCCAAATCTCACCATACTGAGAGAGGTCTTGCTCCGATACAATTCTGTAATGACCTGATTTTCTTAATTAAAAAGCACGTTACACAGCTCAATTTTTTCCTTAAAATTTTTAATATAAATTTGGAGTATTTGCGGAAGCATTTTAGTCAGTAAATCTTCAATAAAAGTCATTTATTCAACCATCATTACAGTTTTACAAAAACATGGGAAATCAAATATTCGGACATAGTCCGTTGAAATTACATTCGTAGGAGAACATCAAGTGTTTTGCAAAAATAATAACAATTACGGCGACAACATCTTTTATTATTTAGAACTTCATCATGTTGGGAGTATGTATTCATCTTCTGCTTGTCCCGTTCGTCGCTTCCTTAGCATGAAAAACATAAACGACGAGGTGTGAGTACGCGAGCATACTCAGTGAGATTAAACCCTTATAAATCGTCAAAATCTTGTTGTGTAATGAACATAAAACATTCTTATCTGTGTGAGACTCGTATCGGCTTTCTTTCATTCTTTCGACCCCTCGCGGGTCGTCATGTTACACGACACAACGATGACCATAACATATTAAAATAGTATACCTCACCTCGTTTGCTGAAATCTTGAAATATCTTCCTTTGAATTTGGCTTGGTTGTCCTTCTTGGATCCCGGATACTCTGCTCCTAGCACTTGAAAATACTTTTTCATATTTCCGGCCATAAGTTCTTGATGTAAAATCTGAAATCTCTTTGGGGACTTTTATCAAACACTTTTGAAAAACTGTTAGATTTGAGCTTCATGTTTCATCGGGATTTTTTAGGCCTTTTTAATTTTTGGAAGGGAAATATGTTACGGGCGTTTTAAAGTATAGTTTCACAGATTCAAAATGGTACATTATTTGATAGAAAATACTTAAGTATACATATATTTATGGGAGTCCAAAATCGGCTTAAAATCAAGCTTACTCGGACAGCTAGAGGCCTCATCCGGACAGCTGGCCGAGAAGCTTCTGTCGTGATGCGGACCTTATCCGGACAATTTGGATGGACCTTATCCGGACAGTGCCGAGAAGCTTCTGTCGGTCGTGACCGACCTTATCCGAACAGCTGGACAGCCTTATCCGGATAGTGGTCGAGAAACTTCTTTCGGTCGTGTCCGGCAGCTGTCGGTAGGCGTTTCCGGCGCTGAACGACAGATGTCCGTCAACTTGGCTCGATCGGTTCGACCCCTTCCCGGTTTCCAAATTCGATTTTCCGACCTGTTCCAGACTCGTCGGAGTTAAATCTTCGATATGCTCGGAACGGATTTTTGATAGTAATAGTAAAATAATTTAATATTATTTTTACAATATAAGTGTTCTGTGATGAATATTTTATCGTATCAAAATCGTCGGAATTTTTCGAAATCAGTTTCATAAATTCTAAAAATGATCCTTATAATTTATTTTGAAATCGTTTCCTTCATTTTATGCTAGAAACGTATTGGTCCAAGTATCGGACAACCTGTAAATATTAAAAAATTAAAATACATGATCATTGGCATTTAAATAAGTATTTGGGCGTTACAATCCTGCCCCCCTTTAAAAAATTTCGTCCTCGAAATTGAGCTTCGTAAAGAACTTTGAAAATCTGTATCAAACTTTGTATGAGTATTTTCATCAATAACTTTAAAAATATTGTGCCAGCAAAAACATCACTTTGAAACCTTTATTTGAAATCATATTTTGTCCCTTTCGGATAACATTTAAACTTTCACATATCCTTTCAAATATTTTGCCGACACAATCATTCTGCACTCATACCAAAAATTTTAAGTTTCATAAAAGAGTGAATACTTGAAAACATTACCTCGGAGTCGACGTTGGGCAGCAGCGATGAACCACATATTCTCCCGAAAATATAATCATGCCGTAATTATTCATTATACTTTTAAAAATAAGAAAGTTTTGAAATATCTTGTTTTGTATAAGTAAATCTTTTTTTTAAACCAACTTAACTATATAGTCCCATACCTATACAGTCTTGGAATACCTCTCGTTCTTGTGAGATTTCGGTTCAGTCATGTCCCCCTCCGCCTAGAAGCCTTGTCAGGAGTCGCTCGTTGTCCGTGCCCTTTTTCTTATTGCACCGGCGATCACTCCCCTTTCTCGGAGCCGCTCATTGTCCGTGCCCTTTTTTATTGCACTGGCGATCACTCCCCACCCTCGTCGGCCCCGGGTGTCACATGTTCACCAGCTTCCGCTTCGTTCATCCCCAAATCTCACCATACTGAGAGAGGTCTTGCTCCGATACAATTCTGTAACGACCTGATTTTCTTAATTAAACAGCACGTTACACAGCTCAATTTTTTCCTTAAAATTTTTTATATAAATTTGGAGTATTTGCGGAAGCATTTTAGTTAGTAAATCTTCAATAAAAGTCATTTATTCAACCATCTGTACAGTTTTACAAAAACATGGGAAATCAAATATTCGGATATAGTCCGTTGAAATTACATTCGTAGAAGAACATCAAGTGTTTTGCAAAAATAATAACAATTACGGCGACAACATCTTTTATTATTTAGAACTTCATCGTGTTGGGAGTATGTATTCATCTTCTGCTTGTCCCGTTCGTCGCTTCCTTAGCATGAAAAACATAAACGACGAGGTGTGAGTATGCGAGCATACTCAGTGAGATTAAACCCTTATAAATCGTCAAAATCATGTTGTGTAATGAACATAAAACATTCTTATCTGTGTGAGACTCGTATCGGCTTTCTTTCATTCTTTCGACCCCTCGCGGGTCGTCATGTTACACGACACAACGATGACCATAACATATTAAAATAGTATACCTCACCTCGTTTGCTGAAATCTTGAAATATCTTCCTTTGAATTTGGCTTGGTTGTCCATCTTGGATCCCGGATACTCTGCTCCTAGCACTTGAAAATACTTTTTCATATTTCCGGCCATAAGTTCTTGATGTAAAATCTGAAATCTCTTTGGGGACTTTTATCAAACACTTTTGAAAAAATGTCAGATTTGAGCTTCATGTTTCATCGGGATTTTTTAGGCCTTTTTAATTTTTGGAAGGGAAATATGTTATGGGCATTTTAAAGTATAGTTTCACAGATTCAAAATGGTATAATATTTGATAAAAAATACTTAAGTATACATATATTTATGGGAGTCCAAAATCGGCTTAAAATCAAGCTTACTCGGACAGCTGGAGGCCTCATCCGGACAGTTGGCCGAGAAGCTCCTGTCGGTCGTGACAGACCTTATCCGGACAGCTGGATAGCCTTATCCGGACATAATAAAAATCGGCCCTAGCATAAAGATTTGATGAAGACTTTCATCAAATGTCTCCTTCATGTCATTATCCTTCATGTCCTAATCACCATGATAATTCCAAAAAGACTTGATATCATATCACCTTCCCACCATGATACCTCACGTCCCATACATATGTAAGTGTAGAAGACTTTCATCCTTCATGTCATTTTCCCTCAAGTCATAATCACCTACATAACTCCAAAGAGGTTGATATCATATCTGCACAAAATCCTCCTAATCACTTGGTATATTCGGCCGATTTGAAGCTTGCAAGAAAGGACAATTTGTGAAGACTTTCATCAAGTATCTCTTCATGTCACCATCACCTAATAAAACCAAGATTCACCATATTTCTCCTTCCCCACAAAATCGATCCAAAGCATGAGATTTGAGGAAGATTTTCACCAAGTATTTCGGCCGATTGGGATGTTACTAGGAAGTTTCATTTCTCGTTTTGTTGTATTTCTTACGGTTGGAAACTACTATATATAGTAGTGCTCGTTGTATTGTAAACATATCTTGAATCTTGAAAGTAAAAAACCTTGTATTTCTTTGAAATATACGTTGAACGAGTTCAACAAAACCTTGGTTATTATTTCGACGCGTCTCGAGATTTTAACTTGATCAATTCTCAATAGGTCTTGGGAAGAGATTACTTTTATCGAGTTATAGGTCTAGTTCGATAAAACACATCCAAATCCGTATACACTACTACCTCACGGCCGAAACCACATAAATTCGGCCACCCCTTGTATTTTCGAGTGATACTTTGATAATCGTCAAGACATAATAATCTTCCGTTGTATTTCATACGCATTACGTACGTAATTCGTATCATCTTCTTGTTCGATATTTTTTATTGTTATATCCGATATTATTCACATACAAAATACATCCGAAAAACTCCATATTCGTAAAAGCCTTCCGCTATCATACACTTACATATACTCCGACCGATACGTATCCACCTCTCCCCGGATAATTCGTATCATTTAGTCCGTAAACTACTTCGAACGGAGAGTGTGCTGTGGCATGAGTAGGAGAACGATTATAAGCGAACTCTGCGTGTGCAAGTTTCAAGTCCCAATCCTTTTGTGTCTTGTTCACAAGACCACGTAGTAGAGTGCCCAACGTTCGATTGGTTAACTCGGTTTGACCGTCCGTTTGTGGATGATGTGACGTGCTAAAAAGTAGTTTGGTCCCACCTTTCTCCACAAGGTGTTCCAAAAATAGCTAAGGAATTTTGAGTCCCGATCCGAAATAATCGTTTTTGGAACCCCATGCAATCGTACGATTTCTCGGAAATACAAATCAGCGACGTTACTTGCGTCGTCCGTCTTGTGGCAAGCCACAAAGTGAGCCATCTTCGAAAATCGGTCTACAACAACCATAATAGCATCTCTCCCTCGTTGAGTTCGAGGTAAAGCAACAATGAAGTCCATTGAGACATCTTCCACGGCCTTTCCGAATCGGCAAAGGCATGTATACTCCCGGCTTGAACGAGCTCTTAGCAATATGGCATGTTACACACTTATTAATTATGTCGTGTACATCCACTTGCATCTTCGGCCAATGAAAATGCTCTTTAAGTACCTCCAATGTTTTAGCCGAACCAAAATGACCGGCCAAGCCTCCACCATGAGCTTCCCGAACCAACAATTCCCGAATCGGGTGTTTGGGTAAACAAAGGCGATTCCCTTTGAAAAGGAATCCTTCTTGCAACGTAAACTCTCCAAATGGACCAGATTTACACTGAATGAAAACCTCACCAAAATCCACATCCTCATCATAACACTCCTTCAATGCTTCGAACCCAAGCAATCGAACGTCAAGAGTAGAGAGTAAGGCATACCGTCTAGATAAGGCATCCGCCACAACGTTGCTCTTGCCATCTTTGTATTTTGATGAAAAGTGGAATGATTGCAAGAATTCCACCCATTTAGCATGCCTTGGACTCAACTTTTGTTGGCCGTTAATATATTTCAAGGACTCATGATCTGAATGTAGGATGAAATGTTTCGGCCGAAGGTAATGGCTCCAATGGTCAAGAGCTCTCACAATGGCATAGAATTCCTTGTCATAAGTACAATAGTTGAGTCGAGCCCCACCCAATTTCTCCGAAAAGTATGCAATTGGTCGCCTCCCTTGGACGAGGACCGCCCCAATACCCACTCCACTTGCGTCACATTCTACCTCGAAAGGTTGTGAAAAGTCGGGTAAAGCCAAGATAGGTGCTTCACACATTTTCGCCTTCAATTTTTCAAACGCCCCTTGGGCAGCCCCGTTCCACACAAACGGTCCTTTTTTTAAGCATTCCGTTATCGGGCTAGAAATGGTACTAAAGTCTCGTATGAACCTCCGATAAAATGAAGCAAGTCCGTGAAAGGATCGGACTTCCGTGATGGTTTTGGGCGTAGGCCAAGATTTGATCGCCTCGATCTTGGTTTGATCAACCGATACTCCTTCTTTAGAAACGATGTAGCCAAGAAAGGCTACACTCTCGACTAGAAACGAACACTTCTCCTTTTTCCCGTAAAGTTTTTGATCCCTAAGGATCTCGAAGACTTTCCTCAAGTGCCCGGTATGCTCTTGCAATGATCGACTATAAATCAAGATGTCGTCCAAGTATACGACGACAAATTTTCCCAAAAACGGCTTAAGTACCTCATTCATTAATCGCATGAAAGTACTTGGCGCATTTGTAAGGCCAAAGGGCATGACGAGCCATTCAGATAATCCATGTTTTGTCTTGAAAGCCGTTTTCCATTCGTCTCCTTCCCGCATGCGAATTTGATGATAGCCGCTTCTCAAATCAACCTTCGAAAAAATCACCGAACCATACAACTCGTCCAACATATCATCAAGTCACGGAATTGGGAACCGATATTTGATGGTTATGTTGTTCACGGCTCTACTATCTATACACATCCCCCATGACCCATCCTTCTTTGGAACAAGTAAAATCGGAACCGCACAAGGGCTCAAACTTTCTCGAACGTACCCGCGGTTCATTAGCTCCTCGATTTGTTTTTGCAACTCCTTTGTCTCCTCGGGGTTACATCGATAGGCGGCCTTGTTAGGGAGTGATGCACCCGGTACAAGGTCGACTTGGTGTTCAATCCCACGTAAGGGTGGTAAACCCGGCGGTAAGTCTTCCGGGAAGACATCCGAAAATTCTTGTAGCAAGGTATCGATATCTCTCTTGCCTTGCACAACTACGTCAACATCTCGCGTTTCTTTAATCATCAATAAATACACTCGCTCGCCATCATCAATAGCATGTCTCACCTCTTTCTCGCTAGCAAACATGGTAAGCTTCGGTTTCTCCATTTGATTAGAACTCATTGATCGAATGGCTTGGGGTGCCATCGGTTTAAGCACAATCTTCTTGCCTTTATCTCGTAATTCATATTTGTTACTCCTTCCTCGATGCAAAACATCTCGGTCGAACATCCATGGTCGTCCCAAAAGTACGTGGCATGCGTCCATCGGGAGTACGTCACATAACACATCGTCTCCGTATGATCCCATAGTTAAGTTGACCCGTACTTGTCTCGTCACCTTCACTTTGCTTCCATCATCGAGCCAATGTAAAGCATACGGTCTCGGATGAGCCGTAGTAGTTAGCCCGAGCTTGGTGACCATCTCGTTTGATGCTACATTCGTGCAACTCCCTCCGTCTATTATCAAGCTACACCACTTTTCTCCGACTTTGCATTTGGAATGAAAGATTTGGTCTCTTTGCTCCGTATCACTTGGAACGATTTTGGTATGTAGTGCTCGAAGCACTAAAGTAGTATCATATTCCGGAGCGTCATAAGTCTCGCAATCCTCATTCTCTTCCTCGGCCTCCATGTTAAATACGTCACCAAGGCCTTCCTTCTCGTCCTCGACCAAAAGTTCGTCTCGGACCGCAAGAGCTTCTCTTAAAGTGACCACCCATTTATTTGGACATGCATTTTGATAGTGACCAAAGCCTTGACATTTAAAACATCGTACTTTCGCCAAGCTCGTTTCCTTGGAAACGTGGGGAACCTTCGGGGCCGGGGTAGGGACTTGAAAAGGTACGGTAGGTTTCGTAGTCGAACTTGTGCCGGCACTTGTATTTCCGAATTTGTATGGGAATTCGGGTTTGGTAAACTTCAACTTGTTTTGAGCTTCAATTTTTATGCATAGCCCGCATAAAGTGTCAAAATCTCCATATGGGTATAATTCCACCGTATTTGCAATGTTTCGATTTAGACCACGTAAGAAACGTGACATTCGTTGTTCTTCATTTTCTTCAAGTTCTCCCATTAAGTCCAAGCCTTCAAATTCTTCGATATATTCTTCCACACTTAGTTTCCCTTGTACGAACTCCACAATTTTTCGGTATAAGGTTAACCGATGTGATGTCGGGACATACCTTTTACGTAGTTTTTTCTTCAAAGAATCCCAAGAATGGATTTTCTCTTTTCCCGCACGAGCTCCTTGTGTTTTCATACCCTCGAACCATAAGGAAGCGCCCTTCCCTAACTTGAGAATTGCATATTTGCAACGTTTCTCATCGTTAAGGTGCTTGAAGTCGAACATACGTTCAATCTTCCTCTCCCACTCTAGGTAAACTTCGGGATTAGTACCTTCGACAAATTCCGGAAGTTCATTAACTTTAAATTCATCCACATGACGCGGTGAATGTGCATCATATCCTCCTCTTCTTGCTTGAAAACGTGGTTCTTGCATGCTGTGTAATGCCTCACGTAGTTTCTCCATGAAATCGTCGGAAAAATCCATGCTAAAATATTTTTGATAAGAAAATCGCCAAGAGAAATTTGCCAAGGAAGTAACCTTGGTCTCCGATGCCACTAATGATACGAATTACGTATGAGAATGGACGTAAACTCGTAAGTAATGCAGCGGAAATATAATTGATCCTCCCAACACTCGAATATGTGTAACACTCGTAAGATATAACCGAAAGTAGGACAATTCGGCTTACATAAACAAGAACAATATGAATGATTTATCAAACTAGACCTATAGTTTGATAAGATAATCTTTCCTCAAGACCTATTGAGAATCGATTCGATTAAAACTCGAAAACGCGTCGAATTATAACCAAGGTTTCGATGAAAAGCATTCACCAAGAAAACACAAGTGTATTCTTATTTCTTCAACATACCATGGATGTTACAATGCTTACACAAGCCTATATATAGGAGACTTCAAGTCTTCCTATAATAAGAGAAAATAATTCAAAGATTTATAAAATCTTTGAATAATCAAAATAAAACATAAAAGGAACAACAATCCTAATTTTAGGGGAAACACAATCCCTAAAATGAGTAAAAAATAAGGCAAAGACAAACACACAAAAGAAAATACAAAAAGGTGAAATCTGCCGCAGAGGCCGTGTCGCCTGACACGGCCGCGGCGCGACAAGGACACTCGGCACGGGCGCGGCGCTGTCGGCAGTGACTCGACCGTGTCTGCTTGACATGGTCGCGGCGCGACAGGGACATCCGACAGGGACTCGTCCGACAGTGACCCGGCACAGGCGCGACGCTGACAAGGACGTTCGGCGTGGGTCCGATCGTGTCCTGGAACACGGCCGGAGTCGCGGGCAAGAGGTTTGGCTTATCCGGCATAGTTCGACTCGACCGTGCTGCATAACACGGTCGAGTCCGTGGGCGATGACTTGCGTTTACGCTCGACGAGTGCACGGCCGCGTGTCGGACGACACGGTCGGGTCCGGCCGGCAGTGCTCGGCCAGTTCCGGCAGGTGGTGATTTTTCCGGCCGGTGGTGAATTTTCCGGCAGGTTGGATATTTTCCGGTATATTGAACATTTTTCCGGCAGGTTGGATGTCGACCTTCCGGCACAGCATGACACGGGCCGCTGAGACCGATACTCCACGTCTTATGTCCGTTTTCTCGCCTAAATACATAGTAGTCCGTGCATGGCGTGTAGTAAGGTCATTTATATCGATCCTTACTTCGTCTTCTTCGTTCATATCAAATGATTCCGTATATATATGTTCAACATACAAGCTAGAATTGCATATCAATTTACAAATATCTCAAAACATTTAACAATCGTAAATCACAGTAGCTCATTCTCTCAACCTAAATTAATTGAATCACAAATTACATGAGCATATTATCGGTCCTCCTTAAACCCATGAGAGTCTTACAAAAAGAAAACCAATTATACTAAAATTCGAGACACAACAAAATCGCAAAAACAAGGTCATTTTAGTATGTTGAAATTTGACTTCGGTCCATTTCGGTCCGGTTGATTCATGGACCCGACGAGAACCGAACCAAATTAATTCGGTTCGGTTCTGTTTTTTTGTTTTTCGGTTCGGTCTTCTTCGATTTCGGTTTTTCGGTTCTTTTTTCAGGTTTTTTCGGTTCGGTTTTCGATTTTCGGTTCTGAAATGCCACCCATAGTAAAAACAGCCTGATCGGAGCCTGACAAGATAATCTTAACTATTACAAGCTGGTCTTAAACTAATAAAAGATAATGAGAAGGTTCCTCATGTCACTTGCTGACAAAAGTAAAAGCTGGGCCTTGTCTCCAAGTTGAAAGCTGACAGCCGCTTTTTCATACAACATGTAGCCAAGAATCCTGCTGCCTTTATAATAAAAAAATGCTGAAAATTCTTTGTTTTGCTACCACTTGACCTTTTCCCCCTCCCAAGTTGCAATTTGCGCAATTTGCCTTAAGTTATTCCAATTCCGACTATCAAGGTAACTCCGTGCCCCGTATCTGTTTTCTCGCCCAAGTACGTTGGAGTGTGGTCAAGGTGTTTTATGTCAATTCTTACTTCGTATTCTTCATTTGGAGTAGTCGGTTTCGTATCAGAGTAGTCGGTAATTGTCCTCAATTCCGCAATTCCATTGTCATCGAGATAAGGAGATAGATCACCTATGTTAAAAGTAGCATGCACTCCATAATCACCCGGAAGTTCTAACTTGTATGCATTGTCGTTCACCTTCGCAACTACTTTAAACGGCCCCTCAGCTCGTGGCATTAACTTGTTCTTGCGTTTACTCGGAAATCGCTCTTTCCTCACATGCACCCAAACTAAATCCCCAACCTCGAATAACCTCGGTTTTCTTTGCTTGTTCGACTTTCTTTTGTAAGTCTCGTTTATTTCTTTGATTCGGTTACGTACTTGTTCGTGTAATTTCATCATTGACTTCAGCTTTGTCTCCGCATCCTTGTTGATACGAGATCGACATGGCCAACCGAAGAAAGACGACGTAGACGACCATGCAACCATGCATACGGCCATGCACACACATGCACCTACACGACATGCACTTACTTCTTTGGACGAGACGACTAATACGAGACTTGAAGTAACCTTGAACATATTTTACGTATGCATGAAGAAATTACGAATCATGCACTCATCCACCTTCTTCATGCATTGAAACCGAGGGTTCCCCTCCCTTGAATAAGTCACCTACATGGCAACAAAGTCTTCAAAGCATGATAATAATAATCATCAAGAATCAAACCAAAGTCTTCTAACATGATTAGTTATTTTATTTTGTTTCTTGTCTTTGGTGAAGATTTGCTCAAGATTTGTCCTTAAGTCTTCTAACTTGTTTAGTTATTTTATTTTGTAATGTTTGGCCAAAATAAAGGAGGAAGAAGACACCAAGATGTTGCTTTTATTTTCTATTCTTGTCAAAGTCTTGCAAGAAGATATCACATGAGAAAGATGTTATCTACTCCCTTGAAGTACCCCACGGCCGAAAATGAGAGATTAGTTTATTATTTGCTTGTTTTTTAGCTTGATCTTGTTTGATCTTGTTTGTAGTTGTAATGGCTATTTAAAGCCTCATCTTTAACCTTTCTAAAAAACTTTGAAGCTTGAAAAAAACGAAATACACTTGTATGTATTCATTGTTGAATGATTTTCAGCACACCTTGATTATAATTCGACGCGTCTTCGAGTTGTAATTTAATCGATTCACAATAGGTCTTGAGTAGAGATTGCCTTATCAAACTATAGGTCTAGTTTGATAATTTACTTTCATATTATCTTGTTTACGGAAACCGAATTGCCCTACTTTCGACTAATTATTACGAGTGTTACACATATCGAGTGTTGAGAGTTTAAAAGATATATCCGCTGCATTTTCCGGCGAATTTACGTTCATAATAATACGTAATTCGTATCATAAGTGGTATCGGAGCCCAAGGTCATCTCCTTGGGTGATTTATTCAACGAATTTTTAGTTGAAGTATTTAGTCACCTTCTTGGGTTGTTCTTCACGGTTAGAAGAATTTTCGCATAACATTGGCAGATTAGCGTAGTCGGAAGAAAATAAAGTTTCCCGTGGATTCGACCGTTGGATCGTCACGAAATTTTGAAAAAGGTAAGCCAACTCATTGAACTACAGTCTGAACGGTGGAGATCAGATTCTTTGATCATCTTCTTGGTTCATTCTTCATGGATTTGTTGGAAAATTTTCTGTTCGATTTCTTGATCATTAGAAGAGATGGACTTTTCCAATACCGAATTCTTGGTAAAGCTACGTGATGTTTTACATGACTTACCGGAACCTTGACGAGGAGGAGAAGGCCTGTGTTCCCCATGCCATACTAACGAGTTCGAGTTGAACGAACTTCCGAAGTTCATCGGAGTTACCGATCCCGAAATTTATTTGGATTGGGAACGTAAGATGGCTCGCTTGTTCGAGTTTAAAGGTCTTGACGATGAGAAGCGTTGCAAATATGCAATTATCAAGTTGGTTAAAGGTGCTTCAGTTTGGTTCGAATGTAACAAGAATCAAAGGACTCGTGCTGGAAAAAAGAAGATCCATTCGTCGGAGTCGTTGAAAAGAAAACTTCGCAAGAGATACGTACCTTTCGGATCGAGTTCGGCTCTCAAAATCGTAACAACATCAGCCCCCAACTCGGTTTCTAAAGCTCTCGACTTGCCTAATGATACGAGTTTGCTGGAGGTGAGTTGTTTCATTGGCCAAGGGTTCGATCATGTGCAAGATGTTTGCCCGACTCTTGCTACATGAGACGAGTTAATAGCCGAGGAAGAACAAGAAAGGCTAGGCGACATTCTCAAGTTTGATATAGAAGATGAAGGAGAAGAAGAATGTGTAGTTTACGATGCTTCCGATTATGATACAGACTTAGTTCTTCGTACTTTAGAAACCAAATCGGTTTCAAATGATTTGGAGCATCAGGACGAGTTAACAAGTGAGGAACTCACAAGTATACTTTTTAGTTCTACACAATCGTCTGCTTCCCGAGCTACAGAAGATGAAGAGATTGAGGACAAGGCGATTGTTCCCCAAAATTTCTATGAGGTTATTTCTATTATTGTTAAAAAATTGGAGGATCCCAATCCAACTGTTCTCATTGATCCGGTTCCCGACACCAACCAACGTAAAAGCTATGTGGCTACATGTGACTGGAAAATAGTAAAAGACGAACTCATTGATGAAAGGAATGAGGACAAGATTTGTGCCCATATGACGCCGAAAATGGAAATTATTCCGTTAAACCATAAATCTTTTTTTGGGGATTCCGTTAAGGGAAATGGTAGACACCCAGATACGTCATTTGTTTTTATTTTGCTGGTTGGTCTTTTAAAAATGCAATCCCAAACAAACGTCAACACATCCGACGAAAATTACATCTTCAACCCGGGAGGAGCACAACCCTATCCGGAATACCAACCGTCCTTGGACTTTAGATTCGAGGACGAATCTCTTTAAAGGAAGAGGGGATGATACGAGATCGACATGGCCAACCGAAGAAAGACGACGTAGACGACCATGCAACCATGCATACGGCCATGCACACACATGCACCTACACGACATGCACTTACTTCTTTGGACGAGACGACTAATACGAGACTTGAAGTAACCTTGAACATATTTTACGTATGCATGAAGAAATTACGAACCATGCACTCATCCACTTTCTTCATGCATTGAAACCGAGGGTTCCCCTCCCTTGAATAAGTCACCTACATGGCAACAAAGTCTTCAAAGCATGATAATAATAATCATCAAGAATCAAACCAAAGTCTTCTAAAATGATTAGTTATTTTATTTTGTTTCTTGTCTTTGGTGAAGATTTGCTCAAGATGATACGAATTACGTATGAAAGTGGACGTAAACTCGTATGGAATGCGTGGAAATATAATTGATCCTCACAACACTCGAATATGTGTAACACTCGTAAGATATAACCGAAAGTAGGGCAATTCGGCTTACATAAACAAGAACAATATGAATGATTTATCAAACTAGACCTATAGTTTGATAAGATAATCTTTCCTCAAGACCTATTGAGAATCGATTCGATTAAAACTCGAAGACGCGTCGAATTATAACCAAGGTTTCGATGAAAAGCATTCACCAAGAAAACACAAGTGTATTCTTATTTCTTCAACATACAATACGCTTAATGAAAGCATGAACAAGACTACTTATAGCATGGTAGTCTCTTAGCAACTAAGGAAAAAAACAAGATCACATGATCTTGAAATGAAAAACAAAACAACAAGATAAAATACAAAGGAATCAAATCAAAGGGAGGGGGAATCACACAACAAAATAATTATAAGCCACCCCACATAACATGCAAGTCTAATCATGACATGTGAGGGGAGGAAAAACAACAAAAAATAAAAAAAATCAGCAATAATGGACATTTCTTTGGTTGTCGTTCTGACACGTGCCGATCGGCACGGCCTGGCGGCATGTGCGGGCGCACATGTTCGGCAGACTTCGACCGTGTCGCACAGTGCAGTCGGGTTGGTCGTCATGGGAATTTACTATCCGGAAGAGTGTGACTCGGCCGTGTCGCCCAACGCGGTCGGGTTGTGTCGGCCGGGCCGTGTCGGACGACACGGTCGGGTTCGATCGGCGTGAGATTTCACTTTCTAGGACATCTCGACACGGGCCGTGTTGGATGACACGGTCGGGTTCGGTCGGCGTGATCGGCGATTCCGGCGGTGGTGGTGGCGGCGATCGGCGGCTCCGTGGTGGTGATTTTCCGTGATTCGTCCATTTTCCGGCCGATTGTCGACCTTCCGGCATAGCATGACACGGGCCGTGTTATATGACACGGCTGAGACCGAGACTCCACGTCTTATGTCCGTTTTCCCGCCTAAATACGTAGTAATCTGTGCATGGCGTGTTGTAAGGTCATTTACGTCGATCCTTACTTTGTCTTCTGCATTTGACACGATTGATTCTGTATCATCTCCTCCTTCTTTAAAAGGAATTGTCCTCAATTAGGACTTCCTAAATCATCAAGATAATTAATTAAAACCTCTACGTATTTGATCTCGAAAATGTCCGCAGTGCGTACATGGCCCAAAATCTTGAGACGATAGGTAGTGGAGGCCCCTCGAGAATCACTAATAAAATAACTATCATTATTAATAAAATAATAATAATTACTTTGCGCGGTAATACCGATATCATGACATGAGCGAACATCTGAAATGGGACGCACGGTTAATTTCACATCGGGTTCATCCTCCAGAATTGGAAACACTGATAATTCCACATCGGGTTCACCATCAAGAATGGGAACAAAAGGATTTATTACGGATTCCTCTTCATCAACTGGTTCCTCATCAAATGTTGGCGGTCCGTCATAATCTGACCAACTCTCCGTTTCAATATTGTTGGGCTCCTCCAATAATAGCCCATCAAAAAATAATTTACTTTCCTCAATTTGGTAATCATTCAAGACAATAAGTCCATTACGAGAAACTACGTCGTTATAAAAATTTGGCCCAAAGTTGTCGTTTTCTTTTGACCGGCCAATCTCAGTACCAAGTTCAATTTCCCTCTCACTAGAAAACATGGTTAGATTCGGTTTCTCACCTCGGTTAGGGATCATAGATTGAAGTGACATTGGTTTCAACACGATCCTCTTGTCCTTATCCCGTAACTCGTACTCGTTACTTCTTCCTCGATGTAAAACATCTCTATCGAATAGCCATGGTCGTCCCAAGAGTACATGGCATGCATCCATCGGGAGTACATCGCATAATATGTTGTCGACGTACGAACCCATGGTCAAACCGACCCGTACTTGTTTCGAGACTTTCACTTTACTCCCGTCATCGAGCCAATGTAATGCGTATGGTTTTGGGTGAGTAGTAGTGATGAGTCCGAGTTTCGTCACCATTTCCCTTGACGCTACGTTGGTACAACTTCCTCCATCGATGATCACACTACACCATTTGTTCCCGACTTGACACTTGGTGTGAAAAATTTGATCCCGTTGTTCTGAATCATTTGAAATGGGTTTGACTTGTAAAGTATGAAGAACCAATGTTGTATCATAGTTTGGAGCTTCGTAAGTTTCACATTCTTCTCCCTCGTCTTCCTCCACATTGGAATCACCTAGTCTTTCTCCTTCGTCCTCGACTAGCAACTCGTCTCGGATCGTGATGGCTTCTCTTAGCGTTACGACTCGTTTGTTACGGAAAGTATTTCGATAGTGACCGAATCCTTGGCATTTAAAACACCTTACTTTGGTTAGGCTTGTTTCCTTCGGTACGCCCGGGGTTTTAGAAATAGTAGTATAGATAGGAGTCGGTATCGTTGTGGTAATTGAACTTGAACCGGTACTTGGATCCTCGAACTTTGATGTAAATTCGGTTTTGGCAAACTTCACTTTGTTTTGAGCTTCTATCTTTATGCATAGTCCGCATAAAGTGTCAAAATCTCCGTATGGATATAATTCCACCGTATTTGAAATGTTTCGGTTTAGACCACGTAAGAAACATGACATTCTTTGTTCTTCATTTTCTTCAAGTTCTCCCATTAAGGCCAAGACTTCAAATTCTTCGATATATTCTTCCAGACTTAGTTTCCCTTGTATGAACTCCGCAATTTTTCAGTATAAGGTTAACCGATGTGATGTCGGGACATACCTTTTACGTAGTTTTTTCTTCAAAGAATCCCAAGAACGGATTTTCTCTTTTACCGCACGAGCTCGTTGTTTTTTCATACCATCGAACCATAAGGAAGCGCCCTTCCCTAACTTGAGAATTGTATATTTGCAACGTTTCTCATCGTTAAGGTGCTTGAAGTCGAACATACGTTCAATCTTCCTCTCCCACTCCAAGTAAACTTCGGGATTAGTACCTCCGACAAATTCCGGAAGTTCATTAACTTTAAATTCATCCATATGACGCGGTGAATGTGCATCATATCCTCCTCTTCTTGCTTGAAAACGTGGTTCTTGCATGCTGTGTAGTGCCTCACGTATTTTCTCCATGAAATCGTCGGAAAAATCCATGATAAGATAGTTTTGATAAGAAAGTCGCCAAGAGAAATTCGCCAAGGAAGTACCCTTGGGCTCCGATGCCACTAATGATACGAATTAGGTATGAAAGTGGACGTAAACTCGTATGGAATGCAGCGGAAATATAATTGATCCTCACAACACTCGAATATGTGTAACACTCGTAAGATATAACCGAATGTAGGGCAATTCGACTTACATAAACAAGAACAATATGAATGATTTATCAAACTAGACCTATAGTTTGATAAGATAATCTTTCCTCAAGACCTATTGAGAATCGATTCGATTAAAACTCGAAAACGCGTCGAATTATAACCAAGGTTTCGATGAAAAGCATTCACCAAGAAAACACAAGTGTATTCTTATTTCTTCAACATACAATACACTTAATGAAAGCATGAACAAGACTACTTATAGCATGGTAGTCTTCTTAGCAACTAAGGAAAAAAAACAAGATCACATGATCTTGAAATGAAAAACAAAACAACAAGATAAAATACAAAGGAATCAAATCAAAGGGAGGGGGATTCACACAACAAAATGATTATAAGACACCCCACATAACATGCAAGTCTAATCATGATATGTGAGGGGAGGAAAAACAACAAAAAATAAAAAAAATCAGCAATAATGGACATTTTGTTTGTCGGTTCTGACACCGTGCCCGATCGGCACGGCCACGGCGCGGCATGTGCGGGCGCACATGTTCGGCAGGACTCGACCGTGTCGCACAGCGCAGTCGGGTTGGTCGGACAGCGGGAATTTACTATCCGGAAGAGTGTGACTCGGCCGTGTCGCCTGGCACGGTCGGGTTGTGTCGGCACGGGCCGTGTCGGATGACACAGTCGGGTTCGGTCGGCAGCGAGATTTCACTTTCTAGGACATCTCGGCACGGGCCATGTCGGATGACACGGCCGGGTTCGGATCAGCGATGATCGGCCGATTCCGGCGGTGGTGGTCGGCGGCGATCGGCGGCTCCCAGTGGTGATTTTTCCGGCAGGTGGTGATTTTTCCGGCAGTTCGTCCATTTTCCGGCCGATTGTCGACCTTCTGGCATTGCATGACACGGGCCGTGGTATATGACACGGCTGAGACCGAGACTCCACATCTTATGTCCGTTTTCCCGCTTAAATACGTAGTAATCTGTGCATGGCGTGTTGTAAGGTCATTTACGTCGATCCTTACTTTGTCTTCTGCATTTGACACGATTGATTCCGTATCACAAGATTTGTCCTTAAGTCTTCTAACTTGTTTAGTTATTTTATTTTGTAATGTTTGGCCGAAATAAAGGAGGAAGAAGACACCAAGATGTTGCTTTCATTTTCTATCCTTGTCAAATTCTTGCAAGAAGATATCATATGAGAAAGATGTTATCTACTCCCTTGAAGTACCCCATGGCCGAAAATGAGAGGAAGAAACCAAGCATGACTTTATTTTCAATCTTTGTCAAAGTTGATAGATTAGTTTATTATTTGCTTGTTTTTTAGCTTGATCTTGTTTGATCTTGTTTGTAGTTGTAATGGCTATTTAAAGCCTCATCTTCAACCTTTCTAAATAACTTTGAAGCTTATGAAAAACGAAATACATGTTATGTATTTTTGTTGAATGATTTTTAGCACACCTTGATTATAATTCGACGCGTCTTCGAGTTGTAATTTAATCAATTCTCAATAGGTCTTGAGGAGAGATTGTCTTATCAAACTATAGATCTAGTTTGATAATTTACTTCATATTATCTTGTTTACGTAAACCGAATTGCCCTACTTTCGGTTAATTCATACGAGTGTTACACATATACGAGTGTTGTAAGGATAAAAATATTTCCGCTGCATTTTCCGGCGAATTTACGTTCATCTTAATACGTAATTCGTATCACTTGTGCACCAATTCGTCACTCGGTAATGGAATTAGATCTAATGGTATGTAAGGATTCAGCCCATAAACTACTTCAAATGGAGAGTGCGCCGTGGCATGAGTAGTAGAACGATTATAAGCAAACTCCGCATGTGCCAGTTTTAGATCCCAGTCCTTTTGTGTCTTGCTTACAAGACCTCGCAATAGTGTTCCTAGAGTTCGATTAGTCACTTCGGTTTGCCCGTCGGTTTGAGGGTGGTGCGAAGTGGTAAACAAGAGTTCTGTACCCACCTTCCTCCATAGGGTGTTCCAAAAGTAGCTAAGAAATTTTGAATCCCGATCCGAAACAATAGTCTTTGGAATCCATGTAAACGTACCACCTCTCGAAAATATAAGTCGGCCACTTGCTTGCATCATCTGTCTTGTGGCACGCTACAAAATGAGCCATTTTCGAAAAATGATCTATGACTACCATAATAGCATCCCTCCCTCGTTGAGTACGAGGTAAAGCAACAATGAAATCCATCAATACATCTTCCCATGGCATTTCTGGAATCGGTAAAGGCATGTATACTCCTGGCTTGAACGAACTCTTCGCAACATGGCATGTCACACACTTACTAATTATGTCATTAAGAAACCCCTGCATCTTTGGCCAATAAAAATGTTCCTTAAGCACATCTAATGTCTTAGCCGAACCAAAGTGGCCAGCCAAGCCTCCCCCGTGAGCCTCCCGAACCAACAATTCCCGAACTGTGTGGTTGGGCAAGCAAAGATGATTTCCTTTGAAGAGGAAGCCTTCCTGTATCGAAAATTCTCCAAACGGACCAGATTTGCAAAGAGTGAAAGTCTCACCAAAATACGCATCACTGTCATAATATTCCTTTACTGTCTCGAACCCAAGCAAACGAACATCAAGAGTAGAGAGTAAGGCATATCGCCTAGACAATGCATCTGCTACAATGTTGCTCTTGCCATCCTTATACTTCGATGAAAAGTGAAATGATTGTAAGAATTCCACCCACTTCGCGTGCCTTGGACTTAACTTGTGTTGTCCATTAATATACTTCAATGACTCATGGTCCGAATGCAGGATGAAATGCTTCGGCCGAATATAGTGACTCTAATGATCTAGAGCCCTCACAATAGCATAGAACTCCTTGTCGTACGTATAATAATTGAGACGAGCATAGTTTAACTTTTCTGAAAAGTAAGCAATATGACGCTTTCCTTGAATGAGAACCGATCCAATTCCAACTCCACTAGCATCACACTCTACTTCGAACGGTTACGAAAAATCGGGTAACGCCAAGATTGGTGCTTCACATAGCTTTGTTTTCAAATTTTCGAATGACTCCTGGGCGGCCCTGCTCCAATTAAACGTACCTTTCTTCAAACATTCCGTTATTGGGCTTGTAATGGTGCTGAAATCTCGAATGAATCTTCGGTAGAATGAAGCAAGTCCGTGGAATGACCTAACTTCCGTCACTGTAGCGGGAATCGGCCATGACTTAATTGCTTCGATCTTGGTTTGATCAACCGACACTCCGTCCTTCGAAACGATATAGCCAATAAAGACTATACTTTCGACTATACTTCTCCCTTTTTCCATACAGCCTTTGGTTCCTAAGGGTCTCGAAGACTTGCCTTAATTGTCCGAAATGTTCTTGCAACGATCGGCTATAAATAAAAATATCATCCAAGTATACAACTACAAATTTCCCCAAAAATGGCTTAAGTACTTCGTTCATCAAACGCATGAAAGTACTCGTCGCATTTGGAAGGCCGAACGGCATAACATTCCATTCATACAGCCCGTGTTTAGTTTTGAAGGCCGTCTTCCACTCATCTCCTTCTCGCATCCGGGTTTGGAGATAACCGATTCGTAAGTCAACCTTTGAAAATATCACGGACCCGTGTAATTCGTCCAACATGTCATCAAGTCTCAGAATCGAGAATCGATACTTGATGGTTATGTTATTCACAGCCCGACTGTCAATACACATTCGCCGAGATCCATCTTTCTTCGGGACAAGCAAAACTGGAACCGCACAAGGGCTTAGACTTTCTCGAACATACCCGCGGTTCATTAGTTCTTCGATTTGTTTTTGTAACTCCTTCGTCTCCTAGGGATTACATCTATAGGCAGCTTTATTAGGGAGTGATGCACCCGGTATAAGATCGACTTGGTATTCAATCCCACGTAAGTGCGGCAAACCCGGCGGTAAGTCTTCCGGAAAAACATCCGCAAATTCACGTAACAAGGTATCGATTTCCCCTTTGCTTTGCACAACCATGCCCACGTCCCGTGTTTCTTGAATCATCAACAAATACACATGCTCGCCATCATCAATGTCGTGTTTCACCTCTTTCTCACTAGCAAATATCGTAAGTTTCGGTTTTTCCATTTGGCTAGAGCTCATCGAACGAACGACTTGAGGTGCCATTGGTTTAAGCACAATCTTCTTGCCTTTATCCCGTAATTCATACTCGTTACTCCTTCCTCGATGTAGAACATCTCTATCAAATATCCATGGTCGTCCCAAGAGTATATGGCATGCGTCCATCAGGAGTACATCGCATAATACGTCGTCCCCATATGAACCCATAGTTAAACCGACCCGTACTTGTTTCGAAACTTTCACTTTACTCCCATCATCGAGCTAATGTAACGCGTATGGTTTTGGATGAGCAGTAGTGATGAGTCCGAGCTTCTTCAGCATATCGTTTGAAGCTACATTAGTACAACTTCCCCCATCGATTATCAAACTACACCATTTGTCTTTGATTTGACACTTGGTGTGGAATATTTGGTCTCATTATTCCGTATCCCTCGAAACTATTTTGACTTGCAAAGTTCGAAGGACTAGACTCGTATCATAGTCGGAGCATCGTAAGCCTCGCACTCCTCTTCTTCTTCGGCGTCCACCTTAAACACGTCACCGAGCCTTTCTCTTTCGTCCTCGACTAGCAATTCTTCCCGGACATCAAGAGCCTCCCTTAGTGTAACCACCCGTTTGTTAGGACACGCATTTTGGTAATGACACTTGAAACATCATACCTTCGCCAAACTCATTTCCTTCGGTATGTAGGGGACTTTAGGAATCGTAATAAGGGAAGGAGTCGGTACGGTCGTTTTAGTAGCTGAACTGGAACCGATACTTGGGTTTCCAAATTTGGATGGAATCTCGGGTTTATACAACTTCATCTTGTTTTGAGCTTCCAACTTTACACATAGTCCACATAATGTATCGAAGTCTTCGTATGGGTATAATTCCACCGAGTTAGATATGCTTCGGTTCAAGCCACGCAAGAAACGCGACATCTTCTGCTCCTCATTCTCCTCTATTTCTCCCATCAAGGTCAGATTCTCAAACTCCTCAATGTATTCACTGACACTCAACTTTCCATGCATGAGGTCGGCAATCTTCCTGTACAAGAACAACCGGTGTGATGTTGGTACATATCTTTTACGAAGTTTTCTTTTTAATGAATCCCACGAACGGATCTTCTCTTTCCCCGTACGAGCTCTTCGCGTTTTAACTCCTTCGTACCAAAGTGAAGCGCCTTTCCCCAACTTGAGAATTGCATACTTGCACCGTTTCTTATCGTCGAGGTCTTTAAATTTGAACATGCGGTCAATTTTATGTTCCCATTCCAAGTAAACTTCAGGGTCTGTCCCGCCTACGAACTCCGGAAGCTCGTTAACCTTGAACTCTTCGACCTGGCGTGAGGGTCGTTCATAGTCACCACGCCTAGGTTTCCAACGCTGGTCGCGTTGTTCTGGTATGTCACGCAATGCGTCATGAAGTTTTGCCAAGAAATCAGCGTCATTGAGATTCATAATGCCAAAGATCAAGAACTTGGGCTCCAATGCCACTTATGATGGGAATTCTCTATCGGTACAGCGGCAGGCTGTTTTGACGAGCGGAAGCGAACAGTACTTAGCCAGAAAGGAGTCGAACAATACAGTTAGAAGCGACAAGAAGCGATGTGATTCGATACGGCCTGACAATAGCGGCACGCGCACAATGACAGGAACTTATAACAACAGTTCGATACAACAACAAGACAGGAACTGGCCGAGTGAAAATGACTAGGAACAGGCAACTCCAAACATCGGCACTCAAAACAGCAAGTTTCAGTCGGATGCCAATGGAAACAGGAAGCAAGTTTCGGGCAACCGAATAGCAATTGATGCGAATTCCGGACCAAGTACATCCTTGTATCGAAAATAAGAGGAATATCGAAACAGGACAGGAAACAGTTGTTTATCGAACTAGACCTATAATTCGATAAAGTGATTTCTTCTCAAGACCTATTGAGAATTAATCAGATTAAGATTCGAAAACATGTCGAATAATAATCAAATTTTGGAAGGAAACTCGCCGAACACTTAAACAATACATAGGGTATTTTGTTTGATGATTCAATAATGTGCCTTCATTACAACGCAACATGACTAGTTATAGGTGAGAGTAGCCTGACAAGATTACTTAAACTATTACAAGATAAAGCCACATGACCTCAAAATAAAGGAAAAGACAATAAAAGATACCCCACGCCACTTGCAAATAAAAGGCATAAAATATGGGTCTTCTCTCCAAGGTATTCTTCCTCTTCCAAATGCAGGCCGAGAATCCTGCTTCTTTTATTATAAAGAAAAGGGATGAAATCTTTATTATTTTATCTTCACCACTTGACCCTCATGTGATGCAAGTTGCCATGTTTAAGTTACTCCAAGTTCGATCACCAAGGTTACTCCAGGTCTCGTATCTGTTTTCTCGCCTAAGTATGTTGGAGTATGTTCAAGGTGTTTTACGTCCATCCTCACTTCGTCTTCTACGCTTGGAGTCGTCGGTTTCGTATCATTTTATATCCAATGCTTGATACAAAAATACTTAATTCTCATGCACTAAACGTGCGTTTCTTCCTTGGCCGGCGGCTGTTGCCTCCGCCAGTCGCTAGCCACCCTCCTACTTACTTTTTGCCCTTCTCTTCTTTATATTCACGTTTGATGTTCCGAATTTCAACTTGATTCCCCCCAGTTCAGGTTTTGGGGATCTCTTCCTCGCGTGCTACAGCCTCGTTTCGCATCCAGATTTGGGTTTGGCTACCCGACCCAGGCCCCGCCCACCCATTGATGGAGGTTTTCATATTCAAGGGGTTCAGCAGATACCCCTTTTCACGATTCGCAACATCATATGAAGATTCATTCCCCTTCGCGATCTTAGGGATATATTTGTTTTGGGTGCTCGCTGTTAGTTTCAAAAAGGGCTTGCGATTCTTCTTATCCAGATCCCTTACACACCATTGGATGTGCTCCCGATCTGGAACCTGCGCCGTTCATGAAGCCTGGCCGACCATTGATGGGCTGTTGTTTAACTCAGTGAGTCTGGCCTATTCAACTCATTGAGTCGTCCCGCCCGAGTCATTCCTCCACTATCTAACAGGTCCCGGTCGCAGATGGGGAATTCTCCCATTTCTCTTTACATGGTCAGCATCTCTTTTTGAATCTGCTTGATAGAAAGGATTGTGTTGTGATCAGTTCTGAATATGGGAGTCTCTTTTCATATCTTGTGTTTGCTGAGTTGATGATACGAAATTGAGTAGTCCAAATAAAGAAAACGAAGCACGGATCGACATAAATGGCCCTACGACACGTCCTGCACATACGACGACATTTTTAGGCGAGAAAACGGACATAAGACGTAAAAAGAATGTCCAACCTGCCAGAAAATATCTAGCCTGCCGGAAAAAGTCACGCCTGCCGGAAAATGCCGAGCACTGCCGGCCGGACTCGACCATGTCTTCTGGAACGGTCGAGTCTTGCTTGTCCGGAACAGCCAAGGTCGCTGTCAGCCGAACCCGACCGTGCCAGGAGACACGGTCGAGTCCTACTCGCCCAGAAATGCCGAAAATGACTGTCCAGACGCCCGACCGTGCTCCAGGACATGGTCGAGTCAATGCCGAGTCATTGTCGGTCGAGTCGCTATCAGACGTCCTTGTCACGCCGCGACCGTGTCAAGCGGACACGGTCGAGTCATTGCCGAACGTCCCTGTCGCGCCGCGCCCGTGCCGAGTCACTATCGGACGAGTCATCGCTGACGTTGTCAGCCGCGCCGCGCGGCCGTGTCAAGCGGACACGCCGAAGTCTCGCTGGCGCCTGTCGACCGCGCCGCGGCCGTGTCACGGGACACGGTCGAGTCCTGCCGACAGCCCACTTATTTTATACACTTTTTTGTATTTTTGACTTCTCTTTTCCTTTTTACTTATTTTAGGGATTATGTTTTCCCCATTTTGTGATTTTATGTTCCTTGTTTGTATTTTATGTTGATTTGTTTGGATTATTCAAAGATTTTATAATCTTTGAATTATTTTATTTTTTTCGTTTGTTTCCTTAGTAGTAGGAGACTTCACCTCCTATAAGTAGGAGTTGATTAGACTTGTAATGAGATATAGTATTATGAATTTGAATGTGAAAGAATACACTTTGTGTTTCTATCATTGGTAAATGATTTTTACCGAAACTTGATTTTTATTCGACGCGTTTTCGAGTATTAATCCGATTGATTCTCAATAGGTCTTGGGAAGAAATCACCTTATCGAGTTATAGGTCTAATTCGATAAACCCTTGTTCTTGATCGTTCAAATCTTCTTGATCGATATTATCACTTTTCCCGATATTATTTCCATTTTCCATTTGTTCGAATTTTCATCATCATATTCGATATTACTCCCACAAAATACATCCCAAAACACCCCTAATCATAAAAAGACTTCCGCTACGATATTCCTACGCACACTCCGAACGATACGTATCCGCCTCTCCCGGATAATTCGTATCATAAGTGGTATCGGAGCAAACGAAGCACGGATCGACATAAATGGCCCTACGACACGTCCAGCACATACGACAGACATTTTTAGGCGAGAAAACGGACATAAGACGTAAAAAGAATGTCCAACCTGCCGGAAAATATCCAGCCTGCCGGAAAAAGTCACGTCTGCCGGAAAATGCCGAGCACTGCCGGCCGGACTCGACCGTGTCGTCCGGAACGGTCGAGTCTTGCTCGTCCGGAACAGCCAAGGTCGCTGTCAGCCGAACCCGACCGTGCCAGGAGACACGGTCGAGTCCTACTCGCCCAGAAATGCCGAAAATGACTGTCCAGACGCCCGACCGTGCTCCAGGACACGATCGAGTCAATGCCGAGTCACTGTTGGTCGAGTCGTTGTTAGACGTCCTTGTCACGCCGCGACCGTGTCAAGCGGACACGGTCGAGTCATTGCCGAACGTCCCTGTCGCGCCGCGCCCGTGCCGAGTCACTGTCGGACGAGTCACTGTCACACGTTGCTGTCGCGCCTCGACCGTGTCAAGCGGACACGGTCGAGTCCCTGCCGGCGCCTGTCGACCGCGCCGCGGCCGTGTCACGGGACACGGTCGAGTCCTGCCGACAGCCCACTTATTTTATACACTTTTTTGTATTTTTGACTTATCTTTTCCTTTTTACTTATTTTAGGGATTATGTTTTCCCCATTTTGTGATTTTATGTTCCTTGTTTGTATTTTATGTTGATTTGTTTGGATTATTCAAAGATTTTATAATCTTTGAATTATTTTATTTTTTTCGTTTGTTTCCTTAGTAGTAGGAGACTTCACCTCCTATAAGTAGGAGTTGATTAGACTTGTAATGAGATATAGTATTATGAATTTGAATGTGAAAGAATACACTTTGTGTTTCTATCATTGGTAAATGATTTTTAATGAAACTTGATTTTTATTCGACGCGTTTTCGAGTATTAATCCGATTGATTCTCAATAGGTCTTGGGAAGAAATCACCTTATCGAGTTATAAGTCTAATTCGATAAACCTTTGTTCTTGATCGTTCAAGTCTTCTTGATCGATATTATCACTTTTCCCGATATTATTTCCATTTTCCATTTGTTCAAATTTTCATCGTCATATTCGATATTACTCCTACAAAATACATTCAAAAACACCCCTTATCATAAAAAGACTTCCGCTACGATATTCCTACGCACACTCCGAACGATACGTATCCGCCTCTCCCGGATAATTCGTATCAGTTGATGATATGGAATTGGATTCCCCATTACCTGAATTATGTGCAGGTATTGCTTTTTGGGTGCTTCTCGTTGTGTTGACATTTTGTGGGACCTCCTGGGTTCCACTGCTTTTGATTTTGGCTTTCCAAAAATGTGCTTTTGCACAAGCACTATGCTTTATGGATATGGAATCGGATCCCATATTTGCTGCTATTTCCAATCGGACTGCTGATGTGCTGATGCCAACATCTTGAACTAGGATCATGTTTGTTGTCGGACGGATTTTCTGGCAGCAGTTTGGTAAACTGATTTGGCACAGCTGCTGCCTATTTCATCCTACGGGTCTCTGAGCTATTTGGGTTCTAGATTTGTCGTTGGGTCTCACTACTGTTTTGATAGCTCCGAGCTAATGCATTGAATTCTACAGGGAAGGGTTTTTGTGACATAGGGCAAGGATGCTCATCTTTTGTAGTAGGTTCGGCGATAGTTCTGAACCGATGAGTGATGGCACTTGGCGGATTTTGCTTCACACATATCGGCTTTGATAAGTTCTTTGGCAGTTTTGAGTGCTCGTGTGCTGCGATAGGGTCCCAGCTTTTCTGGATGAATTCAGTCTTGAGTCTTACGGAGGCACTCTCTTCGTTGATTGACGGCATTCTCGTCTTCTGATCGACGGCAGCACCGTCTTTTTTTGCTTGGCAGTCCCGAGTCACAGGGAGGCAGTCCCTCCATCCGACGGCAGCACCGTCCCTTATGGCTTGGCATTCCCGGGCATTATCTGACTCATCCGAAGACAGCCCTGTCTTGCTGTGCCCCATTTGCAGTTGTACTCGTACTTCCTCACTGTCTAGATTTATTTGTGCCCGTATTCTATTTTGATCTTTCAGTCTACTACCGGCTTGTAGATGTTTTCTGTTTTAATGCTCTGCATAGCATTGTTTGCCGCCTGTGGCCTTTACAGTTTTCGAGTTCGTCTTTTCCTTTGATTGTAAGACTTTTTTCAAATTTTTATTCAAGCACCTATTTAGCAAATTCTGAGTACAAAATGCTCGAATCTAATCAATAAACATGAATTTTCATAGGGTTTCGACATGAATGCATGTACTGTGGTCTTATCTCATATTAACAAGACTTAATCAAGAAGTAAAGGCTTAACCAGAGCTATTATAGTGAATCCTTGCTACAACAAGACTTATTAAAAAAAGATTAATCGGAGCTGTTTTAGCCAATTCTGAGTACAAAAGGCTCGAATCTAATCAATAAACCCGAGTTTTCATAGAGTTCCGACTCAAATACATGTAACATGCATGGTCTTATCTCCTATTAACAAAACATAATCAAGAAGTAAGGGATTAACTAGAGCTATTATAGCGAATCCTTGCTACAACAAGACCTAATCAAGAAAGAAAATATTAATCGGAGTTGTTATAGCCAATTCTGAGTACAAAAGGCTTGAATCTAATCCATAAACCCGGGTTTTCATAGAGTTCTAACTGGAATACATGTAATGTGGTCTTACCTCCTATTAACAAGACTTATCAAGAAGTAAAGGCGTAATCGGAGCTATTATATCCAATCCTTGCTACAACAAAACTTAATCAAGAAGTAAAGGATTAATTGGAGGTGTTATAGCCAATTCTGAGTACAAAAGGCTCGAATTTAATCAATAAGCCCGAGTGATACGGAATCAATCGTGTCAAATGCAGAAGACAAAGTAAGGATCGGCGTAATTGACCTTACAAAACGCCATGCACAGATTACTACGTACTTAGGCGGGAAAACGGACATAAGACGTGGAGTCTCGGTCTCAGCCGTGTCATATAACACGGATCGTGTCATGCCATGCCGGAAGGTCGACAATCGGTCGGAAAATGGACGAACTGACAGAAAAACCACCACCGGCCGGAAAAATCACCACCGCCGGAATCGCCGAGCACCGCCGGCCGGACCGGCCGTGTCGTCCGACACGGCCGTGCCGCACTCGTCCGTAAACGCATAAGTCATCGCCACGAGGACTTGACCGTGTTGTCTGGCACGGTCGAGTCGAACTATGCCGGATAAGCCAAAACCTACCTCCAGACGACCCGACCGTGTTCCAGGACACGATCGGACCCACGCCGAACATCCTTGTCAGCACCGCGCCCGTGCCGGGTCACTGTCGGACGAGTCCCTGTCGGATGTCCCTGTCGCGCCGCGACCGTGTCAAGCAGACACGGTCGAGTCACTGCCGACAGCGCCGCGCCCGTGCCGAGTGTCCTTGTCGCACCGCGGCCGTGTCAGGCGACGCGGCCGAGTCCTGCCGGCAGTTTTCACCTTTTTTTTGTATTTTCTTTTGTGTGTTTGTCTTTGCCTTGTTTTTTACTCATTTTAGGGATTTTGTTTCCCCTAAAATTAGGATTGTTGTTCCTTTTATGTTTTATTTTGATTATTCAAAGATTTTATAAATCTTTGAATTATTTTCTATTATTATAGGAAGACTTGAAGTCTCCTATATATAGGCTTGTGTAAGCATTGTAACATCCATTGTATGTTGAAGAAATAAGAATACACTTGTGTTTTCTTGGTGAATGCTTTTCATCGAAACCTTGGTTATAATTCGACGCATTTTCGAGTTTTAATCGAATCGATTCTCAATAGGTCTTGAGAAAAGATTATCTTATCAAACTATAGGTCTAGTTTGATAAATCATTCATATTGTTCTTATTTATGTAAACCGAATTGCCCTACTTTCGGTTATATCTTACGAGTTTTACACATATACGAGTGTTGTGAGGTAACAAAATATATCCGCTGCATTTTCCGGCGAATTTACATTCATCTTAATACGTAATTCGTATCATTAGTGGCATCGGAGCCCAAGGTTACTTCCTTGGCAAATTTCTCTTGGCGATTTTCTTATCAAAAATATTTTAGCATGGATTTTTCCGACGATTTCATGGAGAAACTACGTGAGGCATTACACAGCATGCAAGAACCACGTTTTCAAGCAAGAAGAGGAGGATATGATGCACATTCACCGCGTCATGTGGATGAATTTAAAGTTAATGAACTTCCGGAATTTGTCGGAGGTACTAATCCCGAAGTTTACCTAGAGTGGGAGAGGAAGATTGAACGTATGTTCGACTTCAAGCACCTTAACGATGAGAAATGTTGCAAATATGCAATTCTCAAGTTAGGGAAGGGCGCTTCCTTATGGTTCGAGGGTATGAAAACACAAGGAGCTCGTGCGGGAAAAGAGAAAATCCGTTCTTGGGATTCTTTGAAGAAAAAACTACGTAAAAGGTATGTCCCGACATCACATCGGCTAACCTTATACCGAAAAATTGTGGAGTTCGTACAAGGGAAACTAAGTGTGGAAGAATATATCGAAGAATTTGAAGGCTAGGACTTAATGGGAGAACTTGAAGAAAATGAAGAACAACGAATGTCACGTTTCTTACGTGGTCTAAATCGAAACATTGCAAATACGGTGGAGTTATACCCATATGGAGATTTTGACACTTTATGCAGGCTATGCATAAAAATTGAAGCTCAAAACAAGTTGAAGTTTACCAAAACCGAATTTACATCAAAGTTCGAGGATCCAAGTACCGGTTCAAGTTCAATTACCACAACGATACCGACTCCTATCTCTACTACCGTTTCTAAAACCCAACAGATCAAGGAAACAAGCCTAACCAAAGTAAGGTGTTTTAAGTGCCAAGGATTCGGTCACTATCAAAATACTTGCCCTAACAAACGAGTCGTGACGCTAAGAGAAGCCATCACGATCCGAGACGAGTTGCTAGTCGAGGACGAAGGAGAAAGACTAGGTGATTCCAATGTGGAGGAAGACGAGGGAGAAGAATATGAAACTTACGAGGCTCCAAACTATGATACCACATTGGTTCTTCGTACTTTACAAGTCAAACCGATTTCAAATGATTCGGAACAACGGGATCAAATTTTTCACACCAAGTGCCAAGTCGGGAACAAATGGTGTAGTGTGATCATCGATGGAGGAAGTTGTACCAACGTAGGCCAAGGGAGATGGTGACGAAACTCGGACTCATCACTACTACTCACCCAAAACCATACGCATTACATTGGCTCGATGACGGAGTAAAGTGAAAGTCTCAAACAAGTACGGGTTGGTTTGACCATGGGTTCGTACGTCGACAACATATTATGCGATGTACTCCCGATGGATGCATGCCATGTACTCTTGGGACAACCATGGCTATTCGATAGAGATGTTTTACATCGAGGAAGAAGTAACGAGTACGAGTTACAGGATAAGGACAAGAGGATCGTGTTCAAACCAATGTCACTTCAATCTATGATCCCTAACCGAGAAAACGACAACTTTGGGCCAAATTTTTATAACGACGCAGTTTCTCGTAATGGACTTATTGTCTTGGATGATTACCGAATTGAGGAAAGTAAATTATTTTGTGATGGGCTATTATTGGAGGAGCCCAACAATATTGAAACGGAGAGTTGGTCAGATTATGACGGACCGCCAAAGATTTGATGAGGAACCGCTTTATGAAGAGGAATCCGTAATAAATCCTTTTGTTCCCATTCTTGATGGAGAGCCCGATGTGGAATTATCGGTGTTTCCACTGGAGGATGAACCCGATTTGAAATTAACCGTGGCCCCATTTCCGATTTCCGCTCATGTCATGATATCGGTATTACGGCAAAGTAATTATTATTATTTTATTAATAATGATAGTTATTTTATTGGTGATTCTCGAGGGGCCCCCACTACCTATCGTCTCAAGATTTTGGGCCATGTACGACCGGACATTTTCGAGATCAAATACGTAGAGGTTTTAATTAATTATCTTGATGACGAAGGAAGTCCTAATTGAGGACAATTCCTTTTAAAGAAGGAGGAGATGATACGGAATCAATCGTGTCAAATGCGTAAGACAAAGTAAGGATCGACGTAATTGACCTTACAACACGCCATGCATGATTACTACGTACTTAGGCGGGAAAACGGACATAAGAAGTGGAGTCTCGGTCTCGGCCGTGTCATATAACACGGCTCGTGTCATGCCATGCCTAAGGTCGACAATCGGTCGGAAAATGGACGAATCGACGAAAAAACCACCACCGCCGGAAAAATCACCACCGGAACGGGCCGAGCACTGCCGGCCGGACCCGACCGTGTCGTCCGACACGGCCCGTGCCGCACTCGTCCAGAAACGTACAAGTCACTGCCCACAGGACTCGACCGTGTTGTCTGGCACGGTCGAGTCGAACTATGCCGGATAAGCCAAAACCTACTGCCAGACGACCCGACCGTGTTCCAGGACACGATCGGACCCACGCCGAACGTCCTTGTCAGCGCCGCGCCCGTGCCGGGTCACTGTCGGACGAGTCCCTGTCGGATGTCCCTGTCGCGCCGCGACCGTGTCAAGCAGACACGGTCGAGTCACTGCCGACAGCGCCGCGCCCGTGCCGAGTGTCCTTGTCGCGCCGCGGCCGTGTCAGGCGACACGGCCGAGTCCTGCCGGCAGATTTCACCTTTTTTTGTATTTTCTTTTGTGTGTTTGTCTTTGCCTTGTTTTTTACTCATTTTAGGGATTTTGTTTCCCCTAAAATTAGGATTGTTGTTCCTTTTATGTTTTATTTTGATTATTCAAAGATTTTATAAATCTTTGAATTATTTTCTCTTATTATAGGAAGACTTGAAGTCTCCTATATATAGGCTTGTGTAAGCATTGTAACATCCATTGTATGTTGAAGAAATAAGAATACACTTGTGTTTTCTTGGCGAATGCTTTTCATCGAAACCTTGGTTATAATTCGACGCGTTTTCGAGTTTTAATCGAATCGATTCTCAATAGGTCTTGAGAAAAGATTATCTTATCAAACTATAGGTCTAGTTTGATCAATCATTCATATTGTTCTTATTTATGTAAACCGAATTGCCCTACTTTCGGTTATATCTTACGAGTGTTACACATATACGAGTGTTGTGAGGTAACAAAATATATCCGCTGCATTTTCCGGCGAATTTACGTTCATCTTAATACGTAATTCGTATCACCGAGTCTCATAGAGTTCCGACTCGAATGCATGTGAGGTGGTAATATCTCCTATTAATAAGACTTAATCAAGAAGTAGAGACTTAATCACAGCTATTGTATCTAATCCTTGCTACAACAAAACTTAATGAAGAAGTAAAAGATTAATCGGAGCTGTTATAGCCAATTCTGAGTACAAAAGGCTCGATATTAATCAATAAACCCGAGTTCCCATAGAATCCCGACTCTAATGCATGTAATGTAGTCTTATCTCCTATTAACAAGACTTGTCAAGAAGTAAAGGCTTAATCGAAGCTATTATATCTAATCCTTGCTACAACAAGACTTATTCACCAAGCTGCTCAGCGAACTGTGGGCGATTTACACGCTCAGTAGGTGCGAAATGAGGGCGATTTTTTTTCCCTTTTCTCGGCCGATTCTTCCTTTCTGTTCTTAATATTGTGATTTTTTCCAGAGATTTAGCCTTTACGATTGTGGTTCGGTTCTCTATTATCTTCCCAGCAATATTTTTTGGTGAATTTGTGAATTTATTTTGTCCTGCGCGATTTGAGATCGTCGGCCTTTCTGGGTTTGGTGTTCCTCTCGCCGTGGTTGGAATCCGATTTGGGGGTCGGCTCTGTCGCGAGTGCTGTGATTTTGCGCCGCCTTAGCCATTCGGGTCGTGCGGTCTTCTTCTGTATTTTTCGTTCGCGAATTTGTGGTCGCGATTTGTCGTGGTTCGTTGACTGGTATGACAACATCTACAGCTTGCGGCTTGTTCTCTTCTTCTTCCCGGGCGGTTGGAAGCTCCATTTCTCAGGGTTTTGATGTTCAAGGTCTCTGTGAGTTAGGGAAGAAGGTGCTTGGTTCCTCCGACTCCGACCTGCTCAAGCTTAACATCGACGGGATTTTTGGTGGTCCTAGTGCGGAACCTCCTCCGGCTACTTCTCTGACGGCGGCGGTTATGGCTTCTGGCGGTGGTGCTCCTCGTCTGTTGCCGATCGGGCCTTTGTCACGGGCCAGGCGTGATCCTAGGCTGGACCGGGTTGCAGCCCCATTTCTCAACCCGGGTGGTTTTTTGGCAGGCCCTGTCCGCAACCCGGTACCTATCCCTGGTGCTCCGGGGCTGGTTTCTGGTGTCGGCTCTTTGGCTGGGCCTTTTCTTGATGCTCCTGTGCCAATTCCTATTTGTTCTACAGCTAAGAATTGTTGTAATTCTATTGTGTCCCCATTGGATTATTGTGGGGCTGTTGTATCTTCTTTTGGCGATTCTTGTTGTATTGGGGAAAGTAATATAATGCATAGTATAATTGATGATATTGATGTTGATTATGGTAATGCAACGGTTTCTATGAACTTTGGCTCTATCGCTACCCCTGTTTCTTTGGCTAATTCGGTAACGATTCCGAAGGCCTTGCATATTCCTCCTGTTGTGTTAGGTAATATTAAAAAGAAAAGGGGCCTTCGGTATGTGCAACCTGAAATCCAAAATGGCGAGCTTATTGTGAAACCGGATGTTAGTGTTGGTCTTGAAGGTTCTAAGAAGTGGCTTTTCACATTAGTTGGTTATTTTTTGGGGAAAGCCCCTCCTCTTAGCTTGGTCAAGAATTATTTTATGTCGGCGTGGAAGGGGCTTAAGGAGGTGTTCTCCTGCGAGGGGGATTCTTTTTCTTCAAGTTTGATAGTGAGCGAGTTTTGTCCGAGGCCTTAGAGGGTGGGCCGTGGCTGATTCAGGGCCAGTCTATTTTCCTTACCCGGTGGAAGCTTGGTATGTCCCTTATGAAGGTTCAACCTAAACATGTCCCTGTTTGGGTGAAACTTCGTGATGTCCCCCTCGAGTATTGGACTGACGAGGGGCTTAGTAATCTTGCTAGTGCTATAGGGAGCCACTTTTTCCGATGTTTTTACGAAGCGTACGAAAGTGGATTATGCTAGAGTGTGCGTCATGTTAGATGCTGATACTAGCCCGATTCGCTCGTTCCTTATGGTTATTCCATCTGATGGTGATTGTCCTGCTGTTAGGAGGATTCATGTTGAGTATGAATGGTTACCTCATCGGTGTGGTGTTTGTAGAGTTTTCGGGCATCGTGATCAGGTTTGCCCGAGCACTTCTAAGCCTCCGGTTAAGAAGCAGGTTAAGCAGGCTTGTATTTATGTGGCTAAGCCTGCTCCCTCAGGCGCTCATGGTCTGGGGTCCTCATTGGGTCTGGTTCCGGTTGGGGGCTCGCCAGCCGGGTTGGCCACGATGTTTGCTCGGGGCCGGATGTGGTGTTAGCTGGGGGCTCTGGAGGTCGTGGGGCTGGTTTGAACCCGTTGAGTAGTGTCTCTACTTTCTCCTTGGTTACTACCAGCTCTCCTATCGTGTCGCCTAGGAGGGTTTCTGCTGGTGTGTTTGAGCCGTCTCACAACAGGTTTGCGGCTCTTTCTGGCCTCACCGATGATATTGAGGTTGAGATTCCTGAGTTTGTCGACTCGTCGCTTTGTTCTAGTTCTTCTTCTATGGGCCCTATATCTGATGCAGCCCTTCTCGAGGGTGTTAGATGATTCCGCTCGCAGTTTGGAATGTCCGTGGCCTGAACCGTCCGGACCATCAGAACTCGGTCCGGGAGGTCATTTCTTCTTTTAGTCTTTGTTGTGTTGCCTTACTGGAGACGAAAGTCTCGGTTGGTAACTCGAGGCATATTGCTTCTCTGGTTAATGCTTCGTGGCGGTGGTTTTTGATTATGGAAACGGCCGGGTAAGCGGATTTGGCTGGGATGGGATTCCGGCGTGGTCTCTGTTGATATTATTGCTATTGATCCTCGGCTTATTCACCTGTCGGATTATTTCGCTTATTGACTCGTCCAGTTTCCTAGTTACTTTTGCTTATGGTTCTAATGATGCTATCCAGAGGAGACTTCTTTGGCGCTTCTTGGTGATTTTTCATTACGCATGTTAGCGAGCCTTGGGTGATTATGGGCGACTTTAATGCTTGTTTTGGATTGTAGCGAGATCTTAGGTGGAGAGGTGACTCATCATGATGATGAGCTCCTACGTTGGAGTTCGGGAGTTACGTCGGCGTCGACCTAGAGACGCTTCCGATGTTGGGCTCCTGGTTCTCGTGGCATAATAAGAGCCCTTCTCCTAGATCCTTGTGGAAACGGTTAGATAGAGTCTGGGTAATCCGCGGTGGTTTATTTCTCATTCGACTACTCCTATACTTGCGATTTGCCTCGGACCTCGATCATAGCCCGCTTATCTTTGGTATTGGTAGCTTGTCCGTCGTAGGGGTAAGATGTTCGTGTTTGATAACTTTACGGCGCATTCGATGACTTCCTTCCTGCTTGTCTTTGGTATTAGGAATCATCATATTGTGGGAGCCCCCTTCTATGCGATTTGCCGGAAGTTAGATGCCCTTAAGCATGTTTTTCGCGCTATGAGGAAGAGGAAAGGGGACTTGGCTATTAATGTGGCTTCAGCGTCAGCTTTCCTTTCTGCTGCCCAGTCTATCCTTAGAGAGTTTCCTTTGTCAGACTCTGCTTTACAGTTAGAAGGGTGGTGCAGGTGGGTGTTCTCTTCCGCTGTTTCCCAGGAGCAGTCCTCGCTCAGGCAACGGGCCAAGCTAGCGTGGCTCAAGGATGGGGACCAGTGTTCTGCTTTCTTCTTCAGGAGGGTTGCCTCTAGGAGGGCTCGTTCGCGGATTTTTAGGCTGGTTTCTGAGGCTGGCATTGAGCTGTCAGATCCTGTTCTCATTCGGGATGAGGTAGTTGGGTTCTATGAGAGGTTATTGGGTTCTTCGGATCGGGTTCAGCCTATATCGTACAATCAGGTGAGACCCTTTGTCTCTTCTTATCTTCCTCCTGATGTTGCGTTACATATGATCAGACCGGTTTCTGATGAGGAGGTTCGTTCTGTTTTCTTTGGGTTCGATATGAATTCGGCTCCAGGCCCTGACGGGTTTAATGCCGCTTTTTATCGACGAGCCTGGCCGATTGTTGGGGGTGAGATTACTTATGCTATTAAACATTTTTTCTCCTCGGGTCAATTCCTCAAGCAGATCAATACTACCCTTATATCTCTTGTTCCTAAAGTTGCTTTGTCGAGGAGCATGTCTGACTTTAGACCGATTTCTTGTTGTAACCTTTTATATAAGGCTATTTCTAAGATTATGGTCCATCGTATGCGTGATAGCCTTGATTCCTTGATTGATCCGGCTCGAGACTTTTATTCCCGGGAGAAGGATTAGTGATAATATCCTTCTCGCCCAGGAGCTTCTTCATGGTTATGGGCAAAGAGGGATGCCGAGTCGGTGTGTCTTTAAGGTTGATCTTATGAAAGCTTACGACACTGTTGAATGGGATTTTGTTTTGATTGCTCTGCAATGTATGGGGTTCCACCAGACGTTTATTGCTTGGGTCGGGAGTGTATCACCACTCGGCTTACTCGATCTCCTTGAATGGGGATCCGAGGGTATCTTTAGGGGCCGTAGGGGTGAGCGGGGTGACCCTATCTCTCCGTATCTGTTTGTTATTGTTATGGAGGTCCTCCATGGTATTATCGCCCATGAGATCGCTCAGACTCCGGGGTTCAGATTCCACTGGAAGTGTTTGGCTACACGAACCTTCATGCTTGCTTTTGCCGATGACCTCCTCCTTTTCTGTAATCCTGATGTTGTCTCTGTCGGTGTTCCTAAGAAAAGTATTGAGATCTTTGCTTCCCTTTCTGGACTACGGGCCAACCCGAGTAAGAGTAATATCTTTCTATCAGCTAGTGCTCAGGTGCATGGGGCCCAGTTCCAGCAGTTGTTAGGGTTTCAGCTAGGTCAGCTTCCTGTGAGGTATTTGGGAGTTCCCTTGATTACTTCAAAGCTGACAATTGCTATGTGTTCCCCTTTGATTGATTCGATTGATGGTCGTCTGAGTTCGTGGGCTAGTACTGCTCTTTCCATGGCAGGTCGGTGCCAGCTTATTCGCTCTGTCTTATCTTCTTTACATATTTATTGGGCTGGTAGTTTTATTTTGCCTAAGGGCGTTCTCTCTTTGATTGAGAAACGTATCAGGCGGTTCCTCTGGCGAGGTTCTCATGATTCGGGCCTGGCCAAGGTGGCCTGGGCTAAGGTTTGCTTGGATGTGGATTGTGGGGGCCGTGGCATCATTCCGTTGAGGCTCCAGAATCAGGCGCTGATGGCTCGTCATATCTGGGCTCTTATCACGGGCTCTAATCGTTCTGTCTGGGTTAATTGGGTTCGGACTTTTAGGTTGCAGCAGTGTTCTTTCTGGGACCTTAGTGTTTCTCCTGCTTCAGCTTGGTATTGGCGTCAGCTTCTGAAACTGCGTCCCCTTGTTATGGGAGCATTTCAGTATTCCATTGGAGATGGCTCATCCTTCTTCTTGTGGTCGGACCCCTGGCATTCTCTGGGTGTGATTAGGCATTCTGTCCCTAGAGCTCCTCTGTGGTCCGGCATCGACGTGGGTGCTAGGCTTGATTCGGTTATTGTTGAGGGTTCTTGGGAGTGGCCGGTGGTGGATAGGCCCGAGCTTTTGCAGATTACTTCTGCTTTGCCACATATTAATGGGGGTCAGGATCGCGTTTTATGGAGACCGCTTAGTTCGGGGATTTTTTCATCCTCGTCTGCTCTTCGGTTCCTCAGAGGTTATTCGCCCCCTGTTCCTTGGGCTCCGCTCTTGCACGGACCGGGAGAGATCCCGAGACACTCTTTCATCCTCTGGTTGGCTATTCAGGAGCGGTTATCGACTATGGATAAGCCTTGGCTTCAGCATATTGATGGGATTTGTGTCCTTTGTGGTATGGCGGTAGAGACGCACTCCCACCTTTTCTTTCAGTGCCCTTATTCTAGGAGGTGTATTTCTATTGCTAGGAGGGCCGTCCGCTTTCGTTGGCCCCACTCTGTGTGGAGCTCGGGGGTATTGTGGGCTGCTAGGAGGTGGAGAGGTAAGCACGTGGTCAACGTGGCTTACCGTATTCTTCTTGCTGCGTTGGTCTATTTGATTTGGCAGGAGAGGAACAAGAGGAGGTTTGGCCAGAGCCGTCGAGATCCTCATTCGGTTACTTTCCAGGGGATAGGTCTTGTTCGTGATATTATCTTTCATAGATGGCCCGCTCGTTCTCTATCTACTGTGGCTCTTCGTCGTATTTGGAGGATAGCTTGGTAGTTCCTCTTTTGTTTGTATCTTTCTAGGCTTTGTAGCTTTGGTAGCCATTTGTTCGTAGGCTTTGTTTTCCTACTTTTGCTCGTTGTTTCGTTGTTTGGTGCACCATTCTATATGGTTGTCGGGTATTGGCCAGCCTTTCTTGGCCACTCTTATTTTATTTATGCAATTGACTTTTCCCAAAAAAAAAAAAAGACTTATTCAAGAAGTAAAAGATTAATTGGAGCTGTTATAGCAAATTCTGAGTACAAAATGCTCGAATCTAATCAATAAACATGATTTTTCATAGGGTTCCGACTTGAATGCATGTACCGTGGTCTTATCTCCTATTAACAAGACTTAATCAAGAAGTAAAGGCTTAACCGGAGCTATTACAGCAAATCCTTGCAACAACAAGACTTAATAGAAAAGATTAATTGGAGATGTTTTAGCCAATTCTGAGTACAAAAGGCTCGAATTTAATCAATAAACCCGAGTTTTCATAGAGTTCCGACTCAAATGCATGTAACATGCATGGTCTTATCTCCTATTAATAAAACTTATTCAAGAAGTAAAGAATTAACTGGAGCTATTATAGCGAATCCTTGCTACAACAAGACCTAATCAAGAAAGAAAATATTAATCGGAGCTGTTATAGCCAATTCTGAGTACAAAAGGCTCGAATCTAATCCATAAACCCGGGTTTTCATAGAGTTCCGACTGGAATACATGTAACATGGTCTTACCTCCTATTAACAAGACTTATCAAGAAGTAAAGGCTTAATCCGAGATATTATATCTAATTCTTGCTACAACAAGACTTAATCAAGAAGTAAAGGTTTAATTGGAGCTGTTATAGCCAATTCTGAGTACAAAAGGCTCGAATCTAATCCATAAACATTGTTGTCGTTTGGTGCACCATTCTTATGGTTGCTGGGGTACTGTCAAGAAGTAGAGGATTAATTGAAGCTATTATATCCAATCCTTGCTACAACAAGACTTAATCAAGAAGTAAAAGATTAATTGGAGTTGTTATAGCCAATTCTGAGTACGAAATGCTCGAATATAATCAATGAACACAATTTTCATAAAGTTCTAACTTGAATGCATGTAATGATATGGGGTTGACAAGTCCGAGGGAAGAAGACGAGGTGATTATCGACGTAAGCGACCATGCTACATACTTAAGCGAGAAGATAGGAACGAGGCTTGGAGTGACTTTGGTGGTCGGGATCGGAATAACGTAGTTTATCATTGTTTTTGTATTATTTATTTAATAAAGGGTGCGACATGTGCAACCCATATTATTTGGCGTTGTTATTTTCCTTAATCAGTTGTAGCCCAAACTTGTTTAAGGGCGTTTTAGGGAGTAACCTTTAATTATGTTTTACTAGGGTTTGGTGGCTATATATACATCATATAGCTCGGCCGATTGGAGGATCATTGAATACACTTGATATTTTGCTCTCTTTGAATTTTATTTGTTTGACGTGTCTCAAACACAAATTCTTGATTATTGTTCGACGCGATTTTGAATTATAATCCAATCAATTCTCAATAGGTCTTCGGAAGAGATCATCTTTGACGAGTTATAGGTCTAACTCGTTAAAATCTTTTATTGTTTTTCTGTTCGTCCGATCAGAAACTGTTCTTGTTTGGACAGAATCCTTGGAGTCGTTCGTGGTGTTGTTCATCGGAGTATTGATACGAATTACGTATTAAGATGAACGTAAATTCGCCGGAAAATGCAGCGGATATATTTTGTTACCTCACAACACTCGTATATGTGTAACACTCGTAAGATATAACCGAAAGTAGGGCAATTCGGTTTACATAAACAAGAACAATATGAATGATTTATCAAACTAGACATACAGTTTGATAAGATAATCTTTTCTCAAGACCTATTGAGAATCGATTCGATTAAAACTCGAAAACGCGTCGAATTATAACCAAGGTTTCGATGAAAAGCATTCACCAAGAAAACACAAGTGTATTCTTATTTCTTCAACATACAATATACAATATATTCTCTACAAAACTACTCAAAGGCTATTTATAGGAGATGTAGCCTTCTAACCAACTAAGGAATCAAAGCTTACATGATCTTGACATGACAACCAAACATCAAAATAAAAATAAGGATGGAATCAAACAAATGGGAGGGAATCACACAATAAACATAGTTATAAGTCACCCCACATAACATGCAAGTCTAATCATGACATGTGAGGGGAGGAAAAACAACAAAAAATAAAATAAATCAGCAATAATGGCATTTGCTGGTCTGCCGGACACAGCCCGTGCCGATCGGCACGGTCGCGGCGCGCATCTGGCCGGCAGGGACTCGACCGTGTCGCCTGGCACGGTCGGGTTGGTCGGACAGCGGAAATTCTATTATCCGGAAGAGTGTGACTCGGCCGTGTCGCCTGGCACGGTCGGGTTGTGTCGGCACGGGCCGTGTCGGACGACACGGTCGGGCTCGGTCGGCAGCGAGATTACACTTTCTAGGACATCTCGGCACGGGCCGTGTCGGATGACACGGCCGGATTCGGTCGGCAGTGATCGGCCAGTTCCGGCAGGCAGTGATCGGCCAGTTCCGGCAGGTGGTGGTCGGCAGCGATCGGCCAGTTCCGGCAGGTGGTGAATTTTCCGGCCGGTGGTGATTTTTCCGGCAGTTCGGACATTCCTTTTACGTCTTATGTCCGTTTTCTCGCCTAAAAATGTAGTCGCACGTGCACGGCGCGTTGTAAGGCCTTTAACGTCGATTCTTGCTTCGGTTTCTTTATTCGGACTATTCAATTCCGTATCATCCCCTCCCCCTTTAAAGGGAATTGTCCTCAATTCCGAACTTCCTTCGTCGTCAAGATAATTAATTAAAGCTTCTAAGTACTTGACCTCGAAAATGTCCGCAGTACGTACATGGCCCAAAATCTTGAGACGATAGGTAGTGGGGCCCCCTCGAGAATCACCAACAAAATAACTATCATTATTAATAAAATAATAATAATTACTCCGCCAGGTAATACAGATATCATGACATGAGTGGATATCTGAAATGGGACGCACGGTTAACTCCACATCGGGTTCCTCCTCCAGAATTGGAAACACTGACAATTCCATATCGGGTTCACCATCAAAAATGGAAAACACAGAATTTATTGCGGAGTCCTCTTCATCAACTGGTTCCTCATCAAATGTTGGCGGTCCGTCGCAATCTGACCAACTCTCCGTTTCAAAATTATTGGGCTCAAAATTGTCGTTTTCTTTCAACCAACCAATTTTAGTACCAAGCTCCATTTCGTCTTCCACATCTTTAAAAGGTCCGACTTGTGTGAATAATTTATTCGGCCCATCAATTCTGTTTTCGTCAATTTGACCAACACAACTGATTGGTTCATGCTCATAATCGCAAGATCCAAGTTTGTCAATTAGGGGAACACTAACCAAATCATCTTCCAAATCGTCTTCTTCGTTGTATTGCGTCGTTGAAACCTCTTTCTCGTCTACTTCATTAAAAATGACAGTAGGGACATCATCTTCATCGAGAAAGGACTCTGCTGGGAATTCCTTGATGGGGAAAAACCTTTGATCGAATGTCGGCGGCGGGGCGTCGAAGGACTGGTGGTGGGGGAACAACGAGTGGTGGTATGGTTTGAACCTTCGATTGAAATATTTTGTGAATTTTTGCCAATCTTGGATTTTAGGCTTACGTTGGTGTGAACGGGACTGTTTCAATTTTTGCCACCAGACGGCGGCGCTACCGCGGAGGCGCCTTGCCACCAACGAAACGCGGCGGTTGATCGGGGCAGCCTTGAAGTCCGAGTGCTCCTCACAAACATGAAGCCAATCTATGCACGCATCTGGATTACTATCTCCGTGAAATTCCGGTATGCCGCGGAATTTGGCCAAGAAATCAATATCGTTGGCGTCGTCTCTGTGTCTTGCTTGCATATGTTGCTCCGGTAAGCAGTTTAGTGCGTCACGGAGTTTCATCAAGAAATCGAGATCCGAGAAATCCATAACAAGAATCAAGAGATAGTTCTTGATAAGAAATCGGACAGAAAATTTGCCAAGAAATCCGTGAAGAATGAACCAAGAAGATGATCAAAGAATCTGATCTCCACCGTTCAGACTGTAGTTCAATGAGTTGGCTTACCTTTGTCAAAATTTCGTGACGATCCAACGGTCGAATCCACTGGAAACTTTGTTTTCTTCCGACTGCGCTAATCTCAACAAAAAAAATCGTTGAATAAATCGCCCAAGGAGATGACCTTGGGCTCTGATACCACTAATGATACGAATTACGTATTAAGATGAACGTAGATTCGCCGGAAAATGCAGCGGATATATTTTGTTACCTCACAACACTCGTGTATGTGTAACACTCGTAAGATATAACCGAAAGTAGGGCAATTCGGTTTACATAAACAAGAACAATATGAATGATTTATCAAACTAGACCTATAGTTTGATAAGATAATCTTTTCTCAAGACCTATTGAGAATCGATTCGATTAAAACTCGAAAACGCGTCGAATTATAACCAAGGTTTCGATGAAAAGCATTCACCAAGAAAACACAAGTGTATTCTTATTTCTTCAACATACAATATACAATATATTCTCTACAAAACTACTCAAAGGCTACTTATAGGAGATGTAGCCTTCTAACCAACTAAGGAATCAAAGCTTACATGATCTTGACATGACAACCAAACATCAAAATAAAAATAGGGATGGAATCAAACAAATGGGAGGGAATCACATAATAAACATAGTTATAAGTCACCCACATAACATGCAAGTCTAATCATGACATGTGAGGGGAGGAAAAACAACAAAAAATAAAAAAAATCAGCAATAATGGCATTTGCTGGTCTGCCGGACACGGCCCGTGGCGATCGGCATGGTCGCGGCGCGCATCTGGACGGCAGGGACTCGACCGTGTCGCCTGGCACGGTCGGGTTGGTCGGACAGCGGAAATTCTATTATCCGGAAGAGTGTGACTCGGCCGTGTCGCCTGGCACGGTCGGGTTGTGTCGGCACGGGCCGTGTCGGACGACACGATCGGGCTCGGTCGGCAGCGAGATTACACTTTCTAGGACATCTCGGCATGGGCCGTGTCAGATGACACGGCCGGATTCGTCAGCGATGATCGGCGATTCCGTGACGATGATCGGCCAGTTCCGGTAGGTGGTGGTCGGCAGCGATCGGCCAGTTCCGGCAGGTGGTGAATTTTCCGGCCGGTGGTGATTTTTCCGGCAGTTCGGACATTCCTTTTACGTCTTATGTCCGTTTTCTCGCCTAAAAATGTAGTCGCACGTGCACGGCGCGTTGTAAGGCCTTTAACGTCGATTCTTGCTTCGGTTTCTTTATTCGGACTATTCAATTCGGTATCAAGTATTATCCAGTTTCTTGTTCGTGGGAATTGCTTCCATCTCGTTGAATCGCAAAACTCATATTTGATCGAGATTCATATCAGTTCTCTTCTTGCTATTTGTACAAATTGAGATCTGCAACTTATTGTGATACATAGCATATCTACCATCATATGTTGAAATTGACTTGTCCGAAGTGGCTGTCCAGACCGAGTGTGATTCCTGTTTCCTCCGCATTCGGTCACAGTTCTCTATTCGATACAGTTGTTGGTGATTCTTTGTTGCTGTTGTGATACGATATCAACTATTCCAATCGAAGAAGAGTCAATAAAAATCGACATCAACAACGATACAAAGTTGCATGACCATGCATCATCATACTTGGGCGAAAAGAACACGCGGATTGGAGTTACGTTATTAATCGGAACGGGAGTAACGTAAAACATGACGACGGAATCGGTCCAAATCATGGGGGATTCGGCCGATTTAGTCCAAGATACTTGAAGCTTTTATCAAAACTATATCTTGTCCAAAGTCTTCTCCTTCCCCACCTTTTTGGAATTTTCGGCCAAAGCATTGAAAGGGACTCATGTTTGTCTTCAAATCTTACACAAGATCTTGCAGAATCTCCTCCTCCCCACATCCTTGAAATCGGCCAAAGCATGCTACTTGTGGAGACTTTCATCAAGCCTTTTTCTTCATGTCAAAATCACCCCTAATAAGTCCAAGATACATGAAGATTTGATATCATATCTTGTCCAAAATCTTCATGATCTCCTCCCCCACATCCTTGGTTGGTTCGGCCGAAATGCTAGGAAGTTTCATTTTTTTTGTTTGTTGTATTTCCTTATGATTGTATACTACTATATATAGTAGTTCATGTTGTGATTGTAATCATCTTGAAAATTAATAACATTGTATTTCTCTTGAAATATACGTTGAACGAGTTCAACAAAACCTTGATTATTATTTCGACGCGTCTCGAATTATAACTTGATCAATTCTCAATAGGTCTTGAGGAGAGATTATCTTTATCGAGTTATAGGTCTAATTCGATAAAACACATTTAAATCCATACACTATCCTACCTCACGGCCGAAAACCATATAATTTCGGCCACCACCTTTTATTTTTGGTTGATACTTTGATACTTGTAAAAACGTAATAATCTTCCGTTGTATTTCATACGTTTTACGTTCACTTACATACGTAATTCGTATCATGTTGTTTCCCGTTTGACCTGTCGCTGTTTTAACTGTCGATTGTTGTTGTTCGCTACTGCTGTAGCGAAAGGATAATCGTTGTTTCGTCGTGATTGTTGCTGATTCGCTACTGCTGTAGCGAAGGGTGGTTGCTGTTAGTAGTCGATTGTTGCAGTTTGTTATTGCTGTAGCGAAGAAAGGTTACTGTTTCGAGCCATTTGGTAGATTGCTGTTTGCTTAGCTTTCACAAAATTTTGCTTTTGCTTCGTCTCAATACAGGATTCGTATCATCAGTGGTATCGAAGCGCCACACACCTGAATTTCTTAATTCAGTTGAGATCCTTGATCCTTCAGCGGGATTGAGTCCAACGATGATTTTTTGAACAAACTGCGCGACGCGCTACGAGACTTGCCGGAGCAACGCGATCAGCGCTGGCACCCGAGACGAGGAGATTACGATCGTCCTACGCGTCAGTCCGACGAGTTCAAGGTGAACGAACTTCCAGAGTTCGTTGGAGGTACCGATCCAGAAGCGTACTTGGAGTGGGAACGGAAAATCGATCGCATGTTCGATTTCAAGGACGGTGATGATGAAAAAAGGTGTAAATATGCGATCCTCAAACTAAGTAAAGGCGTTTCCCTTTGGTTCAAAGGGATTAAATCAAAAAGAGCTCGTGATGGAAAAACAAAGATTAATTCGTGGGATTCGTTGAAACGGAAACTTCGTAAGAGATATGTGCCCACGTCACATAGGATGACCCTGTATCGCAAGATTGCCGACTGCATGCAAGGAAGGATGAGTGTTAGTGAATACATTGATGAGTTCGAGAATTTGGCCTTGATGGGGGAATTGGAGGAGTACGAAGAACAGAAAATGGCGCGTTTCCTGCGCGGTTTAAATCGAAACATAGCTAATTTGGTGGAGTTGTATCCATATGCCGATTTTGATACCTTGTGCGGGTTGTGTTTGAAGGTTGAGGCTCAAAATAGAATGAGGGTTGGAGGTTCGAATATGGAGCATAACAAGTCAAGCGGATGGACTAAACCCGAGTTTCCCTCAAAATTCGGAACCACGAGTAGCGGCTCTAATTCGGCTACCAAAACAGTGCCAGCTCCAGTCCCTAATCCAGTTCCTAAGGCTCCCAGCGCAAACAAAGAGACGAGTATATCGAAGGTGCGCTGTTTTAAATGTCAAGGTTTTGGCCATTATCAAACGCTTGTCCGAATAAGCGAGTCGTGACGTTGAGAGAGGCTCTCGCGGCCCGAGAGGAATTGTTACACGAGGAAGAAGTAGAAAGGTTGGGAGATATATTTGATTTGGGAGGCGAAGAAGAAGGAGATTGTGAGGCTTACGATGCTCCAAATTACGATACAGCTTGGTCCTTCGCATTTTGCAAGCCAAGTCGGTTCCGAGCAAGTCAGAACAATAGGACCAAATATTCCATACGAAGTATCAAGTTGGAGATAAGTGGTGTAGTTTGATTATTGACGGAGGGAGTTACACCAACGCAGCTTCGAGTGAAATGGTGATGAAGCTTGGACTAACCACCACAGCTCACCCTAAGCCATATGCTTTACATTGGCTTGATGACGGAAGTAAGCTGAAGATTTCGAAGCAAGTTCGGGTCGAATTGGCAATGGGTTCATATCGTGATGAGATATTATGTGGTGTGATTCTGATGGATGCTTGTCACGTACTTTTGGGACATCCTTGGTTATTTGACAGGGATGTTTTGCATCGGGGTAGGAGTAACGAATACGAGTTGCGAGATAAGGGAAAGAAGATCGTGTTGAAACCGATGTCACCTCAATCTATCCGTTCCATGAGTGTTAAACGAGGGGAAAAGTCGAGCCTCACCATGTTCGCTAGCGAGAGGGAAGTTGAACACGCTATGGAGAGTGGTGAGCGTGTTTACATGCTGGTGATAAAGGAGACTCGAGATGATTTCGTGGTAGTGAAAAACGAGGATACAGTGGCCGACTTGTTACATGAGTTCGCGGACGTCTTCCCTGAAGAATTACCGTCGGGTTTGCCGCCAATTCGTGGAATTGAGCACCAAATCGACCTTATACCGGGTGCGCCTCTTCCGAATAAGGCTGCCTATAGGTGTAATCCCGAGGAAACGAAGGAACTTCAGAAGCAGATTGAAGAACTAATGAGCCACGAGTATGTTCGAGAAAGTTTAAGTCCATGTGCGGTTCCGGTTCTACTTGTTCCTAAAAGGATGGATCTTGGAGGATGTGTATCGATAGTCGGGCCGTGAATAACATAACGATCAAGTATCAATTCCCGATGCCAAGGCTTGATCATATGTTGGACGAGCTACATGGCTCGATGGTCTTTTCTAAAATTGATTTGCGAAGTGGCTATCACCAGATTCGTATGTGGGAGGGAGATGAATGGAAGACAGCTTTCAAAACTAAGCATGGGATGTATGAGTGGACCGTCATACCATTTGGGCTTACAAATGCCCCGAGTACTTTCATGCGTTTGATGAACGAAGTACTTAAGGCATTTTTGGGCAGATTTGTGGTTGTTTATTTGGATGTTATTTTGGTTTATAGTCGGTCAGTGGAGGAGCATCTCGGGCATCTACGGCAAGTATTCGAGACTCTTAGGTCTCAAAGGCTTTATGGAAAAAAAGAAAAGTGTGCGTTTCTGGTCGAGAGCATAACTTTTCTTGGCTATATTGTTTCGAAGGATGGGGTGTCGGTTGATCAGGGCAAAATTGAAGCTATTAAGTCATGGCCTACTCCTAAAACCGTAACTGAAGTTAGATCATTCCACGGTCTTGCCTCTTTTTATCGGAGGTTTATTCGAGATTTCAGCACCATAACGAGTCCGATAACGAAGTGTTTGAAGAAGGGTCCGTTTATGTGGAGCAGGGCTGCCCAAGGGGCGTTTGAAAAGTTAAAGGCAAGGTTATGTGAAGCACCTATCTTGGCGTTACCTGATTTTGCACAGCCGTTCGAGGTGGAGTGTGATGCTAGTGGAGTTGGTATTGGGGCGGTCCTCATTCAAGGCAAGCGGCCTATTACGTACTTTTCGGAGAAATTGAGTGGAGCTCTGATACGAATTATCCCGGAAAAGTGGATACGTATCGGTTGGAGTATATGTAGGTGTACGATAGCGGAAGTCTTTTTACGATTAGGGTGTTTTTGGATGTATTTTGTGGGAGTAATATCAAATATGACAATGAAAATTCGAACAAATGAAAAATGGAAGTAATATCGGAAAAAGTGATAATATCGATCAAGAAGACTTGAACGATCAAGAACAAGGATTTATCGAATTAGACCTATAATTCGATAAGGTGATTTCTTCTCAAGACCTATTGAGAATCAATCGGATTAATACTCGAAAACGCGTCGAATAAAAATCGAGTTTCGGTAAAAATCATTTACCAAGGATAGAAATACAAAGTGTATTCTTTCACATTCAAATTCATAATACAATACCATCCTCTTACAATGCTTATACAAGCTATATATAGGAAACCTCAAGTCTTCCTAAAAGTTAAAGAAAACAATTCAAAGATTACAAAATCTTTGAATAATCAAAACAAATCAAATAAAATAAGAAAAAGAAACATACATCACAAAACATGGGAACACAATCCCTAAAAGAGTAAAGAAAGGAAAAGAGAAGACAAAACACACAAAAATCAGCAATAAAAAAAAGTTGGCTGGCTGCCGGACACGGGCCGTGTCGCTTGACACGGCCGCGGCGCGCATCTGGTCGGCAGTGACTCGACCGTGTCCGATTGACACGGTCGCGGCGCGACAAGGACGTCCGACAGCGACTCGTCCGACAGTGACTCGGCACGGGCGCGACGCGACAGGGACGTTCGGCATTGACTCGACCGTGTCTGCTTGACACGATCGCGGCGTGACAAGGACGTCCGACAACGACTCGACCGACAATGACTCGGCACGGGCGCGGCGCGACAAGGACGTTCGGCATTGACTCGACCATGTCCTGGAATACGGTCGGGCGACTGAGCATTCGGTTTTGGCTTATCCGGAAGAGTTCGACTCGGCCGTGTCTCGGGACACGGTCGAGTCTGGCCGGCAGTCAGATTCACAATTCTGGGACATCTCGGCACGGGCCGTGTCGGACGACACGGCCGAGTTCGGTCGGCAGCCGCTCGGCATTTTCCGGCAGGTGATATTTTTCTGCCGGCTCGGCATTTTCCGGCAGGTTGGACATTTTCCGGCAGGTTGGACATTCCTTTTACGTCTTATGTCCGTTTTCTCGCCTAAAAATGTCGCCGTATGTGCATGACGCGTCATAAGGCCGTTTATTTTGATCCTTGCTCCGTCTTCTTCATTTTGACTAGTTAATTTCGTATCATTCCTTCCCCCTTTAAAAGGAATTGTCCTCAATTCCGAACTCCCGTTGGTTCCAGATGAAATAGCTAGAACCTCTACGTACTTGATTTCGAAAATATCCGCAGTGCGTATATGGCTCAAAATCTTGAGACGGTAGGTAATATGGGATCTCCAGGAATCACCAAACAAATAACTATCATTATTAATGAAATAATAATAATTATTCTGCTAGGTAATACTGATATCACGATATGAATCATCATATAACCGGACATCTGAAATGGGAAGCACGACAGTAATAATAGGTCGCTCTTCATCGGATGCCACTTCAAGACCATCTTCTTGCTCCGTATCAAGAACCGAAAACACCTCATTGGAGTCTGGATCATTAATTGGACGAAAATCTTCAAAACAACTTTCATCGAGATATGGATCGTCGTCGGGCACAACATCAAAAATGGGAAGTATTGATGATTTCACGTCGGGTGCACCATCAAAAATGGGAAACACGGAATCAATTATGGGCTCCTCTTCGTCAACTGGTTCGGTATCAAATACTGGTGGCCCTTTATAATCCGACCCGATTTCCATGACACTAACAAGTTCCTCACCATTAACAGAAGTTGGTCCGTCTTGGTCAAATTGGCCAACACAACCAACTGGTCCATGCTCAAAATAGCAAGATCCAAGTTCGTCAATTAGGGAAACATGGCTCAGCTCACTTCCTTCGTTGTATCGCGTCGTTGAAACCTCCGTCTTGTCTACTTCATTGAAAATGGTGGTAGGGACATCGTCTTCGTCAAAAAAAGCTTCGCTGGAAATTCTTCGATGAAAAAAAATATCTTTGATCGAAGGTCGGCGGCGGGGCGTCGAAGGATTGGTGGTAGGGAAACAACGACTGGTGGTAAGATGTGGATTTGAACCTTCGCTTGAAATATTTTCTGAATTTTTGCCAATCTGTAATTTTAGGCTTACGTTGTTGTGAACGGGACTGTTTCAATTTTTGCCACCAGAAGGCGACGCTACCGCGGAGGCGCTTTGTCACCAGCGAAACGCGGCGGTTGATCGGGGCAGCCTTGAAGTCCGCATGCTCCTCACAAGCATGGAGCCAATCTATGCACGCATCTGGATTACTAGATCCGTGAAACTCCGGTATGCTGCGGAATTTAGCCAAGAAATCAATATCGTTGGCGTCGTCTCTGCGTCTTGCTTGCATACGTTGCTCCGGTAAGCCGTTTAGTGCGTCACAGAGTTTCATCAAGAAATCAAGATTGGAGAAATCCATAACAAGAGTCAAGAGATAGTTTTTCACAAGAAATCGTTGAAGAAATCGCCCAAGGAGATGACCTTGGGCTCCGATACCACTTATGATTAGGGCTGGGCAAAAAAACCGCCCCGCACGTCCCGTCCCGCCCCGCACCGCAAAAATGGCGAGGGAGTGCGGTTTGATATATCAAAATTTCCCGCCCCGCATCAAACCCGCACCGCCAAAAAAAATATAAAACGAGTGCGGTTTTATTATTATTTCATCCGTCCCGCCCCGCCCCGCTTCGTCCCGCCCCGCCCCGCATATAACAAGATAAAAAACAAAAAAATAGTCAAAATCCTATTTCACTCCGCCCGCCCGCCCGCTCCCTTCTTGCCTCGCTGAAGTGTGGCGCTGGGCTGTTTTTAGTTTTAAATATGCCCCGCCCCGCATAAAACCGCACCGCACAAAAAATACGGGGCGGGTGCGGTTACACTCTCGCCCCGCCCCAAACCGCCCCGCCCCAAACCGCCCCGCCCCCAGCCCTACTTATGATAAGAATTATCCCGGAAAAGTGGATACGTATCGGTCGGAGTATATGTAGGTGTATGATAGCGGAAGTATTTTTACGATTAGGGTGTTTTTGGATGTATTTTGTGGGAGTAATGTCGAATATGATAATGAAAATTCGAACAAATAAAAAATGGAAGTAATATCGGAAAAAGTGATAATATCGATCAAGAAGACTTGAACGATCAAGAACAAGGATTTATCGAATTAGACCTATAGTTCGATAAGGTGATTTCTTCTCAAGACCTATTGGGAATCAATCGGATTAATACTCGAAAACGCGTCGAATAAAAATCGAGTTTCGGTAAAAATCATTTACCAAGGATAGAAATACAAAGTGTATTCTTTCACATTCAAATTCATAATACAATACCATCCTCTTACAATGCTTATACAAGCTATATATAGGAAATCTCAAGTCTTCCTAAAAGTTAAAGAAAACAATTCAAAGATTACAAAATCTTTGAATAATCAAAACAAATCAAATAAAATAAGAAAAAGAAACATACATCACAAAACATGGGAACACAATCCCTAAAAGCGTAAAGAAAGGAAAAGAGAAGACAAAACACACAAAAATCAGCAATAAAAAAAAAAGTTGGCTGGTTGCCGGACACGGGCCGTGTCGCTTGACACGGCCGCGGCGCGCATCTGGTCGGCAGTGACTCGACCGTGTCCGATTGACACGGTCGCGGCGCGACAAGGACGTCCGACAGCGACTCGTCCGACAGTGACTCGGCACGGGCGCGGCGCGACAGGGACGTTCGGCATTGACTCGACCGTGTCCGCTTGACACGGTCGCGGCGTGACAAGGACGTCCGACAGCGACTCGACCAACAGTGACTCGGCACGGGCGCGGCGTGACAAGGACGTTCGGCATTGACTCGACCGTATCCTGGAACACGGTCGGGTGAGTGGGCAGTCGGTTTTGGCTTATCCGGAAGAGTTCGACTCGGCCGTGTCTCGGGACACAGTCGAGTCTGGCCGGCAGTCAGTTTCACAATTATGGGACATCTCGGCACGGGCCGTGTCGGACGACAAGGCCGAGTTCGGTCGGCAACCGCTCAGCATTTTCCGGCAGGTGTGATATTTTCCGGCCGGCTCGGCATTTTCCGGGAGGTTGGACATTCCTTTTACGTCTTATGTCCGTTTTCTCGCCTAAAAATGTCACCGTATGTGCATGACGTGATACAAATTACGTATAAAGATGGACGTAAATTCGCATGTAATGCAGCGGAAATATTATTGATCCTCACAACACTCGGATATGTGTAACACTCGTAAGAAATAACTGAAAGTAGGGCAATTCGGTCGTGTAAGTAAGAACAATATGATGATGATTATCAAACTAGACCTATAGTTTGATAAGGTGATTTCTTCTCAAGACCTATTGAGAATCAATCGGATTATTACTCAAAAACGCGTCGAATAAAAATCAAAGATTTGATGAAAAGCATTCAACAATGGTGAAAACAGAAAGTGTATTCTTTTTCTTCAACATACAATTCAATGTGTTCAAACATGCCGAACGTAGCATATATATAGCTGAGTTACATGATCAAACAAGATCAAACAAGATCAAATAAAAATCAAACAAAAGATAAACAAATACAACAAGACTTTGACAAAAGAAATGAAACCAAGATTAAACAACTCCTAAACTTCATTCACGGTCGTAAGGTAGGAAATGGAGAGGGGCTGAAGTCTTCCTCCTTTGATACTCTTGCAAGACTTTGAAAATGAAGGTGTGAACTTGAAAAATGAAGGCATGGAAAATCTTCATCAATCTTGGACAAAATCTTCACAAATCTTCATCAATTTTCGGCCATAAAAATCACTGCACATTTGAACGGTTCGTATGGCTTGATAGAAGCATAATTGGACCTTGGACCGTTTCATATGATTTATAGATCTTTATTTTATCTTTCCATGGCCGCTTGAATCACCTAAATCGGACTTCGTATGAGAGAGTTATGATTAAAATACCAAAACTGCTACGAAGTAGTCATATGCGCGGGAATTGGTAATTTTGTCCGCTTTTCGCCTTTTTCACTCGGACTAGTCAATTTCGGATCATGACTAGTCAATTTCGAATCATTCCTTCCCCCTTTAAAGGGAATTGTCCTCAATTCCGAAATCCCTTCGTCATCAAGATAATTAACTAAAACCTCTAAGTACTTGATCTCGAAAATATCCGCAGTGCGTACATGGCCCAAAATCTTGAAACGATAGGTAGTAGGGGGTTTCAGAGAATCTCCAACAAAATAACTATCATTATTAATAAAATAATAATAATTATTCTGTGAGGTAATATCGATATCACGATATGAATCATCCTTTAAATGGACATCTGAAATGGGAAGCGTGATACGGATTCTCCCTTGTGATGCGAATTCGCTATCGATACAGCGGAAGACTTTTTGACGAGCGAAAGCTATCGACAAGAAACTGTCGGGAACTGGTGACAACAGCTCGCTACAGCAAAAATACTGACGAGTGATGAAGACAGTAATTCGATACAACAACAAGATAGGAATTTGGCCAACTGGAGAATGACTCGAAACAAGCCACCTCCAAACAGCGACACTCGAAACAGCATGTTTTGGACGGAAGCAAAGTTAAAACAGGAAACAAGTTCAAAGGATCGAACGACACTTTATGCGAAATATCGGACAAGTATACAACTGTATCGAAAAACAAACAGAATATCGAAACAAGATATAAACAGATGTTTTTATCAAATTAGACCTATAATTTGATAAAGTGATTTCTCCTCAAGACCTATTGAGAATCAATCAGATTAATACTCGAAACGCGTCGAATAAAAATCAAGTTTTGATGAAAAGCATTCACCAGGGAAAACACAAAGTGTTCTTATTTCTTTAACATTCAATAATCCTTCATTACAACTCTACTGCCACTATTTATAGGCAAAAGCAGTCTGACAAGATAATTTAAACTAATACAAGCTGAGCTTAGAATAAGAAAAGATAATAAAAAGGTTCCTCATGTCACTTGTGGACAAAAGTAAAAGCTAGGTCTTTGTCTCCAAGTTGCTTGCTGACATCCGCCTTTTGCCAAGAATCCTGCTGCTTTTTTAAGAGAAAGCTGAACATTCTTTTATTTGTTTAGTTGCCACTTGATCCTTTTCCCCTCCCCAAGGTGCTGCTTGTCTTTTGTTTAAGTTATTCCAATTCCGACTATCAAGGTAACTCCGTGCCTCGTTTCTGTTTTCTCGCCTAAGTAGGTTGTAGTGCGGTCGAGGTGTTTTACGTCAATTCTTACTTCGTCTTCTTCGCTTGGAATAGTCGGCTTCGTATCATTCCCTCCTTCTTTAAAAAGAATTGTCCTCAATTCCGCAATCCCATCGTCGTCAAGGTAAGGAGATAGATCGCCTATGTTGAAAGTAGCATGCACTCCGTAATCACCCGGAAGCTCCAACTTGTAAGCATTGTCATTCACCTTCGCAATTATCTTAAAGGGCCCCTCAGCTCGTGGCATTAACTTGTTCTTACGCTTATTCGGGAATCTTTCCTTCCTCAAATGCAACCGAACTAATTCCCAGACTTCGAACACTCTTGGTTTCCTTTGTTTGTTTGATTTTCTTTTGTACACCTCATTTATCTCCTTGATTCGATCCCGCACCTGTTCGTGTAATTTCATCATTGATTTCAGCTTCGACTCTGCATCCCTATGCACCAATTCATCACTTGGTAGTGGAATTAGATCTAGCGGCATGTAAGGATTCAACCCGTAAACTACTTCAAATGGAGAATGCGTTGTGGCATGAGTAGGAGAACGATTATAAGCAAACTCCGCATGTGACAATTTCAGATCCCAGTCCTTTTGTGTTTTGCTCACCAAGCCTCGCAACAACGTCCCCAGTGTTCGATTCGTTACTTCAGTTTGTCCGTCGGTTTGAGGATGATGCGAAGTACTAAATAAAAGCTTTGTTCCCACCTTTCTCCACAAGGTGTTTCAAAAGTAGCTTAGATACTTTGAGTCTCGGTCCGAAACAATAGTTTTCGGAACTCCATGTAATCGCACCACCTCTCGGAAATACAAGTCAGCAACATTACTCGCATCATCGGTTTTGTGACAAGGAACAAAATGAGCCATTTTTGAAAAACGATCGACAACCACCATAATCGCATCCTTACCTCATTGGGTTCGAGGCAAAGCCACAATGAAGTCCATTGAGACATCTTCCCACGGCCTCTCCGGAATCGGTAAAGGTGTGTAGACTCCTGGTTTGAACGAACTCTTCGCAACATGGCACGTCACACATTTACTGATTATATTATTAACATGCCCTTGCATCCTTGACCAATAAAAATGTTCTTTAAGTACATCCAATGTCTTGGCCGAACCGAAGTGGCCATCCAAACCTCCCCCATGAGCCTCTCGAACCAGCAATTCTCGAATCGTGTGCCTTGGTAGACAAAGACGATTTCCCTTAAAAAGAAAGCCCTCCTGTATCGAAAATTCTCCCACCGAGACAGGTTTGCACAGGGCGAAGGTCTTGCCAAAATCCGCATCATCTTCATAATACTCCTTTACTGTATCGAATCCAAGCAAACGAACATCAAGAGTGGCGAGTAAGGCATACCGCCTAGACAATGCATCTGCTACAACATTGCTCTTTCCATCCTTATACTTTGATGAGAAGTGAAATGATTGTAAAAATTCCACCCACTTCGCATGCCTGGGACTCAACTTGTGTTGCCCGTTAATATACTTCAATGATTCATGGTCCGAGTGTATGATAAAATTCTTTGGCCGAAGATAGTGACTCCAATGATCTAGAGCCCTCACAATAGCATAAAACTCCTTGTCGTGCGTACAATAATTGAGACGAGCACCGTTTAACTTCTCTGAAAAATAAGCAATAGGTCGCTTTCCCTGAATAAGAACCGCTCCAATGCCAACTCCGCTAGCATCACATTCTACTTCGAACGGTTGCGAAAAAGCAGGTAATGCTAAGATTGGTGCTTCGCCTTCAAATTTGCAAATGACTCCTGAGCAGCCCGGCTCCAATTAAACGTGCCCTTCTTCAAACATTCGGTTATTGGGCTTGCAATGGTACTGAAATCTCAAATGAATCTTCGGTAAAATGAAGCTAATCCATGGAACGATCTAACTTCCGTCACTGTAGTGGGAATTGGCCAGGACTTAATTGCTTCGATCTTTGCTTGATCGACCGACACTCCATCCTTTGAAACAATATAGCCAAGAAAGACTATACTTTCGGCCAAAAATGAGCACTTCTCCTTTTTTCCATACAGCTTCTGGTCTCTAAGGGTTTCGAAGACTTGTCTCAAGTGTTCGAAATGTTCTTGCAATGATCGGCTGTAGATCAAAATATCATCTAAGTATACAACCACAAATTTCCCTAAAAATGGCTTAAGTACCTCATTCATCAAGCGCATGAAAGTACTCGGTGCATTTGTAAGACCGAACGGCATAACGGTCCATTCATACAGCCCGTGTTTAGTTTTGAAGGCTGTCTTCCACTCATCTCCTTCCCGCATCCGAATCTGGTGATAACCACTTCGTAGATCAACTTTTGAAAAGATCACTGATCCGTGTAATTCGTCCAACATGTCATCAAGCCTCGGAATCGGAAATCGATACTTGATGGTTATATTGTTCACAGCTCGACTGTCAATACACATTCGCCAAGAACCATCCTTCTTAGGAACAAGTAATACCGGAACCGCACAAGGACTTAGGCTTTCTCGAACATAACCACGATTCATTAACTCTTCGATTTGATTCTGTAATTCCTTCGTCTCCTCGAGATTACAAATATAGGCAGCTTTGTTAGGGAGCGACACACCCGGTATGAGGTCGATCTGATGTTCAATCCCATGAATTGGTGGCAAACCTGACGGTAATTCTTCGGGAAAAACATCCGCTAATTCGTGCAATAAGGCATCCATCCTTTCGTTTCGTACAACCATGTTACCATCCCGAGTCTCATTTAGAACCAACAAGTACACGCATTTGCCATCATCAATAGCATGTTCCACCTCTCGTTCACTAGCAAACATGGCCACTTTTGGCTTTTCACTCCTACTAGAACTCATAGAGTGAATAGCTTGAGGTGACATTGGTTTAAGCACAATCTTCTTGCCCTTATCCCGTAACTCGTACTCATTGCTTCTTCCTCGGTGTAAAACGTCCCTATCAAACATCCATGGTCTTCCCAACAGTACATGGCATGCATCCATCGGGAGTACATCACATAATACGTTGTCTTCATATGAACCCATGGCTAGTCTAATCCTCACTTGTTTAGTCACCCTTATTTTGCTCCCATCATTGAGCCAATGCAAAGTGTAAGGTTTCGGGTGAGCCGTAGTGGTCAGCCCGAGTTTAGTCACCATTTCGCTGGAAGCTACGTTGGTGTAACTCCCTCCATCAACAATCAAACTACACCATTTATTTCCAACTTGACACTTTGTGTGGAATATTTGATTCCGCTGTTCCGAATCATTCGAAACAGTTTTGGCTTGTAGCGTCCGCAGAACTAAAGCCGTGTCATAGCTTGGAGCATCGTAAGTCTCGCATTCTTCTCCTTCTTCGTCCTTTATGTCGAAATCAAATACGTCACCCAGTCTTTCTTCCTCAACCAACAATTCGTCTCGGATCGTGACAGCTTCCCTTAGTGTCACCACTCGCTTGTTCGGACAAGCATTTTGGTAATGTCCGAATCCTTGACATTTGAAACATCTCACTTTAGCCAAACTCGTCTCCTTCGGTACGTAGGGTACAGTTGATTTAGCAGGAATCGCAACAGGAACCGGAGTCAGTGCAGTTGCCTTAGCAGCGGAGCTAGATCCGACGCTTGGGTTTCCAAATTTGACTGGAAATTCGGGTTTATACATCTTCATCCTGTTTTGAGCTTCTAACTTCACACATAACCCACATAAAGTATCGAATTCCTCGTATGGATACAGTTCCACCGAGTTAGCTATGCTTCGGTTTAAGCCACGCAAGAATCGCGATATTTTCTGCTCCTCATTCTCCTCTATCTCTCCCATTAAGGTTAGATTCTCAAACTCCTCAATGTACTCACTGACATTTAACTTTGCTTGCACGAGATCTGCAATCTTCCTGTACAAGGACAACCGGTGTGATGCTGGTACATATCTTTTACGAAGTTTTCTTTTTAACGAATCCCACGAATGGATCTTATCCTTCCCCGCACGAGTTCTTCGTGTTTTTACTCCTTCGTACCAAAGTGAAGCTCCTTTACCCAACTTGAGAATTACATACTTACACCTTTTCTCATCGTCGAGGTCTTTAAACTCGAACATACGATCAATTTTTTGTTCCCATTCCAGGTAAACTTCAGGATCTGTTCCGCCAACGAACTCTGGAAGTTCGTTCACCTTGAACTCTTCGACATGGCGTGAGGGTCGTTCATAGTCACCACGCCTAGGTTGACAACGTTGGTCGCGTTGTTCTGGTACCTCACGCAATGTGTCACGAAGTTTTGCCAAGAAGTCAGCGTCGTTGAGATCCATAACGCCAAAGATCAAGAACTTATGCTCCGATACCACTTATGATATGGATTCTCCCTTGTGATGCGAATTTGCTATCGACACAGCGGAAGACTTTTTGACGAGCGAAAGCTATCGACAAGAAACTGTCGGGAACTGGTGACAACAGCTGGCTACAGCAACAATACTGACGAGTGATGAAGACGGTAATTCGATACAGCAACAAGATAGGAATTTGGCCAACTGGAGAATGACTCGACACAGGCCACCTCCAAACAGCGACACTCGAAACAGCACGTTTTGGACGGAAGCAAAGTTAAAACAGGAAACAAGTTCAAAGGATCGAACGACACTTTATGCGAAATATCGGAAAAGTATACAACTATATCGAAAAACAAATAGAATATCGAAACAAGATATAAACAGATGTTTTTATCAAATTAGACCTATAATTTGATAAAGTGATTTCTCCTCAAGACCTATTGAGAATCAATCAGATTAATACTCGAAACGCGTCGAATAAAAACCAAGTTTTGATGAAAAGCATTCACCAGGGAAAACACAAAGTGTTCTTATTTCTTCAACATTCAATAATCCTTCATTACAACTCTACTGCCACTATTTATAGGCAAAAGCAGCCTGACAAGATAATTTAAACTAATACAAGCTGAGCTTAGAATAAGAAAAGATAATAAAAAGGTTCCTCATGTCACTTGTGGATAAAAGTAAAAGCTGGGTCTTTGTCTCCAAGTTGCTTGCTGACAGCCGCCTTTTGCCAAGAATCTTGCTTCTTTTGTAAGAGAAAGCTGAACATTCTTTTATTTGTTTAGTTGCCACTTGATCCTTTTCCCCTCCCCAAGGTGCTGCTTGTCTTTTGTTTAAGTTATTCCAATTCCGACTATCAAGGTAACTCCGTGCCTCGTTTCTGTTTTCTCGCCTAAGTAGGTTGTAGTGCGGTCGAGGTGTTTTACGTCAATTCTTACTTCGTCTTCTTCGCTTGGAGTAGTCGGCTTCGTATCAAAGTGCGACATTAATCATAGGTCGCTCTTCATCAACTGGTTCCCCATCAAATACTGGTGGTCCGTCATAATCCGGTCCACTCTCCATTTTAACATTATTGGGCTTCCCAAATAACGGCCCATCGAAAATTAATCCATTAAGCCCAATCCGGTAATTATCCAAGATAATAAATCCATCGCTAGAAACTGAGTCGATATAAAAATTAGCCTCAAAATTGTCGTTTTCTTCTAACCGACCAATTTTAGTACCAAGCTCAATTTTGTCTTCCACATCTTCAAAAGGCCCGACTTGTGTTAAATACTCATCTGACCATAATTCATTCGGCCCATCAATTCCGTTTTGGTCAATTTGGCCAACACAACTAATTGGCCCATGCTCATAATAGCAAGATCCAAGTTCGTCAACACGGCTCAACTCATCTTTTTCGTTGTATTGCATCGTGGAAACCTCTGTCTCGTCTACTTCATTAAAAATGGTGGTAGGGACATCGTCTTCATCGAAAAACGGCCTTGCTGGAAATTCTTCGATGGGGAAAAACCTTAGATCGAAGGTCGGCGGCGGGGCGTCGAAGGATTGGTGGTGGGGAAACAACGAATGGTGGTATGATTTGAACCTTCGATTGAAATGTTTTATGAATTTTTGCCAATCTCTGATTTTTGGCTTACGTTGTTGTGAATGGGACTGTTTCAGTTTTTGCCACCAGACGGCGGCGCTACCGCAGAGGCGCCTTGCCACCAGCGAAACGTGGCGGTTGATCGGGGCAGCCTTGAAGTCCGAGTGTTCCTCACAAGCATGGAGCCAATCTATGCACGCATCCAGATTACTAGATCCGTGAAACTCCGGTATGCTGCGAAATTTAGCCAAGAAATCAATATTGTTGACGTTGTCTCTGCGTCTTGCTTGCATACGTGGTTCCGGTAAGCCGTTTAGTGTGTCACGGAGTTTCATCAAGAAATTGAGATCGGAGAAATCCATAACAAGAGTCAAGAGATATTTCTTTGAAAAGAAATCGTTGAATAAATCGCCCAAGGAGATGACCTTGGGCTCCGAAACCACTTATGATACGAATTACATATAAAGATGGACGTAAATTCGCATGTAATGCAGTGGAAATATTATTGATCCTCACAACACTTGGATATGTGTAACACTCGTAAGAAATAACCGAAAGTAGGGTAATTCGGTCGTGTAAGTAAGAACAATATGATGATGATTATCAAACTAGACCTATAGTTTGATAAGGTGATTTCTTCTCAAGACCTATTGAGAATCAATCGGATTATTACTCAAAAACGCGTCGAATAAAAATCAAAGGTTTGATGAAAAGCATTCAACAATGGTGAAAACACAAAGTGTATTCTTTTTCTTCAACATACAATTCATTCCCTCCTCCTTTAAAAGGAATTGTCCTCAATTCCACAATCCCGTCATTTCCAGATGAATTAATTAATGCCTCTAAATACTTGACCTCGAAAATATCTGTAGTGCGTATATGGTTCAAAATCGTAAGGCGGTTGGTAGTAGGGGGTCTTAGAGAATCACCAACAAAATAACTATCATTATTAATAAAATAATAATAATTATTCTGTGAGGTAATACCGATATCACGATATGAATCATTATCTAATTGGACATCTGAAATGCGAAGCACGGCAGTAATAATAGGTCGCTCTTCATCAACTGGTTCCTCATCAAATACTGGAGGTCCGTCACAATCTGGCCAACTTTCCATTTCAATATTATTGGGCTCCCCAAATAATGGCCCATCAAAAATTAATTCACCAACCCCAACTCGGTAATCATCCAAGATAATAAGTCCATCACGAGAAACTGAGTTGTTATAAAAATTAGGCCCAAAGCTGTCGTTTTCTTCCAACCGACAAATTTCAGTACCAAACTCAATTTTGTCTTCCACAACCTTAAAAGGCCCGACTTGTGTTAAATATTCATCTCACCATATTCATTCGGCCCATCAATTCCATTTTGGTCAATTTGGCCAACACAACTAATTGGCCCATGCTCATAATAGCACGATCCAAGTTCGTCAACACGGCTCAACTCATCTTTTTCGTTGTATTGTATCGTGGAAACCTCTGTCTCGTCTACTTCATTAAAAATGGTGATAGGGACATCGTCTTCATCGAAAAACGGCTTTGCTGGAAATTCTTCGATGGGGAAAAACCTTAGATCGAAGGTTGGTGGCGGGGCGTCGAAGGATTGGTGGTGGGGAAACAACGACTCGTGGTAAGATGTGGATTTGAACCTTCGCTTGAAATATTTTATGAATTTTTGCCAACCTTTAATTTTAGGCTTACGTTGTTGTGAACGGGACTGTTTCAGTTTTTGCCACCAGAACGCGTCGCTACCGCGGAGGCGCTTTGTCACCAGTGAAACGCGGCGGTTGATCGGGGCAACTTTGAAGTCTGAGTGCTCCTCACAATCATGGAGCCAATCTATGCACGCATCTGGATTACTAGATCCGTGAAACTCCGGTATGCTGCGGAATTTAGCCAAGAAATCAATATCGTTGGCGTCGTCTCTGCGTCTTGCTTGCATACATTGCTCCGGTAAGTTATGCAATACTTCGCGTAGCTTCACCAAGAAATCGGTGTCGGTGAAATCCATAATGTCAAAAGATCAAGACACCAAAACGTGTCTCCGATACCACTTATGATACGAATTACGTAATAAAGATGGACGTAAATTCGTATCATAAGTGGTATCATAGATATGTCTTTGACAAGATTCGAAATTGTTGAATAAATCCATAACAAGAGTCAAGAGGGAGGGAATGATTCGAAATTGACTAGTCATGATCCGAAATTGACTAGTCCGAGTGAAAAAGGCAAAAAGCGGACAAAATTACCAATTCCCGCGCGTATGACTACTTCGTAGCAGTTTTGGTATTTTAATCACAACTCTCTCATACGAAGTCCGATTTAGGTGATTCAAGCGGCCATGGAAAGCTAAAAGAAAGATCTATAAATCATGTAAAACGGTCCAAGGTCCAGTTATGCTTCTATCAAGCCACACGAACCGTTCAAATGTGCAGTGATTTTTATGGCCGAAAATTGATGAAGATTTGTGAAGATTTTATCCAAGATTGATGAAGATTTTCCATGCCTTCATTTTTCAAGTTCACACCTTTATTTTCAAAGTCTTGCAAGAGTATCAAAGGAGGAAGACTTCAGCCCCTCTCCATTTCCCACATTACGACCGTGAATGAAGTTTAGGAGTTGTTTAATCTTGGTTTCATTGCTTTTGTCAAATTCTTGTTGTATTTGTTTATCTTTTGTTTGATTTTTGTTTGATCTTGTTTGATCATGTAACTCATCTATATATATGCCACGTTCGGCATGTTTGAACACATTGAATTTGAATGTTGTTGTGAAAGAATACACTTTGTATTTCTATCCTTGGTAAATGATTTTTACCGAAACTTGATTTTTATTCGATGCATTTTCGAGTATTAATCCGATCGATTCTCAATAGGTCTTGAAAAGAAATCACCTTATCAAACTATAGGTCTAGTTTGATAATCTTCTTCACATTGTTCTTACTTACACGATCAAATTTCCCTACTTTCAGTTATTTCTTACGAGTGCTACACATATTCGAGTATTGTGAGGATCAATAATAATTCCGCTGCATTGTACGTAATTCGTATCATTAGAAATCAATGTCGTTGAACTCCATTCTGCTGAAAGATCAAGAACCTCAACTGAATTAAGAAATTTAGGTGTGGGCGCTCTGATACCACTAATAATACGAATTACGTACAAAAATGAACGTGAACTCGCATGCAATGCAGCGGAATTATTATTGATCCTCACAATACTCGAATATGTGTAGCACTCGTAAGAAATAACCGAAAGTAGGGAAATTCGGTCGTGTAAGTAAGAACAATGTGAAGAAGATTATCAAACTAGACCTATAGTTTGATAAGGTGATTTCTTCTCAAGACCTATTGAGAATCGATCGGATTAATACTCGAAAATGCGTCGAATAAAAATCAAGTTTCGATAAAAATCATTTACCAAGGATAGAAATACAAAGTGTATTCTTCCACAACAACATTCAAATTCATTGTGTTCAAACATGCCGAACGTGGCATATATATAGCTGAGTTACATGATCAAACAAGATCAAACAAGATCAAACAAAAATCAAACAAAAGATAAATAAATACAAAAAGACTTTGACAAAAGAAATGAAACCAAGATTAAACAACTCCTAAACTTCATTCACGGTCGTAAGGTAGGAAATGGAGAGGGGCTGAAGTCTTCCTCCTTTGATACTCTTGCAAGACTTTGAAAATGAAGGTGTGAACTTGAAAAATGAAGTCATGGAAAATCTTCATCAATCTTGGACAAAATCTTCACAAATCTTCATCAATTTTCGGCCATAAAAATCATTGCACATTTGAATGGTTCGTATGGCTTGATAGAAGTATAATTAGACCTTGGACCGTTTCACATGATTTATAGATCTTTCTTTTATCTTTCCATGGATGCTTGAATCACCTAAATCGGACTTCGTATGAGAGAGTTATGATTAAAATACCAAAACTGCTACGAAGTAGTCGTACGCGCGGGAATTGGTAATTTTGTCCGCTTTTCACCTTTTTCACTCGGACTAGTCAATTTCGGATCATGACTAGTCAATTTCGAATCATGACGCGTCGTAAGGCCGTTTATTTTGATCCTTGCTCTGTCTTCTTCATTTTGACTAGTTAATTTCGTATCAAGCTCGACTCAACTATTGTACTTATGACAAGGAGTTCTATGCCATAGTGAGAGCTCTTGATCATTGGAGTCATTACCTTCGGCCGAAACATTTTATTCTGCATTCGGACCATGAATCTTTGAAGTATATTAATGGGCAGCAAAAGTTGAGTCCGAGACATGCTAAGTGGGTGGAGTTCTTACAATCGTTTCACTTTTCATCGAAGTATAAGGGCGGTAAGAGCAATGTGGTGGCTGATGCGTTGTCTAGGAGGTATGCCTTAATCTCTACCCTTGATGTTCGTTTGTTGGGGTTCGAAACGTTGAAAGATTATTATGTTGACGATGCGGATTTTGGGGAGATTTTTAGCCATTGTAAATCTGGTTCATTTGGGGAGTTTGTGATACAGGAGGGGTTTCTCTTTAAGGGGAATCGGATTTGTTTGCCCAAGCATACCGTTCGGGAGTTGTTGGTTCGTGAAGCTCATAGAGGGGGCTTGGCTGGTCACTTTGGCACGGCTAAAACCATGAGGGTGATACAGGAGGGGTTTCTCTTTAAGGGGAATCGGATTTGTTTGCCCAAGCATACCGTTCGGGAGTTGTTGGTTCGTGAAGCTCATAGAGGGGGCTTGGCTGGTCACTTTGGCACGGCTAAAACCATGAGCGTGCTCCAGGAACACTTTTATTGGCCGAAGATGCAAGGGGACGTGGCTGACATCATTGGCAAGTGTGTAACGTGTCATATGGGGAAGAGCTCATTCAAACCGGGCGAGTATATGCCTCTACCGATTCCGGAAAGGCCGTGGGAAGATATCTCGATGGATTTCATTATTGCTTTGCCTCGAACCCAATGAGGTAAGGATGAGATTATGGTTGTTGTCGATCGTTTTTCGAAGATGGCTCATTTTGTTGCTTGTCACAAAACCGATGATGCGAGTAATGTTGCTGACTTGTATTTCCGAGAGGTGGTACGTTTACATGGCGTTCCGAAGATTATTGTTTCGGACCGGGACTCGAAGTTTCTGAGCTACTTTTGGAACACATTGTGGAGAAAGGTGGGAACCAAGCTTTTGTTTAGTACTTCGCATCATCCTCAAACTGACTGATACGAATTCTTACTTGTGATGTGAATTCTCTATCGATACAGTGGGAGGCTGTTTTGACGAGCGGAAGCTATTGACAAGGAACTGTCGGGAACTGATAACAACAGTTCGCTACAGCAATAAGACTGGCTAGTGGTACGCGCCACGCGAAAGGAAATGACGACAGTAGCTCGATACAGCAACACGATAGGAACTGCCTAAAGGAAGATGACTCGAAATAGGCAACCTCCAAACAGCGGCACTCGAAACAGCAAACTTTGGTCGGGTCTTAATGAAAACAGGAAACAAGTTCGAACGATCGAACAACACTTGATGCAAAATCCTGAACAAGTATAACCCTGTATCGACAACAAGAAGAGTATCGAAACAGTACAGAAACAGTTGTTTTTATCGAATTAGACCTATAATTCGATAAAGTGATTTCTTCTCAAGACCTATTGAGAATCAATCAGATTAAGATTCGAAAACGCGTCGAATAATGATACGAATTACGTAAGTAATGCGTATAAAACACAACGGAAGATTATCACGTTCACAATATTGATCAAAATTACAAGGGGATGGACGAATTTAATGGGATTCGGCCGTGAGGTAGTATGGTATACGGAGTTTGATGTGTTTTATCGAACTAGACCTATAACTCGATAAAGGTAATCTTTTCCCAAGACCTATTGAGAATTGATCAAGTTAAAATCTCGAGACGCGTCGAAACAATAACTAAAGTTTGTTGAACTCGTTCAACGTATATTTCAAAGGAAATACAAGGTTTATTACTTTCAAGATATGTTACAAATACAATGAGCACTACTATATATAGTAGTTTACAAGGGATAAGGATACAAGAACAACAAGAAAAAAACGAAAATGCAAGTCTCCATCCCTTAGCATGTTCGGCCGATTCTTCAAGGTGGGGAAGGAGGAGATCTTCTTGATTTGGCAAGATATGAAGACTTTTGATGATTCCCTTTCATCATGCTTGGGCCGTAAATTTCAAAGGGTGGGGAAGGGTATCTTCACAAATTTGAATAAGATAAAAGTTTTGGTGACTTTGCCATAAAAAAAAGGATGCTTGACAAATCTTCAAGCTTTGTGGACCAATTGGCCGAACATCCATGTTTCGGACCGATTCCGATGTTAATTCCGTCGCCATATTTACGTAACTCCGGTTCCGATTAACAACGTAACTCCAATCCGCGTATTCTTTTCTCCCAGGTATAATGATGCATGGCCATGCGTATCGTCGTGGACGTCGATTTTTATTGGAGCTTCTTCGATTGGAATATTAGATATCGTATCATTCCCTCCTTCTTTGAAAGGAATTGACCTCAATTCCATAATGCCATCGTCGTCAAGGTAAGGCGAGAGATCACCTACGTTGAAAGTCGCGTGTACTCCGTATTCGCCCGGAAGTTCGACTTTGTATGCGTTGTCGTTCACTTTTTCCACAATTTTGTACGGACCCTCGGCTCTCGGCATCAATTTGTTCTTCCGTTTGCTTGGGAATCTTTCTTTTCTCAAATGTATCCAAACTAAGTCGCCAACATCAAATAATCTCGTCTTTTTATTTTTGTTCGACTTCCGTTTGTAAATTTCATTCACTTCTTTAATCCGTTCCCGTATCTTTTCATGTAACTTCATCATTGATTTGAGCTTTGATTCGGCGTCTTTGTGAACCAATTCGTTGCTCGGCAAGGGAATCAAGTCCAATGGCAAGTGCGGATTTAATCCGTATACTACTTCAAAAGGTGAATGGGCCGTGGCATAACCGGGTGATCGGTTGTATGCGAATTCCGCATGAGCAAGTTTAACGTCCCAATCCTTCTGTGTTTTATTTACCAACCCTTGCAATAATGCTCCCAAGGTTCGATTAGTTACCTCGGTCTGTCCATCGGTTTGTGGGTGATGTGAAGTACTGAATAGGAGTTTAGTACCCACTTTTCTCCATAAAATATTCCAGAAGTAACTCAGAAATTTGGAATCTCGATCCGACACGATAGTTTTTGGAACTCCGTGTAAACGAACTACTTCCCGGAAGTACAAGTCCGCCACATTGCTTGCATCATCGGTTTTGTGGCATGCTATAAAGTGAGCCATTTTCGAAAAACGGTCGACGACCACCATGATCAAGTCTTTGCCTCGTTGAGTACGAGGTAAAGCCACAATAAAATCCATCGAGACATCCTCCCACGGTCGTAATGGTATTGGCAACGACATGTATGTACTCGGCTTGAACGAACTTTTCATCATGTGACAAGTGACGCATTTACTCACGATTGTGCTTACGTCACCATACATCTTTGGCCAAAAGAAATGTTCTTTTAGCACTTCTCTGATCTTGGTCGAGCAGTGACCGGCTAGCCCTCCTCCGTGCGCCTCCCGAACTAGCAATTCCCGAATTGTATGTCTCGGCACACATAATTTATTCCCCTTGAAGAGAAAGCCATCCTGTAACACAAATTCCTCGTACGGGGCTGTTTTACAACGGTTAAAAATTTCCCCGAAGTCCAAATCGTCGCTGTAATGATCTTTCAAAGTCTCGAACCCCAACAAACGAACATCTAGAATCGACAGTAAGGCATACCGTCTCGATAGTGCATCCGCCACTATATTACTCTTCCCGTCTTTGTACTTGGATGAAAAGTGAAAAGATTGTAGAAATTCCACCCATTTTGCATGTCTCGGGCTTAGCTTGCTTTGTCCGTTGATGTATTTCAACGACTCGTGATCCGAATGTAACACGAAATGTTTTGAACGTAAATAGTGACTCCAATGATCGAGTGCTCTTACGATAGCATAGAACTCCTTATCGTAAGTACAATAATTCACTCGGGCGCCACTTAACTTCTCCGAAAAGTAGGCGATGGGACGGCCTTTTTGAATAAGCACTGCCCCGATTCCAACTCCGCTAGCGTCGCATTCCACCTCAAACGGTTGTGAAAAATCGGGTAACGTCAAAATCGGTGCTTCACATAATTTTCCCTTTAAATTTTCAAAAGCCTTTTGGGCCGCCTCGTTCCATGCAAAGGTTCCTTTTTTTAGACACTCCGTGATCGGGCTGGAGATGGTGCTAAAGTCCCGTATGAATCGTCGGTAAAAAGAAGCGAGGCCATGAAATGATCGTACCTCCGTGATTGTCTTTGGGGTCGGCCACGACTTGATTGCCGCGATCTTTTCTTGGTCGACCGAAACTCCGTCTTTCGAAACAACATAGCCGAGAAAGACAAGACTCTCGACTAGGAAAGTACACTTCTCCCGTTTTCCATAAATTTTTTGTTCCCTTAGCGTCTCAAATACGTACCGCAAATGTTCGAGATGCTCCTCTACGGATCGACTGTAGATCAAAATGTCATCTAAGTATACGACAACAAACTTTCCCAAGAAAGGTTTGAGAACCTCGTTCATCAACCTCATAAAAGTGCTCGGGGCGTTGGTGAGGCCGAATGGCATCACAACCCATTCGTAAAGTCCATTCTTTGTTTTAAACGCCGTTTTCCATTCGTCTCCCTCTCGCATGCGGATTTGATGGTATCCGCTCCGTAAATCAACTTTGGAAAATATAACCGAGCAATGTAACTCGTCCAGCATGTCGTCTAGTCTCGGGATGGGGAACCGATACTTGACGGTGATGTTATTCACGGCTCTACTGTCAATACACATTCGCCATGCTCCGTCTTTTTTTGGTACAAGTAGAACTGGAACCGCACACGGACTTAAACTTTCTCGGACATATCCGTGATTCATGAGTTCATCAATTTGACGTTGTAGTTCTTTGGTTTCTTCGGGATTACAACGATCGCCGCTTTGTTCGGTAATGGAGCTCGGTATAAGATCAATCGGTGTTCAATTCCGCAGATAGGTGGTCATCCTACCGCAAGTCTTCGGGAATACGTCCAAAACTCGTGTAATAGTGCATCTATCTCTTCCTCATGGTGCGATTTGGTGGCAAGATTTGGACCTCTTTGATCATCATCAAATAAACACGTTCGCCATCGTCAATGGCGTGTTCGACTTCTTTCTCGTTTGCAAACATCGTAAGTTTCGGTCCTTCGACTTTTTTCGAACTCATCGTCCGGATAGCTTGAGGTGACATAGGTTTAAGAACAATTTTTTTACCTTTGTCACGTAACTCATACTCGTTACTCCTCCCTCGATGTAGTACGTCCCGATCAAATAACCAAGGTCTTCCTAATAACACGTGACATGCGTCCATCGGTAGTACATCGCATGTAATATCATCGCCATACGAACCCATGGTGAGTCCGACCTTCACTTGCCTTGATACTTTCACCTTGTTTCCATCATCGAGCTAATGGAGTGCATACGGCTTAGGATGGGCTGTGGTGATCAAACCGAGTTTTGAGACCATCTCGCTTGATGCCACGTTTGTACAACTTCCACCGTCAATGATCAAGCTACACCATTTATCTCCGACACGACACTTCGTGTGGAAGATTTGGTCTCGTTGTTCTTCGTCACTTGGGGCTGCCTTCGTTTATAACATGCGAAGGACAAGGTTCGTGTCATAGTTCGGGGCATCGTATGCCTCGCATTCTTCTTCTTCTTCATCAGCTTCTAAGTTAAAAACGTCTCCAATTTTTTCTTCTTCGGCTAGTAATTCTTCTCGGGCGGCTATGACTTCTCGTAACGTCACAATTCTCCGATTTGGACAAGCACTTTGATAGTGTCCAAATCCTTGACATTTGAAACACCGGACTTTAGATAGGCTTGTTTCGTTTGGGGTGATAGGAGTTTCTTGAATGGTAGTAACGGGTTGGCTTGTGGTGACAGTTTTTGGAGACGAGCTAGAACTCGCGCCAAAGTTGGTATTTCCGTATTTAGATGGGAATTAGGGTTTAGAAAGTTTTGCTTTGTTTTGATTTTCCAACTTTATGCAAAGCCCGCATAAAGTATCAAAGTCGGCATAGGGGTAGAGTTCCACGGAATTAGCAATATTTTTATTCAAACCTCGTAGGAAACGGGACATCCGCAATTCTTCGCTTTCTTCGAGTTCTCCCATCAAGGATAAGTTTTCAAACTCCTCGATGTACTCCTCGACACTTAGTTTTCCTTGCGTGAGTTCAGAAATTTTTCGATACAAGCTTAACTTGTGTGTAGTCGGGACATATCTTTTTCGTAGTTTCTTTTTTAGAGAATCCCACGAACGTATCTTCTCTTTTAAACGAACTCTTTGTGTCTTCATTCGCTCAAACCAAAGGGAAGATCCCTTTCCAAGTTTGAGAATCGCATACTTGCAACGTACCTCGTCATTGAGATCCTTGAACTCAAACATTCGTTCAATTTTTCTTTCCCACTCCAAATAAACCTCGGGATCGGTGCCGCCTACGAACTCCGGGAGTTCGCTTGTCTTGTATTCATCAGCATGTCGTGGTGCAGGCATGGTGTCGTATCCTCGTCGTGCTTGGATTCTGGGCTCCGGTAAGCCACGAAGAATGTCACGTAGTTGTGCTACTTCTTCATTGGTGAATGCCATCTTCTTGAGTAACGTCGAGAACTGTGAGACAAATGTCTCTGATACCACTTATGATACGAATTACGTAAGTAATGCGTATAAAACACAACGGAAGATTATCACGTTCACAATATTGATCAAAATTACAAGGGGATGGACGAATTTAATGGGATTCGGCCGTGAGGTAGTATGATATACGGAGTTTGATGTGTTTTATCGAACTAGACCTATAACTCGATAAAGGTAATCTTTTCCCAAGACCTATTGAGAATTGATCAAGTTAAGATCTCGAGACGCGTCGAAACAATAACTAAAGTTTGTTGAACTCGTTCAACGTATATTTCAAAGGAAATACAAGGTTTATTACTTTCAAGATATGTTACAAATACAACGAGCACTACTATATATAGTAGTTTACAAGGGATAAGGATACAAGAACAACAAGAAAAAAACGAAAATGCAAGTCTCCATCCCTTAGCATGTTCGGCCGATTCTTCAAGGTGGGGAAGGAGGAGATCTTCTTGATTTGGCAAGATATGAAGACTTTTGATGATTCCCTTTCATCATGCTTGGGCCGTAAATTTCAAAGGGTGGGGAAGGGTATCTTCACAAATTTGAATAAGATAAAAGTTTTGGTGACTTTGCCATAAAAAAAAGGATGCTTGACAAATCTTCAAGCTTTGTGGACCAATCGGCCGAACATCCATGTTTCGGACCGATTCCGATGTTAATTCCGTCGCCATATTTACGTAACTCCGGTTCCGATTAACAACGTAACTCCAATCCGCGTATTCTTTTCTCCCAGGTATAATGATGCATGGCCATGCGTATCGTCGTGGACGTCGATTTTATTGGAGCTTCTTCGATTGGAATATTAGATATCGTATCAAATAATAATCAAAGTTTTGAAGGAAACTCGTCCAACACTTAAACAATAGACAAGGTATGTTGTTTTATCATTCAAAATCTATCTCCTATTACAACTTCATCGCCACTATTTATAGGCAAAAGTGGCCTGACAAAATAATTTAAACTATTACAAGTTGTTCTTAAAATAATGAAAAGATAATAAAAGGTTCCTCATGTCACTTGCAAACAAAAGTAAAAGCTGGGTTTTGTCTCCAAGGTGATAGCCGCCTTTTACCACGCATACTGCCGAGAATCCTGCTGTCTTTATAATAAAGAAAGTGCTGAAATTCTTTTATTGTTTAATACTTGGACCCCTTCCCCAAGATGCAAGTTGCTTATGCTTAAGTTACTCCAAGTCCGGTTATCAAGGTAACCCCGGACCTTGTATCCGTTTTCTCGCCTAAATATGTTGGAGTATGGTCAAGATGTTTTACGTCAATCCTTACTTCATTTTCTTCGCTTGGAGTAGTCGGTTTCGTATCATTCCCTCCTTCTTTAAAAGGAATTGTCCTCAATTCCCCAATCGCATTGTCGTCGAGATAAGGAGATAGATCCCCTATGTTGAAAGTAGCATGTACTCCATAATCACCCGGAAGTTCTAACTTGTAACCGTTGTCGTTCACCTTCGCAACTATTTTTTTTAGGGAAAAGTCAATTGCATTAATATAATAAGAGTGGCCAAAAAGGCTGGCCAATACCCGGCAACCATATAGAATGGTGCACCAAACAACATAACAAAGAGCAAGATCTAGGAATACAAAGCCTACATACAAAGAGCTACATAAGCTACAAAGCCTAGAAAAGCTACAAAAACAAAAAAACTACCAAGCTATCCTCCAAATACGACGAACAGCCACAGTAGATAGAGAACAAGCGGGCCATCTCGGTGAGATAATATCACGAACAAGACCTATCCCCTGGAAAGTAACTGAATGAGGATCTCAACGCCTCTGACCAAATCTCCTTTCATTCCTCTCCTGCCAAATCAAATAGACCAACGCAGCTAAGAGAATACGGTAAGCCACATTGACCATGTGCTTACCTCTCCACCTCCTAGCTGCCCACAGCACCCCCGAGCTCCACACAGAGTGAGGCCAACTAAAGCGGACGGCCCTCCTAGTAATAGAAATACACCAACTAGAATAAGGGCACTGAAAGAATAGATGGGAATGAGTCTCTATCGCCATACCACAAAGGACACAAATCCCATCAACATGCTGAAGCCAAGGCTTATCCATACTCGATAAACGCTCCTGAATAGCCAACCAGAGGATGAAAGAGTGCCTCGGAATCTTCCCCGGTCCGTGCAAGAGCGGGCCCCAAGGAACATGGGGCGAATAACCTCTGAGGAACCGAAGAGCAGAAGAGGATGAATACATACCCGAACTAAGCGGTCTCCATGAAATGCGATCCTGACCCCATTAATATGCGGCAAAGCAGAAGTAATCAGCAAAAGCGCAGGTCTATCCACCACCGGCCACTCCCAATAACCCTCAACAATAACCGAATCAAGCCTAGCACCCACATCGATGCCGGTCCACAGAGGAGCTCTAGGAACAGAATGCCTAATCACACCCATAGAATGCCAGGGGTCCGACCACAAGAAGAAGGATGAGCCATCTCCAATAGAATACTGAAATGCTCCCATAACAAGGGGACACAGTTTCAGAAGCTGCTGCCAATACCAAGCTAAAGCTGAAGAAACACTAAGATCCCAGAAAGAACACTGCTGCAACCTAAAAGTCCGAACCCAATTAACCCAGACAGAGCGATTAGAGCCCATGAGAAGAGCCCAAATATGACGGGACATCAGAGCCTGATTCTGGAGCCTCAACGGAATGATGCCAAGGCCCCCACAATCCACTTCCAAGCAAACCTTAGCCCAAGCCACCTTGGCAAGGCCCGAATCATGAGAAACTCGCCATAGGAACCGCCTGATACGTTTCTCTATCAAAGAGAGAATGCCCTTAGGCAAAATAAAGCTACCAGCCCAATAAATATGTAAAGAAGATAAGACAGTGAATAAGCTGGCACCGACCTGCCATGGAAAGAGTAGTACTAGCCCACGAACTCAGACGAGCATCAATCGAATCAATCAAAGGGGAACACATAGCAATTTTCAGCTTCGAAGAAATCAAGGGAACTCCCAAATACCTCACATGAAGTTGTCCTAGCTGAAACCCTAACAACTGCTGGAACTGGACCCCCTGCACCTGAGCACTAGCTGAAAGAAAGATATTACTCTTACTCGGGTTGGCTCGTAGGCCATAAAGGGAAGCAAAGATCTCAATACTCTTCTTCAGAACACCAACAGAGACTACATCGGGACTGCAGAAAAGGATAAGGTCATCGGCAAAAGCAAGCATGAAAGTGTGTGTAGCCGCACACTTCTAGTGGAATCTGAACCCCGGAGTCTGAGCAATCTCATAGGCGATAATACCTTGGAGGACCTCCATAACAATAACAAACAGATACGGAGAGATAGGGTCACCCTGCCTCAACCCCCTACGGCCCCTAAAGATACCCTCAGCATCCTCATTCAAGGAGATCGAATAAGCCGGAGTGATACACTCTCTGACCCAAGCAATGAACGTCTGGTGGAACCCCATACATTGCAAATCTATCAAAACAAAATCCCACTCAATAGTGTCGTAAGCTTTCATAAGGTCAACCTTACAGACACACCGACTAGGCATCCCTCTTTGCCCATAACCATGAAGAAGCTCCTGGGCGAGAAGGATATTATCATTAATCCTTCTTCCAGGAATTGATACGAATTCGCCCGGAAAGATGAATACGTGTCGGTCGGAGTGTGTGTAGGTATATGATAGCGGAAGTATTTTTTTACGAGTAGGGTGTTTTTGGATGTATTTTCTGGGAGTAATATCGAATATGATGATGAAAAATCGAACAAATGAAAAATAGAAGTAATATTGAAAAAAGTGATAATATCGATCAAGAAGACTTGAACAATCAAGAAAAAGGGTTTATCGAATTAGACCTATAATTCGATAAGGTGATTTCTTCTCAAGACCTATTGAGAATCAATCGGATTAATACTCGAAAACGGGTCGAATAAAAATCAAGTTTCGGTAAAAATCATTTACCAAGGATAGAAACACAAAGTGTATTCTTTCACATTCAAATTCATCATACTATATCCCATTACAAATTATAATCAACTCCTACTTATAGGAGGTGAAGTCTTAGTCCAAGGAATCAAACAAAAAAAAAAGAAAATAATTCAAAGATTTATAAAATCTTTGAATAATCAAAACAAATCAAATAAAATACATACAAGAAACATAAATCACAAAATGGGGGAAGCATAATCCCTAAAATAAGTCAAAAGGAAAAGAGAAGTCAAAATACACAAAAGTGTATAAAATAAGGGGGCTGTCGGCAGGGACTCGACCGTGTCCCGTGACACGGCGGTCGACAGGCGCCGGCAGGGACTCGACATGGGCGCAGCGCTGACAAGGACGTCGGCAGTGACTCGACCGTGTCCGCTTGACACGGGCGCGGCACGACAGGGACGTCCGACAGTGACTCGTCCGACAGTGACTCGGCGCGATAGGGACGTTCGCCGTGGACTCGATCGTGTCCTGGAACACGGTCGGGCGTCTGGGCAGTCAGTTCCGGTAGTTGTGGGCGAGTAGGACTCGACCGTGTCTCCTGGGACGGTCGGGTTCGGCCGACAGCGACCTTGGCTATTCCGGGCGAGCATGACTCGACCGTGCCGGACGACATGGCCGAGTTCGGTCGGTAGTGCTCGGCATTTTCCGACAGGGTGAAATTTTCCGGCAGGTGATGACATTTTCCGGCAGGTTGTGTCTTTTTCCGGCTTGTGTCTGTTTTCTCGCCTAAAAATGTCGCCGTACGTGCATGATGCGTTGTAAGGCCGTTTATTTTGATCCTTGCTCCGTCTTCTTCATTTTGACTAGTTAATTTCGTATCATCTCCTCCCCTTTTAAAAGAAATTGTCCTCAATTCCGTAATCCCGTCGTTTCCAGATGAAATAATTAATATCTTTACCTTAAAAATATATGCGGTGTGTATCTGGTTCAGAATCTTGAGACGGTAGGTAGTATGGGTTCCTAGAGAATTACCAACGAAATAACTATCATTATTAATAAAATAATAATAATTATTCTGTGAGGCAAAATCTTTATCATCGTGGTTGAACTCATTGGATGCAATTTCAAGAACCAATAAAATTGCCTCGGAATCACCTTTCACATCAAAATATTGGGAAGGCTCGTCTTTAGGCTCGGTATCATAAACAGGAACCACTGGGTAAATATAGCACCATTCTTCATCTTTATCAATAGTAGGTGGTCCATCATAATTATGGATTTCATGAAGCATGGTCGTGTGGCATGGTGGTTGTGAGACATGGGAAGCTGGATCTCGATCCGGTGCTGCTGTTATAGCGACAATCAGGGTTGCCAAGACTGGGGAAGATGGCGGTGGCGGCACAGGTAAATTGTCGTCATCCCATTGACAAGAACTGTCAAAAACTCCATCAATGGCGGTAGCCAAGTGAGACCAGAAGAAATCAAATTCCTCCATTTTAGTTCCAAAATCGGTATGGCTAGAATCAAGTTCCTCACTATTAACATAAGTTGGTCCGTCTTGGTCAAATTGGCCAACACGACCAATTGGTCCATGTTCAAAATAGCAAGATCCAAGTTCGTCAATTAGGGAAACTTGGCTCAGCTCACTTTCTTCGTTGTATTGCATCGTTGAAACCTCTGTCTCGTCTACTTCATTGAAAATGGTGGTACGAACATCGTCTTCATCGAAAAACGGCTTTGCTGGAAATTCTTTGATGGGGATAAACCTTAGACCGAAGGTCGGTGGCGGGGTGGTGCTGAACTTCTGCAATTTCCGATGTGGTGCCGTTGGTGGATCGTGGCGGTGAGAATTTGTGGGGATGAATTTCAGAGTAAAGTGTTTTATAAATTTGTTCCAGTCTCTTAGTTTGGGTTTACCTTGGTGTAAACGGCTGGTTTTCAATTTCTGCCACCAGGTCGAGGCGCGACCTCGAAGGCGTTTCGTCGCCAACGAGACTCGGCGGTCTACTGGAATTGAATTGTGGTTGAGAAACTCCTCACAAATGTGGAGCCAATCAACACCTGCTTCTGGATCGGAATGTCCCATGAACTCCGGTACGCTGTGTAATGCGTCGCGTAATATCGCCAAGAGATAAATATCGTTGAACTCCATTTTGTTGAAAGATCAAGAACCTTAACTGAATTAAGAAATTCAGGAGTGGTTTCCGATGACAAGAATCAAGAGATATTTTCTTCGACAAGCAATCGTTGAATAAATCGCCCAAGGAGATGACCCTGGGCTCCGATACCACTTATGATACGAATTCGCCCGGAAAGATGAATACGTGTCGGTCGGAGTGTGTGTAGGTATATGATAGCGGAAGTATTTTTTTACGAGTAGGGTGTTTTTGGATGTATTTTGTGGGAGTAATATCGAATATGACGATGAAAAATCGAACAAATGAAAAATGGAAGTAATATTGGAAAAAGTGATAATATCGATCAAGAAGACTTGAACGATCAAGAACAAGGGTTTATCGAATTAGACCTATAATTCGATAAGGTGATTTCTTCTCAAGACCTATTGAGAATCAATCAGATTAATACTCGAAAACGCATCGAATAAAAATCAAATTTCGGTAAAAATCATTTACCAAGGATAGAAACACAAAGTGTATTCTTTCACATTCAAATTCATCATACTATATCTCATTACAAATGATAATCAACTCCTACTTATAGGAGGTGAAGTCTTAGTCTAAGGAATCAAACAAAAAAAAAAGAAAATAATTCAAAGATTTATAAAATCTTTGAATAATCAAAACAAATCAAATAAAATACATACAAGAAACATAAATCACAAAATGGGGGAAGCATAATCCCTAAAATAAGTAAAAAGGAAAAGAGAAGTCAAAAATACACAAAAGTGTATAAAATAAGGGGGCTATCGGCAGGGACTCGACCGTGTCCCGTGACACGGCCGCGGCGCAGTCGACAGGCGTCGGCAGGGACTCGACACGGGCGTGGCGCTGACAAGGACGTCAGCAGTGACTCGACCGTGTCCGCTTGACACGGGCGCGGCGCGACAGGGACGTCCGACAGTGACTCGTCCGATAGTGACTCGACGCGATAGGGACGTTCGGCGTGGACTCGATCGTGTCCTGGAACACGGTCGGGCGTCTGGGCAGTCAGTTCCGGTAGTTGTGGGCGAGTAGGACTCGACCGTGTCTCCTGGAACGGTCGGGTCTGGCCGACAGCGACCTTGGTTATTCCGGATGAGCATGACTCGACCGTGCCGGACGACACGGCCGAGTTCAGTCGGCAGTGCTCGGCATTTTCCGGCAGGGTGACATTTTCCGGCAGACGATGACATTTTCCAGCAGGTTGTGTCTTTTTCCGGCTTGTGTCCGTTTTCTCGCCTAAAAATGTCGCCGTACGTGCATGATGCGTTGTAAGGCCGTTTATTTTGATCCTTGCTCCGTCTTCTTCATTTTGACTGGTTAATTTCGTATCATCCACTTATGATACGAATTCGCTCGGAAAGATGAATACGTGTCGGTTGGAGTGTGTGTAGGTATATGATAGCGGAAGTATTTTTTTACGAGTAGGGTGTTTTTGGATGTATTTTGTGGGAGTAATATCGAATATGACGATGAAAAATCGAACAAATGAAGAATGAAGTAATATTGGAAAAAGTGATAATATCGATCAAGAAGACTTGAATGATCAAGAACAAGTGTTTATCAAATTAGACCTATAATTCGGTAAGGTGATTTCTTCTCAAGACCTATTGAGAATCAATCGGATTAATACTCGAAAACGCGTCGAATAAAAATCAAGTTTCGGTAAAAATCATTTACCAAGGATAGAAACACAAAGTGTATTCTTTCACATTCAAATTCATCATACTATATCCCATTACAAATGATAATCAACTCCTACTTATAGGAGGTGAAGTCTTAGTCTAAGGAATCAAACAAAAAAAAGAAAATAATTCAAAGATTTATAAAATCTTTGAATAATCAAAACAAATCAAATAAAATACATACAAGAAACATAAATCACAAAATGGGGGAAGCATAATCTCTAAAATAAGTAAAAAGGAAAAGAGAAGTCAAAAATACACAAAAGTATATAAAATAAGGGGGCTGTCGGCAGGGACTCGACCGTGTCCCGTGACACGGCCGCGGCGCGGTTGACAGGCGCCGGCAGGGACTCGACACGGGCGTGGCGCTGACAAGGACGTCGGCAGTGACTCGACCGTGTCCGCTTGACACGGGCGCGGCGCGACAGGGACGTCCAACAGTGACTCGGCGTGATAGGGACGTTCGGCGTGGACTCGATCGTGTCCTGGAACACGGTCAGGCGTCTGGGCAGTCAGTTCCGGTAGTTGTGGGCGAGTAGGACTCAACCGTGTCTCCTGGCACGGTCGGGTTCGGCCGACAGCGACCTTGGCTATTCCGGACGAGCATGACTCAACCGTGCCGGACGACACGGCTGAGTTCGGTCGGCAGTGCTCGGCATTTTCCGGTAGGGGGACATTTTCTGGCAGGCGATGACATTTTCCGGCAGGTTGTGTCTTTTTCCGGCTTGTGTCCGTTTTCTCGCCTAAAAATGTCGTCGTACGTGCATGATGCGTTGTAAGGCCGTTTATTTTGATCCTTGCTCCGTCTTCTTCATTTTGACTGGTTAATTTCGTATCAGGAATAAAAGCTATCTGAGCTGGATCAATCAAGAAATCCAGGATATCTCGCATACGATGGACCATAATCTTAGAAATAGCCTTATATAAAAGGTTACAACAAGAAATCGGTCTAAAGTCTGACAGGCTCCTCGGTAAAGCAACTTTTAGAACAAGAGATATTAGGGTAGAATTGATCTGCCTAACGAATTGACCCGTGGAGAAAAAATGTTTAATAGCGTAAGTTATCTCACCCCCAACAATCGGCCATGCTCGCCGATAAGAAGCAGCATTAAACCCATCAGGGCCTGGAGCCGCATTCATATCGAACCCAAAGAAAACAGAACGAGCCTCCTCATCAGTAACCGGTCTGATCATATGTAACGCAACATCAGGAGGAAGAGAAGAAGAGACAAAGGGCCTCACCTGATTGTACGAGACAGGCTGAACCCGACTCGAAGAACCCAACAACCTCTTATAGAACCCAACTACCTCATCCCTAATGAGCCCAGAATCTGACACATCAATGCCATCCTCAGAAACCAGCCTAAAAATCCGCAAACGAGCCCTCCTAGAGGCAACCCTCCGAAAGAAGAAAGCAGAACACTGGTCCCCATCCTTGAGCCAAGCTAGCTTGGCCCGTTGCCTAAGCGAAGACTGCTCCTGGGAAACTGCGGAAGAGAAAACCCATCTGCAACAACCTTCTAACTGTAAAGCTGAGTTTGACAAAGGAAACTCTCTAAGGATAGACTGGGCGGCAGAAAGGAAAGCTGACGCTGAAGCCACATTCATAGCCAAGTCCCCTTTCCTCTTCCTCAAAGCGCAAAAAATAGGCTTAAGGGCATCTAACTTCCGGAAAATCGCATAGAAAGGGGCTCCCACAATAATATGACGCCAAATACCGTAGACAGCAGGCAGAAAGTCCTCAGAATCTGCCAGAAAATTATCAAACCTGAACATCTTACCCCTACGACGGGGCAAGCTACCAATACCAAAGATAAGCGGGCTGTGATCAGAGGTCCGAGCCAAATCGCAAGTATAGGAGAGGTCAGAATAAGAAATAAACCACTACGGATTACCCAGGACTCTATCTAACCGTTTCCACAAGGATCTAGGAGAAGGACTCTTATTATGCCAAGAGAACTAGGAGCCCAACATCGGAAGCGTCTCTAGATTAGCACACTGACAAAACTCCCTGAAATCCAACAAAGGAAGCTCATCATCATGATGAGTAACCTCTCCACCTAAGATCTCGCTACAATCCAAAATAGCATTAAAGTCACCCATAATCACCCAAGGCTCCCTAACATGCAGAACAGAGAAATCAGTCAAGTACTGCCAAAGAAGTCTCCTCTGGATAGCATCATTAGAACCATATGCAAAAGTAACTAGGATACTGGACGAGTCAATAAGCGAAATAATCCGGCAGTGAATAAATTGAGGATCAATAGCAATAATATCAACGGAGACCTTCGCAACTATTTTAAATTGTCCCTCAGCTCGTGGCATTAACTTGTTCTTACGCTTACCTGGGAATCGTTCCTTTCTTAAATGTACCCAAACTAAATCTCCAACCTCAAATAATCTCGGTTTTCTTTCCTTGTTCGACTTCCTTTTGTACGTCTCATTTATCTCCTTGATTCGTTCACGCACCTGTTTGTGTAATTTCATCATGGATTTCAGTTTTGACTCTGCATCCTTATGCACCAATTCGTCACTTGGTAATGGAATTAGATCTAGCGGTATGTAAGGATTCAGTCCGTAAACTACTTCAAATGGAGAGTGCGCCATGGCATGAGTAGGAGAACGTTTATAAACAAACTCCGCATGTGCCAATTTTAGATCCCAGTCCTTCTGTGTCTTGCCTACCAGGCCTCGCAACAGTGTCCCCAGATTTCGATTAGTCACTTTAGTTTTCCCGTCGGTTTGAGGGTGGTGTGAAGTGCTAAACAATAGTTTTGTTCCCACCTTCCTCCATAGGGTGTTCCAAAAATAGCTGAGAAATTTGGAGTCTCGATCGGAAACAATAGTCTTCGGAATCCCATGTAAACGTACTACCTCTCGAAAATATAAGTCGGCCACATTGCTTGCATCATCTGTCTTGTGGCACGCTACAAAATGAGCCATTTTCGAAAAACGATCTACGACTACCATAATCGCATCCCTCCCTCGTTGAGTACGAGGTAAAGCCACAATAAAATCCATTGAGACATCTTCCCATGGCCTCTTCGGAATCGGTAAAGGTGTGTATACCCCTGGTTTGAATGAACTCTTCGCAACATGGCATGTCACACACTTACTAATTATGTTGCTAACATCCCCTTGCATCTTTGGCCAATAAAAATGTTCCTTCAGCACATCCAATGTCTTAGCCGAACCAAAGTGGCCAGCTAAACCTCCCCCGTGAGCCTCTCGAACCAGCAATTCTCGAACCGTGTGCTTGGGTAGGCAAAGACAATTTCCCTTAAAAAGGAAGCCTTCCTGTATCGAAAAATCTCCCATCGGGCCAGATTTGCAAAGGGCGAAGGTCTCGCCAAAATCCACGTCACTGTCGTAATATTCCTTCACTATATCGAATCCAAGCAAACGAACACCAAGAGTGGCGAGTAAGGCATAACGCCTAGACAATGCATCTGCTACAATATTGCTCTTGCCATCCTTATACTTTGATGAGAAGTGAAGTGATTGTAAGAATTCCACCCACTTCGCATGCCTGGGACTCAACTTGTGTTGCTCGTTAATATACTTCAAGGATTCATGGTCCGAATGTATGATGAAATGCTTCGGATGAAGATAGCGACTCCAATGATCTAGTGCCCTCACAATAGCGTAAAACTCCTTGTCGTACGTACAATAATTGAGACGAGAACTGTTTAACTTTTCTGAAAAGTAAGCAATAGGCCGCCTTCCTTGAATGAGAACCGCTCCAATGCCAATCCGCTAGCATCACATTCTACCTCGAACGGTTGCGAAAAATCGGGTAATGCTAAGATTAGTGCTTCGCACAACTTTGCCTTCAAGTTTGCGAATGACTCCTGAGCAGTCCAGCTCCAATTAAACATGCCCTTCTTCAAACATTTGGTTATTGGGCTTGCAATGGTACTGAAATCTCGAATGAATCTTCGGTAAAATGAAGCCAATCCGTGGAACGACCTAACTTCCATCACTGTAGTGGGTATTGGCCAGGATTTTATTGCTTCGATCTTTGCTTGATCGACCGATATTCCATCCTTTGAAACAACATAGCCAAGAAAGACTATACTCTCGACCAAAAATGAGCACTTCTTTTTTCCATACAGCCTTTGTTCCTTAAGGGTTTCGAAGACTCGTCTTAAGTGTTCGAAATGTTCTGGTAACGATTGGCTGTAAATCAAAATATCATCTAAGTATACAACCACAAATTTCCCTAAAAATGTCTTAAGTACCTCATCCATCAAGCGCATGAAAGTACTCGGTGCATTGGTAAGGCCGAACGGCATAACGGCCCATTCATACATCCCGTGTTTAGTTTTGAAGGCCGTCTTCCACTCATCTCCTTCTCGCATCCAGATTTGGTGATAACCACTTCGTAGGTCAACTTTCGAAAAGATCACGGATCCGTGTAATTCGTCCAACATGTCATCAAGCCTCGGAATTGGAAATCGATACTTGATGGTTATATTGTTAATGGCTCGACTGTCAATACACATTCGCCAAGATCCGTCTTTCTTAGGCCGGAACCGCACAAGGACTTAGGCTCTCTCGTACATAAACGCGGCTCATTAGTTCTTCGATTTGATTTTGTAATTCCTTCGTCTCCTCGGGATTACATCTATAAGCAGCTTTGTTAGGGAGCGTCGCACCCGGCATGAGGTCGATCTGATGCTCAATCCCACGAATAGGTGGCAAAATTCTTCGGGAAAAACATCCGCAAATTCATGTAATAAGGCATCCATCCTTTCGTCGTTCCGCACAACCATATTACCGTTCCGTGTCTCCTTCAGAATCAACAAGTACACGCACTCGCCATCATTAATAGCATGTTCCACATCCCGTTCACTAGCAAACATGGCCAGTTTTGGTTTTCTCTCCGACCAGAACTCATAGAGTGAATAGCTTGAGGTGACATTGGTTTAAGCACAATCTTTTTGCTCTTATCCCGTAACTTGTACTCATTGCTTCTCCCTCGGTGTAAAACGTCCCTATCAAACATCCATGGCCGTCCCAAAAGTACATGGCATGTGTGATACCCGAGCCTAACATTACTCACTTGGTCAATATGATTCATGCATAACTTGTTAATTATGTGTTACTTGGATTACTTGATGTTTCATGGTTCAGTTGATCTTATAGTTAATTTCACACATATGAATGTGCTAAACATTTGAACTCATGTCTAAAACATAATTGTGGTATATGTTACGGGACTAAGTTATGTTATTCATAGTATTTCTAATACGAAAATAAAATATGTGTAAAGATCTTATAAAACTCTAAGTACACATGGTAAGCCTAGAAGTTATAAAGGTGTCACTGACGTGTCTATCGGAGGTTAACTAGCTTACCTCGAGATTTTAGTCGGCGCGTGTAGTGGGTCACTTTAAATTGACGATTCAAGTGGATAACCATCATTCAATAAACTAACACGCGTCAAGTGCCTTTGACTCTTGTCAATACCTAATAGGATACAATTTATGATTGTATCTGATAACGTTTGTAAAATACTGTGATTTGTCTATACCTCATTCGTTCCAACTACGGTAGGAATTGAACTTATCTTTTAGTTTATCATATTAATTATATTTTTATAAATGATTTCTTCCATTCTTACCCACAGTGTCTCATTTGTGAAGTTTTAGAAAGTTTGACAATAAAGTCCTTCACTAGCATTTTCAACATTGTTCGCAGTGGTAATCGAGTTTAAGCAATAAAAATACACCCTAAACTTATACTAAACCATTTTAAAGATCATCCATACCCTAAATGAGGTCAATATCTACTAGGAACCGGTTCAAACACTCCAAGAACCGGATCATAACTACTTGAATCGATCAATTATTTCAAACCTAGTCTCTAGTAGTCATTCGAGGGTATTTTGGACATTTCACCTTCATAACCGACTTAAGACACTTGGTTGATGGATAAATCCGACCCTCAACCCTCATTTACAGTCTGAACATTATCAAGAAGCTTCACACTTCGAAAAATCACCAAAAATTCAAGAAGAAATCATCAAAAACATCAACACCTCAATTCCTTTGACAATCAAGGTGAGTTTCCTTTGTTTCTTCCTTATTCTTGCTATGTTTCTTAGCTATTTCGAAGGTGTGAGAGCTTGTATATCTTCTTATACATGTTATAATGATGTTAACAATTCAGCCATGGCAAACCCTTGTGTTAAATATGGATTTATGAGTCTTAAAACTCACTAAGGCAATAAAGGAACCAATTCTGCCACCTTTTGGAATTAATAGTATATGTTACTTGATCCGTATGTTTCAGGGTCAGGAGTTTCAGTATACTTATTCTTAAGTATCTTAGGGATATTATATCAAAAATTGGTGCAAATTCAACTTATATTATAGTGGTTATAAGCAAAACAAAATCTGATTATGACAAGACTTTGATAAAGTCTCTTAATCAAGTATTTGTTATAAAACCTTGAAATTTTAAGTTGTGAGAGTTGAATGAACCTTATAAACAGAGACTAATAGATTTATTAAGGAATTATAAGTCCAAAATTGATTGGTTAATGGGCTGGTATACATCGATAAACCGACATAAAGTACATAGAACACCGGTTATGCGAAGTGGTAAACCCTTTCGATATAAAGAGAGTTAAACCTTGCGTGTGGTGTGTAAATCCTTGAAACACATTCCTTGAAACAGGTTCTGAAGATATATCATCCAAACCACCCCCTATTGGTATAAACGTAAGGGTATTACCCGATCAAGGTAAGTAGAAATCCATCTGCAACTACAATGCATAAACATAGTATTGTTTGTAAACTTGATGATATCTTGAGAGTGTATTGTATTGGATGATTGATCTGTACTATGATTAAAGTGTTTGGTTGCACCTTACATGATCATAACATCCATTAGCATCTTCACATGCATGCATAACAGGATACTCACTAGTGTCTGCATGCATGGTACGATCATGGAAAGAAAGAAAAGAAAAATGTTTTGTTGGCCGCTGCTAGAGCACCGAGGCATGGTAGATGCATGCTTTTATGATATGTTTAGCACGGTAGATGCGTGCTTATATCATGTGTGAGACATGGTAGATGCGTGTTCTCACGATATATTTGGTGTGGTAGATGCATGCCTTATATGTCTGGCATGGTAGATGCATGCCTCATGATATGATATGATGTTGAGTTCATTCCGGTGCTTAGTACGTGGTTCAACGGGCCCAAGGATAAGAAAATGATTTTGAGAGATTCTCATTGATAATCATATATCATATGTTGCATCAGACATGATACATAACATGCATGATTTCTACTTATTGGGCTTTAGCTCACGTAGTTTATGCATTGTAGGTAATTCTGATGCTTGAGTATGTTCCTCATTTGGATGAGTTGGAGTTACACCGTTCTTTGAGGGTCGACGTACATGGATGACGCACTGTCGGGCTTAACCATGGGCTTAACGTATTTTCGTTCTTGTTTGTGAACCTTACTTTATAAATATGTATTGCAAAGAATGTACTCATAGGTTCGAGTGTCGTTGATGGTGTGATGGGTACTTTAAGTTCACTTAGTATGTTTGTTTAACCTGTGAGGTTGTTAAATATCGCAATGTAAAATAAATAAGTAATTTGAGAAGCTCGAAGTTTTGTGGTTTACTAATCTCTTGTAGTTATAGCTACGGGGATATTGATGTCATGAGTTTGATTCGGATTGAGACTAGATGTCTCTGTATGGTACTTGTGTTGGTTTTTATGTCACAGGTTTGGGATAGGTACTAGTTTAGGGGAAACTCTGTCGAAATTTCACCATAATTTATAAGTACTAATATGATATAAGATAGTGTAAGTTAGGCAGTTAGTGCGGGTGTGTTACAGCATGCATCCATTGGGAGCACATCACATAATACGTTGTCTTCATATGAACCCATGGTTAGTCCAATCCTCACTTGTTTAGTTACCCTTATTTTGCTCCCATCCTCGAGCCAATGCAATGTATAAGGTTTCGGGTGAGCCGTAGTGGTCAGCCCGAGTTTCGTCACCATCTCGCTGGAAGCGACGTTGGTGCAACTCCCTCCATCAACGATCAAACTACACCATTTATTTCTGATTTGACATTTTGTGTGAAATATTTGATCCCGCTGTGCCAAATCATTCGAAACAGCTTTGGATTGTAGAGTACGCAGAACTAAAGTCGTGTCATAGTTTGGAGCATCGTAAGTCTCACATTCTTCCCCTTCTTCGTCCTCCATGCTGAAATCAAATACATCACCCAGTCTCTCCTTTTCGTCCTCGACCAACAACTCATCTCGGATCGTGACAGCTTCTCTTAGTGTTACCACACGTTTGTTCGGACAAGCATTTTGATAATGTCCGAACCCTTGACATTTGAAACATCTTTAGCCAAACTCGTCTCCTTCGGTACGTAGGGGGCCTTCAGAATCGCAACAGGGGCCGCAGTCGGTACAGTTGCCTTAGTAGTTGAACTAGAACCGACACTTGGGTTTCCACATAGTGTATCGAAGTCCTCGTATGGATATAATTCCACCGAGTTGGCTATGCTTCGGTTCAAGCCACGCAATAATCACGACATCTTCTACTCCTCATTCTCCTCTATTTCTCCCATTGAGGTCAGATTCTCAAACTCCTCAATGTATTCACTGACATTCAACTTTCCTTGCATGAGATCTGCAATCTTCCGGTACAAGGACAATCGATGCGACGCTGGTACATATCTCTTACGAAGTTTTCTTTTTAATGAGTCCCATGAACAGATCTTTTCTTTCCCCGCACGGGTTCTTCGTGTTTTCACTCCTTCGTACCAAAGCGAAGCGCCTTTCCCCAACTTGAGAACTGCATATTTGCACCGTTTCTCATCGTCGAGGTCTTTAAACTCGAACATGCGGTCAATCTTACGTTCCCATTCCAAGTAAACTTATGGGTCTATTCTGCCAACGAACTCCGGAAGCTCATTAACCTTGAACTCTTCGACATGGCGTGAGGGTCGCTCATAGTCACCACGCATAGGTTGCCAACGTTGGTCGCGTTGTTCTGGTACGCATGCAATGCATCGCGAAGTTTTGCTAAGAAATCAGCGTCGTTGAGATCCGTAATGCCAAGGATCAAGAACTTGGTCTCCGATACCACTTATGATACGAATTCTTACTTGTGATGCGAATTCTATATCGATACAGTGGGAGGCTGTTTTGACCAGCGGAAGCTATTGACAAGGAACTGTCGGGAATTGATAACAACAGTTCGCTACATCAATAAGACTGGCTAGTGGTACACACCACGCGACAGGAAATGACGATAGTAGCTCGATACAGCAACAAGATAGGAACTGGCCGAAGAAAGATGACTCAAAACAGGCAACCTCCAAACAGCGGCACTCGAAACAGCAAACTTCGGTCGGGTGTTAATGAAAACAGGAAACAAGTTCGAACGATCGAACAACACTTGATGCAAAATCCTGAACAAGTATAACCATGTATCGACAACAAGAAGAGTATCGAAATAGTGCAGAAACATTTGTTTTTATCGAATTAGACCTATAATTCGATAAAGTGATTTCTTCTCAAGACCTACTGAGAATCAATCAGATTAAGATTCGAAAACGCGTCGAATAATAATCAAAGTTTTGAAGGAAACTCGTCCAACACTTAAACAATACACAAGGTATGTTGTTTTATCATTCAAAATCTATCTCCTATTACAACTTCATCGCCACTATTTATAGGCAAAAGTGGCCTGATAAAATAATTTAAACTATTACAAGCTGTTCTTAAAATAATGAAAAGATAATAAAAGGTTCCCCATGTCACTTGCAAACAAAAGTAAAAGCTGGGTTGTCTCCAAGGTGATAGCCGCCTTTTACCAAGCATACTGCCGAGAATCCTTCTGCCTGAGATCGAGTAACAAACAAATACGAGAACACTTCTGTGGAAAAATAGATAACACAAGATTTGTCGGGGTTGTTAATCCCGGGCTTGAATGCTCTCGCGAAATGTTATTAATAAATATATTGACGAGTACAAATATTAATGTTAGAATCTATTACAATGAGTGTAAAGACTTCTAGTTATCTAAGCTGTAGAGCGCGTAGATTGCCGGAAGAACCAGATATGTAGATCTGTGAGTTCTTGCTTGGGATGTATGATAAGTGTATATGAATATCACTATGAATGTATAAGTGATTGCCAGATGAATCTTTGATTCTCTTTCTGTGTGTATTTTGCACTATATTCACGGTAATAATCGCATCGTCCTCTGACACCTGTTGTGAGCCTCCTATTTATAGGAGACAAAGCTGATGAGACCTCTCCGGCGATCGCGGGCGACCGCCGTTTTCTATATTATAATAAGATGGCCGATCGTCCCGTCACGTGAGGTTGTTCCCTTAAAGTCTGGGGATGTTGCTGGTGGCCAGCTGTGCGAGCCAATGGGAAGCCAACACGCGTCCTGGGTCGCTGTCCGGGGAGGACCCACTTTGTACCTTTCGGCGGCCCTGTCGGTAGGTGAGGTAGGTGACAGGCTGGGGTCAAAGGTCCTATCTGTCGGCGCCCTTTGTGGATCTGCACGTGGGCCACCGTCCAAGATTTGGTCTTCGACGACTTTGACGGATGTTGGATCCATACGTGGCAGGAGACGATCGTCTCTGGTTTGGTCATCAAAGACGATCGCCAGATATCAAAAGACGATCGCTGCGTACCAAAAGACGATCGCCGTATGTGCCGATCGTTGGGCGTCTGCCCAGGGTATGTCTTCTATGGTTGGTTCTCTGATTTCTTAGGCCGATCGCCATTGAAGCGTATTAATCGCCGCACAACAGCAACTATTGGAGATGAGTTTAGATCTGTAAATATGCAAGATCGCATAACTCACATGATAAATAATTCTGGCGCCTTTATCACCCTTCCCGGTGGTTTTGGCACTCTTGAGGAACTTTTTCATATGGTTACCAGAGCTCAGCTAAATGTTCATCAAAAACCAATAGGTCTGCTTAATGTCAATGGTTTCTTTGATGGTTTACTATCTTTCATCGACTACTCTGCTGAAAAGGGTTTTATTTCCGAGCGTGCTAAACGAATCATAGTCGTTGCAACAACACCAGAAGAACTAATCAAAAAAATCATTGAATTTGTTCCTCAACCAGATCCAGCTCTAGCTAAAATTATCTGGATGGAAGATTTTACCGTGAGAAAACGAAAAGTGGATTCATTCCTTTCCCATTGATAACCCATGTCGGACCTCTTGCAGTTTTTACTTTCTGTTGTGTGTAAAAATCGTTCTAAATGATGGCAGCTTAAGGAGTTTCTTTTTGAACTCTTGACGCGCATCTATTCGCGATTTATGTATTGTTATTTTATTGCTGTAATTTTTATTGTTTGTTTTTTTTATATAAAAGCATTGATGGCAGCGTAAGGCGACTCTTCGGACTTTCTTGAAGCGCATCTTAAAAATTGTGTTATACTTCCGAGTATATTTTATTTTCTTTTGTTGTTTGTCTCGTATATTTATTCACTTGCAGATTCTAAAAGGCGTTAGCTCAAGCAAAACTTTCATAACAGGGAGTATTCTGCTTTTCTTCATTGCTTTTTATTTTATTTTTTTATTTTTTCTATTTTTTTTAAAATTGAGGACAGTTTTATTTTCAAGTTTAGGGGTGGTATGTTTTAATTATTTTGGTGTGTTGGTATTTTGGTGTGTTTTGATTATTTTGGTTATTTGCCTTAATTTTTTTAGTATATATATATATATATAGTATTTTGATATGCGATTTCTAGATCTGGCCATAACACCAATAAGTTAGCTATATACAAGCTTCTAAAATCGTTTTAACCGGTAAAAAAAATTGTATATTCCAAAAATTTTTGAGCCTTAATCTCTCTTTCCAAGCCTTGTAGTTATCATTTAAAATCGAGTCATTCGTTACCTTGAGAAAAGAAGAATTAGTCGGTTGATGAAAAATAGAAATGGAATTTACTTAATTTGTGGAGTTTTAGATTTTTCATGCTTAACTAATAAATGATTTTCTGCAAAAATTCTATTCCCTACAAAAAAGCAGTCATTGGTGAAAAGAGCTACACGTTAGCAAATAACGGTGTGAAAGCTATCACCTAAAAAAATGGAAATAGTGTTGGTGAAAAGAGCTACACGTTAGCAAATAACGGTGTGAAAGCTATCACCTAAACAAAAAAAAGATAGAAAATGTGTTGGTGAAAAGAGCCACACGTTAGCAAATAACGGTGTGAAAGCTATCACCTAAAAACAAATGGAAATTGTATTGGTGAAAAAGAGCTACACGTTAGTAAAAAACGGTGTGAAAGCTATCACTAAGGGATGTAGTTTATAAGCAGATTTGAATTAATTAGCGGCTGAATTTCAATACACTCAATTTCGTGAAAAATCACAATATTTGATGACGCCAATGAAATTCTTCTTCATATTGAGTCGAAAAATAAACGAGTGATCGAGAGCAACCATTAAAGGGGAGTCGTGTGTGGCACGAGTGGGAAAGAAATAATCAACCTTTTGGGGAGAAACCTTGCATTTTGGAATTACAAAATAAAACCGTGTTTTAACTTCAAAATCATTAGTAGATTTATTTTGAATCTTGATTCATTTCTATCGACTGTATAAAGCTGGTTATTGTGTATTAATGGCATTTTGATCAATTATCCTCTTTATATATATAATTATTTTTCTTAATTTGTGTGTGTATTATTTTTCTTATTTTGTGTCTTATTTTTATTTTTTATTTTATTTTTAGCGTGAATAATAAAGAGTCTTGCTCGGGACTAGCAAGAATTCAAGTTTGGGGGTGTGATAAGTGTCAGTTTTATACAGTTATCCATGATTTGTATCGATAAATTTCACCCATAATTGAGCTAGTCTATTCGTTTTTGCTTTTAATTAATTAGTTTTTAATAATTTTATTTTTATCGGATGAAGATGTAAATCTAGTCTTAATCGGATTGAATTACTGATTTACTCAAGAAATAACATGTTTATAAAATATTCACTTTGTTGAATTTTTTTATGTATTCATGTTGTAGGGCTTTCCGAGACGAGTTCGGCAGTCTTTCCGGATTCAAAATCAGAGTTATATATCAAAAGTTATCATCCGAAGAACATTTGGGGCAAAAACACAAAGGCTAAGAAATTCTGGGCTGAAAATGAAGTCTGAAACTCCATACGGCCGTAACTCTTGGCAGATTATTGATCATTGCCTAATTTTTTTATACTTTTGGTCTATTATTGAGGGGATGGCTGGCATTGATCCGATCTAATGTAATAATGCTGGAGTTTTGGAGCTATTAGACGACTTTAGGTGTATAAATAGACCCATTAGATCCATCATTAATCATTCATCTTATAGTTTTTCCACTTTTTGTAATATTTTCTTTTTGTGTGAAGAACACACTTGTGTTCTTGAGTGATTTGTGTAATAGTGGTATAGCATATGTTGTTGAGGGAGTTTATTGCTTCTTTCTCCTTTATCTACTAAGGGAGTTAGGATCAATTCTTTCTCTTCTTCAACTAATAATGACCACTCAAGCTTGTACTATATTAAATAAACCCTTCATGGGCTAAGTTTACCTTAGTTGGGATTATATACAAGGTTAGTCATGTTATTTAAGTTTGTATAAAGATCTATTATGGAATACTTATTATTGGGTGTGATTTTCATTGTTTTACCAATCTTTATTTATTTGGCCAATAAATGATGATATTTATGGTCTTCATATGTTTCGAAAGAAAATATGTTTGATTAGATCAAATGATCTTCACTCTAAGTTGTTCTAGGGGATAGAAATATACATCTAGACCTTAGATGGTTCTTTGAGTTATTTTCATAAAACCTAATGCTATGTATTGAAGCCAATCAACATAGAAATATAGTGGATTGATTCAATATATAAGGGGCGTTTTATAGTTCTAAAGAGAAACCATCTTTTTAAGGAAAATCGAATCTACACAACATAATAAGTAAATTCATCTTATGATCTCCTATACATCTTCTATAACTAATGATGAACTAAGTTTGTAATCCCAACTATTTCATTATATCTTTTATTAATCTATTATTAGTGCAATCTTTCATTTCCTTGAATATTAGAACTATTATTGCATTTTCTTTGCAATTATTAAACCAAACTCTTAAATTGTGTGTTTCAATCATATATATCTCCATAACAAATAGATTAATAGTGTATAATTTAACATATAACCAAACTTCCTCGTGGGATCGATAAACCGGACTAAAATAGTCCACTTACTACTTGATACGATATCGTGCACTTGCGATAGTTACACTAAAGACGTGTCAACAACCCCGACAAATCTTGTGTTATTTACTTCCCCACGGACGTGCTCTCGCATTTTGTTTGTTACTCGACCATTCCAGCATATCATCTCCGGATAATATTTTGGGTAACAATTGGCGCTAGAAGAAGGGCATCTTAACCTTCATTTTCATTCCGACCGTCCCGAAGAACACTCACTATTCTCCGGGCATATACTTGAAGAAACACTCACTGTTCTTCAAAGAAAAACCTTCAGAATCATGACGTCTGCCACCACATCGAAGAGAGCCACTCTCCGATCCGCCGGACGCCTTATTCCGGCTCAATTCGAGCCCCAGTCTACGGCAGAGGGTAGCCGCGGCGACGCGAGAATCTCGATCCCGCCCCTGAGGGACGGCCCCAACCTCTCGCTCGACCAGTTCCAAACCGCGGAACAGATCGAGGAGGCTATGGCCATCCTAAGGGAGCGACGGAGAGACTACGCAGCGCCCGCTATAACCCCCTCGGCCATCGGCCGCGCGGGCAAACGGAAGCTCAAGGGTTACTGGTCGAGGGATCGTCAGAAAGCCCCGATTCACGAGAAAAGGCTCTCGCGAGGTGGGACGGTTCCGTTTTCAGCCGCCTAGGAAGCGATCCATCATGGCGTCCGGGGCATTCTGGCCCCAACCACGAGACGACGGAATCCGAGTCCGTCACTAGGAGTTCGGCAAACCCAACTCCCAACCAAATACAGGTCAACCGTTTGGACCCCATCCGCCGAAGAGTCGAGCCACGCGGCAAGGACATCATCGACAGCGGTGCCAGGGGGTCAGTACTTGATCTCCTCGGCCCCCGCTCCGAGCGCCTAGCTGCGAGCAGCCGGCCGCGGCGATGGCCGCTATGCAGCGCCAGATCGACGAGATGAAAGAGCTCATGGAAACTGGGGCAAGCGCCAATATAAAGATCATCGGACCGACTGAGCCACTCGCGGTCCACATCGAGCTTGCCCCCGTGCAACCAAGGATCCCCCCTCCCAAAACACCCTTGTATGAAGGGAGATCGGACCCCGAGACTCACCTAAGTAAGTTCCGGATCTACATGACCGGGTGTGGGGCATCAGACGCGACCAGGTGCCGAATATTCCCGTTGACATTGGGCGATCTGGCTCACAGGTGGTACATCTCACTGCCACCGCAATCGGTTAATTCCTTTGAGAAACTGGCGAGCGACTTCACATCATTCTTCGTCGCCAAGGTCGCCAGACCAGAAGGCCCCCACCGCATGATGAAAATCAGGCAGGGGGAAGACGAGACCGACGCATATTACATCGACCAGGTGGATGAAATATACCCTCCTAAAAAGAAGTTTCGTCCCGAAACTTAAAACAAGTTGGGAGAAGCAATATCCCGCCGGCAAAACTCAACGAGATACACAAGAAACGCGTAACTTACGCCCATCGAAAAATGTTACAAGCAACGCAAAGGAATATACAACGTGAAAACACGCTCCACGACGACTAACATAACGCCCCCGGTAGAGACATAATAAAATCAACAAGTGACAAGCGTCATCAAACAGATAGTACAATCAAGTCGATTATCTGAACAATCACAAAACACAACGAACGAAAATCAATACAGTTGACCAACCCAACGGTTCATCAATCAAAACTTGAGCCAAACGCTGAACAAATACGGAATTCCACCGCCCAAGGGTTGGAAGATCGAAACGAGACTAATTTCCCGAAGAGTCTGAACGCTCAACAATCACGAGACGAGATCAACAAAAACCGAACAATCAAACGATCGAACCATAACGGCCGAGACAACAAAAATCGAACAATCATGTTCGAATCACGAAGAACAATAAAATTCAAACAACAACTCCAAGGTTCACAAGAATCGAACCGAATTCGGAAAAGTCACAGCGATAACCAGATTGAATCAAAACAAGATCACAGCTCGTCCGAATGATGAAACCGAAATACAGAACAAGTTCAGAATGTATCAACGAACACGAGCGAGTCGATAGAATTGAGAAAGAAAAAATGCAGAAGCCAAAAATAATACAGGTATTATATTCAACCTCTTCTAAAAGAAGTGTTGTCCCCGAAACTCACAACAACGAAATCAAGGTGATGACACAACAAGCAACCGACAAAAACATCCTTCGAAGGCCTCTCAAAGCCGATTCTGATAACTGTGCTGAAGCGCGAACTCCGAAAGTCTCGGTAGCCAATTCGCAAAACTGAATTCGGTGTCCCTCCAGTCCACACTTGAAATGTGTTACCGACGAGAAGGACAATTTACACATGCATGCCCCGGCACATCACGGTTGAAACGCCTCGGCTCGGCATACCAAAAATACAAATGCTAGATACAATGGGGCATAACGTCGCAAAACAACATAGCGGAGATGCCAACTCAGCACAACAAAGAGTCATAACACATATATACAATGATTACCATCATAAAGTAATACACACACAAACACTACAACAACGACGGTATTGTTCGGCGACCTCAACGGCCCGAACAATAACCAGCACATAATTACAAACATCATGAAACAATCACACATGTACACAAACGTACAAACCCAAGCTTTAACAACTCACACAGATGAGATAACACGCAATCCACCACGAAATGACAACATTAAAGATCGTCATCACACCTCCCACAAAGGGCTAACAAAGCATATGCATGGCGAACGACTCGATGTTCATACCACCAATTCAATCACAATTCGGAGGGCTAACACCCTAACAACAATACCAACATCATACATTGATGTTGAGTATCATTTTACAAAAAGTTGAACAAACATCATTGTCGAGACTTTGAAAATCATCTTTCCGTTTGAACAAAAATGAGGACACTTTTCTTTTAGTGAAAAACTTTAAAAAATATTCGACCCTCAGGTCTAAGCAAAGCATTTCCAAAATTACTGGAAAGAAAAAATATATATTTTGGTCCTCAAGGTAGAAGAATTTTGAAACAGATAGTTGCTCTAGTAGGCGCCTTGAAAATACAATTCATTTAAAAGTACGTCTCGAATTTTATTTTCTAAGATACTCAAGGTTTTCGAAAATCTATTAGTCTAGAATGCATAAAAACTCACATGTAACAATATTCACTTACATACAATCATAATACACGCACCAACTCGCTCAAAATCAAGACAACACCTGTCTTTTACCGGAAACAACAGTCAAATATCACAGTCAAAAGGACGTAAATAGTGACAACACTTCTCATATAAATGATACATGAGTCACATAAACGCATCACGAAACCGAGAATCCACATAAAAATTCCATCACTTAACACAAAATCAAACAAATAGCTCGTGTCACACGAGGCACAATATAAAGAAAGGAGACTTACATCTACAGGTCGCACGAAGATGATGATCGCCCCACGATACTAATCATGACCAACCAACTCAGACGACGCGTCACGACACGACTCAGTCAGACAAAATCCGATGAGACAAAACTCAACAAACATCACTAAACCCGACAGCCTAGGTTTCCACAACCTAAGCTCTGATACCATTTATGTAACACCCCCAATCCGCTCAGGGATACTACACGCCGTAGAACCTTTCCTCAAGGATCTACCAGGCTGGTAACAACAAATGAACAACTCGACAATGCCTTTGAGGCTACGATGACTCAGTAGACCGATTTTATCTTTCAATAAAAACATACAACTCGATTACAATACTTGTCGACGCAGGGGTCGAATACAACACACTCCCGTACAACGGGGAAAGAATACTGCAGCAGAAATAAAATACCACTAAACCAATATAACATCAAACGGGTCCTCGTGTGATTAGTATCGTTCATCTTTCATCATCCTTCGTGCCGACCCTGTGTTATGCTCCCAAACCTGAATGCAAAAACAGACATCCACCCCCCGAATACTCGGGGGTTAGCAAAACTCCACTGTTTTGCTAGTGCAAGAACAAAGTGCAAATACGAGCCATACAATACAAGTTCCCGAGGCAATAGTTTGGGTAAAGCATTCTAAAACCAAAAGATCACAAATAAAGGGAAACAATTTATAAAACAGTTTAAAAATGCCATCGAGAGTTTTAGTAGAAAACAATTTAGGATTACCGAATCCTTCTCTTTCCAAAATCAACAGGGGTCACAGCCCAAAGGTTTTGTTTTCGCAAATAGAAACCAACAGCAATTCACAGGGTTAAAACCCACGTCACGTGTCCTCGGCGGACATAAAATCAATATAATATAATCGCCCAAGATACGTAAACCTTGGTCACCAAAAATACAACACCAACTCGTGAATCCAGGGCTATACCATTGGATTCCCTTCGTGGCCCCGTCGGACCCTCCCAAGGTGAGCAGAATGCGTTTTCGAAATCATATACACCAACTCGTGAAGTTTTACTCGTGAATCCAGGGCTATACCATTGGACTCCCTCCGTGGCCCCGTCGAACCCTCCCGATGTGAGCAAATACATTCACAAAACAAACAACCGCACTCGTGAATCCAGGGCTATACCATTAGAATTCCCTCCGTGGCCCCGTCGGACCCTCCCGAGGTGAGCGAAAATGCATGCACACAAATTAGCATATCACACCAAACATATCCAAGAAATCCACCCAAAGACAACAACGCAAGGCACGACACAATTGTCAAATCACAACGCACCAAAAAGAGAATATATGTATATATATTATCAAAGCACAACAACAACAACAAGCGAATTCACAGGGTTCACGTAACCATCCACAAAACACAACATTTACAAAACTCATGCGTTTTGAGGGAGGGCCTTTAACAAGGCTAACCGAATTCTTGAAAGTTCAATTCAAACGATTAAATAAACACATAGAGATGATCACTAATTATCATATCCATAAAACAAGAATTATATGAACAAGGTACTTGCCTCGAAATCGGCACGCAAGTACTCCAACGAACACGTTTCAACCGGGATGCTTCGAAAATGCCCAATGCTATCGAAAAGGAAGACGACAACGAACGAAAGGGTTCAACATGGTTTCTTGTTGAGAAACTCGACCCTAACAACATATAATTAATAAATCAACGATCATACGAGGAAGAATAAATGTAGAACGTACGAAAACCCCACTATGACATTCTACCGGACACCTTCAAGGCGTCAATCAAGAACTCGACCAAAACAACGAATCGATACGATCCAACCATGGAATAACAAGGGAAATGATAGACTACAACTTAATAATCAATAGTCCATTAATAATATAAATTATTACGGATCAAATAGACGAAATCCAACAAAAACCATAATTTTCCCAAAACTAGATTTGTAGGAAATCTAACCTTGATTCGGTCGATCGGAGGAGGTTATGGGATGAATAATCGATGTTAGAAACTCAAGAACTTCATGGATTGATAGATAAACAACATCTAATCACGTACTCCAATCCCCAGCCGCAGAAGGAAATGAGAGGGATGAGAAAAATGGGTGTAAACCCGTCTGCTCGATCATATATACTGCCCAGCGATGCACGAGCAGGCACGTACGAGCGGCCGGTCGTGCGCCGGGTCGTGCGCGTCCACTGCCAGCAAATTGTCGGGACGCATGAGCACTGGGCACGAGCACTCGCTCGTGCGTGTGCAGTCAGGGCTGTACGAGCACCGGATCGTGCGCGCAGCTCGTGCGCCATGCTCGTGCGTGCCTGGCAGGTCCCTGCCGCACATGGCCGGCCAGTGCCTAGCCGCCAAGACTCGACGACTCGAATTCCCGAAAACGCACGAAACGAACACGACGAAAAGCTCTCGGACAACAAATCGATCCGAAAAGAAATACCATGCAACAATTAATCGCACGCGACTATGAAAAGGGTCAAAACAATAAATACAAATGTGGATACCCACAACTTTGGGTAAATTACAAAATAGCCCAAAACGCCCGAGAATCACGATACGTGATCGAATAACCAAACCAAAGTTAACAACACGTCTAACAAAGTTAAACGGACTTACGGGAAACTCGAAACAGCAATTTCGAACGAGATTCGCAAGAATCGAACTCAAGTGCGGAAAAGTCGCCAAAAAGTATGGAACTCAACAAAACGACACCGAAACAAACTCAGATGACAAAAAGTGCAGAATTAATCATTCTCAAAATGACGAAACGGTCATGAAAGAGTCATCAAAATGGACTTTTGCCGAAAAAAAATTAACGGAAATCGAAATTACGGGTATTAAAATTAGAACTTGGCTGAACTTGTTTTGCCGGATTACTTCCTTCGGCCGTGAGTTTAGTTGTAGATGGTTCGGTCTTCCATGAAGTGGCCTTTCCGTTTGAGGTATTTGTTTTCGGGGCTGACCTCCAAGTAGAATTTTGAGGAGTGGTTCAAACATTACCTCATCTTTTGATTTGATTTTCAATTTTTGTGGCCATATGTACCATATCTTCCACTTCAACATAGTGATGTAACTCCACCATGTTTTGTATTTCTCGGTTTAGTCCCACTAGGAACCTTGCCATGGTAGCTTCTCAGTCTTCTTCAATATTGGCTCGAATCATTATTATTTCCATCTCTTTAAAGTATTCTTCAACGGTTCGAGTACCTTGTCGTAGTGTTTGCAATCGGTTATAGAGTTCCCGATAGTAGTGACTTGGAACAAAACGTCTTCTCATAACTGCCTTCATTTCTTCCCAAGTTTCAATAGGTGGTTCGTGGTTCCTTCTTCGGTTGTTCAACAATTGATCCCACCAAATAATGGCATAATTAGTAAACTCGATGGCTGCCATCTTTACTTTCTTTAGGCCCGTATAGTTATGGCATTCGAACATAAGTTCGACTTTTCTTTCCCAATCAAGATAAATTTCGGGGTCACTCTTACCTTGGAACATAGGGACATTTAACTTGATATTCCCCAAGTTTCCATCTTGTCGATTGTCGTTTCTTTGATCATGGCCTCTTCGAAACCTCCTTGGGTTTCTATCGGTGTCTTCTTCATCCGAATAGTCTTCGTCTATTTGCACGTTCGGAAGTCTTCGAGGAAGAATTGGTCGTCGTACTTGTGGTTTTTCTTTTTGATGAAATGTTTCCATCTTTGCATCAATTATTTGTTCAAGTTGTTTCATCATCAACTTCATATCAAACTTTGGAGATGAATGAGATGATCCTCCGATATCCGACATGATGTTATGAAGTTGTTTCGTTGGTATGAAAAAAAGGTGATGAAGTGTTATGAAAATATAGTAAGGTGGAACGTAGGGTTGGACCTTGGCTTCGATGCCAAATGATATGAGCTTAGTTATGATTGATTCATTTTCAAAGGTGATATGAACATGGAAAAAACGAAGTGATATGAAAATGTTGGAGTGATATGATAATATGATTTTTAGTTGGAGTAGGATATGACTTCGAGTAATTCGAAAGCGTAGTTTGATGTATAATGGGCTGAAATGTAACGTAACAAGTAGGGATGTAAAATTTATGGAAGATAATCAGTCCTCAACCCTATGAATCACAAAATGCGAACTCTAGAAAAAAATTCTAGAACCCAACAAATATACGTAAGTAGAACTTTAGAATCAAGGTGAAAAAGAACACTTTGGGTGAAGAAACGAAGAGTGCTTTGTATAGTAGTAAGAAACCGAACTCAAGAGTGATAAAAAACTCAAGTAAACACAATGTGTATTAAGATATCAAATCTAATTTTACAAATCCGAAAATGGCCTTTAAATAGGTGCCATTTTAAGTTTAATTCAAACTAAAATAAAATAAAAAAAGATTACATTTGACAAAGGAATAAAGCATGAAGAAAATGGTGAATCTCTCTCACATAGCAACGGTCATGAGCTAATTTTTCAAATGTAATGGTCATGTGGTGGAAGAAGTCTTTTCTTGCTAGATTCTCTTGAGAAGACTTTAATCATACTCATGACTTTGGATAAGACTTCTTTAATCACACAAATGACTTTGATGATGGAGTGAACGGCTATATGGAAATGGAGATGCCAAAACTTCTGTATTTCTTCTTCAAATGGTGGGGCCGAATGTAACTTCAAATGCAATGGCTATATAGTAGTTGGTGGAGCTGAATTATCTTTCTTCAAAGTCTCCTTTCAAATCCTCTTGCTAGATACACTTTAAGACAAATGAGATCACAATGATGAAGACTTGAGTGAGGAAACGGGTAGTAGAATTGTAGGGCTGAACTATCTATCTTCAAAGTCTCCTTTTCTTCCGGTATCTTGATGATGTTGACGATCACTTCGCTTTTAGGGTCCATCTCGATTGGTTTCTTAGCCAATTCTCTATTCCAAATGATTTGTACAAGTCCGTTGATTGATTCCTTGAATTGTTTAGCTCTTGCTCTTGTGACTGGACCGATGGGTATTTTAACTGGGTCCGGAGGATAATCCAGTGGGTTCTCATCATTCCCTTCCTCTCGAGAAGGATTTGCCCTCAAATCCGTTTCGTCCCCTGCATCAAAACAGCTTAAGTCAGCTACATTAAAAGTAGTACTAACATTATACTCACCTGGTAACTCCATCTTGTAGGCATTATCGTTGACGCGTTCCAGGACTTGAAAAGGACCATCTCCTCGGGGGAGTAGCTTAGATCGTCGTTGTGCTGGAAATCTTTCTTTTCTCATATGCAGCCAAACCCAATCCCCTGGTTCGAATGTTACCTTACGGCGCCCTTTGTTGGCTTGCTTGGTGTATTGTTCAGTTCTCCTTTCAATATTTAGGCGTGTCTGCTCATGTATTTTCTTGACGAACTCGGCCTTCTTAGCACCGTCTAAGTTAACAAACTCAGAAATAGGCAAAGGAATTAAATCCATGGGCGTTAAAGGGTTAAAGCCATATACAATTTCGAACGGAGAATATTTAGTAGCTGAATGTACCGATCGATTATATGCAAATTCAACGTGAGGGAGGCTTTCTTCCCATGTTTTGATATTCTTTTTAATAATTGCTCTTAATAAAGTGGATAATGTTCTGTTAACAACTTCAGTTTGTCCGTCTGTTTGGGGATGGTAAGTAGTTGAAAATAGTAGTTTTGTGCCCAGTTTTCCCCACAAAGTTTTCCAAAAATAACTTAAAAATTTTGTATCTCGATCAGACAAAATTGTCCGAGGCATTCCATGTAGTCTTATTATTTCTCTAAAGAATAGATTTGCGATGTGTGAAGCACTATCAGTTTTGTGACATGAAATAAAGTGTGCCATTTTTGAAAACCTATCAACTACCACAAAAATTGAGTCTTTTCCGTTTTTACTCCTTGGTAGTCCTAGAATGAAATCCATTGATATATCTACCCATGGTTCGGTAGAAATAGGTAAGGGTATATATAGTCCATTTGGTAACACTTTTGATTTAGCTTGTTTACAGGTTATGCATCGACTACAAATTCGTTCAACATCTCATTTCATATCTGGCCAATAAAAATACTCATGTAAAATAGCTAAAGTTTTTGCTATCCCAAAGTGTCCCATTAAACCACCGCTATGTGCCTCATGCACAAATAATTCCCGTAATGAACAAGCAGGGATACATAACTGATTTCCATGAAACAAATAATCATTATGTTTGTAGAATTGTCCGTGAGCTGTTTGTTCACATCCTTTGTAAATTTGCCCAATTCATTGATATACAATTCTTTAATATGTTCAAAACCGAGCAATTTAGCATCAAGAGTGGAGATAAGTGTATACCTTCATGAGAGAGCATCGGCGACCACATTTTCCTTATCCTTTTTGTAACGAATAACATATGGAAAAGTTTCAATAAACTCTACCCATTTAGCGTGTCGTTTGTTGAGTCGATGCTACCTTTAAGGTGTTTTAGCGATTCATGATCTGTGTGAATCACAAATTGTTTTGTCCATAGATAATGCTGCCACGTTTTCAAAGCTCTTACCAACGCATAGAGTTCTTTGTCGTAGGTCGGATAGTTGAGTGTAGGACCACCCAATTTTTCGCTGAAGTAAGCTAAAGGTTTCCCTTCTTGCATTAATACAGCTCCTATTCCTGTTCCTGAAGCGTCACATTCAATCTCAAAAGATTTAGAAAAATTAGGGAGGGATAATACCGGGGCCTTAGTCAGTTTTTCCTTTAATAGTTGAAAGGCCGTTTCTTGAGCTTCTCCCCAGTGAAAGCCTACAGTCTTTTTCATTACTTCAGTCATAGGTGCGGCTATGGAACTGAAATTTGGTACAAACCTCCTGTAGAAACTTGCTAAACCGTGAAAACTTCTTACTTCTCCTATATTCTTAGGACTTGACCATTCTTGGATGGCTTTAGTTTTCTCGTCATCTACTTGAATGCCCTGAGCACTAACAATGAATCCCAAAAGTACTAGTCTATCTGTGCAAAAAGTGCATTTGCTTAGATTAGCATATAAGTTTTCCTTCTTAAGTACCATTATTACCATTCGGAGATGTTCAACATGTTCTTCCAAATTCTTGCTATATATAAGTATGTCGTCAAAATACACAACTACGAATTTTCCTAAATAGCCACGCAAAATATGGTTCATTAAACTCATAAAGGTACTAGGGGTGTTAGTTAAACCAAATGGCATAACCATCCATTCGTACAGTCCGTATTTAGTTTTAAATGCAGTCTTCCATTCGTCTCCTTCTTTCATCCTAATTTGGTGATAGCGACTTTTAAGATCAATTTTAGAGAACACGCTAGAACCGTGTAATTCGTCTAACATATCATCTGAGCGAGGGATAGGATGTCGATACTTTACCGTAATATTGTTTATAGCTCGACAGTCAACATACATCCTCCAGGTTGAATCCTTCTTCGGAACGAGTAGCACGGGTACAGCACAGGGGCTTAGACTTTCTCGTACATGTCCTTTTTCCATTAGCTCGGTCAATTGCCGCTGAATTTGTTTCATTTCATTCGGATTACTCCGATAAGCTGGCCGATTAGGAATTGGTGCACCGGGAACAAAGTCTATCTGATGTTCAATTCCACGGATGGGCGGTAAACCGAGTTGAATTTCTTCGGCAAACACATCCTGGTATTCCTGCAAAAGAGACACAACAACATCATGCAAAGAGCTTTTAAGCCCGTTATCGGTTAGTAGTGTTTCTTTAAATACGATAACAATCATGGGCTGTTTTTCTTTTATTGCCCTTTTAATTTCTCCAGCCCTAGCATAGAGGCTGATTTTCGAACTCTTTTCTTTCTTTTCCTTAGTCTCGACTACTCCTTTTGGTACATTTTCAGCTTTTAATTTGAGTTGATCTTCGTAGACTTGTTGCGGAGTTAACGGGGCGAGGGTAACTTTGCGCTGTTAGAATTCGAACGAATACTTATTAGTGTATCCGTTGTGAGATACTTTTCTGTCAAATTGCCAGGGTCGACCCAACAACACATGTCCGGCTTGCATTGGCACTACATCACATAATATTTCGTCTTGATATTTGCCGATTTTGAATCCCACTTACACTTGTTTGGTGACTTTTGTTTCGCCACTATTGTTCAACCATTGCAATTTATATGGTTTCGGATGTTTCAAAGTGGTTAATCCGAGTTTTTCCACCAACACGGTACTTGCAACATTTGTACATGATCCTCCGTCTATAATCATGCTGCACACCTTATCTTTAATGTAACATCTCGTGTGGAAAAGATTCTCCTGTTGTTCATTTGGTTCGTTTTTAACTTGTATGCTTAAAGCACGTCGAGTGACTAAAGTGAGGGCTGCCGGAATTTCATCTCCGGAACCTTCGTCTCGGGGTTCGTTTTCTTCAGTGTCACTTTCGGATTCGATGTCTCCGTTTGGTCTTATTACCATGACTCGTTGATTTGGACAATTATTGGGGTAATGTCCTCTTCCTCTGCAATGATGACATTGAACGTCTCGACTTCTATTAAAATTAGAACTTGGCTGAACTTGTTTTGCCGGATTACTTCCTTTGGCCGTGAGTTTAGTTGTCGATGGTTCGGTCTTCCATGAAGTGGCCTTTCCGTTTGAGGTATTTGTGTTCGGGGCTGACCTCCAAGTAGAATTTTGAGGAGTGGTTCGAACATTACCTCGTCTTTTGATTTGATTTTCTATTTTTGTGGCCATGTGTACCATCTCTTCCACTTCAACATAGTGATGTAACTCCACCATGTTTTGTATTTCTCGGTTTAGTCCCGCTAGGAACCTTGCCATGGTAGCTTCTCGATCTTCTTCAATATTGGCTCGAATAATTATTATCTCCATCTCTTTAAAGTATTCTTCAACGGTTCAAGTACCTTGTCGTAGTGTTTGCAATCGGTTATAGAGTTCTCGATAGTAGTAACTTGGAACAAAACGTCTTCTCATAACCGCCTTCATTTCTTCCCAAGTTTCAATAGGTGGTTCGTGGTTCCTTCTTCGGTTGTTCAATAATTGATCCCACCTAATAATGGCATAGTAAACTCGATGGCTGCCATCTTTACTTTCTTCAGGCCCGTATAGTTATGGCATTCGAACATAAGTTCGACTTTTTTTTCCAATCAATATAAATTTCGGGGTCACTCTTACCTTGGAACATAGGTACATTTAACTTGATATTCCCCAAGTTTCCATCTTGTCGATTGTCGTTTCTTTGATCATAGCCTCTTCGAAACCTCCTTGGATTTCTGTCGGTGTCTTCTTCATCCGAATAGTCTTCCTCTATTTACACGTTCGGAAGTCTTCGAGGAAGAATTGGTCGTCGTACTTGTGGTTTTTCTTTTTGATGAAATGCTTCCATCTTTGCATCAATTATTTGTTCAAGTTGTGTCATCATCAACTTCATATCAAACTTTGGAGATGAATGAGATGATCCTCCGATATCCGACATGATGTTATGAAGTTCTTTTGTTGGTATGAAAGAAAAAGGTGATGAAGTATTATGAAAATATAGTAAGGTGGAACGTAGGGTTGGACCTTGGCTCCGATGCCAAATGATATGAACTTGGATATGATTGATTCATTTTCAAAGGTGATATGAACTTGGAAAAACGAAGTGATATGATAATATGATTTTTAGTTGGAGTAGGATATGACTTCGAGTAATGCGGAAGCGTAGTTTGATGTATAGTGGGCTGAAATGTAACGTAACAAGGAGGGATGTAAAATTGGTGGAAGATAATCGGTCCTCAAGCCTATGAATCGCAAAATGCGAACTCTAGAAATAATCCTAGAACCCAACAAATATACGTAAGTAGAACTTTAGAATCAAGGCGAAAAACAACACTTCGGGTGAAGAAACGAAGAGTGCTTTGTATAGTAGTAAGAAACCGAACTCAAGAGTGATAAAAACTCAAGTAAACACAATGTGTATTAAGATATAAAAATCTGATTTATTACATCTGAAAATGTCCTTTAAATAGGTGCCACTTTAAGCCTAATTCAAACTAAAAATAATAAACAAAGATAACAATTTGAAAAATGAGTAAACATGAAGAATTATGGCAAGACTTTTGAATGGAATATGGTAACGGATCTTTCCTTGCAACGGCTTCATGCATGGAGTTTGAAGAAGAGATCTCTCACCCCAGATTCTCTTTGATAACTTTGATGATGAAAGTGTGAAAATATGGGAAGACTTTGATGAATTGGTGAAAAATGGCTACGGCTATATGGTGATTTTTTTCAAATGTAATGGCTATGTTCTGGAAGAAGTCTTCACTTGTAGGGCTGAATTTTAATCAAATGGAATGACTATGATTTGGTAGAGTCGGACCGTTCTCTTCTCGTATTTTGATGATGTTGACAATTGCTTCCTTTTTAGGGTCCATCTCGATTGATTTCTTAGCAATTTCATTATCCCAGATAATTTGAACTAGTCCGTTGATTGATTCTTTGAATTGTTTAGCTCGTGCTCTTGTGACTGGACCAACGGATATTTTTACTGGGTCAGGTGGATAATCCAGTGGTTTCTCATCAAGCACGCCCTTAAGCAGGATAAAAATACAGGCCCAATAAATGTGAAGAGTAGATAACACAGACCAAATAAGCTGACAATGACCGGCCATGAACAGAGATCTACAAGCCCAGTCACTCAGCCGACCATCAATCCTGTCAAGCAAATGATTTTTTTTGCAGAGTCTTGGGTCATTATGGGTGATTTTAATGCTGTTCTGGACACTAGTGAGATCTTGGGGGGGGGGAAGCTCCTCACTCTGACGATGAGCCCCCCCTAGTGGAGTTCAGAGAGCTTTGTAGGCGTGCGGATTTTGAGACTCTTCCGATGGTAGGCTCTTGGTTCTCCTGGCATAACAAGAGTCTGTCTCCTCGATCTTTATGGAAACGCCTTGATAGGGTGTTGGGTAACTCGCAGTGGTTTATTGATCACGCTGATCGTACTTACTCTTGTGAGCTGCCGCGGACCTCTGATCATAGCCCCCTTATTCTGGGTCTTGATAGTTTACCTCGATGCAGAGGTAAAATGTTCAGATTTGATAATTTCCTGGCTGACTCTGAGGATTTCCTCCCGGCGGTTTGGGACATTTAGCGTCACCATATTGTGGGGGCCCCGTTTTATGCGATTTGTCGTAAGTTGGACGCCCTTAAGCCCGTTTTTCGCGCGATGAGGAAGAGGAAAGGGGATTTAGCATTGAATGTCGCTGCTGCTTCTTCATTCCTCTCTTCTTCTCAGTGTATTCTCAGGGACCATCCCTTAGACGATTCGGTTCTATTGTTGGAGAGATGTTGTCGGAGGGTTTTCTCAGTTGTTGTGGCCCAGGAACAGTCCTCGCTCAGGCAGCGTGCCAAGTTGGCTTGGCTTAAGGATGGGGATCAGTGTACTGCCTTCTTCTTCCGGCGGATTGCTTCTAGGCGAGTCAGATCTCGTATCTATAGACTTAATACGGAGGATGGTACTGAGTTGTTTGACCCTGCTCTTATTAAGAATGAGGTTGTTGGGTTCTATGAGAGACTGTTGGGTTACTCTAATCGGATTGTGCCTTTGTCGTTCAGCCAGGTTAGACCTTTTATTTCGGCTTCTCTTTCTCCTGATGAGGCGGTTCACATGGTTAGACCTATTACAGCCGATGAGGTTCGGTCTGTGTTCTTCGAGTTTGATAAGGACAAGGCCCCGGGCCCTGATGGTTTTAATGCTTTTTTTTTCCGGCAGGCTTGGCCGATTGTGGGGGGTGAGATTTCATTTGCTATTATGCATTTCTTTTCTACCGGGAAGTTTGTCAGGCAGATCAATCCTACGATCATTTCTCTTGTTGTGAAAGTAGCCTTGCCTAGGAGCATGTCGTATTTTAGACCGATCTCTTGCTGTAACTTATTATATAAGGCTATTTCGAAAATTATTGTTCACCGTATGCGTGATAGCTTGGATGCCTTGATTGACCCAGCTCAGACTGCTTTTATTCCTGGGAGAAAGATTAGTGATAATATCCTTCTTGCACAGGAACTTCTTCATGGTTATGGGCAGAGGGGGATGCCTAGACGGTGTGTGTTTAAAGTTGACCTTATGAAAGCTTATGAAACTGTTGAGTGGGATTTTGTGCTGATTGCTCTGCAGTGTATGGGTTTCCATCAGTCATTTATTGCCTGGATCAGGGAGTGCATCACCACTACTGCCTTTTCGGTATCCCTGAATGGTGATGCTGAGGGGATCTTTAGAGGTCGTAGGGGTCTTCGTCAGGGAGACCCCATCTCCCCTTATCTCTTTGTTATTGTTATGGGGGTGCTTCATGGTATTATTACTCGTGATATTGCTCAGACCCCGGGGTTTCGATACCACTGGAAGTGTGAGGCGACCCGTACTTTCATGCTCGCCTTTGCTGATGATCTCCTTCTTTTCTGTAATCTAGACGAGGTCTCTATTGGTGTTCTTAAGAGGAGTATTGATATCTTTAATTCTCTTTCGAGGTTGCGTGCTAACCCTGGGAAGAGTAATTTTTTTCTATCGGCGAGTGCTTTGGAGCAGGGGGGTCAGGTTGAGCAATTATTAGGGTTTCAGATGGGCCAGCTCCCTGTGCGGTACTTGGGGGTCCCTTTATCTTCATCGAAGCTCACGGTGGATCAGTGCTCTCCTTTGCTTGACAGGATTGATGGTCGGCTGAGTGACTGGGCTTGTAGATCTCTATCCATGGCCGGTCGTTGCCAGCTTATTCGGTCTGTGTTATCTGCTCTTCACATTTATTGGGCCTGTATTTTTATTCTGCCTAAGGGTGTGATTGCCCTAATTGAAAAGCGTTTAAGGCGTTTTCTTTGGAAAGGTTCGGGTGACTCTGGGCATGCTAAAGTGGCTTCGTCTAAGGTTTGCTTGCCTGTTTTGTGTGGTGGCCTTGATATTACTCCGTTGAGGGTTCAGAACCAGGCCCTTATGACCCGCCATATTTGGGCTCTCCTTGCTGGCTCTCCTCGTTCTATTTGGGTTAGCTGGGTTTTTTTGCATAGAGTTCAGCAGTGTTCGTTTTGGGATATTCCTATCTCTGCTGCATCTTCCTGGTATTAGAAACAGCTGCTGAAGTTGCGTCCGCTTGTCATGGGGGTGTTTCAGTATTCTGTTGGGGATGGCTCTTCCTTCCGTTTATGGTCGGATCCTTGGCACCCTATAGGTTTGATTAGGCATTCTCTGCCTAGAGCGCCTCTTTGGACTGGCATTGATGTGCATGCCCGTCTTGGCTCTGTTATTTCTGATGGTCATTGGGTTTGGCCGGTGGTAGATCGTTCCGAGTTTCAGCAGGTTGTTTCTGCCCTTCCTCCTATCATTGGAGGCCAGGATCGTATCTCTTGGAGACCGCATAGCTCAGGTTCATTTTCTTCCTCGTCCGCTCTTCGGTTCCTTAGAGCGTATTCTCCTTCTGTTCCGTGGGGCCCTCTCCTTCTTGGGCCCGGGAAGATTCCTAGGCACTCCTTCATCTTATGGTTGGCTATTCAGGAGCATCTGTCGATGATGGATAAGCCTTGGCTGCAGCATGAGGATGGTATTTACGTCCTTTGTGGGATGGCGGTAGAGTCTCATTCTCACTTATTCTTCATGTGCCCTTACTCTAGTAGGTGTATCTCTATTGCTAGGAGGGAGGTAAAATTTAGTTGGCCTCACTCTGAGTGGAGTACGGGTATTCTTTGGGCGGCTAAGAGGTGGAGAGGTAGGCATGTGGTTAACGTGGCATACTGTATTTTTTTAGCGGCGTTGGTCTACTTACTCTGGCAGGAGCGTAATGAAAGGAGATCCGGTCAAAGGCGTCGAGATCCCCACACAGTCACTTTTCAGGGGATTGGTCTTGTTCGGGACATTATCTCTCAGCGTTGGCCGCCTAATTCCTTATCTGCGGTCGCTGTTAGGCGTATTTGAAGGGTTGCTTGGTAGTTTCAGTGCAACTCTCTTTTATTTTTTCTTTTACGTGCTGTTGGTGCACCTTCTGTAATGGTTGCTTGGTACTGGTCAGCCTTGTTGGCCACTCTTATTTATTTAATGCAATTGACTTTTCCCAAAAAATCCTATCAAGCAAAGGAGAGCACTGAGCCGCCGTGAGCTTCGATGAAGATAAAGGGACTCCCAAATACCTCACAGGGAGATTGCCCATCTGAAACCCTAATAACTGCTCAACCTAACCCCCCTGCTCCAAAGCACTCGCCGAGAGAAAAAATTACTCTTCCCAGGGTTAGCGCGCAACCCCGAAAGAGAATCAAAATATTCCTTTTGCTTCTGTTTTGTTCGACTTAATCGACTCGTTTGTGTTCGTTGATATTTTCTAGACTTGTTCTATTCTTCACTTTTTGTTGTTCGAATGAGTTGCGGTATTGTTTCGGGTTAATACATTTGTCGTTATGATTCGGATATGGTTGTTCAACTGTGTTTTCTCGGCCGTTGTTGTCTCGACCGCTGTTGTTTCGATCGTTATTGTTCGATCATATGTTGTTCGGTTTTTGTTGATCTCGTATCATGATTTCTGAGCATTCAGATCACTTCGTAATTTCCTTAAGTTCGGGAAATTAGCTTCGTATTCAATCTTCCACACCTTTGGGTTGTTGGAATTTCGTATTTGTTCAGCGATAAACCCGTGTTTTGATTGCCGTGCTGTTTAGGTTGGTCAACCATATTGACCTTGTTTATTACGATTTGTGATCATTTTGGTATCGCTATATAGGTGGTAACAGCTACATGCTGCATAGGGTTCGTAGTGAGTTATCGGAAGTAGATAACGTGTGTAATCTGGGATCGTCTTGCGTAGATTGTTCATACCTTAAGTTTCGGGGACGAAACTTCTTTCAAGGGGGTTAGAATGTAATGCCCGAGATTTTCATTTTCGGTCTCTTTGAATTAATTGTCGTTTGGTGCTGGTTATTTTGCTTCATGTCGATTTATTGGATTTCATGTTTTGTAATATGCTGTTATTATTTTGAATCCTAGCTGGTGCGTTAGTGAAACCGAGACGTCGAACGTCTAACCGGACTTTCGGATTTGTCCACGGCTGAGTCACGGCTGCAAGCATGGCCGAGTCACGTCTGCAGGCAGGGCTTGTCGGTTATAGCCGTAAGGGCCTGCCGGTTACGGCCGTAACATACCGCGTTAATTGGGGCAGTGACTCGGGGGAGTGGCCGATTACGGCCGTAAGGTGTGACCTGGTTACAGTCATAACGTGTGGCCGATTATGCCGTAAGGAGTGGCCGGTTACGACCGTAAGGGGGTGGCCGGTTACGGTCGTAAGGATGCTACACAATCTGGGCAGAATATTTGGGAAGGCCGATTACGGCCATAATGGCTCGGCAGAATGACTATATAAGGCCCAACATCCGGGTCTTTGACCATTTTTCACAATTTCTCCTTCTCCTTCGCGATTCTTCTGCAAGATTTGAGGGTTCCGATTGGCAACATCTGGGAAGCTTGATTTGTGTTCATTATCATCATCAATCTATTCCTTGTCGTCCGGCTTGAGGTAAATCACTTGAACTTTTGAATTTGGGGAATTTTTGGGGTTTTGATGTGAATTCATCCTTTCAATCTGATTTAGTTTAGATTGTTGTTGGATTATGATAGTAAACTCGAAATCCTTTAGAATTCTTGAAGTTTTGTGGAATGATTTTGAGAATCCTTTCGTTAATCGATTATATTGGAGTATGCCTTCTAGATGTCTGACGAAATGCTCCAATGGGTAGAAATTAGGATGATCCCTATATTTTCAAAGTATTGTTGATTCATGGTGGTATTATTTTCGTAGTATTCGTGGGCTATCTAGTTCTTGGTCATTTTTGGAAGTTCGAGGGCTACCCGATCATGTCCGTTTGTTGTTCCGTTGCTCGTGGTATCGAGGCAAGTATCTTGCCTATACACTTCATGTTTCGTAGTTGTGATAGTCGATAATTGCCTATGTGTGTGATTGGATTGTTTTTAATGAACTTATATAAGAATCGGTATATTCTCGATAAAGGCTCTCTTTAAAATCTACTTATGTGTTGTTCTGAGAATGTGTATTAGTGGTGTGCATTGGAACATCTTCTTTGAGTATGGTACCGTTGTGTGTGGTTATGTCGATAGTGGACTTAAAGCTATGTCTTTTTGGCAAGAAGTGTGAGTGTGTGTGTGTGTGTATATATGTGTCTGGATATGTGTGTCATTGATAAGTACATGATGTTGTGTGATGTGAGTATGTGTCAGATATAGTGGCCGTTTCTAACAAGTACCTTGGCTTACAGTTGATGTGTTTCGGGGGAATGAATTCGTGAAATATGTTGTGAACTGTGATTTCAGAAATTGCGACGTGTGGTCGTGTGCCAAGTAAAACCAATGTGGGTCCCCTGGGTTCCGTAGACTGAGGCCTCTGCGGTTCACTTGGCAGGGTTTGTACAACCAGGGAGGCCTGACGAGGACTTTCTAGGGAGAGGTATGTATCTCGCGTGAGGTGCAGTACCTGTACATCCCCGTTGTTCTTTTGTGATGATATTGTTTCGATAATTGTGATATATCCGGAATATCACAACGTTGTAATTCTCGATGTGAGATACGTCATATGTAAGGTCTTGGTACTTGTCTAGAATGGCACCAGTATAAGTGTCGTATATGATTCGTTTCATGGTTGTGATATTTTGGCATAAAGATACGGGCCCTGTGATTGTTTCCGTGCATTGTGGTTTGGTTGTGTATCGAGTGTGACCATTGGGTTATTCACTCGAGTATGTGATGTGGATGATTGGGTCGTGGACCCTGTGCTTTTTGACCGGATTGGCATTTTTGAGCAAAAACAATTCTTTGGCGCGTGTCCCTATGTGGTTTTGTCAAGTTTAGAATTCATTAGTCCAGAAATGCTTTCCCAAAAATTCGCGAGAATCTTTAAATGCTTTTCAAAGAGTCTACATGTCTCATTCCAACTTTTTACGGTTTGAACTATTTTATCCAATGAAATATTGATATGAATTCAACACTTATGATGCGAATTCTCTATCGATACAGCGGGAGGCTGTTTTGACGAGCGGAAACTATCGGCAAGGAACTGTCAGGAACTGATAACAACGGTTCGCTACAGCAATAAGATTGGTTAGTGGTATGCGCCACGCGACAGGAAATGATGACAGTAGCTCGATACAGCAACAAGATAGGAACTAGCCAAATGGAAATGACTCGAGACAGGCAACTTCCAAACAGCGGCACTCGAAACAGCAAACTTCGGTCGGATGTTGATGAAAACAGGAAACAAGTTCGAACGATCGAACAACACTTGATGCAAAATCCTGAATAAGTATAACCCTGTATCGAAAACAAGAAGAATATCGAAACAGGACAAAAACAGTTGTTTTATCGAATTAGATCTATAATTCGATAAAGTGATTTCTTCTCAAGACCTATTGAGAATCAATCAGATTAAAATTCGAAAACGCGTCGAATAATAATCAAAGTTTTGAAGGAAACTCGTCCAACACTTAAACAATACACAAGGTATGTTGTTTTATCATTCAAAATATAATCTCCATTACAACTTCATCGCCACTATTTATAGGCAAAAGTGGCCTGACAAAATAATTTAAACTATTACAAGCTGATCTTAAAATAATGAAAAGATAATAAAAGGGTTCCTCACATCACTTGCAAACAAGAGTAAAAGATGGGTTTTGTCTCCAAGGTGATAGCCGCCTTTCATGCTGCCGAGAATCCTGTTACTTTTATAATAAAGAAAGTGTTGGATTTCTTCATTGCCTTGCTTTTACCACTTGGACCCTTTCCCCAAGATGCAAGTTGCCCATCATGTTTAAGTTACTCCAAGCCCGGTTATCAAGGTAACTCCGGATCTCGTATCCGTTTTCTCGCCTAAGTATGTTGGAGTATGGTCGAGATGTTTTACGTCAATCCTTACTTTGTTTTCTTCGCTTGGAGTAGTCGGTTCCGTATCATTCCCTCCTTCTTTAAAAGGAATTGTCCTCAATTCAGCAATCCCATTGTCGTTGAGATAAGGAGATAGATCACCTATGTTTAAAGTAGCATGCACTCCATAATCACCCGGAAGGTATAAATTGTAAGCATTGTCGTTCACCTTCGCAACTACTTTAAATGGTCCCTCAGCTCGTGGCATTAACTTGTTCTTGCGCTTACTCGGGAATCGCTCTTTCCTCAAATGCACCCAAACTAAATCCCCAACCTCGAATACTCTTGGTCTTCTTTGTTTGTTCGATTTTCTTTTGTACGTCTCATTTATCTCTTTGATTCGGTCAGGCACCTGTTTGTGTAATTTCATCATCAATTTCAGTTTCGACTCCGCATCCTTATGCACCAATTCGTCACTTGGTAATGGAATTAAATCTAGCGGTATGTAAGGATTCAGTCCGTAAACTACTTCAAATGGAGAGTGCGCCGTGGCATGAGTAGGAGAACGATTATAAGCAAACTCCGCATCTGCCAATTTTAGATCCCAGTCCTTTTGTGTCTTGCCTACCAGGCCTCGCAACAGTGTCCCCAGAGTTCAATTAGTCACTTTAGTTTGTCCGTTGGTTTGAGGGTGGTGTGAAGTGCTAAACAAGAGTTTTGTTCCCACCTTCCTCCATAGGGTGTTCCAAAAGTAGCTGAGAAATTTGGAGTCTCGATCGGAAACAATAGTCTTCAGAATCCCATGTAAACGTACTATCTCTCGAAAATATAAGTCGACCACATTGCTTGCATCGTCTGTCTTGTGGCACGCTACAAAATGAGCTATTTTTGAAAAACGATCTACGACTACCATAATCGCATCCCTTCCTCGTTGAGTACGAGGTAAAGCCACAATAAAATCCATTGAGACATCTTCCCATGGCCTCTCCGGAATCGGTAAAGGTGTGTATACCCCTGGTTTGAACGAACTCTTCGCAACATGGCATGTCACACACTTACTAATTATGTTGCTAACATCCCCCTGCATCTTTGGCTAGTAAAAATGTTCCTTCAGCACATCCAATGTCTTAGCCGAACCAAAGTGGCCAGCTAAACCTCCCCCGTGAGCCTCTCGAACTAGCAATTCTCGAATCGTGTGCTTGGGTAGGCAAAGACAATTTTCCTTAAATAGGAAGCCTTCCTGTATCGAAAATTCTCCCATCGGCCCAGATTTGCAAAGGGCGAAGGTCTCGCCAAAATCTGCGTCACCATCGTAATACTCCTTCACTGTCTCGAATCCAAGCAAACGAACATCAAGAGTGGCGAGTAAGGGATAACGCCCAGACAATGCATCAGCCACAATATTGCTCTTGCCATCCTTATACTTTGATGATAAGTGAAATGATTGTAAGAATTCCACCCACTTCGCATGCCTGGGACTCAACTTGTGTTGTCCGTTAATATACTTCAATGATTCATGGTCCGAATGTATGATGAAAAGCTTCGGCCGAAGATAGTGACTTCAATAATCTAGAGCCCTCACAATCGCATAAAACTCCTTGTCGTATGTACAATAATTGAGACGAGCACCGTTTAACTTGTCTGAAAAATAAGCAATAGATCGCTTTCCCTGAATGATAACCGCTCCAATGCCAACTCCACTAGCATCACATTCTACCTCGAACGGTTGCAAAAAATTGGGTAATGCTAAGATTGGTGCTTTGCACAACTTTGTCTTCAAATTTGCGAACGACTCCTGAGCAGCACGGCTCCAATTAAACGTGCCCTTCTTCAAACATTCGGTTATTGGGCTTGCAATGGTTCTGAAATCTCGAATGAATCTTCGGTAAAATGAAGCCACTCCGTGGAACGATCTAACTTCCGTCACTGTAGTGGGTACTGGACAGGACTTGATTGCTTCGATCTTTGCTTGATCGAACGACACTCCATCCTTTGAAACAACATAGCCAAGAAAGACTATACTCTCGACCAAAAATGAGCACTTCTCCTTTTTCCATACAGCCTTTGTTCCCTAAGGGTTTCGAAGACTCGTCTCAAGTGTTCGAAATGTTCTTGCAACGATCGGCTGTAGATCAAAATATCGTCTAAGTATACAACCACAAATTTTCCTAAAAATGGCTTAAGTACCTCATTCATAAAGCGCATGAAAGTACTCGGCGCAATTGTAAGGACAAACGGCATTACGGTCCATTCATACAGTCCGTGTTTAGTTTTGAAGGCCGTCTTCCACTCATCTCCTTCTTGCATCCGGATTTGGTGACAACCACTTCGTAGGTCAACTTTTGAAAAGATCACGGATTCGTGTAATTCGTCCAACATGTCATCAAGCCTTGGAATTGGAAATCGATATTTGATGGTTATATTATTCACAGCTCGACTGTCAATACACATTCGCCAAGATCCGTCTTTCTTAGGAACCAGTAATACCGGAACCGCACAAGGACTTAGGCTTTCTCGAACATACCCACGGTTCATCAGTTCTTCGATTTGGTTTTGAAATTCCTCCGTCTCCTCGGGATTACATCTATAAGCAGCTTTGTTAGGGAGAGACGCACCTGGTATGAGTTCGATCTGATGTTCAATCCCACGAATGGGTGGTAAACCCGACGGCAATTCTTCGGGAAAAACATCCGCAAATTCGTGTAGTAATGCATCCATCCTTTTGTCATTCCGCACAACCATGTTACCACTCCGTGTCTCCTACAGAATCAACAAGTACACGCACTCGGCATCATTAATAGCATGTTCCACATCTCGTTCGCTAGCAAACATGGTCAGTTTTGGTTTTTCACTCCAACCAGAACTCATAGAGTGAATAGCTTGAGGTGACATTGGTTTAAGCACAATCCTTTTGCACTTATCCCGTAACTCGTACTCTTTGCTTCTTCCTCGGTGTAAAACGTCCCTATCAAACATCCATGGTCTTCCCAAAAGTACATGGCATGCATCCATTGGGAGTACATCACATAATACGTTGTCTTTGTATGAACCCATGGTTAGTCCAATGCTTACTTGTTTAGTCACCCTTATTTAGCTCCCATCATCGAGCCAATGCAAAGTGTAAGGTTTCGGGTGAGCCATAGTGGTCAGCCCGAGTTTAGTCACCATCTCGCTGGAAGCTATGTTGGTGCAACTCCCTCCATCAACGATCAAACTACACCATTTATTTCCGATTTGACACTTTGTGTGAAATATTTGGTCCCGCTGTGCCGAATCATTCGAAACAGCTTTGGCTTGTAGAGTACGCAGAACTAAAGCCGTGTCATAGTTTGGAGCATCGTAGGTCTCACATTCTTCTCCTTCTTTGTCCTCCATGCTGAAATCAAATACATCACCCAGTCTCTCCTTTTCGTCCTCGACCAACAACTCGTCTCGGATCGTGACAGCTTCTCTTAGTGTTACCACTCGTTTGTTTGGACAGGCATTTTGATAATGTCTGAACCCTTGACATTTGAAACATCTTACTTTATCCAAACTCGTCTCCTTCGGTACGTAGGGGGCCTTAGGAATCGCAACAGGGACCGGAGTCGGTACAATTGCCATAGTAATAGAACTAGAACCGACACTTGGGTTTCCAAATTTGACTGGAAACTCGGGTTTATACAACTTCATCCTGTTTTGAGCCTCCAACTTCACACATAACCCACATAATGTGTCGAAGTCCTCGTATGGATATAATTCCACCGAGTTAGCTATGCTTCGGTTCAAGACACGCAAGAATCACGACATCTTATGCTCCTCATTCTCCTCTATCTCTCCCATTAAGGTTAGATTCTCAAACTCCTCAATGTATTCACTGACACAGCTTCCCTTACATGAGATCTGCAATTTTTCTGTACAAGGACAATCGATGTGATGTTGGTACATATCTTTTATGAAGTTTTCTTTTTAACGAATCCCACGAACGGATCTTATCTTTTCCTGCACGGGTTCTTCGCGTTTTCACTCCTTCGTACCAAAGTGAAGCGCCTTTCCCCAACTTGAGAATTGCATACTTGCACCGTTTCTCATCGTCGAGGTCTTTGAACTCGAACATATGATCAATTTTATGTTCCCATTCCAGGTAAACCTCAGGGTCTGTTCCGCCAACGAACCCCGGAAGCTCGTTCACCTTGAACTCTTTGACATGGCGTGAGGGTCGTTCATAGTCATCACGCCTAGGTTGCCAACGCTGGCCGCGTTGTTCTGGTACGTCACGCAATGCGTCGCGAAGTTTTGCCAAGAAATCAGCGTTGTTGAGATCCATAATGCCAAAGATCAAGAACTTGGGCTCCGATGCCACATATGATACGAATTCAACACTTATGATGCGAATTATCTATCAATACAGCGGAGGCTATTTTGACGAGCGGAAGCTATCGACAAGGAACTGTCAGGAACTGATAACAACGATTCGCTACAGCAATAAGATTGGTTAGTGGTATGCGCCACGAGACAGGAAATGATGACAGTAGCTCGATACAGCAACAAGATAGGAACTGGCCGAATGGAAATGACTCGAGACAGGCAACCTCCAAACAGCGGCACTCGAAACAGCAAACTTCAGTCGGATGTTGATGAAAACAGGAAACAAGTTCGAACGATCGAACAACACTTGATGCAAAATCCTGAACAAGTATAAGCCTGTATCGAAAACAAGAAGAATATCGAAACAGGACAGAAATAGTTGTTTTATCGAATTAGACCTATAATTCGATAAAGTGATTTCTTCTCAAGACCTATTGAGAATCAATTAGATTAAGATTCGAAAACGCGTCGAATAATAATCAAAGTTTTGAAGGAAACTCGTCCAACAGTTAAACAATACACAAGGTATGTTGCTTTATCATTCAAACTCTAATCTCCATTACAACTTCATCGCCACTACTTATAGGCAAAAGTGGCCTGACAAAATAATTTAAACTATTACAAGCTGGCCTTAAAATAATGAAAAGATAATAAAAAGGGTTCCTCACGTCACTTGCAAACAAGAGTAAAAGATGGGTTTTGTCTCCAAGGTGATAGCCGCCTTTCATGCTGCCGAGAATCCTGTTACTTTTATAATAAAGAAAGTGTTGGATATCTTTATTGTCTTGCTTTTACCACTTGGACCCTTTCCCCAAGATGCAAGTTGCCCATCATGTTTAAGTTACTCCAAGCCCGGTTATCAAGGTAACTCCGGATCTCGTAATTATTTTCTCGCCTAAGTATGTTGGAGTCTGGTCGAGATTTTTTATGTCAATCCTTAATTCGTTTTCTTGGCTTGGAGTAGTCTTCGTTGGGATGAATTGTGGAATTAATCAAGTTATTATATTCTTGGGACGTGTTGTGTATAGCTCGTATTTGCACTTTATACTTGCACTAGCAAAATAGTGGAGTTTTGCTAACCCCCGAGTATTCAGGGGTCGATGTCTGTATTACGCCCAGGTACTTGCAGGTTGCTGTGGAGCGAATCACAGGATCGGTACAAAGGATGATGGAAGAAGACGATACTAATCACATGAAGACCAATGTTGAGTATTTTAGTAAAGCCTTGTTGTCACATCTTTCTGTTGTCATAAGACCACGTTACATGCATTCGAGTCAGAAATCTATGAAAACTCGGGTTTCCTGATTAGATTCGAACCTTTTGTTCATATTATAACACCTCCGATTAATCTTTTACTTCTTGATTAAGCATTGTTGTAGCAAGGATTGGATATAATAGCTCCGATTAAACCTTTATTTCTTGATTAAGTCTTGTTAATAGGAGATAAGACCACATTACATGCATTCGATACGGAACTCTATGAACACTCGGGTTTAATGATTAGATTGAGCCTTTTGTACTCATAATTAGCTATAACAGCTCCGATTAATCTTTTACTTCTTGATTAAGTCTTGTTGTAGCAAGAATTGGATATAATAGCTCCAATTAAGCCTTTACTTCTTTATTAGGTCCTGTTAAAAGGAGTCAAGACAATGTTACATGCATTCATGTCGGAACTCTATGAAAACTCGGGTTTATAATACCCGAGCCTTTTGTACTCATAATTGGCTATACCAGCTCTGATTAATCTTTTACTTCTTGATTAAGTCTTGTTATAGAAAGGATTGCATATAATAGCTCCAATTAAACCTTTATTTCTTGATTAAGTCTTGTTAATAGGAGATAAGACCACATTACATGCATTCGAGTCAGAACTCTATGAAAACTCGGGTTTATTGATTAGATTTGAGCATTTTGTACTCGGAATTGGCTATAACAACTCCGATTAATGTTTTACTTCTTGATTAAGTCTTGTTGTAGTAAGGATTGAATATAGTGGCTCCGATCAAGGTTTTACTTCTTGATTGTAATACCCGGTTGTAATTCATTCATTTTCATTCAGTAATTATCAGTCTGTAATTGTCACTCAGTGTATTTTCACTCGAATATGATCATTCATCAATCATGTTCATTCACCGTGTTCACTGTTCGGAAAAACTTCGAGTGGTGTATCGTTATTGTTCATTGTTTCAACTTTCCTCATATGAGTTCGACTTTGTTAGATCACCATTAATTTTTGGTAAATCCAAAAATTCTAAATCTTTGCAATATTATAGAGCATCGAGTTATCTTTCCAATGGTTCAAACGGTGAGTCAATCGGAGTCCGGACGAGAGAGTTATGGTCATTTTAGCTCAACCGCTCACTTTTTAGTTATTGGCCGATCACTGCCGAACGGACTCGGCCGTGTCGTCCGACACGGCACGTGCCGTACTCGTCCGGAAAATGCCGAAGTGTCTGCCTCAGGACCCAACCGTGTCGTCTGGCACGGCCGAGTCGAACCCTTAGGATAAGCGAGAATAAATACGCCCGGCCACGCTTGCGGCCGTGTAAATGCAGCGCGGTCGAGTCATGCCAGTCATTTGTCGGACGGGTCAGCTGTCGGATGGCCCTCGCGCGCGACCGTGTCAAGCGAGGACACGGTCGAGTCCCTGTCGGCGGTGTCGGCCAATCATGCGACACGACCGTGCCGATCGGCACGGGCCGTGTCCGGCGATCAACTCCTTAAATTCGTTTTTTGACATTTCAGCCATTTTTCTCCCTTTTCATCACCTTCAACCGAGAGAGAAAGCTTGAGGGAAGGTTTTCCTTCACAAATCATTTGGGTGTTTGATTTTCTTCATCTCCTTTCGATCGTGAAGCCGGATAATCAATTTAACGCGTGTTCTTCGGATTAAAGTACTTGGATCTTCAAAGGTAATATTCTTCAACACCTTGGATTTCGATTCTATGTTGAGATATGATGTTTTGGACGTTATAATCATGTTATATGAAGGGACATGTATATGATTATGAGTTTATATAAGGATTCATTGGATTATTGAGGGATTATTCAAGAACACTTTGAATATCGAGTTGAAATTGGGGTTTTCGATTAATTGTCGTTATAATCACGTTTTCGGATATTCATTTTGGATTATTGATAGTATTCATGAGGTTTTGTGGGTTTGAATCATTCATTGGAAGTTGGTTTCGGATGTAATTGAGTTTTGGTTGTAAACAATTGGAGATTGTTTACAACGCGTTGTTTTAATGCCCCAATGAGTTTCGGGTATTGTTGTATCGACTTTTGAGTTGGTTGTGATCATGCTTGATTCGTGTATTAAGAGAATTGTTGGTATTTATGTTGTTCAAGGTTGTTCGAGCGGCCGATAATTTCATTAAGGACGTTGATCGTGGAAGTACCTTCTCGCCTTCGGTTTGAGGCAAGTTTTATACTTGTACTAGTCAATGAGATTAATGTCATCATATATGTGTATAAATGTGTTGTATCATTCCGAGACTTAGTCTCTTCATGAATTCATTGATATTAAGAGATCGTTCGATACGATACCTTTCGGCAATTTTGCCAAATATTATTGTTATTCCTTTTTAGATTGTCATTAAAACTGTACACGCCGATTAAAGGCATTGGCTTATTCATTTCTCACTTTCGTCGTCGGTAACCGATTAAAGGTACCGAGGCATCCTTCAAATCATTGTTATCGAATTGCCGTTCGCAGGCAAATCGAAATGTTCAATCATTCACTATATCATTGTATCGATTGACCGTTCTAAGGCAATCGAGTTATTCAATCATTCATCATATCGTTCATATCGATTAGCCATTATAAGGAAATCGAAGCGCTCAAGCATTCATGGAATCATCCGCTGCATCATTGTCATCGGTTAGCCGTTCTAAGGAAATCAAGGTGTTGAGTTGGGACTGTCGAGGATGGTCTTTGGCCGACTCAAGACAGCATACTATCCCTAATTGTGATACGGCTTTCATGCCGTGGCTTCGGCCCTAATTGTGATACGGCTTTCATGCCGTGGCTTCGGCCCTAATTGTGATACGGCTTTCATGCCGTGGCTTCGGCGCTAATTGTGATACGGCTTTCATGCCGTGGCCCGCCTAATTGTGATACGGCTTTCATGCGTGGCTTGCCCCTAATTGTGATACGGCTTTCATGCCGTGGCCCGGCCCTAATTGTGATACGGCTTTCATGCCGTGGCTTCGCCCTAATTGTGATACGGCTTTCATGCCGTGGCTTCGCCTAATCAATACTTGACTTCGGTCATTTCGACTTCATGTGATTGTGATATTTGTGATTTGGTTTGAGTGGTTTTAGGCCTTGTGATTGTCTTGTTAATTTCATTGGAGCCTCGGGCATTGTGATTCATATTTAATCATGTTGGTTTGGTTCATGTCGTGTAATTCCTTGTGGTATTCTCGTGATTATGATTCGCCGTTGGGCACTTATGTTCTAACCTCGAGCAATTATTAATAGTATGCCGTGGGCATAGTATTTCACGAATGCTCGGTTCTTACTTTGATTTGTGAGCATCTCGTATTATTATCATCATTATACCGTTTCATTCTGGTTTTGGATGCTTTTCATGTTTTACATGTTTTTGATGTTCATTATACGGATGATCGACCGTGGGGCGGAACATGTAATCATGTTTTATGTGCATTCGAGGATAGAGATTAGGCACAGGGGCATGACTATGGCGACGAGGCATTCGAGCGATACTAGTCCGAGTTGTTCATTGTTGGTCGATCGGTTGGAGTGTACTCCAGTCTTGTCGATTGTTGTCGTGTTGTATTACCCGACGGATGTTCGTGGATCTTTTGTATTTCATTTTGGCCATGTAGGCCACTTTTGTCGTTGAAATTCCCTATCGGAATATTGTGTTGGATATCATGGTAGGGACTATGATTTTCCCTTGTTGTTTAATTTAACGTATTTTAGTCATGTTCGCCTGGTGGATCTCCTGGCGTGGGGTCCACGGCACTGTAATAACCCAATAGGATTTGGTTGTGTTACAGAAATGGTATCAGAGCTTTGGGTTGTGAAATACCCTGAGATGTGAGTTATGTGGTCCTACCGACGCGGTAGTAGTGGGATTGTCAGGTTATGACAATCTAGTCAGTCAGGTTTTGTGAGTCGTAATATTAGTGCGACTGCACGAGTCATTCATTCATCGAGTCGTCGTCAGTGAAGACTAGTATCGCGAGACCTCGAAGCTTCGTATGACCTGTGTAAGGACTCGATTCTCTTTGTGTTCATACATCCATCATGTCATTAATCGTTCATGCTTTGCTGAAACCTATATGTGATATTAGTGCTATGATTGATTCATGATTATTTGTTTTGGAGCACGTGTGACTTGTGTAAGCATTAAGGATCAACTCATTTATCAGTTAAAAAAATTTCAATCATCATTTTGATTTCATCACTCAGTTAATTCATTCATCACTCAGTCAATATCATCACTCAGATAATTCATCTATCACTCAGTTAATTCATACCTCACTCAGTCAATATCATCACTCAGATAATTCATTCATCAGTCAGTTAATTCATTCATCACTCAGTCAATATCATCACTCACATAATTCATTCATCACTCAGTCAATCTCATCGTTCAGTTAATTCATTCATCACTCAGTTTATCTCATTATTCAGTTAATTCATTAATCATTCAGTCCACCTCACGGTTCAGTTGTTGACCTTGTGGATAGAATTTTCAACCTTGCAAACTTGTCCAAGGTAATTATTTTAGGAATTTCATCAGATAATCATGTTGCCTCACTCGATCTTTCATGCGATCATATCATATCCCGGCGTCATGTCGACGATCAATTTATTGCATAATTAATGCGTTCATTGTTGTATAGCGTGTATGTTCATCATTATCATTCAGTAATATAATCATAATGTGATCTTCATGCGAGACCTGTAATCATCATGTGGCTTTCCTGCTTCAGTATGGATAGAGCCATCGAGAGGACGCGGGGAGGAGGCGCGGTGCGGGCCGAACCCGGGATCTCGTGCGCATGCCGTGCGAATACGAGTGGTATCATTAATTCATCAAATAGCGAGGCTACTCATTCATCGCCAGAGATAATCGATCATGTCGAGTCGTGCGAGAGGCATCTCACTCGGAAGGTGCTCGGGTTGACCCATTCATATTTATGCAGGGCATGATGGCCCAGATGACTCAGATGACGCAGATGATGGAGACCATGCAGACCTCGATGGTTTGTGGTCCACCGCAACAGGAATTCCAGGAGCCGTTTAATGGACAGACTGGGAGAGTGAATCAGATTGTTGGCGATATCTCTCGTCAGAGGCCGCCTACTTTTGAGGGTTCGTCGGAACTAGCTGATATTGTTCATTGGCTTGAGCATTTTGATAAACTCTTCGACATGGTTCAGTGTCCGGAGGAGAGTAAAGTGGCGGTAGCGGCTTACTACTTGAGTAAGGGTGCTTATTCTTGGTGGCTTTCTGTGAAACCCACCGATCGAGATTGTGTTTGGGGCGAATTCAAGACTCTCATGATAGAGAGGTAGTATCCGGCCCCACTTCGGGAAGCCAAGTTATCAGAGGTTTTGAACCACAATCCGTCGAGGACGAGGGTGTTATTGTCATTCTTTGAGAAGTTTCAGGACTACTTGATTTGCTTCATCGATTATCCGTGCAAGCGGATAAGATCAAGTATTTTAGCAAGAGGCTAAATCCGCGATTGAGGATGCGGTTGTTCAACCACAATTGTAATTCACTTAGTGAGTTCATCGGGAAGGCTCTTGGAGCAGAGCTTTTGATCAAGGAGCTTACTCGGAAACATCCTTGATTCCTTCGGGTGAGAGGACTAGGATCTTTGATTCGTCCCGAGAGGACATCGGGCTCCGGCGTCCAAGAGGTCGTTTTCGATCGTCTTCGTCCGAGAAGGCTTCTTCCTCTCGGGCAGCGAGTTATTTATTGTTTGCTTTAAGCGTGATTGGCAGGACACGTTAATACTCGGTGTACGGTGCCGGCTATTGTTTGTTTTACGTGTGGGAACCGGGACACCTTCAAAAATACTGCGGGAGTTACGGTGCCGCTAGATCTCGAGAGGGCTCACAAGCCTCGAGGGATTTTGTTACTCCAGTCCGTACTTCATCCAAGGGGTCCTATCAGGCTTCGAGAACCCGAGGTAAGGACATTCATCACCGATTTTGAACAAGTTAATTCTTGCTCGGTAGTAGGACAATCATTCATTTCATTGTCGTTCACTCATTCATCTAATTCATTCATCATATATATCAATCATGTTGGGACTCATAATTATCGATTAATCATTCAATTCACGAGGAACGGCGGTTCCAATCACTTCAGAGAGCTATCACTCATGACGTTATTAATTCACCTTGGTGAGTCATTCCAAATACTTGTCGGATTTGTAGCCATTTATCATTCATCATTCATTTTAGTCACTTTCATTCTCGTGACCTTCCGAGATCATATTTAGCGGCGAGTTCATCTGCGGATATACCTTAAATCGTTGAGATAAAGGAGATCGATGACATGGAAGGATAACGAAGTTGACTACATTTGAGTTGTAACCTTGTTTTTGGATGACTGTGTAACTCAATCCGTAGTAATGTATCGTGACTGTGGATCATTTATTCTTGATCTATTTTATTATGATCATATTTGAGAATCTTGAGATTTGGGTCAACTGTTGGGGGTTCACCCCTTCGGCGTTGTGCTCAAGATTTTTTTTGATAATTTGGGAAATCATTCACTGACATTCGAGACGTCAAGTCTTGGGGACTTGAGCGTGCGATTGATTTGGTCCCGAGGACTAGATGTGCATTATTGTTTTCAGATCTTGATGGATAGTTCATATCCCGAGTTGTTTACCCTGAGTTTCGAGGACGAAACTCCTTTTAAGGGGGGGTGTATGTAATACCCGGTTGTAATTCATTCATTTTCATTCAGTAATTATCAGTCTGTAATTGTCACTAAGTGTATTTTCACTCGATTATGATCATTCATCAATCATGTTCATTCACCGTGTTCACTGTTCGGAAAAACTTCGAGTGGTGTATCGTTATTGTTCATTGTTTCAACTTTCCTCATATGAGTTCGACTTTGTTAGATCACCATTAATTTTGGTAACTCCAAAAATTCTAAATCTTTGCAATATTATAGAGAATCTAGTTAGCTTTCCAATGGTTCAAACGGTGAGTCAATCGGAGTCCGGACGAGAGAGTTATGGTCATTTTAGCTCAACCGCTCACTTTTCAGTTATTGGCCGATCACTGCCGAACGGACTCGGCCGTGTCGTCCGACACGGCCCGTGCCGTACTCGTCGGAAAATGCCGGAAGTGTCGCCTCGGGACCCGGCCGTGTCGTGCACGGCCGAAGTCGAACCCTTCCGGATAAGCGAGAATCGTCGCCCGGCCACGCCCGACCGTGTCGTCTCGCACGGTCGAGTCATGCCGAAGTCATTGTCGGACGGGTCAGCTGTCGGATGGCCCTCCGCGCCGCGACCGTGTCAAGCGGGACACGGTCGAGTCCTGTCGGCCACTGTCGGCCAATCATGCGACACGGCCGTGCCGATCGGCACAGCCGTGTCCGGCAGCGATCAACTCCCTTAAATTCGTTTTTTCATTTCGGCTATTTTCTCCCTTTTCATCACCTTCAACCGAGAGAAAGCTTGAGGGAAGGTTTTTCCTTCACAAATCATTTGGGTGTTTGATTTTCTTCATCTCCTTTCGATCGTGGCTTGGATAATCAATTTAACGCGTGTTCTTCGGATTAAAGTACTTGGATCTTCAAAGGTAATATTCTTCAACACCTTGGATTTCGATTCTATGTTGAGATATGATGTTTTGGACGTTATAATCATGTTATATGAAGGGACATGTATATGATTATGAGTTTATATAAGGATTCATTGGATTATTGAGGGATTATTCAAGAACACTTTGAATATCGAGTTGAAATTGGGGTTTTCGATTAATTGTCGTTATAATCACGTTTTCGGATATTCATTTTGGATTATTGATAGTATTCATGAGGTTTTGTGGGTTTGAATCATTCATTGGAAGTTGGTTTCGGATGTAATTGAGTTTTGGTTGTAAACAATTGGAGATTGTTTACAACGCGTTTGTTTTAATGCCCCAATGAGTTTCGGGTATTGTTGTATCGACTTTTGAGTTGGTTGTGATCATGCTTGATTCGTGTATTAAGAGAATTGTTGGTATTTATGTTGTTCAAGGTTGTTCGAGCGGCCGATAATTTCATTAAGGACGTTGATCGTGGAAGTACCTTCGCCTTCGGTTTGAGGCAAGTTTTATACTTGTACTAGTCAATGAGATTAATGTCATCATATATGTGTATAAATGTGTTGTATCATTCCGAGACTTAGTCTCTTCATGAATTCATTGATATTAAGAGATCGTTCGATACGATACCTTTCGGCAATTTTGCCAAATATTATTGTTATTCCTTTTTAGATTGTCATTAAAACTGTAAACGCCGTTTATTGGCATTGGCTTATTAATTTCTCACTTTCGTCGGTAACCGATTAAAGGTACCGAGGCATCCTTCATATCATTGTTATCGAATTGCCGTTCGCAGGCAAATCGAAATGTTCAATCATTCACTATATCATTGTATCGATTGACCGTTCTAAGGCAATCGAGTTATTCAATCATTCATCATATCGTTCATATCGATTAGCCATTATAAGGAAATCGAAGCGCTCAAGCATTCATGGAATCATCCGCTGCATCATTGTCATCGGTTAGCCGTTCTAAGGAAATCAAGGTGTTGAGTTGGGACTGTCGAGGATGGTGCTGGCCGACTCAAGACAGCATACCATCCCTAATTGTGATACGGCTTTCATGCCGTGGCTTCGGCCCTAATTGTGATACGGCTTTCATGCCGTGGTTTCGGCCCTAATTGTGATACGGCTTTCATGCCGTGGCTTCGGCCCTAATTGTGATACGGCTTTCAAGCCGTGGCTTCGGCCCTTATTGTGATCCGGGTTTCATGCCGTGGCTTCGGCCCTAATTGTGATACGGCTTTCATGCCGTGGCTTCGGCCCTAATTGTGATACGGCTTTCATGCCGTGGCTTCGGCCCTAATTGTGATACGGCTTTCATGCCGTGGCTTCGGCCCTAATCAATAACTTGACATTTCGACTTCATGTGATTGTGATATTTGTGATTTAATTTGAGTGGTTTTAGGCCTTGTGATTGTCTTGTTAATTTCATTGGAGCCTCCGGGCATTGTGATTCATATTTAATCATGTTACGGTTTGGTTCATGTCGTGTAATTCCTTGTGGTATTACGTGATTATGATTCGCGTTGGGCACTTATGTTCTAACTGTCGAGCGGTATTAATAGTATGCCGTGGGCATAGTATTTCACGAATGCTCGGTTCTTACTTTGATTTGTGAGCATCTCGTATTATTATCATCATAATACCGTTTCATTCGCTTTTGGATGCATATCATGTTATAGATGTATTTTATGTTCATTATCTGGATGGTGACCCGTGGCGGAACATGTTTTCATGTTTTAGGTGCTTGCGAGGAGAGAGTTGAGGCACAGGGGCATGACGATGGCGACGAGGCATTCGAGCGATACTAGTCCGAGTTGTTCATTGTTGGTCAGTCAGTTGGAGTGTACTCCAGTCTTGTCAGTTGTTGTCGTGTTGTATTACCCGAACAGATGTTCGTGGATGCTGTTGTATTTCATTTTGGCCATGTAGGCCACTTTTGTCGTTGAAATTCCCTATCGGAATATTGTGTTGGATATCATGGTAGGGACTATGATTTTCCCTTGTTGTTTAATTTAACGTATTTTAGTCATGTTCGCCTGGTGGATCTCCTGGCGTGGGGTCCACGGCACTGTAATAACCCAATAGGATTTGGGGGTGTTACATTGATTAAGTCTTGTTAATAGGAGATAATACCACGTTACATGCATTTGAGTTGGAACTCTATGAAAACTTGGGTTTATTGATTAGATTCGAGCCTTTTGTCCTCGGAACTGGCTATTACAACTCCGATTAATCTTTTACTTCTTGATTAAGTCTTGTTGTAGCAAGGATTGGATATAATAGCTCCGATTAAACCTTTACTTCTTGATTAAGTCATGTTAATAGGAGATAAGACCACGTTATATGCATTCGCGTGAGAAATCTATGAAAACTCGGGTTTATTGATTAGATTCGAGCCTTTTGTACTCATTATAACATCTCCGATTAATATTTTACTTCTTGATCAAGTATTGTTGTAGCAAGGATTGGATATAATAGCTCCGATTAAACCTTTATTTCTTAATTAAGTCTTGTTAATAGGAGATAAGACCATATTACATGCATTCGAGCCGAAACTCTATGAACACTCGGGTTTATTGATTAGATTCGAGCCTTTTGTACTCAGAATTGGCTATAACAGCTACGATTAATCTTTTACTTCTTGATTAAGTCTTGTTGTATGAAGAATATTAGACATACGGACTACAAATAGCTCCGCAAAATCGAGGAACCGAAGAAACGACAGTGATACGAATTTGCTCGGAAATGATTATGTATCAGCTGGAAATTGTATAGGTACGGAATAATATCGTAGCGGAAGTCTTATTTTGTGAATATGATAAATCGAACGTATGAATATGGATGTAATATCAGATAAGGTAATAATATCGATCAAGAAGACTCGAATGATCAAGAACAAAGGTTTATCGAATTAGACCTATAATTCGATAAGATGATTTCTTCTCAAGAGTTATTGAGAATCGATCGGATTAATACTCGTAAACGCGTCGAATAAAAATCAAGAGTTTGATGAAAATCATTCAACAAGGATAGAAATACAAGGTGTATTCTTATTTCAACGTTCAATGCCTCTTACAAGATTATCGTAGCCTACTTATAGGAAAACACAAGTCTCCCTACCATAACTAAAGAAAACAATTCAAAGATTACAAAATCTTTAAATAATCAAAACAAATCAAAATAAAATACAAAGGGGAACACAAAATCACAATTTAGGGGAAACACAATCCCTAAAATGAGTAAAGAATGAAAGAAAAGACAAACAAAACACAGAAATGTATAAAAAAAAAAAGAAAATTGCCAGCTAGACACGGGCTGGGGTTGCAGTCAGTTCCGACGTTTCTGGGCGAGTAGGACTCGACCCTGTCTTGGGACACGGTCGGGTTGGGCAGGCAGCCCTTCGGCACTTTCCGGAAGAGTTCGACACGACCGTGTCTCGGGACACGGGCGAGTTCGGTGGACAGTCAGTTTTGTATTTTCCGGATAAGTGCGACACGGGCCGTGTCAGGCGACACGGGCCGTGTCAGGCGACACGGCCGAGTTCGGCCGACAGTAACTCTTGTTATTCCAGTACAGCATGACACGGCTGAGATCGGGCACCTTGGTCCTTCTCGTTTTGTGTCCGTTCTCTCGCCTAAAAATGTAGTCGTACGTGCATGGCGCGTTGTAAGGCCGTTTAAGTCGATCCTTGCTTCGTCTTCTTCATTTGGAATGGTCGTTTTCGCATCATCCCCTCCCCCTTTAAAAGGAATTATCCTCAATTCCGCAATCCTATCGTTTCCATACGAATTAATCAATGCCTCTACCTCAAAAATGTCTGCAGTGCGCATATGGTTCAAAATCTTGAGGCGGTAGGCAGTAGGGAGCCTTGGAGAATCACCAACAAAATAACTATCATTATTAATAAAATAATAGTAATCACTCCGCCAGGTAATACCGATATCACGACATTACTGGACATCTGAAATGGGAAGCACAGGGGTGATAACAGGACGCTCTTCATCAACTGGTTCCTCATCAAATACTGGCAGTCCGTCATAATCCGGCCCACTCTCCATTTTAACATTATTAGGCTCCCCAAATAATGGCCCATCGAAAATTAACCCATTAAGCCCAATCTGGTAATTATCTAAGACAATAAGTCCATAGCCAGAAACTGAGTCGATATAATAATTAGGTTCAAAATTATCGTTTTCTTCTAATCGACCAATTTTAGTACCAAGCTCAATTTTGTCTTCCACATCTTTAAAAGGCCCGACTTGTGTTAAATATTCATCTGACCATAATTCATTTGGCCCATCAATTATGTCTTGGTCAATTTGGCCAACACAACTAATTGGCCCATGCTCATAATTGCAAGATCCAAGTTCGTCAATTAGGGAAACACTGCTGAACTCATCTTCTTCGTTGTGTTGCGCCGTTGAAACCTCTGTCTCGTCTACTTCATTGTAAATGGCAGTAGATACATCGTCTTTATTGAAAAAAGGCTCTGCTGGAAATTCCTTGATGGAGAAAAATCTTAGATCGAAGTTCGGTGGCGGGGCGTCGAAGGGTTGGTGGTGGGGAAACAACGAGGGGTGGTATGATGTGGATTTGAACCTTCGATCGAAATGTTTTCTGAATTTTTGCCAATCTTTGATTTTAGGCTTACGTTGTTGTGAACGGGACTGTTTCAGTTTTTGCCACCAGAAGGCGGCGCTACCGCGGAGGCGCTTTGCCACCAGCGAAACGCGGCGGTTGATCGGGGTATCCTTGAAGTCCGAGTGCTCCTCACAAACATGGAGCCAATCTATGCACGCATCTGGATTACTAGATCCGTGAAACTCCGATATGCTGCGGAATTTAGCCAAGAAATCAATAACTCCATCCTGCTGAAAGATCAAGAACCTCAACTGAATTAAGAAATTCAGGTGTGGCTCCGATACCACTGATACAGATTCTCTATCAATATAACGGCAAGCTATTTTGTGGCGGAGCGAAAGCAAGAAAGCGTCGAGGCGTAACAACGATTCACTACGGCAATAACATCTGCAGCTGGCGGTGCAGCGCGCGATAGGAAATGATGACGGCTCGTCTGACAACAAGGCGAGGCGGCTGAATGGAAATGATTCGAAACAGGCAACCTCCAAACAGCGGCACTCGAAACAGCAAGTTTCGATCGGATGCTAATTGAAAACAAGAAACAAGTTCGAACGATCGGACAACACTTGATGCGAAATCCCGATCAAGTACAACCCTGTATCGAAAACAAGAAGAATATCGAAACAGGATAGGAAACAGTTGTTTTATCGAACTAGACCTATAATTCGATAAAGTGATTTCTTCTCAAGACCTATTGAGAATCAATCCGATTAAGATTCGAAAACGCGTCGAATAACAATCAAAGTTTTGAAGGAAACTCGTCCAACACTTAAACAATACACAAGGTATGTCGTTTTATCATTCAATCATCTCCCTCATTACAACTCCATCGCCACTATTTATAGGCAAAAGTAGCCTGACAAGATAATCTAAACTATTATAAGCTGGTCTTAAAATAAGGAAAAGAAAATACAAGGTTCCCCACGTCACTTGCAAACAAGAGTAAAAGATGGGTTTTGTCTCCAAGGTGATAGCCGCCTTTCACATTGCATGTAGCCGAGATTCCTGCTGCTTTTATAATAAAGAAAGTGCTGAAATTCTTTTATTGTTTTGCCTTTACCACTTGGACCCCTTTCCCAAGATGCAAGTTGCTATGTTTAAGTTACTCCAAGTCCGGTTATCAAGGTAACTCCGGGTCTCGTATCCATTTTCTCGCCTAAGTATGTTGGAGTATGGTCGAGGTGTTTTACGTCAATCCTTACTTCGTCTTCTTCGCTTGTAGTAGTCGGTTCCGTATCATTCCCTCCTTCTTTATAAGGAATTGTCCTCAATTCCGCAATACCATTGTCGTCAAGATAAGGAGATAGATCACCTATGTTGAAAGTAGCATGCACTCCATAATCACCCGGAAGTTCTAACTTGTAAGCATTATCGTTCACCTTCGCAACTATTTTAAATGGTCCCTCAGCTCGTGGCATTAACTTGTTCTTATGCTTACTCTGGAATCGTTCTTTCCTCAAATGCCCCCAACCTCGAATACTCTTGGTTTTCTTTGTTTGTTCGATTTTGTTTCGTACGTCTCATTTATCTCCTTGATTCGGTTATGCACCTGTTCGTGTAATTTCATCATCGATTTTAGTTCTGACTCTGCGTCCTTATGCACCAATTCATCATTCGGTAATGGAATTAAGTCTAGCGGTATGTAAGGATTCAGGCCGTAAACTACTTCGAATGGAGAACGCGCCGTGGCATGAGTAGAAGAACGGTTATAAGCAAACTCCGCATGTACCAGTTTTAGATCCCAGTCCTTTTGTGTCTTGCCTACCAGGCCTCGCAACAGTGTTCCCAGGGTTCGATTAGTCATTTCAGTTTGCCCGTCGATTTGAGGGTGGTGTGAAGTGCTAAACAAGAGTTTTGTTCCCACCTTCCTCCATAGGGTGTTCCAAAAGTAGCTGAGAAATTTGGAGTCTCGATCGGAAACAATAGTCTTCGGAATCCCATGTAAACGTACCACCTCTTGAAAATATAAGTCGGCCACATTGCTTGCATCGTCTGTCTTGTGGCACGCTACAAAATGAGCCATTTTCGAAAAACGATCTAGGACTACCATAATCGCATCCCTCCTTCGTTGAGTACGAGGTAAAGCCACAATAAAATCCATCGAGACATCTTCCCATGGCCTCTCTGGGATCGGTAAAGGTGTGTATATTTCTGGTTTGAACGAACTCTTCGCAACATGGCATGTCACACACTTACTAATTATGTTACTAACATCCCCCTGCATCTTTGGCCAATAAAAATGTTCCTTCGGCACATCTAATGTCTTAGTCGAACCAAAGTGGCCAGCGAAACCTCCCCCGTGAGCCTCCCGAACCAGCAATTCTCGAACCATGTGCTTGGGTAGGCAAAGACAATTTCCCTTAAAAAGGAAGCCTTCCTGTATCGAAAATTCTCCCATCGGTCCAGATTTGCAAAGGGCGAAGGTCTCGCCAAAATCCGCATCACCGTCATAATATTCCTTCACTTTCTCGAATCCAAGCAAACGAACATCAAGAGTAGAGAGTAAGGCATAATGCCTAGACAATGCATCTGCTACAATATTGCTCTTGCCATCCTGATGAGTCGATTTTTGATCGTCTCATTCTGTTCTATCGAGTCGCACTTTCATTTGTTTTCGAGTGTTTTTGCCCTTTTTACGCATGGTATGTTGTGTTTTTGTTTTGTAGGTATCCGGACGAAGATTGTGGTGAAATATGCGCTTTCATAGCTAATATTGGAGTTTATGACAATCAAAAGCTAAAACGGGGCCTAAAACGACGAAAGATTTAAGCAGTATCGGTGGAATCTCCTAAATACCAGAATCTCCACTCCGAATTGAGATGTATTCTCCTTTGATATAAATTCCTCGTGAAATTAGCTTCGAAACGGTATATCATATGCTAAAATCCGAGGTGAATTGATACAAGAACGAAGGATCATGCCGAAGAAGACCAAAAAAACGGACTTGGCTACACCAGGCAACCGGACTAGGCTGCACCAGGCGACTCAACTAGGCTGCGATAGGCGCTCGGCTGCATCAGGTAACTCGGCCGTGCCATGGGACACGGCCGGGTCTCATTCAGTATGAATCGCACTTTCCGGATGAGAAGAACTCGACCGTGCCTTTTGGGACACGGCCGAGTCACTATCGGCCATTTCGCCTTTCCCGCATAGTGCTGCACGGCCGTGTCACGGGACACGGCCGAGCCCCTTAACAGACTACCTTTTCGTTATTCAGCGCAGTGCAACACGGCCGTGTCCCAGGACACGGGCCGTGCCACTTTTCGGTTCATGTCACTTTTCTTGACATTTTTGCACTACTTTAAGCCTTTGTCTTGATTTCTTTGGATATAAAAAAAAAGGGTGGTGACCCTTGAAGAGGGACTTATCTTGTGAAGAAGATATTTTGTGGAAAAACACAAGATTAGGGAGGAAAAACACCAAAAGAGTGGGAAAGAGAGAGATTTTCATCATCTTCCTTGTGTGTTCTTGGAGTGAGAAAAATACTTTTGTGAGATATAATAATTCCTTGTATAAATTTGTTGTGAGTTCTTGTAAGAAGATCATCAAACCTTCATCGGGAATTCGATTTCGGCATTTACAAGGGAAGTTTTTACCATGTTTTGTTCTTCAATTTCCATTATTGTTGTTGAATTAATCATGTGTGGCTAAACACTTCATATGGGTTTTTAGATATATCCACACACATGTTTTTTATTGTTAGTTCCTTTTGATTTTCCGGATAAAAGTTTGGGATTGTTCCTCTTGTTCGTTCTTCGTTTAAGAACTTTTAAATTAGATCATCAAACCTTTTTCATTGTTGTTATTATTATTCAAATCGAGGGTTTTTATCGGTGTTCGCCATCAAACGACCCGAAAGAAACGATTGTGAATGTTCTCGAGCTTTTTCGCGCGATCTTTTAACGATTTACCTCATCAAAAGTAGTCGGTTAATTGATTGTTAGCTAGGGTTTCATCCCCTTCAAAGTATCCCTTAATTTTCGTTGAGAACAATCGTGATTTTTAGAATCTCCGCCATCAAACGGATTGAGCAATCGATAATTCCTAACCTTATTTATTTGAGTATCGGAACTAATAATTGATTACGTGTGTGTCGGTGACTCTAAATTCCCATATTAATCTCATTATTGTTATCTCTCATTTATCCGACTATCAAATTGGTGTTGTTATCACTTAGTTCAATTTAAATTTTGTGCATTAGTAATTGTAATCATAATCAACCAATGATGTATTTTAATTTAATTTACTTTTGTTCATTCGACTATTTGCCGAACATTATCGAATTTTAAACCGTTTCCAATTCCTCGAGAGATCGACCTCGGAGTTACTTGCCGCTTACTACAAGAGCGATTCGTACACTTGCGAGTATTTAATTTGAATCCATCAAGTTTTTGGCGCCGTTGCCGGGGAATTGGCGTTTAATTTTTGATCTTGTTTTAATAATAGTTGAATTGTTTTTCTTGATTTTTTTTTTTTTCGTTTTCATTATTTTCGATAAAGTCTAAAATTCGCTCTAATTTCTCTTGTTTATGCTTGGTAGGAGATCGTTGGGAAACCCGATTCTTCCACCCATAGATGAGGTTCAAAGAATTAGAACACCAAAAATAATAGCGCAATCATCAATGGCAAACGACGAGAATAACCCGGATCTTGAAGAGCACCAATTGCTTGAGAGAGAAAACATTCGTCAACCAAGGTTTCCGAGATATGATAATGTTGGGCGCAATCAAGGGATACCGGAAGCTCAACAAGGGAGGTACTTTTATCCGAGACAACCACCCGTCGGAATGCAATATGGAGCGAATTATTATCCCGGACCTCAATATGGGATGGAGGCGAACTATAACATGCCGCAACAACCTCCGGTCGAACATCTTATGAGGGACTATGCAAAGCCCGTAGTGAACACCGCCATTTCATGCATTCAATTAGCACCGGCCGCAAGGAACTACCACATAAGCGGATTTCACATCGAGCAATTGCCCTTATTTCACGGATTAGCACGAGAGGATCCATTATCATTCATCCGAGATTTCTATGTGGCGATTGATAATTTCCCATTGAACGGGTTGAGCGAGGATCAACTACGAATGAAGTGTTTCCCTTATACACTCAAGGATGGGGCGAAACAATGGTTGATGACTTCGGCGCCGGGATCACTGAAAACGTGGGATGAAGTTTACGACAAATTCATTACCAAGTACTTCTCTCATTCGAAGACTACACAATTGAGAGCCCAAATCTCAACATTCGGACAACAAGACGGAGAGGCATTTCATGAAGCATGGGACCGATTCAAGATGCTCCTCATTCAATGCCCACACCATCACTATCCGCTTCAACTACTTAATCAATTTTTCTATGATGGGTTGACACAATATTGCCAAGGAGCGGTAGATAACGCCGCCGGTGGTTCGTTTTGGGGGTTAATGGAGAGACAAGCTTATGACGTATTTGAATTATTGGGGGCTAATTCTCAACAAAAAAATGTGCGTGTTCATAGAGAAGTTATAAACCAAGTAAGCGAGAAGGACGAGATGCAATCTAAAATCGATGAGTTAATGAAGGAACTAAGACAACTCAAGATTCAAAATAAATCTTCGAGCTCACGAGTTTGCGAAATTTGTTGGGGACCCGGACATCATGCTAATTCTTGCCCTTATATTTTTCCGGGAGAACAAACCGAACAAGTTAATTGGGCTATGGGACAAAGCACGGGAAGGCCCGAGTGGGAGGAGAGGAGGAATAATTATGGCGGAAACGCAAGAAATGCACCTCTCCAAAATACTTATCACCCGATGGCATACGACGCAAATGTCCAAACTCAATACAACGGAGGAAACCGAGCCCAACAACCAATGCTAAGTGAACCAACTCCACAACAAAGGAACTCTCTTGAGGAGAGTATTGCGGCATTCATTAAGGAGGGCAAGGAAAACCGAGTGGAGAACAATAAAAGGTTTGAATCTTTAGAAGTTTCGATGAAGAAAATGGAGATTCAAATTGGGCAACTTGCTACCGAGGCATGCAAACAAGAAATGGGTAAACTACCAAGTCAACCCGAGCAAGTTCAAGCTATTACCACCATCTGAAGTGGTAAAGTGATAAATAAAGAGATAATTTCCGAAGCGAAAGAGAGGGGCGGTGAGAAAGAAGAATTGCCGAGTAAATCGGAGAAATCTATGGTGATTGAAGAGGATGAGTCGAACGATGAAGAAATCCGAGTAACTGCTACCCAATCTTGCGAGACTCGAATTCCTTGGGACAAATCTAAAGATCCAATCGAGAAGCCAATTTAAGAGAATAAGAGCGAACTGGTCAAATCAATGCATCGAAAGGAGGACCTAGAAAGCTTTGACATGGAAGTTCTTTTCGTGGAGAAAGAAGTTCCCACTGTGAACTTAGGAGCGAGTATTAATTTAACACAAAAACCAATATACTCGCCACTAGGTTTGGGGGAGGTAATAGTCCTGATGGATTTCGTGATACCAAACATAGAAGATACATCACCAACAAAAATCACGTCACTTATTCTTCAAGGAAGACATTTCATGGTGACGATGATAATGAAAATTGAAATGGTGACAAAAGCGCTCACAATGGAAATCCATGAAACCACTATCCATATCCTGACAAAGGAAAATGAGCGAAAAATGACGAGCTATATGGATGGACCTAGCACATTTCCATTTAATCCCGGATAGAAGAATCTGAAGAAGTCGAGCTAAAGACTATAAAAAAGCGCTGCTTGGGAGGCAACCCAAGGGAGTTTTAAATTTTATCGCTTTTATTATTATTATTGCATTAATTTTGTTTTTGTCTATGGCGTGTGTAGGTAATCTAATAAAGGAGGTATTTATGGGAGGAAGAAGCCTAGCTTATTGAAAGATTGAGACCCGAGCACAAAGGATGGTGCCCCGCGATAAAAAAAAAAAAACCACACTTCTTAATCCGGTAGTTTTATTTTCTTTTTAATTTGCATTTTCGCATTTTTCCTGACTTAATCTTTCTGCTTGGGGATAAGCAAAGGTTTAGGTTTGGGGGGGTGCAACTTCTTCGATTTTTATTTGTTTTTTGTTTGCGTGATGTTTGTTTCCTTTCTTTATTTTTTTTTCTTGCGTGATGTCATAGTTGGATTGCAATAACCTTGTTAACTGTTGGGTATATGGATGATTAATCGTGTTTGTGTTTGGCTCGTAGAGTTTAATAAATCTAATTGATTGCTTGACCTTGCATGTGAATGTATAGTTTTTGGTTACTTGATTTGACGTGTAAGGAATGAGTATGGCAGTCCAAAAGCCATGAGTCCTTGTGCCTAATTGAACCGTTCACTTTTAGCGGTGAAATTCTTTCATGAGTGATTTCTCTTCTTATGGATTGTATTCTTTAGAACTTGCATGATTATGTCGGATTACGTGTTGATATTTACATACACGAGAAATGATTAGGGCTGCCCATTTTTTGTCTTGAACCTACTTATCTAAAAATATCCACCAATTCATATCAATATCCTTTGCTAGCCTCGTTGAGCCTTTAGCCGTAATTTTGTTCGAAAAACCCGCATCTTATTGCTCCATATCCAAAAGCCATAACTTACCCAAGTATTGGTCCACGTAAGAGCATGAGAGGGTATATTTGAAAAACGAAGGTGTGCAAAGTTTGTGGTGTATAGAGGCAAAAAATCTTCTCTCCCGTTCCCCTGAAAATAATAAGCCCCACACAAAAAAAAGGGGGTGATCCTAATAATAATAGTGGGATAGAAAAAAATAGGGGAGGAGAGGAGTGAGCCTAAGAAAAACAAAAGGGAAGTCGTTGGGTTGTGAGAAATAGGCCAATATCATAAGAATTACACTTAACAAGGCCTAGAAAAAAAAAGAGGGAGATATATATACGGGAGAATTGAAGTAGAATGATCGATCTTGCTTTGAGTGTTTATTTCATATATATGAGGATCGTATATGCTCTACTTGGACTGAACTTGTAACTACTAGCCAAAATTTCCCAACCTGAGCCACAGCCCTGTTACAACCAAAAGTAAGACCCTATGACTCATGTTTTGTGAATATTGATGCGTTTGATGAAGAGAAGAAGTGCAAGCATATAGTAGAACTTTCCATTTGAATCGAGTTGAGCGTATTGACCTATCTAAACACTTGAAAGATGAGTGAATCGAAGTAATTCAGTGAGGGACTATTAAGACTTGTTTTCTTGCATGTTCGATCAAGTGCCATTGCTTTCCACTCATTTGTGAGTTTAGGCTTCCATGATGAATTACGAGACTTTACGATACTTTTACATTCCCGGTTGATTGTATGTATACCCGATGATTAACTTGATTATTCAATCCTTCTCGTTTATTTGTCGTGTGTTTTATTTCTTTTTGCTTGAGGGCAAGCAAAGTTTAGGTTTGGGGGGATTTGATGAGTCGATTTTTGATCGTCTCATTCTGTTCTATCGAGTCGCACTTTCATTTGTTTTCGAGTGTTTTTGCCCTTTTTACGCGTGGTATGTTGTGTTTTTGTTTTGTAGGTATCCGGACGAAGATTGTGGTGAAATATGTGCTTTCATAGCTAATATTGGAGTTTATGACAATCAAAAGCTAAAACGGGGCCTAAAACGACGAAAGATTTAAGCAGTATCGGTCGAATCTCCTAAATACCAGAATCTCCACTCCGAATTGAGATGTATTCTCCTTTGATATAAATTCCTCGTGAAATTAGCTTCGAAACGGTATATCATATGCTAAAATCCGAGGTGAATTGATACAAGAACGAAGGATCATGCCGAAGAAGACCAAAAAAATGGACTTGGCTACACCAGGCAACCGGACTAGGCTGCACCAGGCGACTCAACTAGGCTGCGACAGGCGCTCGGCTGCATCAGGTAACTCGGCCGTGCCATGGGACACGGCCGGGTCTCATTCCAGCGCGAACTGCACTTTCCGGATGAGAAGAACTCGACCGTGCCTTTTGGGACACGGCCGAGTCACTATCGGCCATTTCGCCTTTCCCGCATAGTGCTGCACGGCCGTGTCACGGGACACGGCCGAGCCCCTTGACAAACTACCTTTTCGTTATTCAGCGCAGTGCGACACGGCCGTGTCCCAAGACACCGGCCGTGCCACTTTTCGGTTCATGTCACTTTCCTTGATATTTTTGCACTACTTTAAGCCTTTGTCTTGATTTCTTTGGATATAAAAAAAAAGGGTGGTGACCCTTGAAGAGGGACTTATCTTGTGAAGAAGATATTTTGTGGAAAAACACAAGATTAGGGAGGAAAAACACCAAAAGAGTGGGAAAGAGAGAGATTTTCATCATCTTCCTTGTGTGTTCTTGGAGTGAGAAAAATACTTTTGTGAGATATAATAATTCCTTGTATAAATTTGTTGTGAGTTCTTGTAAGAAGATCATCAAACCTTCATCGGCAATTCGATTTCGGCATTTACAAGGGAAGTTTTTACCATGTTTTGTTCTTCAATTTCCATTATTGTTGTTGAATTAATCATGTGTGGCTAAACACTTCATATGGGTTTTTAGATATATCCACACACATGTTTTTGATTGTTAGTTCCTTTTGATTTTCCGGATAAAAGTTTGGGATTGTTCCTCTTGTTCGTTCTTCGTTTAAGAACTTTTGAATTAGATCATCAAACCTTTTTCATTGTTGTTATTATTATTCGAATCGAGGGTTTTTATCGGTGTTCGCCATCAAACGACCCGAAAGAAACGATTGTGAATGTTCTCGATCTTTTTCGCGCTATCTTTTTGTTGGGATTCGGTGCCTAAAACGAAGGCCCAGCGGAAGCGGTAAAACGAAAATTAATTCGATCCGAATCCCTACGAGGATCGATCGAGCTACGTATATACGAATATCAAAAACGAAAAGCAAGAGTCGTAAGAAACTAACCCTCGAAGTCTGTTGATTAAATGGAAACCTTCTCTTGAGCTATTCCCCAAGCTTTAGTTTGATCTCTACGAGTTCAATCCACTCCAAGCCCTTGAACGATCCAACGCCGAAAACACCGCGTCTCTACTTGCCACGCGCCGGAAAAACGACCGGAACAACAACACTTGATTAACCTCTAAGGTTACGGCTAGAATCAAGTGGTGAAGCTTTTGTTATTACACTCTAAGTGTATAATATATCTCTCTTAATGTATCTTGAATTTTCTCCAAGAAAACTCAAGAATCAAAGTGAAGAAGAAGATCAAGATGAAGACTTGAGAAAATGATTTTTCTCTCTCTATCTCTCTAAGCTCACGGCTGGAATGGAGAAATATTCAAGTGAGAGTTTGTCTCCACTTATATTCTTATTCAACCCCATGATCTCCTACTTTAGACAATATCACCAAGGTGTGATATTTGTCCCCTTGTCTTGGTCACTAGTCCACCATCCTAGAAAGTGTAGACCAAGACAAAATAAGGGAGTAGGTGATGGGGTGGCCATCTAGAAGGAATCAGATGAGTTCGATTCGTTTCGGACTCCCGTGAGTCCAAACAGATAAACTCCTATTCCGTTCCGATGTATTTGTGTCGATTAATTAATCCAATCAATTAATCACATTAAATACATAATAATATAATTAATTTCTCCAAGAAATAATTATATTCACGAATTAAATTAATCACCCAAGAATTTATTTAATCCATTAGGCCGTAAATCAATTTATCCAATAAATCGATTTAGACATCCAATGTCCCAAATTAGATATCCAATATATAATATTTATAATGAGAGATTAAGCTCGATTCATTCCGTCGTCAATCCTAATGCGCGACTCGGTAGGTCCGTCTCGAAGAATGGGAGGAACCAAAGAGTAGTAGCACCACCTAGCCACTGGCGGCCTACACTGCACTTGTACCGAGAACGAATGATTGGGATCATTCAAGAACCATTCTGTCGTGAATACCAAGAACGTATAAACCCTTCTTTCAAATGTCCCGATCAAGTTTTAGGGTCACGGTCAGTCAAACCCTATCTGTACTTGATGCTATGCATGCGTTAATGCAAATCGAGATCATCGAGCTGTCGTGTATCTAATACAACTGGCTCCAATGCTTTGGCCAAAGACTTATGATCTCATCAGCCAATAACCGCATAGGACATATAACCCGCTCACTAACGGGAGAAAGAATTCTATCTTGGTATTCAGTAGGACCTGCTACTTGCCCGTCAAGATGCACGTCGAGGTTGACCCCCGCCTTCCGGTTTACAGGGTCGAACTACTCTAATGAAAATCTTGACGTCACAAGCACATCCCTACTAAATCCTCAAGTCGAAGGTTCACGAATACCTATCACAACCTTTCGATTCCGTCATTGACTGTCCCGGAGTGAAATCCATGTGACGAATCGAGGGTGAGTCGGTTCGAGTATACTAATCTAATTAGCATACCTATAACGTGTGCTCCCACTAACTATTAGTGTTCGACAGGCACTCTCCATGTCAAAGAACACGTCATACAAGTCTTTACATAAACTTAACGCCTACCAAGTTTCATCGACTTGCGAACGATTAAGTATTTGATCTATAAACCTCTCCAGTGCCGACCCCCTTAACCAATTAGGATTGGAAAGTTTTTCTCTACAATACACGGACTAGATTCTATACGATTATTTACGAGTTAGGAATGCCAGAACTTCCAAGGTAAATAAAGAAACAATCATTGCCTTATATAAATGGTTTACATAATTACAAGTACAATGCCCTCACTCAACAACCTCGAGTGGCATTCGAGGGCATACTCCTAACAATCTCCCACTTGCACTCAATGCCACACACTATGGTATCTAATACCCATGTTCTCCGGATGACGCTCCAAGCTAGTCCGAGATAGTGGCTTGTCGGTGGATCGGCGACGTTGTCGGCCGAGTCTACTCTATGCAAGACAATGTATCCCTTGCGAACAAATTCTCTTACGAGATGATACTTCCTCTCAATATGTTTGGTGCTGTTGTGAAACCTCGGCTCCTTGGCTGCGCTACTGCTCGTCGTTGTCGCAAAGACAATGAACAGCTTTCAAGACATGGTATCACTTGAAGTTCTCCCGAAACTTCTTAATCCGTAACCCTTCCTTGGAAGCCTCCGAGGCCGCTTGATACTCACCGACAGTGGAATCGGCCGCGCTTTGCTTGGCACTACGCCAAGATATCGCTCCTCCATTAAGAGTAAATATGTAGCCGAAGTGGACATCGAGTCGTCCTTCGGTCCTTGGAAGTCCGAATCGGTGAATCCCACCACATCCAATTCTCCACCACCATACATCGAACCATATCTCTAGTCCTTCTCAAGTACTTGAGAACGTTCTTTACTGGCGGTCCAATGTTCCCTACAGGTTTGCACGAAACCTACTCACCACGCTTACGGCATGCGCAATGTCGTCTTGTACACAACATAGCATACATAAGGCTACCCACGGCCAAGCATATGGTATATTACTCATTTCCTTTCGTTGTTCCTCATTTTGAGGACACATCTTCAAGGTGAGTTTTATTCCATGTCGCATCGGTAGGAACCCTCTTTTAGAATCATCCATCTTAAATCGCTTTAAGATTTTATCTATATAGAGGGCTTGGGAAAGACCTATTGTTCTCTTCGCTCTATCCCTAGAGAGAGTCGAATACCAAGAATATAGGTAGCTTCTCCCAAGTCTTTCATGGAGAAATTACTCAAAGCCAAGCTTTCACGTAACCGAGCATTCCCACATCATTTCCTATTAGTAGAATGTCATCTACATATAGTACTAAGAATGCGATCTTGCTCCCACTAACCCTCTTGTATACACAAGGTTCCTCTTCATTTTGTACGAAGTCAAACTCTTTATTGCCTCGTCAAAACGAAGATTCCAACTACGCGACGCTTGCTTGATCCATAAATGGAACGCTGAAGCTTGCACACTTTCGAATATCGACTTGGACACAAAGCCTTTAAAGTTGCTCCATATAGATTTCCTCCTCGAGGAATCCATTAAGGAAAGCCGTCTTTACGTCCATTTGCCATATCTCATAATCGTGGTAGGCGGCTATAGCAAGCATCATGCGAATAGACTTGATCATGGCTACGGGCGAGAAGGTATCGTGGTAATCGATTCCTTCCTTCAGGTATAACCCTTTGCCACTAGCACGGCCTTATAGGCGTCAACCTTGCCATCACCATCGGTCTTTCTCTTGTAGATCCACTTGTTCCCAATAGGCACTATACCCTTGGGGCGGTCTACTAGAGTCCGGACTGATTGACATGCATCGAGTCTATCTCGGCTTCCATAGCTTCACGCCATTTCGCGAGTCTACATCCACCATCGCTTGGTCATAGGTCGTTGGGTCGGTCTCTTGGCTATCACTTGGAACCTCATGGAGACCCGGCTCCTCCAAGTGCACAAGCCCATACCTCTCGAGTAAATGAGACACCCTACTAGACCTACGAGGTGGTTGTACTTGTGTTTGAAAGTTCGGTTCCAGTTTCTTGCAGCAGTGTCTCTCGAGGAGTTTCATTGTATTCTTCTAAAGAAATACTTCTACCCGCTCCGCCTTCTGAATGAACTCATCTTCCAGAAGTGTGCTTGTAAAGCAACAATGATCCTTCGATCTTCGGGCATGTAGAATAGATATCCCATCGTCCCAGACGGAATCCAATGAAACGTCCCTTCAGACCTAGCTTCCAACTTTTCCACCTTAGTCTTCTTGACATAGGCGGGACATCCCCAAATCCTAATATGATTAAGACTTGGTTTCCTTCCCTCCCACATCTCATGTGGAGTTTTAGGAACGGATTTGGAAGGACATCTATTCAAGATATACGCGGCGATCGGAGTGCATACCCCACAGGTAAATCGGCAAGTCAGTATAGCCCAGCATGGAACGGACCATGTTCAACAGGGTCCGGTTCCTTCTTTCTGACACACCATTTAACTGAGGAGTACCTGGAGGTGTTAGTTGTGAAACTATTCCATGTTCCTTAAGGAACTCGTCAAACACCGTACTCATATACTCGCCACCACGGTCCGACCGAAGTGCTATGATATGATTACCGGTTTGTTTCGACTAGGGCCTTGAATTCTGGAATTTCTCAAAGGCCTCGGATTTATGTTTCATTAAGTATACATAACTATATATAGTATGATATTCTGTATACGTAATGAAATATTTATATCCGTCACGTCCGCTTCTAAAGCACCACATACGTCGGTATGGATTAATCCCGGTTTATCGGCTCTTTCAAAAGTCCTGTGAAGGGGGACTTAGTCATTTTGCCTTTAAGGCAAGATTCACAAGTAGGAAAGGGATCCGATCCCAATGGACCCATAAGTCCATCTTTTTCCATCTTGTAAACCTTGGTCGACCAACATGACCAAGTCTAAGATGCCATTTCAAAACTTGATTGGTTTCATCCCTACCACGTTTTCTAGTCATAGTATTCACAACTACTTTGTTCTGAGATTTAGATGATACAATCCATTCAACAATGTAGCGTACCCACTAGTTTATTTCTAAAATAAATTTTGCAGTAACCATCACCAATGAAAAATGAAAAGCCTTTTCGGTCCATGACCGGAATGGATACAATGTTTTTGTGCCCCTTGGGCAAAACAAGTACATCTTCTAAAGTCAAAACAAAGCCGGATTCTAAACCCAAAAGAAGTGATCCTATGTCGGTCGCCTCGACACTATGCCCGCTTCCGACTGTGATCATAACTTCTCCAGCTCCAAGCTTCCTACTTTGTTCCAGATCCTGATTCACGGTACAAATATGAGAACTAGCACCAGAATCTAGTATCCAGGAAGTAGAAAATACAGTAGCAGAACAATTTGTTTCCAAAACTAAAAGTTCTGTACCTGAAGTGCCATGAAGAATCGGACAGTCTCTAGCCCAGTGGCCCAGCTCACCGCACTTGAGACAAGTATCCCTTTTCTTCTTGTTCTTCGGAACCATTGGGGCCTTGCCCTTACCCTTAAGGTCCTTAGCTTGTGGTCCAGTCTGCTTCTTGGTCTTTTTCTTCTTATTCTTAGACCTCCGAGGTCTAGAAGAAATCACAAGAGCAGACTCCTTCATCCGCGGAGTCTTCATTTGAGACTGAGCGGTCACAAGTTTGTTCATTAGCCCAGCTAAATTACATGCAATCTTATTGCAGTTGAAGTTCATAACAAACTGTGAGAAGGAATCAGGGAGAGACTGTAGGATAAGGTCGGTTTGGAGAGAAGTATCCATTATAAAATCAAGAGCCTCCAATCTCTCGATCATGGATATCATTTTGAGGACGTGTTCCCCAACCTTCTCACCTTCCTTCATCCTTGCACCGAACAGTTGCTTGGATATCTCATATCTAGCGATTCTGTTGTGCTCACCATAAAGCTCGGTTAAGTGAGATAGAATGCACTAGCAGAAGTCATTTTCTCATGAGCTCTCTGAAGCTCATTAGACATGGAAGCCATCATATAAGCACGGACTTTCACGTCATCCTTAACCCACTTTTCGTGGTTTTCAATCTCTTCTGATTGGCTCAAGTCCGTATAGGAGGCGCCGGAATGTCCGTCTCCAAGACGTATCCCAGTGCCTCTATACGAGGACAATCATCGATTGCGGAGCCAATCCACAAAGTTAGGTCCCATTAAGGTGTTCTTTTCGAGTAGAATTGCGAGTGGATTCATTGTCATATTGAGTTATGTCTGCATTAAGTATAGCAGATTAATTAGTGACTTGTTATATTATGATCCGAGTATAGAATTAAGGTCCTTTCTATTCTTGTTACCCGGCTCCCACTATTTTTATCGGAATAACACACTCCCATGTGAAATCCGGAAGTATCGTCGCTCTACTTCATAGTGGTGATCGAGTTCTTTATAAATCTTAATAGAGGGCAACCGAACAGGTTTCTAGTCTATTAATTTTCATAAAGTGGTGTCCAACACCAACCCATCTAATGGATGATTCGATCTTCTTTTTCCCCTTGTTCACTCCCCTCAACCTATACGGTTTCTATGGTTCGTGAACAAGTTAAGTTTATACCATCGACGCAAATCAGTTTCACAATTGAATCTTATCCGGCAGCCTATCAGGTTTCTAGGGATAAAATTTGCTCCAACCGAAGGCATCCAATGCGCTCCCGGTAATTTATCCGTCCTCCCCGAACGACTACCCCGATAACTCGGAAGCATAGCACATCCGGTTTGGATTTCAATTTCCCGAAAATTCGATGGAGGGAAGGAAAACCTTGAAACCTTATAAACTTAATTATTTGTTGTGGGAGAATTATCGCGATTAACGTTACACTTTGCACATTAATCGTTTAAGCGCGTTTGTGGCATTCATACAATATGAAACAACCAATCACAACCTAGTTGCTACCAACATGTGGTTCATGGACCGTTCCTAGAAAACAAAAACTCCGTAATCTAATTACAAGTCTTCGTCTTGAATCTTCGTCTTCTCGAAATGGATCTTCCTCCGGTCTTCGTCATTACATATAAATTTTACATTGAAAATTGCATCCTAGATACAAATTTTTCTAGTAAAATAAATAGGCTCAAAACGGCCTTTACAACCCAATCGAATAAAGCGAGCGATTCAAAACTAAGTCCACGAACCACATCCCCATTCAAAAGCATTCATCCAATAAATACTAAATAAATGGAAAGCGAGAGATACATTGATCCAATCAACAATACGAACCGATCCAATCGATTCACACAATCGGTAATGTAATAACGTTCAAAATAATTGATCGACCATAAATATTCCAATTAATCAAATTTCCCTTATAAAATGAAATACCATAAATCAATTTAATCATATTAAATCCAATTTAACATGGGAGATTAATTTTTAAGAATACACGGAAAAATCGAGCCGGGTGAAAACGGCCAACATGGCCGAAGTCACCTCGGCTCTTACCGGCAGTCACTCCCGGCTTGGCCGAGTCACCCTCGGAAGATGCCGGCCAGGACACGACCGAGTCACCCAGGACACGGTCGGGTCGCTCGGCAGTGACTTGGCAGACTGCCGGACACGACCGTGTCACCCAGGACACGGTCGAGTCACTTTCGGCCAGACACGCCCGTGTCTCCGGACACGGTCGGGTCTCCAGGCAGTGGCCTGGCCACACTGCCGGACACGACCGTGTCACCCAGGACACGGTCGAGTCATCCTCGGCCAAATTACCCTTTTTGTCCAAAAAGTCGTCCGACGACGATTCGGGGCTAGATTTTCGACCGGATATCCAATATCAATATTTTCCGACTTTCATATCTTCAATATAAATCATATTTCCACGAAATTTAAGATTTATATTTAGACATAAACTTACGAAAAATACAATTATTACGAACGAAAAACATATACCACGATTATGACTAAAATGATTCCAAATCATTCACCATTTAATCGAGCATTCCAAATGCCAATATCGTATATACGATCGCAAGACCTACGCTCCGATACCACTGTTGGGATTCGGTGCCTAAAACGAAGGCCCAGCGGAAGCGGTAAAACGAAAATTAATTCGATCCGAATCCCTACGAGGATCGATCGAGCTACGTATATACGAATATCAAAAACGAAAAGCAAGAGTCGTAAGAAACTAACCCTCGAAGTCCGTTGATTAAATGGAAACCTTCTCTTGAGCTATTCCCCAAGCTTTAGTTTGATCTCTACGAGTTCAATCCACTCCAAGCCCTTGAACGATCCAACGCCGAAAACACCGCGTCTCTACTTGCCACGCGCCGGAAAAACGACCGGAACAACAACACTTGATTAACCTCTAAGGTTACGGCTAGAATCAAGTGGTGAAGCTTTTGTTATTACACTCTAAGTGTATAATATATCTCTCTTAATGTATCTTGAATTTTCTCCAAGAAAACTCAAGAATCAAAGTGAAGAAGAAGATCAAGATGAAGACTTGAGAAAATGATTTTTCTCTCTCTATCTCTCTAAGCTCACGGCTGGAATGGAGATTTTTCAAGTGAGAGTTTGTCTCCACTTATATTCTTATTCAACCCCATGATCTCCTACTTTAGACAATATCACCAAGGTGTGATATTTGTCCCCTTGTCTTGGTCACTAGTCCACCATCCTAGAAAGTGTAGACCAAGACAAAATAAGGGAGTAGGTGATGGGGTGGCCATCTAGAAGGAATCGGATGAGTTCGATTCGTTTCGGACTCCCGTGAGTCCAAACAGATAAACTCCTATTCCGTTCCGATGTATTTGTGTCGATTAATTAATCCAATCAATTAATCACATTAAATACATAATAATATAATTAATTTCTCCAAGAAATAATTATATTCACGAATTAAATTAATCACCCAGTAATTTATTTAATCCATTAGGCCGTAAATCAATTTATCCAATAAATCGATTTAGACATCCAATGTCCCAAATTAGATATCCAATATCTAATATTTATAATGAGAGATTAAGCTCGATTCATTCCGTCGTCAATCCTAATGCGCGACTCGGTAGGTCCGTCTCAGTCAGCAATGGGAGGAACCAAAGAGTAGTAGCACCACCTAGCCAGCCTGGCGGCCTACACTGTACCCCAACTGAGAACGAATGATTGGGATCATTCAAGAACCATTCTGTCGTGAATACCAAGAACGTATAAACCCTTCTTTCAAATGTCCCGATCAAGTTTTAGGGTCACGGTCACCAAACCCTATCTCGTACTTGATGCTATGCATGCGTTAATGCAAATCGAGATCATCGAGTACATCGTGTATCTAATACAACCGGCTCCAATGCTTTGGCCAAAGACTTATGATCTCATCTCGCAATAACCGCATAGGACATATAACCCGCTCACTAACGGGAGAAAGAATTCTATCTTGGTATTCGTAGGACTCGCTACTTGCCCGTCAAGATGCACGTCGAGGTTGACCCCGCCTTCCGGTTTACAGGTGGTCGAACTACTCTAATGAAAATCTTGACGTCACAAGCACATCCCTACTAAATCCTCAAGTCGAAGGTTCACGAATACCTATCACAACCTTTCGATTCCGTCATTGGTGTCCCGAGTGAAATCCATGTGACGAATCGAGGGTGAGTCGGTTCGAGTATACTAATCTAATTAGCATACCTATAACGTGTGCTCCCACTAACTATTAGTGTTCGACGGGCACTCTCCATGTCAAAGAACACGTCATACAAGTCTTTACATAAACTTAACGCCTACCAAGTTTCATCGACTTGCGAACGATTAAGTATTTGAGCTATAAACCTTTCCGGCCGACCCCTTATCCAATAAGGAGTGGAACGCTTTTGCTCTCAAATACACGGACTAGTTTCTATATGTTTATTTACGAGTTAGGAATGCCAGTAACTTCCAGTAAATAAAGAAACAATCATTTGCCTTATATAAATGGTTTACATAATTACAAGTACAATGCCCTCACTCAACAACCTCTGAGTGGCATTCGAGGGCATACTCCTAACACTTTTAACGATTTACCTCATCAAAAGTAGTCGGTTAATTGATTGTTAGCTAGGGTTTCGTCCCCATCAAAAGAGTATCCCTTAATTTTCGTTGAGAACAATCGTGATTTTTAGAATCTCCGCCATCAAACGGATTTCTTTTAATCGTGAGCAATCGATAATTCCTAACCTTATTTATTTGAGTATCGGAACTAATAATTGATTACGTGTGTGTCGGTGACTCTAAATTCCCATATTAATCTCATTATTGTTATCTCTCATTTATCCGACTATCAAATTGGTGTTGTTATCACTTAGTTCAATTTAAATTTTGTGCATTAGTAATTGTAATCATAATCAACCAATGATGTATTTTAATTTAATTTACTTTTGTTCATTCGACTATTTGCCGAACATTATCGAATTTTAAACCGTTTCCAATTCCTCGAGAGATCGACCTCGGAGTTACTTGCCGCTTACTACAAGAGCGATTCGTACACTTGCGAGTATTTAATTTGAATCCATCACATCCTTATACTTTGATGAGAAGTGAAATGATTGTAAGAATTCCACCCACTTCGCATGCCTGGGACTTAACTTATGTTGTCCGTTAATATACTTCAATAATTCATGGTCCGAATGTATGCTGAAATGCTTCAGCCAAAGATAGTGCTCCAATGATCTAGAGACCTCACAATAGCATAAAACTCCTTGTCGTACGTACAATAATTGAGACGAGCAACGTTTAACTTTTCTGAAAAATAAGAAATAGGCCACTTTCCTTGAATGAGAACCGCTCCAATGCCAACTCCGCTAGCATCACATTCTACCTCTAATGGTTGCGAAAAATTGGGTAATGCTAAGATTGGTGCTTCGCACAACTTTGCCTTCAAATTTGCGAACGACTCCTGGGCAGTCCGGCTCCAATTAAACGTAACTTTCTTCGAACATTCGGTTATTGGGCTTGCAATGGTGCTGAAATCTCGAATGAATCTTTGGTAAAATGAAGCCAGTCCGTGGAACGATCTAACTTCCGTCCCTGTAGTGGGAACTGACCAGGACTTAATTGCTTCGATCTTTACTTGATCGACCGACACTCCGTCCTTTGAAACAACATAGCCAAGAAAGACTATACTTTCGACCAAAAATGAGCACTTCTCCTTTTTTTTTCATACAGCCTTTGGTCCCTAAGGGTTTCGAAGACTTGTCTCAAGTGTCCAAAATGTTCTTGCAACGATCGGCTATAAATCAAAATATCGTCTAGATATACAACCACAAATTTCCCCAAGAATGGCTTAAGCACCTCATTGATCAAGCGTATGAAGGTACATGGCGCATTTGTAAGGCCGAACGGCATAACAGTCCATTCATACAGCCCGTGTTTTGTTTTGAAGGCAGTCTTCCACTCATCTCCTTCTCGCATCCGGATTTGGTGATAACCACTTCGTAGGTTAACTTTTGAAAAAATCACGGACCCGTGTAATTCGTCCAACATGTCATCAAGCCTCGGAATCGGAAATCGATACTTGATGGTTATATTATTCACGGCTCGACTGTCAATACACATTCACCAAGATCCATCTTTCTTAGGAACCAGTAATACCGGAACCGCACAAGGACTTAGGCTTTATCGAACATACCCGCGGTTCATTATTTCTTCGATTTGGTTTTGTAATTCCTTCGTCTCCTCGGGATTACATCTATAGACAACTTTGTTAGGGAGCGACGCACCCGGTATGAGGTCGATCTGATGTTCAATCCCACGAATAGGTGGCAAACCCGACGGTAATTCTTTGGGAAAAACATCCGCAAATTCGTGCAATAAGGCATCCATCCTTTCGTCGTTCCGCACAATCATGTTACCATTCCGTGTCTCCTTCAGAATCAACAAGTACACGCACTCGCCATCATTAATAGCATTTTCCACATCCCGTTCACTAGCAAACATGGCCAGTTTTGTTTTTTCACTCCGACTAGAACTCATAGAGCGAATAGCTTGAGGTGACATTGGTTTAAGCACAATTTTTTTGCCCTTATCCCGTAACTCGTACTCATTGCTTCTTTCTTGGTGTAAAACATCCCTATCAAACATCCATGGCCTTCCCAAAAGTATATGGCATGCATCCATTGGGAGTACATCACATAATATGTTGTCTTCATATGAACCCATGGTTAGTCCAATCCTCAATTGTTTAGTCACCCTTATTTTGCTCCCATCATCGAGCCAATGCAACGTGTAAGGTTTCGGGTTAGCCGTAGTGGTCAGCCCGAGTTTAGTCACCATCTCGCTGGAAGCTATGTTGGTGCAACTCCCTCCATCAACGATCAAACTACACCATTTATTTACGATTTGAGACTTTGTGTGAAATATTTGATCCCGCTGTTCCGAATCATTCGAAACAACTTTGGCTTGTAGAGTACGCAGAAATAAAGCCATCTCATAGTTTGGAGCATCGTAAGTCTCACATTCTTCTCCTTCTTCGTCCTTCATCCTGAAATCAAATACATCACCCAGTCTCTCCCTTTCATCCTCGACCAACAACTCGTCTCGGATCGTGACAGCTTCTCTTAGTGTTACCACTCATTTGTTCGGACAAGCATTTTGATAATGTCCGAACCCTTGACATTTGAAACATCTTACTTTAGCCAAACTCGTCTTCTTTGGTACGTAGGGGGCCTTAAGAATCACAACAGGGACCGAAGTCGGTACAGTTGCCTTAGTAGTTGAACTAGAACCGATACTTGGGTTTCCAAATTTGACTGGAAACTCGGGTTTATACAACTTCATCCTGTTTTGAGCTTCCAACTTCACACATAGCCCACATAATGTATCGAAGTCCTCGTATGGATATAATTCCACCGAGTTAGCTATGCTTCGGTTCAAGCCACGCAAGAATCGCGACATCTTCTGCTCCTCATTCTCTTCTATTTCTCCCATTAAGGTCAGATTCTCAAATTCCTCAATGTAGGGGTGTTAATATAAATCCGAAAACTGACCAACCAATCCGAACCAATCCGCACCGAACCGAAAATCCCCGACCGAGCCGAACTTGAAACTTACAAACCGATACCGAAACCGAATTAATTCGGGTTTAGATAACTTAAAACCGAACCGGACCGAATTACCCCGAATTGGACCGAACTAACCCGAATTATTTATATTATATAAAATTTTATTTATATGACTAAAATTTTTAAACTTATAAAATAATATATCTACACATATATTGTAGTTTTGATAAAAACAATCATTAAATATATCAATTAAAGATCTGTCTCTTATTTTAGAATAAGTTTTATTAATATAATTACTTTTTTTGTTACTTTATTAAATAAATATATATAAATTAAATATGTTTGGTTCAAAACCGAATTTGACCGAACTAATCCGAAACCGAAACATTGGGGAGGGTTTGGATTTTGAGTTTTGAAAACCGAAACCGAGCGAAACCGAAATCGAATTTTAAAGTTTGGGGAGGGTTTGGGTTTCGAAAATTTTACCCCGACCGAAACCGAAAACACCCCTACCTCAATGTATTCACTGACACTCAATTTTCCTTGCATGAGGTCTGCAATCTTCCTGTACAAGGACAATCGATGCGACGTTGGTACATATCTCTTACGAAGTTTTCTTTTTAACGAATCCCACGAACGGATCTTTTCTTTCCCCGCACGGGTTCTTCGTGTTTTCACTCCTTCGTACCAAAGCGAAGTGCCTTTCCCCAACTTGAGAATTGCATACTTGCACCATTTCTCATCGTCGAGGTCTTTGAACTTGAACATACGATCAATTCTACCTTCCCATTCCAGGTAAACTTCAGGGTCTGTCCCGCCAACGAACTCCGAAAGCTAATTAACCTTGAACTCTTCGACATGGCGTGAGGGTCGCTCATAGTCACCATGCCTAGGTTGCCAACGCTGGTCGCGTTGTTCTGGTATGTCACGCAATGCGTCGTGAAGTTTTGCTAGGAAATCAGCGTCGTTGAGATCCATAATGCCAAAGATCAAGAACTTGTGTCTCCAATACAACTTATGATACGGATTCTCTATCGATACAGCGACAAGCTGTTTTGACGAGCGGAAGCGAACAACAAGAAACTGTCAGGAACTGATAACAACAGTTCGCTACAGCAATAACATTGGCTAGCGGTACGCGCACGCGATAGGAAATGATGACGGCAGCTCGATACAGCAACAAGACAGGAACTGGCCGAATGGAAATGATTCGAAATAGGCAACCTCAAAACAGCGGCACTCGAAACAGCAAGTTTCGGTCGGATACTAATTGAAAACAAGAAACAAGTTCGAACGATCAGACAGCACTTGATGTGAAATCCCGATCAAGTACAACCCTGTATCGAAAACAAGAAGAATATCGAAACAGGTGATACGAATTACTTATGAAAATGGACGTAAACTCGTATGTAATGCAGCGGAAATATTGTTGATCCTCACAACACTCGAATATGTGTAACACTCGTAAGAAATAACCGAAAGTAGGGCAATTTGGCTTACGTAAACAAGAACAATATGAATGTGATTATCAAACTAGACCTATAGTTTGATAAGTTGATTTCTCCTCAAGACCTATTGAGAATTAATCGGATTAATACTCGAAAACGCGTCGAATAAAAATCAAGTTTCGATGAAAGGCATTCACCAAGAAAAACACAAAGTGTATTCTTATTTCTCAACATACAATGGCTTGTTACAATGCTTACACAAGACTATATATAGGAGACTTCAAGTCTTCCCATAATAAAAGAAAATAATTCAAAGATTTATAAACTCTTTGAATAATCAAAACAAATCAACAATAAAATACAAAAGGAACAACAATCATAATTTTAGGGAAACACAATCCCTAAAATGAGTAAAAAATAAAGCAAAGACAAACACACAAAAGAAAACTATAAAAAAAGAGTAAACTGCCGGCAGGACACGGGCCGTGTCGCTTAACACGGTCGCGGCACAACAAAGACATTCGGCATTGACTCGACCGTGTCCTGGAACACGGTCGAGCATCTGGGCAGTCGGTTTTGGCTTATCCGGAAGAGTTCGCCTCGGTCGTGCCAGACGACACGGTCGAGTCCTGTGGGCAGTCAGTTTGGCTTATCCGGCACATCTTGGCATGGGCCGTGTCGGACGACACGGCCGAGTTCGGTCGGCAGTGCTTGTTAGGCGTATTTTTATACGCTTATTTATCATTATTTTGTATTATTTTGGAGAGTGAATTTTCTTAAATAAACATTTAATGCCTTAATTTTGTATGTTTGTCAGGAAATTGAAGTCCGGAAGCTAAAACGAGGCGAAACGGGCGAAAACGGCAAACTTTGGCTATGAGCCGCGGCACAAGGAAGCAGGGCCGCATCACAGGAAGACAACCAGCGAGCACAAAGTAAACTATACTCTGTGCCGCGGCACAGTCCAGGTGAGCCGCGGCACAGATGAATTAAATGGCGCCCAGGCTTCCAGCTGAAGACAGTGTGCCGCGGCACAGATTTAGTGAGCCGCGACTCACTAGGTGGTTTTTGTATGCTCCGCGCGGATTTGGGCCGTTTCGAAGCCAGTTCTCGACCTGCTCACACGGACGCGATTTGGAGACTGTGCAGAGCTATAAATAAGGGTTTAAGACCCTAATTAATGATCTTTTTTTGGATCTTTTGATCTGGGAAATTAAAGAATCATGGTGAGACGGCAGAAGAGGAAGAGAAGCAGAAGACTTCAAGAGCAGAGGGCGGAAGCCGAAGAACGGAGGAATCCGAGCTTCATCTGCGTTTAATTTTAATGCTTTCATTCATTTATTCTGTATTTTCATTTATTAGCATGTCAGGCTAAAACCCTAATCTAGGATTTTGATGAAACCTACGTTTTGACGGATTTGCTTGAGATTATCTAATTAATTACCTTTTTGTTGAGTTTTCCCAATCGTGTTTAATGCTTTCAATTATCTGGCCAATAGTTGTATTGTTTTAATCATTCACTTCGAATCGGGAGAGGAGAATTAGTGAGGAACTATTGGTAAGGACTGTTTTATTCTGTGAGATAGGAATATACTCATAGGAACTACGTGGCTTTTTGGAGATTTTATGCTTTTTGCCTATTGACGAATTAATTCACCTAGGGATAGAGTGCGTTATTCGCCTTTAGAAAAATCTAGTGACCTCGGGAGAGGCGGTAGAATATATTAGCAATCTCCACCTTCAATAAATTGGGAAAATTATTAACTTCAGATAATCGAGAGTAAATTCGGATAAACCGAGGTGGATTCAGAATCCTAGACTTATTCATCATTTGATTCTCTTTCTTTAAGATATCGTTGTCTACTGTTTAGTCTTTTATTAATTCTCTTAGTAATTAATTGAAAAACCCAAAATTCGATTGTTCGAATAAAACTAGAATACATAAAAATCGGTAGTTAGTGATTCAGTCCTCGTGTGAACGATACTCACTCATCACTTTATTACTTGTATACGATAACGTACACTTGCGTTCAACAAATATCGCAACAAGTTTTTGGCGCCGTTGCCAGGGATTGAAATTTTGCTAATATCGATTTCAGTATTTCTAGTCTTAGTTTGAACGACTTTATTTACTTGTTTTCGTGTATTTAATTTTATTTATTTTAATTGTTTTTCCTTTCAGGATCTTTCGCGTAGTGCATGAGAAAACTCGGTAACGAAGGCCTACTACCTTTGGATACTGAGATCGAGCGCACTCTTCGAAGGAACAAGAAGGAGAAACGAGAGTTACAGACGACGGTGACCATGGCCGAAAATATCGAAATTCAAGGAGGAAATAATATTGTGCAGCAAGCTCAACCAGAAATGGCACTTCGAGATTATGCCATGCCGTAGATCAACGCAAATTTTTCGGGGATTCGGCGTCCCACTATCCAAGCCAACAATTTCGAAATCAAGCCTGCGATCATTCAGATGGTGCAGGCGAGCCAATTTTGTGGATTGCCGAATGACGACCCAAACGCTCATATTGCTTCTTTTCTTGAGATTTGTGACACGTTCAAGAATAATGGTGTCACCGACGATGCTATCCGATTACGGCTTTTCCCTTTCTCTTTGAGGGATAAAGCGAAATTTTGGCTAAATTCCTTACCGCCAGGGTCGATCACAACATGGGCAGAGTTAGCGCAATCCTTCCTTGCTAAATTCTTCCCACCTTCTAAGACGGCGAGATTGAGAAACGAGATCACCACCTTTGGTCAGTATGATATGGAATCGCTCCACGAGGCGTGGGAGCGATATAAAGATTTATTACGGAGATGCCCACATCACGGTCTTCCAGACTGGATTCAGATTCAGACGTTCTACAATGGTTTGAGTGCTTCCACACGCACTCTCGTGGATGCAGCCGCCGGTGGGGCTTTGATGGGAAAGACCATGGCCGAGGCACACTCGTTGTTGTAAGCTATGGCCGCAAATGCATATCAATGGCCATCTGAAAGAGTAACGCCGAAGCGAGTTTTGGAAATTTCGAGTAATGACCCGATATCAACATTGTCAGCTCAAGCCGCCTTAACACAGCAGCTCCAAGCATTTTCGCATGCTCCGTCCCCCGTTACCATTGAGACTTGCAATTGGTGTAACGGATCTCACCCTAGCGCAGAGTGTCAAGTCGGAAATCCGTTCGAGCAGCCCCAAATTGAACAAGCTCAGTTTGTAGGAAACGGAAACCGGCAAAATAATCCGTACTCCAACACGTATAATCCGGGGTGGCGTAATCATCCCAACTTTTCGTGGTGAAACGGACAGAACTCAAACCAGCCTCCATTCGCTCAGAACCAACAGCAGCCCCCTCCCGCTCCAAAAGTTTCTCTCGAGGAAGCAATCGCGAAATTGGCAGCGAATACGAGTCAATTCATGACCCGTACTGAAGCAACATTGCAGAATCATTCCGCTTTCATACGCAACTTGGAAGTCCAGCTGGGCCAAATTGCTAACGTGTTGACAGCCCGCCCGGAGGGAGCATTGCCAAGTACGACCGAGACAAATCCTAGAGAGAGTCTAAATGCGATCAGTCTGAGAAGCGGGAAGGAGGTGTGTGAGCAGCCCGAGAGGTATGAAAAGAGGAGTGAAATTGAGGAGAAGAATAATTTAGCGACAGAGGAGTCATAGGATTGGAGACCTTCGATAACGTTTCCGGATAACCCGAAGGCATATGTGCCCCCCGTCCCGTTTCCGCAGAGACTACAGCAGAAAAAGGCGGACAAACAATTCTCTAAGTTCCTTGACGTGTTCAAAAAGCTTCATATTAACATTCCATTTGCCGACGCGTTGGAACAAATGCCGAGCTACGTTAAATTCATGAAAGAGATATTGTCGAAGAAAAGAAAACTCAAGGAGTTTGAAACTGTCGCCTTGATGGAGGAATGCAGCGCGATTCTTCAAAAGAAGCTTCCACCAAAATTAAAAGATCCGGGAAGTTTCAACATACCGTGCACCATGGGGAATCTTTCTTTTAACAAGGCATTGTGCGATCTTGGTGCTAGTATTAACCTCATGCCTTTGTCTATTTTCAAGAAGCTGGGAATTGGAGAAGCAAAGCCGACGACGGTCTCCTTGCAATTAGCAGATCGATCCATTAAGTATCCGAGGGGAGTGATTGAGGGCGTGCAAGTAAAAGTGGATAAATTTATCTTCCCAGCGTATTTTATTGTTCTCAACATGGAGGAAGACAAAGATATCCCGATTATCTTGGGACGACCATTTTTAGCGACCGGAAGAACTCTTATAGACATGGAAAAAGAAGAATTGACTCTGCGGGTCCAAGACCAGCATGTTACGTTCCAAGTATTCAAATACTTTTCATGGCCGGGAGGTGTTGATAAAAGCTCACAAAGTGAAAATGTGGAGGCAGTTGCAAAAGAGAAACACCGAAGACATCGTCGGTCGAAAGACTCATTTTCAGATGGTCCGACTTCTGAGAAAGATGTAGAAAGAGTAGCATTTCTCGAGCATGTGAACATGCAATCATGGCCATCTGATCAGCCACACTCGGAAAAGTCCACTGCAGTCTTAAGTGCATTCGTGAAAGAGGGGAATAAGCCGGAAGCCCAGCGAACGTCTAGTCATGAGAAAAACGGGTGTTTCGGAAAGTTATTCGCGTCAAAACCTTTCCGCAAACAACATTCGATGTCTGGACCGAAAATCGAATCATTAACGACCGATGGTCATAATTTTAAAAACCATATTAACGGTTCGATGAACGGGGCGGAGATCAAATGGAGTTTGCGAAAAGCGAACTGATTTTTTTTAATAGGTTTGGCTGAAGACTATAAACTTAGCGCTTCTCGGGAGGCAACCCGAGTTCGTAGTTGTAGATTTTTGCGTTTCTATATTTTTCGTGCATTCTTGATTTTTATTTTTCATCATTTTGTGCTTTAATTTGCTTCTACCTCTCGCTTTTAACGTGTTCTTCTCAAAATTCTGTGCAGGAAAGTCCCAGGGGAGAAAATTATGCTTGAGCCGCGGCACAAGTACTGTGAGCCACGGTACACACAAATCGAAAGGGAGAGCTAAACCCACTGTACCCTGTGCCGCGGCACAACAATACTGAGCCGTGGCACACCTAAGTCATGCGCCGCGGCACACGAGAGCTGAGCCGCGGCCCACAACAAAACGAACGAGCAGTTAAAAGGGACTGTACGCGGTGCCGCGGCTCACTTGAGCTGTGCCGCGGCACACCATGTGGAATTTGAAGGGCCTAGGTACTTTATAACCCGAATTCGGCCGGCCATTCCAGGTACGCTTCCTTTCTTCTTTCCCTCTCCCTTGCGCGCGCGATCGGCCGAGAAGCTCTCTTCTTCTTCGCATTTTCTTGTTGCGATTTTTCTTGCACTTTTCACAAACCAAGCAAGGTATGTTCAAGTATCTATTCTCTACTTGTTCTATGAATTTAAATTTGAAGTTTTTTTATGCATTTGAGGATTGAATAAATTTATTTTCCTTCAAAAGTTCTATAATGGTTTAGGGGATAACATGATGGTTTTTGATCGAATTTTCATGGTTATTTTGGAATATGAATGAATTGAGTGTGTAGTTTTGATGGTGAATGATGCGTGTTGTTGTTCTTGGGGATTGAATCGAGCTATTGCCATGTTTGTTCTTCAAGTAAACTCTTGCCCATTAGGTGTTCAATGAAATGTCTAAATGAAAAATTTTCTTTGTTAAGGCAATATTTTGAATCTTTGTGCAACGTATTCGTTCTGAAATTACAGCAAGCCCAACCCTTACGTCCAGTTTAAACGTTAAAGTCTAATTTCATTTTTTTTCTCACGGATGTGCTATCTTGTTAAATTCTTGATTTACGGCTGGATATCTTTGACCAAGTAATGATTAGTTTCGTTATTGTTTGCGTAAATAAACTCTGGTGTTAATTCTTTTTCAGGGATCACTATGGCTAGGACTAAAAAGTTGAACAAGAGGGCCAGGACCAAGTCATCCCCCACTCGAGGGGAAACCTCTCGTAGTCGTACCGAGTCGGAGGGGCACCAGTTTTCTGACCCTGAGATCCACAAAATCTTCAATGAGAAGATTCGGCCGCGACCTCTTATCCCGGAGAGGGGATTTACTCCAGCCCCCCAAGACGGGGAATTGCGTATGATGATAGATGAGATGGGGTGGGCCCGATTTGCTGCATCCCCCGAGCCAGAAGTGATATCGATAGTGCAGGAGTTCTACGCCAGTGCGTTATTGAAGCATATTCGGGCAGGCCAGATGTTGCAGCAGTCAGACACTCGGACTCAGGTCGATGTCCGAGGTATTACAGTTGATTTTTCCACAGCTGCTATTCGGAGGTTGTTTGGGCTTCCGGTGGTAGATGAGACGGCCTATGACCGAGTTATGACTAGCCTCACGAAGGAGGCTTTGCTCGAGACTATTGCGCAGCCCGACTCCGACTGGGAGCAGCGCGCACCGGGTTCTTCCACTTTTCATTTCAAGAGCTCGCACCTCAGTCGGCTCGGGCGTGCCTGGCTTTATTTTATTTGCGCTCGTATAGACCCCACATCTCAGATCCGCACTGTTTTTCTCTCCCGCGCCCGGACACTATATGCTATCACATCCGGGTTGCGTTTCGATGTGGCCCCTCTCTTAGTCCGTTCTATATTCCAGTGCATTCAGGGAGGATCCAAGACGGGGTTGAAGCACCCCTCTCTTATCTGTGCTCTGTCTGCGATCAATGGGCTGACGTGGTCAGACGACGAGCCGATGCTTGCTCCCCAGGCACCGATCGACCACCGCATCATCTCACATTTTGACCAGTGGGGAGGAGCGCCGGCGCACGCTCGGGGGAGAGGATTTCTTCTGGATGAGGCCCACGAGGGGTCCCCCGAGCCTCTTTTGCTGACACAGGGGCAGGCAGATGCAGGACCGTGGCCCGACGGAGAGAGATTTCAGGCGATGTTCGACGAGCTGAGGGAGGATATGAGGAGAGAGAGAGAGGAGACGATGAGAGAGAGAGAGGATATGAGAGAGGATTTGAGGAGAGAGAGAGATGAGATGAGGAGAGAGAGGGAGAGTATGCTGGCTGCCATGCGAGAGGAGCAGCGGACGGAGCGAGAGAGCGTTATTGCTGCCGCCAGAGCTAAGATGCGAGAGCAGGCCCGTCGGGCCAACCGACGAGAGGCGAGGCGTCTGGCAGCGAGGGACGCCTATCATCAGGAGCACCTTGCCACGGACAGTATTCCCTTATATATATAAGCTCAAGAAATCAATTCGAGTTGACCACTAGGTTCGGATCTCGGAATGTTTCATCGGGATAATCCTAGGGTGGAACTTCCATTCTCATGGATTGGGAAACCGTTTGACGTAAAAGACACTCATGGGGCACATGGATGCTTCTAGTTACTAAGTTCCCTTCTACAGCGGAGAAACAACTCGAATATATAATTCCCGCATGTCCGAATCAAGGTCGCCGTTTTACGCGAGAGTAAACAACGGGTCACGTGAATACCCCGGTTACTAGACTCCCTATCATCGGCACATGTGAAATTTCTAAATCACTAGTCTAATCAGGGTCGTCGTTTTACGCGAGAGTAAACATAGGCGATTTCCTTTGAAAAGGAATCCTTCTTGCAACGTAAACTCTCCAAATGGGCCAGATTTACACCGAATGAAAACCTCACCAAAATCCACATCCCCATCATAACACTCCTTCAATGCTTCGAACCCAAGCAACCGAATCTCAAGAGTAGAGAGCAAGGCATACCTTCTAGATAAAGCATCCGCCACAACGTTGCTCTTGCCATCTTTTTATTTCGATGAAAAGTGGAATGATTGCAAGAATTCCACCCATTTAGCATGCCTCGGACTCAACTTTTGTTGGCCGTTAGTATATTTTAAGGACTCATGATGCGAATGTAGGATGAAATGTTTCGGCCGAAGGTAATGGCTCCAATGATCAAGAGCTCTCACAATGGCATAGAACTCCTTGTCATAAGTACAATAGTTGAGTCGAGCCCTGTTAGGCGTATTTTTATACGCTTATTTATCATGATTTTGTATTATTTTAGAGAGTAAATTTGCTTAAATGAGCTTTTAATGCCTTAATTTTGTATGTTTGTCAGGAGATTGGAGTCCGGAAGCTAAAACGAGGCGAAATGGGCAAAAACGGCGAATTTTGGCCGTGGGCCGCAGCACAAGGCAAGTGGGCCGCGGCACAGGAAGACAACCAGCGGGCACAAAGTAGACTGTACTCTGTGCCGCGGCACAGTCCAGGTGAGCCGCGGCCCAGAAGAAAATCACAGCGCCCAGATTTTAACCTGGACGCCATGTGCCGCGGCACAGAGTAAGTGAGCCGCGGCACACTTAGCGGTTTTGGTGTGCTCCGCGCGGATTTGGGCCGTTTTGAAGCCAGTTCTCGACCTACTCACACGGACGCGATTTGGAGACTGTGCAGAGCTATAAATAAGGGTTTAAGACCCTAATTAATCATCGGGGAATCTTAGAATCTGGAGATCTTTGGAGGCTTGGGAAAAGAAGGAACACAGAAGATTATCACAAACGAGAGATCAAGGGCAGAGGGCGGAAGCCAGAAGAACGGAGGAGTTCGAGCTTCATCTGCGTTTGATTTTCATGCTTTTATCTATTAATTCTGTATTTTCATTAATTAGCATGTCAGGCTAAAACCCTAATCTAGGATTTTGATGAAACCTACGTTTTGACGGATTTGCTTGAGATTATCTAATTAGTTCCCTTTTTGTCGAGTTTTCCCAATCGTGTTTAATGCTTTCAATTATCTGGCCAATAGTTGTATTGTTTTAATCATTCAATTCGAATCGGGAGAGGAGAGTTGGTGAGGAACTATTGGTGAGGACCGTTTTATTCTGTGAGATAGGAATATACTCATAGGAACTATGTGGCCTTTTGGAGATTTTATGCTTTTTGCCTATTGACGAATTAATTCACCTAGGGATCGAGTGCGTTATTCGCCTTTAGAAAAATCTAGTGACCTCGGGAGAGGCGGTAGAATATATTAGCAATCTCCGCCTTCAATAAATTGGGAAAATTATTAACTTTAGATAATCGAGAGTAAATTCGGATAAACCGAGGTGGATTCAGAATCCTAGACTTATTCATCATTTGATTCTCTTTCTTTAAGCTATCGTTGTCTACTGTTTAGTCTTTTATTAATTCTCTTAGTAATTAATTGAAAAACCCAAAATTCGATTGTTCGAATAAAACTAGAATACATAAAAATCGGTAGTTAGTGATTCAGTCCTCGTGGGAACGATACTCACTCATCACTTTATTACTTGTATATGATAACGTACACTTGCGTTCAACAAATATCGCAACAGTGCTTGGCATTTTCCGGCAGGTGGTGATATTTCCGGCAGGTTGGACATTTTCCGGCAGGTTGGACACGGTCGAGCTCGGAAACTTGGTCCTTTTACATCTTATGTCCGTTTTCTCGCCTAAAAATGTCGTCGTACGTGCATGACGCGTTGTAAGGCCAATTACGTCGATCCTTGCTTCGTTTTCTTTATTCGGACTACTCAATTTCGTATCATTCCCTCCCCCTTTAAATGGAATTGTCCTCAATTCCATAATCCCTTCGTCATCAAGATAATTAATTAAAGCCTCTAAGTACTTGATCTCGAAAATGTCCACAGTGCGTACATGGCCCAAAATCTTGAGACGATAGGTAGTGGGGGCCCCTCGAGAATCACCAACAAAATAACTATCATTATTAATAAAATAATAATAATTACTCCGCCAGGTAATACCGATATCATGACATGAGTGGACATCTGAAATGGAACGCACGGGAGTAATAACGGGTCGTTCTTCATCAACTGATTCCTCATCAAATATTGGTGGTCCGTCATAATCCGGTCCACTCTCTATTTTAATATAGTTGGGCTCCCCAAATAATGGCCCATCGAAAATTAATCCATTAAGCCCAATCCGGTAATTGTCCAAGACAAAAAGTTCATCACGAGAAACTGAGTAGTTATAAAAATTAGGCCCAAAGCAGTCGTTTTCTTTTAACCGGCCAATCTCAGTACCAAGCTCAATTTCCCTCTCACTAGCAAACATGGTTAGATTCAGTTTCTCACCTCGGTTAGGGATCATAGATTGAAGTGACATTGGTGTCAACACGATCCTCTTGTCCTTATCCCGCAACTTGTACTCGTTAGTTCTTCCTCGATGTAAAACATCTCTATCGAATAGACATGGTCGTCCCAAGAGTACATCGCATGCATCCATCGGGAGTACATCGCATAATATGTTGTCGACGTACGAACCCATGGTTAAGCCAACCCGTACTTGTTTCGAGACTTTCACTTTACTCCCGTCATCGAGCCAATGTAATGCATATGGTTTTGGGTGAGTAGTAGTGATGAGTCCGAGCTTCGTCACCATCTCCCTTGACGCTACGTTGGTACAACTTCCTCCATCGATGATCCAACTACACCATTTGCTCCCGACTTGACACTTGGTGTGAAATATTTGATCCTGTTGTTCCGAATCATTTGAAATGGGTTTGACTTGTAAAGTACGAAGAACTAAGGTTGTATCATAGTTTGGAGCCTCATAAGTTTCACATTCTTCTCCCTCGTCTTCCTCCACGTTGAAATTAAATACATCACCTAGTCCTTCTCCTTCGTCCTTGATTAGCAACTCGTCTCGGACCGTGATGGCTTCTCTTAGCGTCACAACTCGTTTGTTAGGACAAGTATTTTGATAGTGACTGAACCCTTGATATTTAAAACATCTTACTTTGGTTAGGCTCGTTTCCTTCGGTATGCCGGGGGTTTTGGAAACCGTAGTAGGGATAGGAGTCAGTATCGTTGTGGTAATTTAACTCGAACCAGTAATTGGATCCTCGAACTTTGATGTAAATTCGGTTTTGGCAAACTTCACTTTGTTTTGAGCTTCTATCTTTATGCATAGTCCACATAAAGTATTGAAATCTTCATATGGGTATAACACCACCGTGTTGGCTATGTTTTTATTTAAGCCACCTAAAAAATGTGACATCTTTTGCTCTTCGTTTTCTTCTAGTTCTCCCATCAAGTCCAAACTTTCGAACTCTTCAATATATTCACCGACACTTAGTTTGCCTTGCATGAAGTCGGCAATCTTCCGGTATAAGGTTAACCGGTGTGATGTTGGCACATCCCTCTTACGAAGTTTTCTTTTTAAAGAATCCCACGAACGGATTTTTGCTTTTCCCGCCCGAGCTCTTCGTGTCTTCACTCCTTCGAACCAAAGAGAAGCACCCTTCCCTAACTTGAGAATTGCATATTTGCAATGTTTCTCGTCGTTAAGGTCTTTGAATTCGAACATGCACTCAATCTTTCGTTCCCACTCCAAATAAGCTTCGGGACCGGTACCTCCAACGAACTCCGGAAGTTCGTTTACTTTAAACTCGTCCGCATGGTGTATTTGATGTGCGTCATCCCCGCGTCTTGCTTGCATACGTGGTTCCGGTAGACCGCTTAGTGCATCCCGGAGTTTCATCAAGAAATCGGGATCGGAGAAATCCATAACAAGATTCAAGAGATAGTTTTGAACAAGAAATCTTCAATAAAATTGCCAAGAAAATAGCCTTGGACTCCGATGCCACTAATGATACGAATTACGTATGAAAATAGACGTAAACTCGTATGTAATGCAGCGGAAATATTGTTGATCCTCACAACACTCGAATATGTGTAACACTCGTAAGAAATAACCAAAAGTAGGGCAATTCGGCTTACATAAACAAGAACAATATAAATGTGATTATCAAACTAGACCTATAGTTTGATAAGGTGATTTCTCCTCAATACCTATTGAGAATTAATCGGATTAATACTCGAAAACGCGTCGAATAAAAATCAAGTTTCGATGAAAGGCATTCACCAAGAAAAACACAAAGTGTATTCTTATTTCTCAACATACAATGGCTTGTTACAATGCTTACACAAGACTATATATAGGAGACTTCAAGTCTTCCCATAATAAAAGAAAATAATTCAAAGATTTATAAAATCTTTGAATAATCAAAACAAATCAACAATAAAATACAAAAGGAACAACAATCATAATTTTAGGGGAAACACAATCCCTAAAATGAGTAAAAAATAAAGCAAAGACAAACACACAAAAGAAAATTACAAAAAAGGAGTAAACTGTCGGTAGGACACGGGTCGTGTCGCTTGACACGGCCGCGGCGCGACAAAGACATTCGGCATTCACCCGACCGTGTCCTGGAACACGGTCGGGCGTATGGGCAGTCAGATTTGGCTTATCCGGAAGAGTTCGACTCGGCCGTGCCAGATGACACGGTCGAGTCCTGTGGGCAGTCAGTTTGGCTTATCCGGCACATCTCGGCACGGGCCGTGTCGGATGACACGGCCGAGTTCGGTCGGCAGTGCTCGGCATTTTCCGGCAGGTGGTGATATTTCCGGCAGGTTGGACATTTTTCCGGCAGGTTGGACACGGTCGAGCTCGGCAACTTGGTCCTTTTACGTCTTGTGTCCGTTTTTCTCGCCTAAAAATGTCGCCGTACGTGGATGACGCGTTGTAAGGCCAATTATGTCGATCCTTGCTTCGTTTTCTTTATTCGGACTACTCAATTTTGTATCAACAGGACAGGAAACGGTTGTTTTGTCGAATTAGACCTATAATTCGGTAAAGTGATTTCTTCTCAAGACCTATTGAGAATCAATCAGATTAAGATTCGAAAACGCATCGAATAATAATCAAAGTTTTGAAGGAAACTCGTCCAACACTTAAACAATACACAAGTTATGTCATTTTATCATTCAATAATCTCCCTTACCAGCTCTCCTATCGTGTCTCCTAGGAGGGCTGGTGCTGGTAGTTGTGAGCCATATCACAACATGTTTGCGGCTCTTTCTGGTATTGACGATGATATTGAGGCTGCGATTCCTGACTGTGTCAGCACGTTGTTCTGTTCTAGTTCTTCTCCCTTGGGCCCTAATTTCGACGCAGCCCGGAATGATGGTGTTAGATGATCCCTGTTGCTGTGTGGAATGTTCGTGGACTTAACCGGACTGAACAACAGATATCAGTCCGGGAGGTAATTAGTTCATTTAATCTTTGTTGTATTGCTCTTCTCGAGACACGTGTCTCGGTTGGTAACTTTGGTCGGGTTTCTTCATTTATTTCTGGCTCTTGGCAGTGGTTCTCTGATTACAGTAGTGGGCCTGGGACGAGGATCTGGATTGGGTGGGATCCTGGTTCTGTTTCTGTGGATATTATTGCTATTGAGTCGCAGTTTATTCATTGTCGTATTACTCTGTTGCTTGACTCGTCCTGTCTTCTGGTTACCTTTGCCTATGGTTCTAATGATCTTATTGAGAGGCGACTGTTGTGGCAGTACCTCACTGATTTCTCGGTCTTACATGCTACTGAGCCTTGGGTCATTATGGGTGATTTTAATGCTGTTCTGGATACTAGTGGGATCTTGGGAGGTGAAGCTCCTCATTCTGACGATGACCCGCCCCTGGTGGAGTTCATGGAGCTTTGGAGACGTGCGGATATTGAGACTCTTCCGATGGTGGGCTCTTGGTTCTCCTAGCATAACAAGAGCCCGTCTCCAAGATCTTTATGGAAACGTCTGGATAGGGTGTTAGGTAACCCGCAGTGGTTTATTGATCACGCAGATCGTACTTACTCTTGTGATCTGCCGCGGACCTCTGATCATAGCCCACTTATTCTGGGTCTTGATAGTCTACCTCGCTGCAGAGGCAAAATGTTCAGATTTGATAATTTGCTAGCTGATTCTGAGGATTTCCTTCCGGCGGTTTGGGACTCTTGGCGTCATCATATTGTGGGGGCCCCGTTTTATGCGATTTGCGTAAGTTGGATGCCCTTAAACCCGTTTTTCGTGCCATAAGGAAGAGGAAAGGGGATTTGGCATTGAATGTTGCAACTGCTACTTCGTTCCTCTCTTCTTCTCAGTCTATCCTCAGGGACCATCCCTTAGACGACTCAGTTTTATTATTGGAGAGATGTTTTTGGTGGGTTTTCTCAGTTGTCGTGGCTCAGGAACAATCTTCGCTCAGGCAGCGGGCCAAGTTGGCTTGGCTTAAGGATGGGGACCAGTGTACTGCCTTCTTCTTCCGGCGGATTGCTTCTAGACGAGTCAGATCTCGTATCTATAGACTTAATACGGAGGATGGTACTGAGTTGACTGACCCTGCTCTTATTAAGAATGAGGTTGTTGGGTTCTATGAGAGACTATTGGGTTATTCTAATCGGATTATGCCTTTATCGTTCATCCAGGTTAGGCCTTTTATTTCGGCTTCGCTTTCGCCTGATGTTGCGGTGCATATGGTTAGACCTGTTACTGCTGATGAGGTTCGGTCTGTGTTCTTCGAGTTTGATAAGGACAAGGCCCCGGGCCCTGATGGTTTTAATGCTGCTTTTTACCGGCGGGCTTGGCCGATTGTGGGGGGTGAGATTTCGTTTGCTATTATGCATTTCTTTGCTACGGGCAAGTTTGTCAGGCAGATCAATTCTACGATCATTTCTCTTGTCCCGAAAGTAGCCTTACCTAAGAGCATGTCGGATTTTAGACCGATCTCTTGCTGCAACTTATTATATAAGGCTATTTCGAAAATTATTGTCCACCGTATTCGGGATAGCTTGGATGCCTTGATTGACCCGGCTCAGACTGCTTTTATTCCTGTAAGAAGGATTAGTGATAATATCCTTCTTGCTCAGGAACTTCTTCATGGTTATGGGCAGAGGGGGATGCCTAGACGGTGTGTGTTTAAAGTTGACCTACTGAAAGCTTATGACACTGTTGAGTGGGATTTTGTGTTGATTGCTCTGCAGTGTATGGGTTTCCATCAGTCGTTCATCGCCTGGATCAAGGAGTGCATCACCACTACTGCCTTTTCGGTATCCTTGAATGGTGATGCTGAGGGGATCTTTAGAGGTCGTAGGGGGCTTCGGCAGGGAGACCCCATCTCTCCTTATCTTTTTGTTATTGTTATGGAGGTGCTTCATGGTATTATTACTCGTGAGATTGCTCAGACCCCGGGGTTCCGTACCCTTTGGAAGTGTGAGGCCACCCGTACTTTCATGCTCGCCTTTGCAGATGATCTCCTTCTTTTCTGTAATCCAGACGAGGTCTCTATTGGTGTTCTTAAGAGGAGTATTGATATCTTTGATTCTCTTTCGGGGTTGCGTGCTAACCCTGGGAAGAGTAATTTTTTTCTATCGGCGAGTGCTTTGGAGCAGGGGGGTCAGGTTGAGCAGTTATTAGGGTTTCAGATGGGCCAGCTCCCTGTGCGGTACTTGGGGGTCCCTTTATCTTCATCGAAGCTCACGGTGGCTCAGTGCTCTCCTTTGCTTGACAGGATTGATGGTCGGCTGAGTGACTGGGCTTGTAGATCTCTGTCCATGGCCGGTCGATGCCAGCTTATTCGGTCTGTGTTATCTGCTCTTCACATTTATTGGGCCTCTATTTTTATCCTGCCTAAGGGTGTGATTGCCCTCATTGAAAAGCGTTTAAGGCGTTTTCTTTGGAAAGGTTCGGGTGACTCTGGGCATGCTAAAGTGGCTTGGTCTAAGGTTTGCTTGCCTGTTGTGTGTGGTGGCCTTGGTATTACTCTGTTGAGGTTTCAGAACCAGGCCCTTATGACCCACCATATTTGGGCTCTCCTGGCTGGGTCTCCTCGTTCTGTTTGGGTTAGTTGGGTTCGTTTGCATAGAGTTCAACAGTGTTTTTTTTGGGATATTCCTATCTCTGCTGCATCTTCCTGGTACTAGAAATAGCTGCTGAAGTTGCGTCCGTTTGTCATGGGGGCGTTTCAGTATTCTGTTGGGGATGGCTCTTCCTTCCATTTATGGTCGGATCCTTGGCACCCTATGGGTTTGATTAGGCATTCTCTGCCTAGAGCGCCTCTTTGGACTGGCATTGATGTGCATGCCCGTCTTGGCTCTGTTATTTCTGATGGTCATTGGGTTTGGCCGGTAGTAGATCGTTTCGAGTTTCAACAGGTTGTTTCTGCCCTCCCTACTATCATTGGAGGCCAGGAACGTATCTCATGGAGACCGCATACCTCAGGTTCATTTTCTTCCTCATCCACTCTTCGGTTCCTTAGAGCGTATTCTCCTGCTATTCCGTGGGGCCCTCTCCTTCTTGGCCCCGGGAAGATTCCTAGGAACTCCTTCATCTTATGGTTGGCTATTCAGGAGCGTCTGTCGACGATGGATAAGCCTTGGTTGCATCATGAGGATGGTATTTGCGTCCTTTGTGGGATGGCGGTTGAGTCTCATTCTCACTTATTCTTCATGTGCCCTTACTCTAGTAGGTGTATCTCTATTGCTAGGAGGGAGATAAAATTTAGTTGGCCTCACTCTGAGTGGAGTACGGGTATTCTTTGGGCGGCTAGGAGGTGGAGAGGTAGGCATGTGGTTAACATGGCATACCGCATTTTTTTAACGGCGTTGGTCTACTTACTCTGGCAGGAGCGTAATGAGAGGAGATTCGGTCAGAGGCGTCGAGATCCACACACAGTCACTTTTCAGGAGATTGGTCTTGTTCGGGACATTATCTCTCAGCGATGGCCGCCTAATTCCTTATCTGCAGTCGCTGTTAAGCGTATTTGGAGGGTTGCTTGGTAGTTTCAGTGTAACTCTCTTTTATTTTTTCTTTTCGTGCTGTTATTGCACCTTCTGTAATGGTTGTTGGGTACTGGCCAGCCTTGTTGGCCACTCTTATTTATTTAATGCAATTGACTTTTCTCAAAAAAATAATCTCCCTCATTACAACTCCATCGCCACTATTTATAGGAAAAAGTAGCCTGACAAGATTATCTAATCTATTACAAGCTGGTCTTAAAATAAGGAAAAGAAAATACAAGGTTCCCCACGTCACTTGCAAACAAGAGTAAAAGATGGGTTTTGTCTCCAAGGTGATAGCTGCCTTTCACATTGCATGTAGCCGAGATTCCTGGTGCTTTTATAATAAAGAAAGTGCTTAAATTCTTTTATTGTTTTGCCTTTACCACTTGGACCCCTTCCCCAAGATGCAAGTTGCCTATGTTTAAGTTACTCCAAGTCCGGTTATCAAGGTAACTCCGGGTCTCATATACGTTTTCTCGCCTAAGTATGTTGGAGTATGGTCGAGGTGTTTTACGTGAATCCTTACTTCATCTTCTTCGCTTGGAGTAGTCGGTTCCGTATCAACCACTAATGATACGAATTTGCTCGGAAATGATTATGTATCGGTTGGAAATTGTATAGGTATGGAATAATATCGTAGTCGAAGTCTTATTTTGTGAATATGATAAGTCGAACATATGAATATGGATGTAATATCGGATAAGGTAATAATATCGATCAGGAAGACTCGAACGATCTAGAACAAAGATTTATCGAATTAGACCTATAATTCGATAAGATGATTTCTTCTCAAGACCTATTGAGAATCGATCGGATTAATAATCGAAAACGCATCGAATAAAAATCAAGAGTTTGATGAAACTCATTCAGCAAGGATAGAATTACAAAATGTATTCTTATTTCAACATTAAATGCCTCTTACAAGATTATCAAAGCCTACTTATAGGAAAACCCAAGTGTCCCTACGATAACTAAAGAAAATAATTCAAAGATTACAAAATCTTTGAATAATCAAAACAAATCAAAATAAAATACAAAGGGGAACACAAAATCACAATTTAGGGGAAACAAAATCCCTAAAATGAGTAAAGAAAGAAAAGAAAAAGACAAACAAAACACAAAAGTGTATAAAAAAAGAAAACTACTGGCTGAACACGGGCAGTGTCGCTTGACACGATCGCGGCATGCGAATCTTGGTCGGGCAGGACTCGACCGTGCTCCAGGACACGGTCGGGTTGGGGTAGCAGTTAGTTCCGACGTTTCTGGGCGAGTAGGACTCGACCGTGTCTTGGGACATGATCGGGTTAGGCAGGCAGCCCTTCGGCACTTTCCGGAAGAGTTCGACACGACCGTGTCTCGGGACACGGTTGAGTTCGGCTGACAGTCAGTTTTGTATTTTCTGGATAAGTGCGACACGGGCCGTGTCAGGCGACACGGCCGAGTTCGGCCGGCAGTAACTCTTGTTATTCCGGTACAGCATGACACAGCCGAGACCGAGCACCTTGGTCCTTCTCGTTTTGTATCTATTTTCTCGCCTAAAAATATAGTCGTACGTGCATGGCGCGTTGTATGGCCGTTTACATCGATCCTTACTTCGTCTTCTTCATTTGGAATGGTCGTTTTCGCATCAGACAGTAGGAAGTCCCATTTGATATTGTCGAAGGCCTTCCTGATGTCAATCTTAAAAGCCATGTTGCCATTATCTCTATCCCCTGTGCAAACAATTAAAGCATTCAGAAGCGTAAGCAATACAATGGTGGATATGTTTACCTGGAATAAAACCAAGCTGATACGGGGAGAGGTGTGAGCCGATGAAAGAGCCCAAACGAGAAGCATAGATCTTGGTGAGGATTTTGAATAGGAAATTGCTAAGAACAATTGGTCGGAAGTCTTCAACTTTGTTAGCTCATTTTTTTTAGGGATAAGAACCACAAAGCTGGAGTTGAGGCCCTGGGGGAGGAAACCGTCCGCGAAGAAGTATATGACCGCAACAATTACATCCTTCCGAATAATGTCCCAATAATTCTGAAAAAGTAGCCTGTGAAACCGTCAGGACCCGGGGAGCTGCCTGGAGAGACAGGGAGAAAACAGCATCTTTAACTTCCTCAGCGGTAGGGGTCTTCAATAGTAGATTGCTCTCGGCATCAGATATTGATGGCTTGATCACCTCCCCCATCGCAAAAAAAATCGATGGGTGATGAGTAGATAGGCTCCGAGAAAAGATCCGTGAAGAACTTGACGATGTGGTAGGCTAAGCGCTTGTGATCATCGACTAACTCATCCTCAATAAGCATAGTATTAATGTACTGCTTCACTTAGGCCGAAGCGTTAAGCTTGTGAAAGAAGGATGTGTTGCAGTCCCCGTCTTTAAGCTAGGTGAGGCGATTCTTCTGGGTGTAGAATGCATGTTGCTGAGAGAGAGAGCGATTGATAAGGACTTGAAGTTCTACCTCCTGTTCAAAGAGAGTCTCTGTGTAACCTTGAGAGTAAATAGATTCTTGGAGGGCTGATAGATTTGAGTAATGCTCGTTCAGAGTGGTGTGGATGTTCCGAAACATTTGAGCATTTCAATGATTGATCTTGGCCTTAAGTCTCTTAAGTTTGCGGACCACCCTGGAAAGGGGATCAGTGGGAGCTAAGAATTCAGCCCATGAATCACTGACCAATGAGTGGAAGCCGGGGTGAGAAGTCCACATCTTTTGAAAGCGGAAGGGCCGCGGAGATGAAGGCTTGGAGACCATACAGAAGAGGAGGAGGGGATGGTGATCTGAGTTGATGCGAGGGAGGACAAGTGCTTGAATAGTATTCCAAAAAGCAACAAATTCACAATTGACGAAACTGCGGTCCAGTTTGGAAGCCTTGAAGGACCCAGGTTGTTGACGAGAGCACCATGTAAATGTAATGCCTTCATTTTTCACTTCTAAGAGCTCTGCATCATCTATAGCCTGTCTAAATTCAGAGCAAGAAATTTCGGGAGGGGGGGGCATACTCAAGCGCTCATGAGCACCGAATACGGCATTAAAATCGTCCATAACACAACAAGGTAAAGATGAAACAAGCAAAAGATCAGACCATAATGAGCGACGATGAGTATAAACATTATTAGCATGCATAAATGCTAAATGGCAGGGGACATCTCTAATGATAGTATATACAGCTAATAGTTGATCCGAGACATAAGAAATGTGGAAATATTTGCCAATTTAGATTTGCAAAAAACCCAAATATTAGGGCGAAGTGGGGGCGCGAATTTTCTCCAAGGATGGTCAAATTGAGAGAATTAAAAAGTCGACGAGGAAGAAAGGACATGCGTATGTTAGGTTCTATAATGGCTAGCCAGTCTGGGGAGTGTTTCTGACAGAAGTTCTGAAGAGAAGACTGTGAATGATCACTTCCCAAACCGCAAATATTCCAAAAGAGGATATTCATGTAGTCCAGCTAGAGTCGTTGTGCTTGGCAGCGTTTCTTCAAGTTCCATTTGGTCCGCCCATGACCAGTAGCGGCATTATGCATGTCTTGTAGAGGTTTGGAGATTGGCTTGACATGGACAATGAAGTCCGCCTTGGCATCAACTTCCAAGTTAGGCATTTTAGCATTATGAGTATCAGCTTTCGAAAATCACTGATCGTGATCGGTAGACTTAGAAGAATTAAGCTCTGAATATGTCGCCTCATTTCGCCTACCTCTTTGAGGAGTAATAGAACGAGATCGAGGTTTGTGAGGTTCAGCTCGCCATCGCTGAAGGGATTCGCAAATATTCGAGCCAAGTGGCTGAGAAGAAGTGTACGGCTATGAGTCTCGGGGCGTGCGAGATAATATCAAGTGAGTGGTTTCCGATAGTTCAACCACTAGTAGAAAAAGAGTCTTTCTTGACGCGCATTTGGCGTCATAAAGGGCCTTTATGATGCGCAAATGCTGGTCATAGAAGGACCAGTCATAACTCATTATGACTCGCATTTGTTCGTCATTGTACAATGACACGCACTTATGACACCCACTTTATGACGCCCTTTTCTGACAACTATATATGCGTGTCATAAAAGTTATGACCCCTTTTTCTGATTTCAGTTTTTGCGTGTCATAACTTCAAAAATTTTTATTTTTTTCGGCTTTTATGACCCCCTGCTAAACCTGCAATTACAAAACCTGCTGATCGATTGTACAAAATTAACGCATTTCATATATATCGCAAAACCATGCGTTACCAATTCATTACATGACTCGACTAAACTCGATCATGTCAAAATCGGATCAATCTTATATAGTTTACGATTACTACCAATTGTACCCATTTCTACCAACTGTACCTATTCCTACAAACAGTTTTACTCCCTAAAAATAAAATTCGACACATAAGTACACCATTCTTCTCGAATGTCGTCGAAATCCGCATCAGTGTAGTCGTTGCTTTCACCTCCAATCTAGTCAAATAAAACAACAAGTTAAAACAGTTTAAATAGGATCTGCGGACTAACAAAGCTAGACAACTAAGACCAGTCACAAAACCACAATTCAGTCACAATTCACAGTGACAACTTCAATTCACAGTCACAACTTCAATTCACAGTTTAAATAAGACAACTAAGACCAACAGCCACAATTCACAATTCACAATTCACAATTTAAATAAGACAACTAAGACCAATTCACAGTCACAAAACTGAGATTCAAAAACAGCAACAAGACCTTCTTTGTTATTCAAACCATAAGAAAGTGCAGCTGCAGTAGGTTCATTGATAATTCTTTGAACATCAAGGCCTGCTATTCTGCCAGCGTCTTTCGTAGCTTGCCGCTGGGCATCATTAAAATAAGCCGAACCGTAATCACGGCCTTGTTTACAAACTTCCCAAGGTAGGCCTCTCAGCTTTCCTTCATCTTCACAAAACAAAAGCACCAATTTGACTTGGGAATACTGTCCCATCAAGCCGACCCATGCATCCCCATTAGGGGCCCCGAGAATTTTGAACGGAACCATCTTCATTTCCTTCGGGTTTGAGGGTCATCAAAGCGTCTCGCCAATAAGACGTTTGGTTCCAAATACCGTGTTGGTTGGATTTGTGACAACTTGCCGTTTAGCCGGTGTCCCGACCAATAGCTCTCCTGGGCCGAAAGCAACTACGGATGGAGTTGTCCGAGCACCCTCGAGTTCTCAATAACTTTAGGGTTCAGAAGAGAGAATCATCTATATGTAAGAAAAACATTTACCGCAAGCCTAACAAGTTAAACTCTCAAATGAAATGAAGTATCACCTTCCTCCATGACAGACACAAGAGTTTGTAGTACCCAAGTCAATACCGATAACATCACTTCCATTGGTTTTGTGCCGCATCAAGAAGAAAATACTTTAATATCTAAGGTAGGGTTCCAAAGACCGAATTGAAGAAAGTATGATCAGGAAATACACCTGAATGGCCTTGCAAGACCCGCCCACTTGTTGCTCAATGACCATGACGGCTTGGTGTTTCCAGTTAACTAATATGAGATGCAAATCATATTACAAATTGTTTAAATAATATCTGAATAGACTCACTTAGAAGCTGAATCAAGAAGTGCATCTTGCAAATTTATATTTTCCTCCATGTCTTCCAGTCTCCTATTCTAGCGCAAATCCGCTCTCGTATTAAAGAAAACGAGGGCTCGAGAAAATAAGCGAAACGAAACTAGGAAAAAAAGAATAAAATAAATAATAAACAAGAGGAAAAGGATTACCTCAAATTAATTTTGATCATAGTTGAATAAAGCAATATGACTCAACCGAGATGAAATAGAATGATTTATAGTTGTTCTACAAGTGCTATTTTGTGTAATTCAAGATCTAGTTTCTTTAATTAAGGATCATTAGATTTCGTTTTAGAGTTTAGAGGCGGATTTGTCGGGCAAGTTGAAATGACAAACTGCAATAGAAAGTCGTGCATTTCTCTCAAGGTCTATTTCTTCTTCTCCGATTATTTCCCAAAGATTAAAAGAATTCCTCGTTCACGTTTCTTTTCTCGAGTGTTTGTTAACCTTAGCTCTATCGGTTTAGGAGCTACGGAAATGAAAAGATTCGATGATCCATTCCTGCAGAGTCGATCTCGTAACATAATATACCTTAGATAGTACACCCAATCCGTAACAAGGAGCATCCAAAGAACTTTATCACCTTTCAAGCGCTTATCCCGAAAAATTGAGAAAAAATAAAAACAAAAGAGAAATGATATATAATATCTCCTTCAAAATAATACACTATCGTCCCTTACAAGTGTACGGAGATCGGCATGGATGGTAGTGATAACTTGATCGAGTTCGTGCAACTTGGTTGTCTCTTTGAGGATTCTCAATCGGCCCTTGTTCACGCCAATCGCGCTTATGCTTCCCGATAAGAAAGTCACCATAACGTCACCACTCAACGATATAACTTTTACCATGATTGAATTTGTATTATAGTTTGGAATGATAACATGATCTAGTATCTCCGAAAGATTTGTTTGTTCGTAAATGGTTGTGTAACATTAGTCTTAAGATCTAGTCAAATTGGTATCATTAAAATGATTTGTCATAAATTAGAACAAGTTGGTGGTTTCAACCAAATAACAATTATAGGGTTTCCTCAGGAATAAATGAATAGGCATAGTAACACTTCATTTTTATCTCATCTACAAATTTCTTTTTATGTTTTGAAACCATACTCTTCAATGATCGATCCCACATTCTACAAAGATTGTACCTTGGCCATTCGACACGAGGCCATGAAAAGAGTCTTTCCGCCTGAGCAAAGACAACAATGATAATGCTATCGCCGGGTTTTGATCCGCAATTGTAACCACCAATCCCGCACAAAAAGTTTGCATTCAAGAACCAATAAGAATTACGCATATGGATTAAAGTAATTAAGTAGCACGCCCATGCTTGTGCGCGATTCACAAGAATAATGAGATAAATGCACTCGTGTTTCTTAATATTGACAAGAAAATGTGTGCCATGTGGCCAAAGACCACAGACAAGATGGGTTTGCAAGGGAACAATGAGAATTTTTGTATAAAGTAGACAATATCCTGCCAAGAAGAAAAGAGAAACTATAACAAGACGGGATAATTCTATGGCGGAGGAAGTTCATCGTTGGTAAATCTGTTGGCTTCCAAATGAAGTTTCTTGGGACATGAAGATTACCCGCACTCTCATCCTGGACCGAACAGAAACCCTTTTTCAGTAATCCAGCTTGTATGATAACCTGGAAGAAGTAAATGTGGACTACTCAGGACTCGGAATGAAACATCGACCACATGCTATCAGCCAAACAGTCAATAAATAGGATATATCAGTTTTGGCAATAACAGGAAGAAACAAGATGCAGAGTAACAAAGTGGGGACCACATTCAGCTTAAACGAATGATACCATAAGAATGACATGAAGATTGATTAGATTTCAATGTTCTACTAAGATAAAGAAAGAAAAAAAATGAAGTACGTTGTGGAGAATGTAAAAATTTGTACCTGCATCCCTGTTCTTATGCGGACGAAATCATCCAAGTGCTGAGAAAGTTCATACGGAACCTAAAGTTGATGAGAAAAGGAAAAAGTAAAAAAAAATAAAAAAATCACCATTGACAAAAGTTAATACATAATAACATTGATGGTAATAATTATCACTATAATTATTATTTTCAGCTAGTATTTCAAACCTTCTTCGTGAGCATTACGTGTCTATGAGAAAAGATTAAGTACCAACCTTTAACTTTTCAAGTTCTCCAACAAGATCCGCCTCGTGAAGCCTTTACCCGTGTTTGCTCTTAAATCATCATCACAAGACATGGTGAGTGATAGCAGATGTATGCTTTTGAAAATAAAAAAGGTGTCCAAACGGGTAAAAAGGAAACCCGATCTCAAAACCAGGATCGGTGTTATTCCATGTCATAAACTTGATAGCTTCATCAAGACCAAGGTGATTAATCCATCGTCTCACCATCCACTAGAAAACATGTAAATGATAGTAGGGTCCAAGTGAGGTTTCAAGGTATGTGAGAATCCTAGAAGTAAGGCTATCAACGGGAACCCAAATTCTCTAGAATGTACATACCGAAAGTTCACATGCATTCCTTATACCTCAATATTTGTCAAAGGCATCCGTAAAACCCTTTCTTGAGCATTGAGGCTGAATTTTTTTGAAAATTTTCAAGAGTAAAGAAAAGGTAATACAAAGAATGTACACAGCATGTAAAGTTGTGGTCTTTACACCATAGGAGAGAAAGCTCAATCGAGCAAGAATTATGTTTATTAAAACCACTGTAGAACTAAAAGCTGAAAGACAAACTCACAACAGGATGAGAATGAATTGTGGCCAAAGCACGTGCTCGCTGCCTGTCATCACCATCCACATAAAATGTATAACGAAGTGCTTAATGTCATTAAGATACAACACAACAAAGACAAGCAAGCATGCGTAAAGCGTAAAACCTCCGCACAAGTCATAATTAGATTGCAAAAAAATGGAACTAAATTGTCAAACGACACTCGCATCTAGATTCGAGATGTAGACAACACGAGAATTGCTACCGCAAGGTAGCAAATATTATACAATTTGCTCAACGAATTAGAAACTAGATCGATATCCTGGTTTCGACATACAGTAAAATATAATACAATCTGAACAGAATCAACCAACTAAACCATTAAAAAAAAGACAAGCTCTCAAATCAATCGAGGCCTATATATGCCGCATATACATCTCTGGAATAAACATAAGTTACGATGTAAAAATTACCAAAAGATGAATCAAACTCATACTTGTTCTCCACTTTTTCTACTTTTATAAATCACTCCCTTTCAAAACCATCGATGAGAAAATCGAGAATTCCTCATGCCAATAATACATCTCTTAGTACTATATGTGATTAACGGAAAATATCATCCATACAACCAGATAAAATCCAATTAAACATAACAAACAATGATCGACACATGGGCACCAAAACCAATACCAAAATGGAAACTAAGATAGAAGTACAAATAGTCACAAAATAGACTCATGATAAAGAGACGTACGGTTTTGATAAACAAGCAGCTTAGCCGCCAAGTGGCTTTCTCCTTTATTCTAGAGCAGTATAATTTGGATCAAGCCGCTCTGCAGTGATTATGGACTCGTCTATTTTGACATCTTCGCTTTTCCCGAGTCATTGGAGAAAAATCGGTCTACGAAGGATCTGGAATTGTTTGGCTCAGTGATGTTAGGGGCTATCTTATCAGATCGGTGAGACCCCAATGTAAAAAACTGCAGTGTTGGTGGTGGATTCGACTCTTCAAGGCCAATCAAAGATCTGTGCTTTTTTGTTCTGCTGTCCTGTTGTGAAGGTGGGATGAGAGAATCAAAGATCTGTACTTGTCTCCTTTTTTTCTGGTTGGGAGGTGTCAACCTCCATGATGAGGAAGGACGGTGATGTTTCGAGAATCGCCTCAGGAGAGAGAGAGAGAGAGAGCTCTAAAACTAAAACTTAAATAAAAAATTCCTAAATCCATCCCCAAACTATCTCTTCAAATATATTAATCCCTTTATGACTGCCACTTTTTGACACATGTAAACTCGCGTCATCGCTAATGGAAATTTTACGCGTTATGACTTTGATTATGTGACTAAGCTATTTACGAGTCATCTTCGACTGTTGGTCATAAAAAAAGGGTCAAGGAAGGGGCTGTTTCTACTAGTGAACCGAGTTCCTCTTAGGAAGGGCAATTTCGAGAGGGATGACTAAAGTAGGCTCTAGCAAAGGAAGGGGTTCCTGTGTTGATGACTTTTTCTATGCCTCAGAGTGGGTGATGACTGAGTCCACCACATTACGCAAGGTTGACGGGCCATTAGTGCAAGTGAAAGGTACAATAGCCCTTTCATGGGCCGCGGGGGGAGCCGCTGTGTCATTATTAAGCGCACTAAGGGCTTGAAAAGCATTAGAAACTGGCACGTCAGTCTGCTGTGTACGAGAAGCAGGCGGGTCTCTGGTGATTATCAAGGTAGTGGTTGTAACGGCCAGTGAAACCATGTGACGGGGCCTATGTTCTTGTCTAGGGGCCTATTGACGTCCAATGGATCTGCCCCGTGAGCGTCGTTTAGAGCATGATCGAGTGGGCTGAGTCTGAGGAGCAGCATGTTGCAAGTTTGCGAACCAGCTAGATGCGACCGCTTTTTTCTTGCATATGTCTGACGTATGACCCGAGAATCGGTAATAGGTGCACACGTCTGAGAGATTTTCGTAGGAGATAGAAGCTAGAGAGAAAGTACCATCAGCCTCAACTAAGATCTCTTTAGGGAGAGAATCGAACTTCGAAACTTCGACTTTAATGAGACTCTAGTAAAGTGCCCTACCGAGCCTTCGACAGCTCGTTCATCAATATGTAGAGGGTTATGATACGAATTACGTATAAAAATGGACATAAACTCGCATGAAATGCAGCGGAAATATTGTTGATCCTCACAACACTCGAATATGTGTAACACTCGTAAGAAATAACTGAAAGTAGGGCAATTCGGTCGTGTAAGTAAGAACTGATACGGAATCATTTAATACAAATGAAGAAGACGAAGTAAGGATCGATGTAAATGACCTTACAATGCGCCATGCTTAGACTACTACGTATTTAGGCGAGAAAACGGACATAAGATGTGGAGTCTCGGTCTCGGCCGTGTCATATGACACGGCCCGTGTCATGCTGTGCCGGAAAGTCGAAATCCACTGCCTGCCGAACTCGGCCGTGTCGTCCGACACGGCCCGTGCCGAGATGTATCGGATAAGCCAAACCGACTGCCCACAGGACTCGACCGTGTCGTATGGCATGGCCGAGTCGAACTCTTTCGGATAAGCCAAAACCGACTGCCCAGATGCCCGACCGTGTTCCAGAACACGGTCGAGTCAATGCCGAACGTCCTTATCGCGCCGCGCCCGTGCCGAGTCACTATCAGACGAGTCACTGTCGGACGTCCTTGTCGCGCCGCGACCGTGTCAAGCGGACACAGTCGAGTCACTGCCGACGTCCTTGTCGCGCCGCGCCCGTGCCGAGTGTCCTTGTCGCGCCATGGCCGTGTCAAGCGACACGGCCCGTGTCTTGCCGGTAGTTTGCTACTTTTTTTTAGTTTCTTTTCGTGTGTTTGTCTTTTCTTTGTTTTTTACTCATTTTAGGGATTGTGTTTTCCCTAAAATTATGATTGTTGTTCCTTTTTTATTTTATTGTTGATTTGTTTTGATTATTCAAAGATTTTATAAATCTTTGAATTGTTTTCTTTTATTATGGGAAGACTTGAAGTCTCCTATATATAGTCTTGTGTAAGCATTGTAATAAAACATTGAATGTTGTTGTGCAAGAATAAACTTTGTATTTCTATCCTTGGTGAATGCTTTTCATCAAAACTTGATTATAATTCGACGCGTTTTCAAGTTTTAATTTCATCGATTCTCAATAGGTCTTGAGGAAAGTTTACCTTATCAAACTATAGTCTAGTATGATAAATCATTCATATTGTTCTTGTTTACGTAAACCGAATTGCCCTACTTTCGGTTATTTCTTACGAGTGTTACACATATTCGAGTGTTGTGAGGATCAACTATATTTCCGCTGCATTACATACGAATTTACGTCCATTTTCATATGTAGTTCGTATCATTAGTGGCATCGGAGCCCAAGGCTATTTCCTTGGCAATTTTATTGAAGATTTCTTGTTCAAAACTATCTCTTGAATCTTGTTATGGATTTCTCTAATCCCGATTTCTTGATGAAACTCCGGGATGCACTAAGTGGTCTACCGGAACCACGTATGCAAGCAAGACGCGGGGATGACGCACGTCAAATACACCATGCGGACGAGTTTAAAGTAAATGAACTTCCGGAGTTCGTTGGAGGTACCGATCCCGAAGCTTATTTGGAGTGGGAACGGAAGATTGAATGCATGTTTGAATTCAAAGACCTTAACGACGAGAAACGTTGCAAATATGCAATTCTCAAGTTAGGGAAGGGTGCTTCTCTTTGGTTCGAAGGAGTAAAGACGCGAAGAGCTCGGGAAGGAAAAGCAAAAATACGTTCGTGGGATTCTTTAAAAAGAAAACTTCGTAAGAGGTATGTGCCAACATCACATCGGTTAACCTTATACCGGAAGATTTCCGATTTCATACAAGGCAAACTAAGTGTCGGTGAATATATTGAAGAGTTCGAAAGTTTGGTCTTGATGGGAGAGCTAGAAGAAAACGAAGAGCAAAAGATGTCACATTTTTTACGTGGCTTAAACAAAAACATAGCCAACACGGTGGAGTTATATACATATGAAGATTTCGACACTTTATGTGGATTATGTGTGAAGATAGAAGCCCAAAATAAATTGAAGTTTTCAAGACCCGAATTTCCTTCCAAATTCGGGAATCCAAGTGCCGGTTCAAGTTCGGGTACTAAAAACACCACGCCAAGTCATGTCCCTGTCACGGCACCTAAGACTCCCTACGTACCCAAGGAAACAAGTTTGGCAAAGGAACGATGTTTCAAGTGTCAAGGGTTCGGCCATTACCAAAATGCATGTCCGAACAAACGAGTGGTGACACTAAGAGAGGCTCTTGAGGTCCGGGAAGAAGTATTGGCCGAGGACGAAGAAGAAAGACTCGGTGACATGTTTGACGTAGACGCCGAAGAAGAAGAAGAGGAATGCGAGGCTTACAATGCTCCGGACTATGACACGAGTCTAGTCCTTCGCACTTTACAAGTCAAGATGGTTTCGAGGGACACAGAACAACGAGATCAAATATTCCACACCAAGCGTCAAATTAAAGACAAATGGTGTAGTTTGATAATCGATGGAGGAAGTTGTACGAATGTTACTTCAATAGAGATGGTGGCAAAACTCGGACTCATCACTACTACTCATCTGAAACCATACGCGTTACATTGGCTCGATGATGGGAGTAAGGTGAAAGTTTCGAAACAAGTACGGGTCGGATTAACTATGGGCTCGTATGGTGACAACGTACTATGTGATGTACTCCCGATGGATGCATGCCACATACTTTTGAGACGACCGTGGCTATTTGATAGAGACGTTTTACATCGAGGAAGGAGTAACGAATATGAATTACGGGATAAAGGCAAGAAGATTGTGCTTAAACCGATGGCACCCCAAGCCATTCGATCGATGAGTTCTAATCAAATGGAGAAACCGAAGCTTACTATGTTTGCTCGTGAGAAAGAGGTGAGACACGCTATTGACGATGGCGAGCGTGTGTATTTATTGATGATTAAAGAAACACGAGATGTTGACGTGATTGTGCAAGGCAACAGAGATATCGATACCTTGCTACGAGAATTTGCGGATGTCTTCCCGGAAGACTTACCGCCGGGTTTACCACCCTTATGTGGGATTGAACACCAAGTCGAACTTATACCAGGTGCATCACTCCCTAACAAGGCCGCCTATCGATGTAACCCCGAGGAAACAAAGGAGTTGCAAAAACAAATCGAGGAGCTAATGAATCGCGGGTACATTCAAGAAAGTTTGAGTCCTTGTGCGGTTCCGGTTTTACTTGTTCCAAAGAAGGACGGGTCATGGCCGATGTGTATAGATAGTAGATCCGTGAACAACATAACCATCAAATATCGGTTCCCAATTCCGAGACTTGATGATATGTTGGACGAGTTGCATGGTTTGGTGATTTTTTTGAAGATTGATTTGAGAAGCGGCTATCATCAAATTCGCATGCGGGAAGGAGATGAATGGAAGACGGCTTTCAAGACAAAACATGGATTATGATAAGATAGCTTTTAACAAGTAAATCGCCAAGAGAATTTAGACAAGGAAATAACCTTGGGCTCCGATGTCACTAATGATACGAATTACGTATGAAAATGTACGTAAACTCGCAAGGAAATGCAGCGGAAATATTTTGTTACCTCACAACACTCGTATATGTGTAACACTCGTAAGAATTAACCGAAAGTAGGGCAATTCGGCTTATGTAAACAAGATAATATGAAAGTAATTTATCAAACTAGACCTATAGTTTGATAAGACAATCTCTCCTCAAGACCTATTGAGAATCGATTAAATTACAACTCGAAGACGCGTCGAATTATAATCAAGGGGTGCTGAAAATCATTCAACAAGAATACATACACAATGTATTTCGTTTTTTTAAGCTTCAAGATGTCCTTTGAAAGGTTGAAGATGAGGCTTTTAAATAGCCATTACAACTACAAACAAGATCAAACAAGATCAAGCTAAAAAACAAGCAAACATTAAACTAATCTAACAACTTTGACAAAGATTGAAAACAACATCATGCTTGGCTTCTTCCTTGCATGTTCGGCCATGGGGTAGCTTCAAAGGAGGGGATAACATCTTTCCCATGTGATATCCTTTTGTAAGACTTTGATAAGGATAGAAAATGAAAGCAACTTCTTGGCATCTTCTTCCTCCTTGTTCGTCCGATTTGGTGAATCGTGGAGTGAGCCAAATCTCTATCTTTGATTTTGTTGTGGTGGACTTTTGAAAATGAAAGCAAACTTGAAAGTAGTGGGGACAAAGATCCTTCATGGATCTCCCATCACAATCGGCCGAAATCTCCCCTAATATGGCCGATTTTATATGCATTAACATGCATACGTATGCATGTTTTGATACGTCTAAGTTATCCCGGTTCCGATTATTAAGATCGTTCCCATTTCCGCATTTGTTTTCTCACCAAAGTACGTATGTGCATGTGCATGCAACGTGGTATCGTCACTTAAGTCAATTCTTACTTCGTTTACTTCGTTTGGAGATGTCACAATCGCATCACCACCAAGTATCGATTTCCGATTCCAAGGCTTGATGACATGTTGGATGAATTACACGGATCCGTGATCTTTTCAAAGGTTGACCTACGGAGTGGTTATCACCAAATCCGGATGAGAGAAGGAGATGAGTGGAAGACGGCCTTCAAAACTAAACACGGACTGTATGAATGGACCATTATGCCGTTCGGCCTTACAAATGCGCCGAGTACTTTCATGCACTTGATGAATGAGGTACTTAAGCCATTTTTAGGGAAATTTGTGGTTGTATACTTAGATGATATTTTGATCTACAGCCGATCGTTTCCAGAACATTTCGAACACTTGAGACGAGTCTTCGAGACCCTTAGAGACCAGAGGCTGTATGGAAAAAAGCAGAAGTGCTCATTTTTGGTCGAAGGTATAGTCTTTCTTGGATATATTGTTTCAAAGGATGGAGTATCGGTCGATCAAGAAAAGATCGAAGCAATTAAGTCTTGGCCAGTTCCCACTACAGTGACGGAATCGTTCCACGGACTGGCTTCATTTTACCGATGATTTATTCGAGATTTCAGTACCATTGCAAGCCCAATAACCGAATGTTTGAAGAAGGGTACGTTTAATTGGAGTCGGGCTGCTCAGGAGTCGTTTGCAAATTTGAAGGCGAAGTTGTGCGAAGCACCCTTCTTAGCATTACCCGATTTTTCGCAACCGTTCGAAGTAGAATGTGATGCTAGCGGAGTTGGCATTGGAGCGGTTCTCATTCAGGGAAAGCGACCTATTGCTTATTTTTCAGAGAAGTTAAACGATGCCCGTCTCAATTATTGTACATACGACAAGGAGTTTTATGCTATTGTGAGGGCTCTAGATCATTGGAGTCACTATCTTCGGCCGAAATATTTTATTCTGCATTCGGACCATGAATCTTTAAAGTATATTAATGGGCAACAAAAGTTGAGTCCGAGACACGCTAAGTGGGTGGAGTTCTTGCAATCGTTTCACTTTTCATCGAAGTATAAAGACGGTAAGAGCAATGTGGTGGCTGATGCGCTATCTAGGAGATATGCTTTAATCTCTACCCTCAATGTTCGATTGCTTTGATTCGATACAGTGAAGGAATATTATGACAGTGATGCGGATTTTGGCGAAACCTTCGCCCTTTGCAAATCTGGACCGATGGGAGAATTTTCGATACAGGAAGGCTTCCTTTTTAAAGGAAATCGTCTTTGCCTGCCCAAACACACAATTCGAGAATTGCTGGCTCGGGAAGCTCACGGGGGAGGTTTGGCTGGCCATTTTGGTTCGACTAAGACGTTGGATGTGCTGAAGGAACATTTTTATTGGCCAATGATGCAGGGGAATGTTAATAATATAATTAGTAAATGTGTGACATGCCATGTTGCAAAGAGTTCGTTCAAACCAGGAGTCTACACACCTTTACCGATTCCGGAGAGACCATGGGAAGATGTCTCGGTGGATTTTATTGTTGCTTTACCTCGAACCCAATGAGGTAGAGATGCGATTATGGTTGTTGTCGATCGTTTTTCAAAGATGGCTCATTTTGTGGCTTGTCACAAAACCGATGATGCGAGTAATGTTGCTGACTTGTATTTTTGAGAGGTGGTACGGTTACATGGAGTCCCAAAAACTATTGTTTCGGACCGGGACTCGAAGTTTCTGAGTTACTTTTGGAACACATTGTGGAGAAAGGTGGGAACCAAGCTCTTGTTTAGTACTTCGCATCATCCTCAAACCGACGGACAAACTGAAGTGACTAATCGAACACTGGGAACACTGTTGCGAGGCTTGGTAAGCAAAACACAAAAGGACTGGGATCTGAAACTGGCACATGCGGAGTTTGCTTATAATCGATCTCCTACTCATGCCACGACACACTCTCCATTTGAAGTAGTTTACAAGATGAATCCTTACATACCGCTAGATCTAATTCCATTACCAAGTGATGAATTGGTGCATAAGAATGCGGAATCAAAACTGAAATCGATGTGAAATTACACGAACAGGTGCATGATCGAATCAAAGAGATAAACGAGGCATACAAAAGGAAGTCAAGCAAGCAAAGAAAACTGAGATTATTCAAGGTTGGAGATTTAGTTTGGGTACATCTGAGAAAGGAGCGATTTACGAGTAAGCATAAGAATAAGTTAATGCCACGAGCCGAGGGACCATTTAAAATAGTTGCGAAGGTGAACGACAATGCTTACAAGTTAGAACTTCCGGGCGATTATGGAGTGCATGCTACTTTCAACATAGGTGATCTATCTCCTTATCTCGACGACGATGGGATTGCGGAATTGAGGACAATTCCTTTTAAAGAAGGAGGGAATGATACGAAACCAACTACTCCAAGCAAAGAAGACGAAGTAAGAATTGACGTAAAACATCTCGACCATACTCTAACGTACTTGGGCGAGAAAACAGACACAAGACACGGAGTTACCTTGATAGTCGGAATTGGAATAACTTAAACAAAAGGCAACTTACATCTTGGGAGAGAGGAGGAACAAGTGGTAGCTAAACAATAAAAGAATATTTAGCATTTTCTTACAAAAGCAGCAGGATTCTTGGCAAAAGGCGGCTGTCAAGTTCAACTTGGAGACAAGGCCCCGCTTTTACTTTTGTCAGCAAGTGACATGAGGAACCTTTTTATTATCTTTTCTTATTTTAAGCCCAGCTTGTAATAAATTAAGATTATCTTGTCAGGCTACTTTTGCCTATAAATAGGGCAAGGAAGTTGTAATGAATTATTATTGAATGTTGAAAAATTAAGATCACACTTTGTGTTTTCCTTGGTGAATGCTTTTCATCGAAACTTTGATTATTATTCGACGCGTCTTCGAATCTTATTCTGATTGATTCTCAATAGGTCTTGAGCAGAAATCACTTTATCGAGTTATAGGTCTAATTCGATAAAACATCTATTTCTATCTTGTTTCTATATTCTTCTTGCGTTCGATACAGTGTTGTACTCGATCAAAATTTCGTTTCAAGTGTTGTTCGATTGTTCGAACTTGTTTCCTATTTTCAATTCGCATCCGACCGAAACGTGTTGTGTCGAGTGTCGCTGTTTGGAGGTATTTAGTATCAAGTCCTTTTTCGTTTGGTCAAGTTCATGTCTTGTTGCTGTGTCGAGTTGCCGTCATCCTTTCCTGTCGCGAGTGCGTGCCGCTAGTCCGTGTTATTGCTATAGCGAACTGGTATTCTCGGTTCCTGACAGTCCCTTGCTGAATAGCTTCCACTCGTCAAAACAGATTCCTGCTGTGTCGATAGCGATTTCACATCACAAGAGAGAATTCGTATCACGGGAAGAGGTCCAAGTGGTATCAAAACAATAAAAGAATTTTCAGCATTTTTTTTATTACAAAAGCAGCAGGATTCTCGGCAGCATGCTTTAAGGAAGGCGGCTATCACCTTGGAGACAAAGCCCAGCTTTTACTTTTGTCAGCAAGTGACATAAGGAACCTTTTATTATCTTTTCATTATTTTAAACCCAACTTGTAATAGTTTAAGATTATCTTGTCAGGCTCTTGTCAGGCTACTTTTGCCTATAAATAAGGCGATGAAGTTGTAATGGAAAACATATTGAATGTTGAAGAAATAAGAATACACTTTGTGTTTTCCTTGGTGAATGCTTTTCATCAAAACCTTGATTTTTATTCGACGCATTTTCGAATATTAATCCGATTGATTCTCAATAGGTCTTGAGAAGAAATCACTTTATCGAATTATAGGTCTAATTCGATAAAACAACTGTTTCTGTCTTGTTTCGATATTCTGCTTGTTTTCGATACAGTTTTATACTTGTTCGGTATTTCGCATCAAGTGTTGTTCGATCCTTCGAACTTGTTTCCTGTTTTCAATTCGCATCCGACCGAAACGTGCTGTTTCGAGTGTCGCTATTTGGAGGTGGCCTGTATCAAGTCTTTTACATTTGGCCAAGTTCCTGTCTTGTTGCTGTATCGAGTTGCCGTCATCCTTTCCTGTTGTGAGTGCGTACCGTTAGCCCATGCTATTGCTGTAGCGAACTGGTGTTATCAGTTCCTGACAGTTCCTTGTCGATAGCTTCCGCTCGTCAAAATCGCTTCCTGCTGTATCGATAGAGAATTCGCATTATAAGTGTTGAATTCGTATCAACAGTAGTAACCAACAGCAACAAGTACGCGAACAGTGATCGGATGCGGTGGAAACAGGAACCACGTTTGGACACTGGACAGTTACTTCGAACAAGTCAATCCAAACGCATGAGGACAGATATGATATGAATCACACTCAGTTGTGAATCACGATTTCTACGAACAACAGCAGGCGAACTAATATAAATCTCGATCAGTTATGAGGATTGCAATTTGACGAGATGGAAGTAAGATTCACGAACAAGAAACTGGACAATACTCCGATGAACAACACCACGAACGAATCCAAAGATTCCGGCCAAACAAGAACAGCTTCCGATCAGACGAACATAAAACAATAAAAGATTTTAACGAGCTAGATATATAACTCGTCAAATATGATCTCTTCTCAAGACCTATTAAGAATTGATCAGATTAGAATTTGAAACGCGTCGAATAATAATCAAGAAATTGTGTTTGAGACACGTCAAACAATTAGAACTCAAAGATAGCAAAATCAACTTGTGTATTCGATGATAAATGAAATCGGCCGAGCTATATGATGTATATATAGCCGCCAAACCCTAGCAACATAAATAAAGGTTACTCCCTAAAACGCCCTTAAACAAGTTTGGGCTACTATCAATTAAGGAAACTACTAAAACGAACAAAGTAAAGTAAAATAGGTATGCACATATCGCATCCTTATAAATAATATTTCCTGCTACGTAAATAAATAAATAAAACGAACAACTATGTAATCCCGAGCCCGACCACCAAAGTCACTCCAAGTTCCGAGCTCGTCTTCTCGCCTAGGTACGTGATTCGTCGAGCAAGTGCCTGCTGTGCATGGTCTTCTACGTCGATCATCACCTCATCTTCTTCCCTTGGACTCGTCAAGCCCGTATCATCGCCTCCCCCTTTAAAAGGAATTGTCCTCAATTCTACAATCCCATCGCCACCAAGATAAGGAGAGAGATCTCCTACGTTAAAAGTAGCATGCACTCCATAATCCCCCAGAAGTGTAATACCCGGTTGTAATTCAGTCATTATCATTCAGTATTCATCATTCAGTAATTGTCACTCAGTAATTTTCATTCATTAATGATCATTTGTCACTCATATTCAATCATTGTATTCATCGTTCAGAGTAATTGTATCGTGTATTAATTGTCATTCATCATCAACCTAGTCGGAGAATCGTGTGGTGTTTATCATCGTTGTCATTTTCATAGTGTGCTGTGTGTGAGGAGTAGCGCACGCTAGGTACTCTCTTTAGCGTGCGCTAATTGAGTACGAGTAGCGCACGCTACATCTCAACACTAGCGCACGCAAGAATGTTTCAAGCAGGCAGTCCAGAAGGCACTGGACTGCAGTTGAGTTGTAAGTAGCGCACGCTACGAATGGTAAGTAGCGTGCGCTAATAGGTCAGAGTGGCGCACGCTATGCAGCCAGTGTAGCGCGCGCTAAGGACGGATCAGGCAGAGTCCAGTGGCTATTGGACTGCTTTGGATAAATGCCTAGCGCACGCTACGAGTAGATTAGCGTACGCTAATTGGTGTAAGTAGCGCACGCTGAGGCCTTTGTGTAGCGCACGCTACCGTGATCAGATTAGAGAATAGGAGGTTCTGGACTCCAGTACTGGGCATCAGATAATTCGTTAGCGCGCACTAACCATTGGTGTTAACGCACGCTAATTGAAGGGGGTAGCGCACGCTACAAGAGGTACGTAGCGCACGCTACCGTTGCGATCAGTGAGTACTGGACTAACCAAACACCCGTTAGCGCACGCTAAGAACTGGGGCTAGCGCGCGCTAAACTGGGATTTCTATAAATTGGACGGTGTAGCCCAGATTTCGTCATTTGTCATTTCTTCTCTTTCTCTCATCGGTTCCGGGCGATTTGGAGCGATTTGGAGAGTTTTCTTCGAGGTGTAATCATCAATCATCATTTTCAAGCTCATCATTTGGATTAATCATCATTTCATCATCTTCATCACATCAAATCAAAGGTAATGATTTCTTGAATCTAGAATTTCGGATATTTGGGGTTTTCCTTCCGATTTCTTCGTATGAACTTAGATTGTTGTTGGAATATGTTAGATATGGATTATCTACCTTGGATTAATGTATTCCTACGAGTTATTCGGTGTATATCTCGGATTTAATGGCTATTTGGGGAATTATTTCAAGAACCCTTGGGGTTGACTTCGGTTAATTTGGGAATTTTCCGATTGATGTTGTCGTAATCTTGAATCGTAGATTCCTATTGGATTATTGATGTCATTGACATTGTTTTGCTGGTTTGAATCAATCTTTTGGAAGTTGGTTTCCATAATTTGGGGTTGGTTGTAACCCACGAGTTAGGATGTTTATTACGTATTCGTTAGAGTGCATCTTTGAGTTCGGATTTTGTGTATCAACGTTTGAGTTGGTTATAATCGTGGTTGATACGTATATTGAGCGTTTGTTGGTAATTGTCATTCAAGGTTGTTCGAGCGACCGACATTTCATTTAGGACGTTGTTCGTGGACGGACATTCTTCATCGGTGTTGCGTAAGTTAATTCTTATTCGGTTAAAAGGATATTCATTCCTTTTGTTGTTGTTCATTCATAATCATAACTCATTCATCATTGTATTAACCGTATTGAGACTTGTAATTGTCGAATAATCATTTCATTCACAAGGAACGATGGTTCCAATCATTTCATTGGGTTATCAATCACTTCACTAATATTTTCATCTCGGTGAGTCATTCTTGACCTTGTCGAATTATTATCCATTGATATTCATTGTGGTCATTCTCGTTTATATGACCTTCTGGGTTCATATTGCGTGGCTGGGTGCGGATGTGTGGAATTTTTAGTCGGGCACACGATGGCCATATATTGGGAGTGATACATTGGTTTGTGCACACGGTAACGATTACCTCCGTGAGACTGATTAGGTACAAGGACGGGTGTGTCCGGTCATCCGTCTTGTACACTTGCACAGAACACTACGGGTGTACTATGATACTCCTCTTCAGCGTAATTCATAACTAAGCATAATTCATAACTTCAGATATATCATGATTGTGTATTTTCAACCTTTGAGGATTGTTGTTCTGTGTAACTGACCCCGTTAGGGGATATTGTTTTTCAGGTCACGGCAAGGCAAAGGCACGGGAAGAGCATGTTGACGGCGAGGAGTCCCAGTGATACTAGTAGGAGGACCCAGTCATCCCGTTCATTTCAGTCATTTCAGTCATTTCAGTAATTCTTATTTCTCTTCAGTTGTATTTCCGCTGCAAATTCCGTATGAGATGTTTATTTATTCAGGGTGGTGTATTTTATCTTCATATAAAATATACTAGTATTCTTTTTTGTCCTGGTGTAATGTACTTAAGCTCCTCATCGGAGTATTTGGTAATATAATGTGGTTCGGTACTACAATTATATTATTTAATTCATCAGTTTTCATTCGCCTAGTGGGTCCCAGTCGGGGGTCCACGGCACTGTAATATCCACCTAGTTTGGGGTGTTACAGAGTTGGTATCGGAGCGTGGTTTGAATACTACCTTCCGAGACATGTCTCATTTGAAATCATCGTCATCGGACTAGTATCATTGGACTTTCACGTCACGTGTGACCTGTGCAAATGCCGAGCGAATCAGACCAAGAACTGTAAGATTTCTAACGCCATGGTATAATTTCTGGCAAGAATCATTCATTCATAAATTCATCAGTTAACAATCCTCAATCATCATTTTCATTTTGACCAGGACGGTCATGTTAGCTCGTTAGTCACTCAATTCATTTCATTACTCAGTTGTTGATCAGGAAGATCATATCATTAATCTTGTTAACTTGTTCAAGATAATCATTTCAATAATTTCATCAGATAATCATGTCACCTCAGTTGATCATTCATGTAATCACTGCGTTAGAGCGTATGCTCATTTTCATCATCTCATGTCATAATCATAACATGATATTTATACGAAAAATATAATCATCATGTGACTTTCCTACTTCAGTATGGAGAGAGCAAGAAGAACACAAGGAGGACGAGGCCGTGGTGCGGGCCGAATCCCGAGAGCTCGTGTGAATACACGTGCGAACGCGAGAAATAATGTTAATTCTTCGAGCAGCGACGCTTCCACTCATTCACCTGGACGTGATCATTCACTATCGGGGAGTCGTACCCGGGACACGGCTCAGTCAGAAGGTGTCCGGGTTGACCCACTCGCTTTTATGCAGGGCATGATGGCCCAAATGACCCAGATGGCACAGCTGATGGAGACGATGCATAATTCAGTCAATCAAAATCAACAGGCTCCTCCGCCGCCACCTCAGAGGCAAGAGAGGAATGTGAGTAGTATCATCGGTGACATCTCTCACCAAAGGCCACCTACTTTTGAAGGCTCATCTGAGCCGGCGGATATTGTTCATTGGCTCGAACATTTCGAAAAGTTATTTGCGATGGTATAGTGTCCCGAAGGACACAAAGTTTCAGTTGCGGCTTACTACCTGGGTAAGAGCGCACACTCTTGGTGGTTGTCGTTGAAGCCCACCGAAGGATCATGTACTTGGGATCAGTTCAAAACTCTCATGATGGAGAGGTATTATCCGGCCCCACTCAGAGAGGCCAAGCTGTCAGAATTACTCACTCCCGACCCCTCAGCAGACGAGGATGTTCTCGCCATTGCTGAGAAATTTTAGGAACTTCTTCCGTTCGCCTCATCGATCATTCATTCCGAGGCAGATAAGATTAAGTATTTCAGCAAGAGGCTGAAACCCCGTATGAGACTACAGTTGCTTAATCATAATTGCACCACGTTGGCCGAATTCATTGAGAAAGCTCTTACCTATGAACTTACAGCTAAGGAGATTGCTAAGCAGCAACCTTCATCTACTAGCAAGAAGTCCAAGAACCGTAATCAGTCTGACGGCAGTCAGGCCACTTTCAAGAAGCCTCGTGCGGGCTCCGCTTTTTCTGAACGACCTCCTGTGACGTCTAAACCGGTGGAATCTCAGTCACGAGCGGCCAGTTCGGCCATCACCTGTTTTAACTGTGGGGATCTTAGTCATGTCAGCACCAAGTGTCCGAGACAGTCTGTCAAGTGCCATAATTGCGGAATTGTTGGGCATAAGGCCCGTTTTTGCCGTAGGGACTCCAAACCTACTCTGGCGTCATCTCAGGCCCCAAAACAATTAGCTGTTCAAAATCAGGCCACTCAATCTGCGTCGTTCAAGAGGACAGGAGCGAACAAAGGTGGAGCCTTTAGCCATCAGACGGGAGCATCCGGTGCCGGGACTAGCAAGCCCCAAATTTATGAGATGAAGAAGAACAATGATCCAGAGGCCCGAATGATCTCAGGTACACTCGATATTCTATCTCAACCTGTGTGTACCCTTTTTGATACTGGTGCATCGCATTCATTCATTTCCGAGTCATGTTTGAGTAGACTACGTATGGGTAGTGCTACTAGTTGTGAGCCTTATATCATTGGTCTACCTGATGGTAGACGAATTATCGGAAATCGTGAGATTCAGAATTTTCCGATTCAGCTTCATGGTCGTGTATGGCCAGCGGACCTAATCGTAGTAGATCTGCCGAGAGACGACGTCATCTTGGGTATTGATTGGATGGATCGTCATGATGCCATCATTAGTGTCCGTAAGCGTATGGTCACTATCATTTCAGACGATGGGGTCGAATGTGTGTTTCAGGGAGGTAATCCTGGCTGTTCTAGTAAGGTCGTTAATTTGATGAAAGCAGTGAGATTACTCAATCAGGGGTGTGTTGGTTATTGGTGCTTTATGACCAAAACCGAGAAATCATCAGTAATGTTGACGGATATTCCGGTAGTGAGGGAATATGCCGATGTTTTTCCAGACGAGTTACCTGGCCTGCCTCCACAGAGAGATGTGGAATTCACGATTGATTTGGAGCCCGGTACGTCCCCGATATCGAAGGCACCGTACCGGATGGCCCCGACCGAAATGCAGGAGTTGAAGAATCAATTGGAGGAGTTGTTCGAGAAGGGTTATATCCGACCAAGTGCGTCCCCGTGGGGAGCACCAGTGCTGTTTGTCAAGAAGAAGGATGGTTCGTTCCGTTTGTGTATTGATTACCGGGAATTGAATCGGGTGACGATCAAGAATAAGTATCCGTTACCCCGTATCGATGATATTTTGGATCAACTTCAGGGAGCTTCAGTATTTTCCAAGATCGACTTAAGATCTGGATATCATCAGTTGCGGATTCGAAAGTCAGATATCGCGAGGACGGCGTTTCGAACACGCTATGGTCATTATGAGTTCGTAGTTATGACGTTCGGGCTAACTAATGCACCTGCGGTATTCATGGAGTTAATGAATCGGGTTTTCATCGACTTTTTGGATCAGTTTGTTGTTGTCTTCATCGATGACATTTTGATTTATTCTCGTAACCGAGAGGAACACGAGGTTCATCTTCATCAGGTTCTCGACGTGTTAAGACGAGAGCAACTTTATGGAAAGTTTTCCAAATGTGAGTTCTGGATGTCCGAAGTGACTTTTCTCGGGCATGTAATTTCATCAGATGGAGTGCGTGTTGATCCTCAGAAGACGAAGGCTATCCAAGATTGGTTACCTCCGAAGAATGTTAAGGAAATCCGAAGCTTTCTCGGATTAGCCGGTTATTATCGGCGGTTTGTGGAAGGATTTTCTAAAATCGCTCAACCATTGACGAACCTTTTGTGAAAGGATAAGAAATACACGTGGTCCGACGCGTGTCAACGGAGTTTTGAGGAACTCAAGAGCCGGTTAGTTTCAGCACCTGTACTTTCCTTGCCGCAAGGGACGGAAGGATTTGTGGTTTATAGTGATGCGTCCGGACAGGGTCTCGGATGTGTGCTCATGCAGAATGGGAAGGTTATTGCCTATGCTTCACGGCAATTGAAACCTTACGAGGTTAATTATCCGACCCATGACCTGGAGCTAGCAGCCGTGGTGTTCGCTTTGAAAATCTGGCGTCATTACCTTTATGGCGTTACTTATCAGATATTCACCGATCATAAGAGTTTAAAGTATATATTTACTCAGAAGGAGTTAAATATGGGACAGAGATGGTGGTTGGAATTAATCAAAGATTATGATATCGAGATCCTTTACCACCCGGGCAAGGCGAACGTTGTCTCCGACGCCTTGAGTCGTAAGTCCGTTCAGGAGCAGATGCTTGCTCGATTAACAGTTCAGAAGGAACTTCAGCAGGAATTTCTGAGACCCGAGATCGAGGTCTGGTTACAGTGAGTACAAGGGCAACTTTGTACGTTGGAAATTTCATCGCCACTTGAGGAGGCAATCAGGGAGAATCAGGGTTCAGACCCATTTCTGTTATGCATTTGAGAGGATGTGACTCAGGGGAAAGCCCCCGGATTTGTGGTCCACGAGGATGGACTTTTGCGTTTTAAGAATCAGTTGTGCGTACGGGCGAATGACGAGTTGAAAAACTCGATTTTGAGATAAGCTCATGCTACCCCTTATTCCGTTCATCCGGGGTCTAGCAAAATGTATAAAGACTTGAAACAAAATTACTGGTGGAGTAATATGAAACGAGAAGTCGCGGAATTTGTTTCGAGATGCTTAACCTGTCAACAAGTCAAGATTGAACATCAGCGACCGGCGGGTATGCTGAAACCGCTCCCTATTCCAGAATGGAAGTGGGAAGATATTTCTATGGACTTCATCACGAGTTTGCCGACAAGTCGGCGTGGCATGAATACAATCTGGGTGATTGTGGACCGCTTAACTAAATCAGCTCATTTCCTTGAGATTAAGGATATGTGGGGTCCCGAGAGACTTGCCCAGTTGTTTATTAAAGAGATAGTGAGACTGCACGGTACTCCCAAAAGTATCGTTTCCGATCGTGACGGACGATTCATGTCTCATTTTTGGAAATCAGTTCATCGTGCTATGGGAACTCAGCTTAATCTCAGTACCTCTTTTCATCCTCAGTCTGACGGACAATCAGAGAGAACCATTCAGACATTAGAGGACATGTTGATGGCATGCGTCCTCGATTGGAAAGACGATTGGGAAGCCCAACTACCGTTGATCGAGTTCACGCACAATAATAGTTGGCATGCTTCGATCAAGATGGCACCTTACGAGGCCTTGTACGGTCGTCGTTCTCGATCTCCTTTGTGTTGGGATGACTTATCAGAATCAATCGGCACCGAGCCCGATATGCTTATAGCCGCCCGTGAGAAGGTAGCTTTGATCAGGAGTCGTTTGTTGACCGATCAGAGTCGACAGAAATCTTATGCAGATAATTGTCGACGACCATTAGAGTTCGAGACCGGTGACCATGTTTTGGTCAAGGTATCCCCGAGTCGGGGTATTTTCCATTTCGGAAAATGGTGGAAGTTGAGTCCGAGATTTATTGGACCGTTTGAGATTTTGGAACGAGTAGGCGAACTAGCTTATCGTTTGGCCTTACCTCCGGCGTTGAGCCGAATTCATAATGTGTTTCACGTCTCTCAGTTGCGGAAGTATGTTGCCGACCCGAGTCACATACTTCAGTTCGACGAAATCGAGATCGCCGATGATCATTCATATGAGGAACGTCCTATATGAGTTTTAGAGCGGCGAATCAAACAGTTGAGGAATAAGACGATTCCTTTGGTTAAAATTCAATGATCTAGACACGGAGTCGAAGAGGCTACTTGGGAAACCGAGGATAGTATGCGGGAGAGTTATCCCGAGTTGTTTAACCCTTAGTTTCGGGGACGAAACTCTTTTAAGGGGGGTGTATGTAATACCCGGTTGTAATCCAGTCATTATCATTCAGTATTCATCATTCAGTAATTGTCACTCAGTAATTTTCACTCATTAATGATCATTTGTCACTCATATTCAATCATTGTATTCATCGTTCAGAGTAATTGTATCGTGTATTAATTGTCATTCATCACCAACCTAGTCGGAGAATCGTGTGGTGTTTATCATCGTTGTCATTTTCATAGTGTGCTGTGTGTGAGGAGTCGCGCACGCTACGTACTCTCTTTAGTGTGCGCTAATTGAGTACGAGTAGCGCACGCTACATCTCAACACTAGCGCACGCTAGAATGTTTCAAGCAGGCAGTCCAGAAGGCACTGGACTGTAGTTGAGTTGTAAGTAGCGCACGCTACGAATGGTAAGTAGCGCGCGCTAATAGGTGAGAGTGGCGCACGCTATGCAGCCGGTGTAGCGCGCGCTAAGGACGGATCAGGCAGAGTCCAGTGGCTACTGGACTGCTTTGGACAAATGCCTAGTGCACGCTACGAGTAGATTAGCGTACGCTAATTGGTGTAAGTAGCGCACGCTGAGGCCTTTGTGTAGCGCACGTTACCGAGATCAGACTAGAGAACAGGAGGTTCTGGACTCCAGTACTGGGCATCAGATAATTCGTTAGCGCGCGCTAACCATTGGTGGTAACGCACGCTAATTGAAGGGGGGTAGCGCACGCTACAAGAGGTACGTAGCGCACGCTACCGTTGCGATCAGTGAGTACTGGACTAACCCAACACCCGTTAGCGCACGCTAAGAACTGGGGCTAGCGCGCGCTAAACTGGGATTTCTATAAATTGGACGGTGTAGCCCAGATTTCGTCATTTGTCATTTCTTTTCTTTCTCTCATCGGTTCCGGGCGATTTGGAGCGATTTGGAGAGTTTTATTCGAGGTGTAATCATCAATCATCATCTTCAAGCTCATCATTCGGATTAATCATCATTTCATCATCTTCATCACATCAAATCAAAGGTAATGATTTCTTGAATCTAGAATTTCGGATATTTGGGGTTTTCCTTCCGATTTCTTTGTATGAACTTAGATTGTTGTTGAAATATGTTAGATATGGATTATCTACCTTGGGTTAATGTATTCCTACGAGTTATTCGGTGTATATCTCGGATTTAATGGCTATTTGGGGAATTATTTCAAGAACCCTTGGGGTTGACTTCGGTTAATTTGGGGATTTTCCGATTGATGTTGTCGTAATCTTGAATCGTGGATTCCTATTGGATTATTGATGTCATTTATATTGTTTTGCTGGTTTGAATCAATCTTTTGGAAGTTGGTTTCGATAATTTGGGGTTGGTTGTAACCCACGAGTTAGGATGTTTATTACGTATTCGTTAGAGTGCATCTTTGAGTTCGGATTTTGTGTATCAACGTTTGAGTTGGTTATAATCGTGGTTGATACGTATATTGAGCGTTTGTTAGTAATTGTCATTCAAGGTTGTTCGAGCGACCGACATTTCATTTGGGACGTTGTTCGTGGATGGACATTCTTCATCGGTGTTACGTAAGTTAATTCTTACTCGGTTAAAAGGATATTCATTCCTTTTGTTGTTGTTCATTCATAATCATAACTTATTCATCATTGTATTAACCGTATTGAGACTTGTAATTGTCGAATAATCATTTCATTCACAAGGAACGACGGTTCCAATCATTTCATTGGGTTATCAATCACTTCACTAATATTTTCATCTCGGTGAGTCATTCTTGACCTTGTCGAATTATTATCCATTGATATTCATTGTGGTCATTCTCGTTTATATGACCTTCTGGGTTCATGTTGCGTGGCTGGATGCGGATGTGTGGAATTTTTAGTCGGGCACACGATGGCCATGTATTGGGAGTGATACATTGGTTTATGCACACGGTAACGATTACCTCCGTGAGACTGATTAGGTACAAGTACGGGTGTGTCCGGTCATCCGTCTTGTACACTTGCACAGAACACTACGAGCGTACTATGATACTCCTCTTCAGCGTAATTCATAACTAAGCATAATTCATAACTTCAGATATATCATGATTGTGTATTTTCATCCCTTGAGGATTGTTGTTCTGTGTAACTGACCCCATTAGGGGATATTGTTTTTCAGGTCACGGCAAGGCAAAGGCACGGGAAGAGCATGTTGACGGCGAGGAGTCCCAGTGATACTAGTAGGGGCCCCCAGTCATCCCGTTCATTTCAGTCATTTGAGTCATTTCAGTCATTTCAGTAATTCTTATTTCTCTTCAGTTGTATTTCCGCTGCAAATTTCGTATGAGATGTTTATTTATTCAGGGTGGTGTATTTTATCTTCCTGTAAAATATACTAGTATTCTGTTTTGTTCTGGTGTAATGTACTTAAGCTCCTCATCGGAGTATTTGGTAATATAATGTGGTTCGGTACTACAATTATATTATTTAATTCATCCATTTTCATTCGCCTGGTGGGTCCCAGTCGGGGGTCCAGGCACTGTAATATCCGCCTAGTTTGGGGTGTTACAAGAAGTTCTACCTTGTATGCATTATCGTTCACTTTAGCAACTACTTTAAACGGTCCCTCCGCTCGCGGCATTAACTTATTCTTACGCTTACTCGGAAATCATTCCTTCCTCAAATGTACCCAAAACAAAATTGCCAACTTCAAATAATCTCGGCTTCCTTTGTTTGTTAGACTTTCGCTTATAAGCCTCATTTACTTCTTTAATTCGAGCACGTACTTGCTCATGTAACTTCATCATCGAGTTCAGCTTCGATTCGGCATACTTGTGTACTAACTCCTCACTCGGCAAGGAAATAAGATCCAACGGCATGTACGGATTCAGCCCGTATACGACTTCGAAAGGAGAGTGAGCCGTGGCATGAGTAGGTGAGCGATTATACGCAAATTCAGCATGTGCAAGCTTCAAATCCAATCCTTTTGTGTCTTGCTCACAAGACCGTGCAATAAGGTTCCCAAAGTTCGATTGGTTACCTCGGTTTGGCCATCGGTTTGAGGATGATGCGAAGTACTAAATAAAAGCTTGGTTCCCACCTTTCTCCACAATGTGTTCCAAAATGTAGCTAAGAAACTTCGAGTCCCGGTCAGAAACAATAGTCTTTGGGACTCCATGCAACGTACCACCTCTCGAAAATACAAATCAGCAACATTAGTCGCATCATCGGTTTTGTGAGAAGCAACAAAATGAGCCATCTTCGAAAAACGATCGACAACAACCATAATCGCATCCTTACCTCGTTGGGTTCGAGATAAAGCAACAATGAAATCCATCGAGACATCCTCCCATGGCCTTTCTGAAATTGGTAGGGGCATATAATTACCCTGTTTGAACGAGCTCTTCGCAATATGACATGTTACGCACTTGCTAACGATGTCAGCCACGTCCCCTTGCATCTTCGGCCAAAAAAAAAATGTTCCTTAAGTACCTCCAATGTCTTAGCCGCGCCAAAGTGACCAGCCAAGCCCCCTCCATGAACCTCACGAACCAACAACTCCCGAACCGCATGTTTGGGCAAATGATACGGAATCATTTGATATGAACGAAGAAGACGAAGTAAGGATCGATATAAATGACCTTACTACACGCCACGCACGGACTACTATGTATTTAGACGAGAAAACAGACATAAGACGTGGAGTATCGGTCTCAACGGCCCGTGTCATGCTGTGCTGGAAGGTCGACATCCAACCTGCCAGAAAAATGTTCAATCTGCCAGAAAATGTCCAACCTACCGAAAAAATCACCACCTGCCGGAAAAATCACCACCTGCCGGAATTGGCCGATCACTGCCCACCGAACTCGGCTGTGTCGTCCGACAGGGCCGTGTTGTACTCGTCCGGAAATGCCGAAGTCATTGCCCACAGGACTCGACCGTGTCGTCTGGCACGGCCGAGTCGAACTCTTCCGGATAAGCCAGAACCGACTGCCCAGACGCCCGACTGTGTTCCAGGACACGGTCGAGTTAATGCCGAAGCGCCGTGCTGTACCGAGTCACTGTCGGACGAGTCACTATCGGAAGGCCTCTTCGCGCCGCGACCGTGTCAAGCGGACATGGTCGAGTCACTGCCGGCCAGATGCGCGCCGCGGCCGTGCCGATCGGCACGGGCCGTGTCCGACAGACCAGCAAATGACCATTATTGCTGATTTTTTTTTTATTTTTTGTTGTTTTTCCTTCCCTCACATGTCATGATTAGACTTGCATGTTATGTGGGGTGTCTTATATTCATTTTGTTGTGTGATTCCCCCTCCCCTTGATTTGATTCCCTTGTATTTATCTTGTTGTTTTGGTTTTCATTTCAAGATCATGTGATCTTATTTTATTCCTTAGTTGCTAAGAAGACTACCATGCTATAAGTAGTCTTGTTCATGCTTTCATTATGTATTGTATGTTGAAGATGATACGGAATTGAATAGTCCGAATAAAGAAATCGAAGCAAGGATCGACGTTAAAGGCCTTACAACGCGCCGTGCACGTGCGACTACATTTTTAGACGAGAAAATGGACATAAGACGTAAAAGGAATGTCCAACCTGCCGGAAAATGTCCAACCGGCCGGAAAATATCCAACTCCGCGAAAATATCTCGCTTAGGAAAATATCGCACCTGCCGGAAATGGCCGAGCACTGCCGATCGAACCCGGCCGTGTCGTCCGACACGGCCCGTGCCGAGATGTCCCAGGATTGTGAAACTGACTGTCGGCCGAACCCGACCGTGTCGTCCGACACGGTCGAGTCACACTCTTCCGGATAAGGAGATCTCGCTGTCCGACCAACCCGACCGTGCCAGGCGACACGGTCGAGTCCTTCCAAACGTCCTTGTCACGCCGCACGGTCGAGTCACTGCCGGTCCTTGTCGCGCCGCGCCCGTGTTGAGTCCTGCCAAACGTCCTTATCGCGCCGCGCCCGTGCCGAGTCACTGTCGGACGAGTCGCTGTCGGACGTCCCTGTCGCGCCGCGACCATGTCAGTCGGACATGGTCGAGTCATTGCCGGCCAGATGTGCGCTGCGGCCGTGTCAAGCGACACGGCCCGTGTCCGGCAGCCAGCCTACTTTTTTTAATTGCTGATTTTTGTGTGTTTTGTCTTCTCTTTTCCTTTCTTTACTTATTTTAGGGATTGTGTTCCCATATTTTGTGATTGATGTTTCTTGTTTGTATTTTATTGTTGATTTGTTTTTATTATTCAAAGATTTTATAAATCTTTGAATTATTTTCTTTTTTTTGTTTGATTCCTTAGACTTAGACTACATCCCCTATAAGTAGTCTTTGATTATCACTGGTAAGAAAAGAATGTATGATAAATGTTGAAGTATAAGTATACACATTGTGTTTTCTATTCTTGGTGAATGCTTTTCATCGAACCTTGATTTTTATTCGACGCGTTTTCGAATATTAATCCGATTGATTCTCAATAGGTCTTGGGAAGAAATCACCTTATCGAGTTATAGGTCTAATTCGATAAACCCTTGTTCTTGATCGTTCAAGTCTTCTTGATCGATATTATCATTGTTGTCCGATATTTCATCCATATTCATACACTCGAATTACCATATTCATAAAAGCCTTCCGCTATCATACACTTACATATACTCCGACCGATACGTATCCGCCTCTCTCCGCGAGAATTCGTATCAGAAGAAATAAGAATACACTTGTATTTTCTTGGTGAATGCTTTTCATCGAAACCTTGGTTATAATTCGACGCGTTTTCGAGTTTTAATCGAATCGATTCTCAATAGGTCTTGAGGAAAGATTATCTTATCAAACTATAGGTCTAGTTTGATAAATCATTCATATTGTTCTTGTTTATGTAAGCCGAATTGCCCTACTTTCGGTTATATCTTACGAGTGTTACACATATTCGAGTGTTGTGAGGATCAATTATATTTCCGCTGCATTCCATATGAGTTTACGTCCACTTTCATACGTAATTCGTATCATTAGTGGCATCGGAGCCCAAGGTTACTTACTTGGCGAATTTCTCTTGGCGATTTTCTTATCAAAACTATCTTATCATGGATTTTTCCGATGATTTCATGGAGAAACTACGTGAGGCACTACACAGCATGCAAGAACCACGTTTTGAAGCAAGAAGAGGAGGATATGATGCACATTCACTGCGTCATATGGATGAATTTAAAGTTAATGAACTTCCGGAATTTGTCGGAGGTACTAATCCCGAAGTTTACTTGGAGTGGGAGAGGAAGATTGAACGTATGTTCGACTTCAAGCACCTTAACGATGAGAAACGTTGCAAATATGCAATTCTCAAGTTAGGGAAGGGCGCTTCCTTATGGTTCGAGGATATTAAAACACAACGATCTCGTGCGGGAAAAGAGAAAATCCGTTCTTGGGATTCTTTGAAGAAAAAACTACGTAAAAGGTATGTCCCGACATCACATCGGTTAACCTTGTACCGAAAAATTGCGGAGTTTGTACAAGGGAAACTAAATGTGGAAGAATATATCGAAGAATTTGAAGGCTTGGCCTTAATGGGAGAACTTGAAGAAAATGAAGAATAAAGAATGTCACGTTTCTTACGTGGTCTAAACCGAAATATTGCAAATACGGTGGAATTATACCCATACGGAGATTTTGACACTTTATGCGGGCTATGCATAAAAATTGAAGCTCAAAACAAATTGAAGTTTACCAAACCCGAATTCCCATACAAATTCGGAAATACAAGTGTCGGCTCAAGTTCGACTACGAAACCTACCGTACCTGTTCAAGTCCCTACCTCGGCCCCGAAGGTTCCCCACGTTTCCAAGGAAACGAGCTTGGCTAAAGTGCGATGTTTTAAATGTCAAGGATTTGGTCACTATCAAAATGCATGTCCAAATAAACGGGTGGTCACTTTAAGAGAAGCTCTTGCGGTCCGAGACGAACTTTTGGTCGAGGACGAGAAGGAAGGCCTTGGTGACGTATTTAACATGGAGGCCGAGGAAGAGAATGAGGATTGCGAGACTTATGATGTAACACCCAAAATTTATTTATTTTTTTTTTTTTTTTGCGGAAATAATATAAAGTTTGACACCAATTCATAAAGGAACTTCATTTATTTAATTTAATAAGCCAATAATGGCAGTCAAGTTATCAAACTTCTAAAGAAAACAACATAAGTAAAACTTTCTAATATAGAAATGTCAAAAGCGGAAGTACTAAAAAATGTTCATTGACTTAAAATAAATCACAGTGTGTCACGAATGCTCCCGTCAGTCCTTAGCCTCCTTAATCGTAATACCTGAAAATGTTAAGTAAAACCGTAAGCACAAAGCTTAGTGAATTCAAACACAACATTATACCAATATCCACAATCACTAGACCTAGATTAAAATATATAGTTATAACATTTAAACATAAGCCAAGAACAAATCAAGGCTTATAAGGAGGGCTAGTAGGTTACCCGCATCTCACAAACCGAAGAGTATTGGGTTAATCTTACCTCACCTCACATCCGGAGGGTATTGGAGTAATTATACCTAACCACGCGCACCGGACAAAAGCCGGATAATTGCTATGATCCCTCAACAATAAACATACAGTGCACATGTATAATTAACATTTTAAGCATGCATTCATATTATCATACCATAATAATAATTTAACACTCACGTGCTAACCTAGCAATCATAAATATTGAGACAATGGAGTGAGAGAACTCACCTTGAATACTTAAGGGAGATTGCTAAATCAAAACTGGCTACCACACTTGAGAAAATGCCAAAACTTCACCTATTATAAACTAGGAGTTAGGATATACCCAAAGATGAAGCTTAAAGACTTAAACAAAAATCTGGACAGCAAGGTCTAAAAACAGACCCGCTGTTAAAGATGGATTTACTTAATTTTACTAAGTATTAACATATCAATATTAAATTTTTCTAAGAAACTAGAGTCTTTACCCTTTTTAAAACAGTAAAGAACTCACTCTAACTCCAAAATATGAATTTATTATGATGCTTTTAAAAAGACATCGCAGTGCAGTCCCAAATCATAGGAATCAGTAGTGTTGGCCAATTCTACCCAACTTGTGGGTAGACATTGTCCAAACTAAAAACCACAGAGATAATAGACATAAATACCAAAGTCTCAGAGTTGGAATCGACCAAAAAGGGTTTCCCAAACTCTAGATATGAAATTCACAACATGACTAATTACAAAACCCTTAAAAGCTGATGACAGAAAACTGATCTGGAGTGCGAACTCAATATGACCAAGAAATACTTGGAGATAACATCCCATAAACTCCAGATCACAACTTTAGGTCATAACACACATGTGGGAACTTGGAATCCCATTATATCATTTCCCAAGCCCTAGAAACGAATAAAACAAGTTGACCTATCAGATCAGACCCGGATCAGACCTACCAGCAAAGGTGCTGTTCTTGCCCATGGATAAAGTCCTAATTAGTGAGAGTGACCTTCATAAGAAAGTTACCCAACACAATTTGTAAGCTTTTGGCACAGGTTTGAGATCCGTTTGAGTTATAGAATTCAAGTTATGATTTTTGTAAGATGACTACAAATCTGATGGAAACAGAATCGTAGCCAACCCTTAATCTTTTTAACCAATCCATTCCTCTCCCTTTTGAAACACATTCCTAGATGTGTTTATCACCCAAATTCAGTCCCCTATGAACATGGTGGCACTAAAAAGGGCTAGGGGTCATTGGCATTTCATTTAGTCACAAGGAAAAGAATCAAATCAACATAATATATGACAAACCATTTAAACTCATAATTTTCCCCTTTCTTAAGGGTTCCTTGATCTTTCAAATACACAAACATTTATATACACTTCTTAGAAGATGCTATAAAGTTGTATACTTAGATCTAAACATATTGATATGGATATGTTGAGAATCAAAATAATAATTAACAAGAATTATAACCATTCACAAGATCTATCACATTTTATCACCTAAATAAAACTTGGTGATTTCCATGGTTCATTTAGACCTTGTATTTTATATAATCATCTAGATCCATCATACACCATGTATAGGGTGTAGATATAATCTAGAGATGATGATAACATACAACTTATAACAATAACAACATTGGTAAAAACCATAAGATCTATCTTCTTTAAATCACACAAGTTACAACTTGATGATTTTTATGAATCATATAGATCTTTTACATAATATGATCATCTAGGCTCATTATACACCATGTATAGGAGATGGTGATGAAATTTCTAGATGATAATCAACACTTAAAACAATTAATTGAATATAAATCAAAAGAAAAGATTAAAACACCTTAAAAGATCTTACCTAAGCTTGTTACACCAACAAGGAAGTGAAGGAGAAGGATGATTGTGGCTTTGGAAGAGAAAAATGAGAGAGAGATGGGAGAGAGATCGGCCGAATGAGGGAGAGAGGAGGGAGTTTAGGGTTTTGTGATATTTTTATAAATCATTTTAGGATAAAGCCTAATGACTTCACTAATGGGCTAGGCTCAAAACTCATTTCTTACTAGCCCAATATAATTAAATCTTTCAATTAACTTAGCCCAAAACTTGTATTTTAATCTAACTTGGCTAATTAATTAAACCCATCATTTAAAATAACTAAATACCATGAAAATAATTAACGTACCGAAAAAAAAACCGGGCGTTACAACTCTCCCCTACTAAGAAGGGACTTCGGCCTCGAAGTCAGTCCCTCTGAATAACTCGGGATAATGCGCCTCATCTCGTCTTGGTTCCCATGTACACTCGGATCCCTTTCTATGCCGCCACCGAACCTTAACAATAAGCAGTCTTACCGCTCCGAAGGGTCTTTGACTTTCAATCAACAACCGCGATAGGTTTCTCAACATAGTTGAGCCGTTCACAATTTGGATGTCTTCCGGAGGTACTACGGCGGTATCGTCAACAATGCACTTCCTCAATCGAGACACGTGGAAGGTGTTATGAATCAAACTAAGCTCGTCAGCAGCTCCAACCGTACGCTACTTTACCAACGCGAGCTATGATCTTATAAGGTCCAATAAACCGAGGTCCCACTTCCCACGCTTGCGGAACCTAATCACACCCTTCCAAGGGGAGACCTTTAATAACACATGATCCCCAACTCGAAACTCAAGATCGGAGCGTCGCTTATCTCGCATAACTCTTCCGACGACTCTAGCGGTGACCAAATGATCCCGATCATTTTGATTTTCTCCGTGGTCTCGCAAAACAATATCGGTGCTACCGAGCACCCTCTGTCCAACCTCACCCCAACACACTCGGGGTTCTACACTTCCTACCATACGGCTTCATACGGGGCATGTCGATGCTTGAATGATAAGCGTTGTTATATGAAAACTTCGGCTAAATGAAGATGATCATCCCAATCGCCTCCAAAATCAATTGCACATGCCCGAAGCATGTCCTCCAAAGTCTGTATCGTCCGCTCACTCGCCCATCGGTTTGCGGATGGAACGCAAGATCTTGAAATGCAATCGGGTACCCAATTCTTCTTGGAATTTCGCCAAAATCGAGAGGTGAATCGAGTATCTCGATCGAGACAATAGATACGGCACCTGCAATGAAACTATCTCCGAACAAAAATCTCGCCAATTTTTCACCAAGAACTTTCCTTGATGGCCAGAAATGAGCACTCTTCGTCAATCGATCCACAACTACCCATATCGTATCCGCTCCTTTGCGCCTTAGGAAGTTTTGTAATAAAGTCCATGGTTAAGTGCTCCCATTTCCACTCGGGAATCTCCAAAGGTTGCAATTTCCCATGAGGTTTCGTGTTCGGCTTTGACCTTAGGCATGTTAGGCATTCTTCTACATATCGAGCCACATCATTCTTCATCCCGTGCCACCAATAACCCTCACGAAGATCTCGGTACATTTTTGTAGCACTTGATGAATAGAAAACTTGGACTGTGAGCTTCTTCCATAAGAGTTTTCCGGTTCCCACCAGTAAATGGAACCCAAACCCTACCATAACGAGTTAGTAATCCACGCCCATCTCGCTCCATCTTAGGTAACTCATTCACAATCCTTTCACGATTTGGGTTCCCCTCTTGGGTCGCCACATCTTGAGCATCTCGAATCATACCCAATAATGATGTCTCCATAGTCATCCGAAGACATTTAGCTCGAATCGGTTCGACAGATTGCTTACGACTGAGTGCGTCAGCTACCACATTAGCTTTGCCGGGGTGGTAGTGAATCTCACAGTCGTAATCTTTCACCACATCTAACCATCTAACCTGCCTCATATTCAAATCCCGCTGATCGAAAAGGTACTTCAAACTTTTATGGTCAGTGTAAATGATACACTTAACCCCGTAAAGGTAGTGCCTCCATATCTTGAGAGCAAAAACAACAGCTCCTAATTCCAGGTCATGAGTGGGGTAGTTCCTTTCGTGAGGTTTTAGCTGGCGAGACGCATAAGCTATCACCTTGCCCCGTTGCATCAACACGGACCAAAACCCGGGAGGGATGCGTCGCGAAGACACTACCATGTCCTCCACTCCTTCCGTAAAGTCAAAACCGGGGCATTACACAACCGCGTCTTAAGATCTTCAAATGCAACTGTTGTTCGGACCCCAAACAAATTTCTCCGACTTCTTGGTCAATCGCGTAAGAGGTAGAGCAATCTTTGAGAAATTTTCAATAAACCTACGATAGTAACCGGCCAAACCCAAGAAACTACGAATCTCCGAAGGCGATTTAGGAGCTTCCCATTTCTTAACCGCATCAATCTTGGCTGGATCAACCTTGATACCTTCCTTGTTCACCACGTGGCCCAAGAATTGAACCTCTTCTAACCAAAATTCACACTTAGAAAATTTAGCATAAAGTCGTTCTCTCCGTAGTGTCTCTAGAAGTTCCCGAATGTGCTTTTCATGCTCCTCCCTGGTCTTAGAATAGACCAAAATATCGTCAATAAACACAATGACCGAACGGTCGAGCATCGGACCACACACCCGATTCATAAGATCCATAAAAGCAGCGGGTGCATTAGTGAGTCCGAAAGGCATCACCACAAATTCAAAGTGTCCGTATCGGGTTCAAACGCCGTTTTCTCAATGTCACGATCACGAACTCGCATCTCGATGATAACCGAACGCAAATCAATCTTTGAAAAACTAGACGCTCCTTGGTGTTGGTCGAAAAGATCGTCGATACGTGGTAAAGGATATCGGTTCTTTATCGTGAGTTTATTCAACTCCCGTTATTCTATGCACATTCTTTGAGAACCGTCCTTCTTTTCGCGAAAAGTATAGGAGCACCCCACGGCGAGAAACTTGGCCGTATAAACCCCTTATCACTAAGCTCCTGTAATCGATCTTGAAGCTCTTTCATCTCGGGTGGCGCCAAACGATAAGGAGATTTAGCGATCGGAACAGCGCAGTACTAAATCAATGCGAAACTCCACTTGCCTAATAGGTGGCAAACCCGGAGTTCCTCAGAAAGACGTCACCAAAGTCGAAACAATCGAACATTATCGAGTGCAATAGCAGAGGTACAAGAAGCAATATCCAAATGGGGAATATCTCCTTGAATAATAAGTTCTCCACCCTAGGTTTTGAACACGAACTTGTCTCTTGCGACAAAGAATTTCGCATCGAATGCATCGAGTCAATCCATACCCACAATAACGCAAAGTTCCCTCATAGCAATAGGGATAAGATCAATGGGGAATTCAACTCCCGAAAATTCAAGGGTACAACCCGATAAACATCGAACGAAGATAGTTCGATTGTCGGCAACTTCGATAACCATGGGACGTGCTAGTTTCCGACACCACGCCCCAAACTATTTATTAACGTGCGTGAAACCAAGGAGTGAGTAGCGCGAGAATCAAACATAACGGCGGTGAGAATCTAACAGATAAGTGCCTGATTCATAATATTTAAGCAATAAAACAATTACTCTATGGCATAGCATAAGATAAAAGATAAGGAAGAGATGTTTACCTGCTACAGTCGCAGGCTTCGCAGGCTCCTCCCTCGTAAGCTGGTGGACACGTCCTCGTGTCAACATAGTTGGTCCGTTAGAGGTCGAAGCAGTATTGGGATTTGCATTCCCATTCTTCTTCAGCTTTGGGCAATCAGGCTTCTTGTGCCCCTTCTCTTGGCAATTGTAACAAACTGGTACCGCTGCAACAGTAGTAACCTGGGAGGCTGTAATGGCTTTTGGAGCCTTGCAATTCTTCCAGTGATGCCCTTCCTTCTTACAGTTATAACACACCAATGGGGGTCGATCACCCTGCTTCGCAGATGGCTTGTATTCATATCTTGGTTTATCCCCAAACTTTGTCTTCTTATGAGCCTCATTAGAAGTTTTAGAAAAAGTGCTCTCCAGTTTCCTCTTAGATTGAGTTTGCAGCTCAATCTCTCTCTTTCGGGCTGCCCCATGACTGCACAAAAAGTCGTAAAGTCTTGCATGCTCACAAATTCCTGGATGTCGGTACGTAAAATCGAGAAGTACCGACTAACAAGCCATGCTTCATCTCCAGCAAAAGTAGGACAGAAAGAAAGCATCTCCATGAACTTGGCGTTCAGATCACTATGAGACTCGGTGGTGCATTTGTAACGCCATGAACTCCTGCATCATTCTTTGTTGCTCCACCTAGGCACATACCGTGCCTCGAACCACTCCACAAAGCTGGGCCCAAGTAATCGCCCTTCTGACTTCTTGATCATTCTTCCCGTGGTGGTGTTCCACCATGTCTTACCCGCTTCCTCGGTGGTTCTTTGCTACCAACACTCTAAAGTAGTGCGGGCACCCTATAGTCATAAAGGCGCCCTCCACGTCGGATAACCGGTGGTTAGCCGCCCTTTGGAATCGTCCTCCCCATCCCAATGAGGTGGGTGCACTTGCCGAACTTCGTAGTAGTACATTAAATCACGAGCGGGAGGATCGGGAGCCCCGGGCGGAGGTGCATCGCCATACGCTCATCTAGCGAGCACGAACTTGATCAATGATGTTAGCCGTGACATTCGGAATGATCTCGTTAAAAGCATTATTGAACTCCTCGGAACGAGTTCCCTAACTTGAGCTATTTGAATTGCATTGAGGCGAGCAGGCGGAGCCATCTAAAATTGATAAGAAAAGAAAAGCGATTCAACCTATGCATGTCTAAGAGATCGAAAACACTCGACTTCTTGAAAACTTTTCAACCTTGCCCGAGTCCCAAAACCGGCTCCAATATATTGAATAATAGGGGCCCTTCTATTATTCAATATAGAAGTTCCAATTTCGGTTTGAGTCTAGTTTCAAAATTTGACTTGCTCCTAGCCGTAATGTGATTTAACTCACACTCATGGTAGATCTAAAAGGCCTAAATTCTCACATGGTAGATAGTAGCACTAAAGGCATATAATTATCCTCCTAGGCTAGTCTTTGGGATATGTCATAAATGGAGCATACTATTGTGTTTGATAAGTAATAAAATTTAAACTCAATTAGTAAATCAAACTTACTTGGTGGTGGCCACCGTGACATCTTCATGCTAGTTTTTAATAAACTTTGTACAAGAGAAATAAAATGTTTTAAATTTGAGTCTAGACATCCCTAAGAAGGCCTAGTTCACTCAAATGAAAAGCTCCGATACCAACTTGTAACACCCAAAATTTATTTATTTATTTATTTTATTTTTTTTTTGCAGAAATAATATAAAGTTTGACACCAATTCATAAAGGAACTTCATTTATTTAATTTAATAAGCCAATAATGGCAGTCAAGTTATCAAACTTCTAAAGAAAACAACATAAGTAAAACTTTCTAATATAGAAATGTCAAAAGCGGAAGTACTAAAAAATGTTCATTGACTTAAAATAAATCACAGTGTGTCACGAATGCTCCCGTCAGTCCTTAGCCTTCTTAATCGTAATACCTGAAAATGTTAAGTAAAACCGTAAGCACAAAGCTTAGTGAATTCAAACACAACATTATACCAATATCCACAATCACTAGACCTAGATTAAAATATATAGTTATAACATTTAAACATAAGCCAAGAACAAATCAAGGCTTATAAGGAGGGCTAGTAGGTTACCCGCATCTCACAAACCGAAGAGTATTGGGTTAATCTTACCCTCACCTCACATCCGGAGGGTATTGGCGTAAGTATACCTAACCACGCGCAACGGACACAAGCCGGAGACTTGCTATGATCCCTCAACAATAAACATACGGTGCACATGTATAATTAACATTTTAAGCATGCATTCATATTATCATACCATAATAATAATTTAACACTCACGTGCTAACCTAGCAATCATAAATATTGAGACAATGGAGTGAGAGAACTCACCTTGAATACTTAAGGGAGATTGCTAAATCAAAACTGGCTACCACACTTGAGAAAATGCCAAAACTTCACCTATTATAAACTAGGAGTTAGGATATACCCAAAGATGAAGCTTAAAGACTTAAACAAAAATATGGACAGCAAGGTCTAAAAACAGACCCGCTGTTAAAGATGGATTTACTTAATTTTCCTAAGTATTAACATATCAATATTAAATTTTTCTAAGAAACTAGAGTCTTTCCCCTTTTTAAAACAGTAAAGAACTCACTCTAACTCCAAAATATGAATTTATTATGATGCTTTTAAAAAGACATCGCAGTGCAGTCCCAAATCATAGGAATCAGTAGTGTTGGCCAATTCTACCCAACTTGTGGGTAGACATTGTCCAAACTAAAAACCACAGAGATAATAGACATAAATACCAAAGTCTCAGAGTTGGAATCGACCAAAAAGGGTTTCCCAAACTCTAGATATGAAATTCACAACATGACTAATTACAAAACCCTTAAAAGCTGATGACAGAAAACTGATCTGGAGTGCGAACTCAATATGACCAAGAAATACTTGGAGATAACATCCCATAAACTCCAGATCACAACTTTAGGTCATAACACACATGTGGGAACTTGGAATCCCATTAGATCATTTCCCAAGCCCTAGAAACGAATAAAACAAGTTGACCTATTAGATCAGACCCGGATCAGACCTACCAGCAAAGGTGCTGTTCTTGCCCATGGATAAAGTCCTAATTAGTGAGAGTGACCTTCATAAGAAAGTTACCCAACACGATTTGTAAACTTTTGGCACAGGTTTGAGATCCGTTTGAGTTATAGAATTCAAGTTATGATTTTTGTAAGATGACTACAAATCTGATGGAAACAGAATCGTAGCCAACCCTTAATCTTTTTAACCAATCCATTCCTCTCCCTTTTGAAACACATTCCTAGATGTGTTTATCACCCAAATTCAGTCCCCTATGAACATGGTGGCACTAAAAAGGGCTAGGGGTCATTGGCATTTCATTTAGTCACAAGGAAAAGAATCAAATCAACATAATATATGACAAACCATTTAAACTCATAATTTTCCCCTTTCTTAAGGGTTCCTTGATCTTTCAAATACACAAACATTTATATACACTTCTTAGAAGATGCTATAAAGTTGTATACTTAGATCTAAACATATTGATATGGATATGTTGAGAATCAAAATAATAATTAACAAGAATTATAACCATTCACAAGATCTATCACATTTTATCACCTAAATAAAACTTGGTGATTTCCATGGTTCATTTAGACCTTGTATTTTATATAATCATCTAGATCCATCATACACCATGTATAGGGTGTAGATATAATCTAGAGATGATGATAACATACAACTTATAACAATAACAACATTGGTAAAAACCATAAGATCTATCTTCTTTAAATCACACAAGTTACAACTTGATGATTTTTATGAATCATATAGATCTTTTACATAATATGATCATCTAGGCTCATCATACACCATGTATAGGAGATGGTGATGAAATTTCTAGATGATAATCAACACTTAAAACAATTAATTGAATATAAATCAAAAGAAAAGATTAAAACACCTTAAAAGATCTTACCTAAGCTTGTTACACCAACAAGGAAGTGAAGGAGAAGGATGATTGTGGCTTTGGAAGAAAAATGAGAGAGAGATGGGAGAGAGATCGGCGAATGAGGGAGAGAGGAGGGAGTTTAGGGTTTTGTGATATTTTTATAAATCATTTTAGGATAAAGCCTAATGACTTCACTAATGGGCTAGGCTCAAAACTCATTTCTTACTAGCCCAATATAATTAAATCTTTCAATTAACTTAGCCCAAAACTTGTATTTTAATCTAACTTGGCTAATTAATTAAACCCATCATTTAAAATAACTAAATACCATGAAAATAATTAACGTGCGAAAAAAAAAAGCAGGCGTTACAACTCTCCCCTACTAAGAAGGGACTTGGCCTCGAAGTCAGTCCCCGAATAACTCGGGATAATGCGCCTCATCTCGTCTTGAGTTCCCATGTACACTCAGATCCCTTTCTATCGCCACCGAACCTTAACAGAATAAGCAGTCTTACCGCTCAGAAGGGTCTTTGACTTTCGATCAACAACGCGATAGGTTTCTCAACATAGTTGAGCCGTTCGTCAATTTGGATGTCTTCGGAGGTACTACGGCGGTATCGTCAACAATGCACTTCCTCAACCGAGACACGTGGAAGGTGTTATGAATCAAACTAAGCTCGTCGAGCAGCTCCAACCCGTGCGCTACTTTACCAACGCGAGCTATGATCTTATAAGGTCCAATAAACCGAGGTCCCAACTTCCCACGCTTGCGAACCTAATCACACCCTTCCAAGGGGAGACCTTTAATAACACATGATCCCCAACACGAAACTCAAGATCGGAGCGTCGCTTATCGCATAACTCTTCGACGACTCCTAGCGGTGACCAAATAATCCCCGATCATTTTGATTTTCTCCGTGGTACGCAAAACAATATCGGTGCTACAGAGCACCCTCTGTCCAACCTCACCCCAACACACCGGGGTTCTACACTTCCTACCATACGGTGCTTCATACGGGGCATGTCGATGCTTGAATGATAAGCTGTTGTTATATGAAAACTTCGGCTAAATGAAGATGATCATCCCAACCGCCTCCAAAATCAATTGCACATGCCCGAAGCATGTCCTCCAAAGTCTGTATCGTCCGCTCACTCGCCCATCGGTTTGCGGATGGAACGCGATCTTGAAATGCAATCGGGTACCCAATTCTTCTTGGAATTTACGCCAAAATCGAGAGGTGAATCGAGTATCTCGATCGAGACAATAGATACGGGCACCCGTGCAATGAAACTATCTCCCGAACAAAAATCTCGCCAATTTTTCGGTGAAGAACTTTCCTTGATGGCCAGAAATGAGCACTCTTCGTCAATCGATCCACAACTACCCATATCGTATCCGCTCCTTTGCGGTCTTAGGAAGTTTTGTAATAAAGTCCATGGTTAAGTGCTCCCATTTCCACTCGGGAATCTCCAAAGGTTGCAATTTCCCATGAGGTTTACGGTGTTCGGCTTTGACCTTCGGCATGTTAGGCATTCTTCTACATATCGAGCCACATCATTCTTCATCCCGTGCCACCAATAACCCTCACGAAGATCTCGGTACATTTTTGTAGCACCGGATGAATAGAAAACTTGGACTGTGAGCATCTTCCATAAGAGTTTTCCGGTTCCCACCAGTAAATGGAACCCAAACCCTACCATAACGAGTTAGTAATCCACGCCCATCTCGCTCCATCTTAGGTAACTCATTCACAATCCTTTCACGATTTGGGTTCCCCTCTTGGGTCGCCACATCTTGAGCATCTCGAATCATACCCAATAATGATGTCTCCATAGTCATCCGAAGACATTTAGCTCGAATCGGTTCGACAGTTGCTTACGGTGAGTGCGTCGGCTACCACATTAGCTTTAGGGGTGGTAGTGAATCTCACGGTCGTAATCTTTCACCACATCTAACCATCTAACACGCCTCATATTCAAATCCCGCTGATCGAAAAGGTACTTCAAACTTTTATGGTCGGTGTAAATGATACACTTAACCCCGTAAAGGTAGTGCCTCCATATCTTGAGAGCAAAAACAACGGCTCCTAATTCCAGGTCATGAGTGGGGTAGTTCCTTTCGTGAGGTTTTAGGCGAGACGCATAAGCTATCACCTTGCCCCGTTGCATCAACACGGCACCAAAACCCGGGAGGGATGCGTCGCGATACACTACCATGTCCTCCACTCCTTAGGTAAAGTCAAAACCGGGGCATTACACAACCGCGTCTTAAGATCTTCAAATGCAAACCGTTGTTCGGACCCCAAACAAATTTCTCCGACTTCTTGGTCAATCGCGTAAGAGGTAGAGCAATCTTTGAGAAATTTTCAATAAACCTACGATAGTAACCGCCAAACCTAAGAAACTACGAATCTCGAAGGCGATTTAGGAGCTTCCCATTTCTTAACCGCATCAATCTTGTTGGATCAACCTTGATACCTTCCTTGTTCACCACGTGGCCCAAGAATTGAACCTCTTCTAACCAAAATTCACACTTAGAAAATTTAGCATAAAGTCGTTCTCTCCGTAGTGTCTCTAGAAGTTCCCGAATGTGCTTTTCATGCTCCTCCTGGTCTTAGAATAGACCAAAATATCGTCAATAAACACAATGACCGAGCGGTCGAGCATCGGACCACACACCCGATTCATAAGATCCATAAAAGCGTGGTGCATTAGTGAGTCGAAGGCATCACCACAAATTCAAAGTGTCCGTATCGGGTTGAAACGCCGTTTTCTCAATGTCACGATCACGAACTCGCATCCGATGATAACGGAGCATAAATCAATCTTGGAAAACCAAGACGCTCCTTGGAGTTGGTCGAAAAGATCGTCGATACGAGGTAAAGGATAACGGTTCTTTATCGTGAGTTTATTCAACTCCCGATAATCTATGCACATTCTTTGAGAACCGTCCTTCTTTTCGCGAAAAGTATAGGAGCACCCCACGGCGAGAAACTTGGCCGTATAAACCCCTTATCACTAAGCTCCTGTAATCGATCTTGAAGCTCTTTCATCTCGGGTGGCGCCAAACGATAAGGAGATTTGGCGATCGGAGCAGCGCCAGTACTAAATCAATGCGAAACTCCACTTGCCTAATAGGTGGCAAACCCGGAGTTCCTCAGAAAGACGTCACCAAAGTCGGAAACAATGGAACATTATCGAGTGCAATAGCAGAGGTACAAGAAGCAATATCCAAATGGGGAATATCTCCTTGAATAATAAGTTCTCCACCCCTAGGGTTTTGAACACGAACTTGTCTCTTGCGACAAAGAATTTACGCATCGAATGCATCGAGTCAATCCATACCCACAATAACGCAAAGTTCCCTCATAGCAATAGGGATAAGATCAATGGGAATTCAACTCCCGAAAATTCAAGGGTACAACCCCGATAAACATCGATGCGAAGATAGTTCGATTGTCGGCAACCGATAACCATGGGGCGTGCTAGTTTCCGACACCACGCCCCAAACGATTTATGAGCGTGCGTGACACGAAGGAGTGAGTAGCGCGAGAATCAAACATAACGGCGGCGGTGAGAATCTAACAGATAAGTGCACGATTCATAATATTTAAGCAATAAAACAATTACTCTATGGCATAGCATAAGATAAAAGATAAGGAAGAGATGTTTACCTTTCTGATCGCGAGCTTCGCGAGCTCCTCCCTCGTAAGGTGGTGGACACGTCCTCGTGTCAACATAGTTGGTCCGTTAGAGGTCGAAGCGGTATTGGGATTTGCATTCCCATTCTTCTTGACATTGGGCAATCAGGCTTCTTGTGCCCCTTCTCTTGGCAATTGTAACAAGCTGGTACCATTTACTTGATAGTAACACAGGAGGTGTAATGGCTTTTGGAGCCTTGCAATTCTTCGGTGATGCCCTTCCTTCTTACGGTTATAACACACCAATGGGGGTCGATCACCTGCCCATGAGATGGCTTGTATTCATATCTTGGTTTATCCCCAAACTTTGTCTTCTTATGAGCCTCATTAGAAGTTTTAGAAAAAGTGCTCTCAGTTTCCTCTTAGATTGAGTTTGCGGCTCAATCTCTCTCTTCAGCTGCCCCATGACTGCACCCAAGGTCGTAAAGTCTTGCATGCTCACAAATTCCGGATGTCGGTACGTAAAATCGAGATGTACCGACTAACAAGCCATGCTTCATCTCCGGCAAAAGTAGGACAGAAAGAAAGCATCTCCATGAACTTGGCGTTCAGATCACTATGAGACTCGGTGGTGCATTTGTAACGCCATGAACTCCTGCATCATTCTTTGTTGCTCCACCTAGGCACATACCGTGCCTCGAACCACTCCTGGCCCAGGCCCAAGTAATCGCCCTTACGACTTCTTGATCATTCTTCCCGTGGTGGTGTTCCACCATGTCTTACCCGCTTCCTCATTTGGTTCTTTGCTACCAACACCTAAACCGGTGCAGGCACCCTATAGTCATAAAGGCGCCCTCCACGTCGGATAACCGGTGCTTAGCTTCCACGGATCGTCCTCCCCATCCCAATGAGGTGGGTGCACTTGCCGAACTTCTCGTAGTAGTACATTAAATCACGAGCAGGAGGATCGAGCCCCCAGGCGGAGGTGCATCGCCATACGCTCATCTAGCGAGCACGAACTTGATCAATGATGTTAGCCGTGACATTCGGAATGATCTCGTTAAAAGCATTATTGAACTCCTCAAAGAGTTCCCTAACTTGAGCTATTTGAATTGCATTGAGGCGAGCGGCGGAGCCATCTAAAATTGATAAGAAAAGAAAACGATTCAACCTATGCATGTCTAAGAGATCGAAAACACTCGGCTTGTGAAAACTTTTCAACCTTGCCAGTCCCCAAAACCGGCTCCAATATATTGAATAATAGGGGCCCTTCTATTATTCAATATAGAAGTTCCAATTTCGGTTTCAGGTCTAGTTTCAAAATTTCACTTGCTCCTAGCATGTGATTTAACTCACACTCATGGTAGATCTAAAAGGCCTAAATTCTCACATGGTAGATAGTAGCACTAAAGGCATATAATAATCCTCCTAGGCTAGTCTTTGGGATATGTCATAAATGGAGCATACTATTGTGTTTGATAAGTAATAAAATTTAAACTCAATTAGTAAATAAAACTTACTTGGATGGCTGACCGTCGCACCGTGACATCTTCACTGCTAGTTTTTAATAAACTTTGTACAAGAGAAATAAAATGTTTTAAATTTGAGTCTAGACATCCCTAAGAAGGCCTAGTTCACTCAAATGAAAAGCTCCGATACCAACTTGTAACACCCAAAATTTATTTATTTTTTTTTTTTTTTTTTTGCGGAAATAATATAAAGTTTGACACCAATTCATAAAGGAACTTCATTTATTTAATTTAATAAGCCAATAATGGCAGTCAAGTTATCAAACTTCTAAAGAAAATAACATAAGTAAAACTTTCTAATATAGAAATGTCAAAAGCGGAAGTACTAAAAAATGTTAATTGACTTAAAATAAATCACAGTGTGTCACGAATGCTCCCGTCAGTCCTTAGCCTCCTTAATCGTAATACCTGAAAATGTTAAGTAAAACCGTAAGCACAAAGCTTAGTGAATTCAAACACAACATTATACCAATATCCACAATCACTAGACCTAGATTAAAATATATAGTTATAACATTTAAACATAAGCCAAGAACAAATCAAGGCTTATAAGGAGGGCTAGTAGGTTACCCGCATCTCACAAACCGAAGAGTATTGGGTTAATCTTACCCTCACCTCACATCCCGGAGGGTATTGGAGTAAGTATACCTAACCACGCGCACCGGACAAAAACCAGATAATTGCTATGATCCCCTCAACAATAAACATACAGTGCACATGTATAATTAACATTTTAAGCATGCATTCATATTATCATACCATAATAATAATTTAACACTCACGTGCTAACCTAGCAATCATAAATATTGAGACAATGAAGTGAGAGAACTCACCTTGAATACTTAAGGGAGATTGCTAAATCAAAACTGGCTACCACACTTGAGAAAATGCCAAAACTTCACCTATTATAAACTAGGAGTTAGGATATACCCAAAGATGAAGCTTAAAGACTTAAACAAAAATCTGGACAGCAAGGTCTAAAAACAGACCCGCTGTTAAAGATGGATTTACTTAATTTTCCTAAGTATTAACATATCAATATTAAATTTTTCTAAGAAACTAGAGTCTTTCCCCTTTTTAAAACAGTAAAGAACTCACTCTAACTCCAAAATATGAATTTATTATGATGCTTTTAAAAAGACATCGCAGTGCAGTCCCAAATCATAGGAATCAGTAGTGTTGGCCAATTCTACCCAACTTGTGGGTAGACATTGTCCAAACTAAAAACCACAGAGATAATAGACATAAATACCAAAGTCTCAGAGTTGGAATCGACCAAAAAGGGTTTCCCAAACTCTAGATATGAAATTCACAACATGACTAATTACAAAACCCTTAAAAGCTGATGACAGAAAACTGATCTGGAGTGCGAACTCAATATGACCAAGAAATACTTGGAGATAACATCTCATAAACTCCAGATCACAACTTTAGGTCATAACACACATGTGGGAACTTGGAATCCCATTAGATCATTTCCCAAGCCCTAGAAACGAATAAAACAAGTTGACCTATTAGATCAGACCCGGATCAGACCTACCAGCAAAGGTGCTGTTCTTGCCCATGGATAAAGTCCTAATTAGTGAGAGTGACCTTCATAAGAAAGTTACCCAACACAATTTGTAAACTTTTGGCACAGGTTTGAGATCCGTTTGAGTTATATAATTCAGGTTATGATTTTTGTAAGATGACTACAAATCTGATGGAAACAGAATCGTAGCCAACCCTTAATCTTTTTAACCAATCCATTCCTCTCCCTTTTGAAACACATTCCTAGATGTGTTTATCACCCAAATTCAGTCCCCTATGAACATGGTGGCACTAAAAAGGGCTAGGGGTCATTGGCATTTTATTTAGTCACAAGGAAAAGAATCAAATCAACATAATATATGACAAACCATTTAAACTCATAATTTTCCCCTTTCTTAAGGGTTCCTTGATCTTTCAAATACACAAACATTTATATACACTTCTTAGAAGATGCTATAAAGTTGTATACTTAGATATAAACATATTGATATGGATATGTTGAGAATCAAAATAATAATTAACAAGAATTATAACCATTCACAAGATCTATCACATTTTATCACCTAAATAAAACTTGGTGATTTCCATGGTTCATTTAGACCTTGTATTTTATATAATCATCTAGATCCATCATACACCATGTATAGGGTGTAGATATAATCTAGAGATGATGATAACATACAACTTATAACAATAACAACATTGGTAAAAACCATAAGATCTATCTTCTTTAAATCACACAAGTTACAACTTGATGATTTTTATGAATCATATAGATCTTTTACATAATATGATCATCTAGGCTCATCATACACCATGTATAGGAGATGGTGATGAAATTTCTAGATGATAATCAACACTTAAAACAATTAATTGAATATAAATCAAAAGAAAAGATTAAAACACCTTAAAAGATCTTACCTAAGCTTGTTACACCAACAAGGAAGTGAAGGAGAAGGATGATTGTGGCTTTGGAAGAGAAAAATGAGAGAGAGATGGGAGAGAGATCGGCCGAATGAGGGAGAGAGGAGGGAGTTTAGGGTTTTGTGATATTTTTATAAATCATTTTAGGATAAAGCCTAATGACTTCACTAATGGGCTAGGCTCAAAACTCATTTCTTACTAGCCCAATATAATTAAATCTTTCAATTAACTTAGCCCAAAACTTGTATTTTAATCTAACTTGGCTAATTAATTAAACCCATCATTTAAAATAACTAAATACCATGAAAATAATTAACGTACCGAAAAAAAAACCGGGCGTTACATATGACGCTCCGGAATATGATACTACTTTAGTGATTCGAGCACTACATACCAAAATCGTTCCAAGTGATACGGAGCAAAGAGACCAAATCTTTCATTCCAAATGCAAAGTCGGAGAAAAGTGGTGTAGCTTGATAATAGACGGAGGGAGTTGCACGAATGTAGCATCAAACGGGATGGTCACCAAGCTCGGGCTAACTACTACGGCTCACCCGAGACCGTATGCTTTACATTGGCTCGATGATGGAAGCAAAGTGAAGGTGACGAGACAAGTACGGGTCAACTTAACCATGGGATCATATGGAGACAATGTGTTATGTGACGCACTCCCGATGGACGCATGCCACGTACTTTTGGGACGACCATGGATGTTCGACCGAGATGTTTTACATCGAGGAAGGAGTAACAAATATGAATTACGGGATAAAGGCAAGAAGATTGTGCTCAAACCAATGGCACCCCAAGCCATTCGATCGATGAGTTCTAATCAAATGGAGAAACCGAAGCTTACTATGTTTGCTAGTGAGAAAGAGGTAAGACACGCTATTGACGATGGCGAGCGTGTGTATTTATTAATGATTAAAGAAACACGAGATGTTGACGTGATTGTGCAAGGCAAGAGAGATATCGATACCTTGCTACAAGAATTTGCGGATGTCTTCCCGGAAGACTTACCGCCGGGTTTGCCACCCTTACGTGGGATTGAACACCAAGTCGACCTTGTACCGGGTGCATCACTCCCTAACAAGGCCACCTATCGATGTAACCCCGAGGAGACAAAGGAGTTGCAAAAACAAATCGAGGAGCTAATGAACCGCGGGTACGTTCGAGAAAGTTTGAGCCCTTGTCCGGTTCCGGTTTTAGTTGTTCCAAAGAAGGATGGGTCATGGCGGATGTGTATAGATAGTAGAGCCGTGAACAACATAACCATCAAATATCGATTCCCAATTCCGAGACTTGATGATATGTTGGACGAGTTGCATGGTTCGGTGATTTTTTCGAAGGTTGATTTGAGAAGCGACTATCATCAAATTCGCATGCGGGAAGGAGACGAATGGAAAACGGCTTTCAAGACAAAACATGGATTATATGAATGGCTCGTCATGCCCTTTGGCCTTACAAATGCGCCAAGTACTTTCATGCGATTAATGAATGAGGTACTTAAGCCGTTTTTGGGAAAATTTGTCGTCGTATACTTGGACGACATCTTAATTTATAGTCGATCATTGCAAGAGCATACCGGGCACTTGAGGAAAGTCTTCGAGATCCTTAGGGATAAAAAACTTTATGGGAAAAAGGAGAAGTGTTCGTTTCTAGTCGAGAGTGTAGCCTTTCTTGGCTACATCGTTTCTAAAGAAGGAGTGTCGGTCGATCAAACCAAGATCGAGGCGATTAAATCTTGGCCTACGCCTAAAACCATCACGGAAGTCCGATCCTTTCACGGACTTGCTTCATTTTATCGGAGGTTCATACGAGACTTTAGTACCATTTCTAGCCCGATAACGGAATGCTTAAAAAAAGGACCGTTTGTGTGGAATGGGGCTGCCCAAGGGGCTTTTGAAAAATTGAAGGCGAAAATGTGTGAAGCACCTATCTTGGCTTTACCCGACTTTTCACAACCTTTCGAGGTAGAATGTGACGCAAGTGGAGTGGGTATTGGGGCGGTCCTCGTCCAAGGGAGGCGACCAATTGCCTACTTTTCGGAGAAATTGGGTGGGGCTCGACTCAACTATTGTACTTATGACAAGGAGTTCTATGCCATTGTGAGAGCTCTTGATCATTGGAGCCATTATCTTCGGCCGAAACATTTCATCCTACATTCGGATCATGAGTCCTTGAAATATATTAACGGCCAACTAAAGTTGAGTCCGAGACATGCTAAATGGGTGGAATTCTTGCAATCATTCCACTTTTCATCGAAGTACAAAGATGGCAAGAGCAACGTTGTGGCGGATGCTTTGTCTAGACGGTATGCCTTGCTCTCTACTCTTGACATTCGGTTGCTTGGGTTCGAAGCATTGAAGGAGTTTTATGATGGGGATGTGGATTTTGGTGAGGTTTTCATTCGGTGTAAATCTGGCCCATTTGGAGAATTTACGTTGCAAGATGGATTCGTTTTCAAAGGAAATCGCCTATGTTTACCCAAACACCCGATTCGGGAATTATTAGTTCGGGAAGCTCACGGTGGAGGCTTGGCCGGTCATTTTGGTTCGGCCAAAACGTTGGAGGTCCTTAAAGAGCATTTTCATTGGCCGAAGATGCAAGTGAATGTACACGACATAATTAATAAATGTGTGACATGCTATATTGCTAAAAGTTCATTCAAACCGGGAGTATACATGCCTTTTCCGATTCCGGACAGACCGTGGGAAGATGTCTCAATGGATTTTATTGTTGCTTTGCCTCGTACTCAACGAGGGAGAGATGCTATTATGGTTGTCGTAGACCGATTTTCGAAGATGGCTCACTTTGTGGCTTGCCACAAGACGGACGACGCGAGTAACGTCGCCGATTTGTATTTCCGAGAAATCATACGATTGCATGGAGTTCCAAAAACGATTGTTTCGGATCGGGACTCAAAATTCCTTAGTTATTTTTGGAACACCTTGTGGAGAAAGGTGGGAACCAAACTACTATTTAGCACGTCACATCATCCACAAACGGACGGTCAAACCGAAGTGACCAATCGAACGTTGGGCACATTACTACGTGGTCTTGTGAGCAAGACACAGAAGGATTGGGACTTGAAACTTGCACATGCGGAGTTCGCTTATAATCGTTCTCCTACTCATGCCACGGCACACTCTCCGTTCGAAGTAGTTTACGGACTAAACCCGTACATGCCGTTAGATCTAATTCCATTGCCAAGTGACGAGCTAGTGCACAAGGATGCGGAATCAAAATTGAAATCGATGATGAAATTACACGAGCAAGTACGTAATCGAATTAAGGAAATAAACGAGGCTTACAAAAGAAAGTCAAACAAACAAAGAAGGCCGAGATTGTTCGAAGTTGGTGATTTGGTTTGGTTGCATTTAAGGAAAGAGCGATTTCCAAATAAACGTAAGAACAAATTAATGCCGCGAGCGGAGGGACCATTTAAAGTAATCGCGAAAGTGAACGACAACGCTTACAAATTAGAACTTTCGGGAGATTATGGGATTCATGCAACCTTTAATGTTGGGGACCTCTCACCTTACATCGATGATGATGGAATTTCGGAATTGAGGACAATTCCTTTTAAAGGAGGAGGAGATGATACGGAATCATTTGATATGAACGAAGAAGACGAAGTAAGGATCGATATAAATGACCTTACTGCACGCCACGCACGGACTACTATGTATTTAGGCGAGAAAACGGACATAAGGCGTGGAGTATCGGTCTCAACGGCCCGTGTCATGCTGTGCCGGAAGGTCGACATCCAACCTGCCGGAAAAATGTTCAATCTTCCGGAAAATGTCCAACCTACCGGAAAAATCACCACCTGCCGGAAAAATCACCACCTGCCGGAATTGGCGATCATCGCCGATCGAATCACTGCAGTGTCGTCCGACACGGCCGGTTGTACTTCGTCCCGAAATGCCGGGTCACCGCCACAGACTCGACCGTCGTCTGCATGGCCGAGTCAAACTCTTCGGATAAGCGTAACCGATCGCCAGACGCCCGACCGTGTTCCAGGACACGGTTGAGTCAATGCCGAAGCGCCGCACCGTACCGAGTCACTGTCGGACGAGTCACTATCGGAAGGCCTCTTCGTGCCGCGACCGTGTCAAGCGGACACAGTCGAGTCACTGCCGTCCAGATGCGCGCCGCGGCTGTGCCGATCGGCACGGGCCGTGTCCGATGCATCGACAAATGACCATTATTGCTGATTTTTTTTTATTTTTTGTTGTTTTTCCTTCCCTCACATGTCATGATTAGACTTGCATGTTATGTGGGGTGTCTTATATTCATTTTGTTGTGTGATTCCCCCTCCCCTTGATTTGATTCCCTTGTATTTTATCTTGTTGTTTTGTTTTTCATTTCAAGATCATGTGATCTTGTTTTATTCCTTAGTTGCTAAGAAGACTACCATGCTATAAGTAGTCTTGTTCATGCTTTCATTATGTATTGTATATTGAAGAAATAAGAATACACTTGTGTTTTCTTGGTGAATGCTTTTCATAGAAACCTTGGTTATAATTCGACGCGTTTTCGAGTTTTAATCGAATCGATTCTCAATAGGTCTTGAGGAAAGATTATCTTATCAAACTATAGGTCTAGTTTGATAAATCATTCACATTGTTCTTGTTTATGTAAGCCGAATTGCCCTACTTTCGGTTATATCTTACGAGTGTTACACATATTCGAGTGTTGTGAGGATCAATTATATTTCCGCTGCATTCCATACGAGTTTACGTCCACTTTCATACGTAATTCGTATCAGCAAACAAAGCCGATTCCCCTTAAAGAGAAACCCCTCTTGTACCACAAATTCCCCAAACGGACCAGATTTACAACGGCCAAAAATCTCCCCAAAATCAGCATCATCAACATAATAATCTTTCAACGGTTCGAACCCCAACAAACGAGCATCAAGAGTAGAGAGTAAAGCATACCTCCTAAACAGCGCATCAGCCACCACATTGCTCTTACCGTCCTTATACTTCGATGAAAGTTGAAACGATTGCAAGAACTCCACCCACTTAGCATGCCTCGGACTCAACTTCTATTACCCATTAATATACTTTAAAGATTCATGATCCGAATGTAGAATAAAGTGTATCGGCCGAAGGTAATGACTCCAATGATAAAGAGCTCTCACAATGGCATAGAACTCCTTGTCGTACGTACAATAGTTGAGCCGAGCACCACTCAATTTCTCCGAAAAGTAAGGCAATAGGTCGCTTGACCGCCCCAATACCAACTCCACTAGCATCACATTCCACTTCGAATGGTTGTGCAAAATCGGGTAACGCCAAGATAGGTGCTTCATATAACCTTGCCTTCAATTTTTCAAACGCCCCTTGGGCAGCCCCGCTCCACAAAAACGGACCCTTCTTCAAACACTCCGTTATCAAACTCTTTATGGTGCTAAAATCTCGAATAAACCTCCCAAAAAAAGAGGCCAACCCGTGGAATGATCTAACCTCCATCACGGACTTAGGCATCAGCCATGCCTTGATCGCTTCGATTTTGGTTTGATGATATGAATTTGCTTGGAAAGTGAATATGTATTGGATGGATATCGTATAAGTACGGAAGTATATCGTAGCGGAAGTCTTATTCTGTGAATATGATAAATCAAACAAATGAAAACGGATGTAATATCGAAAAAGGTGATAATATCGATCAAAGTGATTCGACCGAACAAGAACAAAGGTTTATCGAATTAGACCTATAACTCGATATGATGATTTCTTCTCAAGACCTATTGAGAATCAATCGGATTAATACTCGAAAACGCGTCGAATAAAAATCAAGAGTTTGATAAAAATCATTCAACAAGGATAGAAATACAAAGTATATTCTTATTTCAACATTCAATGCCTTACAATGCTTATACAAGACTACTTATAGGAAAACTAAGTCTTCCTATCAATTAAACAAAACAATTCAAAGATTACAAATGATGCGATTGTGACATCTCCAAATGAAGTAAGAATTGACGTAGGTGACGATACCGCGTTGCATGCACATGCACCTACGTACTTCGGTGAGAAAAAAAGGCGGAAATGGGAACGATCTTAATAATCGGAACCGGGATAACATAGACGTATCAAAACATGCATACGTATGCATGTTCATGCATATAAAATCGGCCATTAGGGGTGATTTCGGCCGATTGTGACATGCATCCATGAAGGATCTCTTGTCCCCACTACTTTAAAATTTGCTTTCATTTTCAAAGTCTACCATATCAAGATCAAGGATAGAGATTTCATTCACTCCACCCTTTTGAAAGAAATCGGCCGAACCACATGGAGAAGAAGATGCCAAGAAGTCCTTTTCATGTTCAAGTCCTTGTCAAAGCCTTACAAAAGATATCACATGAGAAAGATGATTATCTCCTCCCTTCAAGTACCCCACGGCCGAAATAAAGGAGGAAGAATCCATGCATGATGTTGCTTTCAATCTTTGTCAAAGTCTTGATAGTTTAGTTTATTATTTACTTGTCTTTTAGCTTGATCTTGTGTGATCTTGTTTGATCATATTAGTAGTTGTAATGGCTATATATTAGCCTCATATTCATCATTTGAAATCAACCTTGAAGCTTGAAAAAAAACGAAATACATGTTATGTATTCATTGTTGAATGATTTTCAGCACACCTTGATTATAATTCGACGCGTCTTCGAGTTGTAATTTAATCGATTCTCAATAGGTCTTGAGGAGAGATTGTCTTATCAAACTATAGGTCTAGTTTGATAATTTACTTTCATATTATCTTGTTTACGTAATTAAAAAGACTTAATCAAGAAGTAAAAGCTTAGTTGGAGCTATTATATCCAATCCTTGCTACAACAAGACTTAATCAAGAAGTAAAAGATTAATCGGAGCTGTTATAGCCAATTCTGAGTACAAAAGGCTCGAATCTAACCAATAAACCCGAGTTTTCATAGAGTTCCAACTCGAAATCATGCAATGTGGTCTTATCTCCTATTAACAAGGCTTAATCAAGAAGTAAAGGCTTGATCGGAGGTATTATATCCAATCCTTGCTACAACAAGACTTAATTAAGAAGTAAAACATTAATTAGAGCTATTATATCCAATTCTGAGTACAAAAGGCTCGAATCTAATCAATAAACCTGAGTTTTCTTAGAGTTCCAACTCGAATGCATGTAATGTGGTCTTATCTCCTATTAACAAGACTTAATCAAGGAGTAAAGGATTGATCGGAGCTATTATATCCAATCCTTGCTACAAAAAGACTTAATCAAGAAGTAAAACATTAATCGAAGCTATTATAGCAAATTCTGAGTACAAAAGGCTTGAATCTAATCAATAAACCCGTTTTTTCATAGAGTTCTGACTCGAATGCAAGTAATGTGGTCTTATCTCCTATTTACAAGACTTAATCAAGAAGTAAAGGCTTAATCGGAGCTATTATATCCAATCATTGCTACAACAAGATTTAATCAAGAAGTAAAAGATTAATCGGAGTTGTTATAGCCAATTTCGAGTACAGAAGGCTCGAATCAAATCAATAAACCCGAGTTTTCATAGAGTTCCGACTCGAATGCATGTAACATGGTCTTGTCTCCTACTAACAATACTTAGTCGAGAAGTAAAGGCTTAATCGGAGCTATTATAGTGAATCCTTGATACAAGAGGACTTAATCAAGAAAGAAAAGATTAATTGGAGCTGTTATAGCCAATTCTGAGTTCAAAAGGCTCGAATCTAATCAATAAACCCGAGTTTTCATAGAGTTCCAACTTGAATGCATGTAATGTGGTCTTATCTCCTATTAACAAGACTTAATCAAGGAGTAAAGGCTTGATTGGAGCTATTATATCCAATCCTTGCTACAACAAGACTTAATCAAGAAGTAAAACATTAATCGAAGCTAATATAGCCAAATCCGAGTACAAAAGGCTTGAATCTAATCAATAAACTCGAGTTTTCATAGTGTTTTGACTCGAATGAATGTAATGTGGTCTTATCTCCTATTAACAAGACTTAATCAAGAAATAAAGGCTTAATCAGAGCTATTATATTCAATCCTTACTATAACAAGACTTAATCAAGAAGTTAAACAATAATCGGAGCTGTTATAGACAATTCTGAGTATAAAAGGCTCAAATCTAATCAATAAACCCGAGTTTTAATAGATTTCTGACTCGAATGCATGTAACGTGGTCTTATCTCCTATTAACATGACTTAATCAAGAAGTAAAGGCTTAATCGGAGCTATTATATCCAATCCTTGCTACAACAAGAGCTAATTAAGAAGTAGAAGATTAATCGGAGTTGTTATAGCCAATTCCGAGTACAAAAGGCTCGAATCTAATCAATAAACCCGAGTTTTCATAGAATTCCAACTCGAATGCTTGTAACGTGGTCTTATTTCCTATTAACATGACTTAATCAAGAAGTAAAGGCTTAATCGGAGCTATCATATCCAATCCTTGCTACAACAAGAGCTAATTAAGAAGTAGAAGATTAATCGGAGTTGTTATAGCAAATTCCGAGTACAAAAGGCTCGAATCTAATCAATAAACCCGAGTTTTCATAGAATTCCAACTCGAATGCTTGTAACGTGGTCTTATCTCCTATTAACAAGACTTAATCAAGAAGTAAAGGCTTAATTGGAGCTATTATATCCAATCCTTGCTCCAACAAGACCTAATCAAGAAGTAAAAGATTAATCGGAGCTGTTATAGCCAATTTTGAGTACAAAAGGCTCGAATCTAATCAATAAAGCCGAGTTTTCATAGAGTTCTGACTCGAATGCATGTAACATGGTCTTATCTCCTATTTACAAGACTTCATCAAGAAGTAAAGGCTTAATCGGTGCTGTTATATCCAATCCTTGGTACAACAAGACTTAATCAAGAAGTAAAAGATTAATCGGAGCTGTTATAGCCAATTTCGAGTACAAAAGGATCGAATCTAATCAATAAACCGAGTGTTCATAGAGTTCCGCCTCGAATGCATGTAATGTGGTCTTATCTCCTATTAACAAGACTTAATCAAGAAATAAAGGCTTAATGAGAGCTATTATATACAATCCTTACTATAACAAGACTTAATCAAGAAGTTACACATTAATCGGAGCTGTTATAGCCAATTCTGAGTACAAAAGGCTCAAATCTAATCAATAAACCCGAGTATTCATAGAGTTCTGACTCGAATACATGTAATATGGACTTATCTCCTATTAACAAGACTTAATCAAGAAATAAAGATTTAATTGGAGCTATTATATCCAATCCTTGCTACAACGAGACTTAATTAAGAAGTAAAATATTAATCAGACCTGGTATAGCTAAATCTGAGTACAAAAGGCTCAGATATATTCAATAAACCTGAGTTCTCATAGAGTTCAGACACGAATGCATGTAATATTGTCTTGTCTCCTATTAACAGGGCTTAATAAAGAAATAAAGACTTAATCGGAGCTACTATATCCAATCATTGCTACAACAAGACTTAATCAAGAAGTAAAATATTAGTCGGAGCTGTTATAGTCAATTCTGAGTCCAAAAGGCTCAAATCTAATCAAGAAACCGAGTGTTCATAGAGTTCCGACTCGAATGCATGTAATGTGGTCTTATCTCCTATTAACAAGTCTTAATCAAGAAATAAAGGTTTAATCGGAGCTATTATATCCAATCCTTGCTACAACAAGACTTAATCAAGAAGTAAAAGATTAATAGGGGATATTATAGCCAATTCTGAGTACAAAAGGCTTGAATTTAATCAATAAACTCGATTTTTCATAGAGTTCTGACTCGAATGCAAGTAATGTGATCTTATCTCATATTTACAAGACTTAATCAAGAAGTAAAGGCTTAATCGGAGCTATTATATCCAATCATTGCTACAACAAGATTTAATCAAGAAGTAAAAGATTAATCGGAGTTGTTATAGCCAATTTCGAGTACAAAAGGCTCGAATCAAATCAATAAACCCGAGTTTTCATAGAGTTCCGACTCGAATGCATGTAACATGGTCTTGTCTCCTACTAACAAGACTTAGTCGAGAAGTAAAGGCTTAATCGGAGCTATTATAGTGAATCCTTGATACAAGAGGACTTAATCAAGAAAGAAAAGATTAATCGGAGCTGTTATAGCCAATTCTGAGTTCAAAAGGCTCGAATCTAATCAGTAAACCCGAGTTTTCATATAGTTCCAACTCGAATGCATGTAATGTGGTCTTATCTCCTATTAACAAGACTTAATCAAGGAGTAAAGGCTTGATCGGAGCTATTATATACAATCCTTGCTACAACAAGACTTAATCAAGAAGTAAAACATTAATCGAAGCTAATATAGCCAAATCCGAGTACAAAAGGCTTGAATCTAATCAATAAACTCGAGTTTTCATAGTGTTTTGACTCGAATGAATGTAATGTGGTCTTATCTCCTATTAACAAGACTTAATCAAGAAATAAAGGCTTAATCAGAGCTATTATATCCAATCCTTACTATAACAAGACTTAATCAAGAAGTTAAACAATAATCGGAGCTGTTATAGACAATTCTGAGTACAAAAGGCTCAAATCTAATCAATAAACCCGAGTTTTAATAGATTTCTGACTCGAATGCATGTAACGTGGTCTTATCTCCTATTAACATGACTTAATCAAGAAGTAAAGGCTTAATCGGAGCTATTATATCCAATCCTTGCTACAACAAGAGCTAATTAAGAAGTAGAAGATTAATCGGAGTTGTTATAGCCAATTCCGAGTACAAAAGGCTCGAATCTAATCAATAAACCCGAGTTTTCATAGAATTCCAACTCGAATGCTTGTAACGTGGTCTTATCTCCTATTAACAAGACTTAATCAAGAAGTAAAGGCTTAATCGGAGCTATTATATCCAATCCTTGCTCCAACAAGACCTAATCAAGAAGTAAAAGATTAATCGGAGCTGTTATAGCCAATTTTGAGTACAAAAGGCTCGAATCTAATCAATAAAGCCGAGTTTTCATAGAGTTCTGACTCGAATGCATGTAACATGGTCTTATCTCCTATTTACAAGACTTCATCAAGAAGTAAAGGCTTAATCGGTGCTGTTATATCCAATCCTTGGTACAACAAGACTTAATCAAGAAGTAAAAGATTAATCGGAGCTGTTATAGCCAATTTCGAGTACAAAAGGCTCGAATCTAATCAATAAACCCGCGTTTTCATAGAGTTCTGACTCGGATGCATGTAACGTGGTCTAACCTCATATTAAAAGACTTAATCAAGAAGTAAAAGCTTAGTGGAGCTATTATATCCAATCCTTGCTACAACAAGACTTAATCAAGAAGTAAAAGATTAATTGGAGCTGTTATAGCCAATTCCGAGTACAAAAGGCTCAAATCTAACCAATAAAACCGAGTTTTCATAGAGTTCCAACTCGAAAGCATGCAATGTGGTCTTATCTCCTATTAACAAGACTTAATCAAGAAGTAAAGGCTTGATCGGAGGTATTATATTCAATCCTTGCTACAACAAGACTTAATTAAGAAGTAAAACGTTAATTAGAGCTATTATATCGATTAAGTACAAAAGGCTTGAATCTAATCAATAAACCCGAGTTTTCTTAGAGTTCTGACTCGAATGCATGTAATGTGGTCTTATCTCCTATTAACAAGACTTAATCAAGAAATAAAGGCTTGATGAGAGCTATTATATCCAATCCTTACTACAACAAGACTTAATCAAGAAGTTAAACATTAATCGGAGCTGTTATAGCCAATTCCGAGTATAAAAGGCTCAAATCTAATCAATAAACCCGAGTATTCATAGAGTTCTGACTCGAATGCATGTAATGTGGTCTTATCTCCTATTAACAAGACTTAATCAAGAAATAAAGGTTTAATTGGAGCTATTATATCTAATCCTTGCTACAACAAGACTTAATCAAGAAGTAAAAGATTAACCAAAGCTGGTATAGCCAAATCTGAGTACAAAAGGCTCGGATATATTCAATAAACCCGAGTTTTCATAGAGTTCCGACATGAATGCATGTAACATTGTCTTGTCTCCTATTAACAGGATTTAATAATGAAGTAAAGACTTAATCGGAGCGATTATAGCCACACCTTGCTGCAACAAGACTTAATCAAGAAGTAAAGGATTCATCGGATTTGTTATAGCCAATTCGAGTATAAAACGCTCGAATCTAATCAATAAACCCGAGCGTTCATAGAGTTAGACTTGAATGCATATAATATGGTCTTATCTCCTATTAATAGACTTAATCAAGAAATAAAGGTTTAATTGGAGCTATTATATCCGATCCTTGCTACAACAAGACTTAATCAAGAAGTAAAAGATTAATCGGAGCTATTATAACCAATTATGAGTAAAAAAGGATTGAATCTAATTAATAAACCCGATTTTTCATAGAGTTCTGACTCGAATGCATGTAATGTGGTCTTATCTCCGATTTACAAGACTTAATCAAGAAGTAAACGCTTAATCGGAGCTATTATATCCAATCCTTGCTACAACAAGATTTAATCAAGAAGTAAAAGATTAATCGGAGCTGTTATAGCCAATTTCTAGTACAAAAGGCTCGAATCTAATCAATAAACCCGAGTTTTATAGAGTTCCGACTCGAATGCATGTAACATGGTCTTGTCTCCTACTAACAAGACTTAGTCGAGAAGTAAAGGCTTAATCGGAGCTATTATAGTGAATCCTTGATACAAGAGGACTTAATCAAGAAAGAAAAGTTTAATCGGAGCTGTTATAGCCAATTCTGAGTTCAAAAGGATCGAATCTAATCAATAAACCCGAGTTTTCATAGAGTTCCAACTCGAATGCATGTAATGTGGTCTTATCTCCTATTAACAAGACTTAATCAAGGAGTAAAGGCTTGATCGGAGCTATTATATCCAATCCTTGCTACAACAAGACTTAATCAAGAAGTAAAACATTAATCGAAGCTAATATAGCCAAATCTGAGTACAAAAGGCTTGAATCTAATCAATAAACTCGAGTTTTCATAGTGTTTTGACTCGAATGAATGTAATGTGGTCTTATCTCCTATTAACAAGACTTAATCAAGAAATAAAGGCTTAATCAGAGCTATTATATCCAATCCTTACTATAACAAGACTTAATCAAGAAGTTAAACAATAATCGGAGCTGTTATAGACAATTCTGAGTACAAAAGGCTCAAATCTAATCATTAAACCCGAGTTTTAATAGATTTCTGACTCGAATGCATGTAACGTGGTCTTATCTCCTATTAACATGACTTAATCAAGAAGTAAAGGCTTAATCGGAGCTATTATATCCAATCCTTGCTACAACAAGAGCTAATTAAGAAGTAGAAGATTAATCGGAGCTGTTATAGCCAATTCCGAGTACAAAAGGATCGAATCTAATCAATAAACCCGAGTTTTCATAGAATTCCAACTCGAATGCTTGTAACGTAGTCTTATCTCCTATTAACAAGACTTAATCAAGAAGTAAAGGCTTAATCAGAGCTATTATATCCAATCTTTGCTCCAACAAGACCTAATCAAGAAGTAAAAGATTAATCGGAGCTATTATAGCCAATTTTGAGTACAAAAGGCTCGAATCTAATCAATAAAGCCGAGTTTTCATAGAGTTCTGACTCGAATGCATGTAACATGGTCTTATCTCCTATTTACAAGACTTCATCAAGAAGTAAAGGCTTAATCGGTGCTGTTATATCCAATCCTTGGTACAACAAGACTTAATCAAGAAGTAAAATATTAATCGGAGCTGTTATAGCCAATTTCGAGTACAAAAGGCTCGAATCTAATCAATAAACCCGCGTTTTCATAGAGTTCTGACTCGGATGCATGTAACGTGGTCTAACCTCATATTAAAAAGACTTAATCAAGAAGTAAAAGCTTAGTCGGAGCTATTATATCCAATCCTTGCTACAACAAGACTTAATCAAGAAGTAAAAGATTAATTGGAGCTGTTATAGCCAATTCCGAGTACAAAAGGCTCAAATCTAACCAATAAAACCGAGTTTTCATAGAGTTCCAACTCGAAAGCATGCAATGTGGTCTTATCTCCTATTAACAAGACTTAATCAAGAAGTAAAGGCTTGATCGGAGGTATTATATTCAATCCTTGCTACAACAAGACTTAATTAAGAAGTAAAACATTAATTAGAGCTATTATATCCAATTCCGAGTACAAAAGGCTTGAATCTAATCAATAAACCCGAGTTTTCTTAGAGTTCTGACTCGAATGCATGTAATGTGGTCTTATCTCCTATTAACAAGACTTAATCAAGAAATAAAGGCTTGATGAGAGCTATTATATCCAATCCTTACTACAACAAGACTTAATCAAGAAGTTAAACATTAATCGGAGCTGTTATAGCCAATTCCGAGTATAAAAGGCTCAAATCTAATCAATAAACCCGAGTATTCATAGAGTTCTGACTCGAATGCATGTAATGTGGTCTTATCTCCTATTAACAAGACTTAATCAGGAAATAAAGGTTTAATTGGAGCTATTATATCTAATCCTTGCTACAACAAGACTTAATCAAGAAGTAAAAGATTAACCAAAGCTGGTATAGCCAAATCTGAGTACAAAAGGCTCGGATATATTCAATAAACCCGAGTTTTCATAGAGTTCCGACATGAATGCATGTAACATTGTCTTGTCTCCTATTAACAGGATTTAATAATGAAGTAAAGACTTAATCGGAGCTATTATATCCACACCTTGCTACAACAAGACTTAATCAAGAAGTAAAGGATTCATCGGAGCTGTTATAGCCAATTCTGAGTATAAAACGCTCGAATCTAATCAATAAACCCGAGCGTTCATAGAGTTCCGACTTGAATGCATATAATATGGTCTTATCTCCTATTAATAGACTTAATCAAGAAATAAAGGTTTAATTGGAGCTATTATATCCGATCCTTGCTACAACAAGACTTAATCAAGAAGTAAAAGATTAATCGGAGCTATTATAACCAATTATGAGTAAAAAAGGATTGAATCTAATCAATAAACCCGATTTTTCATAGAGTTCTGACTCGAATGCATGTAATGTGGTCTTATCTCCGATTTACAAGACTTAATCAAGAAGTAAACGCTTAATCGGAGCTATTATATCCAATCCTTGCTACAACAAGATTTAATCAAGAAGTAAAAGATTAATCGGAGCTGTTATAGCCAATTTCTAGTACAAAAGGCTCGAATCTAATCAATAAACCCGAGTTTTATAGAGTTCCGACTCGAATGCATGTAACATGGTCTTGTCTCCTACTAACAAGACTTAGTCGAGAAGTAAAGGCTTAATCGGAGCTATTATAGTGAATCCTTGATACAAGAGGACTTAATCAAGAAAGAAAAGATTAATCGGAGCTGTTATAGCCAATTCTGAGTTCAAAAGGATCGAATCTAATAAATAAACCCGAGTTTTCATAGAGTTCCAACTCGAATGCATGTAATGTGGTCTTATCTCCTATTAACAAGACTTAATCAAGGAGTAAAGGCTTGATCGGAGCTATTATATCCAATCCTTGCTACAACAAGACTTAATCAAGAAGTAAAACATTAATCGAAGCTAATATAGCCAAATCTGAGTACAAAAGGCTTGAATCTAATCAATAAACTCGAGTTTTCATAGTGTTTTGACTCGAATGAATGTAATGTGGTCTTATCTCCTATTAACAAGACTTAATCAAGAAATAAAGGCTTAATCAGAGCTATTATATCCAATCCTTACTATAACAAGACTTAATCAAGAAGTTAAACAATAATCGGAGCTGTTATAGACAATTCTGAGTACAAAAGGCTCAAATCTAATCATTAAACCCGAGTTTTAATAGATTTCTGACTCGAATGCATGTAACGTGGTCTTATCTCCTATTAACATGACTTAATCAAGAAGTAAAGGCTTAATCGGAGCTATTATATCCAATCCTTGCTACAACAAGAGCTAATTAAGAAGTAGAAGATTAATCGGAGCTGTTATAGCCAATTCCGAGTACAAAAGGATCGAATCTAATCAATAAACCCGAGTTTTCATAGAATTCCAACTCGAATGCTTGTAACGTAGTCTTATCTCCTATTAACAAGACTTAATCAAGAAGTAAAGGCTTAATCAGAGCTATTATATCCAATCTTTGCTCCAACAAGACCTAATCAGGAAGTAAAAGATTAATCGGAGCTATTATAGCCAATTTTGAGTACAAAAGGCTCGAATCTAATCAATAAAGCCGAGTTTTCATAGAGTTCTGACTCGAATGCATGTAACATGGTCTTATCTCCTATTTACAAGACTTCATCAAGAAGTAAAGGCTTAATCGGTGCTGTTATATCCAATCCTTGGTACAACAAGACTTAATCAAGAAGTAAAAGATTAATCGGAGCTGTTATAGCCAATTTCGAGTACAAAAGGCTCGAATCTAATCAATAAACCCGCGTTTTCATAGAGTTCTGACTCGGATGCATGTAACGTGGTCTTACCTCATATTAAAAAGACTTAATCAAGAAGTAAAAGCTTAGTCGGAGCTATTATATCCAATCCTTGCTACAACAAGACTTAATCAAGAAGTAAAAGATTAATCGGAGCTGTTATAGCCAATTCCGAGTACAAAAGGCTCAAATCTAACCAATAAAACCGAGTTTTCATAGAGTTCCAACTCGAAAGCATGCAATGTGGTCTTATCTCCTATTAACAAGACTTAATCAAGAAGTAAAGGCTTGATCGGAGGTATTATATTCAATCCTTGCTACAACAAGACTTAATTAAGAAGTAAAACATTAATTAGAGCTATTATATCCAATTAAGTACAAAAGGCTTGAATCTAATCAATAAACCCGAGTTTTCTTAGAGTTCTGACTCGAATGCATGTAATGTGGTCTTATCTCCTATTAACAAGACTTAATCAAGAAATAAAGGCTTGATGAGAGCTATTATATCCAATTCTTACTACAACAAGACTTAATCAAGAAGTTAAACATTAATCGGAGCTGTTATAGCCAATTAGAGTATAAAGGCTCAAATCTAATCAATAAACCCGAGTATTCATAGAGTTCTGACTCGAATGCATGTAATGTGGTCTTATCTCCTATTAACAAGACTTAATCAAGAAATAAAGGTTTAATTGGAGCTATTATATCTAATCCTTGCTACAACAAGACTTAATCAAGAAGTAAAAGATTAACCAAAGCTGGTATAGCCAAATCTGAGTACAAAAGGCTCGGATATATTCAATAAACCCGAGTTTTCATAGAGTTCCGACATGAATGCATGTAACATTGTCTTGTCTCCTATTAACAGGATTTAATAATGAAGTAAAGACTTAATCGGAGCTATTATATCCACACCTTGCTGCAACAAGACTTAATCAAGAAGTAAAGGATTCATCGGAGCTGTTATAGCCAATTCTGAGTATAAAAGGCTCGAATCTAATCAATAAACCCGAGCGTTCATAGAGTTCCGACTTGAATGCATATAATGTGGTCTTATCTCCTATTAATAGACTTAATCAAGAAATAAAGGTTTAATTGGAGCTATTATATCCGATCCTTGCTACAACAAGACTTAATCAAGAAGTAAAAGATTAATCGGAGCTATTATAACCAATTATGAGTAAAAAATGATCGAATCTAATCAATAAACACGATTTTTCATAGAGTTCTGACTCGAATGCATGTAATGTGGTCTTATCTCCGATTTACAAGACTTAATCAAGAAGTAAACGCTTAATCGGAGCTCTTATATCCAATCCTTGCTACAACAAGATTTAATCAAGAAGTAAAAGATTAATCGGAGCTGTTATAGCCAATTTCTAGTACAAAAGGCTCGAATCTAATCAATAAACCCGAGTTTTCATAGAGTTCCGACTCGAATGCATGTAACATGGTCTTGTCTCCTACTAACAAGACTTAGTCGAGAAGTAAAGGCTTAATCGGTGCTATTATAGTGAATCCTTGATACAAGAGGACTTAATCAAGAAAGAAAAGATTAATCGGAGCTGTTATAGCCAATTCTGAGTTCAAAAGGATCGAATCTAATCAATAAACCCGAGTTTTCATAGAGTTCCAACTCGAATGCATGTAATGTGGTCTTATCTCCTATTAACAAGACTTAATCAAGGAGTAAAGGCTTGATCGGAGCTATTATATCCAATCCTTGCTACAACAAGACTTAATCAAGAAGTAAAACATTAATCGAAGCTAATATAGCCAAATCTGAGTACAAAAGGCTTGAATCTAATCAATAAACTCGAGTTTTCATAGTGTTTTGACTCGAATGAATGTAATGTGGTCTTATCTCCTATTAACAAGACTTAATCAAGAAATAAAGGCTTAATCAGACCTATTATATCCAATCCTTACTATAACAAGACTTAATCAAGAAGTTAAACAATAATCGGAGCTGTTATAGACAATTCTGAGTACAAAAGGCTCAAATCTAATCAATAAACCCGAGTTTTAATAGATTTCTGACTCGAATGCATGTAACGTGGTCTTATCTCCTATTAACATGACTTAATCAAGAAGTAAAGGCTTAATCGGAGCTATTATATCCAATCCTTGCTACAACAAGAGCTAATTAAGAAGTAGAAGATTAATCGGAGCTTTTATAGCCAATTCCGAGTACAAAAGGCTCGAATCTAATCAATAAACCCGAGTTTTCATAGAATTCCAACTCGAATGCTTGTAACGTGGTCTTATCTCCTATTAACAAGACTTAATCAATAAGTAAAGGCTTAATCAAAGCTATTATATCCAATCCTTGCTCCAACAAGACCTAATCAAGAAGTAAAAGATTAATCGGAGCTGTTATAGCCAATTTTGTGTACAAAAGGCTCGAATCTAATCAATAAAGCCGAGTTTTCATAGAGTTCTGACTCGAATGCATGTAACATGGTCTTATCTCCTATTTACAAGACTTCATCAAGAAGTAAAGGCTTAATCGGTGCTGTTATATCCAATCCTTGGTACAACAAGACTTAATCAAGAAGTAAAAGATTAATCGGAGTTGTTATAGCCAATTTCGAGTACAAAAGGCTCGAATCTAATCAATAAACCCGCGTTTTCATAGAGTTCTGACTCGAAAGCATGCAATGTGGTCTTATCTCCTATTAACAAGACTTAATCAAGAAGTAAAGGCTTGATCGGAGGTATTATATTCAATCCTTGCTACAACAAGACTTAATTAAGAAGTAAAACATTAATTAGAGCTATTATATCCAATTCCGAGTACAAAAGGCTCGAATCTAATCAATAAACCCGAGTTTTCTTAGAGTTCTGACTCGAATGCATGTAATGTGGTCTTATCTCCTATTAACAAGACTTAGTCAAGAAATAAAGGCTTGATGAGAGCTATTATATCCAATCCTTACTACAACAAGACTTAATCAAGAAGTTAAACATTAATCGGAGCTGTTATAGCCAATTCCGAGTATAAAAGGCTCAAATCTAATCAATAAACCCGAGTATTCATAGAGTTCTGACTTGAATGCATGTAATGTGGTCTTATCTCCTATTAACAAGACTTAATCAAGAAATAAAGGTTTAATTGGAGCTATTATATCCAATCTGTAACACCCCAAACTAGGCGGATATTACAGTGCCGTGGACCCCCGACTGGGACCCACCAGGCTAATGAAAATGAGTAAATTACGCAGGGTAAATGTAGTACCGAACCACATTACACAATTAATTACTCCGATAAGGAGTTTCATACAACACACCCATGATGACACTGAATACAAGTATATTTTATATGGAGATAAAATATACAACACTGAGTGAAATGAATATTCAAACGGAATGTCTGCAGCGGAATAAATAAAAGAAACATAAATGACTGAAAAGACTGGGGCCCCCTACTTGTATCACTGGGACTCCTCGCCGTCACCGTGCTCTCCCCGTGCTTTAGCCTTGCCATGACACAGCAGTATCCCCAGCGAATCGATTCTGAGAACAACAATCCTCAAGAGTTGAAAATACACAATCAAGAGTTATCCACAGTTATACAATATCCTGCCGAAACATACGCAATCAAACATGCTATATGAATCAACTAATGATACGGCTCAAAGGAATGGCGCCACACTACGTCCGGGATGGAAATGTGTCCGTGCACAAGCCACCAACGAGTATCGATCGAATACACGTGTGGTCTTGTTCCTAATCAGTCTCACGAAGCCATCAACTCGTGTGCACAGTCTAATGTGAGGCCACCAACCAACACACGACTATAATGTGCCCGACATGAAAATCCTACACATACCAACCGGCACGCCAGTATGACCCGGAATGCCACAATATGACAAAAGTGACAACGAAAATGAATAGTGACTCACCAAGATTAAATGATGGTGAAATGAATGACAGCTTAATGAAATGATTGGAACCGTCGTTCCTTATGACTGAGGCGATTAATTGACAATGACAAGTTTTGATACGGTTAATACAATGATGAATGAGTTACGATTATGAATGAACAACATCAAAAGGAATGAATATCCTTTTAACCGAGTAAGAATTAACTTACACAATACCGATGAAGAATGTCCGTCCACGAACAACGTCCTAAGTGAAATACCGGTCGCTCGAACAACCTTGAATAACCATAATTACCAACAACCGTTCAATACACGTATCAAGCAACTAAACACGACTAACCCAAAGGTCGAAAACAACGATAATCAAACTCATAGGGGCATTTCAACGAATACGTAACCAACCACACGACTTCGAAAATATCCAAATCCCGAATATATCGAAACCAACACCAAAATGAGTATATCGAACTAACAAAACACTTCAATGATATCAATAATCCATTAGGAATCCCCAATTCGAGATTACAACTACATTAATCGGAAAATCCCCAAATAACCGAAGTCAACCCCAAGGGTTCTTGAAATAATTCCGAAAATAACCATTAAATCCGTAAGAATATACTTATCTAAGGTAGATAATCCATATCTAACATATTCCAAAGATAATCCAAGCTTACACGAAGAAATCGGAAGGAAAAACCCAAAAATCCGAAATTCTAGATCCAAGAGATTAATACCTTTGATTCGATGTTAATGAGATGATGAAGTGATGATAATCCAACTCAAAGACTTGAAGATGATGATGGATGATAGAAGCTCGAAGAGAACTCTCCAAAATGCCCAAAATCGCCCGAAACCGATGAGGGAATGAGAAAGGATGATAAAATGACGAACTCAGGCTAAGCTGTCGATATATAGCCATTCCGGGTTAGCGTCGCTAGCCGCATGCGTAGCGTGCGCTAACGGATAATTTGGGTAGTCCAGTACCCACAGTCCGAACACGGTAGCGCGCGCTACGTACCCTTTTGTAGCGTGCGCTACGGTCATGCCATTAGCGTGCATTAATACCCATTGTTAGCGTGCGCTAACGAATTATGTGATGCCCAGTACTGGAATCCAGAAACCTTCTGTCCTCTGATCTGATCTCGATAGCGTGCGCTACAACCAACGATTAGCGTGCGCTATAATATCGATTGCGTACGCTAAATATCACTCATAGCGTGCGCTATGAATTAATCCAGTGCAGTCCAGTAGCCACTGGACTCAACCTGATCCGTCCCTAGCGCACGCTACTCCACATATTTAGCGTGCGCTACTACAACCCGCTAGCACACGCTACTTACCACTCGTAGCGTGCGCTACAAATAACTCACCTGCGATCCGGTACCTTCGGATCGCAGCAGTAACATTAGCGTGCGCTAATGCCGAGTGGTAGCGTCTTGCGTACTCAATTAGCGTACGCTAAAAAGAGTACGTAGCGTGCGCTACTCCTCACGCACAGCCCACAACGAAAATGACAACGATGATAAACACGGCACAAAACTCCAATTAGATTAGTGACGAATGACGATTGATACACGATACAATTACTCTGAATGATGAATACCATGATTGAATATGAGTGACAATTGATCATTAATGAGTGAAATTACTGAGTATCAATTACTGAATGATAAATCTTGAATGATAATTCTTGAATTACAACCGGTATTACATACACCCCCTTAAAAGAGTTTCATCCACGAAACTAAGGGTCAAACAACTCGGGATAACTCTCCGCATACTATCCTCGGTTTCCCAAGTTGCCTCTTCGACTCCGTGTCTAGACCACTGAATTTTAACCAAAGGAATCGTCTTATTCCTCAACTGCTTGATTCGCCGCTCTAAAACTCGTATAGGGCGTTCCTCATATGAATGATCATCGGCAATCTCGATTTCATCGAACTGAAGTATGTGACTCGGGTCGGCAACATACTTCCGCAACTGAGATACGTGAAACACATTATGAATTCGGCTCAACGCCGGAGGTAAAGCCAATCGGTAAGCTAACTCGCCTACACGATCCAGAATCTCAAACGGTCCAATGAATCTCGGACTCAACTTACCCCTCTTCCCAAAACGGAAGATACCACGACTCGGGGAGACCTTGACCAAAACATGGTCACCCGCCTCGAACTCTAACGGTCGACGACGATTATCTGTATATGATTTATGTCGACTCTGAGCGGTCAACAAATGACTTCTAATCAAAGCTACCTTCTCACGGGCGGTTATAAGCATATCGGGCTCAGTGCCGATTGATTCTGATAGGTCATCCCAACACAAAGGAGATCGACAATGACGACCGTACAAGGCCTCGTAATGTGCCATCTTAATCGAAGCATGCCAACTATTATTATATGTAAACTCGATCAATGGTAGTTGGGCTTCCCAATCGTCTTTCCAATCGAGGACGCATGCCCTCAACATGTCCTCTAAGGTCTGAATAGTCCTCTCTGATTGTCCGTCGGACTGAGGATGAAAAGCGGTACTGAGATTAAGCTGAGTTCCCATAGCACGATGAACTGATTTCCAAAAATGAGACACAAATCATCCGTCACGATCGGAAACGATACTTTTAGGAGTACCGTGCAATCTCACTATCTCCTTGATGAACAACTGGGCCAGTCTCTCGGGACCCCACGTATCCTTGATTTCAAGGAAATGAGCCGATTTAGTTAAGCGGTCCACGATCACCCAGATCGTATTCATGCCACGACGACTCGTCGGCAAACTCGTGATGAAATCCATAGAAATGTCTTCCCACTTCCATTCTGGAATAGGGAGAGGTTTCAGCATGCCCGCCGGTCGCTGGTGTTCAATCTTAACTTGTTGACAGGTTAAGCATCTCGAAACAAATTCTGCGACTTCTCGCTTCATATTACTCCACCAGTAATTTTGTTTCAAGTCCTTATACATCTTACTAGACCCCGGATGAACAGAATAAGGGGTAGCATGAGCTTCTTTCAAAATTGAGTTTTTCAACTCGTCATTCGTCGGTACGCATAACCGATTCTTAAAACGCAGAAGTCCATCCTCGTGAACCACAAATCCGGGGGCTTTCCCCTGAGTCACATCCTCTCGAATGCGTAACAAAAATGGGTCCACACCCTGATTCTCCCTGATCGACTCCTCATGTGACGATGAAATCTCCAACGTATAAAGTTGCCCTTGTACTCGCTGTAACCAGACCTCGATCTCGGGTCTCAGAAATTCTATTGAAGTTCCTTCGAATCATTGTCGAGCAAGCATCTGCTCCTGAACGGACTTACGACTCAAGGCGTTGGCGACAACGTTCGCCTTGCCCGGGTGGTAAAGGATCTCGATATCATAATCTTTGATTAGTTCCAACCACCGTCTCTGTCGCATATTTAACTCCTTCTGAGTAAATATATACTTTAAACTCTTATGGTCGGTGAATATGTGACAGGTAACGCCATAAAGATAATAACGCCAAATCTTGATACGAACACCACTTTTGCTAGCTCCAGTCGTGGGTCGGATAATTAACCTCGTAAGGTCTCAATTGCCGTGAAGCATAAGCGATAACTTTCCCGTTACGCATGAGTACACATCCGAGACCTGTCCGACGCATCACTATAGACCACAAATCCCTCCGTCCCTTGCGGTAAAGAAAGGACAGGTGCTGAAGTTAACCGGCTCTTGAGTTCCTCAAAACTCTGTTGACACGCGTCGGACCACGTGTATTTCTTATCCTTCCGTAAAAGGTTCGTCATGGGTTGAGCGATTTTAGAAAATCCCTCCACAAATCGCCGATAATAACCCGCTAATCCGAGGAAACTTCGGATTTCCTTAACATTCTTCGGAGGTAGCCAATCTCGAATAGCCTCCGTCTTCTGAGGATCGACACGAACTCCGTCTGATGAAATTACGTGTCCGAGAAACGTCACTTCGGACATCCAAAACTTACATTTGGAAAACTTCCCATAAAGTTGTTCTCGCCTCAACACGTCGAGAACTTGATGAAGGTGAGACTCGTGTTCCTCCCGGTCACGAGAATAAATCAAAATGTCATCAATGAAGACAACCACGAACTGATCCAGATAGTCTATGAAAACCCGATTAATTAATTCCATGAATACCGCAGGTGCATTAGTCAACCCAAACGGCATAACCACAAACTCATAATGACCATAGCGTGTTCGAAACGCCGTCCTTGCGATATCCGACTCTCGAATCCGCAATTGATGATATCCAGATCTTAAGTCGATCTTGGAAAATACTGAAGCTCCCTGAAGTTGATCTAAGAGGTCATCAATACGGGGTAAAGGATACTTATTCTTGATCGTCACCCGATTCAATTCCCGGTAATCAATACACAAGCGGAACGAACCATCCTTCTTCTTGACAAATAACACTGGTGCTCCCCACGGGGACGTACTCGGTCGAATATAACCCTTCTCGAACAATTCCTCAAGTTGGTTCTTTAATTCCTGCATTTCGGTCGGGGCCATCCAGTACGGTGCCTTCGATATCGGGGACGTACCAGGCTCCAACTCAATCGTGAATTCCACATCCCTCTGTGGAGGCAAACCAGGTAACTTGTTTGGAAAAACATCGGCATATTCCTTCACTACCGAAATGTCTGTCAACATTACTGATGATTTCTCGGTTTTCGTCATATAGCACCAATAACCGACACATCCCTGATTGAGTAATCTTACTGCTTTCATCAAATTAATGACCTTACCAGAACAGCCGGGATTACCTCCCTGAAACGCGCATTCGACCCCATCATCTGAAATGATAGTGATCATACGCTTACGGACACTAATGATGGCATCATGACGATCCATCTAATCAATATCTAAGATGACGTCGTCCCTCGGCAAATCTACTACGATTAGGTCCGCTGGCCACACACGACCATGAAGCTGAATCGGACAATTCTGAATCTCACGATTTCCGACAATTCGTCTACCATCAGGTAGACCAATGACATAAGGCTCACAACTAGTAGCACTACCCAGACATAGTCTACTCAAACATGACTCGGAAATGAATGAATGCGATGCACCAGTATCAAAAAGGGTACACACAGGTTGAGATAGAATATCGAGTGTAACTGAGATCATCCGGGCCTCCGGATCGTCGGTCTTCTTCATCTCATAAATTCGGGGCTTGCCGGCCCCCGAACCGGACGCTCCCGTCTGATAGCTCTTGGCTCCGCCTTTAGCTCCTATCATCTTAAATGGCCCAGTAGTGGCTTGATTACGCACTTGAATGACACAGGGCTTGAGATGGCCGGAGTGGGTTTAGAGTCCCTACGGCAAAAACGGGCCCTATGCCCGGCAACCCCACTGATTGTGGTACGTGACGATGCCCGGACATTTGGTGCTGAAATGACCACATTCTTCACGGTTGAAACAGTGATGGCAGGCGGCCGCTCGCGGCCGAGATTCGCGGGTTTAGGCGTCATCGGAGGACGCTCGAGAAAAGGTAGAGCCCGCACGTGGTTTCTTGAAAGTGGCACGACTCCCGTCAGACTGATTACGGTTCTTAGACTTCTTGCGGTGATGAGGGTTGTTGCTTAGCAATTTCCTTAGCGAAGCTCGTAAGTGAGAGCTTTCTCAATGAACTCGGCAGTGGCACAATTATGATTAAGCAATCGTAGCCGCATACGAGGTTTGACCTCTTCTTTGAAATACTTGATCTTGTCCGCCTCAGAGTGAATGATAGATGAGGCGAACGGAAGAAGTTCCTGAAATTTTTCGGCGATGGCGAGAACATCATCATCCGCCGCAAGGTCGGGAGTGCGTAATTCCGACAACTTGGCCTCCCTGAGTGGGGCCGGATAGTACCTCTCCATCATGAGGGTCTTGAACTGATCCCAAGTACATGATCCGTCTGTGGGCTTCAACGATAGCCACCATGAATGAGTGCTCTTACCAAGATAGTAAGCCGCAACTGAAACTTTATGCCCTTCAGGGCAATCCACCATAGCAAATAACTTCTCGAAATGCTCAAGCTAATGGACAATATCCGCCGGCTCAGATGAGCCCTCAAAGGTAGGTGGTCGCTGGCGAGAGATATCGCTAATGATATTGCTTACACCCCTCTCTTGTATCTGAGGTGGCGGCGGAGGAGCCTGTTGATTTTGAGTAGTGGAGTTATGCATCGCCTCCATTAGTTGTGCCATCTGCGTCATTTGGGCCATCATGCCCTGCATAAAGGCCAGTGGGTCAACTCGAACACCCTCTGACTGAGCTGTGTCCCGGGTTCGACTCCCTGATAGCGAATGATCACGTCCAGGTGAATGAGTGGCAGCGTCACTGCTCGATGAGTTAGCATTATTCCTGGCATTCGCATGTGTATTCACACGAGTTCTCGGGATTCGGCCTGCTCCACGGCCTCGTCCTCCACGTCCTCTGCCAGCCCTTTCCATACTGAAGTGGAAAGTCATATGATGATTATATATCTCACATGAGTATCACATTATGATTATATTATGAAATGATGAAAATGAGCATACGCGCTCAAATACAGCGATTACATGAATGATTAACTGACGTGACATGATTATCTTGAACAATTTAACAAGATTGATGATATGATCTTCAAGATCAACAACTGAGTAATGAAATGAATTGAGTGATTAATGAGTTAACATTATCAACTTGATCACAAATGAAAATGATGAATGAGGATTGTTAACTGATGAATTATGAATGAATGATTATTGCCAGAAATTACACCATGGCATCAGAAATCTTACAGTTCTTGGTCTGATTGGCTCGGCATTTGCACAGGTCACACGTGACGCGAAAGTCCAATGATACTAGTCCGATGACGATGATTTCAAATGAGACATGACTTGGAGGGTAGTATTCAAAACCACGCTCCGATACCAACTCTGTAACACCCCAAACTAGGCGGATATTACAGTGCCGTGGATCCCCGACTGGGACCCACCAGGCTAATGAAAATGAGTAAATTACGCAGGGTAAATGTAGTACCGAACCACATTACACAATTAATTACTCCGATAAGGAGTTTCATACAACACACCCAGGATGACACTGAATACAAGTATATTTTATATGGAGATAAAATATACAACACTGAGTGAAATGAATATTCAAACGGAATGTCTGCAGCGGAATAAATAAAAGAAACATAAATGACTGAAAAGACTGGGGGGCCCCTACTAGTATCACTGGGACTCCTCGCCGTCACTGTGCTCTCCCCGTGCTTTAGCCTTGCCATGACCTGAAAAACAGTATCCCCCAACGGGGTCAGTTACACAGAACAACAATCCTCAAGAGTTGAAAATACACAATCAAGAGTTATCCACAGTTATACAATATCCTGCCGAAACATACGCAATCAAACATGCTATATGAATCAACTAATGATACGGCTCAAAGGAATGGCGCCACACTACGTCCGGCATGGAAATGTGTCCGTGCACAAGCCACCAATGAGTATCGATCGAATACACGTGTGGTCTTGTTCCTAATCAGTCTCACGAAGCCATCAACTCGTGTGCACAGTCTAATGTGAGGCCACCAACCAACACACGACTATAATGTGCCCGACATGAAAATCCTACACATACCAACCGGCACGCCAGTATGACCCGGAATGCCACAATATGACAAAAGTGACAACGAAAATGAATAGTGACTCACCAAGATTAAATGATGGTGAAATGAATGACAGCTTAATGAAATGATTGGAACCGTCGTTCCTTATGACTGAGGCGACTAATTGACAATGACAAATTTTGATACGGTTAATACAATGATGAATGAGTTACGATTATGAATGAACAACATCAAAAGGAATGAATATCCTTTTAACCGAGTAAGAATTAACTTACACAATACCGATGAAGAATGTCCGTCCAAGAACAACGTCCTAAGTGAAATACCGGCCGCTCGAACAACCTTGAATAACCATAATTACCAACAACCATTCAATACACGTATCAAGCAACTAAACACGACTAACCCAAAGGTCGAAAACAACGATAATCAAACTCATAGGGGCATTTCAACGAATACGTAACCAACCACACGACTTCGAAAATATCCAAATCCCGAATATATCGAAACCAACACCAAAATGAGTATATCGAACTAACAAAACACTTCAATGATATCAATAATCCATTAGGAATCCCCAATTCGAGATTACAACTACATTAATCGGAAAATCCCCAAATAACCGAAGTCAACCCCAAGGGTTCTTGAAATAATTCCGAAAATAACCATTAAATCCATAAGAATATACTTATCCAAGGTAGATAATCCATATCTAACATATTCCAAAGATAATCCAAGCTTACACGAATAAATCGGAAGGAAAAACCCAAAAATCCGAAATTCTAGATCCAAGAGATTAATACCTTTGATTCGATGTTAAGGAGATGATGAAGTGATGATAATCCAACTCAAAGACTTGAAGATGATGATGGATGATAGAAGCTCGAAGAGAACTCTCCAAAATGCCCTAAATCGCCCGAAACCGATGAGGGAATGAGAAAGGATGATAAAATGACGAACTCAGGCTAACTGTCCAATATATAGCCATTCCAGGTTAGCGTGTGCTAGCCCTTGTGCGTAGCGTGCGCTAACGGATAATTTGGGTAGTCCAGTACCCACTGTCCGAACACGATAGCGTGCGCTACGTACCCTTTTGTAGCGTGCGCTACGGTCATGCCATTAGCGTGCGTTAATACCCATTGTTAGCGTGTGCTAACGAATTATGTGATGCCCAGTACTGGAATCCAGAAACCTTCTGTCCTCTGATCTGATCTCGATAGCGTGCGCTACAACCAACGATTAGCGTGCGCTAAATATCACTCATAGCGTGCGCTATGAATTAATCCAGTGCAGTCCAGTAGCCACTGGACTCAACCTGATCCGTCCCTAGCGCGCGCTACTCCACATATTTAGCATGCGCTACTACAACCCGCTAGCGCGCGCTACTTACCACTCGTAGCGTGCGCTACAAATAACTCACTGCGATCCGGTACCTTCGGATCGCAACTGGTAACATTAGCGTGCGCTAATGCCGAGTGGTAGCGTCGTTGCACATGTACTCAATTAGCGTACGCTAAAAAGAGTACGTAGCGTGCGCTACTCCTCACGCACAGCCCACAACGAAAATGACAACGATGATAAACACGGCACGAAACTCCAATTATATTAGTGACGAATGACGATTGATACACGATACAATTACTCTGAATGATGAATACCATGATTGAATATGAGTGACAATTGATCATTAATGAGTGAAATTACTGAGTATCAATTACCGAATGATAAATACTGAATGATAATTACTGAATTACAACCGGGTATTACACAATCCTTGCTACAACAAGACTTAATCAAGAAGTAAAAGATTAACCAAAGCTGGTATAGCCAAATCTGAGTACAAAAGGCTCGGATATATTCAATAAACCCGAGTTTTCATAGAGTTCCGACATGAATGCATGTAACATTGTCTTGTCTCCTATTAACAGGACTTAATAATGAAGTAAAGACTTAATCGGAGCTATTATATCCACACCTTGCTACAACAAGACTTAATCAAGAAGTAAAGGATTCATCGGAGCTGTTATAGCCAATTCTGAGTATAAAAGGCTCGAATCTAATCAATAAACCCGAGCGTTCATAGAGTTCCGACTCGAATGCATATAATGTGGCCTTATCTCCTATTAATAGACTTAATCAAGAAATAAAGGTTTAATCGGAGCTATTATATCCGATCCTTGCTACAACAAGACTTAATCAAGAAGTAAAAGATTAATCGGAGCTATTATAGCCAATTATGAGTACAAAAGGATCGAATCTAATCAATAAACCTGATTTTTCATAGAGTTCTGACTCGAATGCATGTAATGTGGTCTTATCTCCGATTTACAAGACTTAATCAAGAAGTAAACGCTTAATCGGAGCTACTATATCCAATCCTTTCTGCAACAAGATTTAATCAAGAAGTAAAAGATTAATCGGAGCTGTTATAGCCAATTTCTAGTACAAAAGGCTCGAATCTAATCAATAAACCCGAGTTTTCATAGAGTTCCGACTCGAATGCATGTAACATGGTCTTGTCTCCTACTAACAAGACTTAGTCGAGAAGTAAAGGCTTAATCGGAGCTATTATAGTGAATCCTTGATACAAGAGGACTTAATCAAGAAAGAAATGATTAATCGGAGCTGTTATAGCCAATTCTGAGTTCAAAAGGATCGAATCTAATCAATAAACCCGAGTTTTCATAGAGTTCCAACTCGAATGCATCTAATGTGGTCTTATCTCCTATTAACAAGACTTAATCAAGGAGTAAAGTCTTGATCGGAGCTATTATATCCAATCCTTGCTACAACAAGACTTAATCAAGAAGTAAAACATTAATCGAAGCTAATATAGCCAAATCCGAGTGCAAAAGGCTTGAATCTAATCAATAAACTCGAGTTTTCATAGTGTTTTGACTCGAATGAATGTAATGTGGTCTTATCTCCTATTATCAAGACTTAATCAAGAAATAAAGGCTTAATCAGAGCTATTATATCCAATCCTTACTATAACAAGACTTAATCAAGAAGTTAAACAATAATCGGAGCTGTTATAGACAATTCTGAGTACAAAAGGCTCAAATCTGATCAATAAACCCGAGTTTTAATAGATTTCTGACTCGAATGCATGTAACGTGGTCTTATCTCCTATTAACATGACTTAATCAAGAAGTAAAGGCTTAATCGGAGCTATTATATCCAATCCTTGCTACAACAAGAGCTAATTAAGAAGTAGAAGATTAATCGGAGCTGTTATAGCCAATTCCGAGTACAAAAGGATCGAATCTAATCAATAAACCCGAGTTTTCATAGAATTCCAACTCGAATGCTTGTAACGTGGTCTTATCTCCTATTAACAAGACTTAATCAAGAAGTAAAGGCTTAATCAGAGCTATTATATCCAATCCTTGCTCCAACAAGACCTAATCAAGAAGTAAAAGATTAATCGGAGCTATTATAGCCAATTTTGAGTACAAAAGGCTCGAATCTAATCAATAATGTAACACCCCCAAATCCTATTGGGTTATTACAGTGCCGTGGACCCCACGCCAGGAGATCCACCAGGCGAACATGACTAAAAATACATTAATTAACACAACAAGGGAAAATCATAGTCCCTACCATGATACCCGACACAATATTCCGATAAGGAATTTTAACGACAAAAGTGGCCTACATGGCCAAAATGAAATACAACAACCTCCACGAACATACATTGGGTAATACAACATGACAACAATCGACGATGCGGAGTACACTCCAGTGGTGACCAACAATGAACAACTCGGACTAGTATCGCTCGAATGCCTCGTTGCCAACGTCATGCCTCTCGTGTCTCAACTCTCCTCGCAAGCACCTAAAACATGAAAACATGTTCCGCCACACGGGTAAAGTCATCCAGATAATGAACATCAAATACATGTATAACATGATATGCATCCAAAGGCAGAATGAAACGGTACAATGATGATAATAATACGAGATGCTCACAAACCAAGGTAAGAATCGAGCATTCGTGAAATACTATGCCCACGGCATACTATTAATACCTGTTCGACAGGTTAGAACATAAATGCCCAACGGCGAATTATAATCACAGAATACCACAATGAATTAAACGACATGAACCAAACCAGAACTGAATTAATTATGAATCACAATGCCCGAAGGCTCCGATAAAATTACCAGAACCATAATAAAGGCTTGAAAGCCGTTCAGCGGAAATTAACAAATATCACAAACACCTGAAGTCAAAACAGCCAAGTCAGTAACAATGAGGGCGAAGCCACGGCACGAAGCCGTATCACAATGAGGGCGAAGCCACGGCATCTAGCCGTATCACAATTAGGGCCGAAGCCACGGCATCCAGCCGTATCACAATTAGGGCCGAAGCCACGGCATCCAGCCGTATCACAATTAGGGCCGAAGCCACGGCATGAAGCCGTATCACAATGAATGATAGTGTGCTGCCTTGAGTCGGCCAACACGATGATAGTAACACACGGATAGACACCGTCCTTGACAGTCCCAAATTAACACCTCGATTGCCTTAGAACGGCCAACCGACAACAATGATGTAGCGGATGATTTAATACCTCGGTTGCCTAAAACAGTCAATCGACAACAATGATACCATAGATGATTGAACACTTCGATTTGCCTGAGAACGGCCAATCGATGACAATGATACGATGAATGAGTGAATACTTCGATTGCCTTAGAAAGGTCCATCGATAAAAATGATTTAGTGAATGGTTGAACATTTCGATTTACCTGAGAACGGCAATTCGATAACAATGATATGAAAGATGCCTCGGCACCTTTAATCGATTCTAAGCGGCGAAGATGAGAAATGAGTAAGCCAATGCCTTAAATCGGCCTGTACAGTTTTAATGACAATCCGAACAGGAATAACAATGATCTCAACGATATCTTGAATTGACATCTATATTAACAACAATCGATACATCGATACCGCGAACCGGCTATCGACAATGACATTAATAATGAGTATCACAATGCCTTGAATCGGCCGTTAACGAACAACAATAACATTTGGCAAAATTGCCGAAAGGTATCGTATCGAACGATCTCTTGATATCAATGAATTCATGAAGAGACTAAGTCTCGGAATGATACAACACATTCATACACATACATGATGACATTAGCTCATTGACCAGTACAAGTATAAAACTTGCCTCAATACCGAAGGCGAGAAGGTACTTCCACGATCAACGTCCTTAGTGAAATTACCGGTCGCTCGGACAACCTTAAACAACACAAAAACCAACAATCCTCTTAATACATGAATCAATCATGATCACAACCAACTCAAAAATCGATTCAACAATACCCGAAACTCATTGGGGCATTTAAACAAACGCGTTGTAAACAATCTCCAATTGTTTACAACCAAAACTCATTTACATCCGAAACCAACTCCCAATGAATGATTCAAAACCACAAAAACTCATGAATACTATCAATAATCCAATAGGAATACTTAGAACGATATTTCAACAACATTTAGTCGAAAACCCCCAAAATTCCAAAGTCAACCCGTAAGGTGTCTTGAACAATGCCTCAATTATTCACAAATCCGAAAATTACACCAATGAATCCGTAGAAATACATGTATCCAAGATAGATAATCCATATCTAACATATTCCAACATAATATCGATTTAACACGAAGAGATCGGAAGCAAAACACCCAAGATCCGAAATTCTAGATCCAAGAATCATTACCTTGATTTGGAGTGATGAAACTGATTTAGATGATGATTAATCCAACTTAGGAGCTTGAAGATGATGCTAGATGATTGCAGCTCGAAAAGACCTTTCCGAATCGCCCGAGCTCGTCCGAAATGATTGAGAAATGAAGAAATGACAAAGGTTGGACCGAACTGTCCTATTTATATTGTCCCAGCTTAGCGCACGCTATGACTTGATATTTAGCGTGCGCTAGCGGTTTCTTAGGCGATCCGGTGAGGTGCGAAATGCCTCGTTAGCGTGCGCTACGACTTGGTAGCGTGCGCTAACACCTTACCGATAGCGTGCGCTATTCCATATTGGTAGCGGGCGCTAAGCGATGTCGATACCCAACGGCGAAATCCGAACCTCATCCTCTGTCTTGCACGCGTTAGCGTGCGCTACTAAAGTGACTTAGCGTGCGTTGCCAACACAATTAGCATACGCTACTTACCACTCGTAGCGTGCGCTACGAAAGTGACTTAGCGTGCGTTGCCAACACAATTAGCGTACGCTACTTACCACTCGTAGCGTGCGCTACGAATTTCCCAAATCAGCCCAGTACCTTCTGGACTGTCTGCCTCACTTGCGCTAGCGTGTGCTAATACTGAATCATTGCGTGCGTTACATGCACCTTATTAGCGCGCGCTACTACAATGTGTAGCGTGCACTACCTCTCAAACTGCAAATAAAAACATGATGATGATGACGACAACAATTTCGGCTCGATCTCAAACAGTGATGATCCCAAAATACGCCGAATGGTGAACATAGTTAACTGAATATGAATGATGAATGATTATTACTGAGTGAAAAAAATTCTGAGTGACAGTTACTGAATGATAATAAATGAATTCACAACCGGGTATTACATACTCCCCCCCTTAAAAAGAGTTTCGTCCTCGAAACTGAGGGTAAACAACTCGGGATATGAACTATCCATCACGATCTGAAAACAATAACGCCCAAATAGTCCTCGGGACCAAATCAACCGCAAGCCCAAGTCCCCAAGACTTGATGTCTCGAAACACAGTGAACGATCTCTCAAATTATCACGAAATCTCGAGCACAACGCCGGAGGTATGAACTCCCAACAAATGATCCAAATCTCAAGATTCTCAAATATAATCATAATAAGATAGATCAACAATAAATGATCCACAGTCACGATACATTATTACTGATAGATTAACACAGTCATCCAAAAACAAGGTTACATCTCAAATGTACCCAACATCGATATCCTTCCATATCCTCGATTTCCTCTATCTCAACGATTTAAGGTATATCCGACGATGAACTCGCCGCTAACTAAGACCTCAGAAGGTCACGAGAATGAAAGTGACAAAAATGAATGATGAATGATAAATGACTACAAATCCGACACGGATTTAGAATGACTCACCAAGGTGAATTACTAATGTCATGAGTGATAGTTCCTGAAGTGATTGGAACCTCCGTTCCTCGTGAATTGAATGATTAATCGATAATTATGAGTCCCCATATGATTGATATATATGATGAATGAATTATATGAATGAATGAACGACAACGAAATGAATGATTATACTATTAACGCACAAGAATTAACTTGTTCAAACCGGTGATGAATGTCCTTACCTCGGCCCTCGAGGCCTGATAGGGTCCCTTGGATGATGCACGGGCTGGAGTAACGAAGTCTCTCGAGGCCCTCGAGCTCTCTTGAGATTTCTGGCGCTAGAACCCTGCAGTATTTACGCCGGTGTCCCTGCCTCCCACACAGAAAACAAACAATAGCCGGCACCGTGCACCGGGTACTAACGTGACCTGTGAATCACGATTAAAGCAAACAACGGTCGAACTCGTCGCTCGAGAGGAAGATGTTGTTCCGGACGAAGACGACTAGAAAACGACCCCTTGGATGGCGGAGCCCGATGTCCCTCCGAACGAGCCGGCATTCTAGTCCTCTTACTCAAGAAGCGAAGGATGCTTCGAGTAAGCTCCTTGATCAAAAGCTCTGCTCCAAGAGCCTTCCCGATGAACTCACTAAGTGAATTACAATTGTGGTTGAACAATCGCATCCTCAAGCTGATTTAGCCTCTTGCTAAAATACTTAATTTTATCCGCCTCGACGGATAATTGACGAAGCAAGCGAAGTAGTCACGAAACTTCTCGGCGATGACAATAACACCCTCGTCCCCATCGGGTTCGGGGTTCAAAACATCGACAACTTAGCTTCACGAAGTGGAGCCGGATAATACCTCTCTAACATGAGAGTCTTGAACTCGCTCCAAATACAATCACGATCGATGGGTTTCACGAGCCACCACGAATAAGCGCCCTTACTCAAGTAATAAGCCGCTACGCCACTTTACTCTCCTCAGGACCGAACCATGTCGAAGAGTTTATCAAAATGCTCGAGCCAATGAACATTATCAGTGGTTACGTGAACCCTCAAAAGTAGGCGGCATCGACGAGAGATATCGCCAACAATCGATTCACTCCTCGATCTGTCCATGAAATGGCACTGTATCCTGTTGCGGTGGACCACAACCCATCGAGGTCTGCATGGTCTCCACTATCCGCGTCATCCGAGTCATCTGGGCCATCATGCCACTGCATAAATATGAATGGATCAACCCGAACACCTTCCGAGTGAGATGCCTCTCGGAGTGCGACTCCTGACAGTGAATGATTATCTGGCGATGAGTGAGTAGCCTCATTGTTTGATGAATTAATGATATCCCTCGCGTTCATGTGGGCATGCACACGAGATCCGGGTTCGGCCCGCACTGACCTCTTCCTGCGTCCTCGTGACTCTATCCATACTGAAGTAGGAAAGTCACATGATTATAGATTCCGCATGAATATCGTATTATGATTACGTTACAGAGTGACAACAATGAGCATACACGCTCTAACACAATGAATGCATTAATGATTTAATGAAATGATCGTCGACATTACGTCAGAGTATGATAAGACCGTATGAAACATCAAATGAGGTAACATGATTGCCTGATGAAATTCCTGAAATGATTACCTTGAACAAGTTAACAAGGTTGAAAATTAGATCCTCAAGATCAACAACTGAACCGTGAGATGGGCTGAATGATTAATGAATTAACTGAACAATGAGATTGACTGAATGAGGAATGAATTAACTGAGCAATGAGATTGACTGAGTGATGAGTGAATTAGCTAAACGATGAGATTAATTGAGTGATGAATGAATTAGCTGAACGATGAGGTTAATTGAGTGATGAACGAAACAACTGAGTAATTGATATTGACTGAATGATGAATGAATTAACCGAGTGATGAATGAGTTAACTGAGTGATGAATTAACTGGGTAATGATATTGACTGAGTAATGAATGAATTATCTGAGTGATGAATTGACTGAGTAATGATATTGACTGAGTAATGAATGAATTATCTGAGTGATGAATTGACTGAGTAATGATATTGACTGAGTAATGAATGAATTATCTGAGTGATGAATTGACTGAGTAATGATATTGGCTGAGTAATGAATGAATTAACATAATCGACAAGATCAGCATGACGATTGAGGATTATTAACCGATGAATGAGTTGATTCTTAATGCTTACACAAGCCACACGTGTCCCAAAACAATTAGTCATGAATCAATCATAACACTAATATCACATATAGGTTTCAACAAGGCACGAACAATTAATGACATGATGAATGTATGAACATAAAGAGAATCGAGTCCTTACACAGGTCATACGAAGCTTCGAGGTCTCGCGATACTAGTCTTCACTGACGACGACTCGATGAATGAATGACTCGTGCAGTCGTACTAATATTACGACTCACAAAACCTGACTGACTAGATTGTCATAACCTGACAATCCCACTACTACCGCGTCGGTAGGACCACATAACTCACATCTCAGGGTATTTCACAACCCAAAGCTCTGATACCATTTCTGTATCACCCCCAAATCCTATTGGGTTATTACAGTGCCGTGGACCCCACGCCAGGAGATCCACCAGGCGAACATGACTAAAAATACATTAATTAACACAACAAGGGAAAATCATAGTCCCTACCATGATACCCGACACAATATTCCGATAAGGAATTTTAACGACAAAAGTGGCCTACATGGCCAAAATGAAATACAACAACCTCCACGAACATATGTTCGGGTAATACAACATGACAACAACTGACGATGCCGGAGTACACTCCAACTGACTGACCAACAATGAACAACTCGGACTAGTATCGCTCGAATGCCTCGTTGCCAACGTCATGCCTCTGTGTCTCAACTCTCTCCTCGCAAGCACCTAAAACATGAAAACATGTTCCGCCCCCACGGGGTCAGTCATCCAGATAATGAACATCAAATACATGTATAACATGATATGCATCCAAAGGCAGAATGAAGCAGTATGATGATAATAATACGAGATGCTCACAAACCAAGGTAAGAATCGAGCATTCGTGAAATACTATGCCCACGGCATACTATTAATAATTCGACAGGTTAGAACATAAATGCCCAACGGCTAATTATAATCACAGAATACCACATTGAATTAAACGACTTGAACCAAACCTGAACGGAATTAGTTATGAATCACAATGCCCGAAGGCTCCGATAAAATCACGGAACCATAATAAAGGCTTGAAAGCCGTTCGTGGAAATTAACAAATATCACAAACACCTGAAGTCAAACAGCCCGAAGCTGTAACAATGAGGGCCGAAGCCACGGCACGAAGCCGTATCACAATGAGGGCCGAAGCCACGGCATCTAGCCGTATCACAATTAGGGCCGAAGCCACGGCATCCAGCCGTATCACAATTAGGGCCGAAGCCACGGCATGAAGCCGTATCACAATGAATGATAGTGTGCTGCCTTGAGTCGGCCAACACGATGATAGTAACACACGGATAGACACCGTCCTTGACAGTCCCAAATTAACACCTCGATTGCCTTAGAACGGCCAACCGACAACAATGATGCAGCGGATGATTTAATACCTCGGTTGCCTAAAACGGTCAATCGACAACAATGATACCATAGATGATTGAACACTTCGATTTGCCTGAGAACGGCCAATCGATGACAATGATACGATGAATGAGTGAATACTTCGATTGCCTTAGAAAGGTCCATCGATAAAAATGATTTAGTGAATGGTTGAACATTTCGATTTACCTGAGAACGGCAATTCGATAACAATGATATGAAAGATGCCTCGGCACCTTTAATCGGTTACCGACGACGAAGATGAGAAATGAGTAAGCCAATGCCTTAAATCGGCACATGCGGCTTTTAATGACAATCCGAACAGGAATAACAATGATCTCAACGATATCTTGAATTGACATCTATATTAACAACAATCGATACATCGATACCGCGAACCGGCTATCGACAATGACATTAATAATGAGTATCACAATGCCTTGAATCGGCCGTTAACGAACAACAATAACATTTGGCAAAATTGCCGAAAGGTATCGTATCGAACGATCTCTTGATATCAATGAATTCATGAAGAGACTAAGTCTCGGAATGATACAACACATTCATACACATACATGATGACATTAGCTCATTGACCAGTACAAGTATAAAACTTGCCTCAATACCGAAGGCGAGAAGGTACTTCCACGATCAACGTCCTTAGTGAAATTACCGGTCGCTCGGACAACCTTAAACAACACAAAAACCAACAATCCTCTTAATACATGAATCAATCATGATCACAACCAACTCAAAAATCGATTCAACAATACCCGAAACACATTGGGGCATTTAAACAAACGCGTTGTAAACAATCTCCAATTTTTTACAACCAAAACTCATTTACATCCGAAACCAACTCCCAATGAATGATTCAAAACCACAAAAACTCATGAATACTATCAATAATCCAATAGGAATACTTAGAACGATATTTCAACAACATTTAGTCGAAAACCCCCAAAATTCCAAAGTCAACCCGTAAGGGTTCTTGAACAATTCCTCAATTATTCACAAATCCCGAAAATTACACCAATGAATCCGTAGAAATACATGTATCCAAGATAGATAATCCATATCTAACATATTCCAACATAATATCGATTTAACACGAAGAGATCGGAAGCAAAACACCCAAGATCCGAAATTCTAGATCCAAGAATCATTACCTTGATTTGGAGTGATGAAACTGATTTAGATGATGATTAATCCAACTTAGGAGCTTGAAGATGATGCTAGATGATTGCGGCTCGAAAAGACCTTTCCGAATCGCCCGAGCTCGTCCGAAATGATTGAGAAATGAAGAAATGACAAAGGTTGGACCGAATCCTATTTATATTGTCGGCTTAGCGCACGCTATGACTTGATATTTAGCGTGCGCTAGCGGTTTCTTGGCGATCCGGTGAGGTCGAAATGCCTCGTTAGCGTGCGCTACGACTTGGTAGCGTGCGCTAACACCTTACCGATAGCGTGCGCTATTCCATATTGTTAGCGTGCGCTAGCGATGTCGATACCCAACGGCGAAATCCGAGAACCTCATCCTCTGTCTTGCACGCGTTAGCGTGCGCTACTAAAGTGACTTAGCGTGCGTTGCCAACACAATTAGCGTACACTACTTACCACTCGTAGCGTGCGCTACGAAAGTGACTTAGCGTGCGTTGCCAACACAATTAGCGTACGCTACTTACCACTCGTAGCGTGCGCTACGAATTTCCCAAATCAGCCCAGTACCTTCTGGACTGTCTGCCTCACTTGCGCTAGCGTGCGCTAATACTGAATCATTGCGTGCGTTACATGCACCTTATTAGCGCGCGCTACTACAATGTGTAGCGTGCGCTACCTCTCAAACTGCAAATAAAAACATGATGATGATGACGACAACAATTTCGGCTCGATCTCAAACAGTGATGATCCCAAAATACGCCGAATGGTGAACATAGTTGACTGAATATGAATGATGAATGATTATTACTGAGTGAAAAAAATTCTGAGTGACAGTTACTGAATGATAATAAATGAATTCACAACCGGGTATTACAAATAAAGCCGAGTTTTCATAGAGTTCTGACTCGAATGCATGTAACATGGTCTTATCTCCTATTTACAAGACTTCATCAAGAAGTAAAGGCTTAATCGGTGCTGTTATATCCAATCCTTGGTACAACAAGACTTAATCAAGAAGTAAAAGATTCATCGGAGCTGTTATAGCCAATTTCGAGTACAGAAGGCTCGAATCTAATCAATAAACCCGTGTTTTCATAGAGTTCTGACTCGGATGCATGTAACGTGGTCTTACCTCATATTAAAAAGACTTAATCAAGAAGTAAAAGCTTAGTCGGAGCTATTATATCCAATCCTTGCTACAACAAGACTTAATCAAGAAGTAAAAGATTAATCGGAGCTGTTATAGCCAATTCCGAGTATAAAAGGCTCGAATCTAACCAATAAACCCGAGTTTTCATAGAGTTCCAACTTGAAAGCATGCAATGTGGTCTTATATCCTATTAACAAGACTTAATCAAGAAGTAAAGGCTTGATCGGAGGTATTATATTTAATCCTTGCTACAACAAGACTTAATTAAGAAGTAAAACATTAATTAGAGCTATTATATCCAATTCCGAGTACAAAAGGCTCGAATCTAATCAATGAACCCGAATTTTCTTAGAGTTCTGACTCGAATGCATGTAATGTGGTCTTATCTCCTATTAACAAGACTTAATCAAGAAATAAAGGCTTGATGAGAGCTATTATATCCAATCCTTACTACAACAAGACTTAATCAAGAAGTTAAACATTAATCGGAGCTGTTATAGCCAATTCCGAGTATAAAAGGCTCAAATCTAATCAATAAACCCGAGTATTCATAGAGTTCTGACTCGAATGCATGTAATGTGGTCTTATCTCCTATTAACAAGACTTAATCAAGAAATAAAGGTTTAATTGGAGCTATTATATCCAATCCTTGCTACAACAAGACTTAATCAAGAAGTAAAAGATTAACCAAAGCTGGTATAGCCAAATCTGCGTACAAAAGGCTCGGATATATTCAATAAACCCGAGTTTTCATAGAGTTCCGACATGAATGCATGTAACATTGTCTTGTCTCCTATTAACAGGACTTAATAATGAAGTAAAGACTTAATCGGAGCTATTATATCCACACCTTGCTACAACAAGACTTAATCAAGAAGTAAAGGATTCATCGGAGCTGTTATAGCCAATTCTGAGTATAAAAGGCTCGAATCTAATCAATAAACCCGAGCGTTCATAGAGTTCCGACTCGAATGCATATAATGTGGTCTTATCTCCTATTATTAGACCTAATCAAGAAATAAAGGTTTAATCGGAGCTATTATATCCGATCCTTGCTACAACAAGACTTAATCAAGAAGTAAAAGATTAATCGGAGCTATTATAGCCAATTATGAGTACAAAAGGATCGAATCTAATCAATAAACCCAATTTTTCATAGAGTTCTGACTCGAATGCATGTAATGTGGTCTTATCTCCGATTTACAAGACTTAATCAAGAAGTAAACGCTTAATCGGAGCTATTATATCCAATCCTTGCTAGAACAAGATTTAATCAAGAAGTAAAAGATTAATCGGAGCTGTTATAGCCAATTTCTAGTACAAAAGGCTCGAATCTAATCAATAAACCCGAGTTTTCATAGAGTTCCAACTCAAATGCATGTAACATGGTCTTGTCTTCTATTAACAAGACTTACTCAAGAAGTAAAGGCTTAATCGGAGCTATTATAGCGAATCCTTGCTACAACAAGACTTAATCAAGAAGTAAAAGATTAATCTGAGCTGTTAAAGCCAATTCTGAGTATAAAAGGCTCGAATCTAATCAATAAACCCGAGTTTTCATAGAGTTTTGACTCAAATACATGTAATGTGGACTTATCTCTTATTAACAAGACTTAATTAAGAAGTAAAGGTTTAATCAGAGCTACTATAGTGAATCCTTGCTACAACATGACTTGCTAATTCTGAGTTCAAAAGGCTCGAATCTATCAATAAACCCGAGTTTTCGTAGAGTTCCAACTCGAATGCATGTAATGTGGTCTTATCTCCCATTAACAAGACTTAATCAAGAAGTAAAGCCTTGATCGGAGCTATTATATCCAATCCTTGCTACAACAAGACTTAATCAAGAATTAAAATATTAATCGAAGCTATTTTAGCCAATCCCGATTATAAAAGGCTTGATTCTAACCAATAAACCCGAGTTTTCATAGAGTTCTGACTCGAATGGATGTAATGTGGCCTTATCTACTATTAACAAGACTTAATCAAGAAATAAAGGCTTAATCAGAGCTATTATATCCAATCCTTACTATAACAAGACTTAATCAAGAAGTTAAACATTAATCGGAGCTGTTATAGCCAATTCTGAGTACAAAAGGCTCAAATCTAATCAATAAACCCGAGTATTCATAGAGTTCTGACTCGAATACATGTAATATGAACTTATCTCCTATTAACAAGACTTAATCAAGAAATAAATGTTTAATTGGAGCTATTATATCCAATCCTTGCTACAACAAGACTTAATCAAGAAGTAAAAGATTAATCAGACCTGGTATAGCCAAATCTGAGTACAAAAAGCTCGGATATATTCAATAAACCTTAGTTTTCAAAGAGTTCTGACACGAATGCATGTAATATTGTCTTGTCTCCTATTAACAGGACTTAATAACGAAGTAAAGACTTAATCAGAGCTACTGTATCTAATCATTGCTACAACAAGACCTAATCAAGAAGTAAAAGATTAGTCGGAGCTGTTATACCCAATTCTGAGTACAAAAGGCTCGAATCTAATCAATAAACTGAGTGTTCATAGAGTTCCGACTCGAATGCATGTAATGTGGTCTTATCTCCTATTAACAAGACTTAATCAAGAAATAAAGGCTTAATCAGAGCTATTATATAGAATCCTTACTATAACAAGACTTAATCAAGAAGTTAAACATTACTCGGAGCTGTTATAGCTAATTCTGAGTACAAAAGGCTCAAATCTAATCAATAAACCCGAGTATTCATAGAGTTCTGACTCGAATACATGTAATATGGACTTCTCTCCTATTAATAAGACTTAATCAAGAAATAAAGGTTTAATTTGAGCTATTATATCTAATCCTTGCTACAACAAGACTTAATCAAGAAGTAAAAGATTAATCAGACCTGGTATAGCCAAATCTGAGTTTTCATAGAGTTCCGACACGAATGCATGTAATATTGTCTTGTCTCCTATTAACAGGGCTTAATAAAGAAGTATAGACTTAATCGGAGCTACTATATCCAATCATTGATACAACAAGACTTAATAAAGAAGTAAAATATTAGTCGGAGCTGTTATTGATACGAATTACGTATGAAAATGGACGTAAACTCGTATGTAATGCAGCGGAAATATAGTTGATCCTCACAATACTCGAATATGTGTAACGCTCGTAAGTAATAACCGAAAGTAGGGCAATTCGGCTTACGTAAACAAGAACAATATGAATGATTTATCAAACTAGACCTATAGTTTGATAAGGTAATCTTTCCTCAAGACCTATTGAGATTCGATTCGATTAAAACTCGAAAACGCGTCGAATTATAATCAAGATTTTGATGAAAAGCATTCACCAAGAAAACACAAGTGTATTCTTATTTCTTCAACATACAATGGTTGTTACAATGCTTACACAAGCCTATATATAGGAGACTTCAAGTCTTCCTATAATAAAAGAAAATAATTCAAAGATTTATAAAATCTTTGAATAATCAAAACAAATCAACAATAAAATACAAAAGGAACAACAATCCTAATTTTAGGGGAAACACAATCCCTAAAATGAGTAAAAAACAAAGCAAAGACAAACAAACAAAAGAAAACACAAAAAAAAGTGTAATCTGCCGGCAGGACTCGATCGTGTCGCTTGACACGGCCGCGGCGCGACAAGGACACTCGGCACGGGCGCGGCGCTGACAAGGACATCAGCAGTGACTCGACCGTGCCCGCTTGACATGGTCGCGGTGCGACAGGGACGTCCGACAGTGACTCGTCCGACAGTGACTCGGCAGTGGTGCGACGCTGACAAGGACGTTCGGCATGGGCTCAATCGTGTCCTGGAACACGGTCGGGCGTCTGGGCAGTCGGTTTTGGCTTATCCGGAAGAGTTCGACTCGGCCGTGCCAGACGACACGGTCGAATCCTGTGGGCAGTCACTTTGGCCTTTCCGGACGAGTGCGGCACGGGCCATGTCGGACGACACGGCCGGGTTCGGTCGGCAGTGCTCGGCCAGTTCCGGCATGTGGTGATTTTTCGGCAAGTTGGACATTTTCCGGTCGATTGAACAGTTTTTCGGCAGGTTGGATGTCGACCTTCCGGCACAGCATGACACGGGCCGTGTTATATGACACGGCTGAGACCGAGACTCCACGTCTTATGTCCGTTTTCTCGCCTAAATACATAGTAGTCCGTGCATGGCACATCGATCCTTACTTCGTCTTCTTCATTCATATTAAATGATTCCGTATCATCTCCTCCTTTAAAAGGAATTGTCCTCAATTCCGAAATTCCGTCATCATCGATGTAAGGCGAAAGGTCCCCAACATTAAAGGTTGCATGAACCCCATAATTTCCCGGAAGTTCTAATTTGTATGCATTGTCGTTCACTTTTGCAATTACTTTAAACGGTCCCTCCGCTCACGGCATTAATTTGTTCTTACGTTTACTTGGAAATCGCTCTTTCCTCAAATGCAACCAAACCAAATCACCAACTTCGAACAATCTCGGCCTTCTCTGTTTGCTTGACTTTCTTTTGTAAGCCTCGTTTATTTCCTTGATTCGATTACGTACTTGCTCGTGTAATTTCATCATCGATTTTAGTTTTGATTCTGCATCCTTATGTACTAACTCGTCACTTGGTAATGGAATTAGATCTAACGGCATATACGGATTTAGTCCATAAACTACTTCGAACGGAGAGTGTGCCATGGCATGAGTAGGAGAACGATTATAAGCGAATTCCGCATGTGCAAGTTTCAAGTCCCAATCCTTTTGTGTCTTGTTCACAAGACCACGTAGTAAAGTACCCGATGTTCGATTGGTTACCTCGGTTTGATCGTCCGTTTGTGGATGATGTGACGTGCTAAATAGTAGTTTGGTTCCCACCTTTCTCCACAAGGTGTTCCAAAAATAACTAATAAATTTCGAGTCCCGATCCAAAACAATCGTTTTTGGAACCCCATGCAATCGTACGATTTCTCGGAAATATAAATCAGCGACGTTACTCGCGTCGTCCGTCTTGTGGCAAGCCACAAAGTGAGCCATCTTCGAAAATCAGTCTATAACATCCATAATAGCATCTCTCCCTCGTTGAGTATGAGGCAAAGCAACAATAAAATCCATTGAGACATCTTCCCACGGTCTTTCCGGAATCGACAAAGGCATGTATACTCCTGGTTTACATAAACTTTTAGCAATATGGCATGTTACACACTTATTAATTATGTCGTGTACATCCACTTGCATCTTCGGCCAATAAAAATGCTCTTTAAGGACCTCCAACGTTTTGGCCGAACCAAAATGACCGGCCAAGCCTCCACCGTGAGCTTCCCGAACTAATAATTCCCAAATCGGGTGTTTGGGTAAACATAGGCGATTTCCTTTGAAAAGTAATCCTTCTTGCAATGTCAACTCTCCAAATGGGCCAGATTTACACCGAATGAAAACCTCACCAAAATCCACATCCCCATCATAACACTCCTTCAATGCTTCAAACCCAAGCAACCGAATGTCAAGAGTAGAGAGCAAGGCATACCGTCTAGATAAAGCATCTGCCACAACGTTGCTCTTGCCATCTTTGTATTTCGATGAAAAGTGGAATGATTGCAAGAATTCCACCCATTTAGCATGCCTCGGACTCAACTTTTGTTGGCCGTTAGTATATTTTAAGGACTCATGATCCGAATGTAGGATGAAATGTTTCGGCCGAAGGTAATGGCTCCAATGATCAAGAGCTCTCACAATGGCATAGAACTCCTTGTCATAAGTACAATAGTTGAGTCGAGCCCTGTTAGGCGTATTTTTATACGCTTATTTATCATGATTTTGTATTATTTTGGAGAGTAAATTTGTTTAAATGAGCTTTTAATGCCTTAATTTTGTATGTTTGTCAGGAGATTGGAGTCCGGAAGCTAAAACGAGGGGAAATGGGCAAAAACGGCGAATTTTGGCCGTGGGCCGCAGCACAAGGCAAGTGGGCCGCGGCACAGGAAGACAACCAGCGGGCACAAAGTAGACTGTACTCTGTGCCGCGACACAGTCCAGGTGAGCCGCGGCCCAGAAGAAAATCACAGCGCCCAGATTTTAACCTGGACGCCATGTGCCGCGGCACAGAGTAAGTGAGCCGCGGCACACTTAGGGGTTTTGGTGTGCTCCGCGCGGATTTAGTCCGTTTTGAAGCCAGTTCTCGACCTACTCACACGGACGCGATTTGGAGACTGTGCAGAGCTATAAATAAGGGTTTAAGACCCTAATTAATCATTGGGGAATCTTAGAATCTGGAGATCTTTGGAGGCTTGGGAAAAGAAGGAACACAGAAGATTATCACAGATGATAGATCAAGGGCAGAGGGCGGAAGCCAGAAGAACGGAGGAGTCCGAGCTTCATCTGTGTTTGATTTTCATGCTTTTATCTATTAATTCTGTATTTTCATTAATTAGCATGTCAGGCTAAAACCCTAATCTAGGATTTTGATGAAACCTACGTTTTGACGGATTTGCTTGAGATTATCTAATTAATTCCCTTTTTGTCGAGTTTTCCCAATCGTGTTTAATGCTTTCAATTATCTGGCCAATAGTTGTATTGTTTTAATCATTCAATTCGAATCGGGAGAGGAGAGTTGGATTGGTCAGGACCGTTTTATTCTGTGAGATAGGAATATACTCATAGGAACTACGTGGCCTTTTGGAGATTTTATGCTTTTTGCCTATTGACGAATTAATTCACCTAGGGATAGAGTGCGTTATTCGCCTTTAGAAAAATCTATTGACCTCGGGAGAGGCGGTAGAGTATATTAGCAATCTTCACCTTCAATAAATTGGGAAAATCATTAACTTCAGATAATCGAGAGTAAATTCTGATAAACCGAGGTGGATTCAGAATCCTAGACTTATTCATCATTTGATTTTCTTTCCTCAAGCGATCATTTTTACTATTTAGTCTTTTATTAATTCTTTTAGTAATTAATTACAAACCCAAAGTTCGATTGTTCGAATAAAACTAGAATACATAAAAATCGGTAGTTAGTGATTCAGTCCTCGTGGGAACGATACTCACTCATCACTTTATTACTTGTATACGATAACGTACACTTGCGTTCAAGAAATATCGCAACAAGTTTTTGGCGCCGTTGCCGGGGAGTGTACGTTATCGTATACTTGTATACGATAACGTATACAAGCATCCACTCTCGTGGATGCAGCCGCCGGTGGAGCTTTGATGGAAACAAAAACTTGTTGCGATATTTCTTGAACGCAAGTGTATGTTATCGTATACAAGTAATAAAGTGATGAGTGAGTATCGTTCCCACGAGGACTGAATCACTAACTACCGATTTTTATGTATTCTAGTTTTATTCGAACAATCAAACTTTGGGTTTGCAATTAATTACTAAAAGAATTAATAAAAGACTAAATAGTAAAAATGATCACTTCAGGAAAGAAAATCAAATGATGAATAAGTCTAGGATTCTGAATCCACCTCGGTTTATCAGAATTTACTCTCGATTATCTGAAGTTAATGATTTTCCCAATTTATTGAAGGCGAAGATTGCTAATATACTCTACCGCCTCTCCCGAGGTCAATAGATTTTTCTAAAGGCGAATAACGCACTCTATCCCTAGGTGAATTAATTCGTCAATAGGCAAAAAGCATAAAATCTCCAAAAGGCCACGTAGTTCCTATGAGTATATTCCTATCTCACAGAATAAAACGGTCCTCACCAATAGTTCCTCACCAACTCTCCTCTCCTGATTCGAATTGAATGATTAAAACAATACAACTATTGGCTAGATAATTGAAAGCATTAAAAACGATTGGGAAAACTCGACAAAAAGGGAATTAATTAGATAATCTCAAGCAAATCCGTCAAAACGTAGGTTTCATCAAAATCCTAGATTAGGGTTCTAGCCTGACATGATAATTAATGAAAATACAGAATTAATAGATAAAAGCATGAAAATCAAACGCAGATGAAGCTCGGACTCCTCCGTTCTTCTGGCTTCCGCCCTCTGCCCTTGATCTCTCGTCTATGATAATCTTCTGTGTTCCTTCTTTTCCCAAGCCTCCAAAGATCTCCAGATTCTAATATTCCCCGATGATTAATTAGGGTCTTAAACCCTTATTTATAGCTCTGCACAGTCTCCAAATCGCATCCGTGTGAGTAGGTCGAGAACTGGCTTCAAAACGGCCCAAATCCGCGCGGAGCACACCAAAACCGCTAAGTGTGCCGCGGCTCACTTAATCTGTGCCGCGGCACATGGCGTCCAGGTTAAAACCTGGGCGCTGTGATTTTCTTCTGGGCCGCGGCTCACCTGGACTGTGCCGCGGCACAGAGTACAGTCTACTTTGTGCCCGCTGGTTGCCTTCCTGTGCCGCGGCCCACTTGCCTTGTGCCGCGGCCCACGGCCAAAATTCGCCGTTTTCGCCCGTTTCGCCTCGTTTTAGCTTCCGGACTCCAATCTCGTGACAAACATACAAAATTAAGGCATTAAAAGCTCATTTAAGCAAATTTACTCTCCAAAATAATACAAAATCATGATAAATAAGCGTATAAAAATACGCCTAACAAATACCCCCAAACTTAAGCCTTTGCTTGTTCTCAAGCAAAAAGAATTAAATTCAACAAAAGAATGTCGTGAATAATCGTGCAACTCATAGTGCTCAACCTAATCAATACTATCCTGAAATTCTCTCTGAAAAATACGAGTATCATAATAGCGAGCTACACTCAGAACACTGATTCTACAAAGTAACCAAGTTCAGTCCTAATTACTCGTTCATGAAGAAAATCCATCTCAAAGATTAACAAATGTGAATCAAATCGACCGTCAATATGAAAGGTTAAAATAAACGAGCTAGTTTGCCCCTTTCCACCGTCTAATGGCAAAATTTTCACGAGTTTCATCAAAAATAACCCTCGGACAGTATTCCCTTATAAATATGCTCAAGAAATTGATTCGAGTTGACCACTAGGTTCGGATCTCGGGATGTTTCATCGGGATAATCCTAGGGTGGAACTTCCATTCTCATGTATTGGGAAACCGTTTGACGTAAAAGACACTCATGGGGCACATGGATGCTTCTAGTTACTAAGTTCCCCTCCACAGCGGAGAAACAACTCGAATAGCTAATTCCCACATGTCCGAATCAAGGTCGCTGTTTTACGCGAGAGTAAACAATGGGTCACGCGAGTACCCCCGGTTACTAGGCTTCCCGTCTTCGGCACATGTGAAATTTCTAAATCACTAGTCTAATCAGGGTCGTCGTTTTACGCGAGAGTAAACAACGGGTCACGTGAATACCCCCGGTTACTAGACTTCCCATCATAGAACAAATATTATCTCGACTATTGGGAAAAACTGACCGACTCTAAACTCAATCTAAGTGCCAACACGACTTATGTAACTGGACGACTAGCTAACCCAAAAATGTAACCAAACGTATCGACAGTGATTTTAAAACAAGTATGTATCCTCTCTTATCCGCCAAGACCTCTACAATTACGAAAAAATTTCGGACCTAAATGAGGACTTAGCAGAAACAGAAATCACTGACTACAACCCGACTAAAACTCGACCGTTTTTTCAGAGAGAAAAACAGTGTCGTAACATCAGTATTACACAAATAGAAGCACGAAAAATTCACGAATAGAGTAAAATCAAGACAAGCAAGGCTATCGATAACTAAAAATAACAAAAAGTGCAACGAAATAAGTACAGCAATAAATGTAGCGACAGAAAGTAAACCCCCCCCCCCCAAACTTAGGACGTACATTGACCTCAATGGACAAAATATAATATGACATAGAATAAGAAGGTCAAGTACTCCCGTCCAGTCCTCTCACGAGCTGGTGCCGGCATCATCCGGCAAGCTTGCACGCTTCTCGACTACATCATGCGGAGTGTGAATAAATGAGCTTGCATCATCAAAGAGGAAGTTAAGTACAAGCTCTCAAGTTTAACATGATGTAAGGGTTGGGGAAAATGTAATTCGATAAAATGATTCGTTGCATATAATTTGAAAAGGCTTGGCTTACCAATTTTTTCATTGCTGCAATTTATCAAACACTTGATATGCACAAGTTAAAATGAAGAACAAGAATTTTGATGGTTAACTCCAAATCCCAAAAATAATAACACAGATAATAGCCATGAATAACGACAACTATCATCACCAATTCGTTCATAATTACCAATTCCATCACAATTAAATACCAAATTCCCCATATTCCAACTCCATTTTAGAGAAAACATTGAAGAACAACTAGCAATATATAACTTCAATTCTTTTCAAATCAAGTATCACTTATGATTAAGAAATCAAGAATTACCTGAAGAATTTGAGAAGGAGACTAAGAGAAAGGTATCGACTGACCTCATTGTGCGAAGGAAGCAAGGAAGGAATGGACCTTGCTGGCCGATCGACTGTATGAAGCATACCTGGGCATTCTTATATTGCGACGGGGGCCGCGGAACAACATAAGTGAGCCGCGGCCCAGAGTACAGTCGGCCTGGGACTTATTTGTAATACCGCCGGGTGCCGCGGCTCAGTTTAGGCGTTCCGCGGCTCAACGTGTTAGTATGTCGCGGCTCATTTGCCCCGTGCCGCGGCACAGAGTACAGTCTCCTGGGTGTTTCTTGAACATTTGGTGTGCCGCGGCTCAGGGAATGTGTGCCGCGGCTCAGTGACCTGGTGTGCCGCGGCTCAGTAAAATCGTGCCGCGGCACAGAGTACAGTTTGTTTGGCCATGTTTCATCTACTGGTGCGTGCCGCGGCTCACTTTTATTGTGTTGCGGCCCATCATTGAATCCCTCCCCTTGGGTGATTCCTGCACAGAATTTTTAAACGAAAACATCAAGACGAGAGGGATGGATGGATCAAAGAAAAATGACGACAAATAAAGACTCTAAAAATGTAAGAAAACAATAAAGATTCTACAACTAATACTCGGGTTGCCTCCCGAGAAGCGCTAAGTTTATAGTCTTCAGCCGGACTTTTCTCGCATTCATCCGGCGGTGGATAAGACGACACTCGTTTTCTGCGTGTCTATTGGATTTCCCAAGTATGCCTTCAACCGTTGTCCATTAACTTTGAATTTTCGGTCATCTTTTTGTACTTCCACCGCACCATGTGGGAACACTTGAACTACGGTGAACGGTCCCGACCATCGTGAACGCAATTTCCCGGGAAATAACTTTAAGCGAGAATTAAATAGCAACACCTCTTGTCCCAGGACAAACTCTCTCTGCGTGATGTGCTTATCATGCCAAGTCTTTGTCCGCTCCTTATAAAGTTTCGCATTTTCGTATGCGTCGTGGCGAATTTCCTCCAACTCGTTCAGCTGCAAACAGCGCTTTTCGCCAGCAGATTTCAGATCAAAGTTTAGTTTCTTTATCGCCCAGTAAGCACGATGTTCCATCTCTACGGGTAAATGGCAACCTTTCCCATAAATCAATCTGTAGGGTGACATTCCGATAGGTGTTTTATACGCAGTCCGGTACGCCCAAAGTGCATCATCGAGTTTAAACGACCAATATTTTCGAGACGAGCTGACCGTATTTTCTAGGATCCACTTCAGCTCTCGATTTGATATCTCGACTTGACCGCTCGTCTGAGGATGGTATACTGTAGCAACACGATGAGTGACTCCGTATTTTCTCAAAACCGCATCAAGAAATTTGTTGTCGAAGTGTGACCCACCATCACTGATAATAGCACGTGGAGTCCCAAAACGTGTGAAGATATATTGTTTTATAAACATGATTATGACATTGGACCTCTTCGTAGGAAGTGCCACCGCTTCAACCCATTTTGAGACATAATCTACGGCCACCAAAATATAGAGATTCTTATTTGATGGAGGAAATGGACCCATGAAGTCAATCCCCCATACATCGAACAATTCAACTTCAAGTATGGTGTTCAGCGGCATTTCGTGTCGTCTTGAGATGTTTCCCGTCCGTTGACACCGATCACACGCGGACACAAAGGAGTGAGCATCCTTGAATAAGGACGGCCAATAGAACCCCGATTGTAAGACCTTCGCCGCTGTTCTATTTCCACTAAAATGTCCACCGTAGGGTGATGCATGGCAATGGTTTAGCACACTATGGATTTCCTCATCCGGAATACATCTACGAATGATTTGATCGGGGCATCTCTTGAAAAGAAAAGGATCGTCCCACAAATAATACTTAGCATCCGAGATTAGCTTCTTCTTTTGATGGCGTGAGAGGTCATTTGGAATTGTTTTACTTGCCAAGTAGTTTACTAGATCAGCATACCAAGGCGCGTGTTTTGAACCCAACTTGTAGAGCTGCTCGTCGGGGAAGGTTTCCATGATTTGTGGCTGACTTTATCCCTTCTCAAAGGAACTCTCTAATCGTGAAAGGTGATCGGCTATAACATTTTCAGTCCCTTTATTGTCCCGAATCTCCAAGTTGAATTCTTGAAGGAGAAGCACCCACCGAATCAACCTTGATTTAGCATCCTTCTTCTCCAAAAGGTATTTTATTGCTGAATGATTGGTCCACACTATCACTTTCGTTCCCAGTAAATACGCCCGGAATTTATCAAATGCAAAGATCACCGCCAACAATTCCTTCTCCGTTGTGGCATAATTTCTTTGGGCGTCATCGAGTGTTCGGCTCGCATAGTATATGACAAGGGATACCTTCCCTCGTCTCTGCCCCAAAACAGCCCCAATGGCGAAGTCGCTTGCATCACACATTAACTCGAACGGAAGGTCCCAGTCCGGAGCGACTATCACCGGTGCCGTGCTTAGAGCTTTCTTCAATAAATCGAAACTTTCTTTACACGACTCGTCAAAAGTAAATGGAACATCCTTCATGAGTAGATTGCACAGCGGCTTCGTGATCTTCGAAAAATCCTTAATAAATCGGCGATAGAAACCGGCATGTCCCAAAAAGCTTCTAATCCTTTGACCGAAGTAGGCGGAGGCATCTTCTCAATTGTTTCAATTTTCGCTCGGTCGACTTCAATTCCATGTGAGGATATTCGATGGCCAAGCACAATGCCCTCCTGCACCATAAAATGACACTTCTCCCAGTTCAAGACCAAATTTGTCTCTTCGCATCTTCTCAAGACTTTCTGCAAATTTTTCAAACAAATGTCAAACGAATCTCCAAAAACAGAAAAATCATCCATAAAAATCTCAATACATTGCTCTACCATGTCAGAAAAAATAGCCATCATACACCTTTGAAAAGTAGCCGGCGCATTACATAATCTAAAAGGCATGCGCCTATAAGCGAAAATGCCGTAAGGACATGTAAACGTCATTTTCTCTTGGTCTTCGGGGGCTATATAAATCTGATTATACCCCGAGTAACCATCGAGAAAGCAATAGAAATCGTGTCCGGCTAATCTATCTAACATCTGATCGATAAAAGGTAAGGGGAAATGATCTTTTCTAGTGGCCTTATTTAATTTCCTATAATCTATGCACATACACCACCCCGTGACAATCCTAGTGGGAATTAATTCATTATTATCATTTTGAACAACCGTTATCCCACCCTTTTCCGACACAACTTGGACCGGACTTACCCACTTGCTATCAGAAATCGGAAAGATCATACCTGCGTCGAGGAGTTTTAAAACCTCGACTTTTACCACCTCCTTCATGTTTGGATTCAACCGGCGTTGATGCTCCACGGATGGTTTGTAGTCTTCCTCCATCAAAATCTTGTGCATGCAAATTGACGGGCTGATCCGCTTAATGTCTGCAATAGACCATCCAAGAGCATATTTGTACTCCCTCAAAACTATTAATAATTTCGCCTCTTGATCCCCCGCTAATGTGGCCGAAAGAATAACTGGAAGGGAGTCGTCGGGCCCCAAAAATGCATATTTTAAATGAGGCGGCAGCTTCTTGAGTTCCAACTTTGGAGGTTTTTCGATCGATGGGGCTGGTCGAGTTAGTGAACTTCCGAGCTCCTCGAATGGTTTACGAATGAAAATTGGCGGGGAAGCATCCATGTGGCGTACGTAGGCTGCATGCTCTGCATTTAGTTCGAAAACAGCCCCAATCAAAACGGATTCCAATGGATCGGGTGGATAATTATCTCGAAAGGTTCTACTCACGCACGAGTCAATGACGTCAACTTGGAAACAATTTTCAGCGTCATTCGGATATTTTACGGATCGAAAGATATTGAACGTTACTTGCTCCTCTTGAACACGTAGAGTCAGCTTCCCCTTTTCCACATCGATCAAAGTTCAGTCGGTCGCCAAGAATGGTCTTCCCAAGATAATTGGGATATCTTGATCTTCCTCCATGTCGAGCACAATAAAATCCACTGGAAAGATAAATTTGTCAACCTTTACTAACACGTCCTCTATTACTCCCCTAGGATATTTGATGGACCTATCGGCCAATTATAAGGCTCTTTCAAAAGACGAATTTCCAATGATGCAAGGGATGGTAAAACTTCCCGGATCTCTCAATTTAGGTGGGAGCTTCTTTTGTAAAATAGCGCTGCACTCCTCCGTTAATGCGACCGTCTCATATTCCTCGAGCTTTCTTTTGTTTGACAAGACTTCTTTCATGAATTTTACATAACTCGGCATTTGTTCCAACGCGTTGGCAAATGGAATGTTTATGTGCAATTTCTTGAAGACGTCGAGGAACTTTGAAAATTGCTTGTCTAGTTTTTGCTTTTGGAAACGCTGTGGGAATGGGATTTGAGGAGTGGGCTGAGTAGTCGATACTTCCTTTGGCTTGGGCGCCTCATCCTTTTCCTTCTCACTTTGCTCGATCGGCTGCTCTTTGTTATTGATAGGCTGCCCTTTCAACTCCATTCCGCTTCGTAATTCGATTGCTTGCACGTTTTCCTTGGGTTTCATTTCGGTTGTGCTGGGCAATGCACCTTGAGACTGAGAGGACAATAGATTAGCAATCTGTCCCATTTGTGTTTCTAGGTTTCGTATGGAGGTAGAATGATTTTGGAGGGTCGTTTCGGTGCGGGTCATGAATTGGCTCGTGTTAGCCGCCAATTGAGCAAGAGCATCTTCCAATGATACCTTTGGTGATAGAGGGGGCTGCTGTGGGGGCTGCGCGAAGTGAGCTTGTGGAGGTTTTAAAGCTTGCCCGTTCCTCCACGAAAAATTTTGTTAATTTCGCCACCCTTGATTATAGGTGCTGGGGTAAGAATTATTTTGTCGATTTCCGTTTCCCACGAATTGAGCTTGCTCCATTGGATGTTGCTCGAACGGGTTTCCGACTTGGCATTCCGCGCTAGGTGAGATCCGTTACACCAATTGCAAGACTCAATGGTAACGGGGGAAGGAGCATGCGAAAATGCTTGAAGCTGCTGAGTCAAGGCGGCGACTTGAGCTGACAATGTTGAGATTGGATCATTATTTGAAATTTCCATGACTCGCTTTGGAGTTACTCTTTCAGATGGCCATTGATATGCATTTGCGGCCATAGCTTCCAACAACGAGTGTGCCTCGGCCATAGTCTTTCCCATCAAAGCTCCACCGGCGGCTGCATCCACGAGAGTGCGTGTAGAGGCACTCAATCCATTGTAGAACGTCTGAATTTGAAGCCAGTCTGGAAGGCCGTGATGTGGGCATCTCCGTAACAAATCTTTGTATCGCTCCCACGCCTCGTGGAGCGATTCCATATCATACTGACCAAAGGTGGTGATCTCGTTTCTCAATCTCGCCGTCTTAGAAGGTGGGAAGAATTTAGCAAGGAAGGCTTGCGCTAACTCTGCCCATGTTGTGATCGACCCCGGCGGTAAGGAATTTAGCCAAAATTTCGCTTTATCCCTCAAAGAGAAAGGGAAAAGCCGTAATCGGATAGCATCGTCGGTGACACCATTGTTCTTGAACGTGTCACAAATCTCATGAAAAGAAGCAATATGTGCGTTGGGATCATCATTCGGCAATCTACAGAATTGGCTCGCCTGCACCATCTGAATAATAGCAGGCTTGATTTCGAAATTGTTCGCCTGGATAGTGGGGCGCCGAATCCCCGAAAAGTTTGCGTTGATCTGCGGCATAGCATAATCTCGAAGTGCCATTTCCGGTTGAGCTTGCTGCACAATATTATTTCCTCCTTGAATTTCGATATTTTCGGCCATGGTCACCGTCGTTTGTAACTCTCGTTTCTCCTTCTTGTTCCTTCGAAGAGTGCGCTCGAGTTCGGTATCCAAATGTAACAGCCCAAAAACAGTGGCTATTACAGTGTCGTGGACCCCTACAGGGACCCACCAGGCGATATCACAATATACATTTAAAATCTGATAACGTGGCACCGTACCACAACATTTATCAAAACCCCGGTGTGGAGCATGAGTTATTCATATCTTTAAATACGGGCAAACAAACACAGGATCCAAATTCGCATGCACCATATGACGATGGGCAGTACCTAACAAATCTTAGTACATTCATCCGACACAAAATAAAAATGAAAGTCACAATAAAACATAACCGAACAACCAAAATACTCGGGGCCCCCAAAATAGCATACATCAGAATCCTCCGTCGCCATTGTGCTCCTCCTGTGCCTTGCCCTTTCCTCTCCCTGAAATACAAGTATTTCGCCCCAAACCACAGGGTCAGCTATACATGATAATAATTCTCATGACATTATACAATTCATATATACTGATCTCAAAGAAATCCACCGACTACTGAATATACCCCGAAGGCGTATAAACAATCAGTCCCAACTGTCGAACATAACCAAATATATGAACGACCATATACTATGGCTCAAGACGGACGTCACAGTACGCCCGATCCGGAAATGTGTCCGTGCACATGTCCACCCCGTATACGGAATCCAGAATATACGTGGGACGATGTACCTAATTAGCCTCACGAACTACGTCTCGTGTACACGATCTAAATGCAGAAAATCTCCACGCATGATCATCAAGTGCCCGGCTAAAAATCCTACACATAACCAATCGGCGCGCAGATATGACTCCAGAGATGTCACGATACAACATGACAACGAAACTCAACGAATTACACTTTTACTAAGGAATCGAACAACTCACCGAAGTGTCAACACTCAACAATATCAAGGGTCCAAAAGTAACGAACTTGGGAATACAATCCCACGATGAAAACGGGACATCATTAAGAACAACTTCAAGTCACAAGACACAAGTTTATAGGTGTTTCATATACACGAAATGCATAATCATCATAAGAATCCACACATCATTATAACCAAGCAAGATAACTTGCCTCAATTCCGTGGATGAATAATCCTTGTTTGAATGGTCAAACGAACGGTATCCTCGTCTAACAATACTCACGTGAACAAGCACCTTGAATGAAATGTAATTCATTCAACAACACATTTGTACGATAATGGTATTATTACATAAATAATATTCGTAATTTTACTTGGATAAATCAATCATCTTATTGATCATTTTAATGTTCTTATTACAAATCATTGTATGTTTATCATGTTCGTTCACATATTCTAACCTTAATGTCAAATACTTGATGTCTAGTTTATCATCAATGTAATATCGTGAAAATATCTTTTCAAATCATCGACACTTCCAATTACGATATAAGTCTGTGTTTAATTACGTTCTTCATTATTTTACCAACGATTACATTCAAAACTTGATTACTATATGAAACATAAGTTTAAGTTTTTAGTGAATTAAGAACATCATCTTAATTTACGTTTCTTAATACGCCCGGATTAATGAAATGGAATTCGCTACTCATCTACCGCATTTGTATCATCATATTCAACACAATCCTCTTAAGAACATTATCAATCTATTAATGTAGTGATTAACACCCTTTAATGAAATCGATAAATTCGAACATATGAAGATTACAACTTCCTTCTATCAACATTCATTGATTTACTTTGAAGAATTTATTAAATGCCTAGTTATATCATTGGATACTTGAAATTTTGGAAGTAACTTCAACCCATCTAGCGAAGATCATCTTCAAAGGGTTAATATAATCTTTTCAACAATTTTATTACAAAGGTTTTAGAGGCCAAAAATCATGGTTCCATACTACCTTCAAGAATCAATAGAATGTTCAAGACAATTTTAACATTTCTCACTTTTAATCATTAAGGATATCATCCCTAACATGTTCCTAGTGTTGAGACTATAATTAACTTCCAATTATCATGTTATACATCAGGTTTTAAGTATATCATTATCAACACAATCACATTATGAAGTTATTTACAACAAGAAGTAACACTAATACCTTCAATGTTAATCTTCACTTAGTTTGAGCATGATTCAATTAACTTATCATGTTTGCACTAGTTTAAACTAACATTATGTGAAGTATTTATCTACTAACATTATCATAAGCATGGAATTGATATGAGTTAAAGAAAGACCAACCTTAAAATGAAGAACAACACCAACACGTATCCCTTCAATCTCTAGCTTCTCCAAGTCACCAGGCTTAGAAACGAAGTTGGAAGGGAAAGGAATCGTTCCTCAGTTGGGAGATTGAAAAAGGTCGAGTAGGAAGTGAATGGCAAGTCATACTTTTATAATCTGAACTTGACATTACGTACGTTAACGAACGTGGTTAACGTACGTTATAGCCTTTACGTACGTAATCTTATGATCATTACGTACGTAACCAATTTCATCAAATCTCCCTGCCTCAAAACACGCAATTCGTTACGTACGTAACTATGTAGCTATTACGTACGTAATAGCCGTTGACTTGGCTGTCGCGATCGACTCCCGACCACCTACCCCTGCTCGGCCCCACCCGCCGAAAGGCGGACTGCTGGAGGATCTTCCGCATTACGTACGTTAACGTATTGATGTTACGTACGTAAGGCGACATACATAGCGTACGTTATGAAGACAGGTTAACGTACGTTAAGTACTATAACAAGCATAAATGGAATTCTCCCAATATCACCCAACAACTAATATAGTATGAATGACCATGAATCCAACTTAACATAATTCGTCGATACTTGCTACAACATCACAGATATGGTGCGAAAACACTTAACTTAAATCATGAAATACAATATTAAAGGTGAGGGTATTACATACTCCCCCCCTTAAAAGGAGTTTCGTCCCCGAAACTAAGGGGTAAACAGTTTGGGGTATTTCTCTCGCATGCTATCTTCGGTCTCCCACATAGCTTCCTCGACTCCATGTCTCGACCACTGAATTTTTAATAAGGGAATCGTCTTGTTCCTCAGCTGTTTAATTCTTCTCTCGAGTATCTGCACAGGCCGTTCTTCATACGAATGGTCGTCGGCTATTTCGACCTCGTCGAATTGAATAACGTGACTTGGATCAGCAACATACTTCCTTAATTGAGATACATGGAATACGTTGTGAATCCGGCTCAAAGCTGGTGGTAATGCTAAACGATAGGCTAGGTCGCCTACTCATTTCAGGATCTCAAACGGACCAATGTACCTTGGGCTCAATTTGCCTCTCTTCCCGAATCGGAAAACACCTCTAGTAGGAGATACTTTGACTAGTACATGGTCAACAACCTCAAACTCGAATGGTCGTCGACGATTATCTGAATATGATTTCTGGAGGCTTTGGGCCATTAATAGACGGCTCTTGATCAGGGAAATCTTCTTGCGGGATGCCAATAACATATCAGTTTCCGTACCAATAGATTCAGACAATTTGTCCCAGCACAAAGGGGACCTACAACGACGACCATACAATGCTTCATAAGGTGCCATCATGATCGAGGCGTGCCAGCTATTATTGTATGTGAATTCTACCAACGGCAGTTGGGCTTCCCAGTCAGGCTTCCAATCGAGAGCACATGCCCTCAACATATCCTCTAGAGTTTGAATTGTCCTCTCAGACTGACCTTCGGTCTGAGGATGAAAAGCCGTACTGAAGTTCAAATGTGTACCCATAGCACGATGAACTGCCTTCCAGAAGTGCGACACGAACCGTCCGTCCTGATCTGATACAATACTCTTAGGGGTGCCATGCAGTCTCACAATCTCTTTGATGAATAATTGGGCCAATCTCTCAGGGGCCCAAGTATCCTTGATCTCCAAGAAGTGGGCTGATTTAGTCAATCGATCCACAACCACCCAAATCGTAATCATGCCTCGACGGCTCGTCGGCAAACTAGTAATAAAGTCCATCGATATGTCTTCCCACTTCCACTCAGGAATCGGAAGCGGTTTCATCATGCCAGCTGGTCGTTGATGCTCAATCTTGACCTGCTGACAGGTCAAACATTTCGAAACGAATTCGGCAACCTCCCGTTTCATGTTACCCCACCAATAACACGGCTTCAAATCCTTATACATTTTGTTTGATCCCGGGTGTATGGAATACGGGGTAGCATGAGCCTCCTTCAGAATAGTATTCCTCAACTCTTCGTCTGCTGGTACACACACTCGATTTTTAAAGCGTAACAGTCCATCCTCGTGAACCACAAATCCAGGGGCCTTCCCCTGATTGATTTCTCCTCGAATTCTGGATAAGAATGGGTCCGTCATCTGTTTCGTCCTGATCGTCTCATCAATGGATGGTGAAATCTCAAGCATGCACAGTTGTCCCTGAATGCGTTGTATCAGGACCTCAATCTGGTATCATGAACTCTAATTGCAACTCCTGCGGGCGCCAAACGAGCTAGTATCTGCTCCTGCACCGTCCTGCAGCTCAAGGCATCGGCAACCACGTTTGCCTTGCACGGATGATAAAGGATCTCGATATCATAGTCTTTGATTAGCTCTAACCACCTCCTTTGTCTCATATTCAACTCCTTCAGGTAAAAATATACTTGAGGCTCTTGTGGTCCGTAAAAATCGCAGGCAACTCCATACAGATAGTGGCGCCTGATTTTTAAAGCAAACACTACGGCTGCTAACTCCAAGTCATGAGTCGGGTAGTTGACCTCGTAAGGACGCAACTGTCTGGACGCATAGGCGATCACTTTCCCGTCCTGCATTAACACGCAGCCAAGGCCCTGCCTCGATGCATCGCTATATACCACGAATCCTTCCGTTCCTCTAGGTAGTACTAAAACAGGTGCTGAAATTAATCGACCTTTGAGTTCACCAAAACTTTGCTGACATGATTCCGACCACAAGTACTTCTTATCTTTTCTCAACAGATTAGTCATCGGTTGAGAAATTTTGGAAAATCCTTCCACGAATCGTCTGTAATAGCCTGCTAGACCCAGAAAACTACGAACTTCCTTCACGTTCTTCGGGGGTAGCTTGACCTCGGATAGCTTCCGTCTTACGTGGGTCTACTCTTACTCCCTCTGCTGATATCACATGACCCGGAAAAATAACTTGGACATCCAGAATTCACACTTAGAAAATTTTCCATAGAGTTGTTCTCGCCTTAATGCGTCGAGAACACGGCGGAGGTGACACTCATGCTCCTCATGATCACGAGTAGACCAAGATGTCGTCCAATAAAAGCGACTACAAAACGATCCGGATAATTAATAAAACCCGATTCATCAATTCCATGAATCTGCAGGTGCATTAGTCAATCCAAATGGCATGACAACGAACTCATAATGCCCATAGCGAGTGCGAAAAGTTGTCTTCGGGACGTCGACTCTCGAATCCGCAATTGGTGGTACCGGACCTCAAGTCGATCTTGGAAAATACGGCTCCTTGGAGCTGATCCAATAGATCATCGATGCGAGGTAAAGGATATTTGTTCTTAATTGTTACCTTGTTCACTCCGGTAATCAATACACAAACGCAAATGATCCGTCCTTCTTCCGTCACGAATAACACCGGCGCTCCCAAGGGGATGCACTTTGGGCCGAACATATCCTTTCTCGCTTAATTCTTCGAGTTGTCTTTTCAACTCCTGCATCTCGATCGGGGCCATACGATATGGTGCTTTCGAAAGCGGGACGTCCCTGGCTCCAACTCAATGGTGAATTCTACCTCTCATTGTGGGGGTATTCCTGGAAGCTCGTCTGGAAATACATCTGGATAATCTCGAACTACTGGAATATCAATCAATTTGGTATGCAGTCATTTGTCTTAGTCATGTAACACCAATAACCAATGCATCCCTGGTTCAGTAATCTCATAGCCTTCATAGCGCTGATGACTCTCCCAGAATGATTGGGATTATCACCCCGAAAAAATACACTCGACGCCATCATCCGATGTGACAGTCACCATTCGCTTACGGACGCTAAGCACGGCATCGTGACGATCCATCCAGTCGATACCCAAGATTACATCATCTTTAGGTAAATCAACCACAATCAAGTCGGACAACCACTCACGGTTGTTCATGCTAATCGGACAGTTCTGTACTTCACGACTCCCAATAATTCTTCTACCATCAGGTAGACCAATTACATAAGGTTCACAATCGGTAACACGATTCAAATGCAAACGACTCAACAAGAACTAGACAAAAAGGAGTGTGAAGCACCAGTATCAAGAAGAACACAAACGGGCTGAGAGTGGATCTCGAGAGTACCTGCAATCATGCTGGCTTCGGGATCATCGACTTTCTTCATCTCGTAGACTCTGGGTTTTGCAACCCCGGAAGCAGGTGTACCAACTTGATTTCCACGGCCCATCCCTTTGTTCGCCCCGGTAGTCTGGTAAGAAGCGGATGGAGGAGCACGTTCCTAAACAGATCTTTGGAGCAAGAGATGCTCTGGAGCACGCCGAGTCCACCCGGCAATAGCGAGCACGATTATCGTTCTTCCCGCAAGTGTGACAGTAACGGCCGGCCGGACACTTGGAGCTGATATGCCCTGGTCCCCACGGTTATAACACACGACAGGTGAGTGATTGCCCGAGAGTGCGTTCTGCCGGTTTCGGTGCCATAGGTGGCCGCTCGGAAGGATTTAGTACAGTGGGGTTTCTTGAATACCCCGGTTACTTTCTCCTTGGGTGCAGTTCTGGATCTCTTGTTGGAAAGCGAGGTGCTTCTTAGAAATCTCCTTCGCAGTAAGTTCATACTCCAAAGCCTTCTCAATAAACTCCGTAAGGTCGCATGCTGGTGATTGAGTAATTGCATCCTCATTCGGGGTTTAAGCCTATTGAGGAAATATTTGATCTTATCAGCTTCCGAACGGACAACTGACGTAGCAAAAGGGAGAAGTGCTTGGAATTTTTCGGCAATCGCTAACACATCCTCGTCTTCCGATGGGTCGGGGTTTAGTAATTCGGACAGTTTGGCTTCACGGAGGGGTGCAGGATAGTAACGATCTAGCATAAGATTCTTGAATTCCTCCCAAGTACTCGCGCCTTCGGCAGGCCTCACAGAAAGCCACCAAGTATGGGCACTCTTACTAAGGTAGTAGGCTGCCACAGCAACTCGATTTTCCTTTGGGCACTCCACCATCTCGAACAGTTTCTCGAAATGCTCTATCCAGTGTACAATGTCGGCAGGCTCAGATGAGACTTAAAAAGTCGGAGGTCGCTGACGTGATATGTCACAAATAATCCGGCTCACGATCCCGCCAGGCACCAGAGGCGGAGGCTGCTGTCCCTGCTGTTGACCAGTAGTATTCCTGTGCATAGTTTCCATCAGCTGACCCATTTGGGTCATTTGGGCCATTATGCCCTGCATCGCGGTGTAAGGATCGACACGTGCATTCTCTCCGGTGTGGTGTGATTGGTCCCTAGAAGGCGAATCACTGCCTGCGGAACTCTGTTCCACATTCGCGCGTCTGTTAGCTCGTGGTATCCGAATTCGGCCTCTTCCGCGGCCTCGTCCCCCTCTGCCACGGCCTCTCAGGTTCCTTTCCATACTGAAAGAATCAAGTCACAAATCTGATTCGATTTATCAATCATAATTCATGCTAAGTTAATAGCAACAGGGAATTTCCTATCCAACAAAGCAGTTGTAACGAATCACTGGTACTACAAGTGTTACACACTCAATATCATATCAACATTAAGTCGAAACAATTCCAATCACATAATTAATTTAGGTTCTCCTCAAACAGATGAATTTTGCCTCATGGTAGCAAGATGCCAAGATAAGTAAGGAGACCAATACATCGTCAATATCATGCCATTAATCAAATTATGGTTCATGAAAACATACCGTATTCGACGGGTCAGGCGCTTGCACAGGTTACACGTGGCACGAAGGTTTCTTGATGCTATTTCGATTCTACAATGACTCGAAATAAAAACACACTCTCCAATACCATCTTCTGTAACAGCCCAAAAACAGTGGCTATTACAGTGCCGTGGACCCCTACTGGGACCCACCAGGCGAGATCACAATATACATTTAAAATCTGACAACGTGGCACCGTACCACAACATTTATCAAAACCCCGGTGTGGAGCATGAGTTATTCATATCTTTAAATACGGGCAAACAAACACAGGATCCAAATTCGGTACACACCATATGACGATGGGCAGTACCTAACAAATCTTAGTACATTCATCCGACACAAAATAAAAATGAAAGTCACAATAAAACATAACCGAACAACCAAAAGACTCGGGGCCCCCGAAATAGCATACATCATAATCCTCCGTCGCCATTGTGCTCCTCCTGTGCCTTGCCCTTTCCTCGCCCTGAAATACTAGTATTTCGCCCCAAACCACAGGGTCAGCTATACATGATAATAATTCTCATGACATTATACAATTCATATATACTGATCTCAAAGAAATCCACCGACTACTGAATATACCCCGAAGGCGTATAAACAATCAGTCCCAACTGTCGAACATAACCAAATATACGAACGACCATATACTATGGCTCAATACGGACGTCACAGTACGCCCGATCCGGAAATGTGTCCGTGCACATGTCCACCCCGTATACGGAATCCAGAATATACGTGGGACGATGTACCTAATTAGCCTCACGAACTACGTCTCGTGTACACGATCTAAATGCAGAAAATCTCCACGCATGATCATCAAGTGCCCGGCTAAAAATCCTACACATAACCAATCGGCGCGCAGATATGACTCCAGAGATGTCACGATACAACATGACAACGAAACTCAACGAATTACACTTTTACTAAGGAATCGAACAACTCACCGAAGTGTCAACACTCAACAATATCAAGGGTCCAAAAGTAACGAACTTGGGAATACAATCCCACGATGAAAACGGGACATCATTAAGAACAACTTCAAGTCACAAGACACAAGTTTATAGGTGTTTCATATACACGAAATGCATAATCATCATAAGAATCCACACATCATTATAACCAAGCAAGATAACTTGCCTCAATTCCGTGGATGAATAATCCTTGTTTGAATGGTCAAACGAACGGTATCCTCGTCTAACAATACTCACGTGAACAAGCACCTTGAATGAAATGTAATTCATTCAACAACACATTGTACGATAATGGTATTATTACATAAATAATATTCGTAATTTTACTTGGATAAATCAATCATCTTATTGATCATTTTAATGTTCTTATTACAAATCATTGTATGTTTATCATGTTCGTTCACATATTCTAACCTTAATGTCAAATACTTGATGTCTAGTTTATCATCAATGTAATATCGTGAAAATATCTTTTCAAATCATCGACACTTCCAATTACGATATAAGTTTGTGTTTAATTACGTTCTTCATTATTTTACCAACGATTACATTCAAAACTTGATTACTATATGAAACATAAGTTTAAGTTTTTAGTGAATTAAGAACATCATCTTAATTTACGTTTCTTAATACGCCCGGATTAATGAAATGGAATTCGGCTACTCATCTACCGCATTTGTATCATCATATTCAACACAATCCTCTTAAGAACATTATCAATCTATTAATGTAGTGATTAACACCCTTTAATGAAATCGATAAATTCGAACATATGAAGATTACAACTTCCTTCTATCAACATTCATTGATTTACTTTGAAGAATTTATTAAAAGCCTAGTTATATCATTGGATACTTGAAATTTTGGAAGTAACTTCAACCCATCTAGCGAAGATCATCTTCAAAGGGTTAATATAATCTTTTCAACAATTTTATTACAAAGGTTTTAGAGGCCAAAAATCATGGTTCCATACTACCTTCAAGAATCAATAGAATGTTCAAGACAATTTTAACATTTCTCACTTTTAATCATTAAGGATATCATCCCTAACATGTTCCTAGTGTTGAGACTATAATTAACTTCCAATTATCATGTTATACATCAGGTTTTAAGTATATCATTATCAACACAATCACATTATGAAGTTATTTACAACAAGAAGTAACACTAATACCTTCAATGTTAATCTTCACTTAGTTTGAGCATGATTCAATTAACTTATCATGTTTGCACTAGTTTAAACTAACATTATGTGAAGTATTTATCTACTAACATCATCATAAGCATGGAATTAGTGAATGGCAAGTAGGAAGTGAATGGCAAGTCATACTTTTATAATCTGAACTTGACATTACGTACGTTAACGAACGTGGTTAACGTACGTTATAGCCTTTACGTACGTAATCTTATGATCATTACGTACGTAACCAATTTCATCAAATCTCCCTGCCTCAAAACACGCAATTCGTTACGTACGTAACTATGTAGCTATTACGTACATAATAGCCGTTGACTTGGCTGTCGCGATCGACTCCCGACCACCTACCCCTGCTCGGCCCCACCCGCCGAAAGGCGGACTGCTGGAGGATCTTCCGCATTACGTACGTTAACGTATTGATGTTACGTACGTAAGGCGACATACATAGCGTACGTTATGAAGACAGGTTAACGTACGTTAAGTACTATAACAAGCATAAATGGAATTCTTCCAATATCACCCAACAACTAATATAGTATGAATGACCATGAATCCAACTTAACATACTTCGTCGATACTTGCTACAACATCACAGATATGGTGCGAAAACACTTAACTTAAATCATGAAATACAATATTAAAGGTGAGGGTATTACATACTCCCCCCCTTAAAAGGAGTTTCGTCCCCGAAACTAAGGGGTAAACAGTTTGGGGTATTTCTCTCGCATGCTATCTTCGGTCTCCCACATAGCTTCCTCGACTCCATGTCTCGACCACTGAATTTTTAATAAGGGAATCGTCTTGTTCCTCAGCTGTTTAATTCTTCTATCGAGTATCTGCACAGGCCGTTCTTCATACGAATGGTCGTCGGCTATTTCGACCTCGTCGAATTGAATAACGTGACTTGGATCAGCAACATACTTCCTTAATTGAGATACATGGAATACGTTGTGAATCCGGCTCAAAGCTGGTGGTAATGCTAAACGATAGGCTAGGTCGCCTACTCATTTCAGAATCTCAAACGGACCAATGTACCTTGGGCTCAATTTGCCTCTCTTCCCGAATCGGAAAACACCTCTAGTAGGAGATACTTTGACTAGTACATGGTCACCAACCTCAAACTCGAGTGGTCGTCGACGATTATCTGCATATGATTTCTGGCGGCTTTGGGCCATTAATAGACGGCTCTTGATCAGGGAAATCTTCTCGCGGGCTGCCAATAACATATCAGGTTCCGTACCAATAGATTCAGACAATTCGTCCCAGCACAAAGGGGACCTACAACGACGACCATACAATGCTTCATAAGGTGCCATCATGATCGAGGCGTGCCAGCTATTATTGTATGTGAATTCTACCAACGGTTGGGCTTCCCATCAAGCTTCCAATCGAGAGCACATGCCCTCAACATATCCTCTAGAGTTTGAATTGTCCTCTCGGATCGACCGTCGGTCTGAGGATGAAAAGCCGATCTTGAAGTTCAAATGTGTACCCATAGCACGATGAACCGCCTTCCAGAAGTGCGACATGAACCGTCCGTCCTGATCTGATACAATACTCTTAGGGGTGCCATGCAGTCTCACAATCTCTTTGATGAATAATTGGGCCAATCTCTCAGGGCCCCAAGTATCCTTGATCTCCAAGAAGTGGGCTGATTTAGTCAATCGATCCACAACCACCTAAATCGTATTCATGCCTCGACGGCTCGTCGGCAAACTAGTAATAAAGTCCATCGATATGTCTTCCCACTTCCACTCAGGAATCGGAAGCAGTTTCATCATGCCAGCTGGTCGTTGATGCTCAATCTTGACCTGCTGACAGGTCAAACATTTCGAAACGAATTCGGCAACCTCCCGTTTCATGTTACCCCACCAATAACACGGCTTCAAATCCTTATACATTTTGTTTGATCCCGGGTGTATGGAATACGGGGTAGCATGAGCCTCCTTCAGAATAGTATTCCTCAACTCTTCGTCTGCTGGTACACACACTCGATTTTTAAAGCATAACAGTCCATCCTCGTGAACCACAAATCCAGGGGCCTTCCCCTGATTGATTTCTCCTCGAATTCTGGATAAGAATGGGTCCGTCATCTGTTTCGTCCTGATCGTCTCATCAATGGATGGTGAAATCTCAAGCATGCACAGTTGTCCCTGAATGCGTTGTATCCAGACCTCAATCTCTGGTCTCATGAACTCTAATTGCAACTCCCTCTGGGCAGTCAAACGAGCTAGTATCTGCTCCTGCACCGTCCTGCAGCTCAAGGCATCGGCAACCACGTTTGCCTTGCCTGTATGATAAAGGATCTCGATATCATAGTCTTTGATTAGCTCTAACCACATCCTTTGTCTCATATTCAACTCCTTCTGGGTAAAAATATACTTCAGGCTCTTGTGGTCCGTAAAAATCTGGCAGGCAACTCCATACAGATAGTGGCGCCAGATTTTTAAAGCAAACACTACGGCTGCTAACTCCAAGTCATGAGTCGGGTAGTTGACCTCGTAAGGACGCAACTGTCTGGACGCATAGGCGATCACTTTCCCGTCCTGCATTAACACGCAGCCAAGGCCCTGCCTCGATGCATCGCTATATACCACGAATCCTTCCGTTCCTCTAGGTAGTACTAAAACAGGTGCTGAAATTAATCGACCTTTGAGTTCATCAAAACTTTGCTGACATGATTCCGACCACAAGTACCTCTTATCTTTTCTCAACAGATTAGTCATCGGTTGAGAAATTTTGGAAAATCCTTCCACGAATTGTCTGTAATAGCCTGCTAGACCCAGAAAACTACGAACTTCCTTCACGTTCTTCGGGGGTAGCCAGCCTCGGATAGCTTCCGTCTTTTGTGTGTCTACTCTTACTCCCTCTGCTGATATCACATGACCCAGAAAAATAACTTCAGACATCCAGAATTCACACTTAGAAAATTTTCCATAGAGTTGTTCTCGCCTTAATGCGTCGAGAACCTGGCGGAGGTGACACTCATGCTCCTCATGATCACGAGAGTAGACCAAGATGTCGTCAATAAAAACGACTACAAAACGATCCAGATAATTAATAAAAACCCGATTCATCAATTCCATGAATACTGCAGGTGCATTAGTCAATCCAAATGGCATGACAACGAACTCATAATGCCCATAGCGAGTGCGAAAAGCTGTCTTCGGGACGTCAGACTCTCGAATCCGCAATTGGTGGTACCCGGACCTCAAGTCGATCTTGGAAAATACAATGCTCCTTGGAGCTGATCCAATAGATCATCGATGCGAGGTAAAGGATATTTGTTCTTAATTGTTACCTTGTTCAGCTCCCGGTAATCAATACACAAACGCAGCGATCCATCCTTCTTCCGTACGAATAACACCGGCGCTCCCCAAGGGGATGCACTGGGCCGAACATATCCTTTCTCAGTTAATTCTTCGAGTTGTCTTTTCAACTCCTGCATCTCAGTCGGCGCCATACGATATGGTGCTTTCGAAAGCGGGGACGTCCCTGGCTCCAACTCAATGGTGAATTCTACCTCTCGTTGTGGGGGTATTCCTGGAAGCTCGTCTGGAAATACATCTGGATAATCTCGAACTACTGGAATATCAATCAATTTGACTGGCCGGTCAGCTGTCTTAGTCATGTAACACCAATAACCAATGCATCCCTGGTTCAGTAATCTCATAGCCTTCATAGCGCTGATGACTCTCCCAGAATGATTGGGATTATCACCCCGAAAAATACACTCGACGCCATCATCCGATGTGACAGTCACCATTCGCTTATGGACGCTAAGCACGGCATCGTGACGATCCATCCAGTCGATACCCAAGATTACATCATCTTTAGGTAAATCAACCACAATCAAGTCGGACAACCACTCACGGTTGTTCATGCTAATCTGACATTTCTTTACTTCACTACTCCAAATAATTATTATACCATCAGGTAGACAAATTACATAAGGTTCACAATCGGTAACACGATTCAAATGCAAACGACTCAACAAGAACTAGACAAAAAGGAGTGTGAAGCACCAGTATCAAGAAGAACACAAACGGCCGAGAGTGGATCTCGAGAGTACCTGCAATCATGCGGCCGGGATCATCGGCTTTCTTCATCTCGTAGACTCTGGGTTTTGCAACCCCTAAGGTGTGTACCAACTTGATTTCCACGGCCCATCCCTTTGTTCGCCTTAGTCCGGTAAGAAGCGGATGGAGGAGCACGTTCCTAAACAAGATCAGATCTGGAGCAAGAGATGCTACCGAGCACGCCCGAGTCCACCCGCAATAGCGAGCACGATGATCGTTCTTCCCGCAAGTGTGACAGTAACGGCCGGCCGGACACTTGGAGCTGATATGCCCTGGTCCCCACGGTTATAACACACGGCAGTGAGCTGATTGCCCGAGAGTGCGTTCTGCCGGTTTCGGTGCCATAGGTGGCCGCTCGGAAGGATTTGGTACAGTGGGGTTTCTTGAATACCCCGATTGCTGTCTCCTTGGGTGCAGTTCCTGGATCTCTTGTTGGAAAACGAGGTCGCTTCTTAGAAATCTCCTTCGCGGTAAGTTCATACTCCAAAGCCTTCTCAATAAACTCCGGTAAGGTCGCATGCTGGTGATTGAGTAATTGCATCCTTATTCGGGGTTTAAGCCTCTTGAGGAAATATTTGATCTTATCGGCTTCCGAACGGACAACCGACGTAGCAAAAGGGAGAAGTGCTTGGAATATTTCGGCAATCGCTAACACATCCTCGTCTTCCGATGGGTCGGGGTTTAGTAATTCGGACAGTTTGGCTTCACGGAGGGGTGCAGGATAGTAACGATCTAGCATAAGATTCTTGAATTCCTCCCAAGTACTCGCGCCTTCGGCAGGCCTCACAGAAAGCCACCAAGTATGGGCACTCTTACTAAGGTAGTAGTCGCCACAAAGAACTCGATTTTCCTCTGGGCACTCCACCATCTCGAACAGTTTCTCGAAATGCTCTATCCAGTGTACAATGTCGGCAGGCTCAGATGAGACTTAAAAAGTCGGAGGTCGCTGACGTGATATGTCGCTAATAATCCGGCTCACGATCCCGCCAGGCACCAGAGGCGGAGGCTGCTGTCCCTGCTGTTGACCAGTAGTATTCCTCTGCATAGTTTCCATCAGCTGACCTATTTGGGTCATTTGGGCCATTATGCCCTGCATCGCGGTGTAAGGATCGACACGTGCATTCTCTCCGGTGTGGTGTGATTGGTCCCTAGAAGGCGAATCACTGCCTGCGTAACTCTGTTCCACATTCGCGCGTCTGTTAGCTCGTGGTATCGGAATTCGGCCTCTTCCGCGGCCTCGTCCCCCTCTGCCACGGCCTCTCAGGTTCCTTTCCATACTGAAAGAATCAAGTCACAAGTACAGTTCGATTTATCAATCATAATTCATGCTAAGTTAATAGCAACAGGGAATTTCCTATCCAACAAAGCAGTTGTAACGAATCACTGGTACTACAAGTGTTACACACTCAATATCATATCAACATTAAGTCGAAACAATTCCAATCACATAATTAATTTAGGTTCTCCTCAAACAGATGAATTTTGCCTCATGGTAGCAAGATGCCAAGATAAGTAAGGAGACCAATACATCGTCAATATCATGCCATTAATCAAATTATGGTTCATGAAAACATACCGTATTCGACGGGTCAGGCGCTTGCACAGGTTACACGTGGCACGAAGGTTTCTTGATGCTATTTCGATTCTACAATGACTCAAAATAAAAACACACTCTCCAATACCATCTTCTGTAACAGCCCAAAAACAGTGGCTATTACAGTGTCGTGGACCCCTACTGGGACCCACCAGGCGAGATCACAATATACATTTAAAATCTGCCAACTTGGCACCGTACCACAACATTTATCAAAACCCCGGTGTGGAGCATGAGTTATTCATATCTTTAAATACGGGCAAACAAACACAGGATCCAAATTCGGTACACACCATATGACGATGGGCAGTACCTAACAAATCTTAGTACATTCATCCGACACAAAATAAAAATGAAAGTCACAATAAAACATAACCGAATAACCAAAAGACTCGGGGCCCCCGAAATAGCATACATCAGAATCCTCCGTCGCCATTGTGCTCCTCCTGTGCCTTGCCCTTTCCTCGCCCTGAAATACAAGTATTTCGCCCCAAACCACAGGGTCAGCTATACATGATAATAATTCTCATGACATTATACAATTCATATATACTGATCTCAAAGAAATCCACCGACTACTGAATATACCCCGAAGGCGTATAAACAATCAGTCCCAACTGTCGAACATAACCAAATATACGAACGACCATATACTATGGCTCAATATAGACGTCACAGTACGCCCGATCCGGAAATGTGTCCGTGCACATGTCCACCCCGTATACGGAATCCAGAATATACGTGGGACGATGTACCTAATTAGCCTCACGAACTACGTCTCGTGTGCACGATCTAAATGCGGAAAATCTCCACGCATGATCATCAAGTGCCCGGCTAAATATACTACACATAACCAATCGGCGCGCAGATATGACTCCAGAGATGTCACGATACAACATGACAACGAAACTCAACGAATTACACTTTTACTAAGGAATCGAACAACTCACCGAAGTGTCAACAAAGCTCAACAATATCAAGGGTCCAAAAGTAACGAACTTGGGAATACAATCCCACGATGAAAACGGGACATCATTAAGAACAACCTCAAGTCACAAGACACAAGTTTATAGGTGTTTCATATACACGAAATGCATAATCATCATAAGAATCCACACATCATTATAACCAAGCAAGATAACTTGCCTCAATTCCGTGGATGAATAATCCTTCTTTGAATGGTCAAACGAACGGTATCCTCGTCTAACAATACTCACGTGAACAAGCACCTTGAATGAAATGTAATTCATTCAACAACACATTTGTACGATAATGGTATTATTACATAAATAATATTCGTAATTTTACTTGGATAAATCAATCATCCTATTGATCATTTTAATGTTCTTATTACAAATCATTGTATGTTTATCATGTTCGTTCACATATTCTAACCTTAATGTCAAATACTTGATGTCTAGTTTATCATCAATGTAATATCGTGAAAATATCTTTTCAAATCATCGACACTTCCAATTACGATATAAGTTTGTGTTTAATTACGTTCTTCATTAGTTGACCAACGATTACATTCAAAACTTGATTACTATATGAAACATAAGTTTAAGTTTTTAGTGAATTAAGAACATCATCTTAATTTACGTTTCTTAATACGCCCGGATTAATGAAATGGAATTCGGCTACTCATCTACCGCATTTGTATCATCATATTCAACACAATCCTCTTAAGAACATTATCAATCTATTAATGTAGTGATTAACACCCTTTAATGAAATCGATAAATTCGAACATATGAAGATTACAACTTCCTTCTATCAACATTCATTGATTTACTTTGAAGAATTTATTAAAAGCCTAGTTATATCATTGGATACTTGAAATTTTGGAAGTAACTTCAACCCCATCTAGCGAAGATCATCTTCAAAGGGTTAATATAATCTTTTCAACAATTTTATTACAAAGGTTTTAGAGGCCAAAAATCATGGTTCCATACTACCTTCAAGAATCAATAGAATGTTCAAGACAATTTTAACATTTCTCACTTTTAATCATTAAGGATATCATCCCTAACATGTTCCTAGTGTTGAGACTATAATTAACTTCCAATTATCATGTTATACATCAGGTTTTAAGTATATCATTATCAACACAATCACATTATGAAGTTATTTACAACAAGAAGTAACATTAATACCTTCAATGTTAATCTTCACTTAGTTTGAGCATGATTCATTTAACTTATCATGTTTGCACTAGTTTAAACTAACATTATGTGAAGTATTTATCTACTAACATCATCATAAGCATGGAATTGATATGAGTTAAAGAAAGACCAACCTTAAAATGAAGAACAACACCAACACTTCAAGGGATACACTTCAATCTCTAGCTTCTCCAAGTCACCAATCAAGTGTTGAGGCTCTAACACAAGTTAGAAAGGCTTAGAAACGAAGTTGGAAGGGAAAGGAATCGTTCCTCAGTTGGGAGATTGAAAAAGGTCGAGTAGGAAGTGAATGGCAAGTCATACTTTTATAATCTGAACTTGACATTACGTACGTTAACGAACGTGGTTAACGTACGTTATAGCCTTTACGTATGTAATCTTATGATCATTACGTACGTAACCAATTTCATCAAATCTCCCTGCCTCAAAACACGCAATTCGTTACGTACGTAACTATGTAGCTATTACGTACGTAATAGCCGTTGACTTGGCTGTCGCGATCGACTCCCGACCACCTACCCCTGCTCGGCCCCACCCGCCGAAAGGCGGACTGCTGGAGGATCTTCCGCATTACGTACGTTAACGTATTGATGTTACGTACGTAAGGCGACATACATAGCGTACGTTATGAAGACAGGTTAACGTACGTTAAGTACTATAACAAGCATAAATGGAATTCTCCCAATATCACCCAACAACTAATATAGTATGAATGACCATGAATCCAACTTAACATAATTCGTCGATACTTGCTACAACATCACAGATATGGTGCGAAAACACTTAACTTAAATCATGAAATACAATATTAAAGGCGAGGGTATTACACCAAAGGTAGTAGGCCTTCGTTACCGAGTTCTCTCATGCACTACGCGAAAGATCCTGAAAGGAAAAACAAATAAATAAAATTAAATGCACGAAAATAAGTAAATAAAACGTTCAAACTAAGACTAGAAATACTGAAATCGATATTAGCAAAAATTTCAGTCCCCGGCAACGGCGCCAAAAACTTGTTGCGATATTTCTTGAACGCAAGTGTACGTTATCGTATACAAGTAATAATGTGATGAGTGAGTATCGTTCCCACGAGGACTGAATCACTAACTACCGATTTTTATGTATTCTAGTTTTATTCGAACAATCGAACTTTGGGTTTGCAATTAATTACTAAAAGAATTAATAAAAGACTAAATAGTAAAAATGATCGCTTGAGGAAAGAAAATCAAATGATGAATAAGTCTAGGATTCTGAATCCACCTCGGTTTATCAGAATTTACTCTCGATTATCTGAAGTTAATGATTTTCCCAATTTATTGAAGGCGAAGATTGCTAATATACTCTACCGCCTCTCCCGAGGTCAATAGATTTTTCTAAAGGCGAATAACGCACTCTATCCCTAGGTGAATTAATTCGTCAATAGGCAAAAAGCATAAAATCTCCAAAAGGCCACGTAGTTCCTATGAGTATATTCCTATCTCACAGAATAAAACGGTCCTGACCAATAGTTCCTCACCAACTCTCCTCTCCCGATTCGAATTGAATGATTAAAACAATACAACTATTGGCCAGATAATTGAAAGCATTAAACACGATTGGGAAAACTCGACAAAAAGGGAATTAATTAGATAATCTCAAGCAAATCCGTCAAAACGTAGGTTTCATCAAAATCCTAGATTAGGGTTTTAGCCTGACATGCTAATTAATGAAAATACAGAATTAATAGATAAAAGCATGAAAATCAAACGCAGATGAAGCTCGGACTCCTCCGTTCTTCTGGCTTCCGCCCTCTGCCCTTGATCTCTCGTCTGTGATAATCTTCTGTGTTCCTTCTTTTCCCAAGCCTCCAAAGATCTCCAGATTCTAAGATTCCCCGATGATTAATTAGGGTCTTAAACCCTTATTTATAGCTCTGCACGGTCTCCAAATCGCGTCCGTGTGAGTAGGTCGAGAACTGGCTTCAAAACGGCCCAAATCCGCGCGGAGCACACCAAAACCGCTAAGTGTGCCGCGACTCACTTACTCTGTGCCGCGGCACATGGCGTCCAGGTTAAAACCTGGGCGCTGTGATTTTCTTCTGGGTCGCGGCTCACCTGGACTGTGCCGCGGCACAGAGTACAGTCTACTTTGTGCCCGCTGGTTGTCTTCCTGTGCCGCGGCCCACTTGCCTTGTGCCGCCGCCCACGGCCAAAATTCGCCGTTTTCGCCCGTTTCGCCTCGTTTTAGCTTCCGGACTCCAATCTCCTGACAAACATACAAAATTAAGGCATTAAAAGCTCATTTAAGCAAATTTACTCTCCAAAATAATACAAAATCATGATAAATAAGCGTATAAAAATACGCCTAACAAGCCCCACCTAATTTCTCCGAGAAGTATGTAATTGGTCGCCTCCCTTGGACGAGGACCGCCCCAATACCCACTCCACTTGCGTCACATTCTACCTCGAAAGGTTGTGAAAAGTCGGGTAAAGCCAAGATAGGTGCTTCACACATTATCGCCTTCAATTTTTCAAACGCCCCTTGGGCAGCCCTGTTCCACACAAACGGTCCTTTTTTTAAGCATTCTGTTATCGGGCTAGAAATGGTACTAAAGTCTCATATGAACCTCCGATAAAATGAAGCAAGTCTGTGAAAGGATCGGACTTCCATGATGGTTTTGGGCGTAGGCCAAGATTTAATCGCCTCGATCTTGGTTTGATCAACCGACACTTCTTCTTTAGAAACGATGTAGCCAACAAAGGCTACACTCTCAACTAGAAACGAACACTTCTCCTTTTTCCCATAAAATTTTTGATCCCTAAGGATCTCGAAGACTTTCCTCAAGTGCCTGGTATGCTCTTGCAATGATCGACTATAAATCAAGATGTCGTCCAAGTATACGATGACAAATTTTCCCAAAAACAGCTTAAGTACCTCATTCATTAATCGCATGAAAGTACTTGGCGCATTTGTAAGGCCAAAGGGCATGACGAGCCATTCATATAATCCATGTTTTGTCTTGAAAGCCGTTTTCCATTCGTCTCCTTCCTGCATGCGAATTTGATGATAGCCGCTTCTCAAATCAACCTTCGAAAAAATCACCGAACCATGCAACTCGTCCAACATATCATCAAGTCTCGGAATTGGGAACCGATATTTGATGGTTATGTTGTTCACGGCTCTACTATCTATACACATCCGCCATGACCCATCCTTCTTTGGAACAAGTAAAACCGGAACCGCACAAGGGCTCAAACTTTCTCAAACGTACCCGCGATTCATTATTTCCTCGATTTGTTTTTGCAACTCCTTTGTCTCCTCGGGGTTACATCGATAGGCGGCCTTGTTAGGGAGTGATTGTAACACCCCCAATCCACTCAGGGATATTACACGCCGTAGACCCTCTCCTCGAGGATCTACCAGGCTGGTAACAACATTTAACATCTCGACAATGCCTTCAAGGCTAAAATGACTCAGTAGACCGATTTGGTCTTTCAATAAAATATACAACTCGATTACAAACACATACCCACGCAGGGGTCAAAATACAATAAACTCCCGTACAACGGGGAAAAGATACTGCAGCAGAAAAGAAAATACAACTAGACCAATACGACATCAACGAATCCTCGTGTGATTAGTATCGTTAATCTTTCATCATCCTTCGTGCCGACCCCGTGCCATGCTCCAAAACCTGAATGCAAAAATAGACATCCACCCCCCGAATACTCGGGGGTTAGCAAAACTCCACTGTTTTGCTAGTGCAAGTACAAGTGCAAAAATACGAGCCATACAATTCACATTCCAAGAATAACAATAATCAGGAATCCTCAAAAATCCAAACGTAACGAAAAGCACTTCCCGAGGCAAGAGTTTGGTAAAATATTCTAAAACCGAAAGGTTACAAATCAAGGGAAAACAATTTATAAAACCGTTTAAATGCCATTGACACGCTTTTTGTGTAACTATCGCAAGTGCACGATATCGTATCAAGTAGTAAAGTGGACTTTTTGAGTCCGGTTTATCGATCCCACAAGGAAGTTATGTTATAATTTGAATTATACACTATTAGTCTATTTTTATAGATACTAAGGATGAGTGAAACACACAATTAAAAAGTTTGGTTTAATAATTGCAAAGAAATTGCAATAATAGTTCTAATATTATAAGGAAATAAAAAGATAGTAATAATAATAGATTGATTATCGATAAAATGAAATAGTTGGGATTACAAACTTAGTTCGTCATTAGTTATAAAAGATGTATTGGAGATCATAAGATGAATTTACTTATTATGTTGTGTAGATTCGATTTTCCTTAAAAAGACGGTTTCTCTTCGAACTATAAACGCCCCTTACATATTGAATCAATCCACTATATTTCTATGTTGATTGGCTTCAATACATAGCATTAGGATTTGTGAAAATAACTCAATGAATCATCTAAGGACTAGGGGTATATTTCTATCCCCTAGAACAACTTAGAGTGAAGATCATTTGATCTAATCAAACATATTTTCTTTCGAAACATATGAAGATCATAAATATCTTCATTAATTGGCTAAATAAATAAAGATTGTTAAAACAATGAAAATCACACACAATAATAAGTAATTCATAATATATCTTTATACAAACATAAATAACATGACTAACCTTGTTTATAATCCCAACTTAAGAAACTTAGCCCATAAAGGGTTTATTACACATATTACAAGCTTTGGTGGTCATTCTTAGTTGAATCAAGAGAAAGAATTGATCCTAACTCCCTTAGTAGATAAAGGAGATAGAAGCAATAAACTCTCTGAACAACATATACTACACCACACTTACAAAGATCACTCAAGAACACAAGTGTGTTCTTCACACAAAAAGAAAAGTTTACAAGAAAATGGAAAATTATATGATGAATGGTAAATGATGAAGGATCTAAGGGGTCTATTTATACACCTAAAGTCATCTAATAGCTCCAAAATTACAGCATTATTACATTATATCGGATCAATGCCAGCCATCCCTCAATAATACACAAAAGTATAAAAATTAGACAAATCATAGCAATCTGTCAAGAGTTACTAGTAACATTCGGGAGTTACGGCCGTAGAGGTGACTTACGGCCGTAACTTCGAATGTTACGGCCGTAACGTGGCTTCGTAAATTTGCTCATTTGAAGCTTTGATAGTTACGTTTTCAGCCTGAATTCCCTCGGACTTTGCGTTTTTGCCCTGCATCTTCGGATGATAACTTTTGATATATAACTCTGATTTTGAATCCGGAAAGACTGCCGAATTCGTCTCGAAAAGCCCTACAACATGAATATATCAAAATTCAATAAAGAGAATATTTATTAAACATGTTGTTTCTTGAGTAATTCAGTTATTTAATCCGATCATCATCCAATAAAAATAAAATTATTAAAACTAATAAATTAAAAGCAAAACACGAGTAGACTAGCTCAATTATGGGTAAATTTTATCGATACAAACCATGGATAAGTGTACAAAAATGACACTTATCACACCCCCAAACTTGAATTCTTGCTAGTCCCGAGCAAGACTCTTTATTATTCACACTCCAAAAATAAAAATAAAAATAAAAAAATAAGAAAATTAATACACACATAAATTAAAACATAAAAAGAGAAAAGGAGATCAAAATGCCATTAATAAACAACAACTTGACTTTATACAGTAGATAGAAATGAATCAAGATTCAAAATAAATCTACTAATATTTTTGAAGTTAAAACACGGTTTTTATTTTGTAATTCCAAAATGTAAGGTTTTCCCCCCAAAAGGTTGATTATTTCTTTCCCACTCGTGATACACACGACTCCCTTTAATGGTTGCTCTCGATCACTCGTTTATTTTTCGACTCAATATGAAGAAGAATTTCATTGGCGTCATCAAATATTGTGATTTTTACAAAATTGAGTGTATTGAAATTCAGCTGCTAATTAATTCAAATCTGCTCATAAACTACATCCCTTTTAGTGATAGCTTTCACACCGTTATTTGCTAACGTGTAGCTCTTTTCACTAACACAATTTCTATATCATTATTTTTTATTCGTAAAAAGGTGATAGCTTTCACACCGTTATTTGCTAACGTGTAGCTCTTTTCACCAATTTTTCTGAGACGGCAGCTACGCACCAACAATGGTTAGTCCTTTATTTTTCGCAAAATTTAAGACTTCCAAAATTAGGCAGCTGTTGCTGCTCAACACTTCTCCTTTTCGTCATTTATTTTTTTTTTTAGGTGATAGCTTTCACACTGTTATTTGCTAACGTGTAGCTCTTTTCACCAATGACTCCTTTTTTTTTAGGGAATAGAATTTTTGCAGAAAATCATTTTTTAGTTAAGCATGAAAAATCAAAAACTCCACAAATTAAGTAAATTTCAGTTTTATTTTTCATTAACCAATTGATTCTTCTTTTCTCAAGGTAACGAATGACTCGATTTTATATGATAATTACAAGGCTTGGAAAGAGAGATTAAGGCTCAAAAAAAAAATTTTGGGGGAAAAACTCAATGAATTTGTTCCTCAACCAGATCCAGCTCTAGCTAAAATTGTCTGGGTAGAAGATTTTACCGTGAGAAAACGAAAAGTAGATTCATTCCTCTCCCTTTGATAACCCATGTCGGACCCCTTGTATTTTTACTTTTTGTCGTGTGAAATAATCGTGCTAAATGATGGCAGCTTAAGGAGTTTCTTCTTGATCTCTTGACGCGCATCTATTCACGATTTATGTATTTTTATTTCATTACTGTAATGTTTATTTCGTGTTTTGCTTTTATAAAAACTTTGATGGCAGCGTAAGGCGACTCTTCGGACTTTCTTGATGCGCATCTAAAAAATTATGTTATACTTACGAGTATATTTTATTTTCTTTTGTGTGCCTCGTATATTTATTCTCTTGCATTCTAAAAGGCGTTAGGCTCAGACATCAACTTTCTTAAAAGGGAGTATTCTGCTTTTCTGCATTGATTTTTATTTTTTATTTTTTTATTTTATTTTTAAACTGAGGACAGTTTTATTTTCAAGTTTGGGGGTGGTTTGTTTTAGTATTTGTGTTTGTTTAATAATTTTTGTGTGTTTTGATTGATTTGGTTATTTGCCTTAATTTTTTTTTATATATAATATATATTTATAGTATTTTGATTTTTGAGATCAAAAACTTGACACGCTTTTTGTGTAACTATCGCAAGTGCACGATATCGTATCAAGTAGTAAAGTGGACTTTTTGAGTCCGGTTTATCGATCCCACAAGGAAGTTATGTTATAATTTGAATTATACACTATTAGTCTATTTTTATAGATACTAAGGATGAGTGAAACACACAATTAAAAAGTTTGGTTTAATAATTGCAAAGAAATTGCAATAATAGTTCTAATATTATAAGGAAATAAAAAGATAGTAATAATAATAGATTGATTATCGATAAAATGAAATAGTTGGGATTACAAACTTAGTTCGTCATTAGTTATAAAAGATGTATTGGAGATCATAAGATGAATTTACTTATTATGTTGTGTAGATTCGATTTTCCTTAAAAAGACGGTTTCTCTTCGAACTATAAAACACCCCTTACATATTGAATCAATCCACTATATTTCTATGTTGATTGGCTTCAATACATAGCATTAGGATTTGTGAAAATAACTCAATGAATCATCTAAGGACTAGGGGTATATTTCTATCCCTAGAACAACTTAGAGTGAAGATCATTTGATCTAATCAAACATATTTTCTTTGAAACATATGAAGATCATAAATATCTTCATTAATTGGCCAAATAAATAAAGATTGTTAAAACAATGAAAATCACACACAATAATAAGTAATTCATAATATATCTTTATACAAACATAAATAACATGACTAACCTTGTTTATAATCCCAACTTAAGAAACTTAGCCCATAAAGGGTTTATTACACATATTACAAGCTTTGGTGGTCATTCTTAGTTGAATCAAGAGAAACAATTGATCCTAACTCCCTTAGTAGATAAAGGAGATAGAAGCAATAAACTCTCTGAACAACATATACTACACCACACTTACAAAGATCACTCAAGAACACAAGTGTGTTCTTCACACAAAAGAAAAGTTTACAAGAAAATGGAAAATTATATGATGAATGGTAAATGATGAAGGATCTAAGGGTCTATTTATACACCTAAAGTCATCTAATAGCTCCAAAATTACAGCATTATTACATTATATCGGATCAATGCAGCCATCCCTCAATAATACACAAAAGTATAAAAATTAGACAAATCATAGCAATCTGTCAAGAGTTACGGCCGTAACATTCGGGAGTTACGGCCGTAGCAGTGACTTACGGCCGTAACTTCACGAATGTTACGGCCGTAACGTGGCTTCGTAAATTTGCTCATTTGAAGCTTTGATAGTTACGTTTTCAGCCCGAGAATTCCCTCGGACTTTGCGTTTTTGCCCGGATCTTCTTCGGATGATAACTTTTGATATATAACTCTGATTTTGAATCCGGAAAGACTGCCGAATTCGTCTCGAAAAGCCCTACAACATGAATATATCAAAATTCAATAAAGAGAATATTTATTAAACATGTTGTTTCTTGAGTAATTCAGTTATTTAATCCGATCATCATCCAATAAAAATAAAATTATTAAAACTAATAAATTAAAAGCAAAAAACGAGTAGACTAGCTCAATTATGGGTAAATTTTATCGATACAAACCATGGATAAGTGTACAAAAATGACACTTATCAGCCATCGAGAGTTTTAATAGAAAACAATTTAGGATTTCCGAATCCTTCTCTTTCCAAAAATCAACAGGGGTCACAGCCCAAAGGTTTTGTTTTCGCAAATAGAAAACAGACAACAATTCACAGGGCCCGAGCCCAACATCACGTGTCCTCGACGGACATAAAATTCAACACAACGTAATCACGCACGCGCATCGCCTAGGACCGGGACGAAGCCACAAATCCCACTCGAGGCCTCGAAGGACCCTCTCGAGCTGGCTAGCGAAACAAATCACACACATCTCACGGTTGGATCAATCGCTTGTTGCATCCTGGCCACATCATCGCATGCCATGTGCCACCGTAGATTGTCTCAGGCTCTCACGGTTGGATCAATCACTTGTTGCATCCTGACCACATGATCACGTGCCATGTGTCACCGTAGACCTTCAACCGTATCCACACATTCACACAAATAACATATCACATCAAGGATATTCAAACAATTCACCCAGAGCATCAAACACTTAGCAAAACACCACGTCAAACCACAATGCACCGAAATGAAGCATTATACATCCACACGCAAATACCAAGTGCAACATCAACACCAAACATATCCATAGAGTTCACATAGTCATTCTCAAACCACACCATTCACAAAACACACGCGTTTTGAAAGCAAGCCTTTAACAAGGATAAACCGAATCTTTTGAAAACTCATTTCAAACAATCAAACAACCACATAAAGACGATCACCAATTATCATATTCACAAAACAAGAATAGTATGGACAAGGTACTTGCCTCGATATCACGAGCAATGGAAAAATGAACGGATACGGCCGGGTAGCCCTCAAATTCCCGAACACTATCTAGAACGCGATAGCACCGAAATTACTACGGGAAAACACCACATGAATCATCAATCACCAACGGAATTCAACATCGGAATCATCGAGCACCAATAATCCTCCGTAAGGAATAATAAAACATGATTACGACGAGAATCAAGGCCAAAAACAACGGAAATCCCAACAAACTATCAAAGGGAACTCATTCGAACATTTAATCGAACATTAAATGTTCAAGACCCTTCAAGAACAAAGAAATCACCCCTCGGGTCGAACGAACCAAAGAAACAAGTATCCAATCCGTAGAACAAGTTCAAAACAACGTTTATACAACAATTAATTGATTAAAAACGGATTGGAATCGAAATCAAAGGGGAAAATCCCCAAATCTACAAAAACAAGGGTTCAAGCCAAAATACCTTGATTTGGATGAATGATTCAAGTAGAGGTTGAAAATCTACAACAAGACTTGAGGTGGATGATCTCTACAAGCTTGGGAGCACTCAAATCGCCCAAAATCGCCCTCAACGCCTTAGATGGAAGGAGGAAGAAGAGAGGAGAAAAATGAAGTTTTCTCCTCGAAAATCTGCTAAAAACGCAGAAAAAGCCCGTGTGCCGCGGCACAGGATGAGTGTGCCGGCCGGGGCCAAGAAAACGCCAGGAATCAGCTTAGTGCCGCGGCACGGCTGAAGTATGCGCGGCACAGGTCTGACCCACTCCAACACGAAAAAGGCACATCGTGTAGTCTTAGCTATTTCGACCATAACTCCCTCGTCTGGACTCCGATTGACTCACTGTTTGAACCATTGGAAAGATAACTTGATGATCTATAATATTGCAAAGATTCAGAATTTTTGGAGTTTCAAAGAATTAATGGTGACTTTACAAAGTCGAACTCCCACGTGAAAAAGTCGATTAAGGACACAGAACTCAACAAAACGACACCTAAACGAACTCGGATGACAAAAAGTGCAGAATTAATCATTCTCGGAATGACGAAACGGTCATGAGCGAGTCGTCAAAACGGACTTCCGCCGAAAAAAAAGAAATTACCGGAAATCGAAATCACGGGTATTACATTCTACCCTCCTTAAAAGAAGTTTCGTCCCGAAACTTAAAATAAGTAGGGAGAAGCAATATCCACTGTCAGGAAAACTCGACGAGATACCCAAAACCGAAAACTCGCGCCCGGCGAAAGCAGCGTAAGAAACGCAAAGGAACATACGGCGTGAAAACACGCTCCACGACGACCAACACAACGCCACCGATAGAGACATAATAAAACCAACAAGTGACAAGCGTCATAAAACAGATAATACAACCAAGTCGATTATCCGAACAATCACAAAACACAACGAACGAAAATCAATATGACTGACCACCTCAACGGTACATCAATCAAAACGCGAGCCAAACGCTGAACAAATACGGAATTCCACCGCCCAAGGGTTGGAAGATCGAAACGAGACTAATTTCCCGAACATAAGGAAATTAGGAAGGAGTCTGAACGTTCGACAATCACGAAACGGGGTCAACAAAATCTGAACAATCAATGATCGAACCACAACGACCGAACAACAATGATCAAATAACAATGATCGAACAACAACGGTCAAATAACAATGATCGAACAACAACGATCAAAAAAACAATTTTTGAGTAACAACGATCGAATGACAACAGCCGAACAATGACTCCGAAGTTCCCACTTCAACTCCAGACATTAAAAGAACTGGTAGAAAGTGAAAGATGTTACTTCCGAACAAGGTTCACAAGAATCGAACCGAACTCGGAAAAGTCACGATGATAAACAGATCGATCTGAAACAAGGTCACAACTAGGTCGAACGATGACAACCGAGACATCAAACAAGTTCAAAAAGTATCGACGAACACGTGCAAGTCGATAGAATTGAGAAAGAGAAAATGCAGAAGCCAAAAATAATACGGGTATTATATTCGACCTCATCTAAAAGAAGTGTCGTCCCCGAAACTCACAACAACGAAATCAATGTGACAACACAACAAGCAACTGACAGAAACATCTTTCAAAGGCCTCTCAAAGCCGATTCCGATGGTGTCTTTGAAGCGCGAACTCCGAAAGTCTCGGTAGCCAATTCACAAAACTGAATTCGGTGTCCCTCGAGTCCACACTTGAAATGTGTTACCGACGAGAAGGACAAATTTACACATGCATGCCCCGGCACATCACGGTTGAAATGCCTCGGCTCGGCATACCGAAAATACAAATGCTAGATACAATGGGGCATAATGTCGCGAAACAACATAGCGGAGATGCCAACTCAGCACAACAAGGAATCATAATACATATCATATACAACGATTATCATCATAAATTAATACACACAAACACTACAGCAACGACGGTATCGTTCGGCGACCTCAACGGCCCGAACAATAACCAGCACATAATTACAAACATTATGAAACAATCACATATGTACACAAACGTACAAACCCAAGCTTTAACAGCTCACACAGGTGCGTTAACACGCAAGCCACCACGAAATGACAACATTAAGGATCGTCATCACACCTCCCACAAGGGCTAACAAAATATATGCGTGGCGAACGACTCGACGCTCACGCCACCAATTCAATCACAATTCGGGGTTAACACCGTAACGAAAGTTTGAAAACCATACACGCATTTCCGGTCCGCAAACAGGAATGATAGGTTTTAAAAACGAAAACCACCTTTTGAAAATAGTTTGGAAACACCAGTTGATCTTGAGTATCACTTTACAAAAAGTAGTGCAAACATTGTTATCGAGACTTTGAAAATCGTCTTGCTTTTAAACAAAAATGAGGACACCTTCTCTTAGTGAAAGACTTTCAGAATATTCGACCCTCGGGTCTAAGTAAAAGTGTTTATAAAACATTTGAAAATATCTCAAAATATTTTGGTCCTCGAGTTAGAAGAATTTTGAAATATATTGTGGCACCTCGGACGTACCACGAGAAAATAATTCATTTTAAAAGTACGTCTCAAATTTATTTTCTAAGATACTCAAGTTTTTCAAGGATAATTCAATGGGCTAGAATGCCCAAAAATTTCAGGTAATTACACGGAACATTATAACACCGTGGGCCCCACGCCAGAACCCACCAGGCTAAAAACCATTTACAAAAACGTCAAAAAGCTGATGACGGTAATATTTCAAAAACTCACAGAAGCCATTTAGAAAATAATAAATACCGTCATAAGAATTTCGCCAAAACGATCAAGGCCGTAATGCCAAAAACTTGGTTAAGGAATCGGTTTTCGAAATAAAACTCAGTCGGTAAAATACCGAATGCCATTACAAAAGAACTCACGCAGCGGATAAAAGAAATAAAGTCAAACATGCACAAGACAGCAACACTACACCTCATATGAACGAAAAATGGGAGTCAAATAATCACATATCACGAAATAAAAATCCATAAGAGGATTCCGTCAATTAACTCATAATCATAAAAATAGCTCGTGTCACACGAGGCACAACATAAAGAAGGGAGACTTACATACACAGGTCGTACGAAGATGATGATTGCCCACGATACTAATCACGACCAACCAACGCAGACGACGCGTCGCGACACGACCCAGTCAGATAAAATCCGACAAGACAAAAACTCAACAGACACCACTAAACCCGACAGCCTAGGTTTCCACAACCTAAGCTCCGATACCATTCTGTAACACCCCCAATCCACTCAGGGAGATTACACGCCGTAGACCCTCTCCTCGAGGATCTACCAGGTTGGTAACAACATTTAACATCTCGACAATGCCTTCAAGGCTAAAATGACTCAGTAGACCGATTTGGTCTTTCAATAAAATATACAACTCGATTACAAACACATACCCACGCAGGGGTCAAAATACAATAAACTCCCGTACAACGGGGAAAAGATACTGCAGCGGAAAAGAAAATACAACTAGACCAATACGACATCAACGGATCCTCGTGTGATTAGTATCGTTAATCTTTCATCATCCTTCGTGCCGACCCCGTGCCATGCTCCAAAACCTGAATGCAAAAATAGACATCCACCCCCCGAATACTCGGGGGTTAGCAAAACTCCACTGTTTTGCTAGTGCAAGTACAAGTGCAAAAATACGAGCCATACAATTCACATTCCACGAATAACAATAATCAGGAATCCTCAAAAATCCAAACGTAACGAAAAGTACTTCCCGAGGCAAGAGTTTGGTAAAATATTCTAAAACCGAAAGGTCACAAATCAAGGGAAAACAATTTATAAAACCGTTTAAATGCCATCGAGAGTTTTAATAGAAAAGAATTTAGGATTTCCGAATCCTTCTCTTTCCAAAAATCAATAGGGGTCACAGCCCAAAGGTTTTGTTTTCGCAAATAGAAAACAGACAACAATTCACAGGGCCCGAGCCCAACATCACGTGTCCTCGACGGACATAAAATTCAACACAACGTAATCACGCACGCGCATCGCCTAGGACCGGGACGAAGCCACAAATCCCACTCGAGGCCTCGAAGGACCCTCTCGAGCTGGCTAGCGAAACAAATCACACACATCTCACGGTTGGATCAATCGCTTGTTGCATCCTGGCCACATGATCGCATGCCATGTGCCACCGTAGATTGTCTCAGGCTCTCACGGTTGGATCAATCACTTGTTGCATCCTGACCACATGATCACGTGCCATGTGTCACCGTAGACCTTCAACCGTATCCACACATTCACACAAATAACATATCACATCAAGGATATTCAAACAATTCACCCAGAGCATCAAACACTTAGCAAAACACCACGTCAAACCACAATGCACCGAAATGAAGCATTATACGTCCACACACAAATACCAAGTGCAACATCAACACCAAACATATCCATAGAGTTCACATAGTCATTCTCAAACCACACCATTCACAAAACACACGCGTTTTGAAAGCAAGCCTTTAACAAGGCTAAACCGAATCTTTTGAAAACTCATTTCAAACAATCAAACAACCACATAAATACGATCACCAATTATCATATTCACAAAACAAGAATAGTATGGACAAGGTACTTGCCTCGATATCACGAGCAATGGAAAAATGAATGGATACGGCCGGGTAGCCCTCAAATTCCCGAACACTATCTAGAACGCGATAGCACCGTAATTACTACGGGAAAACACCACATGAATCATCAATCACCAACGGAATTCAACACCGGAATCATCGAGCACCTATAATCCTCCGTAAGGAATAATAAAACATGATTACGACGAGAATCAAGGCCAAAAACAACGGAAATCCCAACAAACTATCAAAGGGAACTCATTCGAACATTTAATCGAACATTAAATGTTCAAGACCCTTCAAGAACAAAGAAATCACCCCTCGGGTCGAACGAACCAAATATACAAGTATCCAATCCGTAGAACAAGTTCAAAACAACGTTTATACAACAATTAATTGATTAAAAACGGATTGGAATCGAAATCAAAAGGGAAAATCCCCAAATCTACAAAAACAAGGGTTCAAGCCAAAATACCTTGATTTGGATGAATGATTCAAGTAGAGGTTGAAAATCTACAACAAGACTTGAGGTGGATGATCTCTAAAAGCTTGGGAGCACTCAAATCGCCCAAAATCGCCCTCAAATCGCCTTAGATGGAAGGAGGAAGAAGAGAGGAGAAAAATGAAGTTTTCTCCTCGAAAATCTGCTAAAAAACGCAGAAAAAGCCCGTGTGCCGCGGCACAGGATGAGTGTGCCACGGACCAGGGCCAAGAAAAACGCCCAGGAATCAGCTTAGTGCCACGGCACAGCTGAAGTGTGCCGCGGCACACGGTACAGCCCACTCCAACACGAAAAAGGCACATCATGTAGTCTTAGCTATTTCGACCATAACTCCCTCGTCTGGACTCCGATTGACTCACTGTTTGAACCATTGGAAAGCTAACTTGATGCTCTATAATATTGCAAAGATTCAGAATTTTTGGAGTTTCCAAGAATTAATGGTGACTTTACAAAGTCGAACTCCCACGTGAAAAAGTCGATTAAGGACACGGAACTCAACAAAATGACACCGAAACGAACTCGAATGACAAAAAGTGCAGAATTAATCATTCTCGGAATGACGAAACGGTCATGAGCGAGTCGTCAAAATGGACTTCCGCCGAAAAAAAAAGAAATTACCGGAAATCGAAATCACGGGTATTACAGTGATGCACCCGGTACAAGGTCGACTTGGTGTTCAATCCCACGTAAGGGTGGTAAACCCGGCGGTAAGTCTTCCGGGAAGACATCCGCAAATTCTTGTAGCAAGGTATCGATATCTCTCTTGCCTTGCACAATTACGTCAACATCTCGTGTTTCTTTAATCATCAATAAATACACACGCTCGCCATCGTCAATAGCGTGTCTCACCTCTTTCTCACTAGCAAACATAGTAAGCTTCGGTTTCTCCATTTGATTAGAACTCATCGATCGAATGGCTTGGGTTGCCATCGGTTTAAGCACAATCTCCTTGCCTTTATCCCGTAATTCATATTCGTTACTCCTTCCTCGATGTAAAGCGTCTCTATCAAATAGCCACGGTCGCCCCAAAAGTATGTGGCATGCATCCATTAGGAGTACATCACATAGTATGTTGTCACCATACGAGCCCATAGTTAATCCGACCCGTACTTGTTTTGAAACTTTCACCTTATTCCCATCATCGAGCCAATGTAACGCGTATGGTTTCGGATGAGTAGTAGTGACGAGTCCGAGTTTCGCCACCATCTCACTTGAAGCAACATTCGTACAACTTCCTCCATCGATTATCAAACTACACCACTTGTCTTTAATTTGACACTTGGTGTGGAATATTTGATCTCGTTGTTCCGTGTCCCTCGAAATCGTCTTGACTTGTAAAGTACGAAGGACTAGACTCGTGTTATAGTCCGGAGCATTGTAAGCCTCACACTCCTCTTCTTCTTCTTCGGCGTTCACGTCAAACACGTCACCGAGTCTTTCTTCTTCGTCCTCGGCTAATAATTCTTCCCGGACCTCAAGAGCCTCTCTTAGTGTCATCACCCATTTGTTCGGACATGCATTTTGGTAATGGCCAAATCCTTTACACTTGAAACATCGTACCTTCGCTAAACTTGTTTCCTTGGGTACGTAGGGAGCCTTAGGTACCGTGACAGGGACATGACTTGGTGTGGTGCTTTTAGTACCCAAACTCGAACCGGCACTTGGATTCCCGAATTTGGAAGGAATTTCGGGTCTTGAAAACTTCAATTTATTTTGGGCTTCTATCTTCACACATAATCCACATAAAGTGTCGAAATCTTCATATGGGTATAACTCCACCGTGTTGGCTATGTTTTTGTTTAAGCCACGTAAAAAACGTGACATCTTTTGCTCTTCGTTTTCTTCTAGCTCTCCCATCAAGACCAAACTTTCGAACTCTTCAATATATTCACCGACACTTAGTTTGCCTTGCATGAAATCGGCAATCTTTCGGTATAAGGTTAACCGATGTGATGTTGGCACATACCTCTTACGAAGTTTTATTTTTAAAGAATCCCATGAACGGATTTTTGCCTTTCCCTCCCGAGCTCTTCGCGTCTTTACTCCTTCGAACCAAAGAGAAGCACCCTTCCCTAACTTGAGAATTGCATATTTGCAACTTTTCTCGTCGTTAAGGTCTTTGAATTCGAACATACGTTCAATTTTCCGTTCCCACTCCAAATAAGCTTCGGGATCGGTACCTCCAACGAACTCCGGAAGTTCGTTTACTTTAAACTCATCCGCATGGTGTATTTGACGTGCGTCATCCCCGCGTCTTGCTTGCATACGTGGTTCCGGTAGACCGCTTAGTGCGTCCCGGAGTTTCATCAATAAATCGGGATCGGAGAAATCCATAACAAGATTCAAGAGATAGTTTTGAACAAGAAATCTTCAATAAAATTGCCAAGGAAATAGCCTTGGGCTCCGATGGCACTAATGATACGAATTACGTATGAAAGTGGACGTAAACTCGTATGTAATGCAGCGGAAATATAGTTGATCCTCACAACACTCGAATATGTGCAACGCTCGTAAGAAATAACCGAAAGTAGGGCAATTCGGCTTACGTAAACAAGAACAATATGAATGATTTATCAAACTAGACCTATAGTTTGATAAGGTAATCTTTCCTCAAGACCTATTGAGAATCGATTCGATTAAAACTCGAAAACGCGTCGAATTATAATCAAGATTTTGATGAAAAGCATTCACTAAGAAAACACAAGTGTATTTTTATTTCTTCAACATACAATGTTTGTTACAATGCTTACACAAGCCTATATATAAGAGACTTCAAGTCTTCCTATAATAAAAGAAATAATTCAAAGATTTATAAAATCTTTGAATAATCAAAACAAATCAACAATAAAATACAAAAGGAACAACAATCCTAATTTTAGGGGAAACACAATCCCTAAAATGAGTAAAAAAACAAAGCAAAGACAAACAAACAAAAGAAAACACAAAAAAAAAGTGTAATCTGTTGACAGGACTTGGCCGTGTCGCTTGACACGGCCGCGGCGCGACAAGGACACTCGGCACGGGCGCGGCGCTGACAAGGACGTCGGCAGTGACTCGACCGTGCCCGCTTGACACGGTCGCGGCGCGACAGGGATGTCCGATAGTGACTCGTCCGATAGTAACTCGGCACGGGTGCGGCGCTGACAAGGACGTTCGGCATGGGCTCGATCGTGTCCTGGAACACGGTCGGGCGTCTGGGCAGTCGGTTTTGGCTTATCCGGAAGAGTTCGACTCGGCCGTGCCAGACGACACGGTCGAGTCCTGTGGGAAGTCACTTTGGCATTTTCGGACGAGTGCGGCACGGGCCGTGTCGGACGACACGGCCGGGTTCGGTCGGCAGTGCTCGGCCAGTTCCGGCAGGTGGTGATTTTTCCGGCAGGTTAGACATTTTCCGGCAGGTTGGACATTTTCCGGTTGATTGACCATTTTTCCGGCAGGTTGGATGTCGACCTTCCGGCACAGCATGACACGGGCCGTGTCATATGACACGGGTGAGACCGAGACTCCACGTCTTATGTCCGTTTTCTTGCCTAAATACGTAGTAGTCCGTGCATGGCGTGTTGTAAGGTGATACGAATTCTCGCTTGGGATGTGAATTCGCTATCGATACAGCAGAAGGCTTTTTGACGAGCGAAAGTTATTGGCAAGAAACTGTCGGGAACTGGCAACAACAGTTCGCTACAGCGCTAACACGGGCTAGCGGCACGCACTCGCAACAGGAAAGGATGATGGCAACTCGATACAGCAACAAGACAGAAACTTGGCCAAATGTAAGAGACTTGATGCGGGCCACTTCCAAACAGCAACAGTTGAAACAACACGTTTCGGACGGATACGAATTCAATGGGAAACAAGTTCACAGAATCGAACAATATGCGAACTACTGAACAAGTAGGAAACTGTATCGAAAAACAAATAGAATATCGAAATAGGACAGAAACAGTTGTTTTATCGAATTAGACCTATAATTCGACAAAGTGATTTCTTCTCAAGACCTATTGAGAATCAATCGGATTAATACTCGAAATGCGTCGAATAGAAATCAAGTTTTGATGAAAAGCATTCACCAAGGAAAACACAAAGTGTGTTCTTAAATTTTCAACCTTCAATAATTCTTATTACAACTCTACTGCCACTATTTATAGGCAAAAGCAGCCTGACAAGATAAATTAAACTAATACAAGGTGACCTTAAAATAAGAAAAGATAATAAAAAAGGTTCCTCATGTCACTTGTTGACAAAAGTAAAAGCTGGGTCTTTGTCTCCAAGTTGCTTACTGACAGTCGCCTTTTGCCAAGAGTCCTGCTGCTTTTGTAAGAGAATGCTGAACATTCTTTTATTATTTAGTTGCCACTTGAACCTCTTTCCCTCCCCAAGATGAAAGTTGTCTTTTGTTTAAGTTACTTTAATTCCAATTATCAAGGTAACTCTGTACCTCGTTTTAGTTCTCTCGCCCAAGTACGTTGGAGTATGGTCGAGATGTTTTACGTCAATTCTTACTTCGTCTTCTTTACTTGGAGTAGTTTGTTTCGTATCATTCCCTCCTTCTTTAAAAGGAATTGTCCTCAATTCCGCAATTCCATCATCGTCAAGGTGAGGAGATAGATCACCTACGTTGAAAGTAGCATGCACTCCGTAATCACCCGGAAGTTCTAACTTGTAAGCATTGTCATTCACCTTCGCAATAATTTTAAATTGTCCCTCAGCCCGTGGCATTAACTTGTTCTTACGCTTACTCGGGAATCGTTCCTTCCTCAAATGTAACCAAACTAAATCTCCAACCTCGAATAATCTCGATTTTCTCTGCTTTTTCGACTTCCTTTTGTACGTCTCGTTCACCTCCTTGATTCGTTCACACACCTGTTCGTGTAATTTCATCATTGATTTCAGCTTTGACTCTGCATCCTTATGCACCAATTCATCGTTTGGTAACGGAATTAAGTCTAACGGTATGTAAGGATTTAGGCTGTAAACTACTTCGAATGGAGAGTGCGTTGTGGCATGAGTAGGAGAACGGTTGTAAGCAAACTCCGCATGCGCCAGTTTCAAATCCCAGTCCTTTTGTGTTTTGCTTACTAAGCCTCGCAACAGCGTTCCCAGTGTTCGGTTAGTCACTTCAGTTTGTCCGTCTGTTTGAGGGTGATGCGAAGTACTAAACAACAGCTTGGTTCCCACCTTCCTCCATAATGTGTTCCAAAAGTAGCTTGGAAACTTTGAGTCCCTGTCCGAAACAATAGTTTTTGGGACTCCATGTAATCGTACCACCTCTCGAAAATACAAGTCAGCAACATTACTCGCATCATCAGTTTTGTGACAAGCAACAAAATGAGCTATCTTTGAAAAACGATCGACAATAACCATAATCGCATCTCTACCTCGTTGTGTTCGAGGTAAAGCAACAATAAAATTCATTGAGACATCTTCCCATGGCCTTTCCGGAATTGGTAAAGGTGTGTAGACTCCTGGGTTGAACGAACTCTTTGCAACATGGCATGTCACACATTTACTAATTATATTATTAACATCCCCCGGCATCCTTGGCCAATAAAAATGTTCCTTCAGCACATCCAACATCTTAGTCGAACCAAAATGGCCATCCAAACCTCCCCCGTGAGCCTCCCAAACTAGTAATTCTCGAATCATGTGCCTGGGTAGGCAAAGACGATTTCCCTTAAAAAGGAAGCCCTCCTGTATCGAAAATTCTCCCATCGGCCCAGATTTGCAAAGGGCAAAGGTCTCGCCAAAATCCGCATCACTCTCGTAATACTCCTTTAGTGTCTCGAATCCAAGCAAACGAACATCAAGAGTGGCGAGTAAGGCATAACGCCTAGACAATGCATCTGCTACAACATTGCTCTGGCCATCCTTATACTTTGATGAGAAGTGAAATGATTGTAAGAATTCCACCCACTTCGCATGCCTGGGACTTAACTTGTGTTGTCCGTTAATATACTTCAATGATTCATGGTCAGAGTGTATGATAAAATGCTTTGGCCGAAGATAGTGACTCCAATGATCTAGAGCCCTCACAATAGCATAAAACTCCTTGTCATACGTGCAATAATTGAGACGAGCACCGTTTAACTTTTCTGAGAAATAAGCAATAGGTCGTTTTCCCTGAATGAGAACTGCTCCAATGCCAACTCCACTAGCATCACATTCTACTTCGAACGGTTGCATAAAATCAGGTAGTGCTAAGATTGGTGCTTCGCACAACTTTGCTTTCAAATTTGCAAATGACTCCTGAGCAGCCCGGCTCCAATTAAACGTGCCCTTCTTCAAACATTCGGTTATTGGGCTTGCAATGGTACTGAAATCTCGAATGAATCTTCGGTAAAATGACGCCAGTCCGTGGAACGATCTAACTTCCGTCATTGTAGTGGGAACTGGCCAGGACTTAATTGCTTCGATCATTGCTTGGTCGACCGACACTCCATCCATCGTAACAATATAGCCAAGAAAGACTATACTTTCGACCAAAAATGAGCACTTCTCCTTTTTTCCATACAGCTTCTGGTTTCTAAGGGTTTCGAAGACTTGCCTCAAGTGTTCGAAATGTTCTTGCAACGATCGACTGTAGATCAAAATATCATCTAAGTATACGACCACAAATTTCCCTAAGAATGGCTTAAGTACCTCATTCATCAAGCGCATGAAAGTACTTGGCGCATTTGTAAGGCCAAACGGCATGACGGTCCATTCATACAGGCCGTGTTTAGTTTTGAAGGCCGTCTTCCACTCATCTCCTTCTCTCATCCGGATTTGGTGATACCCACTCCGTAGGTCAACTTTTGAAAAGATTACGGATCCGTGTAATTCATCCAACATGTCATCAAGCCTCGGAATCAGAAATCGATACTTGATGGTTATATTATTCACGGCTCGACTGTCAATACACATCCTCCAAGATCCGTCTTTCTTAGGAACCAGTAATACCGGAACCGCACAAGGACTTAGGCTTTCTCGAACATACCGACGATCCATTAGTTCTTCGATTTGGTTTTGTAATTCCTTCATCTCCTCGGGATTACATCTATAGGCAGCTTTGTTAGGGAGCGACACACCCGGTATGAGGTCGATCTGATGTTCAATCCCACGAATAGGTGGCAAACCCGACGGTAATTCTTCGGGAAAAACATCCGCAAATTCGTGCAATAAGGCATCCATCCTCTCGTCGTTCTGGACGACCATGTTACCATCCTGTGTCTCCTTCAGAACCAACAGGTACACGCATTTACCATCATTAATAGCATGTTCCACCTCCTGTTCGCTAGCAAACATGGCCAGTTTTGGCTTTTCACTCCGACTCGAACTCATAGAGTGAATATCTTGAGGTGACATTGGTTTTAGCACAATCTTCTTGCCCTTATCCCGTAACTCGTACTCATTGCTTCTTCCTCGGTGTAAAACGTCCCTATCAAACATCCATGGTCTTCCCAACAGTATATGGCATGCATCCATCGGGAGTACATCACATAATACGCTGTCTTCATATGAACCCATGGCTAGTCCAATTCTCACTTGTTTTGTCACCCTTATTTTGCTCCCATCATCGAGCCAATGCAAAGTGTAAGGTTTCGGGTGAGCCGTAGTGGTCAGCCCAAGTTTAGTCACCATCTCGCTGGAAGCGACGTTGGTGCAACTCCCTCCATCAACGATCAAACTACACCATTTATTTCCAACTTGACACTTCGTGTGAAATATTTGATTCATTGTTCGAATCATTGAAGCGACTTTGGCTTGTAGCGTTCGCAGAACTAAAGCCGTGTCATAGCTTGGAGCATCGTAAGTCTCGCATTCTTCTCCTTCTTCATCCTTCATGTCGAAATCAAATACGTCACCCAGTCTTTCTTCCTCAACCAACAACTCGTCTCGGATCGTGACAGCTTCCCTTAGTGTCACCACTCATTTGTTTGGACATGCATTTTGATAATGCCCGAACCCTTGGCATTTGAAACATCTTACTTTAGCCAAACTTGTCTCCTTTGGTACGTAGGGTACAGTTGCCTTAGCAGGAATCGCAACAGGAACCGGAGTCGGTACAGTTGCCTTAGCAGCTGAACTAGAGCCGACACTTGGGTTTCCAAATTTGACTGGAAACTCGGGTTTATACATTTTCAAACACATTATGAATTCGGCTCAACGCCGGAGGTAAAGCCAATCGATAAGCTAACTCACCCACTCGATCCAAAATCTCAAACGGTCCAATGAATCTCGGACTCAACTTACCCCTCTTCCCAAAACGGAAGATGCCACGACTCGGGGATACCTTGACCAACACATGGTCACCTGACTTAAACTCTAATGGTCGACGACGGTTATCTGCATATGATTTCTGTCGACTCTGAGCGGTCAACAAACGCGTCCTGATCAAAGCTACCTTCTCACGGGCGGCTATAAGCATATCGGGCTCGGTGCCGATTGATTCTGATAGGTCATCCCAACACAAAGGAGATCGACAACGACGACCGTACAAGGCCTCATAAGGTGCCATCTTAATCGAAGCATGCCAACTATTATTATACGTGAATTCGATCAATGGTAGTTGGGATTCCCAATCGTCTTTCCAATCGAGAACGCAAGCCCTGAACATGTCCTCTAATGTCTGAATGGTTCTCTCTGATTGTCCGTCGGACTGAGGATGAAAAGCGGTACTGAGATTAAGCTGAGTTCCCATAGCACGATGAACTGATTTCCAAAAATGCGACACAAACCGTCCGTCACGATCGGAAACGATAATTTTAGGAGTACCGTGCAGTCTCACTATCTCTTTGATGAATAACTGGGCAAGTCTCTCGGGACCCCAAGTATCCTTAATCTCAAGAAAATGAGCTGATTTAGTTAAGCGGTCCACAATTACCCAGATCGTATTCATGCCACGACGACTCGTCGGCAAACTCGTGATGAAATCCATATAAATGTCTTCCCACTTCCATTCTGGAATAGGGAGAGATTTCAGCATACCCGCCGGTCGCTGATGTTCAATCTTAACTTGTTGACAGGTTAAGCATCTCGAAACAAATTCTGCGACTTCTCGCTTCATATTACTCCACCAGTAATTTTGTTTCAAGTCCTTGTACATCTTGCTAGACCCCGGATGAACAGAATAAGGGGTAGCATGAGCTTCTTTCAAGATCAAGTTTTTCAACTCGTCATTCACCGGTACGCACAACCGATTCTTAAATCTCAAAAGTCCATCCTCGTGGACCACGAATCCAGGGGCCTTCCCCTGAGCCACATCCTCACGGATGCGCAACAATGATGGGTCCGAACCCTGATTCTCTCTGATTGCCTCCTAGAGTGACGATGAGATCTCCAACATACAAAGCTGTCCCTGAACTCGCTGAAGCCAGACCTCGATCTCGGGTCTAAGGAATTCCTGCTGAAGCTCCTTCTGAACCGTTAAATGGGCAAGCATCTGCTCCTGAACGGACTTACGACTCAAGGCATCGGCGACAACGTTCGCCTTGCCCGGGTGGTAAAGGATCTCGATATCATAATCTTTGATTAATTCCAACCACCGTCTCTGTCGCATATTTAACTCCTTCTGAGTAAATATATACTTCAAACTCTTGTGATCGATGAAAATCTGACAGGTGACGCCATAAAGGTAATGACGCCAGATTTTCAAAGCGAACACCACGGCTGCTAGCTCCAGGTCGTGGGTCGGATAATTAACCTCGTAAGGTCTCAATTGCCGTGAAGCATAGGCAATAACCTTTCCATTCTGCATGAGCACACATCCGAGACCCTGTCCGGACGCATCACTATAAACCACAAATCCTTCCGTCCCCTGCGGCAAGGAAAGTACAGGTGCTGACATTAACTGGCTCTTGAGTTCCTCAAAACTCCGTTGACACACGTCGGACCACGTGTATTTCTTATCCTTTCGCAAAAGGTTCGTCAAGGGGTGAGCGATTCTAGAAAATCCCTCCACAAATCGCCGATAATAACCCGCTAATCCGAGGAAACTTCGGATTTCCTTAACATTCTTCGGAGGTAGCCAATCTCGAATAGCCTCCGTCTTCTGAGGATCGACACGAACTCCGTCTGATGAAATTACGTGTCCGAGAAACGTCACTTCGGACATCCAAAACTCACATTTGGAAAACTTTCCATAAAGTTGTTCTCGTCTCAACACGTCGAGCACTTGATGAAGGTGAAACTCGTGTTCCTCTCGGTCACGAGAATAAATCAAAATGTCATCGATGAAGACAACAACAAACTGATCCAAAAAGTCGATGAAAACCCGATTCATTAACTCCATGAATACCGCAGGTGCATTAGTCAATCCAAACGGCATAACCAAAAACTCATAATGACCATAGCGTGTTCGAAACGCCGTCCTCGTGATATCCGACTCTCGAATCCGCAACTAATGATATCCAGATCTTAACTCGATCTTGGAAAATACTGAAGCTCCCTGAAGTTGATCTAAGAGATCATCAATACGGGGTAAGGGATACTTATTCTTGATTGTCACCCTGTTCAACTCCCGATAATCGATACACAAGTGAAAAGAACCATCCTTCTTCTTGACAAATAACACTGGTGCTCCCCATGGGGATGCACTCGGTCGAATATAACCCTTCTCGAACAACTCCTCAAGTTGGTTCTTTAATTCCTGCATTTCGGTCGGGGCCATCCGGTACGGTGCCTTCATATCGGGGACGTACCAGGCTCCAACTCAATCGTGAATTCCACATCCCTCTGTGGAGGCAAACCAGGTAATTCGTCTGGAAAAACATCGTCATATTCCCTCACTACTGGAATATCCGTCAACATTACTGATGATTTCTCGGTTTTGATCATATAGCACCAATAACCAACACACCCCTGATTGAGTAATCTCACTGCTTTCATCAAATTAATGACCTTACCAGAACAGCCGGGATTACCTCCCTGAAACACACATTCAACCCCATCATCTGAAATGATAGTGATCATACGCTTACGGACACTAATGATGGCATCATGACGATCCATCCAATCAATACCCAAGATGACGTCGTCCCTCGGAAAATCTACTACGATTAGGTCCGCTGGCCATACACGACCATGAAACTGAATCGGACAATTCTGAATCTCACGATTATCGATAATTCGTCTACCATCAGGTAGGCCAATGACATAAGGCTCACAACTAGTAGCACTATCTAGACGTAGTCTACTCAAACATGACTCGGAAATGAATGAATGCGATGCACCAGTATCAAAAAGGGTACACACAGGTTGGGATAGAATATCGAGTGTAACTGAGATCATTCGGGCCTTTGGATCATCGGTCTTCTTCATCTCATAAATCCGGGGCTTGCTAGTCCCGGCACCGGACGCTCCCGTCTGCTGGCTATAGACTCCACCTTTAGTCGCTCCTGTCGTTTTAAACGACGTTGATTGAGTGGCCTGATTCTGAACGGCTGACTGATTAGGGGCCTGAGATGACGTCTGAGTAGGTTTGGAGTCCCTACGGCAAAAACGGGCCTTATGCCCAGCAATCCCACAATTATGACATGTGATAGTCTGTCTCGGACACTTGGTGCTGAGATGACCAAGATCCCCACAGTTAAAACAAGTGATGGCCGAACTGGCCGCTCGTGACTGAGATTCCGTGGGTTTAGACGTCAAAGGAGGTCGCTCAGAAAAAGCAGAGCCCGCACGAGGTTTCTTGAAGGTTGTCTGACCACCTTCAGACTGATTACGATTCTTCGATTTCTTGCTAGCAGACGAAGGTTGCTGCTTAGCAATTTCCTTAGCAGTAAGCTCATAGGTAAGAGATTTCTCAATGAATTCGGCCAACGTGGTGAAATTATGATTAAGCAATTGTAGTCTCATACGGGGTTTCAGCCTCTTGCTGAAATACTTGATTTTATCCGCCTCTGAATGAATGATGGATGAGGCGAAAGGTAGAAGTTCCTGGAATTTCTCGGCAATGGCGAGAACATCCTCGTCTGCTGAGGGGTCGGGTGTGAGTAATTCTAACAGCTTGGCCTCTCTGAGTGGGGCCGGATAATACCTCTCCATCATGAGAGTCTTGAACTGCTCCCAAGTACATGATCCTTCGGTGGGCTTCAACGACAACCACCAAGAATGAGCGCTCTTACCCAGATAGTAAGCCGCAACTGAAACTTTATGTCCTTCGGGACACTCTACCATCGCAAATAGCTTCTCGAAGTGTTTGAGCCAATGAAAAATATCCGCCGGCTCAGATGAGCCCTCAAAAGTAGGTGGCCTTTGGCGAGAAATGTCGCCGATGATACTGCTCACATTCCTCTCTTGCCTCTAAGGTGGCGGCGGAGGAGCCTGTTGATTTTGATTAACTGAGTTGTGCATCGTCTCCATAAGTTGTGCCATCTGCGTCATTTAGGCCATCACGCCCTGCATAAAAGCGAGTGGATCAACCCGAACACCTTCTGACTGAGCTGTGTCCCGGGTACGACTCCCCGATAGTGAATGATCACGTCCAGGTGAATGAGTAGCAGCGTCGCTGATCGATGAATTAGCATTATTTCTTGCATTCGCAAGTGTATTCACACGAGCTCTTGGGATTCGGCCCGCACCACGGCCTCGTCCTCCGCGTCCTCTTCTTGCTCTCTCCATACTGAAGTAGGAAAGTCACATGATGATTATATTCCCCGCATGAATATCACGTTATGATTATGACATGTGATGATGAAAATGAGCATACACGCTCTAACACAGTGATTACATGAATGATTAACCGAGGTGACATAATTATCTGATGAAATTATTGAAATGATTATCTTGAACAAATTAACAAGATTAATGATATGATCTTCCAGATCAACAACCGAGTAATGAAATGAATTGAGTGATTAAAGAGTTAACATGACCGCCCTGGTCAAAATGAAAATGATGATTGAGGATTGTTAACTGATGAATTATGAATGAATGATTATTGCCAGAAATTATACCATGACATTAGAAATCTTACAGTTCTTGGTCTGATTGGCTCGGCATCTGCACAGGTCACACGTGACGCGAAAGTCCAATGATACTAGTCCGATGACGATGATTTCAAACGGAACATGACTTGGAGGGTAGTATTCAAAACCACTCTCCGATACCAACTCTGTAACACCCCAAACTAGGCGGATATTACAGTGCCGTGAATCCCCGACTGGGACCCACCAGGCAAATGAAAATGATGAATTAAATAATATAATTGTAGTACCGAACCACATTATATTACCAAGTACTCCGATGAGGAGTTTAAGTACAACACAACAGGACAATACCGAATACTAGTATATTTTATATGGAGATAAAATACACCACCCTGAATAAATAAACATCTCAAACGGAATTTGCAGCGGAAAATACAAATGACGGAATGACTGAAATGACTGAAATGAACGGAATGACTGGGGCCCCCTACTAGTATCACTGGGACTCCTCGCCATCAACATGCTCTTCCCGTGCCTTTGCCTTGCCGTGACCTGAAAAACAAAATCCCCCAACGGGGTCAGTTACACAGAACAACAATCCTCAAGGGTTGAAGATACACAATCATGATATAACTGAAATTATGAAATATCCTTAGTTACGAATTACGCTGAAGAGGAGTATCATAGTACGCCCGTAATGTTTTGTGCAAGTGTACAAGACGAATGACCGGACACACCCGTCCTTGTACCTAATTAGTCTCACGAAGGTAAGCGTTACCGTGTGCACGGTCCAAATGTATCGGTGAACCCAATACATGACCATCGTGTGCCCGACTAAAAATTCCACACAACCACACCCGGCCACGCAATATGAACCCAGAAGGTCATATGAATGAGAATGACCGCAATGAACATCAATGAATAATAATTCGACAGGGCCAAGAAGGACTTACCGAGATGAAAATAATAGTGACATGATTGATAACTCAATGAAATGATTGAAACCGTCGTTCCTCATGAATGAAGTGATTATTTGACAATTACAAGTCTCAATACGTTTATTACCATGATGAATGAGTATGATTATGAATGATCAACAACAAAAAGGAGTGAATATCCTTTTAACCGAGTAAGAATCAACTTACTCAACCGGTGAAGAATGTCCGTCCACGAACAACGTCCTAAGTGAAATGTCGGTCGCTCGAACAACCTTGAATAACACAATACCAATAATCCGTTCAATACACATATCAAACACGATTACAACCAACTCAAACGTCGATACAACAATATCCGAACTCGTAGATGTACTCTAACGAATACGTTGAGAATATCCTTCCCGTTGGTTATAACCAAACCCAATTTATCGAAACCAACTTCAAATGATTGATTCAAACCAGCAAAACAATATCAATGACATCAATAATTCAATAGGAATCCACAATTCAAGTTTACAACAACAATAATCGGAAAATCCCCAAATTAACCGAAGTCAACCCCAAGGGTTCTTGAAATAATTTCGAAAATAGCCATTAAATCCGTAGGAATATATTTATCCAAGGTAGATAATCCATATCTAACATATTCCAGTAATAATCCAAGCTTACACGAAGAAATCGGAAGGAAAAACCCAAAAATCCGAAATTCTAGATCCAAGAGATTAATACCTTAGATTTGATGTTAAGGAGTGATGAAGTGATGATTAATCCAACTCAAAGACTTTAAGATGATGATATGTGATAGCAGCTCGAAGAGAACACTCCAAGTCGCCCGAAATCGCCCGAAGTCGCTCCAAAAATGAAAAGAAGTGAGAAAATGACGAAACTCATGCTAACTGTCCAATTTATACTGCTCCAGATTAGCGTGCGCTAGCCCTTGCACGTAGCATGCGCTAACGGGTATTTTGGGTAGTCCAGTACCCACTGACCGAAAACGGTAGCGCGCGCTACGTACCTTTTTGTAGCGTGCGCTACGGCTATGCACTTAGCGTGCGCTAACCCCAAAATGTTAGCGTGCGCTAACGAATTATCTGATGCCTAGTACTGGAGTCCAGAACCTTCTGTCCTCTGATCTGATCTCGGTAGCGTGCGCTACAACCAACAATTAGCGTGCGCTACTACACCGTTTGCGTACGCTGAAAACCACTCATAGCGTGCGTTATGAATTAATCCAATGCAGTCCAGTAGCCACTGGACCCAACCTGATCCGTCCTTAGCGCGCGCTACACCAAATATTAGCGTGCACTACTACAACCCACTAGCGCGCGCTACTTACCACTCGTAGCGTGCGCTACTTATAACTCACCTGCAGTCCAGTACCTTCTGGACTGCAGCCAGGGTAACATTAGCGTGCGCTAATGCTGAGTGGTAGTGTGTGCTACCTGTACTCAATTAGCGCGCGCTAAAAAGAGTACATAACGTGCACTACTCCTCACGCACAATCCACAATGAAAATGACAATGATGATAAACACGGCACGAAACTCTAATTAGATTAGTGATGAATGACGATTGATACACGATACAATTACTCTGAACGATGAATACCGTGATTGAATATGAGTGACAAATGATCATTAATGAGTGAAATTACTGAATGATAAATACTTAATGATAATTACTAAATTACAACCGGGTATTACATTAAGACTCTTCGGTCAGACCGGGGTGGTGAGTACATGAGTACCGAATTTGATGAGTTCTTAAAAGAACTAGGAATAGTGTCACAATTCACTCCTCCAGCTACTCCACAATTAAATGGTGTATCAGAAAGAAGGAACCGAACCTTGTTGGACATGGTTCGCTCCATGCTTAACTATACTGATCTACCGATTTATCTGTGGGGTTACGCGCTCCTTATTGCTGTGCATATCTTGAACAGATGTCCTTCTAAATCCATTCCTAAGACTCCCCATGAGATGTGGAGAGGTAGGAAACCAAGTCTAAATCACATTAGGATTTGGGGATGCCCTGCTTATGTCAAGAAGACTAAAGTAGAGAAATTAGAAACTAGGTCTGTGAAAGGTCGTTTCATAGGATATCCAGGGGATTGCATGGGATATCTATTCTACATGCACGAAGATCATAGGATCATCGTTGCTATACAAGCACACTTCCTGGAAGATCAGTTTATTCAGAAAGGAGGGGCACGTAGAAATATTTCTTTGGAAGAAATAAAAGAAACACCAAATGAGACACCTATGCAAGATATTAGAACCCAACCTTCTGAAATACAAACACAACCTCGCAAGTCTAGTAGAATTTCTCAAATACCTGAGAGGTATGGCTATCTGCATCAAGAGGAACTGGGTGTCCATGAGATGACAGAAAGTAGTTAAGAGAATGATCCTTCTACATACGACCAAGCGATGGTAGACGTTGACTCCACCAAGTGGCAAGAAGCTATGGAAGCTGAGATAGACTCAATGCATGCTAATCAGGTCTGGACTTTAGTAGATCGTCCTAAAGGCATAGTGCCTATTGGAAACAAATGGATCTATAAGAGAAAGACTGATGGGGATGGCAAGGTTGATACCTATAAGGCTAGGCTTGTGGCAAAGGGTTATTCCCAAAGAGAAGGAATCGATTACTTCGAGACCTTCTCGCCTGTAGCTATGATTAAGTCTATTCGCATGATGATTGCTATAGCAGCCCACTTAGATTATGAAATATGGCAAATGTATGTAAAAACGGCATTCCTAAATGGATTCCTCGAGGAGGAGATTTACATGGAACAGCCTAAGGGATTCATATCTCAAACCAATATTCATAAAGTATGCAAACTTCAGCGTGCCATTTATGGACTGAAGCAAGCTTCACGGAGTTGGAATCTTCGTTTTAACGAGACAGTCAAAGAGTTTGATTTTGTCCAAAACGAAGAAGAGCCCTGTATTTACAAGAAGGTTAGTGGGAGCAAAATTGTGTTCTTAATACTATATGTAGATGACATTCTACTTATAGGAAACGACATAGGAATGCTCAGTTCTGTGAAAGCTTGGCTTTCTAAAGAGTTCTTAATGAAAGACTTGGGAGAAGCTACCTATATTCTGGGTATTCGTCTCTACCGGGATAGAGTGAAAAGAATGTTAGGTCTTTCCCAAGCCCTCTATATTGAAAAAATCCTGAAGCGATTTAGGATGGAAGATTATAAAAGAGGGTTCCTTCTTATGCAACATCGTGCAAAACTTTCCCTAGAGATGTGTCCTCAAAGTGAGGAAGACATAAAGGAAATGAGTAAGGTGCCCTATGCTTCGGCAGTAGGTAGCCTCATGTATGCTATGATTTGCACTAGACCGGACATTGCCTATGCTGTGAGCGTAGTAAGTCGGTTTCAGTCAAATCCAGGGCAGGAACATTGATCGTCAGTAAAGAACATTCTTAAGTACCTAAGGAGGACTAAAGACTTGGTTCTTACATACGGCGGTGGAGAACTAAGAGTGATGGGTTATACAGACTCATATTTTTCGGGGGACATGGATGCTCAGATGTCCACATCAGGGTATATCTTTACGCTGAATGGTGGGGCAGTTTCTTGGAGAAGTGCCAAGCAAAGTTCGACTGCTATCTCTACATGTCAAGCCGAATATCAGGCAGCCACGGAGGCTGCTAAAGAAGCTTTTTGGATAAAGAAGTTCATTGAGGAACTTCAAGTGTTTCCTAACGCAGAGAAGCCCGTGACACTGTTTTGTGACAACGACGGAGCTGTTACACAGGCTAAGGAGCCTAGGGCTCACCACAACACCAAACATATTGCAAGAAAATATCATTTTGTTGGAGAAATGGTTCGGGATAAGAATGTTACACTGCAGAGAGTAGACACAGCAAATAACGTTGCTGATCCGCTTACCAAGCCACTATCTCAGAAGGTCTTAGAGAGACATCTGGAGAGTATGGGTATTAGATACCATTGTTTGTGTCATTGAGTACAAGTGGGAGATTATTAGGAATATGCCCTCGAATGCCACTCAGAGGATGAGAGAGTGAGAGCAATTGTATTGTAATTATGAATATTATATTTAATAAGGAAATTATTATTTCTATATTATTATATATCACTGGCATTGTGATTTGGTATATAGAATAATAGTCCTTGCATTTGAGAGTGAACATTCTACTCCTTATGGAGATATGGAGATAGGCACTAGAAGTGTTTAGAGCTCGAATGCTTAACTAGTTCGCAAGTCGATAAAACTTAACAGGACATTAAGTTTTAATAAGACTTGTATAACTGATGCTAGGGTGTGTTCACGTCTTGATAGCATAGTTATAAGTATATTGGTGGGACTAGTATACTCGAACACGACTCATACTCGATTCAGTCACACGGTATTCACTCTCGGAGAGTCGATGACGAATCGAAAGGTTGTGATAGTATACGTGGACCTTTGACTTGAAAGTTCAGTAGAAGATGTGCCTGTGATGTTTAGTTTGTCATTAGAGTAGTTAGACTCATTTGCTTAATTGCTGAGTCGACCTCGAAGTGCGGACTATACGGGCAGGTAGCAGTCTTTACTGTACGCCAAGAAAGGATTCTATCTCCTGTTAGTGAGCAGGCGAATGTCCTATACGGTTAATGGCAAATAATATCATAAGTCTTTGGCCAAAGCATTCTGATATAGTCGTATTAGATACACTATTAATCAGTCGGTCTTGATTTGCATTAACACATGTATAGAGTCTAGTCAACAGTAGGGTTTGACTTTACCGTGACCCGAAGACTTGACCGGGATATCTGATGAAGGGTTTATACGTATATGGTATTCATGACATAATGGTTCTGGAATGATTCGTTCATTCGTTCTCGATCGGGGTTTACTGATGCGGCCGCCAGTTTGGCTAAGTCTTGCCCGCACTCATTAGTTCCTCCCAATGCCTACCGAGACGAACCTACTGAGTCGCGCAATAGGATCATTGATGGATAAATGTGAATTAATAATCTCTCTTATAATATTAGATATTAGATATCTAATTTTGATTTATCGGATAAATCAAATAGCGGTCTTATGAATTGTAAGTAGGTTACTGGGTGATTACTTTAATTCATAAATTATATTTCTTAGAGAAATATATATTTGTGTTTGATATAATTAATTAATTGGATTAATTAATTAGTCCAAACACATTGGAAATAAAACGGATTCGTTTGACGAACATCCGGTACACGAGGGATTCGTTTTGACGAACATCCAATACACGAGCTGAGTAAATTCGACCCGTCTTCTTGGAAATTTCCCTTAAGGCCGCCCCCCTCCCTCTCTTGTCTCTTTTATACTTATTATATGTCACTAGGTGACATATGTGAGGTGTATTTGATACCCTCAATCATGTGTTAAAGGGAGACTTTCATTTTTTTATAAATAAAAGTCTTTAGAATAGAGAGATGACTCCTTTTTCTTCCTTGAACTCAAAATCATGAATTTCAGAGAGAAAGGTTGATAACTTCATCTTGATCTTAGAGACAAGATATAAGAAGAATACATTGAGAGAGAAAATTCCTACAAGCTTCCCTAGCCGCATTCTTGAAGAAAGGAAGCTTGTCGATTTTTTCATCAAGTTCCGGCGTGTGAAGTAGAGGCACCTTGCTTTAGGTGCTTGGAACGAAGGGCTCTTCATCATCATCATACGAAGGTTTTTCAGAGACATCATAGGTATGGGACTTTGATTCCTTGATCTTCGTATTTTTCTTTTCGTATATACGTTACTTGATCGATCCTCTTAGGGATTCCGTTTATTCTTCCGCTGCGTTTATTTTCTGTGGAATCCCATCAGGTTGCTCATGAAGTGTCGAATCAATGGCTTTGAGATTCGAACGTGTTGTTGTTTATATATGACCATCGATTCTAGTAATGTTGTATATATGTTCGCAATCATGTCGCTGAGTTGGAGCAGCTAGCGCACGCTAAGTACGAGGCTAGCGCGCGCTAATGCAGCATGAATAGCGCACGCTAAATAATTGTTGTAGCGTGCGTTAGTTAGCTGGGATAGAGGATGTGGAACCGTATTTTTTGCCGTTAGGTCTAACTTTCTGCAGTCAGTCATCTGTGACTATATTCTATGTACATTGTCTAGTGATGACAAATGTTTTGTGTGAACGTGTGTTGTGACCTTTCATTCGCGCTAAGTGATAATTGATTTTGTTTGGTGAGTTGATAAATTATGTCTGCTGTATGTGTGTGCTCGAAAATGTTTTCCTGAAACTTTCATAAGTTTGTGCAAGTTGCGGAAATCAATTTTTGAAACTAATTTGACGTTTCTATTAATTCGGCGGCTTCGTATGAACTTTGGAAATTGTTTGAAATTTGCGAGCCGGCCTAGGATTCTCAAATAAAACCTCGACGGTATTGAAAGAGTTGTTTTAAAGTACCTTGAACATTTTGTAAAATGTTACCGTCGTTGATTCTTGTGTAGTGTTGGGAGAATTTTCGGAAGTGACTTTTAACGTACTATTGTATTTTTGAATAATTCGAGTACTTGATTTTTAAAAATCTTTCACACAATTTTTTTTTTCAAAAACCAATACGATTTCTTTTTCAAAAATATATAGTGAAAGATGAAAAATCTCTCTCGATGTAAAGTTTAAACTCGGATTTGGAAATGTTAGAGTATGTAAGAATGGTTTGATGGTCTTGCATGGGTAACTTGTTGGTTGTTAATAGTGATGATGATGCGTAGAGGCATGCTGATTTTGATAACACCGGTTACAAGGAAATATTATTTTGGCAAATGATTTCAAATGAGATGGTTACAGTATGTTGTTTACAAGTTTTGATGAAACAACCCGAGGTACCAAAAGTACTTTTAAAGTTTATTTTGAATAGCATACAAATCCAAAGATTTTCAAAAGATTTCCTTTAAAAGGATACCTCGTGGATTTTCTTTCCGAGTTGTTATTAGTTACCTTATGTGATATGTCATGCTAAGTTGGTACTTTAGCATATTGTTTTCACAAAGTAGTGCAATCGTATTGAGTGAGAATCCGCTTAGTATGCCAAGGGACAGCGGACGCGACCGTGACTACGGTATAGTTGGTTATGGAGATTAGATGCGGGACCAAGAGGATATGGCCGGGAAGGTTGATATTCAACCACTTCATTTTCGTTGTTTAGGTTTCGGGGACGAAACCTCTTTTAAAGGTGATATGATGTAATACCCACATTTTTTTTCTTCTTCTCGTTTCCGTTTCATTCGACCGTATTGAGGCGATTGTGTTCGTTAATGCTTCTTACCTTGTGTTGTTTCTCACATTTGTCATTCAAGCGAGTTCTGATATTATTCCAAATTGATGTGTATATCGTTGTGATCTTTCCAAGTTTGGATCGATTTCTTGTGAACCGTATTCGAAATTAACACCTCGTGATTCCTACAAGTTTATTGATGTCTTGAATTGAGGTGTGAACTTCATAGTTGATCGTTGTTGTTCGATCATTTCTATTTGTTCGTCGTTGTACAATCATTATTGTTTGATCTCGTAGTCGTGATTATTGAACATCTGGGCCATTTTGTGATTTCCATAAGTGTTGGGAAATTGTCCTCGTATTTGATCTTCCAAACCTTTGAGTTACTGGAAATTCATACCTTTCAGTGTTGGAATCGTGATTTGATTTTTGTATTGCTAGGTTTTATCAACCGCAGCGATTCATGCTCGTTGCTTTTCGTAAGCATTCTTGCGTATTGAACCGGATCGTAGTGGCTTTATACTGCATGGAGCTCTGGTGTGTTGTCGAGAGTCGCCCTGCTTTTGTTTTAAGTTTCGGGACGGAACTTATTTTTAGGGGGGTAGAATGTAATACCAACGATTTTTGTTCCAGTTATTTTGAATTTTTTTCGGATATTTCCCGGTTGTCGAGTCCCGGTATTATTTTCTTGACAACTGATTTTGGCGTTCAAGACCGTAGGTGATAATTGGTTATCCGTTGTTTTCATTTCGGATCGATGATGTTGTCCCCGAGTGTTTTGTTGTGTTCGTTCCGTGCGATTTCGGAAAATCGAGTCGTCGAATCATGGTGGTCGGGCACTGGCCGGACGGTTGCGGGCACTGGCCGGACGGTTGCGGGCACTGGCCGGATGAGTGGAGGCACTAGCCGGACGGGTGCAGGCACTGGCCGGGCGGGTGCGGCAGGAACCGGCGTAGCGCACGCTATGGCCGGAAGGTAGCGCACGCTACAGCCGGGAGGCAGCGCACGCTACGGCCGGTTGGTTGCGCGCGCTAGTCGGCCGTGGCAGTAGGGACAGAAAGGTTCTGGACTCGGGAGATCGGCAGGTAGAGCACGCTACTGTCAGACACTGCGCACGCTACGGCCGGCAGGTAGCGCACGCTACGGCCGGAAGTCGCAGACGCTACTGGCCGAGCCAGAAGTCTCGGATTGTGGCACAGGCCGGCAAGACACGTGTTCGGCGCATGATGGCGGGCCCCGGCCGAACATTCTCGACCATGACCGCCGCTAGCGCACGCTAGCTCGGCGATCTAGCGCACGCTAGGTGCACCCGTATAAATATGACCGAAAGCGATCCGATTTAGCCATTTTTTTCATTTTCTCCCTTTCTCTTCCGCGGCTGGATCCTTGGATATCATGAAGGCATGTTGTTATGCAATTAATCCACGAAGTTTGGGAGCTCATATCATCGATTAATCACTCCATAACATCCTTCAATCCAGCGAATCAAGGTTAGTTTTCCTAAAATCATAGTTTTTGGGAAAAATTGGGGATTTTGTTGATTTCGTCCGTTTGATTCGTTATAACTTAGAATAGTGATGGATTGATGATTATCAAGTTGTGTTATATCGAGTCCCTTGTTTTTCCATGGTTGGATTGCCGAGGATTCATCGTTTTATTGAGTTTCTAATCGACACCTTGAAAGTGTTCGATAAAATGTCACAAAGGGGATTCGGGCGTTCTACGATTATTCTTCCTCGTTAGATCGTCAATTTATTCATGGTATGATGTTGGGGTCAGGTTCCTTGCAAAGAACTCGAGCCGGAAACCTTCCATTCGCTGTTTTCCGATCGGTGGTGTTACCATCGTTTCCGCCGAAGAGTTGTGGTCATTCGAGGTTTTCCGGTTAAGCCGCGTTCGTCGGAGTGTCCGGTCTCAACTACTGAGGCAATTATCTTGCCCATACATTATGTGTTTTGTGAATATGATGGTTGAAAATTGATGATACGTGCTAAACGAATTGTTTACAACCATTTTTCTAAAGAATCGGTATATTTACAATTATGGTTTTCGTAAAGGACGAATCTTGTGTTCGAGACTTAATGTGCTTATATGACTATGTGTGTTAGTGTTGAGTATAGGAACTCCCTGCCTTCGGATGATGTCATTAGGTGTGAATATGTCGTCGGTAATTTGTAGTTAAATCCTTTTGTTATAAATTGTGCGTGGATTCATGTGGTTTTCGGTGGATATATGAATTGTGTGATATTGGTTGTGTCGTTCGGTGTTGTTGAGATAAGTGTGTTTCTTTGTGGATAGTATTAATTTTGGGTCGTGAGTATGTGTTGGATAATATGGCCATTTTAGCAAAATACCTCGACTATATATATTGTGATTGACTCTTGAGGATTGCGGTTTTGGAAATGAGAATTGATGAGAGTTGTAAGTTTTTCTCAGTTACTCTCACTCCGGGATTGACTCGACGGGGTCACACGGGGACCTAGTGGCTGAGTGGCTGGACCGGGTTGCGAGGGTTACTTCGAGTGGGTATTCTCACCTGGGGATTGCTCGACGGGGCACACAGGGACTTGGTGGCTTGAGGGCCGGACCGGGTCGCGAGAATTGCCAGAATGTTTGTAATGATGATTAATTGTGATATGTCCGGAGTATCACAATGCTTGTTGCTCGGAGTCGAGAGACATTATATATCGAGTCTTGGTGTTTGGCTAAAATGGCATAAACATAATGTGTTATGAGTAATGTATTTTTGGAAGTGAATTGAAGTGAATGAACGGGTCGTGGACCCTGTGTTGGTGATCGAAATGGTTGGGTCGTGGACCCTGTGTTTTGTGACTGGAATGAATTGGGTTGTGAACCCCGTGTTTTGTTAATCGGTTTTGCATTTTTGGAAAATGAACTTTGGGGCGGTGACCCTAAGAGGCTTTTGAAGAATTGAGAACTTTACTATCGCAAATGTTTTCAAAACTCCCGAGATTTGGAAATGTTTTCAAAGTGCTTTCTTGTTTTGGTTTCTACTTTCAAGGCTTGAACTATTTTTTATTAAACAAAATATCTCGGGAAGTCTTTTGTTGTATTCTCGGAATGTGTTATGTATGGCTCGTATTTGCACTTTATACTTGTACTAGCAAAACAGTGGAGTTTTGCTAACCCCCGAGTATTCGGGGGTGGATGTCTGTTTTTGCATACAGGTACATGCAGGTTTGGGAGCAAAACACAGGATCGGCGCGAAGGATGATGGAAGGCGAATGATACTAATCACACGAAGGCCAGTGTTGGATGTAGTCAGTCAGAGTTTGTGTATGGTCTTTCTTCTGTCGTACTTTTCGTTTGAGAGTGTATTTTACCCTCGCATGGGTATGAGTCGAGGTAGAAATGTGCATTTTGATTTGTATGTTTGTGATGAAAGACCGAGTTACTATGTTGATTTGGTATTTTATCATGTCGGTATGTAATGAGTTGTGTTGTTTGGATGTCTAGCCTCGTGGATCCTCACGGAGAGGGTCTGCGGCGTGTAATATTCCCTGTTTGATTCTGGGGGTGTTACAGTAGCAAGGATTGGATATATTAGCTCTGATTAAGCCTTTACTTCTTGATTAAGTCTTGTAAATAGGAGATAAGACCACGTTACATGCATTCGAGTCAGAACTCTATGAAAACACGAGTTTATTGATTATATTCGATCCTTTTGTACTCGGAATCGGCTATAACAGCTCCGATTAATCTTTTACTTCTTGATTAAGTCTTGTTGTAGCAGGATTCGTTATAATAGCTCCGATTAAGCCTTTACTTCTTGATTAAGTCTTTTTAATAGGAGATAAGACCACGTTACATACATTCAAGTTGGAACTCTATGAAAACTCGGGTTTATTTATTAGATTCAAGCCTTTTATACTCAAAATTGGGTATAACAGCTCTGATTAATGTTTTACTTCTTGATTAAGTCTTGGAGTAGCAAGGATTGAATATAATAGCTCCGATCAAACCTTTACTTCTTGATTAAGTCTTGTTAATGGAAGTAAGACCACATTACATGCATTTGAGTTGGAATTCTATGAAAAATCGGGTTTATTAATTAGATTCGTGCCTTTTGAATTGGTTATAACAGCTCCGATTAATCTTTTACTTGTTGATTAAGTCTTGTTGTAGCAAGGATTGGATATAATAGCTCCGATTAACCTTTTACTTCTTGATTAAGTCTTGTAAATAGGAGATAAGACCATATAACATGCATTCGAGTCAGAACTCTGTGAAAACTCAGGTTTATTGATTAGATTCGAGCATTTTGTACTCATTATAACAGCTCCGATTAATCTTTTACTTCTTTATTAAGTCTTGTTGTAGCAGGATTCGATATAATAGCCTCGTTTAAGCCTTTACTTATTGATTAAGTCTTTTTAATAGGAGATAAGACCACGTTACATGCATTCGCGTTGGAACTCTATGAAAACTCGGGTTTATTGATTAGATTCGAGCCTTTTGTACTCAAAATTGGTTATAACAGCTCCGATTAATCTTTTACTTCTTGATTAAGTCTTGTTGTAGCAAGGATTGGATATAATAGCTCCGATTAAGCCTTTATTTCTTGATTAAGTCTTGTTAATAGGATATAAGACCACATTACATGCATTCGAGTTGGAACTCTATGAAAACTCGGGTTTATTTATTAGTTTCGAGCCTTTTGTACTGAGAATTAGCTATAACAGCTCTGATTAATGTTTTACTTCTTGATTAAGTCTTGCTGTAGCAAGGATTGAATATAATAGCTCCGGTAAAACCTTTACTTCTTGATTAAGTCTTGTTAATGGAAGTAATACCATGTTACATGCATTTCAGTTGGAATTTTATGAAAACTAGGGTTTATTAATTAGATTCGTGCCTTTTGAATTGGCTATAACAGCTCCGATTAATCTTTTACTTGTTGATTAAGTCTTGTTGTAGCAAGGATTGGATATAATAGCTCCGATTAAGCCTTTAATTCTTGATTAAGTCTTGTAGATATGAGATAAGACCAAGTTACATGCATTCGAGTCAGAACTCTATGAAAACTCGAGTTTATTGATTAGATTCGAGCCTTTTGTACTCATTATAACAACTCCGATTAATCTTTTACTTCTTGATTAAGTCTTGTTGTAGTAGGATTCGATATAATAGCCCCGATTAGGCTTATACTTCTTGATTAAGTCTTTTTAATAGGAGATAAGACCACGCTACATGCATTCGAGTCAGAATTTTATGAAAATTCGGGTTTATTGATTAGATTTGAGCCACTTGTACTCATTATAACAGCTCCGATTAATCTTTTACTTGTTGATTAAGTCTTGTTGTAGCAAGAATTGGATATAATAGCTGCGATTAAGCCTTTACTTCTTGATTAAGTCTTGTAAATATGAGATAAGACCACATTACATGCATTCGAGTCAGAACTCTATGAAAACTCGGGTTTATTGATTAGATTCGAGCCTTTTGTACTCATTATAACAACTCCGATTAATCTTTTACTTCTTGATTAAGTCTTGATGTAGTAGGATTCGATATAATAGCCCCGATTAAGCCTTTACTTCTTTATTAAGTCTTTTTAATCGGAGATAAGACCACGTTACATGCATTCGCGTTGCAACTCTATGAAAACTCGGGTTTATTGATTAGATTCGAGCCTTTTGTACTCGGAATTGGCTATAAGAGCTCCGATTAATCTTTTACTTCTTGATTAAGTCTTGTTGTAGCAAGGATTGAATATAATAGCCCTGATCAAGCCTTTACTTCTTGATTAAGTCTTGCTAATAGGAGATAAGACCACGTTACATGCATTCGAGTTGGAATTCGATGAAAACTTAGGTTTGTTGATTAGATTCGAGCCTTTTGTACTCGGAATTGGCCATAACAGCTCCGATTAATCTTTTACTTCTTGATTAAGTCTTGTTGTAGCAAGGATTGGATATAATAGCTCCGATTAAGCCTTTACTTCTTGATTAAGTCTTGTAAATAGGAGATAAGACCACGTTACATGCATTCGAGTTAGAACTCTATGAAAACTCGGGTTTATTGATTAGATTCGAGCCTTTTGTACTCATTATAACAGCTCCGATTAATCTTTTATTTCTTGATTAAGTCTTGTTGTTATAACACCCCCACATTTAACCGAAAATATTACAGCGCCGTGGGCCCCGAGAGGGAACCCACAAGGCTAAAAGAAATTTTCGTTACAAGTGCCCAAGAGGCCAACGACGGTGCTATCTTTACAAATATTTGAAGACTATATAAAATCTGATTATTAAACCCTCGTAAAATCTCAATTGAAAAGACAAGGCCTGAAATGCCAGAAATCAACAGTTTAAAAAGATACGTTAAGCTATCGCTTACACGTACCTACAGATTAGTTTAGAAGACGATTGCCAAATTAACCTGAGTTACTAGATATCAAAAAGTCATTTAAAGATACTCACGCAGCAGAAAGGACAAACAATTAAAAATACTCTAGCAGCGGAATACAACAATTGTTCAGGAACTCAATACACAATTACATGCCCTATCCAGTATCCTCCGGGAAGCTCATCTCTCCACGACCGCTACAAGCTCGATATCTCAAGAACCTAAAAAGAAATCCCACGACGGGGTCAGCCATAATAATTGTCACATCACATTAATAATTACATACCAATGAGAATACAAAATAAGAATACGACCAATGTAATCTAATCGTCATAACTTTACTTACTCAAATAATCCTCAACAGAATAACCATTATAACATTTTACATCTCGTACTCGATTAACCAATAAATTCGAACATAATATATGCGTTATACATCAGACAATACTTAAGATTCTCAAAATATGATAGCCAACTCACGATACAGAAATATACCAGTTCTGACCAATACGATCCGTCGGATAGCATCATCAAATCCCAAGACGATAACCGGTTGTCCATCAGAAGACAAATACCAAAGGAGATACGGAACATACCTCGAGATATGAAGTGCCACGACAATCATGTCAGTCAAATCCGAGGTCTCGATCAATACCACACACGAACATGGTCCTAACACAAGACCGACAAATGCATACTCATGACAACGTCAATATGCTCAAAACAATATCAACAGTGTATACTCAATGGAAATCCCATGATCCAGCGCCCTCAGCATAGGTCCCAAGATGATCCTACCAGATCAACACGAGGTGGATAACCAACAATATACATATACACAACAACATATGCAAAACCAACGATGCGAATCCATATGATTCCATCAACACAACACTGGTTACTTCAACGATCCAGCGCCCTCAACATAGATCCCAAGATGATCCCGTCGGACCATAACGAGGTGGAAGAACCCGTCCAATGATCCAGCGCCCTCAGCATAGATCCCAAGATGATCCTGTCGGACCATAACGAGGTGGACATCTGATCTAGCGCCCTCAGCCTAGATCACACGATCCCAATGGATCAACACAACATAACACAATACAATTATGCATACACATACGCAAATCAATATGTTCATCGACATGAACAACACATGACTCAATAACATGAACGACATTATGACAAAACAACTAGAACGACCTCATGTTCAACAATATGAAAGAAAACCTGCATGATCAACATCATCAACACTAAACCAAAATCAAAACTAAGATACTTGTCCCGAGTCCTTCAGGAGCAATCTCGATGTCAAATCATCACCGGCAATTATCCTCAATGCTCGGCGATCCAAACGTACAATGAACTATAGATACTCATATCCTCGTCTTTACCATAATGTAACTGTAACACCCCAAACTAGGCGGATATTACAGTGTCGTGGACCCCCGACTGGGACCCACCAGGCAAATGAAAATTAATGAATTAAATAATATAATTGTAGTACCGAACCACAATATATCATTAATCACTCCGATGAGGAGTTTCATTACAACACGCCCAAGATAATACCAAATACATGTATATTTTATATGAAGATAAAATATACAACACTGAATGAAATGAATACCCAAACGAAAGTCTGCAGCGGAAATAAAATAAAGAAAACATGAGTGAATGAAAAGGATTGGGGCCCCCTACTAGTATCACTGGGACTCCTCACCGTCAACGTTCTCTTCTCGTGCCTTAGCCTTGCCATGACCTGAAAACAACATCCCCCAACGGGGTCAGTTACACAGAACAACAATCCTCAAGGGTTGAATAAACATAATCATGATATATCTTAATTATGAAATGACGCTGAAGAGAGGCATCATAGTACGCCCGTAATGGTATGTGCAAGTGCACAAGACGAGTGTCCGGACACACCCATCCTTGTACCTAATTAGTCTCACGGAGGAACATTACCGTGTGCACAGTCCAATGTGTCGGTGAACCCAACACATGACCATCACGTGCCCGACTAAAAATTCCACACATCCCCACCCGTCCATGCAATATGAACCCAGAAGGTCATATGGGCAAGGAATGACCATGAAGAATAATAATGAATAACAATCCGACAAAGTCAAGAATGACTCACCGAGATGAAATGATAGTGAAACGAATGATAGCTCAATGAAATGATTGGAACCGTCGTTCCTCGTGAATGAAGTGATTAATTGACAATTACAAATCCCAATATGATTAATACGTTATGAATAAATTATGATTATGTATGAACAACAACAAAAGGAATGAATATCCTTTTAACCGAGTAAGAATTAACTTACTCAACCGGTGAAAAATGTCCTTCCTCGAACAAATGTCCTACAATGAGATGTCGGTCGCTCGAACAACCTTGAATGACAATTACCAACAATGCTCAATATACGAATCAAACACGATTATAACCGACTCAAACGTCGATACAACAATATCTAAACTCATTGAGTTATTCTAACGAACACTTAGCAAACACACAACCTTCGATAATATCCGAATCTCGAATATATCAAAACCAACTCCAAAATGAGTATTTCACACCAAAAAAACAACTTCAATGACATCAATAATCCCATCGGAATCCACAAAACGAGTTAACGACAACATCTAATCGAAAACCCCCAAATATCAAAGTCAACTCCAAGGTGTTCTTCAATCAAACCTCAACAATTCATGAAATCCAAAATATACACTGAATAATCCATAGGAAAATATTTATCCAAGGTAGATAATCCATATCTAATATATTCCAACAACAATCCAAGCTTGCATGAAGAAATCGGAAGGAAAAATCCAAAAATCCAAAATTCTAGATCCAAGAAGATTATTACCTTGTTTTGATGTGATGGGGATGATGGAATGATGATTAATCCGAATGATAAGCTTGAAGGTGATGATTGATGATTGCACCTCGAAAAACACTCTCCAAATCGTCCAAAATCGCTCAGAATCTCCCAAAAACGAAGTGAGAAATGAAAATGACGAAGAAAGGGATGAACTGTCCTATTTATAGTAATCCCAGTTTAGCGCGCTAGCCCCAGTTCTTAGCATCCGCTAATGGGTGTTTTGGGTAGTCCAGTACCCACTGTCCGAAAACGGTAGCGTGCGCTACGTACCTTTTGTAGCGTGCGCTACGGCTGTACACTTAGCATGTGCTAACTCCAATATGTTAGCGTGTGCTAACGAATTATCTGATGCCCAGTGATGGAGTCCAGAACCCTCTGTCCTCTGATCTGTTCGCGATAGCATACGCTACAATCAATATTTAGCGTGCGCTACTACACCGTTTGCGTACGCTAAAAACCACTCATAGCATGCGCTATGAATTAATCCAGTTCAGTCCAGTACCCACTGGACTCTGCCTGTCCGACCTTAGCGCACGCTACACCAAAATGTATAGCGTGCGCTACTACAAACCACTAGCGCGCGCTACTTGCCATTCGTAGCGTGCGCTACTTATAACTCACCTGCAGTCCAGTGCCTTCTGGACTGTCAGCCTGAACGACATTAGCGTGCGCTAATGCTGAGTGGTAGCGTGCGCTACCTGTACTCAATTAGCGCGCGCTAAATAGAGTACGTAGCGTGCGCTACTCCATACACACAGCCTACAACAAAGATGACAATGATGATACGCTCGTCCCGACTATCCAACCGGGTTGAATGATGAATAAAACAGATACGTGATACCAATATAATCCGAACGGTGAATACAATGATTGAATATGAGTGACAAATGATCATCAATGAGTGAAAATTACTGGGTGACAATTACTGAACGATAATGACTGAATTACAACCGTATATTACAGTAACCTCGATACCCGAACATACCAATAACCGAGATGAAGCATATATATTATGATTTACCTCCCAGAATCAAAAGAATGATATACAATCCAAATACCCAGAGTTCACAATAATAATCATCGCTATATGCATTATAAACGAAATGAAACTGAAACCATTCATTAAAAATTATAACTGAGCAATTAATAACTTGCCTCGATGCCGATACGATGATGATGAAGCCACTACAAATTCCTCGGCTCCCGGCCAAAGCGATTCACGAACGTTCCCGAACACGACCGCAAGTCAAGGTTCTAATCATCAATCAATAATCTCGACCTATTGAAGTAATCAATTAACACATATCCGATAACAATCAACAACCGACATAACCAACCCATCGAACTCAACAGTTCAATAAAACCTCGATTAAACGCAGTCTGAACAAGCCAAATCAAACCATCACGAATTCATAATCACAACACAAAAAGATTACACTGTCTGCCTACTTAGCGCACGTTAAACGCATAACGTAGCGTGCGCTAAGTTGCTCCCGTTAGCATGCACTAGACAGTAAGCTTAGCGTGCGCTAATTCTGTACAGTGGCATGCATTCCAAGCATCGACTAACACTTCCATCATATCAATGATCAACTCACCTCGATATTAAGGATTTCATAACATATACGATTCCAACTTTAATCTTTAAACACGAATCAACAAGATTCCTTCTTGTTCATATTGGTAAATTCATATAACAATTTACCGGTTATTGTCATGAATAATCATATTCCAAAATCATCCGTAACCTTTCCAAATTCCAGTTCTTATTCATAAAATCATGACATATATAATTCAATAGTTCTTCAAGAACACGAATTATCCGGATTCACGTTCATAATTCATAAAATGACATAATCCGATGTGTTCTAACATCTAAAAATCCTTATTCATCATGTTCTTCGACATACAATTCATATAACTTCAAGAATCACAACAACAACACCATAATCGTTACCATACGAAATAACCAATGACAAAACATCAAAAATCCGAATTGAAGAAGGGAATTACATCAACATATCTCTTGAATTCCATCCAAAACCATACGAAACATATCAATACTCATATATTGATAACAACACTAACTTAGTTCGGTAATCCAACTCATTATCATGCTCATCAACTCGAATATATGATAATCATCAACTCAAGAACATCAATAATCAATCCAAACTAAATCCAAAGATGAAGAGTGATTACCTTTTTGAAGGAATGGATTGATTTCCAAGGTTGAATCCATTTCCAAGAATCGCCAATGATTTAAAGAACAAAGCTTTAATACATGATTTCCGTCTTTAATCTTGTTAAAGAGGATCATCCCTCACTGTTTAGGAACTCCAAATGTCCTCCCAAGGTTCTCTCTATCGGTTGCAAGAAGAGAGTGGATGAAATGAGGAATGAGAGCCAACTACTCATATATATACACTGTACACATTATTAACGTACGCTAACCTCTTCATTTAACGTACGTTACCAGTTTAGCGTGCGCTAACATTCTTTGTTAACGTGCGCTATCGAAGTCCAGAGGCTACTATCTTGCTTCATACAATGATTTACGTACGCAATGCCCATGCAATAGCGTACGTAAATCGCTCTATTTAGCGTACGCAACCCTTCAAACGTAGCATGCGCTACTCATAGTTGACTTGCTACAGTCTGCACCTACCCATGTGTCCCCACATGCCGAAAGTAACCTGACAAAGGCAAGATTCCTTTGGTCCGATCTGATTAGCGTGCGGTATAAATATACATTAGCGTGTGCTAATCGTTCACAACAAACATCCGTTGACCTTGTCGGCACATGCGCCGAAAGTGACCGGGTCCACACATAGATTCCTTCTGATCTGGTCTGTACTAGCGTCCGTTATCTTTTGCCTCTAGCGTGCGCTAAACCAGAACGATAACATGCACTAGACATGTATATTAGCGTGCGCTAATAATGTTACACTTAGCCATTTTCAGCTACTCTTGTTCAATGTCTCAACATACATAATACGAACATACAGCATACTGAATACATATACTCAACACATTATATCCTCAAATACAATTGTCGACCAACTACGACAATTATACCAATACTGACATCTCAGTCCTTCATTTATTTTATCCATACCCTACAGATTCCACGCTGTATAACATAACTCGGATAAAATAACATTAAACAATAGTAGTAGAAATTTCGGATATTACATACTACAACACTTAAAATAAGTTTCGTCCTCGAAACTTGCAATTCATCATAGAAAAACCAACAAACCATTCAACCAAAATTTTCCGAAACCATCACAACAACGATCAACCATCATCATTAACGAATAACCAAAAGAGCATACTTACAAATACGCAGGTTGACGATCTCATGAGATACTAGCAAGCGATCTCACTGTACAGTCTCAATACGCTTACAATCACAATTCTTTGAGTCTCAACAAAAATATATCAGCTTCGGATGAAACAATATGCCCGAATCAAATCCTGTCTGCCTGATTACATAATCAAGTCCCAATTCCGATAAGACAAATAATACACAATATATCTGCGAAACAACTGCCCAAAACAACAATACGAATCCCGAAACACCGACACAAAATCCAAACGCTCAGATGATCACCAAAAATGATCAACCAATAAGTCAACTGAATTTATCATCGACATGATAAATTTCAATATGACCAAAAAGAGGTCAAAACACAGTCGAGAATATCATCAACATGATAAACTCCAATACGACCAACGAACGGTCAACGATAATCGAGAATACCTTCAAACAGTAAGCTCCAACACGATCAACATAGAACCACAGAACCCGATATACAAACGAATAAAGTTCTCAAAATGACACGCCAATCACATACAGTGGATCTCAATAAACACAACCGACTGTTGAACGAACCTCTCAGGCGTACGAACAACTAGTCGCAAATCGGCAAACATCCCAAATCATACATGGAGTGGGAACGACCAATCAGTACTGCTCAAAATTCAAAAAGTGCTACCATCACATCAGTAGAGTTCATAAACATACCTTTTGAAGAAGAACCACAAGGATCAAACACTTCAAGAATCAGCAATAGTTCCATAACCAAGCTCTAATTCCATGATTCCAAGCTCACAATCATGTTAGAAGTGTTTAGAACACTCTTAAAAGTGAAGAGGGATGAGTTTTGGAGAGAAGTACCTCAAAGGATCGTGAGAGAAATGAAAGACAACACTTTAATATATAAACTGCACTCCCATTATGTACGTAAGTGTCCTTGCTTAACGTACGTAACAACTTTAACGTACGTAATCCAAAATCCATAGTGTACGTAACAAACTCACTGTCTCATTCCGTGAAGTCCATTACGTACATAACCCATACCATATCACGTACGTAATATACCAGTTGACTTGATACAGTACAATGGTCGTGTTACGTACGTAACACGTCCTGTATAACGTACGTAACACGTCCTGTATAACGTACGTAACACGTACGTTGACTCACCTGTCAACATCCTCCGCCGAAAGTTGCCGACACCGGGTCCCGCCTGCCGACCACGGCTCGATCCTGTCTGAATCCCTTCTTAACGTACGTAATGTACATTCCTTAACGTACGTTAATCCTGCTTACTTACGTACGTAAGACTCCTTACATAGCGTACGTAATGGCTTTCATACTTAGCCATTTCTGCCCCTATCTGTCGTCTCAATAAACCGAACACATACACGTGACATACCGAATACATATACTCATTCCGATAACATTTCCATACGATACATCTGATGCACGATATCCTCAATTACAACTGTCGACCAATTACGGAAATCATACAAATACTCATATGGTATATCTGACATCGAAAAACACACCAAGCATGTAATATCCTAGAATCAAAATAACCTCGATAGACATACTGGCACGACTGTCATGGTTTTCAAAATTATTTATCCATACTGTATCGGTCCCACTCTGTACAGTACAACTCAGATAAAATAATGCGAAAAATTCATAGTGAAATTCTAGGATATTACAATACTCTAGAAGGTCTAAAGGTAGAAATACAAGGTGATCAAGATGGAATCAACCAATACTCTTCAAAAGGTAATATCCTATGATCTTGTATCTAGATTAGGATATTTTAATAATCAACATATTTAATTAATAAATAATAAATAATATTTAAATTACTTATTAGTCTTAGTAATTAATTAATTAATTAGCATGCCTAAATAGATCTCATGCTCGTAGATGCGTAAAACGCGATTATCATCTTTTCCCAACTTCGCTTCCGCTGCGTTTTACTTTCCAACAATAAGACCATATTACATGCATTCGAGTCGGAACTCTATGAACACTTGGGTTTATTGATTAGATTCGAGCCTTTTGTACTCAGAATTGGCTATAACAGCTCCGATTAATCTTTACTTCTTGATTAAGTCTTGTTGTAGCAAGGATTTGAAATATTAGCTCTGATTAAGCCTTTACTTCTTGTTTAAGTCATGTTAATATGAGACAAGAAAAGGTTACATGCATTTGAGTCGGAACTCTATGAAAACTCGGGTTTATTGATTAGATCCGAGACTTTTGTACTCAGAATTAGCTATAAAAACTCCGATTAATCTTTTACTTCTTGATTAAGTCTTGTTGTAGCAGGATTGGATATAATAGCTCCAACTAAGCCTTTACGTCTTGATTAAGTCTTTTTAATATGAGATATGATACGGGATTGATGAGTCTAAGGGAAGAAGACGAGGTGAAAATCGACATAAGCGGTCATGCAGCCCGCGATGCACATGCGGCTACATACTAGGGCGAGAAGATGGACACGAGGCTTGGAGTGACTTTTGTGGTTGGGCTCGGGATAACTTAGTTTATCGTTTTTTTGTATTATTTATTTTATAAAGGGTGCGACATGTGCATCCCTATGTTGCTTTGCGTTATTCGTTTAGTATTTTCCTTAATTGGTAGTAGCCCAAACTTGTTTAAGGGCATTTTAGGGAGTAACCTTTATTTATGTTGCTAGGGTTGGGTGGCTATATATACATCATATAGCTCGGCCGATTTGATCATTGAATACACAAGTTGATATTTGCTCTCTTTGAGTTCCAATTGTTTGACGCGTTTCAAACACAAATTCTTGATTATTATTCAAAACGTTTTCGAATTCTAATCTGATCAATTCTCAATGGTTCTTAGGAAGAGATCGCCTTTGACGAGTTATAGGTCTAGCTCGTTAATTCTTTCATTATTTTCTGTTTGTCCGATCGGAAGCTGTTCTTTTTTGGTCGGAATCTTTAGATTCGTTCGTGGTGTTGTTCATCGGAGTGTTGTCCGGTTTCTTGGTCGTGAAGCTTACTTCCGTTTTGTTAAATCACAATTCTCATCTGATCATGTCTCACATCTGATCGAGATTCGTATCAGTTCTCCTATTGCTGTTTGTATAAATCGTGATTCACAACTGAGTGTGATTCATATCATATTTGTCCTCACACGTTTGGATTGCCTTGTTCAAAGTTGCTGTCCGTTGACCGAGCATGATTCTTGTTTACGCCGCATCCGACCACAATTCGCTGTTCGTTGCTGTTGTTTGTGATTGTTCGTTGTTGTTTGTGCTCGTTCGACCGATCACTGTTTGTGTACTTGTTTCTCTTCGTTACTGCTGTAGCGACGGACTGTTGCTATTCGTTCCTGCTGTAGTGACGGATTGTTGCTGTTCGTTACTGTTGTAGCAATGGATTGTTGTTGTTCGTTACTACTGTAGCGACGGGTTGTTGCTGACTATTGTTGTTCGATTCCATTCGGCCGTTTGTTGTTGATACGAGATTGACGAGTCCAAGGGAAGAAGATGAGGTGATGATCGGCGTAGAAGACCATGCACACCAGGCACTTACACGACGAATCACGTACCTAGGCGAGAAGACGAGCTCGGAACTTGGAGTGACTTTGGTGGTCGGGTTCGAGATTACGTAGTTGTTTGTTTTATTTATTTATTTACGTAGTAGGAAATATTATTCATAAGGATGCGACATGTGCATGCCTATTTTATTTACTTTGTTCATTTTAGTAGTTTCCTTAATTGGTAGTAGCTCAAACATGTTCAAAGACGTTTTAGGGAGTAACCTTTATTTATGTTGCTAGGGTTTGGCGGCTATATATACATTATATAGCTCGGCCGATTTGATTGATATGGAATACACAAGTTGATTTTGCTCTCTTTTAGTTCTAATTGTTTGACGTGTCTCAAACACAATTTCTTGGTTATTATTCGACGCTTTTCGAATTCTAATCTGATCAATTCTCAATAGGTCTTGAGAAGAGATCATTGTTGACGAGTTATAGGTCTAGCTCGTTAAAATCTTTTATTGTTTTCTGTTCGTCCGATCAGAAGCTGTTCTTGTTTGGCCGGAATCTTTGGATTCGTTCGTGGTATTGTTCAGTGGAGTATTGTCCAGTTTCTTGTACGTGAAGCTTACTTCCATCTCGTCAAATCGCAGTCCTCATAACTGATCAAGATTCATATCAGTTCACCTACTGTTGTTCGTAGAAATCGTGATTCACAACTGAGTGTGATTCATATCATATCTGTCCTCATACGTTTGAATTGACTTGTTCGAAGTTGCTGCCTGGTGTCTGAGCGTGGTTCCTGTTTCCACCACCTCCGATCACAATTTGCTGTTCGCTACTGTTGTTTGTGATTCTTTGTTTTTGTTTGTTCATGACCGGACGATCACTGTTTGGTTGAGAGTTGTTGCTGTTCGCTACTGCTGTAGCGAGGGGTGGTTGCTACTAGTTGTTGATTGCTGCTGTTCGCTACTGCTGTAGCGAAGGGTCATTGCTGTAGCGAAGGGTAGTTGTTGTTTCGATCCCATTTGGCCGATTGCTGTCCGTTTGTAATTCGCGAATACTGCTTCCATTTCGTCTCGATACAGGATTCGTATCATTAGTGGTATCGGAGAGAGATTTTTTATCCTTCAGCAGGATGGAGTTCAACGATGATTTTTTGGCCAAACTATGCGATGCGCTACGGGACTTGCCGAAGCAACGCGATCAGCGCTGGCGCCCGAGACGAGGAGATTACGAGCATCCTACACATCAATCCGACGAGTTCAAGGTGAACGAACTTTCGGAGTTCATTGGGGGTACCGATACAGAAGCATACTTAGAGTGGGAACGGAAAATTGATCGCATGTTCGATTTCAAGGACCTTGATGATGAGAAAAGGTGCAAATATGCGATTCTCAAACTAAGTAAGGGCGTTTCTCTTTAGTTTGAAGGAGTTAAATCAAAAAGAGCTTGTGATGGAAAAACAAAGATTAATTCTTGGGATTCATTGAAATGGAAACTTCGCAGGAGATATGTACCCACGTCACATAGGCTGACCTTGTATCGCAAGATTGCTGATTGCATGCAAGGAAAGATGAGTATTAGTGAATATATTGATGAGTTCGAGAATTTGGCCTTGACGGGAGAATTGGAGGAGAATGAAGAACAGAAGATGGCACATTTTTTGTATGGTTTGAATCGAAACATAGCTAATCTGGTGGAGCTGTATCCATACGCCGATTTTGACACCTTGTGTGGATTGTGTTTGAAGGTTGAGGCTAAATATAGACCAAAGTTTGGAGGTTTGAATATGGAGCATAACAAGTCAAGCGGGTGGGCTAAACCCGAGTTTCCCTCAAAATTCGGAACCACGAGTAGCGGCTCTAGTTTGGCTACCAAAACCGTGCCAACTCCAGCCCCTAATCCGTTTCCTAAGGCTCCCAATGTGAATAAAGAGACGAGTCTATCGAAGGTGCGCTGTTTTAAATGTCAAGGTTTTGGCCATTATCAAAACGCTTGTCCGAATAAGCGAGTCGTGATGTTGAGATAGGCTCTCGCGGCCCGAGAGGATTTGTTAGACGAAGAAGAAGTAGAGAGGTTAGGTGATATATTTGATTTGGGAGGCGAAGAAGAAGAATATTGTGAGGCTTACGATGCTCCGAATTATGATACAACCTTGGTCCTTCGCATTTTGCAAGCTATGTCGGTTCCGAGTGAGTCAGAACAACAGGGCCAAATATTCCATACAAAGTGTCAGGTTGGAGATAAGTGGTGTAATTTGATTATTGATGGAGGAAGTTGCACAAACGTAGCGTTGAGTGAGATAGTGACAAAGCTTGGTATGACCACCACGGCTCACCCTAAACCATATGCCTTACATTGCCTTGATGACGGGATTAAGGTGAAGGTTTCATAGCAAGTTCGACTCGGATTGGCAATGGGTTCGTATCGTGACGAGATATTATGTGATGTGATTCCAATGGATGCCTGCACATACTTTTGGGACGTCCTTGGTTATTTGATAGGGATGTTATGCATCGGGGTATGAGTAATGAATACGAGTTGCGAGATAAGGGCAAGAACACTACACCATATATGATCTTCAGCAACGTTTATTTCGATGTTACAAGCAAAAGTGTTGCCTTATATGCCTTAAAATTGGTCTATGATAACACTTTTTTTGGCGTTACAGTTGATAGTAACCGGTGTTACCATAGACATAATTGGGTATCTATGGTAACACCAAAGTAGGTGTTACTATTGATATTATAAAAAAGTGTTACCAAAAATGAAAATAATAAGAGGGTTTGTAGAAAATATTGGGCGGGTCAAAGTTCTGAAAAATAATTGAGCAGCTAAAAATTAATTTAGACCGCTCAACTCAAATAATTCACTAAGCCTAAAAACAAACAATTCACTCTCTCGCTCTCTCACTCAACTCTATCTCTCTCTCTCTCTCTCTCGCTCAACTCTCTCTCTCTCTCTTCCCTCTATGGGTCTCTAGACGGGTTTCTCCACAGCTGCTTCTCCACTTTTTCTCCACGAGTTGAATTAGGGATTTGCTTAATTAGTGTTCTTCAGTCATCAATTAGGGTTCGATTGGGCTTCACTCAATTAGGGTTCTTCAGTCACTCAATTAGGGTTCTCCAGTCAGCAATTACTCACGGGTATAAACCCTATTCGGTATTTTTATTACTCTATTTGTGTTAACTCGTCCCCCGACCCTTCTCCACCCTTTGTTATTTTACCCCAAACACATATTCAATATTATATCATTAATCTCAGGTCAACGAGGCAAGTTTTTCTTAATTATTTACTGCTACTGTAATTCTTAACATCTTGTGGTTCAATGTGTGATGGTAACAAGGTATCTACTCAAGTGGCTTCTATGATTTTTTTTTAATTTAAGGTGCTATTTACACCTACCTGCCTTTTGATTGAAATGGAATATGCTGCTGGTGGAGAACTCTTTAACCGCATCGTAACTGCAGGGAGATTCAGTGAACATGACATGTGTTTAATTTTCGACTAATTTTTATTTAGTTGGTTGTCTATATATGGCTTGCAATATCTTCAAATTTCATTGGCTATGGTTTTTGTATAAAACTTTCAGGCTCATTACTGCTTCCAGCAGCTAATCTCGGGAGTAAGGTATTGTCATTTCAGGGTGAAAAAATATTTAAGGAACTGTCTGTTTTGTACACTATTATATGACGTTCTGTTTTAGGCTTATATTAGCCGTAAATAATGACTCCCCTGTAGGAGTCTTCTATTTAACTTTAAGTTATAAATCATCAGTTGACAGATGTTTGGTCATGTGGAGTGACATTATATATTATGTTATTTGAAGCATACGTTTTTGAAGACCAAAGAAAGGCCATCAATTTTACGAAGACTGCAGGTAAAATTTCCTTTAGGTTCTTTATAATATCATAAATTCATCTTTTGTCCCTCTCCAGTGTATATTGGTTGCTCAATACAAGATCCCTGACTTTGTTTACATATCTCAAGACTATATTCATATCCTTTGTCGATAAAATTTATTTGTATACAGATATAGGAGTCGAGATAGTTTCTGAGTTGTGCACATGTTTTTTGCAGCTAGCACTGCCATATTAGCAATAAGTTCCACTTGTAAGCATGAGTGACAGCCAGACTTATGAAGTTAAGCAAAAAAATGATGCTTGAGTAATCAACGTAGCATGATGCCTGAGTTTCTGTTATAGTTTCCTTTGCATCTCCCTACGTGTTGTGTTTCCACAAAGTACTTGTTAAATTAGACCTGCTTGGACGTATCTTTTATTTTGGGGAAGATGAAAACTCTACAGGGGTCTTATTATACTTTCCTGTTTTATAGATGTATGTATGTTTGAAAAACTCTAGAAGTTCTATTTGACCATATTCTACTTGGTATTCATACAGATGTCACATGTCTTGATTTGCTCAAATGCAGTGCAATATATCTTTGACCGTATTCTCGTATGTTTAAATCTTAACCTTCTTTTAAAAATTAATTTGTTCCTAGGTTTCTTACTCAAAGAAAATCACTTGAGTGTTTACTTTCTTATTCTCTGATGTGCAGCCTCCCAAAAACAGTCTTGGTATAGTCACCCCTACTTGGTTATCAACAACATTCTTGAATAAGGATGATCATCGGGGATCGGTAAGAGGCACCAATTTTCACTAATAGACATGTTTCTTTTCCTGTCAAGTAGGAGGTAAAAAGGGTTAGGCTGAACCAAAATAATAATGTATATGTCTGATAGATAAAGGAAAATAAACATAGCATGTAAATAAATAAAGAGTACAAAAATAACTGCAGGAATGAAGTTGTTATATTCATCACAATGCAGTAACAAACATAACATTTAGCCTTTATAAAGGCTTGAAAATATAAGTGCCTATAACTTACAATAACAGAATAGATAAAAGCAGAAGCACATGTAAGCACAAAGAAGTATAAAGCATCGAGTGTGTATGGTTATATATAACTCTTTTAGTGTAATTATTGTTTCTATGCTTGAATTTTGTGGTTTTGATTAAAATTTTTTATTTTTCTTTATATTTAATTGTAGTTTATAATTTAGAGGAACAGTTGGTTTATATTTAATTCTTTTTATTTAATGGGTTTTTATTGCATGTCCAACCAGTTGTTTATGTTGATTGTGGTTAGTTTGACAACTTCTTTTACAAAATAATATACATTATTTGATGCAATTATTTTAGGAACTTGGTGAAAGATTTCAACCTTGGATATATTTCAATCAAATATATGTAGTATAATATCCAAGTGCAAGTTACAATTCGAGATATTTAGTGAGAAAAGTAGTAATTTTAGGGTCACAAGGAAGATATATAACTTTATAGGGCTAATCAGTATTTGTTGATTTTGGGTTGGGGAATCAGAGCCACTGTGATGGTCTGATAACATATCCACACCCACAGAGTTGTGTCCTTTGGTGGGTGGGTGGGGGGAGCGGCAGTGAAAATATGAGAAAATTGAACTACTTTCTTGTTAATTGTCAGTGAGTAAACTAGAATAGAATACATGTGCATGTCATATGTCATATATACTTTAATGTACGTTCTCTTTGTTCTTTCCTCATTTCTCTTAAAAGTTAAAATCCTATCCCCTACCTCTGAGCAAACTGTCTTATAAAAAAATTCAGATTTCAAGAAGAAAAGATATATTTGGTTGGTTACCAAAATGTTGACACCTGAACTTTTTAATAGATGTAACACCTGAACCTTATAAATGGTTACAATACTATTTTTAGATCTACTTGTCAGAAAATACACAGCGCAAGGAAGTATTTTCTTGTCCGGTTGATTATATCGATATCCATAAGTTGTAAAAAAAAGGACCATTGGTAATGAATTTGTAATGAGATAGCATGTGAACTTCCTTTGTAGTGTATCAGCTAATGTGTGTATACTGTATACCCTTGTTTTTGTTTTTAAAAAGACCTCTGAATCACGAGAATGAACATGAAAAAGCGAGTAAGGTCTGGTGCAAATGGAATTTAGTACATAAAGTAATGTGAATGAGTATTTTTCAGTGGTAATGTGAAGTAGGTACAGAGTCAAGTTTTTGTGCTTCTTTGGAGCAACTGTCCCTGGGGACATGTACTAAAAATAATGGCAATGCAGGTGTCAGGACTTTCAGAAAGCATATATGAGGTCTTCTGCCATTATTGGAAGTCTATACTATGTTCTTCTTTTTTTTTTTTTCCTTGAAGATTGGGTAAAATTTAAAGCAGGTAGCTTAGTTGATTTCAATTTCTGGTGAAACTAGGTAGCTTAGCTGCTGTATATTATAACTACTTATGAAACAGAAATTAAGATAACTTTCCATTATTGTTATTGTTTGTATTTTATGTTTCTGTTAATTATTTGAGGGAAATACTTGATACTTTTATTTACAGGCTGATGTTAAGAAAGCTCTTGAAACGGAAGGTGTTGAGGCTGCTAATAAATTGATTCATGATGGCAAAGAACACCGACCATCTTATCTAATTGGGAGACTTATTCAGAAAAAGGAATCAAAATTGAAGTCTTCAGCATCACCATCCGTTCAAGTTGCTGATCAGTACGTGGCGGACCTAGCTGCTAAGATCAGGGCCCAACTTCAACAAGAGATGGATGAAAAACTTGACCAAAAAGTTCGAGAAATGATGAAAATATTGCCGAGAAGAATCCAGATTTGAACCTAAAGATTGATGACTCTCAGAAATCAGTCGAGGAGTCCTATGGCGGTGACAATGTCACTCCTTGACTGATCTCATCATTTTATATTATGCTAGCTAAGTGACTCAAGTAGTTTTATTATATTTGTGGATTGCAATCGTAACTTGTTCTTAGTTATTAGGGATTGAATATTAGGAGTCATGTATTTTGGATGTTGTTATGGTTGACATTGTTTTAATGGTATTGACTGTTTTATGGTAATATTTATTTTCCAATATAATATTTTGCTTTTTAGCATGAAAAATGTTGGTAAAAACCTGCAAAAATGTAGCCATAGATTATAATTTATAATTCTTTCTGTTGGCAAAATATAAAAATTGTGTTGGCAAAGATTAAAAGTGTGTTGGCAAAAGTTAGAATTGTTCATATATAAGTGTAGCCATAGTGTTAAAATCGTTGGTAAATATGTCGAAGTGTTTCACAATTTAATGTTATATTAGACCTCATGAGTGTTGGCATAGGTCTACGGCTACACAAATCTTTGTGTCACCAAATATATAAAAGTGTGGCCTTAAGTCTACAGCAACACAAAATCTAGTGTAGCCACAGACAATAAAAGTGTTGGCATAGGGGTCTATTGCTACACTTTTTAACATGTTACCCAAAAAAAAAGTGTTACCTTAGACCCCTATGGTTGCGGCCGTTTTTGTAACACTTTCGAATTTGGTCAAAGTGTAGCCATAGCTTGTTTTTCTACCTTCAGCAACACTTTTTGGACTTTTGAACACAATTTTTCAGGTGTTGCTGAAACCCATATATGGTGTAGTGGAAGATCGTGTCGAAGCCGATGTCACCTTAGGTCGTTCGTTCCATGAGTGCCAAACGAGGGGGAAAGTCGAACCTAACCATGTTCGCTAGCGAGAGGGAAATTGAACATGCTATTGAGGGTGGTGAGCATGTTTATGTGCTGGTGATAAAGGAGACTTGAGATGATTTCATGGTAGAGAAAAACGAGGGTGAAGTGGCCGATTTATTACATGAGTTCACGGATGTCTTCCCCGAAGAATTGCCCTCAGGATTGCTGCCAATTCATGGGATAGAGCATCAAATCGACCTTATACTAGGTGCGCCTCTTCCGAATAAGTCTGCCTATAGGTGTAATCCTGAGGAAACGAAGGAACTTCAGAAACAGATTGAAGAATTAATGAGCCGCGAGTATGTTCGAGAAAGTTTAAGTCCTTGTGCAGTTCCAGTTTTGCTTCTTCCTAAGAAGGATGGGTCTTTGCGGATGTGTATCGATAGTCGGGCCGTGAATAATATTACCGTTAAGTATCAGTTCCTGATTTTGAGACTGGATGACATGTTGGATGAGCTACACAGCTCAGAGGTCTTTTCGAAAATCGACTTGCGAAGCGGTTATCATCAGATTCGCATGCGAGAAGGAGATGAGTGGAAGACAGTGTTTAAAACCAAGCACGGGTTATACGAATGGTCGTCATGCCATTCAGCCTTACGAACACCCCGAGTACCTTTATGCGCTTGATGAACAAGGTACTTAAGCCATTTTTGGGATGATTTGTAGTGGTTTACTTGGATGATATTTTGGTTTATAGTCGGTCGGTGGAGGAGCATCTCAGTCATCTATAGCAAGTATTCGAGACTCTTAGGTCTCAAAAGCTTTATGTAAAAAAAGAAAAGTGTGCGTTTTTAGTCGACAGCATAACTTTTCTTGGCTATGTTGTTTCAAGGGATGGAATGTCGGTTGATCAAACCAAAATCGAAGCGATCAAGGCATGGCCGACGCCTAAGTACGTGACGGAGGTTAGATCATTCCACGGACTGGCCTCTTTTTATTGGAGGTTTATTCAAGACTTTAGCACCTTTACGAGTCCGATAACGGAGTGTTTGAACAAGGGTCCATTTGTGTGGAGCAGGGCTGCCCAAGAGGCATTTGAAAAGTTGAAAACAAAATTGTGTGAGGCACCTATCTTGGCGTTACCCGATTTTTTGCAACCATTCGAGGTAGAATATGATGCGAGTGGAGTGGGTATTGGGGCGGTTCTCGTCCAAGGGAGACGCCCAATCGCATACTTCTCGGAGAAATTGAGTGGGCCTCGACTCAACTATTGTACTTATGACAAAGAGTTCTATGCCATTGTGAGAGATCTTGATCATTGGAGTCATTACCTTCGGCCGAGACACTTTATTCTACATTCGGATCATGAGTCTTTGAAGTATATTAATGGGCAACAGAAGTTGAGTCCGAGACATGCTAAATGGGTGGAGTTCTTGCTATCGTTTCATTTTTCGTCGAAGTATAAGGATGGTAGGAGCAATGTGGTGGCTGATGCGCTATCTAGAAGGTATGCTTTACTCTCTACTCTTGATGTTCGTTTGTTGGGGTTCGAAACGTTGAAAGATTATTATGTTGATGATGATGATTTTGGGGAGATTTTTGGCCGTTGTAAATCTGGTTTGTTTGGGGAATTTGTGGTACAAGAGGAGTTTCTCTTTAAGGGGAATCGGCTTTGTTTGCCCAAACATGCTCATGGAGGGGGCTTGGCTGGTCACTTTGGCGCGGCTAAGACCATGGGAGTGCTCCAGGAACATTTTTATTGGCCGAAGATTCAAGGGGACGTGGCTAACATCGTTGGCAAGTGTATAACATGTCATATTGCGAAGAGCTCGTTCAAACCAGGTGAGTATATGCCCCTACCGATTCTAGAAAGGCCATGGGAGGATGTCTCGATGGATTTCATTGTTGCCTTGCCTCGTACCCAATGAGGTAAGGATGCGATTATGGTTGTTGTCGATCGTTTTTCGAAGATGACTCATTTTGTTGCTTTTCACAAGACCGATGATGCGAGTAATGTTGCTGATTTGTATTTTCGAGAGGTGGTACGTTTGCATGGAGTTCTGAAGACTATTGTTTCGGACCGGGACTCGAAGTTTCTTAGCTATTTTTGGAACACATTGTGGAGAAAGGTGGGAACCAAGCTTTTGTTTAGTACTTCGCATCATCCTCAAACTGACAGCCAAACCGAGGTAACCAATCGAACTTTGGGAACCTTATTGCGCGGTCTTGTGAGCAAGATGCAAAAGGATTGGGATTTGAAGCTTGCACATGCTGAATTTGCATATAATCGCTCACCTACTCATGCCACGGATCACTCTCCTTTTGAAGTTGTTTACGGGCTGAATCCGTACATGCCGTTGGATCTTATTCCCTTGCCGAGTGATGAGTTAGTACACAAGGATGCCGAATCAAAGCTGAAGTCGATGATGAAGTTACATGAGCAAGTACGTGCTCGAATTAAGGAAGTAAACGAGGCTTACAAGCAAAAGTCTAACAAACAAAGTAAGCCGAGATTATTTGAAGTTGGCAATTTGGTTTGGGTACATTTGAGGAAATGATTTCCGAGTAAGCGTAAGAATAAGTTAATGCCGTGAGCGGAGGGACCATTTAAAGTAGTTTCTAAAGTGAACGATAATGCATACAAGGTAGAACTTCCGGGGGATTATGGAGTGCACGCTACTTTTAACGTAGGAGATCTCTCTCCTTATCTTGATGATGACAGGATTGCAGAATTGAGGACAATTCCTTTTAAAGGGGGAGGGGATGATACGGGATTGACAAGTCCAAGGGAAGAAGACGAGGTGATGATCGACCTAGAAGACCATGCACACCAGGCACTTGCACGACGAATCACGTACCTAGGCGAGAAGGCGAGCTCGGAACTTGGAGTGACTTTGGTGGTCGGGCTCGGGATTACGTAGTTGTTCGTTTTATTTATTTATTTATGTAGTAGGAAATATTATTCATAAGGATGCGACATGTGCATGACTATTTTACTTTACTTTGTTCGTTTTAGTTTCCTTAATCGATAGTAGCCCAAACTTATTCAAGGGCGTTTTAAGGAGTAACCTTTATTTATGTTGCCAGGGTTTGGTGGCTATATATACATTATATAGCTCGGCCGATTTGATTGATATGGAATGCACAAGTTGATTTTGCTCTCTTTGAGTTCTAATTGTTTGACGTGTCTCAAACATAATTTCTTGATTATTATTCGACGCGTTTTGAATTCTAATCCGATCAATTCTCAATAGGTCTTGAGAAGAGATCATCTTTGATGAGTTATAGGTCTAGCTCGTTAAAATCTTTTATTGTTTTCTGTACGTCCGATCGGAAACTATTCTTGTTTGGCCGGAATCTTTGGATTCATTCGTGGTGTTGTTCAGCGGAGTATTGTCCAGTTTCTTGTTCGTAAAGCTTACTTCTATCTCATCAAATCGCAGTCCTCATAACTGATCGAGATTCATATAAGTTCACTGCTGTTGTTCGTAGAAATCGTGATTCACAACTGAGTGTGATTCATATCATATCTGTCCTCATACTTTTTAATTGACTTGATCGAAGTTGCTGCCCGGTATCTGAGCGTGGTTCCTGTTTCCACCACCTTTGATCACAATTCGCAGTTCGCTACTGTTGTTTGTGATTCTTCGTTATTATTTGTTCACGACCGGCCGATCGCTGTTTGGTTGAGAGTTGTTGCTGTTCTGATACGGATTCTCCCTTGTGATGCGAATTCGCTATCGATACATTGGAAGACTTTTTGACGAGCGAAAGCTATCGACAAGAAACTGTCTGAATCAAGTTACAACTCGCTACAAAGAATAATGCGACGAGTGGTGAAGACGGTAATTCGATACAGCAACAAGATAGGAATTTGGCCAACTGGAAAATGACTCGAAATAGGCCACCTCCAAACAGCGACACTCGAAACAGCACGTTTTTGGACGGAAACGAACTTAAAACAGGAAACAAGTTCAAAGGATCGAACAACACTTTATGCGAAATATCGGACAAGTATACAACTGTATCGAAAAACAAACAGAATATCGAAAACAAGATATAACCAGATGTTTTTATCAAATTAGACCTATAATTTGATAAATCGATTTCTTCTCAAGACCTATTGAGAATCAATCAGATTAATACTCGAAACGCATCGAATAAAAACCAAGTTTTGATGAAAAGCATTCACCGGGGAAAAACACAAAGTGTTCTTAATTCTTCGACATTCAATAATCTCTTCATTACAACTCTACTGCCACTATTTATAAGCAAAAGCAGCCTGACAAGAGAATTTAAACTAATACAAGCTGAGCTTAGAATAAGAAAAGATAATAAAAAGGTTCCTCATGTCACTTGTGGACAAAAGTAAAAGCTGGGTCTTTGTCTCCAAGTTGCTTGCTGACAGCCGCCTTTTGCCAAGAATCCTACTGCTTTTGTAAGAGAAAGCTGAACATTCTTTTATTTGTTTAGTTGCCACTTGATCCTTTTCCCCTCCCCAAGGTGCTGCTTGTCTTTTGTTTAAGTTATTTCAATTCCGACTATCAAGGTAACTCCGTGCCTCGTTTCTGTTTTCTCGCCTATGTAGGTTGTAGTGCGGTCGAGTTATTTTAAGTCAATTCTTACTTCGTCTTCTTCACTTGGAGTAGTCAGCTTCGTATCATTCCCTCCTTCTTTAAAAGGAATTGTCCTCAATTCCGCAATCCCATCGTCGTCAAGGTAAGGAGATAGATCGCCTATGTTGAAAGTAGCATGCACTCCGTAATCACCCGGAAGCTCTAACTTGTAAGCATTGTCATTCACCTTCGCAATTATCTTAAAGGGTCCCTCAGCTCGTGGCATTAACTTGTTCTTACGCTTATTCGGGAATCTTTCCTTCCTCAAATGCAACCAAACTAACTCCCCGACTCCGAACACTCTTGGTTTCCTTTATTTGTTTGATTTTATTTTGTACGCCTCATTTATCTCCTTGATTCGATCCCGCACCTGTTCGTGTAATTTCATCATTGATTTCAGCTTCGACTCTGCATCCCTATGCACCAATTCGTCACTTGGTAACGGAATTAAGACTAACGGTGTGTAAGGATTTAGGCTGTAAACTACTTCGAATGGAGAATGCGCTGTGGCATGAGTAGGAGAACGATTATAAGCAAACTCCGCATGTGCCAGTTTCAGATCCCAGTCCTTTTGTGTTTTGCTCACCAAGGCTCTGAACAACGTCCCCAGTGTTTGATTCATTACTTCAGTTTGTCCGTCGGTTTGAGGATGATGCGAAGTACTAAATAAAAGCTTTGTTCCCACCTTTCTCCATAAGGTGTTCCAAAAGTAGCTTAGAAACTTTGAGTCCCGGTCCGAAACAATAGTTCTCGGAACTCCATGTAATCGCACCACCTCTCGGAAATACAAGTCAGCAACATTACTCGCATCATCGGTTTTGTGACAAGGAACAAAATGAGCCATTTTTGAAAAACGATCGACAACCACCATAATCGCATCCTTACCTCGTTGGGTTCGAGGCAGAGCCACAATGAAGTCCATTGAGACATCTTCCCACGGACACTCCGGAATCGGTAAAGGTGTGTAGACTCCTGGTTTGAATGAACTCTTTGCAACATGGCACGTCACACATTTACTGATCATATTATTAACATACCCTTGCATCCTTGGCCAATAAAAATGTTCTTTAAGTACATCCAATGTCTTGGCCGAACCGAAGTGGCCATCCAAACCTCCCCCATGCGCCTCGTGAACCAGCAATTCTCGAATCGTGTGCCTTGGTAGACAAAGACGATTTCCCTTAAAAAGAAAGCCCTCCTGTATCGAAAATTCTCCCATCGGGCCAGATTTGCAAAGGGCAAAGGTCTCGCCAAAATCCGCGTCACCTTCGTAATACTCCTTTACTGTATCGAATCCAAGCAAACAAACATCAAGAGTGGCGAGTAAGGCATAACCCCTAGACAATGCATCTGCCACAATATTACTCTTGCCATCCTTAAAGTTTGATGAGAAGTGAAATGATTGTAAGAATTCCACCCACTTCGCATGCCTGGGACTTAACTTGTGCTGCCCGTTAATGTACTTCAAGGATTCATGGTCCGAATGTATGATGAAATGCTTCGGTCAAAGATAGTGACTCCAATGATCTAGAGCCCTCACAATAGCATAAAACTCCTTGTCGTACGTACAATAATTGAGACGAGCACCGTTTAACTTCTCTGAAAAATAAGCAATAGGTCGCTTTCCCTGAATGAGAACCGCTCCAATGCCCACTCCACTAGCATCGCATTCTACCTCGAACGGTTGCGAAAAATCGGGTAATGCCAAAATTGGTGCTTCGCACAACTTCGCCTTCAAATTTGCAAATGACTCCTGAGCAGCCCGGCTCCAATTAAACGTGCCCTTCTTCAAACATTCGGTTATTGGGGTTGCAATGGTACTGAAGTCTCGAATGAATACATAACCCACATAAAGTATCGAAGTCCTCGTATGGATACAGCTCCACCGAGTTAGCTATGCTTCGATTTAAGCCACGCAAGAATCGCGACATTTTCTGCTCCTCATTCTCCTCTATCTCTCCCATTAAGGTTAGATTCTCAAACTCCTCAATGTACTCACTGACATTTAACTTTCCTTGCACGAGATCTGCAATCTTCCTGTACAAGGACAACCGGTGTGATGTTGGCACATATCTTTTACGAAGTTTTCTTTTTAACGAATCCCACGAACGGATCTTATCCTTCCCCGCACGAGTTCTTCGTGTTTTTACTCCTTCGTACCAAAGTGAAGCTCCTTTCCCCAACTTGAGAATTGCATACTTACACCTTTTCTCATCGTCGAGGTCTTTAAACTCGAACATACGATCAATTTTTCGTTCCCATTCCAGGTAAACTTCAAGATCTGTTCCGCCAACGAACTCTAGAAGTTCGTTCACCTTGAACTCTTCGACATGGTGTGAGGGTCGTTCATAGTCACCACGCCTAGGTTGCCAACATTGGTCGCGTTGTTCTGGTACGTCACGCAATGCGTCACGAAGTTTTGCCAAGAAGTCAGCGTCGTTGAGATCCATAACGCCAAAGATCAAGAACTTGGGCTCCGATGCCACTTATGATACGGATTCTCCCTTGTGATGCGAATTCGCTATCGATACAGTGGAAGACTTTTTGACGAGAGAGCTATCGACAAGAAACTATCGGGAACTGGTGACAACAGCTCGCTACAGCAACAATACTGATGAGTGGTGAAGACGGTAATTCGATACAGCAACAAGATAGGAATTTGGCCAACTGGAAAATGACTCAAAACAGGCCACCTCCAAATAGCGACACTCGAAACAGCACGCTTTTGGACGGAAACGAACTTAAAACAGGAAACAAGTTCAAAGGATCGAACAACACTTTATGCGAAATATTGGACAAGTATACAACTGTATCGAAAAACAAACAGAATATCGAAAACAAGATATAACCAGATGTTTTTATCAAATTAGGCCTATAATTTGATAAAGCGATTTCTTCTCAAGACCTATTGAGAATCAATCAGATTAATACTCGAAACGCGTCGAATAAAAACCAAGTTTTGATGAAAAACATTCACCACGGAAAAACACAAAGTGTTCTTAATTCTTCAACATTCAATAATCTCTTCATTACAACTCTACTGCAACTATTTATAAGCAAAAGCAGCCTGACAAGATAATTTAAACTAATACAAGCTGAGCTTAGAATAAGAAAAGATAATAAAAAGGTTCCTCATGTCATTTGTGGACAAAAGTAAAAGCTGGGTCTTTGTCTCCAAGTTGCTTGCTGACAGCCGCCTTTTGCCAAGAATCCTACTGCTTTTGTAAGAGAAAGCTGAACATTGTTTTATTTGTTTAGTTGCCACTTGATCCTTTTCCCTTCCCCAAGGTGCTGCTTGTCTTTTGTTTAAGTTATTCCAATTCCGACTATCAAGGTAACTCCGTGCCTCGTTTCTGTTTTCTCGCCTAAGTAGGTTGTAGTGCGGTCGAGGTGTTTTACGTCAATTCTTACTTCGTCTTCTTCGCTTGGAGTAGTCGGCTTTGTATCATGTTCACTACTGCTGTAGCGAGGGGTGGTTACTACTAGTTGTTGATTGTTGCTGTTCGCTACTGCTGTAGCGAAGGGTCGTTGCTGTAGCGAAGGGTAGTTGTTGTTTCGTTCCCATTTGGCCGATTGCTGTCCGTTTGTCATTCGCGAATACTACTTCTGCTTCGTCTGGATACAGGATTCGTATTAGCTGTTAGCTTTCGCTCGTGAATACTGCTTCCGCTTTGTTTCGATACAGGATTCATATCAAGATAAGACCACGTTATATGCAATCGAGTTGGAACTCTATGAAAACTCAGGTTTATTGATTAGATTCGAGCCTTTTATACTCAGAATTGGCTATAACAGCTCATATTAATGTTTTACTTCTTGATTAAGTCTTGTTGTAGCAAGGATTGGATATAATAGTTCCAATCAAGCCTTTACTTCTTGATTAAGTCTTGTTAATAGGAGGTAAGACCACGTTACATGCATTTGAGTTGGAACTCTATGAAAACTCGGGTTTATTGATTAGATTCGAGCCTTTTGTACTCGGAATTGGCTATAACAGCTCCGATTAATCTTTTACTTCTTGATTAAGTCTTGTTGTAGCAAGGATTGAATATAATAGATCTGATTAAGCCTTTACTTCTTGATTAAGTCTTGTTAATAGGAGATAAGACCATGTTACATGCATTCGAGTTGGAACTCTATGAAAACTCGGGTTTATTGATTAGATTCGAGCATATTGTACTCAGAATTGGCCATAACAGCTCTGATTAATCTTTTACTTCTTGATTATGTCTTGTTGTAGCAAGGATTGGATATAATAGCTCCGATTAAGCCTTTACTTGTTAAGTCCCGTAAATAGGAGATAAGGCCACATTACATGCATTCGAGTCAGAACTATATAAAAACTCGGGTTTATTGATTAGATTCGAGTCTTTTTTACTCATTATAACAGCTCCGATTAATCTTTTAATTCTTGATTAAGTCTTGTTGTAGCAGGATTGGATATAATAGCTCCGATTAAGCCTTTACATCTTGATTAAATCTTTTTAATAGGAGATAAGACCATGTTACATGCATTCGAGTTGGAACTCTATGAAAACTCGGGTTTATTGATTAGATTCGAGCCTTTTATACTCAGAATTGGCTATAACAGATTAATCTTTTACTTCTTGATTAAGTCTTGTTGTAGCAAGGATTGGATATAATAGCTCCGATCAAGCCTTTACTTCTTGATTAAGTCTTGTTAATAGGAGGTAAGACCACGTTACATGTATTCGAGTTAGAAGTCTATGAAAACTCAGGTTTATTGATTAGATTCGAGCCTTTTATGCTAAGAATTAGCTATAACAGATCCTATTAATCTGTTACTTCTTGATTAAGTCTTGTTGTACCAGAATTCGATATAATAGCTCCGATTAAGCATTTACTTCTTGATTAAGTCTTTTTAATAGGCGATAAGACCATGTTACATGCATTCGAGTTGGAACTCTATGAAACTCGAGTTTATTGATTAGATTCGAGCCCGTTGTACTCGGAATTGGCTATAACAGCTCTGATTAATTTTTACTTCTTGACTAAGTCTTGTAGTAGCAAGGATTGGATATAATAGCCCTGATTAAGCCTTTACTTCTTGATTAAGTCTTGTTAATCAGACATAGGAGGATTATGCTTTCTCTCTCTAAGATTTTCTCTCCCTTCTCTCTACCATCTTCATCCGTGTTCTTCATCCTTTTTTAAATTTCTGGACGTTACCAGCATTCTCATCTGATAACGTCACTTTTATTTTCGTTTTCCGCCGCCTAGAGCGGCGGTCCTGACCGTGAATTAGTCTGCCCTATGGCAGATAAAATACTCCCTTGTGGGGAGAACCCCCAGTCAACAACCCCAATTCCAGATCGGATTCCTCAAAAAACGAGTTGATTAATATCATTATTAATCAACCCCAAAAAATTAATCAGACAAAGGCACATGGGGCGGCTCCCATCTCTTCAGATCAGGATTCCTTTTCCACTGACTCTCAAAAATCGCTCCAGTCAAATCAACCTCCCTCTTTCAAATCACATGGGGCGACTGATGCTAACCCCACTTGCTGGGAATTAAATATTTCTCACGGGCCATCTCTCTCTCTCTTGGAATCTCCTGGAGCCGCTAATACAAACCTCACTGGCTATGGATTAAAGGAATCTCACGGGGGACATCTTACTCTCCACCCAAAAAATAATAATGAGTCTAATTTCCCCCCAGTGGGTAACCCGCTCGATCCCAACACCCTCGTGAAGGAGGCGGCCATTTCCGATGCCGTAATCCCTGGTGGGCTTGGCGGTTGCTCCGGTGCTGCTGTTTTGGTTCTCCATGGCGGTAAGGTTGGCTCGGTTCCGGTGGTCACAGGCAGTCTGGAGTCTTCTGGTTCGGGTTTGGAGGTCGGTGGTTCTTCTGCGGCACCTGCTACTCTTTTCCCGGCGGATCCTGGTCATTTTTCTTTTTCTGGCATTTTCTACTTTTCGCAGCAATATTTTTTCGACGGGGAGCGACTCAGTGGTTTCCCGTTCCCAGGCGGCGCCGGTTGGCGTTTTGTTTCCAGAAATCGATGGATTTTTAGAGTCCATGGCACCTCATCCAGCCAAATCGACTGTCATAAGCACTATGCTTAAACCCAATCCGTCAAATCTTGCGGCGGCTACGCCTTCTCCAATAAACCCAACACCAACCATGTTCCATGTGAACGCAACATCAATAGCTCCCTTCATGGTTCCGTATAACACTCAAAGTCATATTCAATCACTCGCTAATGAAATCACGGCGCATATTTTTAAATACACCTCTGTTGAGGAGAAATATAATATCCCTGCAGAAGTTAAAAAAAAAGCAGTGACGAAAAACTCCATTTCTTCCCGGGTCAATGCGGATCTGAGAGATTTTGGCGAGGGCACTTCTAAGGATAAGCTGGAGGAAGGGGAAATTCCTCTGATCCATAACCCTTCAGCCACTAGATTGTCTCAGAACACATCCAAGTCATATCGTGATGCCATTTCTTTGGAGGAAAGTGATGATACTAGATTCGGTACGCTGGACTTCTCGGACACCATCCCAACGGCCATCATCTCAAAGGAGGAATGTGATACATGTTGGAAAGTAAAACGCAGCGGAAGCGAAGTTTGGGAAAATATGATTATAGCGTTTTACGCATCTACGAGCATTAGATCTATTTAGGCATGCTAATTAATTAATTACTAAGACTAACAAGCAATTTAAATATTATTTATTATTTATTAATTAAATATGTTGATTAATTAAAATATCCTAATCTAGATCCAAGATCATAGGATATTACCTTTTGAAGCGGTTGGTTATTTCCTTCGATCGCTCAGTATTTCTACCCGGATCTTACAGAGTATGATCCGCTTGAGCCGGACGTTGTGTGGGCGAGGCTACCGGAACTTGCTTGGACACCTATGGATCGGCGAAACAACTTTGATATGTGATCACTATATTTTTCTTTGCTCTCTAGTATTTTATGAACACTCTTGAAATTAATTGTGTTATCTAAATTGTAGAATCAAAGGCATAGTCTGAATCTACAATTAAACACAAGAGGAAAAAATTGATCACACAATCTCACCAAGCATGTACAAAATCGGCAACACCCCATAATGTCCTATTATAGGCTCTTGAACTCTTAGGGATGCAAGGAGGATTATGGAAGGACTCAATTAATTCACCTTACCTTATTAGGACTCTTCCTAATATATGGTGAATCAATTAATATCAACTTAGTCACTTAAAAAGTTGATATTGCACTTCCTACCAAAATCCCAAATTATGAAATTGGGCTCCTTATTAAATATATTATTTAAAGTGTTTAAGATATCGAATGTCCATTAATTAATTATAAATTCTTGTGAACTTTAATTAATTAATATCTTATCCAAGTAGTCTTAACTCGAACCTTATTATTATATCGAATTAAATCCACTGCAGGGTTTAATATAATAATCATTATCGAGCTCCTCGAGGACATCATCAACCCGCACGCAGTCGGACACGATTTCTAGTAATAATAATAATTGTCGTATAAACAATATTATTGCCCAAGATACGAGGCTTATTGAGTCGATCATTTTGACTCTCATGGTAAATCAAAGCGATAATTATTATAAATACACAATTAAATATTATATACTTAGAATTAAGAAATAATAATTATCCGAGATTTACGTTCTTCTTACGGTCGATCTGAAGACACTATCTCACCTCGATCCTGTTCAACGTATGCAAATACGCTAATGTATCTTAATAGTCAAGACCAACTATACTCAAGATACACTACAACCCTTTATATAATTTGTCTAATAATTATATAGGTTGTGAACTATTATATTATTTTATAAAGCGCAGATAATGTGATCTTAGTGTGACACCAACACACCACATTATCTACAATATAAAATAATTAGACATTTCATTTGCATAACCATAACGTGAATTAATATGCAAAACATGTGATTAAATATAATTAATATCCTCATAGGTAGTAATAGGGAATTTAGGTAATCTGGCGTAAAGTATGCTTTCGGTATACAATCCTAACAATCTCCCACTTATACTCAAGCATGCTTTTAAGTATACTACTCTATTACATAGTCTCTCATTTCTCCCACTTATACTCAAAGCAATCTTTGCCATACGTAATCCCATTCCTTCCACATGCCTTTCAAAAACTTTTGAAGGTAGGCCTTTCGTGAAAGGGTCGGCAAGATTATCTTCGTCTGACCACGGCTACAACTACGTCTCCTTCCTTTACGAAGTGTCGTATGATGTGGTACTTGCGGTTGATATGTTTACTTGCTCGATGGGCTCGTGGTTCCCTCGAATTTGCGATCGCAGTATTATCACAATAGAGTGTAATACCCTTTGGCAAATTGGGAATCACATCTAAGTCTGCGAGAAGTACTTGAGCCACACTGCCTCCTTGGGCGCCTCGGAGGCGCCACGTGCTCGGCTTCCATGGTAGAGTCCGAGATGCATTTACCTTCACACTCCTCCAACTAATGGCTCCACCTCCCAGGCTAAACACATAACCCGAAGTAGACTTGGACTTTTCTTTGTCCGATGAAAAATGCAGTCGAGTGTAACCCCAGGAAGCAGTCGTCTGATTGATATACAAGCATGTACTCCTTAGTCCTTCTCGGTACTTGAGTATGTGCTTGTGACAATCCAGTGTCACAGTCTGGTTCGGCCGATATCTATCGGCCATGCCCACGGCATGTGGATATCTGTCTAGTGCAAGCATAGCATACATGAGACTTCCCACGGATGCATAAGGAACCATCTTCATGTCATCTATCTCCTTTTGTGTCTTAGGACACATGTTCTTAGATAGTTGAATTCCATGTATGCGTAAGGTAGAAAACCTTTCTTGGAATTCTCCATGCTAAGCAGCTTGACCTTTGTATCGATATAGGATGCAGGATAAGCACAACATCCTCTTCTTAGATCACGAAAGATCGATTCCAAGGATGTGTCCTGCTTCTCCTAGATCCTTCATATCGAAGCTGCTCGACGGCCCGTACCGTCGTCAGGCAATTCCTTCACGTTGTTTCCAATTAGAAGGATATCGTCCACATCTGATCTGAGAAACACCAACACGTTTCCATCGCATTTCTTATACACACAACTCTCACTCGGACATTGGGCGAATCCATATATTGGACTACTTCGTCAAAGCAGGTGTTCCAAGATCTAGATGCTTGCTTAAGTCCATAAATGGATTTCTTAAGTTTGCACACCAAGTGCTCTTCTCCTTTAGCAATGAATCCCTCTGCTTGGCGCATATAGATTTCCTTGTCTAGACTCCCATTCAAGAATGCGGTCTTGACATCCATCTGCCAAATCTCCGGATCGAATGCGCGGCTATAGCTAAAAGAATCGGATTGACTTAAGCATGGCTACCGTGAAAAGGTTTCATCATAATCGATACCCTCTTTACGAGTGTAACCTTTTGCAACAAGCCTCGCTTTGAAAGTTTCAACCTTCCCGTCACGTCCTTTCTTTCGCTTGTAGACCCATTTACTCCCAATGGCTTGTACACCATCGGGTAGCTCTACTAGCTCCCACACTTGATTGGAATCCATAGATCCCATTTCGATTCCATTGCTTCTTGCGAGTCGACATCTTTATCTTGGATTGCCTCCTTATAGGTCCAGGAACCGATTCATCTTAAATGCAGGATTGAGTCAGAAGACTTTCCCACGCCTATGAATCGTTCGGGTGACGAACAACCCTCCCACTACGACGAGGTAAATCCCGAGTTGGTGTAAAAGTTTGAGAATCGATACGTGGTGCGGTGTTAGTTGGCGCATGCGATTGGTATAGACGGAGTCTCGCCCTCGGCTCTTCCGAATTATTTCACTCATGGGCTTGTGACAAATCATATAATCCTCTTCCGAGAAATCGGGCATTGGTGCTAACAATGACCTTCGATCTGAGGACTATAGAACAAGCCACCTTTCGTTCCCTTAGGATATCCCACAAACACTCGTATACATGCGAGATGCCAACTTATCAGCTTCCTTATTCAGCACATGTCTTTGAGTACCCCAAATCCGAACATGTCTAGGCGGGCTTACGCCCACTCCAGATTCGTGGGTGTTTTGGAAGCGATTTGAAGGCACCAAGTTTAGAATGTACGCCATTGTTTCTAAGGCGTATCCCAAAACGAAATAGGTAAATGAGTAACTCATCATTGATCTAACCATTTCCAAAAGAGTCCTATTCCTTCTTTCAAGAACACCATTTTGTTGTGGAGTTCGTAGCGGTGGTGGACGAAATCCCTCATTTGCCAAGAAATCCAAAACTCTCCACTAAGGTATTCGCCACCACGATCGATCGTAGTGACTTGATACTCTTCCCATGACGCTTCTCCGTTTCACCTTGAAGTCTCCGAACTTGTCAAAACTTCGGACTTACGTCGCATCAAAAAGATGTATCCATATCTCGAATAATCATCTATGAACGTGATGAAATATTCGAAACCTCCCTAGCTGGATATTCATTGGACCACATACATCCGTATGAACCAATTCTAACACATCCCGAGCACGGTTTCCCTTGGTTTTAAAAACCCTTTGGTCATCTTACCTTCCAGACGGGATTCACAAATTGGAAATGACTCAACTTGGAGATCATCCAATGGGCCATCATCTACCAATCTTTGAATCCTTCTAAGGTTTACATGTCCTAACCGTAAATGCCACAGATATGTTTGGTTTATGCTTGAAGGTTCTTTTCTCTTTTTAGGTTTAGACAAAGAGTTAAGTGATTTATACATAGGAGCTTAAAGATTAACAATATATAGTCCATCATTAAAAGTACCTCTGCAAATATATTCACCGCTTCTTTTCTTAATAATGGCATCATCATCAAAAGAAATCGAATAACCATCGCATTTTAATTTAGAAACGAAATTAAATTCATTCTAAAATCGTACTAATAATACATTATTGAACTAATAATTTATCATTAATCTTCAACTGCACGACTCCCACCGCAATGACCATAAGCCCGGAATAATCGCCTGATTGATGGTAATCTCGCCCGCACTAAGCCGCTTGGTTACCTTTCTTAAGAGCAGGGCGATCCGCTTTAAAATGTCCTTTCGACCGCACTTGTAGCACTTTCCCTTTGGCTTTTGTTCGCCTCGGGTGAGGAGCCTTGCTTTTCACCTTGAGGGCCGCCACTTGCTTCAGCCGACTGCTTCTTCTTCTTTCCCCATTTGGGTTTGGAGGAAGTCGCACTCTGCTGCCGCAAGAATTTGATGATAACCTTGTTTGAAGAGACCTTCACAGATGAAGCTTCGTAAGTTCCGCCAAACTATATGTCCTACGGTTCATATTGTAGTTGAGGCGAAACCGCTCAAAGCTTCTAGGTAAGTCGCCTAAGATAATATCGACTGCGTTTCCGCATCGATAGTAGCCCCCAATATGCTCGATTCGTTCAAATGAGACATCATTTTTAGAACATGATCCCTTCTTGGAGTCCCTTCGGACATTTGGGTTGTCATCAATACCCTCATAGCATTTTGTCTAGCCTTGGCTACGATGACCAAACATCTCGGTGAGACTTTTCATCATTTCGCGGCCGAACCCATCGTCTGATCCGATGCCGCAATACATTTGTCGGTGAAGCCAAAATGTAACAATGAGCCATCTCATCGGACTTTTTCCATTTAGAATTCCGCCAACTCTTCGGGAGTGGCATCCGGTTCGGTTCTAGAGGGCTCTCCTCGATTAAGACAAACTTATGCCCCTCGTGGTCGGGACAATGTCAAGATTTCTTTTCAAATAGGCAAAGTTATTGCAATCTAGTTTATTTTCTTTTAGAATAACATCTAGTGGATTGAAAGACATGTGAGAATAATAATTAAATCATTCATCACATAATGCATAGAAAAATATATCGAAAAACCTCAAAAACACAATATATATGCTAGCAACCAACACCTCAAAAAATCCGCACATGCAAGCCACGATCGTGTGGACGTTTACACATACATTTTTCAAGTAGAGTTTTACGTCTTTAATTTTACTATCTAGTCAAATTACGTTATGACAAGTAAAATTAATAGTTGGTTCCTCTTGCCATGTATTAATTAACATAGACTCCGATGGGGAGCTTATTAATTAATACACCTAAGTGAACACCATAATTTAACATCCTTAAAATATTATCTTTTAAATAATAGTCCTGCAGATGGAGAGGTCCTATCATAAAAAGTAATATTTACCTTATGTTATCATTTTGAAATTTAAAACTAGTGAACCTATAATTAGCACATCCGATATGGAGGAAGACTCTAATGTCAACGCGCATGCTAATTACTTCACAATTTAAATTAATTATGGAGGCCAATTTGATTTTAATTAAAATAAAAATCAATTTAATCACTTAGTTATTTTAGCCTTAAGGTTTTTAATTTTCTCGTCCTAACATGCAAGGAAACATATCACGCATACATCCATACATGCCATACATCAAAACAATAAAACCAAAAATAAAGCATGGATAATTAATTATCCAATTATCATGGTCTTCTTCCTTGAGTTGAATCAGAAAATCTTCTCGATCTCTCCCATTTGAATCAAGCATCTCGTCGCTTCTCCTACAGTCGTGGATTTTCAAAATATTAAAATTTTACTTTTATGCAAAATTAATTACATAAAAAATTTAATTTTAAATCCCGACTTCCCAATGTGACGCATCTAACGGGCGCGAAACGGACCAAAATCGACGACCCGGCCGAACCAAATAACTGCCCGACCAGCCGCCACAGCACGGCAACCTTCGGCCGCTTAGCGAGCATCCTCTTCTTTGCAGCGGCACTGCTTGTCGGCCATGCGGCCGCCAATGATCCCGGCGATCCTGCTTCGCTCTATTTCGTGATCCGTCTTTTTCCGAATTCGATTACAATTTTATACGAAATAAAATACATGAAATTACATCAAGATTACGAAAAATAAAACCACCTAGAACTACCCGCGGATTTTCTCACAGAAAACCATTACATGCCTCAAAAACGGCCAAACCAACAATTGCATAATTAATAAAAATAAATAAATAAATGCACCATTCATATAAACCATGATAATTGGATCATATCACCGCAAGAACACATCTAGCAAAATATTCCAACATCAAAATATATGAATATTTAAATTGCTATCAATTGATCACTAAAATTAATTAAAATAGCAAAAGCCTAAAAATCCGCCCGATGCCAATTGTTGGAAAGTAAAACGCAAGGCGAAGTTTGGGAAAATATGATTATAGCGTTTACGCATCTACGAGCATTAGATCTATTTAGGCATGCTAATTAATTAATTACTAAGACTAACAAGCAATTTAAATATTATTTATTATTTATTAATTAAATATTTTGATTAATTAAAATATCCTAATCTAGATCCAAGATCATAGGATATTACCTTTTGAAGCGGTTGGTTATTTCCTTCTTGATCGCCTTGTATTTCTACCTTCGGATCTTCTAGAGTATGATCCGCTCAACCGGACGTTGTGTGGGCAACGAGCTACGGAACTTGCTTGGACACCTATGGATCGGCGAAACAACTTTGATATGTGATCACTATATTTTTCTTTGCTCTCTAGTATTTTATGAACACTCTTAGCAAATTAATTGTGTTATCTAAATTGTAGAATCAAAGACACAAGTCTAGATCTACAATTAAACACAAGAGGAAAAAATTGATCACACAATCTCACCAAGCATGTACAAAATCGCCAACACCCCATAATGTCCTATTTATAGGCTCTTGACTACTACAGGGATCTAAAGGAGGATTATGGAAGGACTCCCAATTAATTCACCTTACCTTATTAGGACTCTTCCTAATATATGGTGAATCAATTAATATCAACTTAGTCCACTAAAAAGTTGATATTGCACTTCCTACCAAAATCCCAAATTACGAAATTGGGCTCCTTATTAAATATATTATTTCCGTGTTTAAGATATCGAATGTCCATTAATTAATTATAAGCTACGCGATGCCTTTAATTAATTAATATCTTATCCAAGAGTAGTACCACTCGAACCTTATTATTATATCGGAATTAAATCCACTGCAGGTTTAATATAATAATCATTATCGAGCTCCTCAAGGGGACATCATCAACCCGCACGAGTCGGGACACGATTTCTAGTAATAATAATAATTGTCGTATAAACAATATTATTGCCCAAGATACGAGGCTTATTGAGTCGATCATTTTGACTCTCACCTATGGTAAATCAAAGCAATAATTATTATAAATACACAATTAAATATTATATACTTAGAATTAAGAAATAATAATTATCCGAGATTTACGTTCTTCTTACGGATCGGTAAGACACTATCTCACCTCGATCCTGTTCAACGTATGCAAATACGCTAATGTATGCTAATAGTCAAGACCAACTATACTCAAGCATACACTACAACCCTTTATATAATTTGTCTAATAATTATATAGGTTGTGAACTATTATATTATTTTATAAGGCACCGATAATGTGATCTTCCGTGTGACACCAACACACCACATTATCTACAATATAAAATAATTAGACATTTCATTTGCATAACCATAACGTGAATTAATATGCAAAACATGTGATTAAATATAATTAATATCCTCATAGGTAGTAATAGGGAATTTAGGTAATACAAGCATAAAGTATGCTTTGCAGTATACAATCCTAACAATACATTCTCCGAATACTACAGGTTTGCCCTTATTGGTAAATTTACGTACGGTAAACCACCTAATCAGGTAATATCCCAACAACTTAAAGCCGACGGTTTTGGATTATGTAAAGTGCATTTTCTGAATGGTAAACATGTGCTTATCAATTTAACTTGTAAAGATCTGTGCGACAAACTTTGGATGAAAGGGGAATACAATTTTGCAGGGTTACCCATGAGATTGTTCCAATGGTCACCAACTTTCAATTTCAAACATGAACCGGCCTTAGTGCCGGTTTGGTTTAAAATTCATGCTCTACCTTCTCAATGGTTTGATATAAGGTCCCTTAAAACAATAGATAACCTAGTTGGCACCTTTGTGAAGGTGGATGATTTCACACTTAACCGGACCAAAATGAATTTTGCTAGATTATGTGTTGTTATCAATTTGGAAGAAAAACTTGCTAAAAATATTATACCTCAAGTGGATGATGTTAAAACTGAATATGATATAGAATTTGAAAAAATACCTAAATATTGCAAACATTGTAAACATATTGGACACGACATAGTAGAATGTTATATTAAAAACCCAGCCTTAAAACCTACTATTTTCACTCATAAAAACCTGGGGAAAAATGTGAAGCCTTCTTATGAATTTATTCCAAACCAAAATCAGGATAATGATGGTTTTGTGAGGGTTGGTAAGCCCAAAATTATTTTTGCCACTTCTAGCAATCCCAACAATGTTCCGGTCAAATCTGTTTCCCAAAACAAATTTCAAACTCTTGCTGTTTTACAAGAATCAGAGGAGCATACACAGGTTAATGGTTTATTGAAATCTGATTTCTCTAACAACAATCAGATGGAACCTGACCTTCAGAATAATAGGACCGAAAATCCCCAAAAACTTGTTGTCCTTCCATTGGAAAAACTAGATGGGGCATCTCACCAAGGCATTTCACCTTCTGAAAAAATGGCTACTGCCGAGGCTTCTGGCATTTCTGCCGAGATTGATAATTTTGTTGGGTGCAATAGAACAGATTTAATTATATTTAAACCACCAGAGTTTGTTGTGCAAGATATTACTGATCTGGAAACTCTTGTTGATGTCAGGGTCTCCAGCATGGACTCCCCACTCGAGAAATGTGAACAGCGCAATGACTGTGTTTCTGAATCTAATGATGATTTTGATTCTGATACAGGAGAAGGGTCCGACAGGTCCACTAATTCCAAAAAATTTATTCAAGTACTTTCCCTCTCGGATAACAATGACGCATGTTCTGATTTTGATGCGATTAAGTTTACCAAAGGGAATACTAAGAATAAAGCCATCATCTCGGGTAAGCAGGGGCTTACTAAAAATAAAACCCAAACTAATATCGTTCCAAAAAGGAGGACTAGGAGTAGTGCTATACCACTCAATGATTAGTACAGTTTTTTGGAATATTAGAGGTATTGGGAACAAACATGCCCAAAATAAAATCAGAATGTTAAAAAGAAAACACAAGTGTAACATTTTGGCTCTCATTGAACCAAAAGTGAATTTGGACTCTAATTTTTTTATTAAACGGTTTGGGTTTTCTAATGTTTGCGCCAATGTTAGTAACCATATCTGGCGTTTCTTTGAACCGAGTGTTCAAATCAATATTTTACAAAATAAGGAACAGTTTTTTCATGTGGAAGTTGTATGTGCTTCCCTTCCCAACCCTTTTTTATTAACTGTGGTTTACGGTAGAAATACCAAACTTGAGAGAAAGGATCTTTGGGATGATATTCTCTCCGTCAGTCAAAGCCAGATTCCTTGGATGGTTGGGGGAGATTTCAATATTATCCTCCAACCGGATGAGAAAAAAGGAGGGGTAGTCCCGATCCACTCAGATATGGAGCAGTTCAACGATGCTTTATTAAACTGCAACTTGACTGACGGTGGATATATGGGCTCCCCCTTCACCTCGTATAGTAATGGTGTATGGAAAAGATTTGATAGGATCCTTCTCTCTCCAGAGTGGTATTCGGCTTTTCCTTGCATGTCCATTAGACATCTCCCTAAATTCAAATCGGATCATAACTCCATGTTATGTCAATTTAGTAATAATATCTCTAAACCCAAGTCGTCCTTCAGATTTCAGAATATGTGGATTAGACATTGTCTTTTCTTATCTACTGTGAAGGAATCTTGGGAACTTTATACCAATTCTAGAGGGATGTTTAAACATGTTGATAAGCTCTCCGGGTTAAAACACACTCTTAAGGAATGGAATAAGTTCGTATTTGGTAATATTTTTACTAAAATTGATCAAGCCCAATATGCGGTTGAAGTTGCCGAAAATGACTTTGATTGCGACCCATCCATCAATAATCTCATCCACCTTAAAAAAAATGAACGCCAACCTTACCCTTGTATTGTCCATGGAAGAGGATTTTTGGAAACAAAAGTCTAATGTGAAATGGATGATCGAAGGGGAAAGGAATAGCAAATTTTTTCACTCCGTCGTGAAAAAGAAAAGACACAATAACTTTATTCATTCGATTCGGGACAATGGTCGCAGGTTCACGAATCCCGAAGAGATTAGTGAGTCCGCGGTTTCGTATTTCTCCAATTGTTTTATGCAGCAAAACTCATTATTAGACAGCATCGACCCCTGGGTGATGCCTAATATAATTTCCGATGATCTTAATAATAGTCTCTGTAGTAATCCTACAATTGATGAAGTTAGAAGTTGTGTTTTTGATATGGATGGTGATAGTATCACCGGGCCGGACGGGTTTAATGCTAAATTTTTTCAAATATGTTGGGATATTGTTTGTTGGGACATTTTGGATGCCGTTTTGGATTTTTTTGGTGGTTCCCCGTTGCCTCGGGCTCTCACTTCGACCACCATTACACTCATCCCAAAATATAATAACCCTCAATTTTGGAAAGATTTTCGCCCGATAAGCTTATGTAACACCTCTTATAAAATCGTCTCGAAAATTCTTAGTAAGAGACTTGGCAAAATTCTACCATCCATTATCAATCCGGCCCAATCAGGCTTCATCAAATGTAGGAATATTACGGATAATATTTTGACGGCTCACGAAGTTACCCATGATATTTCTCAATCGGTTACTAATACCATTATTAAACTAGACTTGGAAAAAGCATATGATAGGATCAATTGGAATTTTATTTTTCAAGTGATGTCTAGCTTTGGCTTTTCTAATGTTTGGATTGGTTTTATCAAATCGAGCATTTCCAATTGCTGGTTTTCTGTCCTTGTGAATGGGCAGTCGAGTGGTTTTTTCAAAAGCGGGAGAGGTATTCGACAAAGGGACCCTCTTTCCCCTCTCATTTTTGTGATTGCCACGGAATATTTCTCTAGGAGTATTGATCGAATGTTTTCCAACAATCCTTCGATGTACTATAAGATTAAGAAAAAAGTGAAAATCACGCATCTTGCGTATGCCGGTGATATTCTCATTTTTCTCAAAAGAAGTCACAACATTCTCAATAATTGCATTACTCACTATGAGAATGTTTCCGGGCATAAGATCAACAACCACAAAAGTAATTTTATTATGAACAAACCAACCCCTCAAATTTCTAGTTGGGTGCAAAGAATATCGGGGTTTAATAAAGGCGATTTACCGATTACATATCTTGGCGTCCCCCTATGGAAAGGGTTTCAATCCTTTGATATGTACGGTCCACTTCTATCGAAAATTAAAAATAAAATCACTACTTGGAACCATCATTTGCTTTCGACGGGGGGCGCCTTGAATTAATTAATTCGGTTTTACACTCCATTGCCTTTTATAACTTACAAGTGCTTAAACCCCTGGGAATGTCATTCTTTACATAGAAAGATTATTCAACAAATTTCTTTGGGGAACTAATGGCAACAAACGCAAGTTGCATTGGGCGGCTTGGAATCGACTTTGTTACCCCAAGGATGAGGGGGGGCTCGGTTGTCGGGATCTCAATGACATTATTCGGGCTGCCCATGTTAAAATGTGGTGGAGATTGAGAACATCTAATAACATTTGGTCCAATTTCTTACTTCAAAAATATTGTTCTCGGATCCACCCCATGATTATTAAATTTAACCCCAAAAGTTCTCCTACTTGGAAAAACCTTTGTGGTATTAGATCGATCGCAAATGATAAATTTTTTTGGCATAGTGGTAATGCTGATGTGTCTTTTTGGCATGACAACTGGTGTGAATTCAGCCCTCTCACCAACTTTTACCATAATAAGTCCAAAGATAAAATTGGTTTTTATTGGAATAATGGGGAATGGGATAGGGATAAAATTAGTCGCAAACTCCCGCTTGGCGTTTGTGATCATATTTGCTCTCTACCTACTTTCCCTTCCGTCAACAAGCCCTCTTGGACTCTTTCGCCTAATGGGGATTTTTCTTTCAAAACCGCTTGGGGACTGGTTCGGAAACAAAAACCTCCGCATAATATTTAACGGTATTGTTGGAATTCACTTATCACACCTACCATCTCTCTTTTTATGGTTAAGGTCCTTAATAAATGGATCTCAACGCCGGATGGTCTATTGTGGAGGGGCATTATTGCCACCAATAATTGTTATTGTTGTAATGGTGTGGAAAATCTTCCTCACCTCTTTCTCAATGGCCCTGTTGCTAAAGAAGTTTGGAAGTTTTTCCATAACCTTGCGGGTATTAAAATTCTTGTGTCCTCTAACTTTAATCTTATCATTGCCAATTGGTTTGGTAAAACCAAGGGCACTATCCACATTTTCCACATCATTTCGATCCTCATTCTTTGGTTTCTTTGGTGTTGTAGGAACGATAAGAGGGTTGATAATATTCCGTTTACGTCTAAACTGGTGTGCAAGCGCATTTGGAACTACATTAACAACCTTAAAGTCCACGGCAAAATTAAAAGGAATTTTTGGAAAGGGGCTGATTCATTGGCCGATTATATGGGCATCAAACCGAACCCGGGGCCTAGGTATAAAATTATGACGATTCATTGGATTAAGCCGGATATGGGCTGGTGTAAACTTAATACGGATGGTGCCGTAAAGGGCAACCCGGGTGGTGCGGCCGCGGGTGGGATTGCTCGGGACCACCTTGGGAACCCGCTTTTCATGTTTTCGGAATTTCTTGAGGATCAAACCAATAATTTCGCTGAAATCTACGCCATTTGGAGGGGTCTTGATTGTTGCATTGATCATAACTTTACTAAAATTTGGGTGGAGGTTGACTCGAAGTTTGCACTTCATTTGATTGAACAATCATCTACGTGGCACTGGAAACTCCATGGCCTTGTTTGTAAAATCCGGGCATTTGTGGACAAATTTGACATTCGTTTCTCACATATTTTTCGCGAAGGTAAGGCTGTTGCTGACTTTTTAGCCAGTCAAGGATGTGAACGTCAAGATTTTCATTTCCATGATATCTCCAATCCTAAAGGGAAAATCCGGGGTCTTCTTAAACTTGATAAACTGGCCTATCCATATACTAGAAGTAGAAAAATCTATGTGTAATACTATTATTGATGGGGCGAACACCAACAACATCTGCCTAATTTGAGGGTCGGCTCCTCTAATTTCTTTTGTTTTTCATCTGTTGGGGTGTGTAGAGGGTCTCGTCCCCCCTCTTTTTGGCGGACGTGTTGAGGGACTCGTCCACCCTCGTGTTTTTGCTGTGTTATAAAAGCTGCCCGTTTTTTTTAAAAAAAACGTCTTGTTAATCAGAGATAAGACAATGTTACATTCATTCGAGTTGGAACTCTATGAAAACTCGGGTTTATTGATTAGATTCGAGCCTTTTGTACTCATTATAACACCTTCGATTAATCTTTTACTTCTTGATTAAGTCTTGTTATATAATAGTTCCGATTAAGCTTTTACTTCTTGATTAAGTCTTTTTGATAGGAGATAATAACACGTTACATGCATTTGAGTTGGAACTTTATGAAAACTCAGGTTTATTGATTAGATTCGAGCCTTTTATACTCAAAATTGGATATAACAACTCTTATTAATGTTTTACTTCTTGATTAAGTCTTGTTGTAGCAAGGATTAGATATAATAGCTCCGATCAAGCCTTTACTTCTTGAAAAGTCTTGTTAATAGGAGGCAAGACCATGTTACATGCATTCGAGTTGGAACTCTATGAAAACTCGGGTTTATTGATCAGATTCGAGCTTTCTGTACTCATTATAACAGCTTCGATTAATCTTTTACTTCTTGATTAAGTCTTGTTATATAATAGCTCCGATTAAGCCTTTACTTCTTGATTAAGTCTTTTTAATAGGAGATAAGACCACGTTACATGCATTTGAGTTGGAACCCTATGAAAACTCAGGTTTATTGATTAGATTCGGCCTTTTATACTCAGAATTGGCTATAACGGCTCTGATGAATGTTTTACTTCTTGATTAAGTCTTGTTGTAGCAAGAATTGGACATAATAGCTCCGATCAAGCCTTTACTTCTTGATTAAGTCTTGTTAATAGGAGATAAGACCACATTACATGCATTCGAGTTGGAACTCTATGAAAACTCGGGTTTATTTATTAGATTCAAGCCTTTTGTACTCGGCATTGGCTATAACAGCTCTGATTAATCTTTTACTTCTTGATTAAGTATTTTTGTAGCAAGGATTGGATATAATAGCTCCTATTAAACCTTTACTTCTTGATTAAGTCTTGTTAATAGGAGGCAAGACCACGTTACATGCATTCCAGTCAGAACTCTATGAAAACTCGGGTTTATTGATTAGATTCGAGCCTTTTGTACTCATTATAACAGCTCCGGTTAATCTTTTACCTCTTGATTAAGTCTTGTTGTAGCAGGATTGGATATATTAGCTCCAATTAAGACTTTACTTCTTGATTTGTTCTTTTAATATAAGACTATATTACATGCATTCGAGTTGGAACTCTATGAAAAATGGGGTTTATTGATTAGATTTGAGCCTTTTATACTCAGAATTGGCTATAACAGCTCTGATTAATGTTTTACTTCCTAATTTAGTCTTGTTGTAGCAAGGATTGGATATAATAGTTCCAATCAAGCCTTTACTTCTTGATTAAGTTTTGTTAATAGGAGGTTAGACCACGTTACATGCATTCGAGTTGGAACTCTATGAAAACTCGAGTTTATTGATTAGATTCGAGCCATTTGAATTGGCTATAACAACTCTGATTAATCTTTTACTTCTTGATTAAGTCTTGTTGTAGCAAGTATTGGATATAATAGCTCTGATTAAGCCTTTACTTCTTGATTAAGTCTTGTTATTAGGAGATAAAACCACATTACATGCATTCGAGTTGGAACTCTATGAAAACTCGGGTTTATTAATCAGTTTCGAGCCTTCTTTACTCATTATAACAGCTTCGATTAATCTTTTACTTCATGATTAAGTCTTGTTATATAATAGCTCCGATTAAGCCTTTACTTCTTGATTAAGTCTTTTTAATAGGAGATAAGACCACGTTACATGCATTTGAGTTGGAACCCTATGAAAACTCAGGTTTATTGATTAGATTCGGCCTTTTATACTCAGAATTGGCTATAACAGCTCTGATGAACGTTTTACTTCTTGATTAAGTCTTGTTGTAGCAAGGATTGGACATAATAGCTCCGTTTAAGCCTTTACTTTTTGATTAAGTCTTGTTACTAGGAGATAAGACCATGTTACATGCATTCGAGTTGGAACTTTATGAAAACTTGGGTTTATTTATTAGATTCAAACCTTTTGTGCTCAGAGTTGTCTATAACAGCTCTGATTAATCTTTTACTTCTTGATTAAGTCTTGTTGTAGCAAGGATTAGATATAATAGCTCCGATTAAGCCTATACTTCTTGATTAAGTCTTTTTAATAGGAGGCAAGACCACGTTACATGCATTCCAGTCAGAACTCTATGAAAACTCGGGTTTATTGATTAGATTCGAGCCTTTTGTACTATTTATAATAGCTCCGGTTAATCTTTTACCTCTTGATTACGTCTTGTTGTAGCATGATTGGATATAAGAGCTCCGATTAAGCCTTTACTTCTTGATTAGTTCTTTTTAATAGGATATAAGACTATATTACATGCATTCCAGTTGGAACTCTATGAAAAATGGGGTTTATTGATTAGATTCGAGCCTTTTATACTTAGAATTGGCTATAACAGCTCTGATTAATGTTTTACTTCTTAATTTAGTCTTGTTGTAGCAAGGATTGGATATAATAGTTCCGATCAAGCCTTTACTTCTTGATTAAGTCTTGTTAATAGGAGGTAAGACCCCATTACATGCATTCGAGTTGGAACTCTATGAAAACTCGGGTTTATTGATTAGATTCGAGCCTTTTGTACTCGGAATTGGATATAACAGCTGCGATTAATCTTTTAATTCTTGATTAAGACTTGTTGTAGCAAGGATTGCATATAATAGCCCTGATTAAGCCTTTACTTCTTGATTAAGTCTTGTTAATCGGAGATAAGACCACGTTATATGCATTCGAGTTGGAACTCTATGAAAACTCGGGTTTATTGATTAGATTCGAGCCTTTTGTACTCATTATAATACCTTCGATTAATCTTTTACTTCTTGATTAATTCTTGTTATATAATAGCTTCGATTAAGCTTTTACTTCTTGACTAAGTCATTTTAATAGAAAATAAGACCATGTTACATGTATTTGAGTTGGAACTCTATGAAAACTCGGGTTTATTGATTAGATTCGAGCCTTTTATACTCAGAATTGGCTATAACGGCTCTGATGAATGTTTTATTTCTTGATTAAGTCTTGTTGTAGCAAGGATTAGACATAATAGCACCGATCAAGTCTTTACTTCCTGATTAAGTCTTGTTAATAGGAGATGAGACCACGTTACATGCATTCGAATTGGAACTCTATGAAAACTCGGGTTTATTTATTAGATTCAAGCCTTTTATACTTAGAATTGGCTATAACAGCTCTGATTAATCTTTTACTTCTTGATTAAGTCTTGTTGTATCAAGGATTGGATATAATAGCTCCGATTAAGCCTTTACTTCTTGATTAAGTCTTGTTAATAGGAGGCAAGACCACGTTACATGCATTCGAGTCAGAACTCTATGAAAACTCGGGTTTATTGATTAGATTCGAGCCTTTTGTACTCATTGTAACAGCTCCGGTTAATCTTTTACCTCTTGAGTAAGTCTTGTTGTAGCAGGATTGGATATAATAGCTCCGATTAAGCCTTTACTTCTTGATTAGTTCTTTTTAATAGGAGATAAGACTATGTTACATGCATTCGAGTTGGAACTCTATGAAAAATGGGGTTTATTGATTAGATTTGAGCCTTTTATACTCAGAATTGGCTATAACAACTCTGATTAATGTTTTACTTCTTAATTTAGTCTTGTTGTAGCAAGAATTGGATATAATAGTTCCGATCAAGTCTTTACTTCTTGATTAAGTTTTGTTAATAGGAGATAAGACCACGTTACATGCATTCGAGTTGGAACTCTATGAAAACTCGGGTTTATTGATTAGATTCGATCCTTTTATACTCGGAATTGGCTATGAGCTCCGATTTATCTTTTACTTCTTGACTAAGTCTTGTAGTATCAAGGATTGGATCTAATAGCCCTGATTAAGCCTTTACTTCTTGATTAAGTCTTGTTAATAGGAGATAAGACCACGTTACATGCATTCAAGTTGGAACTCTATGAAAACTCGAGTTTCTTGATTAGATTCGAGCATTTTGTACTCGGAATTGGCCATAACAGCTCCGATTAATATTTTACTTCTTGATTAAGTCTTGTTGTAGCAAGGATTGGATATAATAGCTCTGATTAAGCCTTTACTTCTTGATTAAGTCTTGTAAATAGGAGATAAGACCACGTTACATGCATTCGAGTAAGAACTCTATGAAAACCCGGGTTTATTGATTAGATTCGAGCCTTTTGTACTCATTATAACAACTCCGAGTAATCTTTTACTTCTTGATTAAGTCTTGTCGTAGCAGGATTCTATATAATAGCTCCGATTAAGCCTTTACTTCTTGATTAAGTCTTGTTAATGGGAGATAAGACCACGTTACATACATTTGAGTCAGAATTCTATGAAAATTCGGGTTTATTAATTAGATTTGAGCCATTTTTACTCATTATAACAGCTCCGATTAATCTTTTACTTCTTGATTAAGTGTTGTTGCAGCAGGATTCGATATAATAGCTCCGATTATGCCTTTACGTCTTGATTAAGTCTTTTTAATAGGAGATAAGACCACGTTACATGCATTCGAGTTGGAACTCTATGAAAACTCAAGTTTATTGATTAGATTCGAGCCTTTTGTACTTGGAATAGGCTATAACAGCTTCGATTAATCTTTACTTCTTGAGTAAGTCTTGTTGTAGCAAGGATTGGATATAATAGCTTTGATTAAGCCTTTACTTCTTGATTAAGTCTTGTAAATAGGAGATAAGACCACGTTACATGTATTCGAGTCAGAACTCTATGAAAACTCGGGTTTATTGATTATATTCGATCCTTTTGTACTCGGAATTGGCTATAACAGCTCCGATTAATCTTTTACTTCTTGATTAAGTCTTGTTGTAGCAGGATTCGATATAATAACTCCGATTAAGCCTTTACTTCTTGATTAATTCTTTTTAATAGGAGAAATATCATGGATAACTGCTATTAAAAAAAGAGTTAATCAAGAATTAAACTTGATTTGGATAAAGCATATGACAGGATCAATTGGAATTTTATTTTTCAAGTGATGTCTAGCTTTGGTTTTTCTAATGTTTTGATTGGTTTTATCAAATAGTGCATTTCGAATTGCTGGCTCTCGGTCCTTGTGAATGGGCAGCCAAGTGGGTTTTTTAAAAGTGGCTGAGGTATTCGGCAAGGGGATCCTCTTTCCCCTCTTATTTTTGTGATTGCCACGGAATATTTCTCCAGGAGTATTGATCGTATGTTTTCCAATAACCCTTCGATGTACTATAAGATTAAGAAAAATGTGAAAATCACGCATCTTGCGTATGCCGATGATATTCTCATTTTTCTTAATGCGTCCAAAAGGAGTCTCCACAGTCTTTACAGTTGCAATACTCACTATGAGAATGTTTCCGCGCATAAGATCAACAACCACAAAAGTAATTTTATTATGAACAAACCGACCCCTCAAATTGCTAGTTGGGAGCAAAGAATATCGGGGTTTAATAAAGTTGATTTACCGATTTTGTATCTTGGCGTTCCCCTATGGTAAGGGTTTCAATCCTTTGATATGTACGGTCCCCTTCCCTCAAAAATTATAAATTAAATCACTACATGGAACCATCATTTGCTTTCGACAGGGGGGCACCTTGAATTAATTAATACGATTTTAAACTCCATTGCCTTTTATAACTTACAAGTACTTAAACCCCCTGGGAATGTCATTCTTTGCATAGACAGATTATTCAACAAATTTCTTTGGGGAACAAATGACAACAAACGTAAGTTACATTGGGCAATGGAGTCGACTTTGTTTCCCCAAGGATGAGGGCGGCCTTGGCTGTCGGGATCTCAATGACATTATTCGGGCTGCCCATGTTAAAATGTGGTGGAGATTGAGAACATCTAATAACATTTGGTCGAATTTCTTACTTCAGAAATACTGTTCTCGCACCCACCCCATGATTATTAAACTTAACCCCAAAAGTTCTCCTACTTGGAAAAACCTTTGTGGTATTAGATCGATCGCTAATGATAAATTTTTTTGGCATAGTGGCAATATTGATGTGTCTTTTTGGCATGACAATAAGTGTGAATTCAGCCCTCTCACCAACTCTTACCATACTAAGTTCAAAGATAAAATTAGTGTTTATTGGAATAATGGGGAGTGGGATAGGGATAAAATTAGTCGCAAGCTACCTCCTGGCATTTGTGATCATATTTGCTCCCTACCTACTTTTCCATCCGACATCAAGCCTTCATGGACTCTCTCCCTAACGGGATTTTTTTTTCAAAACTGCCTGGGGGCTGGTTCGTAAAAATAACCCTCCGCATAATATTATGTGGTATTGTTGGAATCCACTTATCACACCTACCATTTCTCTTTTTATGGTTAAGGTGCTTAATAAATGGATCTCAACGCCGGATGGTCTCTTGCGGAGGGGCATTGTTGCTACCAATAATTGTTATTGTTGTAATGGTGTTGAAAATCTTCCACACCTATTTTTTCATGGCCCGGTTGCTAAAGATGTGTGGAAGTTTTTTCATAACCTTGCGGGTATTAAAATTCTCGTGTCCTCTAACTTTAATCTTCTCATTGCCAATTGGTTTGGTAAAATGAAGGGCACTATTCACATTTTTCACTTCATTCTGATCCTCATTCTATAGTTTCTTTGGTGTTGTAGGAACGACAAGAGGGTTGATAATATTCCATTTACGTCGAAACTTGTGTGCAAGCGTATTTGGAACTACATTAACAATATTAAAGTTCGAGGCAAAATTAAAAGAAATTTTGGAAAGAGTGATACAATTGCAGTTTCATGGGCGTCAAGCAGGCAGGACCGAAATATAAAATTTGGATGGTTCTTTGGATTAAGCCGGATATGGGATGGTGGAAACTCAATATGGATGGTGCCGTGAAAGGCAACCCGGGCGGTGCGGCCGCGGGGGGTATTGCTCGGGATCATTTCGGGAATCCACTTTTCATGTTTTCAGAATTTATTAGGGCTCAAACCAACAATTACGCTGAAATCTACGCCATTTGGAGGGGGCTCGATTTATGCATCAAACACAATTTCACCAAAGTTTGGGTGGAGGTCGACTCGAAGGTTGCACTTCATTTGATCGAGAAATCCTCTTCATGTCATTGGCATCTCCAAGGCCTAATTTGTAAAATTCGGGATATTGTGGACAAATTCGGCATTCGTTTCTCCCATATTTTCCGTGAAGGAAATGCTGTTGCTGATTTTTTGGCCAATCAAGGATGTGACCGTCAAGATTTCCATTTCCATGATATCTCCAATCCTAAAGGGAAAATCCGAGGCCTTATCAAACTTGATAAATTAGCATACAGAAAAGTTTTTTCTTAGTTTTGACGGGGCAAATCCCATCAACATTTGCATTTCCCATGTATGGGGGTCGGCTCCTCAAATTTCTTTTGTATTTCATCCGTTGGGGCGTGTAGAGGGACTCGTCCTCCCTCGTTTTTTCGCTATGTTATAAAATCTGCCCGTTTTTAAAAAAAAAGTCTTTTTAATAGGAGATAAGACCATGTTACATGCATTCTAGTTGGAACTCTATGAAAACTCGGGTTTATTTACTAGATTCAAGCCTTTTATACTCAGAATTGGCTATAACAGCTCTGATAAATGTTTTACTTCTTGATTAAGTCTTGCTGTAGCAAGGATTGAATATAATAGCTCTATGAAAACTCGAGTTTATTGATTATATTCGAGCCTTGTGAATTGGCTATAACAGCTCCGATTAATCTTTTACTTCTTGATTAATTCTTGTTGTAGCAAAGATTGGATATAATAGGTCTGATTAAGCCTTTACTTCTTGATTAAGTCTTGTTAATAGGAGATAAGACCACATTACATTCATTCGAGTTGGAACTTTATGAAAACGCAGGTTTATTGATCAAATTCGAGCCTTCTGTACTCGGAATTGGCCATAACAGCTCTGATTAATATTTTACTTCTTGATTAAGTCTTGTTGTAGCAAAAATTGGATATAATAGCATCGATTAAGCCTTTACTTCTTGACTAAGTCTTGTAAATAGGAGATAAGACCACATTACAAGCATTCAAGTCAGAACTCTATGAAAACTCGGGTTTATTGATTAGATTCGAGCCTTTTGTACTCATTATAACAACTCCGATTAATCTTTTACTTCTTGATTAAGTCTTGTTGTAGCAGGATTCGATATAATAGCTCTGATTAAGCCTTTACTTCTTGATTAAGTCTTTTTAATAGGAGATAAGACCACGTTACATGCATTCGAGTTGGAACTCTATGAAAACTCGGGTTTATTGATTAGATTCGAGCCTTTTATACTCGGAATTGTCTATAACAGCTCCGATTAATCTTTTACTTCTTCACTAAGTTTTGTAGTAGCAAGGATTGGATACAATAGCCCTGATTAAGCCTTTACTTCTTGATTAAGTCTTGTTAATAGGAGATAAGACCATGTTACATGCATTGGAGTTGGAACTCTATGAAAACTCGAGTTTGTTGATTAGATTCGAGCCTTTTGTACTCGGAATTGGCTATAACAGCTCCGATTAATCTTTTACTTATTGATTAAGTCTTTTTGTAGCAAGGATTGGATATAATAGCTCCGATTAAGCCTTTACTTCTTGATTAAGTCTTGTAAATAGGAGATAAGACCACGTTACATGCATTCGAGTCAGAATTCTATGAAAATTCGGGTTTATTGATTAGATTTGAGCCATTTGTACTCATTATAACAGCTCCGATTAATCTTTTACTTCTTGATTAAGTGTTGTTGCAGCATGATTCGATATAATAGCTCCGATTATGCCTTTACTTCTTGATTAAGTCTTTTTAGTAGGAGATTAAGTCTTTTCCGGTCTTTTTTTTTCTCTCTCTATGATTTTTCCTCTCCCTTCTCTCTACCATCTTCATCCGTGTTCTTCAACTTTTTTTGAATTTCCATCCGTTATCATCCTATTCATTTGATAACTCCACTAATTTTTGCGTTTTCCGCCGCCTAGAGCGGCGAACCTGTATTGTTAATTAATCTGCTCTATGGCAGATAAAATAATTGTTGCTGGGGAGAACCCCCAGTCAACCCTCCCAAATTATAGATCTATTCTTCAAAAAACGAGCTACCCTCATCCCATCAAAATACAGCTAATCCCACGTTATTATCACATGGGTCGGCCGACTTGGTGTACTGTGATACCACAATTAAAAAATCCCCCCAAGGACCCTCATCCCAGCAAAAGACAGCTAATCCCATGATATTAGCACATGGGTCGCCCAACAGCTGTGATAACACAATTAAAATATCCACTCAAGTAGTAAAGAAATCCTGTCACGGTCTCAACTCACATGGGGCGGATTCTCATATCATAGTCCCTACTGAAAATAATCTTGGGGGCCCTTCTATTTTGGGCACCGGTGTTGACTCTTCTCCAGTTGTTCATGGTGGAAAAAATCACGTCCATGCGGTTCTGGTGGGTCTTGCTCCGGCGGTGGATGTTTCTCTTGGGGGTCGTAGTTGGCGGATCTGCAGCGACTCCAGCGTTGGATGTCGGTGTTGTTGCTCCTGCACTCCAGTGCTCTCCGAAACAAACTTCATCCCAAGACCCAGTCACCAAATCGGTTTTATCTCCTCCGAACCAAAACCCGAGTGCGTCCTATCTCGAAACCTCTGTGAACCCGCCACCAAAAGCTCCAGCCATACCTTTGGAGAACTCCCAAAACCAGACTCAATCGCTTGCAAATGAAATCACGGCTCACATTTTCAAATACACCACGGTCAATGAGGTAAATAGAGTACACACAGTGACTCCTCAAAAAATAATACCGGAAAAAACTTCACGGGTTAACACGCATCTGGGCGTTTTTGACGATCCAAATGGTATGCTGGAGGAAGGGGAAATTCCACCAATTCTCAACCCTCCGGCATCAAGGTCTTCCCAGATTGCACCCAAGTCATACCGTGATGCCATCTCTGGGGAGGATAGCGATGATACTAGATTCGGTATGCTGGATTTTTCAGACTCCATCTCAACGGCCATCTTCACAAAGGAGGAATGTGATACAATGTCCGAATTCTACAGATTTGCCCTTATTGGCAAATTCACATACGGTAAACCATCTAATCAGGTAATATCCCAGAAACTTAAAGCCGACGGTTTTGGAGTGTGTAAAGTGCATTTCTTGAATGCTAAACATGTGCTTATTAATTTAACTTGCAAAACTCTGTATGATAAATTGTGGATGAAAAGGGAATATAACTTTGCAGGTTTTCCCATGAGATTGTTCCAGTGGTCACCATCTTTTGATTTCAAACATGAACCGGCCTTAGTGCTGGTGTGGTTTAAAATTCATGCTCTACCCTAACAATGGTTTGATTTACGTTCCCTAAAAACCATAGCCAGCCTGGTTGGCACCTTTGTGAAGGCTGATGATTTAACACTTAACCGGACCAAAATGAATTTTGCTAGACTATGTGTTGTTATCAATTTGGAAGAACGACCTACCAAAAAAATTAATCTCCAAGTGGAGGAGGTAAAAACTGAATATGACATAGAATTTGAAAAAATACCGAAATATTGTCAACATTGTAAACACATTGGTCATGACATAGTAGAGTGCTACATTAAAACCCAGCATTAAAACCTGCTGTTTTCACTCATAAAAATCTGGGTAAAAATGTTAAGTCTCCTACTGAAGTTATTCAAAACGAAAATTAGGATAACGATGGCTTTGTGAGGGTGGGTAAGTCCAAAATAATTTCTGCAAATTTCAACAGTCCCAACCAGGTTTCGGTCAAATCTGGCTCACAAAATAAATTTCAAACTCTTGCTCTTTTACAACAATTAGAGGAGCAAACATTGGTCTCTGATTTAGCTAAATCTTATTTCTCTAACAACAACCAGATGGAACCTAATCTTGTGAGTAAAGGGACTGATAATCTGGCCAAAAAATCACATCCCCATATCCTAAATCCTATTCTCCTTCCTTCCTGAAAAACTAGATCAGGCCTCTAATCAAGGCAAATCTTCTCCAGAAAAAAAGGTTATTGCCGAGGCCTCTGGCACTTCGGCCGCGGTTGATAATACTGTTGCAGGCAACATAACAGATTTAATTGTATTTAAACCCCCCGATATTATTTTGCATGATATTGCTGAATGTGAAACTCTTGTTGATGTCAGGGTCTCCAGCATGGACTCCCCTCTTGAAAAATGTGTAGCGGGCAGTGTTTGTGATTCTGAATCTAATGATGATTTTGATATTGATACAGGAGGAGGGTCCGACAGGTCCACTAATTCCAAAAAATCGGTTCAAGAGCCTTCCTTCTCGGATAACAATGATGCTTGTTCTGATTTTGATGAGAATAAGTTTATTAAAGGGAATATTAAGATAAAACCCAATATTCCTGGCAAGCAGAGGCTTACTAAAAATAAAACCCAAACTAATAATGTTCCAAAAAGGAGGACTAGAAGTAGTGCTAAACCACTCAATGATTAGTACACTTTTTTGGAATATTAGAGGTATTGGGAACAAACCTGCCCAAAATAAAATCAGAATGTTAAAAAAAACACCATTTTAACATCTTGGCTCTCATTGAACCTAAAGTTAATCTGGACACCAATTTTTTTCTTAAACGATTTGGTTTTTCTAATGTTTGTGCCAATGTTAGTAACCATATCTAGCTTTTTTCTGAACCTGGTTTTCAAATCAATATTTTACAAAATAAGGAGCAGTTGCTTCATGTGGAAGTTATATGTGACTCCCTTCCCAACCTTTTTTTATTAATTGTGGTTTATGGTAGAAATACCAAACTTGAGAGAAGGGACCTTTGGGATGATCTTTTCTCTGTCATTCAAAGCCAGATTTCTTGGATGGTTGGGGGGAGATTTCAACATTATCCTCCAACCGGACGAGAAAAAATGAGGGGCTGTCCCAATCCACTCAGATATGGAGGAGTTTAATGATGCTTTATTAAACTGCAACTTGACTGACAGTGGATATATGGGCTCCCCCTTCACTTGGTATAGTAATGGTGTATGGCAAAGATTGGATAGGATTCTTCTCTCTCCAGAGTGGTATTCGTCTTTTCCTTGCATGTCCATTAGACTGCTCCCTAAATTCAAGTCGGATCATAACTCCATGTTATGTCAATTTAGTAATAATATCTCTAAACCCAAGTCGTCCTTCAGATTTCAGAATATGTGGATTAGACATCGTCTTTTCTTATCTACTGTGAAGGAATCTTGGGAACTTTATACCAATTCTAGAGGGATGTTTAAACTTGTTGATAAGCTCTCCAGGTTAAAACACACCCTTAAGGAATGGAATAAGTTCGTATTTGGTAATATTTTTACTAAAATTGATCAAGCCCAATATGCGGTTTTTAAGTTGCCGAAAATGACTTTGATCGCAACCCATCCATCAATAATCTCATCCACCTTAAAAAATGAACGCCAACCTTACCCTTGTATTGTCTATGGAAGAGGATTTTGGAAACAAAAGTCTAATGTGAAATGGATGATCGAAGGGGAAAGGAATAGCAAATTTTTTTACTCCGTTGTGAAAAAGAAAAGACACAATAACTTTATTCATTCGATTTGGGACAATGGTCGCACGATCACAAATCCTGAGGAGATAAGTAAGTCAGCTGTTTCATATTTCTCGACTTGTTTTATGGAGCAAAACTCTTTATTAGATAGCATCGACCCTCGGGTGGTGCCTAATATTATTTCCAATGATCTTAACAATAGTATTTGTAGTAATCCTACAATTGATGAAGTTAGAAGTTGTGTTTTTGATATGGCTGGTGATAGTATTGCTGGGCCGGACGGGTTTAATGCTAAATTTTTTCAAATATGTTGGGATATTGTTTGTTGGGATGTTTTGGATGCCGTTTTTGATTTTTTTGGTGGTTCCCCGTTGCCTCGGGGCCTTCACCTCCACCACCATTACACTCATCCCGAAAAATAATAATCCTCAATCATGGAAGATTTTCGTCCGATTAGCTTATGTAATACTTCTTATAAAATCATCGCGAAAATCCTTAGTAAAAGACTTGGCAATATTCTCCCTTCCATTATCAATCCGGCCCAGTCGGGCTTCATCAAAGGTAGAAATATTAAGGATAATATCTTGACGGCTCACGAAGTTACCCATGATATATCTCAATCGGTAACTAATACTATTATTAAACTCGACTTGGAAAAAGCATATGATAAGATCAATTGGAATTTTATTTTTCAAGTGATGTCTAGTTTTGGTTTTTCTAATGTTTGGATTGGTTTTATCAAATCGTGCATTTTCAATTGTTGGTTTTCGGTCCTTCTGAATGGGCAGCCGAGGGTTTTTTCAAAAGTGGTAGAGGTATTCGACAAGGGGACCCTCTTTTCCCTCTCATTTTTGTGATTGCCGTGGATTACTTTTCTAGGAGTATTGATCGAATGTTTTCCAATAATCCTTCAATGTATTATAAGATTAAGAAAAAAGTGAAAATCACGCATCTTGCGTATGCCGATGATATTCTCATTTTTCTTAATTATTCTAAAAGAAGTCTCCACATTCTCAATAATTGCATTTCCCACTATGAGAATGTTTCTGGCCATAAGATCAACAACCATAAAAGTAATTTTCTGATGAACAATTCGACTCCTCAAATTGCTAGTTGGGTGAAAAGAATTTCAGGGTTTAATAAAGCTGATTTACCAATTATGTATCTTGGCGTCCCCCTATGGAAAGGGTTTCAATCCTTTGATATGTACGGTTCCCTCCTCTCGAAAATTAAAAATAAAATCACTACATGGAACCACCACTTGCTTTCGACCGGGGGGCGCCTTGAATTAATTAATTCGGTCTTAAACTCCATTGCCTTTTATAACTTACAAGTCCTTAAACCCCCTGTGAATGTCATTCTTTTCATAGAAAGGCTTTTCAACAAATTTCTTTGGCGAACTAATGACAACAAACGTAAGTTGCATTGGTCGGCTTGAAATCGACTTTGTTTCCCTAAGGATGAGGGGGTCTTGGCTGTCGGGATTTCAATGACATTATTCTGGCTGCCCATGCTAAAATGTGGTGGATATTCACAACATCTAATAACATTTGGTCCAATTTCTTACTTCAAAAATATTGTTCTCGCATCCACCCCATGATTATTAAATTTAACCCCAAAAGTTCTCCTACTTGGAAAAATCTTTGTGGTATTAGATCGATCACGAATGATAAAATTTTTTGGCATAGTGGTAATAGTGATGTGTCTTTTTGGAATGACAATTGGTGTGAATTCATTCCTCTCAGCAACTTTTATCATAATAAGTCCAAAGATAAAATTGGTTTTTATTGGAATAACGGGGAGTGGGATAGGGATAAAATTAGTCGCAAACTCCCGGTTGGCATTTGTGATCATATTTGCTCTCTACCTACTTTCCCTTCCGACAACAAGCCTTTATGGACTCTTTCCCCTAACGGGATTTTTTCTTTCAAAACCGCTTGGGGGATGGTTCGTAAAAAAAACCCTCCGCGTAATATTCTGCGGTATTGTTGGAATCCACTTATCGCACCTACCATCTCTCTTTTTATGGTGAAGGTGCTTAATAAATGGATCTCAATGTCGGATAGTCTTTTGCGGAGGGGCATTGTTGCCACCAATAATTGTTATTATTGTAATGGTGTTGAAAATCTTCCTCACTGGCCCAATTACTAAAGTTGTTTGGAGTTTTTTCATAATAGTGCGGGGATCAAAGTCCTTATGTCATCTAATTTCAATCTTATCATTGCCAATTGGTTTGGTAAAGCCAAGGGCAATATCCACATTTTTCACATCATCCCGATCCTCATTTTATGGTTTCTTTGGTGCTGTAGGAACGATAAGAGAGTTAATAATGTTCCTTTTACGCCTAAAGTTGTGTGTAAGCGTATTTGGAACTACATCTACAATCTCAAACTTCAGGGCAAAATTAAAAGGCATTTTTGGAAGGGAGCGGATAGAATTGCCGATTATGTGGGCATCAAACCGGCCCCGGGGCCGAGGTACAAAATCAAGGATGTCCGTTGGATTAAGCCGGACATGGGATGGTGGAAACTCAATACGGACGGGGCTGCAAGGGGCAACCCGGGCAATGCGGCCGCGGGGGGATTGTTCGGGATCATCTCGGCAACCCGCTCTTCATGTTCTCCGAATTTCTTGGGGCCCAAAGCAACAACTTTGCTGAAATATTCGCCATTTGGAGGGGTCTCGATATTTGCATCGATCACAATTTTACTAAAATTTGGGTGGAGGTCGATTCGAAGGTTGCACTCCACTTGATTGAGCATTCATCTTCGTGTCATTGGCAACTCCGAAGTCTCATTATTAAAATGCGGGCCCTTGTGGGAAAATACGAAATTTATTTTTCACATATTTTTTGTGAGGGTAATGTCGTTGCCGACCTTTTGGCTAACAAAGGTTGTGATCATCATGATTTTCATTTCCACGATATCTCCAATATTTATAGGAAAATTCGAGGCCTTATTAAACTCGATAAAATGTCCTACCCCTATATTAGAAGTAGGAAAGTTTACATGTAATTGTCTTTTAATTTGGGAGATACTTGGCAAACTTTAGCCTTGCTTTGGGTTCGGCTACCCATAATTTTCATGTGTCTTATTTTAGGAGATGTTGAGGAATTCATCCTCCCTTGATACGAAATTGAGTAGTCCAAATAAAGAAAACGAAGCACGGATCGACATAAATGGCCTTACGACACGTCCTGCACATACGACGACATTTTTAGGCGAGAAAACGGACATAAGACGTAAAAAGAATGTCCAACCTGTCGGAAAATGTCCAACCGCCGTAGGAAAATATCCATCTGTAGGAAAAAGTCACGCCTTAGGAAAATTGAGCACTGCTGTAGGACTCGGCCGTGTCGTCAAAGCAGTCGAGTCTTGCTCGTCCGGAGCGACCAAGGTCGATGTCGGTAGAACCCGGCCGGTGCCGGGAGACACGGTCGAGTCCTACTCGCCCACAACTCAGGAACCCATCGCTGGCCGCGGCCGTGTTCCAGGATACGATCGAGTCCTGTCAAACGTCCTTGTCACGCCGCACGGTCGAGTCACTGCCGGTCCTTGTCGCGCCGCACCCGTGTCGAGTCCTGCCAAACGTCCTTGTCACGCCGCACGATCGAGTCACTGCCGGTCCTTGTCACGCCGCGCCCGTGCCGAGTCACTGTCAGACGTTGTTGTCGCACCGCGATCGTGTCAAGCGGACACGGTCGAGTCCCTGCCGGCGCCTGTCGACCACGCCGCGGCCGTGTAACGGGACACGGTCGAGTCCTGCCGACAGCCCACTTATTTTATACATTTTTTTGTATTTTTGACTTCTCTTTTCCTTTTTACTTATTTTAGGGATTATGTTTTCCCCATTTGTGATTTTATGTTCCTTGTTTGTATTTTATGTTGATTTGTTTGGATTATTCAAAGATTTTATAATCTTTGAATTATTTTATTTTTTTATTTGTTTCCTTAGTAGTAGGAGACTTCACCTCCTATAAGTAGGAGTTGATTAAGCCTTGTAATATAGAGAGTATGATGAATGTTGAAGTATAAGAATACACTTTGTGTTTTCTATCCTTGGTAAATGATTTTTACCGAAACTTGATTTTTATTCGACGCGTTTCGAGTTAATCCGATTGATTCTCAATAGGTCTTGGGAAGAAATCACCTTATCGAGTTATAGGTCTAATTCGATAAACCCTTGTTCTTGATCGTTCAAGTCTTCTTGATCGATATTATCACTTTTTTTTCTATATTACTTCCATTTTTCATTTGTTCAAATTTTCATCGTCATATTCGATATTACTCCCACAAAATACATCCAAAAACACCCATAATCGTAAAAAGACTTCCGCTACGATATTCATACGCACACTCCGAACGATACGTATCCACCTCTCCGGGATAATTCGTATCATAAGTGGTATCAGAGCCCAGGGTCATCTCCTTGGGCGATTTATTCAACCATTTTTTTTTTGTTGAGGTATTTTGTTATCAATTTTTCTTTCCAAAAAAAAAAGAAATAAAAAATGTTTGATTTCTGTTATCCGTTCTCCGAATCTTCAAGTTTAGATCTTGTTGTTGATTGGTCAAAACCTCCTGTTTTTGACGAATGCGATTGTGAAATTTGTTCACAAGTGAAATCACACCCGATTGGCATGAAAGACGATTACGAGGCAATTTTCTTCGGTCTTGAAATTGCATCCGATGAGTTCAACCAAGATGATAAAGGTTTTGCCTCGCAAAATAATTATCATTTTTATGTTAATCATGATAGTTATTTTGTCGGTTGCCCTTTGAAATGTCCGTTTGTCTATCGCCTCAAAGTTCTGTGCCACACTCGAACGTCCGATATTTTTGGGCTTATTATCTGTTTGGTGACTTTCTTTTATCCCTTTGTAGATGAGATCAATGCCGATTCGAGGACGAATCGCTTTAAAGGGGGAGGGGATGATACGAAATTGAGTAGTCCAAATAAAGAAAACGAAGCACGGATCGACATAAATGGCCTTACGACACGTCCTGCACATACGACGACATTTTTAGGCGAGAAAACGGACATAAGACGTAAAAGAATGTCCAACTGTAGGAAAATGTCCAACCTAGGAAAAAGTCACGCTTAGGAAAATTCCGAGCCTTGCCGTAGGACTCGGCCGTGTCGTCCGAGCAGTCGAGTCTTGCTCGTCCGGAGCGACCCAGTCATTTGTCGGTAGAACGGCCGTGCCAGGGGACACGGTCGAGTCCTACTCGCCCACAACTACCGGAACCCTGTAATATCCGGGGATAATTTTTTTTTTTCGTGTTACTGTTGAGTTGTACATATTCATTTGGAATTGTACAAGTATTGTTGTTTTGGACTGATATAATGTATATTGTATTGGAATATTTCGGGATCGAAATATTATACTTGTCGTCGGGTTAGTTTCGTCCTTTGGATATTGGTTGGAGAGTTTGGATTTTTGGCTAAGTACACTAGCCTTAACGTACGCTACATGGGTAGACTTACGTACGTTATGGGCTGAGTATTACGTACGTTATGCCTGTAAGGTTACGTACGTAATGCTTGGTAGGTGGCAGGAACCTTCCCCGTAGTCGCTTCGGTAGGTGGGTCGAGCATCTTCCGATCGGATCTCACTATTGCGATCAGCGGACCGCTTACGTGCGTTAAGGCGAGCTCTCGTGCGTAATGTAGGTCTTGTTAACGTCGTAATAAGTTCTTGTTTACGACGTTAAGGCCTTCGTATTTTAGTCGATTAGTTACGGATTTTCATTAAATGCGTTAATGTCTTAGTATAGCGTCGTAATGCCTCTTACGACGTTAACCATAGTGTATAACGACGTAATGAATTGGTCGATCTATTTATCTTGGTTTCGTCTTTCATTTCCTCACGAACCAAAACACTTTTTCTCTCCCTAGAACCGTCCGTTTGGACTTGTTCTTGATGTTTAGCCTCTTCCAACTCGATCTTGATCATCCTAGCTTGGATTGAAGCTTGAAGTTGGAAGCTTGTTGGTGCCCCTTTGGTGTTTGGAGGCTTCTTCTTGTTCTTCTTTGGTAAGTTCCCTCAATCTCTTGTTCTTCAAGTGATTTTCGAGTTGTTGTTGTTTTCTTCGGGTATTGTTTGATTCATGGAGTATATCATGATTCTTCATGGTTTTGATAAACCTTTGATGAAGAACATGATGGTATTGCTTGAGTTGGTTTATGTTCTTGATGTTTTAGATTGTTTGGAGGTTTTAATCATGTCTAGGAAAGATTATGTTAAGATTGTTATATGATTAACATAGTCTTGAGATGATTATTGTTGTTGGTGGTGTTCTTGTAAGATTTTAACCATTTTAGTAAGGATTTATGATAATTCAAGAGGTGATTATCATAATTTGAAAATGGTTGAGTGAATCTTGTTGTTTAATCCGAATTCATGATGCATTGATGAAGGATTTCGTTTTAGACATCATGGTTATTGAGTGGATGATGTTCTTGGGGTGATAATGATAATATTGATAATATTATCATTGTAGGAGGATCAATTTGATGATATTGGTGATATTATCACTTTGAGATGTTTGTTTCGATGATTGTTCTTAAATGAATCTTGTTGAATGGATTTCACAAGTGTTAAGAACGTGATGATCATGTTAATTGATCATCGAGGTGTTGGAGGATGTTAGAATTCATAGTTTAGAACTATGATATTCGTTCATGCGGTGTGATCGATTCGTGTTTGAATCGGGCTTTGTCCTTGTCGTTGTTTTCTATTGATTTTGTGTTTTTGAATGAATCGTTTTCATTCAAGGTTGTTCGAGTATTGTGATCGTCGGGAGGCGTCGTTCGTCGTTTCGTGCCAGGACGTAGATCGTGGAAGGACTTTCTCGCCTTCGGTTTGAGGCAAGTTTTATACTTGTACTGGTCAATGAGATTAATGTTATCATATATGTGTATGAATGTGTTGTATCATTTCGAGACATAGTCTCTTCGTGATTTATTGGTATTTGGGGATTGGTTGATACAATACCCTTCGGTGATTTTACCAGTTGTGATTGTTATTCGTTAACGGCCGGTTTAAGGCATTGAGATTCTTGTTATCGATAGCCGGTTCGCAGTATCGATGTATCGATTATTATTGTTGACGCTAATGTCGTTCTGAGGCATCGTTGAATCGTTATTATCGATTTGGAACTATTATTATGAGGTTCCATTGGCCGATTGAAGGCGTTTGATATATTCGGTGGTCGGTTTAGAACGCCGGGATATCTATTCTACCGTATCATTGGTTATCGATTAACCGTTTTAAGGTAATCGATGTATTTAATTGGGATTATCAAAGATAATTCCCATCTGTTGTATCATTGGTTATCGATTAACCGTTCTAAGGTAATCGATGTATTTAATTGGGATTATCGAAGATAATTCCCATCCGTTGTATCATTGGTTATCGGTTGACCGTTTTAAGGCAATCGATGTATTTATTTGGGATTATCGAAGATAATTCCCATCCGTTGTGTCATCGTTATCGATTGACTGTTATAAAGGTAATCGATGTATTGAATTGGGACTATCAAGGTTAGTTTCCATTCGTCGAGTTGTTGTGATCGATTGGCCATTCCAAGGCAGTCGAGGTATTTTGAATTGGGACTGCCGTGGACGGAGCCCATCCGTGAGTTATTGTTGTCGTGTTGACCGACTCAAGACAGCATGCTATTATTCTTGTGAGTTTGGTAATCTTGGGATTGTTACTATTGTGATTAAATTTGTTTTAGAGGCTAGTCTCGGCTAGTGCTCGATGGGTAAGTTTGGGGCTTGAACCTTCGCGGTTGGTTTCCCAACACCTACAGTTCAGTAGGTCACGGTCACTGGGTGATCTCATTATGGATAAGTCTGGGGCTTGAACCTTCGCGGTTGGTTTCCCAGCACCTGCAATTCAGCAGGTCACGGTTATTGGATGACCTCATTATGATACGGCTTCATGCCGTGGCTTCGGCCCTCATTGTGATACGGCTTCATGCCGTGGCTTCGGCCCTCATTGTGATACGGCTTCATGCCGTGGCTTCGGCCCTCATTGATCTGACTTAATTTGTTTTGGCTTCGGGCCATTGTGGTGATTAATGACTTTGGGTGAGTGACATTCGAGGTATTATGATGATAAAGACTTGAGTACATTCTACATTAGGCCGTTGTGATGTCGGTATTCTGGTGGAGCCTTCGGGCATTGTGATTCGTATCTATTTTAGTGTTTGGCTTGGTTACCTTCGGGTGATGTATTGTTGTGTTACGTATTGATGATTCGCCGTTGGGCACTTGTGTTCTAACGTTGAGCGGTATTGCTTGTATGCCGTGGGCATAGTATTCCACGAATGCTCGATTCTTACTTTGGTTTGTGAGCATCTCGTATTACCATTACTATACTATTTCATTCTGCCCTTTGGATGCATATCATGTTGTACATGTATTTGATAATCATTATCTGGATGACCCGGCAAGTGGAACATGTTTTCATGTTTTAGGTGTTTGCGAGGAGAGAGTTGAGACACAGGGGCATGACGGTGGCGACGAGGCATTCAAGCGATACTAGTCCGAGATGTTTTGGTGTTCATGTCAGGTAGTTGGAGTACTCCAGTTTTGTCAGTTATTGTCATTTTGTATTATCCGAGCAAGGCTCGTGGATGTCGTTGTATTTTATTTGGGCCATGTAGGCCCACTGTTGTCATTGAAATTCCATATCGGAATATTATGTTGGATGTCGGTGTGGGGATTGTGATTCCCCTTTTTGGTTAGTTAGTTGTATTTTTGGTCGTGTTAGCCTGGTGGATCTACTGGTGTGGGGTCCACGGCACTGTAATAACCCAATAGGATTTGGGGGTGTTACAGAAGATGGTATCAGAGAGTTGGGTTGTGAGGTACCCTGATATGTGAGTTATGCGGTTCTACCGACGCGGTAGTAGTGGACTGTCAGGTTATGACAATCTGGACAGTCTGGCATTGTGAGTCGTAGTAGTTGAACGACTGTATGAGTCATTCTTTCATCGAGTCGTCGTCGATGAAGACTAGTATCGCAAGACCTCGAAGCTTCGTATGACCTGTGTAAGGACTCGATTCTCTTGTATGTTCATACATTCAATATGCCATTGATTATGCATGTTTTGTTGAAATCTGTATGTAACATTGTGTTACGACCCATTCATGATAAATTGCTTTGGAGCGTCTCGGCTCAGTATTGGCTATAATTAACATATTTGAAGCGATTGTTTGTTTGTTGAGTATATATACTCGTGTTTGGCTATTGACTTAGCATTGTGGATTGACCGTTGAGGCATATTTGAGCTTTGTTCATGATCGAACGTTATTCTTTCAGTATGGAAAGAGGAAACCGAGGACGTGGCAGAGGGGGTAAGGGCTGCAGAGCAGGCCGAAACCCAGAACCTCGTGTTTATGCTCAAGCGGATGCTGAGATGGATCAATTCAGTGAGATGTGACTTATGCGTGGTTCCTTCTAACGTCATACTCGAGGAGTCGACTGCATCGAGAGTGACCACATCGACCCTTACTTGCTTATGAGGGGCATGATGACCCAGATGACTCAGATGACGCAGATAATGGAAACCATACAGACCTCAGTGGTACGTGGTCCATCGCAGCAGGGATCCCAGGTGCCGTTTTATGGACAGTCCAGGAGAGTGAGTCAGATTATCGGCGACATCTCTCGTCAGAGGCCGCCTATCTTTGAGGGTTCTTCAGAACCAGCTGATATTGTTCACTGGATTGAACATTTTGATAAACTCTTCGACATGGTTCAGTGTCCGGAAGAGAGTAAGGTGGTAGTAGCGGCTTACTATTTGAGTAAAGGCGCTTATTCTTGGTGGCTTTCTGTAAAACCCACCGATCGTGATTGTGCTTGGAGTGAGTTTAAGACTCTCATGTTAGAGAGGTATTATCCGGCTCCACTTCGTGAATCCAAACTGTCAGAGGTTTTGAACCCCGAATCCGTCGAGGACGAGGGTGTTATTGTTATTGCGTAGAAGTTTCAGGGACTCCTTCAGTTTGCTTCATCTGTTATCCGTACTGAGGCGGATAAGATCAAGTATTTTAGCAAGAGGTTGAACCCGCAGTTGAGGATGCAGTTGTTCAACCATAATTGCAATTCACTTGGTGAATTCATCGAGAAGGCTCTTGGAGCAGAGCTTTTGATCAAGGAGCTTGCTCGGAAGAACCCTTGATTTCTTAGGTGAGAGGACCGGGATGCCGGTTCGTTCGGAAGGACATCGGGCTCGGCGTCCAAGAGGTCGTCTTCTAGTCGTCCTCGTGGCCGGGAAATCATCTTCTTCTCCGTGACGAGTTCGATTGTTGTTTGCTTTAATTGTGATTCGGGGCACGTTAGCACCGTTATGCGTTGCCGACTATTGTTTGTTTTCTCGTGTGGAAGCGGGACACCTTCGGAAATCTGCGGGAGTTCTAGTGCCGGTAGATCTCAAGGAAGCTCACGGGCCTCGAGAGATTTTGTTGCTTGATCCGTACTCCATCCAAGGGGTCATATCGGGCTTCGGGAGCCAGAGGTATGGACACTCGAGGAGGAGCGGCGAGCTCAGATTTGGGCCTTCCTCGAGTCGATGAGATCGATGAGTTCGATGACCCGGAGGGTGTTGATTTCGGATACATTTGAGATGTAGCCTTAATTTCTTTCTTTATTTTTTTGGATTGATGTTTGACTCGGTCTATACTTTAGTACTGTGGTTGCGAACCATTTATGGTTGATCTATCTTGTAATGATTGTATCTGAGAATCTTGAGATTTGAGGTCGTGTGATGTGTTTTTCCTTCCTTTTGGTGTTGTACCCGAGATTTTTTTTTATAATCTGGGTAATTGTTCATTTCAATCCGAGACGCCGAGTCGTGAGGACTTGGGTGTGCAGTTGATATGGTCCCGAGGACCACATATGCGTTGTTATTTTCCTTTTTGGGGCATGAGTCAGTGTTTGCTTGAGCGTTTAATGCTGATGAGAACGGGGGAGTGTACACCGATGATTATAGACATGTACAATGGGCGGCACCCGCGGGGTGTGTACGCCGGTGTTACTAGTCATACGATTGGTACGAATTCCTGGCTGGTCTCTAGCGGGAGAGTTATGTTTCGGCTGATCTCGCAGTTGGTTGAGTGTTTTTATCCCTTGTTTTTCGCCGTGTTCGGGCAGAGGAGACGCGGGAACCCGTGGGGTTGGCCCGATTACTCAGGCGAAGCGGTTCGCAGTGAGGAGTATTCCTGGAGATATTGTTTTCTTATCCTGATGGATAGTTCGTACCCCGTGTTTTTGCACCCTGAGTTTCGGGGACGAAACTCTTTTTAAGGGGGGGAGTATGTAATATCAGGGGATAATTTTTTTTTCGTATTCTTGTTGAGTTGTACATATTCATTTGGAATTGTACAAGTATTGTTGTTTTGACGATCTGATGTATATTGTATTGGAATATTTCGGATCGAAATATTATACTTGTCGTCGGAGTTAGTTTCGTCGTTTGGATGTTGGTTGGAGAGTTTGGATTTTTAGCTAAGTACACTAGCCTTAACGTCGCTACATGGGTAGACTTACGTGCGTTATGGGTGAGTATTACGTGCGTTATGCTGTAAGGTTACGTCGTAATGCTTGGTAGGTGGCGGGAACCTTCCCGTAGTCGCTTTCGTAGGTGGGTCGAGCATCTTCCGATCGGATCTCACTATTGCGATCAGCGGACCCTTACGTGCGTTAAGAGGCGAGCTCGTGCGTAATGTAGGTCTTGTTAACGTCGTAATAAGTTCTTGTTTACGTGCGTTAAGGCCTTCGTATTTTAGTCGATTAGTTACGGATTTTTCATTACGTACGTTAATGTCTTAGTATAGCGTACGTAATGCCTCTTACGTACGTTAACCATAGTGTATAACGTACGTAATGAATTGGTCAGTCTATTTATCCTGGTTTCGTCTTTCATTTCCTCACGAACCAAAACACTTTTTCTCTCCCTAGAACCGTCCGTTTGGACTTGTTCTTGATGTTTAGCCTCTTCCAACTCGATCTTGATCATCCTAGCTTGGATTGAAGCTTGAAGTTGGAAGCTTGTTGGTGCCCCTTTGGTGTTTGGAGGCTTCTTCTTGTTCTTCTTTGGTAAGTTCCCTCAATCTCTTGTTCTTCAAGTGATTTTCGAGTTGTTGTTTTCTTCGGGTATTGTTTGATTCATGGAGTATATCATGATTCTTCATGGTTTTGATAAACCTTTGATGAAGAACATGATGGTATTGCTTGAGTTGGTTTATGTTCTTGATGTTTTAGATTGTTTGGAGGTTTTAATCATGTCTAGGAAAGATTGTGTTAAGATTGTTATATGATTAACATAGTCTTGAGATGATTATTGTTGTTGGTGTTCTTGTAAGATTTTAACCATTTTAGTAAGGATTTATGATAATTCAAGAGGTGATTATCATAATTTGAAAATGGTTGAGTGAATCTTGTTGTTTAATCCGAATTCATGATGCATTGATGAAGGATTTCGTTTTAGACATCATGGTTATTGAGTGGATGATGTTCTTGGGGTGATAATGATAATATTGATAATATTATCATTGTAGGAGGATCAATTTGATGATATTGGTGATATTATCACTTTGAGATGTTTGTTTCGATGATTGTTCTTAAATGAATCTTGTTGAATGGATTTCACAAGTGTTAAGAACGTGATGATCATGTTAATTGATCATCAAGGTGTTGGAGGATGTTAGAATTCATAGTTTAGAACTATGATATTCGTTCATGCGGTGTGATCGATTCGTGTTTGAATCGGGCTTTGTCCTTGTCATTGTTTTCTATTGATTTTGTGTTTTTGAATGAATCGTTTTCATTCAAGGTTGTTCGAGTATTGTGATCGTCGGGAGGCGCCGTTCGTCGTTTCGTGCCAGGACGTAGATCGTGGAAGGACTTTCTCGCCTTCGGTTTGAGGCAAGTTTTATACTTGTACTGGTCAATGAGATTAATGTTATCATATATGTGTATGAATGTGTTGTATCATTTCGAGACATAGTCTCTTCGTGATTTATTGGTATTTGGGGATTGGTTGATACAATACCCTTCGGTGATTTTACCAGTTGTGATTGTTATTCGTTAACGGCCGGTTTAAGGCATTGAGATTCTTGTTATCGATAGCCGGTTCGCGGTATCGATGTATCGATTATTATTGTTGACGCTAATGTCGTTCTGAGGCATCGTTGAATCGTTATTATCGATTTGGAACTATTACTATGAGGTTGCATTGGCCGATTGAAGGCGTTTGATATATTCGTTATCATATCCGTCTCGGTGGTCGGTTTAGAACGCCGGGATATCTATTCTACCGTATCATTGGTTATCGATTAACCGTTTTAAGGTAATCGATGTATTTAATTGGGATTATCGAAGATAATTCCCATCCGTTGTATCATTGGTTATCGATTAACCGTTCTAAGGTAATCGATGTATTTAATTGGGATTATCGAAGATAATTCCCATCCGTTGTATCATTGGTTATCGGTTGATCGTTTTAAGGCAATCGATGTATTTATTTGGGATTATCGAAGATAATTTCCATCCGTTGTGTCATCGTTATCGATTGACCGTTCTAAAGGTAATCGATGTATTGAATTGGGACTGTCAAGGATAGTTTCCATTCGTCGAGTTGTTGTGATCGATTGGCCATTCCAAGGCAGTCGAGGTATTTTGAATTGGGACTGCCGTGGACGGAGCCCATCCGTGAGTTATTGTTGTCGTGTTGACCGACTCAAGACAGCATGCTATTATTCTTGTGAGTTTGGTAATCTTGGGATTGTTACTGTTGTGATTAAATTTGTTTTGGAGGCTAGTCTCGGCTAGTGCTCGATGGGTAAGCTTGGGGCTTGAACCTTCGCGGTTGGTTTCCCAACACCTACAGTTCAGTAGGTCACGGTTAGGGGTGTAAATGAAATGAACGTTCGCGAAAATTTCACGAAAAAGTTCGGTCAATGCTCGGTTCGTGTTCGAGTTTGACCGAACCGAACAGTTCGTGAACATGTTCGTTACATACACGAACCAAACACGAACATATATATTACTGTTCGGTAGTTCGCGAACAGTTCGCGAACAAATAGTGAATATTAATATATATTTTATTATTTTATTCTATTTCATCCCCACTAAACCTAACCTATACCAGCACACGCCGCCGACATTCATTCTCATTTCTCACTTTCTCACCTAGCCCTCACCTCTCAGCTCTCACAACGCCTCCGGCCCTCACCTCTCATGACCCTCACCTCTCACAACGCCTCGGCCCTCCACCACCACCGGCTCTCTCGATCTACCACCTCTCTCGAGTTTTGGACCTTGATCTGTTTCTTGAGTATCGGTCAACGCCTCCGTTGGGTCAGTTTCTCTGCCAAGAAGTGGATTTTCGATGCACACATCAGGTATTTATTTTCTATTTGTGTCCATTATAAATATTTGTTTGTTTATCTTCCTATGTGTTTCGTGATTTTCTTTGTTCCTCTTCTTATTTGTTTTTATAGTATGATATGAGATCTGGGAATATGTCTAAAATGTATTCACTGTGTGAGCTATTGCAATTGCTAGCTAAAAGTTGTGAGAGGTCCAATAACAGAACTTTTCGTTCTTTGCATAAGTTGTGGAGAAATGTCTTTTAGGCTCTTCCGGGTAAGTCACGAGTTGTTTTAAAGCTTTGTTTGGAATTTATGTGTCACGCCAAACTTTGGCCTTCTCATCTAGTTGTACTCCTGGGTAGAATATGATCATTGTTCACAAGTTCCTGTTCCAAGAATCTTCGCACAGAATATGGTCATTTACGTACCTTGGACTTGTGGTTTTCTGTATGGTTTGTTTTAAATGTTCTTTCTCTGATGACCGTTGGAGGCGTTTAAGAGGCAATTGATGTAGTCACTAAATGATGAAAACTCTCCCGTATGGTTACTGCCCTAGTTTTGCTTCTTTTTTTTTTCTTTACTTGGTATTTGAATTCTGCTTTCTTTTTGTTGTTGTCTTCCCTAACGAAATTATTTTCTCCGAAATTTGAACCGATCTTGGATGTTTACGCACTTTTGACAAGCGAAGCTTGATCGGCATTGGCACTTATGACGATCGGTTCTAAGGCATGTTCCGAATATGGTAATTTTTTTAAATCATAAAAGTATATCTTGTACGAGCCGTTGTTACTTTCTAGTCTGGTCAGTTTCGGAAAAAGGTTGTGCTTGTTTAACAATTCAAAAGTTGAGTTATTGCCTCTGTTTCTTGTTGTCCTGTGATAGTATTGATATATATCACTTTGTGTTTATATTGCGGGAGAGGAACCTAATGGCTACGGACACATTGTTCTATTATGGTGTATAGTGACAGTGCAAACAAAAACCGCGATGGTAGACTGAAAATGAATCTCTCTCTCTCTCTCTCTCTCTCTCTCTATATATATATATATATATATATATATATATATATATATATATATAGTTCTGAGGCTGTTAATAAAAAAAAGAAAAGTGATTTTAATATCTATTTTGGTTCACATCCTCTAGGCAAGGTGGACAAGGACTCTCTGTGACTCCATATAGAACGACTTACTCATTTGGAACCCGAGAACAATAACCGGTGTGTCCCTAGATGGTACTCGATTCTTGGCTCTCTGAGAGAACTTGAGCAATGCTTCTCCTAGAACTCAATACGAGGGACGGGGTGGTTCACTTTCTTCGTGTTTTCCGTCAAGCCGTGATCGTCTCTTGCAAATTCCCCCTCGAGGACGCACATTGGCGTGTCCGTAAAGCGACTCTGCATATTCAAGATTCATTTGGATATCTATTTCTTGAAATTTTATCTTGGATTTTAATTGATTCATGGTTTTACTTATTGTTGTATATTCCTATGAAATTTATATTTTCACCGTTATATTCTAATTTTATGTTCATCGTTTTTGTGTTACGAACCCCCGCCCGCCCTTTTTTTTTTTTTCCTTTTGATTTTAGATGAATTTCCTTACAAATTGACTTATTAAAATATCCGTTAAAATTTCCCTTTTTGACCCTCACAGTTACTACGATGAGTCAGGCAAGAATGGCGCTGAAAATGATCATGGAAAACAAGGATAGATTCGATTTGGTCATCAACGATGTCCATATGCCTGACATGGATGGTTTTTGCGGAATGGTTTTGAAACACTGTACTAGATTTTTTTTATTTGTATTATTATTGCTTGTTTTGTATGAATCTTAATTTTTCCTTGTATTTTCGAACACAAACGAACAAACGAATTTTCGAACACAAACGAACCGGACTATTCGAACACAATCGAACCGAACAAATGAACACTAACGACGGACGAAATTTACGAAATTTTAACGAATCAACACGAGCAAGTGATTGTTATGTTCGTCGAACACGAACACGAACCGAACATACTATATATCGCATTTAACGAGCGTTCATTAAAGTCCTTTGCTCGGTTCGTTCGGTTGAAATACACCCTAGTCACTTTGGGTGATAGCATTATGGGTAAGTCTGGGGCTTGAACCTTCGCGGTTGGTTTCCCGGCACTGCAATTCGCCAGTCACGGTCATTGGATGACCTCATTGTGATCTGGCTTCATGCGTGGCTTGCCCTCATTGTGATACGGCTTCATGCGTGGCCGGCCCTCATTGTGATACGGCTTCATGCGTGGCCCGACCCTCATTGATCTGACTTAATTTGTTTGGCTTCGGGCCATTGTGGTGATTAATGACTTTGGGTGAGTGACATTGATGTATTATGATGATAAACGGCTTGGTACATTGGTATTAGCCGTTGTGATGTATCGGTATTCTGGTGGAGCCTTCGGGCATTGTGATTCGTATCTATTTCGGTGTTTGGCTTGGGTTACCTTCGGGTGATGTATTGTTGTGTTACGTATTGATGATTCGCCGTTGGGCACTTGTGTTCTAACTTTGTTGAGCGGTATTGCTTGTATGCCGTGGGCATAGTATTCCACGAATGCTCGATTCTTACTTTGGTTTGTGAGCATCTCGTATTACCATTACTATACTATTTCATTACGCCCTTTGGATGCATATCATGTTGTACATGTATTTGATAATCATTATCTGGATGGCCCGGCCCAGTGGCGGAACATGTTTTCATGTTTTAGGTGTTTGCGAGGAGAGAGTTGAGACACAGGGGCATGACAGTGGCGATGAGGCATTCAAGCGATACTAGTCCGAGATGTTTTGGTGTTCATGTCAGTCAGGCAGTTGGAGTACTCCAGTTTTGTCAGTTATTGTCATTTTGTATTATCCGAGCAAGGCTCGTGGATGTCGTTGTATTTTATTTGGGCCATGTAGGCCCACTGTTGTCATTGAAATTCCATATCGGAATATTATGTTGGATGTCGGTGTAGGGATTGTGATTCCCCTTTTTGGTCAGTTAGTTGTATTTTTGGTCGTGTTAGCTTGGTGGATCTACTGGTGTGGGGTCCACGGCACTGTAATAACCCAATAGGATTTGGGGGTGTTACAAACCCACTGCCCTAACGCCCGACCGTGTTCCAGGACACGATCGAGTCCTGCCAAACGTCCTTGTCACGCCGCACGGTCGAGTCGCTGCCGGTCCTTGTCGCGCCGCGCCCGTGCCGAGTCCTGCCGAACGTCCTTGTCACGCCGCACGGTCGAGTCACTGCCGGTCCTTGTCACGCCGCACCCGTGCCGAGTCAGCATCGAGGCGTTCTTTGTCGCGCGCGGCCGTGTCTAGCGAACGCAGTCGAGTCCTGCCGGCGCTTTGTCGGCCAGCTCTGTGGCCGTGTCACGGGACACGGTCGAGTCCTGCCGACAACCCACTTATTTTATACACTTTTTTGTATTTTTGACTTCTCTTTTCCTTTTTACTTATTTTAGGGATTATGTTTTCCCCATTTTGTGATTTTATGTTCCTTGTTTGTATTTTATGTTGATTTGTTTGGATTATTCAAAGATTTTATAATCTTTGAATTATTTTATTTTTTTGTTTGTTTCCTTAGTAGTAGGAGACTTCACCTCCTATAAGTAGGAGTTGATTAAGCCTTGTAATATAGAGAGTATGATGAATGTTGAAGTATAAGAATACACTTTGTGTTTTCTATCCTTGGTAAATGATTTTTACCGAAACTTGATTTTTATTCGACGCGTTTCGAGTATTAATCCGATTGATTCTCAATAGGTCTTGGGAAGAAATCACCTTATCGAGTTATAGGTCTAATTCGATAAACCCTTGTTCTTGATTGTTCAAGTCTTCTTGATCGATATTATCACTTTTTTTTATATTACTTCCATTTTTCATTTGTTCAAATTTTCATCGTCATATTCGATATTACTCCCACGAAATACATCCAAAAACACCCATAATCGTAAAAAGACTTCCGCTACGATATTCATACGCACACTCCGAACGATACGTATCCACCTCTCCGGGATAATTCGTATCATCCCTCATTTGCTCGGGCGTGTAGAGGGACTCGTCCACCCTCAATTTTTCAGAATAATATAAGAGCAGCTGTTTTTTAAAAAAAAAAGTCTTTTTAATAGGAGATAAGACCACGTTACATGCATTCGAGTTGGAACTCTATGAAAACTAGGGTTTATTGATTAGATTCGAGCCTTTTGTACTCATTATAATAGCTCTAATTAATCTTTTATTTCTTGATTAAGGGCTTGCTTACTTTTTACTTAATCAGCTTAATGTTTAATCAGCTTAATCGATCAGTTATATTTTGCTGTTTACTTTCTACTTAATGATCTTAATAATGTCTTTTTCATTAAGCAACTTTTGGAGTGTCCTTACCATTAAGACAGAAATACTTCCCTAATATACCAAAATTACCCTCTTTAATAATAAAAGAATTGAGTATATATAGTATAAATTATCATATAATCTTAATTATAATTGAGTATATATAATATAAATTTAAAATATATATTAATATTATACATTTAAAATTCATAAAATATAAGCTATTTATTGACAAAAAAATTGAGTATATTATAATATAAATTAAAATATATATTACGTTATATTATTTAAATTGATTTTTTATATTGACTATTAAAAAATTAATATAACTATATATATTAAAATATAACTTAATATATTTATAAAAATATTGTCTGATTATTTAAATATATCTGCAAATTATAATATGATTTATGAATACATATTATAATATAAATTAAAATATATATTATGTTATATTATTTAAATTGATTTTTTTATATTGACTATTACAAAATTAATATAACTATATATATTAAAATATAACTTAATATATTTATAAAATATTGTCTGATTATTTAAATATACCTGAAAATTATAATATGATTTATGAATATATATTATAATATAAATTAAAATAAATATTATGTCATATAATTTAAATAGATTATATAAACTAAAATGCTCAATCCGTCCTTTATCAAAAAGGACTTAATTCATATTGAGGGGTAAAATGGTCATCTCTGTCATTCAGATAGTTCATTCAGAAAAGAAAGAAACAACAAGATATTTTTTCAAATCAGACAGATTAATCCACTCAGACACCTTAATCCATTCAGGTATTAACGGAAAAAAAGTAAACAGCCCCTAAGTGTTGTTGTAGCAGGATTCAATATAATAGCTCCGATTAAGCCTTTACTTATTGATCAAGTCTTTTTAATAGGAGATAAGACCACGTTACATGCATTCGAGTTGGAACTCTATGAAAACTCGGATTTATTGATTAGATTCGAGCCTTTTGTACTCGGAATTGGCTATAACATCTCCGATTATTCTTTTACTTCTTGATTAAGTCTTGTTGTAGCAAGAATTGGATATAATAGCTCCGATTAAGCCTTTATTTATTGATTAAGTCTTGTTAATAGGATATAAGACCACATTACATGCATTCGAGTTGGAACTCTATGAAAACTCGGGTTTATTTATTAGATTCGAGCCTTTTATACTCAGAATTGGCTATAACAGCTCTGATTAATGTTTTACTTCTTGATTAAGTCTTGCTGTAGCAAAGATTGAATATAATAGCTCCGGTCAAACCTTTACTTCTTGATTGAGTCTTGTTAATGGAAGTAAGACCACGTTACATGCATTTGAGTTGGAATTCTATGAAAACTCGGGTTTATTAATTAGATTCGTGCCTTTTGAATAAGCTATAACAGCTCCGATTAATCTTTTACTTATTGATTAAGTCTTTTTGTAGCAAGGATTGGATATAATAGCTCCGATTAAGCCTTTACTTCTTGATTAAGTCTTGTAAATATGAGATAAGACCACGTTACATGCATTCGAGTCAGAACTCTATGAAAACTCGGGTTTATTGATTAGATTCGAGCCTTTTGTACTCATTATAACAACTCCGATTAATATTTTACTTCTTGATTAAGTCTTGTTGTAGCAGGATTCGATATAATAGCCCCGATTAAGCCTTTACTTCTTGATCAAGTCTTTTTTATAGGAGATAAGACCACGTTACATGCATTCGAGTCAGAATTCTATGAAAATTCGGGTTTATTGATTAGATTTGAGCCATTTGTACTCATTATAACAGCTCCGATTAATCTTTTACTTCTTGATTAAGTCTTGTTGCAGCAGGATTCGATATAATAACTCCGATTATGCCTTTACTTCTTGATTAAGTCTTTTTAATAGGAGATAAGACCACGTTACATGCATTCGAGTTGAAACTCTATGAAAACTCGGGTTTATTGATTAGATTCGAGCCTTTTGTAATTGTAATTGGCTATAACAGCTCCGATTAATCTTTACTTCTTGAGTAAGTCTTGTTGTAGCAAGGATTGGATATAATAGCTCTGATTAAGCCTTTACTTCTTGATTAAGTCTTTCCGGCATTGTCGACATGTTGGTCATGACATTGATGCTTGTTACATTAAAAACCCAGCTTTAAAACCCAAAACGTTTGAGAATAAATTTCAAAACAAAACCAATTTGGAGAAGGGGAAAGAAGTAGAAAAAGAAAAATGGGTGCCGGTTGGCCAAAAAATTTTAAGTCCCCTTCGAAAAATAACAGTTTAAACAATGCGACAATAATTATTCATGATAAAGGACCAGGCCCATCCGTTAGGCCGATCAATAGTTCTAATTCGGGTTTGAGAGATGGTGCAGGGAAAATGACAGCTTCATTCTCGGATAAGGGAGCGCAGGTGAATACTAGAAATATGTTTGCAGTGCTAGACAATGAGGAGGAAATTCCCTCCCCCAACCTGCCATTGAAGCCACAATCGGCAAATGCTTTTTTGGCTATGTCGAACTCTTTTCATAGTATTTTGCAGACAGATGATCAACATCCCCGTAATAATGCGGAACAAAATTTAAAACCTATATGTCAACCCTCTATTAGTGTTATTGAACTGCAGGAAAGTGTTCCTAATAATTGTGGGGAGGATTATGAGGCCATCAAGAATGATTGTATTGCTGAACTTTCTGACTCTTTTACTGAATATTTTGCAGGCTCAGAAAACTACAACTCTGACATATCTACATACTCCAGGCATTCCTTTTTTGAACAATCCTTGTCCGATCATATTGACACAGATTTTAACCCGTTTGGAACTGAAATGATTCCTTTTAAGGAAAATCTTAAAAATCCAATTCTTGAGCACCCGATTAAAACGGGCAGACGTGGAAAAGCAAAAAATTATCACCAAGCTTCTAATATATTAAAAAAAAAGGACTAGGAGTGGAGCTATCCATAATGATTAGTACACTTTTTTGGAATATTAGAGGTATTAGCAACAAACCTGCCCAAAATAAACTTCGTATGTTAAAAAGAAAGCACAATTTCAACATATTGGCTCTTATTGAACCAAAAGTGGATTTGGACCCTAATTATTTTCTCCAGAAATTTGGATTTTCAAATGTGTGTGCGAATGTTAGTAATCATATATGGCTTTCCACGGATTCTGACACTCACGTCAAGATTCTTAATAATAAGGAGCAAATGTTACATGTGGAAGTTTTTTGTAACTCCCTCCCTACTCTTTTCCTTTTAACTGTTGTGTACGGGAGGCATACCAAAATCGAGAGAAGGGACCTGTGGGATGATCTTCTCTCTGTGAGTCAGAGCCAGCTCCCTTGGATGGTTGGGGTAGATTTCAACATTATCCTCCAACCTGACGAGAAAAAGGAGGGGTTGCCCCGATCCAATCAGATATGGAAGAGTTCAATGATGCTCTCTTTCATTGCAACCTATCTGATGGTGGATTCACGGGCACCCCTTACACCTGGTACAGGGATGGTGTGTGGCAAAGGTTGGATAGGATCTTGTTCTCCCCGGCTTTGTATAGTGCTTTCCCAAGCTCCTCCATTATGCATCTTCCTAAGTATCGGTCTGATCACAACTCTTTGTTTTGCCAATTTAGCACTAAATCCTATAAACCCAAGGCTTCTTTCAGATTTCAAAATATGTGGATAAGACACCGTCTTTTTTTACCAACTCTAAAGGAGTCTTGGGACCTCCATACCAATGCTACAGGGATGTTTAAACTTCTGGATAAGCTCTCGAGGTTAAAATACACCCTGAAAGAATGGAATCTAGTTATTTTTGGTAATATTTTTTCTCAAATTGATCAGGCCCAGTATGCGGTGGAAGTTGCCGAAAATGGGTTCGACCAAGATCCTTCAACTACCAATCTCATCCACCTTAAAAAAATGAACGCCAACCTTACCCTTATTCTGTCCATGGAGGAGGATTTTTGGAAACAAAAATATAATATGAAATGGATGTTTGAAGGAGAGAGGAATAGCAAATTCTTTCACAATTTAGTGAAAAAGAAAAGACAGAGAAACTATATTCATGAAATTCGAGATAGTGGTCGTACAATCACTGATCCCGAGGAAATTCACAACTCCGCGGTCTCTTACTTCTCTAATTGTTTTGCAGAGCAAAATCATTTTCTTGACGACATTGACCCTCGGGTTGTGCCTAATATTATCTCGCATGATCAAAATAATAGTCTGTGTATTAATCCCACCATTGATGAAATTAAGGTTTGTGTTTTTGACATGGACGGGGATAGTGTTGCCGCGCCTGATGGTTTTAATATTAAATTTTTCCAAACTTGCTGGGATATAGTGTGTTGGGATGTTTTAGAAGCCGTTTCTGATTTTTTCGGTGGATGTCCGATGCCGCGTGCTTTTACTACGACCACAATTACACTTATTCACAAAATTAATAATCCTAGATCGTGGAAAGATTTTCGGCCGATTAGTCTGTGCAACACTACCTATAAAATCATTTCGAAAATTCTTAGCATGAGACTTGGCAAAATTCTGCCCTTTATGATTAATCCTGCCCAGTCGGGTTGCATCAAAGGTAGAAATATCACGTATAATATTTTGACGGCCCACGAGGTTACTCATGACATCTCACTTTTGATTACCAACACTATTATTAAACTTGACATTGAAAAAGCTTATGATAGGATTAATTGGAATTTCATATTTCAAGTAATGTCTAGCTTTGGTTTTTCTAGTGTCTGGATTAATTTTATTAAAAATTATATTTCTAATTGTTGGTTCTCGATCCTAGTCAATGGGCAATCGGTTGGGTTTTTTTAAAAGCGAGAGAGGTATTCGGCAAGGGGATCCGCTATCCCCTCTCATTTTTGTGATTGTCGCGGACTATTTTTCTCGGAGTATTGATCAAATGTTCTTGGATAATCCATCGATGTACTTCAAGATTAAGAAAAAAGTGAAAATCACGCATCTTGCTTATGCCGATAATATTCTCATTTTTCTTAATTCTTCCAAAAAAAGTCTCCATATATTTAACAAATGCATCACCCATTATGAGAATATTTCTGGGCAGAAGATCAATAACCACAAGAGTAATTTTATTTTGAATAATCCAACTCCCTAAGTTGATAGATGGGTCCATGATATCACGGGGTTTAATAGAGCTGATTTACCGATTATGTACTTAGGCGCCCCTCTTTGGAAAGGTTTTCAATCCTTCGATATGTATAGTCCCTTGATTACGAAAATTAAAAACAAGATTCTTACTTGGAACCATCATTTACTATCCACGGGGGGTCGCCTTGAATTAATTTAATCGGTTCTTAACTCCATAACTTTATATAGCTTACAAGTGCTTAAACCTCCCGATAATGTCATTATTTTCATAGAAAGAATTTTCAACAAATTCCTATGGGGAACTAATGACAATAAACGTAAGTTACATTGGGCTTCTTGGAATCGGTTATGTTTTCATACGGATGAGGGGGGTCTCGGGTGTCGGAATCTTCATGACATTATCCGGGCAGCCGAGATTAAATTATGGTGGAGATTCAGAACCTCCAACAATATTTGGTCTAATTTACTCCTTAAAAAATACTGCTCTTGGCTCTATCCCATGATTATCAAATTCAACCCCAAAAGTTCCCTTATTTGTAAAAACCTTTGCCGCATTAGATATATTACTAATGATAAAATCTTTTGGCATAATGGTGATGGTAAAGTGTCTATTTGGCATGACATTTGGTGCGATTTGAGCCCCTTAACCAATTTTTGGCAAACTAAAGCTAAAGATATTTTGTGTTTGAACTAATGGGGAATGGGATAGTAGGAAAATCAATCACAAACTCCCGTTTGGCATTTGTGATCATATTTGCTCGATCCCAATTTCCCTTGGTCAGAATAAACCTGTATGGACCCTATCCTCAAATGGCTTTTTTTGCTTCAAAACTACTTGGGATTTAGTTCGTCAGAAAAAACCTGTCAATAATATTCTTCGTTATTGCTGGAATCCTTTAATCACACCTACCATTTCCCTGTTTATGGTTAAGCTCCTCAATAAATGGATTTCCACGCCGGATGGGCTCGCGCGTAGGGGCATTATTGCCACTAATTCGTGTTTTTGTTGTAATGAAGATGAAAACCTTCCCCACCTCTTTATTAATGGCCCGGTTGCTAAAGAAGTTTGGAAGGTTTTTCATAACTTTGCGGGGATCAAAATCCTTATTACCTCCAACTTTAATCTCACCATTGCTAATTGGTTTGGTAAAACGAAGGGCAAAATTCACATTTTTCACATTATTCCCATTCTGATTCTATGGTTCTTTGGTATTGTAGGAATGACAAAAGAGTTGATAATGTCCCTTTCACGCCTAAACGCGTGTGTGAGCATATTTGGAAATACATTAACAACATCAAATTAAAAGGCAAAATTAGTAGACAGTTTTGGAAGGGAGCCGATCGAATTGCAGATTTTATGTGCATCAAACCTGCCCCGGGGCCGCGATACTCAGTCAGGGGTGTCCGTTAGATTAAGCCATAGATGGGGTGGTGGAACTTAAATTCGGACCGCGCCGCGAAGGGTCCGGGCGGCGCGGACGCTGGGGGAATTGTTCGGGATCACCACGGAAATCCTCTTATCATGTTCTCCGAATTTATGGGAACTCAAACAAATAATTTTGCGGAAATTTACGCCATTTGGAGAGGGCTTGATTTTTGCATTCAAAACAATTTTAAAAAAATTTGGGTGGAAGTCGACTCGAAAATTGCACTCCAATTGATTAATCATTCCACTTCCTGCCAATGGAATATCCAAAGGATTAGTTTTCAAATTTGATCTCTTATGAATAAAATTGAGATGCATTTCTCTCATATCTTTAGAGAGGGGAATGCCATCGCTGACCTATTAGCCAACGAAGGATGTGATCGTCAAGATTTCCACCTCCACGATGTCTCCAATCTTAAAGAGAAAATCCTCGGATTTATTAAACTGGATAAAATGGCCTTCCCGTATATTAGGAGGAGAAAAATTCTTGTGTAATATTTTCCTGGCTCAGTGGTTCGTTCCCTGCTGGGCGTGTAGAGGGTCTCATCCACCCTCGTTTTTCAGTTTCATAATTTATTCTGTTTTTTGGGGTGTGTAGAGGGTTTCGTCCCCCCTATTTTCATCCGGGCGTGTAGAGGGACTCGTCCACCCTCTTTTTTCGCGTTGTTATCAAAGCTGTCCGTTGTTTTTTTAAAAAAAAAAGTCTTGTAAATAGGAGATAAGACCACGTTACATGCATTCAAGTTGGAATTCTATGAAAACTCAGGTTTGTTGATTAGATTCGAGCCTTTTGTACTCGGAATTGGCCACAACAGCTCCGATTAATCTTTTAATTCTTGATTAAGTCTTGTTGTAGCAAGGATTGGATAAAATAGCTCCGATTAAGCCTTTACTTCTTGATTAAGTCTTGTAAATAGGTCAAATTTCCTATGTACTTCATCCGTTTGGGGCGTGTAGAGGGTCTCGTCCCCCCTCCTTTTTTCGGACGTGTAGAGGGATTCGTCCACCCTCGTTTTTCGCTCTGATATAAAATCTGCCAGTTTTTTTTTTTTAAAAAGTCTTGTAAATAAGAGATAAGACCACGTTACATGCATTCGAGTTAGAACTCTATGAAAACTTGGGTTTATTGATTAGATTCGAGCCTTTTGTACTCATTATAACAGCTCTGATTAATCTTTTATTTCTTGATTAAGTCTTGTTGTAGCAGGATTCAATATAATAGCTCCGATTAAGCATTTACTTCTTGATTAAGTCTTTTTAATAGGAGATAAGACCACGTTACATGCATTCGAGTTGGAACTCTATGAAAACTCGGATTTATTGATTAGATTCGAGACTTTTGTACTCCGAATTGGATATAACAGCTCCGATTATTTTTTTACTTCTTGATTAAGTCTTATTGTAGCAAGAATTGGATATAATAGCTCTGATTAAGCCTTTATTTCTTGATTAAGTCTTGTTAATAGGATATAAGACCACATTACATGCATTCGAGTTGGAACTCTATGAAAACTCGGATTTATTTATTAGATTCGAGCCTTTTATACTCAGAATTGGCTTTAACAACTCTGATTAATGTTTTACTTCTTGATTAAGTCTTGTTGTAGCAAGGATTGAATATAATAGCTCCGGTCAAACCTTTACTTCTTGATTAAGTCTTGTTAATGGAAGTAAGACCATGTTACATGCATTTGAGTTGGAATTCTATGCAAGTCGGGTTTATTAATTAGATTCGTACCTTTTGAATTGGCTATAATAGCTCCGATAAATCTTTTACTTGTTGATTAAGTCTTGTTGTAGCAAGGATTAGATATAATAGCTCCTATTAAGCCTTTACTTCTTGATTAAGTCTTGTAAATATGAGATAAGACCACGTTACATGCATTCGAGTCAGAACTCTATGAAAACTCGGGTTTATTGATTAGATTCGAGCCTTTTGTACTCATTATAACAACTCCGATTAATCTTTTACTTCTTGATTAAGTCTTGTTGTAGCAGGATTCAATATAATAGTCCCGATTAAGCCTTTACTTCTTGATTAAGTCTTTTTAATAGGAGATAAGACCACGTTACATGCATTCGAGTCAGAATTCTATGAAAATTCGGGTTTATTGATTATATTTGAGCCATTTGTACTCATTATAACAGCTCCAATTAATCTTTTAGTTCTTGATTAAGTCTTGTTGCAGCAGGATTCGATATAATAGCTCCGATTATGCCTTTACTTCTTGATTAAGTCTTTTTAATAGGAGATAAGACCACGTTACATGCATTCGAGTTGGAACTCTATGAAAACTCGGATTTATTGATTAGATTCGAGCCTTTTGTACTCGGAATTGGCTATAACAGCTCCGATTATCCTTTTACTTCTTGATTAAGTCTTGTTGTAGCAAGAATTGGATATAATAGCTCCGATTAAGCCTTTATTTCTTGATTAAGTCTTCTTAATAGGATATAAGACCACATTACATGCATTCGAGTTGGAACTCTATGAAAACTCAGGTTTATTTATTAGATTCGAGCCTTTTATACTCAGAATTGGCTATAACAGCTCTGATTAATGTTTTACTTCTTGATTAAGTCTTGTTGTAGCAAGGATTGAATATAATAGCTCCGGTCAAACCTTTACTTCTTGATTAAGTCTTGTTAATGGATGTAAGTATTGGGATTCCGAAAATAAAACGAAATACGCAGCGGAAATAAATACGAATCCTAAACAGGATCGATCAAGTAATGTATATACGAAAAAAATACAAAGATAAAGATTCATACCCTTGAAGCCTTTGAAATAAACCTTCGTAAAGTGTAGACGATGATCACGATCTCGTCCCGAACACGAAATTCCTTCGTTCCAAGCACCGAAAATTCGAAGCCTCTACTTCACACGCGTCGGAAGTTGCCCGGACAATTCGACGTAACTTCGGTCTCCAAGAACACGGCTAGGAAGTTACCATAGGAATTTTCTCTCTATTTTTTCTTGAATTCCTTTCACCTCTAAGATGAAAATTAAAAAAAAAAAATTCTCTCCCTTCCTCACTTAAAGCTCTTGGCAGGCAGCTCTCAAATTTCCCAAGAAGTTCTCACTTTGCAAGTGTGTGTGTGTTGTAGTTGTTATAATATGTTGTATTTATATTATCTCAAACATATAATACAAATCATATAATTGAGATAAAATGTCAACACATAATAACAAAAATACAACTAACACATACACATGCATGGAAATGATTCCATGTGATGTGGGGAGAGGGAGGGCGGCCCATGGTGGAAGTTTCCTAGAAAACGAGCTGAGTCACTCGGCTCGTGTACCGGACGTTCGTCAAACGACTCCGTTAAATACACTCCGTTTAATCACCAATGTATTTATATTAATTAATTAATCTAATTAATTAATAATATCAAATACAAATATATTTCTCTAAGAAATATAATTTATGAATTAAATTAATCACCGGTAACTTAATTTTAATTCATAAGACCGCTATTTTGATTTATCTAATAAATCATAATTAGATATCCAATATCTAATATTTATAGAGAGATAATAAATTCACATTTATCCGTCAACGCTCACGATGCGCGACTCGTAGGTCCGTCTCGGCCGGCATTGGGAGGAACCAATGAGTGCGGGCGGCACTTAGCGGCTAGCGGGCCGCCTTGTAAACCCGGCGAGAACGAATGAAGGGATCATTCCGGAACCATTATGTCGTGAATACTATATACATATAGACCCTTTATCGGATGTCCGGTCAAGTCTTGGGTCACGGTAAAGTCAAACCCTACTATTGACTAGACTCTATACATGTGTTAATGCAAATCAAGACCGATTAATAGTGTATCTAATACGACTATATCAGAATGCTTTGGCCAAAGACTCATGATCTTATTTGCCATTAACCGTATAGGACATACGCCTGCTCACTAACAGGAGATAAAATCCTTTCTTGGCATACAGTAAAGACTGCTACCTGCCCGTATAGTCCGCACTTCGAGGTCGACTCAGCAATTAAACAAATGAGTCTAACTACTCTAATGACAAACTAAACGTCACAGGCACATCTTCTACTGAATCCTCAAGTCAAAGGTCCACATACACTATCACAACCTTTTGATTCGTCATCGACTCTTCGAGAGTGAATACCATGTGACTGAATCGAGTATGAGTCGTGTTCGAGTATACTGGTCCCACCAATATACTTTATAACTATGCTATCAAGACGTGCACACGTCCTAGCATCAGTTATACAAGTCTTATTAAAACTTAATGCCCATTTAAGTTTATTAACTTGCGAACGATTTTCGTAAATAAACTTTAAACACTTCCAGTGCATTTTCTCTTATCCCATAACGAGAATGGAATGTTCAGTTTATTTACATGGACTTCACTTCAATGTTTACCAAGTCAAGAAGGCAATTGAAATACAATAAACAGTGAATGAATTGAATTGCCTTTTTATTATTTATTCCATAATTACAAGTACAATGCCCCTACTGTCTCATCCCCTGAGTGGCATTCGAGGGCATATTCCTAACAATCTCCCACTTGCACTCAATGCCACACATCATGATATCCAATACCCATGTTCTTCAGATGTCTTTCCAAGACGGCCTGAGATAATGGCTTAGTCGTGGTCGAGACATTGTCTTCTGAGTCTACTCTTTCCAATGAAACATATCCTTTTTCCACCATCTCTCGAACGATGTGGTACTTTATCTCTATATGCTTGGTGTTGTGGTGAGCCCTCGGCTCCTTGGCTTGGGCGGCTCCATCATTATCACGAGAATAGTGATATAGGCAACTCCGCGTTAGGCACCACTTGAAGTTCTTGTATAAACTTACGCATCCAAAATGCTTCTTTGCTAGCCTCCGAGGCGGCTTGATACTCTGCTTGGCGGAGTGGAATCTGCAGATGGCGGTTTGCTTGGAGCTTCTCCAAGAATCTGCTCCTCCATTGAGAGTAAATAAATACCGGATGTCGACTTAGAGTCGTCATTGTCTCCTTGAAAATCGAGAATCGGTGAATCCAATCACCTTGATTCTCCACCACCATAAGTAAGAACTAAATCTCTAGTTCTTCTTAAGTACTTAAGAATGTTCTTAACGGCGAGTCCAATGTTCCCTTCCGGGTTTGCTTGAAATCGACTTACCATACTCACGGCGTAGGCTAAGTCTGGTCTCGTACACAACATAGCGTACATGAGGCTACCCACTGCCGAGGCATAGGGTACCTTACTCATCTCTCTCTTGTCTTCCTCACTTTGAGGACACATTTTCGTGGTGAGATGAATTCCATGTCGCATGGGAAGGAACCCTCTTTTAGATTCATCCATCTTGAATCTTCTCAGGATTTTATCGATATAAAGGGCTTGGGAAAGTCCTATCATTCTTCGCGGTCTATCTCTGTAAAGACGGATCCCTAGAATATAGGAAGCTTCTCCCAAGTCTTTCATGGAGAACGTTTTAGAAAGCCAAGCTTTCACAGTGCTGAGCATTGCTATGTTATTTCCTATAAGTAGAATATCATCTACATATAGTACTAAGAACGCAATGTTGCTCCCACTGATCTTTTTGTAAACACACGGTTCCTCCTCATTTCGTTCAAGTCAAAGCCTTAATCGCCGTCAAATCGAAGGTTCCAACTCCGAGAAGCTTGCTTGGACCATAAATGGCTCGTTGCGGCTTACACACTTTATGAATATTAGCTTTGGACACAAAACCTTTAGTACATTCCATATAGATTTCCTCCTCGAGGTATCCATTTAGAAAAGCCGTTTTGACATCCATTTGCCATATTTCATAATCATAATAGGCAGCAATGGCAAGCATCATGCGAATCGACTTTATCATAGCTACGGGCGAGAAGGTATCATGATAATCGATTCCTTCCCTTTGGGTATAACCCTTTGCCACAAGCCTGGCCTTATAGGCATCAACCTTGCCATCCCCATCAGTCTTTTTCTTATAGATCCATTTATTTCCAATAGTCCTCATGCCAGTTGGAAGATCTACTAGAGTCCAGACCTGATTGGTATGCATCGAGTCTATCTCAGCTTCCATTGCTTCTTGCCATTTATCAGAGTCTACATCCACTATCGCTTGGTCATAGGTGACAGGGTCGTTTTCACTGCTATCAGGTGTGTCGTGGAGACCCAGTTCCTCGACATGTGTATAGCCATACCTCTCAGGTAAGTGAGATACCCTATCAGACCTTGGAAGTGGAAGTTGTGTTACAATAGGTTCGGTTCTTGATCCCTGATCAGATGTCTCCTTAGGAGTTTCATTATGCTCTTCCAAAGAGATATTTCTACCCGAGCCACCTTCCTGAATGAATTCATCCTCAAGGAAGTGCGCTTGTAATGCCACAACGACCCTATGGTCTTCTGGCATGTAGAATAGATTGTTAGGAGTATGCCCTCGAATGCCACTCAGAGGTTGTTGAGTGAGGGCATTGTACTTGTAATTATGTAAACCATTTATATAAGGCAAATGATTGTTTCTTTATTTACTGGTAGTTACTGGCATTCCTAACTCGTAAATAAACATATAGAAACTAGTCCGTGTATTTGAGAGCAAAACGTTCCACTCCTTATTGGATAAGGGGTCGGCCTTTGGAAAGGTTTATAGCTCAAATACTTAATCGTTCGCAAGTCGATGAAACTTGGTAGGCGTTAAGTTTATGTAAAGACTTGTATGACGTGTTCTTTGACATGGAGAGTGCTGTCGAACACTAATGGTTAGTGGGAGCACACGTTATAGGTATGCTAATTAGATTAGTATACTCGAACCGACTCACCCTCGATTCGTCACATGGATTTCACTCGGGACGATCAATGACGAAATCGAAAGGTTGTGATAGGTATTCGTGAACCTTCGACTTGAGGATTTAGTAGGGATGTGCTTGTGACGTCAAGATTTTCATTAGAGTAGTTCGACCACCTTAAGCCGGAAGGCGGGGTCAACCTCGACGTGCATCTTGACGGGCAAGTAGCGAGTCTCGAATACCAAGATAGAATTCTTTCTCCCGTTAGTGAGCGGGTTATATGTCCTATACGGTTATTGGCGAGATGAGATCATAAGTCTTTGGCCAAAGCATTGGAGCCAGTTGTATTAGATACACGGCATTTCGATGATCTCGATTTGCATTAACGCATGCATAGCGTCAATGCAGATAGGGTTTGGTATGGCCGTGACCCTAAAACTTGATCGGGACATTTGAAAGAAGGGTTTATACGTTCTTGGTATTCACGACAGAATGGTTCTTGAATGATCCAAATCATTCGTTCTCGATTAAGTGCAGTGTAAGTGCCAGTGGCTAGGTGGTGCTACTACTCTTTGGTTCCTCCCATTCTTTGTCGAGACGGACCTACCGAGTCGCGCATTAGGATTGACGGAATGAATCGAGCTTAATCTCTCATTATAAATATTAGATATTGGATATCTAATTTGGGACATTGGATGTCTAAATCGATTTATTGGATAAATTGATTTACGGCTAATGGATTAAATAAATTCTTGGGTGATTAATTTAATTCGTGAATATAATTATTTCTTGGAGAAATTAATTATATTATTATGTATTTAATGTGATTAATTGATTGGATTAATTAATCGACACAAATACATCGGAACGGAATAGGAGTTTATCTGTTTGGACTCACGGGAGTCCGAAACGAATCGAACTCATCTGATTCCTTCTAGATGGCCACCCCATCACCTACTCCCTTACTTTGTCTTGGTCTACACTTTCTAGGATGGTGGACTAGTGACCAAGACAAGGGGACAAATATCACACCTTGGTGATATTGTCTAAAGTAGGAGATCATGGGGTTGAATAAGAATATAAGTGGAGACAAACTCTCACTTGAAAAAATCTCCATTCAGTAGTGAGCTTAGAGAGATAGAGAGAGAAAAATCATTTTCTCAAGTCTTCATCTTGATCTTCTTCTTCACTTTGATTCTTGAGTTTTCTTGGAGAAAATTCAAGATACATTAAGAGAGATATATTATACACTTAGAGTGTAATAATAAAAGCTTCACCACTTGATTCTAGCCGTAACCTTAGAGGTTAATCAAGTGTTGTTGTTCGATCGTTTTTAAGCGCGTGGCAAGTAGAGACGCGGTGTTTTCGGCGTTGGATCGTTCAAGGGCTTGGAGTGGATTGAACTCGTAGAGATCAAACTAAAGCTTGGGAATAGCTCAAGAGAAGGTTTCCATTTAATCAACGGACTTGAGGGTTAGTTTCTTACGACTCTTGCTTTTCGTTTTGATATTCGTATATCGTAGCTCGATCGATCCTCGTAGGGATTCGGATCGAATTAATTTTCGTTTACCGCTTCCCGGGCCTTCGTTTTAGGCACCGAATCCCAACGGTGGTATCGGGCGTAGGTCTTGCGATCGTATATACGATATTGGCATTTGGAATGCTCGATTAAATGGTGAATGATTTGGAATCATTTTAGTCATAATCGTGGTATATGTTTTTCGTTCGTAATAATTGTATTTTTCGTAAGTTTATGTCTAAATATAAATCTTAAATTTCGGGAAATATGATTTATATTGAAGATATGAAAGTCGGAAATTATTGATATTGGATATCCGGTCGAAAATCTAGCCCGAATCGTCGGACGATTTTTTGGACAAAAAGGGTATTTTGGCGAGGATGACTCGGCCGTGTCTGGGTGACACGGTCGTGTCGGCGATGTGGCAAGGCCCTGCACGGAGACCGGCCGTGTCAGGAGACACGGGCGTGTCTGGCCGAAAGTGACTCGGCCGTGTCTGGGTGACACGGTCGTGTCGCGATCTGCCAAGTCATCGCTGAGGCGACCCGACCGTGTCTGGGTGACTCGGTCGTGTCTGGCCGGCATCTTCCGAGGTGACTCGGCCAAGCCGGGAGTATTGCCGGTAAGTGCGAGAGGTGACTCGGTCATCTTGGCCCGTTTTCACCCGGCTCGATTTTTCCGTGTATTCTTAAAAATTAATCTCGCATGTTAAATTGGATTTAATATGATTAAAATGATTTATGGTATTTCATTTTATAAGGAAATTTGATTAATTGGAATATTTATGGTCGGCCAATTATTTTGAGCGTTATTACATTATCGATTGTGTGAATCGATTGGATCGGTTCGTATTGTTGATTGGATCAATGTATCTCTACGCTTTCCATTTATTTAGTATTTATTGGATGAATGCTTTTGAATGGGGATGTGGTTCGTGGACTTAGTTTTGAATCGTTCGTTTTATTCGATTGGGTTGTAAAGGCCGTTTTGAGCCTATTTATTTTACTAGAAAAATTTGTATCTAGGATGCAATTTTCAATGTAAAATTTATATGTAATGACGAAGACCGGAGGAAGATCCATTTCAATAAGACGAAGATTCAAGACGAAGACTTGTAATTAGATTACGGAGTTTTTGTTTTCTAAGGCAGTCCATGAACCACATGTTGGTAGCAACTAGGTTGTGATTGGTTGTTTCATATTGTATGAATGCCACAAACGCGCTTAAGCGATTAATGTGCAAAGTGTAACGTTAAATCGCGATAATTCTCCCACAACAAATAATTAAGTTTATAAGGTTTCAAGGTTTTCCTTCCCTCCATCGAGTTTCGGGAAATTGAAATCCAAACCGGATGTGCTATGCTTAGAGTTATCGGGGTAGTCGTTCGGGAGGACGGATAAATTACGGGAGCGCATTGGATGCCTTCGGTTGGAGCAAATTTTATCCCTAGAAACACGATAGGTTGCGGATAAGATTCAATTGTGGCGGTTGCGTCGATGGTATAAACTTAACTTGTTCACGAACCATAGAAACCGTATAGGTTGAGGAGTGAACAAGGGGAAAAAAGAAGATCGAATCATCCATTAGATGGGTTGGTGTTGGACACCACTTTATGAAAATTAATAGACTAGAAACACATTCGGTTGCCCTCTATTAAGATTTATAAAGAACTCGATCACCACTATGAAGTAGAGCGACGATACTTCGGATTTCACATGGGAGTATGTTATTAGATAAAAATAGTGGGAGTCTGGGTAACAAGAATAGAAAGGACCTTAATTCTATACTCGGATCATAATATAACAAGTCACTAATTAATCTGTTATACTTAATGCGAGACATAACTCAATATGACAATGAATCCACTCGCAATTCTACTCGAAAAGAACACCTTAATGGGACCTAACTTTGTGGATTGGCTCATAATCGATGATTGTCCTCGGTATAGAGGCCTGGGATACGTCTTGGAGACGGACATTCGGCGCCTCCTATACGGACTCGAGCCAATCGGGAAGAGATTGAAAACCACGAAAAGTGGGTTAAGGATGACGTGAAAGTCCGTGCTTATATGATGGCTTCCATGTCTAATGAGCTTGAGAGCTCATGAGAAAATGACTTCGCTGGCGATTCTATCTCACTTAACCGAGCTTTATGGTGAGCACGGCGAGCTGCTAGATATGAGATATCCAAGCAAGCTGTTCGGTGCAAGGATGAAGGAAGGTGAGAAGGTTGGGGAACACGTCCTCAAAATGATATCCATGATCGAGAGATTGGAGGCTCTTGATTTTAAAATGGATACTTCTCTCAGCCCGACCTTATCCTACAGTCTCTCCGATTCCTTCTCACGGTTTGTTATGAACTTCAATGCAATAAGATTGCATGTAATTTAGGTAGGCTAATGAACAAACTTGTGACCGCTCGGTCTCAAATGAAGACTCGCGGATGAAGGAGTGCGCTCTTGTGATTTCTTCTAGACCTCGGAGGTCTAAGAATAAGAAGAAAAGACCAAGAAGCGGTGGACCACAAGCTAAGGACCTTAAGGGTAAGGGCAAGGCCCCAATGGTTAGAAGAACAAGAAGAAAAGGGATACTTGTCTCAAGTGCGGTGAGTGGGCCCTTTGGGCTAGAGTGTCCGATTCTTCATGGCACTTGGTCTGAGAACTTTTAGTTTTGGAAACAAATTGTTACGCTCTTGTATTTTCTACTTCTGGATACTAGATTAAGTGCTAGTTCTCATATTTGTAGTGAATCGGGATGCGGAACAAAGTAGGAAGCTTGGAGTGGAGAAGTTATGATCACGGTCGGAGCGGGCATAGTGTCGAGGCGGCCGACATAGGATCACTTCTTTTGGGTTTAGAATCCGGCTTTGTTTTGACTTTAGAAGATGTACTTGTTTTGCCCAAGGGGCACAAAAACATTGTATCCATTCGGTCATGGACGAAAAGGCTTTTCATTTTCATTGGTGATGGTTCTGCAAAATTTATTTTAGAAATAAACTAGTAGATCTTGCTACATTGTTGAATGGATTGTATCATCTAAATCTCAAGCAACAAAGTAGTTGTGAATACTATGACTAGAAAACGTGGTAGGGATGAAACCAATCAAGTTTTGAAATGGCATCTTAGACTTGGTCATGTTGGTCGGACCAAGGTTTACAAGATGGAAAAGATGGACTTATGGGTCCATTGGGATCGGATCCCTTTCCTACTTGTGAATCTTGCCTTAAAGGCAAAATGACTAAGTCCCCATTCACGAGGACTTTTGAAAGAGCCGATAAGCGGGATTAATCCATACCGCGTATGTGGTGCTTTAGAAGCGGACGTGACGGATATCAATATTTCATTACGTTTAGATGATCATACTAGGTATGGTTATGTATACTTAATGAAACATAAATCCGAGGCCTTTGAGAAATTCCGGGAATTCAAGGCCCTAGTCGAGAAACAAGCGGTAATCATATCAAAGCACTTCGGTCGGACCGAGGTGGCGAGTATATGAGTACGGAGTTTGTGAGTTCCTTAAGGAACATGGAATAGTTTCACAACTAACACCTCCAGGTACTCCTCGGTTAAATGGTGTGTCGAAAGAAGGAACCGGACCACTGTTGAACATGGTCCGTTCCATCTTGGGCTATCTTGACTTGCCGATTTACGTGGGGGTATGCACTCTGCCGCGTATATCTTGAATAGATGTCCTTCCAAATCCGTTCCTAAAACTCCACATGAGATGTGGGAGGAAGGAAACCAAGTCTTAATCATATTAGGATTTGGGGATGTCCCGCCTATGTCAAGAAGACTAAGGTGGAAAAGTTGGAAGCTAGGTCTGCGAAGGGACGTTTCATTGGATTCCGTGCAGGACGATGGGATATCTATTCTACATGCCCAGGATCGAAGGATCATTGTTGCTTTACAAGCACACTTCTGGAAGATGAGTTCATTCGGGAAGGCGGAGCGAGGTAGAAGTATTTCTTTAGAAGAATACAATGAAACTCCTCGAGAGACACTGTGCAAGAAAGCTGGAACCGAACTTTACGAAACACAAGTACAACCACCTCGTAGGTCTAGTAGGGTGTCTCATTTACTCGAGAGGTATGGGCTTGTGCACTTGGAGGAGCCGGGTCTCCATGAGGTTCCAAGTGATAGCCAAGAGACCGACCCGACGACCTATGACCAAGCGATGGTGGATGTAGACTCCGCGAAATGGCGTGAAGCTATGGAAGCCGAGATAGACTCGATGCATGTCAATCAGTGCGGACTCTAGTAGACCGCCCCAAGGGCATAGTGCCTATTGGGAACAAGTGGATCTACAAGAGAAAGGCGATGGTGATGGCAAGGTTGACGCCTATAAGGCCAGGCTAGTGGCAAAGGGTTATACCCAGAAGGAAGGAATCGATTACCACGATACCTTCTCGCCCGTAGCCATGATCAAGTCTATTCGCATGATGCTTGCTATAGCTGCCTACCACGATTATGAGATATGGCAAATGGACGTAAAGACGGCTTTCCTTAATGGATTCCTCGAGGAGGAAATCTATATGGAGCAGCCTAAAGGCTTTGTATCCGAAGTCGATATTCAGAAAGTGTGCAAGCTTCAGCGTTCCATTTATGGACTGAAGTAAGCGTCGCGTAGTTGGAATCTTCGTTTTGACGAGGCAGTCAAAGAGTTTGACTTCGTACAAAATGAAGAGGAACCTTGTGTATACAAGAGGGTTAGTGGGAGCAAGATCGCATTCTTAGTACTATATGTAGATGACATTCTACTAATAGGAAATGATGTGGGAATGCTCAGTTCTGTGAAAGCTTGGCTTTCGAGTAATTTCTCCATGAAAGACTTGGGAGAAGCTACCTATATTCTTGGTATTCGACTCTCTAGGGATAGAGCGAAGAGAACAATAGGTCTTTCCCAAGCCCTCTATATAGATAAAATCTTAAAGCGATTTAAGATGGATGATTCTAAAAGAGGGTTCCTACCGATGCGACATGGAATAAAACTCACCTTGAAGATGTGTCCTCAAAATGAGGAACAACGAAAGGAAATGAGTAATATACCATATGCTTCGGCCGTGGGTAGCCTTATGTATGCTATGTTGTGTACAAGACGACATTGCGCATCTTTGTAAGCGTGGTGAGTAGGTTTCGAGCAAACCCGGGTAGGGAACATTGGGTGCCGTAAAGAACGTTCTCAAGTACTTGAGAAGGACTAGAGATATGGTTACGATGTATGGTGGTGGAGAATTGGATGTGGTGGGATTCACCGATTCGGACTTCCAGGAGGCGAAGGGCGACTCGATGTCCACGGCTACATATTTACTCTTAATGGAGGAGCATATCTTGGCGTAGTGCCAAGCAAAGCGCGACTATTGATTCCACTGTCGGTGAGTATCAAGCGGCCTCGGAGGCTTCAAGGAAGGGTTACGGATTAAGAAGTTTAAGGAGAACTTCAAGTGATACCATGTCTTGAAATTGCTGTTCATCTTTGCGACAACGACGGAGTGTAGCGCGAGCCAAGGAGCCGAGGTTTCACAAAAAGACCAAACATATTGAGAGGAAGTATCATCTCGTAAGAGAATTTGTTCGCAAGGGATACACTGTGTCTGCATAGAGTAGACTCGGCCGACAACGTCGCCGATCCACGACCAAGCCACTATCTCGGACTAGCTTGGAGCGTCATCTGGAGAACATGGGTATTAGATACCATAGTGTGTGGCATTGAGTGCAAGTGGGAGATTGTTAGGAGTATGCCCTCGAATGCCACTCGGAGGTTGTTGAGTGAGGGCATTGTACTTGTAATTATGTAAACCATTTATATAAGGCAAATGATTGTTTCTTTATTTCTTGGTAGTTCTTGGCATTCCTAACTCGTAAATAAACATATAGAAACTAGTCCGTGTATTTGAGAGCAAAGCGTTCCACTCCTTATTGGATAAGGGGGTCGGCCTTTGGAAAGGTTTATAGCTCAAATACTTAATCGTTCATAAGTCGATGAAACTTGGTAGGCGTTAAGTTTATGTAAAGACTTGTATGACGTGTTCTTTGACATGGAGAGTGCTTGTCGAACACTAATGGTTAGTGGGAGCACACGTTATAGGTATGCTAATTAGATTAGTATACTCGAACCGACTCACCCTCGATTCGTCACATGGATTTCACTCGGGATGATCAATGACGAAATCGAAAGGTTGTGATAGGTATTCGTGAACCTTCGACTTGAGGATTTAGTAGGGATGTGCTTGTGACGTCAAGATTTTCATTAGAGTAGTTCGACCTGTAAGCGGAAGGCGGGGTCAACCTCGGCGTGCATCTTGACGGGCAAGTAGCGAGTCCTACGAATACCAAGATAGAATTCTTTCTCCCGTTAGTGAGCGGGTTATATGTCCTATACGGTTATTGGCGAGATGAGATCATAAGTCTTTGGCCAAAGCATTGGAGCAGGTTGTATTAGATACACGGCTCGATGATCTCGATTTGCATTAACGCATGCATAAGCGTCAATCTGAGATAGGGTTTGGTAGAGTGACCCTAAAACTTGATCGGGACATTTGAAAGAAGGGTTTATACGTTCTTGGTATTCACGACAGAATGGTTCTTGAATGATCCAATCATTCGTTCTCGGTTAAGTGCAGTGTAGGTGCCCGGTGGCTAGGTGGTGCTACTACTCTTTGGTTCCTCCCATTCTTGTTGAGACGGACCTACCAGTCGCGCATTAGGATTGACGACGGAATGAATCGAGCTTAATCTCTCATTATAAATATTAGATATTGGATATCTAATTTGGGACATTGGATGTCTAAATCGATTTATTGGATAAATTGATTTACGGCCTAATGGATTAAATAAATTCTTGGGTGATTAATTTAATTCGTGAATATAATTATTTCTTGGAGAAATTAATTATATTATTATGTATTTAATGTGATTAATTGATTGGATTAATTAATCGACACAAATACATCGGAACGGAATAGGAGTTTATCTGTTTGGACTCACGGGAGTCCGAAACGAATCGAACTCATCTGATTCCTTCTAGATGGCCACCCCATCACCTACTCCCTTACTTTTTCTTGGTCTACACTTTCTAGGATGGTGGACTAGTGACCAAGACAAGGGGACAAATATCACACCTTGGTGATATTGTCTAAAGTAGGAGATCATGGGGTTGAATAAGAATATAAGTGGAGACAAACTCTCACTTGAAAAATCTCCATTCAGTAGTGAGCTTAGAGATAGAGAGAGAAAAATCATTTTCTCAAGTCTTCATCTTGATCTTCTTCTTCACTTTGATTCTTGAGTTTTCTTGGAGAAAATTCAAGATACATTAAGAGAGATATATTATACACTTAGAGTGTAATAATAAAAGCTTCACCACTTGATTCTAGCCGTAACCTTAGAGGTTAATCAAGTGTTGTTGTTCCGGTCGTTTTTCCGGCGCGTGGCAAGTAGAGACGCGGTGTTTTCGGCGTTGGATCGTTCAAGGGCTTGGAGTGGATTGAACTCGTAGAGATCAAACTAAAGCTTGGGGAATAGCTCAAGAGAAGGTTTCCATTTAATCAACGGACTTCGAGGGTTAGTTTCTTACGACTCTTGCTTTTCGTTTTTGATATTCGTATATACGTAGCTCGATCGATCCTCGTAGGGATTCGGATCGAATTAATTTTCGTTTTACCGCTTCCGCTGGGCCTTCGTTTTAGGCACCGAATCCCAACATAGATAACCCATCGAATCCTCTGGGTATCCTATGAAACGTCCTTTTATGGACCTCGCTTCCAGTTTGTCCACCTTAGCCTTTTTGACATAGGCTGGACATCCCCAAATCCTTATGTGATTAAGGCTTGGTTTCTTACCCTTCCACATCTCATGCGGAGTGATAGGAACAGATTTGGAAGGACATCTATTTAGGATATAGGCAGCGGTTAGTAAGGCATACCCCCACAGGTAAATTGGTAAATCAGTGTAATTTAACATGGAGCGAACCATGTCCAACAAAGTCCGATTTCTCCTTTCTGAAACACCATTTAACTGTGGGGTTCCTGGAGGCGTGAATTGTGAAACTATTCCATGTTCCTTAAGGAACTCATCAAACTTAGTGCTCATATATTCGCCACCTCGGTCCGACCGAAGTGCTTTGATATGACATCCAGTTTGTTTTTCAACTAGGGCCTTAAATTCTTTGAATTTAGCAAAGGCTTGATTTATGTTTCATTAAGTACACAATCCCATACCTAGTATGATCATCGTGAACGTTATGAAATATTGATATCCATCTCAGCTACTTCTAAAGCACCACAAACATCGTTATGCACCAATCCAAGTTTATCGGCGACCCTTTCAAAAGTCCTGTGAAGGGGAACTTAGTCATTTGCCTCTAAGGCAAGATTCACAAGTTGGATAGGGTTCTACACCCAATGGACTTAAAAGTCCATCTTTTCCATTTTACGAACCTTGGTCGACCAACATGACCAAGTCTAAGGTGCCATTTAAGAGCTTGATTAGTATCTTGCCTACCATGTTTCCTAGTTGTAGTGTTCACTTTCTTTGTTTTATTTTGCATGTTCGGATGATATAAACCATTCAAAAATGTATTGTTCCAACCAATTTATTTCGAAAATAAATTTTACAAGCCATTGCCAATGAAGAAACAAAATCCTTTAGGTCAAGTGGAATGAATACAATGTTTTTATGCCCCTTGGGCAAAACAAGTACTTCATCTAATGTCAAAATAAAACGATTCTAAACCCGGAAGGATTGATCCAATATCGGTTGCCTCGACACTTTGTCCGCTTCCAAAGTGATCATTATTTCCCGACTTCAAGTTTTTACTTCGTTCCAGATCACGATTCATAGTACAAATGTGAGAAGTGGCACTGAATCGAGAATCCATGAAGCGAGAATATACGATGGCGGAACAATTAGTTTCAAAAACAAAAAGTTCCGTGCACGATGCGCCATTAATCTTGGGACAAGTCCTTCGCGATGTGACTCACCGCATTCAAGGCATTTGTCCGTAGGTTTCGGACCGCCTACCTTTTGAACCTTTCGGGCCTTGCCCTTTTCTTTTGCACCCCTTTCTTGGGTTTGTCTTGCTCGTAGGTCTTTTCTTCTTGTTCTTGGACCTCTTAGGCCCGGAAGAAATCACAAGAGCGACCTCTCTCGGTTTAGTCTTCATGTTAGACTGCGCCGTCACGGTTTATTCATTAGCCTGACTAATGTGCATGTAATTTCATTACGGTTGAAATTCATTACAAATTGCGTGAAAGAGTCGTAGAGATTGAAGGATGAGATCAATTTGAAGGGATAAATCCATATTAAAGTTGAGCACCTCGAGCCTCTCAATCATAGAGATCATCTTGAGGACGTGGTCTCCCACTTTCTCCCCTTCTTTCATCCTAAGATTGAACAACGCTTTGATATCTCATATCTAGCGGTCTACCGTGCTCTCCATAAAGTTCGGTCAAGTGTGCGAGAATCGCCAGCGAAGTCATTTTCTCGTGCGCTCTCTGCAGACTCATTAGTCATTGAGCCCATCATAAAACCACGGACTAGCACATCATCCTTGACCCATTTTTCATGGACGTCAATGTCTTCTGATTACTCTAGTCCGGATTGGAGTCGGAATGTCCGCCCAAGGCGTATCCCGAGACTCCATCTTGAGTACAATCATCGATTCCGCAACTTGATCAACAAAGTTAGGGCCAGTTAGGAGATTCTTTTCAAGTAGTATTGCAAGTGGGTTTTTAGCCATTTTAGAGAGATTCAATTTCGTTTTCTGCAAAGATTTAGACAAGATTAAATTAGTGACTTGTTTAATTATGACCGAGTATATAACTTAAGGGCTTTTATAATTCTTGTCTCGGCTCCCACTAATTTTATCGGAATTATACACTCCCATGTTATAATCCGGAAATCATGGTTAGATCGACTTCTTAGTGGTGATCAAGTTCTTTACAAATTTTAACAGACGCAACCTATCAGGTTTCTTGCCAATTAATTTCTGTAAAGTGGTGTCTAACACCAACCCGTCTAACGGATGATTTGATCTTCTTTTACCCCTAGTCTTAATGCCCTCAACCTATCAGGTTTCTTGGCAATCCATACTATCTAAGTTGTTGACCATCAACGTCTATCAGTTTGACTATTGAATCTCACCCGGCAACCTATCAGGTTTCTAGGGGCGAAATTTATCACCAACCGAAGGCATCTAATGCACTCAAGAATTTTTCAACCTTTACCAAATGTACTACCCCGATAACTCGGAAGCATAGTACACCAGCTCGGGTATCAATTTTCTACGAGTTTGATGGAGGGTAGGAAACCTCGTAACCTTTTTCAAACTTAGTCTGTTTGTAGTCGGGAGAATTTCGCGATTAATGTTACACTTTGCACATTAATTCAATTATACGCGCGTTTGTTGGTTTGTCAATCATTCAAAATGAAAAACGGAAAACAGTAACCTAGTTACTACCAACATATAGCTCATGGACCTAATTCCTAAGTACTGGGCCAAGCGAATGACCCAATAAAAAGAAACACAGTCTTCGATTCTTCGTCTTCTCGGTCGGTTGTCTTCGGTCTTCTTCATACCCAAAATAATAATTACATCATTGAAAAATTGCATCCTATACAAGTTTTTCTATAGGCTCAAAACGGCCTTTACAACCCAATTGAATCGAACAAATCAAAAAACTAAGTCCACGAGCTATATCATCATCACATAAGGATTCCATACAACATGTAATGGCAACGAAATTAAACAATTAATATTAATATAAATTAATCTAATTAATCTATAAATTAATCTATTCAATTTCTACTATATTAATCCAATTAATATAAAGTGGCATTAAAATTAAATAATCAATTAAGATATTAATCCAATCAATATAAAATTAATCTATTCAATTTTAATGGTATTAATCCAATTAATACTAATAATCGTCATTTAAATTCATTCGAAGTAATCCGGCCAAAATAATATTTTCGTTTAATTTATTTCCTTTAACGAAAAAAAAATATTCCAAATATTAATTTAGTCAAATTAAAATCCAATTAAATTTTGGGAAATAATTAAAACGAAATATAAACTTAAAACGGAGTCCCGGACAATCCGATTTTAGGCCCGACCATGGCACGATTCAAAATCGGGCCAAAAACCCGAGTGCTGGCCGAGCCAACTTTCAGCGGTGGCCGATCATTCTCGGCCGTGGCGAGACATGGCGATCATGGCGATCATGCTCAGCGATGCAGGCGGCGGCCAGGCGATCTTTACCGGCACCTGCCCCGACCCGTTTCTTCGTTTTGGCCGTTTCAAAAAGCGTGATGCTACAACGAACAATTTAAAATCTACAATTATTCCAAACATGATTCTAAATCATAATCATCATCCAAAAGCATTCAAAATGCACAAATAATCGTATATACGGAAACATTGACCTCGCTCGATACCCTTTGTTGGGATTAGAAAATAAAGCGAAATACGCAATGGAAATAAATACGAATCCCAAACAGGATCGATCAAGTAACGTATATACGAAAAAAATACAAAGATAAAGATTCATACCCTTGAAGCCTTTGAAATAAATCTTCGTAAAGTGTAGACGATGATCACGATCCGTCCGAACACGAAATTCCTCCGTTCCAAGCACCGAAAATTCGAAGCCTCTACTTCACACGCGTCGGAAGTTGCCCGGAAAATTCGACGTAACTTCGTTCTCCAAGAACACGGCTAGGAAGTTACCGTAGGAATTTTCTCTCTATTTTTTCTTGAATTCCTTTCACCTCTAAGATGAAAATTAAAAAAAAAAAAATTCTCTCCCTTCCTCACTTAAAGCTCTCGGCAGGCAGCTCTCAAATTTCCCAAGAAGTTCTCACTTTGCAAGTGTGTGTGTTGTAGTTGTTATAGTATGTTGTATTTATATTATCTCAAACATATAATACAAATCATATAATTGAGATAAAATGTCAACACATAATAACAAAAATACAACTAACACATACACATGCATGGAAATGATTCCATGTGATGTGGGGAGAGGGAGGGCGGCCCATGGTAGAAGTTTCCTAGAAAACGAGTCGAGTCACTCGGCTCGTGTATGCTGACGTTCGTCACAAACGACTCAGTTAAATACACTCCGTTTAATCACCAATGTATTTATATTAATTAATTAATCTAATTAATTAATAATATCAAATATAAATATATTTCTCTAAGAAATATAATTTATGAATTAAATTAATCACCGGTAACTTAATTTTAATTCATAAGATGACTATTTTGATTTATCTAATAAATCATAATTAGATATCGATATCTAATATTTATAGAGAGATAATAAATTCACATTTATCCGTCAACGCTCCCGATGCGCGACTCGTAGGTCCATCTCGGTAGGCATTGGGAGGAACTAATGAGTGCGGGCAACACTTAGCCGGCTGGCGGGCGCCTTGTAAACCCCGACTGAGAACGAATGAAGGGATCATTCCAGAACCATTATGTCGTGAATACTATATACGTATAGACCCTTTATCAGATGTCCCGGTCAAGTCTTCGGGTCACGGTAAAGTCAAACCCTACTATTGACTAGACTCTATACATGTGTTAATGCAAATCAAGACCGACTGATTAATAGTGTATCTAATACGACTATATCAGAATGTTTTAGCCAAAGACTCATGATCTTATTTGCCATTAACCGTATAGGACATACACCTGCTCACTAACAGGAGATAAAATCCTTTCTTGGCATACAGTAAAGACTGCTACCTGCCCGTATAGTCCGCACTTCGAGGTCGACTCAGCAATTAAACAAATGAGTCTAACTACTCTAATGACAAACTAAACGTCACAGGCACATCTTCTACTGAATCCTCAAGTCAAAGGTCCACATACACTATCACAACCTTTTGATTCGTCATCGACTCTTCGAGAGTGAATACCGTGTGGTAGATCGAGTATGATTCGTGTTCGAGTATCTTGGTCCCACCAATATACTTTATAACTATCTATCAAGGCGTGCACACGTCTAGCATCGATTATACAAGTCTTATTAAAACTTAATGCCCATTTAAGTTTATTGACTTGCGAACGATTTTCGTAAATAAACTTTAAACACTTCCAGTGCATTTTCTCTTATCCCATAACGAGAATGGAATGTTCAGTTTATTTACATGGACTTCACTTCAATGTTTACCAAGTCAAGAATGCAATTGAAATACAATAAACAGTGAATGAATCGAATTGCCTTTTTATTATTTATTCCATAATTACAAGTACAATGCCCCTACTCTCTCATCCCCTGAGTGGCATTCGAGGGCATATTCCTAACAGTAAGACCACGTTACATGCATTTGAGTTGGAATTCTATGAAAACTCGGGTTGATTAATTAGATTCGTGCATTTTGAATTGGGTATAACAGCTCCGATTAATCTTTTACTTGTTGATTAAGTCTTGTTGTAGCAAGGATTCGATATAATTGCTCCGATTATGCCTTTGCTTCTTGATTAAGTCTTTTTAATAAGAGATAAGACAACATTACATGCATTCGAGTTGAAACTCTATGAAAACTCGGGTTTATTGATTAGATTCGAGCCTTTTGTAATTGGAATTGGCTATAACAGCTCCGATTAATCTTTACTTCTTGAGTAAGTCTTGTTGTAGCAAGGATTGGATATAATAGCTCTAATTAAGCCTTTACTTCTTGATTAAGTCTTGTAAATAGGAGATAAGACCATGTTACATACATTCGAGTTGGAATTCTATGAAAACTGAGGTTTGTTGATTAGATTCGAGCCATTTGTACTCGAAATTGGCCATAACAGCTCCAATTAATCTTTTACTTCTTGATTAAGTCTTGTTGTAGCTAGGATTGGATATAATAGCTCCGATTAAGCCTTTACTTCTTAATTAAGTCTTGTAAATAGGAGATAAGACCACGTTACATGCATTCGAGTTAGAACTCTATGAAAACTTGGGTTTATTGATTATATTCGAGCCTTTTGTACTCATTATAACAGCTCCGATTAATCTTTTATTTCTTGATTAAGTCTTGTTGTAGTAGGATTCAATATAATAGCTCCGATTAAGCCTTTACTTCTTGATTAAGTCTTTTTAATAGGAGATAAGACCACGTTACATGCATTCGAGTTGGAACTCTATGAAAACTCGGATTTATTGATTAGATTCGAGCCTTTTGTACTCGGAATTGGCTATAACAGCTCTGATTATTCTTTTACTTCTTGATTAAGTCTTGTTGTAGCAAGAATTGGATATAATAGCTCCGATTAAGCCTTTATTTCTTGATTAAGTCCTCTTAATAGGATATAAGACCACATTACATGCATTCGAGTTGGAACTCTATGAAAACTCGGGCTTATTTATTAGATTCGAGCCTTTTATACTCAGAATTGGCGATAACAGCTCTGATTAATGTTTTACTTCTTGATTAAGTCTTGTTGTAGCAAGGATTGAATATAATAGCTCCGGTCAAACCTTTACTTCTTGATTAAGTCTTGTTAATGGATGTAAGACCATGTTACATGCATTTGAGTTCGAATTCTATGAAAACTCAGGTTGATTAATTAGATTCGTGCATTTTGAATTGGCTATAACAGCTCCGATTAATCTTTTACTTGTTGATTAAGTCTTGTTGTAGCAAGGATTGGATATAATAGCTCCGATTAAGCCTTTACTTCTTGATTAAGTCTTTTTAATAGGAGATAAGACCATGTTACATGCATTCGCGTTGGAACTCTATGAAAACTTGGGTTTATTGATTAGATTCGAGCCTTTTGTACTCGGAATTGGCTATAACCGCTCCGATTAATCTTTTACTTCTTGATTAAGTCTTGTTGTAGCAAGGATTGGATATAATTGATACGGGATCATTTGATATGAACGAAGAAGACGAAGTAAGGATCGATATAAATGACCTTACTACGCGCCATGCACGGACTAGTACGTATTTAGGCGAGAAAACGGACATAAGACGTGGAGTATCGGTCTCAGTCGTGTCATATGATACGGCCCGTGTCATGCTGTGCCGGAAGGTCGACATCCAACCTGCCGGAAAAATGTTCAATATGCCGGAAAATATCCAACCTGCTGGAAAATTCACCACCTGCCGGAAAAATCACCACTGTCGGGCCGGCGAAACCGCCGACCGGACCCGACCGTGTCGTCCGACACGGCCCGTGCCGCACTCATCCGGAAATGCCAAAGTCACCGCCCATTGGACTAGACCGTGTTATGCAGCACGGCCGAGTCGAACTCTTCGGATAAGCCAAACCGGCGCCCGGGCGGCGGCCGTGTTCGAGGACACGATCGGGCCCATGCCGAACGTACTTGTCGGCCTTTGCGCCCGTCTGAGTCAGCATCGGACGAGTCCTGTCGGATGTCCTGTCGCACGCGATCGTATCAAGCGGAACACGGTCGAGTCACTTGACATCCTTGTCGATGCGCGCCCGTGCGGAGTGTCCTTGTCGCGCGCGGCCATGTGTCAGCGACACGGCCGAGTCTGTAAACGATTTCACTTTTTGTGTTTTCTTTTGTGTGTTTGTCTTTGCCTTGTTTTTACTCATTTTAGGGATTGTGTTTCCCTAAAATTAGGATTGTGGTTCCTTTTATATTTTTTTTGTTGATTTGTTTTGATTATTCAAAGATTTTATAAATCTTTGAATTATTTTCTTTTATTATAGGAAGACTTGAAGTCTCCTATATATAGGCTTGTGTTAGCATTGTAAAAACCATTGTATGTTGAAGAAATAAGAATACACTTGTGTTTTCTTGGTGAATGCTTTTCATCGAAATCTTGATTATAATTCGACGCGTTTTCGAGTTTTAATCCAATCGATTCTCAATAGGTCTTGAGGAAAGATTATCTTATCAAACTATAGGTCTAGTTTGATAAATCATTCAGATTGTTCTTGTTTACGTAAGCCGAATTGCCCTACTTTCGGTTATATCTTACGAGTGTTACACATATTCGAGTGTTGTGAGGATCAATTATATTTCCACTGCATTACATACGAGTTTACGTCCATTTTCATACGTAATTCGTATCATTAGTGGCATCGGAGCCCAAGTCTATTTCCTTGGCAATTTTATTGAAGATTTCTTGTTCAAAACTATCTTTTGAATCTTGTTATGGATTTCTCCGATCCCGATTTCTTGATGAAACTCCAGGATGCACTAAGCGGTCTACCGGAACCACGTATGCAAGCAAGACGCGGAGATGACGCACGTCAAATACACCATGCGGATGAGTTTAAAGTAAACGAACTTCCGGAGTTCATTGGAGGTACCGACCCCGAAGCCTATTTGGAGTGAGAACGGAAAATTGAACGCATGTTCGAATTCAAAGACCTTAACGAAGAGAAACGTCGCAAATATGCAATTCTCAAGTTAGGAAAGGGTGCTTCTCTTTGGTTCGAAGGAGTAAAGACGCGAAGAGCTCGGGAGGGAAAGGCAAAAATCCGTTTGTGGGATTCTTTAAAAAGAAAACTTCGTAAGAGGTATGTGCCAACATCACATCGGTTAACCTTATACCGGAAGATTTCCGATTTCATGCAAGGCAAACTAAGTGTCGGTGAATATATTGAAGAGTTCGAAAGTTTGGTCTTGATGGGAGAGCTAGAAGAAAACGAAGAGCAAAAGATGTCACATTTTTTACGTGGATTAAACAAAAATATAGCCAACACGGTGGAGTTATACCCATATGAAGATTTCGACACTTTATGTGGGTTATGTGTGAAGATAGAAGCCCAAAATAAATTGAAGTTTTCAAGACCCGAATTTCCTTCCAAATTCGGGAATCCAAGTGCCGGTTCGAGTTCGGGTACTAAAAGCACCACACCAAGTCATGTCCCTGTCACGGCACCTAAGGCTCCCTACGTACCCAAGGAAACAAGTTTGGCGAAGGTACGATGTTTCAAGTGTCAAGGATTCAGCTATTACCAAAATGCATGTCCGAACAAACGGGTGGTGACACTAAGAGAGGCTCTTGAGGTTCGGGAAGAATTATTGGCCGAGGACGAAGAAGAAAGACTTGGTGACGTGTTTGACGTGAACGCCGAAGAAGAAGAAGAGGAGTGTGAGGCTTACAATGCTCAGGACTATGACACGAGTCTCGTCCTTCGCACTTTACAAGTCAAGACGGTTTCGAGGGACACGGAACAATGAGATCAAATATTCCACACCAAGTGTCAAATTAAAGACAAGTGGTGTAGTTTGATAATAGATGGAGGAAGTTGTATGAATGTTGCTTCAAGTGAGATGGTGGCGAAGCTCGGACTCGTCACTACTACTCATCCGAAACCATACGCGTTACATTGGCTCGATGATGGGAATAAGGTGAAGTTTCAAAACAAGTACAGGCCGGATTAACTATGGGCTCGTATGGTGACAACGTACTATGTGATGTACTCCCAATGGATGCATGCCACATACTTTTGGGACGACCGTGGCTATTTGATAGAGACATTTTACATCGAGGAAGGAGTAACGAATATGAATTAAGGGATAAAGGCAAGAAGATTGTGCTTAAACCGATGGCACCCCAAGCCATTCGATCGATGAGTTCTAATCAAGTGGAGAAACCGAAGCTTACTACGTTTGCTAGTGAGAAAGAGGTGAGACACGGTATTGACGATGGCGAGCGTGTGTATTTATTGATGATTAAAGAAATGCGAGATGTTGACGTAATTGTGCAAGGCAAGAGAGATATCGATACCTTGTTACAAGAATTTGCGGATGTCTTCGCGGAAGACTTACCGCCGGGTTTACCACCCTTACGTGGGATTGAACACCAAGTCAACCTTGTACCGGGTGCATCACTCCCTAACAAGGCCGCCTATCGATGTAACCCCTAGGAGACAAAGGAGTTGCAAAAACAAATCGAGGAGCTAATGAACCGCGGGTACGTTCGAGAAAGTTTGAGCCCTTTTGCGGTTCCGGTTTTACTTGTTCTAAAGAAGGATGGGTCATGGCGGATGTGTATAGATAGTAGAGCCGTGAACAACATAACCATCAAATATCGGTTCCCAATTCCGAGACTTGATGATATGTTGGACGAGTTGCATGGTTCGGTGATTTTTTCGAAGGTTGATTTGAGAAGCGGCTATCATCAAATTCGCATGCGGGAAGGGAACGAATGGAAAATGGCTTTCAAGACAAAACATGGATTATATGAATGGCTCATCATGCCCTTTGGCCTTACAAATGCGCCAAGTACTTTCATGCGATTAATGAATGAGGTACTTAAGCCGCTTTTGGGAAAATTTGTCGTCATATACTTGGACGACATCTTGATTTATAGTCGATCATTGCAAGAGCATACCGGGCACTTGAGGAAAGTCTTCGAGATCCTTAGGGATCAAAAACTTTATGGGAAAAAGGAGAAGTGTTCGTTTCTAGTCGAGAGTGTAGCCTTTCTTGGCTACATCGTTTCTAAAGAAGGAGTGTCGGTTGATCAAACCAAGATCGAGGCGATTAAATCTTGGCCTACGCCTAGAACCATCACGGAAGTCCGATCCTTTCACGGACTTGCTTAATTTTATCGGAGGTTCATAAGAGACTTTAGTACCATTTCTAGCCCGATAACAGAATGCTTAAAAAAAGGACCGTTTGTGTGGAACGGGGCTGCCCAAGGGGCGTTTGAAAAATTGAAGGCGAAAATGTGTGAAGCACCTATCTTGGCTTTACCCGACTTTTCACAACCTTTCGAGGTAGAATGTGATGCAAGTGGAGTGGGTATTGGGGCGGTCCTCGTCCAAGGGAGGCGACCAATTGCATACTTTTCGGAGAAATTAGGTGGGGCTCGACTCAACTATTGTACTTATGACAAGGAGTTCTATGCCATTGTGAGAGCTCTTGATCATTGGAGCCATTACCTTCGGCCGAAACATTTCATCCTACATTCGGATCATGAGTCCTTGAAATATATTAACAACCAACAAAAGTTGAGTCTGAGGCATGCTAAATGAGTGGAATTCTTGCAATCATTCCACTTTTCATCAAAATACAAAGATGGCAAGAGCAACGTTGTGGCGGATGCTTTATCTAGACGGTATGCCTTGCTCTCTACTCTTGAGGTTGCTTGGGTTCGAAGCATTGAAGGAGTGTTATGATGGGGATGTGGATTTTGGTGAGGTTTTCATTCGGTGTAAATCTGGCCCATTTGGAGAGTTTACGTTGCAAGAAGGATTCCTTTTCAAAGGAAATCGCCTTTGTTTACCCAAACACCCGATTCGGGAATTGTTGGTTCGGGAAGCTCACGGTGGAGGCTTGGACGGTCATTTTGGTTCGGCTAAAACATTGGAGGTACTTAAAGAGCATTTTCATTGGCCGAAGATGCAAGTGGATGTACACGACATAATTAATAAGTGTGTAACATGCCATATTGCTAAGAGCTCATTCAAGCCGGGAGTATACATGCCTTTGCTGATTCCGGAAAGGCCGTGGGAATATGTCTCAATGGATTTCATTGTTGCTTTGCCTCGTACTCAACGAGTGAGAGATGCTATTATGGTTGTTGTAGACCGATTTTCGAAGATGGCTCACTTTGTGGCTTGCCACAAGACGGACGACGCAAGTAACGTCGCTGATTTGTATTTCCGAGAAATTATACGATTGTATGGGGTTCCAAAAACGATTGTTTCGGATCGGGACTCAAAATTCCTTAGTTATTTTTGGAACACCTTGTGGAGAACGGTGGGAACCAAACTACTTTTTAGCACGTCACATCATCCACAAACGGATGGTCAAACCGAGGTAACCAATCGAACGTTAGGCACTTTACTACGTGGTCTTGTGAACAAGACACAAAAGGATTGGGACTTGAAACTTGCACATGCAGAGTTCGCTTATAATCGTTCTCCTACTCATGCCACGACACACTCTCCGTTCGAAGTAGTTTACGGACTAAACCCGTATATGCCGTTAGATCTAATTCCATTGCCAAGTGACGAGTTAGTGCACAAGGATGCGGAATCAAAACTGAAATCGATGATGAAATTACACGAGCAAGTACGTAATAGAATCAAGGAAATAAACGAGGCTTACAAAAGAAAGTCGAACAAACAAAGAAGGCCGAGATTGTTCGAAGTTGGTGATTTGGTTTGGTTGCACTTGAGGAAAGAGCGATTTCCAAGTAAACGTAAGAACAAATTAATGCCGCGAGCGGAGGGACCGTTTAAAGTAATCGTGAAAGTGAACGACAACGCTTACAAATTAGAACTTCCGGGAGATTATGGGATTCATGCAACCTTTAATGTTGGGGACCTCTCGCCTTACATCAATGATGACGGAATTTCGGAATTGAGGACAATTCCTTTTAAAGGAGGAGGAGATGATACGGGATCATTTGATATGAACGAAGAAGACGAAGTAAGGATCGATATAAATGACCTTACTACACGCCATGCACGGACTAGTACGTATTTAGGCGAGAAAACGGACATAAGACGTGGAGTATCGGTCTCAGCCGTGTCATATGATACGGCCCGTGTCATGCTGTGCCGGAAGGTCGACAACCAACCTGCCGGAAAAATGTTCAATATGCCGGAAAATATCCAACCTGCCGAAAAATTCACCACCTGCCGGAAAAATCACCACCTGCCGGAACTGGCCGAGCACTGCCGAAGGGACCCGACCGTGTCGTCCGACACGGCCCGTGCCGCACTCGTCCGGAAATGCCAAAGTCACTGCCCATTGGACTCGACCGTGTTGTTTGGCACGGCCGAGTCGAACTCTTCCGGATAAGCCAAAACCGACTGCCCAGACGCCCGACCGTGTTCCAGGACACAATCGGGCCCATGCCGAACGTACTTGTCAGCGCCGCGCCCGTGCCGAGTCACTATCGGACGAGTCCCTGTCGGACATCCCTATCGCGCCGCGACCGTGTCAAGCGGACACGGTCGAGTCACTGCCGACGTCCTTGTCAGCGCCGCGCCCGTGCCGAGTGTCCTTGTCGCGCCGGCCAGCGACACGGCGAGTCTCAGGAGATTTCACTTTTTTTTGTGTTTTCTTTTGTGTGTTTGTCTTTGCCTTGTTTTTTACTCATTTTAGGGATTGTGTTTCCCCTAAAATTAGGATTGTTGTTCCTTTTATATTTTTTTTGTTGATTTGTTTTGATTATTCAAAGATTTTATAAATCTTTGAATTATTTTCTTTTATTATAGGAAGACTTGAAGTCTCCTATATATAGGCTTGTGTTAGCATTGTAAAAACCATTGTATGTTGAAGAAATAAGAATACACTTGTGTTTTCTTGGTGAATGCTTTTCATCGAAATCTTGATTATAATTCGACGCGTTTTCGAGTTTTAATCCAATCAATTCTCAATAGGTCTTTAGGAAAGATTATCTTATCAAACTATAGGTCTAGTTTGATAAATCATTCATATTGTTTTTGTTTACGTAAGCCGAATTGCCCTACTTTCGGTTATATCTTACGAGTGTTACACATATTCGAGTGTTGTGAGGATCAATTATATTTCCGTTGCATTACATACGAGTTTACGTCCATTTTCATACGTAATTCGTATCAATAATAGATCCGATTAAGCCTTTATTTCTTGATGAAGTCTTGTTAATAGGATATAAGACCACATTACATGCATTCGAGTTGGAACTCTATGAAAACTCGGGTTTATTTATTAGATTCGAGCCTTTTATACTCAGAATTGGCTATAACAACTCTGATTAATGTTTTACTTCTTGATTAAGTCTTGCTGTAGCAAGGATTGAATATAATAGCTCCGGTCAAACCTTTACTTCTTGATTAAGTCTTGTTAATGGAAATAAGACCACGTTACATGCATTTGAGTTGGAATTCTATTAAAACTCGTATTTATTAATTAGATTCGTGCCTTTTGAATTGGCTATAACAGCTCCGATTAATCTTTTACTTGTTGATTAAGTCTTGTTGTAGCAAGGATTGGATATAATAGCTCTGATTAAGCCTTTACTTCTTAATTATGTCTTGTAAATATGAGATAAGACCACGTTACATGCATTCGAGTCAGAACTCTATGAAAACTCGGGTTTATTGATTAGATTCGAGCCTTTTGTACTCATTATAACAACTCCGATTAATCTTTTACTTCTTGATTAAGTCTTGTTGTAGCAGGATTAGATATAATAGCCCCGATTAAGCCTTTACTTCTTGATTAAGTCTTTTTAATAGGAGATAAGACCACGTTACATGCATTCGAATCAGAATTCTATGAAAATTCGAGTTTATTGATTAGATTTGAGCCATTTGTACTCATTATAACAGCTCCGATTAATCTTTTACTTCTTGATTAAGTCTTGTTGCAGCAGGATTCGATATAATTGCTCCGATTATGCCTTTACTTCTTGATTAAGTCTTTTTAATAGGAGATAAGACAACATTACATGCATTCGAGTTGGAACTCTATGAAAACTCGGGTTTATTGATTAGATTCGAGCCTTTTGTAATTGGAATTGGCTATAACAGCTCCGATTAATCTTTACTTCTTGAGTAAGTCTTGTTGTAGCAAGGATTGGATATAATAGCTCTAATTAACCCTTTACTTCTTGATTAAGTCTTGTAAATAGGAGATAAGACCACGTTACATACATTCGAGTTGGAATTCTATGAAAACTCAGGTTTGTTGATTAGATTCGAGCCTTTTGTACTCGAAATTGGCCATAACAACTCCGATTAATCTTTTACTTCTTGATTAAGTCTTGTTGTAGCAAGGATTGGATATAATAGCTCCGATTAAGACTTTACTTCTTGATTAAGTCTTGTAAATAGGAGATAAGACCACGTTACATGCATTCGAGTTAGAACTCTATGAAAACTTGGGTTTATTGATTATATTCGAGCCTTTTGTACTCATTATAACACCTCCGATTAATCTTTTATTTCTTGATTAAGTCTTGTTGTAGCAGGATTCAATATAATAGCTCCGATTAAGCCTTTACTTCTTGATTAAGTCTTTTTAATAGGAGATAAGACCACGTTACATGCATTCGAGTTGGAACTCTATGAAAACTCGGATTTATTGACCTTCTAGACAGGATTCTCAGATTGGAAATACTCAACTTGGAGCGAATCCAGTGGGCCATCGCTCACCAATCTTTGAATCCTTCTAAGGTTAATATGACCCAATCGTAAATGCCACAAATATATTTGATTTATGCTCGAAGGTTCTTTTCTTTTATTAGGATTAGTCAAAGAATTAAGTGATTTATAATTATGCAAGGGAGCTGGTGCAGCATTAATGATATAAAGTCCTTCATTATAAGTACTCGTGCAAACATATTCACCATTTCTTTTAATAACAGCATTATCTTCAAAAGAAACTGAAATTAAATTCATTCTAAAATCAGGTACTAATAACACATTATTTAGGACTAGAATCCTATCATTAACTTTTAACTGCACGACTCCCACTGCAACAGCCTTCAGCCTGGAATAGTCGCCCCAGGTAATAGTAATCTCATCCGCACTAAGTACCTTGGTTACTTAGAACCCCTGTGAGTCATAACAAACATGATCAGTGGAGCCCGAATCTACTATCCATGAATTGATAGAACAGGCAGCCAAACATGTTTTGACTACTAGTGCATGAGACGTATCTTTCTTAGGGCAGTCACTCTTGAAATGCCACTTCAGACCGCACTTATAACATTTGCCCTTTGGCTTTTTTTTTGCCTCGGACTGAGGAGCCTTGGACTAAGGAGACTTGCCCTTAGCTTTGAAGGTTGCCACTTGCTTCTGGCCAACCTGCTTTTTCTTCTTTCCCCATTTGGGTTTTGAAGAACTAGCACCGGTTGCCGCAAGAATTTGATGATAACCTTGTTTGAAGAGACCTTCGGCAGATTGAAGCTCTGTCAGAAGTTCCGCCAAAGTGTTAGTCCTACGATTCATATTGTAGTTGAGGCGGAACTGCTCAAAGCTTCTTGGCAAGCTGCCCACGATAATATCGACCTGCGACTCGGCATCGATAGTGGCCCCCAGTATGCTTAGTTCGTTCAAATGAGACATCATTTTCAGAACATGATCCCTTACTAGAGTCCCTTCATACATCTGGGTTCTCATCAACACCCTCATTGCATTTTGCCTAGCCGCCCGGTTCTGATGACCAAACATCTCGGTGAGATTTTTCATCATTTCTGCGGTTGAGGCCATCATCTGATGCTGATGCTATAATACATTTGTCTATGAAGCCAAAATATAACAGTGAGCCATCTCATCAGACTTTTTCCATTTTCGGAATTCAGCCAACTCTTCAGGAGTGGCATCCGGTTATGATTCCAGAGGACTTTCCTCAGTTAAAACAAATTTATGCCCCTCGCAGTCAGGACAATGTCAAGATTTCTTTTCCAGCCGGCAAAGTTAGTGCCATCAAGTTTATTTTCTTTGAGAATAACAGCTAGTGGATTGAAAGACATCTGAGAATAAAATTAAAACACCATTCATCACATAATTCGACGCAAAATATATTGAAAAACCTTAAAGCACAATATATATGCAGTCAACCAACACCACAAAAAATCTCACATGCAAGCCACGTTAGTGTGGACGTTTACATATACATTTTTCAAGTAGATTTTAGTGTCTTTAATTTTACTATCTAGTCGAGATGCGTTTTGACAAGTAAAATTAATAGTTGGTTCCTCTTGGCCATGTATTAAATTAACATAGACACCGATTGGGAGCTTATTAATTAATACACCTAAGTGAGCACCATAATTTAATAATTCTTAGATTATTATTTAATGATACTAGTCCTACAGATGGAGAGGTCCTATCATAAAAAATAATATTCACCTTTTTGCCATCTAATTGAAGTTTAAAACTAGTGAGCCAATAATCAGCACATCCGATGTGGAAGAAGACCCTAATGTCAACGCACATGCTAATTATTTCACAATTTAAACTAATTATGGCGGTCAATTTGATTTTGAAAAATCAATTATTAAAATCACTTAGTTATTTTGAAAAATTAAGGTTTTTAATTTTCTCGTCCTAAAATGCAAGAAACATATCACGCATATATTTATACATGTCATTCATCAAAACAGTAAAACCAACATAAAAAAATTGGATAATCAAATCCAATTATCATGGCTTTTATTCCTCATTTTGAATAACGAGAAAATCCTCGGCTCTTTTGCTCCCACTAGGACTGTAAACGAACCGAGCTGTTCGCGAACAAAGCTCGGCTCGGCTCGTTAAGGGCTCGGTTCGGCTCGGTTCGTTAAGAACTCGAGCTCGAGCTCGAACACAAAAATTTGTGCGTTAAGAAAACGAGCTCGAGCCGAGCTTGGGCATGTGCGGCTCGAGCTCGGCTCGAGATCGGCTCGAGCTCGGTTCGGCTCGGTTCGGCTCGTTAAGCTCGATTAATAAATATATTTTTAAATTAATTTTTATAATATTTATATATTGTATTATAGATTAATAATTTTTTAAATAGTTTTCATATATTAAAATATTAATTTTTTATATATATTTGAAAAAATATAATTTTAATGATTATTTTAAAATATTTATTTTAAATAATTCAAATATATTATTTAAATAATTAAAAATATATAATTATTCGCGAGAAGCTCGGCTCGGCTCGAGCTCGACTCAGCTCGAGTTGTTCGCGAACAGCTCGAGTGCGGCTCGATTTATTAACGAGCTCGAGCTCGAACACGATTTTTGTTCGGTAAGGAAACTCGGCTCGGCTCGACTCGTCGGAAAAAAATTTAAAACTCGGCTCGGTTCGATCAAAGCTCGGCTCGGCTCGGATCGTTTATAGCCCTAGCTCCCACTGCTTCAAGCATATCGTCACCTCCTCCCGGTTTGGGCACAAAAATTGCCAAATTTAGGAACTTTCTTCCATGCAAAATTAATTGCACAAGAAATTTCCAAATTAAAATTATTGTGCTCCAACGGACGCAACGAACGGCGGATAAACGAATAGGACCATACACCGAACGAACCTGCCCGGACAAAAACCCGACCCGCTGCCCGATCCCACCCGCGGCCCGGCACCCTGCTGCTGGCCGAGCGCGGCAGGCCAGATTCGGTCGAGACAGCAAGCTGGCCGAGTCCCGATCGGCAGCAGGCTCGTCTCGGTCGGTTCGTCCGATCAGGACTCCTTTTCGCGCTGGACTTCTTTTCCTTCGGTACATTGTGTATTCCAATTCGATTACAAATTTTACACCAAATAAAATATATCGGATTTACAACAAAAATTACAAGAAAAAATAAATCCTATTCTACCCGTGGATTTTTTCACGGGAGAAATTTTATACATGCCTCAAAACCGGGCCAAATTACCAAAACGCGTAAATAAATAAAAAAATCACATAGCCATGATAATTGAACCATATTCACCTGCAAGATAATTTCTAGCAAAAATATTCCAAACATCATACCATATGAATATTTAAATTGCTAGCAAATTAATCACAAATTAATTAAATTGAACAGAACCTAAAGACTCGCTCTGATACCAATTGTTGGGGTACAAAATGCAGCGGAAACGAGATGGAATAATAGGTTTTATAAAATAATCAACATAAATAGCGGACCTATTTAGGCTTGTCAATTAATTAATTAAACAGATGAATTAACAATTTAAATATATATTTACGCAGTAGAAATTGGTAATTCATACCTTTGAAGCAAAGTGGTGGAAAAATTCTTTCTGGGTCGATTGAACTCCCCTTCGTACTCTTCCTTGATCTTCTAGTATTTATACCTCAAGATCTTTTAAAGTATATCCCGCCTAAGATCCGGATATCTTGTGGGCAATAATCTACCGAATCAAACATGGACTTGCAGTATGGGATAGGCCGAAAATTCTTCAAGAAATACCTCATAAATTTATCTCTCTATTTTTCTTGAATATTTATGTATTTAGAAAAATATTGTGTTAGCTAGAATATGGAATCCAAGACAAAAGTCAAGATCCACAATTAAACACAAATTAGGAGGAAAAAATCGAAAATTTCTTATTCCGAGAAGTGAGTAAAATCGGCCACCATGTATGCTCATTTTATAGGTGTTTTGGGCTACTCTAGGGACCTTAAGGAGGATAAGGTAAGTGTAACATCCCCAAAACCGTATGGGAATATTACACGCCGTAGACCCTTTCCACAAGGATCTACCAGGCTAAACATCCATAAACAACCAAGTGCTTGCCCGACCAGGGTCAAACAATAAAATGATACAGACCGATATGGTCACTTACACGTGAATACACAGACCGATGAGGTCACACAACCCAATCGATAAAACTGACTTAAATAACATTACCCACACAGGGGTCGAAATACAATACTAAGACCGAAATCAACTCGACAACACAACAAAAATCAAAATAACTCTCGACTCATGATTAGTATCGCACTCGTCATCCTCTTGTGCCAATCCCGTGATCGCTCTCCCGAATGCATGTACCGGACGCAAAGCAGACATCCACCCCCGACATTACTGGGGTTAGTAAAACTCCATTGTTTTACTAGTGCAAGTATCAAATCATACGAAATGTAACAAGCAATTAATAATCATGATCAAATATAATAATCAAGTATCAAATATTCCTGGAGGTTTTCACAAGAGAAGATAAGCTATGAAGCATTCGAAAATAAGATTATCATCTCGGGAATTTTTAAATTTCAAAACCTTAAGACCTCAAGTCCTTATTCACAAAACCTTTGAAAATCAAGGGCCTTAACCCAAAACTTGTTTCATAATTCAACCGTTTACAATACCGGAAACATTTCCATAAATCTCGTGGGGCTCGGCCCAACATTCTTTCTTAAAACTTTTCCTGTAAAAACTTTGATTTGAAAAGTATCATGCTCATGACACCGTGATCCACTGTCACGTGTCTCCGTAGGTTCAACAACCCGCACGGACTACATCACGCACAATTAAACAAACATAATCAATTCCGACACCGTGATCCACTGTCACGTGTCTCCGTAGGTTCAACAACCCACACGGACTATTAACCAAACATAACCAATTCCGACCCCGTGATCCACTGTCACGTGTCTCCGTAGGTATAACAACCCGCACGGACTATATCAATCATAACAATCACTCACAGCCCGACACCGTAGTCCATCGCCACGTGTCACCGTAAGCCCCGCCGAGCTCACCCGGTTGACGACCGTGTCCAAACTCATGGTCCATCGCCATGCGTTATCGTAGGCCTCGCTGATCAAAGACGATTGACCTCGCACTCACTAAGTTCTGATCCCGTAGTCCACTGCCACGAATCCTCGTAGGTCCTGTCGAACCAACACGAGTGAACTTAGCGGTCACACACATATTCACATTCACATTACATACAACAACGAGCACCATTAATCAATCACCTTGATCACCACAAAATCGTACATTGCACGCAAATAACACAACCTCGACACTCGCAACAACTATCATCAATCAACGACATTTAACCAACATAACACACATTCGGTACACAATACATTGTACAACCAAGTGTACAACCATCCCATATGTACGTCGCATTCCTGCACAATTGGCACAACGCCTAACACGTATACTGATATAACATTATTATCACAAAGCCTTCAAATTGCGGAAACACAACCAACTCAAACGGAACATAATTACGAAGGCAAGTAAAGTCATCATACATCTCATACGTAATTACTAGTCGCAAGATACAAGTCGTATAGTAAGATACTTGCCTTAATAACCGCTACCGAATGCTCCGAAGAACACGGTTCGACCGGGAAGCTCGAACCCCAAAGAAGGCAACGAACGGAAGGGTTCAACACAATTTCTTCGCAAGAAACACGACCCTAACATCATACAATCAATAAATCATCGATCATACGAGGAAGAATAATCGTAGAACGCCCGAAAACCCCTCTAAGACATTTTACCGGACACCTTCAAGGCGTCGGTCAAGAACTCGACTCAAACAACGAATCGATACGATCCAACCATGGAATAATAAAGGAAATGATATAATACATCTAAATAATCATCAATCCATCAAAATCCTAAGTTAAATCGGATTAATCGGACGAAAACAACCAAAACCCCCAAATTCCCCAAAATTAGATTTCTAGGAAATCGACTGATCAGTAGATCGGAGGATGTTATAGGACGGATGATTGACTATATGAACCTCCAAACTTCATGGATATGATGTTAAACAACATGGCTTCAAGCTTAGAACACGCCCAGCTGCGGAAGAGGAGAAGAAGAAGGTGAAAAATGGCAAGAAAAACGTCTGCAGGGCCTTTTATAGGCCGATCGCCTGCCGGACACGGCCCGTGCCGATCGGCACGGTCGTGTCGCACAGCTGGCCGACAGGGACTCGACCGTGTCCTACTTGACACGGTCGCGGCGCGGAGGGCCTTCCGATAGTGACCCGTCCGACAGCGACTCGGCATGACTCGACCGTGTCCTGGAACACGGTCGGGCGTGTCGGCAGTCGGTTCTGGCTTATCCGGAAGAGTTCGGCATGGGCCGTGTCGGACGACATGGTCGGGTCCTGAGGCAGAGACTCCGGCATTTCCGGACGAGTACGGCACGGGCCGTGTCGGACGACACGGCCGAGTTCGGCCGGCAGTGATCGGCCAATAACGAGCGGGTGAGCTAAAACGACCATAACTCTCTCGTCTGGACTCCGATTGACTCACCGTTAGAACCATTGGAAAGCTAACTTGATGCTTTATAATATTGCAAAGATTCAAAAATTTTGGAGTTTCCAAGAATTTATGGTGATTTTTACAAAGACGAACTCATACTTAGAAAAGTCGTTTAGTAATCCTGAACTCAACAAAACGACACCGAAACCCGAACCTGAATACGAACCGAAGATACGGTTATGAAGTACTCACAAAGACGAATCTAAGAGCTTGTAGAACACACGATTCCGACCACCCGAAGGCTCGAAATTCGACAACGGAAGGTAATTACCCCAAACTTTGGGAAATTACGAAAATGGCCCAAATGCCCGAAAATCACCATACGACAACGAATAATCAAACCGAAGCTCACAACACGCATAACAACGTTAAATGAACTTACGAAAAACCCCAAACGACAGTTTTGAACGAGATTCGCAAGAACCAAACTCAAGCGCGGAAAAGTCGCTAAAAAGCACGGAACTCAACAAAGCAGCACCGAAACGAACTCGGATGACAAAAAGTGCAGAATTAAATATTCTCCGAATGACGAAACTTCAAAAGCGAGTTTTCGAAACGGACCTCCGCCGAAAAATGAAAATTACCGGAAATCCGAAATTGCGGATATTACATTCTACCCTCCTTAAAAGAAGTTTCGTCCCGAAACTTAAAATAAAACATCATGATAGAATAGAAACAAAACCAAAAAGTTCACGCAACAAATATCAATCTCTACACGAATTACAGCACAAAGTACGATACACAACTACATCACTGGACACCATCGGGCCCTCCCCGAGTAGGAACGAAAACCCGATTCCCGAACATCCTGGCAACGGTCTCACATTTCACAGCTTGTTGCCACTGTTGGCCTCACTTAAAACAATTAACCGGTGGCGAACGACAATTCTGTCTCGCATGGCCTACACGACTGCAGTTAAAGCAGGTCTTCACACTGATCGTCTTACTCGCCTCTGGGGTAAGGTTCTTAGACTGGTCAACCGAACGAGGAGTGCTCCCAGAAGGAAATTGCGAAGCAACAGGCTCACGGATCTCACTCCTCTGGCCTCTTGAAAAATTTCTCGAGGTCTTCTGTCTCTTACTCTCTGAACCAGATTCCGTCACAGAAACGGCCATCTCAATGGCTAAAGCTCGGTCCTGATATTCCTTCAGGTTGGTACACATAAGCGGAGCCATACTCTCACGGATATGGGGTTTCATGCGCATATTGAAGTATCGGACCTTGTCCGCTTCACTTCTCACTTGATCACGAACATAAGCTAACTGTCGATTATAATCGATTATCGCCTGGGATAATGACACATCCTGGGGCGTAGCCGAGAAAAATTCAACGATTCTGCGTTCACGAATGTGCAACGGCAATACTGCCTCCATGGCGGTCTTAAACTCGGCCCATGTAGGTGTACGATCTGCAGCACTACAAAGATGCCACCGGTCTGCAGCTTCTTTGTCGAGTAGGTACGAGCAATGGGTACCCTCCTATCATCGGACAAGCTACAAAGATCAAATATTCTCATCCCAACTAGAAGAGCCGCTTTTCCCAACCTAACAAGTCGACGAACCCACAAAACGGGCGGCCGCATCTTCATCACATCTCGCAACCACTTACTAGTTCCGTTATCCCTATTTGGGTTCTCATCCCGACGCACGCCCGATTCATCCGTACTAACCGGTCAACCACCCGACGAAGGATGGTGGCGGCGCCAACGTCAACATTAACGCTAGTCGAATGTCCCCGATCCAGATCGAGCCGATTGGTACTCGGCAAGGAGGAGTCGCCTCTCCCGCTCCCGACATACCACGACCACGGCCACGGCCTCAACCTCGACCCCTTAGCATACCGAACGGACAACCAATCGAATAACAAGATAAAACAAACCTCACCTAATCGACATAAGCCCACAATCAAAGACAATGCAATATTCACACGTTCACATTGACAAAGTGAACGACCTATACCTCAAAGATACACGGTTAAAACATTAAGCATACCATTGTGGTCCAACACCGTAATATTTAAAAAAACAAGTTTATCGAGGTATTTGTTCGAATTATAATATAAAAAAATTCGCGAGTTCGAAAGATTTTGCTGGGGTGAAATTTTGAAAGTACTTTGTTTAATACCTCGGTCATTGAAGTGGGGAACGATACCTAACAACGTATCCCGCCACTGGGCATACAACCCATTTTCCGACGAGAATAATAATATAGCAACTCACCGCACGACTTAACCTCAATACATAAACACATAACGCTCAATTACGGAAGCCAAAGTTGTTTTGCAAAATGTAAATTTTCCAAAATCCTTTAGTTCATAACCAAAATGACGGTAATATTTTACAATGTCCAAGTATTTCAAAACACATTTTCCAAATACCCGATTGTGTCATTTGAAAATACACGACCCATTTGTCAAAATTTAACAAATTTTAAAAATCCATATAAACCATGGTTTGACCGCACCACCAAAATATTTTCCAAAATCGATTTCTACAAAATTCTCAAATCAGAAAGTCCTTCAGAAACATTCATAAACTTACCCATAGCGGACAAAAATTACAACATTCCAAAACAAATAATTTAAAACCACATACTCAAATGGCAACCGTGGTCGCCAATTCAATCAAATGCATCTCGTGGTATCAAGTTTAAACACACAAAGAAAATCATTCATCGAAGTTTCTCACAAACTCTACCGTTGGTACCTTTTCGAAACTCATCGAGGTTTACAACCTTCACAACATACCACCCCACCCGGTGGTTCAAAGATAAAATAATAACGTGCCCAGTTCTATACACATGCTATGTGCCACAAGTATGAAACACATCTATATTACACAATACTGTGTAAATAAAATTATACACCGCAATTAACTCACTAAAATAAAATCGAGATACACTGTATTACGCATAAAGGAGGAGACTTACATCCACTGTCGCACGGAGGTGACGGTCGCCTACGATACTAATCTCGTCCGACAACATAATCGACACGTTGTGCCTACGCACAACTCAAGTTGTCACCGATGACTCGAACGACAAGACAACACATTACTCGACAATTCACGACGTGACTCGACTACAGCCTAGGTTTCCACAACCTAAGCTCGATACCATAAATGTAACATCCCCAAAACCGTATGGGAATATTACACGCCGTAGACCCTTTCCACAAGGATCTACCAAAGCAAACATCCATAAACAACCAAGTGCTTGCCCGACTGTGGTCAAACAATAAAATGATACAGACCGATATGGTCACTTACACGTGAATACACGCACCGATGAGGTCACACAACCCAATCGATAAAATCGACTTAAATAACATTACCCACACAGGGGTCGAAATACAATACAAACGTAAGACGAAATCAACTCGACAACACAACAAAAATCAAAATAACTCTCGACTCATGATTAGTATCGCACTCGTCATCCTCTTGTGCCAATCCCGTGATCGCTCTCCCGAACTGCATGTACCGACGCAAACAGACATCCACCCCCGACATTACTGGGGTTAGTAAAACTCCACTGCTTTTACTAGTGCAAGTATCAAATCATACGAAATGTAACAAGCAATTAATAATCATGATCAAATATAATAATCAAGTATCAAATATTCCTGGAGGTTTTCACAAGAGAAGATAAGCTATGAAGCATTCGAAAATAAGATTATCATCTCTGAATTTTTAGAATTTCAAAACCTTAAGACCTCAAGTCCTTATTCACAAAACCTTTCAAAAACTCAAGGGCCTTAACCCAAAACTTGTTTCATAATTCAACAGCTTACAATACCTAAACATTTCCATAAATCTCGTGGGGCTCGCCCAACATTCTTTCTTAAAACTTTTCCCGTAAAAACTTTGATTTGAAAAGTATCATGCTCATGACACCGTGATCCACTGTCACGTGTCTCCGTAGGTTCAACAACCCGCACGGACTACATCACGCACAATTAAACAAACATAATCAATTCCGACACCGTGATCCACTGTCACGTGTCTCCGTAGGTTCAACAACCCACACGGACTATTAACCAAACATAACCAATTCCGACCCCGTGATCCATCACGTGTCTCCGTAGGTATAACAACCCGCACGGACTATATCAATCATAACAATCACTCACAGTCCCGACACCGTAGTCCACCGCCACGTGTCACCGTAAGCCCTGCCGAGCTCACCCGGTGACGACCGTGTCCGAAACTCATGGTCCATCGCCATGCGTTATCGTAGGCCTCGCTGCATCAAAGACGATTGGACCTCGCACTCACTAAGTTCGATCCCGTAGTCCACCGCCACGAATCCTCGTAGGTCCCGTCGAACCAACACGAGTGAACTTAGCGGTCACACACATATTCACATTCACATTACATACAACAACGAGCACCATTAATCAATCACCTTGATCACCACAAAATCGCATATTGCACGCAAAATAACACAACCTCGACACTCGCAACAACTATCATCAATCAACGACATTTAACCAACATAACACACATTCGTACACAATACATACATTGTACAACCAAGTGTACAACCATCCCATATGTACGTCGCATTCCTGCACAATTGGCACAACGCCTAACACGTATACTGATATAACATTATTATCACAAAGCCTTCAAATTGCGGAAACACAACCAACTCAAACGGAACATAATTACGAAGGCAAGTAAAGTCATCATACATCTCATACGTAATTACTAGTCGCAAGATACAAGTCGTATAGTAAGATACTTGCCTTAATAATCGCTACCGAACGCTCCGAAGAACACGGTTCGACCGGGAAGCTCGAACCCCAAAGAAGGAAACGAACGGAAGGGTTCAACACGATTTCTTCGCAAGTAACACGACCCTAACATCATACAATCAATAAATCATCGATCATACGAGGAAGAATAATCGTAGAACGCCCGAAAACCCCTCTAAGACATTTTACCGGACACCTTCAAGGCGTCGGTCAAGAACTCGACTCAAACAACGAATCGATACGATCCAAGCATGGAATAATAAAGGAAATGATATAATACATCTAAATAATCATCAATCCATCAAAATCCTAAGTTAAATCGGATTAATCGGACGAAAACAACCAAAACCCCCAAATTCCCCAAAATTAGATTTCTAGGAAATCAATTGATCGGTAGATCGGAGGATGTTATAGACGGATGATTGACGATATGAACCTCCAAACTTCATGGATATGTTGTTAAACAACATGGCTTCAAGCTTAGAACACGCCACCGCGGAAGAGGAGAAGAAGAAGGTGAAAATGGCAAGAAAACGTCTGCAGGCCTTTTATAGGGGTTGATCGCTTCGCCGGACACGGCCCGTGCCGATCGGCACGGCCGTGTCGCACAGCCTGGCCGACAGGACTCGACCGTGTCCTCGCTTGACACGGCCGCGCGCGCGAGGGCCTTCCGAGCAGTGACCCGTCCGGCCGACTTCGGCATGACTCGACCGTGTCCGGAACACGGTCGGCGTGGCACGGGCTCGCTTATCCTAAGAGTTCGCACGGCCGCGGTCGGACGACACGGTCGGGTCCTGAGGCAGAGACTCCGGCATTTCCGGACGAGTACGGCACGGGCCGTGTCGGACGACACGGCCGAGTTCGGCCGGCAGTGATCGGCCAATAACGAGCGGGTGAGATAAAACGACCGTAACTCTCTCGTCTGGACTCCGATTGACTCACCGTTAGAACCATTGGAAAGCTAACTTGATGCTTTATAATATTGAAAAGATTCAGAATTTTTGGAGTTTCCAAGAATTTATGGTGATTTTTACAAAGCCAAACTCATACTTAGAAAAGTCGTTTAGTAATCCTGAACTCAACAAAACGACACCGAAACCCGAACCTGAATACGAACCGAAGATACGGTTACGAAGTACTCACAAAGACGAATCTAAGAGCTAGTAGAACACACGATTCCGACCACCCGAAGGCTCGAAATTCGACAACGGAAGGTAATTACCCCAAACTTTGGGAAATTACGAAAATGGCCCAAATGCCCGAAAATCACCATACGACAACGAATAATCAAACCGAAGATCACAACACGTATAACAACGTTAAATGAACTTACGAAAAACCCCGAACGACGCCAACGAGATTCGCAAGAACCGAACTCAAGCGCGGAAAAGTCGCTAAAAGCACTAACTCAACAAAGCAAAGACCAAACGAACTCGGATGACAAAAAGTGCAGAATTAAATATTCTCCGAATGACGAAACGTCAAAAGCGAGTTTTCGAAATGGACCTCCGCCGAAAAATGAAAATTACCGGAAATCCGAAATTGCGGATATTACAGTAAGGACTCCCAGTAGAGATCATCTTTCCAATATTAGGACTCTTCCTAATATGAAGACTCTATTAATATCAACTTAGTCCACTAAAAGGTTGATATTGCACTTTCTACCAAAATCCCAAATTACGAAATTGGGCTCCTTTTTGAATTAATTATTCCCATGTTTAAGATATTCCGTGCTCACTAATTTAAGATACTGACGGCTTTTAATTAATTAATGTGTTATACATGAGTATACCACTCGACTTTTTTTAATATATCGGAAAATTAATTCCACCTGCAGGGTTTAATATAATAATCCTTTCGAGTGCCTCAAGGGACACGATAAACCCGAGTGGTCGGGACACGATTTCTAGCTATAATATTAATTATTATATAAATAATAATATTTCCCAAAATATCGAGCATATTGAGTCAATCATTATGGCCCTCACCCATGATAAATCAAAGCAATAAATATTAAAATATAGAATTAAATATTAATCACTAGACTTAAGAAATTATAATTGTCCGAGATGTGCGTTCTTCTTATAGTCAGTACAGAAGAATCTATCTCACCTCGATCCTGTTCAACGTATACCGAATACGCTAATAGTCAAGACCAACCAATCTCAAGCATGTATTACAACCTTTCACATAACGGTCTAATGTTATATAGGTTGTGAATTAATTATTACTATATAAGGAAACGATAATGTCATCTTCTGTGTGACTCGACACACCATATTATCTACAATATAAAGTAATTTAGACAACATTTGCATAACCAGAGCATGAATAAATATGCAAAACATATGATAAATGAATTAAATATTCTCATAGATAAAGGCCGGGAAATTAGGCAATACAAGCATAAAGTATGCTTTGATGTATACAACCCTAACAATCTCCCACTTATACTTAAAGCATGCTTTTGAAGTATACTATCTAGACTATGTCTATCTATCTCCCACTTATACTCAAAGCAATGCCGCCATACATCTCAACCCCATTCCTTCCACACGCCCTTCAAAAGACTTTGACGGCAACCCTTTCGTGAAAGGATCAGCTAGGTTGTCTTCAAATGCTATCTTGGAGACAATAATCTTCCTTCTCTTCACAAAATCTCGAATGATATGATATTTGTGCTTGATATGTTTTCTTGCTTTGTGGGCCCGTGGTTCCTTCGAATTTGCAAAAGCACCGGTATTATCACAATAAAGTGTAGTACTCCTAGGCAAATTAGGAATCACACCCAAATCCTTTAGGAAGTACTTGAGCCATACCGCCTCTTTAGCTGCCACTGAGGCTGCTACATACTTAGCTTCCATGGTAGAGTCCACTATGCATTTCTGCTTCACACTCCTCCAACTGATGGCTACACCTCCCAAAGTGAAAACATATCCGGAAGTTGATTTCGACTTTTCTTTGTCTGCACTGAAGTCTGAGTCAGTGTGACCCAAAGGACAAAGTGTATCCGATTTATATACAAGCATATTCTCCCTATTCCTTCGCAGGTACTTGAGTATATGCTTGACAGCAATCCAATGTCCCGGTCCTGGGTTCGACTGATATCTCGCCACCATGCCTATAGCATGACAGATATCTGGCCTAGTGCAAAGCATAGCATACATGAGGCTTCCCACTGCCGAAGCATAAGGGACCAGCTTCATGTCATCTATCTCCTTCTTTGTCCAATGACACATAGCCTTAGATAGCTGAATTCCATGTCTGTAAGGTAAGAAACCTTTCTTGGAATTCTCCATATTAAACCACTTTAGCACCGTATCGATATAGGATGCCTGAGATAAGCACAACATCCTTTTCTTGCAATCTCGAAAGATCTTAATACCAATGATGTGCCCAGCTTCTCCTAAATCCTTCATATCAAATTGCTCAGATAGCCATACCCTTACGTCTGATAATACCTTCACATTGTTTCCAATTAGAAGTATATCATCTACGTACAGTACAAGAAACACTAGCATGTTTCCATCGCACTTTTTGTATACACAAACCTCACTAGGACACTGTTCAAAACCATACGATTGAATGACCTCATCAAATCGCATGTTCCAAGACCTTGATGCTTGCTTGAGACCATAAATGGCTCTTTTAAGCTTGCACACTAAGTGCTCCTCTCATTCAGCAATGAATCCCTCAGATTGGCGCATATAGATTTCCTTATCAAGACTCCTATTCAAGAATGCAGTCTTGACATCCATCTGCCAAATCTCCATATCCAAATGCGCAGCTATAGCTAAGAGAATCCGGATTGATTTAAGCATGGCTACTGGCGAAAAGGTCTCATCGTAGTCGATGACCTCCTTCTGAGTGTAACCTTTCACAACAAGCCTTGCTTTGAAGGTTTCAACCTTCCCTTTCGATCCTCTCTTATGCTTGTAGACCCACTTACTTCCAATGGGTTTTACCCCATTGGGTAGCTCTACTAGATCCCACACTTGATTAGAATCCATAGATCCCATTTCGGATTCCATTGCGGTTTGCCAGGATTCAGCATCCTTGTCTTGAACTGCCTGCTTATACGTACATGGATCGGTTTCATCCTGGTCAGGGGAGTGGTTCGAAGATGCTCGCACGCAGATGAAACAATCATGTTGACGAACAACCCTCCCACTACGACGAGGCGTGTACTTGGTTTGCGTATCCACAATAGTGTCGATAAGTGGTACACTAGGTGTTTGTACGATTTGTATTGTCGAAATCTCGCCCCTAAGTTCCTCTAGAATGACATCACTCTTAGGCTTGTGGTTTATTGCATAGTCCTCCTCTAAGAACCGGGCATTGGTGCTAACAATGACCTTCTGATCTTTAGGACTGTAGAATAAGCCACCCTTTGTTCCCTTCGGATATCCTACAAACACTCATACTGCATTTAGCCAACTTATCGCCTTCCTTATTCAAAGACGTGTCGGTGAACCCCAAATCCAAACATGTCTTAGACTGGGCTTGCGCCCATTCCACAGTTCTGTGGGTGTTTTTGGAACTGATTTTGAAGGCACCAAGTTTAGAATGTACGCCGCTATTTCCAAGGCGTATCCCCAAAACGAAATAGGCAAATCGGAATAACTCATCATTGACCTAACCATCTCTAATAAAGTACGATTCCTTCGTTTAGCAACACCATTTTGTTGTGGTGTACCAGGCGCAGTGAGCTGGGAAGTAATCCCCTCATGTGCCAAGAAATCCAAAAACACTCCACTAAGATACTCACCACCACGATCAGATCATAGTGACTTGATACTCTGTCCATGACGCTTCTCCGTTTCAGCCTTGAATTCTTTGGACTTATCAAAAGATTCAGACTTACGTCGCATCAAATAGATGTATCCATCTCTCGAATAATCATCTATAAATGTGATGAAGTATTTGAAACCACCCTTAGACTGGATGTTCATTGGACCACATACATTGGTGTGTACTAATTCCAATACATTTTGTGCACGATTTCCTTTGCTTTGTAAAGCCCTTTTAGTTATTTTCCCTTCTAGACAGGATTCGCAGATTGGAAATGACTCAACTTGGTGCGAATCCAGTGGGCCATCGCTCACCAATCTCTGAATCCTTCTAAGGTTAATATGACCCAATCGTAAATGCCACAAATATGTTTGATTTATGCTCGAAGGTTCTTTTCTTTTATTAGGATTAGTCAAAGAAATAAGTGATTTATAATTATGCAAGGGAGCTAGTGCAGCATTAATGATCAAAAGTCCTTCATTATAAGTACTCGTGCAAACATATTCACCATTATTTTAATAACTGCATTATCTTCAAAAGGAACTGAATATCCATCACAACGCAATTTAGAAACTGAAATTAAATTCATTCTAAAATCAGGTACTAATAACATATTATTTAGGACTAGAATCCTCTCATTAACTTTTAAATGCACGACTCCCACTGCAACAGCCTTCAGCCTAGAATAGTCGCCCCAGCTAATAGTAATCTCATCCACACTAAGTACCTTGGTTACTTAGAACCCCTGCGAGTCATAACAAACATGATCAGTGGAGCCCGAATTTACTATCCATGAATTGATAAAACATGCAGCCAAACATGTTTTGACTACTAGTGCATGAGACGTACCTTTCTTAGGGAAGTCACTCTTGAAATTCCCCTTCAGACCACACTTATAACATTTGCCCTTTGTCTTTTTGTTTGCCTCGGACTGAAGAGCCTTGGACTGAGGAGCCTTGCCCTTAGATTTGAAGGTTGCCACTTGCTTATGCTTTTTCTTCTTTCCCCATTTGGGTTTTGAAGAACTAGCACCGGTTTCCGCAAGAATTTGATGATAACATTGTTTGAAGAGACCTTCAGCAGATTGAAGCTCTGTCAGAAGCTTCGACAAAGTGTAAGTCATACGATTCATATTGTAGTTAAGGCGGAAGTGCTCAAAGCTTCTTGGCAAGCTGCCCAAGAGAAGATCGACCTGCGACTTGGCATCGATAGTGGCCAACAGTATGCTCAGTTCGTTCAAATGAGACATCATTTTCAGAACATGATCCCTTAGTGGAGTCCCTTCAGATATTTGGGTTGTCATCAACACCCTCATTGCATTTTGCCTAGCCGCCCGGTTCTGATGACCAAACATCTCGGTGAGATTTTTCATCATCTTCGCGGCTGAGGCCATCGTCTGATGGAGATGTTGCAATACATTTGTTAGTGAAGCCAAAATGTTGTAACACCCCCAAATCCACTCAGGGATATTACACGCCGTAAACCCTTCTCTCAAGGATCTACCAGGCTGGTAACAAGATTAAACATCTCAATGTCGCCTTTAAGGCTAAGGAAAAATGACGAAGTAGACCGATTTGGTCTTTCAATCAATACATACAATTCAATCCCAATACATACCCACGTAGGGGACAAAATACAACACACTCCCGTACAATAGGGAAAAAAATACTGCAGCAGAAATAAAGTACAACTAATCTAATACGACATCGTATGGATCCTCATGTGATTAGTATCGATCATCTCTCATCATCCTTCATGTTGACCCTGTGTTATGCTCCCCAAAACCTCATTGCAATACAGACATCTACCCCCGATTACTTGGGGGTTAGCAAAATTCCACTATTTTGCTAGTGCAAGTACATAATCATACGAAATGTAACAAACAAATAGGAATCACAAATCAGGTACGACAATATATTACAAAAGCCTTCCCGAGAGGTTTTATTAATCAGAAAGCAATCAATGAAGTGTTTGGAAATAAATTCCTCATCTCGGGGATTTTAAAAGTAGAAATCTTGTTGGACCTCAAGTCCTTAGTTTGAAAATAACCATTTCAAGACGAATGGTTCTCGGCCTAGAATCACTTTCCGTAAAACGACTTTTATAAAACCGTTGGGATCCCATCCCAAATCTTATCAAATCACAGTACGCGAGAACAATAACAAGGTCCGTTTTCCAACATCAAAACCCCGTAACTAAAAAATATGAACACATACGACATTCTAGTGCCATCCTAGCCAAGTAGGCCAATGAACAACTTACCTCTTACACATTTAGTCAATGCATGCAATCATGAAATCACCGTTCAAAAACACTCGTTTCCGAAAACGTCATAACCCAAAACACATTTGTAAAATGTACCACAATTAACCGCGGACCCACACCTCTGTGAACCCCTACCGAGACCCCGTCGGATCTAACCCGTAGTGGTTAAAAGCAAGCTCGCGGATCCACGCCTCTGTGGACCCCTACCGAGACCCCGTCGGATCTAAACCGTAGTGAGCATACACACACATGCCACTCATGCAATACTAATATGCTAAGAATGTAAGTTCATTAAGAATACTTACTAGAGATGGCCACTTACCCGACACCATTATCATACTCATCACAATACCTCCATCATGAACAATTGATCACAACACAACGACATAAGTAACATGGAATACACGATTCCACAACATTAAACAAGCAGGGGTATCATTATAGCCCTCAACGTTCAAAATAATCAAATCATAATCAACTCACACGAATCATATTCACGTAAACCAACCATCATAAATCCAACATGTAAACTCTATTTGTAGGACACAAATCGCATAAGAAAATACTTGCCTCAATAACCGTTACCGAACACTCCGAAGGACACGGTTCAATCGGGAAAACCTCGAATACCTACAATCCTCCGGACAAAAACAATGAAGATACGATTACGATGAGAATCAAGGTAAAAAACAATGGAAATCCCACCAAACTATCGAAAGGAAACTCATTGGGACATTTAATCGAACACTCAACGTTCGATAACTCCCAAGAACACTCGAATCACCAATCGAGTTAAACAAACTCGAAATATGGATATACAACCCATAGAATACGATTATTAATGTTCAAAAACATCAACAGATTCATCAAAATCAGACGAACAACGAAGATCAAGAAGGAATCCCGAAAGTCAACTCTAGGAGATTTCAAGAATTTACCTTGATTCGACGAAGAACAAGGATTAGGTGATGATATAATCGACAAGAGTCTTCCAAAACGCCTAGAAATTGAGTGAAATCGACCAAAAACTCCACTCCTCGATTTCTCCCGTCGCCAACCGCCACCAGGATGAAGAAATGGGGTAAAATGAGGTCTCGCCCGACACCAGGCCTATATATGGCTGACAGAGTTACGTCCGTAACCGTCACCCTTACGGCCGTAACCGGCCTTCGTCCGGATGCCGCCCAGCGCCCTTACGGCCGTAGACGATCACACCTTACGGTTGTAACTGGTCTTCGTCCGAAAGCTGCCTGGCACCTGTACGGACGTAGCCGATCACGCCTTACGTCCGTAATCGGCCTTCGTCCAGTCCGTGCCTGCCGATCACTTATGGTCGTAGCCGATCACTTACAGTCGTAACTCGGCCAGGCGAGTCTCTGCCCCAAAACGTGCGGCCGTGACTCGGTTGTGGCCAATTCCGACAGCCCGGTTAGGCGTTCGACAACGTCTCGATCACACTAACGCACTATTTATGATTCAAAACAATAACAGGCAAAATTACGAAACATAACGTACCGATCATAATAGAAAAATGAATCCCACGTGATTATAACGACACGAAATAACCGACACCAACCGATAAATAGTTCAAGGCAACCGAAATAAAGTCTCGGGTATTACAACAAACATAAAAATCAATCGTTGGGAAAGATAATATCGATACTCGGCAATCGAGGAATATCCAAAAAAATCCAAATTAACCTGAACGAAAATCCCGGGTATTACAAATGTAACAGCGAGCCATCTCATCCGACTTTTTCCATTTTCGGAATTCAGCCAACTCTTCAGGAGTGGCATCCGGTTTTGGTTCTAGAGGGCTTTCCTCAGTTAAAACAAATTTATGCCCCTCGGTAGTCAGGATAATGTCAAGATTTCTTTTCCAGTCGGCAAAGTTAGTGCCATCAAGTTTATTTTCTTTGAGAATAACTGCTAGTGGATTAAAAGACATCTGAGAATAAAACTAAAACACCATTCATCACATAATTCGACGCAAAATATATTGAAAAACCTTAAAACACAATTTATATGTGTTGTGTCGAGAATTATACTCTCCGACCGGCGATCGCCTCGGAGATCGGGCGACCTAGCCATTGCCGAGCAGCCAAGGCAGAACTGCCGACCAGCGGCTAGGCGACCTAGCCTTAGCCCGGCACTCAAGATAGATCGGCCGACCAAAGGTCCCAGGACAAGTCCCGGTGCCGAGCGATCGACATCTAAGACGATCGTCTCTCGGTACTTGGCGATCGACTCCTGGCGACCGACTAGCAGATGATCATCTCTCGCACTTTCCGACCGACCCTTGGTAACCGACCGATGCCGACCCTCAGTGACTGGCCGATGCAGACCTCTGGTGACCGGCTAAAGACGACCGACTCATGCCGCTCGAAGCCTATAGTCATCCAGTCGGCAAGGCTGAGCCTCAGGACAGACCCCACATGCAGTGCCGAGACAAGATCCGCATATCACGGATCGTTGACCACAAACACAAGATCTTCCCACCACCGGCTGTGCCCGCCGAAAGGTGTCGGTAGGACCGCATGTGATAGTGACTCGACGCGTGCCGGCTCCTCATCGACCGCACACTGGCCGCCAAGCACGCTTGGACTTTAGGCAGATCGCCCATGTGACTTAAGGACGATCGCCCTATTATTATATTAGCCTAAGGCGATCGCCCGCGAAGACAAGGCTCCTCACTTCTATAAATAGAGGGCACTGCACTTGGAAAAAGGCTTGAACTTCAACACCCACGGATTTCATACGCAACTTGGCTTTCTCCTACTCTTGGCAATGCCTATCTCTGGTTCTTTCTTCTCTCGGCCTCTCTCATACGTAAGACGATCGGCAGGGACGAAGAACACCAAGCTTCGTTCAAGAGCCGGATTAACAGAGTCTTTTACACTCATTGTACTTAGATTCTCACATTAATACTTGTATCCACGAATATTTGTATTAATAACATCTCGCGAGAGCATTCAAGCCCGGGCCTAAAAACCGGCAAATCTTGTGTTATTCACACCCTCTCTAAGTGCTCCCGCAACCTTGTTTGTTGTCCGTCCATTCCAGCAGATTTAATCTTCGGATAAATATTTCGGCAACAACAATTGGCGCTAGAAGGAGGGCATCTAACCTCAATTTTATTCCTACTGCCTCGAAGAACACTCACCGTTTCTCCTGGCATATACTGCAGAAACACTCACTGTTCTTCGAGAAAGCTTTCGTAAAATGTCTTCCGTCTGCCAAGAAAGCCGCCGGCAGCCCGCGACGCCTCTTCCGTCTCGCCCGAGCCGTAGCCGATGGCGGAAGGTAGCCGCCATGTCCGAGACGCTCGATCTCGCCTCGGACGGTGGCCCAAGTCTCTCGCTCGATCTGCTCCAACCGCGGAATGATCGACGAGGCCATGGCCGCCTCTACAGAGCGACGAGTGCTCTCGACGCGCCTCCCGCTATCACCCTCGGCCATCCGCCTAAGACCAAGCGGAAGTTCAAGGCGCATCGCTGCGATCGCCAGGAGGCTCTCATCCGCAAGGAGAGGCGCCGCCACCTGGCACCTCTCTTCGATCGCTGGCGGCAACACTGCCTTGGCGACCGGGGCAGTCCGGCCCCAGCTACGAGACGACGGAGTTTGAGTCCGTCACCAGGAGCTCGGCCTATCCGACTCCCAGAAGGCAGCCCAGCTGTCTGGCTCCCCCTCGCCAAATAGCCGAGGTCGGCAGCAGCGGAGTCAGGAGATCGGTACACGATCACCTCGGCTCCCACTCCCAAAGCCGATCCGCGAGCGACCGAGCCACGGCGATGGCCGCGATGCAACGCCAGCTCGACGACATGAAGGCGCTCCTGGAATCTGAGGCAGGCGCCAAGAATACGATCACCGAGCTGAGCGAGCCGCTCGCGGTCCACATCGAGCTCGCCCCCGTGCAACACAAGATCGCTCCTCCGCAAACACCTTTGTACGAAGGGAGATCAGACCCCGAAACACACCTGAGCAAGTTCAACATCTATATGACCGGGTGTGGGGCATCTGACGAGACCAGGTGCCGAATGTTCCCTCTGACGCTGGACGACCTCGCCCACAGGTGGTACGCCTCATTGCCGCCTCGGTCTATCGGCTCCTTTAACCAACGTCTTCACAGCGTACTTCGCCGCCAAGGTCACTCGACCGGAAGGTCCCCTTCGCATGATGCAAATCAGGCAGGGAGAAAAAGAGTCCGACTCGGACTACATCGTCCGAGTAGACGAGATCATCCTCAACGGCGAACCCGTAAGCGATGAGATCGCCCTATACTCGGTCTTGGGAGGATTCCATGGACTTTCGCCTATGTTCAGGCATCTTACGAAGGACCAACCCTCAACCTACGCGATCTTCCGAGCTAAGGCCGCAGACTTTCTGGCCAGGCAAAGGTTTCTTCTCAGCCTATGAGCAGCGCGATCGGCGCCCGAACGACCATCGGCAGTCAACGCGATCGGCGCCCGATCGCCGGTATCAACCTATGAATAACGCGATCGGCAGCCGAGCGACGATCGCCAGTCTTCCAGCCCGATCGCCATTATCAAGCAACATCACCAAACCCGAAGGACTCGTTCGCCATCGATAGTTCACCATCTAACATGATGGACTAAGGAACGAGATCGCCTCCACCGCACATCATAAAGCCATGGTCCTGGTAGTCGATGGAACCGGCTGCTTCGGCCATGCAAGGTCCCTTTGGGCCAAGATCGCCCGCCCTTCGTTTAAATACGAGGCCAGCGTAGTCTGAGGGCCCTACAAAACTAATCAGTGGACACGATCGCCCGCCCTCAAAGGATCATCATCTAACATGGTGAACCCGGACAATGTGAGGCGCCACTACCCCCGTCTCAATTTACACCGTCGAGGTTCGCCATCCTCATGGCGGGCCGAGGTGGTAGCAGAGCTAACAAGCCACGGACGTGGAGTTGAAACATCCGACGCTGCCCCGCGCAAGGACTCCTCTAGACCGAGACCGCACGCCCTTCGTTTAAATATGAGGCGAGACGCAGCCTAACAGAGGACCCTCACAATAAAATGAGTCACGAGACACTTAATTTCTTCGCGCACAAGACACGGTCATGGAGTCGGTCCATCGAACTCCGTGACTGTGCACGATTCCTCAAACGACGAAAACCATCAAGTTTCTGAGGGGGATCGGCCAATGTTGTTTTTTGCAGGTACAAGACCGAAAGATAGCTAGCCAATCGACCAGATCGCCTAAAGTCCGAATCCAAAGTCCGCTCAACGGGTTGCCCGTCTTCATCTTACACGATCGCCAGCAAGAACCACCTCGCCCCATGTCTTCAACATCGGAGCAAGCTGGGGGGCAATTGTTGTGTCGAGAATTATACTCTCCGACCGGCGATCGCCTCGGAGATCGGGTGACCTAGCCATTGCCGAGCAGCCAAGGCAGAACTACCGACCAGCGGCTAGGCGACCTAGCCTTAGCCCGGCAGTCAAGATAGATTGGCCGACCAAAGGTCCCAGGACAAGTCTCGGTGCCGAGCGATCGACATCTAAGACGATCGTCTCTCGGTACTTGGCGATCGACTCCTGGCGACCGACTAGCAGACGATCATCTCTCGCACTTGCCAACCGACCCTTGGTAACCGACCGATGCCGACCCTCAGTGACTGGCCGATGTAGACCTCTGGTGACCGGCTAAAGACGACCGCCTCATGCCGCTCGAAGCCGATAGTCATCCAGTCGGCAAAGGCCGAGCCTCAGGATAGACCCCACGTGCAGTGCCGAGAGAAGATCCGCATATCACGAATCGTTGACCACAGCCTGTCAAAGATCTTCCCACCCGGTAGACGGGCCCGCGAAAAGGTGTCGGTAGGACCGCATGTGACATGACTCAACGCGTCTTGGCTCCTCATTGGACGCATACACTGGCCGTTGCCTTGGACTTTAGCATCGCCCATGTGACTTAAGGACGATCGCCCTATTATTATATTAGCCGGAAGGCGATCGCCCGCCAGAAGACAAGGCTCCTCAGCCCCTATAAATAGAGGGCAGCCTGCACTTGGAAAAAGGCTTCAGAACTTCAACACCCACGGGATTTCATACGCAACTTGGCTTTCTCCTACTCTTGGCAACAGCTATCTCTCGGTTCTTTCTTCTCTCGGCCTCTCTCATACAGAAGACGATCGGCAGGGAAGAAGAACACCAAGCTTCGCTCAAGAGCTGGATTAACAGAGTCTTTTTACACTCATTGTACTTAGATTCTCACATTAATACTTGTATCCACGAATATTTGTATTAATAACATCTCGCGAGAGCATTCAAGCCCGGGCCAAACAAACCCGGCAAATCTTGTGTTATTCACACCCTCTCGGAAGTTCTCCCGCAACCTTGTTTGTTGTCCGTCCATTCCAGCAGTATTTAATCTTCGGATAAATATTTCGGGCAACAACAATATGCAGTCAACCAACACCTCAAAAAACCGCACATACAAGCCACGTTAGTGTGGACGTTTACATATACATTTTTTAAGTAGATTTTAACGTCTTTAATTTTACTATCCAGTCAAGATGCGTTTTGACAAGTAAAATTAATAGTTGGTTCCTCTTGGCCATGTATTAAATTAACATAGACTCCGATGGGGAGCTTATTAATTAATACAACTAAGTGAACACCATAATTTAACAAACCTTAGTCAGCACATCGTAAAAAATAATATTCACCTTTTTGTTATCTAATTGAAGTTTAAAACTAGTGAGCCAATAATCAGCACATCCGATGTGGAGGAAGACTCTAATGTCAACGCGCATGCTAATTATTTCACGATTTAAACCAATTATAGAGGCCAACTTGATTTTGAAAAATCAATTATTAAAATAACTTAGTTATTTTGAAAAATTAAGGTTTTTAATTTTCTCGTCCTAACATGCAAGAAACATATCACGCATACATCCATACATGTTATTCATCAAAACAGTAAAAACCAACATAATAAAAAAATTGGATAATAAAATCCAATTATCATTGCTTTTATTCCTCGTTTTGAGTAACGAGAAAATCCTTGGCTCTTTTGCTCCCACTGCTTCAAGCATCTCGTCACCTCCTCCCGGTTGGGGCACAAAAATTGCCAAATTTAGAAACTTTCTTCCATGCAAAATTAGTTGCACAAGAAATTTCCAAATTAAAATTATTGTGCTCCAACGGACGCAACGAACGGCGGATAAACGAATAGGACCTTACACCGAACGAACCTGCCCGGACAGAACCCAACCCGCTGCCCGACCCGACCCGCGGCCCGACAGCCTGCCCCTGGCCGACGCGCGGCAGGCCAGACTCTCGACCGAGGCTGCCTGTTCTGGCTGAGTCCTGATTGGCAGCAGCCTGGTCTTAGTCGGTTCGTCCGATCAGGACTCCTTTTCGCGCTAGACTTCTTTTCCTTCGGTACTTTGTATATTCCAATTCGATTATAATTTTACACCAAAAAAAGTACATCGAATTTACAACAAAAAATACAAGGAAAAATAAATCCTATTCTACCCGTGGATTTTCTCACGGGAAAAACTTTATACATGCCTCAAAACCGGGCCAAATTACCAAAACGCGTAAATAAATAAATAAAATTATATAGGCATGATAATTGGACCATATTCACCTGCAAGACAATTTCTAGCAAAATATTCCAAACATCATACCATATGAGTATTTAAATTGCTAGCAAATTAATCACAAATTAATTAAATTGAACAGAGCCTAAAGACCGGCTCCAATACCAATTGTTGGAGTATAAAATGCAACGGTAGCGAGATGGAATAATATATTTTATAAACTAACCAACATAAATAGCGGATCTATTTAGGCTTGTCAATTAATTAATTAAACAGATTAATTAACAATTTAAATATATGTATTTACGCAGTAGAAATTGGTAATACATACCTTTGAAGCAAAGTGGTGGAAAAATTCTTTCTAGGTCGATTGAACTCCCCTTCGTACTCCTCCTTGATCTTCTTGTATTTCTATTTCAAGATCTTCTAGAGTATATCCCGCCTAAGATCCAGATATCGTGTGGGCAATAATTTACCGAATCAAACTTGGACTTGCAGTATGGGATAGGCCGAAAATTCTTCAAGAAATACCTCACAAATTTCTCTCTCTATTTTTCTTGAATATTTATGTATTTAGAAAAATATTGTGTTAGTTAAATTGTGGAATCCAAGACACAAGTCAAGATCCACAATTAAACACAAAATAAGAGGGAAAAATCGAAAATTTCTTATTCCAAGAAGTGAGTAAAATCAGCCACCATGTATGCTCCTTTTATAGGTGGTTTGGGCTACTCTAGGGACCTTAAGGAGGATAAGGTAAGGACTCCCAATAGAGATCATCTTTCCAACATTAGGACTCTTCCTAATATAATGGCTCTATTAATATCAGCTTAGTCCACTAAAAGGTTGATATTGCACTTCCTACCAAAATCTCAAATTACGAAATTGGGCTCCTTTTTGAATTAATTATTTCCCGTGTTTAAGATATTTCATGTCCATTAATTAATTTAAGCTACTGATAGCTTTTAATTAATTAATGTATTATACATGAGTATACCACACGACTTTTATTAATATATCGAAAAATTAATTCTACCTGCAGGGTTTAATATAATAATCCTTTCGAGTGCCTCAAGGGACATGATCAACCCGAGTGGTCGGGACACGATTTCTAGCTATAATATTAATTATTATATAAATAATAATATTGCCCAAAATATCGAGCATATTGAGTCAATCATTGTGGCTCTCACCCATGATAAATCAAATCAATAAATATTAAATATATATAATTAAATATTAATCACTAGAATTAATAAATAATAATTGTCCGAGATGTGCGTTCTACAGAAGAATCTATCTCACCTCGATCCTGTTCAACGTATACCGAATATGCTAATATACGCTAATGGTCAAGACCAACCAATCTCAAGCATGTATTACATCATAACGGTCTAATGTTATATAGGTTGTGAACTAATTATTACTATATAAGGAACCGATAATGTAATCTTCTGTGTGACTCGACACACCACATTTTCTATAATATAAAGTAATTTAGACAACATTTGCATAACCATAGCGTGAATAAATATGCAAAACATGTGACAAATGAATTAAATATTCTCATAGATAAAGACCGGGAAATTAGGCAATACAAGCATAAAATATGCTTTGATGTATACAACCCTAACAATATTTACTCTGAATGGTGGAGCAATTTCTTGGATGAGTTCCAAGCAAACTGCGGTTGCACATTCCACCTGCCAGGCCGAGTACCAGGCAGCCTCGGAGGCGTCAAGGGAAGCATGTTGGATCAAGAAGTATCTTGAAGAACTTCAAGATGTTCGAAACGCAAAGCTGCCGGTGCCGTTTTACTGCGACAATGAAGGAGTTGTTGCACATGCTAAAGAACTTAGGTCTCATCATAAGACCAAGCATATTCAGGGAAAGTATCACATCGTCAGAGAGATGGTGAAGAATAGATATATTGAACTGCAGAGGGTAGACTCAGCAAATAACCTTGCTGACCTGCTTACCAAGCCACTATCGCAGATTGTCTTGGAGAGACATCTGGATAACATGGGTATTAGATATCAAAATATGTGGCATTGAGTGCAAGTGGTAGATTGTTAGCATATGCCCTCGAATGCCACTCTAAGGATAAGAGAGTTAGGGCATCTATACGTGATTATGTATTCAATAATAAAAGACAGTGATTATTTGTATATCATTGGCGTTCTTGATTTGGTAAATAAATAGAAATGATGTCCGTGCTTTTGAGTACAAGCATTCCACTCTTTATGAGATAAGGAGTGTTGCACTGGAAGTGTTTAGAACTCAATAGCTTAACTTATCCACAAGTCGATAAAACTTAATTGGGCATTTAGTTATTTGATGAAAACTTGTATATCGTATGCTTGGACATGTACATGTCTTCACTCAGGAGTAGTGGGAGCATTCGGTATGGGTATGTTAATTAGATTAATATATTCAGATACGACTCACCTCGATTCTGTCACATGAATTTCACTCTAAGATAGTCAATGACTGAATCGTAAGGTTATGATAGGTATGCATGAAGCTTTGACTTGAGGGTCCAGTAGAAGATGTGTTTGTTTCATTAAGTTAGTCATTAGAGTAGTTCGATCCATTCACCTGTTGATAGGGATCAACGTCGAAGTACAACTTAATGGGTAAGTAGCAGTCTTTACTGAATGCTAATAAAGGATTCTTTCTCATGTAACTGAACAGGATAATGTCCTATGCGATTAGTGGCAAATGAGATCAAAAGTCTTTGGCCAAAGCAATTGAACTAGTTGTATATGATACACGAGAGTTCTGTGATCTTGATTTGCACTAACATATGCATAGAGTCAAGTATAGACAGGGTTTCACTTAACCGTGACCCTAAAGCTTGATCGGGACATATGGTTGAAGGGTTTATATGTAATACCCATAATTTCGATTTCCGGTAATTTCTTTTTTTCGGCGGAACTCCGTTTTGACGACTCGCTCATGACCGTTTCGTCATTCTGGGAATGATTAATTCTACAATTTTTGACATCCGAGTTCGTTTCGGTGTCATTTTGTTGAGTTTCGTGCTTTTTAGCGGTTTTTCCGCACTTGAGTTCGATTCTTGCGAATCTCGTCCGAAACTGTTGTTTCGACTTTCTCGTAAGTTCATTTAATGTTATTAATCATGTTTCAAGCTTCGGCTTGGTGTTTCGATCATGTATCGTGTATTTCGGACGTTTTGGGCCATTTTCGTAATTTCCCAAAGTTTAGGGTAATTATTTTCCGTTGTCGAATTTCGAGCCTTCGGGTGGTCGGAATCGTGTGTTCTCTTAGTGCTCAAATTCGTCTTTGCGAGTACTTCGTAACCGTATCTTCTATTCGTATTCAGGTTCGGGTTTCGAGTTCATTCGGGCCGTCGGAGTTGGCCTCGGCCGAGTCACGGCCGGGAAGTCTGGGCCCAGGCCGGCACTTGCTGAGTTACGTACGGTAGCGCTCGGCAGTTACGTACGTAATACCGGTTACGTGCGTAACCCTTGGCCGGTTATGTACGTAAGGATGCCGGCATTTTTGGGCAGCGTCTCAGCCATGACCGGTTACGTACGTAAGCCCTTGGCCGGTTACGTACGTAACTCGGCAGGCAGACAGCCTATATAAGGCCCTGCAGACGGGTTTTTGGCCATTTTTCTCCTTCTTCTCCTTCTCTTCCACGGCTCAGGGTGTGCTTATATGGAGCCATGTTGTTTAACAACAAATCCATGAAGTTGTTGAGGTTATATCATCAATCAATCATCCGTTATCATCCTTTGATCCAGCGAATCAAGGTAATCTTCCTTAGAACCCTAATTTCGTGAATTTGGGGGGTTTTTGCATTTTTGTCCGATTCGTTCCGTTTTGTTGATTAATTCATTATGGGTATGATTAATCTTGGTAGTATTCTTGTGTTTAACATCATTCAATCCATTGTTCTTCGTCGAATCGAAGTATATTTCTTGATTTCCTTCAAATCGACTTTTTGGGGAATTTGTTCTCGATCTCGTTTTTCATCCGTTTTTCTTGGATAAATTGTGGTTAAATGATGTTGTTAAACATATTCTATGTATTGTATATCCATATTTCGACTTGGAATTCCGTTTTCGTGTTTTGTCGCGATGAATCGTGTTCTTGACCGTTTTGGGGAAAACACTTGAACTTTGGTCATTCGCTCTTTGAATTCAACGGCTTTGAGTCGTGTTATGGAATTCATTTCATTGTTGTTCTTGTCCTTCGTAGTTTATGACCGCGAGTTGGCGTTCGGTGGAGTCGGCGGGTTCGTAGTCGGTTCGTGCCAACCTACTTCGGTCAATTCTCCGCGTTGTTCTTATTCGAGGCAAGTACCTTGTCCATACTATTCTTGTATTGTGGATGTGATAATTGGTGATTGTCTTGGTGTGTTTGTTTATTTGTTTGAAATGAGTTTTCAAAAGAATCGGCTAGCCTCGTTAAACGCCCTCTTTCAAAACCGTGTGTGTTTTGTGATTAGTGTGTTTCGTGAACGAGTATGTGAATCTTACAGATATGTTTGGTGTTGATGTTGTGCTTGATAATGTGTGTGTACATATATTATCTCCTTTCGATGCATTATGCTTTGACGTGTTGTTTTGTTAGGTGTTTGATGCCTCTTGTTGAGTTGTTTTGGATTTCCTTGGTGTGATATATTATTTGTGCTTGATTGTTTCGCTAGCCAGCTCGGGAGGGTCCTTAAAGACCTCGGTGGGATTCATGGTGGCGTCCTGGTCCTAGGCGATGCATGTGCTTGATTGTTTCGCTAGCCAGCTCGGAAGGGTCCTTAGAAGCCTCGGGTGGGATTCATGGTGGCGTCCTGGTCCTAGGTGATGCCTGTGCTTGATTGTTTCGCTAGCTAGCTCGGGAGGGTCCTTAGAGGCCTCGGGTGGGATTCTTGGTGGCGTCCTGGTCCTAGGCGATGCCTGTGCGTGTATGTTTAGTGAATGTATTTTGCTCACCCTGGGACGGTCCGACGGGGCCTCGGGGGAATCTATGACTTTACTCTGGGTTCACGAGTAAAAACTTCACATCTTGGTGTGTATGTTTAGTGAATGTATTTTGCTCACCCTGGGACGGTCCGACGGGGCCTCGGGGGAATCTATGACTTCACTCTGGGTTCACGAGTAAAAACTTCACGAGTGCGTGTGTATGTTTTGTGAATGTGTTTGCTCACCTCGGGAGGGTTCGAAGGGGCCACGGAGGGAGTCCAATGGTTTCACCCTGGATTCACGAGTGAAACTTCACGGGTGCGTGTGTATTTTATGTCCGTCGAGGACGCATGACGTGGATTTTAACCTTGTGTATTGTTGTTGATTTCACTTGTGAAAAAAATAAAACCTTTGGGCTGTGACCCCTGTTGATTTTGGAAAGATAAGGATTTTATAATCCTAAATTGTTTTCTATTAAAACTCTCGATGGCATTTTAAACCGTTTTATATATTGTTTTCCCTTGATTTGTGATCTTTCGGTTTTGAAATGTTTTACCCAAACTCATGCCTCGGGAAGTACTTTTCGTTACGTTTGAATCTTTGAGGATTTCCTGATTATTGTTATTCGTGGAATGTGAATTGTATGGCTCACATTTTTGCACTTGTACTTGCACTAGCAAAACAGTGGAGTTTTGCTAACCCCCGAGTATTCCGGGGGTGGATGTCTATTTTTGCATTTAGGTTTTGGAGCAGAGCACAGTGTCGGCACGAAGGATGATGAAAGATGAACGATACTAATCACACGAGGATCTGTTGATGTCGTATTGGTCTAGTTGTATTTTCTTTTCGCTGCAATATATTTTTCCCGTTAACGGGTGTGGTTGTATTCTGACCCCTGCGTGGGCATGAGTTGTATTTGAGTTGTATGTATTTATTGAAAGACCAAATCGGTCTACTGAGTCATTTTAGCCTTAAAGGCGATGTTTAGATGTTTGATTTTAGTTATCATCCTGGTAGATCCTCGAGGAGAGGGTCTACGGCGTGTAATATCCCTGAGTGGATTGGGGGTGTTACATAAATGGTATCAGAGCTTAGGTTGTGGAAACCTAGGCTATCGGGTCAGTGGTGTCTGTTGAGTTTTGTATCGTCGGATTTTGTTTGACTGAGTCGTGTCGCGACGCGTCGTCTGAGTTTGTTGGTCGTGATTAGTATCGTGGGGCGATCATCATCTTCGTGCGACCTGTGGCTGTAAGTCTCCCTTCTTTGTGTTGTGCCTCGTGTGACACGAGCTATTTTTTTATGATTATTTGTTCAGTGACGGAATCCTCTTATGGATTTTGATTTCTTGATATGTGGTAATTTGACCCTCATATTTCGTTCATGTGTGGAGTAGTGTTGCTGGATTGTGCATGTTTGACTTTACTTCTTTTATCCGTTGCGTTAGTTCTTTTGTAATGGCTTTCGGTATTTTACCGACTGAGTTTTATTTCGAAAATCGATTCCATTAACCGAGTTTTTGATATTATGGCCTTGATCGTTTTGGCGAAATTCTTATGACGGTATTTAACATGTTGTAAATGGCTTTTGTAAGTTTTTGAAATATTACCATCATCGGCCTTTTCGACGTTGTAAATAGTTTTTAGCCTGGTGAGTTCCGGCGCGGGACCCACGGCGCTATAATGTTTCGTGTAATTACCTGAAATTTTTGGGCATTCTAGCCCATTGAATTATCTTTGAAAACCTTTAGTATCTTAGAAAATAAATTTCGAGACGTACTTTTAAAATGAATTATTTTCTCGTGGTACATCCAAGGTGCCACAATATGTTTCCAAATTCTACTACCTCGAGGACCAAAATGTTTTGAGATATTTTCAATGTTTTAGAAATACTTTTATGTAGACCTGAGGGTCGAATATTCTGAAAGTTTTTACTAAGAGAAAGTGTTCTCATTTTTATCTAATGTGAAATGGTTCTCCAAAGTCTCGATAACGATGTCTCACGTTTGTACTTTTTTTTTTGAAAGGTGATACTCAAGATCAACCGGTGTTCTTCTAAATTATTTTCATAATGAGGTTTTCGTTTTTAAAACCTATCGATTCCCGTTTGAGGGTTGGGTATGTATGTATGATGTCGCATTGTCCTTATGATGTTTGCTCCCGAGTATGATCGAATTGGCGGTGTGAGCGTTGAGTTGTTTTCCACACATTTGTTGTGTTAGCCCTCTGTGAGAGGTGGGATGTTAGTATTGAATATTGTCGCCTCGTAGTGATTTCTGCGTTGTCGAGCATGTGCGAGCTGTTAGAGCTTGGTTTGGTATGACCGTGTGCATCGGTGATGGTTCCGTTATGTGTCGGTTGTTTAGTGTCTTGTTACCTTGCTCCCGCTTTTGTGAATTTTGTGGATGAGGTCGGAGGTAATACCCGTACTAATTTGACTTCTGTATTTTCTCTTCCTCCAGTCTATCGATTCGCTCGTGTTCATTGATACTTTCTGAACTTTTTCTGTACTTTGGTTTCATCGTTCGAACGAGCTGTAATCTTGTTTTGGGTTGATCTGGTTATCGCTGTGACTTTTCCGAATTCGGTTCGATTCTTGTGAACCTTGTTCGGAAGTAACATCTTTTGGTTCTACTAGTTCTTTTATTCGAAGTGGATCGGATTTTCAACTTCTGTATTTTCGACTCTATCGACTCGTTTATGCTCGTTAACATTTTCTGAACTTTCCCTACCCTTTGCTTTTGTTGATCGAACAAGGGTGGTATTGTTTCAGAATAACTCGTTTGACGTTGTGATTTTTCAATTGCTATTCCCTTTCTGTAGATCTCATGTGAATGCACATCTTGTTGCTTTCACCGGATCATATATTGTCTCGAGTCGAGATGTGAACCTTGGAGTTGTTGTTGGAACCTTATTGTTCTTCGTGATTCGATCATGATTGTTCGATTTTTGTTGTCTCGATCGTTGTGGTTCGATCGTTTGATTGTTCGGCTTTTGTTGATCTCGTTTCGTGATTGTTGGACGTTCAGACTCCTTTGTAATTCCCTTAAGTTCGGGAAATTTGTCTCGTTTTCGATCTTCCAACCCTTGGGCGGTGGAATTCCGTATTTGTTCAGCGATTGGCTCGCGTTTTGATTGATGTACCGTTGGGGTAGTCAATTATATTGATTTTCGTTCGTTGTGTTTTGTGATTGTTCGGATAATTGACTCGATTGTATTATCTGTTTGATGACGCTTGTCACTTGTTGGTTTTATTATGTTTCTACCAGTGGCGTTGTGTTGGTCGTCGTGGAGCGTGTTTTCACGCCGTATGTCTCCTTGCGTTTCTTGCAGCGTTTCGCCGTCGGGCGCGAGTTTTCGGTTTTTGCGTATCTCGTTGAGTTTTTCTGGTAGGGGATATTGCTTCTCCCTACTTGTTTTAAGTTTCGGGACGAAACTTCTTTTAAGGAGTGTAGAATGTAATACCCGTAATTTCGATTTCCGGTAATTTCTTTTTTTTGGCAGAAGTCCGTTTTGACGACTCGCTCATGACCGTTTCGTCATTCTGGGAATGATTAATTCTACAATTTTTGACATCCGAGTTCGTTTCGGTGTCGTTTTGTTGAGTTCCGTGCTTTTTAGCGGTTTTTCCGCACTTGAGTTCGATTCTTGCGAATCTCGTCCGAAACTGTTGTTTCGACTTTCTCGTAAGTTCATTTAATGTTATTAATCATGTTGCAAGCTTCGGATTGGTGTTTCGATCATGTATCGTGTATTTCGGACGTTTTGTGCCATTTTCGTAATTTCCCAAAGTTTGGGGTAATTACTTTCCGTTGTCGAATTTCGAGCCTTCGGGTGGTCGGAATCGTGTGTTCTCTTAGTGTTCGAATTCGTCTTTGCGAGTACTTCGTAACCGTATCTTCGATTCGTATTCAGGTTCGGGTTTCGGGGTCGTTCGGGCCGTCGGAGTTGGCCCCAGCCGAGTCATGGCCGGGCAGTCTGGGCCCAGGCCGGCACTAGCCGAGTTACGTACGGTAGTGCTCGGCAGTTACGTACGTAATGCCGGTTACGTACGTAACCCTTGGCCGGTTACGTACGTAAGGATGCTGGCATTTTTGAGCAGCGTCTCAGCCATGACCGGTTACGTACGTAAGCCCTTGGCCGGTTACGTACGTAACTCGGCCGGCAGACAGCCTATATAAGGCCCTGCAGACGGGTTTTTGGCCATTTTTCTCCTTCTTCTCCTTCTATTCCGCGGCTGAGGGTGTGCTTATCATGGATCCATGTTGTTTAACAACAAATCCATGAAGTTGTTGAGGTTATATCATCAATCAATCATCCGTTATCATCCTTTGATCCAGCAAATCAAGGTAATCTTCCTTAGAACCCTAATTTCGTGAATTTGGGGGTTTTTGCATTTTTGTCCGATTCGTTCCGTATTGTTGATTAATTCATGATGGGTATGATTAATCTTGGTAGTATTCTTGTGTTTGACATCATTTAATCCATTGTTCTTCGTCGAATCGAAGTATATTTCTTGATTTCCTTCAAATCGACTTTTTGGGGGTTTGTTCTCGATCTCGTTTTCCATCCATTTTTGTTGGATAAATTGTGGTTAAATGATGTTGTTAAACATATTCTATGGATTGTATATTCATATTTCAACTTGGAATTCCGTTTTCGTGTTTTGTCGCGACGAATCGTGTTCTTGACCGTTTTGGGGAAAACACTTGAACTTTGGTCATTTGTTCTTTGAATTCAACGGCTTTGAGTCGTGTTATGGAATTCATTTCATTGTTGTTCTTGTCCTTCGTAGTTTATGACCGCGAGTTGGCGTTCGGTGGAGTCGGTGGGATCGTAGTCGGTTCGTGCCAACCTACTTCGGTCGATTCTCCGTGTTGTTCTTATTCGAGGCAAGTACCTTGTCCATACTATTCTTGTTTTGTGGATGTGATAATTGGTGATCGTCTTGGTGTATTTGTTTATTTGTTTGAAATGAGTTTTCAAAAGAATCGGCTAGCCTCGTTAAAGGCCCTCTTTCAAAACCGTGTGTGTTTTGTGATTAGTGTGTTTCGTGAACGAGTATCTGAATCTTATGGATATGTTTGGTGTTGATGTTGCGCTTGATAATGTGTGTGTACATATATTATCTCCTTTCGATGCATTATGGTTTGACGTGTTGTTTTGTTAGGTGTTTGATGCCTCTTGTTGAGTTGTTTTGGATATCCTTGGTGTGATATATTATTTGTGCTTGATTGCTTCGCTAGCCAGCTCGGGAGGGTCCTTAGAGGCCTCGGGTGGGATTCATGGTGGCGTCCTGGTCCTAGGCGATGCCGGTGCTTGATTGTTTCGCTAGCCATCTCGGGAGGGTCCTTAGAGGCCTCGGGTGGGATTCATGGTGGCGTCCTGGTCCTAGGCGATGCCTGTGCTTGATTGTTTCGCTAGCCAGCTCGGGAGGGTCCTTAGAGGCCTCGGGTGGGATTCATGGTGGCGTCCTGGTCCTAGGCGATGCCTGTGCGTGTATGTTTAGTGAATGTATTTTGCTCACCCTGGGACGATCCGAACGGGCCTCGGGGGAATCTATGACTTTACTATGGGTTCACGAGTAAAAACTTTACATCTTGGTGTGTATGTTTAGTGAATGTATTTTGCTCACCCTGGGACGGTCCGACGGGGCCTCGGGGGAATCTATGACTTCACTCTGGGTTCACGAGTAAAAACTTCACGAGTGCGTGTGTATGTTTTGTGAATGTGTTTGCTCACCTCGGGAGGGTTCGACGGGGCCACGGAGGGAGTCCAATGGTTTCACCCTGGATTCACGAGTGAAACTTTATGGGTGCGTGTGTATTTTATGTCCATCGAGGACGCGTGACGTGGATTTTAACCTTGTGTATTTTTGTTGATTTCACTTGTGAAAAAAATAAAACCTTTGGGCTGTGACCCCTGTTGATTTTGGAAAGATAAGGATTTGATAATCCTAAATTGTTTTCTATTAAAACTCTCGATGGCATTTTAAACTGTTTTATAGATTGTTTTCCCTTGATTTGTGATCTTTTGGTTTTGAAATGTTTTACCCAAACTCATGCCTCGGGAAGTACTTTTCGTTACGTTTGAATCTTTGAGGATTTCCTGATTATTGTTATTCGTGGAATGTGAATTGTATGGCTCGTATTTTTGCACTTGTACTTGCACTAGCAAAACAGTGGAGTTTTGCTAACCCCCGAGTATTCGGGGGGTGAATGTCTATTTTTGCATTCAGGTTTTGGAGCAGAGCACAGTGTCGGCACGAAGGATGATGAAAGATGAACGATACTAATCACACGAGGATCTATTGATGTCGTATTGGTCTAGTTGTATTTTCTTTTCCGCTGCAATATATTTTTCCCATTATACGGGTGTGGTTGTATTCTGACCCCTGCGTGGGCATGAGTTGTATTTGAGTTGTACGTATTTATTGAAAGACCAAATTGGCTGAGTCATTTTAGCCTTAAAGGCGATGTTTAGATGTTTGATTTTAGTTATCAGCCTGGTAGATCCTCGAGGAGAGGGTCTACAACGTGTAATATCCCTGAGTGGATTGGGGGTGTTACATTATACATATACGGTATTCATAACAGGTTTTGGAATGATTCCCATCATTCGTTCTCAGTTGGGTTGCGGTGTGAGCCACGTACTGACTAAGTGTTCCTCACACTCTTTGGATCCTCCCATTGCTTACTAAGACGAACATACAGAATCACGCATACACAATTAATGATGGATTAAATTATGTCTATTCTCTCTTAATAAATATTAGGCATTAGATATCTAATTGAAGTTAATTTATTGGATAAATTAAATCAGTCAGATGAATTAAATAATTACTGGGTAATTAATTTAATTCAAATATAATTATTTCTTGGAGAAACTAATTATATCGTATTTGATATAATTAATTAATTATATTAATTTAAATAAAAAGTGAAGGATCAAGGTTTATCTATCGGACTAGATACATGGGGTCCAGAATACGGACTAAATGGTTGGATCATTTAATAGTCCACTTGGCCACTATTACCCCCCCCCCCCCCACCACCACCACACACACACACACTAAGTCTCCACCTTAATTGGTGGAAGACTAAGACTTTTATAAAGTCATCACCATGTGAATGGAGGGGGTGAATTTTGAGAAGTGGACTTTATGTATTAAGTAAGGTTACTTGATATTATAAAGTGTACTCCACAAACTGGAGAAAAAATCTAACGTGAGAAAACAACAGAGAAGAGTGAAAAATTATTCTACTTTCACCTCTGGGTTTTGAGAATAGCAAAAGGCATACTCAATATCTTCTTATAGTCGTGTTCTTGGAGAACGAGAAGAATGAGTTTATTCCAAGTATTTTTCGGACGCGGGTTTCGTAGAGACGTTCGGCACTTTCGATGTTGGAATTTTCAAAAGCTTCACGGATTGGATTCGTGCTCGTCGTCATCAACATAAATAAGTCGGGTCTACGAGGGTATAATTTAGATTCTTTAATTTATTCGTTTATACGATCCTTGATCGATCCTCTTTAGGAGTTCGGATGAGCACGTTTGTGTGATTGTATTTCCGTTGCATATTTGATTTATGGCCCGAATTCCAACATTAGCGTACATAATGGTGGTGAGGTAACATACGGTATTTTGTCAACGTACGCAAGGTAATGAATGAATTGAGGCAGTAGCCTCTGGAAGAGGTTTACGTACGTAAAGAATGCATACATTAACCTTTGTAGGTAGCGCACGTTAAGAAAATGCAGATTATAAAGACATGTCTTGTCTTTCATTTATGTATGAACCAACTCTGAGTTTTCTCTCTAAAAATCATCCTCCTGCCCTCCTAAGTGATTATAATGACCTTACATCTTATATTGGAGCTTTATATCTCAGATTGGAGCTTGGAAGTTTGAAGATTGAAGTGTATTCTTGAAGTTTTGGGGGGGTTTCTTCATCTTCAATAGGTATATTGTCTAATATTGGGTTAAATCAGAGATGATGATAATATTGTTTGTGATTACTTCATATGATATTAAATTGATAGAGTATAATATGATTATTATTGAAATTATGAACACATGATAAAGAACATAATGATTAAGTCTTAAAGATGAGTATTTCCTTAATGTCTAGGGATACTTAAAGTTATAATCATGGTTTGGAAGAATTATACTCAGCTTGCTTGATTGATTAATAAAATTGGGGATGATTACTTATAGCTTGAGTGTTCTTAAGAGGTTGAACTATTATAAAGGAAGCTAATAATGAATTAGGAGATAACTATCATAGTTTTGATATAAATAAGTCAAACTTGATGATTAATTCGAATTTTTGATGAATTAGTGATTGATGGTTGTTTAAGACATCATGTTTAAATATTGATAATGACCTCGAAAAGATTATAATGATTAATGATGATAATGTGATGATTATTTGAACTTGTTTTGACAATTCTTGTAAAATAGATGATCATGAATGCTGAAGAATATGATGGACATGTTAATCTGATTATAAAGATAAACTGAGGGTATTAAAGTTCATAAATTACGAGGCTGATATTTATTAGAATAGTTTGAACTATTCGTGTTGAGTTATGGATGTTGATTTCCATGAATTCGAATATTGTGGGATTGTGTTATTGAATAAATTGGATTTTATTCAAGGTTTCTTGCTCGAGTGAGTGTTGTTTGTCGAAGGACACGTCCGTTCATTTGAGGAAAGATTATTTTTTCGTCTCCGGAATTGAGGCAAGTTATCTTGCTTGGTAATAATGATAAGTTATTCTTGTGAATATTATACATTGTATGTATGTAAAGCTTTGTGAATTTATGATTTATATTGAGGTGTTGTTGTTGATCGTATCGATCGTTTCGTTGTAGGATTATAATCCCAAGTTCACTACCTTTGATATCGTTGGTCTCGTTGATCTTTGTTGTCACTTCGGTGAGTTCCTTAATACTTGTTGGATGTGTGATTAATTGAATTTCATTGTCATGTTGCATCGTGACATTTCTAGAATCATATCTGTGCGCCAGTTGATTATGTGTGGGATTTATAGTCGTGCACATATGATCGTGTGTTGATGTTTTCACATTGGACTATGCACACGAGACGATTACTTTGTGAGACTAATTACGTACATTATCCCACATATATCCTGGATTGCGTATACGGGGTGGACATGTGGACGGACACATCTCCTGATCAGGCGTACTGTGATGTCCGTCTTGAGCCATATTGGTTGGTCGTTCATACACCATGTATGATTGGGTATGTCCGACGGTTTGCGATTGGTTGTTTGATACACCCGAGGGGTATGTTTAACAGTCGGGTTTGTTTCATTGAGATCTATTATATATGATTTGTATGACATCTTGAGATTTATTATCATGTATATCTACCCCTGTGGTTTTGGGCGAAATACTTGTTGTATTTTAGGTTGAGAGAAGCCTATCGCATGGGAAGAGCATTGTGACAGCGAAGGGTTTGAAGGATACTAGTTGGGGGGGGGGGCGAGTTTTCTTTGTAACACCCCCAAATCCCATTGGGTTATTACAAAGGTGCTGACCCCACACCGTGTGATCCACCAAAGTAACACGACTAAAATACAACAAATCGTCCAAAATAGGAAATCATGCACTCTACTATGACGTCCGACATACTATTCCGATATGGAATTTCAACGACAAGGATGGGCCTACATGGCCAAAATAAAATACAACAACATCCACGAGCCTTGCTCGGATAATACAAAACGACAACGACTGAATAAAAATGGAGTACTCCAACTGTCTGACCAATATGAACACCAAAATATCTCGGACTAGTATCGCTCGAATGCCTCGTCGCCATCGTCATGCCTCTGTGTCTCAACTCTCTCCTCGCAAGTACCTAAAACATGAAAACATGTTCCGCCACTGGGTCACCATCCAAAGATAATGAATATCAAGTACATGCACAACATGATATGCATCCAAAGGCAGAATAAACAGTACAACAATGGTAGTACGAGATGCTCACAAACCAAAGTAAGAATCGAGCATTCGTGGAATATTATGCCCACGGCATACGATCAATACCTGCTCAATAGGTTAGAACATAAGTGCCCAACGGCGAATCATCAATATAGAACACAACAATGCATTACCCGAAGGTAAATCAAACCAACGCTGAAATAAATAAGGATCACAATGCCCGAAGGCTCAAACGGAAATACCGTTACATCACAATGGCCTGAAAGCCCTCACCAAGCCGCCAAAATATCACGATGGCACGAAAGCCCTCACCAAGCCGCCAAAATATCACGATGGCTCGAAAGCCGAATGCTCAAGTCGTAAATCATCACAATACAGATCTCAAAGAAACAAACTCGATCCGAACATACCCCTCGGGCGTATGAACGCTCAATCACAACGCGTCGAACACATCCAATCAAACATGGTCTATGAACGAACAAAATTGTACGGCTCAAAGAATGGCGCCACACTACGCCCGGGATGGAAATGTGTCCGTGCACAAGCCACCAACGAGTATCGATCGAATACACGTGTGGTCTTGTACCTAATCAGTCTCACGGGCCAACAACTCGTGTGTGCATACCCAATGTGAGGCCAACAACCAACACACGACTTAAATGTGCCCGACATGAAAATCCTACACATACCAACCGGCACGCCAAGATGACCCTAATGCCTCGATACAACATGACAACGAAACTCAAAGGATAACACATCCAATACGGATCATACGACTCACCAAGTGAACGATGACACACGAATAATGAAAAATCGACACGACCGACAATATTCAAAACAACCATCCTGGGATCAAAATCCCTAAGGACCGATTAACACGAACAACGATCACAACACAGCAGTTCGGGAAATCCTCAACCTTCAAAGATCACAAAATTACCGAGTTCACAAGAATAATAGTGTGCTGCCTTGAATCGGTCAACACGACAATAATAATTCAACGGATGGGAATTATCGTTGATAATCCCAATTCAATACTTCGATTACCGTAGAATGGCCAATCGATAACAATTATACAATGGATGGGAATTATCTTTTTGACAACGGGTGGAAATTATAATTGATAATCCCAATTCAATATATCGATTACCGTTAGAGCGGACAATCGATAATAATTATACAACGGATGGGAATTATCTTTGATAATCCCAATTCAATATATCGATTACCTTCAGAACGGTTAACCGATAACAATTGTACAACGGATGTCTCGGCACCTTTAATCGGTTACCGATAACGAAGATGATAATCGAATACGTCAATGCCTTCAATCGGCCAAAACGATATCAATAGAAAAAAACACTGATATCAATAATGACGATTCACAAAAAAAATATCTTGATGGAGCATCAATCAATAATAACAATCGATACGTCGATGCCGCGAACCGGCTATCGACAACAATATCTCGAAGAAACATCAATCAACAATAACAATCGATATGTCGATACCGCGAACCGGCTATCGACAACAATATTACAAACAATTATCGCAATGCCTTAAATCGGTCATTTACGAACAACAATAATATTTGGCATAATTTGCCGAAGGGTATCGTATCAAACAATCCCCTGATATCAACAAAATCATAAAGAGACCAAGTCTCGGAATGATACACACATTCATACACATACATGATAACATTAATCTCATTGACCAGTACAAGTATAAAACTTGCCTCAAACCGAAGGCGAGAAAGTCCTTCCACGATCAACGTCCTACCACGAATCAATCAACGCGTCCTCCGTCAATCACAAGCACTCGAACAACCTTGAATGAAATACAATTCATTCGATAACACGATATCGACCGAAAACAACACAATAGATAATTCCGATTCCAACACGAACACATACTATACTCGTATTTATCCGTATACATACGTATATATATAATATATATATATTACATATATATATAACATATATACAATACAACTCACAATATCTATATATATATATAAATATATATATACTAACACTACACACACACTGTCCACTGCACATATATATATATACATATTACACCACACCTAATATATATATATATATATAACTGAAGAAAGAAAGAAAAAAAACTCACACACAAAACTTACAGAAGCCGATCGCCCAGTCCCGGAAATGAAGAAAGAGAAAAAAAAACTCTCATGCCGGAAATCGACCACGGAAAAATTGACCCGCTTGACTTCGCCCAACTCCGTCCGTTGCCTATGGCCGGTTTTCACCATCTCCGTTTGCAACTCCTCGCCGGAAGAATGTCAAACCTCCGTTCCGCCGTCTGCTAGGACAAAAACCACTTCCGGTCGCCGGAATCAATGGAGCTCCGTCCATGGCCGGAAACCATGAAGATGCCGGACGCCCGAGCTCCGCCTCGCCGGAAGAAAAAAAATGCCGGAACAGTTCAGATCGACCGGATTTGCAGCCTTCCGGTTCGGAAATTCCGACCAGGCCGCCGCCGAGCTCCGGTCGCAAGCCGCCTACCGTCGCCGAACTCTATCTCGCCGGAAAAAAATGGAGAAACCGGCCCGTCCTCAAGCTTCATCTCGCCGGAAAAAATGGAGAAGAGAGAGGAAGAGAGGGAGGTGGCGAGAGGGATGAGTGAGGGAGAGAAAGAGACAGGGACGTGAGATGATGATGATGATAGTTGAGGGGTGAGTGAATAATGCATTGAGTATATATTATATATACATATATATAAAGTGAGATGTATTCACGTGAGGGAGAATAAGAGAGATGATGATGTTGATGATTGATTGTGTATATAATATATATATATATATAAAGTGGGAGAAAATGCATGAGAGACATTCACGTGAGGGGGAATCAAAAATTGGTGTATATATATATATACATACATATATATATATATATAAATAAATGATACCCCAAAGATATCCTCGCCCCGAAAGTTGACCACGAGGAAGGTTCCCATCATCTACCACGCAATACGTACGTAACTTGGCGTAACGCATTAATCGCAACAAATTAGCGTACGTAATGCTACACAAGTAGCGTACGCTATGGCTATAAACTTAGCCAAAATTCCAAACTCGCCAAACAACAACCAAACGACGAAACCAAACCGACGACCAATAAAAATATTTCGATCCCGAAATATTTTAATACAATATATATATTGTATCGGTCCAAACAACAACACTTGTACAATTCCAAATGAATACGTACAACTCAACAGTAACACGAAAAAAAATTACCCCCGGATATTACATTCTTTTCTCTGGTTATGAGTAAATTTATTTCCTTTCCACTTCCTAGGATTTCTTTTCAGTTGTATTATTATTTGGACTCCATCTTCATATGGTTTATACTTGTACTTGAATCCTATTATAGCCGTATGATGTATAAACTCCTCGTCAGAGTGATGGTTAATATTTTGTGAATCAGTACTAAAATTATATTATGGTTGATTTGTTTATTTGTATCGGCTGGTGGGTCCCAGTGTGGGATCCACGTCACTGTAATAGCGGCCATTTTCGGAGTGTTACAACTGGACCATCATAGACATTGAATCTTTGAGCACTTTTGCAACATAGTTAGATAGTGACAAGATAATTCCATTTGAAATCTATTAATTTTAATACCAAGAACTGCATCAGCAATGTCCATGTTTTTCATGTCAAAATTTCTTTTTAATATTCTCTCCATATTGATGATTAAATCATGACTACTGTCCATGATTAACACATCATCTACATATAGACATACTATGACATATGCATTTGATGTACCTTTGACATAAACACATTTGTCATACTCGTTGATTTTATAACTATTTGATAACACATCGTAATCAAACTTAACATGCAACTGCTTTGGAGCTTGTATAAGTCCATATAATGACTTGATCAGTTTGCATATTTTTTCTATTGAGCCAGTGCAACAAACCCTCCAGGTTGTTCTATATATATTATCTTCCAATTTCCCATTCGGAAACCCAGTATTCACATCCGTTTGGTGAATCTCAAGATTGTGGAAAACAACAATCAGAAAAAGCAATTGAATAGAGGCGATCCTGGTTACTGATGAGTAAATGCCTAATAAATCATATCCTTATTTTTGTTTCAACCCTTTGACCACCAGACAGACTTTAAACTTGTCAATGGATCCAGCTGCTTTGTATTCCTTCTTCAGGGTCCACTTGCATCCCAAAGGCTTACAAACCAGAGAGAGATCAAGCAACTCCCAAGTATGATTTTGCTTAATGGACTCTATTCCACTGCTAATACCCTCTTGTCATAATGGAGCATCTCAGGTGGATAGAGATACTTTGATAGAACTCGGCTCAAAATCACATACATCAATATCTATCAATTCTAGAGATTTACTACACTTATCCACATGACCAAATTTGGTCATTTTAGCTTCAACACAGATTTTGCACTTATTTTGTGGATCAAGTTTAGAAGTTGGAATAATTCCAATTCCAATAACTTTTATAGCATTTATATTTACATGTCCTAATCTAACATGCCATAAATTAAAAACTTAAGCATATAGGCAAAGTAAAGCATTCTCACTAATTTGGTTTTGGTACACGGTGCATGACCATTACCTTTATCTTAAACACAACATAATCAAGATATCCATTGCCGAGAAACTTCCAAACTTGCCACGAACAAGCTTCTTAAACTCAAACACTAGTCTGGGAAGCCATGTTCTACCATCAGTGGGCCCGAAATTGGATTATTGTAGATGTTTGGGATATGCAGCACATCCTTCAACATTAGTTCTTTTCCATAAGTTAGCTTTATAACTAAATTCCCAACTCCATCCACCTCAAAAGTAGATGAGTTCCCTATACATAATTTTATGCAAGTCATAGGAGAGTAACTTGAGAACATCTCCTTATCGAAGCAAACATGGCGAGTCGATCCACTATCAATAAGCCACTCCCTTGAGTTATCCATCAGATTGACCTCAACAACCATAACATTCATGTTAGAATCATTCAGATGCGTTGCTCAGCTAGTGCCCCAGACACCATATACATATCTCAAAGTCATTTAATTCTCTCGGCACATGACTGTGCTAAAAAATATGGGAGCACGTGATTTGTCTTTTCTAGGTCCATTCGTTTTGGGGTTCCAGTAGTCCTTGGCCATATGGTTTGGCTTGCCACAGTTTGAAAATTATCGGTAACTTCCAAACATTGGAAGGATGCTTTAGTTTCTGTATTGTAGCGCTTTTCTGAAGGGCTTGTCCATATCCATCAAGTTTGCATGAGCTTTGTTCATAATAAAATATTTGCCCGACTTAATCCCAAATTTTCGATTATCTTACTCAATACAAAGATGAACAACCAAATCCTCCAGAAATATATCCTTTTTCTTGTGTTTCAGATAATTCTTATAAATTTTCCAACCCGGTGCCAATTTTTCAATCACACATGCCACCTGGAAAGATTCACTTAGGATCACGCCCCCAACATAAATCACATGCAAGATTAATTGCAACTCTTGAACTTGACATAAGATAGTTTTTGAATCAACAATCTTAAAATCCAGGAACTTGCCAACAACGAATTTCTTTTCTCCGACATGCTCAATATTATATTTTTTTTTTTGGCAATGAATCTTGGAGTTTCTAGATTTCACATTATTGTACATATTGTACAGTGTATTACTAATCCCATTTAGGATATAGGTTTTGACTATGGTAACCACCTTTCCCCTAAGCTTCAAATGCAGTGCGTGTCTCAGCATTGGTTTCATTCTCAGAGATGACCGAAAGGTCATCTTTCAAACATTTTGACAAACCAAAGTGGTCGCGTAAAATAACATCTTATGTTATCGGCATTTGAAATCGACACCATTGAATTTTTCAAGCTTCTCTAGGAACTGTCGTAACCGCAGCAACAAGGGCTTCGAACCCGAGAAGGTCCCATCCAGACCAGTAGACATCTTCAATAATTGTCTTGCTATAGAAATCTACTGAAAAGTACTCCCCCCATCCCGTGATTATTTGCACATTCACTATTCATTTTATCAAAATTGGCTAACCTTGACCATTAAATATATTGATGTATAGGTATTAATATTTTCATATATGATCTTGTTAGATTCATCATAATATATATTTTCAAAATATTGACTTTTCATAATTTTTAGTTATATGTAATTAAATATATTAATGGTCAAACATAAATTTTGAAGACCGCAAAACACAAATGGGCAAGTTAGCATAGTACAGTGGGAGTACTATTTTTCTTATAATTTAATTTCAATATTAAAATGGAAATAGAAAATGAAATGCATGAGAGATTTACTGTAATTATACAGAATAGTCGAGGAGAGAGAACTCTTTCCGCGAGACAATTACGACCCATATTGTGCTGACGAATCTGAAGTATTATCCCTAAAGATACCAGGACTGACGTCTCTGAATATAGTACACCAAAAATTCAGAGTTCCGTCGAACTAGAAATTTGTGAGAACAAAGCAAAATACTAAGAATGTGTGAGGATATAACTTTGTATGCAAGAATGCTTGGATATGATCTATACAAAATCCATCCTATGAGCATTAATGCCATATTAATTGTGTTTTAGAGACCTCGAAACTGCCTATATAAGGCATACTTAAGATACACAATAAGTGTCTTGTACCAACCAGTTCATTTCAACAATCATTTCAACAAATAATTATGCATAGTGTTGTGCGGTTATTTATACGCCTCGACGGCGATCGGCATAAGGGCCGAGCGACCAAGCCAGCGTCAGATGAACCAAGGCAGACTAATCAAACGAGGGTTCCAGATCAATGTCACGTACCGAACGATCGACATCCAGGGCAATCGTCTCTTGGCACCTAGCGATCGACCCTAGTGCCTGACCAAGGACGACCGCCTTATGCCACGTGTAAAGCCAAACGTCCGTCAAGTCTACGAAGACTGACTCTCGGGATGAAGACCCACGTGCGGATCCACAAACAGTGCCGCAAGAAAAGGCTTTTTGACTCCAGCCCATAACCAGCTGTGGGTGACAAGGACAGTCTCTCACCTATCGACAGACCCGCCGAAAGGTCCTAGGTGGGACCTCCCAAGACTGCGACATGAGGCACGTGTCGTCTTTCCATTGGTACGCACATCTGGATGCCAGCAGCAGCTGCGGACTTTAAGAAAACCGACCCACATGCTGAAACGATCGCCCATTTTATTTAATGCAGGAAAGGCGATCGCCCGCTTAGGATTAAGACATCCCAACTACCTCCTCTTCTATAAGTAGGAAACTTCTAGCATTTGGAAGGAGGCTTCTTGGGGATCTCTCTCTCTCTCTCACACTCGGAACCTCTTAACTGAAAGACGGTCGGCAAAAACGAGAACTCCCTATATTTCAAGAACTCACAGAGCATCAACTCTGGTTCTTCCGGCAATCATCAGCACTAAAGAGCTAGATAGCTAGGATTATTACACTCATTGTAATTGTACTCTTACATTAATATATGTACTCCCAAATGGAATTCTTATTAATAATATCTCGCGAGAGCATTCAAGCCCGGGACTAACAACCCCGACAAATCTTGTGTTATTTACACTCCTCGTACGTGCTCTCGCATTTTGTTACTCACCCGTAGCCATATCCAGCAAACCGTTCTGAATAATAGTTTGGGTAACAACAATTGGCGCTAGAAGGATGGCGTGAACCCTTATTTTCTCTCCGACCATTTCGAAGAACACTCACTGTTCTACGAAACATATACTTGAAGAAACACTCACTGTTCTTCAAAGAAAACCCTCGAAATAATGACGTCTGCCACCACCTCGAAGAGATCCCCTTTACGATCCGCCGGATGCCTTATTCCGGCCCAAACCGAATCCCAACCTACGGCGGAGGGCAGTCGTGGTGATGCGAGACTCTTACTCCCGCCCCCGAGGGACGATTCCAGCCTCTCACTCGATCAATTCTAAATCGCGAAACAGATCGAGGAGGCCATGGCCATCCTAAGGGAGCGACGGAGAGCATGCGACGCGCCCACTATTACCCCATCAACCATCCGTCGCGCGGGCAAACGAAAGCTCAAGTGGTTACTTATCGAGCAATCGTCAGAAAGCCCCGATTCGCAAGAAAAGGCACTCGCGAGGTGGGACAGTTCCGTCTTCAGCCGGCTTGGAAGTGACCCTTCATGGCGACCGGGGCATTCTGGCCCCATCCATGAGACGTCGGAGCCCGAATCTATCACCAGGAGTTCGGCACACCCAACTCCCAAAAGGCAGGTCGGCCATTTGGCACTGTTGGAAAGTAAAACGCAGCGGAAGTAAAGTTTGGGAAAGTTGATAACAGCGTTTTACGCATATACGAGCATTAGATCTATTTAGGCATGCTAATTAATTAATTACTAAGACTAATAAGCAATTTAAATATTATTTATTATTTATTAATTAAATATGTTGATAAATAAAATATCCTAATCTAGATCCAAGATCATAGGATATTACCTTTTGAAGTGTGTTGGTTACTTCCGTCTTGATCGCCTTGTATTTCTACCTTTAGATCTTCTAGAGTATGATCCGCCTTGAACCGGATGTTGTGTGTGCAACGAGCTATCGGATCTTGTTTGGACAACCTTGGGATCGGCCGATTCACCTTTGTATGTGATCACTTTATTTTTCTTTGCTTTCTAGTATTTTATGAACACTCTTAGCAAATTGATTGTGTTATCTAAATTGTAGAATCAAAGACACAAGTCTAGATCTACAATTAAACACAAGAGAAAAAGAATTGATCACAAAACCTCACCAAGCATGTACTTAAATCGGCCATCCCAACCTTATGTCCTATTTATAGGCTCTTGGACTACTACTAGGGATCTAAAGGAGGATTATGGAAGGACTCCCTAATAAATTCATCTTACCTTATTAGGACTCTTCCTAATATATGATGAATCTATTAATATCAACTTAGTCCACTAAAAAGTTGATATTGCACTTCCTACCAAAATCCCAAATTACGAAATTGGGCTCCTTATTAAATATATTATTTCCCATGTTTAAGATATCGAATGTCCATTAATTAATTATAAGCTACTGACAGCTTTAATCAATTAATATCTTATCCAAGAGTAGTACCACTCGAACCTTATTATTATATCTAATTAAATCCACTCAGGTTTAATATAATAATCATTATCGAGCTCCTCAAGGGGACATCATCAACCCGCACGAGTCGGGACACGATTTCTAGTAATAATAATAATTGTCGTATAAACAATATTATTGCCCAAGATACGAGGCTTATTGAGTCGATCATTTTGAATCTCACCTATGATAAATCAAAGCAATAATTATTATAAATACACAATTAAATATTATATACTTAGAATTAAGAAATAATAATTATCCGAGATTTACGTTCTTCTTACAGTCAGTACAGAAGACACTATCTCACCTCGATCCTGTTCAACGTATGCAAATATGCTAATGTATGCTAATAGTCAAGACCAACTATTCTCAAGCATACACTACAACCCTTTATATAATTTTGTCTAATAATTATATAGGTTGTGAACTATTATATTATTTTATAAGGCACCGATAATATGATCTTCCGTGTGACACCAACACACCACATTATCTACAATATAAAATAATTAGACATTTCATTTGCAAAACCATAACGTGAATTAATATGCAAAACATGTGATTAAATGTAATTAATATCCTCATAGGTAGTAACATGGAATTTAGGTAATACAAGCATAAAGTATGCTTTGCAGTATACAATCCTAACAATCTCCACTTATACTCAAAGCATGCTTTTAAGTATACTACTCTATTACATAGTCTCTCATTTCTCCCACTTATACTCAAAGCAATGCTGCCATACACCGTAATCTCATTCCTTCCACATGCCTTTCAAAACCTTTTGAAGGTAGGCCTTTCGTGAAAGGGTCAGCAAGATTATCTTCCGATGCAACCCTAGATACAACTACGTCTCTTTCCTTTACGAAGTGTCGTATGATGTGGTACTTGCGGTTGATATGTTTACTTGCCTGATGGGCTCGTGGTTCCCTTGAATTTGCGACTGCACCAGTATTATCACAATAAAGTGTAATACCCTCTGGCAAATCGGGAATCACATCTAAGTCCTGCAGGAAGTACTTGAGCCACACTGCCTCCTTGGTTGCCTCAGAGGCTGCCACGTACTCGGCTTCCATGGTAGAGTCCGAGATGCATTTCTGCTTCACACTCCTCCAACTAATGGCTCCACCTCCCAGGCTAAACACATAACCCGAAGTAGACTTGGACTTTTCTTTCTCCGATGAAAATGCGAGTCGTTGTAACCCACCTAAGGTGTCGTCTGATTGATATACAAGCATGTACTCCTAGTCCTTCTCGGTACTTGAGTATATGCTTGACAGAATCCAGTGTCCTGGTCCTAGGTTTGATCGATATCTAGCGGCCATGCCCACGGCATGACAGATATCTGGTCTAGTGCAAAGCATAACATACATGAGACTTCCCACAGCAGATGCATAAGTGACCATCTTCATGTCATCTATCTCCTTTTGTGTCTTAGGACACATGTTCTTATATAGTTGAATTCCATGTCTGTAAGGTAGAAAACCTTTCTTGGAATTCTCCATGCTAAACCGCTTCAAAGACTATATCGATATAGGATGCAGGGACAAGCACAACATCCTTTTCTTCCGATCACGAAAGATCCCGATTCCAAGGATGTGTCCCGCTTCTCCTAGATCCTTCATATCGAATCGCTCAGATAGCCATACCCGTACGTCCGACAATTCCTTCACGTTGTTTCCAATCGAAGAATATCGTCTACATACGGACAAGAAACACCAACACATTTCCATCGCATTTCTTATACACACAACTCTCACTCGCATATCGACGAATCCATATGATCGGACTACTTCACAAAACGAGTGTTCCAAGATCTAGATGCTTGCTTAAGTCCATAAATGGATTTCTTAAGTTTGCACACCAAGTGCTCTTCTCCTTTAGCAATGAATCCCTCTGCTTGGCGCATATAGATTTCCTGGTCTAGACTCCCATTCAAGAATGCAGTCTTGACATCCATCTGCCAAATCTCCAGATCCAAATGCGCAGCTATAGCTAAAAGAATCCGGATTGACTTAAGCATGGCTACCGGCGAAAAGGTTTCATCATAATCGATACCCTCTTTCTAAGTGTAACCTTTTGCAACAAGCCTCGCTTTGAAGGTTTCAACCTTCCCGTCACGTCCTTTCTTCCACTTGTAGACCCATTTACTCCCAATGGCTTGTACACCATCAGGTAGCTCTACTAGCTCCCACACTTGATTGGAATCCATAGATCCCATTTCTGATTCCATTGCTACGTGCCAGGAGTCAGCATCTTTATCTTGGATTGCCTCCTTATAGGTCCAGGGATCTGATTCATCTTCGCCTGGGATTGAGTCCAAAGACTTTCCCACGCCTATGAATTGTTCGGGCTGACGAACAACCCTCCCACTATGACGAGGCAAATCCTGAGTTGGTGTAAAAGTATCAGAATCGATACGTGGTGCAGTGTCAGTTGGCGCTTGTACGATTGGTATAGACGGAGTCTCGCCTCGCCTCGGCTGCACTATCTCGCTCATGGGCTTGTGACTAATCATATAATCCTCTTCCAGAAATCGGGCATTGGTGCTAACAATGACCTTCTGATCCTGGGGACTATAGAACAAGCCACCCTTCGTTCCCTTAGGGTATCTTACAAACACTCGCACTTCTGTACGAGATGCCAACTTATCAGCTTCCTTATTCATCACATGTGCTGGAGTACCCCAAATCCGAACATGTCCTAGACTGGGCTTACGCCCACTCCACAGTTCTGTGGGTGTTTTTGGAACTGATTTCGAAGGCACCAGGTTTAGAATGTACGCCGCTGTTTCTAAGGCATATCCCCAAAACGAAATAGGTAAATCTGAATAACTCATCATTGATCTAACCATTTCTAAAAGAGTCTTATTCCTTCTTTCAGCCACACCATTTTGTTGTGGAGTTCCCGGCGCGGTGAGCTGGGACGAAATCCCCTCATTCGCCAAGAAATCCAAAAACTCTCCATCAAGGTATTCGCCACCACGATCAGATCGTAGTTACTTGATACTCTTCCCATGACGCTTCTCCGTTTCAACCTTGAAGTCTCTGAACTTGTCAAAGGCTTCAGACTTATGTCGCATCAAATAGATGTATCCATATCTCGAATAATCATCTATGAACGTGATGAAGTATTTGAAACCACCCCTAGCCTGGATATTCATTGGACCACATACATCCGTATGAACCAATTCTAACACATTCTGAGCACGGTTTCCCTTGGTTTTAAAAACCCTTTTGGGCATCTTACCTTCCAGACAGGATTCACAAATTGGAAATGACTCAATTTGGAGGTCATCCAATGGGCCATCATCTACCAATCTTTGAATCCTTCCAAGGTTTACATGTCCCAATCGTAAATGCTACAGATATGTTTGGTTTATGCTTGAAGGTTCTTTTCTCTTTTTAGGTTTAGACAAAGAGTTAAGTGATTTATGCATAGGAGTTTGTGCAGTATTAACGACATATAGTTCATCCTTAAAAGTACATTTGCAAATATATTCACCGCTTCTTTTCTTAATAATGGCATCATCATCAAAAGAAACTGAATAACTATCGCTTTTTACTTTAGAAACCGAAATTAAATTCATTCTAAAATCTGGTACTAATAATACATTATTGAGAACTAATAATTTATCATTAATCTTCAACTACACGACTCCCACTGCAACAGCCATAAGCCTGGAATAATCGCCCCAGTTGATGGTAATCTCGCCCACACTAAGCTGCTTGTTACTTGAAAACCATGCGAGTCAAAGCAAACATGATCAGTGGATCCTGAATCAACTATCCACGAAGTGGAAGAAGAAGCTGCCAAACATGTTTTGACTACTAGTGCACGAGACATACCTTTCTTAAGAGCAGGGCAGTCCGCTTTAAAATGTCTTTTCTGACCGCACTTGTAGCACTTTCCCTTTGGCTTTTGTTCGCCTCGGGGTGAGGAGCCTTGCTTTTCACCTTGAGGGTCGCCACTTGCTTCTGTCCAACCTGCTTCTTATTCTTTCCCCATTTTGGTTTGGAAGAAGTAGCACCGGTTGCCGCAAGAATCTGATGATAACCTTGTTTGAAGAGACCTTCAGCAGACTGAAGCTCTGTCAGGAGTTCCACCAAACTATATGTCCTACGGTTCATATTGTAGTTAAGGCGAAACTGCTCAAAGCTTTTAGGTAAGCTGCCTAGGATAATATCGACCTGCATTTCCGCATCGATAGTAGCCCCCAGTATGCTCAGTTCGTTCAAATGAGACATCATTTTTAGAACATGATCCCTCACTGGAGTCCCTTCAGACATTTGGGTTGTCATCAATACCCTCATTGCATTTTGTCTAGCCGCCCGGTTCTGATGACCAAACATCTCGGTGAGACTTTTCATCATTTCCGCGGGCGAGCCCATCGTCTGATGCTGATGCTGCAATACATTTGTAAATGAAGCCAAAATGTAACAGCGAGCCATCTCATCAGACTTTTTCCATTTTCGGAATTCAGCCAACTCTTCGGGAGTGGCATCCAGTTCTGGTTCTAGAGGGCTCTCCTCGATTAAGACAAATTTATGCCCCTCAGCAGTCAGGACAATGTCAAGATTCCTTTTCCAATCGGCAAAGTTAGTGCCATCAAGTTTATTTTCTTTGAGAATAACAGCTAGTGGATTGAAAGACATCTGAGATAAAAAATAAAAACATCCATCACATAATGCATAGCAAAATATATCGAAAAACCTTAAAACACAATATATATGCTAGCAACCAATACCTCGAAAAATCCGCACATGCAAGCCACGATCATGTGGACGTTTACACACACATTTCTCAAGTAGAGTTTTACGTCTTTAATTTTACTATCTAGTCAAATTACGTTATGACAAGTAAAATTAATAGTTGGTTCCTCTTGGCCATGTATTAATTAACATAGACTCCGATGGGGAGCTTATTAGTTAATACACCTAAGTGAACACCATAATTTAACATCCTTAAAATATTATCTTTTAAATAATAGTCCTACAGATGGAGAGGTCCTATCATAAAAAGTAATATTTACCTTATGTTATCATTTTCAAATTTAAAACTAGTGAACCTATAATTAGCACATCCGATATGGAGGAAGACTCTAATGTCAACGCGCATGCTAATTACTTCACAATTTAAATTAATTATGGAGGCCAATTTGATTTTATTTAAAATTAAATCAATTTAATCACTTAGTTATTTTAGCCTTAAGGTTTTTAATTTTCTCATCCTAACATGCAAGGAAACATATCACGCATACATCCATACATGTCATACATCAAAACAATAGAAAAAACCAAAAATAAAGCATGGATAATTAATTATCCAATTATCATGGTCTTCTTCCTTGAGTTGAATCCGAGAAAATCTTCGACTCGATCTCTCCCACTGAATCAAGCATCTGTCGCTCCTCCCCGGCCGGGCCATGGATTTCCAAAATTAAAATTTCACTTTTATGCAAAATTAATTACATAAAAAAAAATTAATTTTAAATCCCGACTTCAATGACGACGAATAGCAACGATGCAGCGGACCAGACCAAAATCGACGACCGGCCCGAACCAATAACGGCCGGACCAGTGCGCCATGCAGCTGGCGGCCGCCGGCTGCTTTCAGCGAGCGGCCGTGTCTTGCTCGCGGCGCCCTCTTGCTTCTTGTCATGGCTACCAGCGATCCGGTTGCTCTATTTCTTCGTGATCCCGTCTTTTCCGAATTCGATTACAATTTTAAACAAAATAAAATACATCGAACTTACATCAAGATTTACACGAAAAATAAAACCACCTAAAACTACCCGCGGATTTTCTCACCGAAAAACCATTACATGCCTCAAAAAACGGGTCAAACCAACAATTGCATAATTAATAAAATTAAATAAGTAAATGCACCATTCATATAAACCATGATAATTGGATCATATCACCCGCAAGAACACATCTAGCAAAATATTCCAACATCAAAATATATGAATATTTAAATTGCTATCAATTAATCACTAAAATTAATTAAAATAGCAAAAGCCTAAAAATTTGGCTCTGATACCAATTGTTGGAAAGTAAAACGCAGCGGAAGCGAAGTTTGGAAAAGTTGATAACAGCGTTTTACGCATCTACGAGCATTAGATCTATTTAGGCATGCTAATTAATTAATTACTAAGACTAATAAGCTATATAAATATTATTTATTATTTATTAATTAAATATATTGATAAATAAAATATCCTAATCTAGATCCAAGATCATAGGATATTACCTTTTGAAGCGTGTTGGTTACTTCCGTCTTGATCGCCTTGTATTTCTACCTTTAGATCTTCTAGAGTATGATCCGTCTTGAACCGGACGTTGTGTGGGCAACGAGCTACCGGATCTTGTTTGGACAACCTTGGGATCGGCCGATTCACCTTTGTATGTGATCACTTTATTTTTCTTTGCTTTCTAGTATTTTATGAACACTCTTAGCAAATTGATTGTGTTATCTAAATTGTAGAATCAAAGACACAAGTCTAGATCTACAATTAAACACAAGAGAAAAAGAATTGATCACACAACCTCACCAAGCATGTACTTAAACCGGCCATCCCAACCATATGTCCTATTTATAGGCTCTTGGACTACTACTAGGGATCTAAAGGAGGATTATGGAAGAACTCCCTAATAAATTCATCTTACCTTATTAGGACTCTTCCTAATATATGATGAATCTATTAATATCAACTTAGTCCACTAAGAAGTTGATATTGCACTTCCTACCAAAATCCCAAATTACGAAATTGGGCTCCTTATTAAATATATTATTTTCCGTGTTTAAGATATCGAATGTCCATTAATTAATTATAAGCTACTGACAGCTTTAATCAATTAATATCTTATCCAAGAGTAGTACCACTCGAACCTTATTATTATATCGGAATTAAATCCACCTGCAGGGTTTAATATAATAATCATTATCGAGCTCCTCAAGGGGACATCATCAACCCGCACGAGTCGGGACACGATTTCTAGTAATAATAATAATTATCGTATAAACAATATTATTGCCCAAGATACGAGGCTTATTGAGTCGATCATTTTGAATCTCACCTATGATAAATCAAAGCAATAATTATTATAAATCCACAATTAAATATTATATACTTAGAATTAAGAAATAATAATTATCCGAGATTTACGTTCTTCTTACAGTCAGTACAGAAGACACTATCTCACCTCGATCCAGTTCAACGTATGCAAATACGCTAATGTATGCTAATAGTCAAGACCAACTATTCTCAAGCATACACTACAACCCTTTATATAATTTTGTCTAATAATTATATAGGTTGTGAACTATTATATTATTTTATAAGGCACCGATAATGTGATCTTCCGTGTGACACCAACACACCACATTATCTACAATATAAAATAATGAGACATTTCATTTTCATAACCATAACGTGAATTAATATGCAAAACATGTGATTAAATGTAATTAATATCCTCATAGGTAGTAACAGGGAATTTAGGTAATACAAGCATAAAGTATGCTTTGCAGTATACAATCCTAACAGGCTCCCCCTCGCCGAAAAACCGAGCTCGACAACGAAGACCTCATCGCCTACCGCGGAGCCAGGAGATCAGTACACAATCGCCTCGGCTCCCGCTCCGAGAGCCAAGGCACGAGCAGCCAGGCTACGGCGAAGGCCGCAATGCAACGCCAGCTCGATGATATGAAGGCGTTCCTAGAAACTGGGGCAGGCGCCAAGAGAAAGGTCGCCGGACCAAGTGAGCCGCTCGCGGTCCAGATCGAGTTGGCCCCCGTGCAACCAAAGATCGCTCTTCCTCAAACACCTTTGTATGAGGGGAGATCGGACCCCGAGACTCACTTAAGCAAGTTCCGGATCTACATGACCGGATGCGGGGAGTCGGGTGCGACGAAATGCCGAATGTTCCCATTGACATTGGGTAATCTTGCCCATAGGTGGTACATCTCATTGCCACTGCGCTCAATCAATTCCTTTGAAAAACTGGCGAGCAACTTCACGTCGTACTTCGCCGCCAAGGTCGCTCGTCCAGAAGGTCCCCACCGCATGATGAAGATCAAGTAGGGGAAAGACGAGTCCGATGAAGATTATATCGACCAGGTGGATGAAGTAGTCCTCACCGGCGAGCCCATAAGCGATGAGCTCGCCCTCTACTCGGCCCTGGGGGGATTCGATGGTCTTTCTCCCATGTTCAGGCACCTCACGAAGGACATCCCCCCAACCTATGCGATCTTCCGTGCCAAGGCTGCCAATTTTCTGGCCAGACAGAGGCTGCTCACCCTTCGCCTAGGCGAGGGGGCAACCGGGGAGAGGAAGACGCCGTCTCTCATCCCAAAAAGTCGATCGCCAAGTCCAAAAAGTCGATCGCCAAGCCACACGGTGATTTCAAGGCCTTCGAGGATGTAGAACCCATCTCCTCCACAACCTCAATCTTTCTCCGGCCCATAGTTTTTACGCCATCAAGGGGTGCGAACAGCTAAGCAAGCCAAAAGCGATAAGGGGCAACGGTCATCTGGACCGCGATAAATTTTGTGCTTTCCACAAGAGTCCCGACCACAACACCAACCAATGTCGCGACCTCCCCAGACAACTCTGGATAGGGCAAGCTGGACAGTTTAGTGACTTAACCGGAGCCCCGGGCAGAAAGGACCAAGGGCCGCGATCGGCGATAGAACGACGACCGTCAATCTCCCAATCCGATCGCCAGAATCAAATGCGACGAGCCAGAGGATTCGTACGAGTCAATCCCCCCGATCAACCTCGGCGGCCGGATCTATATGCTTCAATCAAGAGATGGAAACTTCGGAGGTCTTTCCCCAGTTTCCACCATGTCAAACCAAAGGCTACTGCCTGAGCAACGCCTCAAAAAAGAGGATGACTCGCTCGCCCTCTAAAGTTCGTCATCTAACATGATGAACCCAGGCAAGCGATCGGCTCCCCCAACACAATGTATACCGTCGAGAACCGCCATCTAACATGACGATCCGAGGTAGAAAAGTGCATCCATGGTTCTGGAGGTCGATTGAACCGACAGCCGGTCCATGCAAGGTTCTTTTGGGCAGAGATCGCTCGCCCTTCGTTTAAATACGAGGCGGGCGTAGCCGAAGGACCCTCTAAAACAAATCTGAGGACACGCCCCGCCCTCAAGGATCCATCATCTAACATGGTGGGCCCGGACAATGCGACGCGTCCCGCCCCCGCCACAACGTATGCCCTCAAAGGTCCGTCATCTAACATGTCGGTCCCAGGCAGAAAAGTGTTAACGAGACACGGTCGCGGAGTCGAATAATCCGGCGGCGCCCCCGTGCAAGGACTCCTCCAGGCTGAGATCGTCCGCCCCATCGCTACATTGCGAGGCAAAACGTAGCCTTCGGAGGACCCTCACAATAAAGTGAGTCGCGAGATAGACCTACAGGTGGAATGTCGCTCGCGCATAAGACATGGTCGCAGAGGTCGGTTCCATCGAACTCCGCGACCGTGCACGGTTCCTCTAGGCCGAGATGGTCGGCCTTCCTCGGGGAATCTGCAAAATTGAAGATCGCAAGAATTAAACCGAAGATAGCTCGCTAAACGATTTATTTTCAACCCTTTTCACTAAATAAACAGTCTCAAGGGCCGCTCTTTTCAGCGATCGAGTAGGTCGTCCAAATTCAAAATCAAAGTTTGCTCGATGAGTCGCTCGTCATTATTTTAAACAATCGCCAGTGGAACCACTTCACCCCACGTTTTTGACAGCGGAGCGAGCTAGGGGGCAATTGTTGTGCGGCGATTTATACGCCTCGACGGAGATCGGCATAAGGGCCGAGCGACCAAGCCAGCGTTAGATGAACCAAGGCAGACTAATCAAACGAGGGTTCCAGATCAAGGTCAAGTACCGAGCGATCGACATCTAGGGCGATCGTAGCGATCGACCCTAGTGCCTGACCAAGGACGACCGCCTTATGCCACATGTAAAGCCAAACGTCCGTCAAGTCTACGAAGACTGAATCACGGGATGAAGGCCCACGTAGGGATCCGCAAACAGCGCCGTAGGAAAAGGCTTTTTGATTCCAGCCCATAACCAGCTGTGGGTGACAAGGACAATCTCTCACCTACCGACAGACCCGCCGAAAGGTCCTAGGTGGGACCTCCCAAGACTACGACATGAGGCACGTGTCGTCTTTCCATTGGTATGCACATCTGGCTGCCAACAGCAGCTGCAGACTTTAAGGAAACCGACCCACGTGCTGAGATGATCGCCCATTTTATTTAATGCAGGAAAGGCGATCGCCTGCTTGGGATTAAGACATTCCAACTACCTCCTCTTCTATAAGTAGGAGACTTCCAGCATGTGGAATGAGGCTTCTCGGGGATCTCTCTCTCTCTCACTCTCGGAACCTCTTAACCGAAAGACGGTCGGCAGAAACGAGAACTCCCTACATTTCAAGAACTCACAGAGCATCAACTCTGGTTCTTCCGGCAATCATCAGCACTCAAGAGCTAGATAGCTCGGGTTATTACACTCATTGTAATTGTACTCTTACATTAATATATGTACTCCCAAACGGAATTCTAATGAATAATATCTCGCGAGAGCATTCAAGCCCGGGACTAACAACCCAGACAAATCTTGTGTTATTTACACTCCTCGTACGTGCTCTCGCATTTTGTTTGTTACTCACCTGTAGCCATATCAAGCAAATCATTCCGAATAATATTTTGGGTAACAACATATAGCAAAACTTATACTTGGGCCAAACCCAAGTCAACAGTCCACCCAAAATCGCCGAAGACAAACTCTATTGGATAAAGAGAGGCAACAAATAATTATGCGTAGCGAAACTTATACTAGGGGCCAAACGTAAGTCAACCAGTCCACTTAAAATCATTCAAATCCAAACTAAAATCTGATTGCCAAGGCCCAATGTCCACGACCCATGTTGAGCTGAGCCGGACCGACGGACACATGGCCGAACCACCTCCAAGATTAGATGCACAGACTTGGTTAATCTTGCACACTCTTCAACCCTTTTCATATTATTGACGACTAAATATGAGTTGAGTTTCTATATATTCTTATCCATATCAAATGACATTTTGAATGACCAACTTTATTCATTAATTTCTCATTGACTTAAAATTAACTTTGATGAATTTGATATTTCGAACCTTTTCCCCTAGCTCCAAATTTTTTGCCAGTGCAAACTCTCCAAATTCTCGTATTGGACTGTGCACTAAAAAAAAAATCAGATGTTGGATTCATGTTTCAAAAACATACCGCAATGTTTACAATGAGCCTGAAGTTGCCCATCCGACAACTTCACGAGGTTGAAATTACACCAAAATTTTGGGTTTCGGGTTGTTTCTATAACTTCAACAATCTCGGGTGCATTCGTGGAAGCGGAAGAAGATTGAGTTGCCATTTGAATTGAGAGAAACGAGAATTTTGTAAGTTTTTTTAGTACTTGAAGAGTGTTTGAGTATTGTGACTAAACCAAAACTCAAATAGGCTATTTATAGTTGATTAGGGATGACAAAATGGTAAAAAAAAAGCCACAAAACGGTCAAATTTTTGAAAAAAACGGACACATAACGGTCACCTACAAAAATCGGTTTCTAACCGGTTTTTCCAACCCGGTTTCCGAAACCGATTCCCCCAAAACCCGACCCGGACCGGTTTCTAACGGCAAAATGGAAAACCGGGTAGAAATCGCCGGTTTTGAGACAACCCGAACTGATTTTAGTCAAAAACCGGTTTTGACCGATTTCGATTTCAATTTTTTTTCCGATTTCAGTTTCGATTTTTTTTTTTGCCCAACTCTAGGTGGGGGAAGGTGGTCATCTCATAATTTTCACAAAGTCCCCCGAAAAATAAAATAAAATAAGTGCCCGATTATTTGATTTGGCTGTTCTGACCACCCATACCCTCACCTTCTTTTTTCCTTCTCCCTCTGCAGTCTCTCTCTGCATATTCCAAGTGCTCTCACAAACCCTAATTCTCGCTATAGCTATAGATACATATATGTATACATCTGTCGATTTGCTTTTTGGAACTGTTTCACTCTGAATTATTTGTATTGCCAGTCGCCTAATCATTTCGCTCTATATATCTGTCTCAATATTTCACTCTCACTATTTTGTGTATTTTGTTCGTGATTTTCGTCGAGGTTTGTCCTTTTCGCTAAATTATTGTGGAAAAACTTTTTCCTGTAATGGCGGAAAGCAAGCTAGATATCCCGGGGAATCTCATTACATCTAAGCCATCCGACCAGTCATGGATTCCGAAAGGTTAGTCTTTGTTTTTTATTTCGTGTCAGTATTTGCGTACTCTGTTTCCGTTTACTTGATTGGATCTGACTGTCCTTCGTTGGATTCTATTCTTTGGTAGATTGATCTGCCTCGACGATGTCGTAATCAATTTGGTCCTAGGGTTTTGACTCAGGATCTTCGCTTCAATTTTAGTTTTTAATCTTTGCTTTACTCTATTGGATCGAGTGGTTCTGGGAATGAGGAGATTTATTTTATTTTATTTGTTTTGTTACCTTTTCATAATCTTTTATTTTGGAAATCTTGTGGATGGTATTAAATCTCTTTCATTTAAAAACTCACTTGGATATTTAACTTGAAGTTAATATCTTCGCCCCATCGATGCAGTAGATGTGTAATTGAGTCAGTTGCTGAGTTGTAGTTGAGTTTTCCAGTTAAATCCCCTTCTCGGGATTAATATTTTTTCTTTCAATTTTTATGTACTTCTGTTTTTCTTTTGGCAATGAAGCTTCCGTAGGAAATGATGAAGACAAAGGATTGGCTGGATTACTGGACGAATCAAAGGGTAACTAGCATTTCTAGTTATTGTAGTTGTCGCATTTCGCAGCACATGCTTCTGTTCTTGTATCTTTCTCTTGTTCTGATTTTCTATGTGATTGCTGCAGATCAAGCAGTGTCTGAGAGCATTCCCTTGTCTCCGCAATGGCTATATGCTAAGCCAAATGAACCTAAAATGGTAAAAATGACTCAGTGCTCCAGTTGTATTTGTCACCTGATTTGTGAACTCAACATAACCACAAACTCGGTTTAGGTTTTGGTTTGATTTTCCTTTATTTCTAAGGTCTCAAACCCTTGATTCGAGTTTGGATTATCTACATAGAACGAATGTATTAGACTACTGTAGATTTGAAAGCTTTTACTCTGGCATCTATCTATATACACATTTTGTGAAGTCAATAAGGTTGACCACTTTGTCTTGCTACATTATGTACTTTGCTGGAGATACATTGCTGCAAGAGCCTGTTTCACCTATGTTTATTGTTTGCAGTGTGAACAAAAACAAAAACAATCTGACTGGTCTTGACATAAAAAGTAGTATCTATTTCTTTGCCATCTTTAGATTGGGTTCTGAGGATTTAGCTTGTGTATATCTATTGTGATTGTCCTTTTCTATTTTCTGTCTCTGCTGCCATCAGAAAGATGACTTCATCCTTTGCTGCATTCATGATTATTTAGTTGATGTTTTGATTGATTCATCGAGGATATCTTTATGTTTACCAGGAGACCACCCGTGGGCCAAGTTCTCTGTCTCTTGGTAGTTCTGCGGATGTGAACCAGAAGGAGCTTTGGCGTGCTGATGCGCCTGAGGAGAAAAAGGACTGGAGAAAGGTTGCTCCTGAACCCGATAGTGGGCGTCGCTGGCGTGAAGAAGAAAGAGAAACTGGATTGCTTGGTCGAAGGGATCGCAGGAAGATGGATAGACGTGTCGACAATGCACCAAGCAGAGAATCAACTGACAATAGATCTGTGCCTGCCACTGACAGGTGGCATGATGTTAGTGGTCGCAATTCTGGGCATGAAACGAGGCGTGATAGCAAATGGTCTTTAAGGTGGGGTCCTGATGACAAAGAAAAGGAAACTCGGGGGGAGAGAAGAACAGAGATGGAGAAGGAAGAGTCCCACACTGAAAGCCAATCATGCATTTCGAATAACCGTTGTGTTCCTGAACGTGATTTAGATTCTCGTGATAAGTGGAGGCCGCGACACAGGATGGATGGAAATCCTGGCGGGTCTGGTTATCGTGTTGCACCAGGATTTGGAATTGAAAAGGGACGAGTTGAGGGCTCAAACGTGGGCTTTACTGTAGGGCGTGGAAGATCGAGTGTTTCCATTGTAAAACCTCCATCTACAGGTCAAATTGGTGCTCCTGAATATAACAAGAGTGGAAATGTTTTGGGAAAACCAAGCATTTCTGTTGAAAAATTTGTTTACCCGAGGGGCAAGCTCCTCGACATATATCGTAAGCAAACTCTGGATTCATCCCTAGCTCACATGCCTGGCAATTTGGAGGAAGTACCCCCAATAACTCAGCTTGATGCTGTTGAGCCTTTAGCTTTTGTTGCTCCTGATGCTGAGCAGGAGGTGAGCTTACTGATTCACTTGTAAGCTTAAAACACATGAATGCTTATTGAATATATAGAAATGTGATGAGCTCCTATCTGTTACAGGCCATCTTGAGTGACATATGGAAGGGTAAAATAACAAGCAGTGGAGCCTCATACAGTTCATTTAAGAAGGGAAAGGCAACCGACGACATTTCAGGTTATTTAAGCTTAGTCATTTTTTAGATGAAGACATTTTTTCAGCATTTCCATATAATCTCCACACCTTTTAATCTGTGACTTCCTGCTGCTTATAATACTGCCCTTTCTTTCTCTTTCTTTTAGACGTGGGGGACCTTGAGTTCAATACTGGGAGACAAGTTTCCTTCTCGGCCAATGTCAGTGAAGAGATGCACAACTTTCAAAAAGCTTCAGTTGATGCTCATGAAGATAGTGTTGATGGCATCTTGCATGATAGTTTACCGAAAAAAGGTACTTTGAATTGTGAGATTACTCTTTTAAAGTTTCTTTTTATTTTTTATTTTATCCCACCACCATCTCTCTCAGTTACGAACCTGAAAGAATCTTCTTTAAATGACCTCAGAGAAATCTTCAGATCATGAAGGAAAATATGAAGTTTCAGAGGCTATGAACGGAAACAAAATGGATAGTGGTAGCTTGAAAACTCTAAATGGTGGTCAGCTTGATGCCTTTGAGCTGAGAGTTGCAGATTCTGCTGTTAACCACGACAATGGCAAATCTGCCATATTGTTTGATGTTAATGATGAATTTCTTGATGAGGGAAACTCTATGCAAACATCAAAGCGATATTTGGATGGCCAGCTACATAAGATTGGGAGCAAAACCAATGATTATCAGCTAGATAGAGGAATCCCTCCAGAGGATTTGAGTTTGTACTATCGGGATCCTCAAGGGGAAATCCAGGGTCCTTTTCTTGGAGTGGACATCATTTCATGGTTTGAACAAGGATTTTTTGGGACTGATTTACCTGTCCGTTTGGAAGATGCTACTGATCAAGCACAATTCCAGGAATTGGGAGATGTGATGCCGCATTTGAAATTTCGACATGAGAACGATAGTGGAACTGATTTAAGTTTCAATATAGAGAAATCTGTCATCATGGAAGGTACATCAGAAACATTACGTTCTGGTGGTCCTGTCTCTGAATCCATTCCCTCCACTGTAATAGATGGCTCTGACTGGCAGTTGCCTGATTTTGATGCTATCTCTGCACAGCATTGTCAGCCAAGAGTAGGTGAATATCAACGCCATCTGTCACAACACCTGTACTCTCAGGGAGAAGATTCCCGTGATTTTGGTGCACTAGATGAAGGTAGGCTCATAGTTGCTTCTGTTCATTAGTTTTTATACCATTTAAAATGCATTTAATTCTAATTGTTTGCTGCAATTTCTTTTCAAACAGAAATCGTGTTTCCTGGGAGACCTGAAAGTGGGGGCATGAGTATGGGTCAGATGTCCAGAGGATATGTTGTAACAGGTAGTGGCAACCAGTCTTATCTTACTACTGAAATGACGGACACTGGTGTTTCAAATGAAAAAGATAGTAAGTTGCATCCTCTTGGTTTGTTATGGTCTGAGCTTGAGAGTACATATTCAAGGAATGATCAGACAACCTCACTCAGCTGGAGTGCACAGGATAAATTTGTAAACCCTGTAGCTGGAAACCTTACTTCTTTTGGTGTGATGACTAATCCAGATCATACCCCTGAGACATGGAATGATGTTTACAGCAGCACCACACTTTCTGATTCCAACTTGTACCAAGATGTCATTGATGCTGGTCATGCTTCAAGAGTGAATCAAGACTTTAACCATTTTGATTTGACGGAGAAGCTTTTACCCCAACAACTTCTTCATCATCATCATCAGCAGCAGCATCTTCAACCACACAATATGATGCTATCTAACAATAGACACTTGAATGAAGCAATGCTGGAAGTTGGTCCCATTTCAAAATTGATGCACCACAAGCAGCTTGCCAATCAGACAGGGCAAGATATGGAACATATTTTGGCTCTTCAGTTGCAACAGCAAAGGCAGATGCAAATTCAACAAGAGCAGCAGCTACAGCAGCAACAACAATTCTACCAACAGCAAATGCTGTTGAAAGAGCAACAGCAGTCTCAGGCCAGACAGGCCCTTTTTGAACAGCTGCTGCAGAGTCAAATGCGTGAGTCTGATCGTGGACAGTCGCGTATTGATACTCTTAGATCCAATACTGCTCTTGAACAGGCGATAATGAAGCAACAGATCCTTAATGATCTACATCAGCAGCATACGCAATATCCTCCAAGGCATCCCGATCCTTCGCTTGAGCAACTAATTCAAGCAAAATTTGGTCAGATGCCTCATCAGGGGAATCAAAATGATCTATTGGAGCTCTTATCTCGTGGAAGGCATGGGCAGATTCACGCCCTGGATCAACAGATTATTCAGCAAGATCATCTGCACGGGAGGCAGTTGCCTTTTGGGCTGATGCAGCGACTGGAAATGGAAGAAGAGAGGCAAATCTCTCCTGGATGGCCACTTGATGAAGCTGCCCAGTTCCACAGGAATCCTGCTGCCTCTCACAGAGCTATATCTGCTGGATTTGGACCTTTGAATTTTTATCCCCAACAAATACAATCTTCTGAGGAACATCTGAGTCATCTTGACCGGAATCTTTCAGTACAAGATAGACTTCAGCATGGTATTTATGACCACGGAATGTTACCTTTTGAGCGCTCAATGTTGTTGTCTGTTGATGCTGGAGTGAATCATGATTTTGTGAATTCCATGGCTCGTGCGCAAGATTTAGAAATGCAGGGGCAGATTGAGCGGTTGCACCCTGGTGGCTTCTCACCTGGTGTTTATTCTCAGAATGCAAACAACCCTTTAATTTCCAATCAATTCCATTCTTCACGTTTGGATGCAACAGAGGGTCATTGGTCTGAGAATAATGATCAAATATCGAATGATTGGATGGAGACGAGAGTTCAACAACTGCATCTTCAGAGTGAGAGACAGAGGAGGGAATTGGATGCTAAAAGGAGTGCTGAAGATGCTAGTTTGTGGATGTCCGCCGGAACAAATGATGACAATTCTAAGCGTTTGCTAATGGAGTTACTACATCAGAAGTCTGGTCACCCATCAAATGAGCAGTTTGATGTGGCTAGTGGAATGCCACGACACTCCTCTGGCCATTATTCTGGGACAAGCATCGGAAACGAGCCATTTAATGTTCTTTCAGACCAAGAATCTGGTTTCACCAACTCATTCACTGCTGGAATATATGGTTCAGATTCTGGTGGGCCAACCCGGAATAGATTATCTGAGGGGGTAACCAATGATCTGGAAATTGGTGGATTGTCTTATAGATCTGGAGGTAGAGCATTAGTTGAAGGAAGACCATTTGTTGCAGACATTGGTGAAAGCTCTCAGGTAAGCAGAGACAATTTTATCATGCAAAACAAAGCAGACCAAAAAATAACTTTCTCTAATGTGGGAGGAAACAAAAGAGTGCTCATCAATGATGGTAACACTCAGGAAGGCTTAGTTGAGCAGGCTGGGTTGGTATCTGTGGACAGAGGTGAAATGTCGCTCAATGTTGTTCGCAGGCATAAGTCACTTAGCTCTGGTGGTAATTTATTCCTTTTTTTGTGAACTTAATTATTATTATATTTTTTTGGCTTTGTTTTCATGTTTGTCCATTTTACATTGAGCAGCATAATTTGGATAATGGTCAGGTTTCCACAATGAGAAGATTGGATCAGGTGATTCCTTGTCGGAGGATGTTACTAACGATAGGTAAGAAAAATTGTCTGTTCTTTTTTTGATACTGTTGTGATATTGATTTGTTATTCTCTTTTGCATCCTAGTTTTTGGGTTAAATTTCTGTGCAAGATAAAGAGTATTGTTGCCTTGCTGGATTGCGCTTTTTAAGTTTAACTCTCTTCTTTGTATTGGTGTAAACAGGATGCTATATTCCAGTCTAAAAGGAGCAGAAAATGTGTTGTTGAGGCGTCCCCCAGTGTCACGAGCTGCATCTTCTCAGGAAGGGCTGTCGGAGCTGACTGGTGATCCCAGAGGAAAAAGTATTTTGAATACTGTTGCATCTGATGGTAAGATGGATCTCTGCATTTTCTTTTCATTCTCTCTGCTAAATCAATTTTCTAAATGTAGTGATAGGTTAGCTGTTGGTTCATGATTGATTGATTGATCAGCCATTTTTTTTTTCAAGTTGAATTTTAACGATAGATTAAATGGTGTCGAAAAATATTAAAAAAGTATGATGTGAAAATATTTTTAATCCGAATCTGGTTGTATAATTTTGGCAAGTTTTACTTCTATTTTTATGAGATAATCTATGGTCAAAGTTCAACCTAAACAAAGCAAAACATTAAATCACCAAGGCTTAGCCTAGTGGTATTGGAGCCTGGGTAGAGAGGTTTGGGGTTCAATTTTTTTTTTTCATATAAAAAGAATAATATGAGACTGAGCGAGTATATGTATAGCAGTAATATGTATAGCAGTAATGGGTAAGTTGGACTGTTGTGCAGTCTATATAGACTACGAGTTGTTTGTAGAGAATCGAAAAGGGTGCATTTGTCGTTGCTATTCCCCAAAATGGATTAATTAGAGCTTACTGAAGCAAGTAATTGTGCTTCTTCTATGTTAATCATCACCACTTTGTTTGTTGGGTCTGTAGCAGGTGGAGTGAGACGGGAAGCAGGAAGTAACAACATGGAGGCATCCGGAAGAAGGGATGCCCAATTTCGACGAACATCATCGTGTAATGACGCCACAGATGTAATGGAAACGTCATTCAGCGACATGCTTAAAAGCAATGCTAGGAAGCCTCAGCCTCCAGAAACTCACGTTTCGGCATCAGAGTCGTCTGATGGGATGATGGCTGGGGCCCGAAACAACAAAAAGAAGGGGAAGAAAGGTCGACAAATTGACCCTGCTCTTCTTGGCTTCAAGGTTACTAGCAATCGGATCATGATGGGCGAGATACAACGCATAGATGATTAGTCAGTCCGACAGAATGTAGCTCATGATAGCAAATATGTATTGTAACGATGTCCCGATCACACTGTACATGTTTGGATTTTTGTATAGTTTCTTTGTAGATGTGTTCAATTCTTTTTTATTTTTATTCATTTTTGGTGATGAGGGAATTCGTAGTGGATAGACCTTTTTTTATATTTGAGAAATGGTAATAAATAAATGCTTCAGGAATGTACATATCTTCTACGAGTCCTGTTGGGTGTCCATCAGGCTGAGCAGCATTAATGGAAGAACAAAACTTATAACCGACACTATTTAAGTATTATTAAATGGCTGTTATCAAACTATGGAAAAAAAAAATCATAAATGAAATATGGATTGGAACAGAATTGGTATTAAATTTTATATTTGGTCAACTTGAATTACTATGCAAAAGAAGAAAAATCATAGGTGAACAATCAGTTGAATATGCGGGGGAGGTGAGTTGGACAAGGGAAGGACGAACGAATCATAGGTGAACAATCAGATGAAGATCCTGTATTTATATAAATATTTTGGATCACTACTTTCATTGTTAATTTATTTTTAAATGGAAATCAGACTGTCGGAGATGCTACACAGATAAGGGATGAATTTGTTGGGTTCTGTCAATTTCAAACAGTGTAATTACAATAAAAAAATATAAATATAGACAACCTACTACATTTTTAGTGAAATAAAAACTAGAATGAAATATAAATTAGTAGAGTAGAGTGAAACTCTTTCCATAAGACAATTTTGCCCCATATAAAGAGCAGACGACTGAGGCAAGATGTCCCCAAAATACAACTGCTATGTTTCTAAGTTAGGTGCTCTTCAAAACTCAAAACTCTGACGAAACTGAGCACGAAATAAGCAAGGAGTATGTGAGGAATATGCTGAGATGACTTTTTTTTTTCCTATGTGCAAAATCAAGTGGAGGGGACCCCCTTTTATAGGGACCAGAATTCTATCAGGTGGAGCTTTTGCAGCCATTATGTCATTCAATACCTCATGTAATGGCTTTCATTACTGGCAGTTTAATACACCAGAGGTAATGAATTGGAACCTCTAACTCTTGAACAAACATTAGGTTACTCCAAGAGTCAGGTCAATTCACGTACCACAAGAGTAATTCATTCACAGGCTTAGTTCAAATCTGGAGATTCAATTTAATTATACGAGGCATTATCTAACCCGTGCGATGCACGATCTTTGGTTGAATATCTACGTGTTTTGTACGTAATGTTGGGGCAGACGGTTGAATGAGCAGATGACAGAATTTAAATGACTTTTAGAGAAGTTTATATGTTTTTTTTATTGTTATTGTCCTTTTATTTTAGTCTATGTAATTAGTTATATGAAATGAGGCTTTACTAACCCGTATGTTGCTCCGGGGTTGTTTTTGGTTTATTCAACCCGTGCGATGCACCGATTGTATCTAAGATTTCATAGCTAAAATTTAACCATCTTGTAATTTATACTATCATTTAAAAGTTCATTTTAATCACCTTGTGTATGAGAAGGTGCACGTGTTTTGTACGTAATGTTGGGGCAGACGGTTGAATGAGCAGATGACAGAATTTAAATGTTTTTTAGAGAAGTTTATATGTTTTTTTTTATTGTTATTGTCCTTTTATTTTAGTCTATGTAATTACTTATATGAAATGAGGCTTTAGTAACCCGTATGTTGCTCCGGGGTTGTTTTTGGTTTATTCAACCCGTGCGATGCACCGATTGTATCTAAGATTTCATAGCTAAAATTTAACCATCTTGTAATTTATACTATCATTTAAAAGTTCATTTTAATCACCTTGTGTATTAGAAGATGCATTTGCATTGTGATGTTTATCATAACTTTTGTATTTAAATTAGTTTATTTACATTAAAAGTTACAATTAAAATAGTCTCTTCATATATTTACAATTAAAAGTTACAATTAAATCCCCCTTCCACATTAAATTAAGGGAGATAAGTATTATATAGTACGAGGCTTTATACAACCCGTGCGTTGCACGGGCTGATTATTGAATAATTATGTTCGTGCATACGCAGCATATGCTGGTTGATTATTATTGATTATTTATTTACGCGTGTAATAAAATTTTAATTATATATGAGATCTTTTTATAAATGTAAAAAGGGGAAATTACATGCTTTATGTTGTAAATTTTTTAATAAAGTTACAATTAGGCCTTTGCTCTTTCATAGTTGTCTTTGTTTAGTCCTTGTTGGTTTATTTTTTTAAAAAAAATGAGGTAATTTACCTACTTTGTGAAGCAGGTAAGTTAACCCCATATAAAAATATAAGGTTTAAGCATTTTTTTTTAAATTTAAGCATCTTCGTATTTCGTATCATAAACTGAAAATACCTCGTTAGAGCCCGTAAAAACAATTGAACACAAATCTTCATCGGACTCAGTATCATAAATAGGATCATCCAAAAAATGAATTTCACTAATGGCATGTTCCTCATCAAATATAGGTCGCCCATCATAACCAAAAATTTCGACATAATCTTCAGACTCATCAGAAAAAATTGGCCCATTATCATTAACATCTTCAAAATAATTTACTAGTACAACAACTTGAAGCCCAAGTTGCTCTAGTTCCCAATTAATTAACTCAAGTGAAGGTCCATTCACTTCACTCAAATTCGTAGCCCCACACTGGCTACATTCATTATCAAGAATAAGGGGCAGCAACTCAACATTATTAAAATTATCAATAGAAGGCCCAAATAAGAATTGCTCACCAAAAGGAAAAGGCCCATTCTCTTGGGTTAGGGCATTAGCGCCCGACTTTTCGAAACTGCTTCCCGGGGCTGCCGCAGTAAGATGCAGAGCACCGCTGTTTTTCCTCAAGGCGTTGGACGAAGTAGTCCGGTGATCGAATGCGTCGTGGGGTGCGTCACGACGGGAAGCGACGAAGCGGTGTGGCCACCGATCGGGTAGTGGGGCGGCGCCAAGGGGCTGTAATTTCCTCCGAGAAACAAAATAGTACGAACGCCGTTCAATGGGCGAGGCGGCGACGCTGATATTCTGCACTTTTTGGTGTAGATGTGTGTTTGTGGGGATGAATTTTCGTGTGAAATGTTTTGTAAACTTTTGCCATGCGATGATTTTGGGTTTAAGGCGATGAGATCTGTATTTTTTTAGGCAACTCCACCAGACTGACGCACGTCCGCGGAGGTGCTTCGCCGCCAGTGCGACTCGGCGATCTGTGGGAACGCTTCTGAACTCCAAAATTTCCTCACAGGTACAAAGCCAATCAAGGCAATCTTGTGGCTCTTGGAGTCACTCACAATTTGTTAAAAGCCAACAGGCCTGATACCTCATTTATGCAGCATACATTTAATAATAGGAATGTAATTTCAGCTGGTTTGAGGTTACAAAAGTGAAGCTCTTTCATGTTCTATAACCGTATAAACATTCAAGGTTGTAGATGTTAATGCGTGGGATTCATATATGATGGGTGTTGCATAAACTACATTGTACCGTACCACCCATTTGTGCACATTACACTTGCATATTAAATTAAGAGATTCCGTTTTTAGATAGTATAGATAGATAATTATTTTCCACATGTATTATTATTTTAAATTATTTTTCACGTGAATTAATTACTAATTCGACGATGAAAGTCCCAACTAGGCCAATCATGCAAGCTCTCGAATTCCAAAACTCGGCCGTTCTTGTAAACCGCAGAAATGGGGTTGAAATTTTGGCCGCCCTTTTTAGCAATTCCACCTTAATTTTAAAACATAATTAAAAAAGAATCATATTGTTATCGAAACACCATGAAAGTGACATTTCAATTATCCTTTTATTTTTATATAGTGTGAATGACTATTATGCCCCTGATGTAATTATGTAATTATGATTGTGCCATCTGAAGTTTTCCTAAAAATAGGGCTTCAGTTATTAATGAAAAACATACCTGAGAATCATTATCTAATTTCTCTCTCTAAATTCTCTCTATAATATTTCGATTCCATAACACGTTATCAGCACGACTCTAGCCATTTGAGTAATATGACGAGAGTATGCTCTACAGTTGCATCTTATAGATGATCCTCTGTATCAGAAATCAAATTATTACAACAGAACCTCAAAATCTATACAAAACCAAAACTCTCAGATTCTGAATTCCATCCCAAAAGATTCCATTGCCATGTTCAACATCAGGATTCTTTAACGAACTACCACCGTTTTGGTCTGAAGATAAAAAGCAAAATGGAAAAATTCTCAGACCAAATCACACCCTCTCTTATATCTAAGCAAGAGGAGAAAAATGAAGATCAGAACCCTCCATCCAGTTCTCAACCTAAGGTCCATGATCTGCTTCCTGAATCCGAGGAAGAAAACTCACCAACCAGAGGGAGGAGGAAAACTATAGAAATATAAAGAAAAAGATAATAAGTCAAAAAGGAGGACAAGAAGAAGAAGAATGTTACTGAGAAGCTCTTCGGCACTGATCTTGAATTCATGGTTCTCCAATTCAGCCGCCGTGTCCGGTTCGTCGCCGGAACCCGATACCCTTCACCAGTTACCCAGAACCCGATCTTTTTGTCTCACGATGTCGCCTGAGGACAGCTTGGGAAGGAGTACTCGGAACGCGTTCGATTCGGATCTCAAGGATCCGTCCAAGCCCAAGAAGTGCTTGAGGCTGCCAGCGTCCCCTAAGCCCGGAAAAATCAAAGAGATAAGAGAACAGGATCTGCGGTCTACCATCCTGACCAGCTCCGGGTTGGGTTTGACGGCGGCGGCTGAGGAATGTTTGGCGCCGGCCCCGAAGAGGGAGAGAGTGCCGCAGTTGCTGGTGGTGGGCGGAGGCTACGGTGGCGGATTTTTTTTGATGGCGGCAGTGGAGTCGTTGACCGACGACAGCCATGAGGTACTGTATGTATGTGTCTATGTTTTAATAAAAAAAGAAGGAACGAAGTAGAAGCCCAAGCTGAAGAATACATAACGAAGACACAAAAAAAAAAAGGAGAGAGAGAGAGAGAGGAAGAGGACACCAGCAGATGGAATCACGATTAACACACACACATATATATATATAAAAGAATAAAATATTCTTCTAATTCATTAAATCATAAATTTGGTTTTTCTTACATATAAAATTCATATGATCTCAAAATTAATTTTTCTTGATACCATCGTGATCCATTTTACGAGAGCTTCAATTTGACACTAATATTGATATGAGTGTTAACTCTTTTCGTATGTGTTATTATTAATTTATTAAAATAGACAAATTAATATCCAACTCCGGAAATCGCAAAGAGTTATACATATCATTACACTTGCTATTAACGACAGTCGATATTTCGACTTATACCTTGACGATGACTAATTTGAGAAATTGATTGGACGATCCTGCTCTGGCAGAAGCAGTTAATTATTTTGCAGTTCAAATTATGTCTCTTACTTATCTCAAAGTGGTGGTTTAAAACCACATATTTATTGCGTTTATTTTATATAATTATAATACCTCCCATGTGATGAGTTCAATTATCATAAGATGGATGGTTTTGCATGTATGCAATTTATATATTATATATCACCATCGTGGTTGGTTATGTAATATCCGTAACTTTCCATTTTTAGCAGTTTCCATTTTTGGTGTATGTCTATTTTTATCGACTCTCTTGTAACCGTTTCGACATTTTGAATCCACTTTATTCTTGGAGTTTTTCCATTTGGACGAGTTTTGGTGATGTTTTCACGTAATTTCATTTTATGACATGTTTTGCCGTATGAACGTTCGATTCTCGTAAAACTCATTTGTTTTCGCTGTTTCTTGGTTTGTGCAAGTTCGTATGATTGAGTTGGTCGTGTTGAGACTTTCGGTTTGTAAATCCGACGTCGTTTCGTGATTTTACTTGGGCCATTTTTGTAATTTCCTAATAGTTTAGGGAATCTCATTTTCGTTGTCGCATTACGGACCCTCCGGTGGTCGGAATTGTATTTTCTTTCAGCGCTTAACTCCGTCGTCTTGTATGCTTCGTGTTTATGTTTCTGAATTATGGCCTTGTCGTGCGTTTCGAATATTGTACCTTCGATAGCAGCGTACTGCTGATGTGGCAGCAGTACTGAACTGCTGTGTTGGTAGCGCGCGCTACTCCTGTCTTCTTGCGTGCGCTACCGATGTGCAGTTAGCGTACGCTAACTCACTATTGTTAGCGTGCGCTAACGAGTGGTAGCAGTTGCTACTGGACCGGTTTCAGCCCCGTTAGCGCGCGCTATATATGATAGTTAGCGTGCGCTAATTTCACATTTATTTAGATCAACGGCAGTTCAGATTCAACATTATTTTTCATTCTTTTTCTTTCCTTCCCTTCCTACGGGCGATTTTGGCGATTCAGAGCAGATTGTGGAGAGTAATCAGTGGAGTTCCCTTCCAGTCCGATTCTTGTGTCTCGAGCATAACACATCATCATCTAAACCCATCTCCTTCACTCCAATTCAAGGTATTTCTCATCTAGAACCATAACTTGTCAATTTTGGGGGTTTTTTGGGATTCTAGGGATTAGTTCCGAATTGTTCAATTATGTTACGTAAATTCTTACCGGTTGTTGTTATTGAGTGATTCTCAATCCGTTTTTCCTCGAATTAATCCGTGAATTGTTGATACAGGGAGATTTTGCATAAACCCTCACCCGTATCAATTGAACGTTTTTGTCATGAATTGTAATCGAGGATTATGGGTGTATTCCGATCGGTTATTGTTGTCCGTTGGGACTGAACTATGTTGATCCTTCGTTTAGGAACCGTCGTTTTCCACCCGGACCGTTCGTAGTCGTGTTTCACTTCTGTTTCTTCAAGAATGTCTCAAAGGCAAGTACTTTACATTTGTTTACATGTTCTAGTATTTGAATTATGACTTTATCGTGGTTGTTGTGGATGGATATGTGTATGTTCACCTAGGGACGGTCCAACGGGACCTCTAGGGATACGTATTGCCGTGAGTGTGCGTATCGCAAACTGTGGTTAGCCACCCAGGGATGTCCGACGGGGCTCTGCGGGTACGGAGGCCGTGAGTCTCGTACCGACGGTTTACTTTGAATTGTGATTTGTTGGAGATAATGTGTTTTGTGATTGTACATTGCAAATATTCCGGAATATAAAATGTTTTCTAAAATGATTTTTGGCGCATATATTCATCTGATTAGAATGTAGTTCAAATGGATTGTACTTGCACTAGCAGTTGTCGCTAACCCCTTAAATGGGGGAAATACTTTTTGTATTTCAGGTATCGATCGTGGGGACAAACGAGCACTTGAGCCGTATGAGGATGATGGGCAAGCATGATACTGTTCAGTAGTCAATTGTTGGTGTTCAGTTCTGTCAATTATTTTTGATGTCTTGTTTTGGGGTTTCTATATTATAAAACTCGTTTAAGTACTCGAGTACTTCCTTTTCAAAATTGTTAATGTTGTGTTCCCGTTTTGGGAAATGGATTGATGTGGGATTCTAGTTGTCGGGTTGTAGTCTTTTATTTGAATTGTCGTTTTATTGATGATTGTTTGTCGTTGGCGAATGTCTTGTTGGTACGTTAGCCTGGTGGATTCCACAGTGTGGGGTCCACGACGCTGTAATATGCCCTGAATGTCTTGGGGGTGTTACAGATTATGGTATCAGAGCTTTGGTTTATGGATACCTAGGCTGTCGGTTATTTGGGTCTAGTTGAGTGTCGTTTTTGAAAAGTATCACTGTCATGCCATCATCTCAGTACGCTGGTGCTCGTAAGTTTTTCCTAACTTGACTCGTTTCACTGTTCTGTTCTATTCTTGTCTTAGTATCATGTTACGTTTTGCGTTTGAATTGTACTTACCCGTTACTTCTTCAGAATTCCTGCTGGTAGAGGACGCGGACGTGGTCGTGGACGCGGTAGGGGACGTGGCGCGGCCAGTGGGACGGCCATGTCCGATCACTCGGGAACTGATTCGGCGATGCCTTCTTTGTCGAACAGTGTTCCCCTTAGTTCCGGAGGTCAGGACCAGTCTGCTAGCTCCGGTAATGCACATGAGAATGTTGGAGTGGCCAACATTTTGCAGCAAGTAGCGAACCAAATGACGCTACTGACTCAGGCCGTTCTAGTCGGCCAAGCTAATGCCAACCCGGTTCCGCCTACTGGATCCGACAATGATAAGTTACTTCAGGACGTGATTCGTATGCGTCCTCCAGTTTGATGGTGTTTCCGACCCCTCTGGTTGGGAGAATTGGCTATTCGAGATGGAGAAAGTATTTGAGGCTGCTAATTATTCTGAGGAGAGGAAAGTACCCATTGCTCAGTACTTCCTCGCCAAGGAGGCAGCAACGTGGTGGCAAGCAGTGAGACCGCGCGACCGGGCAGCTACGTGGGCAGAGTTTCGGGATCTGATGGAAGATGAATTCTGTCTATGGCCAGTGAAAGAGGGGAGGATCCGAGCCTTCTTTGAGGCTAAGCCCCAAGATGTTCTTATTTCTCAAGCTATCAAAGACTACAATCAATAGCTGCATTATGTGAGAAACCAAGTCCGAGATGAGCTTGATAAGATCCGCCACTTTGATATGCGGATGAAACCGAGGGTACGCCACTACATGGCTGGTCTGGGGTGTACGACTTTAAAAGAGTACCAGAACAAAGCGATGGCTTACGAGATGTCGTCATGGATGAGATGGAAATCAAGGAAAGAAGCGTAAGACTTCCGGGCCGGAGGCAAGTCAGGAGGGTATCTGAAGGCTCAGTCTGGTTCGGGAGTCTTCGGGAGTCAGTCGCCATTAGTTGGTCGAGGAAACGGTTCTAGGTCTGCTCCTGCTGGTTCCGTTCGTGGTCCTACGTGCTTCAACTATAGTCGTTCGGGCCACATGATGAGTGAGTGTGATAGGCCTCCGATTCAGTGTCTTGCTTATGGTCGGATGGGTCATCATGCTAAGTTTTGTATGGATGCAGCTCGGGCTCCAGTTACTTAGATATCAGCCCCAGCTGCGGGAGAGCCGAGTGTGAATCAGGCACCGACAGTTCCTCAGCCGCAACAGAGTTTTGGTAGAGGTCAAGGATGTGGGCAGCCTTCTAGAGGGGGAGCTTCTAGTGCGGGGTCTATTCCGCCCCGAGTGTACGAGATGAGACGAGCAGGAGATCCTGACGCGACGGTGGCTACAGGTACCGTCCACATCCTTGATCATCCTGTTTCCGTATTGTTCGATTCTGGTGCTACGCATTCTTTTATATCTATGGATTGTGTGCGTCGTCTGCATGTTGATTGCCTAGTTGCTTGTGAGCCTTTTGTTGTTAAACTTCCTAGTGGGGATAGCATCGTGGGGGATCGTGAGGTTAGAGATTTTCCAGTGAGTATCGCGGGGAGGGTTTGGCCTTCTAATCTGATTGCGGTAGATATTATAGATGAGGATTTGATTCTGGGTGAGGATTGGCTGGACCGTCATGGGGCGATCATGAATTATAGAACGAGAACCGTTTTGATATTAGCCTCTGACGGTACCGAGCATTCTTTTGTGGGACGTAGGCGGAGTAGCCAAAGACTTCTGATCAGCGCCTTGAGGGCGGTGAGACTTCTTCGATGAGGTTGCATAGGCTATTAGTGTTACGCTTTGAGGTCGGAGGAAGGGGGAGTCGAGCTTTCATCTATTCCGGTAGTGTGCGAGTATCCTGACGTCTTTCCAGACGAGTTGCCGGGTTTGCCGCCGGATCGAGAGGTCGAGTTTACCGTCGATTTAGAGTCGGGTGCAACACCGATTTCTAAGACGCCATACCGTATGGCACCTGCCGAGATACTTGAGTTGAAGAAACAGTTGGGAGAGTTGCTAGACATGGGGTATATTCGACCGAGCGCTTCACCTTGGGGCGCACCTGTCCTGTTTGTGAAGAAGAAGGATGGGTCACTCCGTTTGTGTATCGACTACCGAGAGTTGAACAAAGTGACCATCAAAAACAAGTATCCGCTCCCGAGTATTGATGATTTGTTTGATCAGTTACAAGGGGCAACTGTGTTTTCGAAGATTGATTTGAGATCGGGGTATTATCAGCTCCGAGTGAAGGATACCGACATTCCGAAGACGGCCTTTCGGATGAGATACGGTCACTACGAGTTTGTGGTTATGCCTTTTGGGCTAACCAACGCACCAGCCGTGTTCATGCAGCTTATGAGCAAAGTCTTTATCGAGTACCTCGATAAGTGCGTAGTCGTTTTCATCGATGACATCCTGATTTACTCGAGGAGCGAGGAGGAGCACGCCCATCATTTGCATATCGTGTTAGATATTTTGAGAACTCAGCATCTTTTTGCGAAGTTCTCAAAGTGTGAGTTTTGGTTACGGGAGGTTATGTTTCTCGGTCATGTGATCTCGGCCGAGGGTGTTCGTGTGGACCCACATAAGGTAGAGGCAGTGTTGGATTGGGCGCCGCCCAAGAACGTGAAGGAGGGCCGCAGTTTTCTGGGTTTGGCCGGGTATTACCGTAGATTCGTCGAGGGATTCTCTAAGATCGCTCGACCGCTGACTCAGTTGTTACAGAAGTCAGAGAAGTTTGTGTGGACCTATGAGAGGCAGAATAGTTTTGAGGAGTTGAAGAAGCGGTTGACGACCGCTCCTGTTTTGGCCTTACCGAGTGGTAATGAGGGTTTCTCAGTTTTTAGTGATGCTTCAGGCCAAGGGCTCGGATGTGTACTTAGCTGGCACGCGTCGATTACGATGGCATCGTATGAGGCACTTTATGGCCGATGTTGCCAATCACCGATATGTTGGGATGAGCCATCCGATTTGGTTGGCACCGAGCCAGACCTTGTGTTAGAGACGAGGGAGAAAGTTGAATTGATTAGAAAGAGAATGTTGGCTGCTTAGAGTCGACAAAAGTCTTATGCGGATGATAGGTGTTGACCCTTGGAGTTTGAGGTGGGAGATCATGTTCTGTTGAGAGTGTCTCCGACGAAGGGAGTTTTCCGTTTTGGGAAGAAGGGGAAACTCAGCCCGAGATATATTAGACCTTTCGAGATATTGGAGAGAGTGTGCGAGTTAGCGTACCGTTTGGCTTTGCCTCCGTCGTTGAGTCATGTGCATAGCGTATTTCACATTTCCCAGTTGAGGAAGTATGTTCCGGACCCGTCCCACATTATTGATTTTAGAGACGTGGAGATCGAGAAAGATGTTACGTTTGAGGAGAGGCCCGTCAGAATTTTGGAGCGTCGAGACAAGTAGTTAAGAAACAAAACCATTTCTTTGGTTAAGGTGCAATGGTAGAGGCACGGAGTAGAAGAAGCGACGTGGGAGTTAGAGGAGGATATGCGTTTGAGGCATCCCGAACTTTTTGATTCTTAAGTTTCGGGATGAAACTTTATTTTAGAGGGGGAGAATGTAATATCCGTAACTTTCCATTTTTAGCAGTTTCCATTTTTAGTGTATGTCTATTTTTATCGACTCGGTTGTAACCGTTTCGACATCTTGAATCCACTTTATTCTTGGAGTTTTTCCATTTGGACGAGTTTTGGTGATGTTTTCACGTAATTTCATTTTATGACATGTTTTGCCGTATGAACATTCGATTCTCGTAAAACTCATTCGTTTTCGCTGTTTCTTGGTTTGTGCAAGTTCGTATGATTGAGTTGGTCGTGTTGAGACTTTTGGTTTGTAAATCCGACGTCGTTTCGTGATTTTCGGACACTTGGGCCATTTTTGTAATTTCCTAATAGTTTAGGGAATCTCATTTTCGTTGTCGCATTACGGACCCTACGGTGGTCGGAATTGTATTTTCTTTCAGCGCTTAACTCCTTCGTCTTGTATGTTTCGTGTTTATATTTCTGGATTCTGGCCTTGTCGTGCGTTTCGAGTATTGTACCTTCGATAGCAACAGCATCGCCGATGTGGCGCAGATCGAATCTGTGTTGGTAGCGCGCGCTACTCCTGTCTTCTTGCGTGCGCTACCGATGTGCAGTTAGCGTACGCTAACTCACTATTGTTAGCGTGCGCTAACGAGTGGTAGTAGTAGCTACTGGACCGGTTTCAGCCCCGTTAGCGCGCGCTATATATGATAGTTAGCGTGCGCTAACTTCACATTTATTTAGATCAGCGGCAGTTCGGATTCAACATTATTTTTCATTCTTTTTCTTTCCTTCCCTTCCTACGGCCGATTTTGGCGATTCAGAGCAGATTGTGGAGAGTAATCAGTGGAGTTCCCTTCCAGTCCGATTCTTGTGTCTCGATCATAACACATCATCATCTAAACCCATCTCCTTCACTCCAATTCAAGGTATTTCTCATCTAGAACCCTAACTTGTCAATTTTGGGGGGTTTTCGGGATTCTAGGGATTAGTTCCGAATTGTTCAATTATGTTACGTAAATTCTTACCGGTTGTTATTATTGAGTGATTCTCAATCCGTTTTTCCTCGAATTAATCCGTGAATTGTTGATACGGGGAGATTTTGCGTAAACCCTCGCCCGTATCGATTGAACGTTTTTGTCATGAATTGTAATCGAGGATTATGGGTGTATTCCGATCGGTTATTGTTGTCCGTTGGGACTGAACTATGTTGATCCTTCGTTTAGGAACCGTCGTTTTCCACCCGGACCGTTCGTAGTCGTGTTTCACTTCCGTTTCTTCAAGAATGTCTCAAAGGCAAGTACTTTACATTTGTTTACATGTTCTAGTATTTGAATTATGGCTTTATCGTGGTTGTTGTGGATGGATATGTGTATGTTCACCTAGGGACGGTCCGACGGGACCTCTAGGAATACGTATTGCCGTGAGTGTGCGTATCGCGAACTGTGGTTAGCCACCCAGGGATGTCCGACGGGGCTCTGCGGGTACGGAGGCCGTGAGTCTCGTACCGACGGTTTACTTTGAATTGTGATTTGTTGGAGATAATGTGTTTTGTGATTGTACATTGCGAATATTCCGGAATATAAAATGTTTTCTAAAATGATTTTTGGCGCATATATTCATCTGATTAGAATGTAGTTCAAATGGATTGTACTTGCACTAGCAGTTGTCGCTAACCCCTTAAATGGGGGGAAATACTTTTTGTATTTCAGGTATCGATCGTGGGGACAAACGAGCACTTGAGCCGTATGAGGATTATGGGCAAGCATGATACTGTTTAGTAGTCAATTGTTAGTGTTCAGTTCTGTCAATTATTTTTGATGTCTTGTTTTGGGGTTTCTGTATTATAAAACTGGTTTAAGTACTCGAGTACTTCCTTTTCAAAATTGTTAATGTTGTGTTCCCGTTTTGGGAAATGGATTGATGTTGGATTCTAGTTGTCGGGTTGTAGTCTTTTATTTGAATTGTCGTTTTATTGATGATTGTTTGTAGTTGGCGAATGTCTTGTTGGTACGTTAGCCTGGTGGATTCCACAGTGTGGGGTCCACGGCGCTGTAATATGCCCTGAATGTCTTGGGGGTGTTACAGGTTATACCACATGAATGGTTCATAAATCCTGCTCTCGAAGAAGAAGCAGTTGATAACAATAAATCCTACTCTGGAAAAGTAGTTGATCGATTATCTAAATCCTGCTCTGAAGAAGCAGTTGAAAGAAATAAATCCTACTCTAAAGAAGTAGTTGATCAATGATTCAAATCCTGCTCTCGAAGAAGAAGCAATTGATGGAAATAATATCCGATCTCCATAATTATTAAATACGAATGGAGAAAATTGAGCAAGTGATACCATAAGCTATCACCGATTAATTAAAGAAAATCCCATGCAAACTGCATGATGGGATCATTTGACAAGTGATATGGAAAACTATCACTGGAAAATAATTGCTCAATAAATCCCATGTTGATTATATCACATGGTGGGATCATTGAAATCATATTGATTGACAATATTCATGGGGAAACATATATCACATATTTGTGAAAATATTGTATTTGCATAAAAGCAAAAGATGGTCTTGTTATTGCTGAAGAAGCACACAACAGTCGAAGTAAAAATATCGAAACTAGCTGAAAGGCAGTAAACACTCGACAATATGAAACATGAAAAAGAAAATACATATGAAACCCATAAAAAGAGAAGGGGTGCATCTCGAGAGTATAAAAATCCGTGACTCTGCCACCCCTGGCATCAGGGTTTATAATGAAAGATCTAAAGGATCTAAACTTTTTTTTCGTTTGGCGCCAATAGTCTGTGGCTGATGAGCTTTGACTTCTAAATTCTTAACTGAAATATATGCCTGAAACTTTATAAGTAGATCGGCAACAGTGTCAGCACATATTATTATATCTCGTGATGGCTGAGATATAAACTTGTGATCTACTCCTTGATCCAGAAAGGCAAGCAAATCGCTGAAGAAATTATTAATATTCAACAAATCTATAGGTTTGGTATGGAAGTCCCGCTCAGCCCATGACGTGATGTTGAATATCTCATTGAGTGTGCCATAGCCACCTGGAAGAACAATAAAGGCATCACTATTATCCACTACATACATCAAACTATCATGCACAGACTGTGCTTGAAGCATCAACCCAATTGAACCTCCTATACTACTGGTTCTGACTCTGGGAAAGTGTAAGGCACTTGTTACACTTATTCTCCCATTTTGTGCAGCATCTAAAAGATAACCCAAAAATCTATAATTACTCCCACCATACAATATATCGATTTTGTGTTTTCCTAATTCTTTTACGAATTGATACACCATATCTACATGCTGGATATGACCTATCATTTTGGATCCACCTAAAATACATATAGTTTTAATTGGATGAGATCTATATGAGGATTCTGAGAACTCCATCTTTATACACTAGACTTTCAAAATATTTTTATGAGAGATACATTTTCTGATTTGTGGATCCCAAATTTAAAGAACAAACTTCTTTCTAAACAACAAATGACTTCACTATTTTTATTGAAAAAGAGCGGCAGATAAGTCATTACTTTTGACAAAATTGCAAAAGAAAACGAAAGATATGATATTATATTTTTCAATAAAAATGACGTTACCAATCGGCAGCTGAGAAATTTAAATATTGAAAAATAATATTCATCAACTTGCATTATTTTTTCTATTACCTTATACCAACTTTGATAGAACGGACTTACAAAGTGGATCTTTTGAGACTAATTTTTCATGACTATAACGTTCCCGTTCATCCTTAAATTGTATCCACAAAGCCATTAGTTCACGATGAACGTATCCGCTGGGATGTGTATCAAGAATATGTTGGATATCATGATCAATAGATTCCTTACTCAATCTATCCTTGATAAATGCTATTTTATCTTCTTGATTTTTAGATACAAACTCGTTAGATTTGCATCGTGTGTCACATGTCCACCGAGCACATTTATAGCACCCACCTAATCTTTTTGCTCTCCGTTTCTTTGCAAAACTACTCTTACCTGTACCTGGCATGTACTTAAATGAATTTGAAAATTCACCAGATAGTCGAACTTGTGCTTCGATTAACCATCGAATATCTTCTGGGATGCCATTTCTCATTAGCACCCTTAATCTTTCGAGTCGAGCTCGATAAATTCTTTTTATGATATTCACTGGAAGAGATGGATAATATTTACGAAGATTCGAAAGCATTGAATCCATTATGATATTCAAACCCTCGGTATGGGTGATTGTGAATACAATGATAATCTATTTATAGATTGGAATTACGCGTATGAAATTTGACTCCGCGTCCTGAAGCGTATGAACTACGGCTCTATATTTGAATAATGAACATAATATGACATGTGAGAGCAATGACTCCATGTTGATAATGATGTGCAATAATGGCACCGAAAGATGATGTGATATGCCGGTAAAATATCTATATGGTGATATAGACACATCATGTCTTTCAAATATTTGTTCTCGATTAATATCACTACTAGCTAATATTGGGAATAAATCCCTAATAAATTTGGAATATATTAAGGGGGAGTATGGGCCCACTTCCTCTACATGTGAACTACTAGATATTATGGATCCACTAGATAGTCACATGTTTATATGACTCGTAATCAGAAATTTACGAGATAATTTGCTCACGGTTTGAGCACATATTCCAAATCAGATAAAGCTAGTAATATATCCCAAATAAAATTGAATAGATCCCAGAAAGGATCGAGATATGCGCATACAAGTGGGATATCAATTGGCATACTTTTTGAAGTCCTCCAGCCAATATCGAGAACATAATATGTTGTGTCGAGAATTATACGCCTCGACCGGCGATCGCCTCATAGACCGGGCGACCTAGCCATAGCCGAGCAGCCAAGGCAGAACTGCCAAGCGAAGGTCCCAGGACAAGTCCCGGTGCCGAGCGATCGACATCTAAGACGATCTTCTCTCGGTACTCGGCGATCGACTCCTGGTGGCCGCCTAGCAGATGATCATCTCTCGGCACTTTCTGACCGATGCCGACCTCTGGTGACCGACCAATGACGACCGCCTCATGCCGCTCGAAGCCGATGATCATCCAGTCGGCAATGGCCGAAGCTCAGGACACAACCCACGTGCAGAGCCGAGACAAGATCCGCATTTCACGGATCATTGACCACAGCCTGTCAGCATCTTTCCACCAGCCGAAAGGTGTCAGTAGGACCGCCCGTGACATCAACTCCGGACGCGTGCTGGCTCCTCATTGGACCGCACAGCTGGCTGCCAGCAGCAGCCTTGGACTTTAGGCAGAAAGCCCATGTGACTTAAAGACGATCGCCCCATTATTATATTGGACGAAAGGCGATCGCCCGCCAGAAAACAAGGCATCTCCGCCCCTATAAATAGAAGGCTGTCTGCACTTGGAAACTCTCTCGACTCTCGACTTATTTACAAGCAATACTCACAACTTGGCTTTCTCACTCTTGGCAACAACTATCTCTCGGTTCTTTCTTCTCTCTCAGCCTCTCTCACACAGAAGACGATCGGCAGAGAGCAAGAACACCAAAGCTTCGCTCAAGAGCTGGATAAATAGGATCTTTTACACTCATTGTATTTAGATTCTCACATTAATACTTGTATCCACGAATATTTGTATTAATAACATCTCGCAAGAGCATTCAAGCCCGGGCCTAACAAACCCGGCAAATCTTGTGTTTATTCACACCCCCACGGAAAGTGCTCCCGCAATTTGCTGTTGTCCGTCCATTCCAGCGATATCTATCTTCGGATAATATTTCGGGCAACAACATAATATACAAACTCCCATGACTGAAGATGAATACTGAGATACTGGCATACGAGTTTGGTGCTCAAGAAATCTCTTAGCATGAGGGGGAGTATTGGTAGTTGGAAATATGTGAAATGCATCACACTATATCCTCACAACTGAAATATGAACTTGAAGTTTAAAGATGCATGACAGATTATTAATCTTTGGTACCAACTACAACTGCTTTGATAAATACATAATAATTCCCCGAATATGAATCAAAGCAAATGATAAAGGGAGGCATATACTTTTGTGAAGTATATAGACATAATCCCAATGGGTGATTGATAATGAGATATCTCGGCAAGTTATGTTGCCATGGGGAAGTAAAAGTGTCGACACAATATAGCGCTATGAATGAAATGAGGATATCAATGATTGGAAAGAGGATATCAATAAATGATATGAGGATATCTATGACTGTGTAAATGGATATTGGAAATAAGGATATTAAAATCCATGATTTGTGAAAATGAGGATATTAAAATCCATCAAAATTGAAATATATGCCCTTATAATAAAATGAAATATATGGGCTTACTAAAAGTGACTCGTAAGAAGATTTTGAACATATTATCAGTACGTGCAATCACTCCAAATAAAACGTTGTGAACGAAAATTATATGCTGTACTCTTTTCCTTGACTGAGGTTTTATCCACTGGGTTTTCCCAGCAAGGTTTTTAACGAGGCAGCCTAATCATAACAAATATGGAATCTCCAAAAGAAATTTGGAATATATTGCAATGAATATGAGTCCGATATTACAAACTGCACTGAAAATGATACTCGTACTAATCCCTAGAGGATCATTGAAATGCCTGGGGCATATTTATATAAAATACGCGTTGCACTCTTTTTCCCTTGACTGAGGTTTTGTCCCATTGAGTTTTCCTAGCAAGGTTTTTAACGAGGCAACTGGAATGGCGTATTAGTATGAATAATGTACTCTTTTTCCTTCATTAGGATTTTTCCCATTGAGTTTTTCCTAATAAGGTTTTAACGAGGCATATTCATGGCATAATGAGGAACACTACAAAGATCAAGATTATTCCTCAAAGCTTGAAAATAGAAGGAGTTGTTGTACTCTTTTTCCTTCAATCAAGTTTTTCCCACTGTGTTTTCTTGACAAGGTTTTAATGAGGCAACACGTGGATACTCCAACAGTGAACGATATATATGACAGATTCACTCAGTTTTTGTCCCACGAGGTTTTACTGAGACGGCACAAGAATATTCATACAAGAACTATCGAGATAAGGGGGAGCAAATTTATGATATCACTAATTGCTGAAGTTTTATCCCACAAGGATTTCCTAGCAACATTATGATGCAACATGATTGCCACAAGTTCGAGTACAAACAGTTTGAAAGTTTTTCTCCCATTGGGTTTTTCTTCAAACTAGTTCAGCAAACATATTTGTAAATAGTCATTCAAGGGGGAGTGTTATAAAAACACCATGAAAGTGACATTTCAATTACCCTTTTGTTTTTATATAGTGTGAATGACTATTATGCCCCTGATGTAATTATGTAATTACGATTGTGCCATCTGAAGTTTTCCTATAAATAGGGCTTCAGTTATTAATGAAAAACATACATGTGAATCATTATCTAATTTCTCTCTATAATATTCCGATTTCATAACACATATAATATTATACACAAACTAGATTACTTTGTGCATGCTCGCATATAATTCACTAAGTGTAACATGAGATAAAAACAAAAGTTAAATAATAATAATAATAATAATATATGTGGAAAGTAATTAAAAATAATAATATATGTGAAAAATAATTATATAATTAAATGATGATGTGTAAAATACTTAGTTAAAAAAAGGACCTATTAAAATCTAAACAAAAGTAGGACTTAGTAATGTATTATGCCTATTTATGCTGTGTTTAGCACTGGCTTATCAGCTAACTTATAAGCTTTAGAAGTTTATTTGATCATTGACTAAAAAAAGCTCGTTTCGTAAACGATTAGCTTCTCAAATCAGCTAGCTTATCATCTAGCTTATAAGCTAGCTGATTGATAAGTTAATTTTTCAAGCTTATGAAAAAAAGAAGCTAGCTTCTCATCTTTATATATTCCATATATGTCCGTGACCGAAATAAAAACATAGGGTTTTTTACATAACACCCCCTGAGTAATTGACAAATTACAAATAAACCCACAACTCGTTAACTTTTCAGGAAAAATTGAGGCTTCAGATGAATGGTGGACGCGAAAAATTATGGTTAGTCTGATCATCACTCTATTACACTTGCTAATGAATTACTTTGTTATAAATACAATACAATAATTTTGTGTTCGATTTATCTTTTATATTTTACAGAATCTTTTTGATACTTATTGTTGTTGTAAACTTGTTCGTAACTAAAATTATACAAACACGTCCTATTCAGCGGCAATTTTAAACCATCAAAAAACATATTACCAATGACTTTTCAAAGTGACAGTGAACTGTGAATAGTACATATGTGTAATTTAGAGATAGTATATATTAAAATAATAATAGACAAAAATATCATTTATTTTATTTTATAAAAATTATTGTTAAAATATAATGAGAAAGTTTTAAAAATAATCGAAAAATAAAAGTGTTGTCATTTTATGTAGTTTTATAAAAAAACGAGCTAGCTTATCAGCAAATTTGCTAAACATCTATATTAAAACCAGCAAGCTTATCAGTTATATAATCAGCTAGCTTATCAGCTACTCAATCAGCTACCAGCTAGTTTATCAGATAGTTTTGCTAAACACAACCTTAAAAGGATAATTATATTCACAGCCCCCGAGTTACTTCGTCAGCCCCCCCCCCCACCCCCCAATTAAAATAATACTCCATTCGTCCATTTTTAGTTGTCTTGTTTGACTTTTGACTGGTCAAATTGACCAAAATTTAGCTGAAATTTACGAATTTTATATAATTAATCAAATAATTTTTTTTGTTATTGTAAAGTACATATAATCTATTTTAAAATGTAATTTTTACTTTCTAAAGATAATAAAAGAGCCCCATCCCCACCCAACTTCAAATACATATTAACAAGAAGATCTTTTTTAATCCATCCATAACCCCCAAGACTTTTACCTCGTGCGTGACACCTACCTCCCTCTTTGTTTGCAGAACCATGAAACTGGCGAAAAAGAATCATTGCAAATAAAAAAAAAAAAATGACGATAATTATCCTAAAATCGAGAAATTCATTTTTTTTTTTTTTACAAAATTTTCTTGCAGATCCCTCAAATCTGCAACTAGATATGATGGGTCGAAAATTTATGTTCATAAAACTGTGATCCTTTTGGTCAAAACCAAAAAATTACGTATTAAGCCAATATATTATTGAAGTGAGCAACCTGTTGAACAAAGTAAAAAAAAAAAATGATAGCAGTATAATCTTGTCTGAATCTCCTAAAATTAAAATAAAAAGCGCCGCCACCGTCAAATGAACCTAGAAAAAAAGTTCACATTCTAGATCTTGATCAGTAATTGCATCTCTCATTTTCTTTCATTCCACAATTATGATATCCTAAATATTATGTTCGTGATTTATATTTTATTTTTGCAAATTTCAGGGTTATTATTAGGTTATAAAATTATACGCTACAATTGTTATGACCACTCAGGTTTTATGCTATATGTAATGTTCCTTGGCTCAAATTCAACTCCCTATCTGATTTGAATCGTAATATCTTTAATGCGTCACTTTCTATACTTGACATGTTTCTTGTATTATATATCCCCCAAGTCAGTAAACAAAGTCACAAATGTTTCCCTACTAGTATCTTAATTTACTATTCACTTTTTCTCCAGATGCATCACTTGAAGTGGATTAGAACAAGCAAAAAAAGAGATCAAAGTTGTGCAGCAAGAAAGACCAGACAAGGAAGATTATGCTAACAAGTCCTTAGCATATGAAAATAGCATCATGGAAAAGATGGTTCATGACGATGAGTGCGAGGACGACGATCGGGAGGCTGAGGTAAATGAACTTCATGATGATTGATGATCAGTACTTTATGCGTAATTGATTGGTTGGATATTTTGACTTGAAAGACAGTTTCATGTAGAATTATGGTGTAGGTCGATTATGTGTTTTGACTTTAGGCTTAAGTACTAGATGCAAGATAATGTCGTGGTACACATCAGTTTTGTCTCGACTTTATTGACATGTTTTGTTGGATTTGCCATTTGGGAAATTTGAAATGTGATTTCTGGTTTGATAAGCTTTTGTGAATGGTGTATTAAAATTTCAAATAGGATATTGCAATCCGGATTAATAAAAAGCGTTGCAGATTAGTGTTGCAAATAAAATTTAAAAGTATTACAATAGGGATATAAATGTTGCTAAAAAGTGTTGCATTAGTCTATTGTAACACCTTTAAAATGTTACTAAAATAGATCAAAGTATTACAAAAAAAGTGCTATTGTAATATTACAAAATCTGTTGCAATAAGTACACATAATGTTGCAATAGAGAGCATAGGCAACGCCAGTAAATGTAACGCCGAATTTTGGCCAAAACGTTACATAAACATCTAAACATTTTTCAGGTCTAAGAATACACTTTTGCGGGCTTGCAATAGGTCATATATGGTGTAGTGTCATGTAGAATTATGGTGTAGGTCGATTATGTGTTTTGATTTTATGCTTAAGTACTAGATGTAAGATGATGTCGTGGTATACATCGGTTTTGTTTCGGCTTTATTGACTTGTTTTGTTGGATTTGCCATTTGGGAAATTTGAAATGTGATTTCTGGTTTGATATGCTTTCGTAAATGGTATATTGAAATTTCAAACAGGATATTACAATCCGGACTAATAAAAATTGTTGCAGAAGTGTTGCAAATAAAATTTAAAAGTATTACAATAGGGATATAATGTTGCTAAAAAGTGTTGCATTAGTCTATTGTAACACCTTAAAAATATTACTAAAACTGATCAAAGTGTTACAAAAAAGTGCTATTGTACAAAATGTGTTGCAACAAGTACACATAATGTTGCAATAGAGAGCATAGGCAACGCCAGTAAATGTAACGCCGAATTTTGGCCAAAACGTTACATAAACATCTACTGTAACATTTTTCGGATCTAAGAATATACTTTTGTGGGCTTGCAATAGGTCATATATGGTGTAGTGTCCGTGTTGTTCGACGAATTGCTCATAAGGGCAGAACTTAGAGTGAATCTTGGATTTCCAGTGGAATTGTAGTTGATTGAGTCTCGATTCTTGTTAGGAACAGAAGTTGGAAAATAGTTCGGACCGAAGCCTTCTTCATTCGTCGTTACTTCGTGTGTTATAAACCCAGAAAAGTACCTTATTGCAATGGTTTATGGCATGCATTTCTGTTATGATGATGTGATTTTTTGTGTGTTGTGAGGATGCCCACTCGGGGAAGGTTCGATGGGACCTTTGAGGACCGGTACTTGGGGACAGGTCAGGGCGGTGGTATTCTCACCTAGGGATTGCTCGACGGGGCACACAGGGACTTGGCTGAGGGGCCTTGTCACTAGGATTACCTTCGAGTGATATTTTACTGATGATTGATATTGGATATCCCGGAATATCGTGAGAAATAAACTCTTTTTGGATTTTGATGTAATATTGGAAATGCCTGTGTATTAAAATATTGTAATATTGTACTTGCACTAGCGGTTGTTGCTAATTCCTTATTGGGGTGGAATGTTTGATACATTTCAGGTACTTTCGAGGTTCAGGAGCCTACACGTGGTGCACACGGAGTTGACAAGTAGACCGGATGTTAAAGAGCTCGATCCAGCAGTTGTTTTCAAAATGTTGTTGTTGCTCTTCTTATTTAAAGTTGTATTTGGTTTCGTTGTAATGTGTCGTGTGAGATTTGTGTACTTGGTTGAATGGTGTTAAACTCATACATTTTGGCCGCGGCCGAGGCCCAACTTATATTTTTGTATTGTGCATCTTTTATTGTTGTGTATTGTGTGTGTGTGACATCAGTCTGGTAGGCCCTGGTGGGTCCTACGGCGTGTAATCACCCGTAATGAAATTGGGGTGTTACAAATATGACATCCATATAGTATATATATAAAGTAATTTAAATATAATTATGATATAGTTAGACGATTAAAATATTTTCATATAAAAATATAAGAATATAAAAGAAAAATATATTTTTAATTTATTGTCATAGTTTTGTGCTTCAACAATTATTTGATTTTGAGAATTATTTTGTTCTGATTATAAAATAGTAAAATAATTACATTAATGCCAAATCATATAAAAAAATTATATTAATAAGAATATGGGTTGCACACCTCTAATGAAAGTTGATAATAATAAACATAATTTAATTTATTATTTATAAAATAGATATAAGACTCATATTGTCCTACGTGAAAAAATAAATATATGTGCTTATTTAAATTACTGTTTTCCTATCAGGTGTCGTTAAGTCACATGATAAGAGTTTGTAAATGGAAGTAAATCAAATAATAGTGTATGTGTGTATATACTGACTCATGTATATTATATAATAATTTTTAAAATATTATTGAAATTGAATCACATATACTAATATAATATAATATTTAATATTTTACATCGTGTATCGCACGGAAGGACATCTAGTTTAGAAAACGAGACACGTACCTTCTCTCCTCCATTCTTTTTGATGCGTAGATTATTAGGGCTGGCAATTTTCGGCACGACACGAAAACACGACACGAACCGACACGAAATTAATGGGTTAGTGTCAAGCCTTATTGGGTTCGTGTTCTTATCAGGTTGACCCAATAAGGACACGATAATTTCGGGTCGGGTTCGGGTTGGGTTCGGGCCGGGTTCAGGTAACCCGTTATAATTTATTTTTTTAATAAATATTTATTAAAAAAATAAATATTTAATAAATATTTAATAAATAATTTTTTACTAATTTATTTCTTTTAGACTTTTAGTTGAGGTTTATAATTCTTATTGTTTCTTATCATTTTTTGTTAGTATTTATAGGTTATCAGGTTGTTATCGTGTTGAAACAGGTTTTAACGTGTCGTGTCGTTATCGTGTTGCTATCGTGTCGGGTCAACACGAATTCAATCGTGTTTTTATCGTGTTCGTGTCGTGTTCGGGTCGTGTTCGGGTTTGACCTTATCAGGTCGGGTTCGTGTTCGGATTTAGGGAATCCTTATCAGGTCGTGTTCGGGTTTGACCTTAACAGGTCGGGTTGTTATCAGGTCAACCCGATAACGACCCGACCCGCACGATTTGCCACCCCTATAGAATATCATCCTGCAAAATCTTATCACATGCGGGCCTCCGGTCAGAGTAATATCGCTCCACTGGTGATGAGCAAAATTCATCAACCACTTATCATGATCATACAGTAAAATCTCTATAAAGAAATACTTTTGAGACTGGACAAAATTATGACCAAATGAGAGGTTATTCCTAAATAGAGATACAAAATGGGAGGTTATTTCTATATTGAGACCATGAATTTTATGAGAGAATAAGATTTATTCCTAAATAGAGTATTCTTTTATAGTCGTTCTACAATAATTTGTTCTTCAGTGAATAATGTCTGCTAGGCGGCTTGCAAATGAAGGCGGATTTGGGGTTTCTTTACTGCCTAGCCGAGTTGGACCACCCTAGAAAGGCGAATCTAAAACGGGACTGACATCCAACACTAATAGTGAACCTCCAATCATCCAACTTTCTATATTATTTTTTTAGTTTTTCTCTTATCCATATCACAAATATTTTTTCCAAAATCAATCATATTTATTTTTGATAATTTAATCAACTACCGCTCCAACCATCCAACCACAAAATTATATATAATTATTTTCATAATATTTTCATGTGTTAAAAAAATTATGATAATAACAAGTCAGTAAAATGACAAACTAGTAAAAAATAAATAAGACAAACTAAGAATAAGAATTACTACAATCAAAACAGGAAAGTGAAAATACGTAATCGGTGCTTCAAGCATATGAAAAAAAAATACACGTTTAGCTATGTCTTCTTGATTTGTCCAATTGTGTAGACCTGCGGAAGTGTTTGTGCGTGTTTTTCCAACATTTTGGCGAGTGATGTGAAGAATATCCTCAAAGGTTTGACGATATTCGGGAATAGAAGATTGAGTGAGATTTGAAAAAAATTGAGAGTTCATAGCAGTTCCGAACTGCAAAGATTCTTTGGAGCCTTGAATATGTTCAAGGTATAAATAATAATATTAGGAGGGTGGCAAATTTTGGGTATTTTTTCCGATTGCGTTCCATAGGAAAAGGAGAGATGGCAATTCTTAGATGTGAGAATTACTTTTTTTTTAGAGAAAAGAAGCCAAGTAGGGTTGTAAACGAATCGAATCGAAATGGATACCACTGCATTCGATTCATATTCGGGAAACTATTCGAACTATTGGATTCGATTCGATTTTTTTCGAATATTAAAAGTTGATTCGAGTTCGATTCGATATGGATATTCGAATTATTCGATTCGATTCGAAATTCGATTTTTTTAGGACATAATGGAAGATTCAAAATTTTAGCATAAAAAAAATTAAAGTACAACCTAAAAATAATAATACAAGCCAAAAACCACCAAATATATTCCAAAGTAGGGTTGTAAACGAATCGAATTTTTTTGATCCCATTAGCTGAAGTCGTTGCAACGAAATCCTTATGAGCTCTTGATTTTTTTTTCTCTTTTTATTACAAAATCTACATTTGTCATCCTCATTTTCACCCTCATGCTCATCATCAACACCCCATTCATCTCCAAACTTTAGATCTTGAATTTCTTGAACATCATTGCCCTCAACTTCTATATTATTTCCTCCATCATTATTTATATTTTCCAATCTAAAGTCGTCTACTTGAGATGCTTGCTCCGCTACATTTGAAGGTCCATATCAAATTATGAAAAAATCACCTCAAAAATTAAAAATACATTTTCAGACAACAAATATGAACTAGCAATTTTAAACCTTTACCTTGAATATCTCAGCAGTATAACATACAAGTCTATTAAGTTTTTCTCCTCCATATATATATTTGCCCACAGAAAGAATGATTTCAGAGTCAATCATCATTGAACAAAAGTTCAGTTTATTTAGACATTTAACAAATCTTCAAGCTAAGTTGCAAAAGATCAGATAAATGTAAACTAATTTAACTATTGCCAGGCTGTTAGAACGCTAATTAACGCTTACTTCTCGAGTTTTACTAAAGGAAAGAAAAGAAAGAGAAGGAAGATATGGAGAGAAAAGAAGAGAAATGAAAGGGAAAGAAAATTGTATTTTATGTTCTCGAGTTGGAAGGAAGTGATAGGAAAATTAACCATTTTGTTCTTTTCTCTCCAAATCCTTCCAAATCGGAAGGAAAGTTAGGAGGAAAAGTTTTCCTCCCGTTTCTTCCCGTTTCTTTTCATTAAAAAACTCAGAAACACCAAATAATTTTTCTTTCTTCTTATTTTCATCCATTTCCCTTCTTTTCTCTCGTTAAGTTAAACTCGGGAACAGAGGGTAAATACTGAAGAAATGAGCTTACTCAAGCCAACCGAGTCCAGAAAATAACAAGATATAATGAAAGTTAGTTAAAAGATGAAGGAACAAAATTGAAAGATTGCATACAGATCAAATGCAATTTAATTTCCTAATCTATCATTGACTGCAAGGCAGAGTAAGGATAGTATAACCGCTCATAGAATTAGCTTTTTTTGAAAATTAATTAAAAAGATAAGGATAAAAAGTAAACTTGCCCCAGAGGGATTGGATCCAGGAAAAAACACAAGGAAAAAAAAAATAAGAAATTACACAAATTCAATAAAACAGTAACCATGGACACCCCTACGGGTGAGGGTGTAAGCAGCATCGTTTTATATTCGGCGAATATGATTGATGGACCAAGAAATATGACGGCAGAGGTGCTGTATGCTCTCTATAATAATATTACGGAACTTCCACAGTGACTTGTTTATGTTTTGGAACTAGTTAAAAGTAAACAGCACTTTGATAGGAAAAAAATTGTAATGCAGACCTAAAAAAATTGAAATTCATCGCTTGCCTCTGCCTTGATGAGAGGCGTCGTTCAGCCGTAGGAAGTTCGAAAGAGACGAGAAACACCGGCGGTAAAATAAACCCTAGTAGAATACATGAGCAGGCAACAGTAAAAGGACGGAGGCGGAGAAATGAAACCCTACGTGCAGCGGTGCAGGTAATGTGGAATATATATATATCATTTTCTTTTTTATTATATATATATATATATAATATATTAAATATATAAATAATTGATTCGAATTGAATATTCGTTAACAAAATGAATCGAATACCATCAGATTTAGATTCGAATTCGTTATGTCAACGAATATAAAGTAGAATTCGAATTCGAAAAAAACTAATACGAATTGGGCTAAACGAATTCAAATCACGAATCGAATCAAAAAATTCGATTCGTTTACAACTCTAAAACCAAGAGAAGAGAAGATAATTGTGTCGTCTTCATACCTCCATTTTATAGAGCTGGATATTTGAGAATTTTGATATAATATTTATTAACTAAAATGAAAAATAATTGAAAGTTGCCAGGTTGGGGTCGGTTCCCTACAGACCAAGGGCGGTCTGCCCTCATCTCTTATATTAATTCAATTCTTCATTTTTTTTCCTTAGACTGGAAATATTCATGACCAAAGTTGAGGGTGGTCGCCTGCCATATCACTTTAAAAAAAAATCAAAAATCCCCTATTTCCTTGGAATGGTTGACGACCAGATACCATATGCAACCAAGTGGATGCTAAGCTTATGTGGTAAGGAAGATTAAAGAATGTGACACTTGTCACAATATTATTAGAAGGCATAATTGTAATATCCGTGTTTTCTATTTTTGGTAATGTCTATTTTTGGTGTTTGTTTTGGACAACTCGCTTAATACTGTTTTGGAATTCTGAATTTATTTTGTTCTTGGAGTTTCTCCGTTTGGACGAGTCTCGATGATATTTTTACGTAATTTCATCTTGAGTTATATTTTACCGCATGTGTATTTGATTCTCGTTAAACTTGTTCGATTTCGTCATTTACCTATTTCCATGAGTTCGTATGGTTGAGTGGAGCATGTTGTGAGTTCCGGATTGTTAATCCGACATTGTATCGTGATTTTCGGACGTTTGGGCCGTTTTGTAATTTCCTAGAAGTTTAGGGTGCTTTTATCCTCCTTCTCGTATATTGGATTCCCTGGAAGTTGGTAGTGTATTTTCTTTCAAAACTCAGCTTCGTTGTTATGATACCTCATGTTTACACTTTTGATTCTACCCTTGCGTTGCGTTTCGTCGTTGTATCGACTGTGCAGAATTAAGTGTTTGGCAGTGTGGGACTGCTGCATGCATAACGTACGTTATAGAGGCATCATAACGTACGCTATACCCTATTGGTAACGTACGTTATGGTTTTCACAAATGAGTACAGATTGTTCGTTACGTACGTTAACCCGTGAGAGGTTACGTACGTAAACTTCATAACGTACGTTAACAACTCGTGTTAACGTACGTAACACACTGTCAGGAGTTTTAAATCCTGACTTAACCCCAGTCGCGTTATTTCGTTCCTTCTCAACCCTTTGTGCGCGACGTGAGTTCCTTGAGCGATTTGGAGCGATTTGCCCAGAGCAATCCTTAGAATTCCTCTGGAGATTGATTATTGTGTACCAAGGAAGGTTAATCATCATCATTCTCCGTCCGAATCGAGGTATACTTCGTTGAACCCTAGTTTTTTTTCGGGATTTCGGGATTTTCGGCATAATTCTTCCTTTAATCCGATGTAGCCTCGACGAATTATTAGATTACGATTGTGTAATCGTAAATCCCTTGATTCCATTATAGTTTAACGAATTTAATCTCGTAGTTTCTCCATTGTTAGATTATAACCGTCTTGGACCTCGCATTGACCGACAAATTGTTCCAATGGGTAGAATTATGATTAATTATTACCTTTCCGCATTATTGGTACTTGTTGTGTACCGTTATTGTGTTAGGAATGGATTTGGGAGGATTGTTCGGACCGAAACCTATTCCTTCGTCGTTTCCTTCATTTCGTCTTATTCAAGGCAAGTATATGTATTACATTCTGTTATGTGTGTTGCGGTTTCGATATGAATGACGAATTGTGGTTTACGGGTGCGTGAGTTGTGTTCCTTCTACCCGGAGTGTCCGACGGGATGTCTGGGGGTCGATACTAAGGGGTACGGCCGCGGAAGTGGACTTGAGTGTGTGTGTGGTTGAACTTCCACCCGGAGTGTCCGACGGGATGTCTGGGGGTCGATACTAAGGGGTACAGCCGCGGAAGTGGTATCCCACCCGGAGCGTTCGACGGGATGTCTGGGGGTCGATACTAAGGGGTACGACCATGGGATACCAGTTGTGATTTTGTGATATCGTGATGATTGAAACTGATTTGATTGCCAATGTAGTATTCCAGAATATTTATGGCAAATGATTTCTGATTAGGATGATTGTGTAAATTCGTATTTGTATATAATATTGTGTAATTGTGTACTTGAACTAACTATTCGAATGCTAACCCCTTAAATGGGGGAAATGCGTCTTATGCATTTCAGGTACTGGCCGAGCTGAGGAGCTGGCACGGGATGCGCACACAAAGGATGGGCTGGCATGATGATGTGGCCCGAGTCTGTATTTTTATGTTTTGTCATTGCATTTGTCGAGTATTGGAGTTAGACTGTTTACTTCTAAACTTGGTTTAAGTCCCCTGCGTGGTTAATGAATTGATATTTACCTTATGTTTCATGTACTCCGTTGAAATGTTTTGGCCGAGGCCACGGCCTTATTTACTTTTGAGTGCATCTTTTGGGATTTCATTGTGTTTATGTGTCATGGGTTAGCCTGGTAGACCTCACGAGGGTTCTATGGCGTGTAATGTCCCATTTGTGAATTGGGTTGTTACATTTATGGTATTAGAGCATTAGGTTTGAATACCTAGGCTGTCGGTAAATTTCGGGTCTGTCAGTTGCGTCGTTAGAGTCAGTCGTTGAGCCTAATATCATCATGCTACCGTCTTTTCGTGCGACCCGTGCCTGTAAGTCTCCTCGAACTCTTATATTTCTGCAATTCATTTTCTTGCGTTGTTCGGAATTGTGAATTGCTATACCAACCTTGTAAATTGTGAATCTTCCTGATCTTGTTCTTTTTATATTTCCTTCAGTATGTTGAGAGGTCGTGGTAGACCAGCTAGGGGATGCGGCCGAGGCCGTGGTCGGGGTGCTGATAATGAAGAGGGCTCACTTTCTCAGTCCTCTGCGGACTCAGCCTCTCACTCAATGTCATCGGATAATAATACCTACGCCGGGGATACTTCCGTACTTCAGCAGTTAGTATCCCAACTTGCTCATATAGATCAGGGTGGACGCCAGAATTCGCCCCCGACACCTGAAGAGAAAGCTAGTAAGTGGCTTCAGACAGTGACTAAGATGCACCCTCCTCGTTTTTCCGGATCTTCTGACTCCCTCGGTTGGGAGAATTGGCTCTTTCAGTTGTCCAGTACCTTCGATACCGTAGCTTGTCCCGAAGACAGGAGGGTACATATTGCCCAGTACCTCCTGGATAAGGAAGCTGCGGAATGGTGTGAGGCCGTTGCGCCTAGAGACCGTCGAGCTACTTGGGAGGAGTTCAGGGCTGCTATGGAGGCAGAATATTGTCCGCCGCGAGTCAAAGAACGCAGAATTGTGGAGTTTTTCACTGCCACACCTCAAGATGTGCCGATTTCTCAGGCCATTATCTCTTACAATCAGCAGTTGGGTTTCGTGAGAGATCATGTGAGGACGGAGGCTGATAAAATCCGTTACTTCAATATGCGCATGCAGCCGCAAATCAGGCAGAGTATGGCACCGCTCATGTGTGCCACTTTGAAGGAGTATCAGGATCGCGCTCTAGTGATCGAGATGGCCGCACCTGAATTAGAGTTGGGTACCAAGGTCAAGAAACAGAAAACGGTTGGCAGTTTTTCAGATGGCAAGAGTGGCCGATTATCGAGAGCACAGTCTGCCCCTACTCCTGGGAAGAGACCGTTTCATCAGGCTGGGGGATCTCAGGGTAATCGTTCGGTCCAGTCCGTTGCTTCTGGTGGCAGGGTTTGTTTTAAATGCAACCAATATGAGCATTTGATGAAGGATTGCCCTTCTCCTCCAGTTACTTGCTTTACTTGCGGACAAACCGGGCATCGGGCAGCTCATTGTGAGAGGTCTACCAGGGCCGCTAGAGTTCCGTCTACCACTGCCGATCAGAGGGATCACAGCACTCCAGCTACTCATGTTCCGCAGAGTTCGGGTCGTGGTAGGGGTCGGGGTCAGCTGGATCGCCGTACAACATCGAGTTCGGGTTCAGTTCACGCTCGATTATATCAGATGAGGCGCACAGAGGAGGCAGATGTTCCGGTGGTGTCAGGTACCACTCAGATCCTTACTCATCCAGTTTCAGTGCTTTTTGATTCGGGTGCTACCCATTCTTTATTGCATCGGATTGTGTGAGTCGTATTGGTTTTGACTGCTTGTTTGAGTGTGAACCGTTTGTAGTGAGTACGCCCAGTGGGGATCGTATGGTTGGGGACCGGGAAGTTAGGGATTTCCCAGTGAGGATCGGGAGCCGGGATTGGCCCTCGAATCTCATTGTTATAAACCTTAAGGGTGAGGATTTGATCCTCGGGGACGATTGGTTATATCGTCATGGTGCTATCATGAACTATCGGACTCGTACCATCTCGATAGTGGCCGAGGACGGCACCGAGCATACTCTCGTCGGTTGTAAGCCGGGTAGATCGGGGAGTGTGATTAGCGCCTTGAAGGCGATGAAACTTCTGAACCAGGGTTGTGTCGGCTATTGGTGTTATGCTTTGAAGGCGGAAGATGGTGGTGTTGATTTGTCGTCAATTCTAGTTGTTAGTGAATACCCCGACGTATTTCCGAATGACTTGTCGGGATTACCACCACAGCGAGAGATGGAGTTTCCTATTGATCTAGAGCCAAATGCACCCCTATTTCTCGAGCGCCGTACCGTATGGCACCGTCAGAGATGTTAGAATTGAAGAATCAGTTAGGAGAGTTGTTAGATAAAGGGTATATCCGACCGAGCGCATCGCCTTGGGGTGCGCCTGTACTTTTTGTTAAGAAGAAGGATGGATCACTTCGTTTATGCATCGACTATCGAGAATTAAACAAGTTAACCATCAAAAATAAATACCCTTTGCCACGGATTGACGACTTGTTTGATCGGCTTCAGGGGGCGACAGTCTTTTCGAAGATTGATATGCAATCGGGCTACTACCAGTTGAGGATTCGGGACATCGATATACCGAAAGCTGCCTTTCAGACGAGATATGGCCATTACGAGTTTGTGGTTATGCTTTTGGGGCTAACCAATGCCCCGACAGTGTTCATGCAGTTGATGAACAAAATTTTTATTGAGTATCTGGACAAATTCGTAGTCGTCTTTATCGATGACATTCTTATCTATTCACGGAGTCGGGAGGAGCACGCCTTACATCTCCGGATTATACTAGACATTTTGAGAGCTGAGCTGTTGTACGCGAAGTTCTCTAAGTGTGAGTTTTGGCTTGAAGAAGTGATGTTCCTAGGGCATGTGATTTCAGCAGAGGGAGTTCGGGTAGATCCGCAGAAGATAGAGGCAGTGATGGCTTGGGAGCCGCCTAACAATGTGAAGGAGGTGAGGAGTTTTTTGGGTCTTGTCGGCTATTACCGAAGATTTGTTGAGGGATTTTCTAAGATCGCTAGACCACTCACTCAGTTGCTCCAGAAGACTCAGAAATTTGAGTGGACCGCAGACAGACAAAGTAGTTTTGACGAGCTGAAGAGACGACTAACTACCACACCCGTGTTAGCGTTGCCTCAGGGGAACGAAGATTTCGTGGTATATAGTGATGCTTCGGGCCTCGGGCTCGGACGTGTTTTGATGCAGAGAGATAGAGTTATTACTTATGCGTACCGCCAGTTGAAACCGTATGAGACGAATTATCCCACGCACGATTTGGAGTTAGCTGCGGTCGTTTTCACCTTCAAGATCTGGAGGCATTATCTCTATGGGTCGTCATGTAAGATATTTATGGATCACAAGAGTTTGAAGTATATCTTCGGTCAAAAAGAGTTGAATATGAGACAGCGTAGGTGGTTAGAGCTAATTAAAGATTACGACCTCGAGATACTTTATCATCCGGGTAAGGCTAACGTAGTGGCTGATGCATTGAGCCGAAAGCCGGTGGCGTTACAGATGTTAGAGGTACTTACGCCACAGAGTAGGATCCGGCGGGATTTTATTTGTCAGAATATCGAGGTTTGGGTTCAGAGAGTTCAGGGTCAGTTATGTGCGTTGGAGATCACTTTGTCCTTGACTGATGATATCAAGGCGAAACAGTATGATGATCCGTTTTTGGTCCAGCTGAGGGAGAATGTGAGGAAGGGGAAAGCCCCTGGATTTGTGGTTCAGGATGACGGAGTTTTGAGATTTCGCGGCAGACTATGTGTACCGAGTGTTATTGAGCTGAGACAAAAGATCTTGAGTGAAGCTCATACCACACCGTACTCCATACATCCTGGTACGAGTAAAATGTACAAGGATGTGAGGAGTAACTACTGGTGGAGTAATTTGAAGACAGACGTTAGCGAGTTTGTGTCGAGATGTTTGACACACGGTGAGTTAAGATCGAGCATCAGCGACCCGCGGGGCTTTTGCGACCACTTCCTATCCCGGAGTGGAAATGGGAGGATATTTCTATGGATTTCATTACCAGTATGCCTAGGACTCGGAGTGGAATGAACATGATTTGGGTTATTGTCGATCGGCTGACCAAATAAGCTCATTTCCTGGGTATTAAGTGTTAGGAATATGCCCTCGAATGCCACTCAGGGGATGAGAGAGTAGGGGCATTGTACTTGTAATTATGGAATAATTATTAAAAAAGGCAATACGATTCATTCACTGTTTATTGTATTTCAATTGCATTCTTGACTTGGTAAACATTGAAGTGAAGTCCATGTAAATAAATCGAACATTCCATTCTCGTTATGGGATAATAGAAAATGCACTTCGTTCGCAAGTCAATAAACTTAAAATGGGCATTAAGTTTTAATAAGACTTGTATAACTGGTGCTAGGACGTGTGCACATCTTGATAGCATAGTTATAAGTATATGGTGGGACCAGTATACTCGAACACGACTCATACTCGATTCAGTCACACGGTATTCACTCTCGGAGAGTCGATGACGAATCGAAAGGTTGTGATAGTATACGTGGACCTTTGACTTGAGGGTTCAGTAGAAGATGTGCCTGTGACGTTTAGTTTGTCATTAGAGTAGTTAGACTCATTTACTTAATTGCTGAGTCGACCTCGAAGTACGGACTATACGGGCAGGTAGCAGTCTTTACTGTACGCCAAGAAAGGATTCTATCTCCTGTTAGTGAGCAGGCAAATGTCCTATACGGTTAATGGCAAATAAGATCATAAGTCTTTGGCCAAAGCATTCTGATATAGTCATATTAGATACACTATTAATCAGTTGGTCTTGATTTGCATTAACATATGTATAGAGTCTAGTCAACAGTAGGGTTTGACTTTACCGTGACCTGAAGACTTGACCGGGACATCTGATGAAGGGTCCATACGTATATAGTATTCACGACATATTGGTTCTGGAATGATCCCTTCATTCGTTCTCAGTCGGGGTTTACAGTGCGGCCCGCTAGGCTGGCTAAGTGCTGCCCACACTCATTGGTTCCTCCCAATGCCGACTGAGATGGACCTACGGAGTCGCACATTAGGAGCGTTGACGAATAAATGTGAATTTATTATCTCTCTATTAATATTAGATATTGGATATCTAATTTATGATTTATTGGATAAATCAAATAGCGGTCTTATGAATTAAAATTAAGTTACCGGGTAATTAATTTAATTCATAAATTATATTTCTTAGAGAAATATATTTGTATTTGCTATAATTAATTAATTAGATTAATTAATTTATATAAATACATTGGAGATTAAATGGAGTGTATTTAACGGAGTCGTTTGACGAACGTCCGGTATACGAGCCGAGTGGCTCGGCTCATTTCTAGGAAGATTCCTACATGGCCGCCCCCCTTACATGGCATGATCACCATGCATGTTATCTTGTCATTTTTCATTTGATTAAGTGATGATTGATGATATTTTTAATATCACATTATTATCACTTGGTTTTTAAATAGAAATAACAAGACAAACTCTCACATTAAAAAACTCTCCATCTTCATTTTGAGATCTTACTGCCGTGAGAGAGTTTGAGAGTGAGGGAGAAATTTTCATCTTATTTTCTTTCACTTTGAGTTGAGAAAAATAAGAGATAAATTGAGAGAGAAAAATTCCTACGAGTTCCCTAGCCGTGTTCTTGGAGAACGGAGTCTTGTCGAATTTTTCCGGGCAACTTCCGACGCGTGTGAAGTAGAGGCATCGTATTTTCGGTGTTTGGGACGAAGGATTTTTCGTGCTCGAGCTCTGGTTCGTGATCATCTATTTTTACGAAGATTTATTTCAAAGGCTTCAAGGGTATGATTTTTATCTTCGTATTTATATTTTCGTATATACATTACTTGATCGATCCTTTTTGGGATTCATTTTTATTTTCCGCTGCGTATTTCGTTTTATTTTCGGAATCCCAACAGTGGTATCGGAGCGAGGTCAATGTTTCCGTATATACGATTATTTGTGCATTTTGAATGCTTATGGATGATGATGATTATGATTTAGAATCATGTTTGAAATAATCGTAGATTTTAAATTGTTCGTTGTAGCATCATGTTTTTGAAAACGAGCCGAAAAACGAAGAAACGGTCGCCGGCGGTGGTGGTGGCGATCGCCTGGCCGCCGCTGGCCGCCGAGCATGCTCGGCCATGATCGGTCATGTCTCGCCGCACTGCCGAGGCGGCCGATGCTCCGATCGACTCGACCAGGCAGCCCTCGGGTTTTTGGCCCGATTTTGAATCGGGCCGCGGGCTAGGCCTAAAACCGGATTGTCCGGGACTCCATTTTAAGTTTGAATTCCGTTGTAATTATTTCCCAAAATTTAAATTGGATTTTAATTTGACTAAATTAATATTTGGAATATTTTTTTTTAGTTAAGGGAAATAAATTAAACGAAAATATTATTTTGGCCGGATTACTTCGAATGAATTTAAATGACGATTATTAGTATTAATTGGATTAATACCATTAAAATTGAATAGATTAATTTTATATTGATTGGATTAATATATTAATTGATTATTTAATTTTAATGCCACTTTATATTAATTGGATTAATACAGTAGAAATTGAATAGATTAATTTATAGATTAATTAGATTAATTTATATTAAATTAATTGTTTAATTTCGTTGCTATTACATGTTGTATGGTATCCTTATGTGATGGTGATATAGCTCGTGGACTTAGTTTTTGATTTGTTCGATTCGATTGGGTTGTAAAGGCGTTTTAAGCCTATTTATATTTACTAGAAAAATTTGTATAGGATGCAATTTTTCAATGATGTAATTATTTTTTCTGGGTATGACGAAGACCGAAGACAACCGACCGAGAAGACGAAGATTCGAAGATTGTGTTTTTATTTATTGGGTCATTCGCTTGGCCCAGTACTTAGGAATTAGGTCCATGAGCTATATGTTGGTAGTAACTAGGTTACTGTTTTCTGTTTTTCATTTTGAATGATTGACAAACCAACAAACGCGCGTATAAATGAATTAATGTGCAAAGTGTAACATTAATCGCGAAATTCTCTCGACTACAAACACATTAAGTTATAAAGGTTACGAGGTTTCCTACCCTCCATCAAACTCATGGAAAATTGAAATCTAAACCGGAATATTATTCTTCCGAGTATGTCGGGGTAATATTTTTGGGGAAAGTTAATAAATTCCTAGAGTGCATTAGATGCCTTTGGTTGTGACAAATCAAACCCCTATAAACCGTATGGGTTGCCGGGTAAGATTCAATTGTCAGACTAATAGGAGTTGACGGTTTAAACTTAGATAGTTCAGCGAGCCATAGAAACTGAATGGGTTGAGGGCAAGTGAACTAGGGGTAAAAGAAGATCGAATCGTCCATTAGATGGGTTGGTATTAGACACCACTTTATAAAGAATAATAGAATAGAAACCGTATGGTTGCCCTCTATTAAACTTTGTAAAGAAATCGATCACCACTATGAAGTCACCCAAGACTTCCGGATTTAACATGGGAGTATGTAAATGCCGATAAAATAGTGGGAGCCGAGTTATGAATAAAGAAAGCCCTTAAATTCTTTACTCGGATCATAATTAAATAATCACTAACGAATCTTAAATTATTTTCTGCAGTTAACAAAACTCTCAATATGACAATGAACCCACTCGCTATACTACTTGAAAAGAACGTTCTGACTGGTCCGAACTATGTGGGTAGCCGGAACTTGAGGATTGTCCTAACTATGGAAATGCTGGGATACGTCTTGGAGGCGGACATCCCATCGGCTCCTACAAGAACCCGAGCCAATCAGGAAGATGTCGATGCCCATGAGAAATGGGTAAAAGACGACATAAGAGTGCGAGGGTACATGTTAGGCTCAATGACCAATGAGCTTCAACGTGCTCATGAAAAGATGACGTCTTCGAGAGCCATCTTATCGCACCTGGCTGAGCTCTATGGAGAGCATAGCCGAACTGCTAGATATGAGATATCTAAGCAATTATTCGGTGCCAGGATGAAGGAAGGAGAGAGGGTTGGGGACCATATCCTCAAGATGATCTCGATGATTGAGAGATTGGAAGCTCTTGATTTTCAGATGCATGCATCTCTCCAAACTGATCTTACCCTGCAGTCACTTCCTGACTCCTTTTCACAATTTGTCATGAACTTCAACTACAATGAGATTGCATGTAACTTAGCTGGGCTAATGAACAAACTGACGAATGCCCAGTCTCAGATGAAGACAAAGGGAAAGGAATCTGCACTTGTGATATCTTCTGGGACTTGGAAGTCCAAGAATAAGAAGAAAAAGAACAAGAAGCAGTTAGGTCCAAAAGCCAAGATCGACAAGGGAAAGGGCAAGGCCCTAATGGTTCAAAAGAGCAAGGGGGCCAAGAAAACGGACTTATGCCTCAACTGCAGTGAGATAGGCCACTGGAAGAGGTACTGTCCAAAGCTTGACCGTAATGCGCCTTCAGGTACAGAACTACTGGTTTTAGAAACAAATTGTTCTGTAACTGTATATTCTACTTCTTGGATACTTGATTCCGGTGCGAGTTCTCACATTTGTACAATGAATCAGGATCTGGAACGAAGTAGGAAGCTGGATTCAGGGGAGGTGATGGTCACCGTCAGAAGTGGGCATAGTGTCGAGGCTTCTGATATCGGATCCCTTATGTTGGATTTAGAATCTGGTTTTATTCTTACTTTAGATGATGTACTTGTTTTGACCAAGGGGCACAAAAATATTGTATCAATTCCGGTCATGGACCGAAAGGGATTTCACTTCTTTATTGGAGATGGGTCCTGTCGTATTTATTTTAGAAATAAATTGGTTGGTACTGCTACATTATTAAATGGTTTATACCATTTAAATCTAAAGAATAAAACAACTGTGAACACTATAACTAGGAAGCATGGTAGGGATGAAACGAACCAAGCACTTAAGTGGCATCTTAGACTTGGTCATATCGGTCAGACCAAGGTTCATAAAATGGAGAAAGATGGGCTTACGGGTCCATTGGGATCAGATCCCTATCCAACTTGTGAATCTTGCCTTCAAGGCAAAATGACTAAGTTACCCTTCGCAGGACTTTTGAAAGAGTCTTGAAAAACTTGGATTGATCCATACCGACGCCTCGTGGCCCTTTAAAGTGGCACGAGATGGCTTTCGATTTCATTACATTCACCGATGACCATACTGGTATGTATTCGTGTACTTAATGAAACATAAGTCCAAGCTTTTGACAAATTAAAGGAATTTAAAGCCCTAGTTGAAAATCAAACAGTAACCGTGTTAAGACTCTTCACGATCGGGGTGGTGAGTACATGAGTACCGAATTTGATAAGTTCTTAAAAGAACTAGGAATAGTGTCACAATTCACTCCTCCAGCTACTCCACAATTAAATGGTGTATCAGAAAGAAGGAACCGAACCTTGTTGGACATGGTTCGCTCCATGCTTAACTATGCTGATCTACCGATTTATCTGTGGGGTTACGCGCTCCTTACTGCTGTGCATATCTTGAATAGATGTCCTTCCAAATCCATTCCTAAGACTCCCCATGAGATGTGGAGAGGTAGGAAACCAAGTCTTAATCACATTAGGATTTGGGGATGCCCTGCTTATGTCAAGAAGACTAAAGTAGAGAAATTAGAAACTAGGTCTATGAAAGGTCGTTTCATAGGATATCCAAGAGATTCCATGGGATATCTATTCTACATGCACGAAGATCATAGGATCATCGTTGCTATACAATCACACTTCCTGAAAGATCAGTTTATTCAGGAAGGAGGGACAGGTAGAAACATTTCTTTGGAAGAAATAAAAGAAACACCAAATGAGACACCTATGCAAGATATTAGAACCCAACCTTCTGAAATACAAACACAACCTCGCAAGTCTAGTAGAATTTCTCAAATACATGAGAGGTATGGCTATCTGCATCAAGAGGAACTGGGTGTCCATGAGATGACAGAAAGTAGTCAAGAGAATGAGCCTTCTACATACGACCAAGCGATGGTAGACGTTGACTCCACCAAGTGGCAAGAAGCTATGGAAGCTGAGATAGACTCAATGCATGCTAATCAGGTCTGGATTTTAGTAGATCGTCCTAAAGGCATAGTGCCTATTGGAAACAAATGGATCTATAAGAGAAAGACTGATGGAGATGGCAAGGTTGATACCTATAAGGCCAGGCTTGTGGCAAAGGGTTATTCCCAAAGAGAAGGAATCGATTACTTCGAGACCTTCTCGCCTGTAGCTATGATTAAGTCTATTCGCATGATGCTTGCCATAGCAGCCCACTTAGATTATGAAATATGGCAAATGGATGTGAAAACGGCATTCCTAAATGGATTCCTCGAGGAGGAGATTTACATGGAACAGCCAAAGGGATTCATATCTCAAACCAATATTCATAAAGTATGCAAACTTCAGCGCGCCATTTATGGACTGAAGCAAGCTTCAAGGAGTTGGAATCTTCATTTTAACGAGATAGTCAAAGAGTTTGATTTTGTCCAAAACGAAGAGGAGCCCTGTATTTACAAGAAGGTTAGTGGGAGCAAAATTGCGTTCTTAATACTATATGTAGATGACATTCTACTTATAGGAAATGACGTAGGAATGCTCAGTTCTGTGAAAGCTTGGCTTTCTAAAGAGTTCTCAATGAAATACTTGGGAGAAGCTACCTATATTCTGGGTATTCGTCTCTAGTGGGATAGAGCGAAAAGAATGTTAGGTCTTTCCCAAGCCCTCTATATAGAAAAGAACCTGAAGCGATTTAGGATGGAAGATTCTAAAAGAGGGTTCCTTCCTATGCAACATGGTGCAAAACTTTCCCTAGAGATGTGTCCTCAAAGTGAGGAAGACAGAAAGGAAATGAGTAAAGTGCCCTATGCTTTGGCAGTAGGCAGCCTCATGTATGCTATGATTTGTACTAGACCGGACATTGCCTATGCTGTAAGCGTAGTAAGTCGGTTTCAGTCAAATCCAAGGCAGGAACATTGGACTGCTGTAAAGAACATTCTTAAGTACTTAAGGAGGACTAAAGACTTGGTTCTTACATACGGCGGTGGAGAACTAAGGGTGATGGGTTATACAGACTCAGATTTTTCGGGGGACATGGATGCTCAGATGTCCACATCAGGGTATATCTTTACTCTGAATGGTGCGGCAGTTTCTTGGAGAACTGCCAAGCAAAGTTCGACTGCTATCTCTACATGTCAAGCCGAATATCAGGCAGCCACGGAGGCTGCTAAAGAAGCTTTTTGGATAAAGAAGTTCACTGAGGAACTTCAAGTGGTTCCTAACGCAGAGAAGCCCGTGACACTGTTTTGTGACAACGACGGAGCTGTTGCATAGGCTAACGAGCCTAGGTCTCACCACAACACCAAACATATTGCGAGAAAATATCATTTTGTTAGAGAAATGGTTCGGGATGGGAATGTTTTAATGCAGAGAGTAGACACAGCAAATAACGTTGCTGATCCACTTACCAAGCCACTATCTCAGAAGGTCTTAGAGAGACATCTGGAGAGTATGGGTATTAGATATCATAGTTTGTGGCATTGAGTGCAAGTGGGAGATTTTTAGGAATATGCCCTCGAATGCCACCTAGGGGATGAGAGAGTAGGGGCATTGTACTTGTAATTATGGAATAATTATTAAAAAAGGTAATACGATTCATTCACTGTTTATTGTATTTCAATTGCATTCTTGACTTGGTAAATATTGAAGTGAAGTCCATGTAAATAAATCGAACATTCCATTCTCGTTATGGGATAAGAGAAAATGCACTGGAAGTGTTTAAAGTTTATTTACGTAAATCGTTCGCAAGTCAATAAACTTAAAATGGGCATTAAGTTTTAATAAGACTTGTATAACTGGTGCTAGGACGTGTGCACATCTTGATAGCATAGTTATAAGTATATTGGTGGGACCAGTATACTCGAACACGACTCATACTCGATTCAGTCACACGGTATTCACTCTCGGAGATTCGATGATGAATCGAAAGGTTGTGATAGTATACGTGGGCCTTTGACTTGAGGGTTCAGTAGAAGATGTGCCCGTGACGTTTAGTTTGTCATTAGAGTAGTTAGACTCATTTACTTAATTGCTGAGTCGACCTCGAAGTGCGGACTATACGGGCAGGTAGCAGTCTTTACTGTACGCCAAGAAAGGATTCTATCTCCTGTTAGTGAGCAGGCGAATGTCCTATACGGTTAATGGCAAATAAGATCATAAGTCTTTGGCCAAAGCATTCTGATATAGTCGTATTATATACACTATTAATCATTTGGTCTTGATTTGCATTAACACATGTATAGAGTCTAGTCAACAGTATGGTTTGACTTTACCGTGACCCGAAGACTTGACCGGGACATCTGATGAAGGGTCTATACGTATATAGTATTCACGACATATTGGTTCTGGAATGATCCCTTCATTCGTTCTCACTCGGGGTTTACAGTGCGGCCCGCTAGGCTGGCTAAGTGCTGCCCGCACTCATTGGTTCCTCCCATTGCCGACTGAGACGGACCTACGGAGTCGCGCATTAGGAGCGTTGACGGATAAATGTGAATTTATTATCTCTCTATTAATATTAGATATTGGATATCTAATTTATGATTTATTAGATAAATCAAATAGCGGTCTTATGAATTAAAATTAAGTTACCGGGTAATTAATTTAATTCATAAATTATATTTCTTAGAGAAATATATTTGTATTTGCTATAATTAATTAATTAATTAGATTAATTAATTTATATAAGTACATTGGAGATTAAATGGAGTGTATTTAACGGAGTCGTTTGACGAACGTCCGGTACACGAGCCGAGTGGCTCGGCTCGTTTCTAGGAAGATTCCTACATGGGCCGCCCCCCTTACATGGCATGATCACCATGCATGTTATCTTGTCATTTTTCATTTGATTAAGTGATGATTGATGATATTTTTAATATCACATTATTATCACTTGGTTATTAAATAGAAATAACAAGACACACTCTCACATTAAAAAACTCTCCATCTTCATTTTGAGAGCTTACTGCCGTGAGAGAGTTTGAGAGTGAGGGAGAAATTTTCATCTTATTTTCTTTCACTTTGAGTTGAGAAAAATAAGAGATAAATTGAGAGAGAAAAATTCCTACGAGTTCCCTAGCCGTGTTCTTGGAGAACGGAGTCTCGTCGAATTTTTCCGGGCAACTTCCGACGCGTGTGAAGTAGAGGCATCGTATTTTCGGTGTTTGGGACGAAGGATTTTTCGTGCTCGAGCTCTGGTTCGTGATCATCCATTTTTACGAAGATTTATTTCAAAGGCTTCAAGGGTATGATTTTTATCTTCGTATTTATATTTTCGTATATACGTTACTTAATCGATCTTTTTTGGGATTCATTTTTATTTTCCGCTGCGTATTTCGTTTTATTTTCGGAATCCCAACATTAAGGACACTTGGGGGCCAGAGAGACTGGCACGAGTGTTTATTGCAGAGATCGTGAGATTTCATGGGACTCCTAAGAGTATTGTTTCAGATCGTGATGGCCGGTCTATATCACATTTTTAGCAGGCCGTTCATAGGGCCTTAGGGACCGAGTTGAGACTCAGTACATCCTACCACCCTCAGACAGACGGACAGTCTGAGCGGACGATACAGACACTGGAGGATATGTTGAGAGCCTGTGCCTTAGATTGGAAGGATGATTAGGAGTCGCACTTGCCATTGATCGAGTTCACATACAACAATAGTTGGCATGCCTCGATCAAAATGGCACCATTCGAGGCATTGTATGAGAGGAGGTGCAGATCGCCGTTGTGTTGGGACGATGCATCCGAGCTGATTTGTACCGAGCCTGATATGGTAGTTGAGACGAGAGAGAAGATTGCTCTGATTCGTGATAGGTTGGTGATGGCCCAGAGTCGGCAGAAGTCTTATGCCGATACACGTCGCCGGCCGTTGGAGTTTGAGGTGGGAGACCATGTGTTGCTTAAGGTGTCGCCGACACGGGGAGTATACCGCTTCGGTCGGAAGGGTAAACTTAGTCCGAGATTTATTGGGCCATTCGAGATTTTAGAAAGAGTTGGAGAGCTTGCGTATCGGTTAGGCTTGCCGCCGTCCCTGAGCCACGTGCATAATGTATTTCATGTTTCCCAGCTTAGGAAGTACGTATCGGACCCTAGCCATATTATCGATTTTGGAGAGATCGAGTTGGGGCCTGACATTACCTTCGAGGAGAGGCCGATTCAGATCTTAGAGAGTCGGGTAAAGCAACTCAGGCACAAAACCATTCCTTTGGTTAAAGTGCAATGGTCGAGGTATGGATTCGAGGAAGCCACATGGGAGACGGAAGAGAGTATGAGGTCGAGATACCCCGAGTTATTCGCGTTGTAAGTTTCGGGACGAAACTTATTTTTAGGGGGAGAGAATGTAATATCCGTGTTTTCTATTTTTGGTAATTTCTATTTTTGGTGTATGCTTGTTTCGGACAACTCGCTTAACACTGTTTTGGAATTCTGAATTTATTTTGTTCTTGGAGTTTCTCCGTTTGGACGAGTCTCGATGATGTTTTTACGTAATTTCATCTTGAGTTATATTTTACCGCATGTGTATTCGATTCTCGTTAAACTCATCCGATTTCGTCATTTACCTATTTTCATGAGTTCGTATGGTTGAGTGGAGCATGTTGTGAGTTTCGGATTGTTAATCCAACGTTGTATCGTGATTTTCGGACGTTTGGGCCGTTTTGTAATTTCCTAGAAGTTTAGGGTGCTTTTATCCTCCTTGTCGTATTTTGGATTCCCCGGAAGTTGGTAGTGTATTTTCTTTCAAAACTCAGCTTCGTTGTTATGATACCTCATGTTTACACTTTTGATTCTATCCTTGCGTTGCGTTTCGTCGTTGTATCGACTGTGCAGAATTAAGTGTTTAGCAGCGTGGGACCGCTGCATGCATAACGTACGTTATGCATGCTCCCTTACGTACGTTATAGAGGCATCATAACGTACGCTATACCCTATTGATAACGTACGTTATGGTTTTCACAAATGAGTACAGATTGTTCGTTACGTACGTTAACCTGTGAGAGGTTACGTACGTAAACTTCATAACGTACGTTAACAACTCGTGTTAACGTACGTAACACACTGTTAGGCGTTTTAAATCTTGACTTAACCTCAGTCGCATTATTTCGTTCCTTCTCAACCCTCTGTGCGCGACGTGAGTTCCTTGAGCGATTTGGAGCGATTTGCCCAGAGCAATCCTTAGAATTCCTCTCGAGATTGATTATTGTGTACCAAGGAAGGTTAATCATCATCATTCTCCGTCCGAATCGAGGTATACTTCGTTGAACCCTAGTTTTTTTTCGGGATTTTGGGATTTTCGGCATAATTCTTCCTTTAATCCGATTTAGCCTCGACGAATTATTAGATTACGATTGTGTAATCGTAAATCCCTTGATTCCATTATAGTTTAACGAATTTAATCTCGTAGTTTCTCCATTGTTATATTATAACCGTCTTGGACCTCGTATTGACCGACAAATTGTTCCAACGGGTAGAATTAGGATTAATTCTTACCTTTCCGCATTATTGAGACTTGTTGTATACCGTTATTGTGTTAGGAACGGATTTGGGAAGATTGTTCGGACCGAAACCTATTCCTTCGTCATTTCCTTCGTTTCGTCTTATTCAAGGCAAGTATATGTATTACATTCTGTTATGTGTGTTGCGGTTTCGATATGAATGACAAATTGTTGTTTACGGGTGCGTGAGTTGTGTTCCTTCCACCCGGAGTGTCCGACGGGATGTCTGGGGGTCGATACTAAGGGGTACGGCCGCGGAAGTAGACTTGAGTGTGTGTGTGGTTGAACTTCCACCCGGAGTGTCCGACGGGATGTCTGGAGGTCGATACTAAGGGGTACGGCCGCGGAAGTGGTATCCCACCCGGAGCGTTCGACGGGATGTCTGGGGGTCGATACTAAGGGGTACGGCCATGGGATACCAGTTGTGATTTTGTGATATCGTGATGATTGAAACTGATTGGATTGCCAATGTAGTATTCCGGAATATTTATGGCAAATGATTTATGATTAGGATGATTGTGTAAAATTCGTATTTGTATATAATGTTGTGTAATTGTGTACTTGCACTAGCTATTCGAATGCTAACCCCTTAAATGGGGGAAATGCGTCTTATGCATTTCAGGTACTGGCCGAGCTGAGGAGCTGGCACGGGATGCGCACACAAAGGATGGGTTGACATGATGATGTGGCTCGAGTCTGTATTTTTATGTTTTGTCATTGTATTTGTCTAGTACTGGAGTTAGACTGTTTACTTCTAAACTTGGTTTAAGTCCCCTGCGTGGGCAATGAATTGATATTTACCTTATGTTTCATGTACTCCGTTGAAATGTTTTAGCCGAAGCCACGACCTTATTTACTTTTGAGTACATCTTTTGGGATTTCATTGTGGTTATGTGTCATGGGTTAGCCTGGTAGACCTCACGAGGGTTCTACGGCGTGTAATGTCCCATTTGTGAATTGGGGTGTTACAATAATTTTATTTTGATAATAAGATAAAATCTTAATATCTTCTATATTTTTTTATAAAAAAAATACTAAAATTTATAATATTTTTTCTCTATAATTAGAGACCACATTTGCTATACTTCCTCACAAAAACAAATCTTCTCTTTTATCTTTGATATGTTATATTTTTTCAATTCTCTGTTTCTCTTGTAATTTCACATATGTCATTAATTTAGTAATTTCTATATTTTTTAGGGTTTTAAAATATTTTGCTATAATTAAAATTAAAATTATATTTATTAGATTTAATTATTTGTACTTAAAAAATAATATTATATAATTATATATGATGTTGTGGTTGGATGGTTGGGTGGTCATTGATATTTGATGTAAAAATAAGTGTGGTTGGGTTGAGGAATAATTGAATATGTAAAAGAGAGAGAAATTAATTTAATATTGAAAAAGTTGGGTGGTTGGGTTGGTTGCTGATAAATATTTAGGTGGCAGCCGACCAGCAGTGTGTATTGGTGCCGATAAAAATTGGTATACGAGGTTGGAGGGTCAGATTGTACACCTTCAATTAATGATATAGTTTAAAAAATATGGTCTAAATTAGGGTTGGATTCACGTTTATTAGAAAAAAATAGCCGTACTCATTATCCGGATTGTATTGAATATTTCGGTTAAGGTTCTTTATTTTTTTATATTACCCAAAAATACCCGAACTGAATTTTATCGGGTATTTTTCTCGATTCTTCGGTTATTTTTTTTTATATATATAAGCTTGTATTTTAGTATTTTACCTGTATGAAAGCCTCTTGGTGACATCACATTTTAATTTGGCTCACCAAATTTACATAGTAGCAGAAGGTTTTGAAGTTTGGAGTTTATATAGTAGCTTGATTTAGTAAAAAAATATATATAAATAACCAAAAATATATATAATAACTGGGTATTTTGGTTTCAAATTTAAATATCGGGTATTTTTATTTTTCGGGCATTTGGAATTAAAAGAATCAATACCCGTTACTCGAAATTCAGTTTGAAAGGAGGATCCAATATCCAAAATTCTCACAATTTTTTTTCAATAACCGAACCGAAACCGTTTTTACCAATTCGATTCGGTTATTTGGATATTTGGTTTTAAGTCCAGCCCTAGTCTAAATGACATATGCCGCTCAAAAGTTCCATTTAGTCCTTGGAGTCATTTACCAAATGAGTAGTTTTAAAATATATTTACCATATAGGTGTACTTTCAAACATATTCACCAAATATGTGTAGTTTTTTCGGGTATTACTAAATACCGCCCTAAATTACTAGTCACCGCCCTTAAAAATTACAATTTTGCCCTTCATTACTATTGAACCTCTCTCTCTTCTCTCTCACTACTATCTCTCACTTCTCTCTACCCACCATCGCCGCACCGCCGCTGTCGTGTCGCCGCACCACCGCCGCCGTGCCGTAGCACCGCCACACTACTCTCACTTCGGTTAAATTGACGCAGGCGTCTGGAATTCCGCCTGTACCATGGTGCAGGCGTCTGGAATTTGCGCCTATACCATGGTACAGGCGTCTACACCATGGTGGAGGCGGAAACTCCAGAAGCCTGCACCATGGTGCAGGCATCTGGAATTTCCGCCTGTACCATGGTGCAGGCATATATTGTAGACACTGCACCATGGTACAGGCATCTATCCCAGACGCTGGACCATGGTATAGGCGTCTATCCCGACGCTTGCACCATGGTGCGGCGGAAACTCTAGACGCCTCCACCATGGTGCAGGCGTCTGGAATAGACGTCTACACCATGGTGCAGGCGTCTACAATAGACGCCTGTACCATGGTACATGCGGAAATTCCAGACGCCTGCACCATGGTGCAGGCGGAAATTCCAGACGTCTGCGTCAATTTCACCGAAGTGAGAGTAGTGTGGCGATGCGACGGCACGACGGTGGTGGTGCGACTGCACGGCGGCGGTATGGCGGTGATAATGGCAGGTAGAGAAAAGTGAGATACAATAGTGAAAGAGAAAAATAGTGAGAGAGAAGAGAGAGAGAGAGAGAGGTTTAATAGTAATGAAGGGAAAAAATATAATTTTTAAGGGCGGTGACTAGTAATTTAGGGCGGTGTTTAGTAATCCAGTTTTCTATTTAAGTGGGTTTTTATTATTTTTTTTTACTTTTTTAAAAATCATTATTTTTCTTGCTTTTTTTATCTGTTTTTTTACTGCTTTTTTACTGTCATTTTAAACTATTTTTACTGCTTTCTTTACTGCCTTTTTAAACTATTTTTTTACTATTTTTATTGTTTTTACTGCTTTTTTTAAACTATTTTTTACTGCTTTTTTTTTACTCTTTTTACTGTTTTTTTTACTATTTTTTATTATGTCTTTTTAAGGTCGTCTACTTGAGATGCTTGCTCCACTACATTTGAAGGTTCCATATCAAATTATGAAAAAATCACCTCAAAAATTAAAAATACATTTTCAGACAACAAATATGAACTAGCAATTTTAAACCTTTACCTTGAATATCTCAGCAGTATAACATACAAGTTTATTAAGTTTTTCTCCTCCATATATATATTTGCCCACAGAAAGAATGATTTCAGAGTCAATCATCACGAACAAAAGTTCAGTTTATTTGGACATTTAACAAATCTTCAAACTAAGTTGCAAAAGATCAAATAAATGTAAACTAATTTAACTAATGCCAGGCTGTTAGAACGCTAATTAACGCTTAGTTCCTGAGTTTTACTAAAGGAAAGAAAAGAGAGGGAAGGAAGATATGGAGAGAAAAGGAAGGGAAAGAAAATTGTATTTTATGTTCTCGAGTTGGAAGGAAGTGATAGGAAAATTAACCATTTTGTTCTTTTCTCTCCAAATCCTTCCAAATCGGAAGGAAAGTTAGGAGGGAAAGTTTTCCTCCCGTTTATTCCGGTTTCTTTTCATTAAAAACTCAGGAACACTAAATAATTTTTCTTTCTTCTTATTTTCATCCATTTCCCTTATTTTCTCTCGTTAAGTTAAACTCGGTAATAGAGGGTAAATACTAAAGAAATCAGCTTACTCAAGCCAACCGAGTCCAGAAAAATAACAAGAAATAATGAATGTTAGTTAAAAGATGAAGGAACAAAATTGTAAGATTGCGTAGAGATCAAATGCAATTTTAATTTCCTAATCTATCATTGACTGCAAGGCAGAGTAAGGATAGTATAACCGCTCATAGAATTAGCTTTTTTTTAAAATTAATTAAAAAGATAAGGATACAAAGAAAACTTGCCCCAGAGGGAATACAAGGAAAAAAAACAAGAAATTACACAAATTCAATAAAACAGGAACCATGGGCACCTATACGGGTGAGTGTGTCAGCAACATCGTTTCCTGTTCGGCGAATATGATTGATGGACCAAGAAATATGACGGCCGAGGTGCTTTGTGCTCTCTTTAATAATATTACGGAACTTCCACGGTGACTTGTTTATGTTTTGGAACCAGTTAAAAGTAAACACCACTTTGATAGGAAAAAAATTGTAATTCAGACCTAAAAAAATTGAAATTCATCGCTTGCCTCCGCCTTGATTAGAGGCGTCGTTCAGCCGTAAGAAGTTCAAAAGAGATGAGAAACACCGGAGGTAAAATAAACCCTAGTAGAATACATGAGCAGGCAACAGTAGAAGGACGGAGGCGGAGAAATGAAACCCTACGTGCAACGGTGTAGGTAATATATATATATCATTTTCTTTTTGATTATATATATAATATATTAAATATATAAATAATTGATTTGAATCGAATATTCGTTAACAAAACGAATCGAATACCATCGGATTTATATTCGAATTCGTTATGTCAACGAATATAAAGTAGAATTCGAATTAAAAAAAAAACGAATACGAATTGGGCTAAACGAATTCAAATCACGAATCAAATAAAAAAAATCGATTCGTTTACAATCCTAAAGCCAAGAGAAGAGAAGATAATTGTGTCATCTTCATACCTCCATTTTATAGATCTGGATATTTGAGAATTTTGATATAATATTTATTAACTAAAATGAAAAATAATTGAAAGTTGCGAGGTTGGGGTCGGTCCCCTACAGACCAAGGGCGGTCTGCCCTCATCTCTTATATTAATTCAATTTTTCATTTTTTTCCTTAGACTGAAAATATTCATGACCAAAGTTGAGGGTGGTCACCTGCCACACCACTTTATAAAAAAATCAAAAATCCCTTATTTCCTTGGAATGGTTGGCGACCAGGTACCATATGCAACCAAGTGGTTGCTAAGCTTATGTGGTAAGAAAGATTTAAAGAATATGACACTTGTCACAATATTATTGGAGGACATAATTTTATTTTGATAATAAGATAAAATCTTATCTTCTATATTTTTTTATAAAAAAATACTAAAATTTACAATATTTTTTCTCTATAAATAGAGACCACATTTGCTATACTTCTTCACAAAAAACAAATCTTCTCTTTTATCTTTGATATTTTATCTTTTTTCAATTCTCTCTTTCTCTTGTAATTTCACATATGTCATTAATTTAGTAATTTCTATATTTTTTTAGGGTTTTAAAATTTTCTGCTATAGTTAAAATTAAAATTATATTTATTAGATTTAATTATTTGCATTTAAAAAATAACATTGTATAATTATATGTAATGTTGTGGTTGGATGGTTGGGTGGTCATTGATATTTGATGTAAAAATAAGTGTGGTTGGGTTGAGGAATAATTGAATATGTAGAAGAGAGAAATTAATTTAATATTGAAAAAGTTGGATGGTTGGATTGGTTGCTGATAAACATTTAGGTGGCAGCCGACCAGCAGTGTGTATTGGTGCTGATAAAAATTGGTATACGAGGTTGGAGGGTCAGATTGTACACCTTCAATTAATGATATAGTTTAAAAAATATGGTCTAAATTAGGGTTGGATTTACGTTTATTAGAAAAAAATGTAATATCCGGGGGTAATTTTTTTTTCGTTTCACTGTTGAGTTGTACATATTCATTTGGAATTGTACAAATGCCATTGTATTGTATCATTCGTGTTTGCTAAGGTGCGTTGGATTGGAGTTCGTTCATTCCGGTTGAGAGTTGGTGGAACAACTTGGTTGTCCACTTTGTTGAGCTAACGTACATTAGCTTGTGCGCTTAACGTACATTAGGCTTTAGGCATTACTTACGTTACGATGTTCATGCTACGTACGTAATGGGTGGTAGGTGGAGGGAACCTTCCCCGGACTCGACTTTCGAACGGTGGGTCCCGGGCATCTTTGATCCGATCTTACTATTGCAGTCAACGGATCCTTACGTACGTTTAGAAGTGAGCTCTACGTACGTAATCCATGTAGCTTGCTAATGTACGTAAATTGTTATTGTTTACGTACGTTAAGGTCTTCGTATTTTTGGTCAGTTGGTCTGGAATTAGCATTACATACGTTAATGTTCTGGCATAGTGTACGTAATGGCCCTTACGTACATTAACCGTGGTGTATAGCGTACGTAATATGTTTGTCAGATTATATAACTTGGTTTCGTATTTCATTTCTTCACAAACCAAAATAATTTTTCTCTCCCTAGAATCGTCCTTCTGGACTTGTTCTTGATATTTAGCCTCTTCTATCTTGTTTTTGATCATCATAACTTGATTTGGAGCTTGGAGTTAGAAGATTGTTGGTGCTCCTTTGGTGTTTGGAGAGTTCTTCTTGTTCTTCATTGGTAAGTTCTCTTAATCTCTTGTTCTTCAAGTGATTTCCGAGTATGTTGTTGATGTTGTTGTTATTTTCTTCGGGTATTGATTGATTGTTGGAGTATATCATGATTCTTGATGAGTTTTTATAACTTGTGATGAAGAACATGATGATTCTGTCTTGAGGAGGAGTTGTTCTTGATGTTTTAGGATGTTTGGAGGTTATAATCATGTCTAGAAAGGATTATGTTAAGATTGTTGTATGATTAACATAGTCTTGATATGATTGGTGTTGTTGTTTGTGTTTCTTGGGGAGATTTTCACCATTTTGGTAAGGAATTATGATGAATTATATAATGATTATAATAATCTTGCAATGGTTGATTTAATCTTGTGGTTTAATCCGAATTCATGATGAATTGGTGATGGATTATTGTTTAGATATCATGTTTGTTGAGATGATGATGTTCTTGGGGTATTGATGATGATATTAGTGATATTATCATTATGAGATGTTTGTTTTGATGATTGTTCTTAACTGATTCTTGTGGAATTGATTTCACAAGTGTTAAGAACGTAATGATCATGTTAATTGATCATTGAGGTGATGGAGGATGTTAGAATTCATAGTTGAGAACTATGATATTCGTTGGTGGAGTTTAACCGATTCGGGGTTGAATCGGGATTGTTTTGGTGTTGCTTTCCATTGATTTTGTGTTATTGAATGAATCGTATTTCATTCAAGGTTGTTCGAGTGCTTGTGATCATCGGAGGATGCTGTTCGTCGTTTCGTGGAAGGACGTTGATCGTGGAAGGACTTTCTCGCCTTCGGTTTGCGGCAAATTTTATACTTGTACTGGTCAATGAGATTAATGTTATCATGTATGTGTATGAGTGTGTGTATCATTTCGAGACTTGGTCTCTCTATGATTCTGTTGATATTTGGGGATTGTTTGATGCAATACCCTTCGGCAAATTATGCCAATTGTTATTATTGTCCGATAAAAGCTGTTTAGGGCTTTGAGATACTCATTGTTGATGTTATTGTCGATAGTCGGTTCGCGGTATCGATGTTGTAACACCCCCAAAACCGTATGGGAATATTACACGCCGTAGACCCTTTCCACAAGGTTCTACCAGGCTAAACATCTATAAACAACCAAATGCTTCGCCAACCAGGGTCAAACAATATAATAATACAGACAGTTAAGGTCACTTACACATAAATACACAGACCGATGAGGTCACACAACCCCATCAACAGAACTGACTAAAACAACATTACCCACACAGGGGTCGAAACACAATACAGCGGAAGACTGAAATCAACTCTGACAACACTACAAGAATCAAAACATCTCTCAACTCTTGATTAGTATCGCAGCTCGTCATCCACTTGTGTCAATCCTATGACTGCTCCCCCGAACCTGCATGTACCTGGACGCAAAAAAGACATCCACCCCCCGATTACTCAGAGGTTAGTAAAACTCTAATGTTTTACTAGTGCAAGTATAATACGATACGAAAAGCAACAAGTAAATAGCAACTACGAATTTAATATGGAAATCAATTATCAAAATGTTCCCGAGAAGTTTTAGATTTTCGAACTCAAGCAAGAGATATTTGAAAAGGAACACATCATCTCGGGGATTTTTAAAGCAGAAATTCTTTTGGACCTCGAGTCCCAATTTACAAAACCCTTTCGTAATCATTAGGGCCTTAGCCCGATTCTCGTTTCATAACACAGTGGATAAGATATCATTATGAGTCCGAGACCCATATTTAAAACGATCGTTGTTCGTACACATCATGTACCGAACTCCGGAGGCCTCGACGGACCTTACCCGGACCACACACATTGTTCGTACACATCATGTACCGAACTCCGGAGGCCTCGACGGACCTTACCCGGCCACAAACCTCATTCGTACACATCATGTACCGAACTCCAGAGGCCTCGTCAGACCCTACCTGGATCACACACCTTGTTCGTACACATCATGTACCGAACTCCAGAGGCCTCGTCAGACCCTACCTGGACCACACACGCACATCGACACGACACAATTCATAATCATCAAATGTCAAGCCATTCCACATTACACCGAAATTCATAATCAAGTATGTAAACCAAAACAACACAAATATCATAATCATCACAACAACTCAACAATGAACAATCACGCCCGGCACAAACTTAGATGATTTGCACATCCAACACAATTCCACGATGTTAACTAAGTGAAGATATTATCGTTACCATCAATCGTTCATAATGATCAATTCATATGAAGCTTATTCGCTAAGATAAATCAATTCATCATAACCATAACACGACATCCCTATTCACAAGACACAATTCTTATAGTAAAATACTTGCCTCGAAACCACGACGCGGAGAATCGACCAAAGTAGGTTGGCACGAACCGACTACGAACTAGCCGACTCCACCGAACGACAACCCACAAAAATAAACTAAAAAGGACAACAATAACAATGAAAATGAATTCCAAAGTACGACCCAAAGCCGTTGAATTCAAGGAACAACGACGAAAGTTCAAGGGTTTCCCCCAAAACAGCCAAGAACACGATTCGTCCCGTCAAAACATGAAAACGGAATTCCAACCCAAAATATAGATATAAAATCCATAGGATATGTTTAACAACATCATTTAACAACAATCGATCCATCAAAAACGGATGGAAAACGAAATCAAGAACAAATCCCCCAAAAAGTCGATTCGAAGGAAATCAAGAAATATACCTTGAATCGACGAAGAACAATGGATTAAATGATGTTAAATACAAGAATACTACCAAGATTAATCATACCCATCATGGAGTAATCAATAATACAGAACGAATCGGACAAAAACGCCAAAACCCCAAAATTTCTCAAAATAGGGTTCTAGGAAATCTCACCTTGATTCGCTGGATCAAAGGATGATATAGGATGATCAATCAATGATATGAACTCAAGAACTTCATGGATTTGTTGTTCAGCAACATGGCTTTGCCTCCTCCGAAGCTCCAGCCGCGGATCGAAAAGAAGGGAAATGAAAAACGAGTGAAAATGCGACTGCTCTGTCACATTTATCTCAGTGCGACTTAGCGCAGCTAAGTCGCCGAGCTAAGGCGCTATCGGCAGACGGCCGCAATCCGTAACCTCACCCCGCATCGACTCGGCCAGGTAGCGTGCGCAGCCTTTCGGCCGTAGCGCGCGTTGCCTGCCGGTCTTAGCGTACGCAGTGCCCGACAGTAGCGTGCGCTACCTGCCGATCCACCCGAGTCCAGTATCCCACTGCCCTACTGCCTCGGCCGACTAGCGCGCGCAGCCAACTGGCCGTAGCGTGCGCTACCTTCCGGCAGTAGCGCGCGCTACCTTCCGGACGTAGCGTGCCCTACGCTGGTTCATGTCGCACCCGTCCAGCCAGTGCCCGCAACTGTCCGGCCAGGACCCGCAACCGTCCGGCCAGTACCCGACCACCAGGACTCGACGACTCGATTATCCGAAAACACACGGAACGAACATGCAAAATGCTCGTGGGCAACATCATCGACCCGAAATGAAATACCATGCAACAATTAATGACACGTGACCATGAAAAGGGTCATAGCAACAAATACGGATACCCATAACTTTGGGTAAATTACAAAATAGCCCAAAACGCCCAAAAATCACGATACGTGATCGAATAACCAAACCGAAGTTCATAACACGTCTAACAAAGTTAAACGGACTTAAGGGAAACTCAAAACAGCAGTTTCGAATGAGATTCGCAAGAATCGAGCTCAAGTGCGGAAAAGTCGCTAAAAAACATGGAACCCCACAAAACGGCACCGAAACAAACTCGGATGTCAAAACGTGCAGAATTAATCATTCTCAGAATGATGAAACGGTCCCAAGCGAATCGTCACAATGGACTCTCGCTAGAAAAGAAAATTACCGAAAATCGAATTTGCGGATATTACATACGATCCTCCTTAAAAGAAGTTTCGTCCCGAAACTTAAAACAAGTAGGGAGAAGTAATATCCCGCCAGGTAAAATCAACGAGGTACACAAGAAACGCGTAACTCTTGCCCATCGGCGAAACATTACAAGCAACGCAAAGGAATATACGGCGTGAAAAACACGCTCCACGACGATCAACACAACGCCACCGGCTATGATTCGAAACAATAACGAGCAATTAACGTCACATCACATGCACATATTTAATTAAATAAACGCACGCAACAACAAGCCGCACCCGACTAAAATGGCTATGCGAAAGAAACAAATAGAATATCATGATAGAAATCACTCCGATACTCATCAACAAGAAAATGTCCGACGTCAAAACACAAACAATTCAAGATAACGGAAAATGAGAATACCGGAAACTTAAACTAAGGTTATCACAGTGATACGAAACAAAATATAATGACACATAATAAAATACCATGTTCATGACTCCGCGGCCCACTGTCACGCCTCTGTAGGTTCAACAACTATGTGGGAGCTTATTCAATATAAAATATCATTTAACAAGTTCCAAATGTAAAAACGTTACAAAATACATCCCTACACGAGAAACAATCCGCGCAACGAGTACCAAAAACACTATCACTGGACATCACTGGCCCCTCCGGAAGTAGGAATGGAACTCCGGCCCCTTATCATCTCGGCAACAATCTCGTAGTACTGAACTCGATGCCCCTCGTGTCCACAATTATAACAAGTCACTGGCGGTTTCTTACAATGCGCGCGTTCATGGCCTAGAACGTTACAGTTGAAACACCTAGGAGCATTACCAGAACTCAAAGACACCGTCTTGGGTCTTTTGGATTCTTTAACTGATCGAGAAGGTCCCATACTCAGCTGATACGAGGGTTGAGGTGTGGGAATCCTAATTCCCTTACTTCCCGATGCATCATCGGAGATCTTCTGCTTCTTCACTACTAATACGGGCTCGGTAGACATTATAGCCATCTCAAAAGCCAAGGCTCGATCCTGATAGTCCTTCAAGGTTGTACACATAAAAGGAGCCATACTCTGCCGAATCTGAGGTTTCATACGCATATCGAAATAACGAACCTTATCTGCCTCACTTTTCACCTGATCCCGAACATAACACAGTTGTCGATTATAATCGACTATCGCCTGGGATATCGACACGTCTCGGGGCGTAGCTGAGAAAAACTCTACAATCCTACGCTCTTTAACAGGCGGCAGACAATACTCGGCCCCCATGGCAGTTTTGAATTCAGTCCAAGTGGCGGTACGATCACTAGGCGCTACGGCCTCCCACCAGTCTGCAGCTTCCCTGTCGAGTATGTATTGAGCAATAGGCACTCTTCTCTCATCGGGGCAAGCTACAACATCAAATGTTCTGTCCAACTGGAAGATCCAGTTCTACCAGCCTAACGAGTCCGAAGAACCTACAAAATGGGGCGGGTGCATTCTCATCACATCTCGTAACCACTTACTAGCTCCTTTATCTTCATCCGAAATCCCGTCTCGGTGTACGGTCTGATTCATATGCGCCAACTGGTCGGCGGCGCCAATATCAACATTACCTCTGGATGATTGCTGCTGATCATGACCACGACTACGACCACGTCCTCGGCCTCGGCCTCTCGGCATACTGGACGGACGACCAATCAGAATAACACATCCAAACAAACATCACAACGTCAACATAGGACAATAAATAGCAGCACGTTAAAACATCAACTCCAAGTCATCACACAAGTGCACGAACTAACAGTGTAATTTTAGAACTTCATTAAAAAATAATTCACACAGTCACATCAACAGAGATGTTTGGATTTTACCAAATCAAACACGGTCAAAACCACACACGTATCGTAGGGATCAAACACTAACAACAAAAATAAAATATTTCCGGGGTATTATTCAAATGATAAAATTTTAAAATTCTCAAGTTTGAAAGATTTGGTGAAATGAAATTTTTGAAAACACTTTTAATACCTTGGTTGTTTAATCAAAACCATGTATCTCATTATCAAAACTGTTTTGATTGAAGCTATTTGCAAAATAACACGTTGAGGCTTCAATCTTTTCGCTAGACGATATCGTCAAAATGACCTTATCAATATATCATTATCTTTACTAGCGTTATACAGGGTAACAACATGTTACCACGCCATCCATCATGAATATATTAACAGGGATTAAATAACAAATTTTAAAATCCATATAAACCGTGACTTTAACCGCACCATCAAAATATTTAACAATAGCAAACTATTTCCACAAAAATGTCCAAACTCGTAAAGTCCTCCAGGAAAACATTCCAAAACCTACCTGTAGCGGCATAAACATAACAATCTAAAAATAATCAAACTAAAATTCACATGTCTAAACGGCAAACAGGATCGCCAATCCAATCGAATACATCTCACAGCATCAAGTTTAAACATACAACAAAACCATTCCTCAGAGTTTCTCACGAACTCAATCGTCGATACCTTATTCAAAACCCATCAAGGTTCTCAATTTTCACACCATACCAACTCTCACAGTGGTTCAAAGGTAAAACAACAATAGGCCTAGTTATATACATATACTATGTGTCACAAGTATTAAATACAACTATATTCACCACACCGTGCAAATAAAATTATGCACCGCAATTAACTCACTAAGATAAAATCATGATACATGGGTACCTCGCATAAAAGAGGAGTCTTACGTACACATGCCGCACGGAGATGACGGTCGCCCACGATACTAATCTCATCCGACAACATATCCGTCACGTTGTGACTACGCACAACTCAACTTGTCACCCGACATCTCGAATGACAAAACCACACAATACTCGAAAAATCACGACTCGACTTGACCCGACAGCCTAGGTTTCCACAACCTACTCTCTGATACCATAAATGTAACACCCTCAAAACCATATAGGAATATTACACAAGGACCCTTTCCACAAGGATCTACCAGGCTAAACATCCATAAACAACCAAATGCTTGCCCGGCCAGGGTCAAACAATATAATAATACGGACCGTTAAGGTCACTTACACATAAATACACAGACCGATGAGGTCACACAACCCCATCAACTGAACTGACTAAAACAACATTACCCACACAGGGGTCGAAACACAATACAGTGGAAGACTGAAATCAACTCTGACAACACTACAAGAATCAAAACATCTCTCAACTCTTGATTAGTATCGCAGCTCGTCATCCACTTGTGAAAATCCTGTGACTGCTCCCCCGAACCTGCATGTACCTGGACGCAAAACAAACATCCACCCCCCGATTACTCGAGGGTTAGTAAAACTCCACTGTTTTACTAGTGCAAGTAAAATACGATACGAAAAGCAACAAGTAAATAGCAACTACGAATTTAATATGGAAATCAATTATCAAAATATTCCCGAGAAGTTTTAGAATTTCGAACTCAAGCAAGAGATATTTGAAAAGGAACACATCATCTCGGGGATTTTTAAAGCAGAAATTCTTTTCGACCTCGAGTCCCAATTTACAAAACCTTTTCGTAATCATTAGGGCCTTAGCCCGATTCCCATTTCAAAACACACTGGATAAGATATCATTATGAGTGTGAGACCCATATTTAAAATGTTATCCAAAAAATTACTTCTATACGATCGGTGTTCGTACACATCATGTACCGAACTCCGGAGGCCTCGACGGACCTTACTCGGCCACAAACCTCGTTCATACACATCATGTACCGAACTCCAGAGGCCTCGTCAGACCCTAACTATATCACACACCTTGTTCGTACACATCATGTACCGAACTCCAGAGGCCTCGTCAGACCCTACCTGGAACACACACGCACATCGACACGACACAATTCATAATCATCAAATGTCAAGCCATTCCACATTACACCGAAATGATAATCAAGTATGTAAACCCAAACAACACAAATATCATAATCATCACAACAACTCAATAATGAACAATCACGCCCGGCACAAACTTAGATGATTTGCACATCCAACACAATTCCACGATGTTAACTAAGTGAAGGTATTATTGTTACCACCAATCGTTCATAATGATCAATTCATATGAAGAATATTCGGTAAGATAAATCAATTCATCATAACCATAACACGACGTCCCTATTCACAAGACACAATTCTTATAGTAAAATACTTGCCTCGAAACCACGATGCGGAGAATCGACCGAAGTAGGTTGGCACGAACCGACTACGAACTCGCCGACTCCACCGAACGACAACCCACAACAATAAACCAAAAAGGACAACAATAACAATGAAAATGAATTCCAAAGTACGACCCAAAGCCGCTGAATTCAAGGAACAAACGACGAAAGTTCAAGGGTTTTCCCCAAAATAGCCAAGAACACAATTCATCCCGTCAAAACACAAAAACGAAATTCCAACCCAAAATATGGATATAAAATCCATATGATATGTTTAACAACATCATTTAACAATAATCGATCCATCAAAAACGGATGGAAAACGAAATCAAGAACAAATCCCCCAAAAAGTCGATTCGAAGGAAATCAAGAAATATACCTTGATTCGACGAAGAGCAATGGATTAAATGATGTTAAATACAAGAATACTACAAAGATTAATCATACCCATCATGGAGTAATCAATAATATAGAACGAATCGGACAAAAATGCCAAAAGCCCAAAATTTCTCAAAATAGGGTTCTAGGAAATCTCACCTGATTCGCTGGATCAAAGGATGATATAGAATGATCAATCAATGATATGAACTCAAGAACTTCATGGATTTGTTGTTCAGCAACAAGGCTTCGCCTCCTTCGAAGCTCTAGCCGCGGATCGAAAAGAAGAGAAATGAAAAATGAGTGAAAATGCGACTGCTCTGTCACATTTATACTGGTGCAGCCTAGCGCGCGCTAGGCTGCCGAGCTAGCGTGCGCTATCGGCACGGGCCGCAATCCAGAACCTCACTGCCCTACTGACTCGGCCAGGTAGCGTGCGCAGCCTTCCGGCCGTAGCGCGCGTTACCTGCCGGTCGTAGTGTACGCAGTGCCCGACAGTAGCGTGCGCTACCTGCCGATCTACCCGAGTCCAGTACCCCACTGCCCTACTGTCTCGGCCGACTAGCGCGCGCAGCCAACCGGCCGTAGCGTGCGCTACCTTCCGGCAGTAGCACGCGCTACCTTCCGGACGTAGCGTGCCCTACGCAGGTTCCTGCCGCACCTGTCCGGCCAGTGCCCGCAACCGTCCGTCCAGAACCCGCAACCGTCTGGCCAGTGCCCGACCACCAGGACTCGACGACTCGATTATCCGAAAACGCATGGAACGAACACGACAAAATGCTCGTGGGCAACATCATCGACCCGAAATGAAATACCATGCAACAATTAATCACACGCGACCATGGAAAGGGTCATAACAACAAATGCGAATGCGGATACCCACAACTTTGGGTAAATTACAAAATGGCCCAAAATGCCCGAAAATCATGACACGTGATCGAATAACCAAACCGAAGTTCATAACACGTCTAACAAAGTTAAACGGACTTACCGGAAACTCGAAACAGCAGTTTCGAACGAGATTCGCAAGAATCGAACTCAAGTTCGGAAAAATCGCTAAAAAGCACGAAACCCAACAAAACCGCACCGAAACGAACTCGGATGTCAAAACGTATAGAATTAATCATTCTCAGAATGATGAAACGGTCCCAAGCGAGTCGTCACAATGGACTCTCGCAAAAAAAAAGTAAATTACCGGAAATCTAATTTGCGGATATTACAGATGTATCGGTTATAGTTGTCGACATTGATGTCGGTTTAAGACATTGTTATGATCATTGTTATTGATATCGGTATTTTGCTATTGATGTTATGATTGACCGAGTGTAGGCATTGACGTGTTCGATTATCATCTCTGTCGTCGGTAACCATTTAAAGCCACCGGGACATCTATTCTAATCGTTTCGTTGTTATCGATTGACCGTTCTAAGGTAATCGAGGTATTGAATTGGGATTATCGAAGATAATTCCCATCCGTTGTATCATTATTTATCGATTGACCGTTCTAAGGTAATCGACGTATTGAATTGGGATTATCGAAGATAACTCCCATCTGTTGTATCATTGTTTATCGATTGACCGTTCTAAGGTAATCGAGGTATTGAATTGGGATTGTCGGAGATAACTCCCATCCGTTGTATCATTGTTATCGATTGACTGTTCCGAGGTAATCGATGTATTGAATTGGGACTGTCGAGGACATTTCCCATCCATTGGGTCGTTATCGATTGAACGTTCTAAGGTAAACGATATATTGAATTGGGACTGTCTAGGACATTTTCCATCCATTGAGTCGTTGTGATCGATTGGCCATTCCAAGGCAGTCGAGGTATTTTGAATTGGGCCTACCGAGGACGGTGTAATACCCGTACTTTTTATTATGACCTTGTTGTTCTTCCTATTTTGTCGCTCTGTAAACTCTTTGTGACGTTGTCGTTATTGTTATAGAGTTTTGTATCTTGTTTGGATCTTGATCGTGGTTGCTTAGACCTTGCGGAAGTGTTCTGGGTCAGAGAAATAGCACACGCTAGGCCTAGACTAACGCACGCTAATTCTCCTTGAATAGCGCATGCTAGGTTTGAGCCGTAGCGCGCGCTAAGGGACCAGACAGGGCAGAGACAGTAACTAATACTGCTCTCTGGACTAGCAGTTAACTCACGCTATGAGTTAACTAGCGCACGCTATTCGTGGTCAGTAGCGCGCGCTAACGCGTCCGTAGCGCATGCTAACGAGCTGGGTCCGCAGAGGCAGGGAGGTTTCCAGACTGTATGGACTACCAGTGTAACATACGCTAGGCTTCGGATAGCGCACGCTATATATGTTTCGTAGCGCATGCTAAGCTATCACGGCAGCGCGCGCTAAGACTCGAGCAGGGCAGAGGACAGTAGGTTCTGGACTCCATTTTCTGGACACCGATTCCCAGGCAGCGCACGCTAACTTTCGGCTAGCGCACGCTAAAGGAAGGCGATTAGTGCATGCAACAGTATACTTAACGCATGCTAACATGGCCGGCAGAAGCCATTGGACTATCCGGTGACACCGCTAGTGCACGCTAATATTAGAGGCGTAGCGTGCGCTAGACTAGACAAGTATATATTGGACAGTTGACTTCCATTTCGTCATTTATTCATCTTTTCACTCATTTTCGATGGGAGAAGTTCGAGAGAGGCAATTTTGGACGGTTGGAGGCGATCCTTCTTCAGATATCAACATCTTTGGTTAAAGAACAAAGATTTCACAACATCTAATCCATTCCATCTTCCAAATCAAGGTAAAAATCCTTAGAACCCTAATTTTTGGGATTTTTGGGATTTTTCTTAGATTCGTCCAATTTATCCGTTTTAGAGCTTGAAAACCTTGAGATTATGATGTATCTACCCTGTATACATGCTTTTCCTATGATTTTACGGATTGGTTTGTGCCGTGTTCGGACTTGTGGAGGTTTGGGTGATTTTCCAACCTCTAGTTGTTTACCCATATAGTTTCGTGAATCTTAGGCGGGTTTTGGGAGTTTCTTCGTGTAATTTGAGTATGGATTATTGATTATCATATTCCTTGCGAATTGTTTAGGTGCCGGAAGTGCGTTCTTGGACCGACCGAACTCATACTCTTTTCCGTTCAATTTCTCGATGTCTCAAAGGCAAGTATATATTTATGATTGTACGTTCTCAACTTTGAAAGTAAGATATATGAATGGCATGCTTATTTATATCCACTCTGGGATGGACCGATTGGTCCTCTGAGGGTTTCGTAGCCTCTGGTGCGATTCCACGGATAATATGAGTTAACCACTCTGGGATGGACCGACGAGTCCTCTGAGGTTTCCGTAGCCTCTGGTGCGGTTCCACGGTTGATCATGTATGTATTGTTGTGATGTTATGAGATTTGGTTATTCTAGAATACTAGTCTTGAAATGATGAATTGACAGTTACTTTTACTTTATTGATGAGAAGTATTGTATTTCATATTCGATATACTTGCACTAGCTATTCGACGGCTAATCCCTTTATGAGGGAAATACTTTTTATGTATTTCAGGTTCCAGGAGAGCGGACAGGCAGGTATCGGGTCGGCACGAAGATGATGGGCAAGCGTGATATTGTGTCTTGTTTCTGGTTATATTTTGTGTTCCTCCATTCAGTATTGTCATACTGGAATGGTTATTAAATACTCGAGTATTGTTTTTCAGTTCTCTTGATGTTCCGGCCTGTGTTGCCGAGGTATTAATTTTGTGTTGTCTTGTTTTGAGATACATTGGATATGGTTGATCACCCTTTGTATTGTCCTTCATTTCATTGTATTTGGACCTTCTCGGTCAAGAATTACAGTTCCGCGTATGTTTAGCCTTGTGGATCCCACATCGGGGTTCACAGTGCTGTAATATACCCTGAATAACTTGGGGGTGTTACAGACGGTGCCCATCCGTGAGTTATTGTTGTCGTGTAGGCCGACTCAAGGCAGCACAATATTATTCTTGTGAATTCGGTAATCTTGGGATCATTGCCGTTTGTGATTAATTCTGTTTTGGAGGCTAGTCTCGGCTAGTGCTCGATGGGTAAGTCTGGGGCTTGAACCTTCGTGGTTGGTTTCCCAGCACCTGCGATTCAGCAGGTCACGGTCACTGGGTGATCTCATTATGGGTAAGTTTATGGCTTGAACCTTCGCGGTTGGTTTCTCAACACCTACAGTTCAATAGGTCACGGTCATTGGATGACCTCATTGTGATACGGCTTCGTGCCATGGCTTCGGCCCTCAGTGTGATACGGATTCGTGTCGTGGCTTCGGCCCTCATTGTGATACGGCTTCGTGCCGTGGCTTCGGCCCTCATTGTGATATGGCTTCGTGCCGTGGCTTCGGCCCTCATTGTTATACAGCTTCGTGCCTTATCTTCGGCCCTCATTGTGATACGGCTTCGTGCTGTGGCTTTGGCCCTCATTGTGATATGGCTTCGTGCCGTGGCTTCGGCCCTCATTGTGATACGGCTTCGTGCCGTGGCTTCGGCCGTCAGATGATACAGCTTCGGGTTGTTTGGCTTCGGGCTATTGTGATGATTGGCAGTTTCGGCTGAGTGGTTTTTCAGACCATTGTGATATTGTGGCAGCTTCGGCTGAGTGGCTTTCAGGCCATTGTGATGTATTGGTATTTCCGTTGGAGCCTCCGAGCATTGTGATTCGTATTTATTCCAGTTCTGGTTTGGTTTACCTTAGGGTTATTCATGGTTGTGTTCTGTATTGATGATTCGCCGTTGGGCAATTGTGTTCTAACCTGTTGAGCAGGTACCGATCGTATGCCGTGGGCATAGTGTTTCTTGAATGCTCGATTCTTACTTCGGGTTGTGAGCATCTCGTATTACCCTTGTTGTAGTATTTTATTCTGCCTTTGGATGCATATCATGTTGTACATGTATTTGATATTCATTATCTGGATGATTGACCCCGTGGGGGCGGAACATGTTTTACATATTTTAGGAGCTTGCAAGAAGAGAGTTGAGATACAGGGGCATGACGATGGCGACGAGGCATTCGAGCGATACTAGTCCGAGATATTTCAGTGTTCATGTCGGTCAGACAGTTGGAGTACTCTAGTGTTGTTCAGTTGTTGTCATTTTGTATTATCCGAGCGAGGCTCGTGAGTGTTGTTGTATTTTTATTTTGGCCATGTAGGCCCGAATATTGTCGTTGAAATTCCATATCGGAATATTATGTCGGATGTCATAGTAGGGACTGAGATTCCCCCTTTTGGTCAGTTTGTTGTATTTTTGGTCGTGTTCGCCTGGTGGATCTCTTGGTGTGGGGTCCACGACACTGTAATGACCCAATGGGATTTGGGGGTGTTACAGAAGATGGTATCAGAGAATTGGGTTATGAGATACCCTGACATGTGAGTTATGTGGTTCTACCGACGCGGTAGTAGTGTGGCTGTCAGGTTATGACAATCCGGACAGGGGTTTTGCGAGTCGTGATAGTTGGACGACTGTATGAGTCATTCTTTCATCGAGTCGTCATCAGGGAAGACTACTATCGCAAGACCTCGAAGCTTCGTATGACCTGTGTAAGGACTCGATTCTCTTTTATGTTCATACATTCATTATGCCATTGATTATACATGTTTTGTTGAAACCTGTATGTAACATTTGTGTTACGATTCATTCATGATTACTTGTTTTGGAGCGGGCGGGATCAGTATTGGCTATAATTAGCATGTTTGAGGTGATTGTTTATTTGTTGAGTATGTATACTCATGTTTGACTATTGACTTAGCATTCTGATTTGGCCGTTGAGACGTATTTGAGTTATGATCATGATCAAGCGTTATTCTTTCAGTATGGAAAGAGGAACTCGAGGACGTGGCAGAGGGGGTAGAGTTGCAGAGTAGGCCGAAACCCAGAACCTCATGTTTATATGCGTACGGATGCCGACATGGATCAGAATTCGGCTGGAGATGTGACTTATGCGACCGGTTCTCCTTCGGGACGTCATACTCCAGGAGTCGATCATACTGACATCGACCTTTTCTTTCTTATGAGGGGCATGATGGCCCAGATGACTCAGATGACGCAGATAACGGAAACCATGCAGACCTCAGTGGTTCGTGGTCCACCGCAACAGGGACTCCCGGTGCCGTTTTATGGACAAGCCAGGAGGGTGAGTCAGATTGTTGGCGACATCTCTCGCCAGAGGCCGCCTATTTTTGAGGGTTTGTCGGAACCAGCTGACATTGTTCATTGGCTTGAACATTTTGATAAACTCTTCGACATGGTTCAGTGTCCGGAAGAGAGTAAGGTGGCAGTAGCGGCTTACTACTTGAGTAAGGGTGCTTATTCATGGTGGCTTTCTGTGAAGCCCACCGATCGTGATTGTGATTGGAACGAGTTCAAGACTCTCATGTTAGAGAGGTATTATCCGGCTCCACTTCGTGTAATACCACCAGTATTACATGCTGTTTCAAGTTGGGCGCTCACGTCCATTTCTTCTACTTGATAAATAAATGTACTCCATTACGATAAAACGTATTTTGTATAATATGGTTGTACTGTATAGTTCACATATGTTATTCGTGTATTGTGATGGTGTGATGATTGACGAACTTTCAATGACATACCTTGATGTCGTTAGGTAATTATCGGTGCGAATATGATGGTGGCCAACGTCTTGTTCCCCGAGGAATTTCCTGACGATATTGAGAGGGAGTTGTAACACCCCAATTTCACTTTGGGTTATTACATGCCACTGGACACACAAAGGTCCCGCCAGGCTGACGACACACATGATTAAACCACAATCCAATACATAATAACCATGACATAACAGTCCAACAAAGGATACAAAACACAAGTTAGGCCTCGGCCGCGGCCAAAATAGTATATTTCAACATCAATCACTGAACGCAACCATTACACGACAAAGTACAACTCAAAACCAACCATAATACAGTACATAAAACTGACTCAAACATCACAAATATAACGACTGACATGAGCTCTCTAACATCCAGTGTGCTTGTCAACTCCGTGTGCGCCACATGGGGGCTCCTGTCCCTCGAGAATACCTGAAATGTACAAAACATTCCACCCCAACAATGGGGTTAGCCACAACCGCTAGTGCAAGTACAATATTACAATTATTTTAATCCACTCGAACTCCATCAACCGAAATTACATGACCAAGAAATGTCACCTCTTTAAGCCAGAATTCGCACTTTGAGAATTTAGCGTAAAGTTTCTCCATTCTCAAAGTGTTCAACACCGTTCGGAGATGTTCAGCATGATCTTCCTCATTCCGGGAGTAGACAAGAATATCATCAATGAAAACGACCACAAATTTATCAAGATAGTCAATGAAAACTTTGTTCATCAACGGTATAAACACGACAGGAGCGTTGGTTAGGCCAAATGGCATAACCACAAATTCGTAATGGCCGTACCGAGTACGGAAGGCAGTCTTCGGAATGTCAGAATCCCGAATCCTCAGCTGGTAATATCCCGATCGCAAGTCAATTTTAGAGAATACTGTGGCACCCTGAAGTTGGTCGAACAAATCATTTATCCGAGGTAAAGGATATTTGTTCTTAATAGTTAACTTATTCAATTCACGATAATCAATGCATAGACGGAACGATCCGTCCTTCTTCTTAACGAAGAGGGACCGGCGCACCCCAAGGTGATGCACTAGGTTGGATGTACCCTTTATCCAGAAGCTCGCCCAATTGTTTTTTCAGTTCTAACATCTCGGAGGGTGCCATACGATACGGCGCTCGGGAAACAGGTGCTGCGCTTGGCACAAGATCAATAGGAAACTCTACCTCTCTAGACGGAGGTAATCCCGGTAAGTCACCCGGAAATACATCTGGGTATTCATTCCACTACAAAAAAAACAGTTTTTACCGACGCCAAACGCCGTCGGTAAAACAGAAAATGGCGTTGGTAAAAAAATTACCGACGCCATTACCGACGGCAACCCGCCGTTGGAAAAACGCTCGACAGTAATTTTTTACCGACGCCATTACCGACGCCGCCATTTACCGACGCCATTTTTGGCGTCGTTAAATTAAAAAAAAATCTAAAAAAGTCAGGTCAGGACTCAGGCGGGTCACGTCCGGGCTCAGGCGGGGCTCAGGCGGGTTAGGTCCGAGCTCAGGCGGGTCAGGTTCGGTCAGGTCCAGGTCCGGGCGGGTCGGCTCTGGGTCCGGGCGGGTCAGGTTCGGGCTCCATTCAATTTCAAATGGTTGAGAAGGATTTTGGTTTATAAACCACCTAAAACACTACTGTTTTTTCGATGTGGGATAGTGCAAAAAATTTACCGACGCCGAAATGGCGTCGGTAATGGCGTAAACGGCGTCGCTAAATTTAAAAATAAAAAAAAATTACCAACGCCAAAATGGCGTCGGTAAATGGCGTCGGTAAACGGCGTCGGTAAATGGCGTCGGTAAATGGCGGCGTCGGTAAATGGCATCGGTAAATGTGAAAAAAAAGAAAAAAAAAAGTCTGCGAACCGGTCGTCGGTAATGGCGTCGGTAAATCAATTAAATAACGGGCGTCGGTAATGGCGTCGGTAAATTATAAGTTTAACAACGGCGGTACGGGCGTCGGTAAATGGCGTCGGTAAAAACTGTTTTTTTTGTAGTGTTCACAACTGGAATGGATATTAAATCGGCTTCACCGTCATTTGTGCTCATAGCGTAACACCAATAACCAATACAGTCTTGTTTCAACAATTTTATCGCCTTAACGGCAGAAATCACCCCACCTGATCTACCCGGTTTACGACCCAAGAAAGTGTGCTCGACACCATCTTCCGCTATTATAGAAATAGTTCGCGTTCGGTAGTTCATGATAGCACCATGACGATTTAACCAATCATCTCCCAGAATTACGTCCTCTCCTTTCAGATCTACCACAATGAGGTCTGAAGGCCAATCTCGACTCCCGATATATACGAGACAATTTTTAATCACTTGGTTCCCAATCAAACGCTCTCCACTAGGAGTACTTACTACGAATGGTTCGCACTCCCCAAACGTTTCACACAATCAAGAGCAATGAACGAATGGGTAGCTCCCGAATCAAATAATACCGATACAGGTTGAGAAAGTATTTGCGTGATACCTGTAGCTACCGGAGCCTCTGTGTCGTCCGTACGCCTCATCTGGTACACTCTTGGCTGTACCGAACCCACACTCGATGTAGCTTGACGATCCAACCGGCCTCGACCTCTTCCACATCCCAAAGTCTGTTGCGGCTGATTAGATGTAGTCCCCGGGTTCACACTCAGAGTTGGTGCCGAACTCTGCTGTTTAACAATTCTGGTGGCAACCTCGCAATGAGCCGCCCGATGACCGGCTTGACCGCATGTGAAACAAATAACGGGAGGAAGTGGACACTCTCGACACTGATGGCCTGTTTGATTATAATTGAAACATTGTCCTCTACCAAAGGCAGAAGACTGGCCCAGTCGTAAAGTCGGAGCACTACTGGCTTGCTGAACAGATTTCCCGATAGCGGAGTGAGAAGCTTGAGATTTGTGAAATCCACCACTCTTACTTCCTGAAAAACCACCGGTCGTCTTCGGCTTCTTCATCTCGGTACCCAACCTTGATGCAGAAATGACCATCTCGATAGCCAAAGCACGATCCTGATATTCCTTCAACGTAACGCATCTGAAACCTTCCATAGCCTCACGAATCCTGGGCTTCATTCTCAAATCAAAGTAACGGATTTTATCCGCTTCGGTCCTTACTTGCTCACGAACATGATTCAGTTGCTGATTATACGTAACAATCGCCTCGGTGACAGGTACATCTTGAGGTGTTGCCGTAAAGAAATCTGCAATTCGTTTTTCTTTAATAGGCCAAGGACAATACTCTTCCTCTATCGCAGCTTTAAACTCGGCCCAAGTGGCCACACGATCCGTAGGTTTCGCAGCTTCCCACCAATCCGCAGCCTCCTTGTCAAGGAAATACTGTACAATAGGGACCCGTCTCTCTTCGGAGAACGCAACGGCGTCAAAAATCCTGCCAAACTGAAACAACCATCCTTCCCAGCCCAACGTATCAGATGCACCAGTAAAACGAGGAGGTTGCATTTTCATCACTCCCTGAAGCCATTTACTCTCATCTGTCGGTTGGTCATGATGCCCGGATTCATTCAACTTGACTAATTGTGCTGCTACTTGCTGGAGTATAGCAGCTATGCCGGCATTCACATTAGTGTCAGCCGACGGTTCTTGACTTACAGTAGGATCTGGCTGACCGCTCGGGTTCAGAGAAGCGGTGTTCGGCTCCATATGGGATGCCGAATCAGATGCATCATTAGAATGTGTGCCAGATTCGTTAGCGGTACCACCACCACGGCCTCTGCCGCGTCCACGTCCGCCACGTCCACCACAGCCTCTCAACATACTGAGATATAGAAGGATTAAAATTATCAGAACAGTTCACAATCCAAGGTGTTGTGTCAAGAATCAACACCTCCCGACCGGCGATCGCCTCGGAGGTCGGGCGACCGAGTCACTGCCGAGCGGCCAAGGCAGATCTGCCGACCAGCGACCAGGCGGCCGAGCCTTAACCCAGCGGACAAGCTACATCGACCGACCGAAGGTCCCAGGACCAGTCCCGGTGCCGAGCGATCGACATCAATACGATCGCCTCTCGGTACTCGGCGACCGACTCCTGGCGACCGACAAGCGGACGACCATCCCTCGGCATCTGCCGATCGACCCTTGGTGACCGACCAATGCCGACCCTCAGCTGTAATACCCAGTTGTAATTCAGTAATTATCATTCAGTATTTATCATTCAGTAATTGATACTCAGTAATTTCATTCATTATTGATCATTTGTCACTCATATTCAGTCATGGTATTCATCATTCAGAGTAATCGTATCGTGTATCAATCGTCATTCATCACTAATCTGATTGGAGTTTCGTGCCGTGTTTATCATCATTGTCATTTTCGTTGCGAGCTGTGCATGAGGAGTAGCGCACGCTGCATACTTCTTTTAGCGTACGCTAATTGGGTATAGGTAGCGCACGCTACCACTCAGCTTTAGCGCACGCTAAGGTTACCTCGGCTGCAGTCCAGAAGGTACTGGACTGCAGGTGAGTTATAGGTAGCGCACGCTACGAGTGGTAAGTAGCGCGCGCTAATGGGTTGTAGTAGCGCACGCTATATGTGTGGAGTAGCGCGCGCTAGGGACGGATCAGGTTGAGTCCAGTGGCTACTGGACTGCACTGGATTTATTCATAGCGCACGCTATGTATTGTTGTTAGCGTACGCAACCGATATATTAGCGCACGCTAAACAATGGTTGTAGCGCACGCTATCGGGGTCAGATCAGAGGTCAGACAGTTTTCTGGACTCCAGTACTGGGCATCAATATTTCGATAGCGCACGCTAATAATGGATCTTAGCGCACGCTAGTAGTATGGCCGTAGCGCACGCTACAAGAAGGTACGTAGCGCGCGCTACCGTGTTCGGACAGTGGGTACTGGACTACCCAAATTACTCGTTAGCGCACGCTACGCACAAGGGCTAGCGCACGCTAACCTGGACTGACTATAAATTGGACAGTTTAGTCAGAGTTCGTCATTATTCATCTCATTTCATTCCTTCGGTAGTTTTGGGCGAATTCGAGCGATTCGGAGAAGATTCTTCGAGGTGTAATCATCAATCATCATCTTCAAGCTCATCTTTCGGATTGATCATCATTTCATCATCTTCATCACATCGAATCAAAGGTATTAATCTCTTGGATCTAGAATTTCGCATTTTTGGGTTTTCCTTCCGATTTCTTCGTGTAAGCTTGGATTATCATTGGAATATGTTAGTTATGGATTATCTAACTTGGATAAATATATTCCTACGGATTTAATGGTTATTTTCGGAATTATTCGAAGAACCCTTGGGGTTGACTTCGGTTATTTTGGGGATTTCCGATTGTCGTTATTATAAACTTGGATTGTGGATTTCTATGAGATTATTGATATCATTGATAATGTTTTGCTGGTTTGAATCAGTCATGTTGGAGTTGGTTCGATTATTTGGGTTTGGTTTTAACCAACGGGTATCTCAACGTTTTCGTTAGAGTACATCTACGAGTTCGGATATTGTTGTATCGACGTTTGGGTCGGTTATGATCGTATTTGAGTCGTGTATTGATCGGTTGTTGGTAACTATTGATGTTCAAGGTTGTTCGAGCGACCGACTTTTCATTAGGGCGTTGTTCGTGGAAGGACATTCTTCATCGGTATTGTGTAATTTAATTCTTACTCGGTTAAAAGTATATTCATTCCTTTTGTTGCTGTTCATTCATAATCGTAACTAATTCATCATTGTATTAACCGTATCAAAACTTGTCATTGTCAATTAATCACCTCGGTCATAAGAGCAGCGGTTCCGATCATTCTATTGAGCTATCATTCATTTCACCATCATTTAACCTTGGTGAGTCATTATTCATTTTCGTTGTCACTTTTGCCATATTGTGACATTAGGGTCATCTTGGCGTGCAGTTGGAATGTGTAGGATTTTCATGTCGGGCACAATTATGTCGTGTGGTGGTTGTTGGCCTCACATTGGGTGTGCACGCAGTCGATTGCTTCGTGAGACTGATTAGGCACAAGACCACGTGTGATGGTGGCTTGTGTACGGACACATTTCCATCCCGGACGTTGTGTGGCGCCATTCCTTTGAGACGTACTGATAGTCGATTTATATAGCATGTTTGATTGCGTATGTTTCGACAGGATAATTCATAATTCCAGACATATCATGATTGTGTATTTTCAACCCTTGAGGATTGTTGTTATGTATGGCGGCCCGTTGGGATCTTTGTTTTAGTCATGGTAAGGCTAAGGCACGGGGAGAGCACGGTGACGGCGAGGAGTCCCAGTGATACTAGTAGGGGGCCCCAGTCTTATTCAGTCATTTATGTTTCCTTTATTTATTCCGCTGCAGACTTTCCGTTTGAATACTCGTTTCATTCAGTGTTGTGTATTTTATCGTCACATAAGATACACATGTATTCTATTTTATCCTGGGTGTGTTGTATGAAACTCCTAATCGGAGTAATTGATGTTGTAATGTGGTTCGGTACTACATTTACCCTGTGTAATTCATCCTTTTTCATTCGCCTGGTGGGTCCCAGTCGGGGGTCCACGGCACTGTAATATCCGCCTAGTTTGGGGTGTTACATCAGCAACTGGCCGATGGCGACCTCTGATGTCCAGCTAGAGACGACCGCCTCATGTCGATCAGCGCCGATGGCCATCCAGTCGGCAAAGGCCGAGCCTCAAGACTGGCACCACGTACAAGGACCTAGACAAGATCCGCGAATCTCGGGCCATTGACCACAGCCTGGCAGAATCTCTCCACCAGCCGACAAGCCGCCGAAAGCTGTCAGTAGGGCCGCATTGTGACTTTGATTCCGCCGAAAGCTGTCAGTAGGGCCGCATGTGGCTGACTCCGGACGCGTGCTGGCTCCTTATTGGACCGCCCAGCTGGCGCCAGCCACTGCATTAGACTTTATACGGACTGCCAGCCACTACCTCGGACTTTAGCCCGACAGCCCAGGAGATCGCCCCATTATAATATTGGCCGGCAGACGATCGCCCCATTATTATAATGGCCGGAAGGTGATCGCCCGCTAGAGGACAGGACCGACAACCCCTATATATACGAGGCACCCTGCACTTGGCAAAGGGGCTGCCTTATCGCGATTTCAGTATACATTACAGAAGCAAAACATCAAGCACTTGGCTATCTCCAACTCTTGGCAACAGCTATCATTCGGTCTTACTTCTCCCGACCTCTCTCCTCGAGCAGACTATCGGCAGGGACGAAGAACACCGAGCTTCGCTCAAGAGCCGGATTAACAGAGTCTTTTTACACTCATTGTATTTAGATTTCTCTCATTAGTACTTGTATCCACGAATATTTGTATTAATATCATCTCGCGAGAGCATTCAAGCCCGGGCCTAACAAACCCGACAAATCTTGTATTATTTATCTTCTCTCAAAAGTGCTCCCGCAATTGTTGTTTGTTGTCCGTCTCCAGCAGTATTTAATCTTCGGATAGATATTTTGGGCAACAACAATTGGCGCTAGAAGGAGGGCATCTAACCCTCAAATTTTTACACCTACCGTCCCGAAGAACACTCACTGTTCTCGGGGCAGATACTTGAAGTGACACTCACTGCACTTCAAAGAAATCCTTCAGAAATCATGTCTTCCACCTCCGCGTCGAAGAAAGCCGCTGACCAGCCGGCCGGACCCCCCGTTCCGTCCCAGTCCGAGCCGCAGCCGATGGTGGAAGGTAGCCGCCGTGGTCAGAGACGCTCGACCCCGTCCCGGGATGGCGGCCCGAGCCTCTCGCTCGATCAGTTCCGAACCAATGAACAGATCGAAGAGGCCGTAGCCGTCCTTGAGGAGCGACGGAGCGCTCTCGACGCGCCTCCTGCTATCACCCCCTCGGTCTCCCGCCGGAAGTCCAAGCGGAAGCTCAAGGCATTACTGGACGAGCGAGCGCCAGGAGGCTCTCGCCCGTAAGAAGAGGCGCTCGGCAGCCGGGGCACCTCTGTCTTCGATCGCCTGGGCAGTGACCCGACCTAGAGACCGGGGCAGTCCGGGCCCAGCTACGAGACGACGAAGTTTGAGTCCGTCACCAGGAGCTCGGCCTACCCGGCTCCCAGAAGGCAACCCAGCCGCCTGGCTCCCGCTCGCCAAATTGCCGAGGTCGGCAGCAGTGGAGTCCGGAGATCGGTACACGATCGCCTCATCCCCCGCTCCCAAAGCCGATCCGCAAGCAACCGAGCCGCGGCGATTGCCGCATTGCAACGTCAGCTCGACGACGTGAAGGCACTCCTGCAATCTGGGGCAGGCGCCATGAAGACGATCGCCGAGCCGAGCGAGCCACTCGCGATCGACATCGAGCTCGCCCCCGTGCAGCACAAGATCGTTCCTCCTCAGACACCCGTGTACGAGGGGCGATCAGACCCCCAAACACACCTGCACAAGTTCAACATCTATATGACCGGGTGTGGGGCATCTGACGCGACCAGGTGCTGAATGTTCCCTCTGACATTGGACGACCTCGCCCACCGGTGGTACACCTCATTGCCACCTCGGTCCATTGGCTCCTTTAACGAGCTGGCACACATCTTCACGGAATATTTCGCCACCAGGGTCGTCCGGCCAGAAGGTCGCTTTCACATGATGCAAATCAAGCAGGGAGAAGAAGAGTCCGACTCGGACTACATCGACTGGGTAGACGTGATCATCCTCAACGGCGAGCCCGTAAGCGATGAGACCGCCCTCTACGCGGTCCTAGGAGGTTTTCAGGGCTTCTCGCCTATGTTCAGGCATCTCACGAAGACCCTACCGACGACCTACACAGCCTTCCGGGCTAGAGCCGCAGATTTCCTGTCCAGGCAAAGGCTTCTTCTTAGCCTAGGAGTAGAGCGATCGGCGCCCGCGCGACGACCTCGATCTACCCGGCCGATCGCTACTATCCGGCGAGCCGGAGGACTCGCTCACCGCCTCTGATCCACCATTTTAAATGAGGACTAACTCCCGCCCGATCGCCGATATCGACCTACGAATAAAGCGATCGGTGCCGAGCAGCGATCGCGATCTTAGGCCCGATCGCCGATCATCACGCTACATCAACAGCAATCCGGCGGACACGATCGCCATTTACAGTCCAGCATCTAACATGACGGACTAAGGCATAAGATCGCCTCCACCGCACATCATAAAGCCATGGTCCTGGCAGTCGATGGAACCGGCTGCTTCGGCCATGCAAGGTCCCTTTCGGCCGAGATCGCCCGCCCTTCGTTTAAATACGAGGTCGACGTAGTCTGAGGGCTCTCCAACATTAATCAGTGGACACATGCCACAACCCCCGTCTCAACGTACACCGTCGAGGTCGGCCATCTCCATGGCTGGCCGAGGTGGAAGCAGAGTTAACAAGCCGCGGAGGTGGAGTTGATTCATCCGACGCTGCCCCGCGCAAGGACTCCTCTAGACCGAGACCGCACGCCCTTCGTTTAAATACGAGGCGAGGCGCAGCCTAACAGAGGACCCTCATAATAAAGTGAGTCACGAGACACTCAATGTCTTCGCGCACCAAGACACGGTCATGGAGTCGGTCCATAGATCTCCGCGACTGTGCACGATCTCTCAAACAAGCGAAACCACCAAGTTTCCATGGGGGATCGGCCAATGTTGTTTTTGCAGGTACAAGACCGAAAGATAGCTAGCCAATCGACCATCATAGCCCAAGTCCGAATCCTAAGTCAGCTCAGATCGCCCATCCTCATCCATACACGATCGCCAGCAAGAACCACCTCGCCCCATGTCTTCAACATAGGAGCAAGCTGGGGGGCAATTGTTGTGTCAAGAATCAACACCTCCCGACCGGCGATCGCCTCGGAGGTCGGGCGACCGAGTCACTGCCGAGCGGCCAAGGCAGATCTGCCGACCAGCGACCAGGCGGCCGAGCCTTAACCTAACGGACAAGCTACATTGACCGACCGAAGGTCCTAGGACCAGTCCCGGTGCCGAGCGATCGACATCAATACGATCGCCTCTCGGTACTCGGCGACCGACTCCTGGCGACCGACAAGCGGACGACCATCCCTCGGCATCTGCCGATCGACCCTTGGTGACCGACCAATGCCGACCCTCAGCAACTGGCCGATGGCGACCTATGATGTCCAGCTAGAGACGACCGCCTCATGTCGATCAGCGCCGATGGCCATCCAGTCGGCAAAGGCCGAGCCTCAAGACTGGCACCACGTACAAGGACCTAGACAAGATCCGCGAATCTCGGGCCATTGACCACAGCCTGGCAGAATCTCTCCACCAGCCGACAAGCCGCCGAAAGCTGTCAGTAGGGCCGCATTGTGACTTTGATTCCGCCGAAAGCTGTCAGTAGGGCCGCATGTGGCTGACTCCGGACGCGTGCTGGCTCCTTATTGGACCGCCCAGCTGGCGCCAGCCACTGCATTAGACTTTATACGGACTGCCAGCCACTACCTTAGACTTTAGCCCGACAGCCCAGGAGATCGCCCCATTATAATATTGGCCGGCAGACGATCGCCCCATTATTATAATGGCCGGAAGGTGATCGCCCGCTAGAGGACAGGACCCGGCAGCCCCTATATATACGAGGCACCCTGCACTTGGCAAAGGGGCTGCCTTATCGTGATTTCAGTATACATTACAGAAGCAAAACATCAAGCACTTGGCTATCTCCAACTCTTGGCAACAGCTATCATTCGGTCTTACTTCTCCCGGCCTCTCCCCTCGAGCAGACTATCGGCAGGGACGAAGAACACCGAGCTTCGCTCAAGAGCCGGATTAACAGAGTCTTTTTACACTCATTGTATTTAGATTTCTCTCATTAGTACTTGTATCCACGAATATTTGTATTAATATCATCTTGCGAGAGCATTCAAGCCCGGGCCTAACAAACCCGGCAAATCTTGTATTATTTATTTTCTCTCGGAAGTGCTCCCGCAATTGTTGTTTGTTGTCCGTCTCCAGCAGTATTTAATCTTCGGATAGATATTTTGGGCAACAACACAAGGAACTTAAATCTACCCTACTATGAAAGCGACAAGGCACAAAGAGAGTTAAGGAGTCTTACCACCATGAGTCACACGGCTCGACAGCAACACACGGTGTTGAGCTCGATCAGTTTATACGACTCTTATGACTTGACAATCAAATGACCAAAGGCCTAGGTATTTCCGAAACCTAGGCTCCGATACCATAAATGTAACACCCCAATTTTACTTTGGGTTATTACACGCCACAGGACACACAAAGGTCCCGCCAGGCTGACGACACACAGGATTAAACCACAATCTAATACATAATAACCATGACATAACAATCCAACAAAGGATACAAAACACAAGTTAGGCCTCGGCCGCGGCCAAAATAGTATATTTCAACATCAATCACTGAACGCAACCATTACACGACAAAGTATAACTCAAAACCAACCATAATACAGTACATAAAACTGACTCAAACATCACAAATATAACGACTGACACGAGCTCTCTAACATCCAGTGTGCTTGTCAACTCCGTGTGCGCCACATGGGGGCTCCTGTCCGTCGAGAATACCTGAAATGTACAAAACATTCCACCCCAATAATGGGGTTAGCCACAACCGCTAGTGCAAGTACAGTATTACAATTATTTTAATACACAGGCATTTCCAAATCATTTGAAAATCCAAAACAGTTCAATTCGCGATATTCTGGAATATCAATATCAATCACCAGTAAAAACACTCCGACAATCCTCGCGACCTGGTTCGGCCCTCAAGCCACCAAGTGCCTGTGTGCCCCATCGAGCAATCCCCAGGTGAGGATGTCCACTCAAAGTATCTCTTGTGACCAAGTCCAGCCGCTAAGCCACCAGGTCCCCGTGTGACCCTGTCAAGTCAATCCCCGAGTGAGAGTACCCGAGAATAACCTTTCAACTCTCATCATTCTCTAAACCATCACAAAAATGCATGCCATAAACTAATGCAATAAAGTACTTGCCTGGACTTTCTTACTCTCAAAGGAACAAACAACGAACAAGGCTACGGTCCGAACTATCTTCCAAATCCCGCTCCTAACAAACATTGAGGCTTAATCATTTACAATTTTGTCGGAAAACACTAAAATCCATCCTAAATTCTACCCTTAGGACCATTTAATTGAGCACTACGAGGGCATAATGGGTTTTGCTCGATTTACAAAAGAAGATTTGGAATCAATCCACAAAACCTTGAGAAAATCATGAAATCATACTTATGCAACTATTTTCAACTACAATCCATCATAAATTGGGAGCCAAAATGATTGGAGAAACGAGATCCCCAAAACCCCCAAATTTCCCCAAAGTTAGGGTTCTACGGAAAGATTACCTCAATTCCTTGGTGAAGATGATGTAAGATTGATAGATCTTTACTTGAAGTTGAAAAGATTTGAGTTTCAATCGTGCTCCGCCGAAACCCTCGCCTACACCACCCTGGAGTTGTCTAGAAGCTCGAAGAAGAGGAGAGAAGATGAAAAATGATAAGTGTTGACCGCAACACATGTATTTATATAAGTGCGCCTTAGCGCGCGCTAACGCTTACCGAATAGCGTGCGCTATAGGCCTAGGTCTACGGCCCACACCCTTCTGCCCAGCCAAGCTGGTGTGCACCACATCTGATAGCGTGCGCTACTCAATCGAGTTAGCGTGCGCTGTATCGCCGAGTTAGCGCGCGTAGCTTCTGCCTTAGCGTGCGCTATCTGGTGTCCAGTCTAAGTCCAGAACCTTCTGCCCTGTTCAGAAACCCTTCTGTCCATCCCGGTAGCGTGCGTTACTAACGACTAGCGTGCGCTACGACCAACGAGTTAGCGCACGCAACGACCGTTTTAGCGCATGTTACCTGTTGGTCTGGCCAAAGTCCAAACCTCACTGTCCTTACTGTCTGGGTCACTTAGCACGCGTTATCACCCAACAGTGGCGTGCGCTACCTGTTCCCCTAGCATGCGCTACTATGATGCCTTAGCGTGTGCTAGCTCGATTTTTAGTCCCAGTCCAGTGCTCTCTGGACTGCCCCATGCTGCCGGTTAGCGTGCGTAACTTCTTGTAGTAGCGCGCGCTAGCATACAACTTCCGTTGCGTACGCTACCCATATAAATTAGCGCACGCTAGACCTGGGTTGCAGGAGCGATACAAGCGGTTCGACACAACGATAACGGATATTAACGAAATACTAACAAGAAAGACAACATACAGGCTCAATCTCGAATCAAACACATGATACCAATATTCGAAAAAAATTTACGAAGTGGCTAAGCATTTGAACCTAACCCCAAGTACAAGTGGAAAGCCTATAAGTAGTAAATAATATCAGTGACGTGTTTCCGAATTTATTGAAGGCGGAGATTGCTAATATATTCTACCGCCTCTCCCGAGGTCAATAGATTTATCTAAAGGCGAATAACGCACTCTATCCCTAGGTGAATTAATTCGTCAATAGGCGAAAAGCATAAAATCTCCCAGAGGCCACGTAGTTCCTATGAGTATATTCCTATCTCACAGAATAAAACGGTCCTCACCAATAGTTCCTCACCAAATCTCCTCTCCCGATTCGAAGTGAATGATTAAATCAATACAACTATTGGCCAGATAATTGCAAGCATTAAACACAATTGGGAAAACTCAACAAAAAGGTAATTAATTGGATAATCTCAATCAATTCGTCAAAACTTAGGTTTCATCAAAACCCTAGATTAGGGCTTTAGCCTGACATACTAATAATTGAAAATACATAATAGATAAATGAAAGCATAAAAATCAAACACAGATGAAGCTCTGATTCCTCCGTTCTTCAGCTTCCGTCCTCTGCCTTTGAAGTCTTCTGCTTCCCTCTTCTTCTGCCGTCTCCAAGCTTAAGCTCCAAAAGATAAAAGATCTAAAGATAATTAATTAGGGTCTTAAACCCTATTTATAGCTCAGCATATCCTCCAAATCGCGTCCGTATCCGTAGGTCGAAAACTGGCTTTTGAAGCGGCCCTAATTCGCGCGGACAACCAAAAACCGCCAAGTGTGCCGCGTCGCACTAAATCTGTGCCGCGGCACAGGGCCTTTAGCTGGATGCCTGGGCGTCCTCAATTTCTTCTGTGCCGCGGCTCACCTGGACTGTGCCGCGGCACAAAGTACAGTTTACTCTGCCTATGGCTGGGTGTCTTCTTGTGCCGCGGCCCTGCTTCCTTGTGCCGCGGCTCAGAGTCCAGATTTGCCGTTTTCGCCCGTTTTCATCGAGAAGGCTCTTGGAACAGAGCTTTTGATCAATGTGCTTACTCAGAAGCACCCCTCAGTTTCTTCTGGTGAGACACTAGGTTGTCGGCTCGTTCAGAGGGACATCGGGCTCCGGCGTCCAAGAGGTCATTTTCTAGTCGTCTTCGTGCTGGGAGAGCATCTTCTTCTCAGGCGACGAGTTCGACTGTTATTTACGTTAACTGTGATATAATAGGACATCGCAATACCTGGTGCTCGATGCGGGCCGTTGTTTGTTTTCTGTGTGGGAGGCAGGGACACCTTCATAAATACTGCAGGAGTTCTAGTGCCAATAGATCTCTAGAGAGCTCGCAAAACTCGAGAGGTTTTGTCACTCCAGCCCGTACTTCGTCCAAGGGGTCCTATCAGGCCTCGAGAGCCCGAGATAAGGACATTCATCATCGACATTTAACCAAGTTAATTCTTGCTCGATATAGAGGATAATCATTCATTTCATTGTTGTTCATTCATTCCTATAATTCATTCATCATATATCAATCATGTTGAGACTTATAATTATCAAACTAATCATTCACTTCACGAGGAACAATGGTTCCAATTATTTCATCTGAGCTATCACTCATTGCGTTATTATTTCACCTCGGTGAGTCATTCTTGATCCTTGTTGGATTTCGATTCATTATCATTCATTGCGATCATTCTTGTTCTTGTGACCTTCCAGGATCATATTGAGCGGTGAGTTCAGATTTGGGTCTACTTTGAATCGATGGGACCGAGGAGATCGATGATATGGAGGATATCGATGTTGGGTACATTTGAGATGTAGCCTTGTTTTTCGGATGACTGTGTAACTCAATCCGTAATAATGTATCCTGGTTGTGGATCGTTTATTGTTGATCTATTTTATAATGATCGTATTTGAGAATCTTGAGATTTTGAAATCGTTTGATGCATTCCTTTAGGTATTGTACCCGAGATTTTGTGATAAATTAGGTAATCGTTCATTGTGATTCAAGACGTCAAGTCACGAGGACTTGGGCATGCGATTGATATGGTCCCGAGAGCTATATGTGTGTTGTTGCTTTTCTTTTAAGACGTGAGTCAGTGCTTATGTGGGGGTTGGCCCAGTTGTGCAGGCGAAGTGGTTCGCGTTAAGGACTAATCCTGGAGATATTATTTTCAGATCATGATGGATAGTTCATATCCTGAGTTGTTTACCTTTAGTTTCGGGGACAAAACTCTTTTTAAGGGGGGAGTATGTAATACCCAGTTGTGAATTCATTATTATCATTCAGTAATTGTCACTCAGATTTTTCTTCACTCAGTAATAATCATTCATCATTCATAGTCATTCAATTGTGTTCACCATTTGGCGTACTTTGGAATCGTGTTTCAGTTGTTATTCGTCATTCATCACTGTTTGAGATCAAGATGGGAATTGTGCCATCATCATCATCATTTTGGTAGCCTGTGTGTGAGGTAGTGCACGCTACGTACTCTTGTTAGCGCACGCTAACTGAGTACTGGTAGCGCACGCTATCGATCAATATTAGCGCACGCTAACGCAATTGAGGCAGATAGTCCAGTAGGTAGTGGACTGAAATTGGAAATTCGTAGCGCACGCTATGAGTGGAAAGTAGCGTACGCTAAACTATGCTGGTAGCACACGCTAAGTCATGATAATAGCGCGCGCTAAGGCTCGAACAGGCGGAGGACAGTGGGTTCTGGACTCCAATTTTCTCGACATCAACTATCAGGTAGCGTACGCTAGACTTGGTTAACACATGCTAAGAGGAAGGCGTTAGCGCACGCTACCAGGTACGTAGCGCATGCTAACCCGGCAGGCAGAGTTCACTGGACGACCCAGTAAACCCGCTAGCGCACGCTAATTAACAGGAGATAGCGCGCGCTAAGCTGGGTTTTGTATAAATAGGACATTTCACTCTTCACTTCGTCATTCCTTCATTTCTCAACCATTCCAGACGATCTTGGGCAATTCGGAAAGATCTCTTCGAGCTGCAATCATCTAGCATTATCTTCAAGCTCCTAGTTCAGTTTAATCCTCATTTAATCCGCTTCTTCACTCCAAATCAAGGTAACTTTTCATTAAACCTTAAATTTTAGGTTTGGGGGGTTTTCTTCCTGATCTCTTCGAGTTAGCTTGATATCATGTTGGGATATGTTATATATGGATTATCTACCTTGGATACTTGTATCTATGGATTCATTGGTGTAATTCTCGGAATTTTTGAATACTTGGGGATTTTCTCAAGAAACGGCCGTACCTTTCTCGACTTACGGCCGTATGCCGCAACCCTTACGGCCGTAAGTCCCCCTTGCCCGACAACACCTGAAATTTACGAACACCACTTACGGCCGTATCCTCCCCTTCTTACGGCCGTAACTCGCCTTCGGCCAACAATACTGGCACTGCTGACACGTCTGGCCAGAATCGGTCGACCTTATGGCGTGCACGCTCAACTTACGGCCGTAATCCGAAACCTTACGGCCGTAAGTCCCGTTCGTCCAAAATGGCCTGAAATCAACGAACCCTTGTTACGGCCGTAACCGAAAGTCCTTACGGCCGTAACTCAATGCTGGCCAAGGTGAAAAATCCGATAACTCCGATTCCTCGCTACGACTGATGAATGATCCGACATATCATACGAATGTGAAAGCAAACAAGTCTAACACAAGCCAAAGATGATACTCCCAGTACAAGGCTATCAATCACAATGAAAATGATAATACTCCCGTCTCGATCTATAAACGGAGATGAAATGACGATCGGTAACTGATATACGATTACAACATGCCAACAGTGAATGCAAATGAATGATTCATGAATGATGAGTGATTATTAATGAGTGAAAATTACTGAGTGACAATTACAGACTGATAATTACTAAATGAAAATGAATGAATTACAACCGGGTATTACACGAACAGTTTCTTCTAACTTGGCATATAATTGATCATCCGTCATAGCCGCCAGAGGCTCGGGATCTACAGCACGTGCAGCAATTATTTCTTCTGCAGGGGTTGCGCCCTGTGGGTGTGGTACAACGGGTTGCGGATGTAGGGATGTCTACATAAAATCTGTAACCTCTGTAGCCTTTGCTTTTGAATCCTTTTTTAGCTTCTTTTTCGGCTTCTCGACAACAAGAGGAGATTTGTTGTGATATGTTCTCTTTCTCTTCTTTGGTCTCCTCACTCCCGGACTTCAGAGTGACATCCCTTGGATCATTAGAAAGGGGTAGATATCTTGCAAAGGGTCTTGCCGCAGTCAAGGGGTAGATATCTTTCGTCTCTGTTGTACGCAGATTTCTTGCTTCCGCCTATCTGTACTTGTCGTGGCCAATATTCTTGGGTCCTTTTAACTGCGGCACATCACACTTGGTGAGGATATTGTTGAGGATGAGGCCGAAGGACTTCTTCTGAGTGGTAGGCTTGGACGCCTCTTCAGGACGATCTGGCACCAGTTGACTCTTTCACCAAACATGATGGCGACCATCATTCTGAAACACAGGTTGGTGCACACCTCGAATGTACCAGTCCTGTTTTCAACAACACGACAACAAAAATCGTGTATGTAAACAAAGGGTAAGCAAAATCTCTTTTTGTGGCAAGATGCATGGATGTTCTTGTCCGAAGCATCGCCAGTGAACAATCCCCAATAGGCAGTGAGGATTTCTTGGGACCCAAAGGTCTCAAGTTCCATGGTCAGTCCGTCAGATGGCAGCCTGTAAATATTCTGCATAAGCTCCCGGTCAACGCAGATCTGAACTCCGCGGATGGTAGCAGATATATCGGAAACATCTCTTCCTCTTTTAAGAGAGAATAATCGAACAGAAGCGTCGAGATAAAATTCCTCGACTATACGCTCGTAATAGATCTTAGTGTGATAGCTTCCAAGGCGGTAGAGGCATTGTTGCCGGATTCTGGAAACGATGAGTTCCATGGCGTCAGCATCCTCGGATTTGACGTATGGCACCTTCATAAATGCAGGAATTGAAGAATCAGTTGGGAGAACTGTTGGAGAAGGGGTACATTAGACCGAGCGCTTCGCCTTGGGGCGTACCAGTTCTTTTTGTGAGAAAGAAGGATGGATCACCATGTTTATGCGTTGATTATCGTGAGCTAAACAAATTAACCATCAAGAACAAGTATATATTACCTCATATAGATGATTTATTTAATCAGTTGCATGGAGCTGCGGCATTTTCGAAGATTTATTTGAGATCGGGATACTACCAGCATCGAGTGAAAGAGTCCGACATTCTGAAGACTGCTTTTCGGATGAGATACGGACATTATGAATTTGTGGTCATGCCTTTTGGGCTGACTAATGAACCGGCAGTATTCATGCAGTTAATGAACTTATCAACTTTGACTAAAACGTCCTCTATCACACCCCTCGGATATTTGATGGATCTATCGGCCAATTGTAAAGAGACTGTCGTCGGCTTGGCTTCCCCAATCTCCAGCTTTTTAAAAATAGAAAGGGGCATAAGATTTATACTGGCCCCAAGATCGCAGAGGGCTCTTTCAAAAGATGAATTTCCGATGATGCAAGGGATGGTGAAACTTCCCGGATCTCTCAATTTAGGTGGGAGCTTCTTTTGTAAAATAGCGCTGCACTCCTCCGTTAAAGCGACCGTCTCATATTCCTCGAGCTTTATTTTATTGTACAAGACTTCTTTCATGAATTTCACATAACTCGGCATTTGTTCCAATGCGTCGGCAAATGGAATGTTTATGTGCAATTTCTTGAAGACGTCGAGGAATTTTGAAAACTGCTTGTCCAGTTTTTGCTTTTGGAAACGCTGTGGGAATGGAATTTGAGGAGTGGGCTGAGTAGTCGATACTTCCTTTGGCTTGGGCGCCTCATCCTTTTCCTTCTCGTTCTGCTCGATCGGCTCCTCTTTGTCATTAATAGGCTGCCCTTTCAACTCCTTTCCGCTTTGTAATTCGATCGCTTGCACATTTTCCTTGGATTTCACTTCGGCTGCGCGGGGCGATGCACCTTGAGACCGAGAAGACAATAAATTAGCAATCTGCCCCATTTGTGTTTCTAGATTTCGGATGGAGGTAGAATGATTTTGGAGGGTCGTCTCGGTGCGGGTCATGAATTGACTTGTGTTAGCCGCCAATTGAGCAAGAGCATCTTCCAAAGATACCTTTGGTGATTGAGGGGGGCCGCGGGGTGTGAAGTGAGCTTGTGGAGGTTTCAAAGCTTGCCCATTTCTCCATGGAAAATTTTGTTGATTTCGCCACCCTTGATTATAAGTGCTGGGGTAAGAATTGTTTTGTCGATTTCCATTGCCCACGAATTGAGACTGCTCCATCTGATGTTGCTCGAACGGGTTTCCAACTTGACACTCCGCGCTTGGGTGTGATCCGTTACACCAATTGCATGTCTCTATGGTAACGGGGGCTGGTGCGTGCGAAAATGCTTGGAGCTGTTGGGTCAAAGCGGCGACTTGAGCTGACAAGGTGGAAATCGGATCATTACTTGAAACTTCCATAACTCTCTTCGGTGTCAATCTTTCCGATGGCCATTGATATGCGTTTGCGGCCATAGCTTCCAAAAGCGAGTGTGCCTCGGCCATACTCTTTCCCATCAAGGCCCCACCAGAGGCCGCATCTACGAGAGTGCGCGTAGAAGCACTCAAACCAGTATAGAACGTCTGAATATGAAGCCAATCAGGGATGCCGTGATGAGGGCATCTTCGTAACAAATATTTATATCTCTCCCACGCCTCGTGGAGCGATTACATATCGTACTGACCAAAGGTGGTTATTTCGTTTCTCAACCTCGCCGTCTTAGCAGGTGGGAAGAATTTGGCAAGGAAGGCTTGCGCTAACCCCCCCATGTTGTAATCGACCCCGGCGGTAAGGAATTTAACCAAAATTTCGCTTTATCCCTTAAAGAGAAAGGGAAAAGCCTCAATCGGATGGCATCGTCGGTGACACCATTAGTCTTGAACGTGTCGCATATCTCAAGGAAAGAAGCAATATGGGCATTCGGGTCGTCATTCGGCAGTCCGCAGAATTGGCTCGCCTGCACCATCTGAATAATAGCAGGCTTGATCTCAAAATTATTGGCTTGGATAGTGGGACGCCGAATCCCCGAAAAATTAGCATTGATCTGCGGCATGGCATAATCTCGAAGAGCTAGTTCCGGTTGAACTTGCCGCACATGGTTATCTCCTCCTTGGACTTCGATATTCTCGGCCATGTTGACCGTCGTCTGCAACTCTCTTTTCTCCTTTTTGGTCCTTCTTAGAGTGCGCTCGAGCTTGGTATCCAAAGGTAGTAGGCCTTCGTTACCGAGTTTTCTCATGCACTACACGAAAGGTCCTGAAAGGAAAAACAAATAAACGACCTTATCCGGACAGCTGGACAGCCTTATCCGGATAGTGGTCGAGAAACTTCTGTCGGTCGTGACCGGCATCTGTCGGTAGGCGTGTCCAGCGCTGAACGGCAGATGTCCGTCAACTTGGCTCGGTCGGTTCGACCCCTTCCCGGTTTCCAAATTCGATTTTCCGACCTGTTCCAGACTCGTCGGAGTTAAATCTTCGATATGCTCGGAACGGATTTTTGATAGTAATAGTAAAATAATTTAATATTATTTTTACAATATAAGTGTTCTGTGATGAATATTTTATCGTATCAAAATCGTCGGAATTTTTCAAAATCAGTTTCATAAATTCTAAAAATGATCCTTATAATTTATTTTGAAATCGTTTCCTTCATTTTATGCTAGAAACGTATCGGTCCAAGTATCGGACAACTTGTAAATATTAAAAAATTAAAATACATGATCATTAGCATTTAAATAAGTATTGGGGCGTTACAATCCTCCCCCCCTTAAAAAATTTCGTCCTCGAAATTGAGCTTCGTAAAGAACTTTGAAAATCTGTATCAAACTTTGTATGAGTATTTTCATCAAAAACATTAAAAATATTGTGCCAGCAAAAATATCACTTTGAAACCTTTCTTTGAAATCATATTTTGTCCCTTTCGGGTAACATTTAAACTTTCACATATCCTTTCAAATATTTTGCCGACACAATCATTCTGCACTCATACCAAAAATTTTAAGTTTCATAAAAGAGTGAATACTTGAAAACATTACCCCGGAGTCGACGTTGGGCAGCAGCGATGAACCACATATTCTCCTGAAAATATAATCATGCCGTAATTATTCGTTATACTTTTAAAAATAAGAAAGTTTTGAAATATCTTGTTTTGTATAAGTAAATCTTTTTTTTAAACCAACTTAACTGTATAGTCCCATACCTATACAGTCTTGGAATACCTCTCGTTCTGGTGAGAATTCAGTTCAGTCATGTCCCCCACCGCCTAGAAGCCTTGTCAGGAGCCGCTCGTTGTCCGTGCCCTTTTTCTTATTGCACTGGCAATCACTCCCCTTTCTCGGAGCCACTCATTGTCCGTGCCCTTTTTTATTTCACTGGCGATCACTCCCCGCCCTCGTCGGCCCCGGGTGTCACATGTTCACCAGCTTCCGCTTGGTTCATCCCCAAATCTCACCATACTAAGAGAGGTCTTGCTCCGATACCATTCTGTAACGACCTGATTTTCTCAATTAAAAAGCACGTTACACGGCTCAATTTTTTCCTTAATTTTTTTTGTATAAATTCGGAGTATTTGCGGAATCATTTTAGTTAGTATATATTCAATAAAAGTCATTTATTCAACCATTAGTACAGTTTTACGAAAACATGGGAAATCAAATATTCGGACATAGTCCGTTGAAATTACATTCGTCGAAGAACATCAAGAGTTTTGCAAAAATAATAACAATTACGGCGACAACATCTTTTATTATTTAGAACTTCATCGTGTTGGGAGTATGTATTCATCTTCTGCTTGTCCCGTTCGTCGCTTCCTTAGCATGAAAAACATAAACGACGAGGTGTGAGTACGCGAGCATATTCAGTGAGATTAAACCCTTATAAATCGTCAAAATCATGTTGTGTAATGCACATAAAACATTCTTATCTGTGTGAGACTCGTATCGGCTTTCTTTCATTCTTTCGACCCCTCGCGGGTCATCATGTTACACGACACAACGATGACCATAACATATTAAAACAGTATACCTCACCTCGTTTGCTGAAATCTTGAAATATCTTCCTTTGAATTTGGCTTGGTTGTCCTTCTTGGATCCCGAATACTCTGCTCCTATCAATTGAAAATACTTTTTCATATTTCCGGCAATAAGTTCTTGATGAAAATCTGAAATCTCTTTGGGGACTTTTATCAAACACTTTTAAAAAACTGTCAGATTTGAGATTCCTGTTTCATCGGGCTTTTTGAGGCCATTTTAATTTTTGGAAGGGAAATATGTTACGGGCGTTTTAAAGTATAGTTTCACAGCTTCAAAATGGTATATTATTTGATGGAAAATACTTAAGTATACATATATTTATAGGAGTCCAAAGTCGGCGTAAAATCAACCTTACTCGGACAGCTGGAGGCCTCATCCGACGGTGGCCGATAAGCTTCGTGATAGACCTTATCCGGACAACTGACACTTTATCCGGACAAAGGCCGAGAAGATTCGTTTGGTCGTGATCGACCTTATCCTGACATACCGATGCCTTATCCGGATAGTGGTCGAGAAACTTCATTTGGTCAGAATCGGCACTGCTTTAGGCGTGTCCGTGCCGAACGGCAGATGTCCGTCAACTTGGCTCTGTCGGTTCGACCCCTTCCTGGTTTCCAAATTCAATTTTCCGACCTGTTCCAGACTCGTCGGAGTTAAATCTTCGATATGCTCGGAACGGATTTTTGATAGTAATAGTAAAATAATTTAATATTATTTTTACAATATAAGTGTTCTGTGATGAATATTTTATTGTATCAAAATCGTCGGAATTTTCCAAAATCAGTTTCATAAATTCTAAAAATGATCCTTATAATTTATTTTGAAATCGTTTCCTTCATTTTATGCTAGAAACGTATCGGTCCAAGTATCGGACAACCTGTAAATATTAAAAAATTAAAATACATGATCATTAGCATTTAAATAAGTATTGGGCGTTACAATTCTCCCCCTTAAAAATTTCGTCCTCGAAATTGAGCTCAGAAAGAACTTTGAAAATCTGTATCAAACTTTGTATGAGTATTTTCATCAATAACTTTAAAAATATTGTGCCAGCAAAAACATCACTTTGAAACCTTTCTTTGAAATCATATTTTGTCCCTTTCGGATAACATTTAAACTTTCACATATCCTTTCAAATATTTTGCCGACACAATCATTCTGCACTCATACCAAAAATTTTAAGTTTCATAAAAGAGTGAATACTTGAAAACATTACCTTGGAGTCGACGTTGGGCAGCAGCCATGAACCACATATTCTCTCGAAAATATAATCATGCCGTAATTATTCGTTATACTTTTAAAAATAAGAAAGTTTTGAAATATCTTGTTTTGTATAAGTAAATCTTTTTTTTAAACCAACTTAACTGTATAGTCCCATACCTATACAGTCTTGGAATACCTCTCGTTCTGGTGAGAATTCGGTTCAGTCATGTCCCCCTCTGCCTAGAAGCCTTGTCAGGAGCTGCTCGTTGTCCGTGCCCTTTTTCTTATTGCACCGGCGATCACTCCCCTTTCTCGGAGCCGCTCATTGTCCGTGCCCTTTTTTATTTCACTGGCGATCACTCCCCGCCCTCGTCGGACCCGGGTGTCACATGTTCACCAGCTTCCGCTTGGTTCATCCCAAAATCTCACCATACTAAGAGAGGTCTTGCTCCGATACCATTCTGTAACGACCTGATTTTCTTAATTAGAAAGCACGTTACACAGCTCAATTTTTTCCTTGAATTTTTTTATATAAATTCGGAGTATTTGCGGAATCATTTTAGTCAGTAAATCTTCAATAAAAGTCATTTATTCAACCATCAGTACAGTTTTACAAAAACATGCGAAATCAAATATTCGGACATAGTCCGTTGAAATTACATTCGTCGAAGAACATCAAGTGTTTTGCAAAAATAATAACAATTACGGCGACAACATCTTTTATTATTTAGAGCTTCATCGTGTTGGGAGTATGTATTCATCTTCTGCTTATCCCGTTCGTAACTTCCTTAGCATGAAAAACATAAACGACGAGGTGTGAGTACGCGAGCATACTCAGTGAGATTAAACCCTTATAAATCGTCAAAATCATGTTGTGTAATGCACATAAAACATTCTTATCTGTGTGAGACTCGTATCGGCTTTCTTTCATTCTTTCGACCCCTCGCGGGTCATCATGTTACACGACACAACGATGACCATAACATATTAAAACAGTATACCTCACCTCGTTTGCTGAAATCTTGAAATATCTTCCTTTGAATTTGGCTTGGTTGTCCTTCTTGGATCCCGAATACTCTGCTCCTATCAATTGAAAATACTTTTTCATATTTCCGGCAATAAGTTCTTGATGAAAATCTGAAATCTCTTTGGGGACTTTTATCAAACACTTTTGAAAAACTGTCAGATTTGAGATTCCTGTTTCATCGGGCTTTTTGAGGCCATTTTAATTTTTGGAAGGGAAATATGTTACGGGCGTTTTAAAGTATAGTTTCACAGCTTCAAAATGGTATATTATTTGATGGAAAATACTTAAGTATACATATATTTATAGGAGTCCAAAGTCGGCGTAAAATCAACCTTACTCGACAAACCGAGGCCTCATCCGGACACCTGGCCGATAAGCTTCGTCGTGATAGACCTTATCCGGACACCGATGTACCTTTATCCGGACAAAGGCCGAGAAGATTCTCGCTTGGTCGGATCGACCTTATCCGACATTGGACAGCCTTATCCGGATAGTGGTCGAGAAACTTCGTTTGGCCGTGAATCGGCACTGCCAGAGCGTGTCCGTATTGAGCGGCAGATGTCCGTCAACTTGGCTCGGTCGGTTCGACCCCTTCCTGGTTTCCAAATTCAATTTTCCGACCTGTTCCAGACTCGTCGGAGTTAAATCTTCGATATGCTCGGAACGGATTTTTGATAGTAATAGTAAAATAATTTAATATTATTTTTACAATATAAGTGTTCTGTGATGAATATTTTATTGTATCAAAATCGTCGGAATTTTCCAAAACCAGTTTCATAAATTCTAAAAATGATCCTTATAATTTATTTTGAAATCGTTTCCTTCATTTTATGCTAGAAACGTATCGGTCCAAGTATCGGACAACCTGTAAATATTAAAAAATTAAAATACATGATCATTAGCATTTAAATAAGTATTGGGCGTTACAATTCTCCCCTTAAAAATTTCGTCCTCGAAATTGAGCTTCAGAAAGAACTTTGAAAATCAGATCAAACTTTGTATGAGTATTTTCATCAATAACTTTAAAAATATTGTGCCAAAGAAAAACATCACTTTGAAACCTTTCTTTGAAATCATATTTTGTCCCTTTCGGATAACATTTAAACTTTCACATATCCTTTCAAATATTTTGCCGACACAATCATTACGCACTCATACCAAAAATTTTAAGTTTCATAAAAGAGTGAATACTTGAAAACATTACCTTGGAGTCGACGTTGGGCGTGACCATGAACCACATATTCTCTCGAAAATATAATCATGCCGTAATTATTCGTTATACTTTTAAAAATAAGAAAGTTTTGAAATATCTTGTTTTGTATAAGTAAATCTTTTTTAAACCAACTTAATCTGTATAGTCCCATACCTATACAGCCTTGGAATACCTCTCGCTCGGTGAGAATTCGGTTCACCATGTCCCCTCTCGCCTAGAAGCCTTGTCGAGCCGCTCGTTGTCCGTGCCCTTTTTCTTATCAGACCGGCGATCACTCCCTTTCTGAGCCGCTCATTGTCCGTGCCCTTTTTATTTCACCGCGATCACTCCCGCCTCGTCGGACCCGGGTGTCACATGTTCACCACTTCCGCTTGGTTCATCCCAAAATCTCACCATACTAAGAGAGGTCTTGCTCGATACCATTCTCAGAACGAATTGATTTTCTTAATTAGAAAGCACGTTACACAGCTCAATTTTTTCCTTGAATTTTTTTATATAAATTCGGAGTATTTGCGGAATCATTTTAGTCAGTAAATCTTCAATAAAAGTCATTTATTCAACCATCAGTACAGTTTTACAAAAACATGCGAAATCAAATATTCGGACATAGTCCGTTGAAATTACATTCGTCGAAGAACATCAAGTGTTTTGCAAAAATAATAACAATTACGGCGACAACATCTTTTATTATTTAGAGCTTCATCGTGTTGGGAGTATGTATTCATCTTCTGCTTATCCCGTTCGTCACTTCCTTAGCATGAAAAACATAAACGACGAGGTGTGAGTACGCGAGCATACTCAGTGAGATTAAACCCTTATAAATCGTCAAAATCATGTTGTGTAATGCACATAAAACATTCTTATCTGTGTGAGACTCGTATCGGCTTTCTTTCATTCTTTCGACTTCGCGGGTCATCATGTTACACGACACAACGATGACCATAACATATTAAAACAGTATACCTCACCTCGTTTGCTGAAATCTTGAAATATCTTCCTTTGAATTTGGCTTGGTTGTCCTTCTTGGATCCCGAATACTCTGCTCCTATCAATTGAAAATACTTTTTCATATTTCCGGCAATAAGTTCTTGATGAAAATCTGAAATCTCTTTGGGGACTTTTATCAAACACTTTTGAAAAACTGTCAGATTTGAGATTCCTGTTTCATCGGGCTTTTTGAGGCCATTTTAATTTTTGGAAGGGAAATATGTTACGGGCGTTTTAAAGTATAGTTTCACAGATTCAAAATGGTATATTATTTGATGGAAAATACTTAAGTATACATATATTTATAGGAGTCCAAAGTCGGCGTAAAATCAACCTTACTCGGACAGCTGGAGGTCTCATCCGGACAGCTGGCCGATAAGCTTCTGTCGGTCGTGACAGACCTTATCCGGACAGCTGGACAGCCTTATCCGGATAGTGCCGAGAATATTCTCGGTTTGGCCAGACCGACCTTATCCTGGACAAATGACGGCTTTATCCCGATAGTGGTCGAGAAACTTCATCGGTCAGAATCGGGCAGCCTTTCTGAGCGTGTCCGGCCGAGCAGCAGATGTCCGTCAACTTGGCTCGGTCGGTTCGACCCCTTCCCGATTTCCAAATTCAATTTTCCGACCTGTTCCAGACTCGTCGGAGTTAAATCTTCGATATGCTCGGAACGGATTTTTGATAGTAATAGTAAAATAATTTAATATTATTTTTACAATATAAGTGCTCTGTGATGAATATTTTATCGTATCAAAATCGTCGGAATTTTTCAAAATCAGTTTCATAAATTCTAAAAATGATACTTATAATTTATTTTGAAATCGTTTCCTTCATTTTATGCTAGAAACGTATCGGTCCAAATATCAGACAACCTGTAAATATTAAAAGATTAAAATACATGATCATTAGCATTTAAATAAGTATTGGGGCGTTACAATCCTCCCCCCCTTAAAAAATTTCGTCCTTGAAATTGAGCTTCGTAAAGAACTTTGAAAATCTGTATCAAACTTTGTATGAGTATTTTCATCAATAACTTTAAAAATATTGTGCCAGCAAAAATATCACTTTGAAACCTTTCTTTGAAATCATATTTTGTCCTTTTCGGATAACATTTAAACTTTCACATATCCTTTCAAATATTTTGCCGACACAATCATTCTGCACTCATACCAAAATTTTAAGTTTCATAAAAGAGTGAATACCTGAAAACATTACCTCGGAGTCGATGTTGGGCAGCAGCGATGAACCACATATTCTCTCGAAAATATAATCACGCCGTAATTATTCGTTATACTTTTAAAAATAAGAAAGTTTTGAAATATCTTGTTTTGTATAAGTAAATGTTTTTTTAAACCAACTTAACTGTATAGTCCCATACCTATACAGTCTTGGAATACCTCTCGTTCTGGTGAGAATTCGGTTTAGTCATGTCCCCCTCCGCCTAGAAGCCTTGTCAGGAGCCGCTCGTTGTCCGTGCCCTTTTTCTTATTGCACCGGCGATCACTCCCCTTTCTCGGAGCTGCTCATTGTCCGTGCCCTTTTTTATTTCACTGGCGATCACTCCCCACCCTCGTCGGCCCCGGGTGTCACATGTTCACCAGCTTCCGCTTGGTTCATCCCCAAATCTCACCATACTAAGAGAGGTCTTGCTCCGATACCATTCTGTAACGACCTGATTTTCTTAATTAAAAAGCACGTTACACAGCTCAATTTTTTCCTTAAATTTTTTTATATAAATTCGGAGTATTTGCGGAATCATTTTAGTCAGTAAATCTTCAATAAAAGTCATTTATTCAACCATCAGTACAGTTTTACAAAAACATGGGAAATCAAATATTCGGACATAGTCCGTTGAAATTACATTCATCGAAGAACATCAAGTGTTTTGCAAAAATAATAACAATTACGGCGACAACATCTTTTATTATTTAGAACTTCATCGTGTTGGGAGTATGTATTCATCTTCTGCTTATCCAGTTCGTCGCTTCCTTAGCATGAAAAACATAAACGACGAGGTGTGAGTACGCGAGCATACTTAGTGATATTAAACCCTTATAAATCGTCAAAATCATGTTGTGTAATGCACATAAAACATTCTTATCTGTGTGAGACTCGTATCAACTTTCTTTCATTCTTTCGACCCCTCGCGGGTCGTCATGTTACACGACACAATGATGACCATAACATATTAAAACAGTATAACCTCACCTCGTTTGCTGAAATCTTGAAATATCTTCCTTTGAATTTGGCTTGGTTGTCCTTCTTGGATCCCGGATACTCTGCTCCTAGCACTTGAAAATACTTTTTCATATTTTCGGCCATAAGTTCTTGATGTAAAATCTGAAATCTCTTTGGGGACTTTTATCAAACACTTTTGAAAAAATGTCAGATTTGAGCTTCCTGTTTCATCGGGCTTTTTGAGGCCTTTTTAATTTGTGGAAGGGAAATATGTTATGGGCGTTTTAAAGTATAGTTTCACAGCTTCAAAATGGTATATTATTTGATGGAAAATACTTAAGTATACATATATTTATAGGAGTCTAAAGTCGGCTTAAAATCAACCTTACTCGGACAGCTGGAGGCCTCATCCGGACAGCTGGCCGAGAAGCTTCTGTTGGTCGTGACAGACCTTATCCGGACAGCTGGACAGCCTTATCCGGATAGTGCCGAGAATCTTCTGTCGGTCGTGACCGACCTTATCCGGACAGCTAGACAGCCTTATCCGGATAGTGGTCGAGAAACTTCTGTGGGTCGTCACCGGCAGCTGTCGTGTCACGGGATGCCCGCGACCCCAGGCGGTATTACCTGATCACAGGCCACTCATGGGACTACTTGCAGCTTTGTGGGCCCACTTGCAACTTTGTGGGATGCAGAGCCTCATCGCACTTTAAGTTATCATCTATAGTGTAGGGCTTTACTTTATTTTCCTTGTAATAGCTAGTTAGTGTTGTAATAGCTAGTTAGTGCTTGTTCAGCTTTTCAATATCCAGTGTTATCATTAGCCTTTATTTTTCTAAGCCTATTATAGGGGGGAACAGTGTATTGAAGAGTTGTAGTACGAATTGGCAAGTTTGCTGAGACCCTCCTATCCGTGTATGCTTGTAATCGTTGTTGCCTATTGTAATCGTTCATTATATTAATACAAATCGATTTTCATCTTCAATTTTGCTGTGCCACTAAAATGCCTCGGCGTGATTGCGTCGCATTAGCACCAACTCTCGAACGAGTTAGGCGGACGTAGTTGGGTAAATTGACTACTAGCCGCACGGTGCGCGTACAGTCTATACAAACTATAAGCACCCCATGACAGGTGGTATCAGAGACCGGTTAAGGTCGAAAGAATGGAATCGGATAACGAGACGGAAGTCCCTAGAAGGCAGGGCAAGAAAAAGGTTGACGGAAAGAAGAAAGAGGCCGAGGCCTCTAAAGCCCAATTCGATAATCTAGAGCAAGAGTGCTCTAGAGTGAAATATGTTGTCAAGACCTTGGAGGAGAAGGTCGAGACCCTCGAAGCAGAGAATGAAGACCTCCGAGCCCAGTTGGGCGAATGCAGAGAAGTCTGCCGAACCTTTGCTGATGCAATGGGAACCAACCATATGGCTGAAATGAGACGCGAGATGGAAGCAATGAGTATCCAGATTGGATTGCTTCAAAGAGCTGTGAACAACACCCCCCATGTTGCTCAATAACCTATTATGAGGATTCGGATCCCCGAACCAAGTTCCTATAATGGAACACGGGATGCCAAGGAAGTTGAGAACTTCTTATTCGACATGGAACAGTACTTCCATGCCACCAATGTTTTGGACGAGGCGAGAAAGGTGTCAACCGCCATAATGTATTTGGTTGATGATGCCAAATTGTGGTGGCGCACCAAATATGCGGACATTCAGGCCCAACGAGTAAGAATTGATACTTGGGAACAACTGCGAGATGCCATCAGGCAACAATTCTTCCCAGAGAATGTTGAGTACAACACAAGAAGGGCCTGGTGAGATTTGAAGCACACCGGTCTTATTCGAGATTATGTGAAGGCATTTTCGACGCATATGTTACACATTAGCGATATGTCGGAGAATGACCGGTTGTTTACATTCCTGGAAGGTTTGAAGCCATTTGCTCGTACGGAGCTACTGCGCCAATGAGTCACAAACCTCAGTACCGCCATGGGAGCGGCAGAACAATTAATGGATTACACATCGGAACCTCGAAGAGATCGTCCAATAATAACGAACATGGCACCGTCCCGAAGTGTAATGCCAAGACCGTTCAAACCTAACTTGAGTCGGAGTGTAGGGGATCGGCAAACCTATACTCAAGGAAGTTCATATGGGAGCACGAATCATAGCAGACCTACAGAAGGTCAGCAGGGACCTCCCCAACGAATCATTAAATATTTCCTATGTGATGGGCCTCATCATCTCAGTAATTGTCCGAAGAGGCAACTTTTGAATGCACTAACGAGCGCTGTAGAATCGAGTTTGCAACCGAAATAAGAGTTGCAAGTACCAGATGACGAAGGAAGATCGGAAGATGAGGAAAACCTTGGGGCCATAAATCAATGGTGCAACTCGCTAACCCATCAGGTGGCAGCTAAGGCAAGAGTGCCGACAAAAGCCAGAAAACCTGTACCTGCACTCACCACCAATAGTACCGATAAGAGAAAGAAGGGATTAATGTTTGTTGATGTTAAAATCAACGGGAAAAATATTCGTGCTATGATAGACTCAGGTGCCACCCATAATTATTTGGCGAGCACCGAAGTGGGGATACTTGGACTATTGTTAGAGAAAGGAGTGGGCCGGGTTAAAGCCGTCAACTCTCCGTCAAAACCAATCGCGGGGGTTGCAAAGGTTGTTCGAATTAAGATAGGAGCCTTCGAGGGTAGGGCCGACCTATCTGTTGTGGAAATGGATGACTTCAAATTAATACTTGGGCTCGAGTACATGCGTGACACTCAAACCCTAGTCATGCCGTGCGCTGATGCACTCTTGGTTTTGGGGGATAAACCACATATTATCGCAACAATTAGCGCAACCCAAGGGCAAAACAACCTATCCGCGCTACAGTTCAAGAAGGGATGCAGGCATGGTGAACCGTCCTTCCTATGCGCCTTGCAATTCGATGAAGTAGAGGAGTCGTCAGGTCCTATCCCTGATGCGGTGAAGCACCTCCTTAACGAATTTGAAGATGTTATGCCCGACAAACTGCCTCGGAAGCTTCCACCTAAGAGGACGGTCGATCATGAGATTGAGTTGGTGCTGGGCACAAAACCTCCTGCCCGAGCCCCTTATCGTATGTCGCAACCTGAGCTCGTGGAACTCAGAAAGCAGTTAAAAGAGATGTTGGAATGTGGTATGATCCAACCGGCGAAATCACCCTATGGAGCTCCTGTTCTCTTTCAGAAAAAGTCTGATGGAACTTTGCGATTGTGTTGTGATTATCGTGCTCTAAATAAAATTACGGTGAAGAATGTGTATCCTATTCCACTTGTAGAAGATTGCTTCGACCGTCTCAGTGGAGCGGAATACTACACGAAGATCGATCTGAGATCAGGTTATTGGCAAGTTCGCATCAAGGAGGGATATGAAGTGAAAACGACGATTGTCACACGTTATGGGGCCTTCGTTTTCTTAGTCATGCCCTTTGGCCTAACAAACGCCCCAGCTACTTTCAGCACCTTGATGAATCAAGTTCTCCAAGGGTTCTTGGACGAGTTTGTCATGGTATACCTGGACGATATTGTTATATATAGCCGAACCTTGGAAGAACATGTGGAACATTTGAGAATGGTTCTTACTAGGCTTCATGAGCATGAACTATATGTTAAGCTATCAAAGTGCTCATTTGCCCAGAAGCGGATCAGTTTCTTGGGTCATATCATTGAGTGTGGCAATATTCGCATGGACCCGAAAAAAATACGAGCAATCCAAGAGTGGAAACCACCAACCGATGTACATGAGGTACGGTCATTTATCGGGTTGGAAAATTACTATAGAAGATTTGTGATGGGGTATGCTGGAATAGAAAGACCCCTAACCGATTTGGCAAGAAAGACGGAAGTTTGGAATTGGTCGCCGGAATGCCAGAATGCCTTCGACAACTTAAAGAAGGCCATCCTAACAGACCCGGTCCTCGCACTACAGGATCTATCCAAATCTTTTGTGGTTGAAACAGATGCTTCAGATATTGCACTAGTAGGAGTTTTAGTGCAAAATGGCGATCCTGTTGCCTTCGAGAGTAAGAAACTTAAGGATGTCCAGAGGCGTTACACGGTGCATGAGAAAGAGCTTTTAAAGGTCGTCTATTGCCTTCGACTTTGGAGACATTACTTATTGGGGTTGCCGTTTATTGTAAAAACTGACAACACTGCTGTTAGTCACTTTCTGTCCCAGCCAAAGCTTACTGGGAAACAAGCGAGATGGCAGGAACTATTGTCTGAGTTCAACTTTGTGATTGAGTATCGTGCCGGTTCTAGTAATCAGGTGGCGGATGCCCTGAGCTGCAGATCCGACCTAGCTATTCTACAAGTACTGGCAGCACTTTCCTCGAGTCAGGTGACCACTCCGTTAAAAGATCAAGTACGAGAACTAATGGGAGCCGATGCAGCGGCTCAATGTTTGGTGAACCTTGTCCGCCAGGGTACAACACGAAGATTTTGGCTAGAGGATGGTCTCTTATGGACCAAGGGGAGACGTCTCTACGTACCTCTAGGCGGCGATATGAGGAAAACTATTATTGCGGAATGTCACGACACTCTCTGGGCGGGCCACCCAGGAGAGGAGCGCACTGTGGCCTTGGTTCAACGAGCTTACTATTGGCCCCAAATGTGGGACGACATTGAGATGTTTGTCCGCACCTGCTTGGTGTGCCAACAAGATAAACCTGATCGAAAAAAGAAGGCAGGCTTGCTGGAACCACTACTCATTCCTGTCAGGGCTTGGGAAAGTGTTTCAATGGATTATATCACCAGTCTACCAAAAGTTGGGGATCCATTATTGTTGTGGTAGACCGGTTCTCCAAATATGCTACATTCATAGCAGCACCCAAGACAGTTTCGGCGGAAGAGACAGCTCATCTCTTTTTCAAGCATATTGTTAAGTATTGGGGACTGCCGAGGGACATTGTTAGCGACCGAGACACCCGGTTTACTAGTAACTTTTGGACCGAGCTCTTCAAACTACTCGGCTCCAAGTTGAATATGAGCTCTAGCTTCCACCCACAATCTGATGGCCAAACTGAAAGATTTAACTCAATGTTGGAGGAATATATTCGACATTTTGTGAGCACTAATCAGAAGGACTGGGTGAAGCTGTTGGATGTTGCTCAACTGTGTTTCAATGCTCAAAAATGCTCTACCACCAATAAGAGTGCTTTTGAAATTTGTAATGGGCAGCAGCCACTCCTCCCGCACAATATTGATACTGTTCCACAAAACGCCAGGCCTACTTCGGTGCAAACATTTTCCCTTGAATGGGAACAAAACCTTGATTTGGCCCGTGGCTACCTGGAAAAGGATCAAAAGCGGATGAAAAAATATGCTGATCTTAAACGCCGCTTTGTTGAATACTGTGTGGGTGACAAGGTAATGGTGAAGGTCCCGAACCAGAGTTCCTCCAGGGCAACACGGGGGAGAGATTCACGGCTAATGCAAAAATATATTGGGCCCCTAAACATCCTCAAAAGAGTCGGAAAGGTAGCCTACAAGCTTGAGTTACCCCAATGGTGGCGCATTCATAATGTCTTTCATGTCAGCCAACTCAAGCCATATCAGGCAGACAAAGAGGACACCACACGCAACCTGCCCAACCGTCCACAACTGAAACTACGCAACTTGGGGAAGAGGGTGGCCGAAACTATTATCGACCACCGTGATGCAGGGCCGAGAAAGAAGCTATACAAAGAATATTTGGTGAAATGGCAGGGCTGCAGTATGGAGGAGAACACTTGGGAGAGGGCGACAACACTTAAAGCTTTTCAACCACTACTGGATGCTTATCTCACATCTATGGCGCCGCGGACGTCACTAACTCAGAGGGGGGAGCACTGTCACGGGATGCCCGCGACCCCAGGTGGTATTACCTGATCATAGGCCACTCATGGGCCCACTTGCAGCTTTGTGGGCCCACTTGCAGCTTTGTGGGATGCAGAGCCTCATCGCACTTCAAGTTATCATCTATAGTGTAGGGCTTTACTTTATTTTCCTTGTAATAGCTAGTTAGTGTTGTAATAGATAGTTAGTGCTTGTTCAGCTTTTCAATATCCAGTGTTGTCATTAGCCTTTATTTTTCTAAGCCTATTATAGGGGGGAAGAGTGTACTGAAGAGTTGTAGTACGAATTGGCAAGTTTGCTGAGACCCTCCTATCTGTGTATGCTTGTAATCGGTGTTGCCTATTGTAATCGTTCATTGTATTAATACAAATCGATTTTTATCTTCAATTTTGCTGTGCCACTAAAACGCCTCGGCGTGATTGCGTCGCATTAGCACCAACTCTCGAACGAGTTAGGCGGACGTAGTCGGGTAAATTGACTACTAGACGCACGGTGCGCGTACAGTCTATACAAACTATAAGTGCCCCGTGACATGTCGGTAGGCGTGTCCGGCGCTGAACGGAAGATGTCCGTCAACTTGGCTCGGTCGGTTCGACCCCTTCCCGGTTTCCAAATTCGATTTTCCGACCTTTTCCAGACTCGTCGGAGTTAAATCTTCGATATGCTCGGAACGGATTTTTGATAGTAATAGTAAAATAATTTAATATTATTTTTACAATATAAGTGTTCTGTGATGAATATTTTATCGTATCAAAATCGTCGGAATTTTTCAAAATCTGTTTCATAAATTCTAAAAATGATCCTTATAATTTATTTTGAAATCGTTTCCTTCATTTTATACTAGAAACGTATCGGTCAAAGTATCGGACAACCTGTAAATATTAGAAAATTAAAATACATGATCATTAGCATTTAAATAAGTATTGGGGCGTTACAATCCTCCCCCCTTAAAAATTTCGTCCTCGAAATTGAGCTTCGTAAAGAACTTTGAAAATCTGTATCAAACTTTGTATGAGTATTTTCATCAATAACTTTAAAAATATTGTGCCAGCAAAAACATCACTTTGAAACCTTTCTTTGAAATCATATTTTGTCCCTTTCGGGTAACATTTAAACTTTCACATATCCTTTCAAATATTTTGCCGACACAATCATTCTGCACTCATACCAAAAATTTTAAGTTTCATAAAAGAGTGAATACATGAAAACATTACCTCGGAGTCGACATTGGGCAGCAGGGATGAACCACATATTCTCCCGAAAATATAATCATGCCGTAATTATTCGTTATACTTTTAAAAATAAGAAAGTTTTGAAATATCTTGTTTTGTATAAGTAAATCTTTTTTCTAAACCAACTTAACTGTATAGTCCCATACCTATACAGTCTTGGAATACCTCTCGTTCTGGTGAGAATTCGGTTCAGTCATGTCCCCCTCCGCCTAGAAGCCTTGTCAGGAGCCGCTCGTTGTCCGTGCCCTTTTTCTTATTGCACCGGCGATCACTCCCCTTTCTCGGAGCCGCTCATTGTCCGTGCCCTTTTTTATTGCACTGGCGATCACTCCCCGCCCTCGTCGGCCCCGGGTGTCACATGTTCACCAGCTTCCGCTTGGTTCATCCCCAAATCTCACCATACTAAGGGAGGTCTTGCTCCGATACCATTCTGTAACGACCTGATTTTCTTAATTAAAAAGCACGTTACACAACTCAATTTTTTCCTTAAATTTTTTTATATAAATTCGGAGTATTTGCGGAATCATTTTAGTCAGTAAATCTTCAATAAAAGTCATTTATTCAACCATCAGTATAGTTTTACAAAAACATGGGAAATCAAATATTCGGACATAGTCCGTTGAAATTACATTCGTCGAAGAACATCAAGTGTTTTGCAAAAATAATAACAATTACGGCAACAACATCTTTTATTATTTAGAACTTCATCGTGTTGGGAGTATGTATTCATCTTCTGCTTGTCCTGTTCGTCGCTTCCTTAGCATGAAAAACATAAACGACGAGGTGTGAGTACGCGAGCATACTCAGTGAGATTAAACCCTTATAAATCGTCAAAATCATGTTGTGTAATGCACATAAAACATTCTTATCTACGTGAGACTCGTATCGGCTTTCTTTCATTCTTTCGACCCCTCGCGGGTCGTCATGTTACACGACACAACGATGACCATAACATATTAAAACAGTATAACCTCACCTCGTTTGCTGAAATCTTGAAATATCTTCCTTTGAATTTGGCTTGGTTTTCCTTCATGGATCCCGGATACTCTGCTCCTAGCACTTGAAAATACTTTTTCATATTTCCGGCCATAAGTTCTTGATGTAAAATCTGAAATCTCTTTGGGAACTTTTTTCAAACACTTTTGAAAAACTGTCAGATTTGAGCTTCCTGTTTCATCGGGCTTTTTGAGGCCTTTTTAATTTGTGTAAGGGAAATATGTTACGGGCGTTTTAAAGTATAGTTTCACAGCTTCAAAATGGTATATTATTTGATGGAAAATACTTAAGTATACATATATTTATAGGAGTCCAAAGTCGGCTTAAAATCAACCTTACTCGGACAGCTGGAGGCCTCATCCGGACAGCTGGCCGAGAAGCTTCTGTCGGTCGTGACAGACCTTATCCGGACAGCTGGACAGCCTTATCCGGATAGTGCCGAGAAGCTTCTGTCGGTCGTGACCGACCTTATCCGGACAGCTGGACAGCCTTATCCGGATAGTGGTCGAGAAACTTCTATCGGTCGTCACCGGCAGATGTCAGTAGGCGTGTCCGGCGCTGAACGGCATATGTCCGTCAACTTGGCTCGGTCGGTTCGACCCCTTCCCGATTTCCAAATTCGATTTTCCGACCTGTTCCAGACTCGTCGGATTAAATGTTCGATATGCTCGGAACGGATTTTTGATAGTAATAGTAAAATAATTTAATATTATTTTTACAATATAAGTGTTTTGTGATGAATATTTTATCGTATCAAAATCGTCGGAATTTTTCAAAATCAGTTTCATAAATTCTAAAAATGATCCTTATAATTTATTTTGAAATCGTTTCCTTCATTTTATGCTAGAAACGTATCGGTCTAAGTATCGGACAACCTGTAAATATTAAAAAATTAAAATACATAATCATTAGCATTTAAATAAGTATTGGGGCGTTACAATCCTCCCCCCCTTAAAAAATTTCGTCCTCGAAATTGAGTCAGAAGAACTTTGAAAATCTGTATCAAACTTTGTATGAGTATTTTCATCAATAACTTTAAAAATATTGTGCCAGCAAAAACATCACATTGAAACCTTTCTTTGAAATCATATTTTGTCCCTTTCGGGTAACATTTAAACTTTCACATATCATTTCAAATATTTTGCCGACACAATCATTCTGCACTCATACCAAAAATTATAAGTTTCATAAAAGAGTGAATACTTGAAAACATTACCTCGGAGTCGACGGTGGGCAGCAGCGATGAACCACATATTCTCCCGAAAATATAATCATGCCGTAATTATTCGTTATACTTTTAAAAATAAGAAAGTTTTGAAATATCTTGTTTTGTATAAGTAAATCTTTTTTTTAAACCAACTTAACTGTATAGTCCCATACCTATACAGTCTTGGAATACCTATCGTTCTGGTGAGAATTCGGTTCAGTCATGTCCCCCTCCGCCTAGAAGCCTTGTTAGGATCCGCTCGTTGTTCGTGCCCTTTTTCTTAATGCACCGTCGATCACTCCCCTTTCTCGGAGCCGCTCATTGTCCGTGCCCTTTTTTATTGCACTGGCGATCACTACCCGCCCTCGTCGGCCGCGGGTGTCACATGTTCACCAGCTTCCGCTTGGTTCATCCCCAAATCTCACCATACTAAGAGAGGTCATGCTCCGATACCATTCTATAACGACCTGATTTTCTTAATTAAAAAGCACATTACACAGCTCAATTTTTTCCTTAAATTTTTTTATATAAATTCGGAGTATTTGCGGAATCATTTTAGTCAGTAAATCTTCAATAAAAGTCATTTATTCAACCATCAGTATAGTTTTACAAAAACATGGGAAATCAAATATTCGGACATAGTCCGTTGAAATTAATTCGTCGAAGAACATCAAGTGTTTTGCAAAAATAATAACAGTTACGTCGACAACATCTTTTATTATTTAGAACTTCATCGTGTTAGGAGTATGTATTCATCTTCTGCTTGTCCCGTTCGTCGCTTCCTTAGCATGAAAAACATAAACGACGAGGTGTGAGTATGCGAACATACTCAGTGAGATTAAACCCTTATAAATCGTCAAAATCATGTTGTGTACTGCACATAAAACATTCTTATCTATGTGAGACTCGTATCGGCTTTCTTTCATTCTTTCGACCCCTCGCGGGTCGTCATGTTACACGACACAATGATGACCATAACATATTAAAACAGTATAACCTCACCTCGTTTGCTGAAATCTTGAAATATCTTCCTTTGAATTTGGCTTGGTTGTCATTCTTGGATCCCGGATACTCTGGTCCTAGCGCTTGAAAATATTTTTTCATATTTCCGGCCATAAGTTCTTGATGTAAAATCTGAAATCTCTTTGGGGACTTTTATCAAACACTTTTGAAAAACTGTCAGATTTGAGCTTCCTGTTTCATCGGGCTTTTTGAGGCCTTTTTAATTTGTGGAAGGGAAATATGTTACGGGCGTTTTAATGTATAGTTTCACAGCTTCAAAATGGTATATTATTTGATGGAAAATACTTAAGTATATGTTGTTGCCCAAAATATTTATCCGAAGATTAAATACTGCTGGAATGGACGGACAACAAACAAAGTTGCGGGAGCACTTCCGAGAGGGTGTGAATAACACAAGATTTTCCGGGTTTGTTAGGCCCGGGCTTGAATGCTCTCGCGAGATGTTATTAATACAAATATTCGTGGATACAAGTATTAATGTGAGAATCTAAGTACAATGAGTGTAAAAAGACTCTGTTAATCCAGCTCTTGAGCGAAGCTTGGTGTTCGTCGTCCCTGCCGATCGTCTTCTGTATGAGAGAGGCCGAGAGAAGAAAGAACCGAGAGATAGCTATTGCCAATAGTAGGAGAAAGCCAAGTTGTGTATGAAATCCCGTGGGTGTTGAAGTTCTGAAGCCTTTTTCCAAGTGCAGGTTGCCCTCTATTTATAGGGGCTGAGGAGCCTTGTCTTCTGGCGGGCGATCGCCTTCCGACTAATATAATAACGGGGCAATCGTCCTTACATGGGCAGTCTGCCTAAAGTCCAAGGCAGCTGCTGGCAGCCAGCTGTGCGGTCCAATGAGGAGCCATCACGCGTCCGGAGTCACTGTCACATGCGGTCCTATTGACACCTTTCGGCGGGCCTGTCGGCTGGTGGGAAGATGCTGACAGGCTGTGGTCAACGATCCGTGATATGCGGATCTTGTCTCGGCACTGCACGTGGGGTATGTCCTGAGGCTCGGCGTTTGCCGACTGGATGACTATCGGCTTCGAGCGGCATGAGGTGGTCGTCTTTAGCCGGTCACCAGAGGTCTGCATCGGCCAGTCACTGAGGGTCGGCATCGGTCGGTTACCAAGGGTCGGTCAGCAAGTGCGAGAGATGATCATCTGCTAGTCGATCGCCAGGAGTCGATCGCCAAGTAGCGAGAGACGATCGTCTTAGATGTCGATCACTCGGCACCGGGACTTGTCCTGGGACCTTTGGTCGGCCGATCTATCTGTTGGAAAGTAAAACGCAGCGGAAGCGAAGTTTGATGAAGTTGATAATAGCGTTTTACGCATCTACGAGCATTAGATCTATTTAGGCATGCTAATTAATTAATTACTATGACTAATAAGCAATTTAAATATTACTTATTATTTATTAATTAAATATGTTGATTAATTGAAATATCCTAATCTAGATCTAAGATCATAGGATATTACCTTTTGAAGCGCGTTGGGTACTTCCTTCTTGATCGCCTTGTATTTCTACCTTTAGACCTTCTAGAGTATGATCCGCCTTGAACCGGACGTTGTGTGGGCAATGAGCTACCGGATCTTGTTTGGACACCTATGGATCGGCCGAATTCTTATGCCTCACAACTCTCGATTTTCTTTTCTTCAAGTAATTCCGATATGTAGCAAGAATTAAAGTGTTCTCTCAATTGTGGAATCAAAGACACAAGTCAAGATCCACAATTAAACACTTAGAAAAAATCGAAATTTCTTGTGTATATTAAAGCATGTACAAAATCGGCCAACCTCCCCATTGTCCTATTTATAGGCTCTTGGACTACTACTAGGGATCTAAAGGAGGATTATGGAAGGACTCCCAATTAATTCATCTTACCTTATTAGGACTCTTCCTAATATATGATGAATCTATTAATATCAACTTAGTCCACTAAAAAGTTTGATATTGCACTTCCTACCAAAATCCCAAATTACGAAATTGGGCTCCTTATTAAATATATTATTTCCCGGGTTTAAGATATCGAATGTCCATTAATTAATTATAAGCTACTGACAGCTTTAATTAATTAATATTTTATCCAAGAGTAGTACCACTCGAACCTTATTATTATATCGGAATTAAATCCACCTGCATGGTTTAATATAATAATCATTATCGAGATCCTCAAGGGAATATCATCAAGCCGCATTTGTCGGGACACGATTTCTAGTAATAATAATAATTGTCGTATAAACAATATTATTGCCCAAGATACGAGGCTTATTGAGTCGATCATTTTGACTCTCACCTATGGTAAATCAAAGCAATAATTATTATAAATACACAATTAAATATTGTATACTTAGAATTAAGAAATAATAATCATCCGAGATTTACGTTCTTCTTACAGTCAGTACAGAAGACACTATCTCACCTCGATCCTGTTCAACGTATGCAAATACGCTAATGTATGCTAATAGTCAAGACCAACTATTCTCAAGCATACACTACAACCCTTTATATAATTTGTCTAATAATTATATAGGTTGTGAACTATTATATTATTTTATAAGTCACCGATAATGTGATCTTCCGTGTGACACCAACACACCACATTATCTACAATATAAAATAATTAGACATTTAATTTGCATAACCATAACGTGAATAAATATGCAAATCATGTGATTAAGTGTAATTATTATCCTCATAGGTAGTAACAGGGAAATTAGGTAATACAAGCATAAAGTATGCTTTGCAGTATACAATCTTAACAATCTCCCACTTATACTCAAAGCATGCTTTTAAGTATACTACTCTATTACATAGTCTCTCATTTCTCCCACTTATACTCAAAGCAATGTTGCCATACACCGTAATCCCATTTCTTCCACATGCCTTTCCAAAACTTTTGAAGGTAGGCCTTTCGTGAAAGGGTCAGCAAGATTATCTTCCGATGCAATCCTGGCTACAACTACGTCTCCTTCCTTTACGAAGTGTCGTATGATGTGGTACTTGCGGTTGATATGTTTACTTGCCTGATGGGCTCGTGGTTCCCTTGAATTTGCGATCGCACGGTATTATCACAATAAAGTGTAATACCCTCCGGCAAATCGGGAATCACATCTAAGTCTGCAGGAAGTACTTGAGCCACACTGCCTCCTTGGCTGCCTCAGAGGCTGCCACGTACTCGGCTTCCATGGTAGAGTCCGAGATGCATTTCTGCTTCACACTCCTCCAACTAATGGCTCCACCTCCCAGGCTAAACACATAACCCGAAGTAGACTTGGACTTTTCTTTGTCCGATGAAAAATCTGAGTCAGTGTAACCCACCGGAAACAGGTCGTCTGATTGATATACAAGCATGTACTCTCTAGTCCTTCTCAGGTACTTGAGTATGTGCTTGACAGCAATCCAGTGTCCTGGTCCTGGGTTCGACTGATATCTAGCAGCCATGCCCACGGCATGACAGATATCTGGTCTAGTGCAAAGCATAGCATACATGAGACTTCCCACAGCGGATGCATAAGGGACCATCTTCATGTCATCTATCTCCTTTTGTGTCTTAGGACACATGTTCTTAGATAGTTGAATTCCATGTCTGTAAGGTAGAAAACCTTTCTTGGAATTCTCCATGCTAAAACGCTTCAGCACTGTATCAATATAGGATGCCTGGGACAAGCACAACATCCTATTCTTCCGATCACGAAAGATCCTGATTCCAAGGATGTGTCCTACTTCTCCTAGATCCTTCATATCGAACTACTCAGATAGCCATACCCGTACGTCTGACAATTCCTTCATGTTGTTTCCAATCAGAAGAATATCGCCTACATACAGTACAAGAAAGACCAACACGTTTCCATCGCATTTCTTATACATGCAACTCTCACTCGGACATTGGACGAGTCCATATGACTGGACAACTTCGTCAAAATGAGTGTTCCAAGATCTAGATGCTTTCTTAAGTCCATAAATGGATTTCTTAAGTTTGCACACCAAGTGCTCTTCTCCTTTAGCAGTGAATCCCTCTGCTTGGCGCATATAGATTTCCTATTCTAGACTCCCATTCAAGAATGCAGTCTTGACATCCATCTGCCAAATCTCCAGATCCAAATGCGCAGCTATAGCTAAAAGAATCCGGATTGACTTAAGCATGGCTACCGGCGAAAAGGTTTCATCATAATCGATACCCTCTTTCTGAGTGTAACCTTTTGCAACAAGCCTCGCTTTGAAGGTTTCAACCTTCCCATCACGTCCTTTCTTTCTCTTGTATACCCATTTACTCCCAATGGCTTGTACACCATCAGGTAGCTCTACTAGCTCCCACACTTGATTGGAATCCATAGATCCCATTTCTGATTCCATTGCTTCTTACCAGGAGTCAGCATCTTTATCTTGGATTGCCTCCTTATAGGTCCAGGGAACTGATTCATATTCGCTTGGGATTAAGTCTGAAGACTTTACCACGCCTATGAATCGTTCGGGCTAACGAACAACCCTCCCACTACGACGAGGCAAATCCTGAGTTGGTGTAAAAGTTTCAGAATCGATACGTGGTGCAGTGTTAGTTGGCGCTTGTACGATTGGCATAGACAGAGTCTCGCCCCTCAGCTCTTCCAGAATTATCTCGCTCATGGGCTTGTGACTAATCATATAATCCTCTTCCAGAAATCGGGCATTGGTGCTAACAATGACCTTCTGATCCTGGGGATTATAGAACAAGCCGCCCTTCGTTCCCTTAGGGTATCCTACAAACACTCGCACTTCTGTACGAGATGCCAAATTATCAGCTTCCTTATTCAGCACATGTGCTGGAGTACCCCAAATCCGAACATGTCCTAGACTGGGCTTACGCCCACTCCACGCTTCAGGTGTTTTTGGAATCGATTTCAAGGCACCAGGTTTAGAATGTACGCCGCTGTTTCTAAGGCGTATCCCCAAAACGAAATAGGTAAATCTGAATAACTCATCATTGATCTAACCATTTCTAAAAGAGTCCTATTCCTTCTTTCAGCCACACCATTTTGTTGTGGAGTTCCCGGCGCGGTGAGATGGGACGAAATCCCCTCATTCGCCAAGAAATCCAAAACTCTCCACTAAGGTATTCGCCACCACGATCAGATCGTAGCAACTTGATACTCTTCCCATGACGCTTCTCCGTTGCAGCCTTGAAGTCTCTGAACTTGTCAAAGGCTTCAGACTTACGTCGCATCAAATAGATGTATCCATATCTCGAATAATCATCTATAAACGTGATGAAGTATTCGAAACCACCCCTAGCCTGGATATTCATTGGACCACATACATCCGTATGAACCAATTCTAACACATTCTCAGCACGGTTTCCCTTGGCTTTAAAAACCCTTTTGGTCATTTTACCTTCCAGACAGGATTCACAAATTGGAAATGACTCAACTTGGAGATCATTCAATGGGCCATCATCTGCCAATCTTTGAATCCTCCTAAGGTTTACATGTCCCAACCGTAAATGCCAGATATGTTTGGTTTATGCTTGAAGGTTCTTTTCTCTTTATAGGTTCAGACAAAGAGTTAAGTGATTTATGCATAGGAGTTTGTGCTGTATTAACGACATATAGTCCATCATTAAAAATACCTTTGCAAATATATTCACCGCTTCTTTTCTTAATAATGGCATCATCATCAAAAGAAACTGAATAACCATCGCTTTTTAATTTAGAAACCGAAATTAAATTCATTCTAAAATCCGGTACTAATAATACATTATTGAGAACTAATAATTTATCATTAATCATCAACTGCACGACTCCCACTGCAACAGCCATAAGCCTGGAATAATCGCCCCAGTTGATGGTAATCTCGCCCGCACTAAGCTGCTTGGTTACCTGAAAACCATGCGAGTCAAAGCAAACATGATCAGTGGAGCCTGAATCGACTATCCACGAAATGGAAGAACAAGCTTCCAAACATGTTTTGACTACTGGTGCACGAGACATACCTTTCTTAAGAGCAGGGCAGTCTGCTTTAAAATGTCCTTTCTGACCGCACTTGTAGCACTTTCCCTTTGGCTTTTTGTTCGCTTCGGGGTGAAGAGCCTTGCTTTTCACCTTGAGGGTTTCCACTTTCTTCTGGCCAACCTGCTTCTTCTTCTTTCCCCATTTGGGTTTGGAAGAAGTAGCACCAGTTGCCGTAAGAATCTGATGATAACCTTGTTTGAAGAGACCTTCAGCAGACTGAAGCTCTGTCAGAAGTTCCGCCAAACTATATGTCCTACGGTTCATATTGTAGTTAAGGCGGAACTGCTCAAAGCTTCTAGGTAAGCTGCCTAAGATAATATCGAGCTGCGTTTCCGCATCGATAGTAGCTCCCAGTATGCTCAGTTCGTTCAAATGAGACATCATTTTCAGAACATGATCCCTTACTGGAGTCCCTTCAGAGATTTGGGTTGTCATCAATACCCTCATAGCATTTTGTCTAGCCGCCCGGTTCTGATGACCAAACATCTCGGTGAGACTTTTCATCATTTCCGCTGAGGAGTAGACATTGAAAAGTTGAGGAGTCACTCAGCAGGGAAGACTCGACCGGAAGCAGCTAGAAGCGGACCGGCTTGGTCCAGGAGGTTCGGGAAGAGTCTGGAACAATGCAGAAACGGGCCCAGATGGTCAGGGCCGAGACGGTCCGGGCGCCCGGGGTGATGGAAGAATCTTCTAGGGGCCTCCTAGAAGGATGAAATACTTGAATGTTATAGAGTATTCTAGATAATTGTACTTAGCCTTGTACTTGAAATTATCTAGAATAGGGTAGAAGTATGTGGATGTTTGTAAGACTTGTATATTGTAGACAAGTGTGGATGATTCTAGAATTAGGTTCTAGAATTGTAATGTTGTAGATAGGTCTAGAACCCTCCAAATGAGGAGGTGGAGTAGAAGGTTCTAGGTTCCTAGGAGTAGTATAAATAGGCTTGAGGTTGGCTCATTTGTAACCAACCCTCAAAGACTCAACATTCTTGTAAAGTATTTGTGTAATAGAAGTGTTTTCTCTCAACTCCCAAGTGTTTAAACCCCTCCTTTCATACTTAGCAACCGAGTGAGTTAAGGCTTACTAGCTAGATCGAGACAATTCTAGTCTAGTGCCGCACGGGTCCGAGGAGCTTTCGAGTGCTCAAACCCAACCCCGTGACAAGTGGTATCAGAGCCACGTTAGTGGTTCAAGGAACTTCCGCATTGAGACGTTGCTGAGAGGTTTTGTGCAAGGAGGACCGATGGAGACTACGTCCAGCGTCACCAAAGTTCAACCCGGCCAGGAGAAGGACAAGTCCAGAAAAGGGTCGAGGGACAAGTCCGTGGAAAGAGGTGTTGCCATGGAAGCATGAGTGGCTCGGCTGGAGGAAACCATGGGCAGACACGAGGATGCTCTTGAGGCATGGAGCAGAATGGCCGATCAGGTGACGGAGATGAGCGAGTCGTTGGAGGAGCTTGAGAATCGGGTGACGGGCACCCTTAACGCGTTGCGATGCGACTTGTGTGAAGAGATCCTTGAGGCTGTCAGGAAGGAGGTTCGGTCGACGATCGCAGCCTTTCGAGAGGAGATCGTAGGGAGGATCGAGACCATCGAAGGAAGGACAGCATTGTACGAGCAGGCAATGGCCCATGGCAGGGACCATCAAATCGACATCCCCCGGCCATGTTCGTTCCAAGGATCGCGGAATGGTAGGGAAGTGGACGACTTCCTGTGGAACATGGAGCGTTATTTTGGTGCATCAGGGATAGTAGATGATGCGACCAAGTTGCAGACGGCTCCATTCTTTTTAGCCGATGTGGCGCTGTTATGGTGGAGAAGGTGCGAAACAGAGATCGCGCGTGGTACATGTTGGATGGAGACATGGGAGGATTTCAAGGCCGAGTTCAAGCGGCAGTTTTACCCGGAGAATGTTGAGTTTGAGGTCCGGGCTAGGTTGAAGGAGTTGACACACAGCAAGGCGATCAAGGACTATGTGAAGGAGTTCCAGGAGATCGTGTTGGAGTTGCCTAGCCTTAGTGAGCAGGAAGCTTTGTTCGCATTCGTGGATGGGCTAAAACCGTGGGAAAAGTTGGAAGTGCAGAGGGCCAAGGCACAGAATGTGTCCGAGGCGATTGCGATAGCGGAGCGGCTGATCGAGTTGAAACCAGCCGGGGAGAGTCGAAAGTCCAGGAGGGACGAGGACGGCATCGGTACACAGGACAAGTCGTACCAGGATAATGCGGATAGGGGCGTGAGGATGGCCAGGCCCAAGGACGACAAGCAGTCAGAATGGGCTCGGACTTGCCATGGGTGCGGGAGTGCAGACCATCTCGTAGCAGCGTGTCCGAAGAAAAAGAAATATGAGATTTGCTGGAGCACGGAGCATTCGACGAGGCAATGCTCGAAGTTTCCGAGGGTAGCCGCCATGGAGTACACCAAGGCACGGGACGATGCCGAGGGTGATGGGACATTGATGGTGCTTCAGGTACTGAACTCATCCATAGGGATGGCATCGCGGGATGGAGCATCGCTTGAGGGAAACTTGTTGTATGCGACGGGGCTGATCAATGGGAAACCCGTTAAGGCGTTGGTCGACACAGGGGCCGATTACAACTACATTGACGAGGCTGAAGCACAGAGGTTGGGGCTTCAGGTCATCGAGGGATGGGGCTGGATGAAGTCGAATAATGCACCACCCGTTCGGGTTACAGGGGTCGCCAATGGGGTGCGACTAAAGATTGGCACGTGGGAACCGCGCGTGCACTTCAAGGTGACGAGCATGGATGATCGGGACATTATACTGGGCATGGACTTCCTGAGGAAGAATAATGTTGGCATTGTTCCGCATAAGAGGGCGATGTACGTGTGTGATCAAGCCAAGCTGCAGGAAATACACTTGACCACAGAGCCTTCGAGACAAGCTATGTCGGCACTCAAGTACGTGAGGGAGCTTGAGGAGGAGCCGAGTTACCACCTTGGAGCAGTTCGGTTCATCGAGGGGCCGCCACGTCGCCGAGGACGTCGAAGAAATGGGCGGGGGAGAATGTCACGGCCGACAGTCGACGACGAGACAAGTGTGCGCAGACGGTCGCACAGGGTGCCGAGGGACCGACACGAGCAGGAAGCCATGGATGGCATCGGGCTGCATGTGGATATTCAGCCTTCGGGACGGCGTGATCGGACGGAGAATCACACGTGGAAACCGTGGGAGGAGCACGGATGCCGCTGTGGGAAGCGGATCGCCCAAGGGGCATTGCGGATGGGACATGTCCGGGACTATCCGGCAGCGCAGGGGGCGCGGACAAGGCCGGACGAGTAGCAGTCGTGTGGGACAAGGCACGACGGGACAAGGCCGAGTCGGGGAGCAAGACTCGAGCTGGGCGGCCGGACGCGGGCGTGGGATGCCGGGCGCGGCCGGCGTGCGTGGGCGCGCGCGCGCGAGGTGCGAGAGAGACCCTCCCCCCTATAATAGGCTTAGACGGAAAAATCCTTGTGGGGGCAGTAGACATTGAAAAGCTGAGGAGTCACTCAGCAGGGAAGACTCGACCGGAAGCAGCTAGAAGCGGACCGGCTTGGTCCAGGAGGTTCGGGAAGAGTCTGGAACAATGCAAAAACGGGCCCAGATGGTCAGGGCCGAGACGGGCCGAGCGGCCGGGGTGATGGAAGAACCTTCTAGGGACCTCCTAGAAGGATGAAATACTTGAATGTTATAGAGTATTCTAGATAATTGTACTTAGCCTTGTACTTGAAATTATCTAGAATAGGATAGAAGTATGTGGATGTTTGTAACACTTGTATATTGTAGACAAGTGTGGATGATTCTAGAGTTAGCTTCTAGAATTGTAATGTTGTAGATAGGTCTAGAACCCTCCAAATGAGGAGGTGGAGTAGAAGGTTCTAGGTTCCTAGGAGTAGTATAAATAGGCTTGAGGTTGGCTCATTTGCAACTAACCCTCAAAGACTCAACATTCTTGTAAAGTATTTGTGTAATAGAAGTGTTTTCTCTCAACTCCCAAGTGTTTAAACCCCTCCTTTCATACTTAGCAACCGAGTGAGTTAAGGCTTACTAGCTAGATCGAGACAATTCTAGTCTAGTGCCGCACGGGTCCGAGGAGCTTTCGAGTGCTCAAACCCAACCCCGTGACAGTGCGCTGCCTCCCGGCCGTAGCGTGCGCTACCTTCCGGCCATAGCGTGCGCTACGCCGGTTCCTGCCGCACCCGCCCGACCGGTGCCTGCACCCGTCCGGCCAGTGCCTGCAGCCGTCCGGCCACCATCCCCAACCGTCCGGCCAGTGCCCGACCACCATGATTCGACGACTCGATTTTCCGAAATCGCACGGAACGAACACGACAAAATACTCGGGGACAACATCATCGATCCGAAAATAAAACGACGGATAACAAATCCTCACTTACGGTCATAAACGCCAAAATCAGTTGTCGAGAAAATAATACCGGGACTCGACAACCGGGAAATATCCGAAAAAAATCCAAAATAACCGGAACAAAAATCGTGGGTATTACATTCTACTCCCCTAAAAATAAGTTTCGTCCCGAAACTTAAAACAAAAGCAAGGCGACTCTCGACAACACACCATAACTCTATGCAGTATAAAGCCACTACGAACCGATTCAATACGCAAGAATGCTTACGAAAAGCAACGAGCATGAATCGCTGCGTTTGATAAAACCGAGCAATACAAAAATCGAATCACGATTCCAACGCTGAAAGGTATGAAATTCCAATAACTCACAGATTTGGAAGATCAAATACGAAGACAATTTCTCAACACTTATGGAAATTACGAAATGGCCCAGATGTTCAATAATCACGATTACGAGATCGAATAATAATGATTGTACCACGACGAACAAATAGCAATGATCGAACAACAATGATCAACTATGAAGTTCACACCTCAAATCAAGACATCAATAAACTTGTAGGAATCACGAGGTGTTAACTTCGAACACGGTTCACAAGAAATCGATCCGAACTTGGAAAGATCACAACGATATACACATCAATTTGGAACAATATCAGAACTCGCTCGAATGACAAGGGGTGAGAACAACACAAGGTCAGAAGCATCAACGAACACAATCGAGTCAATACGGTCGAACGAAATGGAAGAGAAAAGAAATATGGGTATTACATTGTGCGCGAAGACATCGAGTGTCTCGTGACTCATTTTATTGTGAGGGTCCTCAGTTAGGCAGCGCCTCGCCTCGTATTTAAACGAAGGGCGTGCGGTCTCGGTCTAGAGGAGTCCTTGCGCGGGGCAGCGTCGGATGATTCAACTCCACGTCTGCGGCTTGTTAGCTCTGCTTCCACCTCGGCTCGCCATGAGTATGGCGAACCTCGACGGTGTACGTTGAGACGGGGGTAGTGGCGCGTCGCATTGTCCGGGTTCACCATGTTAGATGATGATCCTTTGAGGGCGGGCGATCGTGTCCACTGATTAGTTTTGGAGGGCCCTCAGACTACGCCGGCCTCGTATTTAAACGAAGGGCGGGTGATCTTGGCCCAAAGGGACCTTGCATGGCCGAAGCAGTACAGTTTTACAAAAACATGGGAAATCAAATAATCGGACATAGTCCGTTGAAATTACTTTCGTCCAAGAACATCAAGTGTTTTGCAAAAATAATAACAATTACGGCGACAACATCTTTTATTATTTAGAACTTCATCGTGTTGGGAGTATGTATTCATCTTCTGCTTGTCCCGTTCGTCGCTTCCTTAGCATGAAAAACATAAACGACGAGGTGTGAGTACGCGATCATACTCAGTGAGATTAAACCCTTATAAATCGCCAAAATCATGTTGTGTAATGCACATAAAACATTCTTATATGTGTGAGACTCGTATCGGTTTTCTTTCATTCTTTCGACCCCTCGCGGGTCATCATGTTACACGACACAACGATGACCATAACATATTAAAACAGTATACATCACCTCGTTTGTTGAAATCTTGAAATATCTTCCTTTGAATTTGGCTTGGTTGTCCTTCTTGGATCCCGGATACTCTGCTCCTATCACTTGAAAATACTTTTTCATATTTCCGGCCATAAGTTCTTGATGTAAAATCTGAAATCTCTTTGGGGACTTTTATCAAACACTTTTGAAAAACTGTCAGATTTGAGCTTCTTGTTGCATCGGGCTTTTTGAGGCCTTTTTAATTTGTGTAAGGGAAATATGTTACGGGCGTTTTAAAGTATAGTTTCACAGCTTCAAAATGGTATATTATTTGATGCAAAATACTTAAGTATACATATATTTATAGGAGTCCAAAGTCGGCTTAAAATCAACCTTACTCGGACAGCTGGAGGCCTCATCCGGACAGCTGGCTGAGAAGCTTCTGTCGGTCGTGATAGACCTTATCCGGACAGATGGACAGCCTTATCCGGATAGTGCCGAGAAGCTTCTGTCGGTCGTGACCGACCTTATCCGGACAGCTGGACAGCCTTATCCGGATAGTGGTCGAAACTTCATCGGCCGTCGTCACCGGCACTGCCGGTAGCGTGTCCGGCGAACGCAGCAGATGTCCGTCAACTTGGCTCGGTCGGTTCGACCCCTTCCCAATTTCCAAATTCGATTTTCCGAATTGCCTGGACTCGTGAGTTAAATCTTCGATATGCTCGGAACAGATTTTTGATAGTAATAGTAAAATAATTTAATATTATTTTTACAATATAAGTGTTCTGTGATGAATATTTTATCGTATCAAAATCGTCCGAATTTTTTAAAATCAGTTTCATAAATTCTAAAAATGATCCTTATAATTTATTTTGAAATCATTTCCTTCATTTTATGCTAGAAACGTATTGGTCCAAGTATCGGACAACCTGTAAATATTAAAAAATTAAAATACATGATCATTAGCATTTAAATAAGTATTGGGGCGTTACAATCCTCCCCCCCTTAAAAAATTTCGTCCTCGAAATTGAGCTTGGTAAAGAACCTTGAAAATCTGTATCAAACTTTGTATGAGTATTTTCATCAATAATTTTAAAAATATTGTGCCAGCAAAAACATCACTTTGAAACCTTTCTTTGAAATCATATTTTGTCCCTTTCGGATAACATTTAAACTTTCACATATCCTTTCAAATATTTTGCCGACACAATCATTCTGCACTCATACCAAAAATTTTAAGTTTCATAAAACAGTGAATACTTGAAAACATTACCTCGGAGTCGACGTTGGGCAGCAGCGATGAACCACATATTCTCCCGAAAATATAATCATGCCGTAATTATTCGTTATACTTTTAAAAATAAGAAAGTTTTTAAATATCTTGTTTTGTATAAGTAAATCTTTTTTTAAACCAACTTAACTGTATAGTCCCATACCTATACAATCTTGGAATACCTCTCGTTCTGGTGAGAATTCGGTTCAGTCATGTCCCCCTCTGCCTAGAAGCCTTGTCAGGAGCCACTCGTTGTCCATGCCCTTTTTGTTATTGCACCGGCGATCACTCCCTTTTCTCGGAGCGGCTCATTGTCCGTGCCCTTTTTTATTGCACGGGCGATCACTCCCCGCCCTCGTCGGCACCGGGTGTCACATGTTCACCAGCTTCCGCTTGGTTCATCCCCAAATCTCACCATACTAAGAGAGGTCTTGCTCCGATACCATTATTTAACGACCTGATTTTCTTAATTAAAAAGCACGTTACACAGCTCGATTTTTTCCTTAAATTTTTTTATATAAATTCGGAGTATTTGCGGAACCATTTTAGTCAGTAAATCTTCAATAAAAGTCATTAATTCAACCATCAGTACAGTTTTACAAAAACATGGGAAATCAAATATTCGGACATAGTCCGTTGAAATTACATTCGTCGAAGAACATCAAGTGTTTTGCAAAAATAATAACAATTACGGCGACAACATCTTTTATTATTTAGAACTTCATTGTGTTGGGAGTATGTATTCATCTTCTGCTTGTCCCGTTCGTCGCTTCCTTAGCATGAAAAATATAAACGACGAGGTGTGAGTACGCGAGCATACTCAGTGAGATTAAACCCTTATAAATTGTCAAAATCATGTTGTGTAATGCATATAAAACATTCTTATCTGTGTGAGACTCGTATCGGCTTTCTTTAATTCTTTCGACTCCTCGCGGGTCGTCATGTTACACGACACAACGATGACCATAACATATTAAAACAGTATAACCTCACCTCGTTTGCTGAAATCTTGAAATATCTTCCTTTGAATTTGGCTTGGTTGTCCTTCCTGGATCCCGGATACTCTGCTCCTAGCACTTGAAAATACTTATTCATATTTCCGGCCATAAGTTCGTGATGTAAAATCTGAAATCTCTTTGGGGACTTTTATCAAACACTTTTGAAAAACTGTCAGATTTGAGATTCCTGTTTCATCGGGATTTTTGATGCCATTTTAATTTTTGGAAGGGAAATATGTTACGGGCGTTTTAAAGTATAGTTTCACAGCTTCAAAATGGTATATTATTTGATGGAAAATACTTAAGTATACATATATTTATAGGAGTCCAAAGTCGGATTAAAATCAATCTTACTCGGACAGCTGGAGGCCTCATCCGGACAGCTGGCCGATAAGCTTCTGTCGGTCGTGACAGACCTTATGCGGACAGCTGGACAGCCTTATCCGGACAGTGCCGAGAAGCTTCTATCGGTCTTGACCGACCTTATCCGGACAGCCGGACAACCTTATCTGGATAGTGGTCGAGAAACTTCTGTCGGTCGTGACAGGCAGCTGTCGGTAGGCGTGTCCGACGCTGAACGGCAGATGTCCGTCAACTTGGCTCGGTTGGGTCTGTAATGCCCGGATAATTATTGTGTATTTATCTTGTAATATTCAACTTTGTGATGTTATTATTCAGAGGTTGGTTTCCCGTATTTTCGTATCCTTACGTTTTGGTATCTCCAGCATTCTGCATGCATGGTTCTGCACGTGTTAACGTACGCTATCAGGCGTCCATAACGTACGCTAAGACTGCAGTACTACGTACGTTATCTGATGTTGTTAACGTACGTAAGCAAAGTCAACTTACGATCGGATAAGGGTCGGCGTGTAGGGGCCAAGGAAGGGGCCAGGGAAGATTCGTATGATTTCCGCGTGAACCTGGACATAGGCGTTACGTACGCTATGGTGCATGTTTTACGTACGCTAAGGACATGGATGTTACGTACGTAAAACCCTTGTGATTACGTACGTAAGAAAATGGCGAAATCAGGCCAGTGCATTCTGGCCAGATGATTACGTACGCTAAGGCTAGGGTATAACGTACGTTAAGTTTGTTACGTACATAAGGTTAATTGCATAACATACGTAATGCCCAGAATTCTATTTATAGACCTCGACCCTATTTAATTTCTCACCTTTCCTTTGGACGATTTTTCGTGTTCTGGAGATCTTTCATCACCTCTTATCATTCATATCATCTTCTGAGACGATTCTTAGGAAGCTTAGGCCTTGTAGATTGGTGTTCAAGCTTCCGGTGGTAGAGTTTATTCAAGTTCTTCATTGTTCATCAATTTATTGAGGTATGTGATCCTTCACCAACTAATTTAGCATGATCTTAGTAACGTTTTGGACCTGTTTTGAGTAGATCGAACCAATTATCTTCTTGAGGAGCCTTTCATCATGGTTTAGAAGATTAAATTCAACTATTTTCGATTCCTCTTGGTTGTTGTAATCGTTGAGCAAACCTTCTAGTGATTAGACTTTTGATTAGTGCATCTTGAGATTGTGAACCCAATCATATCTAGTTTTCGAAGATTATCTTAGTTCATGAGAATGTTATGATCGAACATTTCGGTGAAGAATTAATGGATTGAACTTAAGGAGTTATTCGTAGAAGGAGAGGATATTGAAACTAGTGAACTAGTCTTTATGATGATTTATCGAAGTTCAGATATCTTGTTATAATAGAACATGATTAGAATCCTCCTAGGATGAATTCCACGTTATGTTGTACCAATCAACCAAAGGAATTGTGTTAGAACTTAGAAAGCATTTCGTTGAGCTATTACAAGGACGAATAGCGTAGTATCGGTCCAACCAAATTGTGTTATGGCAGAATAGTCCATCGCCATGATAGATGCCTCATGCCTTTTTATGATTCGTTTGATGATTTGAACGATTATCCGGAACCGTTAGTTATACCGACGTTATTGTTCGATGAAGGTTTGCATTCCAGTGAGCCGACCAAGTGAGAATTCTCCGAACGAATTGAAGACTATTGATAGTAGAAATTCTTGTCGCCATTTGTTGAGGCAAGTATCGTATTTTGAAAGTTTGTGAATAATTGATGAATTTGATCATGTATATGGTTTATTCGTGTTGTTGACATGGGATTATTTCATTAAATTGTCATGACATTTGCTATCGATTTAACGTATGTTCATATTGATGAACATGTCGATTTTCTTGCATATGTATATGCATAGTTGTGTTATGTGTAAGTTGTGATGATCCGAAGGGATCAAGCGATCTATGCTGAGGGCGCTGGATAGGATGTCCACCTCGTGTTGGTCCGATGGGATCATCTTGGGATATAGGCTGAGGGCGCTGGATCATTGGACGGGTTTTTCCACCTCGTGTTGGTCCGACGGGATCATCTTGGGATCTATGCTGAGGGCGCTGAATCGTTGGAATACCCATGTTGTGTTGATTGAATCTTGTGGATTCGTATTGTTGGATTGTGGTAGCGGAAGTCCGTATTGTGTATGTTTTATGGATCGTCGTTTGCATATTTGTGTGTTCCGATACTTGTACTAGCATTATTTTGCTAACCCCTTCGGGGGTGGACATTTGTTTTGATGTTCAGGTAGCCGAGGAGCAGGGAAGCAGCCACAGTACCGTCATGACGATGAAGTGGCTCAGTGATGTTAAATGTTCGTTGTTTTTGTGATTTGTCTTCTTGGTTCATTTTCAGTACTCGAGTACGCGTGTCTTTTTAATATCATTTCGATATGGTTGTAATGGATCAATTGGAACTGGCTTTGTAATTTGAATTTCGGTGGTATTGTTGGTTTGTTTTCACATTTCTTTTAATCAGCCTTGTAAATCCTTACTTAAAGGGTTTACGGCGCTGTAATTATTCCGATTATCTGGGGGTGTTACAGAATATGGTATCAGAGCTAAGATTCATGGATATCTTGGCAGTCGGGTTTTAGTTGGGTCTGTTTACGTTATTTGATTTACGGGTCGTTCGTAACATCATTGTTCAGCCAAAGTCGTCATGTGGACCGTGGTTGTAAGTCTCCAAATCTCTTATACTGCCGTTTTACTTAATTTCTGTTGTGTGAGTATTGACGGGCTTTATTTTTGAAAATTTTGTCCTGGATATTGAGAAATTGTGTTTACAGTATGTTGAGAGGAGGACGTGGACGCGGACGCGGTCGTGGACGCGGACGTGGTAACATGAGACAGGAGGATTCTGCAACTACCCCAGAATTATCGGCTAGTCGAACCAATTCCCATTCTGGAGGACAGCAGGGATCAGCGAATGACGACGCAAATCCTAACATGCCGGGAGTGCTTCAACAGGTGGTGGCTCAGATAAACCATTTCGCTCAGGTAGTTGACCGCATGCAGACGGCGATGGGACAGCAGCACCACGAGGATAACCGGGGAGATAGATGGCTTGCTGAGGTGGTCAAATTACACCCGCCAAAATTTGACGGACCTGCTGAGGCACTTACTTGGGATCATTGGCTAAAGGAGTTAGAGAAGATATTTGCGGGTATTAACTGGCCCGAGGACCGGAAAGTTCCTATTGCCCAGTATTTTCTGACTGGGGAGGCTTTTGACTGGTGGGAGGCTATTCGACCCGAGAATCTTAATGCTGACTGAACGGAATTCAAACTAATGATGGAAGCACAGTATTGTCCTCGTCCAGTTAGGGAAGCAAAAATCCGAGAGTTTTTCTCACCACAGAGTTCGGAGGCATCTGTGACAGACATAATCAAGACTTTTAACCATCAGCTGACTTGTGTGCGACACTTGGTCAGAACGGAGGCAGAAAATTTTTTTCATTTGGATATGCGGATGTAGCCATAGATTCAGCAGTACATGTCCGGATTCGAGTGTACTACCTTGCGGCAGTATCAGGACAAAGCGCTGGCCTACGACATGAAGGAGGCAGCGGTGGAGAAATCGATGGAGGCAAATAAGCAGAAGGTATCCGGCAACTTTACGGAGAACAAGAGTAGTGGGCCCCGCAAGGGCCAGTCCTCATTTTATTCATCTAAGAAACCTTCGCATCCATCTCGAGGTGGCATGAAATTCCGGACAACATTAGTAGTTTCGGACGCATCAAAGAAATGCTATAATTGTGGTCGAGCAGGGCATATTCGACGTGATTGCCCCGCATCTTCTGTTACTTGTTTTAATTGTGGGCAAGAAGGGCACCGTGCGGCTTTCTGTGCAGTTGCGACTAGATCATTTGGTGCCCGCACTCCAGCACCAGTTCCGAAGGAGGTGAGTGTGAACCAGACGCAGCAGAGTGGATTTCAGCAGCAGAATGTTGGGAAGAGAGAGACATCCAGTGCTGGGTCCGTTCCTCCACGCCTGTACGAGATGAGGAAATCTGACGATCAGAACACTGCTGTTGCATCAGGTACGATTCAGATCCTTTTGCAACCAGTTATTGTCTTATTCGATTCAGGAGCTACACATTCTTTCATATCATTGAATTGTGTTAATCGTTTGAAAATCTCATGTTTATTTGATTGTGAACCATATGTTGTGGGTTTGCCGAGCAGCGAGAGAATTGTGGGAACCCTAGAAACTAGAGATTTTCCAGTGTCTATAGGAGGGAGAGATTGGCCATCGAATCTTATTGTAGTTGACATCTATGGTGACGATTTAATTCTCGGAGACGATAGGCTCAACCGTTATGGAGCTATTCTGAATTACCGAAAGAGAGTCATTTCTATCAGTTCTGATGAAGGATCTGAACACTTATTCAGAGAATGGAGATCGGGAAGCTCGGGAAAATTGATCAAAGCGATGAAAGCAGTGAAATTACTGAAGCAGGGATGTCATGGACTTTGGTGTTATACCATGAGGAAAGAGGAAGGAGTAGAGCTCTCATATATTCCAGTTGTGAATGAATTCTCAGATGTATTCCGTGACGAACTACCTGGGTTACCTCCGCAGAGAGAAGTAGAGTTTAACATCGAATTAGAGCCTGGAGCCGCTCCTATTTCCAGAGCACCATACCGTATGGCGCCAATCGAGATGTATGAACTAAAGAAGCAACTGGAGGAATTATTGCAGAAGGGTTACATTCAACCTAGCATTTCTCCTTGGGGAGCACCCGTTCTTTTTGTCCGTAAGAAAGATGGATCCCTCCGATTATGTATTGATTACAAGGAGCTAAACAAGGTGACGATCAAGAACAAGTATCCTATACCTCGGATCGACGACTTGTTTGATCATCTACAGGGGGCCAGAGTATTCTCTAAGATTGACTTGCGATCAGGATATCATCAGCTGAGGATTAAGGAATCGGATATACCGAAATCTGCTTTCAGATCCCGGTACGGGCATTATGAATTTGTAGTGATGCCATTCGGACTTACCAATGCTCCTGCGGTATTTATGCAATTGATGAATTGGGTATTCTTAAAATACTTGGATAAGTTCGTGGTCGTTTTCATTGATGACATCTTGATCTATTCGAAAGACCCCGAAGAACATGCTGAGCATTTGTGTATTGTTTTGAGCACCTTGAGGAATGAACAGTTGTATGCGAAACTTTCTAAATGTGAATTCTGGCTTAAGGAAGTGACTTTCCTTGGCCATGTGATATCATCTGATGGAGTTCAAGTAGATCCGAAGAAAGTCGAGGCAATCTTGGAGTGGGAATCTCTAAATAATGTGAAAGAAGTCTGGAGTTTCTTAGGACTTGCTGGATATTATCGCCGTTTCGTAGAGGGATTTTCCAAAATTGCTCGACCGCTCACTCAGCTATTACAGAAAACTCAAAAGTTCGCGTGGAATGATAAATGCCAGGCTAGTTTTGATGATCTTAAGAGGAGATTGACGAAAGCACCTATACTAGCGTTACCAGATGGAACTGATGGATTTATGGTATACAGCGATGCTTCAAATCAGGGTCTGGGATGTGTGTTGATGCAAAAGGATAGGGTGATTGCCTATGCCTCTCGATAGTTGAAACCGTACGAAGTTAATTACCGGACTCATGATTTGGAGTTAGCAGCTGTGGTCTTTGCTTTGAAAATTTGGCGACATTATTTATACGACACTCGTTGTCAGATCTTTACAGATCATAAGAGCCTCAAGTACATTTTCAGTCAGAAAGAATTAAACATGAGGCAAATAAGGTGGCTAGAATTGATCAAGGATTACGACTTGGAAATTCTCTATCATCCGGGTAAAGCAAACGTAGTAGCTGATGCATTGAGCCGTAAACCTGTTTCTCTTCGAGTGTTGGGAGCACTTACATCCCTAACCAGCATTCAACGAGAACTGATCCGTGAAGGGATTGAAGTATGGTCGCCAGGAATCCAATGGCAACTATATGCGATGGAACTGACTTCGTCACTAGTCGAGGAAATCAAATCTAAGCAGTTAGATGCACGACTCCCACTGCAACAGCCATAAGCCTGGAATAATCGCCCCAGTTGATGGTAATCTCGCCCGCACTAAGCTGCTTGGTTACTTTAAAACCATGCGAGTCAAAGCAAACATGATCAGTGGAGCTTGAATCAACTATCCAGGAAGTGGAAGAACAAGCTGCCAAACATGTTTTGACTACTAGTGCACGAGACATACCTTTCTTAACAGCAGGGCAGTCCACTTTAAAATGTCCTTTCTGACTGCACTTATAGCACTTTCCCTTTGGCTTTTTGTTCGCCTCGGGGTGAGGAGCCTTGCTTTTCACCTTGAGGGTTGCGACTTGCTTCTAGCCAACATGTTTCTTCTTCTTTCCCCATTTGGGTTTGGAAGAATTAGCACCGGTTGCCGTAAGAATCTGATGATAACCTTGTTTGAAAAGACCTTCAGCAGACTGAAGCTCTGTCAGAAGTTCCGCCAAACTATATGTCCTACGGTTCATATTGTAGTTAAGGCGGAACTGCTCAAAGCTTCTACGTAAGCTGCCTAAGATAATATCGACCTGCGTTTCCGCATCGATAGTAGCCCCTAGTATGCTCAGTTCGTTCAAATGAGACATCATTTTCAGAACATGATCCCTTACTGGAGTCCCTTCAGACATTTGGCTTGTCATCAATACCCTCATAGCATTTTGTCTAGCCACCCGGTTCTGATGACCAAACATCTCGGTGAGACTTTTCATCAATTCCGCGGACGAACCCATCGTCTGATGCTGATGCTGCAATACATTTGTTAGTGAAGCCAAAATGTAACAGCGAGCCATCTCATCAGACTTTTTCCATTTTCGGAATTCAGCCAACTCTTCGGGAGTGGCATCCAGTTCTGGTTCTAGAGGGCTCTCCTCGATTAAGACAAATTTATGCCCCTCAGCAGTCAGGACAATGTCAAGATTTCTTTTCCAATCGGCAAAGTTAGTGCCATCTAGTTTATTTTCTTTGAGAATAACAGCTAGTGGATTGAAAGACATCTGAGAATAAAAATTAAAAAAACATCCATCACATAATGCATAGAAAAATATATCGAAAAACCTCAAAACACAATATATATGCTAGCAACCAACACCTCAAAAAATCCGCACATGCAAGCCACGATCGTGTGGACGTTTACACACACATTTTCCAAGTAGAGTTTTACGTCTTTAATTTTACTATCTAGTCAAATTACGTTATGACAAGTAAAATTAATAGTTGGTTCCTCTTGGCCATGTATTAATTAACATAGACTCCGATGGGGAGCTTATTAATTAATACACCTAAGTGAACACCATAATTTAACATCCTTAAAATATTATCTTTTAAATAATAGTCCTACAGATGGAGAGGTCCTATCATAAAAAGTAATATTTACCTTATGTTATCATTTTGAAATTTAAAACTAGTGAACCTATAATTAGCACATCCGATATGGAGGAAGACTCTAATGTCAACGCGCATGCTAATTACTTCACAATTTAAATTAATTATGGAGGCCAATTTGATTTTTTTTTTAAAAAAAAAATCAATTTAATCACTTAGTTATTTTAGCCTTAAGGTTTTTAATTTTCTCGTCCTAACATGCAAGGAAACATATCACGCATACATCCATACATGCCATACATCAAAACAATAAAAAAACCAAAAATAAATCATGGATAATTAAATTTATCCAATTTCTCGCTCCTCCCCGGCATGGCCGTGGATTTTCAAAATTAAAATTTCACTTTTATGCAAAATTAATTACATAAAAAAATTTAATTTTAAATCCCGACTTCCCAGCGGACGCAATGAACGGCGTAAAACGGACCGACTAAAATCGACGACCGGCCCGAACCAAATAACTGCCCGACCAGTGCCGCGGCTGCATCGGCCGCCAAGCCGGCTGCAGTGTCTTTGCTGCTACCGCCATTGCCGTTGCCGTCGCCGCCAGTTAGCCAGTCTGCTCGCTCTATTTCTTCGTGATCCCGTCTTTTCCGAATTCGATTACAATTTTATACGAAATAAAATACATCGAAATTACATCAATATTACACGAAAAATAAAACCACCTAGAACTACCTGCGGATTTTCTCACGGGAAAAACCATTACATGCCTCAAAAAACGGGCCAAACCAACAATTGCATAATTAATAAAAAAATAAATACACCATTCATATAAACCATGATAATTGGATCATATCACCTGCAAGAACACATCTAGCAAAATATTCCAACATCAAAATATATGAATATTTAAATTTCTATCAATTAATCACTAAAATTAATTAAAATAGCAAAAGCCTAAAAATCCGTCTCCGATACCAATTGTTGGAAAGTAAAACGCAGCGGAAGTGAAGTTTGATAAAGTTGATAATATCGTTTTACGCATCTACGAGCATTAGATCTATTTAGGCATGCTAATTAATTAATTACTAAGACTAATAAGCAATTTAAATATTATTTTTTATTTATTAATTAAATATGTTGATTAATTAAAATATTCTAATCTAGATCCAAGATCATAGGATATTACGTTTTGAAGCGTGTTGGTTACTTCCGTCTTGATCGCCTTATATTTCTACCTTTAGATCTTCTAGAGTATGATCCGCCTTGAACCGGACGTTGTGTGGGCAACGAGCTACAGGATCTTGTTTGGACACCTATGGATCGGCCGAATTCTATATCTCACAATTCTCGATTTTCTTTTCTTCAAGTAATTCCGATATGTAGCAAGAATTAAAGTGTTCTCTCAATTGTGGAATCAAAGACACAAGTCAAGATCCACAATTAAACACTTAGAAGAAAAATCGAAATTCCTTGTGTAAGTTTGTGATCAAAATCGGCCAACACCCCATATGTCCTATTTATAGGCTCTTGGACTACTACTAGGGATCTAAAGGAGGATTATGGAAGGAGTCCTAATAAATTCATCTTACCTTATTAGGACTCTTCCTAATATATGATGAAACTATTAATATCAACTTAGTCCACTAAAAAGTTGATATTGCACTTCCTACCAAAATCCCAAATTACGAAATTGGGCTCCATATTAAATATATTATTTCCCATGTTTAAGATATTGAATGTCCATTTATTAATTATAAGCTACTGACAGCTTTAATTAATTAATATCTTATCCAAGAGTAGTACCACTCGAACCTTATTATTATATCGGAATTAAATCCACCTGCAGGGTTTAATATAATAATCATTATCGAGCTCCTCAAGGGGACATCATCAACCCGCACGAGTCAGGACACGATTTCTAGTAATAATAATAACTGTCATATAAACAATATTATTGCCTAAGATACGAGGCTTATTGAGTCAATCATTTTGACTCTCACCTATGGTAAATCAAAACAATAATTATTATAAATACACAATTAAATATTATATACTTAGAATTAAGAAATAATAATTATCTGGGATTTACGTTCTTCTTACAGTTAGTACAGAAGACACTATCTCACCTCGATCCAGTTCAACGTATGCAAATACGCTAATATATGCTAATAGTCAAAGCCAACTATTCTCAAGTATACACTACAACCTTTTATATATATTTGTCTAATAATTATATATAGGTTGTGAACTATTATATTATTTTATAAGGCACCGATAATGTGATCTTCCGTGTGACACCAACACACAACATTATCTACAATATAAAATAATTAGACATTTCATTTTGCATAACCATAACATGAATTAATATGCAAAACATGTGATTAAATGTAATTAATATCCTCATAGGTAGTAACAGGGAATTTAGGTAATACAAGCATAAAGTATGCTTTGCAGTATACAATCCTAACAATCTCCCACTTATACTCAATGCATGCTTTTAAGTATACTACTCTATTACATAGTCTCTCATTTCTCCCACTTATACTCAAAGCAATGATGCCATACACCGTAATCCCATTCCTTCCACATGTCTTTCAAAAACTTTTGAAGGTAGGCCTTTCGTGAAAGGGTCAGCAAGATTATCTTCCGATGCAACCCTGGCTACAACTACGTCTCCTTTCTTTACGAAGTGTCGTATGATGTGGTACTTGCGGTTGATATGTTTACTTGCCTGATGGGCTCGTGGTTCCCTTGAATTTGCGACTGCACCAGTATTATCACAATAAAGTGTAATACCCTCTGGCAAATCGGGAATCACATCTAAGTCCTGCAGGAAGTACTTGAGCCACACTGCCTCCTTGGCTGCCTCAGAGGCTGCCATGTACTCGGCTTCCATGGTAGAGTCCGAGATGCATTTCTGCTTCACACTCCTCCAACTAATGGCTCCACCTTCCAGGCTAAACACATAACCCAAAGTAGACTTTGACTTTTCTTTGTCCGATGAAAAATCTGAGTCAGTGTAACCCACCGGAAACAGGTCGTCTGATTGATATAAAAGCATGTACTCCCTAGTCCCTCTCAGGTACTTGAGTATGTGCTTGACAGCAATCCAGTGTCCTGGTCCTGGGTTTGACTGATATCTAGCAGCCATGCCCACGGCATGATAGATATCTGGTCTAGTGCAAAGCATATCATACATGAGACTTCCCACAGCAGATGCATAAGGGACCATCTTCATGTCATCTATCTCCTTTTGTGTCTTAGGACACATGTTCTTAGATAGTTGAATTCCATGTCTGTAAGGTAGAAAACCTTTCTTGGAATTCTCCATGCTAAACCGTCAAAGATCAGACGATATAGATACAGGGATAAGCACAACATCCTCTTCTTCCGATCACGGAAGATCCTGATTCCAAGGATGTGTCCTGCTTCTCCTAGATCCTTCATATCGAACTGCTCAGATAGCCATACCCGTACGTCCGACAATTCCTTCATGTTGTTTCCAATCAGAAGAATATAGTCTACATACAGTACAAGAAACACCAACACGTTTCCATCGCATTTCTTATACACACAACTCTCACTCGGACATTGGACGAATCCATATGACTGGACTACTTCGTCAAAATGAGTGTTCCAAGATCTAGATGCTTGCTTAAGTCCATAAATGGATTTCTTAAGTTTGCACACCAAGTGCTCTTCTCCTTCGGCAATGAATCCCTCTGCTTGGCGCATATAGATTTCCTTATCTAGACTCCCATTCAAGAATGCAGTCTTGACATCCATCTGCGAAATCTCCAGATCCAAATGCGCAGCTATAGCTAAAAGAATCCGGATTGACTTAAGCATGGCTACCGGCGAAAAGGTTTCATCATAATCGATACCCTCTTTCTGAGTGTAACCTTTTGCAACAAGCCTCGCTTTGAAGGTTTCAACCTTCCCGTCATGTCCTTTCTTTCTCTTGTAGACCCATTTACTCCCAATGGCTTGTACACCATCAGGTAGCTCTACTAGCTCCCACACTTGATTGGAATCCATAGATCCCATTTCTGATTCCATTGCTACTTGCCAGGAGTCTGCATCTTTATCCTGGATTGCCTCCTTATAGGTCCAGAGAATTGATTCATCTTCTCCTGGGATTGAGTCTGAAGACTTTCCCACGCCTATGAATCATTCGGGGTGACGAAGAACCCTCCCACAACGATGAGGCAAATCCTGAGTTGGTGTAAAAGTTTCAGAATCAATATGTGGTGCAGTGTTAGTTGACGCTTGTACGATTGGTATAGACGGAGTCTCGCCCCTCAGCTCTTCCAGAATTATCTCGCTCATGGGCTTGTGACTAATCATATAATCCTCTTCCAGAAATCGGGCATTGGTGCTAACACTGACCTTCTGATCCTGGGGACTATAGAACAAGCCACCCTTCGTTCCCTTAGGGTATCCTACAAACACTCACACTTCTGTACGAGATGCCAACTTATCAGCTTCCTTATTCAGCACATATGCTGGAGTACCCCAAATCCGAACATGTCCTAGACTGGGCTTACGCACACTCCGCAGTTCTGTGGGTGTTTTTGGAACTGATTTCGAAGGCACCAGGTTTAGAATGTACACCGCTGTTTCTAAGGCGTATCCCCAAAACGAAATAGGTAAATCTGAATAACTCATCATTGATCTAACCATTTCTAAAAGAGTCCTATTCCTTCTTTCAGCCACACCATTTTATTGTGGAGTTCCCGGCGCGGTGAGCTGGGACGAAATCCCCTCATTCGCCAAGAAATCCAAAAACTCTCCACTAAGGTATTCACCACCACAATCAGATCGTAGTGACTTGATACTTTTCCCATGACGCTTCTCCGTTTCAGCCTTGAAGTCTCTGAACTTGTAAAAGGCTTCAGACTTACGTCGCATCAAATAGATGTATACATATCTCGAATAATCATCTATAAACGTGATGAAGTATTCGAAACCACCCCTAGCCTGGATATTCATTGGACCACATACATCCGTATGAACCAATTCTAACACATTATGAGCATGGTTTCCCTTGGCTTTAAAAACCCTTTTGGTCATCTTACCTTCCAGACAAGATTCACAAATTGGAAATGACTCAACTTGGAGATCATCCAATGGGCCATCATCTACCAATCTTTGAATCCTTCCAAGGTTTACATGTCCCAACCGTAAATGCCACAGATATGTTTGGTTTATGTTTGAAGGTTCTTTTCTCTTTTTAGGTTTAGACAAAGAGTTAAGTGATTTATGCGTAGGAGCTTGTGTAGTATTAACGACATATAGTCCATCATTAAAAGTACCTTTGCAAATATATTCACTGCTTCTTTTAATAATGGCATCATCATCAAAAGAAACTGAATAACAATCGCTTTTTAATTTAGAAACCGAAATTAAATTCATTCTAAAATCTGGTACTAATAATACATTATTGAGAACTAATAATTTATCATTAATCTTCAACTGCACGACTCCCACTGCAACAGCCATAAGCCTGGAATAATCGCCCCAGTTGATGGTAATCTCGCCCGCACTAAGCTGCTTGGTTACTTGAAAACCATGCGAGTCAAAGCAAACATGATCAGTGGAGCCTGAATCTGTAATACCCGAGATTTCTGATATGTTTTTGGAACTTGTGATATTGTAATTATTGTACTTTTGTCTGAGTATTATTCTCCGTATTTCATAATCCGATGTTGTTGAGCGTATGATTTCATGATTTTGATTTAAAAATTGTAATTCTGCACATGTAGCGCACGCTATCGGCTATGTGTAGCGTACGCTAACATGGATCCATAGCGCACGCTACAAAGGAACATTAGCGCACGCTATGCGTGGTCAATTTGATTGAGACGTGTGGTAGGTGAGATCAGGCCGGGGATCTTGGTCGGATTGTGTCGGGATGAACCTGGATGGATTTCGAGAAAAGCCAAGTCAACGCCTTAGTGCACGCTACAAGCATGTGCATAGCGCGCGCTAAGTGCTGAGTACAGTGAAGTCAGTAGCCGTTAGCGCACGCTACGAGCAGGGACTAGCGCGCGCTAATAACCATTTTCTATAAATAGGACAGCATCCTTTTCGTATTTTCAGTCCTTTCTTTTACCACATCCGAATTCTTATACTTAGAGTATAACTTCCTACATCCTAAACACTTCATATCAGCATCCTAGCTCGTATTGAAGATTGGTGTTCGAGCCTTCGACATTTGATTGCTTCGATTTTCTCCTTGTTCTTCACTACTTTGAGGTAGGTGATTCTTCACCAATATTAGTAGTGTTCTAAAGGACGTTTGATCATGTTTTTATAGTCAGTTATTTCGTTCAAAATCGATCATCATGTGTTAGAAGGATATTTTCGACGTTTCGGCACTTATTCATCGTATGAACCCTTGAACCTTTTTAGTTTTTAGACTCCTAAGCATTTTCAAACCGATTTGTGATCAGTATGTGGATATTTTCAAGTTCTTATGCGTTTGTATATAAGGATCATACGTTTTGAGACTTATAACGGATTGAACTCAGGATATCCCTTGAAGATCTAAGATGAACTATGGTGTTGTGATGATTATACGTATCTTTGTATCTCATAGTCATTTAGTACGTAAAGAACTTTCACAAACCTTATTAGCATGATATGCTCGGGGATGACTTGTTTTATCACCATAAAATTCATGAGTTCATCACCGTTAGATCCACTTTTCTACCGGTAGTAATCTGCCATGCACGGTTAGCGCACGCTAACATACATAAGTTAACGTGCGCTATCGGGGATAAGTTAACGCACGCTAAGTTTAGTACGTAACGTACGTTATGATCTCAGCCGAGTCAGTCGGCTGATCAGAGAGAACTGTCAGTCTATGGCTAGCGTACGCTAGGCTTAGATGATAGCGTACGCTAACAGGCAGGCTTAGCGCACGCTACGTAGAGTACGTAGCGTACACTAAGTGGTTCAGGCAGACTGCATATTATGAGCTTTTGGGCCGTAGACCGAATTGTTAGGCGATCGTTCGACTTGAGATGATTTGTATATCATTTCTTTTGTTAAGGTTCGAGCTTGCTACGTTGATCGAAGGAGGCAGCCTTCGAGTGTGTTGAGATCATTGAAGTGTTTCGTTCTTGCCATCTTCGAGGCAAGTATCGTAATGTGTTAAAATTGGTATTTTGAGCATGTTTGTGGTTTATTCATGTTGTTGAACATGGAAATTATTTTGTTGAATTGTCATGATATTCGTTATCTAGTATTTGTATGTTCATGTTGATGAACATAATGATTTGGCATATGTGTATGCATGAGTTGTATTTGTGTACGTTGTACGATCTATGCTGAGGGCGCTGGATCGGATGTCCACCTCGTGTTGGTCCGACGGGATCATCTTGGGATCTAGGCTGAGGGCGCTGGATCATTGGACGGGTTATTTCCACCTCGTCTTGGTCCGACGGGATCATCTTGGGATCTATGCTCAGGCCCCTGGATCATTGGAATACCCTTGCTGTGTTAATGGAATCTTGTGGATTCGCATTGTCGGATTCCGGTAGCGGAAGTCCGTGTGGTGTATCTTGTTATGTATTGTTGATGCATATTCGAATTGTTTAATATGATACTTGTACTAGCATCGTTTTGCTAACCCCTTCGGGGGTGGACATTTGTTTTGATGTTCAGGTAGCCAAGGAGCAGGGAAACAGCCATAGTACCGACGTGATGACGAAGGGGTTCAGTGATGTTTGTTGTTGTTGGTGATTTGTTTTTCTTGGTTTGATTTCAGTACTCGAGTACGCGTGTCTAATTAATATCATTTCGATATGGTTGTATAAATTTCTCGTTGAATCAGTTGAATGGTTTTGTAAACTTGAATTTCCACAGTATTGATGTTTTATATTTACATTCTTTTAAATTAGCCTTGTAAATCCTTACTTAAAGGGTTTACGGCGCTGTAATTATTCCGAATATCTCGTGGTGTTACAGAATATGGTATCAGAGCTAAGATTCATGGATATCTTGGCAGTCGGGTTTTAGTTGGGTCTGTTTACATTATTTGATTTACGGGTCGTTCGTAACATCACTGTTCATCCAAAGTCGTCATGTGGACCGTGGTTGTAAGTCTCCTAATCTCTTATACTACCGTTTTACTTAATTACTGTTTTGTGAGTATTGACGGGTTTTATTTCGAAAACTTTGTCCTGGATATTTAGGAATTGTTTTTACAGTATGTTGAGAGGAGGACGTGGGCGCAGACGCGGTCATGGACGCGGACGTGGTAACATGAGACAGGAGGATTCCGCAACTACCCCAGAATTATCAGCTAGTCGAACCGATTCCCATTCTGGAGGGCAGCAAGGATCAGCGAATGACGACGCAAATCCTAACATGCCGGGAGTGCTTCAACAGGTGGTGGCACAGATAAGCCAGTTCGCCCAGGTAGTCGACCGCATGCAGACGGCGATGGGACAGCTCCACCACGAGGATAACCGGGGAGACAGATGGCTTGCTGAGGTGGTCAAATTGCACCCGCCAAAATTTGACGGATCTGCTGAGGCACTTACTTGGGATCATTGGCTTAAGGAGTTAGAGAAGATATTCGCGGGTCTTAACTGTCCCGAGGACCGGAAGGTTCCCATTGCCCAGTATTTTCTGACTGGGGAGGCCTTTGATTGGTGGGAAGCTATTCGACCCGAGAATCATAATGCGGATTGGACGGAATTCAAAATAATGATGAAAGCACAGTATTGTCCTCGTCCAGTTACAGTGGCAAAGATCCGAGAGTTTTTCTCTCCACAGAGTTCGGAAGCATCTGTGACAAATGTAATCAAAACTTTTAATCATCAGCTGACTTGTGTGCGACACTTGGTCAGAACGGAGGCAGAAAAGATTTTTCATTTCGATATGCGGATGAAGCCGGAGATTCAGCAGTACATGTCCGGGTTCGAGTGTACTACGTTGCGATAGTATCAAGACAAAGCGCTGGCCTATGACATGAAAGAGGCGGCGGTGGAGAAATCAGTGGAGGCAAAGAAGCAGAAGGTGACCGGCAACTTTTCAGAAAACAAGAGTGGTGGGCCCCGCAAGGGCCAGTCTTTCTTTTATTCGGCTAGGAAACCTCCACATCCTTCTAGAGGTGGAAAGAAGTTCCAGAAAACATCAGCAGTTTCGGACGCATCAAGGAAATGCTACAATTGTGGTCGAGCAGGGCACATTCGACGTGATTGCCCCACATCTTCCGTGACTTGTTACGATTGTGGACAAGAAGGGCACCGTGCGGCGTTCTGTGGAGCTGCTACTAGATCTTTTGGTACTCGCACTCCAGCGCCCGTTCCGAAGGAGATAAGTGTGAACCAGACACAACAGAGTGGATTTCAGTAGCACAATGTTGGGAAGAGAGAGACATCCAGTGCTGGGTCCGTTCCTCCGCGCCTGTACGAGATGAGGAAATCTGACGATCAAAACACTGCTGTTACATCAGGTACGATTCAGATCCTTTTGCAACCAGTTAGTGTTTTATTCGATTCCGGAGCTACACATTCTTTTGTATCATTGAACTGTGTAAATCGTTTAAAAATCTCGTGCTTATTTGATTGTGAACCATATGTTGTGGGTTTGCGGAGTGGAGAGAGAATTGTGGGAACCCTAGAGGCTAGAGATTTTCCAGTGTCTATAGGAGGGAGAGATTGGCCATCGAATCTTATTGTAGTTGACATCTACGGTGACGATTTAATTCTCGGAGACGATTGGCTCAACCGTTATGGAGCTATTCTGAATTACCGAGAGAGAGTCATTTCTATCATTGCTGTTGACGGATCTGAACACTTATTCCGAGGGTGTAGACCGGGAAGCTCGGGAAAATTGATTAAAGCAATGAAAGCCGTGAAATTACTGAAGCAAGGATGTCATGGACTTTGGTGTTATGCCATGAGGAAAGAGGAAGGAGTAGAGCTCTCGTCTATTTCAGTTGTGAATGAGTTCTCAGATGTATTTCCTGACGAACTACCTGGGTTACCTCCGCAGAGAGAAGTGGAATTCACTAACGAATTAGAGCCTGGAGCAGCTCCTATTTCTAGATCACCATACCGCATGGCGCCAACCGAGATGTATGAACTCAAGAAGCAACTGGAGGAATTGTTACAGAAGGGCTATATTCAACCTAGCGTTTCTCCTTGGGGAGCGCCCGTTCTCTTTGTCCGGAAGAAAGACGGATCCTTCCGACTGTGTATTGATTACAGGGAACTCAACAAGATGACGATCAAGAATAAGTATCCTATACCTCGGATCGACGACTTGTTTGATCAACTGCAAGGGGCAAGGGTATTCTCGAAGATTGACTTGCGATCAGGATACCATCAGTTGAGAATTGAGGAATCGGATATACCGAAGTCTGCTTTCAGGTCCCGGTACGGGCATTATGAATTCGTAGTGATGCCGTTTGGACGTACCAATGCTCCTGCGGTATTCATGCAATTGATGAATCGGGTATTCTTGGAATACTTGGATAAATTTGTGGTCGTCTTCATTGATGACATCTTGATATATTCGAAGGACGCAGGGGAGCATGCCGAACATTTGCGTGTGGTTTTGAGTACCTTGAGGAAGGAACAGTTGTATGCAAAGCTTTCAAAACGCGAGTTCTGGCTCAGGGAGGTAACTTTCCTTGGGCATGTGATATCAGCCGACGGAGTTCAGGTGGACCCAAAGAAAGTCGAAGCAATCTTGGAATGGGAAGCTCCTAATAACGTGAAAGAAGTCCGGAGTTTCTTAGGACTTGCTGGATATTATCGCCGCTTTGTAGAGGGATTTTCCAAAATTGCTCGTCCGCTCACTCAGCTGTTACAGAAAACTCAAAAGTTCACGTGGAATGAGAAATGTCAGGCTGGTTTTGATGAACTTAAGAAGATACTAACGACAGCACCTATATTAGCATTACCAGATGGAACTGATGGATTCATGGTGTACAGCGACGCTTCAAATCAGGGTCTGGGATGTGTGTGGATGCAAAGAGATAAGGTGATTGCCTATGCTTCTCGGCAGTTGAAGCCATACGAGGTTAATTACCCGACTCATGATCTGGAGCTAGCAGCTGTAGTCTTTGCTTTGAAAATTTGGAGACATTATTTGTACGGCACTCATTGTCAGATCTTTACCGATCATAAGAACCTCAAGTACATTTTCAGTCAGAAAGAATTAAACATGAGGCAGAGAAGGTGGCTGGAATTGATCAAGGATTACTACTTGGAGATTCTCTATCATCCGGGGAAAGCAAACGTAGTAGCCGATGCATTGAGCCGTAAACCTATTTCTCTTCGAGTGTTGGAAGCTCTTACGTCCCAAACCAGCATTCAATGAGAACTGATCCGCGAAGGGATTGAAGTATGGGCACCAGGAATCCAAGGGCAACTATATGTGATGGAACTGACTTCATCACTAGTCGAGAAGATCAAATCTAAGCAGTTGGACGATTCTCTGATCCTTCGATTATGTGATGAAGTAAAGAAAGGAAAAGACCCAGGATTCGTGATACAAGATGATGGAGTTCTGAGATTTCAGAGTCGACTTTGCGTTCCCGATGATGATGATTTGAGACGGACTATTCTGAAGGAAGCTCACAGCGCGCCCTATTCTATTCACCCGGGCAGCAATAAGATGTATAAAGATTTAAAACAAAACTTCTGGTGGGGGAATATGAAGAAGGACATAGCAGAGTACGTTTCGAAGTGTTTGACTTGTCAGCAGGTTAAGATTGAACATCAGTGACCTGCCGGAATGTTAAAACCGCTTCCGATCCCTGAGTGTAAGTGGGAGGATATCTCGATGGATTTCATCACCAGTATGCCAAGGACTAGAACGGGAATGAACATGATTTGGGTTATAGTTGATCGACTAACCAAGTCGGCTCATTTCCTAGGAATTAAGGATACATGGGGACCCGAGAGATTGGCGCGAGTATTTATTGCGGAGATAGTCAGATTGCATGGGACGCCGAAAACCATTATTTCGGATCGAGATGGTCGTTTCGTGTCTCACTTCTGGAAAGAAGTTCACAGGGCTTTGGGGACTGAGCTCAACTTTAGTACGGCTTATCACCCCCAAACGGACGGTCAGTCCGAAAGGACTATACAAACGGTAGAAGACATGCTTAGAGCTTGTGCCTTAGATTGGTCGACTGATTGGGAAATTCATTTGCCGTTGGTTGAATTCACTTACAATAATAGTTGGCATGCTTCTATTAAGATGGCCCCATTTGAAGCTTTGTACAGGAGAAGATGCCGATCACCCCTGTGTTGGGATGATTCTTCGGATCTGATCGGGACGGAACCGGAATTGATAATTCAGACTCAAGAGAAGATAACTTTGATTCGAGAAAGACTATTGACTGCCCAGAGTCGACAGAAATCTTATGCAGACGTACGTCGTCGTCCTCTAGAGTTCGACGCTGGGGACCATGTACTATTGAAGGTGTCTCCTTCACGAGGGATTTTCCGTTTTGGGAGGAGAGGCAAGCTTAGTCCTAGATATATCGGACCATTCGAGATCCTTGAGAGGGTTGGAGATTTAGCATACAGGTTGGCCTTACCGCCATCGCTGAGTCACGTTCACAATATGTTTCACGTATCTCAATTGCGGAAATATGTACCGGACTCCAGTCATGTTATTGATTACGACGAAATCGAGATAGCTAATGACGGCACCTTCGAGGAGAGACCAATCAAGATACTTGAGAGTCGGATCAAACAATTGAGGAATAAACCAATACACTTTGTTAAAGTACAATGGTCGCGACACGGAGTTGAAGAGGCCACTTGGGAAACGGAGGACAGTATGAAGACTAGATATCCGGAGTTGTTTTCATCTTAACGGGACAAAACTTCTTTTGAGGGAGGAAGGATGTAATACCCGAGATTTCTGATATGTTTTTGGAACTTGTGATATTGTAATTATTGTACTTTTGTCTGAGTATTATTCTCCGTATTTCATAATCCGATGTTGTTGAGCGTATGATTTCATGATTTTGATTTAAAAGTTGTAATTCTGTGCATGTAGCGCACGCTATCGGCTATGTGTAGCATATGCTAACATGGATCCATAGCGCACGCTACAAAGGAACATTAGCGCACGCTATGCGTGGTCAATTTGATTGAGACGTGTGGTAGGTGAGATCAGGCTGGGGATCTTGGTCGGATTGTGTCGGGATGAACCTGGACGGCTTTCGGGAAAAGCCAAGTCAAAGCCTTAGCGCACGCTACAGGCATGTGCATAGCGCGCGCTAAGTGCTGAGTACAGTGAAGTCAGTAGCCGTTAGCGCACGCTACGAGCAGGGACTAGCGCGCGCTAATAACCATTTCCTATAAATAGGACAGCATCCTTTTCGTATTTTCAGTGCTTTCTTTTCCCACATCCGAATTCTTATACTTAGAGTATAACTTCCTACATCCTAAACACTTCATATCAGCATCCTAGCTCGTATTGAAGATTGTAGATCATTGAGGATTAGTGTTCGAGCCTTCGACGTTGGATTGCTTCGATTTTCTCCTTGTTCTTCACTACTTTGAGGTAGGTGATTCTTCACCAATATTAGTAATGTTCTAAAGGACGTTTGATCATGTTTTTATAGTCAGTTATTTCGTTCAAAATCGATCATCATGTGTTAGAAGGATATTTTCGACGTTTCGGCACTTATTCATCGTATGAACCCTTGAACCTTTTTAGTTTTTGGACTCCTAAGCATTTTCAAACCGATTTGTGATCAGTATATGGATATTTTCAAGTTCTTATGCGTTTGTATAGAAGGATCATACGTTTTGAGACTTATAACGGATTGAACTTAGGATATCCCTTGAAGATCTAAGATGAACTATGGTGTTGTGATGATTATACGTATCTTTGTATCTCATAGTCATTTAGTACGTAAAGAACTTTCACAAACCTTATTAGCATGATATGCTCGGGGATGACTTGTTTTATCACCATAAAATTCATGAGTTCATCACCGTTAGATCCAGTTTTCTACCGGTAGTAATCTGCCATGCACGGTTAGCGCACGCAAACATACATAAGTTAACGTGCGCTATCGGGGATAAGTTAACGCACGCTACGTTTAGTACGTAATGTACGTTATGATCTCACCGAGTCGGGCCGATCGAGAGAATCGTCGGGCCTATGGCTAGCATACGCTAGGCTCGCATTTATAGCGTACGCTATCAGTAGCTTAGCGCACGCTACGTAGAGTACGTAGCGTACGCTAAGTGGTTCAGGCAGACTGCATATTTTGAGCTTTTGGGCCGTAGACCGAATTGTTAGGCGATCGTTCGACTTGAGATGATTTGTATATCATTTCTTTTGTTAAGGTTCGAGCTTGCTATGTTGATCGAAGGAGGCAGCCTTCGAGTGTGTTGAGATCATTGAAGTGTTTCGTTCTTGCCATCTTCGAGGCAAGTATCGTAATGTGTTAAAATTGGTATTTTGAGCATGTTTGTGGTTTATTCATGTTGTTGAACATGGAAATTATTTTGTTGAATTGTCATGATATTCGTTATCTAGTATTTGTATGTTCATGTTGATGAACATAATGATTTGGCATATGTGTATGCATGAGTTGTATTTGTGTACGTTGTACGATCTATGCTGAGGGCGCTGGATCGGATGTCCACCTCGTGTTGGTCCGACGGGATCATCTTGGGATCTAGGCTGAGGGCGCTGGATCATTGGACGGGTTATTTCCACCTCGTGTTGGTCCGACGGGATCATCTTGGGATCTATGCTGAGGGCGCTGGATCATTGGAATACCCTTGCTGTGTTAATGGAATTTTGTGGATTCGCATTGTCGGATTCCGGTAGCGGAAGTCCGTGTGGTGTATCTTGTTATGTATTGTTGATGCATATTCGAATTGTTTAATATGATACTTGTACTAGCATCGTTTTGCTAAACCCTTCGGGGGTGGACATTTGTTTTGATGTTCAGGAAGCCAAGGAGCAGGGAAACAGCCATAGTACCGACGTGATGACGAAGGGGTTCAATGATGTTTATTGTTGTTGGTGATTTGTTTTTCTTGGTTTGATTTCAGTACTCGAGTACGCGTGTCTAATTAATATCATTTCTATATGGTTGTATAAATTTCTCGTTGAATCAGTTGAATGGTTTTGTAAACTTGAATTTCCACAGTATTGATGTCTTATATTTACATTCTTTTAAATTAGCCTTGTAAATCCTTACTTAAAGGGTTTACGGCGCTGTAATTATTCCGAATATCTCGGGGTGTTACAGAATCAACTATCCACGAAGTGGAAGAACAAGCTGCCAAACATGTTTTGACTACTAGTGCACGAGACATACCTTTCTTAAGAGCAGGGCAGTCCACTTTAAAATGTCCTTTCTGACTGCACTTGTAGCACTTTCCCTTTGGCTTTTTGTTCGCCTCGGGGTGAGGAGACTTGCTTTTCACCTTGAGGGTTGCCACTTGCTTCTAGCCAACATGCTTCTTCTTCTTTCCCCATTTGGGTTTGGAAGAAGTAGCACCGGTTGCCGTAAGAATCTGATGATAACATTGTTTGAAGAGACCTTCAGCAGACTGAAGCTCTGTTAGAAGTTCCGCCAAACTATATGTCCTACGGTTCATATTGTAGTTAAGGCGGAACTGCTCAAAGCTTCTATGTAAGCTGCCTCAGATAATATCGACCTGCGTTTCCGCATCGATAGTAGCCCCCAGTATGCTCAGTTCGTTCAAATGAGACATCATTTTCAGAACATGATCCCTTACTGGAGTCCCTTTAGACATTTGGCTTGTCATCAATACCCTCATAGCATTTTGTCTACCCCAAGCATTTTCATCAATTCCGCAGCCGAACCCATCGTCTGATGCTGATGCTGCAATACATTTGTCAGTGAAGCCAAAATGTAACAGCGAGCCATCTCATCAGACTTTTTCCATTTTCGGAATTCAGCCAACTCTTCGGGAGTGGAATCCAGTTCTGGTTCTAGAGGGCTATCCTCGATTAAGACAAATTTATGCCCCTCAGCAGTCAGGACAATGTCAAGATTTCTTTTCCAATCGGCAAAGTTAGTGCCATCGAGTTTATTTTCATTGAGAATAACAGCTAGTGGATTGAAAGACATCTGAAAATAAAAATTAAAAAAACATCCATCACATAATGCATAGCAAAATATATCGAAAAACCTCAAAACACAATATATATGCTAGCAACCAACACCTCGAAAAATCCGCACATGCACGCCACGATCGTGTGGACGTTTACACACACATTTTCTAAGTAGAGTTTTACGTCTTTAATTTTACTATCTAGTCAAATTACGTTATGACAAGTAAAATTAATAGTTGGTTCCTCTTGGCCATGTATTAATTAACATAGACTCCGGTGGGGAGCTTATTAATTAATACACCTAAGTGAACACCATAATTTAACATCCTTAAAATATTATCTTTTAAATAATAGTCCTACAGATGGAGAGGTCCTATCATAAAAAGTAATACTTACCTTATGTTATCATTTTGAAATTTAAAACTAGTGAACCTATAATTAGCACATACGATATGGAGGAAGACTCTAATGTCAACGCGCATGCTAATTACTTCACAATCTAAATTAATTATGGAGGCCAATTTGATTTTTTTTTAAAAAAAAATAAATCAATTTAATCACTTAGTTATTTTAGCCTTAAGGTTTTTAATTTTCTCGTCCTAACATGCAAGGAAACATATCAGCCATACATCCATAGATGCCATACATCAAAACAATAAAAAAACCAAAAATAAATCATGGATAATTAAGTTTATCCAATTATCATGGTCTTCTTCCTTGAGTTGAATCCCAGAAAATCTTCGACTCGATCTCTCCCAGTGAATCAAGCATCTCGTCGCTCCCCCCCGGCCGGGCCGTGGATTTTCAAAATTAAAATTTCACTTTTATGCAAAATTAATTACATAAAAAAATTTAATTTTAAATCCCGACTTCAATGACGAAACGGCCATGGCGTAAAACGGACGGACTAAAATCGATTTACCCGCCCGAACCAAATAATCGCCCGGACAGCCGCCGGCATCGGTACCGCCGGCCGCCGCTTCGGCAGTAACCGTGTTGCTCGGCAGCGCCGCTGCCGGCTTGTCGATGGCCGCCAGCGATCCCGGCATCCAGTTACGCTCTATTTCTTCGTGATCCCGTCTTTTCCGAATTCGATTACAATTTTATACGAAATAAAATACATCGAAATTACATCAATATTACACGGAAAATAAAACCACCTAGAACTACCTGCGGATTTTCTCACGGGAAAAACCATAACATGCCTCAAAAAACGGGCCAAACCAACAATTGCATAATTAATAAAAAAAAAATACACCATTCATATAAACCATGATAATTGGATCATATCACCTACAAGAACACATCTAGCAAAATATTCCAACATCAAAATATATGAATATTTAAATTGCTATCAATTAATCACTAAAATTAATTAAAATAGCAAAAGCCTAAAAATCCGTCTCCGATACCAATTGTTGGAAAGTAAAATGCAGCGGAAGTGAAGTTTGATAAAGTTGATAATATTGTTTTACACATCTACGAGCATTAGATCTATTTAGGCATGCTAATTAATTACTAAGACTAATAAGCAATTTAAATATTATTTATTATTTATTAATTAAATATGTTGATTAATTAAAATATCCTAATCTAGATCCAACATCATAGGATATTACCTTTTGAAGCGTGTTGGTTACTTCCGTCTTGATCGCCTTGTATTTCTACCTTTAGATCTTCTAGAGTATGATCCGCCTTGAACCGGACGTTGTGTGGGCAACGAGCTACCGGATCTTGTTTGGACACCTATGGATCGGCCGAATTCTATATCTCACAATTCTCGATTTTCTTTTCTTCAAGTAATTCCGATATGTAGCAAGAATTAAAGTGTTCTCTCAATTGTGGAATCAAAGACACAAGTCAAGATCCACAATTAAACACTTAGAAGAAAAATCGAAATTCCTTGTGTAAGTTTGTGATCAAAATCGGCCAACACCCCATATGTCCTATTTATAGGCTCTTGGACTACTACTAGGGATCTAAAGGAGGATTATGGAAGGACTCCTAATAAATTCATCTTACCTTATTAGGACTCTTTCTAATATATGATGAATCTATTAATATCAACTTAGTCCACTAAAAAGTTGATATTGCACTTCCTACCAAAATCCCAAATTACGAAATTGGGCTCCTTATTAAATATATTATTTCCCGTGTTTAAGATATTGAATGTCCATTTATTAATTATAAGCTACTGACAGCTTTAATTAATTAATATCATATCCAAGACTAGTACCACTCGAACCTTATTATTATATCGGAATTAAATCCACCTGCAGGGTTTAATATAATAATCATTATCGAGCTCCTCAAGGGGACATCATCAACCCGCACGAGTCGGGACACGATTTCTAGTAATAATAATAACTATCGTATAAACAATATTATTGCCCAAGATACGAGGCTTATTGAGTCGATCATTTTGACTCTCACCTATGGTAAGTCAAAGCAATAATTATTATAAATACACAATTAAATATTATATACTTAGAATTAAGAAATAATAATTATCCGAGATTTACGTTCTTCTTACAGTCAGTATAGAAGAGACTATCTCACCTCGATCCAGTTCAACGTATGCAAATACGCTAATGATTGCAAATAGTCAAGACCAACTATTCTCAAGTATACACTACAACCTTTTATATATATTTGTCTAATAATTATATATAGGTTGTGAACTATTATATTATTTTATAAGGCACCGATAATGTGATCTTCCGTGTGACACCAACACACCACATTATCTATAATATAAAATAATTAGACATTTCATTTTGCATAACCATAACGTGAATTAATATGCAAAACATGTGATTAAATGTAATTAATATCCTCATAGGTAGTAACAGGGAATTTAGGTAATACAAGCACAAAGTATGCTTTGCAGTATACAATCCTAACAGTACTTTGGCCGTCTCGTCCGTCAGTCCCAGACCATCAAAGTAAAGTTCCATTCGCCACAGGAACTCCTCGATTGACTTGGCGTCTCTCTTGCCAATGAACTCCTTGGGTTTGGGGACCTCAATCCTTGGTCCCTCGAACCTCGGCCCGCCAAATGTGCTGTTCCAGCTTGGCCCACCATTCGAGTTGGTGCCCGAGTTGCTTGCCCGATAGATTTTATCACAAAAATCTTCAAAACGTTTGGCACTTACCTCGCAAAACTCGGCATACTGCTTGCGCATCTCCGTGATGCTCGCTGCCACATGATCCTCGATCGGTGCTAGCTCCTTGTGCAACGAGAGTTGTTCCCTCTTGAAGGTCTCGAGCTGGCCCAATGTGTGCCCTTCCAGTTGGCCAACAGCTTTCTCGAGAGTACCCACGCGTTCCTCCGTGCTCAATTGGGTGTTAGTGATGCGCTGCCCAAGAGCTTCGATGTCGTCCTCGATGTCGGGTAGGCGGTTTCCTAAGGTGAGTATGATCTTCCGAATGTCTTCATCTTCAAGAAGTCGGCTTCGTGCCGGGTTCTCCTCAGGTGGCGGCGGCACCATACCGCGCGCCTTGCTCTTGCTTTCCCTTCAGCTGGGACTTCTCCACGTCCCCGGACCTTGTCAGCCTCCATGACTCGTCCGTCCTCCACATTGATGCCTGCCTTGATCTGTTCGTCGGCCATGATGCCTGCTGATCGTTAGCGTCGACTCCCACAGTCTTGCACACCTCCTTGTGTGGCTAACGATGTCTCCGATACCACTTGTCACGGGCTTAGAGTTTGCTATGCTCCTAAGCGTCGTGCGGCCTAGCAACCCTCTTGCTAGTCAGCCTTAAACTCTCCGAATTTGGCTAAGTATGAAAGTTGGCACAACGAAAGAGAGGCAATGGGTTAATGGAAAGTTTTTTTCCACTAAGTTACAAAGAGTTTACAAAGTGTCTCTTACAATGCTTTCCCAAGGATGGCTGCAAATGAGCCCCAAGTTCCCTATTTATACTACTCCCTATCACTAGAAACTTCCTCCACCTCCTCACTTGGAGGCTTCTAGATCCTCCTTCAATTTATATGCTCTAGAGAATTCTAAGTACAAAGTCTTTACATATGTCTAGAAAACTCTACTAAGTTGCAAGTCTCATGACTCATTCAAGAGTCTCCAGCACCTTCCACAAGTTTCTGGTTCTTCCTGGCTCGTTCGGCCCAACCCGGCCAGCTGGGCCCAACTCGGCCCATCTCCATGTAACCCGACCCAATCCGGCCCGACCTTCCACACATGCCTCCGGATTAATCTTTGATGTTCTGGACAATCGCGGTCCGTTTCTGGAATGTTCCGAGTACAACTTCCGCACAGTGGACTCCTCAGCATTCCAATGTCCAGTGCACTCACAAGGCTTTATCCCGCAAAGCCTATTATAGGGGGAGGGAGCTCCGTGTGTCCCTCGCGCGCCGCCCGCACGCGCGCCCAGCGCCTCACGCGCACCCCTCGCGGGTGTCTGTCGCCCGTGTCCGAGTCTCGGCCCTCGAATGTGCCTCATCTCGTCATCTTGTCCCGCGTTGTCCTGAAGCGGCGTGCCTGTCCGCTGCACTCGTCCGTTCGGTTCCCGGCGTGCCTTGTCTCGCCGCCCAGGTAGCTCCGCAAATGGCCTGATGGCCTTGTCCCTCGGTTGGGAACTTTGTTGCCCGGATGGCCTGCTTTTTCGGCCATACATCCACGCATGCCGCACCACACGGCTAAGTCCCTCAGTCGGTTGTGCCGCTCCACACGGCCTTGCAGTCCCGAACGTGCCCCGTGCATGTTGATCTGCTGGACCTCGCACCCCTCTGTGCGGGTCTGTCCGAGCACTCTGTCGGTCGTTTCTCTCAGGGCGTGACACTATACAGTTAAGTTGGTTTAAAAAAAAAGATTTACTTATACAGAACAAAATATTTCAAAACTTTCTTATTTTTAAAAATATAACGAATAATTACGGCATGATTATATTTTCGGGAGAATATGTGGTTCATCGCTGCTGCCCAACGTCAACTCCGAGGTAATTTTTTCAAGTATTCACTATTTTATGAAACTTAAAATTTTTGGTATGAGTGCAGAATGATTGTGTCGGGAAAATATTTGAAAGGATATGTGAAAGTTTAAATGTTATCCGAAAGGGACAAAATATGATTTTAAAGAAAGGTTTCAAAGTGATGTTTTTGCTGGCACAATATTTTTAAAGTTATTGATGAAAATACTCATACAAAGTTTGATACAGATTTTCAAAGTTCTTTACGAAGCTCAATTTCGAGGACGAAATTTGTTAAAGGGGGGGGGGGAGGATTTTAACGCCCCAATACTTATTTAAATGCTAATGATGATGTATTATAATTTTTTAATATTTACAGGTTGTCCGATATTTGGACCGATATGTTTCTAGCATAAAATGAAGGAAACGATTTCAAAATAAATTATAAGGATCATTTTTAGAATTTATGAAACTGATTTCGAAAAATTCAGACGATTTTGATACGATAAAATATTCAGCATAGATCACTTATATTGCGAAAATAATATTAAATTATTTTACTATTACTATCGAAAATCCGTTCCGAGCATATCGAAGATTTAATTCCACCGAGTCTGGAACAGGTCGGAAAATTACATTTGAAAATCGGGAAGGGGTCGAACCGACCGAGCCAATTTGACGGACATCTGCCGGTCAGCGCCGGACACGCCTACCGACAGTTGCCTGTCACGGCCGATAGAAGTTTCTCGACCACTATCCGGATAAAGCTGTCCAGCTGTCCGGATAAGGTCGGTCACGACCGACAGAAGCTTCTCGGCACTGTCCGGATAAGGCTGTCCAGCTGTCCGGATAAGGTCTGTCACGACCGACAGAAGCTTCTCGGCCAGCTGTCCGGATAAGGCCTCCAGCTGTCCGAGTAAGGTTGATTTTCAGCCGACTTTGGACTCCTATAAATATAAGTATACGTAAGTATTTTTCATCAAATAATATACCATTTTGAAGCTGTGGAACTATACCTTAAAACGCCCGTAACATATTTCCATTCCAAAAAATAAAGAGGCCTCAAAAAGCCCGATGAAACAGGAAATATGAAAAAAAATTTTCAAGTGCTAGGAGGAGAGTATCCGGGATCCAAGAAGGACAACCAAGCCAAATTCAAAGGAAGATATTTCAAGATTTCACCAAACGAGGTGAGGTTATACTGTTTTAATATGTTATGGTCATCGTTGTGTCGTGTAACATGACGACCCGCGAGGGGTCGAAAGAATGAAATAAAGCCGAGAAGAGTCTCACACAGATAAGAATGTTTTATGTGCATTACACAACTTGATTTTGACGATTTATAAGGGTTTAATCTCACTGAGTATGCTCGCGTACTCACACCTCGTCGTTTATGTTTTTCAGGCCAAGGAAGCGACGAACGGGACAAGCAGAAGATGAATACATACTCCCAACACGATGAAGTTCTAAATAATAAAAGATGTTGTCGCCATAATTGTTATTATTTTTGCAAAACACTTGATGTTCTTCGACGAATGTAATTTCAACGGACTATGTCCGAATATTTGATTTCCCATGTTTTTGTAAAACTGTACTGATGGTTGAATAAATGACTTTTATTGAAGATTTACTGACTATAATGCTTCCGCAAATACTTCCAATTTATATAAAAAATTTTAAGGAAAAAATTGAGCTGTGTAACGTGCTTTTTAATTAAGAAAATCAGGGCGTTACAGAAGGGTATCGGAGCAAGACCTCTCTCAGTATGGTGAGATTTGGGGATGAACCAAGCGGAAGCTGGTGAACATGTGACACCCGGGGCCAACGAGGGCGGGGAGTGATCGCCAGTGCAATAAAAAAGGGCACGGACAATGAGCGGCTCCGAGAAAGGGGAGTGATCGCCGGTGCAATAAGAAAAAGGGCACGAACAACGAACGGCTCCTGACAAGGCTTCTAGGTGGAGGGGGACATGACTGAACCGAATTCTCACTAGAACGAGAGGTATTCCAAGACTGTATAGGTATGAGACTATTGTCACGGGCTTAGAGTTTGCTATGCTCCTAAGCGTCGTGCGGCCTAGCAACCCTCTTGCTAGTCAGCCTTTGTTGTGTCGAGAATTATACGCCTCGACCGGCGATCGCCTCAGAGACCGGGCGACCTAGCCATAGCCGAGCAGCCAAGGCAGAACTGCCGACCAGAGGCCAGGCGACCTAGTCATAGCCGAGCAGCCAAGATAGATCGGCCGACCGAAGGTCCCAAGACAAGTCCCGGTGCCGAGCGATCGACATCTAAGACGATCGTCCCTCAGTACTTGGCGATCGACTCCTGGTGGCCGACTAGCAGACGATCATCTCTCGGCACTTGTCGATCGACACCTGATGACCGACCGATGCAGACCTCTGGTGACCGACTAATGCTGACAGCCTCATGCCGCTCGAAGCTGATGATCGTCCAGTCGGAAAAGGCCGAAGCTCAGGACAAAACCCACGTGCAGTGCCGAGACAAGATCCGCATTTCACGGATCATTGACCACAGCCTGTCAGCATCTTTCCACCAACCGACAGGCCCGCCGAAAGGTGTCAGTAGGACCGCCCGTGACAGCAACTCCGGAAGCGTGCTGGCTCCTCATTAGACCGCACAGCTGGCTGCCAGCAGCAGCCTTGGACTTTAGGCAGACAGCCCATGTGACTTAAGGACGATCGCCCCATTATTATATTTGACGAAAGGCGATCGCCCGCCAGGAAACAAGGCATCTCAGCCCCTATAAATAGAAGGCTGCCTGCACTTGGGCAAGGATCTGATTTTTACTCTCTGAACTCTCTATCATTCTCGCTCTTTCACGCACAATATAGAAGCTCAACTCACAACTTGGCTTTCTCACTCTTGGCAACAGCTATATCTCGGTTCCTTCTTCTCTCTCAGCATCTCCTACACGGAAGACGATCGGCATAGAGCAAGAAGACCAAGGCTTCGCTCAAGAGTTAGATAAATAGGATCTTTTACACTCATTGTATTTAGATTCTTACATTAATACTTGTATCCGCGAATATTTGTATTAATAACATCTCGAGAGAGCATTCAAGCCCGGGCCTAACAAACCCGGCAAATCTAGTGTTATTCGCACCTCCACGGAAGTGCTCTCGCAATTTGCTGTTGCTCATCCATTCCAGCAATATCTATCTTCGGATAATATTTCAGGCAACAACAATTGGCGCTAGAGGAAGGGGATCTAAACCTCAATTTTATTCCTACCGTCTCGAAGAACACTCACTGTTCTCCGGGGCATATACCTGAAGAAACACTCATTATTCTTTAGAGAAAGCTTTCAGAGTCATGACTTCTGCCTTCTCGTCGAAGAAAGCCGCTGGCCGGCCCACCAGACGCCTCGTTCGGTCTCAGTTCGAGCCACAGCCGATGGCGGAGGGTAGTCGCCGCGGTCTGAGACGCTCGATCCCGCCCCTGGGGGACGGCCCAAGTCTCTCCCTCGATCAGTTCCAAACCGCGGAACAGATCGAGGAGGCCATGGCCGTCCTATAGGAGTGACGGAGTGCTCTCGACGCGCCTCCCACTATCACCCCCTCGGCCATCCGCCAGAGGACCAAACGGAAGTACAAGGCGTTGCTGATCGAGCGATCGCCAGGAGGCTCCCATCCGCAAGCAGGCGCCGCGCCGGGCACCTCTGTTTCGATCGCTGGCGACCCATCTTGGCGACCGGGGCAGTCCGGCCCCAGCCACGAGACGACGGAGCTCGAGTCCGTCACCAGGAGTTCGGCGTATCCGACTCCCAGAAGGCCGACGAGCCATCTGGCTCCCCCTCGCCAAATAGCCGAGGTCGGCAGCAGCAGAGTCAGGAGATCGGTACACGATCGCCTCGGCTCCCGCTCCCAAATCCGATCCACGAGCGACCGAGCTACAGCGATGGCCACGATGCAATGCCAGCTCGACGACATGAAGGCGCTCCTGGAATCTGGGGCAAGCGCCAAGAGCAAGATCGCCGGGCTGAGCGAGCCGCTCGCGGTCCACATCGAGCTCGCCCCCGTACAACACAAGATCGCTCCCCCGCAAACACCTCTATACGAGGGGAGATCAGAACCCGAAACATACCTGAGCAAGTTCAAAATCTACATGACCGGGTGTGGGGCATCAGACGCGACCAGGTGCCGAATGTTCCCTCTGATGTTGGACGACCTTGCCCACAGGTGGTACACCTCATTGCCGCCTCGATCCATCAGCTCCTTTAACCAACTGGGGAACGACTTCACAGCATACTTCGCCACCAGGGTCGCTCGGCCAGAAGGTCCCCATCGCATGATGCGAATTAAACAAGGGGAAGAAGAGTCCGACTCGGACTACATCGAACGGGTAGACAAGATCATCCTCAACGGCGAGCCCATAAGCGATGAGATCGCCCTCTACGCGGTCCTAGGAGGATCCCATGGTCTTTCGCCTATGTTCAGGCATCTTACGAAAGACCAACCCTCGACCTACGCGATCTTCCGAGCTAAGGCCGCAGACTTTCTGGCCAGGCAAAGGTTTCTTCTTAGCCTATGAGCAGCGCGATCGGCGCCCGAACGACGATCTCCAGTCTTCCATCCCGATCGCCGTTATCAAGCAACATCACCAAACCCGGAGGACTTGTTCGCCATCTACAGTTCACCATATAACATGATGGACTAAGGCACAAGATCGCCTCCACGGCACAGCGTACAGCCATGGTCCTTGTATTCGATGGAACCGGCTGCTTCGGCCATGCAGGGTCCCTTTGGGCCAAGATCGCCCGAGGGCCCCCCAAAACTAATCAATGGACGCGATCGCCCGCCCTCAAAGGTTCATCATCTAACATGGTGAACCCGGACAATGCGACGCGTCACTACCCCCGTCTCAACGTACACCGTCGAGGTTCGCCATCTTCATGGCGGGCCGAGGTGGAAGCAGAGCTAACAATCCGCGGAAGTGGAGTTGATTAATCCGACGACGCCCTGCGCAAGGACTCCTCTAGACCAAGACCGCACACCCTTCGTTTAAATACGAGGCGAGGCGCAGCCTAACAGAGGACCCTCACAATAAAATGAGTAACGGGACATACAATGTCGTTCGCGCACAAGACACGGTCATGGATTCGGTCCATCGAACTCCATGACTGTGCACGGTTCCTCAGCGACGAAACAATCAAGTTTCTACGAGGGATCGGCCAATGTTGTTTTTTGCAGGTGCAAGACCGAAGGATAGCTAGCCAATCGACCAGATCGCCCAAAGTCCGAAGCCAAAGTCCGCTCAACGGATCGCCCGTCTTCATCCTACACGATCGCCAGCAAGAACCACCTCGCCCCATGTCTTCAGCATCGGAGCAAGCTGGGGGGCAATTGTTATGTCGTGTAACATGACGACCCGCGAGGGGTCGAAAGAATGAAATAAAGCCGAGAAGAGTCTCATACAGATAAGAATGTTTTATGTGCATTACACAACATGATTTTGACGATTTATAAGGGTTTAATCTCACTGAGTATGCTCGCGTACTCACACCTCGTCGTTTATGTTTTTCAGGATAAGGAAGCGACGAACGGGACAAGCAGAAGATGAATACATACTCCCAACACGATGAAGTTCTAAATAATAAAAGATGTTGTCGCCATAATTGTTATTATTTTTGCAAAACACTTGATGTTCTTCGACGAATGTAATTTCAACAGACTATGTCCGAATATTTGATTTCCCATGTTTTTGTAAAACTGTACTGATGGTTGAATAAATGACTTTTATTGAAGATTTACTGACTATAATGCTTCCGCAAATACTTCGAATTTATATAAAAAATTTTAAGGAAAAAATTGAGCTGTGTAACATGCTTTTTAATTAAGAAAATCAGGGCGTTACAGAATGGTATCGGAGCAAGACCTCTCTCAGTATGGTGAGATTTGGGGATGAACCAAGTGGAAGCTGGTGAACATGTGACACCCGGGGCCGACGAGGGCGGGGAGTGATCGCCAGTGCAATAAAAAAGGGTACGGACAATGAGCGGCTCCGAGAAAGGGGAGTGATCGCCGGTGCAATAAGAAAAAGGGCACGAACAATGAGCGGCTCCTGCCAAGGCTTCTAGGCGGAGGGGGACATGACTGAACCGAATTCTCACTAGAACGAGAGGTATTCCAAGACTGTATAGGTATGAGACTATTGTCACGGGCTTAGAGTTTGCTATGCTCCTAAGCGTCGTGCGGCCTAGCAACCTTATTGCTAGTCAGCCTTTTTTGTGTCGAGAATTATACGCCTCGACCGGCGATCGCCTCAGAGACCGGGCGACCTAGCCATAGCCGAGCAGCCAAGGCAGAACTGCCGACCAGAGGCCAGGCGACCTAGCCATAGCCGAGCAGCCAAGATAGATCGGCCGACCGAAGGTCCCAAGACAAGTCCCGGTGCCGAGCGATCGACATCTAAGACGATCGTCACTCGGTACTTGGCGATCGACTCCTGGTGGCCGACTAGCAGACGATCATCTCTCGGCACTTGTCGATCGACACCTGATGACCGACCGATGCAGACCTCTGGTGACCGACTAATGCTGACCGCCTCATGCCGCTCGAAGCCGATGATCGTCCAGTCGGAAAAGGCCGAAGCTCAGGACAAAACCCACGTGCAGTGCCGAGACAAGATCCGCATTTCACGGATCATTGACCACAGCCTGTCAGCATCTTTCCACCAACCGACAGGCCCGCCAAAAGGTGTCAGTAGGACCGCCCGTGACAGCAACTCCGGAAGCGTGCTGGCTCCTCATTAGACCGCACAGCTGGCTGCCAGCAGCAGCCTTGGACTTTAGGCAGACAGCCCATGTGACTTAAGGACGATCGCCCCATTATTATATTTGACGAAAGGCGATCGCCCGCCAGGAAACAAGGCATCTCAGCCCCTATAAATAGAAGGCTGCCTGCACTTGGGCAAGGATCTGATTTTTACTCTCTGAACTCTCTATCATTCTCGCTCTTTCACGCACAATACATAAGCTCAACTCACAACTTGGCTTTCTCACTCTTGGCAACAGCTATATCTCGGTTCCTTCTTCTCTCTCAGCATCTCCTACACGGAAGACGATCGGCATAGAGCAAGAACACCAAGGCTTCGCTCAAGAGTTAGATAAATAGGATCTTTTACACTCATTGTATTTAGATTCTTACATTAATACTTGTATCCGCGAATATTTGTATTAATAACATCTCGCGAGAGCATTCAAGCCCGGGCCTAACAAACCCGGCAAATCTAGTGTTATTCGCACCTCCACGGAAGTGCTCTCGCAATTTGCTGTTACTCGCCCATTCCAGCAATATCTATCTTCGGATGATATTTCAGGCAACAACAATTGGCGCTAGAGGAAGGGGATCTAAACCTCAATTTTATTCCTACCGTCTCGAAGAACACTCACTGTTCTCCGGGGCATATACCTGAAGAAACACTCACTATTCTTCAGAGAAAGCTTTCAGAATCATGACTTCTGCCTCCTCGTCGAAGAAAGCCGCTGGCCGGCCCGCCAGACGCCTCGTTCTATCTCAGTTCGAGCCACAACCGATGGCGGAGGGTAGCCGCCGCGGTCTGAGACGCTCGATCCCGCCCCTCGGGGACGACCAAAGTCTCTCCCTCGATCAGTTCCGAACCGCGGAACAGATCGAGGAGGCCATGGCCGTCCTACAGGAGCGACGGTGTGCTCTCGACGCGCCTCCCGCTATCACCCCCTCGGCCATCCGCCGAAGGACCAAACGGAAGTACAAGGCGTTGCTGATCGAGCGATCGCCAGGAGGCTCCCATCTGCAAGCAGAGGCGCTCGCCAGTCGGGGAACCTCTGTTTTCGATCGCCTGGGCAGCGACCCATCTTGGCGATCGGGGCAGTCCGGCCCCAGCCACGAGACGACGGAGCTCGAGTCCGTCACCAGGAGTTCGGCGTATCCGACTCCCAGAAGGCCGACCAGCCATCTGGCTCCCCCTCGCCAAATAGCCGAGGTCGGCAGCAGCGGAGTCAGGAGATGGGTACACGATCGCCTCGGCTCCCGCTCCCAAAGCCGATCCATGAGCGACCGAGCTACAGCGATGGCCACGATGCAACGCCAGCTCGACGACAAGAAGGCGCTCTTGGAATCTGGGGCAGGCGCCAAGAACAAGATCGCCGGACTGAGCGAGCCACTCGCGGTCCACATCGAGCTCGCCCCCGTACAGCACAAGATCGCTCCCCCGCAAACACCTCTATACGAGGGGAGATCAGACCCCGAAACACACCTGAGCAAGTTCAAAATCTACATGACCAGGTGTGGGGCATCATACGCGACCAGGTGCCGAATGTTCCCTCTGACGCTGGACGACCTTGCCCACAGGTGGTACACCTCATTGCCGCCTCGATCCATCGGCTCCTTTAACCAACGGGCGAACGACTTCACAGCATACTTCGCCACCAGGGTCGCTCGGCCAGAAGGTCCCCATCGCATGATGCGAATTAAACAAGGGGAAAAAGAGTCCGACTCGGACTATATCGAACGGGTAGACAAGATCATCCGCAACGGCGAGCCCATAAGCGATGAGATCGCCCTCTACGTGGTCCTAGGAGGATTCCATGGTCTTTCGCCTATGTTCAGGCATCTTACGAAAGACCAACCCTCGACCTACGCGATCTTCCGAGCTAAGGCCGCAGACTTTACGGCGAGCAAAGGTTTCTTCTTAGCCTATGAGCAGCGCGATCGGCGCCCGAACGACGATCTCCAGTCTTCCATCCCGATCGCCGTTATCAAGCAACATCACCAAAACCGGAGGACTTGTTCGCCATCTACAGTTCACCATATAACATGATGGACTAAGGCACAAGATCGCCTCCACGGCACAGCGTACAGCCATGGTCCTTGTATTCGATGGAACCGGCTGCTTCGGCCATGCAGGGTCCCTTTGGGCCAAGATCGCTCGAGGGCCCCCCAAAACTAATCAATGGACGCGATCGCCCGCCCTCAAAGGTTCATCATCTAACATGGTGAACCCGAACAATGCGATGCGTCACTACCCCCATCTCAACGTACACCGTCGAGGTTCGCCATCTTCATGGCGGGCCGAGGTGGAAGCAGAGCTAACAAGCCACGGAAGTGGAGTTGATTAATCCAACGACGCCCCGCGCAAGGACTCCTCTAGACCAAGAACGCACACCCTTCGTTTATATACGAGGCGAGGCGCAGCCTAATAGAGGACCCTCACAATAAAATGAGTAACGGGACAGACAATGTTGTTCGCGCACAAGACACGGTCATGGATTCAGTCCATCGAACTCCGAGACTGTGCACAGTTCCTCAGAGACGAAACAATCAAGTTTCTACGAGGGATCGGCCAATGTTGTTTTTTGCAGGTGCAAGACCGAAGGATAGCTAGCCGATCGACCAGATCGCCCAAAGTCCGAAGCCAAAGTCCGCTCAACAGATCGCCCGTCTTCATCCTACACGATCGCCAGCAAGAACCAGCTCGCCCCATGTCTTCAACATCGGAGCAAGCTGGGGGGCAATTGTTGTGTCGAGAATTATACGCCTCGACCGGCGATCGCCTCAGAGACCGGGCGACCTAGCTATAGCCGAGCAGCCAAGGCAAAATTGCCGACCAGAGGCCAGGCGACCTAGCCATAGCCGAGTAGCCAAGATAGATCGGCCCACCGAAGGTCCCAAGATAAGTCCCGGTGCCGAGCGATCGACATCTAAGATGATCGTCCCTCGGTACTTGGCGATCGACTCCTGGTGGCTGACTAGCAGACGATCATCTCTCGGCACTTGTCGATCGACCCCTGATGACCGACCGATGCCGACCTCTGGTGACCGCCTAATGCCGACCGCCTCATGCCGCTCGAAGCCGATGATCGTCCAGTCGGCAAAGGCCGAAGCTCAGGACAGAACCCACGTGCAGTGCCGAGACAAGATCCGCATTTCACGGATCATTGACCACAGCCTGTCAGCACCTTTCCACCAGCCGACAGGCCCGCCGAAAGGTGTCAGTTGGACCGCCCGTGACAGCAACTCCAGACGCGTGCTGGCTCCCCATTGGACCGCACAGCTGGCTGCCAGCAGCAGCCTTGGACTTTAGGTAGACAGCCCATGTGACTTAAGGACGATCGCCCTATTATTATATTGGACGAAAGGCGATCGCCCGCCAGGAAACAAGGCATCTCAGCCCCTATAAATAGAAGGCTGCCTGCACTTGGGCAAGGATCTGATTTTTACTCTCTGAACTCTCTATCATTCTCGCTATTTTACGCACAACACAGAAGCTCAACTCACAACTTGGCTTTCTCACTCTTGGCAACAACTATCTCTCGGTTCCTTCTTCTCTCTCAGCATCTCCTACACGGAAGACGATCGGCAGAGAGCAAGAACACCAAGGCTTCGCTCAAGAGTTAGATAAATAGGATCTTTTACACTCATTGTATTTAGATTCTTACATTAATACTTGTATCCATAAATATTTGTATTAATAACATCTCGCGAGAGCATTCAAGCCCGGGCCTAACAAACCCGACAAATCTAGCGTTATTCACACCCCCATGGAAGTGCTCTCGCAATTTGCTGTTGCTCATCTATTCCAGCAATATCTATCTTCGGATAATATTTCGGGCAACAACAGCCTTAAGCCCTCCGAATTTGGCTAAGTATGAAAGTTGGCACAACGAAAGAGAGACAATGGGTTAATGTAAAGTTTTCTTCCACTAAGTTACAAGGAGTTTACAAAGTGTCTCTTACAATGATTTCCCAAGGATGGCTGCAAATGAGCCCCAAGTTCCCTATTGATACTACTCCCTATCTCTAGAAACTTCCTCCACCTCCTCACTTGGAGGCTTCTAGATCCTCCTTCACTTTACATGCTCTAGAGAATTCTAAGTACAAAGTCTTTACAAATGTCTAGAAAACTCTACTAAGTTGCAAGTCTCTTGACTCATTCAAGAGTCTCCAGCACCTTCCACAAGTTTCTGGGTCTTCCTGGCTCGTTCGGCCCGACCCGGCCAGCTCGGCTTGACTCGGCCCGTATCCATGTAACCCGACCCGATCCGGCCCGGCCTTCCACACATGCCTCCGGATTAATCTTTGATGTTGTGGACCATCCCGGTCCGTTTCTAGAATGTTCCGAGCATAACTTCCGCACAGTGGACTCCTCAGCTTTCTAATGTCCAGTGCACTCACAAGGCTTTATCCCGCTATGCCTATTATAGGGGGAGGGAGCTCCGTGTGCCCCTCGAGTGCCGCCCCCGCACGCGTCCAGCGCCTAGCGCGCACCCCTCGCGGGTGTCTGTCGCCCGTTTCCGAGTCTCGGCCCTCAGATGTGCCTCATCTCGTCATCTTGTCCTGCGTTGTCCCGAAGCGGCGTGCCTGTCCGCTGCACTCATCCGTTTGGTTCCCGGCGTGCCTTGTCTCGCCGCCCAGGTAGCTCCGCAAATGGCCTGATGGCCTTGTCCCTCGGTTGGGCACTTTGTTACCCGGATGGCCTGCTTGTTCGGACATACATCCACACATGCCGCACCACACGGCTAAGTCCCTCAGTCGGTTGTGCCGCTCCACACGGCCTTGCAGTCCCGAACGTGCCCCGTGCACGTTGATCTACTGGACCTCGCACCCCTCTGTGCGGGTCTGTCCGAGCACTCTGTCGGTCGTTTCTCTCGGGGCGTAACACTCTCCCCCGCCTGCTCCGTCGACATCCCCATCGACGTGTGCTGCTACTCGGTCCCTCGATGTACCGCATTGATCCCAGGCAATATATAGGCATTTCCTTTTCGGTCAACTTTTTCCGGAATTGAAGTGTCGTCATCGCTGCGTAGGGAACTTGCTCCACTGTCAAGGGGATAGTGATGGGTTTGTTCGGACCGTTCACCCATAGTACCTTCGCTTGTGGGAAAAAGGCAAAATCGTTCTTCTCTAGGAAGTCCATTCCCAAAATGAGGTACCGGTCATCCATCATGGTGACCTTGAAATGCACTCGACCTTCCCAGTCTCCAAGCACGATTCGCACTCCATTTGCTGCCCCTGTGACCGGCACTACTGGTCCGTTGTTGGAATTCATCCAGCCCCTGCATGGCTGCACAAGTAGTCCCAATCACTTTGCTTCGGCCTCAGTGATATAGTTGTAGTCGGCTCCCGTGTCGACCAAGGCCTTGATGGGTTGGTGGTTGATGGTTCCTTCCATGAACATCAACTTGCTTCCTCGCGGTCCCTCGCTGTCTGCACTGATGACAGAATTAAGTTGTTGGATCGTGCTTACCTGCAACACGTCCGTGTGATCAATTGTTGGCCCCTCGCATTCGGCCATGGCGTTGAGCTTCCCCATTTTCGGACAGTCCTTCATCCGATGAGCTCCGCCGCACATAAAGCATCCTCATTGGTCGGGAGCGCCCTTGCGTTCACCCGAGTAGTATGTCTTGTCCGCGTCGTGTTGCGGTTTCATCCCGAATCTTCCACGTGATGGTTGGGCTTGTTGCTGTACTGACGTGCGGGTGTGTCCCCCACCTTTGGCTTGACCATCAGCTCGCGGCTCCTTCCTCTTCCCGAATTCAGCTAGGGACTCGGCCACTTTGATTGCCTCATTAAAATATTTCACCTCACGGCTTTATACTCTGTCCCTGACCCAACTCGGTAGTCCATCCAGGAAGAAAAATAGTCGATCATCCTCGGTCATGTCCGGAATCTGGAGCATGATCGATGTAAAGTCCCGAACATAGTCCCGAATGGTAGTCTTATGCTTGATCTCGCGGAGTTTCTTCCTTTCCTCATATCATGTGTTCTCGGGATAGAATTGTGCCTTGAGTTCCGACACAAACTCGTCCCAAGTCCCGATCGGTTGGCAAGTCCCTTTCGTAACACCGGCCTGTCGATGACGCCACCACAGCGCTGCATCGTCGGCAAGATATAGTGCAGCCTGCCGTACTTTGGCCGTCTCGTCCGTCAGTCCCAGACCATCAAAGTAAAGTTCCATTCGCCACAGGAACTCCTCGATTGACTTGGCGTCTCTCTTGCCAATGAACTCCTTGGGTGTGGGGACCTCAACCCTTGGCCCCCCGAACCTCGCCCCGCCAAATGTGCTGTTAGCTCGGCTCACCATTCGAGTTGGTGCCCGAGTTGCATATGTTAGGAATATGCCCTCAAATGCCACTCAGATGATGAGAGAGTGAGAGCAATTGTATTGTAATTATGAATATTATATTTAATAAGGCAATTATTATTTCTATATTATTGTATATCACTGGCATTGTGATTTGGTATATAGAATAATAGTCCTTGCATATGAAAGTGAACATTCTACTCCTTATGGAGATAATGAGATAGGCACTAGAAGTGTTTAGAACTCGAATGCTTAACTAGTTCGCAAGTCGATAAAACTTAACAGGACATTAAGTTTTAATAAGACTTGTATAACTGATGCTAGGAGGTGTGCACGTCTTGATAGCATAGTTATAAGTATATTGGTGGGACCAGTATACTCGAAAACGACTCATACTCGATTCAGTCACACGGTATTCACTCTTGGAGAGTCGATGACAAATCGAAAGGTTGTGATAGTATACGTGGACCTTTGACTTGAGGGTTCAGTAGAAGATGTGCCTGTGACGTTTAGTTTGTCATTAGAGTATTTAGACTCATTTGCTTAATTGTTGAGTCGACCTCGAAGTGCGGACTATACGGGCAGGTAGCAGTCTTTACTGTACGCAAAGAAAGAATTCTATCTCCTGTTAGTGAGCATGCGAATGTCCTATACGGTTAATGGCGAATAAGATCATAAGTCTTTGGCCAAAGCATTCTGATATAGTCGTATTAGATACACTATTAATCAGTCGGTCTTGATTTGCATTAACACATGTATAGAGTTTAGTCAACAGTAGGGTTTGACTTTACCGTGACCCGAAGACTTGAACGGGACATCTGATGAAGGGTCTATACGTATATGATATTCACGACATAATGGTTCTGGAATGATTCGTTCATTCGTTCTCGGTCGGGGTTTCTGATGCGGCCAGTAAGTGGCTAAGTCCGCCCGCACTCATTGGTTCCTCCCAATTCCGGTTGAGACGAACCTACGGAGTCGCGCAATAGGATCATTGATGGATAAATGTGAATTAATAATCTCTCTTATAATATTAGATATTAGATATCTAATTTTGATTTATCGGATAAATCAAATAGCGGTCTTATGAATTGTAAGTAGGTTACTGGGTGATTACTTTAATTCATAAATTATATTTCTTAGAGAAATATATATTTGTGTTTGATATAATTAATTAATTGGATTATTTAATTAGTCCAAACACATTGGAAATAAAACGGATTCGTTTGACGAACATCTGGTGCACGAGTGATTCGTTTTGACGAACATCCAATACACGAGCTGAGTAAATTCGACCCGTCTTCTTGGAAATTTCCCTTAGGGCCGCCCCCCTCCCTCTATTGTATCTTTTATACTTATTTTATGTCACTAGGTGACATATGTGAGGTGTATTTGATACCCTCAATCATGTGTTAAAGGGACACTTTCATTTTTTTATAAATAAAAGTCTTTAGAAAAGAGAGAGAACTTCTTCTTCTTCCTTGAACTCAAAATCACGAATTAGAGAGAGAGAGTAAGGTTGATAACTTCATCTTGATCTTAGAGACAAGATATAAGAAGAATACATTGAGAGAGAAAATTCCTACAAGCTTCCCTAGCCGCATTCTTGAAGAAAGAAAGCTTGCCAATTTTTCCATCAAGTTCCAGCGTGTGAAGTAGAGGCACCTTGCTTTAGGTGCTTGGAACGAAGGGCTCTTCATCATCATCATCATCATCATACGAAGGTTTTTCAGAGACATCATAGGTATGGGACTTTGATTCCTTGATCTTCGTATTTTTCTTTTCGTATATACGTTACTTGATCGATCCTCTTAGGGATTCCGTTTATTCTTCCACTGCATTTATTTTCTGTGGAATCGCATCAGTGGTATCGGAGCGAGGTCAAATATATAGTATATACGATCATCTTTGCATTTGGAATGCTATTTGATGATGTTTATGATTTAGAATCATAATAGATATAATCGAAGAAATTTAATCATTCGTAGTAAGTCAAGTTTCGACTATTTTATGTGAATTATAAATTTGAAAAATTTGATTTTTGTTAATTTATAAGTTCTTCATGAAGTTAAGAAACTTTTTCATTTTGGAAGTGAGTCGAAAAAATGAGAAAAACGGGGGTTAAACACGAATACCACACGAAGACGCAGCTGCCGGCAGCAGCTTACTGGACTGCTGCCTGGCCGGTCGAGAGTGACTCGGTAGGCTACTGTAGCAGCTCGGCCAGCCTGCCGGTCAGTGGCCGATAGTGACTCGGTCCGGGTGGTTCTCGGGTTTTCGGCCCGATTTTGAATCGGGCCGTGGGCTAGGCCTGATACCGGATTTTCCGGGACTCCATTTTTGTGTTTATATTTCGTTGTAATAATTTCCGAAATTTAAATTGGATTTAGTTGGATTTAATAAAATATTTGGAATATTTTTTATTAAGGGAAATTATTAGACGAGAATATTGTTTTGGCCGGATTACTTTGAACGGATTAAAATGACGATTATAAATATTAATTTGATTAATATTGTAGAAATTAAATAGATTAATTTTTATATTAATTGGATTAATATATTAATTGATTATTTAATTTCATTTACCGTTACATGTTGTATGGAATGCCTTATGTGATGGTGATATAGCTCGTGGACTTAGTTGTTGATTTGTCGATTTGATATGGTTGTAAAGGCCGTTTTGAGCCTATTTATTTTTACTAGAAAATATGTATAATAGGACGTATTGTTCAATGATGTAATTATTCATATGGCTATGACGAAGACCGAAGACGACCGACTAGAAGACGAATAATCAATCGTATTTTCCTTTCTTTATTTGGCTTGGCCCAATACTTAGGAAAAAGTCCATGAGCTATATGTTGGTAGTAACTAGGTTGCTATTTATTGTTTTTCATTTTGAATGATTGACAAACCACAAACCGCGCTTATAAACGGATTAATGTGCAAAGTGTAACATATAATCGCGTTAATACTCCCACTTACAAACACTAAGTTATAAAGGTTATGAGGTTTCCTACCCTCCGTCAAACTCATGGAAAATTGAAATCTAAACCGGAATATTATTCTTCCAAGTATGTCGGGGTAATACTTTTGGGGAAAGTTGATAAATTCCTAGAGTGCATTAAATGCCTTTGGTTGTGACAAATCAAACCCCTATAAACCGTATGGGTTGCCGGGTAAGATTCAATTGTCAGACCAATAGGAGTTGACAGTTTAAACTTAGATAGTTCAGCGAGCCATAGAAACCGAATGGGTTGAGAGCAAGTGAACTAGGGGTAAAAGAAGATCGAATCATCCATTAGATGGGTTGGTGTTAGACACCACTTTATAAAGAATAATAGAATATAAACCGTATGGGTTGCCCTCTATTAAACTTTGTAAAGAAATCGATCACCACTATGAAGTCACCCAAGACTTCCGGATTTAACATGGGAGTGTGTAAATGCCGATAAAATAGTGGGAGCCGAGTTATGAATAAAGAAAGTCCTTAAATTCTTTACTCGGATCATAATTAAACAAACACTAACGAATCTCAAATTATTATCTGCAGTTAACAAAACTCTCAATATGACAATGAACCCACTCGCTATACTACTTGAAAAGAACGTCCTGACTGGTCCGAACTATGTGGACTGGCTTCGGAACTTGAGGATTGTCCTAACTATGGAAATGCTGGGATACGTCTTGGAGGCGGACATCCCAGCGGCTCCTGCAAGAACCCGAGACAATTAGAAAGATGTCGATGCCCATGAGAAATGGGTAAAAGACGACATAAGAGTGCGAGGGTACATGTTAGGCTCAATGACCAATGAGCTTCAACATGCCCATGAAAAGATGACGTCTTCATGAGCCATCTTAGCGCACCTGGCTGAGCTCTATGGAGAGTATAGCCGAACTGCTAGATATGAGATATCAAAGCAATTATTCGGCGCCAGGATGATGGAAGGAGAGAGGGTTGGGGACCATGTACTCAAGATGATCTCGATGATTGAGAGATTGGAATCCCTTGATTTTCAGATGCATGCATCTCTCCAAACTGACCTTATCCTGCAGTCACTTCCTGACTCCTTTTCACAATTTGTCATGAACTTCAACTACAATGAGATTGCATGTAACTTAGCTGGGCTAATGAACAAACTGACGATTGCCCAGTCTCAGATGAAGACAAAGGGAAAGGAAGCTGCACTTGTGATTTCTTCTGGGACTTGGAAGTCCAAGAATAAGAAGAAAAAGAACAAGGAGCAGTTAGGTCCAATAGCCAAGATCGACAAGGGAAAAGGGCAAGGCCCCAATGGTTCAAAATAGCAAGGGGGCCAAGAAAACGGATGTATGCCTCAACTGCGGTGAGATAGGCCACTGGAAGAGGTACTGTCCAAAGCTTGATCATGTCGCCTTCGTGTAATCGCTGGTTTTAGAAACAAATTGTTCAGAATCGTATATTCTACTTATTGGATACTTGATTTCGATGCGAGTTCTCACATTTGTACAATGAATCGGGATCTGGAGCAGTAGGAAGTCGGATTCGGGGAGGTGATGGTCACCGTCGGAAGTGGGCATAGTGTCGAGGCTTCTGATATCGGATCCCTTATGTTGGATTTAGAATCTGGTTTTATTCTTACTTTAGATGATGTACTTGTTTTGCCCAAGGGGCACAAGAATATTGTATCAATTCCGGTCATGGACCGAAAGGGATTTCACTTCTTTATTGGAGATGGGTCCTGTCGTATTTATTTCAGAAATAAATTGGTTGGTACTGCAACATTATTAAATGGTTTATACCATTTAAATTTAAAGAATAAAACTGTGAACACTATAACTAGGAAGCGTGGTAGGGATGAAACGAACCAAGCACTTAAGTGGCATCTTAGACTTGGTCATATCGGTCAGACCAAGGTTCATAAAATGGAGAAAGATGGGCTTACAGGTCCATTGGGATCAGATCCCTATCCAACTTGTGAATCTTGCCTTCAATGCAGAATGACTAAGTTACCCTTCGCAGGGACTTTTGAAAGAGCTGCTGAAAAACTTGGATTGATCCATACCGACGTCTATGGCCCATTTGAAGTGGCACGAGACGGCTTTCAGTATTTCATTACATTCACTGATGACCATACCAGGTATGGATTCGTGTACTTAATGAAACATAAGTCTGAAGCTTTTGATAAATTCAAGGAATTTAAAGCCCTAGTTGAAAATCAAACAGGTAACAATGTTAAGACTCTTTGGTCAGACCGGGGTGGTGAGTACATGAGTACCGAATTTGATGAGTTCTTAAAAGAACTAGAAATAGTGTCACAACTCACTCCTTCAGCTACTCCACAATTAAATGGTGTATCAGAAAGAAGGAACCGAACCTTGTTGGACATGGTTCGCTCCATGCTTAACTATACTAATCTACCGATTTATCTGTGGGGTTACACGCTCCTTACTGTTGTGCATATCTTGAACATATGTCCTTCCAAATCCATTCCTAAGACTCCCCATGAGATGTGGAGAGGTAGGAAACCAAGTCTTAATCACATTAGGATTTGGGGAAGCCCTGCTTATGTCAAGAAGACTAAAGTAGAGAAATTAGAAACTAGGTCTGTGAAAGGTCATTTCATAGGATATCCAGGGGATTCCATGGGATATCTATTCTACATGCATGAAGATCATAGGATCATCGTTGCTATACAAGCACACTTCCTGGAAGATCAGTTTATTCAGGAAGGAGGGGCAGGTAGAAATATTTCTTTGGAAGAAATAAAAGAAACACCAAATGAGACACCTATGCAAGATATTAGAACCCAACCTTCTGAAATACAAACACAACCTCGCAAGTCTAGTAGAATTTCTCAAATACCTTAGAGGTATGGCTATCTGCATCAAGAGGAACTGGGTGTCCATGAGATGACAGAAAGTAGTCAAGAGAATGATCCTTCTACATACGACCAAGCGATGGTAGATGTTGACTCCACCAAGTGGCAAGAAGATATGGAAGCTGAGATAGACTCAATGCATGCTAATCAGGTCTGGACTTTAGTAGATCGTCCTAAAGGCATAGTACCTATTGGAAACAAATGGATCTATAAGAGAAAGACTAATGGAGATGGCAAGGTTGATACCTATAAGGCCAGGCTTGTGGCAAAGGGTTATTCCCAAAGAGAAGGAATCGATTACTTCGAGACCTTCTCGACTATAGCTATGATTAAGTCTATTCGCATGATGCTTGCTATAGCAGCCCACTTAGATTATGAAATATGGCAAATAGATATGAAAACGGCATTCCTAAATAGATTCCTTGAGGAGGAGATTTACATGGAACAACCTAAGGGATTCATATCTCAAACCAATATTCATAAAGTATGCAAACTTCAGCGTGCCATTTATGGACTGAAGCAAGCTTCACGGAGTTGGAATCTTCGTTTTAACGAGACAGTCAAAGAGTTTGATTTTGTCCAAAACAAAGAAGAGCCCTGTATTTACAAGAAGGTTAGTGGGAGCAAAATTGCGTTCTTAATACTATATGTAGATGACATTCTACTTATAGGAAACGACGTAGGAATGCCCAATTCTGTGAAAGCTTGGCTTTCTAAAGAGTTCTCAATGAAAGACTTGGGAGAAGCTACCTATATTCTGGGTATTCGTCTCTACCGGGATAGAGCGAAAAGAATGTTAGCTCTTTCCCAAGCCCTCTACATAGAAAAGATCCTGAAGCGATTTAGGATGGAAGATTCTAAAAGAGGGTTTCTACCTATGCAACATGGTGCAAAACTTTCCTTAGAGATGTGTCCTCAAAGTGAGGAAGATAGAAAGGAAATGAGCAAGGTACCTTATGCTTCGGCAGTAGGTAGCCTTATGTATGCAATGATTTGCACTAGACCGGATATTGCCTCTGCTGTGAGCGTAGAAAGTCGGTTTCAGTCAAATCCAGGGCAGACACATTGGACTGCTTTAAATAACATTCTTAAGTACCTAAGGAGGATTAAAGACTTGGTTCTTACATACGGCAGTGGAGAACTAAGAGTGATGGGTTATACAGACTCAGATTTTTTGTGGGACATGGATGCTCAGATGTCCACATCAGGGTATATCTTTACGCTGAATGGTGGGGCAGTTTCTTGGACAAATTCCAAGCAAAGTTCGACTGCTATCTCTACATGTCAAGTCAAATATCAGGCAACCACGGAGGTGTAACACCCTTAAGATATTCGAGGTATATTACAGTGCCGTGAATCCCTATATGGGACCCACCAGGCTGAACAGCATCATACTCATTGACTCACATAAATGACAGAACAATACCATGTCATAAAGACACAAAACAGAATAATCCACCCGGTTCGACCGGTCAATATAACATCATCATCCAAGACAACATAATAAGCAACAATACAATCCGAACGAACAAGAACCCTTAAGTACTCGAGTACAACTATTAGTTCAAAAACCACAAAAGATGAAAAGGTAAAAGACACTAAAACGTCACTCGTGCACAATCATCACGCACGGCCATCATCCGTGTACTGGTCCAGCGCCCGCTCGTCTCGATGAACCTGACCTGAAATTCATAAAACGAATTTCCCCAAAACGGGTCCCCAGAGGGGTTAGCAATTACGCTAGTACAAGTAACCAGATGAACAACTTACATCTTGCACATATAGTAAATGCATGCAATAAAGAAAACCGTTCGAAAACACTCATTTCCGGAAATGCCAATATCAAATCACATTTGTAAAATTCACCACAATTAACCGTCGATCCACACCTCCGTGGACCCCTACCGAGACCCCGTCGGATCTAACCCGTAGTGGTTAAAAGCAAAGCTCGTCGATCCACACCTCCGTGGACCCCTACCGAGACCCCGTCAGATCTAACCCGTAGTGAGCATACACACACACACAATTTCTCATACACTACTACTATGTCAAGATCGTAAGTTCATAAGGATACTTGCCTCGATTAAATAGACGATGACACGAACGGAATGGAAGAATCAAGCACAACCGCGAGGAACCGACGAAAATGAACCTAACGATTCGAATAGCACAATCACAACCACGTCTAAACGATTATGGAAATGGAATACACCCGAAAACCCGCGTACGATTCATGTATATTCATACAAAAATAACAACGAGGGCGGACCACAACCAAACCCTCTCGATTTCGCAAAACCATGAAAATATACCATGAATCCGTAGGAAAACTAATTATACCAACAAGATTAATCATATTCATCATGAATCCACCAACAAAACGGAACGAATCGGAAGGAAATCCCAAAACCCCCAAATTATCCAAAAGTAGAGTTCTAAGAGATTTACCGTGGATTAGGACGAAAGATTCGTGTTGTTGTTGATATAATACTCCAAGAACTCAAGAAGGATGTTGGATGAGATGATTGGAGGAAGAAATCGCCAAGAGAGTCGCTTCGGGATCGCCTTCGCCGCGGAGAGAGGAAGAAATGAGATTTTGTGTTTATCTCGGTCAACTCCCTGGTTTATATAGCCAGGGAGTGTTAGCGCACGCTAAAACCTCAAGGTTAGCATGCGCTAACGGGATAAGATTCCAAACCCTACCGTTAGTGTCCCAGTCCAGTAGCCAGGTAATTGGCCGTTAGCGTGCGCTACTCGATACGTAGCGTGCGCTAATAACCTCTCGGTAGCGCGCGTTATCGACCAATAGCGTGCGCTACCTGAACATCAGTCGAGTCCAGTAGCCAAATGCCCAAAACTCACCTGACCCGTTAGCGTGCGCTACCATACAAGCGTAGCGTGCGCTAACTAGCATCTGAATGAGTTCAGTAGTAAACTGCCCAGTACTGGACAGTCACACTAGCGCGCGCTACTGAACAACTTAACGTGCGCTAGTCTCCCGACATTAGCGTGCGCTAGACAAGATAGCGTGCGCTAATCCGATAGTCCAGAGGGTCGAGCTGAATCGCCACTCCTGTGGCTAAATCGTTAGCGTGCGCTATGAAGTAAACGTAGCGTGCGCTACAAAGGGGCTTCTAGCGTGCGCTATGCAGAAAAATTAGCGTGCGCTAGGTACAGAACATAAACGGTCCACTACACCAGAATACGAACGAAACATCAAACGGAACACCTCAAAACGCATCATAGCATAGAATAGATCCACGGCAACCCCGAAACGGCAGTTCCGCACATCAATTACGAGAATCAGATCAAAAGATGACGGAAAAGTTACACTGAAGGATACACGAGGGTCACTACAATCGAGAATTACACCGGAAATACAATTACAAGGGAAAGAAAAATGCGGATATTACATTCTACCCCTCTAAAAATAAGTTTCGTCCCGAAACTTAAGAAACAAACAACTCGGGGTACCTAGCACGCATGCTATCCTCGGTTTCCCAAGTTGCCTCATCGACACCGTGTCTCGACCACTGCACCTTGACCAAAGGTATGGTCTTATGCCTCAATCGTTTCTCACGATGCTCCAAAATCTTCAAAGGGCGCTCTTCAAAAGTAACATCCTCGGCGACATCAATCTCACCATAATCGATGATGTGACGAGGATCCGGGACATATTTCCTCAACTGGGAAACATGGAAAACGCTATGAACATGACTCAAGGCCGGAGGTAACGCCAAACGGTATGCCAACCCACCTACTCGCTCGAGGATCTCAAAGGGCCGATAAATCTCGGACTCAACTTCCCTTTCTTCCCGAAACGAAAAACTCCCTTCATCGGCGACACCTTTAGCAAAACGTGGTCTCCCACCTCGAATTCCAAAAGTCGACGACGGACGTCGGCATACGACTCGCCGACTGCGGCGATCAACATCCGTTCCCGAATTAATTCTATCTTCCGCCTCGTCTCCAAAACGACATCCGGCTCGGTCCCGACCAAATCGGACGCCTCATTCCAACAAATCGGTGATCGACATCGCCGCCCATAAAGTGCCTCATACGGTGCCATCCGAATCGACGCGTGCCAACTATTGTTGTACGTGAATTCGATCAATGGCAAATGCTCCTCCGATCTCTACTCCAATCGAGAGCACAAGCACGCAACAAATCCTCGAACGTCCTGGATAGTGCGTTCGACATCCATCCGATCGGGATGAAAAGAGGTACTCAAATGTAAACGGGTACCCAACGCCTTATGCACCGCCTGCCAGAAGTGCGATACAAAACGGCCGTCACGATCCGAAACAATAGACTTCGGAGTACCGTGAAGTCTCACAATCTGCGCGATAAACACACGAGCTAACTTCTCCGGGCCCCAAGTGTCCTTGATGCCCAGAAAATGTGCCGACTTGGTCAGACGATCAACAATCACCCATACCATATTCATGCCCGACCTCGATCTCGGCAAACTCGTAACGAAATCCATCGATATATCTTCCCATTTCCATTCCGGAACGGGAAGTGACTGCAATAACCCAGCCGGTCGCTGATGCGCGATCTTGACCTGCTGACAAGTCAAACATCTCGCTACAAACTGTGCGACCTCATCTTTCATATCATTCCACCAGAAATTTCTTCTCAGGTCCTTGTACATCTTACTTGAACCAGGATGAACGGAATAAGGTGTAGCATGGGCCTCCCGTAGAATACTCTGTCTCAACTCTGAGTCGTTCGGCACACAAAGCCGACTCTGGAACCTCAAAATACCATCCTCGTGAATCACAAACCCAGGAGACTTTCCCTTAAGAACGTTCTCTCGGATTTGAGTAATCATCGGATCCTCTGATTGCTTCAGCTTAATTTCATCGATCAGAGACGACGAAATCTATAAAGCACGAAGTTGCCCGATGGCTCCAGGCAACAAAACTTCAACATCTAACTCGATCAAAGCCCGCCGAAGCTCAGACTGAGACGTAAGGATCTCAAGCGTTTGCAACGCAACCGGTTTCCGACTCAAGGCGTCGGCCACGACGTTCGCCTTGCCCGGATGATAAAGGATTTCGAGGTCATAATCCTTAATCAACTCTAACCACCTCCTCTGCCTCATATTCAACTCTCGCTGAGTAAATATGTATTTCAGAATTTTATGATCGGTAAAAATGTGACATGTAGAGCCGAAAAGATAGTGACGCCAAATCTTGAGCGCAAAAACGACTGCCGCTAACTCCAAATCATGAGTAGGGTAGTTCAGCTCATACGGCCTCAACTGCCTCGACGCATAGGCAATGGTCTTGCCGTGCTTCATTAATACACACCCAAGACCCTGACCCGAAGCATCGCTATAAACGGCAAAACCCTCGTTGCCACATGCCAACGCCAAAACCGGGGCTGAAGTCAACCGCTTCTTCAGTTCCTCAAAACTCAACTGCCTCTCGTCATTCCAGATGAACTTCTCGGACTTCTGGGGCAACTGCGTAAGTGGTCGAGCTAGTTTCGAGAAACCCTCGACGAACCTACGATAGTAGCCAGCTAAACCCAAGAAACTACGGAGCTCCTTCACATTCTTGGGCGGTGCCCAATCCAACACGGCCTCAATCTTCTGCGGATCCACACGAACCCCCTCGGCTGAAATCACGTGACCTAAAAACATCACTTCCTTCATCCAGAACTCACATTTCGAGAACTTTGCATAGAGTTGCTCGGTCCTCAAAATGTCTAATACTACCCGCAAATGATGGGCATGATCCTCCTCATTCCTCGAATAAATAAGAATATCGTCAATAAAGACGACGACGCACTTATCCAAATACTCGATAAAAACTTTGTTCATCAACTGCATGAACACCGCCGGCGAATTAGTTAACCCGAAAGGCATGACTACGAACTCATAGTGTCCGTATCTCGTCCAAAAGGCTGTTTTCGGCACATCGGACTCTCTCACCCGGAGCTGATAGTACCCCGATTTCAAATCAATTTTCGAGAATACCGCAGCTCCCTGCAACTGATCGAACAAGTCATCAATTCTCGGCAAAGGATACTTGTTCTTGATGGTCACCTTGTTTAGTTCGCGATAGTCGATACACAAACGTAGTGAACCATCCTTCTTCCGCACAAACATAACCGGTGCGCCCCAAGGCGAGGCGCTCGGTGGAACATACCCCGACTCAAGAAGCTCACTCAACTGCTTCTTCAACTCGGACATCTCTGAAGGTGCCATGCGATACGGCGCCTTCGAAATCGGAGCCGCGCCCGGCTCTAACTCTATAGCAAACTCAACCTCACGATCCGGAGGCAATCCCGGTAACTCGTCAGGAAATACATCCGGAAACTCATTAACGACTGGAATCGACGAAAGCTCGACTCCACCATCCTCCGCCTTCAAGGCATAGCACCAATAACCAGTACACCCCTTTCGCAGGAGACTCATCGCCTTCAAGGCATTAATGACGAATTTCTGATTTCCCATCCTTCACCCCGCGAAGGAGTGCTCGGTGCCATCCTCGGCTAACATGGTGATGATCCTCGTGCGGTAGTTCATGATTGCGCCATGCCGCTCGAGCCAATCATCCCCGAGAATAAAATCCTCACCCTCAATATCCACAACAATAAGATTAGAGGGCCAAGTCCTCTCACAAATAAGTACAGAACAGTCTCGAACCTCCTGATCACCAACGATCCTATCACCGCTAGGAAGCTTAACGATGAAGGGTTCACAAGGCATCAAACAGTCGAGACTCAAACGGCGCACACAATCTAAAGATATGAACGAGTGCGTAGCACCGGAATCGAAAAGCACACTGACACGATGAGAAAGAATATAAACGGTACCTGTCGCCACGGTAGCCGTTGGGTCATCGGCTTTCCGCATCTCATAGACACGCGGGTGGGCTGAGCCGACACTGGAAGCTCCCCCTTTAGAGGGCTGACCACGACCTCTCCCCCGACTAGCACTCGGCGGGGATTGAGGAGCAAACGATCCCTGATTCACACTTGCTTCCCTAGGTGCTGGAATGGAAGCCCGGGCACCAAGAATTTTCTCCCTCTCAGCACAGAAAGCAGCCTTGTGGCCCGGATGGCCACACTGATTACACGTCAGCAAAGGGCTCAAACAAGTATGACTGATGTGGCCCGTACGACCACAATTGAAACACTTCACATCACGAAAAGGAGCACTGGTAGTTCCAAGAGGACCCCCAGCGGAACGAGCTGGACCACCACCGGCGGGGAAGTTAGCAGATTGGGATCTCTGCTGACCCCCACTCTTGTGGCCCGAAAAGTTCCCAGCGGACTTCTGCTTCTTACTCTCGCGGGCCGCCTCACTCGCCGTCACAGACATATCATAAGCAAGGGCCCTGCTCTGGTAATCTTTCAATGTAGTGCATACGAGCCCCGACATATAGTCCCGAATCGGCAACTTCATACGTCTGGAGAAATGGAAAATTTTGTCACTATCCTCGACAACTTGGGTCTTCACATAACCCAACTCCTTGTTAAAATCAGCAATAGCTTGAGCTACGGGGATATCCCGCGGTTGAGCATCATAAAAAGCATGTACCCGAGCCTGTCTGACTGGCCACGGGCAATATTCAGTCTCCATCAACTCTTGAAACTCAGCCCACGAAGCAGCATGGTCTTTGGGCCCAACGGCCTCCCACGAGTCCGTAGCGTCCCCTGTGAGAAAGTATTGAGCAATAGGGACTTTACGGTCCTCGGGACAGTTAGTGGCAATGAAGACCTTAGATATCTCCTTGATCCACCCTTCCCAGCCAATCGGGTCTGAAGCTCCCGAAAACTGAGGAGGATGCATCTTGATAACATCTTGGAGCCAACGATCCGCTCCGCCCCGATTAGCGTGGGCCTGATCCGGGTTCAGAACCGCCTGGGCTATCGCCGCCATTTGATTCACCATTTGCCGATAACGGCCGCAATACCAAGATCGCACGCTCTCGGGAAGAAGCATGGCTATGACGGTCGCCGTGCCGCTGCTCCGAAGATCGTGGACGTGGCCGCCCCACCGGCTGCCCCACGTCCCCGGCCGCGTCCACGACCACGACCGCGACCACGACCTCTTCCAGCATCCATACTGGAGTTAAATAAGTAGTAAAAGCCATACGAGGGTCAGTACAAGAAAAGAACAATCACAAGTCGAGAATCAAGGGTACGATACAAGGAATTAATGAACAGAGGAAGGAAAACTTACGGACACTGGTAGTACCGGAATCATGGCAGCGTGACGATGATGTGCAAAACAAAACACCACAAGACCCAATAAACCGACAAGCCTAGGTATCCATAAACCTAGGGCTCTGATACCATTTTCTGTAACACCCTCAAGATATTCGAGGTATATTACAGCGCCGTGAATCCCTATATGGGACCCACCAGGCTGAACAGCATCATACTCATCGACTCACATAAATGACAGAACAATACCATGTCATAAAGACGCAAAACAGAATAATCCACCCGGTTCGACCGGTCAATATAACATCATCATCCAAGACAACATAATAAGCAACAATACAATCCGAACGAACAAGAACCCTTAAGTACTCGAGTACAACTATTAGTTCAAAAACCACAAAAGATGAAAAGGTAAAAGACACTAAAACGTCACTCGTGCACAATCATCACGCACGGCCATCATCCGTGTACTGGTCCAGCGCCCGCTCATCTCGATGAACCTGACCTGAAATTCATAAAACGAATTTCCCCAAAACGGGTCCCCAGAGGGGTTAGCAATTACACTAGTACAAGTAACCAGATGAACAACTTACATCTTGCACATTAAGTAAATGCATGCAATAAAGAAAACCGTTCGAAAACACTCATTTCCGGAAATGCCAATATCAAATCACATTTGTAAAATTCACCACAATTAACCGTCGATCCACACCTCCGTGGACCCCTACCGAGACCCCGTCGGATCTAACCCGTAGTGGTTAAAAGCAAAGCTCGTCGATCCACACCTCCGTGGACCCCTACCGAGACCCCGTCGGATCTAACCCGTAGTGAGCATACACACACACACACAATTTCTCATACACTACTACTATGTCAAGATCGTAAGTTCATAAGGATACTTGCCTCGATTAAATAGACGATGACACGAACGGAACGGAAGAATCAAGCACAACCGCGAGGAACCGACGAAAATGAACCTAACGATTCGAATAGCACAATCACAACCACTTCTAAACGATTATGGAAATGGAATACACCCGAAAACCCGCCTACGATTCATGTATATTCATACAAAAATAACAACGAGGGAGGACCACAACCAAACCCTCTCGATTTCGCAAAACCATGAAAATATACCATGAATCCGTAGGAAAACTAATTATACCAACAAGATTAATCATATTCATCATGAATCCACCAACAAAACGGAACGAATCGGAAGGAAATCCCAAAACCCCCAAATTATCCAAAAGTAGGGTTCTAAGAGATTTACCATGGATTAGGACGAAAGATTCGTGTTGTTGTTGATATAATACTCCAAGAACTAAAGAAGGATGTTGGATGAGATGATTGGAGGAAGAAATCGCCAAGAGAGTCGCTTCGGGATCGCCTTCGCCGCGGAGAGAGGAAGAAATGAGATTTTGTGTTTATCTCGGTCAACTCCCTGGTTTATATAGTTGGGAGTGTTAGCGCACGCTAAAACCTCAAGGTTAGCGTGCGCTAACGGATAAGATTCCAAACCCTACCGTTAGCGTCCCATCCGGTAGCTGTGGATTGGCGTTAGCGTGCGCTACTCGATACGTAGCGTGCGCTAATAACCTCCCGGTAGCGCGCTATCGACCAATAGCGTGCGCTACCTGAACATCAGCCGAGTCCAGTAGCCAAATGCCCAAAACTCACCTGACCCGTTAGCGTGCGCTACCATACAAGCGTAGCGTGCGCTAACTAGCATCTGATTGAGTTCAGTAGTAAACTGCCCAGTACTGGACAGTCACACTAGCGCGCGCTACTGAACAACTTAACGTGCGCTAGTCTCCCGACATTAGCGTGCGCTAGACAAGATAGCGTGCGCTAATCCGATAGTCCAGAGGGCTGGGAGCTGAACTGCCACTCCCAGGGCTAAATCGTTAGCGTGCGCTACGAAGTAAACGTAGCGTGCGCTACAAAGGGTCTTCTAGCGTGCGCTATGTAGAAAAATTAGCGTGCGCTAGGTACAGAACATAAACGGTCCACTACACCAGAATACGAACGAAACATCAAACGGAACACCTCAAAATGCATCATAGCATAGAATAGATCCACGGCAACCCCGAAACGGCGGTTCCGCACATCAATTACGCGAATCAGATCAAAAGATGACGGAAAAGTTACACTGAAGGATACACGAGGGTCACTACAATCGAGAATTACACCGGAAATACAATTACAAGGGAAAGAAAAATGCGGATATTACAGGAGGCTGCTAAAGAAGCTTTTTGGATAAAGAAGTTCACTGAGGAACTTCAAGTGGTTCCTAATGCAGAGAAGCCCGTGACACTGTTTTGTGACAACGACGGAGCTGTTGCACAGGTTAAGGAGCCTAGGGCTCACCACAACACCAAACCTATTGCGAGAAAATATCATTTTGTTAGATAAATGGTTCGGGATGGGAATGTTACACTGCAGAGAGCAGACACAGCAAATAACGTTGCTGATCCGCTTACCAAGCCACTATCTCAGAAGGTCTTAGAGAGACATCTAGAGAGTATGGGTATTAGATACCATAGTTTGTGGCATTGAGTGCAAGTGGGATATTGTTAGGAATATGCCCTCGAATACCACTCAGAGGATGAGAGAGTGAGAGCAATTCTATTGTAATTATGAATATTATATTTAATAAGGCAATTATTATTTCTATATTATTGTATATCACTGGCATTGTGATTTGGTATATAGAATAATAGTCCTTGCATTTGAGAGTGAACATTCTACTCCTTATGGAGATAAGGAGATAGGCACTAGAAGTGTTTAGAGCTCTAATGCTTAACTAGTTCGCAAGTCGATAAAACTTAACAGGACATTAAGTTTTAATAAGACTTGTATAACTGATGCTAGGACATCTGCACGTCTTGATATCATAGTTATAAGTATATTGGTGGGACCAGTATACTCGAACACGACTCATACTCGATTCAGTCACACAGTATTCACTCTCGGAGAGTCGATGACAAATCGAAAGGTTGTGATAGTATACGTGGACCTTTGACTTGAGGGTTCAGTAGAAGATGTGCCTGTGACGTTTAGTTAATCATTAGAGTAGTTAGATTTCTGAGTCAACCTCGAAGTGCGGACTATACAGGCAGGTAGCTGTCTTTACTGTACGCCAAGAAAGGATTCTATCTCCTATTAGTGAGCATGCGAATGTCCTATACGGTTAATAGCGAATAAGATCATAAGTCTTTGGCCAAAGCATTCTGATATAGTCGTATTAGATACACTATTAATCAGTCGGTCTTGATTTACATTAACACATGTATAGAGTTTAGTCAACAGTAGGGTTTGACTTTACCGTGACCCGAAGACTTGACCGGGACATCTGATGAAGGGTCTATACGTATATAATATTCACGACATAATGGTTCTGGAATGATTCGTTCATTCGTTCTCGATCGGGGTTTACTGATGCGGCCGCCAGTCAAGCTAAATCTTGCCCGCACTCATTGGTTCCTCCCAATGCCGGCTGAGATGAACCTACGGAGTCGCGCAATAGGATCATTGATGGATAAATGTGAATTAATAATCTCTCTTATAATATTAGATATTAGATATCTAATTTTGATTTATCGGATAAATCAAATAGCGGTCTTATGAATTGTAAGTAGGTTACTGGGTGATTAATTTAATTCATAAATTATATTTCTTAGAGAAATATATATTTGTGTTTGATATAATTAATTAATTGGATTAATTAATTAGTCCAAACACATTGGAAATAAAACGGATTCGTTTGACGAACATCCGGTACACGAGGGATTCGTTTTGACGAACATCCAATACACGAGCCGAGTAAATTTGACCCGTCTTCTTGGAAATTTCCCTTAGGGCCGCCTCCCTCCCTCTCTTGTTTCTTTTATACTTATTTTATGTCACTAGGTGACATATGTGAGGTGTATTTGATACCCTCAATCATTTGTTAAAGGGACACTTTCATTTTTTTTATAAATAAAAGTCTTTAGAAAAGAGAGAGAACTTCTTCTTCTTCCTTGAACTCAAAATCACGAATTAGAGAGAGGGAGATAGAGTAAGGTTGATAAGAAGAATACATTGAAGGATACAAGATATAAGAAGAATACATTGAGAGAGAAAATTCCTACAAGCTTTCCTAGCCGCATTCTTGATGAAAGGAAGCTTGTCAATTTTTCCATCAAGTTCCGGCGTGTGAAGTAGAGGCACCTTGCTTTAGGTGCTTGGAACGAAGGGCTCTTCATCATTATATGAAGGTTTTTCAGAGACATCATAGGTATGGGACTTTGATTCCTTGATCTTCGTATTTTTATTTTCGTATATACGTTACTTGATCGATCCTCTTAGGGAGTCCGTTTATTCTTCCGCTGCGTTTATTTTCTGTGGAATCCCATCAGCTTGCCCGACAGATTTTATCACAAAAATCTTCAAAACGTTTGGCACATGCCTCGCAAAACTCGGCATACTGCTTGCGCATCTCCGTGATGCTTGCTGCCACATGATCCTTGATCGTTGCTAGCTCCTTGCGCAACGAGAGTTGTTCCCTCTTGAAGGTCTCGAGCTGGCCCAATGTGTGCCCTTTCAGTTGGCGAACAGCTTTCTCAAGAGTACCCACGCATTCCTCCGTGCTCAATTGGGTGTTAGTGATGCACTGCCCAAGAGCTTCGATGTCGTCCTCGATGTCGGGTAGGCGGTTTGATATGGTGAGTATGATCTTCCGAATGTCTTCATCTTCAAGAAGTCGGCTTCGTGCCGGGTTCTCCTCAGGTGGCGGCGGCACCATACCGCGCACCTTGATCTTGCCACGCTTGGTTTTCCCTTCAGCTGGGACTTCTCCACGTCCCCGGACCTTGTCAGCCTCCGTGATGACCAAACATCTTGGTATGACTTTTCATCATTTCCGCGGCCGAGCCCATCGTCTGATGCTGATGCTGCAATACATTTGTTAGTGAAGCCAAAATGTAACAGCGAGCCATCTCATCTGACTTTTTCCATTTTCGGAATTCAGCCAACTCCTCGGGAGTGGCATCCGGTTCTGGTTCTAGAGGGCTCTCCTCGATTAAAACAAATTTATGCCCCTCAGTAGTCAGGACAATGTCAAGATTTCTTTTCCAATCGGCAAAGTTAGTGCCATCTAGTTTATTTTCTTTGAGAATAACAGCTAGTGGATTGAAAGACATCTGAGAATAAAAATTAAAACATCCATCACATAATGCATAGAAAAATATATCGAAAAACCTCAAAACACAATAGATATGCTAGCAACCAACACCTCAAAAAATCCGCACATGCAAGCCACGATCATGTGGACGTTTACACACACATTTTTCAAGTAGAGTTTTACGTCTTTAATTTTACTATCTAGTCAAATTACGTTATGACAAGTAAAATTAATAGTTGGTTCCTCTTGACCATGTATTAATTAACATAGACTCCGATGGGGAGCTTATTAATTAATACACCTAAGTGAACACCATAATTTAACATCCTTAAAATATTATCTTTTAAATAATAGTCCTACAGATGGAGAGGTCCTATCATAAAAAGTAATATTTACCTTATGTTATCATTTGAAATTTAAAACTAGTGAACCTATAATTAGCACATCCGATATGGAGGAAGACTCTAATGTCAACGCGCATGCTAATTACTTCACAATTTAAATTAATTATGGAGGGCAACTTGATTTTATTTAGAAAATAAATTAATTTAATCACTTAGTTATTTTAGCCTTAAGGTTTTTAATTATCTCGTCCTAACATGCAAGGAAACATATCACGCATACATCCATACATGCCATACATCAAAACAATAAAAACAAAAATAAAGCATGGATAATTAATTATCCAATTATCATGGTCTTCTTCCTTGAGTTGAATCCGAGAAAATCTTTGACTCGATCTCTCCCCATGAATCAAGCATCTTGTCGCTCCTCCCCGGCCGGGCCGTGGATTTTCAAAATTAAAATTTCACTTTTATGCAAAATTAATTACATAAAAAAAAATTAATTTTAAATCCCGACTTCAATGACGCAACTAACGGCGGGCAAACGGACCGACCAAAATCGATTTACCCGCCCAACCAATAACTGCCCGGACCAGTCGCTGACAGATCGGGTACGCTGGCTTTCAGCGGCAGTGCTGTGCTGCTTTGCCAGTCATTGCTGCCGACCGTGGTCGCCAAAGATCCGGCAATCCTGCTCGCTCTATTTCTTCGCGATCCCGTCTTTTCCGAATTCGATTACAATTTTATACAAAATAAAATACATCGAAATTACATCAAGATTTACACGAAAAAATAAAACCACCTAGAACTACCCGTGGATTTTCTCACGGGAAAAACCATTACATGCCTCAAAAATGGGCCAAACCAACAATCGCATAATTAATAAAAATAAATAAATAAATACACCATTCATATAAACCATGATAATTGGATCATATCACCTGCAAGAATAGATCTAGCAAAATATTCCAACATCAAAATATATGAATAATTAAATTGCTATCAATTAATCACTAAAATTAATTAAAATAGCAAAAGCCTAAAAATTCGGCTACGATACCAATTCTTGGAAAGTAAAACGCAGCGGAAGCGAAGTTTGATAAAGGTGATGATAGCGTTTTACGCATCTACGAGCATTAGATCTATTTATGCATGCTAATTAATTAATTACTAAGATTAATAAGCAATTTAAATATTATTTATTATTTATTAATTAAATATGTTGATTAATTAAAATATCCTAATCTAGATCCAAGATCATAGGATATTACCTTTTGAAGCGCGTTGGTTACTTCCTTCTTGATCGCCTTGTATTTCTACCTTTAGACCTTCTAGAGTATGATCCGCCTTGAACCGGACGTTGTGTGGGCAACGAGCTACCGGATCTTGTTTGGACACCTATGGATCGGCCGAATTCTTATGCCTCATAACTCTCGATTTTCTTTTCTTCAAGTAATTCCGATATGTAGCAAGAATTAAAGTGTTCTCTCAATTGTGGAATCAAAGACACAAGTCAAGATCAACAATTAAACACTTAGAAGAGAAAGATCGAAATTCCTTGTGTATGTCAAAGCATAAAATCGGCCATCAACCCATAAGTCCTATTTATAGGCTCTTGGACTACTACTAGGGATCTTAAGGAGGATTATGGAAGGACTCCCAATTAATTCATCTTACCTTATTAGGACTCTTCCTAATATATGATGAATTAATTAATATCAACTTAGTCCACTAAAAAGTTTGATATTGCACTTCCTACCAAAATCCCAAATTACGAAATTGGGCTCCTTATTAAATATATTATTTCCCGTGTTTAAGATATCGAATGTGCATTAATTAATTATAAGCTACTGACAACTTTAATTAATTAATATCTTATCCAAGAGTAGTACCACTCGAACCTTATTATTATATCGGAATTAAATCCACCTGCAGGGTTTAATATAATAATCATTATCGAGCTCCTCAAGGGGACATCATCAACCCGCACGAGCCGGTACACGATTTCTAGTAATAATAATAATTTTCGTATAAACAATATTATTGCCCAAGATACGAGGCTTATTGAGTCAATCATTTTGACTCTCACCTATGGTAATTCAAATCAATAATTATTATAAATACACAATTAAATATTATATACTTAGAATTAAGAAATAATAATTATCCGAGATTTACGTTCTTCTTACAGTCAGTACAGAAGACACTATCTCACCTTGATCCTGTTCAACATACGCAAATACGCTAATGTATGCTAATAGTCAAGACCAACTATTCTCAAGCATACACTACAACCCTTTATATAATTTGTCTAATAATTATATAGGTTGTGAACTATTATATTATTTTATAAGGCACCGATAATGTGATCTTCCGTGTGACACCAACACACCACATTATCTACAATATAAAATAATTAGACAGTTCATTTGCATAACCATAACGTGAATAAATATGCAAATCATGTGATTAAGTGTAATAATATCCTCATAGGTAGTAACAGGGAAATTAGGTAATACAAGCATAAAGTATGCTTTGCAGTATACAATCCTAACAGAGAGTTGGTAGTAAAAATTGGTGAGAATCGTTTTATCTTGTGAGATAGGAATATACTCATAGGAATTACGTGGCCTTTCTGGAGATTTCTTACTTTTTGCCTATTGTCGAATTAATTCACCTACGAATAGAGTGGGTTATTCACCTTAGAAAAATCTATTGACCTCGAGAGAGGCAGTAGAGTATTTTAGCAATCTTCGCCTTCGATAAATTGGGAATTCATTAAATTCATATAATCAAGAGTAATTCGGATAAACCGAGGTGGATTCACAATCCTAGATTAATTCCTTATTTGATTCTCTTTCTTCGAACAAACGTTTTCATTATTTATTCTTTTATTAATTTTCTTTAATTATTCTTGCACCTCCAAATTCGATAGTTCAAATAAAATTAGAATACACATAAATCGGTAATTGGTAAGTCAGTCCTCGTGGGAACGATATCTTACTCATCTCTTTATTACTTGTTTACGATAACGTGCACTTGCGTTCACCGAATTTCGCAACAAGTTTTTGGCGCCGTTCCCGGGGACTGACAGTTTTTTAAATCTGACAGTTTTTCAAAAGTGTTTGATAAAAGTCCCCAAAGAGATTTCAGATTTTACATCAAGAACTTATGGACAGAAATATGAAAAAGTATTTTCAAGTGCTAGGAGCAGAGTATCCGTGATCCATGAAGGACAACCAAGCCAAATTCAAAGGAAGATATTTCAAGATTTCAGCAAACGAGGTGAGGTTATACTGTTTTAATATGTTATGGTCATCGTTGTGTCGTGTAACATGATGACTCGCGAGGGGTCGAATGAAAGAAAGCCGAGACGAGTCTCACACAGATAAGAATGTTTTATGTGCATTACACAACATGATTTTGACGATTTATAAGGGTTTAATCTCACTGAGTATGCTCGCGTACTCACACCTCGTCGTTTATGTTTTTCAGGCTATGGAAGCGACGAACGGGACAAGCTGAAGATGAATACATAATCCCAACACGATGAAGTTCTAAATAATAAAAGATGTTGTCGCCGTAATTGTTATTATATTTGCAAAACACTTGATGTTCTTCGACGAATGTAATTTCAACGGACTATGTCCGAATATTTGATTTCCCATGTTTTTGTAAAACTGTACTGATGGTTGAATAAATGACTTTTATTGAATATTTACTGACTAAAATGCTTCCGCAAATACTTCGAATTTATATAAAAAAATTTAAGGAAAAAATTGAGCTGTATAACGTGCTTTTTAATTAAGAAAATCAGGGCATTACAGAATGGTATCGGAGCAAGACCTCTCTCAGTATGGTGAGATTTGGGGATGAACCAAGCGGAAGCTGGTGAACATGTGACACCCGGGGCCGACGAGGGTGGGGAGTGATCGCCAGTGCAATAAAAAAGGGCACGAACAATGAGCGGCTCCGAGAAAGGGGAGTGATCGCCGGTGCAATAAGAAAAAAGGCACGAACAACGAGCGGCTCCTGACAAGGCTTCTAGGCGGAGGGGGACATGACTGAACCGAATTCTCACTAGAACGAGAGGTATTCCAATACTGTATATGTATGAGACTATACAGTTAAGTTGGTTTAAAAAAAAGATTTACTTATACAAAACAAGATATTTCAAAACATTCTTATTTTTAAAAGTATAACGAATAATTACGGCATGATTATATTTTCGGGAGAATATGTGGTTCATTGCTGCTGGCCAACGTCGACTCCGAGGTAATGTTTTCAAGTATTCACTCTTTTATGAAACTTAAAATTTTTGGTATGAGTGCAGAATGATTGTGTCGGCAAAATATTTGAAAGGATATGTGAAAGTTTAAATGTTATCCGAAAGGGACAAAATATGATTTCAAAGAAAGGTTTCAAAGTGATGTTTTTGCTGGCACAATATTTTTAAAGTTATTGATGAAAATACTCATACAAAGTTTGATACAGATTTTCAAAGTTCTTTACGAAGCTCAATTTCGAGGACGAAATTTTTTAAAGGGGGGAGGATTTTAACGCCCCAATACTTTTTTAAATGCTAATGATCATGTATTTTAATTTTTTAATATTTACAGGTTGTCCGATACTTGGACCGATACGTTTCTAGCATAAAATAAAGGAAACAATTTCAAAATAAATTATAAGGATCATTTTTAGAATTTATGAAACTGATTTCGAAAAATTCCGACGATTTTGATACGATAAAATATTCATCACAGAACACTTATATTTCAAAAATAATATTAAATTATTTTACTATTACTATCGAAAATCCGTTCCGAGAATATCGAAGATTTAACTCACGCAGTCCGAACAGTCGGAAAATCGAATTTGGAAACCGGGAAGGGGTCGAACCGAGAGCCAAGTTGACGGACATCTCACGGTCGGCCAGGACACGCTTAAGCATTGCGGTCACGGCTGACGAAGTTTCTCGACCACTATCCGGATAAGGCCGTCCAATTATCCGGATAAGGTTTGGCCACGAAGCTTCTCGGCCTTTGTCAGGATAAAGTCATCGGCTATCGGATAAGGCATCACGGCCAAGCGAAGCTTCTCGGCACCGTTAGGCGTATATTTATATGCTTATTTATCATTATTTCATATCTATTTTATGTCTAAACCTGCATAAATGAGCTTTTAATGCACTGTCTTTATATGTTTTTGTAGGAAATTGGTGTTCGGAAGCTCGAACGGCGAAAAACGGGCCAAAACGACAATTTTTGGCCTTGGGCCGCGGCACCCATATGCTGAGCCGCGGCACAGGCATGACACACAGAGAACGCCGAGCGAACTGTACCGGGGGCCGCGGCACAAGGAGGCTGAGCCGCGGTCCATGAAGAAAATGCGCCCAGGTATAGAGGCGCTGAACATTAGGGGCCGCGGCACAGATTAAGTGAGCCGCGGCCCACGGGGCGGTTTTGATGGATTTGCCGCGTTTCTGAGCTGTTTCTGAAGCCCTTTTTCGACCTAATCCACGGACACGTTTTGGAGGCTGATGATAGTTCTAAATAGGGATTTAAGGTCTGAAATAGGGGGGATCGATCATCAAGAGAATTAAGGAATCGAAAAGAAGCAGAGAGCGGAAGCTAGGGAACGGAGGAATCCAAGTTCTTCGTCTGCGTTTGATTTCTATGCTTTCTTTAATTCTTTGTGTATTCTTATTTTCTAGCATGTCAGGCTAGAACCCTATTCTAGGATTTTGATGAAACCAAGGTTTTGATGAATTAACTTTTGATTTTACATTATCAATATATTTCCCTTTTCTTATTGAGTTTTCCCCAATTATTCTTAATGCTTTCAATTGTGTGGCCTATAATTGAATTGTTTTGATTACGCAACTCGAATCGGGAGAGGAGAGTTGGTAGGAATAATTGGTGAGAATCGTTTTATCTTGTGAAATAGGAATATACTCATAGGAATTACGTGGCCTTTTTGGAGATTTCTTACTTTTTGACTATTGTCGAATTAATTCACCTAGGAATAGAGTGGGCTATTCACCTTAGAAAAATCTATTGACCTCGGGAGAGGCGGTAGAGTATTTTAGCAATCTTCGCCTTCAATAAATTGGGAATTCATTAAATTCATATAATCAAGAGTAATTCGGATAAACCGAGGTGGATTCACCATCCTAGATTAATTCCTTATTTTATTCTCTTTCTTCGAACAAACGTTTTCATTATTTATTCTTTTATTAATTTTCTTTAATTATTCTTGCACCTCCAAATTCGATAGTTCAAATAAAATTAGAATACACATAAATCGGTAATTAGTAAGTCAGTCCTCGTGGGAATGATATCTTACTCATCTCTTTATTACTTGTTTACGATAACGTGCACTTGCGTTCACCGAATTTCGCAACAAGTTTTTGGCGCCATTGCCGGGGACTGATTATTTTACTAATATCGATTTCAGTATTTCTAGTCTTAGTTTGAACATTTTTTTTTTATTTTGTGTAATTTTTTTATTTGTTTTTCCTTTCAGGAATTTCTGGTTAGTGCATGAGAAAATTCGATAACGAAGGCCTACTACCTTTGGATACCGAACTCGAGCGCACACTTTGGAAAAACAAGAAGGAAAAGCTTGAGCAACCAGCAAAAGACACCATGGCCGATAACGTGGAAAATCACGGAGTAGACAACCCCATTTAGCAAGCTCAACCGGCATTAGCACTCCGTGATTATGCAATGCCACAAATAAATGCAAAATTTTCGGGAATTCGGCGTACAACCATCCAAGCGAACAACTTCGAAATCAAGCTGGCTATTATTCAGATGGTGCAAGTAAGCCAGTTTTGTGGACTGGCGAACGACGATCCCAACGCGCACATCGCTTCGTTTCTAGAGATTTGTGACACCTTCAAGAATAATGGTGTCACCGTTGATGCTATTCGTCTGCGGCTCTTCCCTTTCTCTCTAAGGGACAAAGCCAAATTTTGGTTGAATTCATTACCGCCGAGCTCTATCACGACTTGGGCGGAATTAGCACAAGCCTTTCTGGCTAAGTTCTTCCCACCATCGAAGACAGCGAGGCTAAGGAATGAGATTACTACTTTCGGGCAATTTGATATGGAGTCGCTTCATGAAGCTTGGGAGCGATACAAGGATTTATTACGGATATGCCCACACCATGTCCTACCGAATTGGCTACAAATTCAAACATTTTACAACGGATTGAGTGCTTCTACACGCACTCTTGTTGATGCATCCGCTGGAGGAGCGTTGATGGGAAAAACGATGGCCGAAGCCCACTCTCTATTGGAAGCGATGGCTGCAAATGCTTATCAGTGGCCTTTTGAACGAGTGAACCCGAAACGAGTGATGGAAATCTCCGATAATGATCCAATATCTATGCTATCGGCTCAATTCGCCGCCTTGACTCAGCCACTTCAAGCCTTCTCACATGCTCCTTCCCCCGTTACCACTGAATCATGTAATTGGTGCAACGGATCTCACCCTAGTGCAGAATGTCAAGTTGGAAATCCTTTCGAGCAACATCCGATGGAAAAAGCTCAGTTCGTGGGGAATGGGAATCGGCAAAATAATCCGTATTCCAACACATATAATCTGGGGTGGTGAAATCACCCAAATTTTTCATGGAAGAACGGACAACACTTAAACCAACCTCAGTTTGCTCAACACCAACAGCAACCTCCTCCCGCTCCAAAGATCTCTTTAGAGGAAGCCATGACGAAATTGGCAGCAAATAAGAGTCAGTTCATGACCCGTACGGAAGCAACCTTGCAAAACCATTCCGCTTCTATTCGCAACTTGGAAGTCCAATTGGGCCAAATAGCAAATGTGTTAACAGCTCGCCCTGAGGGTACCTTGCCAAGTACAACTGAGACGAACCCCAGAGAGAGTATCAATGCCATTAGTTTGAGAAGTGGGAAGGAAGTGTGTGAGCAGCCTGGGCAGAGCAAAAAGGGAGGTGATGATGAGGAAAAGAAAAAATTGGCGACTGAGGAATCACAAAATTCTAGACCCTCGAAACTTTTTCCTGACAATCCGAATGCATATGTGCCACCCGTCCCGTTTCCACAGCATTTGCAAAAGCAGAAATTGGACAAACAATTCTCCAAGTTTCTTGATGTCTTCAAGAAACTACATATCAACATTCCATTTGATGATGCCTTGGAACAAATGCCGAGCTATGTAAAGTTCATGAAAGAGATCTTATCTAACAAAAGGAAGCTCGAGGAATATGAGACAGTGCCATTGACGGAAGAGTGCAGCGCCATCTTGCAGAAAAAGCTCCCGCTAAAATTGAAGGATCCAGGAAGTTTTAATATACCGTGCACTATAGGAAATCTGTCTTTTGATAGAGCGTTCTGTGATCTCGGCGCCAGCATTAATCTTAGGCCCCTTTCCATATTTAAGAAGCTAGGCATTGAGGAAGCCAAGCCGATGACAATCTCGCTGCAATTAGCTGACCGATCTATCAAGTACCCGAGGGGGGTAATAGAAGATGTTTTAGTCAAGGTAGATAAATTCATCTTTCCGGCTGATTTCATTGTGCTCAATATGGAGGAGGATCAAGACATCCTAATTATTTTGGGAAGACCATTCTTAGCTACCGGCCGAACTCTCATTGATGTGGAAAAAGGGAAACTCACTCTCCGGGTTAAAGATGAGCAAGTCACTTTCCAAGTGTTTCAATCCTGTCCATGTCCAAGTAGTCTCGAGAAGAGTTCACAAATTGAAAGTGTAGATATCTTTGCGAAAGACGCACACCGGGAGAGTTGTTGGTTGAAGTGTTCAGAATCCGTTTCAGCTGCCCCGACGTCTAATAAAAATGAAGAGCGAATCATGTGTCTTAAGCAGTTAAATATGTCGTCTCCAACATCCGTTCATCCACCATCGAAAAATTCTCATGCTGTCATAAGTTCGCCCGTGGAGTTAAAAATTAAGCCGGATGTCAAACGAGCACCAAGTCAATTGCAAAATGGGTGTTTTGGAAGGCTACTATTGTTAAAGCCATTTTGCAAAGAACGTTGGATATCCAAACCAAAAGTCGAACGGTTGAAATTTAATGGTCAACAATTTGAATCACGTAATAACAGATCGATGGAATGTGCGGAGTCCAAATGGTCTTTGTGAAATGCGAATTGATTTTCAAAAAGTCCGGCTGAAGACTATAAACTTAGCGCTTCTCAGGAGGAAACCCAAGTATTAGTTGTAGATTTTGTTTTTCAGTATTTTCTTGCATTTTAGGATCTTTATTTTTCGTCACTTTTACTTTGATAAGCTTATCCCTCACGTTTTTGGTGTTTTCTTTTGAAGATTCTGTGCAGAAATATCCCCAAGGGAAAATTTAACCCTGGGCCGCGGCACAAGGATAGTGAGCCGCGGCACACAGAAGTCGAAAAAAAGGGGCTAAACTTTGTGTACTCTGTGCCGCGGCACGAGCATAATGAGCCACGGCACACTAACACGATGAGCCACGGCACCCGTATGTTGAGCCGCGGCACACGGGAGCATCACGAAAAGACCCAGGTAGGCTGTACTCTGGGCCGCGGCTCACTTAAGCTGTGCCGCGGCCCCTGCTACGAATTTGAACCGCCCAGGCTTGCTTTATAACATCGATCGGCCGGCACTCCAGGTAAGTTTTCTTCCCTTTCTGCGCGCGGCGCTCGGACGATCCCATTCAATTTTTCTTCTTCTTACATTTCTTCAATCCAAGCAAGGTAATTCTCAATCTCTTAATCCTAATTGCTAAATGACTTGAAAAGTGAAGTATTGTTATTCATTTGATGATGAATATGTTGTTAGTTTTTCAAAGTTTTACCAAAATTTGAGTTGGGATATGAAATTTTTGATTGAATCATTGATGGTATTTGTTGATCATGAATGAATTGGTGATGTTATTTGTCGTTTGTCATGGCTATATATTCATGTTGTTATTTTTTGGGGATTGGATTTAACCATTAAAATTCTTGTTTTTCATTTAAACTTATGCACACTATGTGTTTGATGAATTACGTCAATGAAAATTTTTTTAAGCCAACGTTTTGAAACTATGTGCAACGAATTTGTTTATGGGTTTACATTGTACCCCAAACCCTTACGTCAAGTTTAAACATGAAAGCTCAACTTTAATCTTCTCTCACGACGGTGCAAGCTCGTTCAACTCTATATTCACGTTTTGCATACCTTAAGTCAAGTGGTGTTGTTTTCCTTAAAGTTTATGTAATCTCCGGTGTTTATCTTTTCAGCAAACCTCGCCATGGCCAGAAAAAGGAATATTAGCGCGAGGGCTAGGACACAATCGTCCCCCACACGAGGGGAGACATCATATAGCCGAGCCGATTTGGAGTCGCATCAATTCTCCGATCCAGAAATTCACAAAATATTCAATGAGAAAATCCAACCTCGACCTATAATCCCGGAGCGGGGATTCACTCCCGCCCCCCAGGACGGTGAGCTTCTGACCATGATTGACGAGATGGGATGGGCTCGTTTTGTTGTGCCTCCCGAGCCGGCTGTGATCTCTATCGTCCAGGAGTTTTATGCCAGCGCTCTGTTGAGGCATATTCGGGCAGGGCAGATGATACCGCAATCAGATACTCGGACTCAGGTCGTCGTCCGAGGCATTACTGTGGATTTTTCGGTGGCGGCAATTCGGAGACTATTCGAGCTGCCGGTGGTGGACGAGACGGCGTTTACGCAGAGTATGAGTAGCCTCACGAGGGAGGCTCTGCTAGAGACACTCACACGGCCCGGTTCCGTCTGGGAGACTCGCGCCCCGGGTTCTTCAGCCTTCTACTTTAAGAGTTCACGACTCAGTAGGCTCGGGCGAGCCTGGTTATACTTCCTCTACGCACGGGTCGATCCTACCTCGTAGATTCGCTCAGTTTTACTCTCTCGGGCCCACCTACTTTATGCTATCACTTCCGGGCTCAGATTCGATGTGGCCCCTCATCTGGTCCGATCTATCCTTCAGTGTATTCAAGGAGGGGCCCAGACGGGGCTGAAGCACCCCTCTCTCATTTGCGCTCTATGCCGCCAGTCGGGCATGACTTGGTCGGATGATGAGTCGATGCTAGCACCCCAGGGTCCGATTGATCATTGCATTATTTCTCACTTTGACCAATGTGGTGGAACACCGGCACATGCTCCGGGACGAGGATTTCTTCTTGACGAGGCACATGAGCAGTCCCCCGAGCCTCTTCTTCTGACACATGGGCAGACAGAGTCCAGCCCGCCGCCCGATAGAGAGCACCTCCAGGTGATGTTTGACGGCCTGAGAGAGGAGATGAGGAGAGATAGAGAGAGCCACCTAGCTGCTATGAGAGAGAAGATGCGGACAGAGAGAGAGAGCATCCTCGCAGCCGTCCGGGAGGAGATGAGAGAGCAGGCCCGCCGGGCCAATCGACGTGCGGAGAGGCGCCTGGCGGCGAGGGATGCTTACCACCAAGATTACCTTGCTGCGTGGACAAGCCATGTACTGCACCCGGACGGGCCATTCATTCCACCAGTTAGGCCAGCCACACCACCCTCCTCGCCGGACGAGGCCGGCACCAGTTCATGAGATGACACTAGGGGAGTACTTGACCTTTTCTTTTATCGCATATTATTATCTATGTCCATTGAGGTCAATGTACGTCCTAAGTTTTGGGAGGGGTTACTTTCAGTTGCTTTTTACTTATTCGTTTGCATTTTTCGTTATTTTTCGTTATTTTTTACGCTAGCCTTGCTTGTCTTGTTTTTAAATGCATTCGTGAACTTTTATGTGCTTCTTTGTGTAAAACTGATGTTATGACATTCATTTCTCTTTGAAGAAACGGTTGAGTTTTGGTCGAGTTTGCAGTCAGTGATATTTGTTTCCTCCGAGTATTCATTTAGGTCTATATTGTTCGTTATTTTAGAAATCTTAGCGGATAAGAAAGGAGATATACATGTTTTCAAATCGCTGTCTATATGTTTGGTTATACTTTTCGCGTAGCTAGTCGCCCAGTAACATGAGTCTTGTTGGCACTTAAATTGAGTTTAGAGTCGGACAGTTTTTCCCAAAAAGTCGAGAATTTATATATGTTCTATGATGGGAAGTCTAGTAACTGGGGGTATTCACGTGACCCGTTGTTTACTCTCGCGTAAAAAGACAACCCTGAATAGACTAATGGTTTAGAAATATCGCATTACCGATGATGGGAAGCCTAGTAATTTGGGGTATTCACGTGACCCGTTGTTTACTCTCGCGTAAAACAGCAACCTTGACATGCGGGAATTGCTATTCGAGTTTTATCTCCGCTGTAGAGGGGGACTTAGTAACTAGAAGCATCCATGTGCCCCATGAGTGTCTTTTACCTCAAACGGTTCCCCAATACATGAGAATGGAAATCCACCCTAGGATTATCCCGATGAAACATCCCGAGATCCGAACCCAGTGGTTAACTCGAGTCTTTATTATGATCATACATAAGGGAATGCTGTCCGAGGAGTAATTTTGACGATGAAACTCTTAAATTTTTGCCATTAGACTGTGGGACTGGGCGAGTTGGCTTGTTTAATCTAACCCTTCGTATTGGCGGTCGGTTAAATTCACGCTTGTTAATCTTTGAGCTTGATTTTTTTCATAAACGATTGATTAGCACTAAAAAATGGGTACTTTGTGGAATCAGTGTCCTTGATGTGACTCACTATTACGATACTCGTATTATTCTTTGAGATTTTCAGGGTAGTATTGATTAAGTTGAGCACTATGGATTTGCACGATTATTCACGATACTTTTTGTTTATTTGAAAATTGATTTTTGCTTGAGGACAAGCAAAGGCTCAAGTTTGGGGGTATTTGTTAGGCATATATTTATACGCTTATTTATCATTATTTCGTATCCATTTTAAGTCTAAACCTGTATAAATGAGCTTTTAATGCACTATCTTTATATGTTTTGTAGGAAATTTGTGTTCGGAAGCTCGAACGGCGAAAAACAGGCCAAAACGATAATTTTTGGCCTGGGGCCGCGGCACCCATATGCTAGGCCGCGGCACACGCACGGCACACAAAGAACGCCGATCGAACTGTACCGGGGGCCGCGGCACAAGGATGCTGAGCCGCGGCCCATGAAGAAAATGCGCCCAGGTATAGAGGCGCTGAACATTAGGGGCCGCGGCACAGATTAAGTGAGTCGCGGCCCACGGGGCGGTTTTGATGGATTTGCCGCGTTTCTGAGCCGTTTCTGAAGCCCTTTTTCGACCTAATCTACGGACGCATTTTGGAGGCTGATGATAGTTATAAATAGGGATTTAAGGTCTGAAATAGGGGGATCAATCATCAAGAGAATTAAGGAATCGAAAAGAAGCAGAGAGCGGAAGCTAGGGAACGGAGGAATCCAAGTTCTTCGTCTGCGTTTGATTTCTATGCTTTCTTTAATTCTTTGTGTATTTTTATTTTCTAGCATGTCAGGCTAGAACCCTGTTGGAAATTAAACGCAGCGGAAGCGGAGTTTGATAAAGTTGATGATCGCGTTTTACGCATCTACGAGCATTAGATCTATTTAGGCTTGCTAATTAATTAATTACTAAGACTAATAAGCAATTTAAATATTTTTTATTATTTATTAATTAAATATGTTGATAAATAAAATATCTTAATCTAGATCCAAGATCATAGGATATTACCTTTTGAAGCGTGTTGGTTAATTCCGTCTTGATGGCCTTGTATTCCTACCTATTGATCTTCTAGAGTATGATCCGCCTTGAACCGGACGCTGTGTGGGCAACGAGCTACCGGATCTTGTTTGGATACCTATGGATCGGCCGAAACAATATGCCTCACAATTCTAGATTTTCTTTTCTTCAAGTAATTCCAATGTGTAGCAAGAATGAAAGTGTTCTCTCAATTGTGGAATCAAAGACACAAGTCAAGATCCACAATTAAACACTTAGAAGAAAAATCGAAATTTCTTGTGTATATTAATGATGAAAATTGGTCAACACCCATAAGTCCTATTTATAGGCTCTTGGACTATTACTAGGGATCTAAAGGAGGATTATGGAAGAACTCCCAATTAATTCATCTTACCTTATTAGGACTATTCCTAATATATTATGAATCTATTAATATCAACTTGGTCTACTAAAAAGTTGATATTGCACTTCCTACCAAAATCCCAAATTACGACATTGGGCTCCTTATTAAATATATTATTTCCCGTGTTTAAGATATCGAATGTCCATTAATTAATTATAAGCTACTGACAGCCTTAATTAATTAATATCTTATCCAAGAGTAGTACCACTCGAACCTTATTATTATATCGGAATTAAACCACCTGCAGGGTTTAATATAATAATCATTATCGAGCTCCTCAAGGGTACATCATCAACCCGCCCGAGTTGGGACATGATTTCTAGTAATAATAATAATTGTCGTATAAACAATATTATTGCCCAAGATACGAGGCTTATTGAGTCGATCATTTTGACTCTCACCTATGATAAATCAAAGCAATAATTATTATAAATCCACAATTAAATATTATATACTTAGAATTAAGAAATAATAATTATCTGAGATTTACGTTCTTCTTACAGTCAGTACAGAAGACACTATCTCACCTCGATCCAGTTCAACGTATGCAAATACGCTAATGTATGCTAATAGTTAAGACCAACTATTCTCAGGCATACACTACAACCCTTTATATAATTTATCTAATAATTATATAGGTTGTGAACTATTATATTATTTTATAAGGCACCGATAATGTGATTTTCTGTGTGACACCAACACACCACATTATCTACAATATAAAATAATTAGACATTTCATTTGCATAACCATAACGTGAATTAATATGCAAAACATGTGATTAAATATAATTGATATATATTCTCATAGGTAGTAACAGGGAAATTAGGTAATACAAGCATAAAGTATGCTTTGCAGTATACAATCCTAACAATCTCCCACTTATACTCAAAGCATGCTTTTAAGTATACTCCTCTATTACATAGTCTCTCATTTCTCCCACTTATACTCAAAGCAATGCTGCCATACACCGTAATCCCATTCCTTCCACATGCCTTTCAAAAACTTTTGAAGGTAGGCCTTTCGTGAAAGGGTCAGCAAGATTATCTTCCGATGTAACCCTGGCTACTACTACGTCTCCTTCCTTTACGAAGTGTCGTATGATGTGGTACTTGCGGTTGATATGTTTACTTGCCTGATGGGCTCGTGGTTCCCTTGAATTTGCGACTGCACCAGTATTATCACAATAAAGTGTAATACCCTTTGGCAAATCGGGAATCACATCTAAGTCTTGCAGGAAGTACTTGAGCCACACTGCCTCCTTGGCTGCCTCAGAGGCTGCCACGTACTCGGCTTCCATGGTAGAGTCCGAGATGCATTTCTCCTTCACACTCCTCCAACTAATGGCTCCACCTCCCAGGCTAAACACCTAACCCGAAGTAGACTTGGACTTTTCTTTGTCCGATGAAAAATCTGAGTCAGTGTAACCCACCGGAAATAGGTCGTCTGATTGATATACAAGCATGTACTCCCTAGTCCTTCTGAGGTACTTGAGTATGTGTTTGACAGCAATCCAGTGTCCTGGTCCTGGGTTTGACTGATATCTAGTAGCCATGCCCACGGCATGACAGATATCTCGTCTAGTGCAAAGCATAACATACATGAGACTTCCCACATCAGATGCATAAGGGACCATCTTCATGTCATCTATCCTTTTGTGTCTTAGGACACATGTTCTTAGATAGTTGAATTCCATGCCTGTAAGGTAGAAAACCTTTCTTGGAATTCTCCATCCTAAACTGCTTCAGCACTGTATCGATATAGGATGCCTGGGATAAGCACAACATCATATTCTTCCGATCACGAAAGATCCTGATTCCAAGGATGTGTCCTGCTTCTCCTAGATCCTTCATATCGAACTGCTCAGATAGCCATACCCGTACGTCCGACAATTCCTTCACGTTGTTTCCAATCAGAAGGATATCGTCTACATACAGTACAAGAAACACCAACATGTTTCCATCGCATTTCTTATACACACAACTCTCACTCGGACATTAGACGAATCCATATGATTGGACAACTTCGTCAAAATGAGTGTTCCAAGATCTAGATGCTTGCTTAAGTCCATAAATGGATTTCTTAAGTTTGCACACCAAGTGCTCTTCTCCTTCGGCAATGAATCCCTCTGCTTGGCGCATATAGATTTCCTTGTCTAGACTCCCATCCAAGAATGCAGTCTTGACATCCACCTGCCAAATCTCCAGATCCAAATGCGCAGCTATAGCTAAAAGAATCCGGATTGACTTAAGCATGGCTACCGGCGAAAAGGTTTCATCATAATCGATACCCTCTTTCTGAGTGTAACCTTTTGCAACAAGCCTCGCTTTGAAGTTTTCAACCTTCCCGTCACGTCTTTTCTTTCGCTTGTATACCCATTTACTCCCAATGGCTTGTACACCAGCAGGTAGCTCTACTAGCTCCCACACTTGATTGGAATCCATAGATCCCATTTCTGATTCCATTGCTACTTGCCAGGAGTCAGCATCTTTATCTTGGATTGCCTCCTTATAGGTCCAGGGATCTGATTCATCTTTGCCTGGGATTGAGTCTGAAGACTTTCCCACGCCTATGAATCGTTCGGGCTGACGAACAACCCTCCCACTACGACGAGGCAAATCCTGAGTTGGTGTAAAAGTTTCAGAATCGATACGTGGTGCAGTGTTAGTTGGCGCTTGTACGATTGGTATAGACGGAGTCTCGTCCCTCAGCTCTTCCAAAATTATCTCACTCATGGGCTTGTGACTAATCATATAATCCTCTTCCAGAAATCGGGCATTGGTGCTAACAATGACCTTCTGATCCTGGGGACTATAGAACAAGCCACCCTTCGTTCCCTTAGGATATCCCACAAAGACTCGCACTTCTGTATGAGATGCCAACTTATCAGCTTCCTTATTCAGCACATGTGCTGGAGTACCCCAAATCCGAACATGTCCTAGACTGGGCTTACACCCACTCCACAGTTCTGTGGGGGTTTTTGAAACTAATTTCGAAGGCACCAGGTTTAGAATGTACGCCGCTGTTTCTAAGGCGTATCCCCAAAACGAAATAGGTAAATCAGTATAACTCATCATTGATCTAATCATTTCTAAAAGAGTCCTATTCCTTCTTTCAGCCACACAATTTTGTTGTGGAGTTCCCGGCGTGGTGAGCTGGGACGAAATCCCCTCATTCGCCAAGAAATCCAAAAACTCTCCACTAAGGTATTCGCCACCACGATCAGATCATAGTGACTTGATACTCTTCCCATGACGCTTCTCCGTTTCAGCCTTGAAGTCTCTGAACTTCTCAAAGGCTTCAGACTTACGTCGCATCAAATAGATGTATCCATATCTCGAATAATCATCTATAAACGTGATGAAGTATTCGAAACCACCCCTAGCCTGGATATTCATTGGACCACATACATCCGTATGAACCAATTCTAACACATTCTGAGCACGGTTTCCCTTGGCTTTAAAAACCCTTTTGGTCATCTTACCTTCTAGACAAGATTCGCAAATTGGAAATGACTCAACTTGGAGATCATCCAATGGGCCATCATCTACCAATCTTTGAATCCTTCCAAGGTTTACATGTCCCAACCGTAAATGCCACAGATATGTTTGGTTTATGTTTGAAGGTTCTTTTCTATTTTTAGGTTTAGACAAAGAGTTAAGTGATTTATGCATAGGAGTTTGTGCAGTATTAACGACATATAGTCCATCATTAAAAGTACCTTTGCAAATATATTCACCGCTTATTTTCTTAATAATGGCATCATCATCAAAAGAAACTGAATAACCATCGCTTTTTAATTTAGAAACTGAAAATAAATTCATTCTAAAATCCGGTACTAATAATACATTATTGAGAACTAATAATTTATCATTAATCTTCAACTGCACGACTCCCACTGCAACAGCCATAAGCCTGGAATAATCGCCCCAGTTGATGGTAATCTCGCTCGCACTAAGCTGCTTGGTTACCTGAAAACCATGCGAGTCAAAGCAAACATGATCAGTGGAGCCTGAATCAACAATCCACGAAGTGGAAGAACAAGCTACCAAACATGTTTTGACTACTAGTGCACGAGACATACCTTTCTTAAGAGCAGGGCAGTCCGCTTTAAAATGTCCTTTCTGACCGCACTTGTAGCACTTTCCCTTTGGCTTTTTGTTCGCCTCGGGGTGAGGAGCCTTGCTTTTCACCTTGAGGGTTGTCACTTGCTTCTGGACAACCTGCTTCTTCTTCTTTCCCCATTTGGGTTTGCAAGAAGTAGCACCGGTTGCGCAAGAATCTGATGATAACCTTGTTTGAAGAGACCTTCAGCAGACTGAACCTCTGTTAGAAGTTACGCCAAACTATATATCCTACGGTTCATATTGTAGTTAAGGCGGAACTGCTCAAAGTTTCTTGGTAAGCTGCCTAAGATAATATCGACCCGCGTTTCCGCATCGATAGTAGCCCCAAAGATGCTCGCCTGCTCAAATGAGACATCATTTTCGTAACATGATCCTCATCGAGTCCCTTCAGACATTTGGGTTGTCATCAATACCCTCATAGCATTTTGTCTAGCCGCCCAGTTCTGATGACCAAACATCTCGGTGAGACTTTTCATCATTTCCACGGCCGAACCCATCGTTTGATGCTGATGCTGCAATACATTTGTCAGTGAAGCCAAAATGTAACAGCGAGCCATCTCATCAGACTTTTTCCATTTTCGGAATTCAGCCAACTCTTCGGGAGTGGCATCCGGTTCTGGTTCTAGAGGGCTCTCCTCGACTAAGACAAATTTATGCCCCTCAGCAGTCAGGACAATGTCAAGATTTCTTTTCTAATCGGCAAAGTTAGTGCCATCTAGTTTATTTTCTTTGAGAATAACAGCTAGTGGATTGAAAGACATCTGAGAATAAAAAAAAATTAAAAACATCCATCACATAATGCATAGCAAAATATATCGAAAAACCTCAAAACACAATATATATGCTAGCAACCAACACCTCGAAAAATCCGCACATGCAAGCCACGATCGTGTGGACGTTTACACACACATTTTCCAAGTAGAGTTTTACGTCTTTAATTTTTACTATCTAGTCAAATTACGTTATGACAAGTAAAATTAATAGTTGGTTCCTCTTGGCCATGTATTAATTAACATAGACTCCGATGGGGAGCTTATTAATTAATACACCTAAGTGAACACCATAATTTAACATCCTTAAAATATTATCTTTTAAATAATAATCCTATAGATGGAGAGGTCCTATCATAAAAAGTAATATTTACCTTATGTTATCATTTTGAAATTTAAAACTAGTGAACCTATAATTAGCACATCCGATATGGAGGAAGACTCTAATGTCAACGCGCATGCAAATTACTTCACAATTTAAATTAATTATGGAGGCCAATTTTGATTTTATTTAAAATAAATCAATTTAATCACTTAGTTATTTTAGCCTTAAGGTTTTTAATTTTCTCGTCCTAACATGCAAGGAAACATATCACGCATACATCCATACATGTCATACATCAAAACAATAAAAAAACCAAAAATAAAGCATAGATAATAAAATTATCCAATTATCATGGTCTTCTTCCTTGAGTTGAATCCGAGAAAATCTTCGACTCGATCTCTCCCACTGAATCAAGCATCTCGTCGCTCCTCCTCGGCCGGGCTGTGGATTTTCAAAATTAAAATTTCACTTTTTATGCAAAATTAATTACATAAAAAAATTTAATTTTAAATCCCGACTTCCCAGCAGACGCAACGAACGACGGCGAAAATGGACCGGACCAAAATCGATTTACCGGCCCGAACAATAACCGGCCGGACAGTGCCGCAATCGCGGCCTTCGTAAACTCGGCGGCCGTGTCTACAGCGGCCCTTTTGCTCATTCTTGTCGGCCGCCCAAGCGCCAGCGATCCCGGCGATCCGGTTCGCTCTATTTCTTCGTGATCCGTCTTTTCGAATTCGATTACAATTTTATACGAAATAAAATACATCGAAATTACATCAAGATTACACGAAAAATAAAACCACCTAGAACTACCCGCGGATTTTCTCACAGGAAAAACCATTACATGCCTCAAAAAACGGGCCAAACCAACAATTGCATTATTAATAAAAAAATAAATAAATACACCATTCATATAAACCATGATAATTGGATCATATAACCTGCAAGAACATATCTAGCAAAATATTCCAACATCAAAATATATAAATATTTAAATTGCTATCAATTAATCACTAAAATTAATTAAAATAGCAAAAGCCTAAAAAAACATGGCTCCGATACCAATTGTTGGAAAGTAAAACGCAGCGGAAGTGAAGTTTGATAAAGTTGATGATCACGTTTTATGCATCTACGGGCATTAGATCTATTTAGGCATGCTAATTAATTAATTACTAAGACTAATAAGCAATTTAAATATTATTCATTATTTATTAATTAAAAATGTTGATAAATAAAATATCCAAATCTAGATCCAAGATCATAGGATATTACCTTTTGAAGCGTGTTGGTTACTTCCGTCTTGATCGCCTTGTATTTCTACCTTTTGATCTTCTAGAGTATGATCTGCCTTGAACCGAATGTTGTGTGGGCAACGAGCTACCGGATCTTGTTTGGACACCTATGGATCGGCCGAAACAATATGCCTCACAATTCTCGATTTTATTTTCTTCAAGTAATTCCGATGTGTAGCAAGAATTAAAGTGTTCTCTCAATTGTGGAATCAAAGACACAAGTCAAGATCCACAATTAAACACTTAGAAGAAAAATCGAAATTTCTTGTGTATATTAATGATGAAAATCGGCCAACACCCATAAGTCCTATTTATAGGCTCTTGGACTACTACTAGGGATCTAAAGGAGGATTATGGAAGGACTCCCAATTAATTCATCTTACCTTATTAGGACTCTTCCTAATATATGATGAATCTATTAATATCAACTTAGTCCACTAAAAAGTTGATATTGCACTTCCTACCAAAATCCCAAATTACGAAATTGGGCTCCTTATTAAATATATTATTTCCCGTGTTTAAGATATCGAATGTACATTAATTAATTATAAGCTACTGACAACCTTAATTAATTAATATCTTATCCAAGAGTAGTACCACTCGAACCTTATTATTATATCGGAATTAAATCCACCTGCAGGGTTTAATATAATAATCATTATCGAGCTCCTCAAGGGGACATCATCAACCCGCACGAGTCGGGACACGATTTCTAGTAATAATAATAATTGTCGTATAAATAATATTATTGCCCAAGATGCGAGGCATATTGAGTCGATCATTTTGACTCTCACCTATGATAAATCAAAGCAATAATTATTATAAATACACAATTAAATATTATATACTTAGAATTAAGAAATAATAATTATCTGAGATTTACGTTCTTCTTACATCGATGTAAGACACTATCTCACCTCGATCCAGTTCAACGTATGCAAATACGCTAATGTATGCTAATAGTCAAGACCAACTATTCTCAAGCATACACTACAACCCTTTATATAATTTGTCTAATAATTATATAGGTTGTGAACTATTATATTATTTTATAAGGCAACGATAATGTGATCTTCCGTGTGACACCAACACACCACATTATCTACAATATAAAATAATTAGACATTTCATTTGCATAACCATAACGTGAATTAATATGCAAAACATGTGATTAAATATAATTGATATTCTCATAGGTAGTAACAGGGAAATTAGGTAATACAAGCATAAAGTATGCTTTGCAGTATACAATCCTAACAAACCCTATTCTATGATTTTGATGAAACTGAGGTTTTGATGAATTAACTTTTGATTTTGCATTATCAATATAATTCCCTTTTCTTATTGAGTTTTCCCCAATTATTCTTAATGATTTCAATTGTGTGGCCTATAATTGAATTGTTTTGATTATGCAACTCGAATCGGGAGAGAAGAGTTGGTAGGAAAAATTGGTGAGAATCGTTTTATCTTGTGAGATAGGGATATACTCATAGGAATTACGTGGCCTTTCTGGAGATTTCTTACTTTTTGCCTATTGTCGAATTAATTCACCTAGGAATAGAGTGGGTTATTCACCTTAGAAAAATCTATTGACCTCGGGAGAGGCGGTGGAGTATTTTAGCAATCTTCGCCTTCAATAAATTGGGTATTAATTAAATTCATATAATCAAGAGTAATTACGATAAATCGAGTTGGATTCACAATCCTAGATTAATTCCTTATTTGATTCTCTTTCTCCGAACAAACGTTTTCATTATTTATTCTTTTATTAATTTTCTTTAATTATTCTTGCACCTCCAAATTCGATAGTTCAAATAAAATTAGAATACACATAAATCGGTAATTAGTAAGTCAGTTCTCGTGGGAACGATATCTTACTCATCTCTTTATTACTTGTTTACGACAACGTGCACTTGCGTTCACCGAATTTGGCGCCGTTGCCGGGGACTGATTTTTTTTAGGGGATTACTTTCAGTTGCTTTTTACTTATTCGTTTGCATTTTTCGTTATTTTTCGTTATTTTTGACGCTAGCCTTGCTTGTCTTGTTTTTAATTGCATTCGTGAACTTTTATGTGCTTCCTTATGTAAAACTGATGTTATGATACTGATTTCTCTTTGAAGAAACGGTTGAGTTTTGGTCGAGTTGGCAGTCAGTGATATTTGTTTCCTCCGAATATTCATTTAGGTCTATATTGTTCGTTATTTTAGAAATCTTAGCGGATAAGAAAGGAGACATACGTGTTTTCAAATCGCTGTCTATACGTTTGGTTATACTTTTCGCGTAGCTAGTCGTCCAGTAACATGAGTCTTGTTGGCACTTAAATTGAGTATAGAGTCGGACAGTTTTTCCCAAAAAGTCGAGAATTTATATATGTTCTATGATGGGAAGTCTAGTAACCGGGGGTATTCACGCGACCCGTTGTTTACACTCGCGTAAAACGACATCCCTGAATAGACTAATGGTTTAGAAATATCGCATTACCGATGGGAAGCCTAGTAACCGGGGGTATTCACGTGACCCGTTGTTTACTCTCGCGTAAAACAACAACCTTGACATGCGGGAATTACTATTCGAGTTTTTTCTCCGCTGTAGCCTAGCATCCATGTGCCCCATGAGTGTCTGTTACGTCAAACGGTTCCCCAATACATGAGAATGGAAATCCACCCTAGGATTATCCCGATTAAACATCCCGAGATCCGAACCTAGTGGTTAACTCGAGTCTTTATTATGATCATACATAAGGGAATGCTGTCCGAGAAGTAATTTTGACGATGAAACTCTTAAATTTTTGCCATTAGACTGTGGGACTGGGTGAGTTGGCTTGTTTAATCTAACCCTTCGTATTGGCGGTCGGTTAAATTCACGCTGGTTAATCTCTGAGCTTGATTTTCATCATAAACGATTGATTAGCACTAAAAAATGGGTACTTTGTGGAATCAGTGTCCTTGATGTGACTCACTATTACGATACTCGTATTATTCTTTGAGATTTTCAGGGTAGTATTGATTAAGTTGAGTACTATGGATTTGCACGACCATTCACGATACTTTTTGTTTATTTGAAAATTGATTTTTGCTTGAGGACAAGCAAAGGCTCAAGTTTGGGGGTATTTGTTAGGCGTATATTTATACGCTTATTTACCATTATTTCATATCCATTTTAAGTCTAAACCTGCATAAATGAGCTTTTAATGCACTATCTTTATATGTTTTGTAGGAAATTGGTGTCCGAAAGCTCGAACGGCGAAAAACGGGCCAAAACGACAATTTTTGGCTTGGGGCCGCGGCACCCATATGCTGAGCCGCGGCATACGCACGGCACACAGATAACGACGAGCGAACTGTATCGGGGGCCACGGCACAAGGATGCTGAGCCGCGGCCCATGAAGAAAATGCGCCCAGGTATAGAGGCGCTGAACATTAGGGGCCGCAGCACAGATTAAGTGAGCCGCGGCCTACGGGGCGGTTTTGATGGATTTGCCACGTTTCTGAACCATATCTGAAGCCCTGTTTCGACCTAATCTACGGACGCATTTTGGAGACTGATGATAGTTATAAATAGGAATTTAAGGTCTGAAATAGGGGGGATCGATCATCAAGAGAATCAAGGAATCGAAAAGAAGCAGAGAGCGGAAGTTAGGGAACGGAGGAATCCAAGTTCTTCGTCTGCGTTTGATTTCTATGCTTTCTTTCATTCTTTGTGTATTTTTATTTTCTAGCATGTCAGGCTAGAACCCTATTCTAGGATTTTGATGAAACCGAGGTTTAAATGAATTAACTTTTGATTTTGCATTATCAATATAATTCCCTTTTCTTATTGAGTTTTCCCCTATTATTCTTAATGCTTTCAATTGTGTGGCCTATAATTGAATTGTTTTGATTACGCAACTCTAATCGGGAGAGGAGAGTTGGTAGGAAAAATTAGTGAGAATCGTTTTATCTTGTGAGATAGGAATATACTCATAGGAATTACGTGGCCTTTCTGGAGATTTCTTACTTTTTGCCTATTGTCGAATTAATTCACCTAGGAATAGAGTGGGTTATTCACCTTAGAAAAATCTATTGACCTCGGGAGAGGCTGTAGAGTATTTTAGCAATCTTCGCCTTCAATAAATTGGAAATTAATTAAATTCATATAATCAAGAGTAATTCAGATAAACCGATGTGGATTCACAATCCTAGATTAATTCCTTATTTGATTATCTTTCTTCGAACAAACGTTTTCATTATTTATTCTTTTATTAATTTTCTTTAATTATTCTTGCACCTCCAAATTCGATAGTTCAAATAAAATTAGAATACACATAAATCGGTAATTAGTAAGTCAGTCCTCGTGGGAACGATATCTTACTCATCTCTTTATTACTTGTTTACAACAACGTGCACTTGAGTTCACCGAATTTCGCAACACCAGCTGTCCGGATAAGGCCTCCAGCTGTCCGGGTAAGGTTGATTTTCAGCCGACTTTGGACTCCTATAAATATATGTATACGTAAGTATTTTCCATCAAATAATATACCATTTTGAATCTGTGAAACTATACTGTAAAACGCCCGTAACATATTTCCATTCCAAAAATTAAAAAGGCCTCAAAAAGCCCAATGAAATAGGAAGCTCAAATCTGACAGTTTTTCAAAAGTGTTTGATAAAAGTCGCCAAAGAGATTTCAGATTTTACATCAAGAACTTATGGCCGGAAATATGAAAAAGTATTTTCAAGTGCTAGGAGCAGAGTATCTGGGATCCAAGAAGGTCCGTAACGACAACACAATACTTAGGAAGAAAGGCAACCAAGCCAAATTCAAAAGAAGATATTTCAAGATTTCAGCAAACGAGGTGAGGTTATACTGTTTTAATATGTTATGGTCATCGTTGTGTCATGTAACATGACGACCCGCGAGGGTTCAGAAGAATGAAAGAAAGCCGAGACGAGTCTCACACAGACAAGAATGTTTTATTTGCATTACACAACATGATTTTGACGATTTATAAGGGTTTAATCTCACTGAGTATGCTCGCGTACTCACACCTCGTCGTTTATGTTTTTCAGGCTAAGTAAGGGACGAACGGGACAAGCAGAAGATGAATACATACTCCCAACACGATGAAGTTCTAAATAATAAAAGATGTTGTCACCGTCATTGTTATTATTTTTGCAAAACACTTGATGTTCTTCGATGAATGTAATTTCAACGGACTATGTCCGAATATTTGATTTCCCATATTTTTGTAAAACTGTACTGATAGTTGAATAAATGACTTTTATTGAAGATTTACTGACTAAAATGCTTCCGCAAATACTCCGAATTTATATAAAAAAATTTAAGGAAAAAATTGAGCTGTGTAACGTGCTTTATAATTAAGAAAATCACGTCGTTACAGAATGGTATCGGAGCAAGACCTCTCTCAGTATGGTGAGATTTGGGGATGAACCAAGCGGAAGATGGTGAACATGTGCCACCCGGGGCCGACGAGGGCGGGGAGTGATCGCCAGTGCAATAAAAAAGGGTACGGACAATGAGCGGCTCCGAGAAAGGGGAGTGATCGCCGGTGCAATAAGAAAAAGGGTACGGACAACGAGCGGCTCCTAACAAGGCTTCTAGGCGGAGGGGGACATGACTGAACCGAATTCTCACCAGAACGAGAGGTATTCCAAGACTGTATAGTATGGGACTATACAGTTAAGTTGGTTTAAAAAAAAGATTTACTTATACAAAACAAGATATTGCAAAACTTTCTTATTTTTAAAAGTATAAAGAATAATTACGACATGATTATATTTTCGGGAGAATATGTGGTTCATCGCTGCTGCGCAACGTCGACTCCGAGGTAATGTTTTCAAGTATTCACTCTTTTATGAAACTTAAAAATTTTGGTATGAGTGCAGAATGATTATGTCGGCAAAATATTTGAAAGGATATGTGAAAGTTTTAATGTTATCCGAAAGGGACAAAATATGATTTCAAAGAAAGGTTTCAAAGTGATGTTTTTGCTGGCACAATATTTTTAAAGTTATTGATGAAAATACTCATACAAAGTTTGATACAGATTTTCAAAGTTCTTTACGAAGCTCAATTTCGAGGACGAAATTTTTTAAAGGGGGGGAGGATTGTAACGCCCCAATACTTATTAAAATGCTAATGATCATGTATTTTAATTTTTTAATATTTACAGGTTGTCCGATACTTGGACCAATACGTTTCTAGCATAAAATGAAGAAAACGATTTCAAAATAAATTATAAGGATCATTTTTAGAATTTATAAAACTGATTTCGAAAAATTCTGACGATTTTGATACGATAAAATATTCATCACAGAACACTTATATTGTAAAAATAATAATAAATTATTTTACTATTACTAGCGAAAATCCGTTCCGAGCATATCGAAGATTTAACTCCGACGAGTCTGGAACAGGTCGGAAAATCGCATTTGGAAACCGTGAAGGGGTCGAACCGACCGAGCCAAGTTGACGGACATCTGCCGGTCAGCGCCGGACACGCCTACCGACAGCTCCCGGTCACGTCCGACAGAAGTTTCTCGACCACTATCCAGATAAGGCTGTCCAGCTGTCCGGATAAGGTCGGTCACGACCGACAGAAGCTTCTCGGCACTGTCCGGATAAGGCTATCCAGCTGTCGGGATAAGGTCTGTCACGACTGACAGAAGCTTCTCGGCCAGCTGTCCGGATGAGTCCTCCAGCTTTCCGAGTAAGGTTGATTTTAAGCCGACTTTAGACTCCTATAAATATATGTATACTTAAGTATTTTCCAACAAATAATATACCATTTTGAAGCTGTGAAACTAAAATTTAAAACGCCCGTAACATATTTCCCTTCCACAAATTAAAAAGGCCTCAAAAAGCCCGATGAAACAGGAATCTCAAATCTGACCGTTTTTCAAAAGTGTTTGATAAAAGTCCCCAAAGAGATTTCAGATTTTACATCAAGAACTTATGGCCGGAAATATGAAAAAGTATTTTCAAGTGCTAGGAGCAGAGTATCCGGGATCCAAGAAGGACAACCAAGCCAAATTCAAAGGAAGATATTTCAAGATTTCAGCAAACGAGGTGAGGTTATACTGTTTTAATATGTTATGGCCATCGTTTTGTCATGTAACATGACGACCCGCGAGGGGTCGAAAGAATGAAAGAAAGCCGAGACGAGTCTCACACAGATAAGAATGTTTTATGTGCATTACACAACATGATTTTGACGATTTATAAGGGTTTAATCTCACTGAGTATGCTCGCGTACTCACACCTCGTCGTTTATGTTTTTCATGCTAAGGAAGCGACGAACGGGACAAGCAGAAGATGAATACAGACTCCCAACACGATGAAGTTCTAAATAATAAAAGATGTTGTCGCCGTAATTGTTATTATTTTTGCAAAACACTTGATGTTCTTCGATGAATGTAATTTCAACGGACTATGTCTGAATATTTTGTAACACCCCTAAATCCTATTGGGTTATTACAGTACCGTGGACCCCACGCCAGGAGATCCACCACGCGAACATGACTAAAATACATTAAATTAAACAACAAGGGAAAATCATAGTCCCTACCATGATATCCGACACAATATTTCGATTAGGAATTTCAACGACAACGATGGGCCTACATGGCCACAAATAAAATACAACAACATCCACGAGCATCTGCTCGGGTAAAACATAACGACAATGACTGACAAACTGGAGAACACTCTAACTGACTGACCAACATGAACAACTCGGACTAGCATCGCTCGAATGCCTCGTCGCCATCATCATGCCCCATGTGTCTCAACTCTCTCCTCGCAAGCACCTAAAACATAAAAACATGTTCCGCCCCCACGGGGTCAGTCATCCAGATAATGAATATCAAATACATGTATAACATGATATGCATCCAAAGGCAGAATGAAATGGTAAAATGATAATAATAATAATAATAATAATACGAGATGCTCACAAACCAATGTAAGAACCGAGCATTCGTGAAATACTATGCCCACGACATACTATTAATACCTGTTCGACAGGTTAGAACGTAAATTCCCAACGGCGAATCATAATTATAGAGTACCACAATGAATTACACGACATGAACCAAACCAGAACTGAATTAATTATGAATCACAATGCCCGAAGGCTCCAATGAAATTACCAGGACAATAATAAAGGCTTGAAAGCCACTCAAGTCACAAATATCACAATCACATGAAATCGAATGTGAAGCTATAGTTAATGAGGGCTAATAAGGTCATAACCACGACTGTGACCTACTGAGATGTAGGTGTTGGGAAGCCAACCGCGAAGGTTCAAGCCCCAAGCTTACCCATAAAATCATAAACACGACCGTGACCTACTGAGTTTTAGGTGTTGGGAAGCCAACCGCGAAGGTTCAAGCCCCAAACTTACCCATAAGATCATAAACACGACCGTGACCTACTGAGTTGTAGGTGTCGGGAAGCCAACCGCGAAGGTTCAAGCCCCAAGCTGACCCATAAGATCATAAACACGACCGTGACCTACTGAGTTGTAGGTGTCGGGAAGCCAACCGCGAAGGTTCAAGCCCCAAGCTGACCCATAAGATCATAAACACGACCGTGACCTACTGAGTTGTAGGTGTTGGGAAGCCAACCGCGAAGGTTCAAGCCCCAAACTTACCCATAAGGACAAGCCGAGACTAGCCTCCAAAATATAATTAATCACAAATGACAACGGTTCGTAGATTACCGAATTCACGAGAATGTTAGTGTGCTACCTTGAGTCGGCCAACACGATAATGATGTCTCACGGATGGGCATTGTACTCGACAGTCCCAATTCAATACCTCGATCACCTTAGAATAGTCAATCGATAACAACGACACAACGGATGGGAACTATCCTCAACAGCCCCAATTCAATACCTCGATTGCCTTAGAATGGCCAACCGATAACAATGATGCAGCAGATGATTTAATACCTCGATTGCCTTAAAACGGTCAATCGATAACAATGATACAATGAATGATTGAACACTTCAATTTGCCTGAGAACGGCCAATCGATAACAATGACATGATGAATGAGTGAATACCTCGATTGCCTTAGAACGGCCAACCGATAACAATGATATGATGAATGGTTGAACACCTCGATTGCCTTAGAACGGCCAATCGATAACAATGATATGAAGGATGTCTCGGCACCTTTAATCCGTTACCGACAACGAAGAAGAGAAATAAATACGTCAATGCCTTTAATAGGCCAAAACAACATCAAGGACAAAACTCCAACATTAATAGCAATGATTACAACGACGTCTTAAATCGATATTAATATCAATAACAACGATCGATACATCGATACCGCAAACCGGTGATCGATAATAACATTAACAACGAGTATCACAATGCCTTGAACCGGCCATTAACAAACAATAAAAACATTTGGCATAATTGCCGAAAGGTATCGTATCGAACGATCTCTTAATATCAATGAATTCAAGAAGAGACTAAGTCTCGGAATGATACAACACATTCATACACATATATGATAACATTAATCTCATTGACTAGTACAAGTATAAAACTTGCCTCAAATAAAGGCGATGAAATCCTTCCACGAACAACGAACGGCGTCCTCCGATAAATATAAGCCTCGAACAACCTTGTATGAAATACAATTCATTCAATAACACAATATCGAACGAAAACAACACAACGATCGAAGGAAACTCTTTGAGACATTTAATCGAACACTAAATGTTCAAACTTCCTCAAGAACTTAAGAATCATCAATCAGATTGAACGAATCGAAGATATGGATATAAAATCCATAGAACATGATTAATAATGTTTACAAACATCAACCGATTCAACAAATTCGGACGGAAAATGAAATCAAAGCTAAAACTCCCAAAAATCAAATTTTAGGAGATTTCAAGAAATTACCTTTGAAGATCCAAACACTTTGATTCGATGAACACGCATTAAATCGACGATCCGAGCTTCACAACCGAAAGAAAATGATGAAGAATCGAGTATTCAAGTGATTGATGAAGAAAATTTCTCCCACAAACCCTCTCTCTCGGATGTAGGTGGAAGAAATGGGAAAAATGGGCTGAATCTCACAAAAAATGGGAATTATAGTGCATACTGCACTGTGTACCGCGGCCCGGCTGAAGTGTGCCATGGCACAGGGCCGAAATCTGCCCCAGTGCTCGGCAGCGTGCCGTGGCTCGGACGAGTGTGCCGCGGCAGTGACTCGGCAGTGTGCCGCGGCCCCGTCGGCATGAGCCGCGGCCCCTGGTACAGACGGTTTGGCCGAAAATTGCAACATGAGTGTGCCGCGGCCCGGACGAGTGTGCCGCGGCCCTGCCGGCATGAGCCGCGGCCCCCGGTACAGTCGGGTCGGCCAAATTAGCAGCATGTGTGTGTCTTAGCTTTTTCGACCATAACTCGCTCGTCCGGACTCCGATTGATTCACCGTTTGAACAATTGGAAAGCTAACTTGATTCTCTATAATATTGAAAAGATTCAGAATTTTTGGAGTTTCCAAGAATTAATGGTGATTTTAAAAAGTCGAACTCATACGTGGAAAAGTCACTTAAGAACACGAAATTCAACAGAACGACACCGAGACGAACTCGGATGACAAAAAGTGTGGAATTAATCATTATCGGAATGAGGAAACGGTCATAATAGAGTTGCTAAGATGGAATTACACCAGAAAAAAATTATTGGAAATTGAAATCGCGGATATTACATACTACCCCCCTTAAAAGAAGTTTCGTCCCGAAACTTAAAATAAGTTGGGAGAAGCAATATCCCGCTAGGAAAACTCAATGAGATACACCAAAACTGGAAGCTCGCTTCTCATCGGCATCAGATGCCCATACAAACACTGATTCACCTCCAAAGAAGAACAACAATGCACATATAGTCCTCGGAACCGTATCTATTGCACGCTCAAGTCCCCATGACTTGACGTCTCGAATCACAATAAACAATCACCCATATTATCACGAAATCTCAGTACAATACCAAAAGGAATGCATCAAACGATCTCAAAATCTCAAGATTCTCAAATACGATCATTATAAAATAGATCAACAATAAATGATCCACAACCACGATACATTATTACGGATTGAGTTATATAGTCATCCGGAAGACAAGGATACATTTAAAATGTACTCAACATCGATATCCTCCATATCATCGATCTCCTCGATCCCAACGATTCAACGAAGACTCAATTCTGAACTCACTGCTTAATATGACCCCGAAAGGTTACCAAAAACGAGAGTGACTATGATGAATGATAAATGATTAGAAATCCGACAAGGATCAAGAATGACTCACTGAGGTGAACTAATAACGCATTGAGTGATAACTCAAATGAAATGATTGGAACCATTGTTCCCCGTGAAGTGAATGATTAGTTTGATAATTATAAGTCTCAACGTGATTGATATATGATGAATGACTTATGCGAATGATTGAACGGCGATGAAATGAATGATTATCCTATTACCGAGCAAGAATTAACTTGCTCAAAACCGGTGATGAATGTCCTATTGTATCACAGTTAAAGCAAACAACAGTCGAACTCGTCGTCTGAGATCCGCTAGCCGATGTGGGATATCACAATTCACCCCCCTCAAGGGTCCTGATGTCTTTGTCGGTACACTCGCACCAGCTGGCAAAGTGGCTCCGATACCAAATTGTCACATCCCAAGACTGCTCCATCGTAGCTTGTTATTGTCCGATCTGGGCACTCTCCTCTGAGCTGGCCCTCACGGTTTTGATTCTGGGTGCCCTTGAGCGGCTTCCCAGAAGGTCACCCATCCTGAGATTGCTCTCACCCTAGCATGCTTAACTCTCCCAGCACGAAGACGACTAGAAAACGATCTCTTGGACGTCGGAGTCCGATGTCCCTCTGACAACCCTTTCCATACCGAGGCAGGAAAGTCACGTGATAATTATAGATCTCGTATGAAGATTGCATTATGATTACGATACGGAATGATAACAATGAGCATACATGCTCTAACACAATGAATGCATTAATAATGCAATAAAACGATCGTCGACATGACGCCGGAATATGATAAAATCGCATGAAAGATCAAGTGAGGTGACAAGACTATCTGATGAAATTCCTGAAATGATTACCTTGAACAAGTTAACAAGGTTGAAAATTTGATTCACAAGATCAACAACTGAACCGTGAGATGGACTGGATGATTAATGAATTAATTGAACAATGAGATTGACTGAGTGATAATGAATTAACTGAGCGATGAGATTGACTGAGTGATGAATGAATTGACTGAACAATGAGATTGACTGAGTGATGAATGAATTGGTGAACAATGAGATTGGTGATTGATGAATGGATTAACTGAGCAATGGGATTAACTGAGTGATGAATGAATTAACTGAACAATGAGATTGACTGAGTGATGAATGAATTAACTGAACAATGAGATTAACTGAGTGATGAATGAATTAACTGAACAATGAGATTAACTGAGTGATTAATGAATTAATTTAAACAATGAGATTGACTAAGTGATGAAGGCATTGACTGAGTGATGAATGAATTAACTGAGCAATGATATTGATGAATAATGAACGAATTAGCGGTGATGAATGAATTAATCGAGTGATGAATGAATTAATCGAGTGATGAATGATATCGATCGGGTGATGAATGAATTAACTGAGTGATGAGATCAAAATGATGATTGAGGATTATTAACTAATGAATGAGTTGATACTTAATGCTTACACAAGTCACACGTGCTCCAAAATAATTAGTCATGAATCAATCATAACACTAATATCACATATAGGTTTCAACAAAGCATGAACAATTAATGACATGATGAATGTATGAACATAAAGAGAATCGAGTCCTTACACAGGTCATACGAAGCTTCGAGGTCTCACGATACTAGTCCCAACTGACGACGACTCGATGAATGAATGACTCGTGCAGTCGTACTAATATTACGACTCACAAAACCCGACTGTCCAGATTGTCATAACCTGACAGTCCCACTACTACCGCATCGGTAGAGCCACATAACTCACATATCAGGGTATATCACAAGCCAAAATCTCTGATACCATCTTCTGTAACACCCCCAAATCCTATTGAGTTATTACAGTGCCGTGGACCCCACGCCAGGAGATCCACCAGGCGAACATGACTAAAATACATTAAATTAAACAACAAGGGAAAATCATAGTCCCTACCATGATATCCGACACAATATTCCGATAAGGAATTTCAACAACAACGATGGGCCTACATGGCCAAAAATAAAATACAACAACATCCACGAGCATCTGCTCGGGTAAAACATAACGACAATGACTGACAAACTGGAGAACACTCTAACTGACTGACCAACATGAACAACTCGGACTAGTATCGCTCGAATGCCTCGTCGCCATCATCATGCCCCTGTGTCTCAACTCTCTCCTCGCAAGCACCTAAAACATGAAAACATGTTCCGCCCCACTTGGGTCATCCAGATAATGAATATCAAATACATGTATAACATGATATGCATCCAAAGGCAGAATGAAACGGTAAAATGATAATAATAATACGAGATGCTCACAAACCAATGTAAGAACCGAGCATTCGTGAAATACTATGCCCACGGCATACTATTAATACATTCGAGGTTAGAACGTAAATGCCCAATGGCGAATCATAATTATAGAGTACCACAATGAATTACACGACATGAACCAAACCATAATCGAATTAATTATGAATCACAATGCCCGAAGGCTCCAATGAAATTACCAGGACAATAATAAAGGCTTGAAAGCCACTCAGCCGAAGCTGTCAAATATCACAATCACATGAAACCGGAACAGCCCGAAGCTATAGTTAATGAGGGCTAATAAGGTCGAAACCACGACCGTGACCTACTGAGCTGTAGGTGTTGGGATGCCAACCGCGAAGGTTCAAGCCCCAAGATTACCCATAAGATCATAAACACGACCGTGACCTACTGAGTTGTAGGTGTTGGGAAGCCAACCGCGAAGGTTCAAGCCCCAAACTTACCCATAAGATCATAAACACGACCGTGACCTACTGAGTTGTAGGTGTTGGGAAGCCAACCGCGAAGGTTCAAGCCCCAAGCTTACCCATAAGATCATAAACACGACCATGACCTACTGAGTTGTAGGTGTTGGGAAGTCAACCGCGAAGGTTCAAGCCCCAAACTTACCCATAAGCACTAGCCGAGACTAGCTTCCAAAATATAATTAATCACAAATGAAAACGGTTCGTAGATTACCGAATTCACGAGAATGTTAGTGTGCTACCTTGAGTCGGCCAACACGATAATGATGTCTCACGGATGGGCATCGTACTCGACAGTTCCAATTGAATACCTCGATCACCTTAGAATAGTCAATCGATAACAACGACACAACGGATGGGAACTAACCTCAATGACCTCTAATTCAATACCTCGATTGCCTTAGAATGGCCAACCGATAACAATGATGCAGCGGATGATTCAATACCTCGATTGCCTTAAAACGGTCAATCGTTAACAATGATACAATGAATGATTGAACACTTCGATTTGCCTGAGAACGGCCAATCGATAACAATGACACGATGAATGAGTGAATAGCTCGATTGACTTAGAACGGCCAACCGATAACAATGATATGATGAATGGTTGAACACCTCGATTGCCTTGGAACGGCCAATCGATAACAATGATACGAAGGATGTCTCGGCACCGTTAATCGGTTACCGACAACGAAGAATAGAAATAAATACGTCAACGCCTTTAATCGGCCAAAACAACATCAAGGACAAAACTCCAACATTAATAGCAATGATTACAACGACGTCGTAAATCGACATTAATATCAACAACAACAACGATCGATACATCGATACCGCGAACTGGTGATCGATAATAATATTAACAACGAGTATCACAATGCCTTAAACCAGCCATTAACGAACAATAAAAACATTTGGCATAATTGCCGAAAGGTATCGTATCGAACGATCTCTTAATATTAATGAATTCAAGAAGAGACTAAGTCTCGGAATGATACAACACATTCATACACATATATGATAACATTAATCTCATTGACTAGTACAAGTATAAAACTTGCCTCAACCGAAGGCGATGAAATCCTTCCACGAACAACGAACGGCGTCCCCCGATAAATATAAGCCTCAAACAAGCTTGAATGAAATACAATTCATTCAATAACACGATATCGAAGGAAAACAACATAACGATCGAAGGAAACTCTTTTGAGACATTTAATCGAACACTAAATGTTCAAAGTTCCTCAAGAACTTAAGAATCATCAATCGGATTGAACGAATCGAAGATATGGATATACAATCCATAGAACATGATTAATAATGTTTACAAACATCAACCGATTCAACAAATTCGGATGGAAAATGAAATCAAAGCCAAAACTCCCAAAAATCAAATTTTAGGAGATTTCAAGAAATTACCTTTGAAGATCCAAACACTTTGATTCGATGAACACGCATTAGATCGACGATCCGAGCTTCACAACCGAAAGAAAATGATGAAGAATCGAGTATTCAAGTGATTGATGAAGAAAATTTCTCAACAAACCCTCTCTCTCGGATGTAGGTGGAAGAAATGGGAAAAATGGGCTGAATCTCACAAAAAACCGCAATTATATTGCAGACTGCACTGTGTGCCACGGCCCGGCTGAAGTGTGCCATGGCATAGGGCCGAAATTTGCCCCAGTGCTCGGCAGCATGCCGCAGCCCGGACGAGTGTGCCACGGCCCCCGGTACAGTCGGGTCGGCCAAATTAGCAGCATGTGTGTGTCTTAGCTATTTCGACCATAACTCCCTCGTCCGGACTCCGATTGACTCACCGTTTGAACCATTGGAAAGATAACTTGATTCTCTATAATATTGAAAAGATTCAGAATTTTTGGAGTTTCTAACAATTAATGGTGATTTTACAAAGTCGAACTCATACGTGGAAAAGTCGCTTAAGAACACGGAATTCAACAGAATGACACCGAGACGAACTCGGATGACAAAAAGTGTAGAATTAATCATTCTCGGAATGAGGAAACAGCCACAATAGAGTTGCTAAGATGGAATTGCACCAGAAAAAAAAAATTATTGGAAATCGAAATCGCGGATATTACATACTACCCCCCTTAAAAGAAGTTTCGTCCCGAAACTTAAAACAAGTTGGGAGAAGCAATATCCCGCTAGGAAAACTCAATGAGATACACCAGAACTGGAAGCTCGCTTCTCATCGGCATCGGATGCCCATACAAACACTGATTCACCTCCAAAGAAGAACAACAATGCACATATAGTCCTCGGAACTGTATCTATCGCACGCCCAAGTCCCCATGACTTGACGTCTCGAATCACAATAAACAATCACCCATAATATCACGAAATCTCGGTACAATACGAAATGGAATGCATCAAACGATCTCAAAATCTCAAGATTCTCAAATACGATCATTATAAAATAGATCAACAATAAATGATCCACAACCACGATACATTATTACGGATTGAGTTATATAGTCATCCGGAAGACAAGGATACATTTAAAATGTACTCAACATCGATATCCTCCATATCATCGATCTCCTCGATCCCAACGATTCAACGAAGACTCAATTCTGAACTCACTGCTTAATATGACCCCGAAAGGTTACCAAAAACGAGAGTGACTATGATGAATGATAAATGATTAGAAATCCGACAAGGATCAAGAATGACTCACTGAGGTGAACTAATAACGCATTGAGTGATAACTCAAATGAAATGATTGGAACCATTGTTCCCCGTGAAGTGAATGATTAGTTTGATAATTATAAGTCTCAACGTGATTGATATATGATGAATGACTTATGCGAATGATTGAACGGCGATGAAATGAATGATTATCCTATTACCGAGCAAGAATTAACTTGCTCAAAACCGGTGATGAATGTCCTATTGTATCACGCTTAAAGCAAACAACAATCGAACTCGCTGCCCGAGATCCGCTAGCCGATGTGGGATATCACAATTCACCCCCCTCAAGGGTCCTGATGTCTTTGTCGGTACACTCGCACCAGCTGGCAAAGTGGCTCCGATACCAAATTGTCACATCCCAAGACTGCTCCATCGTAGCTTGTTATTGTCCGATCCGGCACTCTCCTCTGAGCTGGCCCTCACGGTTTTGATTCTGGGTGCCCTTGAGCGGCTTCCCAGAAGGTCACCCATCCTGAGATTGCTCTCACCCTAGCATGCTTAACTCTCCCAGCACGAAGACGACTAGAAAACGATCTCTTGGACGTCGGAGTCCGATGTCCCTCTGACAACCCTTTCCATACCGAGGCAGGAAAGTCACGTGATAATTATAGATCTCGTATGAAGATTGCATTATGATTACGATACGGAATGATAACAATGAGCATACATGCTCTAACACAATGAATGCATTAATAATGCAATAAAACGATCGTCGACATGACGCCGGAATATGATAAAATCGCATGAAAGATCAAGTGAGGTGACAAGACTATCTGATGAAATTCCTGAAATGATTACCTTGAACAAGTTAACAAGGTTGAAAATTTGATTCACAAGATCAACAACTGAACCGTGAGATGGACTGGATGATTAATGAATTAATTGAACAATGAGATTGACTGAGTGATAATGAATTAACTGAGCGATGAGATTGACTGAGTGATGAATGAATTGACTGAACAATGAGATTGACTGAGTGATGAATGAATTGACTGAACAATGAGATTGACTGATTGATGAATGGATTAACTGAGCAATGGGATTAACTGAGTGATGAATGAATTAACTGAACAATGAGATTGACTGAGTGATGAATGAATTAACTGAACAATGAGATTAACTGAGTGATGAATGAATTAACTGAACAATGAGATTAACTGAGTGATTAATGAATTAATTTAAACAATGAGATTGACTAAGTGATGAAGGCATTGACTGAGTGATGAATGAATTAACTGAGCAATGATATTGACTGAATAATGAACGAATTAACTGGTGATGAATGAATTAACTGAGTGATGAATGAATTAACTGAGTGATGAATGATATTGACTGGGTGATGAATGAATTAACTGAGTGATGAGATCAAAATGATGATTGAGGATTATTAACTAATGAATGAGTTGATACTTAATGCTTACACAAGTCACACGTGCTCCAAAATAATTAGTCATGAATCAATCATAACACTAATATCACATATAGGTTTCAACAAAGCATGAACAATTAATGACATGATGAATGTATGAACATAAAGAGAATCGAGTCCTTACACAGGTCATACGAAGCTTCGAGGTCTCACGATAATAGTCCCAACTGACGACGACTCGATGAATGAATGACTCGTGCAGTCGTACTAATATTACGACTCACAAAACCCGACTGTCCAGATTGTCATAACCTGACAGTCCCACTACTACCGCATCGGTAGAGCCACATAACTCACATATCAGGGTATCTCACAAGCCAAAATCTCTGATACCATCTTCTGTAACACCCCCAAATCCTATTGAGTTATTACAGTGCCGTGGACCCCACGCCAGGAGATCCACCAGGCGAACATGACTAAAATACATTAAATTAAACAACAAGGGAAAATCATAGTCCCTACCATGATATCCGACACAATATTCCGATAAGGAATTTCAACAACAACGATGGGCCTACATGGCCAAAAATAAAATACAACAACATCCACGAGCATCTGCTCGGGTAAAACATAACGACAATGACTGACAAACTGGAGAACACTCTAACTGACTGACCAACATGAACAACTCGGACTAGTATCGCTCGAATGCCTCGTCGCCATCATCATGCCCCTGTGTCTCAACTCTCTCCTCGCAAGCACCTAAAACATGAAAACATGTTCCGCCCCCACGGGGTCAGTCATCCAGATAATGAATATCAAATACATGTATAACATGATATGCATCCAAAGGCAGAATGAAACGGTAAAATGATAATAATAATACGAGATGCTCACAAACCAATGTAAGAACCGAGCATTCGTGAAATACTATGCCCACGGCATACTATTAATACCTGTTCGACAGGTTAGAACGTAAATGCCCAATGGCGAATCATAATTATAGAGTACCACAATGAATTACACGACATGAACCAAACCATAACTGAATTAATTATGAATCACAATGCCCGAAGGCTCCAATGAAATTACCAGGACAATAATAAAGGCTTGAAAGCCACTCAACCGAAGCTGTCAAATATCACAATCACATGAAACCGGAACAGCCCGAAGCTATAGTTAATGAGGGCTAATAAGGTCGAAACCACGACCGTGACCTACTGAGCTGTAGGTGTTGGGATGCCAACCGCGAAGGTTCAAGCCCCAAGATTACCCATAAGATCATAAACACGACCGTGACCTACTGAGTTGTAGGTGTTGGGAAGCCAACCGCGAAGGTTCAAGCCCCAAACTTACCCATAAGATCATAAACACGACCGTGACCTACTGAGTTGTAGGTGTTGGGAAGCCAACCGCGAAGGTTCAAGCCCCAAGCTTACCCATAAGATCATAAACACGACCATGACCTACTGAGTTGTAGGTGTTGGGAAGTCAACCGCGAAGGTTCAAGCCCCAAACTTACCCATAAGCACTAGCCGAGACTAGCTTCCAAAATATAATTAATCACAAATGAAAACGGTTCGTAGATTACCGAATTCACGAGAATGTTAGTGTGCTACCTTGAGTCGGCCAACACGATAATGATGTCTCACGGATGGGCATCGTACTCGACAGTTCCAATTGAATACCTCGATCACCTTAGAATAGTCAATCGATAACAACGACACAACGGATGGGAACTATCCTCAACAGCCCCAATTCAATACCTCGATTGCCTTAGAATGGCCAACCGATAACAATGATGCAGCGGATGATTCAATACCTCGATTGCCTTAAAACGGTCAATCGTTAACAATGATACAATGAATGATTGAACACTTCGATTTGCCTGAGAACGGCCAATCGATAACAATGACACGATGAATGAGTGAATAGCTCGATTGACTTAGAACGGCCAACCGATAACAATGATATGATGAATGGTTGAACACCTCGATTGCCTTGGAACGGCCAATCGATAACAATGATACGAAGGATGTCTCGGCACCGTTAATCGGTTACCGACAACGAAGAATAGAAATAAATACGTCAACGCCTTTAATCGGCCAAAACAACATCAAGGACAAAACTCCAACATTAATAGCAATGATGACAACAACGTCGTAAATCGACATTAATATCAACAACAACAACGATCGATACATCGATACCGCGAACTGGTGATCGATAATAATATTAACAACGAGTATCACAATGCCTTAAACCAGCCATTAACGAACAATAAAAACATTTGGCATAATTGCCGAAAGGTATCGTATCGAACGATCTCTTAATATTAATGAATTCAAGAAGAGACTAAGTCTCGGAATGATACAACACATTCATACACATATATGATAACATTAATCTCATTGACTAGTACAAGTATAAAACTTGCCTCAACCGAAGGCGATGAAATCCTTCCACGAACAACGAACGGCGTCCCCCGATAAATATAAGCCTCAAACAAGCTTGAATGAAATACAATTCATTCAATAACACGATATCGAAGGAAAACAACATAACGATCGAAGGAAACTCTTTTGAGACATTTAATCGAACACTAAATGTTCAAAGTTCCTCAAGAACTTAAGAATCATCAATCGGATTGAACGAATCGAAGATATGGATATACAATCCATAGAACATGATTAATAATGTTTACAAACATCAACCGATTCAACAAATTCGGATGGAAAATGAAATCAAAGCCAAAACTCCCAAAAATCAAATTTTAGGAGATTTCAAGAAATTACCTTTGAAGATCCAAACACTTTGATTCGATGAACACGCATTAGATCGACGATCCGAGCTTCACAACCGAAAGAAAATGATGAAGAATCGAGTATTCAAGTGATTGATGAAGAAAATTTCTCAACAAACCCTCTCTCTCGGATGTAGGTGGAAGAAATGGGAAAAATGGGCTGAATCTCACAAAAAACCGCAATTATATTGCAGACTGCACTGTGTGCCACGGCCCGGCTGAAGTGTGCCATGGCATAGGGCCGAAATTTGCCCCAGTGCTCGGCAGCATGCCGCAGCCCGGACGAGTGTGCCACGGCCCCGATACGGTCGGGTCGGCCAAATTAGCAGCATGTGTGTGTCTTAGCTATTTCGACCATAACTCCCTCGTCCGGACTCCGATTGACTCACCGTTTGAACCATTGGAAAGATAACTTGATTCTCTATAATATTGAAAAGATTCAGAATTTTTGGAGTTTCTAACAATTAATGGTGATTTTACAAAGTCGAACTCATACGTGGAAAAGTCGCTTAAGAACACGGAATTCAACAGAATGACACCGAGACGAACTCGGATGACAAAAAGTGTTGAATTAATCATTCTCGGAATGAGGAAACAGCCACAATAGAGTTGCTAAGATGGAATTGCACCAGAAAAAAAAAATTATTGGAAATCGAAATCGCGGATATTACATACTACCCCCCTTAAAAGAAGTTTCGTCCCGAAACTTAAAACAAGTTGGGAGAAGCAATATCCCGCTAGGAAAACTCAATGAGATACACCAGAACTGGAAGCTCGCTTCTCATCGGCATCGGATGCCCATACAAACACTGATTCACCTCCAAAGAAGAACAACAATGCACATATAGTCCTCGGAACTGTATCTATCGCACGCCCAAGTCCCCATGACTTGACGTCTCGAATCACAATAAACAATCACCCATAATATCACGAAATCTCGGTACAATACGAAATGGAATGCATCAAACGATCTCAAAATCTCAAGATTCTCAAATACGATCATTATAAAATAGATCAACAATAAATGATCCACAACCACGATACATTATTACCGATTGAGTTATATAGTCATCCGGAAGACAAGGATACATTTAAAATGTACCCAACATCGATATCCTCCATATCATCGATCTCCTCGATCCCAACGATTCAACGAAGACTCAAATCTGAACTAACTGCTTAATATGACCCCGAAAGGTTACCAAAAACGAGAGTGACTATGATGAATGATAAATGATTAGAAATCCGACAAGGATCAAGAATGACTCACCGAGGTTAACTAATAACGCAATGAGTGATAACTCAAATGAAATGATTGGAACCATTGTTCCCCGTGAAGTGAATGATTAGTTTGATAATTATAAGTCTCAACGTGATTGATATATGATGAATGACTTATGCGAATGATTGAACGGCGATGAAATGAATGATTATCCTATTACCGAGCAAGAATTAACTTGCTCAAAACCGGTGATGAATGTCCTATTGTATCACAGTTAAAGCAAACAACAGTCGAACTCATCGTCTGAGATGAAGATGCTCTCCCAGCACGAAGACGACTAGAAAACGATCTCTTGGACGTCGGAGTCCGATGTCCCTCTGACAACCCTTTCCATACCGAGGCAGGAAAGTCACGTGATAATTATAGATCTCGTATGAAGATTGCATTATGATTACGATACGGAATGATAACAATGAGCATACATGCTCTAACACAATGAATGCATTAATAATGCAATAAAACGATCGTCGACATGACGCCGGAATATGATAAAATCGCATGAAAGATCAAGTGAGGTGACAAGACTATCTGATGAAATTCCTGAAATGATTACCTTGAACAAGTTAACAAGGTTGAAAATTTGATTCACAAGATCAACAACTGAACCGTGAGATGGACTGGATGATTAATGAATTAATTGAACAATGAGATTGACTGAGTGATAATGAATTAACTGAGCGATGAGATTGACTGAGTGATGAATGAATTGACTGAACAATGAGACTGACTGAGTGATGAATGAATTGACTGAACAATGAGATTGACTGAGTGATCACTACTAGAAAAAACGGCTTTAGTGACGCTCAAAAGTGTCACAATAGGTGGTGTATTGTGACGCTTTTGCTATAGTGACGCTTTTCGAAAGCGTCACCTAATTTGGCGTTTCAATAGACCGTTGTTGTGACACTTAAAAGGCGTTGCAACAGATATCTAATGTGACGCTTTCTTGCATATTGTGATGCTTTTCATGCATCACATGAGTAAGCTTTAGTGACGCTTTTTACCATTTTTTGCGACACTTTTTGGCGTCATAAAAGTGAATTGTAGTGACACTTTTTAACATCACTAGAGTTAATAACTAACTTAACTACTTTTATTAGTGACATATTTTGGCGTCACAATAGCGTATTATAGTGACACTTTTTAGCATCACGTAAAAAACATAACTACCTTAACTAACTCTTTTAGTGACTCATTTTTGCATCACAATAGTGTGCTATAGTGACACTTTTTAACATCACATAAAAGTTTATAACTACATTGACTACCTATTTTTGTGACGCCTACAAGTATCACTAAATAATTTCAAGTAACATATTTTGCTATAATGACAATTGTCAAGTAAAACGTAACATTTTCTTTAAACATAAAATGTTGCTAATTATAATAGTATGAATAGTTGTTTTGTAATAACAATAGCAACATAAAATTTTAATGTCCAACTCAAATACCAAGATCTATAACAAGAAAATAAGATCCCAAACAGTAAACATAAGAGAAAATCTCAAACAACATTGCGGTCCAAATTACAAAAAAAGTAAGTTTTCATCTTAATGTCAATTAACTCTAAAATAAACCGAAAGTCTTTCATGTCACTTTTCTTATCTCGCATCTTCCACTTCAACCTATAATAATAAACGAAAGAAAAAATTAATGATACTAAAATACTAAAAGAACAAGCAAACGATAATAATGAAAGATTGTTAGAAAAGACTTACCAAACACTTTGGCCAAGCAATGCTACCTCCTTTAGCTTGTCCAATAAATTTGACACTTCCAATTGTCCTTATTAATGCATGATCATATTTAATTGGCATGGTAACTTTCACTTCACACCAATCAACACCCAATTCTTCATTCCCGACTAGATTTGATGGATTTAAGCTTTGAACGGAACCTTTCGCAATATAATTTTTGAGTAATCATGTCTTCCAAAAGAACCTTTGCTCCAACCTGGATCATACATTTCAAGAATGGAAAAACCCATTATAAATAACGAAAAAAAAAGTAATAATAGTGCTGAAAGCCCAGATATTCCTTCAATCATATCTGGGCTTTTTGATATGGTCAGCACTATGTTAAATTAGAGAACAGGAGCATATGTTAAATTACAGCCATACTGTTTTTCAGAATAGAAGAACAAATTACCAAACATACACAGAAAAGCCCTGTTACGAGTAGCAGTATGGCTGTAATTTAACATTCTGAAAAGCCCAGATAACACACTGACCATATCAAAAAGCCCAGATATTCCTTCAATCATGTAGAGTAAATCTAGAAACAAGGGGATTACAATACAGAACTCGAACGAAGCAAGATGTACAGCTACTGCCACGTTCAAAACATGAATGGAAATGTTGTAACTCTACATGAAATCGCAGGCATACTGTACTCAGTGCAAGAGAGAACAACATTTCCATTCTTGAAATTACAGCCATACTTGAAATCGCCTGATTCCATTCGGGCAGGAAAGTGTACTGGACTCGGTTAAATTACAGCCATACTTGAAATTACAGCCATACTTGTAAAGTACAAATGCATTTGAAATCGCTCAATTATCGAGTCCAAGATAAGATGCTGCGACAGAGCATATGTTTGTGTAAACGGCAAGATGCTGCGACAGGAGCATATGTTAAATTACAGCCATACTGTTTTTCAGAATAGAAGAACAAATTACCAAACATACACAGAAACGACAATCTTTGACTGGAGCATTGTATTATGAACAGGAGCATATGTATTATGAACAGGAGCATATGTATTATGAACAGGAGCATTGTTTTAAAATACGAGAGGCATCCTGTTTTAAAATACGAGAGGCATCCTGTTTCAAATTAGTCCAAAATGACCTATTACATATTAATATATTCATGGTATTCTATATAACTTCCCGACAATACATCTAAATATATTCATGGTATTCCATATAACATGACATCACATAATAGCTACTATAAGTACTATGTACGTACCTGCAAGGGAATAGAACGGGTACTTGAGGGTTGAGCAGACCGGGCAATTACAGAATTGCGCAAGGTTGATGGGGAAGATCCCTTTGTCAATCTTGAATGATCATTTCCACTCGAGTCCACTTTGCTCAACAACATTTGAATTAACTTGTCCTTCTCTTCTAGTTGTATCGTCAATGCTTCTTTTTCCATGACAATGCAATTGATATCATTATGGCCAAGTGAATGATCACCATATACCTGCTTCGCAGTTGTTTCGTAACCATACATGCGCACTCGTCCACCTTTATCTTCTCCAAGGACTTGGGCATATATGTCATTTGGACCTTTGTCCCGTGCACCAGGTGGTAGTTGACTCTTTAATTGTCGCATTTTTTCCTATATACAAATTTAACGAAAAAAAAATCATTCGGGGTCATATATTTTGAAATGTTGTAGTAAGAAAAAAAATATTACAGAAGTACTAGAAAAGATTCACCAATGCATTTGTAACTTCCGGATTAGATGTATTCCCATCTCGAGAATAACATTTTGCAAAAATATCCGCTCGGCTCACTCCTTTATTCTGCCTCCTTAACAGCTTTAATCATCATCCTCATATATCCCAAAATTAAGTGCAGATTCTTCCTTCAGCAAAAAACTTCTCTTTTTTATTCATAACCCTTTAAGTTATAATTAGTTTTGAAAATGAAAAGTAGTTACCTTAGCAGATTCATAAACTTGAGCAAAACTCTTTTTCCAGTAATATGTTGCATTTTCTTCATTGATCTATTTTTTATTCGCTTCGCTAGTGTACTATCGAGTTCAATCATACTGAAGTTAGAGACAATAATAAAATGACTCTATAACATAAAAATTATGAATCGCACCTTTGCATCTTCACTGCACCAATGTTCAACAAGAAATTTCCAATGTTCTTCCGTCACCCTCTCATCACGTGTATCAGGCCTCTTACGTAAGTTTTGTTCCAAACTTAAGTTTGGATTAAAATATAATTTTTTAATTCTACATTTGAAAATCCTCCAACTTCTAGCTAAAGCTTTCAAAACAATCTTTTCATATCCAGAAATAACAAAGCTCCCCTACAAAAATGTAATAACCATGTAACGTTGGTAAATCACTACAATAATATATATCAATTCTATAAATTTATACCTTGATCATGCTCAACATTGTTTTTTTGTTGGGGTCGGGTACCCTATGCCAATCTGGGTAATTAAGTGGAGCTACTTTCCCATTTCTTGCAATAGACCCCACAAATTCAACAAATTTGCTTTTATTAGGACCAATGGGTTTTCCATACCGATTGAATGAAACCTTCAGAGGCTGATTTTGTTGTCAGAGCTTATGGCATAAATGTGAGGCATATAAGTAAATCCTCTAGTTTTATGTTGTTTACAAGTGGCTTCTACACATACAAGAAAAATAAGTTTTATAACAATATTGAAAGGGACAAATTATATCATGTGTATATGATGTAGTATCATGTGTAATATGATGTAGTATACCTTGGGACTCAACATGATCTGTATTTGCTAACTTGTTAATATTTTCATCCACCCGGTTATCTACACCAAGAATGGACTGTTCGCTTCTTTTACTATTATTCATATTCCTAACACTCCGCCTTCTTGTTATTGCTCCAAGGTCCTCTAAATCAAGGTATGAAAACACAATTCAAGTAACAACAATCAACATATACTAACTTAAAAAATGGACAACCAATACCTTCAGATTGTACATTCTGTGCATCATTTAAATCATCAACTTCATTTGTACTTTGCTTTCCCCTTTTGAGTGCTCCAAGGTTATCTGAATTACAAAATCCAAACTCTATATAACTAATAACTATCTGAATTACAAAATCCAAACTCTATATAACTAATAACGATAAGAATATACATTAAGTTGGACAAGATGACACATCAATATCGCTACATTTTCTAATCTATTTCATACCTTGAGAATGTAAATTTTGCTCATCCATTGAACCATTAATCGCTTTTGTACTTTGCCTTCCCCTTTTTGTTGCTCCAAGATTCTCTACATTATGAAATTCAAACACTATATAACTCAGAATAGTCAAGTAAATATATAATAAGTTGAATAAGATGACAGATCAATACCGCTATGCTACATTTATAATCTATTTCATACCTTGCGAATGTATATTCTGGTCATCAATTAAATCATTAATTGCTTTCGTACTTTGCTTTCCCATTGTCATTGCTCGAAGGGTCTCGAAATCGATTAAATCATCAATATTTGGAGCACTTTGTTGGCCACTACCTAATGTGTATTTTCCGCGACTATGGATAAAATTTGCACTTTTCTGTCCTTGCTTTATTACTACAATTAAACAACTCGATTAATGGGACAACTTATTTTTTCAGCGAATATAATAAATGTAAAGTTACTAAAAATACATGGACACAATATGTATACAGATATGTACCTGGAGGGTCGAGATACTGCTCATTGGCATTATGATCTTTACTTTTTAGAAGATAATCTGGAATACTAGTAACTCTTGGTCCCCGTTTCAGACACACAACATTATCTATTAAGAATGTAAAAGACCGACAAAAGAATTACAGTAAAGATTAAGAAATATAAACAAGACATATATGTATATGTACTGTAACGAACCTCGACGACCATCATGTTTCTTACTGAGATCTCCATCTGTATTTGTATCACTTCAGCTGTCACCATCGTCTAAGGGTAAATGCAACCTTCTCTGGCCACTATTAGAAAAATTACTTCTTTGCCCTCTCGCCATTGCTATAAGATCATTCCTAGTAATAACGTGGCCCTTAACCATTTTTCTGCAATTAAGAATCTTGGAAAAAAATATAATGAGGAGCAATATAAGTAAAAGTATATTTTCAATAAGGTAAATTTCACTAAAATTAAAAATCCAGAACTAGAACAATTAATTTCTCAACAAACATAAGAAACTGATCAACTATCTCAAATAAAAAATAAGAACTCCTAATAGGACTCTATTCTTCTTCTGCTAGAGTAGGAGGCACCCCTTCGCGAACCCAAAAAATGTCTGAAATCCCATCATTGGGTGGTTCGTTACATGGTGTGCTTTGAGCTATGATGTCGATATCACTTATTATTAAGTCATTTCCGTCCTCAAATTTCTCTCTCGGTTTAGTTTTTACAACAACATGCCATCCTCTATCAGAAGGATCCTCCACATAGAAAACTTGTTGTACTTGAGATGCAAGAACAAACGGCTCACTCTGACGCTTTATGTTTGTAAAATTCGCTAATGTGAACCCATCACTATCTTGCTTTAATCTTCTACCCTTTGTGACCCAATCACACTCAAATAGTACAACTCTCTTTCCTTGGAGATAGTTTAACTCAATTATGTCTTTCACAATCCCATAATAGGTCAAATCAGAAGAGATGGGTCTTTTGTCGTTTTTGCTTGCAAAGCTGGTCGTTGTTGCACTAACCATCACTCCACAATTTTGAGTTTTTCTTTTTTTCTCAACTTCCCTGGTGTGAAATCTGAAACCATTAGCAACAAACCCTTTAAATATTTGACCCACTGGAAGCGGCCCTCTCGCAAGGCATGCGATATCACTTTCAATCATGTCATCAGCATCATAATGATCAAGTCCTGACACCTGGTGAAAAAATCATGTCAACAATATCGAAAACACATAACCAAAAAAAATAAAATACTTACTAGGCTAGAGAACCATTTGGGAAAACTGTCACTGTGAATTCGTCTGATCTCATGTTCTGGGGAACGACGCTTTTTTCGTCTGATCATTAACTCATGATCACTGCACAACGTAAATATAATTGTCATGTGATGCTTTAATGGATAAGGATTTTGTAGGTGAAAATTAGTCGCTTACTCTATTGTAGACTTAATTTCTTCACAATTAAAAAGCACGTATCTATGTGCTTTTTCTAAGGTTTTATTGTCTAGAACCACTGGTTGTCCTGTGGACAGAGGCCGACCAGCCATTGAGAAGATTTCCAGGCCATCATTATTTGTGTGATCTCTTTCATCATTTCGACTAAGTCGATTACGCCTTGTTTCTACGTGATCATCAAAGTAAAGGGAACAAAATGATAAGCACTCCTCTGCTAAATAACCTTCTGAAATTGACCCTTCAGGTCGGCCTTTGTTGCGGACATAAGATTTAAGCGTCCTCAAGTACCTTTGACAATATAGAAAACAAAATATATTACAAAGTATTATGTTCAAATCATAAAAGAATTTGACAAAAAAATGAAAAGTTACCTCTCAGGCGAATACATCCATCGATAGTGAACTGGACCTCCTAATTTTGCCTCAGTAACCAAATGCACAGTTACATGAATAGTAATATCGAAAAATGCAGGAGGAAATATTTTTTCATGCTCGCATAGTATTATTGATATATCATTTTCCATTCTAACCAAATCACTGTGATGGAGTGTCTTGGAACACAATTCTTGAAAGTACTTGCACAAACGAATAATAGGTGAACGAACATAACTTGGTAACAGATTGCGTAGTGCTATAGGTAATAATTGTTGCATTAGTATATGACTGTCATGGCTCTTATTAATGGAAATCTTTTGAGGCTTTAGCTGCACACATTTTGATATATTTGAGGCATATCCATCAGGCACTTTTATGTTTTTCAACACCATGCAAAATTGATGTTTCTCATTTTTATCCAATTCAAAACAAGACGCAGGTAACCATTCTCTACCATTGACATCTACGAAAGGATGAAGTTCGGGTCTTACACCTTTATCTTTCAAGTCTAGGCGTGCATTTTTGTTGTCCTTGGACTTATCAGAGCTCAACAACGTGTATAAAATCTTATCACACACATTCTTCTCAATATGCATAACATCGAGATTGTGGCGTAATAAATTACTCTTCCAATATGGCAACTCAAAGAAAATACTCTTTTTCTTCCAGCCATAAGGCAAGCCTTGGGCACCTATTAGTTTCCCAAATTTATTTTCAATGTGTTTTACTTCATCAAACACCTCTGAACCTGTAGGATAAGGAGGGGCTTCTCTATGCTCCTCTTTCCCGATAAATGAGCGTGTATCATTACGATAAGGATGGTTACGAGGTAACAATATTCGATGGCACATGTAGCATTGCTTCTGGGAGTTTTTCAAATACTCTGAGTTCGTGTTTTGAAGACACACTGGGCATGCATATTTTCCTTTAGTACTCCAACCCGACAAATTTGCAAGACCAGGAAGATCACTTATAGTCCACAATAATGCCGCATACATTTGAAAATTTTGCTTTCTTGAAGCATCGTATGTCTTAACACCTACATCCCACAATTCCTTTAATTCGGAATTAAAGGTTGCAAGTAGACATCAATGTTATTTCTGGTTCACTGGGACCGGTATAAGTGTAGACAACATAAAATATGACTTCGCATGCACTCTCCGTGGTAAGTTATAAGGCATTAAAACAATTGGCCAAGTACTATGGTTAATCATCATGCTTCGAATGGACTAAATCCATCAACAAGCCTAATCTTACATTTCGAGCATCCTTAGCGAAATTTGGATGATTGTAATCAAATGTCCGCTAAGCCGAGAGTCACCGGGTGTCTCATGATACCATCATCTATGCACTCATATGCATGCCATGCCATATTGATTCAATTTTAGTTGTCATGAACAATCTTTGAAGCCTTGCTTCAAAGGAAAATGCCAAAATGACTTGTTTGACATTTTGTTTTTCTTTTGTCTTCCTAGAGTTTTCAACGCTTGAAATATCACCTTCCAGAACTTTCCACCGAGACTCACCGCAAGTATCACAAAGTGTTTTGCTTTCATTTACACCCCAATATATCATGCAATCATTTATGCATGAGTCTATCTTTTGGTAATGAAGTCCTAAATCTCTCAATATTTTTCTTGTTTCATAATAATTTTTTGGAAGTTGGACTCCATCTGGAAAAGATTCTCTAAGTAAATCTAGCATCATACAAAATGACCTATCACTCCAGTGCCCAAGGCACTTTATTTGATGCATGCGAACAAGGAAAGAGAGTTTCGAGAACTTTTTGCATCCAGGATACAGTTCCTGTTCAGCGTCATTAAGAAGCCTACAGAACTTTTCGGCTTCTTCATTTGGTCTCTCGCCCACGATATTAGAATTAAATTGCATATCATTATAGTCACCAAACATAAGAAATTGATCATAAATCAACTCACGCATATTATCAGACGTACCTGCACCACTGCTATATGCGTCAACTAAGGGCACCGTGTTCGAAATTGACTCACCATGGAACACCCATTTAGTATAGCCTTTCAGAAAACCTCTTGTAATTAGATGTGCTTTGACAATTTTTAGTTCTCTACATATGTCATTTTTACACTCTTTACAAGGACACAATATCAATCCATCATTTGAATTCGAAAATGCAAAGTTCAAAAACTATTGCACCCCTAGCTTGTAGGCATCCATTAACCTTGGTAATTCCATCCAACTCCTATCTGTATCCATACTCTGGGACTGATAATAACATATTAATTTAAAAATATAAACATTAAAGAAAGCAAATCAAGAGAGTTAGAAGGAGAAAAAAGCAGAGATGACAATCGTAGACATTACAAAAGAACACATAATAAATCCTTTTGTTTTATCTGACCTTTGACAGACCAACATGACAATCATAACAATTTAACCTCATAACTCGTTACAAGTATATAACCTAGCCACTAACTTACTGCCCATAATTTTATTCCACATAATTGCAAGATATTGCACATTAAACTCATAAAATCTTAAAACACTGAACTAAAAACCAAAATGCAAAAAACTTGGCTATATGTAACAAAGATCACATCAACATGACAATCATAACACTCTAACCTTAGAACTCCATACAAGTATATAAACCTAGCCAATAACTTACTGCAAATTCGTAACATACTTGCAACCTTATTATTCTTTTCTTTAATTAAAGTAAACAAAAATGTAGCAATAAAAGAAAGAATTCGATAAGAAATCGCCATTCTCCTGACTAATGGAAATCGCCTCTGAGGTCGCACGTCGAAGAAACGAAGGGAAAAGAATAAAACTGCTGCTCTGAAAACTGCCCGCTGGGCTTATATACTGTGAAGTTAGCGCACGCTAACTGCCATATGTAGCGTGCGCTAACGGGGCCATGACAGTCCAGTGGCTACTGCCACCATTCGTTAGCGTACGCTAACAATAGGGGGTTAGCGTATGCTAACTGCTTATCGGTAGCGCACGCAAGGGGACAGGGGTAGCGTGCGCTACCTACATGCCAGATTCAAAGATCGCCGATGTCACACCGATGAAGTCTGGCCGAGGGTATAAAACACGAAACGTACGACGAGACCAGAATCCAGGAACATAGACGCGAATCATACAAGACGACGGAGCTAAGCGCTGAAAGAAAATACAATTCCGACCACCGGAGGGTCCGTAATGCGACAACGAAACTAAGATTCCCTAAACTATTAGGAAATTACAAAAATGGCCCAAGTGCCCGAAAATCACGAAACGACGTCGGATTTACAAACCGAAAGTCTCCACATGACCAACTCAACCATACGAACTTGTGTGTAACCAAGAAACAACGAAAACGAACGAGTTTTACAAGAATCGAACGTTCATACGGCAAAACATGTCATAAAATGAAATTATGTGAAAACATCATCAAAACTCGTCCAAATGGAAAAACTCAAAGAACAAAGTAGATTCGAAATGCCGAAACGGTTACAAGCGAGTCGATAAAAATAGACATACACCAAAAATGGAAACTGCTAAAAATGGAAAAATTACGGATATTACACAATCAGGGTGTTCTTTTCGAGTAGAATTGCGAGTGGATTCATTGTCATATTGAGATTTGAGTCTGCATTAAGTATGATAGATTAATTAGTGACTCATTTAATTATGTTCTGAGTATAGAATTAAGGCCTTTTCTATTCTTGTTATCCAGCTCCCACTATTTTTATCGGAATAACACACTACCATGTGAAATCCGGAAGTATCGTCGCTCTACTTCATAGTGGTGATCGAGTTCTTTATAAATCTTAATAGAGGGCAACCGAACAGGTTTCTAGTCTATTAATTTTCATAAAGTGGTGTCCAACATCAACCCATCTAATGGATGATTCAATCTTCTTTTTCCCCTTGTGCACTCCCCTCAACCTATACGGTTTCTATGGTTCGTGAACATGTTAAGTTTATACCATCGACGCAAATCAGTTTCACAATTGAATCTTATCCGGCAACCTATCAAGTTTTTAGGGATAAAATTTGCTCCAACCGAAGGCATCCAATGTGCTCCCACTAATTTATCCGTCCTCCCCGAACAACTACCCCGATAACTCGGAAGCATAGCACATCCGGTTTGGATTTCAATTTCCCGAAAACTCGATGGAGGGAAGGAAAACCTTGAAACCTTATGAACTTAATAATTTATCGTGGGAGAATTTTCGCGATTAACGTTACACTTTTCACATTAATCGTTTAAACGCATTTGTGGCATTCATACAACATGAAACAAGCATTCACAACCTAGTTGCTACCAACATGTGGTTCATGGACCGTTCCTAGAAAACAAAAACTCCGTAATCTAATTACAAGTCTTCGTCTTGAATCTTCGTCTTCTCGAAATGGATCTTCCTCCGGTCTTCATCATTACATATAAATTTTACATTGAAAATTGCATTCTAGATACAAATTTTTTCTAGTAAAATAAATAGGCTCAAAACGGCCTTTACAACCCAATCGAATAAAACGAACGATTCGAAAACTAAGTCCACGAACCACATTACCATTCAAAATCATTCATCCAATAAATACTAAATAAATGGAAAACGTAGAGATACATTGATCCAATCAACAATACGAACCGATCAAATCGATTCACACAATCGGTAATATGAAAACGTTCAAAATAATTCGGTCGATCACAAGTATTCCAATAAATCAATTTTCCCTTATAAAATGAAATACCATAAATCATTTTAATCATATTAAATCCAATTTAAAATGAGGGAAATTATTTTTAGGAATACACGAAGCAAACAAGCCCGAAACGGGTCCGAAATAGGCCGAACCGCGCCCGAAAACGCCACCAGGCAGCATGCAGGGCTGCCCAGCGGCCCTGGGCCGTTGCCCCTGGAGACTGGGCCGCGGCCCCCAGTACAGCGCCTGCCCAGGCCGGCTGCAACAGCCCTGGGCCGCGGCCCCCGAGTCCTGGGCCGCGACCCCCTGCTTCCGAACCACTCCCGGACCGTCCAACGGCATTTCGGGGCTAGTTTTTCGACCGGATATCCAATATCTATATTCTCCAACATTCATATCTTCAATATAAATCATATTTCTAAGAAATTAAGATTTATATTTAGACATAAACTTACGAAAAATATAACTACAACGAACATAAAAACATATACCACGATTATGACTAAAATGATTCCAAATCATTCACCATCTAATCAAGCATTCCAAATGCTAATATCGTATATACGATCGCAAGACCTACGCTCTGATACCACTGTTGGGATTCGGTCCCTAAAACGAAGGCCCAGCGGAAGCGGTAAAATGAAAATTAATTCGATCCGAATCCCTACGAGGATCGATCGAGCTACGTATATACGAATATCTAAAACCGAATTCACAAGAGATATAGAAACTCACCCTTGTGGTCCGTTGATTAGATGGATAATCTTCTCTTGAGCTATTCCCCAAGCTTTGATTGATCTCTACGAATCTATTCCGCTTCAAGCCCTTGAATGATCCAACGCCGAAAGCACCGCATCTCTACTTGCCACGCGCCGGAAAAACGAATGGAATGACAACACCTTGCTATCCTCCGAGGATACGACTAGAGCTAGGTGATGAAGCTATATATGTAAACATTACTACACTCTAAGTGTTTTAATCTTACTCTCTCAATATATTCTCTCAATTTTCTCCAAGAAAAATGAAAAGTGAATGAAGAAGATGAAGATGAGTCTTGAACTCAAAGTCTATATCTCTCTCTCCTTTGCTTATTCACGTTGGAAATGGAATGCATATGAGAAGTGAGATGTCTTCATCCCTTTATTCAACTCTCCACATGTACATCTCATAATTATGAGAATCAAAGCCCCACCACCTCAATGATCAACCATTAAAGAATGGAACAAGGGTCCATATGAAAGTGGGTGGAAATGTGGGAGGCGGCCCATGTAGAAATCGGACAAGTTCGGTTCGTTTCGGACTCCCGCGAGTCCAAACAGATAAACTCCGATTCCGTATCGATGTATTTATATCGATTAATTAATCCAATTAATTAAACATATCAAATACAAAATAATATAATTAATTTCTCCAAGAAAGAATTATATACATGAATTAAATTAATCACCCAGTAATTTATTTAATTCATTAGTCCGTAAATCAATTTATCTGATAAGTCGATTTAAACATCCAATGTCCCAAATTTAGATATCCAATATCTAATATTTATAATGAGAGAATTAGCTTGATTCATTCCATCGTCAATCCTATTGCGCGACTCGGTAGGTTCGTCCCAGTCAGCAATGGGAGGAACCAAAGAGTAGTAGCACCACCTAGCCAGCCTGGCGGCCTACACTATACCCCAACTGAGAACGAATGATGGGATCATTCAAGAACCATTCTGTCGTGAATACCAGTAAACGTTTAAACCCTTCTTTCAAATATCCCGATCAAGTTATAGGGTCACGGTCAGTCAAACCCCATCTGTACTTGATGCTATGCATGCGTTAATGCAAACCGAGATCATCGAGCTCTCGTGTATCTAATACATCTAGCTCCAATGCTTTGGCCAAAGACTTATGATCTCATCTGCCAATAACCGCATAGGACATTTAACCCGTTCACTAAAAGGAGAAAGAATTCTATCTTGGTATTCAGTAGGACCTGCTACTTGCCCATCAAGATGCACGTCGAGGTTGACCCCGCCTTCCGGTTTATAGGGTCGAACTACTCTAATGAAAATATTGACGTCACAAGCACATTCCTACTAAATCCTCAAGTCGAAGGTTCACGAATACCTATCACAACCTTTCGATTCCATCATTGACTGTCCCGGAGTGAAATCCGTGTGACGAATCGAGGGTGAGTCGGTTCGAGTATACTAATCTAATTAGCATACCTATTACGTGTGCTCCCACTAACCATTAGTGTTCGACAGGCACTCTCCTTGTCAAAGAACACGTCATACAAGTCTTTACATAAACTTAACGCCCAGTCAAGTTTCATCAACCTGCGAACGATTAAGTATTTGAGCTATAAACCTTTCCAGTGCCGACCCCCTTATCCAATAAGGAGTGGAACATTTTGCTCTCAAATACACGGGCTAGTTTCTACATGTATATTTACGAGTTAGGAATGCCAGTAACTACCAGTAAATAAAGAAACATCCATTGCCTTATATTGATGATTTACATAATAACAAGTACAATGCCCTCACTCAACATCCTATGAGTGGCATTCGAGGGCATACTCCTAACACATAATGCGTTGTGGTGATGCACTTTTGGCACATGAACATGTGGACGATAAAGGTTTTCAGTATTAATGCAATCCAGTTAACAAAATGCATACGGTTACACTCGTAACTAAACATTTGAATGATGATAGGTGTAGGTGAATATGACATGTTGACCTATGCTACATAGCCGTAGCTACTGGTCTTGAGAATTCAACAAAACTGCCACCATGCACCATCGGGATCGAACATGTAGAAACAATTGAACCGATGATAGGCCGTTGGTTTTATCGAAGCTCTAGTGCTTTCTTGAAGAGTTCACTCCCTTCACCAGCCCCAAACACCTCAAAGTTTCGTGAGCATGTATAAACGTGTTTTTAGGATTCCAAAATCATCAATCTTGTGGTCAAAAACTGGTCGAAATGACATCGAACTGGTCATTCGGACGGCTGGTGGTATGTGAAAACTTCATTTAAGTGGTTCACCTCCTTCCAAGTCTCCAAATGGCATCAAAATTTGTGAGAAGGTAGCCTTGGATGTTATGAAGTACTTTTTAAAATTTCACTTTAAGACTTGGTCTAAAAAGTAGGTGAACCGACCTTTACAATGACTGGTCCGCAAGTTGGACAACCATAACTCAGGTTTCATCAACTTATCAATCATTGTCAAAGGAACAACATAACATGTAAATATTATCACTTGAGTACGACCATTTGTGAACACCATCATAGCATCATAAGCCATCCAGGCTAATACTTATGATCATGTATGTATAAGAACTCGGTGAAAAGGGAGGACTCAGCACCATGCTTATGCGAGTCGCTATATTATCCTTTTTAGCATAGGAGGGTGTCATCTCCTAATCGTGCCAAAGAATAGGCTTAAATCAATGAGCATGGCGAAGAAGGATCATTGGGGGGGTCTTTGGCATCACACATGCTTATGAAAGCATGACGCGGATGACATAAATATCATCATCGGTCATGAGCCCTACTCATGACTCCACCAACGTACTTTGGTGTCTTTGATTCAACTAGTTTCTTTGTTCAAAGAAAATAATGTCCATGACAATACCGTGGTATATGGATCATAAAATTGTCCAAACTCCAGACTATTAAAGCCTAAATGTGTCAATGTCCCAATATATCTTCTGGTTACAAAAACCGATGCAAGCCGGACCATATTGACTCATGAATATTTTTCCTTTCACTTATCCAATACAAGTGATGCGTAAGATTTTATTCTCACAAATCACAATGAGATGCTATGAGTGATACACTTTGGCATATATATCATCGAGTCATAACATGGTTCAATTGTTACGGAACATATGTGACTAGAAAACGCCATTCGGCATTCAACAACTTGAGCATTATACCACTCATTGATTGTGATGATCTATTCATCATAGTCACAATGGATTTATAAACCGAAATCCAAAAATATTGTGTTCTTTGGAAATAGCTTAATATGTACTCAATTTCGCTTGCAAAATTGTACAAACATGAGCATAGCTAACACTCTAACAACATAGAGATTTTATACCAGATACGATCAAAATGATCTATCATATTGAGTGCATAACATGGCAAGGTTATATGCCTAAGGGGAAAAATTACGACACAAGCATGGTGTAACACTACCATGCACACGCTCAACCTTCTTATAAGGGTGCGTATTTTGGGCTTCCCCAAAGAAACTGTTTTTCAACATTTGAAAGATGATATTTTAGCGTACAATGCATACCAAAAATTGCATTATCTATGGAAAATTCGGCCAAAAAGAGGTTGAAAAATATGTGTCATAAGACCACTTGCAAATTCAAGATAGGAACCAAGTTGGTTGGGACAAAAGTTAGCACAATCGCTGGAAATAAAATTCCGCGCAGTTTGACCTTTGTTCATTAAAACAGCGATAACTCCCTTCTTAGGAAGGCTATGGACGAACGGTCAGATGTTCTGGAAACTAGACTTCCGTATATTTCTATCCATATATTGTTCACCACACGAATCATTAAACTCAGATCACAGTGTATGTTTTAATTGACTGCTTTAGTATTTCCCAAATTTAGTGAGAAAACAAGGTTGGGACCATATCCAATGGCATAAGTGTTGATGCAAAAACATGGCAATAACAGCCATAGGTGCGTCTAAACGCAGCAGGGTGTTCGATTTATTATCTTGACTAATGATCCTTTCGGTAACTCCAACTTGGTAGACTTGCAGAGAAAGTAGGAATGTCGGTACAACTAAGGCTGTTTAAAAACCACTGATTCCGTTTGAACTTTCAAAGCATAAACAAATACCAAGGAGGATGCGCCTAGTCATGATCAAAGTGTAGACAAAATCCACCAAAGTGCATCAAATCAACCAAGTATTTTAATTCTCAATTTGCAAGTATACGTCATAATAGTCATGTTATATAGATACAACGCGGTGCATCATAATTAAGCATTTTGAACCATGAGACATAATGAATATACCATAACCAAGTCGTCTTGACCATCCAATAAGATCGACTAAACATAGTCAAATGTATAAGGCACATGCCTTTACAAATATTTGGAAAAGTATTCGGACCTATAATCACACGAACTATAATCGAGGTCAACGAATTCATGTATTTACCGCAATATGCCATTGCTTTACATGTTAAAATTCATGAGAATTACTCGTACATTCGTATATCATATTGCAAGGAGATGGTACATGACTACACCCACATACAATATTTTATTTTAATAAGATGAAAGATAGAGTTTTCCAAGTATGGGATTGGGTCAAGACTGTTGCCACCCAAAATATTATCCGGAGATAAATATTTCTGGAATGGATGGATAGCAAACAAATGCGAGAACACTTCCGTGGGAAAAGTAAATAACACAAGAATTGCCGGGGTTGTTAGTCTCGGGCTTGAATGCTCTCGCGAGATATTATTAATACAAATATTCGGGGATACAAGTATTAATGTAAGAATACAATTACAATGAGTGTAAAGATTCTTGTTATCTTAGCTAGTGAGCGTGTAGATTGCCGGAAGAACCAGATATGATGCTCTGTGAGTTCTTGTAACAACGTTGATGAGCTGTGACGGCGATGAGAGATCGACAGTCTCTCACGGCATGTATTAGCTGTATGTTTAAGCTCCTGGACTTGTATGTCTCTTAGAATCTGCACTATGGAGACTTCTTGCCTCTGCCGACCGTCTTCTGGTTGAGAGGTGCTGAGAGAGAAATCCTGAGATAGATTCTGGGGAGGAAGCTGGGAGCTTGGAAGTATGTATGTTCTTCTACATTTCCGTGAATGAATTCGGAATGTAAGTGAACGAATTGGGAACCTTTTTCCAGTAGGAGGAGGTTCTCTATTTATAGGACTTGGACCTGCTGGGCGATCGCCTTTGCTGTATTATAATAAGCGGGCGATCGTCTTTTAGCACGTGGGCTTGTCTCCTTAAAGTATGCAGGAGTTGCTGGCAGTCAGCCGTGCGGTACAATGAGAAGCCTGCACGCGTCTGAGTCACTGTCACGGGCGGTCCCACCTTGCGCCTTTTGGCGGGCTTGTCGGTAGGTAAAGTCGTCCTTGTCAGAGACAGCTGTTGGTGGTCAATGATCCATGAAATGCGGATCTTGTCTCGGATCTGCATATGAGTGCTGTTTGAGATCCAGTCTTCGTAGACTTTGATGGACGATCGTCTCTGTTCGGGGCGTAGGACGGTCATCTTTAGCCGGGCACCAGAGTCGATCGCTAGGTGCCAAAGGGCGATCGCCTTGGGAGTCGATCGCCAGATACCTGTAGGTGGTCTGGTCTCTTCGCTTAGGCGAGTTCGCCATAGCTTGATTGGTTGTGGATTCGGTAGCTCGGCCTTGTAGTCGATCATCTGTCGAGGTGAATAAATCTCGACATAACAAAGACCAATGTGGTGGTCGCTCAATTCATCGTGACAAATCCGTCACAAATCGATTTTAACCACGACATATCCGTCGCAATCGATGTTTGTCCCATTTGTACGTCACAAATCCGTGACTAATCATGAATGAGTCATAACTTAACCGTTACCGACAATATTCATTTTTTTTCAATTGTTGGTTTAAAATCGACAAAACGGCGACGTCAAATCGCACCCAAAACGTGGTGTATGCAACAACCACAAATATCGACTTTCAACAATTATCCGTGACTCCCCCAGGACCGTCACACAGTTTACTTCGACATACGAGAGTGATACCACCTCTCATAGTCTCATCCACCGCAAAGTAGCGTGGGAGATAAAGAACCCAATTCCCCAATTCCCAAAAAAAAAAATTCCCAAAAGAGAGAAATTAAAAAAACGGGAACTTTAATAAAATCTTACGGGTACTTGGTTCTATATTTGCTTTGATCCTTGAACGGGAGCTTCTCTCCACATCAGCAACATATTTCCGTGGGTACTCCTTTCTATATTTACTTTGATCCTTGAACGGGATAATAAATATGGCTTCTCTCCATAGCGTGCACATCATTATGAGCAACGTATTTTCCTATATGCACGTAAAATATAAACATGGTAAGATTCATAAGTGTACAAATCAATAAACAAATGAATCATTAATTAGAAAAAGATGGAGAGTTGAAAAACGTCCGGATAGGGCTACTGAGCTCGATAATTCGGCCAAAAAAGGACTCAAGCGCGGCGATGCAGCAGCTCGGTATTGGATGAGGTCGGATCTCCAAAATTTCCTCGTAAAAATCTGCTTCTGTTCGGCGGCAGATTCAGTAATTAATATTACTCATAATCCGATCTCCACCGTTGAATATACATATATTTGTGTTGGGAAGTTGCTGTCAAAATTTCACACCGATCCGACGGTTAACGAATCGGGAAACATGTTTTTAGTACGACTGCGCTGTGCAGAAAATTTACGCGCAGAAATTCTCGTCTATTTTTTTTTCTTTCGCGTACAGTTTCATCGAGAAATATTGTTCCGAATCAGATCTTCACGGTTAAATTTGTAGTTTTTGCTACATGGTTGAGAGGGTAAAAAAAATATGATTTGTTGCAGCTGTCGGGTCGGGTCAATCAACAGCGGGCGCGAACGGGATGGAGGAATCCGATCTGGTTTTTGGTCCAAGATTCTGAACCGGGTCGGACTTGGCTGGGGTGGAGCTGGCCGGTGGCGGCGGCTGGGCAGCGGCGATGGGCGGTGGCGGCCGGGCAACGACGATCGGGCGGCGTTGTCCGACGACGGTCAATGGGCCGATTTTTTTCTTTTTTCTTTGAGCTACGTCCGATAACGTGTTGCGAGAAAGTAAAGATCAGTAAATAGAGTCAATCAATTGTATTCATAACACTGATAGAGGGGCCTTTATATAGGCATTACAATGAGAGTCCTTTCATGCATAGGATTCATAGATAAGGTAAGACATCTAATAGGATCCTACTACCTCTAGAAGGATATAGAACCTTCCATCTATCTATCTACAATCAGTATTAAGTAAGACACATCACGGGAATAATAATTCCCGGAACAAAGATAATTTTTAATGGATTCATTAATATAACGTTAATAGTCCTTTTTTAAATCAAATGCAGATTCTTTTAAATTGATTTTATTAATTAATGTTAAAAATTCGAGACATATTTTTCAAGTTGATTTTGAAATTTAATATTAACATATTTTTTAAATTCGAAACAGACTAATTAAAATTCTTTTTGTTTTTAATATAAAGTTCGACCCGACCGACTCAAATCGGCCCCTGAATGAGGGCATTGAGTCGAGCCAAGTCGATCCAGACCAGACCACGGCCGTCACAAATATTGCTTAGGCCTTGCATTTTTACTTAATCGGTTTAATGCTTAATCAGTTTAACCGATCACTATATTTTGTCATTTACTTTTACTTAATGATCTTAATAATGTCTTTTCATTAAGAACTTTTGGGCCCTTACCATTAAGACATAAATACTTCCCCAATATACCAAAATTACCCTCTTTAATAATAAAAGAATTGAGTATATATAGTATAAATTATCATAAAATCTTAATTATAATTGAGTATATATAGTATAAATTTAAAATATATATTAATATTATACATTTAGAATTCATAAATATAAGCTATTTATTGATAAAAAAATTAATATAACTATATATATTAAAATAAAACTTAATATATTTATAAAAATATTGTCTGATTATTTAAATATACCTGAAAATTATAATATGATTTATGAATATATATATATATATATTATAATATAAATTAAAATATATATTAGTTTATATTATATAAATTGATTTTTTTTATATTGACTATTAAAAAAATTAATATAACTATATAGGGGAAATTACAGCCAACTACCCTATTAGATGGCCTCTTTACACTTTAGTCCCTATTGTTTCATAAATTACAGCGAAGGATAAAAATTTGAATTGATGTTGACTTCCATTAAAAACACGAAAATGCCCCTCTATTTACTTGAATAAAACATTTCTTTTAAAATACATTTCATATGAAACAAATACCTTATAAGTTATTAAAGTGTTTGGCTAATACATTTCTTTTAAAAAATATTCTTTTTTCAGAAAATAATTTTTTTCGAAATATAATTTTTTCCAAAAAATATCTTTTTTTTCAGAAAATAATTTTATTTTTTCCAAAAAAATAATATTTTTTCAAGAAAGTAATTTTATTTCGAAAAAATATTATTTTTCCATAAAATAACTTTTTCGCTAGAAAATATTATTTATTTTTTACGGAAAAATATTTTTTTTATTTTTTTCCAGATTTATTTTTTAAAAAAATAATATTTTTCCAGAAAATAATTTAATTCGAAAATATATTATTTTGCCAAAAAATATTTTTTCCTCCAGATTTTTTTTTCGAAAAAATATATTTTTTTATTTTTTTCCAGAAAATAATTTTATTTTTTTGAAAAAATAATATTTTTTCGAGAAAATAATTTTATTTCGAAAAAAATATTCTTTTGCCAAAAAATAATTTTTTCTCCAGAAAATATTTTTTAATTTTTTCGAAAAAAAATAAAAAATTCCATAAAATAATGTTTTTTTCAAAAATTTAATTTTTTTCCCAGAAAATATTTTTTTTTTATTTTTTCGAAAAATAATATATTTTTTTCCAGAAAATACATTCTTTTTTGGAAAAAATACTGTTTTCTAGAAAGCTTGAAAATTTATTACATTGAAGTCCAAAAGTGTTATATATATTACAATGGCGAACCGATCGAGTGAGAATTCTCCGAGCGGATTGAAGCCTATTCGTAGTAGCAATTCTTATCGCCATTTCTAAGGCAAGTATCGTATTTTGAGATTTTTGATCATGTATACTGTTTGTTCATATTGTTGGACATGAGATTATTTTCGTTAAATTGTCATGATATTCGTTATCGATTGCTTGTATGTTCATGTTGATGAACATAGTGATTTTCATACATGTATGTATAAGTTGTGTTTGAGTATGTTGTGCGATCTATGCTGAGGGCGCTGGATCGGATGTCCACCTCGTGCTGGTCCGACGGGATCATCTTGGGATCTATGCTGAGGGCACTGGATCATTGGACGGGTTTGCCACCTCGTGTTGGTCCGACGGGATCATCTTGGGATCTATGCTGAGGGCGCCGGATCATTGGAATACTCATATTGTGTTAATGGAATCATGTGGATTCGCATTATTGGATTCCGGTAGCGGAAGTCCGTATTGTGTATTTTGTTATGCATTGTTGTTGCATATTCGATTTGTATAATATGATACTTGTACTACCATCGTTTTGCTAACCCCTTCTGGGGTGGACATTTATTTTGATGTTCAGGTAGCCGAGGAGCAGGAAAACAGCCACAGTACCAAAATGACGACGAAGGGGCTCAGTGATGTTTATTGTTGTAGTGACTTGTCTTTCTGGTTCATTTTCAGTACTCGAGTACGTGTGTCTTATTAATATTTTGAAATGGTTGTAATAATGGACTCATTTGATCTGTTTGAACCGGTTTTGTATTCTGAACTTTAATGGCACTGTTGTATTATTTTTATATTTCTCCAATTAGCCTTGTAAATTCTTACTTAAAGGGTTTACGGCGCTGTAATTGTTCCGAATATCTCGGGGTGTTACAGAATATGGTATCGGAGTTAAGATTCATGGATATCTTGGCAGTCGGGTTTTAGTTGGGTCTGTTTACATTATTTGATTTATGGGTCGTTTGTAACATCACTGCTGAGCCAGCATCGTCATGTGGACCGTGGTTGTAAGTCTCCTAATCTCAAATACTACCGTTTTATTTAATTCCTGTTTTGTGAATATTGACGGACTTTCTTTTAGAAATTTTGCCCTGGATATTGAGTATTTGTGTTTATAGTATGTTGAGGGGAGGTCGTGGATGTGGACGCGGTCGTGGACGCGGACGTGGTAATGCGAGACACGAGGATTCAGCGTCTACCCCAGAATTATCGGCTAGTCGAACCGATTCCCATTCTGGAGGACAACAGGGATCAACGAAGGACAACGCAAATCCAAACATGCCGGGAGTGATTCAACATGTGGTTGCTCAGATAAACCAGTTTGCTCAGGTAGTTGACCACATGCAGACGGCGATGGGACAACAGCATAACGAGGATAATCGGGGAGACAGATGGCTTACTGAGGTGGTTGCACCCGCCAAAATTTGATGGTTCTACTGAGATGCCTACTTGGGATCACTGGCTGAAGGAGTTGGAAAAGATATTTGCAGGGATTAACTGTCGCGAAGACCGAAAAGTTCCTATTGCCCAGTATTTTCTGACTGGGGAGGCTTTTGACTGGTGGGAAGCTGTTCGACCTGAGGATCATAATGCTGACTGGACAGAATTCAGATTAATGATGGAAGCACAGTATTGTCCTCGACCAATTAGAGAGGCTAGAGTCCGAGAGTTCTTCTCCCCGCAGAGTTCAGAGACATCTGTGACAGACATAATCAAGACTTTTAATCACCAGCTGACTTGTGTGCGACACTTGGTCAGGACGGAGGCAGAGAAGATTTTTCATTTCGATATGCGGATGAAGCTGGAGATTTAGCAGTATATGTACGGATTCGAGTGTACTACCTTGCGACAGTATCAGGACAAAGCGCTGGCCTACGACATGAAAGAGGCGGCGGTGGAGAAATCGATGGAGGCAAAGAAGCAGAAAGTGTCCAACAACTTCTCGGAGAATAAGAGTAGTGGGCCCCGCAAGGGGCAGTCTTCATTTTATTCATCTAGGAAACCTCCGCATCCTTCTCGAGGTGGAAAGAAGTTCCAGACAACATCAACATTTTCGGACGCATCAAAGAAGTGCTATAACTGTGGTCAAGCAGGGCATATTCGGCGTGATTGTCCCGTTCCTTTCGTGACTTATTTTGAATGTGGGCAAGAAAGGCACTTTGCGAATTTTTGCGGAAATGTGACTAGATCATTTGGTACTCGCACTCCAGCACCAGTTCCGAAAGAGACAAGTGTGAACCAGACACAGCAAAGTGGTTTTCAGCAGCAGAACGTTGGGAAAAGAGAGGCATCCAGTGCTGGGTCCGTTCCTCCGTGCCTGTACGAGATTACGAAGTCAGGCGATCAGAACACTACTGTTGCATCAGGTACGATTCAGATTGTTTTGCAACCAGTTAGTGTCTTATTCGATTCAGGAGCTACGCATTCTTTCACATCTTTGAACTGTGTTAATCGTTTGAAAATCTCGTGCTTGTATGATTATGAGCCTTATGTTGTGGGATTACCGAGCGGAGAGAAAATTGTGGGAACCCTAAAAACTAGAGATTTTCCAGTATCTATAGGAGGGAGAGATTGGCCATCAAACCTTATTGTGGTTGACATCCATGGTGACGATCTAATTCTCGGAGATGATTGGCTCAACCGTTATGGGGCTATTTTAAATTACCGAAAGAGGGTCATTTCTATCATTGCTGATGACGGATCTGAACATTTATTCAAAGGATGGAGACCGGGAAGCTCAGGAAAATTGATCAAGGCCATGAAAGCAGTTAAATTGCTAAAACAGGGTTGTCACGGATTTTGGTGCTATGCCATGAAGAAAGAAGAAGGAGTAGAGCTCTCATCTATTCCAGTTATGAACAAATTCTCAGATATATTCCCTGACTGTGCCACCCACGTGAGGCGAAAAATAAATGGGTAAAAAAGAAAAAAAAAAGAAAAGGGCAAATTCGGAATATCAGTACTCTCTCTCCAGTGACATCATCTGAAAGTTTGACTTTTGTCCTTCGTTGTAAATATAGTTTCTGCACATTGCAAAGTTTGTCCTTCATTGTAATATCTGAAACAATAGGGACTAAACTGTAATTAGGTCATCTAAAAAGGTAGTCAGATGTAAATCGCCCATACTATATATAATAAAATATAACTTAATATATTTATAAAAATATTATCTGATTATTTACATATACCTAAAAATTATAATATGATTTATGAATATATATAATAAAATAAATTAAAATATATATTATGTTATATTATATAAATTGATTTTTTTTATATTGACTATTAAAAAAAATAATATAACTATATATTAAAATATAACTTAATATATTTATAAAAATATTGTATGATTATTTAAATATATCTGAAAATTATAATATAATTTATGAATATATATTATAATATAAATTAAAATATATATTATGTTATATTATTTAAATTGATTTTTTATATTGACTATTAAAAAATTAATATAACTATATATATTAAAATATAACTTAATGTATTTATAAAAATATTGTCTGATTATTTAAATATATCTAAAATTTATAATATGATTTATGAATATATGTTATAATATAAATTAAAATATATATTATGTTATATTATTTAAATTGATTTTTTTATATTGACTATTAAAAAATTAATATAACTATATATATTAAAATATAACTTAATATATTTATAAAATATTGTCTGATTATTTAAATATACCTGAAAATTATAATATAATATATGAACATATATATTATAATATAAATTAAAATATATATTAGTTTATATTATATAAATTGATTTTTATTATATTGACTATTAAAAAATTAATATAACTATATATAATAAAATATAACTTAATATATTTATAAAAATATTGTTTGATTATTTACATATACCTAAAAATTATAATATGATTTATGAATATATATTATATTATAAATTAAAATATATATTATGTTATATTATATAAATTGATTTTTTTTATTGACTATTAAAAAAATAATATAACTATATATTAAAATATAACTTAATATATTTATAAAAATATTGTCCGATTATTTAAATATATCTGAATATTATAATATAATTTATGAATATATATTATAATATAAATTAAAATATATATTATGTTATATTATTTAAATTGATTTTTTATATTGACTATTAAAAAAAAATATAACTATATATATTAAAATATAACTTAATGTATTTATAAAAATATTGTCTGATTATTTAAATATATCTGAAAATTATAATATGATTTATGAAGATATATTATAATATAAATTAAAATATATATTATGTTATATTATTTAAATTGATTTTTTTATATTGACTATTGAAAAATTAATATAACTATATATATTAAAATATAACTTAATATATTTATAAAATATTATCTGATTATTTAAATATACCTGAAAATTATAATATGATTTATGAATATATATTATAATATAAATTAAAATAAATATTATGTCATGTAATTTAAATTGATTATATAAATTAAAATGCTCAATTAGTCCTTTATCAAAAAGGACTTAATTCATATTGAGGGGCAAAATGGTCATTTTGTCATTCAGATAGTTATTAATCCACCCAGACGCTTAATCCATTCGGGTATTAATGGAAGAAAAAAGTAAACACTCCGCTCATCACCTCTACTAGGAATGCAGCGAGGTGAAACGAGAGAGAGAAACCTGCCTCTTCTTTTTCTTGTTCGGATATGTTGTGCCAGTAAAGAACTCATTCGTTTTCTTCAAATTCCATGGGTTGTTCCGATGTTAGAAAACCAGTCTTTGTAAAGACGAACTTGGGCACCCGCCTTGCTGCTGTTCCAATTTCTCCTGACATCACGGCGAATGAGTTCAAGAGTTAACTATTCTTCTCTCCATACTCCTTTTTATTATTTTGCTCTTTTCTGCTTATTTTTATTTTATTTTCTTTTCCTTAAAGTTTCAGTAGAAATAGCTTCTTGTTTCTGTTGTTGGGTTCTTCTCTTCTTTTCGTTAAAAATAACAACTTTATGGTATTTAGATGAATCCGAGTAATGGGGGTTTCAGTCCACTTCTTTAACAAGGTGGTCTTTTCGTTTGTACGAGTAATCTGTTCCCCCTTGATCAATATAAAAATGCGCGAATTGTAGGCTGTTTTCAATAAGCAAAAAAGGGAAGTGAAACCTAGATAAATGAGTCGGACTGAAAATGAAACCAAACCACTTGATACTCGATTCGAGTTCAATCGGTAAGAAGCTCGTTCGAGCTCGGTTCGTTAAAGTAACGAACCAAGCTTGAACACAATTCTTTGTTTGATAACATATAAAGTTCGCCCCGATTGGAAATTAAAAAAAGCAATAGAAAATCAAGCTCGATCTGAGTTTGGCTCAATCACTGATCAAATCAACCTCAAACACAATTTTTGAAGTTCCATAACGAGATTGAACAAACATATGTTTGGATCGATTTATGTCCCTAGATACATCATCTCCTTCCCTTTCTTTCTCCAACTGACCTTGTTTTCGTTTTTTGTCATTTCCTGTTAACTTTTTGTTTGAGCCCATCTGTGTTAGCCTAACATAGATGTGGCCTGATCTAACTTACGATTGGTTACAAACTGAAGATGCTAATTGTTATGGTGGTGATGGTGAATGGCATGAGAATCGAGAGGTAGTTATTGCTTCCTTCCTCTAGGAAATCCTCTTGTAGAGATGGTTTGAACTTTGAAAGAAAGGGTGGTTGTTTTAAGATGACTTTGTATGAAGGAACATTAACATTTGATTTGATGTTTCCACTACATAATAGTCGGGCCGTATTCCAGATTTTCAGCTGAGATTATATTTGTTTCAAAATCGTGCTTGTTGAGCCACATGTGCTGTTGAGGTGTACAGTTTTGTATTTATAGCTTTAAACTTATATTCAGGGGGATATTTGAACTTTGAAGAAACTGTAACCTATGGATTAGTTAAAATCTGCTGCAGAAGATAAAGAGAGAGGCAGGGGTCTGGACTCAGCTGCTTCTGTAATTTATAATCCACACAGTTTGAGTTTCTTTTTAAATGTTTCAAGTCATTAATGTAAATAGTGCCACTTTAACTGGAATGCATCAGATTTTCATGTCACGTTATAGCTGTTTTATGTTTGAAACTACGAGCTCTTTTTAATAGCACATGAGGCATAAATAAATAGTTTCTGCATAGTAAAACAAATGACATGTGAGACTTTCTTCGTTCTAGGAGAGCTCGAAAGGACGCATCTGAATTGTTTCCCGGAATTAGGAAGAATTAGGGTTAACTCACTGACGGTATGTTCGTCTCCTTTTTCTTTCGACATTACAAACCCGAATCTTCTCTAATACTTTGGCACCCCTCTTTTTTTTTTTTTTTTTAAACGACGCCAGGTGAAGCAAAAATCATGCTTTTACCATCTATCCGAGTCTCTGCCTCTCAAATATGCTTTTTCAGATTCATCAGAGGGTACTTGGTTTCTTCAAATGGATGCACAACCTCAATGCGTTCCTAATCCTGCCGATAATATTTCGCCTGAGCTGCGGGATCCACTGATTCATACCGATAAGAAAAGAACTCAACATAAAAGAAAGAGAGTCGGGATATGGAGCTTTTCGTTTCTAAAAGCCGCATTGCTTAGGACTCCTGAAGAAAGAAGAAGAAAGAAGAGGAAGAGAAACAGAAAGCGCGGAGCCGAAGTCAACCAGACTACAATGGACGTGACTGTGGATTCCCGCAACGAAACGTTCTCAGAATCAGTGTCGATATCAGGAATAATCAACAAGTACTTTTCTGATTACGACGAAGTGGCCTCCAATCCTTTTGGCATGGCTCGGAGCAGACATGAATGCAAAAAGTACTTGAACAGGAGGAGCACTGAGTACAAATACGCGAAACCTGAAGTCGGAAAGCGTCTTGTGCTGGCGTTGGATAATCTTGGGCTTAGTCCAAGTAATCAACGGCCTGCGCTTTCTCTCAGCAAATCACCATTCTGTAAATCGGCAGCTGTAGTTCGGAATTTAGTATTCGAGATGGCAGAGGGAAGTGACTAAATAATTTGTATCATAAGGTGGAATTTGGGTTATGATTTTAGTTTATAGCAACTAAGTTGATCGAGGCACCTTGGTTCATACAGATTTCTTTCAATATTTTGGTGGAACCTTTTTCCTTTTTGGTAACAGGATCTGCACTCCAGGAGCACCTAGCAAGGCTCACATTGCTATATAGATATATACTTGTCAAACTTATTCTACATACAAAGCCTCTCATATACTACGTCACTCTCAATATGGCAAGGGGAGCACCTTGTTAGGTGCCCTTGGGATGCGGGGTACAATTTGTCGGATTAGGCAATGACTTTTTTCTTTGTGGCCCAAGATGCATGTTTTATTATTATTATTACTAGTGTTTTACTTGTGCGCGTATGGGAAGTCATGTTTGATTGACTTTAAGAAATACCAAAGTACTATTGCTTGCATTCATACATTCAATAATCTCAATAAGAATATTTTTTAATCATTTCCTGAACACAATGGAAAATATAGATTAATACGAAAAAAGAAACGCAAATGTCTGACGAATAGATCCAATGTCTCTATGCATTACATCCTTACTCCATTCTCCATAGGCATCTCATTTCCAACACGGCCAGTCCATAACGAATTAAAAATTATCCCGAAATAATATCTATTAATATTACTTCGTAAAATTGCAAATATGAACTGAAGAAGAAAAGAAAAGAAATTTCTTTTCTTAACTCCTTAACATTTGACCTTAACATTTATATGGAGCAAATTGTGGTCCTGTATTAAAAAACTATGCAAAACCAACATCAATTTCTTGGAAAATCATGTAGGCAAAGTCATAATAGAAATAGATGCCTGAAGATTTAAATGATGTTTTGACGAAATATAAAGTTTTTTGATTCCTGGTGCTTTAAATGGGCATTCTGGTAGAAATTTTATCTTTCCATGGTAATACCAACCTAATGCGACCGACAATGGTAAAAGAAAATAAAAAGAAAACCATATTGGCTATAAAACTGAAAACAAATTGAGAGATTAACCCAGTATTCATTCACTTCATGTCACAGACTCCATGCGCACACACGCATATATGACCTAGCATTCTCACTCCGCATATGCTCAAGATGAACTAATAATAATAATAATAATAATAATAATGATGATAATAATAAGAAGAAGAAGGAGAAGAAGAAGAAGAAGAACGAGTATAGTAGTAGTAGTAGTGGTGGTGGTGGTGGTGGTGGTGGTGGTGGTGGTGGTGGTGGTGGTGGTGGTGGTGGTGGTAGTAGTAGTAGTAGTAGTAGTAGTAGTAGTAGTAGTAGTAGTAGTGGTCTTGAGACTTCCTTTGCTCCTCAGCTCGGAGCTCTCTCTCGATCCTCAATTGCTCCTCCAAATATGCCTTTTGAGTGTCGCCCATTTGATTGCACTAAAACCCTGTAGTATTCTTCAATTATCCGGTGCCGTCAGCTCCCATCATCGGCGTCCGGTGATGACTCCCTTTAGGAGGGTAAATGTTAGCCCACACCCTTGCCCTAATGTAGGGATCGACCTGATCGATCTCTCGGCATGCTAACTCGAGACTAGTCTCGTCCAACTCTGGATGCTCCTCCCTCGCCATCTCTATCAACATCCTCTCAGACTCTTCAGTCACTCTCTCCTAATTAAGTGGGAAAAAAAAAAAATTAACCGAATATTAATAAAGTTCGAAGGTAAAGACTGATAGCAATATTAAAATGGTTAGGATACATTTACAACTTACAAGTCTATCCGAATAATTAGGATATGCCTTCTGAGTTACGTAGACGAAGGCATTCGCCACATTTTCATCATAAGTGGCCTCGTGCGAAACTCTCGCTAACGACCGCGAACCTAAGCTGTGGTGTTCCATCAAACCCTTACAGTTAATAGTGTTGGTTGAATTGCTCACCTACACATAGAAACATGTAATTTTCATTTAACAAGGAGAAAAATTACCACAAGTAAGTTTCATATATGTTACATATCTTTAAACAACAATAGCATTACGACAATATTTAGAGCTCGATTACATATAATATAGTTCGGGTCGCTAAAATGTGCGCATAGCCACCTCCACTCGTACTCCCGATACTTGAACTCCTCGGGAGTAGCCTCGTGGGAATTACCCCAAGCTGACCAAAACATGTGTAGCTCATTTTTCCAAGATTTGTACCTATAACAAACATTTATAAATAATAATCAAACATTAGTCAAATATATTTGCAAAGTATTTTGTAAATTTTATGTATTTATTTACTGTGATTTGTGTTATTGTTTTATTCTAATTCATAATGTTATTTGTTTATTATGTTATTCATAAATAATCTGTTGTGTGTATACAGTTGTTATTATGCAGTTGAATGTTAAGATTTGACAAATACATATTTTTAACAATAACAAAAACAATGGAAAAATTTCTCGAGTAATTACTCAACTACGTATTGTGAAAATTACTTACTTGGTTGTTTTCACCTCATCACACCAAGTATGTAGTAGGAAAGAAGGAACTTCAAACCAAACATACAATTAGCATATACTATATATTACTAAATTTTTTCTGAATTTAAATACACAAAGTAGCTTTCGGAATTGAGATAAACTTACCGACATAGCATTGTTCAATGCATCCTTCACACTTTGTGGCACATTCTTCCACTCAGCCCATAGTACCGGAACTCTATCGCGTATGACAAACCCAACATTACGACAATATGCTGTACAAGCATCCGAAGCCAAAATGGGTCGTCAATACTTTTCATCAACTGTATCTTGTGACGGCTATTTTTTGAAACATATGTGTCAAGTGCTAGACCCTTCGATAGGCCACGAGTCTTCTTCTTCTTTTTTGGTCCGTCTTCGGTACAACCCACCTCATTCTCAAGCTGCGCAAACGACGCATACAACTTCGTATTAGATATCCGACATGTCCACCAAATCATTTTTTCAGGCCACGCCTGGAACACATACGCCTCTATCGGGTTAACCAAGTTATATGGCCGGCAGACTCCTTCCTCATCGACCCCTGGAATCGATGGTACCATAGTATTTGCATTGAAGATTTGGCGTCATTATCTTTATGGCGTTACCTGTCAGATATTCACCGATCATAAGAGTTTAAAGTATATATTCACTCAGAAGGAGTTAAATATGCGTCAGAGGCGGTGGTTGGAACTAATCAAAGATTATGATATCGAGATCCTTTACCACCCGGGCAAGGCGAATGTTGTCGCCGACGCCTTGAGTCGTAAGTCCGTTCAGGAGCAGATGCTTGCTCGATTAACAGCCTGTAAGGAGCTTCAAAGAGAATTTCTGAGACCCGAGATCGAGGTCTGGTTACAGCGAGTACAAGGGCAACTTTGTACGTTGGAGATTTCATCGCCACTTGAGGAGGCGATCAGGGAGAATCAGGGTTCAGTCCCATTTCTGTTACGCATTTGTGAGGATGTAACTCAGGGGAAAGCCCCCGGGTTTGTGGTCCACGAGGATGGACTTTTGCGTTTTAAGAATCGGTTGTGCGTACCGGCGAATGACGAGTTAAAAAACTCGATTTTGAGAGAAGATCTTGCTACCCCTTATTCCGTTCACCCGGGGTCTAGCAAGATGTATAAAGACTTGAAACAAAATTACTGGTGGAGTAATATGAAGCGAGAAGTCGCAGAATTTGTTTCGAGATGCTTAACCTGTCAGCAAGTCAAGATAGAACATCAGCGACCGACGGGTATGCTGAAACCTCTCCCTATTACAGAATGGAAGTGGGAGGATATTTCAATGGACTTCATCACGAGTTTGCCGACGAGTCGTCGTGGCATGAACACAATCTGGGTAATTGTGGACCGCTTAACTAAATCAGCTCATTTCCTTGAGATTAAGGATACGTGGGGTCCCGAGAGACTCGCCCAGTTATTTTTCAAAGAGATAGTGAGATTGCACGGTACTCCTAAAAGTATCATTTCCGATCGTGACGGACGATTCGTGTCTCATTTTTGGAAATCCGTTCATCGTGCTATGGGAACTCAGCTTAATCTCAGTACATCTTTTCATCCTCAGTCCGACGGACAATCAGAGAGGACTATTCAGACTTTGGAGGACATGTTGAGGGCATGCGTCCTCGATTGGAAAAATGATTGGGAAGCCCAACTACCGTTGATCGAGTTCACGTACAATAATAGTTGACATTCTTCGATTAAGATGGCACCTTACGAGGCCTTGTACAGTCGTCGTTGTCGATCTCCTTTGTGTTGGGATGACTTATCAGAATCAATCGGCACCGAGCCCGATATGCTTATAGCTGCCCGTGAGAAGGTAGCTTTGATCAGGAGTCGTTTGTTGACCGCTCAGAGTCGACAGAAATCATATGCAGATAATCGTCGTCGACCATTAGAGTTCGAGACGGGTGACCATGTTTTGGTCAAGGTATCCCCGAGTCGTGGTATCTTCCGTTTTGGGAAGAGGGGAAAGTTGAGTCCGAGATTCATTGGACCGTTTGAGATTTTGGATCGAGTAGGCGAGCTAGCTTATCGATTGGCCTTACCTCCGGCATTGAGCCGAATTCATAATGTGTTTCACGTCTCTCAGTTGCGGATGTATGTTGCCGACCCGAGTCACATACTGCAGTTCGACGAAATCGAGATCGCCGATGATCATTCATATGAGGAGCGTCCTATACGAGTTTTAGAGCGGCGAATCAAACAGTTGAGGAATAAGACGATTCCTTTGGTTAAAATTTAGTGGTCTAGACACGGAGTCGAAGAGGCTACTTGGAAAACCGAGGATAGTATGCGAGAGAGTTATCCCGAGTTGTTTGACCCTTAGTTTCGGGGACGAAACTCTTTTAAGAGGGGGTGTATGTAATACCCGATTGTAATTCAGTCATTATAATTCAGTATTTATCATTCAGTAATTGTCACTCAGTATTTTTCACTCATTAATGATCATTTGTCACTCATATTCAATCATTGTATTCATCGTTCAGAGTAATTGTATCGTGTATCAATCGTCATTCATCATCGATCTAGTTGGAGAATCGTGCGGTGTTTACCATCGTTGTCATTTCATAGTGTGCTGTGTGTGAGGAGTAGCGCACGCTACGTACTCCCTTTAGCGTGCGCTAATTGAGTAAGGGTAGCGCACGCCACCTCTCAACACTAGCGCACGCTAGTGTAGTTGAGCAGGCAGTCCAGAAGGCACTGGATTGCAGTTGGGATTGTAGGTAGCGCACGCTACGAATGGTAAGTAGCGCGCGCTAGTGAGCCGGAGTAGCGCACGCTATGCAGTCGGTGTAGCGCGCGCTAAGGTCGGATCAGGTTGAGTCCAGTGGCTACTGGACTGAATTGAATTAATTCATAGCGCACGCTACGAGTGGTTTTAGCGTACGCAAACGGTGTAGTAGCGCACGCTAATTGTTGGATGTAGCGCATGCTACCGAGATCAGATCAGAGGACAGAAGGTTTCTGGACTCCATTACTGGGCATCAGATAATTCGTTAGCGCATGCTAACCTTTGGTGTTAACGCACGCTAATTAAAGGGGGTAGCGCACACTATAAGAGGTACGTAGCGCACGCTACCGTTGCGATCAGTGAGTACTGGACTACTCAGTACACCTGTTAGCGCACGCTACTCACAGGAGCTAGCGCACGCTAACTGGGATTTGCTATATATAGGACAGTCCAGTCCTTTTAGCGTCATTTGTCATTTCTCTTCGTTTCTTCGTCGATTTTGGGCGATTTCGGGCGATTTGGAGACTATTCTTCGAGGTGTAATCATCAATCATCATCTTCAATCTCATCATTCGGATTAATCATCATTTCATCATCTTCATCACATCAAATCAAAGGTATTAATCTCTTGGATCTAGAATTTCGGATTTTTGGGTTTTTCCTTCCGATTTCTTCGTGTAAGTTTGGATTGTTGTTGGAATATGTTAGATATGGATTATATACCTTATATAAATGTATTCCTATGGATTTAATGGCTATTTTGGGGGATTTATTTCAAGAACCCTTGGGGTTGACTTCGGTTAATTTGGGGATTTCCGATTGACGTTGTTGTAATCTTGAATTGTGGATTCCTATGGGAATTGATATCATTGAAAGTGTTTGATGGTTTGAAATACTCATCTTGGAGTTCGTTTCGATATATTCGAGTTTGGATATTGTTATATCGACGTTGAGTCGGTTATGATCGTATTTGATCGTGGACGGACATTCTTCATCGGTGTTGAGTAAGTTAATTCTTACTCAGTTAAAGGGATATTCATTCCTTTCGTTGTTGTTCATTCATAATCATAATTCATTCATAAAGTACTAACCGTATTGAGACTTGTAATTGTCACTTAATCACTTTATTCACGAGGAACGACGGTTCCAATCATTTCATTGAGCTGTCATTCATTTCACTATCATTTCATCTTGTTGAGTCATTATTGATTTTCGACGTCACTTTTGTTATATCGTGGCATTCCGGGTCATACTGGCGTGCCGGTTGGTATGTGTAGGATTTTCATGTCGGGCACATTTAAGTCGTGTGTTGGTTGGTGGCCTCACATTGGACTGTGCACACGAGTTGATGGCTTCGTGAGACTGATTAGGTACAAGACCACACGTGTATTCGATCGATACTCGTTGGTGGCTTGTGCACGGACACATTTCCACCCCGGACGTAGTGTGGCGCCATTCCTTTGAGCCGTACTGTTAGTTGATTCATATAGCATGTTTGATTGCGTATGTTTCGACAGGATTATGTGTATTCAACTCTTGAGGATTGTTGTTTTGTGTAACTGACCCCGTTGGGGGATTTTGTTTTTCAGGTCATGGCAAGGCGAAAGCACGGGGCGAGCACGTTGACGGCGAGGAGTCCCAATGATACTAGAAGGGGGCCCCAATTTTTTCACTCATTTATGTTTCCTTTATTTTATTCCACTGCAGACATTCCGTTTGAATACACATTTCACTCAGTGTTATATATTTTATCTCCATATAAAATATACATGTATTCTGTAATATCTTGGGTGTGTTGTATGAAACTCCTCATCGGAGTAATTAATGTTGTAATGTGGTTCGATACTACATTTACCCTGTGTAATTCATTCATTTTCATTCGCCTGGTGGGTCCCAGTCGGGGGTCCACGGTACTGTAATATCCGCCTAGTTTGGGGTGTTACAGGAGGAGCCGGTCATTCATAGTGCCGAGTCGAGCTCGGTATTATAGTGCCGGAGGAGCCGGTCATTCATAGTGCCGAGTCGAGCTCGGTCTTGTAGTGCCAGAGGAGCCGGTCATTCATAGTGCCGAGTTGAGCTCGGTCTTATAGTGCCGAAGGAGCCGGTCATTCATAGTGCCGAGTCGAGCTCGGTTTTATGGTGCCGGAGGAGCCGGTCATTCATAGTGCCGAGTCGAGCTCGGTCTTGTAGTGCCAGAGGAGTCGATCATTCATAGTGCTGAGACGAGCTCGGTCTTATAGCACCGGAGGAGCCGGTCATTCATAGTGCCGAGACGAGCTCGGTCTTATAGCGCCGGAGGAGTCGATCATTCATAGTGCCGAGTCGAGCCCGGTCTTATAGTGCCGGAGGAGCCGGTAATTCATAGTGGCGAATCGAGCTCGGTCTTATAGTGCCGAAGGAGCCGGTCATTCATAGTGCCGAGCCAAGCTCGATCTCATAGTGCCGGAGGAGCCGGTCATTCATAGTGCCGATCCGCAGTCGGTCTTATAGTGCCGGAGGAGCCGGTCATTCATAGTGCCGAGCCGAGCTCGGTCTCATAGTGCCGGAGGAGCCGGTCATTCAAAGTGCCGAGTCGAGCTCGGTCTTATAGTGCTGGAGGAGCCGGTCATTCAAAGTGCCGAATCGAGCTCGGTCTTATAGTGTCGGAGGAGCCGGTCATTCATAGTGCCGAGCCGAGCTCGGTCTCATAATGCCGGAGGAGCCGATCATTCATAGTGCCGAGTCGAGTTCGGTCTTATAGTACCGGAGGAGCCGGTCATTCATAGTTCCGAGCCGAGATCGATCTCATAGTGCCGGAGGAGCCGGTCATTCATAGTGCCGAGTCGAGCTTGGTCTCATAGTGCCGGAGGAGCCGATCATTCATAGTGCCGAGTCGAGCTCGGTCTTATAGTGCCGGAGAAGCCGGTCATTCATAGTGCCGAGCCGAGCTCGATCTCATAGTGCCGGAGGAGCCGGTCATTCATAGTGCCGAGTCGAGCTTGGTCTCATAGTGCCGGAGGATCCGGTCATTCATAGTGCTGAGTCGAGATCGGTCTTATAGTTCCGGAGGAGCCGATCATTCATAGTGCCAAGTCGAGCTCGATCTTATAGTTCCAGAGGATCCGGTCATTCATAGTGCCGAGGCGAGCTCGGTCTTATAGTGCCGGAGGAGTCGGTCATTCATAGTACCGAGGCGAGCTCGGTCTTGTAGTGCCAGAGGAGCCGGTCATTCATAGTGCCGTAGCTTAAGAAATAAATAACGCCAAATTTTATTGATAATACCTTTTTAAATACATGGCATTCCATGGATGAGTAAATCTTTGGTCGTTCATATATTCTAGTCGGTAGGCCCCATTAGGAAGGACTTCACTAATCTTGTATGGTCCTTCCCATTTTGGCTTAAGCGGCTCGGGATCTGGTCCCAATACTTGTTTAAGAACGTGGTCCCCGACCTGAGAATTTTTTTGGTGAACTTTGGAGTAATAATAGCATTCACATCTTCTTTTGTAGATGGCGTTTCGCATTTCCACTTGGGCCCATTTTTCGGCAATGAGGTCCAGGTTTACTTGGAGGGCCAAGTTGTTATCTCACTCAGAATGGGCTACTCGGTTGGTAGGTGCCCCAATTTCGACCGGGATGACGTCTTTAGTGCCGAAAGCCAAGGAGAAAGGAGTTTCTTCGGTGGGCGACCGATGTGTCATTCTATAAGCCCATAATACTCTAGGGAGCTCTTCTGGCCATGAACTCTTGGGTTCTTCGAGGCGGCTCATGAGGTGCTGCTTTATAATTTTGTTGACCGCCTCGACTTGTCCATTGGACTGCGGATAGTATGGAGTGGAGAAGTTGTTTCGTATGTGAAGGCCGTCGCAAGATGCCTGAAATTTCTTATTATCAAATTACTTGGCATTATCGGAGACAATGAACTGAGGGATCCCAAACCGGCAGATGAGGGACTTCCAAACAAAATTGACTATTTTTTGTTCGGTCATTCGGGCCATGGGTTCGGCCTCCGCCCACTTTGTAAAATAACCAACTACGACGATGACGTATTGTACTCCTCCGCGCCCTTTAGGCAAAGGGCCAATTAGATGAATCCCCCACTTGGCGAATGGCCACTGGCAATAAAAGGAAGTGAATGTTTCTGGCAGGGATCGGATCTGAGGAGCGAAGATTTGGCATCGGACGCCCTTCCGTATGTAACATCCCAATTCACAAAGGGGACATTACATGCCGTAGAACCCCCGTGAGGTCTACCAGACTAACTCATGACACGTAAACCACAATGATAACCCAAAAGATGCACCCAAAAAGTAAATAAGGCCGTGGCCTCGGCCAAAACATTTTTACGGAGTACATGAGTCATAAGTTAAATACCAATTTATTGCCCACGCAGGGGACTTAAACCATGTTTAAAAATAATCAGTCTAACTCCAGTAGTCAACAGATGCAATGACAAAACAGAAAAATACAGACTCGAGCCACATCATCATGCCAACCCATCCTTTGCATGCGCATCCCGTGCCAGCTCCTCAGCTCGACCAGTACCTGAAATGCATAAGACGCATTTCCCCCATTTAAGGGGTTAGCATTCGAATAGCTAGTGCAAGTACATAATTACACAACATTATATACATACGCTATTCAACGCAAACAAATCGTTAAGGAAATCATTTTGAAAATCAATATTCCGGAATATCACATTAACACCAAAACAGTATATCAACAAGTTTCCACATCACGATTATCCACGCTTGGTAACTCGCGACCGTACCCATTAGTATCGGTCCCCAGAGGTCCCGTCGGACCGTCCCCAGGTGAGAAACCACTTCCGCGGCCGTACCCATTAGTATCGGCCCCCAGAGGTCCCGTCGAACCGTCCCCAGGTGGAAGAACATCAACGCACGCACCCAAGTCCACTCCCATGGCCGTACCCATTAGTATCGGCCCCCAGAGACCACATGCCATCCCCAGGTGGAAGAGAAACAATCACATTCGTTCAATAATACCATTTACATCATTCGCATCAAAATCATACGCACATAACGGAATGTAATACATGTACTTGCCTGGAATAAGACGAAACGAAGGAACGACGAAGGATTAGGTTTCGGTCCGAACAATTTTCCCAAATCCGCTCCTAACACAATAACGGTATACACAAGTCTCAATAATGCGAAAAGGTAAGAATTAATCCTAATTCTACCCCTTGGAACGATTTGTCGGTCAATACGAAGTCCAAGACGGTTAAAATCTAACAATGGAGAATTTACTAGGTTAAATCCGTTAAACTATAATGGTAACAAGGGATTTACGACTACACAATCGTAATCTAACAAGTTGTCGAAGCTAAATCGGATTAAAAGGAAGAATTTTGCCAAAATCCCGAAATCCCCAAAAACTAAGGTTCTAAAGAAATATACCTCGATTCAGACGGAGAACGATGATGATTAATCTTCCTTGGAACGCAATAATCAGCCTGCAGAGGGTTTCTACGGATTGCACCGGACAAATCACTCAAAGGGAACTCATGTCGCGAGAAGGAAAGAAAAGAAACGAAATGAGGCGACTGAGGATAAGTCAGGGATTAAAAGGCCTGACAGCGCGTTACGTACGTTAACACAAGCTGTTAACGCACGTTATGAGGGTTACGTACGTAACCAAACACTGGTTAACGTACGAAACAAACTGCCTGTACTAAAATGCGAAGGCCATAACGTACGTTATGGATCATGCATAACGTACGTTATGCATGCAGCAGTTCCCAGTTCTGAACAATCACATTCAGCACAGTCGATACAACGATGGAACACGACACAAGGATAGAATTAAAGGTGTAATTATGAGGTGTTCATAACAACGAAGCTGAGTGCTGAAAGAAAATGCACTTCTAACTACCGAGGAATCAACAACACGACAAGGAGGGTAAAGACACCCTAAACTCTTAAGAAATTACAAAATGGCCCAAACAATCGAAAATTCACGATACAACGTCGGATTAACAATCCGAAACTCGCAACATACTCTACTCAACCATACGAACTCATGGAAATAGGAAAATGACGAAATCGAACGAGTTTAACGAGAATCGAATACACATGCGACATAATATAACTCAAGATGAAATTACATAAAAACATCATCGAGACTCGTCCAAGCGGAGAAACTCCAAGAACAAAATAGATTCAGAATTCCTAAATAGTGCAAGCGAGTTGTCCGAAACGAATATACACCAAAAATAGAAATTACTAAAAATAGAAAACGCGGATATTACATTATCCCCCCCTAAAAATAAGTTTCGTCCCGAAACTTACAACACGAATAACTCGGGGTATCTCGACCTCATACTCTCCTCCGTTTCCCACGTGGCTTCCTCGGATCCATGCCTCGACCACTGCACTTTAACCAAAGGAATGGTTTTGTGCCTGAGTTGCTTCACCCGACGCTCTAAGATCTGAATCGGCCTCTCCTCGAAGGTAATGTCGGGCCCCAACTCGATCTCTCCAAAATCAATAATATGGCTAGGGTCTGGTACGTACTTCCTAAGCTGGGAAACATGAAATACGTTATGCACGTGGCTCAGGGACGGCGGCAAACCTAACCGATATGCAAGCTCTCCAACTCTCTCTAGAATCTCGAACGGTCCAATAAATCTCGGACTGAGTTTACCCTTCCGACCGAAGCGGTAAACTCCACGTGTCGGCGACACCTTAAGCAACACATGGTCTCCTACCTCAAACTCCAACGGTCGGCGACGTGTATCGGCATAAGACTTCTGTCGACTCTGGGCCGTCAACAATCTATCACGAATCAGAGTAATCTTCTCTCTCGTCTCAACTACCATATCAGGTTCGGTACCAATCAGCTCGGACGCATCGTCCCAACACAACGGCGATCTGCACCTCCTCCCATACAATGCCTCGAATGGTGCCATTTTGATCGAGGCGTGCCAACTATTGTTGTATGTGAACTTGATCAATGGCAAGTGCGACTCCCAATCATCCTTCCAATATAAGGCACAGGCTCGCAACATATCCTCTAGCGTCTGTATCGTCCGCTCAGACTGTCCGTCTGTCTGAGGGTGGTAGGATGTACTAAGTCTCAACTCGGTTCCCAAAGCTCTATGAACGGCCTGCCAAAAATGTGATATGAACCGGCCATCACGATCCGAAACAATACTCTTAGGGGTCCCATGTAACCTCACGATCTCCGCAATAAATACTCGTGCAAGTCTCTCTGGCCCCCAAGTGTCCTTAATACTCAGAAAATGAGCTGATTTGGTTAGTCGATCGACAACGACCCAAATCATGTTCATTCCAGTCCGAGTCTTAGGCATACCGGTAATGAAATCCATAGAAATATCCTCCCATTTCCACTCCGGGATAGGAAGTGGTCGTAAAATCCCCGCGGGTCGCTGATGCTCGAATTTAACCTGCTGACAGGTCAAACACCTCGACACAAACTCGCTAACGTCTGTCTTCAAATTACTCCACCAGTAGTTGCTCCTCACATCCTTGTACATTTTATTCGTACCAGGATGTATGGAGTAAGATGTGGTATGAGCTTCATTCAAGATCTTCTGTCTCAGCTCAATATCATTCGGTACACATAGTCTGCCGCGAAATCTCAAAACGCCATCATCCTGAACCATAAATCCAGGGGCTTTCCCTTTCCTCACATCCTCCCTCAACTGGACCAAACACGGATCATCATACTGTTTCGCCTTGATATCATCAGTCAAGGACGAAGTGATCTCTAATGCACATAGCTGGCCCTGAACTCTCTGAACCCAAACCTCAATATTTTGACAGATAAAATCTTGCTGGATCCTACTCTGTGGTGTAAGTACCTCCAACATCTGTAACGCCATCGGCTTACGGCTCAATGCATCAGCCACTACGTTAGCCTTACCCGGATGGTAAAGTATCTCGAGGTCGTAATCTTTAATTAGCTCCAACCACCTACGCTGCCTCATATTTAACTCTTTCTGACTGAAGATATACTTCAAACTCTTGTGATCTGTAAAAATCTTACACGACGACCCATAGAGATAATGCCTCCAGATCTTTAAGGCGAAAACGACCGCAGCTAACTCCAAATCGTGCGTGGGGTAATTCACCTCATAAGGTTTCAACTGGCGGGACGCATACGCAATGACCCTATCTCTCTGCATCAAAACACATCCGAGCCCAAGGCCCGAAGCATCACTATACACTACGAAATCCTCGTTCCCCTGAGGCAATGCTAAAACGGGTGCGGTAGTCAAACGTCTCTTTAACTCATCAAAACTGTCCTGTCTGTCTGCAGTCCACTCGAACTTCTGAGTTTTCTGGAGCAACTGAGTGAGTGGTCTAGCGATCTTAGAAAATCCCTCAACGAATCTACGGTAATAGCCGGCAAGACCCAGAAAACTCCTCACCTCCTTCACATTCTTAGGCGGCTCCCAAGCCATCACCGCCTCTATCTTCTGCGGATCTACCCGAACTCCCTCTGCTGAAATCACATGCCCGAGGAACATCACTTCCTCGAGCCAAAACTCACACTTAGAGAACTTCGCATACAACTACTCAGATCTCAAAATGTCTAATACAATCCGGAGATGTAAGGCGTGCTTCTCCCGACTCCGTGAATAGATAAGAATGTCATCGATAAAGACAACTACGAATTTGTCCAGATACTCAATAAAAACTTTGTTCATCAATTGCATGAACACTGCTGGGGCATTGGTTAGCCCGAAAGGCATAACCACAAACTCGTAATGGCCATATCTCGTCCGAAAGGCAGCTTTCGGTATATCGCTGTCCCAAATCCTCAACTGGTAGTAGCCCGATCGCAAGTCAATCTTCGAAGACTGCCGCCTGAAGCTGATCAAACAAGTCGTCAATCCGGGGCAAAGGATATTTATTTTTGATGGTCAACTTGTTTAATTCTCGATAATCGATACATAAACGAAGCGATCCATCCTTCTTCTTAAAAAAAATACAGGCGCACCCCAAGGCGATGCGCTCGGTCGAATATACCCTTTATCTAACAACTCTCCCAACTGATTCTTCAACTCTAGCATCTCCGACGGTGCCATACGGTACGGTGCTCGAGAAATAGGGGCCGCATTCAGCTCAAGATCAATAGGAAACTCCACCTCTCGATGTGGTGGTAATCCCGGCAAGTCGTCCGGAAATACATCGGGATACTCGCTAACAACTGGAATCGACGATATGTCAACCCCACCATCTTCCGCCTGCAGAGCGAAACACCAGTAGCCGACACAACCCTGGTTCAGAAGTTTCATCGCCTTCAAGGCGCTAATCACACTCCCGATCTACCCGCTTACATACCGACGAGTATGCTCGGTGCCGTCCTCGGCAACTATCGAGATGGTACGAGTCCGATAGTTCATGATAGCACCGTGACGATCCAACCAATCGTCCCCGAGGATCAAATCCTCACCCTTAAGGTCTATAACAATGAGATTCGAGGGCCAATCCCGGCTCCCGATCCTCACTGGGCAATCCCTAACTTCCCGGTCCCCAACCATACGATCCCCACTAGGTGTACCCACTACAAACGGCTCACACTCAAACAAGCGGTTAAAACCAATACGACTCACACAATCCGAAGCAATAAAGGAATGGGTAGCACCCGAATCAAAAAGCACCGACCTTTGGATGAGTAAGGATCCGAGTAGTACTGACGCCACTGGAACATCTGTCTCCTCTGTACGCCTCATCCGATACAATCGGGGTGAATCAACCCGAACTCGACGCAGACGGCGATCCGGCCGACCCACCGCCACGGCCCGACTTCATGGAACATGAGTAGCCGGAGGCCGTGATCCTCCGATCGGCGGTGGTAGTCGGAACTCTAGCGGCCCCCGGTGGCCCTCTCACATGGGCCGCCCGATGCCTTGGCCTGTCCGCAAGTAAAGCAAGCAACTAACGGAAATGGGCAATCCTTCATAACGTGCTCTGGCCGACCGCAATTAAAACAAACTCTCCCGCCAGTGTCACAGATCGGACCTACCTGTTACCCCGAGATCCACCGACTGATGAAACGGCCTCTTCCTGTGTAGGAGCGTAACGAGACCTCGAAAATCGACCACCTTTACCGCCGAGAACCCGCCAAGAGTCTTCGCTTCTTAGCTTCCGAAACCGACTCGATTCCGGATGACCATCTCGACGCGCAGCGACCACAGTATTCCTTCAAAGTGGCACACATGAGCGGCGCCATACTCTGTCTAATATGCGGCTTCATGCGCATATTGAAGTAACGGATTTTATCAGCCTCCGTTCTCACTTGATCTCTCACGAAACCCAACTGCTGATTGTAAGAAATGATGGCCTGAGAAATAGGCACATCCTGAGGTGTGGCAGTGAAGAACTCCACAATTCTGCGTTCTTTGACTGGCGGCGGACAATATTCTGCTTCCATAGCAGCCCTGAACTCATCCCAAGTGGCCCGACGGTCTGTGGGCGCAACAGCCTCCCACCATTCCGCAGCTTCCTTATCCAGGAGGTACTGGGCAATATGTGCCCTCCTGTCTTCAGGACAAGCTACGGCATCAAAGGTCCTGGACAACTGAAAGAGCCAATTCTCCCAACCGAGGGAGTCAGAAGATCCGTAGAAACGAGGAGGGTGCATCTTAGACACCGTCTGAAGCTACTTACTAGCTTCCTCTTCAGGTGTCGGGGGCGGATTCTGGCGTCCACCCTGAGCTATCTGAGCAAGCTGGGCTACTAACTGCTAGAGTACGGCAGTAGCCCCGGCGTCGGCATTATTACCCGACGGCACAGAGTGAGAGGCTGAGTCTGCAGAGGACTGAGAAAGTGAGCCCTCTTCATTATCAGCACCCCGACCACGGCCTCGGCCGCGCCCCCTAGCTGGTCTACCACGACCTCTCAACATACTGAAGAAAATACGAAAAGAACAAGATCAGAAAGATTCACAATCTATAAGGTTGGTATCACAATTCACAATCCCAAACAACGTAAGAAAACGAATATAGAAATATAAGAGTTCGAGGAGACTTACAGCCACGGGTCGCACGAAAATACGGTAGCACGATGATATTAGGCTGAACGACTCACTCTAATGACGCCACTAACAGACCCAAAAATTAACCGACATCCTAGGTATTCAAAACCTAAGCTCTGATACCATAATTGTAACATCCCAATTCACAAAGGGGACATTACACGCCGTAGAACCCCCGTGAGGTCTACCAGGCTAACTCATGACACGTAAACCACAATGATAACCCAAAAGATGCACCCAAAAAGTAAATAAGACCGTGGCCTCGGCCAAAACATTTTAACGGAGTACATGAGACATAAGTTAAATACCAATTTATTGCCCACGCAGGGAACTTAAACCATGTTTAAAAATAAACAGTCTAACTCCAGTAGTCAACAGATGCAATGACAAAACAGAAAAATACAGACTCGAGCCACATCATCATGGCAACCCATCCTTTGCATGCACATCCCGTGCCAGCTCCTCAGCTCGACCAGTACCTGAAATGCATAAGACGCATTTCCCCTATTTAAGGGGTTAGCATTCGAATAGCTAGTGCAAGTACATAATTACACAACATTATATACATACGCTATTCAACGCAAACAAATCGTTAAGGAAATCATTTTGAAAATCAATATTCCGGAATATCACATTAACACCAAAACAGTATATCAACAAGTTTCCACATCACGATTATCCACGCTTGGTAACTCGCGACCGTACCCATTAGTATCGGTCCCCAGAGGTCCCGTCGGACCGTCCCCAGGTGAGAAACCACTTCCGCGGCCGTACCCATTAGTATCGGCCCCCAGAGGTCCCGTCGAACCATCCCCAGGTGGAAGAACATCAACGCACGCATCCAAGTCCACTCCCGTGGCCGTACCCATTAGTATCGGCCCCGAGAGGCCACATGCCATCCCCAGGTGGAAGAGAAACAATCACATTGGTTCAATAATACCATTTACATCATTCGCATCAAAATTATACGCACATAACGGAATGTAATACATGTACTTGCCTGGAATAAGACGAAACGAAGGAACGACGAAGGATTAGGTTTCGGTCCGAACAATTTTCCCAAATCCACTCCTAACACAATAACGGTATACACAAGTCTCAATAATGCGGAAAGGTAAGAATTAATCCTAATTCTACCCCTTGGAACGATTTGTCGGTCAATACGAAGTTCAAGACGGTTAAAATATAACAATGGAGAATTTACTAGGTTAAATCCATTAAACTATAATGGTAACAAGGGATTTACGACTACACAATCGTAATCTAACAAGTCGTCGAAGCTAAATCGGATTAAAAGGAAGAATTTTGCCAAAATCCCGAAATCCCCAAAAACTAGGGTTCTAAAGAAATATACCTCGATTCAGACGGAGAACGATGATGATTAATCTTCCTTGGAACGCAATAATCAGCCTACAGAGGGTTTCTACGGATTGCACCGGACAAATCGCTCCAAATCGCTCAAAGGTAACTCACGTCGCGAGAAGGAAAGAAAAGAAACGAAATGAGGCGACTGAGGATAAGTCAGGGATTAAAAGGCCTGACAGCGCGTTACGTATGTTAACACAAGCTGTTAACGTACGTTATGAGGGTTACGTACGTAACCAAACACTGGTTAACGTACGTAACAAACTGCCTGTACTAAAATGCGAAGGCCATAACGTACGTTATGGATCATGCATAACGTACGTTATGCATGCAGCAGTTCCCAGTTCTGAACAATCACATTCAGCACAGTCGATACAACGATGGAACACGACACAAGGATAGAATTAAAGGTGTAATTACGAGGTGTTCATAACAACGAAGCTCGTGCTGAAAGAAAATGCACTTCTAACTACCGAGGAATCCACAACACGACAAGGAGGGTAAAGACACCATAAACTCTTAAGAAATTACAAAATGGCCCAAACAATCGAAAATTCACGATACAACGTCGGATTAACAATCCGAAACTCGCAACATACTCTACTCAACCATACGAACTCATGGAAATAGGAAAATGACGAAATCGAACGAGTTTAACGAGAATCGAATACACATGCGACATAATATAACTCAAGATGAAATTACGTAAAAACATCATCGAGACTCGTCCAAGCGGAGAAACTCCAAGAACAAAATAGATTCAGAATTCCAAAATAGTGCCAAGCGAGTTGTCCGAAACGAATAAACACCAAAAATAGAAATTACTAAAAATAGAAAACGCGGATATTACACCGTACAAGCGCGATGGCATCTTTTTTAAGACTTGGCCAGTAATATCCTTGCCAGATCAATTTGTAGGCCAGTACCGGACCGCCGGAGTGGTTGCCGCATATACCCTCGTGCACCTCTCTGAGGGCGTACTCGGACAGGCATTTCAGCAATAGAACTGAATACCCTCTTTTGCATAAAGTTCCATCTACAATGGTGAACCGGGCGGACTGAGTTCGAAGTGATCGTGCGTGGGCTTGCTCCGCGGGTGAAACGCCGCTCTGAAGATATTGAATTGTAGGCTGCATCCATCCTTACGACTTGAACTATTCGGCTGCTTGGACTTTGGCCATCTCTAGGGCCGATGACACATGGTACCCCATGCTAACCTCGTCCATATGCTCAGCTCCAGTGCTGGATGCGAGTTTTGCTAAGGAGTCGGCTTGGATGTTCTCAGTTCGAGGAATGTGTTGTATAGTTCCTTGAAAATCTTGCAACTGAGTTCGTGCTAGGTGGAGATATTTGACCAGTTTGGGCTCCTTGGCCTTGTATTGGCCCCTAATTTGATTCACTACCAATTGAGAATCGCTAAAGACAGTGAGGCGAGCGAGACCGAGAGAGGTCGTCATTTTCAGTCCGGTCAGGAGGGCTTCATATTCTGCCTCATATTAGTGGCTGGAAAACCCCGGCGAATGGCCGAGCAGAATAACCATTGATCGAGACCGACAAGGACTATCCCAGTCATTCTCTCGTGTGATCGCTGGTGTGAACTCCGCTATGAAATCTGCCAGGACCTGACATTTTATCGGTTAGAAGTCCTGGTGATAGGCCGTGATATTTGAGGTATAGGTGCACTATAACTAGATAATCTAGCACCGCATCCCCAAGATATTCGAGACGCTGGTATCATCCTGGAATTTCGGGACGCATATAAGAATCATGAGTTAGAGCCTCTACCCGTAGAGAAACATCTTGGAATCGGTAGTTCAGAAGAGACTGCAGATATCTTGTGTTTACGTGCAACTCGGGATTCAGACACATGCTTCTCGTATACGGCAAACTGACCAACTCAACTTTGATGCCAAGCCATGCCATAAAACACAGTGCGGCTGTTTCACCTCCGGCACTAAGAAAAGCGCCGATCAATACTTCAGTCACGTCGGCCACTGTTTTACTTTTTATTTTTCTACTCTGGCCCACATAGACTTTTTTAGATGAAAATAGCTCTTCCTTTAATACATGACTAGCGCAATCGGTGCCAGGTATCATCCATTTTTTAATATCCAGTGGTTCGTTACGGATAAAGCTCGTGATTTTGCGATTGCACCCAAAATTGGCACAGTATAGCATTGCATATTACTCTCTCTTCTAATACTGAGAAGTCCCTCGTGCCCGTTTTGATATGATTTAAATAGTTGTTGAATAACGGCATACTTGAGAAATGAGTCCCCGAGAGTCTCTAAAGATTCCAGATGAATTTTTTCTTGGCATTTCTTCGTTGTGATTGCCTCTAAAATCATGAGGGTTGGAATGACATTTCACATGCAGTGATCCAAAGCTATACTCTTCAAGTTGGCAGCTATGAGTGGTGACTCAACCCGATGCATAACGGATGGAAGATAAGAAAAAGAATAAATTGTACAAATGGAAATGGGTGACATCACAATTGAGCACAGCTCCTGTGGTAACTCACATGAGCTATTGCTTGGTTCTTTTTTACATGCATTTATAAATCTCTGTAGGTAGTTATGCACAGTAAAAACTCGTTTTGCTTTAAGAAGAGCTTCTCGCTCATATTGCAAGTCAATCCCATGCTTCTCTTTAAAATATTTCTTGCAAGTATATGATTCTCCATCTCTAACCACAAGTGACAAATTACCATCAAGCCCATCCATGCATGATAGAGAACTCCTTAGTGTGTGCACCTCATGATGGTGTCCTATATTGTATAACGGGAACCACAAGGTCGGAGGTTCCCCTTCCTCTAGTGCCAATCTGTTGACGACTGATTTGGTCAAAGTAACGTATACTGATCTGGACAAATAGATCAAAGCCACGTAGAAAATAATAAAAAAGATGGAATAAGTTGGATCACTAAATTTTATTAATGATCATAATTTGGGATAGAGCCGGGCTGAAGATTGTAAACCAGTCTATATTTTTTGCTTGTTTATTACAAGTCTTGTCCTTTTTTCTCTTTCTCTCTCTTTTTCTATTCCTAGACAAAACTTTCCAAAGTCTTTTCTTTTTGGTACATTCATTCTATATATAGAGAATATGGGCCAATCATCGGGCGACATCTGGAGGATGTCTGGAAATTGGTCCAGACACTTGTCAGAGGGAGAGTGTCCCTTATACACGTGGCGGCCTTTGGGGACTGCTTTGGGAAGAGGGAGGACAGTAAGCATTTACTGTCCTGTGTGCCTGTTCCGCATGCTTTTGGCGATACTTATCCATTGTGGCCGACTATGGGGTCGGCCCTCGAGTCTCCCGCTGCTCTGATCGGTCGTGCCATGATGGTAATTTGGAGAATATTTATCTTATATCTGGTCGGCCATCCCGGTCTGATCATCGGGTCGGCCCCGACATTTCTGTCCGGTCTGGTCTTTAATGGACCTGAGAGTATATTTGAGACTTACTCGGTCGGTCCGCATTGTTGCTCTGCTCGTCCGGTCTATCCAAAATTCGGTTATTTTGCCTTTCGGTTTTCTCAATTGGGATGGCTGAGTTGGGGGGGGGGAGCGCTTACGTGGATGTCAAGTCGGATGGGCTATCAATACTAATAATTGGTAGATCATTTCATAATGTTACATTATAAGATTATGCTTTTTCTTCTTTCAAGATTTTTAGGGAAATGAGATGCAATCCTGGTATTTGAATTGGGTTGGATTTAATTATTATAAGTGGTATTTTAATGTGTATGTGATTCTATTATACAAGTAATTTTATTGTATTTGGCATTTATTTCATTGAGCAATTATATCAGAATTAATAATGATAATTTAATTAGGAGATAAGCTACATGGGAATTTTATTCGGTAGTTGCTCATTGATTAATAATTACTTTCTTGTATTACGATTGATATATAACTTTATGTTGTGTACTAGTGGTGGTATTTTCCGACTTGCTCTCATGCTTGTCTACAAAGAATCGGTTCAAACATTATAGGAGGTAGCCTAACCATGCATCTTAGTACTTGTTTGTTTGTTCTTTTTTCAACTCTTGCTATTCATAGTATTTTCTTTGTTCGTGTGTTCGCATGATCTTACTTCTGTTTCATCGTTAAAGAATATTGTGGTAGATTTTTAATTTTGTGTCATTAATTACATCCTTTTCTCCTATGTTTAATTGCTTATTATTGACATGTTGTTGTCGGTGATCAGATACCATATGAATAATCGTAAGTTGGATGATTTTGCATAGACATATCAAACTTTTGTATAATCTGAATGGTTTTCTTGTGTCACGCTACTTTATGTGGTTTCACTGGAGAGTTGGAATACTATGTGGTATGTCCCGAGGTAAGGATAATTCAATTAGGAAAATTTATTTCAGCTTTATCTTTTTTATTTTAATATTTAAAATATAAACTAATCTAAAGTTTTTGTGCTGGCTCTCCCATTTATGTGCAAAATATTAATTGAGCTCCTTATTCCTGGCGACTTTCTTGCCAACTACAGATGCACAATAATCCTACCGCATACAGCATCTCAACTATAGATGAAGACAAACAGAGGGCTTGCAAAGGCATCTTTGGCTTTTAATTATAAAATAAAAGTTTTACAACAGAGTGCCTCTCTTTTGTCATGCACTCTCTCCATAGAGGATGATTTTCCAGAGTTGGCTTTCATTTTATACTGTGTTTGATGTGGGAAATTGAGATTGTTGCAACACGAAGAAATCAGGAGAGGAAAGGTTCGTGGAAAGGGAGGCAACTACTGAGCATCATATTAGGGTTTCATGTGCTTATTTTTTTGGAAGCATGCACCCTTTTGGATTTGCAGTTATATACTCTTATCTTTGTTATATTTTGTAGTGTTTCTGAACTTACTGATTAAGTGTAACAATATTTATTATTATTTAAAATAAATAAATAAATAAATCAATAATTTTTAATGGCTTCTTCATCTGCTAACGATGTAACACTTTTCCACATTATATGACCAAATTATGTATTGGAAAAGAACTTAAGGAACAATCTTTGCATGTATTATTACTATTATTATATTACTACTACTATTATACTAATTCTTCTTCTTCTTCTTCTTCTTCTTCTTCTTCTACCTATTATAATTATTATCAGTTCATCTGAGCAAAATGTGGAGTGAGAATGTTACGTCATATATGTGTGTATGCGCATGCACTCCATGACATGAAGTCGTGGATGAACACTGGGTAACCTCTTAATATGATTTCAATTTCATACCGAGTATGATTTCCTTTTTATTTTCTTTTATTATTGTCGGTCGCGCTAGGTTGACATTACTATGGAACGCTAAAGTTTCCACAAGAATGCCCATCTAAACCTCCAGGAATCGGGTGCTTTTATATTTTGTGAAAACATCATTTAAATCTCCAGGCACCTGTTTCTATTATGATTTTGCGCACATGATTTACCAGGAAACCGATGTTGGTTTTGCATAATTTTTCAATACAGGACCATAATTTGCTCGGTATAAATGTCAAGGTCTAATGTTAAGGAGTTAAGAAAGTGAATTTTCTTTTTCTTATTCAGTTCATATTTGCAGTTTTATGAAGTAATACTAATAGATATTATTTCCTGATAATTTTAATTAGTTGTAGACTTGTCGTGTTGGAAATGAGAAGACCTATTGAGAATGTACTTATGAACTCATGCACAGAGACGTTGGATCTATTCGAGACATTTGAGTTTTTTTTTTATATTAATCCATATTTTGCATTGTGTTCAAGCAGCGCACAGATGAAAATACTAGTAATAATAATAATAAAACATGCATCTTCACCCAAAAAGATAAGTTATTGGCTAATCTAACAGATTTTAACCCGCATCAGAAAAGCACCTAGCAAGGCATTTCCCTTGTCATATTGAGAGTGACGTAGTATATGAGAGGATTTGGATGAGGATAAGTTTGACAAATGTATATCTATATAACAACATGAGCCTTGTTAGGTGCTCCTGGGGTGCAGGATACAATTCGTGTTTACATGCCTAATCCTGTTACCAAAAAGGCGAAAGGTTCCACCCAAATACTGAAAGAAATCTGTATGAACCAAGGTGCCTCAATCAACTTAGTTGCTATAAACTAAAACCATAACCCAAGTTTAGAATGCTACCTTTCAGGCTAATTCCACCTGATGATGCAAATTATTCAGTCACTTCCCTCTGCCATCTCGAATATTAATTCCAAACTACAACTGCCGATTTAGAGAATGGTGATTTGCTGAGAGAAAGTGCAGGCCATTGATTACTTGGACTAAGCCCAAGATTATCCGACGCCAGCACAAGATGCTTTCCGGCTTCAGGTTTCACGTATTTGTACTCAGTGCTCCTCCTCCTCCCGTTCAAGTACCGTTTGCATTCATGTCTGCTCCGAGCCATGCCAAAATTGGAGGCCACTTCATCGTCATTGGAAAAGTACCTGTTGATGATTCCTGATATCGACACTGATTCCGAGAACGTCTCATTGCGGGAATCCGCGGTCACGTCCATTTTAGTCCGGTCGAATTCGGCTCCACGCTTTCTGTTTCTCTTCTGTTGGAATATTTATTCCACATATTTATAAATAGTGTTTTGATGATTAAGTTGCTAAACAAAATAAAACAACAAAGAGGCGAAGCAAAACGACGAAGAAATCGAAGACGCAAAAAGCTGTCCAAACTGCATGCATAACGCACGCTATTCATATTGAATAGCACACACAACCGAGAATCATTTACGTATGCAATACAGCAATGATAACGTATGTAACAAGCACTTACCTGCAGTTCAGTCAACCTACCTGATGGGGATAGCGCACGCTACACGTGATGATTAACGCACAATATCGAAGCAGATTATTGTACGTAACACAAGTATGTTAACATATGTAATGACATTTCAAATCAGATGAATGTTGGGAAAAGTTGGTCAAAGTCATAAAGGTGGAACGGATAGTTTGACAATTGAAGGCAACGAATATATTGGATTAGCACACGTTACATTACATTATTAACGTACGCTAGAGCAAGAGTATAACGTACGTAACAATACAGCATAACGTACGTAATGGAAGAAATGAAGCCACTGTACAAGTACTGGACATCGATAACGTATACTACATGGAAGGCATAATGTACGTAAAGAGCATAGCGCACGCTAAAGGGAAGAGCTAGCGCACGCTAGCAAGTCAACTGGCAGCAACGGCTAGTTTGGTTGAAGAAGGCTATAAATACCACAACCTTGGTATTATTCCACACAACAACATTGAGCAATTCATATACACTTGAGATATAATTGTAAACATTATAGTTGTTGTTCTTGAGCCTAAATTAGAGTGATTGAGTGTTATACACAAAATCATACACGAGTGAGAAAAAGAAAAGATATGATTGGATTCGGTGTTATTAGGATCAAGGATCCGGCATTGTTAGAATCGCAATCGCTATCTTAGTGAGGTTTATCTAGTACCCATAGAAAGCTGAGTGGTTGATTCCTTGTCCAATAGAAAAGGAAAACGGTTTTACTCGGACCGATAGAAGACGATCTTGTAACGGTTATCCCTCGACCGATAGAATAGAGGTGCAGAGTTTTTGATCTTTATCCCATAGAAAAAGATACATCGAGAGAGGACGTAGGCACGTTTAGCCGAACCTCTATAAATTCGTGTGCCATTTATTTTCCGCACTTTATATTTACGCTTCCGCACAAACGGCGCATATACCGATATTACTCCAACAATTGGTATTAGAGAAGTGCCTCCAATACACGGCTTAACATCCGAGGAGTCGATCCAAATGGCATTTCAACTTGCTCCAGTCCAAGGCCTTGCTCTTAACCGACCACAATTTTTTGATGGCTCGAACTTCATGATGTGGAAGAAGAAGATGTCAATATTCATCCGAGCATATGACATCGAGCTTTGGAAGGTGATTTGTCTTGGTCCGAAAATCCCAACGAATTCCAATGGTACGCTTAAAACTTTCGAAGAATTTGATGATTCCGATTGGAAAAATGACCACTACAATTGTAAGGCAACTCAACTTCTATATTGTGCCTTAAATCCGGAAGAACACAACCGGATATCATCGTGTGATAGTGCCAAAGAAATTTGCTCCTTCATGAATATGAATTATTTCAAATGAAAGACGATGAATCCATCACGATAATGCTTGACCATTTTTCGATTATTACAAATGGACTAGCATGTTTCGGGAAACCACTTTCGAGTAGTGAGAAAGTAAAGAAAATTCTCCGATCACTACCTCGAGAATGGCACGGTACAGTGATGGCAATAATGGAGTCCAAAGATTTAAATACTCTTTACTTTAGTGCTCTCGTTGGTTCTCTTATCAACTACGAGATTGTTCTAAAATCTCAGAATGCCAAACCAAAGCCGAAGGAAAGATCGATAGCCATGAAGGCTAAGATGTCTAAGAAAGAAGAAATCCCGGTGGACGAAAACGGTAAAGAATCGGCATATTATGCCAAGAATATTAATAAGTTCCAACACTTATTAAACCGGAGGAAGCAGGACATCCAAAAGGGCGAATCTAAGAAATTCGACAACACCTGTCGATTATGTGGTAAACCAGACCACTTGGCTAAGAATTGTCGGGTAAAACAAAAAATGGTTTTAATTGCAACATGGAGTGACGAAGATATCGAGGATAAAGATTTCATGAATCAAAATAATATCGCACTCATGGCCCGGAATTCATTCGACGATAGCGGCGTCGAGAGCCAAGTAAGTAATTCTTACGACGAACTTTTTGAAGCATTCGAGTTATTACATACCGATTATCAAAATGCTTTAAATAAGATTAAATCCCTTAAATACAAATACAAATCTTTGGAAAATGAAAATTCCAAAATTCTTGAGAAGGGAAAATTTGCTGAGACCGATCATTCAAAATGCATTGAAAATGAAAATATTTTAAAGGATGATCTTGTTAAAGTTCAAACCGAGCTCAAAAATTTAAGGAATAAATTTTCTCTCGGAAACGAGAAATTTGAAAATATGCTCTCGGTTGAAAAATACACGTTAAATAAAGAGGGGTTAGGATTCAAACCACGTTTTAAAAATGAATCCGTAAATTTCAAAATACACTGGTGTGAAAAATGTTTGAAAATTGGGCACCATATTTCAAACTGTAAGAGCCCAAGACGGACGATTAAAGTTAAGAAAATTTGGATTCCTAAAGGAACAAATGTTTCAAACATCGTCTATGTCTCGAAAGAAAAACTGACTTTCGATTGGATCCCCAAAAATTAATTTCTTTTACAAAGGGGGAGATAATATTTTCAGGGGGAGATATTTTCTATTATTGCATATTTTTTATATTCATGCATATTTTATTTATATATTAAAATTGGTATCCTCCATATTTTTTTTACACTTTTTGCTGAATACAAAAAATGAGAGAAGAAGTTGAATCGGATAAAAGCGTCATGAAAGATATGACGAGAAAAATAAAAAGTAAAAAGGAGGAGAAAATAATAAAAATTAAAGAAGTCGAAAAGGAGAAGAAAGCATGCAAAAGGGGGAGAAATGAAGGAGTTGAAAAATGAAAAACGAAGAAGTCGAAAATGACAGAAAAAGAAAAAGAGTGGGTGAAACTAATGAAACTGTTGTTACCCAAAATATTATACGTAATCGTTTGCTGGATATGGCTACGGGTGAGTAACAAACAAAATGCGAGAGCACGTACGAAGGAAAATAAATGACACAAGATTTGTTGGGTTGTTAGTCCCGGGCTTGAATGTTCTCGCGAGATATTATTAATATGGGTGCTGCTTTGAAGTACGAGTATTAATGCTAGAGTACAATTACAATGAGTGTAATGCTCCTAGTTATCTAGCTCTTGAGTACTGTTGATTGCCGGAAGAACCAGAGTTAAAACTCTGTGAGTTCTTGTTACAAAGATGAGGTGTTCTCTGTATTGTTTACTGTGTGTAATCGTGTTTACATTGTAACGTGCCTTTTGCCAATGCTGGAGGTCTCCTATTTATAGGAGAGGAGGTTGTTGGGATGTCCCTGTCCTACACGGGCGATCGCCGTTCCTGCATTAAATAAGGCAGGCGATCGTCCCAGCACGTGGGACTATTACCTTAAAGTCCGCAGCTGCTGCTACCAGATGCGCGAACCAATGAGGAGGCGACATGTGCCTCACGTTGCAGTCTTGGGGGGTCCCACCTAGGACCTTTCGGCGGGTCTGTCGGTAGGTGAGGCCGTCCTTGTCACTGACAGCTACTGATGGGCTGGAGTAAAGCCTGTTCTTGCGGCGCCTTTTGCAGATCTGCACGTGGGCCTTCATCCCGAGATTCGGTCTTCGCAGACTTTGACAGATGTTGGATTTACACGTGGCATGGGACGGTCATCCCCGGTCGGATACTACAGGCGATCGCCAGGTGCCAATAGACGACCGACTTGGACGTCGACCGCTAGGCACTTGACCAGCATCTGTCTTCTTCGGTTGGCATCCGACCATTATGCCGATCGCGTTCGAGGCGTATAAATCGCCGCATAACAATTCCCCACCAGCTCGCTCCGATATTGAAGACGTGGGGTGAGGTGTCTCTGCTGGAAATCGCTTGCATCAGACGAGCGACTCATCCACTTATGAAGCAGACGATCGTCTCCCGAACGAACTGATTTCGAATTTAGACGACCTCCCCGGAGGCTGAAAAGAGCGGGAAGTGGAAGCGGGCTTTGAAACGTCACTGGGGCACGTGTCGCGCTCCCGTCGGGGGAGTCCGATGGTTTTGTCAGACTTGTCGTTTGGCGTGCCCTCGAAATGACGCACATGCGGATTTCGAGGGCGGCATTAAATGCGACTTATCCGACGGTTGCACTTCAGCCCTCAAGATCCCGTTTATTTGCCCAGAAGTCCCTGTTCTCGCCTATAAAAGGGACTAGGGCTTCTGGGGTTATATCTTTATGTGTTTTCGCCTGAGAAGAAGACATAGCCGAATTTTCTTGAAGCTTTGTGTGCCGATCGACGTTCGACTCAGTCTCTAGGTAAGAATAAAAACTTTTCTCCCACCTTTCTCTTTGAATATGTTCGGAGGAGGATCAACCGTGTATGAGGCGGGTAGCACTTCCGCCGCCGCGACTTCGACTGCCCGGGATGAAACCTCTGCGGATTTTCGCGTGGAGACGGCCGTCGAGGCCATCCGCGCTGGGATTGAACCCGCAGAGGTTGAAGAACTCTTCAACGAGGCTGACGCGGCGAAGTCGGCGGCGGCGGAGCAGAAGCGCTCGCTGGCCGACGAGGAGGAGGCAATAAGACTGTACTGGGAGCAGAACAATGTGTTTGGCCAAGCCTTTCTAGAATTTGCCGAGCTTAAGGAGAGACTTGCCGGACCACGCCCTAAGTTCGATTTTCGCGCATATTCGGTTGCCCACCCCCATGAACCCATAAAGCGGACGTCGTTTCGGGCCGTGGGCCGCTCCCCGTGGACCCTTGGCCAGATTAAAAGTTCGGAGACTAAGATGGATTTGACTCGTTGGAGGGCGGAGTTCCATGTCCCCTCCGACGTTTCACTGTATGTGCCTGCCGAGAATGAGCGTGCCGACCAACCTCCTGAGATTATGGTCGCTGTTAACGAGTTGATCATGGGGGCCGGATTGCGGTTCCCACTGCCGTTCGCCGTGTCGTATCTGTTGACCGCTTGGAATGTGGCGCCGCTCCAACTGACGCCGAACGCGTGGTTGGAGATCATCAGCACTTTGACTCTATTTGGCGGTCACCGGATGTTCCGTCTTCCTTCTGCACTGGAGATGAACTATCTCTTTAAGCTGACGGCACAGAAGGGTTCTGTTGGCGGCTACCACATCCAGGGTTTCTTGGTTCGGGTGGTTCTTGGGGTGCCGAACAAGGTCCGGGGCGACCTGACAAAGTGGTGTTGGGTCGGCGGAGCGTGGAAATCGGCCGCGAGCGAAACCCGAGGATGAGTTGGATATCCCCACCGGCTTCCGGGAGAGGAATCCGAGTAAGGGTTTTGACTCTCCCTTCGTTCAGATAAATCTTGAACTGATCTAATTTGGTTTTATTTTTGCAGGCTCCTTTGTTTCAACAGCCGGCGACCTACCGTTTGATTTTTTGATCCAGCGGCCAGTGGCGAAGGCCAGGCGGGGGCAGCCTGAGTTAGTCCGATTTCATTTTGTTTTCACTTGTAATTTTTCAGTTTCGTTATGTTTTCCCTTCGGGCGCTTTTGCCTTCGGGCGCTTGTACAAGTATTCCGAATGAAATGAAATAAATAATTGCATCTGATTCCTTGCTTGTACGATCGTCTGTCTGAAACTTTCGCATTTGACTTCAAACAAGTGTTTGAGGAGCGGTCGTTGTATGTATAGCTCCGAATGTATTGGTATACTTAAATTCTCACTTGTAAATTTCTGAACAAAACCAATCGTCATATGTGTATTTGAACAAAGTCGATCGTATGTGGTTCCGTCATCCTGATCGTATGTATGCTCCGCTCTGCCCCTTGTTTTTGTTTACTTGGTGAAAGTAAGAGAACGAAAATAATTCGTTTAGCGAGCTATCTTTAGTTTGGTTCTTGCGATCTTCGATTTTGTTGATTCCTCGAGGGAGGCCGAACGTCCCGGCCTGGAAAGACTTCGCACAGTCGTGGGGTTCGATGGAACCGATCTCCACGACTATCTCTTGTGCGCGAGCGACATTCCGTCTGATGGTTAACTTCTCGCGACTAACTTAATTGTGAGGGTCCTCCGTAGGCTACGTTTTGCCTCGCAATGTAGCGATGGGGCGGACGGTCTCTGCCTGGAGGAGTCCTTGCATAGGGTGCCGTCGGATAAATCGACTTCGCTACCGTGGCTTGTTAGCACTTTTCTGCCTGGGACCGACATGTTAGAGGATGGACCTAAGAGGGCATACGTTGTGACAGGGGGAGGGACGCGTCGCATTGTCCAGGTCCACCATGTTAGATGATGGATCTGAGGGCGGGCGAGCGTGTCCACTGATCTGTTTTGGAGGGTCCTTCGGCTACGCCCGCCTCGTATTTAAACGAAAGGGCGGGCGATCTCTGCCCAAAGGAACCTTGCATGGACGGGCTATCGATTCCATCGACCTCCAGAGCTATGACTGCACTTTTCTACCTCGGATCGCCATGTTAGATGACGATCCTCGATGGTATACGTTGTGCTAGGGGGGCGATCGCTTGCCTAGGTCCATCATGTTAGATGACAAACTCTTGGAGGGTGAGCGAGTCGTCCTCTTTTTTGTTTGTTTGTTTTGCCGAGGGGATCGGAAAATCTCATTAAGCTCTTAGTAAATTGGATAACTGAATACAGAGTTTTTATTGATAGTATTTCTTCAAATGAATAGCATTCCAGGGATATTGGTCCGGAGTGCCGTCTCGGTGTTGGAGCTCGTAGGCTCCTTTGGTCAGCCATTTGGATATCCTGAAGGGCCCCTCCCAGTTCGGGCCAAATACTCCCGTGTGAGCCTGGACCTTTTTGAGGACTAGGTCGCCTACTTGGAATCGCCTGTCCTTGACCTTCAAATTGAAGAATTTATCGGATTTCCTTTTGTGGATTGTGTTCTTCATTTCCGAGGTCAATCGTCGTTCCTCGAGCATATCCAAGTCGATCCGCCGAGCTACATAATTGTCCGTTGTCATTTTTTGTGCAGTTCGGTGGCTGAGGACGGCGATCTCTGAAGGGATCACTGCTTCTGTTCCGAAGGCGAGGGCGAATGGGGTTTCGCCGGTTGAATTTTGGGTCGTCGTTCAGTAGGACCACAAAACATCCGGGAGCTCGCTCGCCCATCGTCCTTGTTTGGATTCGAGTCTTGCTTTGATCGTGTGTTTGAGAATCTTGTTTACAGCCTCTACTTGCCTATTTGTTTGAGGGTGGTAAGGGGCCGAGAACAGCTTTTTAATTTCCCATTTCTCGCAGAATTGCATAACTTCCAAACCGTCGAACTACTTTCTGTTGTCGGAGATGATAGCCTGAGGTAGACCAAATCGGCATATGATGTTCTTCCAAATGAACTTGATCACTTGTTCTTGGCCGATCTTGTTGATTGGCTCGGCCTCTGCCCATTTCGTGAAATAGTCGACCCCCACGATGATGAATTTACATCCCCGTGGCGCCGTCGGCAAAGGACCGATGAGGCCGATCCCACATTGGGCGAACGGCCACGCACTGTACATAGAAGTGAGTTGCTCGGGGGAGAGCTTGATGTTCGGGCCCATTACATGACACCTGTGACAAGATCGGGCGTAGGCGATCGCGTCTTTTTGTAGGGTAGGCCAGAAAAAGCCTTGCCTGGTCATCTTGTGGATGAGAGCTCGCCCTCCATCGTGATTTCCACAGATCCCGTCATGGATTTCGGCTAAAATAAGTCGGCCTTGCTCCGGCATAATGCATTTGAGGAGAGAAAGGCGAAAAGCTCGCTTGTAAAGCCGGTCGTCCAATAGGGTGTATCTGGCTGCTCGAAGCTGAAGCTGGCGAGCATTGATCCGATCTGTGGGGAACATTTTGTCCTTCAAGTACTTAACGAACGGAGTCATCCAGTTCTCTTCGGCGATGGCAATTGTGGTGACCAGGCTTCTGTCGATCGCCGATTTTGCTGACTCCGTGATTTGGATGTTAGAGAAGTCTGCCGCCTCATATGACGATGCGAGTTTGGATAGGGCATCTGCCTGGGAGTTGTGCTCTCTCGGGACTTGTTTGATCAGCACTTCTTCAAACTTTGTGCTCATTTCGGCGACCAATTCTTGATATTTGGTCATCTGTTCGCCGCGCGCCTCATCAAGCGTCGGTCCCGAGTTAAAAGACGATTTGATCAGTTTACTACGAAAGAACATTGGAGTCTTTGCCTGGTCGCATCAAGATATGGTCGGCATAGTCCTAAACACGCTTGCCACTATCTAAAGATCGACGTGGCAAGGAAGCTTGTTCACCAGAAACGTAGGAAATTTGGTCTTGAGAAGTATGTTGCGCTCGACGCAGAAGTCAAAAAGCTACTCAACAACAAACTGATCGGAGTAGCTACCGACGAGCCACAATGGGTAGCCAACGCTGTGCTCGTCAAAAAGGCAAGCAACTCCTGGAGGTTTTGCATCGATTTCATCGACCTCAACGCGGCGTGTCCGAAAGACCATTTTCCAATGCCTCATATTGACCACTTGGTCGATAGCACGGCAGGTTGCGAATTGATGTCGTTTATGGACGCATTCGCCGGGTACCATCAGATCCCAATGGCGGAGAAAGACGTAAAACACACGTCGTTCCACATGGAAAAAGACGTGTACTTTTGGATCCGAATGCCGTTCGGTATGAAAAATGCGGGGGCGACCTACCAACGACTAGTCAACGGGATGTTCTCCGATCAGATCGGCAAGACCATGGAGGTTTACATTGACGACATCGTGGTCCAGAGCCTCAAAAAGGAAGATCACCTCAAAGACCTTGCCGAGACGTTCGCCATCCTCGAGAAATTCAACATGAAACTGAACCCCAAGAAATGCAACTTCGGGGTAAGCTCCGGAAAGTTCCTGGGGCACATCGTGAGACAAAGAGGGATCGAAGCGAACCCACCAAGATCAAGGTGATCCTCGACATGCAGGAGCCATGGAATGTCAAGCAGGTGCACCGCCTCACGGGTTGTGTAGCAGCCCTTAACCATTTCATTTCTCGGCTCGGAGACAAAAGCAAGCCATTCTTCTCCACCATAAAGAATAACAAATTTGCATGGATGAAGGAAAGTCAAATGGCGTTCGCCAAAATCAAGGAGTATCAGTCTAATCCCAAAATTTTGGCGAAACCAATCCCCGGCGAAAAGCTATTCCTCTACCTGGCAGCCTCGGAGGTCGCGCTGAGCACTGTATTAGTGCGAGAAGAGGGGCAAGCCCACTTGCCGATCTACTTCGTCAGTCAAGCGCTTCATGACGCGAAAACGCATTACACACCTCTTGAGAAGCTCGCCTACGCACTAGTCATGAGTGTTCGCAAGCTGAGGGCCTACTTCTTTGAACACCAAGTGGAGGTTCTGACGACTCTTCCTATAAGGCAAGTTCTGCACCGGCCAGACACCAACGGGCGACTCCTCAAGTGGTCACTGGCGATCGCCCAATACGGTGTCACATACGCTCCTCGCACGGCGATCAAAGGCCAAGCTCTGGCGTATTTTGTGGTGGAATTAACGTTCCCGCCTAGTCCGACCCAGGTCGGCCGTCCTGCCTGGAAATTGTACGTAGATGGCTCGGCGACCAGCTCACGAGCAGGGGCAGGGATTGTCCTCGTCAGCCCCGACGGCCAAAGTTTTACAAATGCTGTGCGTTTCGGATTCCGTGCGACCAACAATGAAGCCGAGTACGAAGCCTTGGTAGGCGGGCTTGATCTAGCACTCGCCATGGATGTTCGTCGCCTCCACATCTTCATGGACTCCCTCTTGGTCATGAACCAAGTAAAGGGGGAAGCCGATCTGCACTTCCCGCTCTGGGCGAGCCGGATCGATTGTTATACTTTCCAACTCTTCAATAGGGACGGTCGCTTCTCGTTTGGAATGATCGCCGGACTCGATCCTTGGATCAACGTCGAGGCTTGGCTCGAAATCAATCCTTGGCTCGATGTCGTCCGACAATTGATGCGAGATGCCGTCCTCTGAGTCGGGCTGGTATGAAGTGCTTGGCTTGTCGATCTCCATTGGTTGAATGTTGATCGTCTCAATGTTACAAATAGTATAGGAAACGTTTAAAGGGGAAGTTACGACACAGGAGTAATTCAAACATTTCTTTGCCATTAGCTGGTCTCCTTTTACAGTACCGATTGTCCCATCGGTAGTGGGGAACATGATACAGTAAAAGAAAGAAGAGGCGACCGCCTCAAAGGTTTCTAGAAAGGGGCGACCTAGGAACCCATTATAGATGCTGGGTCTATCTATGATTACAAAATTGAGGTTCCTAGTGATCTTAACCTATGGATCGTAACAGCATATTATCTTGACAGAGAGCTTGATCCTTCCATAGGCTTAGACCGTGTTGTCGCCGAACCCTTGAAGCATGGTATCAAATGGCTTGATGAACTTGGTCAAGTTGCCGAGCTGGTCCAGAGCAGATTTGAATATGATGTTGTAAAAGCTCCCATTGTCAACCAGCACGCGGTCGACCATTTTCCCAAGGATACATGCAGAGATCACCAATGCATCCTCGTTGGGGCACTGCATTCCCTCCCTATCCTTATTGGAGAAGGATATGAGCGCGTCCCTGGAGATGGTTGGCTCTGGGGGCACCACGACATGGACTCCGGCGAACGCCCTCATCTCGGCCTTCCGCTTTCTATTTGATATGGTGGAAACCGGGGAAAGACCTCCAAGGTTTCCACCTCCCGACTGAAGCATATTGATCCGGCCGCCAGGGTTGATCGGAGGGATCGACTCGTCTGAGTACTCCGGCTCGTTTTGCTCGATCCTGGCAACCGGATTGAGAGGGAGACGGTCGTTGTTCTGTCGACTATCGCGTCCCTCGGTCCTTTCTGCCCGGGGTTCTGGCTTGGTCACCAAATTGTATAGCTTACCTTCCTCGAACAACCTCCAGAGTTGTCTGAGAAAGTCGCGGAAGTGGCTGGTGTTGTGGCCGGGACTTTAGTGGTAGGCAGAAAATTTACTGCGGTCCAGATGACCGTTATCCCTCATCGGCTTCGGCTTGCTAAGCCATTCGCGCCCCTTGATGGCGTTGAAGATATGGGTCGAAGACAGATTGAGGTTGTGAAGGAGGTGAACTTCCAAATCCTTGAAGGCCTTGAACTCACCGGGCAGCTTTGCGACTGCCTTTCTGGACTTTGCGACCGCCTTCTTCGGGATGGGAGATGGCACCTTCCCTTCTCTGGTGGATCCCTCGCCTAAGCGAAGGGTGAGCATCCTCTGCCTGGCCAGAAAGTCGGCGGCCTTGATGCGGAAGATCGCGTAGGTCGGGGGGATGTCCTTCGTGAGGTGCCCGAACATGGGTGAATGACCATAGAATCCCCCCAGGAACGAGTAGAGGGCGAGCTCATCGCTAATGGGCTCGCCGGTGAGGATTATTTCATCCACCCGGTCGATGTAATCTTCGTCGGGCTCGTCCTTACCCTGCCTGATCTTCATCATGCGGTGGGGACCTTCTAGCCGAGTGACCTTGGCGGCAAAATACGACGTGAAGTCATTCGCCATCTTCTCAAAATATTTGATTGAGCGCAGTGGCAATGAGATGTACCACCTATGGGCAAGATCGCCCAATGTTAATGGGAACATTCGGCACTTCGTCACGTCCGATGCCCCGCATCTGGTCATGTAGACCCGGAACTTGCTCAAGTGGGTCTCAGGGTCCGATCTCCCCTCATATAGAGGTGTTTGGGGAGGAGCGATCTTCGGTTGCACGGGGGCAAGCTTGATCTGGACCGCGAGTGGCTCACTTGGTCCGGCGATCGATCTCTTGGCGCCTGCCCCAGTTTCTATGAGCGTCTTCATTTCGTCGAGCTGGCGCTGCACTGCGGCCATCGCAGTAGCCTGACTGCTCGTGGTCTGGCTCTCGGAGTGGGAGCCGAGGCGATCATGTACTGATCTCCTGGCCCCATGGTAGGCGATGAGGTCTCTGCCGCCGAGCTCAATTCTTGGGCGAGTGGGAGCCAGATGGACGGCCTGTCTTCTGGGAGTTGGGTACGCCGAACTCCTGGTGACGGATTCAGACTCCGACGTCTCACGGCTGGGGCCTGAATGCCCAGGTCGCCATGAGGGATCACTCCCTAGGCGGCTGAAGACGGAATCGTCCCGCCTTACGAGCGCCTTTTCCTGCGGCTCGAGGCTTTCTGATGATTTCTCAACATATAAACCCTTGAGCTTTCGCTTGCCCGCACGGCGGATGGCTGATGGAGTAATGGTTGGTGATAGGAGTTCCTAAAGCATTAGATCGAGGTTTGGTTACAGCGAGTTCAAGGGCAACTTTGCATGTTAGAGATTTCATCTCCACTTGAGGAGGCGATCAGAGTGAATCAGGGTTCAGACACATTTTTGTTACGCATTCGAGATGATGTGGCTTAGGGGAAAGCCCTTGGATTTGTGGTCCATGAGGATGGACTTTTACGATTTAAGAACCGGTTATGCGTTTCGGCGGATGACGAGTTGAAAAACTCAATTATGAGAGAGGCCCATGCTACCCTTATTCTATCCATCCGGGGTCTACCAAGATGTACAAGGACTTGGAACAAAATTACTGGTGCACTAATATGAAGCGAGAGGTCGCAAAATTTGTTTCGAGATGTTTGACCTGTCAGCAAGTCAAGATAGAACATCAACGATCGGCGGGTATGCTGAAACCGCTTCCTATTACAGAATGGAAGTGGGAGGATATTTCAATGGACTTCATCACGAGTTTGCCGACGATTCGTCATGGCATGAATACAATTTGGGTAATTGTGGACCGTTTAACTAAGTCATCTCATTTCCTTAAGATGAAGGATACGTGGGGTCCTGAGAGACTTGCCCAGTTATTCATTAAAGAGATCATGAGATTGCACGGTACTCCTAAGAGTATCATTTATGATCCTGACGGATGATTAGTGTCACATTTTTGGAAATCCGCTCATCGTGCCATGGGAACTCAGCTCAATTTAAGCATAGCTTTTCACCCTCAATCCGACGGACAATCAGAGCGAACTATTCAGACGTTGGAGAACATGTTGAGGACATGCGTTCTCGATTAGAAAGATGATTGGGAATCCCAACTACCATTGATCGAGTTCACATACAATAACAGTTGCCATGCCATGTGTAAATCCAACATCTGTCAAAGTCTGCGAAGACCGAATCTCGGGATAAAGGCCCACGTGCAGATCCGCAAAAGGCGCCGCAAGAACAGGCTTTACTCCAGCCCATCAGCAGGTGTCAGTGACAAGGACGGCCTCACCTACCGACAGACCCGCCGAAAGGTCCTAGGTGGGACCCCCCAAGACTGCAACGTGAGGCACATGTCGCCTCCTCATTGGTTCGCGCATCTGGCTGCCAGCAGCTGCTGCAGACTTTAAGGAAACAGTCCCACGTGCTGGGACGATCGCCCGCCTTATTAATGCAGGAACAACGATCGCCCGTGTGGGACAAGGACATCCCAACAACCTCCTCTCCTATAAATAGGAGACCTACAGCATTGGCAAAAGGCACGTTACAACGTAAACACGATTACACATAGTAAACAATACAGAGAACACCTCATCTTTATAACAAGAACTCACAAAGCTTTAACTCTGGCTCTTCCGACAATCAACAACACTCAAGAGCTAGATAACTAGGGGTATTACAATCATTGTAATTGTACTCTAACATTAATACTCGTACTTCAAAGCAGCACCCGTATTAATAATATCTCACGAGAGCATTCAAGCCCGGGACTAACAACCCCGACAAATCTTGTGTCATTTATTTTCCTTCGTACGTGCTCTCGCATTTTGTTTTTTACTCACCCGGAGCCATATCCAGCAAAAGATTACGTATACTATTTTGGGTTACAACAATTGGTGCTAGAAGAGACCTCCGACCATTTCGAAGAAACATATACTTGAAGAAACACTCAATGTTCTTCTCGTTGGGATGACTTATCAGAATCAATCGGCACTGAGCCTGATATGCTAATAGTCGCTCGTGAGAAGGTAGCACTGATCAGGAGTTGTTTGTTGACCGCTCAGAGTCGACAAAAATCATATGCAGATAACCGTCGTCGACCATTAGAGTTCGAGGAAGGTGACCACGTTTTGGTCAAGGTATCACCGAGTCAAGGTATTTTCCATTTCGGGAAATGGGGAAAGTTGAGTCCGAGATTCATTGGACCATTTGAGATTTTGGATCCAGTAGGCGATCTGGCTTATCGGTTGGCCTTACCTCCGGATTTGAGCCGAATTCATAACGTGTTTCACGTCTCTCAATTGCGGAAGTATGTTGCCGAACCGAGTCACGCACTTCAGTTCGATGAAATCGAGATCACGGATGATCATACGTACGAGGAGCGTCCTGTGCGAGTCTTAGAGCGGCGAATCAAACAGTTGAGGAACAAGACGATTTCTTTGGTTAAGATTCAGTGGTCTAGACATGGAGTCGAAGAGGCTACTTTGGAAACCGATGATAGTATGCGGGAGAGTTATCCCAAATTGTTTGACCCTTAGTTTCGAGGACGAAACTCTTTTTAAGGGGGGGTATGTAATACCCGGTTGTACATTCATTCATTATCATTCAGTAAATTGTCACTCAGTAATTTTTCACTCATTGATAGTCATTCATCATTTATGTCCGTTCATTGTATTCATCGTTAGGTGTATTTGGTATCTTGGGTCAGTTATCTTTCATCTTTCAACCTTGTTTGAGAATCGAGTCATGAATATTATCATTATCATCGAATTGATAGACTGTGTGTGGGGAGTAGTGCACGCTACATACTCTTTATAGCGCACGCTATTTGGGTACTGGTAGCGCACGCTATCGGTCTTCATCAGCGCACGCTAGTGCAATTGAGGCAGACAGTCCAGTAGGTACTGGACTGAATTGTAGAATTCGTAGCGTACGCTATGAGTGGGAAATAGCATACGCTAGTTGTGGGTACTTGCAGTGCATGCTATCGGTCTTCATCAGTGCACGCTAGCGTATTGGAGGAAGACGGTCCAGTAGGTACTGGACTGAAATGGGAAATTCTTAGCGCACGCTAGGATTGGATATAGCGTACGCTAGTTGTATTGATAGCGCATGCTAAGCAATCAGTTTACACATGCTAAGGCTCTATCAGAAAGTGGATAGTAGGTTCTGGACTCTAGTTACTGGGTACCAACTATCAGGTAGCGCACGCTAACATTCAGTTAACGCACGCTAAGAGGAAGGTGTTAGCGCACGCTAACGAGGCAGGCAGAGTTCACTGGACTACCCGGTGAGCCCGCTAGCGCACGCTAATATCAGGAGCTAGCGTGCACTAAGCTGGTCTTAGTATATCTTGGATAGTTTAGCCCCATTTCGTCATTTTGTTCGTCTCTCTTCCTCATCCGAGCGATTTTGGGCGACTTTGGACATTTTGTGAAGTGTTTTTCGAGCTGCAATCAACTATCAACATCTTCAAGCTTCTAGTTTCGGATTAATCAACTTTTCGTCCTCTCCATCACTCCGAATCAAGGTAACTTTTCTTGAATCTAGAATTTCGGGAATTGAGGGACTTCTTCCCGGTCTCTTCGAGTTAGCTCGCTTGTGTGTTGGAATATGTTGGATATGGATTATCTACCTTGGATACATATATTTCCTACGGATTTTTTGGTGTATTTTTCGGAATTTTTGAGTATTTGAAGAATTATTCAAGAACCCTTGATGGTTGACTTTGGTAATTTTGGGGGTTTCCGATTAGATATTGTCATAATCTCGAGTTGTGCATTCCTATTAGATTATTGATGTCATTTAAGATATTTTGTTGGATTAAATCACTCATTGGGAGGTTGGTTTTAGATATATTTGAGATTAGTCGTAAACAATTGGGGGTTGTTTACAACGTATTTGTTAGAATGCCCTAATAAGTTTGGATATTGTTGTATCGACTTTTGAGTTGGTTGTGATCATGCTTGATTCGTATATTAAGCGGATTGCTGGTAATTGTGTTATTCAAGGTTGTTCGAGCGACTGATAATTCCACTTAAGACGTTTGTTCGAGGAAGGACTTTTCTTCACCGGTATTTGTGTAAGTTAATTCTTACTCGGTTAAAAGGATACTCATTCCTTTCGTTATTGTTCATTCATACATATAATTCATTCATGGTATATCAATCATGTTGAGATTTGTAATTATTAAACTAATCATTCAATTCACGAGGACCAACGGTTCCAATCATTTCATTTGAAGCTATCATTCTTTACGTTATTATTTCACCTCGATGAGTCATTCTTGGCCCTTGTCGGATTTCTATTCATTATTATTCATCTTGGTCGCTTTTGTTCTTGTGACCTTCCGGTATAGTATTGCGTTCCGGGTGGTATATGTGTGGAATTTTTAGTCGGGCACATTAAGGTCATTGTGTTTACGTGGGATCCGGACACATTGGACTGTGCACACAGTAACGTGCCTCCGTGAGACTAATTAGGCCAAGTTTTGCGGGTGTTTATGCGGGATGCCGGGCACTCGGCAAACTTGTGCACTTGCACATCCCATTCGTGGCGTACTATGATGCCCATCATTCAACTTGATTTCATAACTCATTCATGTGAGTATTGTAAATTGTTCAACTCTTGAGGATTGTTGTTCTGTGTAACTGACCCCGTTGGGGGTGTTGTTTTTAGGTCATGGCAAGGCAAAGACACGGGAAGAGAATGTTGATGGCGAGGAGTCCCAGTGATACTAGTAGGGGCCCCAGTCTGTCCACTTATTCATGTTTCTTTGATGTGTATTTTCCGCTGCAGTTTCGTTTGGATTTATATTTTTATTCAGTGTTGTATATTTTATTTTCATATGAAATATACATGTATTCTGTATTTCCTGGGTGTGTTGTACTTGAAACTCCTCATCGGATTAATTGGTAATATAATGTGGTTCGGTACTACAATTGTATTATTTAATTCATTAATTTTCACTCACCTGGTGGGTCCCAGTTGGGGGTCACGACACTGTAATATCTGCCTAGTTTGGGGTGTTATAATGAAAACTCGGGTTTATTGATTAGATTCGAGCCTTTGTACTTAGAATTGGCTATAACAGGTCCGATTAATCTCTTCTTTCTTGATTAAGTCTTGTTGTAGCAAGGATTCGCTATAATAGCTCCGATTAAGCCTTTACTTCTTGATTAAATCTTGTTATTAGGAGATAAAACCACGTCACATGTATTCGAGTAGGAACGTTTTGACAACTCTGTTTTATTATTCGATTCGAGCATTTTGTCTTTAGAGATTCGAGCTATAATAGCTTCTATTAAGTCTTTAATTCTTGATTAAGTAACGTTAGTAGGAGATTAGACCACGTTACATGCATCCGAGTTGGAACTCTACAAAAACTTGGGTTTATTGATTAGATTCGAGCCTTTTGTACTCAGAATTGGTTATAACAGCCCCGGCTAATCTTTTACTTCTTGATTAAGTCTTGTTGTAGCAAGGATTGTATATAATAGCTCCGATTAAGACTTTATTTCTTGATTAAGTCTTGTTAATAGGAGATAAGACCATATTGCATGCATTCGAGTCGGAACTCTATGAAAACTCGGCTTTATTGATTTGATTCGAGCCGTTTGAACTAAGAATTGGCTATAGAAGCTCTGATTCATTTTTACATTCTTGATTAAGTCTCTTTGTAACAAGGATTATCTATAATAGCTCCGATTAAGCCTTTAGTTCTTGATTAAGTCCTGTTAATAGGAGAGGAAACCACGTTACATGTATTCGAGCTGGAACTCTATGAAAACTCGGTTTTATTGATTAGATTCGAGCATTTTGTATTTGGAATTGGATATGATAGATCCGATTAAGCCTTTACTTCTTGATTAAGTATTGTTAGTAGGAGATTAGACCACGTTACATGCATCCGAGTTGGAACTCTATGAAAACTCGTGTTTATTGATTACGTTCGAGCCTTTTGCACTCAGAATTGACTACAACAGCTCCGAATAATCTTTTACTTCATGATTAAGTCTTGTTGTAGCAAGGATTCGCATAATATCTCCGATTAAGCCTTTACATCTTGATAAGTCTTGTTAATATGAGATAAAACCATGTTCATCTATTCGAGTCGGAACTCTACAAAAACTCGAGTTTATTGAATATATTCCAGTATTTTATATTGCAAATTAGCTATAATAACTTAGATTAAGTATTTACTTCTTGATTAAGTCTTGTTAATAGGAGATAAGACCACCTAACATGCATTCGAGTCGGAACTCTATGAAAACTCGGGTTTATTGATTAGATTCGAGCCTTTTGTACTCAGAATTGGCTATAATATCTCCGATTAATCTTTTATTTTTTGATTAAGTCTTGTTGTAACAAGTATTCGCTATAATACCCCTGATTAAGCATTTACTTCTCGATTAAGTCTTGTAGGAGATAAGACCACATTACATGCATTCGAGTCAGAACTCTATGAAAACTCGGGTTTTGTTGATTAGATTCGAGCCTTTTGTACTCGAAATTGGCTAAAATAGCTCCAATTAATCTTTTACTTCTTGATTAAGTCTTGTTGTAGCAAGGATTAGATATAGCTCCGATTAAGCCTTTACTTAGTCTTGTTAATAGGAGATAAGACCAAGTTACATGTATTCGAGTAGGAACTCTATAACTCGGGTCTATTGATTAGATTCGAGCCTTTTGTACTCAGAATTGGCTATAACAGGTCTAATTAATCTTTTCTCTCTTGATTAAGTCTTGTTGTAGTAAGTATTCACTATAATAGCTCCGATCAAGCCTTTACTTCTTGATTAAGTCTTGTTATTAGGAGATAAATCCACGTCACATGTATTCGAGTAGGATCTTTATGAAAACTTGACACATTCTTAGTGTAACTATCGCAAGTGCACGATATCGTATCAAGTAGTAAGTGGACTTTTTGAGTCCGGTTTATCGATCCCACGAGGAAGTTTGGTTATAATTTGAATTATACACTATTAGTCTATTTTTATGGATACTGAGATGAGTGAAACACACAATTAAAGAGTTTGGTTTAATAATTGCAAAGAAAATGCAATAATAGTTATAATTGTAATATCCAGAATTTCTACTACTGTTGTTTGATATTATTTTATCCGAGTTATATTGTACAGCATGGAATCTGTACAGTAGGGATAAAATAAATAAAGGACTGAGATGTCAGTATCAGTATAATTGTTGTATCTGGTCGACAGTTACATTTGAGGGTATCGTGTATCAGGTTATTGTACTTTCGATATAGAGTATATCATATAAGAATATTATTGGATTCAGTGTTTGTGTTCAGTGTGTCTCATGTTCGTCTTTGGTACGTCAAGATGTTGGACAGAAATTGCGGAAAATGGCTAAGTGTTCATTAGCGCACGCTACTGGGTACAGGTAGCGCACGCTACGAAGTATTGATAGCGTACGCTAAGAGGTTCGGTTACGTACGCTAAGGAGGACCCCTAACATACGTAACGACTTGCTGGGTTAGTTCCGGAAGGTGGCCGACAGGTAGGCCCAAGTTGATTTTTATATTCAGTTAGCGCACGCTAACGTATGTTGGTTAGCGCACGCTAACATCAGATCGCCAATAATGGAATCTTAGCTTTCGGCGGGTGGACCCGGCCACTTGCGACGCGTGTCTAGATAAGGTCAGCGGGTGTTTGTCGTGTAGGGCTAGCGCACGCTAAACCGTATGGTTAGCGCACGCTAATTCCAGATCGGTTAAAGGAATCCCGATAATCGCGGATGCTTTCGGCATGTGGGGGCACGAGTGGTAGGTGTGTACTGTAGCAATTCAACTTCGGATAGCGCACACTAAGGTAAATAACTTGCTTACGCTAAGCAGGATGTTTTACGTACATTAATGCATGGGCATTACGTACGTAAGCTAGTTTACGAAGCGAGGCAGTAGCCTCTGGGCTTCGATAGCGCACGCTAACAAAGTCAGTTAGCGCACGCTAAGGCGGTAGCGCACGCTAAACATGAGATGTTAGCGCACGCTAATAATGGATATTATAAAAGGTGACAGTTGGGTTTTGAGATGCATTTAGTCCATTCCTTCTCCTTCAGTCGATAGAGAGAGCTTTGGGAGGTTCTTGAGGTTCCCAAACACGGTGAGATGATGATCTTTAATAACATTAGATTGAGAGCTTGGATTCAAGCCTTGTTCTTCAAGTTGTTCATGATTCTTTGGATGGAGTTCTAGTGTTCTTCTTTTTGGTTCGTCTAAACCAGGTAATCTTCGTATTCCTCTGTTAATGGTTCGTTTTTCTTGGATGATTTCATGTAAGGAGCATGTTGGATAATCATATGATGATGTTATATGAGATTCAATGGAATTTTGATAAGAGTTTCTGATGTTAGTTAAGATTCTTCATACCATAAGGATGTTGATTCATTTAACCCGATCTAAGAAGGATTTCTGAATCTTGCTAATTATATTGGTCGATTTAGATGAGATGAATCATGATACTAGGTTGAATTCCAGATTTAGCATGATACGATCCTTGTTATCGAGTCGGTTTGATTGTTGATGTTGTTATTGATATATGGACATTGGCATGATCATGGTGATAATCATGGGGTCGTTTATCTTCAAGAGATATGGAGATTTATATCTTCCTTCATTCGGATTCGTAGTTGCAAGATGTGAGTCGATGTTTGGAATGCATGCCACTGTACAATATTAGCGCACGCTAAGCTTACTGGCTAGCGCATGCTAACGGGACGACTTAGCGCACGCTACGTTATGTGTTTAACGTGCGCTAAGTAGGCAGACAGTGCAGTATTTTTATGTTTTGATTATGAATTCGTGATGGTTTGACTTGGTTGGTTCTGACTGTGTTTATTCGAGGTTGTGTTGAACCGTTGAGTTCGATTAGTTAGTTTTGTCAGTTGTTGATTCTTATCGGATATATGTTATTTGATTTCTTCGATAGGTTGAGATTATTGATTGGTGATTATAACCGGATATTGTGGTCGTGTTCGAGTATGTCCATTGTATTGCTTTTGATCGGGGCTGAGGAGCTCGTAGACAAAGGCAATGTGTTCGGTAGCAGCTTCGTGGTATCGGTATCGAGGCAAGTTATTACTTGCTCAGTTATAATATTTAATGAATGGTTTCAGTTTCATTTCGTTTATAATGCATATAGCGATGATTATTATTGTGAACTCTGGGTATTCGGATCGCATATCGTTCTTTCAATTCTGGGAGGTAAATCATAATGTATATGCTTTATCTCAGTTATTGGTATGTTCGAGTATCGAGGTTACATTATGGTAAAGACGAGGATATGAGTATTTATAGTTCATTGTACGTTTGGATCGCCGAGCATTGAGGATAATCGTCGGGGATGATTGGACATCGAGGTTGCTCCCGAAGGACTCGGGGCAAGTATTCCATATTGATTATGGTTTAATGTTATTTATTTTGGTCTCGTACATTTCCTTTCATGTTGTTGAACATGAAGTCGTCCTAGTAAATTGTCATGTTGTCGTGCATGTTATGTTGTTCATGTTGATGAACGTGTTGATTTGCATATGTGTATGCATATTGTGTTGTTTATGTTGTGTAAATAATCCGATGGGATTATGAGGATCTATGCTGAGGGCGCTGGATCGAATGTCCACCATGCGTTGGTTCGACGGGATCATCATGGGGATCTATGCTGAGGGCGCTGGATCGTTGGACAGGTTCTCCACCATGCGTTGGTTCGACGGGATCATCATGGGGATCTATGCTGAGGGCGCTGGATCGTTGGATTACCAGTATTGTGTTGATGGAATCTTGTGAATTCACATCATTGATTTTATCACGTATTGTTGTTCATATGTGTATTGTTGGTTATCCACCTTATGCTGATCTGATAGGATCAACAAAGGGATCTATGCTGAGGGCGCTGGATCGTCGGATTTCCATTGAGTATACATGATTGTTATTGTTGCGATCATATTGACGTGGTCATATGAGTATGCATTTGTAGGTCTTGTGTTAGGACTGTGTCCGTATTGCATTGTTCTGATCTCGGATTAGACTGATGTGATTGTCGTGGCACTTCATATCTCAAGGTATGTTCCGTATTTCCTTGGTATTAATATTTGATGGACAATCGGTTATCGTTTTGGGATTTGATGATATTATTCGATGGATCGTATTGGTCAGAAATGGTATATTTCCGTATCGTGAGTTGGTTATGATAGTTTGAGAATCTTGAGTATTGTTTGAGGTACAATACAGATACTATGTTCGAGTTTATTGGTTAATCGAGTACAGGATGTGAAATGTGATAATGGTTATTCTGATGAGAATTTCTTGAGTAAGTAAAGTTATGGCGGTAAGATTACGTTGGTCATATTCTTATGTTGTATTCTCGTTGGTATGTAATTATTAATGTGATGTGACGGTTATCATTGTTGGATATTATGGCTGACCTCGTCGTGGGATTTATTTTTAGGTTCTTGGAGTATTGAGCTTGTAGCGGTCGTGAAGAAATGAGCTTCCCGGAGGATACTGGCTAGGACATGTTCTGTGCATTGAGTTTCTTGATTGGTTCTTGTATTCCACTGCTAGAGTATCTTTTTGGTTGGTCTTTTTCCGCTGCGTGAGTATTTTGAAACTCTCATTTGGTATCTGGTAACTGAGGTTACTTTGGAAATCGTTTTCTAAACTTTTGAGTGTCGGCCGTTTGGCCTTGCAATTTCAAATGAGTTTTTATAACAGTTTTTGATAATTGGATTTTATAAGCTTTGTGAAATTTTAAAGATAGTACAGTTGTTGGCCTCTTGGGCATTTGTTAATGTTTGCGAAAATTTCTTTTAGCCTTGTGGGTTCCATCTCGGGGCCCACGGCGCTGTAATATTTCCGATCGAATCTGGGGGTGTTACAATAATATTCAAGGAAATGAAAAGATTGCAATAATAATAGATTGATTAAAGATAAAATGAAATAGTTGGGATTACAAACTTAGTTCATCATTAGTTATAGAAGATGTATAATAGATCATAAGATGAATTTACTTATTATGTTGTGTAGATTCAATTTTCCTTAAAAAGACGGTTTCTCTTTCGAACTATAAAACGCCCCTTATATATTGAATCAATCCACTATATTTCTATGTTGTTTGGCTTCAATACATAGCATTAGGATTTATGAAAATAACTCAAAGAATCATCCAAGGTCTAGAGGTATATTTCTATCCCCTAGAACAACTTAGAGTGAAGATCATTTGATCTAATCAAATATATTTTCTTTCGAAATATATGAAGACCATAAATATCGTCATTTATTGGCCAAATAAATAAAGATTGTTAAAACAATGAAAATCACACACAATAATAAATAATTCACAATAGATCTTTATAAAAACTTAAATAACATGACTAACCTTGTTTATAATCCCAACTAAGGTAACTTAGCCCATGAAGGGTTTAATATACATAATACAAGCTTGAGTGGTCATTATTAGTTGGACAAGAGAAAGAATTGATCCTAACTCCCTTAGTAGATAAAGGAGAAAGAAGCAATAAACTCTCTGAACAACATATGCTATACCACTATTACACAAATCACTCAAGAACACAAGTGTGTTCTTCACACAAAAAGAAAATATTACAAAAAATGGAAAAATTATAAGATGAATGATGAATGATGATGGATCTAAGGGGTCTATTTATACACCTAAAGTCATCTAATAGCTTCAAAACTCCAGCATTATTACAATAGATCGGATCAATGCCACCCATCCCCTCAATAATACACATAAAGTATAAAAAATTATACAAATGATCACAATCTGCCAAGAGTTACGGCCGTAACATTCAGTAGTTACGGCCGTAACTTGGATGGCTTACGGCCGTAACATTCAGTAGTTACGCCGTAACATGGCTTCGTAAATTTGCTCACTGGTTGCTTTGTGAGTTACGTTTTCAGCCCAGAATTTCTCAGACTTTGCGTTTTTGCCCCAAATCTTCTTCGGATGATAATTTTTGATATATAACTCTGATTTTGAATCCGGAAAGACTGCCGAACTCGTCTCGGAAAGCCCTACAACATGAATATATAAAAATTCAACAAAGATAATATTTTCTAAACATGTTATTTCTTGAGTATATCAGTAATTCAATCCGATTAAAACTAGATTTACATCATTATCCGATAAAAATAAAATTATTAAAAACTAATTAATTAAAAGCAAAAAACGAGTAGACTTGCTCATTTATGGGTGATATTTATCGATAAAAACCATGGAAAAGTGTATAAAACTCACACTTATCACACCCCCAAACTTGAATTCTTGCTAGTCCCGAGGAAGACTCTTTATTATTCACGCTCCAAAAATAAAAATAAAATAAGAAAAATTAATACACACATAATTAAAATATAAAAAGAGAAACGGGGATCAAAATGCCAATAATACATAACAACCAACTTTATACAGTAGATATAAATGAATCAAGATTCAAAATAAATCTACTAATGATTTTGAAGTTAAAACACGGCTTTATTTTGTAATTCCAAAATGCAAGGTTTCCCCCCCCCCCCCCCAAAAGGTTGATTATTTCTTTCCCATTCGTGATACACACGACTCCCTTTAATGGTTGCTCTCGATCACTCGTTTATTTTCTGACTCAATATGAAGAAGAATTTCATTGGCGTCATCAAATATTATGATTTTTCACGAAATTGAGTGTATTGAAATTCAACCGCTAATTAATTTAGATCTGCTCATAAACTACATCCTTTAGTGATAGCTTTCACACCGTTATTTGCTAACGTGTAGCTCTTTTCACAATTTCTATCTTTTTTTTATAGGTGATAGCTTTGACACCGTTATTTGCTAACGTGTAGCTCTTTTCACCAACTTTTTTGTGAGACGGCAGCTACGCACCAACAATGGTTAGTCCTTTATTTTTCGCAAAATTTTAAGACCCCCAAAATTAGGCAGCTGTTGCTGCTCAACACTTCTCATTTTCGTCATTTTTTAGGTGATAGCTTTCACACCGTTATTTGCTAACGTGTAGCTCTTTTTACTAATGACTCCTTTTTTTTTAGGGAATAGAATTTTTACAGAAAATCGTTTATTAGTTAAGCATGAAAAATCAAAAACTCTACAAATTAAGTAAATTTCAGTTCTATTTTTCATCAACCGATGGATTCTTTTTTTCTCAAGGTAACGAATGACTCGATTTTATATGATAACTACAAGTCTTGGAAAGAGAGATTAAGGCACAAATTTTTTTTGGAATATACAATTTTTTACCGGTTAAAACGATTTTAGAAGCTTGTATATAGCTAACTTATTGGTGTTATGGCCAGATCTAGAAATCTCACAAATCAAAATAATATATATGATTTAATAATCAATGCCAAATAATAAAAAAAACATCAATGCCAAATAATATAAAAAACACATCACACACTAGAATAATCAAAACATACCACAATCATATGATTCAAAGCAAAATAAACATCATAGTTCAAAAACAAACAAAATAAACACACAAGTTCCAAAACACCCCAAAACTTGAAACTAAAATTGTCCCGAGTTTTTTTTTAGAATTGAAATGCAAGTGAGAAAATAGAAAACTCCCTGAAATTTTAGCTTTTTGATCCTCCGGGTGTGTCGTCAGGGTTGTTTAGAAAACGGAAAAGCTTTTCAAAGCACTTCTCCGTTTCTAATTGTCGGTCGATTATTTCATTCTGATTTCTTAAAATTTCTGCCTGGGATGTTTCTAATCCCCGAACTCTTTCAAGCAAATTTGCCTCAAAAGGCGTCAAGTCTTCTCCGGCATCCTCCTCGGACTCATATTCCTCCTCGTGGCTACTTTCCTCTTCCGGTTCCAAACGTGCCCGTTTGCTCCTTAACTGAGTACTTCGAAAAATACTACTCCGGCTGTTTAGTCGATCCCCATGCGTTAATTGTAATATCCGGGGATAATTTTTTTTCGTGTTACTATTGAGTTGTACATATTCATTTGGAATTGTACAAGTTTTGTTGTTTTGGACTGATACAATGTATGTTGTATTGGAATATTTCGGGATCGAAATATTATACTTGTCGTCGGGTTGGCTTCGTCGTTTGAATGTTGGTTGGAGAGTTTGGATTTTTGGCTAAGTTCATAGCCTTAGCGTACGCTACGGATGTAGCATTACGTACGCTAGCGTGTTGCTATTACGTACGTTATGCCTGTAAGGTTACGTACGTAATGCTTGGTAGGTGGAAGGAACCTTCCTCGTAGTCACTTTCGGCCGGTGGGTCCCGAGCATCTTCCGATCGGATCTCACTATTGCAGTCAACGGGCCCTTACGTACGTTAATAGGTGAACTCTACGTACGTAATGCAGGTCTTGTTAACGTACATAATATGTTTTTTTTTACGTACGTTAAGGCCTTCGTATTTTAGTCCAGTTAGTTCTGGATTTACATTACGTACGTTAATGTCTTAGCATAGCGTACGTAATGCCTCTTACGTACGTTAACCATAGTTTATAACGTACGTAATGAATTGGTCAGTCTATTTATCTTGGTTTTGTCTTTCATTTCCTCACGAACCAAAACACAATTTCTCTCCCTAGAATCGTCCGTTTGGACTTGTTATTGATGTTTATCCCTTCCAACTCGATCTTGATCATCCTAGCTTGGATTGAAGCTTGAAGTTGGAAGCTTGTTGGTGCTCCTTTGGTGTTTGGAGGCTTCTTCTTGTTCTTCTTTGGTAAGTTCCCTCAATCTCTTGTTCTTCAAGTGATTTTCGAGTTTTTGTTGTTGTTTTCTTCGGGTATTGTTTGATTAATGGAGTATATCATGATTCTTCATGGTTTTGATAAACTTTTGATGAAGAACATGATAGTATCACTTGAGTTGGATTATGTTCTTGATGTTTTAGATTGTTGGAGGTTTTTAATCATGTCTAGGAAGGATTATGTTAAGATTGTTATATGATTAACATAGCCTTGAGATGATTTTTGTTGTTGGTGGTGTTCTTGAAAGATTTTAACCATTTTAGTAAGGATTTATGATGATTTAGGGGGTGATTATCATAATTTGAAAATGGTCGAGTGAATCTTGTTGTTTAATCTGAATTCATGATGTATTGATGAAGGATTTTTGTTTCAGACATCATGATTATTGAGTTGATGATGTTCTTGGGGTGATAATGATAATATTGATAATATTATCATTGTAGGAGGATCAATTTGATGATATTGGTGATATTATCAATTTGAGATGATTGTTTTGATGATTGTTCTTAAGTGAATCTTGTTGAATGGATTTCACAAGTGTTAAGAACGTAATGATCATGTTAATTGATCATCGAGGTGTTGGAGGATGTTAGAATTCATAGTTGAGAACTATGATATTCGTTCGTGCGGTGTGATCGATTCGTGTTTGAATCGGGCTTTGTCCTTGTCATTGTTTTCTATTGATTTTGTGTTTTTGAATGAATCGTTTTCATTCAAGGTTGTTCGAGTGTTTATGATCGTCGGGAGGCGCCGTTCGTCGTTTCGTGCCAGAACGTTGATCGTGGAAGGACTTTCTCGCCTTCGGTTTGAGGCAAGTTTTATACTTGTACTGGTCAATGAGATTAATGTTATCATATATGTGTATGAATGTATTGTATCATTTCGAGACTTAGTCTCTCCGTGATTTGTTGATATTCGGGAATTGTTTGATGCAATACCCTTCGGCAATTATGCTAGATATTATTGTTATTCGTCAATGGCCGGTTTAAGGCATTGAGATTCTTGTTGATACTGATGTTGTCGACAGCCGGTTCGCGGTATCGATGTATCGATTATTATTGTTGACGTTAATTTCGTTCTGAGGTAATCAATGTATTTAATTGGGATTATCAAAGATAATTTCCATCCATTGTATCATTGTGTATCGATTGACCGTTCTAAGGTAATCGATGTATTTAATTGGGATTATCGAAGATAATTCCCATCCATTGTATCATTGTGTATCGATTGACCGTTCTAAGGTAATCGATGTATTTAATTGGGATTATCGAAGATAATTTCCATCCGTTGTATCATTGTGTATCGATTGACCGTTCTAAGGTAATCGATTTATTTACTTGGGATTATCGAAGATAATTCCCATCCGTTGTGTCATTGTGTATCGATTGATCGTTCTAAGGTAATCAATGTATTTAATTGGAATTATCGAAGATAATTCCCATCCGTTGTATCATTGGTTATCGATTAACCGTTCTAAAGTAATCGATGTATTGAATTGGGACTGTCAAGGATAGTTTCCATCCGTTAAGTTGTTGTGATCGATTGGCCATTCCAAGGCAGTCGAGGTATTTGAATTGGGACCGCCGTGGACGGTGCCCATCCATGAGTTGTTGTTGTCGTGTTGGCCGACTCAAGGCAGCACGCTATTATTCTTGTGAATTTGGTAATCTTGGGATTGTTACTGTTGTGATTAATTATGTTTTGGAGGCTAGTCTCGGCTAGTGCTCGATGGGTAAGCTTGGGGCTTGAACCTTCGCGGTTGGTTTCCCAACACCTAAAGTTCAGTAGGTCACGGTCACTGGGTGATCTCATTATGGGTAAGTCTGGGGCTTGAACCCTCGCGGTTGGTTTCCCAGCACCTGCAATTCAGCAGGTCACGGTCATTGGATGATCTCATTGTGATACGGCTTCGTGTCGTGGCTTCGGCCCTCATTGTGATACGGCTTCTGTAACACCCCCGATATATTCGGAAATATTACAGCGCCGTAAATCCTTTACATAAGGATTTACAAGGCTGAAGAATTGAACAAGCATAAAAAGGTACTAACGAATGGAAATAACAGAATTACAGTACATCAGTTCTGACCAAATACAGAAATAGTACAATTGTTCAACAGAACTCAATAATACATCACCGAATTCAAATCCATCACAAATGACTTCATACTCGAGTATTTATTGAAATAACGAATAAACAACAGATAAATAAACCCGGTCGGGACATCACTCTGCACCCTCGTCATCATACAGTTCCAGTGGTTGTTTCCCCGCTCTCCTGGATCCTGAACACAAAAAAAATGTTCACCCCCGAAGGGGTTAGCACAACGATGCTAGTACAAGTACCACAACATATTATTCATATCTCACGAAGAATAATAATAACGTAAACGACAAAATACCAACGAGTCTTCTCCTACGAGAAACTCAAACATAACATACACAACTGATAATCACAACATGATATCAATACATACACATGGTAATTCCATCGATCCAGCGTTCACGCTGTAGAACCCACGATGATCCCGTCGGACCAACCCGTGGTGGAAAACCCGTCCGATGATCCAACAAGACGCTAGCATAGATCCCCCGATGATCCCGTCGGACCAACACGAGGTGGACATACAATAACGACATACATGCACGACAATATGTATAACAACAATACATAAAACAATTAAGGTACTTGCCTCGATTTGAAGACAATAACAACACTTCCACGAAAATGAACACTCGACGGTCGTCCTCCTCAATCAATCACGTAACGAGACCAAACCTTAACAAAAGAAATGATATAGGATTTATCTCACGTCGTATGAATGTTTAACAATTCGATTCACGGCCAAAAGTTCATAAAATGCAATCTGCCCGAACTGCTTAGCGCACGCTAAGTACTCTGTGTAGCGTGCATTAAGTTTGCCCGATAGCGCACGCAAACAACAAAGCCTAGCGCACGCTAACGATGCATGGTCAGTACTTCACTGACCAGCCAACTGACTCGTCTGATGGTCTAGCGTACGTTATGTACCAAACGTAGCGCACGCTAACTAGTGCTCGATAGCGCACGTTAAACTGCATAGCATAGCGTGCGCTATTCGCATGGCGCTTCATCACGAGCAAGAACTCGTTTCTTGCCATGATCGAAACAATGAAATCTTGCGTGATAATTCATGTTACTTCCATGAATACCATGTTCACACCCTTATGAATGATTTTACGGATAAAGAGAACTTCGGATTCAAGGATATGCATACCAATTTAAAACCATATTCCATTCCGACTTCAAATCTTCATACGACAATTCGAAAGGCTTAACGGTTGATATCAACACCTTATATCCATCAATATTATCATGCTGAAGTTGGTAAACGTTCTATCTATACTAGATAAATCCTTCCATGATCAAACCTTTAGATTTATCTAACAATAAGGATGTTAACGTCTAGTCCAAGATTACTATGAAATCATCTATTAGATTCGGTTTACCAATGATAGAAGCTTCTCTTCACATATTCAGTGTACTAAGATTCGAATCATGATGATTATAATCAAAGTATTTAAGGATTATTCATCTCACTATTCCAAACATGATATTCTTGGATAATTCATCTATGAAAATCCATATCTTGTTAACATGATCATCCAAATCGTTAGAATCCAACTCTAAGTTTGGAGATAGATTGAACATACCTTAAAATGATGAAAATCACTGAACCGTAAGGTAGAATCCAACTCCGGTTGGTTGTATGTCACTCCAAGGTGCTATTCCACTTCCATGAACATTCCCACGTGATAACCAATGTATAAACACCAACAATATGTGTTCTTAGTGTATAGGAGTATTACTACAGCTCTCTGAACTCTCAAGGATGAAGAAAGGGCGAAAGAAATGAAAGCCAAAATGGTTGATGTCCCATTTATAATATTCTGCATTATTAACAAGTTAGCGCACGCTACTAAGCATTCCTTAGCGTGCGCTAATAATGGTTGACTTTAATTGTCCAAGGCCCACGGAATCTTATCCGACCCATGTCCTACCGGTGCATGTGCTAGCTGTCCCGCTCAATAATTGAGTCCTTAGCGCACGTTACTCCTACCTTCATAGCGTGCGCTAATAATGGCCCGATAGCGCGCGTTAAGATACATTCTTAGCGTGCGCTATCACGAGGTTGCTTGAGCAATTTTTGCAAGTTTCTATACTTATGCATAATGATATCAATGCACGAAATATCATACTCCAATAATCAAAATCACCAATCCGAAATAATACATGGTTTGAATACAGATGAAATACACTGTAATAAATCCGGATATTACATACTCTCCTACTAAAAAGGAGTTTCGTCCCGAAACTCAAGACGAAAATAACTCGGGATATCTAGACTTCATATCAGCTTCCGTTTCCCAGGTGGCTTCTTCCATTCCGTGACGTGACCACTGAACTTTGACCAAAACGATTGGTTTGTTCCTCAGTTGCTTAACTCGACTCTCGAGTATCTTGACTGGTCTTTCTTCAAACGTCCCATCCTGCGCGACTTCGATCTCGCCGAAATCAATGATATGACTGGGATCTGGTATATACCTCCGTAACTGGGATACGTGGAACACGTTATGAACATGGCACAATGACGGCGGCAATGCTAATCTGTATGCCAACTCCCCAACTCTCTCGAGGATCTCAAATGGTCCGATGTATCTCGGACTCAGCTTTCCTTTCCTTTCGAAACGAAAGATTCCCCGAGTAGGAGAAACCTTCAAAAGTACGTGATCTCCAGTACGGAACTCCAATGGGCGACGGCGTATGTCCGCATAGGGTTTCTGGCGACTCTGGGAAGTCAACAGCCTTTCACGAATCAAGGCTATCTTCTCTCGAGTCTGCTCGATCAACTCTGGTTCTGTTCCGATCAAGTCCGATGTATCGTCCCAGCATAGGGGCGATCTGCATCTCCTTCCGTATAATGCCTCAAACGGTGCCATCTTAATAGAAGCATGCCAGCTATTGTTGTAGGTAAATTCAATCAACGGTAGATGAACTTCCCAATAGTTTGACCAATCTAAGGCACACGCCCTTAGCATGTCTTCCACCGTTTGTATAGTTCTCTCAGATTGTCCGTCACCCGGGTGATAAGTCGCATCAAGTTCAATTCGGTCCCCAAGGCCTTATGAACTGCTTTCCAAAAGTGAGACACAAAACGGCCGTCTCGATCAGAAACAATGGTCTTCGGCGTACCATGCAATCGAACTATCTCCGAAATAAAGACTCGTGCCAACCTCTCTGGTCCCCACGTATCCTTAATGCCTAGAAAATGAGCCGATTTGATTAAACGATCAACTATCACCCAAATCATGTTCATTCCTGTCCTAGTTTTCGGCATATTAGTGATAAAGTCCATCGATATGTCCTCCCACTTCCATTCAGGAATCGGGAGCGGCTTCAACATTCCGGCAGGCCGTTGATGCTCGATCTTAACCTGTTGACAAGTCAAGCATTTCGAAACATAGTCCGCTACGTCTTTCTTCATGTTGCCCCACCGAAGTTACGCTTCAAGTCCTTATACATTTTATGGTGCCCGGGTGGATAGAATAGGGCGAACTATGAGCTTCCTTCATAATCGTCTGCTTTAACATCAACATCGGAACGCAGAGTCGGTTCTCAAATCTCAAAACTCCATCGTCATGAATTATGAATCCGGGGCCTTTCCTTGATCACTTCATCATGTAACCGAATCATCGAGGATCATCTCATTGCCTAGATTTGATTTCTTCGGTTAATGATGAAGTTATCTCCATCACGCACAGCTGTCCCTGGACTCTTTGTAACCATACTTCAATCCCTTCACGAATCATCTCTCGTTGAAGGCTAAGTTGGGATGTCAGCGTCTCCAGCATCTGAATAGAGACAGGTTTGCGGCTAAGTGCATCGGCCACTACATTTGCTTTGCCTGGATGATATAAAATCTCCAAGTCATAGTCCTTAATCAATTCCAACCATCTTCTTTGCCGCATATTCAACTCTTTCTGACTAAATATGTACTTGAGACTCTTATCATCCGTAAAGATCTGACAGTGAGTCCCGTACAGATAATGCCTCCAGATCTTCAAGGCAAAGACCACTGCTGCTAGCTCCAAATCATGTGTCGGGTAATTCACTTCATAAGGTTTCAGTTGTCGCGACGCATAAGCGATCACCTTATCATTCTGCATCAACACGCACCCAAGTCCTTGGGTCGAAGCATCACTGTAAACTATGAATCCTCCAGTTCCCTGCGGAAGTGATAGAATCGGCGCCGTCGTCAATCTCTTCTTCAATTCATTAAAGCTAATCTGACACAATTCATTCCACTCAAACATTTGAGTTTTCTGCAGGAGTCGAGTAAGTGGGCGGGAGATTTTATAAAACCCTTCCACGAATCGACGATAGTATCCAGCAAGTCCCAAGAAGCTTCAGACCTCTTTCACGTTCTTTGGAGGCTTCCAATCCAATATTGCTTAGATCTTCTGAGGATCTACTCGGACTCCTTTAGCTGACACCACATGGCCTAGGAACATTACTTCCTTTAGCCAGAATTCACACTTAGAAAGTTTGGCGTACAATTGCTCGTTTATCAAAAGTTCCAATACAATCCGCAAATGCTGCGCATGTTCTTCCGGACTCTTAGAATACACCAGGATGTCGTCAATAAACACGACCACAAATTTATCCAAAAATTCAATGAACACACGGTTCATCAATTGCATAAATACAGCAGGTGCGTTAGTGAGACCAAACGGCATCACTACAAACTCATAATGCCCGTAGCGAGTTCTGAATGCTGATTTCGGAATATCGACTTTAATCCTCAGCTGATGGTATCCTGATCTCAGATCAATTTTAGAAAATATCGTTGCCCCTTGCAGCTGGTCAAACAGATCATCAATCCGTGGCAACGGATATTTGTTCTTAATCGTCATTTTGTTCAGCTCTCGATAGTCAATACACAGTCGGAGCGATCCATCCTTCTTTCGGACGAAAAGAACTGGCGCTCCTGTGGTGAAACGCTTGTTGAATATAGCCCTTGTCCAAGAACTCCTCCACTGCTTCTTGATTCGTACATCTCAAGAGGTGCCATACGATATGGCGCCTTAGAAATTGGTGTCGCTCCGGGTTCCACTCAATAGTAAATTCTACATCCCTTCGTGGAGGTAGCCTGTAACTCGTCAGGAAATACATCCGGAAATTCGCTCACAACAGAATGGATGAAAGTTCCACAATTTCGTCTTCTTTCTTCATTGCGTAACACCAAGATTGCATCTGACACTGTTTCAACAATTTGACAGCTTTCATCGCCTTGATCAACTTTCCTGAGCTTCCCGGTTTCCACCCCTCAAACAGAATCTCAGAACCATCGTCAGCGATCAGCGAGATATTCCTCCTTCGGTAATTCACAATTGCTCCATATCGATTAAGCCAATCGTCTCCGAGTATTAGGTCATCTCCTTGCATTTCTATCACGATCAGATTTGAGAGCCACTCTTTGCCTCCAAATGATACAGGGAAATTTCTAGTTTCTAAATTTCCGACAATCCTTTCTCCACTCGGTAAACCAACAACATAAGGTTCACAAGTATGAAAACCGGAAATATTCAAACGATTTACACAAGACAAAGATATGAAAGAATGTGTAGTTCCTGTATCGAATAAAACAGAATCGGCCGGGAAAGGATGCGGAAGACTCGATGCGACAAAGACATCCTAATCGTCTGTCCTCCTCATCTCGCATAGACGTGGGGGAGCATATCCGCACTCGATGTCCCTTTTCGGTCCCATTGTCCTCTGCCTCGCCCGCGGCCAAAATTCGAGGCATCGAACACTTTCTTTGCGTCGTGGAATACCGGCCTCCTTACGGGATTTGTGGTGTACGGGCTCTAAAAGACTTTGCACCTCTTCACAAAACATCGCCCGATGTCCTCTCGTCCACAATCAAAACAAGTCACGGCAGAAGGGGGCAATTGCCGATAGTGCCCGTCTCGGGCACGCTTAAAGCATTTCTGGTAACATCGGTAATAGTTGATGTCGCTCCGAAGTTCTTTCCGCTCCTAGCTGGGTGCGGAGGTTTCTTGAAAGAGTGAAAGGATGACTGGGCCTTACGGGCCCCACTGTTCTTGTGCTCTGTAAAAGTACCAGAGACTTTCTGTTTCTTGGTTTCCGCAATTTTCTCCATGGCTGCTTCCTTGATCTCATATGCCAACGCCTTATCCTGGTATTGGCGGAGTGTGGTACATTCGAATCCGGACATGTACCTCTGAACTTCTGGTTTCATTCTCATATCGAAATGGATCATCATTTCTGCATCTGTTCTGACCAGATGTCGAACAAATGCCAGCTGTTGGTTAAACGTCTTGATCGCCTGGGATACTGGCACATCAGAAGGCTGAGCGGAGAAAAACTCCCGAACTTTGTCTTCCCTCACAGGACGAGGGCAATACAGAGCTTCCATCATCAATCTAAACTCTGTCCAATCGGCATCATGGTATACAGGCCGGATGGCTTCCCACCATTCGGACGCTTCCCCTATCAGAAAATATTGAGCGATAGAGGCTCTCCTATTGTCTGGCGCTTGATTCCGGCAAAGATTTTCTCCAGCTCCTTTAACCAATGATCCCAGGTGGGAGTCTCAGAAATACCGTCGAATTTGGGTGGTTGCATCTTCGCCACCTTTTGCAGCCACCGGTCACCTCGATTTCCCATATATGGGATCCCTTGCTGTCTCTCTCCCTGCTGTAGTCCCACCGCCACTTGCATTCGGTCCACGACCTGGGCGAACTGAGTCATCTGGTTCACCACTTGACGAAGGATCTCTGGTACAGCAGGATCTGGTTCATTATTAATAGATTGTTGCGGCTCGCCTGAGCTATGACTGGCCTGGTTAGAAGGCGACGCTTCCCTTTCGGCATTTCTTCGTCCGCGTCCACGACCGCGACCACGTCCACGTCCGCCTCTCAACATACTGTAAACATAAATACTCAATATACAAGAAACAACATCGTTCTAATATTCTAGTATAAAGAGACACAACATGTAAAGAACGAGATAGAGTTTAGGAACTTACAACCACCGTTCGCATGAAGACGTAGGTAGTACAGTGATGTCATTCACGACCGGTTACCCCAATAAATGACCCCTATTTTAACCCAACGGCCAAGATATCCATAATCTTAGCTCCTATACCATATTCTGTAACACCCCCGATATATTCGGAAATATTACAGCGCTGTAAATCCTTTACATAAGGATTTACAAGGCTGAAGAATTGAACAAGCATAAAAAGGTACTAACGAATGGAAATAACGGAATTACAGTACATCAGTTCTGACCAAATACAGAAGTAGTACAATTGTTCAACAGAACTCAATAATACATCACCGAATTCAAATCCATCACAAATGACTTCGTACTCGAGTACTTATTGAAATAACGAATAAACAACAGATAAATAAACCCGGTCGGGACATCACTCTGCACCCTCGTCATCATACAGTTCCAGTGGTTGTTTCCCCGCTCTCCTGGATCCTGAACACAAACAAAATGTTCACCCCCGAAGGGGTTAGCACAACGATGCTAGTACAAGTACCATAACATATTATTCATATCTCACGAAGAATAATAATAACGTAAACGACAAAATACCAACGAGTCTTCTCCTACGAGAAACTCAAACATAACATACACAACTGATAATCACAACATGATATCAATACATACACATGGTAATTCCATCGATCCAGCGTTCACTGCCTAGAACCCACGATGATCCCGTCAGACCAACCCGTGGTGGAAAAACCCGTCCGATGATCCAGCGCACGCTAGCATAGATCCCCCGATGATCCTGTCAGACCAACACGAGGTGGACATACAATAACGACATACATGCACGACAATATGTATAACAACAATACATAAAACAATTAAGATACTTGCCTCGATTTGAAGACAATAACAACACTTCCACGAAAATGAACACTCGACGGTCGTCCTCCTCAACAATCACGTAACGAGACCAAACCTTAACAAAAGAAATGATATAGGATTTATCTCACGTCGTATGAATGTTTACCAATTCGATTCACGGCCAAAAGTTCATAAAATGCAATCTGCCCGAACTGCTTAGCGCACGCTAAGTACTCTGTGTAGCGTGCGTTAAGTCTGCCCGATAGCGCACGCAAACAACAAAGCCTAGCGCACGCTAACGATGCATGGTCAGTACTTCACTGACCAGCCAACTGACTCGTCTGATGGTCTAGCGTATGTTACGTACAAACGTAGCGCACGCTAACTAGTGCTCGATAGTGCATGTTAAACTGCATAGCATAGCGTGCGCTATTCGCATGGCGCTTTATCGCCGAGCAAGAATCGTTCTTGCCATGATCGAAACAATGAAATCTTGCGTGATAATTCATGTTACTTCCATGTTCACACCCTTATGAATGATTTTACGGATAAAGACAACTTCGGATTCAAGGATATGCATACCAATTTAAAACCATATTCCATTCCGACTTCAAATCTTCATACGACAATTCGAAAGGCTTAACAGTTGATATCAACACCTTATATCCATCAATATTATCATGCTGAAGTTGGTAAACGTTCTATCTATACTAGATAAATCCTTCCATGATCAAACCTTTAGATTTATCTAACAATAAGGATGTTAACGTCTAGTCCAAGATTACTATGAAATCATCTATTAGATTCGGTTTACCAATGATAGAAGCTTCTCTTCACATATTCAGTGTACTAAGATTCGAATCATGATGATTATAATCAAAGTATTTAAGGCTTATTCATCTCACTATTCCAAACATGATATTCTTGGATAATTCATCTATGAAAATCCATATCTTGTTAACATGATCATCCAAATCGTTAGAATCCAACTCTAAGTTTGGAGATAGATTGAACATACCTTAAAATGATGAAAATCACTGAACCGTAAGGTAGAATCCAACTCCGGTTGGTTGTATGCCACTCCAAGGTGCTATTCCACTTCCATGAACATTCCCACGTGATAACCAATGTATAAACACCAACAATATGTGTTCTAAGTGTATAGGAGTATTACTACAGCTCTCTGAACTCTCAAGGATGAAGAAAGGGCGAAAGAAATGAAAGCCAGAACGGTTGATGTCCCATTTATAATATTCTGCATTATTATCAAGTTAGCGCACGCTACTAAGCATTCCTTAACGTGCGCTAATAATGGTTGACTTCAGAATTGTCCGGGTGCGTCCGCGGGAATCTTATCCGGACCCATGTCCCGGCTGGCGCATGTGCTAGCTGTCCCGCTCAATAATTGAGTCCTTAGCGCACGTTACTCCTACCTTCATAGCGTGCGCTAATAATGGCCCGATAGCGCGCGTTAAGATACATTCTTAGCGTGCGCTATCAAGAGGTTGCTTGAGCAATTTTTGCAAGTTTCTATACTTATGCATAATGATATCAATGCACGAAATATCATACTCCAATAATCAAAATCACCAATCCGAAATAATACATGGTTTGAATACATATGAAATACACTGTAATAAATCCGGATATTACAGCTTCGTGCCATGGCTTCGGCCCTCATTGTGATACGGCTTCGTGCCGTGGCTTCAGCCCTCATTGATACAGCTTCGGGCTATTTTGGCTTCGGGCCATTGTGGTGATTGACAGCTTCGGCTGAGTGACATTCAGGGTATTATGATGATAAACAGCTTCAGGCTGTTCGGCTATCAGGCCTTTGTGATGTATCGGTATTCCTGTTGGAGCCTTCGGGCATTGTGATTCGTATCTATTTCAGTGTTTGGCTTGGTTTACCTTCGGGTGATGTATTGTTGTGTTCTGTATTGAAGATTCGCCGTTGGGCACTTGTGTTCTAACCTGTTGAGCAGGTATTGATCGTATGCCATGGGCATAGTATTCCACGAATGCTCGATTCTTACTTTGGTTTGTGAGCATCTCATATTACCATTACTATACTATTCATTCTGCCCTTTGGATGCATATCATGTTGTACATGTATTTGATAATCATTATCTGGATGACTGACCCCGTGGGGGTGGAACATGTTTTCATGTTTTAGGTGTTTGCGAGGAGAGAGTCGAGACACATGGGCATGACGGTGGCGACGAGGCATTCGAGCGATACTAGTCCGAGATATTTTGGTGTTCATGTCAGTCAGACAGTTGGAGTACTCCAGTTTTGTTCAGTCTCTGTCATTTTGTATTATCCGAGCAAGGCTCGTGAATGTTGTTGTATCTTATTTTGGCCATGTAGGCCCACTGCTGTCATTGAAATTCCACATCGGAATATTATGTTGGATGTCAGTATAGGGATTGTGATTCCCCTTTTGGTCAGTTAATTGTATTTTTGGTCGTGTTAGCCTGGTGGATCTCCTGGTGTGGGGTCCACGGCGCTGTAATGACCCAATGGGATTTGGGGGTGTTACAGAAGATGGTATCAGTGAATTGGGTTGTGAGATACCCTGATATGTGAGTTATGTGGTTCTACCGACGCGGTAGTAGTGGACTGTCAGGTTATGACAATCTGGACAGTCGGGCTTTGTGAGTCGTGGTAGTTGAACGACTGTATGAGTCATTCTTTCATCGAGTCGTCGTCAGTGAAGACTAGTATCGCAAGACCTCAAAGCTTCGTATGACCTGTGTAAGGACTCGATTCTCTTGTATGTTCATACATTCATTATGCCATTGATTATACATGTTTTGTTGAAATCTGTAGGTAACATTTGTGTTACGTTTAATTCATGATTATTTGTTTTGGTGTGTGTGGGCTCAGTATTGGCTATAATTAGCATGTTTGAGGTGACTATTTATCTGTTGAGTATGTATACTCGTGTTTGGCTAATGACTTAGCATTGTGGATTGGCCGTTGAGGCATATTTGAGCTTTGTTCATGAGTGAACGTTATTCTTTCAGTATGGAAAGAGGAATCCGAGGACGTGGCAGAGGGGGTAAAGGCTACAGAGCAGGCCGAAACCCAGAACCTCATGTTTATACGCGTACGGATGCCGATATGGATCAGAATTCTTCCGGAGATGTGACTTATGCGACCGGTTCCCCTTCGGAACATCATACTCGAGGAGTCGATCAGACTGACATCGACCCTTTCTTGCTTATGAGGGGCATGATGACCCAGATGACTCAAATGACGCAGATAATGGAAACCATGAAGACTTCGATGGTTCGTGGTACACAACAGCAAGGACTCCAGGTGCCATTTTATGGACAGGCTGGGAGAGTGAGTCAGATAATCGGCGACATCTCTCGTCAGAGGCCGCCTATTTTTGAGGGTTCGTCGGAACCAGCTGATATTGTTCATTGGCTTGAACATTTTGATAAACTCTTCGACATGGTTCAGTGTCCGGAAGAGAGTAAGGTGGCAGTAGCGGCTTACTATTTGAGTAAAGGCGCTTATTCTTGGTGGCTTTCTGTGAAACCCACCGATCGTGATTGTGCTTGGAGTGAGTTTAAGACTCTCATGTTAGAGAGATATTATCCGGCTCCACTTCGTGAAGCCAAGTTGTCAGAGGTTTTGAACCCCGAATCCGTCGAGGACGAGGGTGTTATTGTTATTGCGGAGAAGTTTCAGGGACTCCTTCAGTTTGCTTCATCTGTTATCCGTACTGAGGCGGATAAGATCAAGTATTTTAGCAAGAGGCTGAACCCGCAGTTGAGGATGCAGTTGTTCAACCATAATTGCAATTCACTTGGTGAATTCATCGAGAAGGCTCTTGGAGCAGAGCTTTTGATCAAGGAACTTGCTCGGAAGAACCCTTCAGTTTCTTCCGGTGAAAGGACTAGGATGCCGGTTCATTCAGATGGACATCGGGCTCCGACGTCCAGGAGGTCGTTTTCTAGTCGTCCTCGTGCTGGGAAAGCATCTTCTTCTCAGGCGACGAGTTCGACTGTTGTTTGCTTTAATTGTGATTCAGCGGGGCACGTTAGCACCCGTTGTACTGTGCCAGCTATTGCTTGTTTTCTGTGTGGGAGGCAGGGACACCTTCAGAAATACTGCAGGAGTTCTAGTGCTAGTAGATCTCAAGAGAGCTCACGGGCCTCAAGAGATTTTGTTACTCTAGTCCGTACTTCATCCAAGGGGTCCTATCAGGCTTCGAGAACCAGAGGTATGGACAGTCAAGGAGGAGCAGCGAGTCCAGATTTGGGTCTTCCGTGAGTCTATGAGATCGAGGAGCCCGATGATCTGGAGGAGGTTGATTTCGGGTACGTTTGAGATGTAGTCTTGATTTGTAATTTCCTTGTTTCTCGGATTGATATTTGACTCAGTCTGTATTGTAATATTGTGGTTGCGAACCATTTATGGTTGATCTATCTTGTAATGATTGTATCTGAGAATCTTGAGATTTGAGGTCGTGTGATGTGTTTTTCCTTCCTTTTGGTGTTGTACCCGAGATTTTGTAATAATCTGGGTAATTGTTCATCTCAATTCGGGATGCCGAGTCGTGAGGACTTGGGCGTGCGGTTGATATGGTCCTGAGGACTATGTTTGTGTTGTCATTATTTTTGCGTGGCGTGAGTCAGTGATAGCATAGACGTTCGATGCTAATGAGGACAAGGGGAGTGTACACCGATGGTTGTAGGCATGTACAATGGGTGACTCCCGCGGGATGTGTACGCCGGTGCTACTAGTCATGTGGTTGGTACGACTTCCTGGCTGGTCTCTAGCGGGAGAATTATGATTCGATTGATCTCGCACTTGGTTGAGTATTTTTATCACTTGTTTTTCGACGTGTTCAGGCAGAGGAGACGCGGGAACCCGTGGGGTTGGCCCAATTACTCAGACGGAGTTGCTCATATTGAGGGGTATTCCTGGATATGTTGTTTTCAGATCTTGATAGATAGTTCGTACCCCGTGTTTTTGCACCCTGCGTTTCGGGGACGAAAATCTTTTTAAGGGGGGGAGTATGTAATATTCGGGGATAATTTTTTTTCGTGTTACTGTTGAGTTGTTCATATTCATTTGGAATTGTACAAGTGTTGTTGTTTTGGACTGATACAATGTATGTTGTATTGGAATATTTCGGGATCGAAATATTATACTTGTCGTCGGGTTGGTTTCGTCGTTTGAATGTTGGTTACAGAGTTTGGATTTTTGGCTAAGTTCATAGCCTTAGCGTACGCTGCGGATGTAGCATTATGTACGCTAGCGTGTTGCTATTACGTACGTTATGCCTGTAAGGTTACGTACGTAATGCTTGGTAGGTGGCAGGAACCTTCCTCATAGTCACTTTCGGCTGGTGGGTCCCGAGCATCTTCCGATCGGATCTCACTATTGCAGTCAACGGGCCCTTACGTACGTTAAGAGGTGAACTCTACGTATGTAATGCAGGTCTTGTTAACGTACGTAATATGTTTTTGTTTACGTACGTTAAGGCCTTCGTATTTTAGTCCAGTTAGTTCTGGATTTACATTACCTACGTTAATGTCTTAGCATAGCGTACGTAATGCCTCTTACGTACGTTAACTGTTGGGAAAACAAAGACCCTGTATCGAAACAGCCGGGATACTCGAATCCCTATATCGAATGTTATTTAGAGGTTTTGACATATATGCCAAATACAGTAAAGGAAACTGTATCGAGGCTTTAAGGCTTTATCCTGTATCGAAGACCTGCCTCGAATCAGCATAAGTGAAGCTCGTCAGTACAGCAAGAAGTCTTGTAAAAAGACCAAGTATGGAAACTGTCTCGACACCCAAAATACAGTTATCTTCCATACAGTTCACAAGAGGACAAGAAGGAACACAAGTCAAGTCCCGTTGAACAAAGAAGTATTTAAATACTCAAGGATAAAGTATTTAAATACTGCCAGTCTTCAGATCTTCAGAATCCCGCGAAATCCGGATCATGTCATATTCCCGTTGAAGGAAATCTTATTCAAACGGATACATCTCAACGGATACTTTCTTCAGAGACTATATATATCCTATGAAGACATTGAAGATCAGTTACCCAAGTAACCTAATACTCAAGCTATCAAAGTTATCATCTGAGCAAACATATCTCCAAAGCATACTGCAATTAAGAACGAAAGAGATATACAGTGCTCAACATCAAGAACAGCCATCATCAGCTCAAGAACTTCAAAGTCATTGTTCTTACACGGTTACCTACCTTTTACCTCGTGTAAAAACCGAGCTCTGTGAACTCAACAAGTTATTCGACTGTGGGACGAATAAGGACGAAGCTTTAGGCGTGTGTGTGAAGAAGCTAGTCAAGAAGAAAGCTTTAACCAACTGTGTGAACGGTTGAAAGCGACATTCTTTGTATCAATATGTGTGAACGGTACAAGGATAGGTTTGTTTATAATTACGTAGTTGTGTACGCAGTAATTATAATAAACTTTTCACTCTGTGTGGAGGACCGGTGGACGTAGAGGGGTTTACCTCGAACCACTTTAATTCTTGTGTTATTTACCTTGACTTTTCTTGTTTTAAATTCGTGATATATTAAGTATACACCAAATACTTCGTTGCTGTATCCACGGCAACTAACTGTATCCAAGACTTCCGCTACGCACTCAGATTTAGATTCCGTACAGTTTGTTGTTTAAACTATTTTTCAAACTGTATCCAGTATACTTAAGTGGCCAACAAGTGGTATCGGAGCGGTTGATTCTAAAAAGAATCAGTCGTATTCCTTTTAACCGAATCAGATTCAAATCACTTATTTTCAAAACAGTCTCTTTCATTCTTATATTATCAGTATGGATACTTCTATGATTAACAAAGTCCCTATGTTCTCTATTAACGAATTTGACGACTGGAGAATTAGAATGGAAGCTCATCTTGCAGCAATGCACGAAGAGATGAATTTTGTTATACAGGATGGTCCGATCAAGATCATGAAGGTCAATCCAGCGGCAAGGATTGAGGGCCAAGCCCATGCTGAAATGCTCGAGAAAGAACGCGAGCAATGGACAACAGATGAAAGGAAGCGAGCCAATCTCGACAACGTGGCTAAGAACGCGTTATTTTTCACTCTTGACAAAGGCACGTTCTCAAAGGTAAAGAGCTGCAAAAGCGACCAAAGAAATGCAGGATAAACTCAAGTTAATTTGTGAGGGAACCGAGCTCTCAAAAGAAAACAAGATTTCAAAACTTACTCGGCAATTTGAATCTTTTGAAATGAAACCAACGGAAACTCTTGAGGAACTTGACCTCGATTTCTGGTATTGTTGGTGAACTTGAAGCGTTGGGCAAGATTTACACCCAAAAGGAGAAGAACTTAAAAATTTTCAGATCTCTCCCGGCCCGATGGAACATTAAGACCACGGCTATGCGTGTATCTGTAATCTTAATGAAATATCCACTTTGATCTCTTCTCCGACCTTAAAGCTTTTGAGTATGACATTGTGAGAAGAGAGAAAGTCAAGAATCTCCTTCAAAGGTCACGGCTCTTCTTCTTTGTATCGAACCGTCGACACAAAGATGCCTAGCTCGTCGGCCAGTCACAAGAACGGCGACGGTGATTTACGACATCCCCCCCAAGATGAAATGGCGCTTCTAATGCATAAATTCAAAAAGTTCATCAAACGATCTGGAAAGACTCCCTACGAGCCCAAACACATCAACAAGGTAAGTAGAAACATCATCTGTGATGCTAACTCGTGTTATAAGCTGCAGGAAACCGTGCCATTATGCAAACAAATGTCCTCATCCCAAAGTCCAAAGATTGCACGAGGCCGAGCAACAAGAGAGAGATGAAAGAAGACTTGCTTGGAAAGACAAGCTCAAGGCCCCGATTGGAGAATCGAAGCCTCCCCACACCATCCAATCAATGAGAATGTCTTCAGGTGGTCACTGAAAGTGATTCATCTGACGATGAGTTCGATGATAAAGCATACATGTGATTTATGGCCAAAGATGTTCCAGAAGGTGAAGACAGCGACGATGAGGTAAGTTCAACCTCAGTTATTCCACCTAATGCATCTCATACTTTCGAAAATATGATGAATGAGTTTAAAAACATTCAAAAGGCCCATGAGACTCTAAAAGCGAGAATATACGACTTCAATTAACAAATCTAGAGCTGAAAGATGAAAATGACTTGCTGAAAATAAATTATGAAAATATGTCTCTTGATTGTGAAACCAGCAAAGTCGATTTTGAAAAACTCATGGAGAGCAATCATCAACTTGCTCATGAACTAAATGAGGTTAAAACCCATAATAAGAGCAAGACAAATGATTTGGTTCTACTACAAACCAAAATTACAACTCTCTAGAAGCGAAAGCGAACTTGAGACCATTCTGAAGTCTTTTGAAAAATCGTCCAAAAGAATGGAAGAAATTCTGAGCACTGGGCAACACGCTCATGATAAAAGTGGCTTAGGATACAGCTCATGTTCGAATAAAGGTAAAACTAGTACTGTGTTCGTCAAGAGTGTGGAACACATTCCAGAATCGGAAGATACTCCTACTCCCATAAAGGAACCTGCTGTACCGAGAAAACCGAAGGCTGCAATTCCGCCCCCACAACTCTACTATTCGAGACAGTGAAACCAACAACCACTCAGAAGGCGTAATCTACAGCATGCTCCACAAACATATCATCAAAGCCGATAGTCATTCAGAAAGAAAGCGGTATCCAACCACCAAAGGCCCGCACGGCAGTACCCTCAGTACAGTGCGCCTAGGTATTGGATACAGGAGCCCCTTTATCCCTCAAGATAGCAGATGCCAGTGCAGTATCAACAACAGCATTGGGAATCCAACTGGAGACCCAGAAGACAAGCTGTTAGGCCTAAGAAAATGGCTCCACCTCCCAGACGGCACTCGTACTGGAATAATAATAATAACCCTGAATTTTACATGCATAGTAATTATCATGATTATAACAACTACGGATATGCCCCCCGTAGATATCGCAATACTGTACCGAGTACATCCTACAGTAAACCAATTGCTGTCAGGAAAGTTTGGGTACCTGAAGGAACTAACATATATGGACCCAAAAATCAAAGGGGACCTAAATCTACCTAATTTCTTTGTTACAGGACATTCTAGAGGAGGATACCTGGTACTTCGATAGTGGATGCTCTCGTCACATGACTGGAGATAGGAGCAAGCTATCTGATTTTGTAGAAGGTCGTGGTCCAAAAGTTCGCTTCGGTGATAAGTCTAAAGGAAGAACAAGTGGGATAGGAAACCTACTTGTCGGGAAATTCAAGGTCACCGATGTTGCATATGTTGAAGGCTTACAGTATAATCTACTTAGTATTAGCGATTCGTGATAAACAGTTCTCGGTGAAGTTCTATATAGATCGCTGTAGAGTCAAGAACACCCAAACCAAGGAAGTTGTGCTTACAGGAAGCAGATCAGGTAATATGTACATTGCTGACTGGAAGCCTATGAGCTCCTCAATTCCATGTTTTGTTGCCAAAGGCACTGCAGATCTTAGCTGGTTATGGCACAAGAGGATGTCTCACGTCAACTTCAAGACGATCAACAAGCTCTCAAGACAGGGTATGGTTAGAGATTTGCCAGATGTGTCATTCAAGAAGGACAGCGTCTGCGGACCATGCCAGAAAGGCAAGCAAATCAAGTCAACCCTGAAAAGCAAATCCTACCTTTCAACCCAAAGAGTGTTGGAAATGCTACACATGGATCTCTACGGACCTGTAGACCCAGTAAGTTTGGGAGGTAAGAAATATTGCATGGTTGTTGTTGATGACTATTCCAGGTATGCTTGGACGATCTTTCTTAGCAAGAAGAAGGAAACAACATCAAGGCTGCCCGAGCTCCTGAGGAAGTTGCAAAATGAAAAAGCATCGAGTATCGTGTGCATTCGTTCCGACAGAGGTACTGAATTTACTAACCGCTTTATAGAGCAATACTATTCGGAGAATGGAATACAGCACGAATACTCAGCTGCCCGTACACCTCAACAAAATGGTGTTGCCGAGCGAAAGAATAGGACGTTGAAAGAAGCAACAAGGACAATGATTGCCGCAAGCAAATTGCCACAGCATTTCTGGGGTGAAGCAACCAATACAGCGTGCTACACTCAAAACCGCTGTATCGTCAACAAGCACCACAACAAAACAGCTTATGAGGTATGGAATCACAAAACCCCATTAGTTTCGTATTTTCACATTTTTGGATGCAGGTGTTATGTATTGAACAATGGGAAGGACCAACTTAGAACCTTTGATGAAAAATCAGATGAAGGAATATTCGTAGGATACTCCTCCGTCAGCAAAGCTTTCAGAATCTTTAATAAAAGGAGGCTGACGATCGAGGAATCAGTTCATGTAGTGTTCGACGAACCACACCATGACCCTACAGGAGTAGATGATATCACTCAGGACAGTCACCATCTATCTATCTTGGATCCACCTACACCCATAGAACCTGTAGTTGATTTAGAAATCAACCCCGCAGCTGTAAGAATCGATGTGGATGAAGCTGACGCCTGCATGTCAAGCCGTACCCACGAAACTTTCGATACACAAGACGGGATCTGAACTAGAACCCGACCGAAGATGGTTGAGAGATCACCCGCAAGAGCTGATCATTGGAAACATTAATGCCGGTGTTTCTACTCGTAGGAGAATACAGAGTACACAAGGAAATGTACTTTGTGCACAAGAAGAATCTAATGTTGAAGTTTCACAGTTTCCTGAATGGAAATCTCAATCCGAACTTAGGAGACTCAATATGTGCACTATCGCTGTATTCTTAGCCTGATCCGAACTGCTTTCGACCATAGACGCTCTTAACAACTCTCATTGGATAACATCTATGGAAGAAGAGCTTAACGGTTTCGAAAGAAACAATGTATGGTATCTTATACCTGCATCGACACACCAATCGGTTATAGGAACCAAATGGGTATTTCAAACAAAAAGGATCGAAATGGACTTATCATAAGGAACAAATCCAGGACTAGTAGCACAAGGCTATTGTCAGAAGAAGGAATCGAATATGATGAAACCTTCGCCCGTAGCGAGACTAGAAGCCATTAGGATATTTTTAGCCTTTGCCGCCCATAAGAGTTTTATCGTATACCAAATGAACGTCAAGAGTGCTTTCTGAATGGAGAACTTGCGAAGAAGTTTATGTTGAACAACCACTGTGGTTTGCCAACACAGACGGTATCGATCTAGTTTACAGGCTAAGGAAAGCGCCAGACGGACTTAAACAAGCCCCTAGAGCACAGTACGAAACCCCGTCCCAAAGATCTAACCAACAACGGATTTGAGAAAGGTGCGTCGACAAAACCTTGTTCAAGATACAGGAAGGTGATGACCTTCTAATGGTACAAATCTATGTCGATGATATTATTTTTGGTTCAACTAACCTTGCTCTATGTCAAAGGTTCTCACATCTCATGCAAAGTAAATTTGAAATGAGTATGATGGGGGAACTTAGTTATTTCCTAGGTTTGCAGGTAAAGCAGTTGCCTACAGGTATATTCATCAACCAGGAGAAATACAGCAAGGAACTTCTCAACAAATTTGGAATGAACACTTCCAAATCCTCGCCAACCCCCATGAGCACTTCCGTGCAAATTAGTGCTGATGAAGCCGGAAAGCCGTTTGACCAATCACTCTACAGGAAGCTCATTGGTTCGCTCCTGTACCTAACGGCTAGCAGGCCCGATATCCAGTTTGCTGTTGGAGTGTGTGCGAGATACCAAGTTGCACCTAAGGAATCACACTTCAATACAGCTAAACGAATCCTGAAGTACATTAAAGGAACAGTCGATGCAGGACTGTGGTATCCTAAGGAAGGCGGATTCGATTTAGTTGGATACAACGACTCGGATCTCGGAGGCTGCAAGCTAGATAGGAAGAGTACAAGTGGAACTTGTCACTTTCTCGGACCTAGACTCGTTTCTTGGTTCAGTAAGAAGCAATTGGCTAACTCTCTTTCCACGGCTGAATCAGAGTACTATGTCTTTGGTAGTCTTGTGTATGCAGATCCTTTGGATGCAGCAACAACTGTCAGATTATGGAATCGATGCTAGAGAGACTCCAATCATGTGTGATAGCATGAGTGCAATTGCAATCACGCACAATCCTGTTTTGCACTCGCGCACTAAGCATATCAACATGAAGCATCATTTTATCAGGAATCATGTCGAGAACAAGGATGTTCGCCTGGAAAAAGTTCATACAGACATCCAGCTGGCCGACATCTTCACCAAGCCTCTCGACACAGCAAGATTCAACATGCTCAGAACAGAATTGGGAATTCTACAGCCAGACTCCCTGTAAGTAAATTTACTGTTTTCACTCAACAATTGAGGGAATCTTTGTAAGACCCGTGAATACAGATTCAACATTAATTATCCGTACACTCGGAATCATCAATACGATCAGTAGCAAGGGAACGCATATGAATCCTACGGTGGTGTGTGCAATAATTAAGGGGGAATCTCAGTAGACCCATGAATACGGCATTAATCCAAATATTCCGTATGGAATTCAAAACCTATTAGTACCTTTTAAGGGGGAACGTTGTATCGACGCGAGAACAAAGACATGCTATAGATTTCGATTCAAGATATAATATAATTTTATTTCCTTTTAAAATAAATTTTGTCCACATGCCCTGTTTTTATGTCAAACGTCTTGTTCATTAAATGCCTTACACGACATCTGGACAACTGAATCTCAAAAGCCGCGATGTTTTTAAATTGTTTATTATTTTTAAACCGCCGTTTTAGGCATTTAGGGTATCAACCTATGTCAGAAGTGGGACCCGCTGTATTTTAAAACCTTTTAATGGATTAGCGTACCAGTTACACTCAATCCATCCTAACCGTTGATTTCAAAACCGGTTCCCATCCCTTAAAATCTGACCATTCGTACTCTGCAAAACCCTATTTCGCCGCCCAAGTATAAAAAGACTGTATCTGCCATTAGAGACTCTTTACGCTTTCTGCAATTACAAGAGTTCTCAAGCAAACAGCCTACATATTTTTCTGCCTATTCACTGCGACTTTCGACTGTTTTCTTCCACCTTTGTTTTAAGAAAACATCAATGGCTAGTCAATCTTCTTCTCCTGTTCTGAAGAAATCCTCCAACATCATTGATGGCCGGATCTTCTCCAAACCTGTCATCATCGAGCGTATTCTCTCGGAAACCAACGACTCAGAACCGATGGAGTATATCATTACTCGTCTTGAACAACAAGGTCTCTATCGCTTCGGGAGCAAGACCGCCGACAAATACGACGCCCATCTGGTTGAGGAATTCTACCTCAACGCCGCCGTCCATTTTCTGTCACTAGCCCAGGGAGGACATGTTGCTGACATCACTGCAACAGTCCAAGGAGTGGAAATCTGCATCAATCGCGATCTACTCCAGAGAATCTACAGGCTGCCTGCCGACGGCCTAACCATGGACCAACTTGAGACGTTCGGGTCTCAAGAGCTCATTACCAAGTTTTATGGACTATTTACAGGGTCCAAAGTGGTTGATATGGTGACAACCACTTGTCACAAGAAAAATTTTCTTCTTCATTTCGTTTATCTTCATGACTTTTGCTCCAGGATCATTGAAAACCGAACCGGTGCGTTCGAGATGTGCACGAACTTAAGGTTCAGAATGATGGTAGCTATTTTGACCTGTGAAAAGGTCAATTGGTGCCAAATCATTCTGAAACGTCTTCAAGAAGAGGTGTGCAAACCTGCCACCCAAAAGAAATCCTTTGGTTTAATCTTTGAACTACATTCGACAAAGTGCGGATCGACGCAATCCGCCGATGCAAAGAAAATAGCTCGAGGATATACTTAGGAGGTGTCAAACCCAGCGCGTATAACGAGCACAATGCATTGCAACCACCCGAGAACCGTGCACATGCCTATTTCGCCAACCCAAGAGATGAAACCGTGAAGGTCCTAAATGGAATCTTCAAAGAAGCGAAGCGATCTCACAAGAAACACTCTTTGGTGAGAAGTCCAAGAAGAGACTCGGGAGGCTCTCAAAATCAAAGCCAAGCACTCCAAGGATGTCTCGCCCGTGGCGCAACCCATCGATAAAGAACCCTGTGGCCCAACCCCTGTGGAAGAGGTGTCTCCTCGCATCGACGGTAGATCCCGAGCCTTTCGCGGCTACGACGGATATAGAGACATGCCAACGCTCAAGACTTTAGCGAGTCGGCCGCCCATTCGAGCCAAAAGCTACTTCTCCTCTGCGGGATCCCACACCCGTCAGATCCAATTTCCTTCGGGGCACCATCCTCGCAAGGAGTCCATCTTCCGTACAGATCCCATACCAGACAGAATCCTCAAACAGCGTCTCAGCACGTTATTCAAGTCCCTCCCGACTCGATCATAAATCAAACACTTTTTCGGTTCAAATTGAACATGCGTGAAAAGATTTCTCGCAATGGAAAGGCTACGAGCTAGCTCCGTACGACACACTGTACAATTGGAGCGATTGGAGCCACGAAGAGAGATTCGTCTCCGAAGTAACAGACTCAACCGAAATTGAGGCCCTGCTTCGATGGGACAACGCCTCTTGCAAGGATCTAATTGAAAGCCACCTGCTGCACAAATCTGACGCCCGAAGAAAAGGAAAGAAGAATTCAGAGGATTCTCCCATTAATCCAAAAGATGACGACGATCATGACTCAGACGACGACGATGCTCTTCAAGCAGGTCTGAGAATGAGTCGTGAAGAGGGTGAAGCCCGAGACGCCTCTCCACCCAGAAAAGACAAAGGGCCTTCTACCCAGGCCAATCCCCCTTCGCCTCAGCCGGAGAACATTCCCGACCAAGAGGAATCAGTCCCTCCAGTCGAGGAAGTCCAAGAAATTTTGGAACAGGCACCCGAGCCTGCTGCGACCGAAGAAGCTATTCCCGCAAGCCAACAGGAGGATTCAGTCCCTCCTGCATACATGATTGCCGAAGAACCTTCGCCACAGGACGCTTCTGAACCAACTATCGCCGAACCACAGGAAGCTGCTCCCGCCCCTTCAACAATGGAATCCGAGGACGGTACCGAACCTGAGGATGTCCAACTTACTTCACGTCCATCCGTGAATGTAAGAAGGTTGAACGGCGCTGCAGACTTCGCCCAACCAGACTCTCCGATCTCTGCTGCACGAAAAGAGCGCCTGCGAGCTCTTGGCCTTCAGACTGTATTTATCCAAGATGCAGTAAACGCTCTATCTTCCGTTGAAAAGGCACTGAATTGGATGCACACTTCTACCGTCGAAGAAATGACCACTCTTCAACACACAGTATCTCGAGTTGTCGACGCATTCATCCTTTTGCCAGAAGTTTTCAAGCAAGCCTTGAAGATCATGGAAGATAAGCAGGAGCAACTGCTGAAGGAAGAAGCTACAAAGACAAGGATTGCTGAAGCCAAGACCGCTTGTGCAATGATTGAGAACAGCTCTCAACTGCGTGCTCACGACAAATGCATTCAAGAAATGTCGCAGACTCTTTCCTCCCTTGTTGAAAGAATGACCAAAGATCGAGACCAAACAGACGCCGCTCTTGAAATCTGCAATGTCTTGATGAAGCCAAAAAGGGGGAAGAGGCACGAGAAGGCTGCAAGGAGAATAAGTGCAACAAGAAAGGGAATTTGAAATTGCTCGAGCGATATCTGCCGAATTGAACAAGTGGCACCTCCATCCCATAGTTTTAAAATTTCGGGCTCAGGCCAGGAATTCCATGATCCTAATGTCCCTTGGCAAACTCTTATTCAAAGACCTTCGGAAATTCGTCTGCCGACCAACCGCAACCCAACTGCCGACGAAGTGAAGCACTGGAGGAAGAATGAACTGATGAGATATTTTGTCAGACTCATCAGGGAATCCGCCATCTTCAAAAATTATAAAACGTTAAGCGGCAGATAAGTTTACGAAGATGCTAGAAGAAGGTAAACTCCCTCTCCAAATCGAAATGAAATCAAAACATAGAAGAGGAGATCGGGTCACCCATCCAGAAGATTGGATACTTGCCTTTGATCGTTCATATGAAGGAAGAGCGATTTACCAGGATCGAGGCAATGATTCTCTTCAAAACTGGTGGCGCGGCACCGAGAACGAACCCGGAAAAAGACCATGGAGGCATGCGGATTATAGATAAGGAGATGAAATTTATGTATATTGTTTTTGTTTTTGTAATTTCTATTCGAAACAGCAAACTTTGTACTCAATCATTTTTGAATATCAATAAAATAGTTTGTTTGTCTTGAAAGATTACAACTCGAAATCTACTGTGTTAATATATGATTACTTAAAATTGTTTGATAGGAATCTCAAGTTAGATAAACTTGATTGAAAAATACGCTGTACGAACTAGTCTACGAACAGGTCATAATTTCAGTTGTAAACTTAGAATACATTGTAAGATTGTGCCTGCGCGCCAATCATAAGGCTTAAGTTGTAATAAATCTCAAACTGTATCGAACGTGCCTGCGAGCAGTTCATTATTGTAGACTAAGTCACTAAGTCAGACCTTTTGACAAAAGACCAAGAAATCTGCCAGAAGTCATCAAAGAAGAATGCTTCATGAAGAAGGTTTTGGCATCATCAAGAAGACTCGAAGAGTTAAGAAAGTTAGTCTTGGCAAATTGTCAAAAAGGGGGAAATTGTTGGGAAAACAAAGACCCTGTATCGAAACAGCCGGGATACTCGAATCCCTATATCGAATGTTATTTAGAGGTTTTGACATATATGCCAAATACAGTAAAGGAAACTGTATCGAGGCTTTAAGGCTTTATCCTGTATCGAAGAACTGCCTCGAATCAGCATAAGTGAAGCTCACAAGATGACAAGAAGTCTTGTAAAAAGACCAAGTATGGAAACTGTCTCGACACCCAAAATACAGTTATCTTCCATACAGTTCACAAGAGGACAAGAAGGAACACAAGTCAAGTCCCGTTGAACAAAGAAGTATTTAAATACTCAAGGATAAAGTATTTAAATACTACCAGTCTTCAGATCTTCAGAATCCCGCAAAATCCGGATCATGTCATATTCCCGTTGAAGGAAATCTTATTCAAACGGATACATCTCAACGAATACTTTCTTCAGAGACTATATATATCCTATGAAGACATTGAAGATCAGTTACCCAAGTAACCTAATACTCAAGCTATCAAAGTTATCATCTGAGCAAACATATCTCCAAAGCATACTGCAATTAAGAACGAAAGAGATATACAGTGCTCAACATCAAGAACAGCCATCATCAGCTCAAGAACTTCAAAGCTGCTGTTCTTACCTGGTTACCTACCTTTTACCTCTGTGTAAAAACCGAGCTCTGTGTGAACTCAACAAGTTATTCGACTGTGGGACGAATAAGGACGAAGCTTTGGAACTGTGTGTGAAGAAGCTAGTCAAGAAGAAAGCTTTAACCAATCTGTGTGAACGGTTGAAAGCGACATTCTTTGTATCAATCTGTGTGAACGATACAAGGATAGGTTTGTTTATAATTACGTAGTTGTGTACGCAGTAATTATAATAAACTTTTCACTTCTGTGTGGAGGACCAGTGGACGTAGAGGGGTTTACCTCGAACCACTTTAATTACTGTGTTATTTACCTTCAGCTTTTACTGTTTTAAATTACTGTGATATATTAAGTATACATCAAATACTTCGTTGCTGTATCCACGGCAACTAACTGTATCCAAGACTTCCGCTACGCACTCAGATTTAGATTCCGTACAGTTTGTTGTTTAAACTATTTTCCAAACTGTATCCAGTATACTTAAGTGGCCAACATTAACCATAGTGTATAACGTACGTAATGAATTGGTCAGTCTATTTATCTTGGTTTCGTCTTTCATTTCCTCACGAACCAAAACACAATTTCTCTCCCTAGAATCGTCCGTTTGGACTTGTTATTGATGTTTAGCCCTTCCAACTCGATCTTGATCATCCTAGCTTGGATTGAAGCTTGAAGTTGGAAGCTTGTTGGTGCTCCTTTGGTGTTTGGAGGCTTCTTCTTGTTCTTCTTTGGCAAGTTCCCTCAATCTCTTGTTCTTCAAGTGATTTTCGAGTTTTTGTTGTGGTTTTCTTCGGGTATTGTTTGATTAATAGAGTATATCATGATTCTTCATGGTTTTGATAAACTTTTGATGAAGAACATGATAGTATCACTTGAGTTGGATTATGTTCTTGATGTTTTAGATTGTTGGAGGTTTTTAATCATGTCTAGGAAGGATTATGTTAAGATTGTTATATGATTAACATAGCCTTGAGATGATTTTTGTTGTTGGTGGTGTTCTTGAAAGATTTTAACCATTTTTTAGTAAGGATTTATGATGATTTAGGGGGTGATTATCATAATTTGAAAATGGTCGAGTGAATCTTGTTGTTTAATCCGAATTCATGATGTATTGATGAAGGATTTTTGTTTCAGACATCATGATTATTGAGTTGATGATGTTCTTGGGGTGATAATGATAATATTGATAATATTATCATTGTAGGAGGATCAATTTGTTGATATTGGTGATATTATCATTTTGAGATGATTGTTTTGATGATTGTTCTTAAGTGAATCTTGTTGAATGGATTTCACAAGTGTTAAGAATGTAATGATCATGTTAATTGATCATCGAGGTGTTGGAGGATGTTAGAACTCATAGTTGAGAACTATGATATTCGTTCGTGCGGTGTGATCGATTCGTGTTTGAATCGGGCTTTGTCCTTGTCGTTGTTTTCTATTGATTTTGTGTTTTTGAATGAATCGTTTTCATTCAAGGTTGTTCGAGTGTTTATGATCGTCGGGAGGCGCCGTTCGTCGTTTTGTGCCAGGACGTTGATCGTGGAAGGACTTTCTCGCCTTCGGTTTGAGGCAAGTTTTATACTTTTACTAGTTAATGAGATTAATGTTATCATATATGTGTATGAATGTATTGTATCATTTCGAGACTTAGTCTCTCCGTGATTTGTTGATATTCGGGAATTTTTTGATGCAATACCCTTCGGCAATTATGCTAGATATTATTGTTATTCGTTAATGGCCGGTTTAAGGCATTGAGATTCTTGTTGATACTGATGTTGTCGATAGCCGGTTCGCGGTATCGATGTATCGATTATTATTGTTGACGTTAATTTCGTTCTGAGGTAATCAATGTATTTAATTGGGATTATCGAAGATAATCCCCATCCGTTGTATCATTGTGTATCGATTGACCGTTCTAAGGTAATCGATGTATTTAATTGGGATTATCGAAGATAATTCCCATCCGTTGTATCATTGTGTATCGATTGACCGTTCTAAGGTAATCGATGTATTTAATTGGGATTATCGAAGATAATTCCCATCCGTTGTATCATTGTGTATCGATTGACCGTTCTAAGGTAATCGATGTATTTAATTGGGATTATCGAAGATAATTCCCATCCGTTGTATCATTGTGTATCGATTGACCGTTCTAAGGTAATCGATTTATTTACTTGGGATTATCGAAGATAATTCCCATCCGTTGTATCATTGTGTATCGATTGATCGTTCTAAGGTAATTGATGTATTTAATTGGAATTATCGAAGATAATTCCCATCCGTTGTATCATTGGTTATCGATTAACCGTTCTAAAGTAATCGATGTATTGAATTGGGACTGTCAAGGATAGTTTCCATCCGTTAAGTTGTTGTGATCGATTGGCCATTCCAAGGCAGTCGAGGTATTTGAATTGGGACCGCCGTGGACGGTGCCCATCCATGAGTTGTTGTTGTCGTGTTGGCCGACTCAAGGCAGCACGCTATTATTCTTGTGAATTTGGTAATCTTGGGATTGTTACTGTTGTGATTAATTATGTTTTGGAGGCTAGTCTCGGCTAGTGCTCGATGGGTAAGCTTGGGGCTTGAACCTTCACGGTTGGTTTCCCAACACCTACAGTTCAGTAGGTCACGGTCACTGGGTGATCTCATTATGGGTAAGTCTGGGGCTTGAACCCTCGCGGTTGGTTTCCCAGTACCTACAATTCAGCAGGTCACGGTCATTGGATGATCTCATTGTGATACGGCTTCGTGCCGTGGCTTCGGCCCTCATTGTGATATGGCTTCATGCCGTGGCTTCGGCCCTCATTATGATACGGCTTCGTGCCGTGGCTTCGGCCCTCATTGTGATACGGCTTCGTGCCGTGGCTTCGGCCCTCATTGATACAGCTTCGGGCTGTTTTGGCTTCGGGCCATTATGGTGATTGACAGCTTCGGCTGAGTGACATTCAGGATATTATGATGATAAATAGATTCAGGCTGTTCGGCTTTCAGGCCATTGTGATGTATCGGTATTCCTGTTGGAGCCTTCGGGCATTGTGATTCGTATCTATTTCAGTGTTTGGCTTGGTTTACCTTCGGGTGATGTATTGTTGTGTTCTGTATTGAAGATTCGCCGTTGGGCACTTGTATTCTAACCTGTTGAGTAGGTATTGATCGTATGCCGTGGGCATAGTATTCCACGAATGCTCGATTCTTACTTTGGTTTGTGAGCATCTCGTATTACCATTACTATACTATTCATTCTGCCCTTTGGATGCATATCATGTTGTACATGTATTTGATAATCATTATCTGGATGACTGACCTCGTGGGGGCGGAACATGTTTTCATGTTTTAGGTGTTTGCGAGGAGAGAGTCGAGACACGGGGGCATGACGGTGGCGACGAGGCATTCGAGCGATACTAGTCCGAGATATTTTGGTGTTCATGTCAGTCAGACAGTTGGAGTACTCCAGTTTTGTTCAGTCTCTGTCATTTTGTATTATCCGAGCAAGGCTCGTGAATGTTGTTGTATCTTATTTTGGACATGTAGGCCCACTGTTGTCATTGAAATTCCACATCGGAATATTATGTTGGATGTCAGTATAGGGATTGTGATTCCCCTTTTGGTCAGTTAATTGTATTTTTGGTCGTGTTAGCCTGGTGGATCTCCTGGTGTGGGGTCCACGGCGCTGAAATGACCCAATGGGATTTGGGGGTGTTATATTAATATATCACCCCCGCTGAAATTTTTACTCTCTGGCTCCTGCAAATACCGGTGATAAGGCAGGGGTATGGCATCTTTTGCCTAGTAGGGACCATGTCGGCATAGTGACAAATAGTAGTATAAATATGAGTACCCAAATCCATTTTTACCCCTCGGCGGATAGCAAATAAACCTCGCAGGTGGCCAATGGAAATTGTCGTCAGAGTCGAAGTCGGGTAAATACCCCCGGCTGCCCACATCCATAAGTACCAAGCATCATCAATGAGGTCCGCCTGGTTGTATCGGGGTTTGATCATCCCAATACTGTCATGGAGCTCGCTCACTAATGCCCAACGTAAAACCCCATAATCCGGCACATCCTCATTAGGTAAGATTGAAATGTCAACCGCGTTAGTACAATTAACCCCCAAGTACTTGTTAATGACATACGGTGAAAAATTAATCGATTTCCCATTCACAGTCGTTTGATGATAAGTAGGCGACCCTACCTGCCCAATGGATTTGTTGAAAGTATTGTAAAAGTTTAGGGTCAAGGTAGGGTTACCATTTAGGAGTTCGGACATGAATTTTTCCCAGCCGTTGTCTATGAACTTTTGGATGAACGGGCTAGTGATAGTGTCTCTATCCAAATCGCCAATGAAATCATCAAGTTTGAACAATCTCTCCTTAATGCACTTTGTGTTTTGATTTCTTTGCGGTGGTGCCGATTCTTGAGACGACGAACCGACCTTTTCTTTTCCTTTTGACGATTTCTTCGGTGCCATCCCTAAAATTAAACAAAATCAACTTCCTTTTTATCACAAGACTATAATCATCAAGCAAAACCAACAAAAACACCAAAAAATTCAAAGATTTTCATTGTGGCATTTCGTCGGACACCTTGAGTTCATAGTTTTTTAACAAGTTTTTTTCATTCAAACTCAAATCCACAAAGTCACCACAAATCAATGAATCAACTAACCACACAAATATCAACAATACTAACAACTAAACATGTTTCAATCAACGAATCTTACGAAAATAGGAATCGAAAAACAAATATGAAGCGAGAAACTAAAACTATAAAAATCAAAAATATATAAATTGGAACAAGGATTGAAAGAAAACCTGATGATTTATGTGTTAATGTTGATAGGAGATGAATTGTATTGAAGAATTTGTGTTTTAGAAAGTAGGGATTTAGAAGGGAGAAAAAAAAAATTCTGAACTGCTCCTCTTTCTCCCGCCAGGTTTGTGAATCTGTGATTCCAAGTCTCGTTTTTTTATAGCTGTATAGTTACGGCCGTAACATTCCCAAGTTACGGCCGTATGGAGCATTCGTTTTTTTGGAAAAATTTTTAGTTACGGCCGTAACATACAAGAGTTACGGCCGTATGTAGCGTTCGTTTTTTAGACAGTTTTTTAAGATACGGCCGTAATGTATAAGAGTTACGGCCGTAAGGTGCTTTCGGAAAAATCATATTGGAACAACATACGGCCATATGACTTATAACTTACGGCCGTATTTTTTTTTGTTTTGTTTTTTTAGAAAATTATATTTATTATATGTGTGAGAATAATGAAAGAAAGACTCCCTGGATTTTATGAACGATATGATCCTTGCTCTTGTTGTTGAATCTTTCTGTGTTCGCCCCAAACTTTTTTTGCGAAATAATAGAGATTGGGTTGCCTCTGAATAAGCGCTTTGTTTAACGTCCTTAGCTTGACTTCTCGTCTGATCAATTAGGTATTTCCAGCATTATGATTGACTTTGCTGTCGAGAATTCTTCTCCTAGATATGGCTTTAACCGTTGGCCGTTTACTTTGAAACTCCCGTCGGTTGTATTATAAATCTCCACAGGTCCATGAGAAAACACCTCTTTGATTGTGCATGGGCCCGTCCATCGTGACCGCAGCTTACCCGGAAACAGACGTAGTCGTGCATTAAAAAGGAGAACTTGGTCTCCTACTTTAAAATATCTTCTTAGAATTCTGTTGTGATGCCATCTTTTTGTTTTTTATTTGTAGATTTTGGCATTTTCATATGAGTCGAGTCGGATTTCATCCAACTCATTTAACTGAAGCAACCTTTTCTTTCCAGCCAACTGTTCGTCAAAGTTTAATTTTTTTATACCCCAAAAGGCTCGATGTTCAATTTCGACTGGCAGGTGACAGGCTTTTCCAACAATCAAACGAAATAGAGACATGCCTATCGGTGTCTTATAAGCTGTTCTGTAAGCCCAAAGCGCATCATCCAGGTTTTTCGACCAATCTTTCCGAGATGAGTCAACTGTCATCTCAAGTATACGTTTCAGTTCTCGATTGGAGACCTCGACTTGTCCACTGGTTTGTGGGTGATAAGAGGTAGCGACATGGTGTTTTACTCTGAATTTGGTCAGTAGAGCCTTAACCTGGTGATTGCAGAAATGAGATCCGCCATCACTGATAATAACTCTCGGAGTTCCGAAGCGAGTGAATATATTTTTCTTTAGAAAATTTACCACGACTCTAGCTTCGTTTGTTGGTAATGCAATAGCATCCACCCATTTAGATACGTAGTCCACGGCTACAAGGATGTATTCATTAGAGAATGATGATGGAAAGGGTCCCATGAAATCAATTCCCCAAACGTCGAAGATTTCAACTTCAAGGATGAAATTCATTGGCATTTCATTTCTTTTTGACATGTTTCCATGTCTTTGGAACCGGTCACACTTAGAGACAAGTGTATGTGCATCTTTGAACAGAGTGGGCCAATAGAATCTTACTTCAAGAATTTTTGCTGCTGTTTTTGAACCCCCAAAATGTCCTCCATAGTGAGAGGAATGACATCTTTCTAATACCTTCTCCATTTCTTCTTCCGGTATGCATCTCTGTATGATTTGATCAGGTCCTCGTATGAACAATAGAGGATCTTCCCAATAATAGTATTTCAACTCGGAGAAGAATTTTTTCTTTTGATGATGGGAAAAATTTGGGTGAATTATTCCACTTACAAGGATATTAACGATGTCTGCATACCATGGTGCATTTTGTTTTTCCTGCATATTAGAGATTTGGAATAGTTGTTCATCTGGAAATACTTCATTTATTTCCTTCTCTTGAGCATTGTTTTGGTCTAGTCTAGAGAGATGATCCACCACTTGGTTTTCTGTTCCCTTTCTATCTCGGATTTCTATGTTGAATTCTTGCATAAGTAGGACGCATCGGATTATCCTTGACTTTGCATCTTGCTTTGTCATTAAATATTTCAAAGCTGAATGATCAGTGTAGACAATGACCTTCGATCCCAATAAGTAGGATCGAAATTTATCAAAGGCATAAACCACTGCAAGCATCTCTTTTTCAGTTATAGTGTAGTTCAGTTGTGCATCATTCATAGTCCTGCTAGCATAATGGATCACTTGCATCATTTTGTCCTTCTTCTGGCCCAGCACGGCCCCCACAGCATAATCACTTGCATCGCACATCAGAATGAATGGAATAGTCCAATCTGGAGAAATGATGATTGGAGCTGATGTAAGCTTATCCTTCAAAGTTGCAAATGCCACGTGGCATTCATTTGGGAAAAGGAATGGTGTATCTTTCTCAGGCAAAGAACAGAGAGGTTTTGCTATTTTTGAGAAATCTTTTATGAACCTCCGATAGAACCCTGCATGCCCGAGAAAACTCCTTACTCCTTTCACCAAAATTGGTGGAGGAAGTTTTGCAATCACTTGGATCTTTGCCTTATCGACTTCAATTCCATGTTGTGAGATTCTATGGCCAAGTACGATTCCTTCCTGGACCATGAAGTGACATTTCTCCCAATTGAGAACTAGATTTGTGTCTTCACATCTTTCCAAGACCATGCCTAAGTGATTTAGGCATTTATCAAATGTATCTCCGAAAACCGAGAAATCGTCCATGAAAACTTCAATGAATTTTTCTACCATGTCTGAGAATATTGACATCATGCATCTCTGAAATGTGGCTGGAGCATTACATAATCCGAATGAGATTCTTCTATAGGCAAATGTTCCGTAAGGGCATGTGAATGTTGTTTTCTCTTGGTCTTCTGGGGCTATGACGATTTGGTTATACCCTGAATAGCCGTCGAGAAAACAGTAGTAAGAATGTCCCGCCAATCTATCGAGCATTTGATCAATAAATAGGAGTGGAAAATGATCTTTTCTGGTCGTCTTGTTAAGCTTCCTGTAATCAATGCACATTCTCCATCCTATTATGGGTCGTGTCGGTATAAGTTCATTGTGCTCGTTCTCTATGATCGTGATTCCACTCTTTTTGGACACCATATGTACAGGGCTCACCCATGGACTATCTGAGATTGGATAAATGATTCCTGCGTCAAGTAATTTAAGAATCTCCGCCTTCATAATTTCCTTCATATTTGGATTCAAACGTCGTTGATGCTCAATTGAAAGTTTGAAGTCATCTTCCATCAAAATTTTGTGAGTGCATATAGAGGGGCTTATTCCTCTAATGTCCGCAATAGTCCATCCAATTGCTCTTTGTGATTCCTCAATACCCTTAGTAATTTTCCTTCTTCAAGTTCGGTCAATATGTTAGATATGATGACCGGAAGTGTAGAGGAAATGCCCAAGTAAGCGTATCTCAAATGTGTGGGTAGAGGTTTGAGATCAAGTATTGGAGCTTCTTGTAAAGAAGGGAGGGGTTTAGCGGAGCTTGTCCCCAATTCTTCAAAATGTGAATGCCTTCTTAAGGGTGGTAGTGCTTCTAGATAATTAACTGTTTCGGCCAAGTGATATTCTTCTTCCATGCTGGTTAGAGAATTTGCTATACATGTCTCAAGAGGATCTTTAGATAGAATTTTCTCCAAAGACTTGTTTACCATGGCTTCAATTGCGTCTATTCTTAGACAATATTCATCTGTGGAGGGATGATTCAAAGTTTTTAGGACATCGAAGATGACATGTTCGTCTTCCACTATGAGAATTAGTTTTCCTTCATAGACGTCAATAAGAGCACGTCCGGTTGCGAGAAATGGTCGTCCCAAAATAATGGGAATATCCTGATCTTATTCCATGTCAAGGATGATAAAATCTGCTGGAAATATGAATTTATCAACCTTGACGAGTACATCTTCTATTATCCCACGTGGATATTTGATTGACCGATCAGCTAATTGTAGTGAAACTGTTGTTGCTTTTGCTTCTCCCAAGTTCAGTTTGTTGAAAATTGACAGGGGCATCAAGTTGATACTTGCCCCTAAATCACAAAGAGCTTTGCCAAAATTCACTTCACCAATTGTACACGGGATTGTGAAAGTTCCCGGATCTTTTAGCTTGAGTGGCAACTTCTTTTGTAGTATTGCGCTACATTCCTCTGTTAGCATGACAGTTTCGTATTCTTCAAGCCTTCGTTTGTTGGAAAGAATACCTTTCATAAATTTGGCATAGCTTGGCATTTGTGCTAGAGCATCGGCAAAAGGAATGTTGATGTGTAGCTTTTTGAAAATTTCCAAGAATATCCCGAATTGAGCATCGAGCTTGTGATTCTTCAACCGTTGAGGAAATGGGACAGGTGGAACATAAGATTTTGTAGCAACTGGACCTTTTTGAGATGTAGGTCCTGATTCAGATTCTTTTTCTGATTCTTGATTTTTTTTATTTTTTTGTTTTTCCAGATGATTTTCCATAGAAATTTCTGGCAGCTGCACTCCACTTCTTGTTGTGATAGCTTGGACATTTTCTCTTGGATTTACCTCAGTATTTCTAGGTAACATGCCATGAGATCTTTCTGAAAGTATTTTGGCCATTTGGCCAACTTGTGTCTCCAGATTTTTAATTGAAGCATCATTGTGTTGTTGATACTTCAATTGTTGTCCAGCTAGCTTCGTGATTGCTTCTTTCCACCCGGGCTTCTTTTCTTGATGCGTTGGATTCAACACATTGTTATTGTTTGCATAAGAAAAATTTGGATGATTTTTGTACCCTGGAATATATGTTGGCCCGTAAGGATTGTATGCTTGCCTTTGAAAATTCTGAGCATACGCCACTTGTTCTGGTGGTGGTGGTGATTTCTCCTGTTGCACTAAGGGACAGATAGTGCTGTTGTGAGTTGCTCCATAAATTTCACATGAAAAAGCTGAAACTTGTGGAGTTTGCACCGTCTTCACAGATTAAGTAGTTGAAAAAGACATGTCCTCGACTTTCTTTGATAGAGCTTCAATTTTTGCCAACATAAGTGAATAAGAATCCACTTCAAAAACACCGTTTGGTTTCTTTTGGATATTTCTGTCTGGCCATCTTGCACTTTGTTCACTTATAACCTCAAAAAGATTATAAGCCTCTTTCATAGTTTTGTTGCCAAGTGAGCCATTTGATGATGAATCGACATTGGCTCGACATGTAGGTAAAACTCCAGAATAGAAGTAATTGACTTGTGCTCCCAAATTGAAACCATGGTTAGGACATTTTCGTATCATATCTTTGTATCTCTCCCATGCTTCGTGGAATGATTTTGAATCTTGTTGACGAAATGTAGAGATTTCGTATTTGAGTTTCGCTACTTTTATTGGTGGAAAGTATTTAGTGGTGAATTTTTGGACAAATTCGGGCCAATTTGTTATGCTTCGTGGTGGCAAAGTATCTAGCCACTCTCTTGCTCTGTCCTTCAAAGTGTGCACGAAAAGTCTCATTTTGATCGCCTCGTCATTTACATTTAGATATTTGAAATTTCCACAAATCTCCACAAAACGGTTAATATGGAGATATGGATTCTCGTCGGTTCTTCCATAGAATGAGTTGTTGTTGGAGAAGAGATTGATGACATCAGGGCGAATTTGAAAATTGTCCACTCCAAGTAGTGGATAGATCACACTTGATTGCTGTAACACACCCGGGAATATTTGGAGTATATTACAGCGCTGTGGACCCCTACATGGGACCCACCAGGCTACAACTAGAAAACACCCCTCGACTAACCATCTCGGTTAGCGAGAACACACCTTTAAATAATATAACATATAAAGGTACGCCCGGAGTAATCGGCGAAATAAGCAACAGTCGACAATGTAGCAATTTAAAATAATACAACACGGGGTTTGAATTGAAAAGCCTAAGTACTCGCGAGTACAGTCTATCTATTTATAAATATAGTAAACAACCATATCGAAGTGGACAAAAGAAATAAGTAGACTCGAGTGCACATGTTAACGACCCTGGCCAACATCCTCGTACTGTCCCAGCGCTCGCTCGTCCGGATGATCATAACCTGAAATCCATAATAAGAATTTCCCCAAAACGGGTCCCCCAAAGGGGTTAGCAATTACGCTAGTACAAGTAATCAAGGCAAACCAATAGCTTACACATTTCATAGTACATGCAGCAATATCATTTCAAAAACCAAAACCAGACATGTCTTTTCCGGAAACAAACAGTCAAACAATTTGCCTAGGACCGGGATGAAACCACGAATCCCACCCGAGGCCTCTAAGGACCCTCCCGAGCTGGCCATTTCATAAAACAAATCACGCACAGGCATCGCCTAGGACCGGGACGAAGCCACGAATCCCACCCGAGGCCTCTAAGGACCCTCCCGAGCTGGCTAGCGAAACAAACTCATGAATCCAGAGTGAAGTCATAGATTCCCCCGAGGCCCCGTCGGACCCTCCCAGGGTGAGCAAAGCACACACACAATATACATTACCATTTCATGTTAAGCATAAAGGTTTCCAAAAGAATACTTGCATTGAGTAATAAACGACGCAACGAACGGAAGGAAAAACACCGGTGACCGTTAGGAGCCGATAATCACGAACCTAACGATACGAAGAACACAATCACAACCAATCTTAAATGAATACGGAATTGGAATACACCCGAAAACCCGCCTACGATTCATGTATATTCGTATAGAAACAACGACGAGGGCGGACCACAACCAAACCCTCTCGATTACAAAATTACTACGAAATATACCATGAATCTGGTGGGTAACCAACGAAATCAACAAGATTAATCATGTACATCATGAATTAATCTAACATACGGAATGAATCGGACGAAACATGAAAACCCCTTCAATTACCCAAAACAAGGTTTTAGGAGTTTACCTTGAATAATGACGAAGAACATGATTAGAGGTTGATAATATGCTCCAAAAACTCGAAAAAGGTGATGGCTCGGAGTTACCAAGCTTCACATCACCGGAAATGCCAAGAAGATCGCCTAGGAGTCGGATGGGGAGGAGAAGGAGTGAAAATGGCCGAAATCGGTCAACTCCTGGGTTTATAAACCCAGGTCGCGTTACGTACGTTAGCCACCACATGCTAACGTACGTAAGCTGTATTACGTATGTAAGCCATAAGGGCCTTACGTACGTAACCAAAAAGGCAGAATCGCCTGGACTGAAATACACTAAGGCGTTACGTACGTAAACAAAAGAGTGTTACGTACGTAACATTCCTTTCTGTGGAGTACAGGCCAGAAGAAATGAGGGAAGTACCGGAAAAGAATCGAAATACCACGGTGAACAATTCACGATGGTACGGACGTTAGGGACCTGAAACGACGAACTTAAATGCCGAAGGAAAACATATTCCCGACTACTCAAAGGTTCGGAGAAACAATCAACAAACGAAATCTTTCCAAACTTTTGGGAAAATTTACAAAACGGCCCAAACATCCGGAATGTACGACACATGGTCGAAACACCAAACAAAGCTCACAACGCCCATAATAACACGAGATGGATCTTTGGCAACCCCGAAACGGCGGTTCCAAACGACGATTACGATAATATCCGAAATAACAACATGAAACATCAAATCAAGTAAAACGAGTCCGAATCAAGCTCGAACGACAAAATGTTCAATATTAAATGTCCTCAAAATGTCAATACGGTTACAAGCGAGTTGTTAAAAACGAAAATGCACTAAAATGAGAATAATAGGAGAAGGGAAAAATGCGGATATTACATTCTACCCCTCTAAAAACAAGTTTCGTCCCGAAACTTAAGAAATAAACAACTCGGGATACTTAGCACGCATGCTATCCTCGGTTTCCCAGGTCGCCTCCTCGACACCATGTCTCGACCACTGCACTTTGACCAAAGGAATGGTCTTATGCCTCAGTCGCTTTTCACGGTGCTCCAAAAGCTTTAAGGGACGCTCCTCGAAGGTAATGTCCTCGGCAATATCGACCTCGCCAAGGTCGATGATGTGACTAGGATCCGGAACATATTTCCTCAGCTGGGAAACATGAAAAACACTATGAACATGACTCAAGGCCGGGGGTAACGCCAAACGGTATGCTAACCCACCGACTCGCTCCAGAATATCGAAGGGTCCAATAAATCTAGGACTCAACTTCCCCTTCTTCCCGAAACGGAAAACTCCTCTCGTCGGCGACACCTTTAGCAAAACGTGGTCTCCCACCTCGAATTCTAAAGGTCGACGACGGACATCGGCATAAGACTTCTGTCGACTCTGGGCAGTTAACATCCGTTCTCGAATCAAATCCACCTTCCGCCTCGTCTCCAGGACAATATCCGGTTCGGTCCCGACCAAATCGGACGCTTCATTCCAGCAAATCGGCGATCGACAGCGCCGCCCGTAGAGCGCCTCATACGGTGCCATCCGGATCGACGCGTGCCAACTATTGTTGTACGTGAATTCGATCAATGGCAAATGCTCCTCCCAGTCACTACTCCAATCGAGAGCACAAGCACGCAACATATCCTCGAATGTCTGGATAGTGCGTTCCGACTGTCCATCAGACTGGGGATGAAAATAGGTACTCAAACGCAAACAAGTACCCAACGCCTTATGCACCGCCTACCAAAAGTGCGATATAAAACGGCCATCACGATCCGAAACAATAGACTTCGGAGTACTGTGAAGCCTCACAATCTGCGCGATAAACACACGAGCTAACTTCTCCGAGCCCCAAGTATCCTTGATGCCCAGAAAATGTGCCGACTTGGTCAGACGATCAACAATCACCCATACCATATTCATGCCCGATCTCGATCTCGGCAAACTCGTAACGAAATCCATCGATATATCTTCCCATTTCCATTCTGGAATGGGAAGTGACTGCAATAATCCGGCCGGTCGCTGATGCTCGATCTTGACCTGCTGACAAGTCAAACATCTCGCTACAAACTGTGCAACCTCCTCCTTCATATTATTCCACCAGAAATTCCTCCTCAGGTCTTTGTACATCTTACTCGAACCAGGATGAACGGAATAAGGTGTAGCATGTGCCTCACGCAAAATACTCTGTCTCAACTCTGAGCTGTTCGGCACACAAAGCCGACTCCGAAATCTCAAAACACCATCTTCGTGAATCACAAACCCAGGAGACTTTCCCTTAAGAACGTTCTCTCGGATTTGAGTAATCATCGGATCCTCTAATTGCTTCATCTTAATTTCATCAATCAAAGACGACGAAATCTCTAAAGCACAAAGTTGCCCGACAGCTCTAGGCAACAAAACCTCAACATCTAACTCGATCAAAGCCCGCTGAAGCTCAGACTGAGACGTAAGGATCTCAAGCGTTCTCAACGCAATCGGTTTCCGACTCAAGGCGTCGGCCACGACGTTCGCCTTGCCCGGATGATAAAGGATTTTGAGGTCATAATCCTTAATCAGCTCTAACCACCTCCTCTGCCTCATATTCAACTCCCGCTGAGTAAATATGTATTTCAGACTCTTATGATCGGTAAAAATCTGACATGTAGAGCCGAAAAGATAGTGATGCCAGATCTTGAGCGCAAAAACAACTGCCGCTAACTCCAAATCATGAGTAGGGTAGTTCAGCTCATACGGCCTCAACTGTCTCGACGCGAAGGCAATGGTCCTACCGTGCTGCATCAATACACACCCAAGACCCTAACCCGAAGCATCGCTATAAACAGCAAAACCTTTGTTGCCACACGGCAATGTCAAAACCGAGGCTGAGGTCAAACGCTTCTTCAGTTCCTCAAAACTCGACTGTCTCTCGTCATTCCAGACGAACTTCTCGGATTTCTGAAGCAACTGAGTAAGTGGCCGAGATAGTTTTGAGAAACCCTCGACGAACCTACGGTAGTAGCCAGCCAAACCCAAGAAACTACGGATCTCCTTCGCATTCTTGGGCGGCGCCCAATCCAACACTGCCTCAATCTTCTGCGGATCCACTCGGACTCCCTACCGAAATCACGTGACCTTAAACATCACTTCCTTCAGCCAGAACTCACATTTCGAGAACTTCGCATAGAGTTGCTCGGTCCTCAAAATGTCTAACACTATCCGCAAATGATGGGAATGCTCTTCCTCATTCCTCGAATAGATAAGAATATCGTCAATGAAAATGACGACACACTTATCCAAATACTTGATAAAGATTTTGTTCATCAACCGCATGAACACCGCCGGCGCATTAGTTAACCCGAAAGGCATAACTACAAACTCATAATGTCCGTATCTCGTCCGAAAAGCTGTTTTCGGTACGTCGGACTCTCTCACCCGAAGCTGATAGTACCCCGATTTCAAATCAATCTTCGAGAATACCGCAGCTCCTTGCAACTGATCGAACAAGTCATCAATTCTCGGCAAAGGATACTTGTTCTTGATGGTCACCTTGTTTAGTTCGCGGTAGTCGATACACAAACGCAGTGAACCATCCTTCTTTCGCACAAACAGGACCGGTGCGCCCCAAGGCGAGGCGCTCGGTCGAATATACCCCGACTCAAGAAGTTCACTCAACTGCTTCTTCATCTCGGACATCTCTGAAGGTTCCATACGATACGGCGCCTTTGAAATCGGTGCCGCGCCCGGCTCTAACTCTATAGAAAACTCAACCTCACGGTCCGGTGGCAATCCCGGTAACTCGTCAGGAAATACATCAGGAAACTCACTAACGACTGGAATCGACGAAAGCTCGACTCCACCACTCTCCGCCTTCAAGGCGTAACACCAATAACCAGTACACCCCTTTCGCAGGAGTCTCATCGCCTTCAAGGCATTAATAACGAACTTCTGGTTTCCCCTCTTTCGCCCCGCGAAAGAGTGCACGGTGCCATCCTCGGCTAACATAGTGATTATCCTCGTGCGGTAGTTCATGATTGTGCCATGCCGCTCGAGCCAATCATCCCCGAGAATCAAATCCTCACCCTCGATGCTCACGACAATGAGATTAGAGAGCCAAGCCCTCTCACAAATAAACACAGAACAGTCCCGGACCTCTCGATCACCGACAATTCTATCACCGCTAGGAAGTTTAACGATGAAAGGCTCGCAAGGTGACAAACAGTCGAGACTCAAACGGCGTACACACTCTAAAGAAATGAATGAATGCGTAGCACCCGAATCGAAAAGCACACTGACAGGATGGGAATGGATATGAACGGTACCTGTCACCACAGTAGCTGCTGGGTCATCGGCCCTCCTCATCTCATAGATACGCGGCTGGGCAGGGCCGACACTGGAAGCTCCTCCCCTAGCGGGCTGACCCCGACCCCTACCTCGACCGGCACTCGGAGGTGGCGGCGGAGCAAATGAGCCCTGGTTCACACTCGGCTCCAAAGGTGCTGGAAAAGAAGCCTGAGCACCAAGAAGCTTTCTTACCCGCTCACAAAAGAAGGCCTTGTGGCCCGACTGACCACAAGTGTGACAAGTTAGGGGAGGACGAGGACACTCCCGGTTCCGATGGCCCGGCTCGCCGCAGTTAAAGCATTTGGCATCCCGAACGGAGGCACCGGCGGTACCCCGATAGCTCCCAGAGAAACGAGCCGAATTACCTCCAGGAATATTCACAGACTGAGACTTCTGCTGACCTCCACTTCTGTGACCCGAAAAATTTCCGGCAGATTTCTGCTTCTTACTCTCCCGAACCGCCGCACTGGCTGTCACCGACATGTCATAGGCAAGGGCTCGACTCTGATAATCCTTCAGGGTAGTACAGACGAGTCCAGACATATAGTCCCGAATGGACAGTTTCATCCTACTGGAAAATTTTGTCGCTCTCAGCGACAACTTGGGTTTTCACATAGCCCAGCTCTTTGTTGAAATCAGCAATAGCTTGGGATACGGGAATATCCCGACGTTGAGCATCGTAGAAAGCATGGACTCGAGCCTGTCTAACTGGCCACGGGCAATATTCAGTCTCCATCAACTCCTGAAATTCGGCCCACGAAGCAAAATGATCTTTGGGCCCAACGGCCTCCCACCAATCCGTAGCGTCCCCCGTGAGAAAGTACTGGGCAATAGGGACCTTGCGGTCCTCGGGACAGTTGGTGGCGACGAAGACCTTAGATATCTCCTTGATCCACCCCTCCCAGCCGATCGGGTCTGATGCTCCCGAGAATTGAGGAGGGTGCATCTTGATGACATCTTGGAGCCAACAGTGCCTCGCCCGGTTAGCATGAGCCTGGTCGGGGTTCTGGACTACCTGAGCTATAGCCGCCATTTGGTTAACCATTTGCTGCATGACGGCCGCAATACCAAGGTCGGCGCGCTCCTGAGAAGAAGCATGACTGTGACGGTCACCGGTACTGCCGGCTCCCGAAGAATGTGACGTGGCTGATCGGTCAAAAACTTATCCTAAAAATAGGAGTTCTTGAGTCGCTCGCAAATATATACGAGGTAGAAGTAGTTTGTGGTAAGTTCTACCAAGGTCTTTTCTCTCGAGGATTGTCCAACAGGGCTTCGTATAATATTTTGTATAGATTGCAAGAAGTAAATACTAATATACTAAAATATATTTTTTTGGTTTTTTAACTAAATTAAAATGCACTATATTTTAAACCAAACTATTTTATATAAGACTATTTTATATAAGACTATTTTATATAAGACTATTTTTAACTAGACTATTTATATTAAGACTATTTATACTAGACTATTTATACTAGACTATTTTTATTAAGACTATTTATATTAAGACTATTTATACTAGACTATTTATAACTAGTGAAAATGAATAGAATTAAAATGAGTTGGGAATTTATAAAATCTAGGGGAATACGGGTTCATTAAATTAGGTTTTTAATTAAGTATCGGAATTGATTTATACGGATATAAAAGAAAAACGAATGTTTATCGAGTAATCAACTTTTCACCTCCGTACTTTCGTAATCAAAGATGTCTTAATCATTGTCACTTTTTAAGATGTTGATAACAAGATTAACACTTGATAGATTGAAAAGATGTGTTTCCAATACACTTAACAATCAATCAAGGAGGTTTCACTAGTAGAAATAGGATATGATCAATCTCTATTTAAACCAATTAGTCCTTTCATTTCTCTAACTTGACTATTTTTAGGATAAACGATCGTTCATCGAGTAATCAACTTTTCACCTCCGTACTTTCGTAATCAAAGATGTCTTAACCACTTTCGCAATCTTAAGATGTTGATAACAAGATTAACATTTGATAGATTGAAAAGATATGTTTCCAATTCACTCAACAATCAATCAAGAAGGTTTCATTAGTAAAAATAGGATATGATCAATCTCCATTTAAACCAATTAGTCCTAAAAATAGTTTAAATCAATCAAATACTCAATATATAACCTAATAGAAATCCCCCTTCCCCTAGGAAGAAAGATTAGCTACTCATTGGTTTATACAAACTAAAATTATAATAGAAATAATTGATATATATAATATATATATAGAAACTTTTAATTACTAGAACTTAATGACAATAGATAAAACTTACTTGAATATGATGAATCAAAGTGCAAGAAACAAACTTCAAAATATAACTTCAAACTTGTTTAAAGGTTACAAGCTTACAAAAATTGAAAGTAAAATACTAAGTGCTTATTGATCAAGCACTTTTCAATTACAAACTAAATGAAAGAAAAACTTCAAACCAAAAATAAAATACAAACTAAAATTGAAAGTTCTAAGGAAAATATATTGCTAAAAGAAAGGAGTATTTCTTAGCAAGAAGATGATTTTGAGAATTGGTAATTATGTGGGTTATTTTGCAATGGGTGAACATGTCCTTTTATAGGTGATTTTCAAGAATACAATTGATTATTTAATTCAAAATATCTATTGTAATATCATTTTTTTAATTCTTTGTTCACACTTCACCCATGTCTTTGAATTTTCAGTTTTTTTGACCAAAAAAATATCTTGTGGTTGATTTCACAAGTTGGTCAAAAGTGGACTAATTTTGCATGGCATCTGCTGAAACACGGCGATGAAAAACGGCTCAGTTTGCCCCGTGTTGTGCGCCGTTTTGTGCTGACTCGGTCTCTTCCGGAATACGCGCGAGGACACGGCGCTAAATGCCGGCCGTGTGTGAAACGGCCCAAGACACGGCCCTTGTTGCGCCGTATGTGAAACGGCCTACATAACACGGTCCTGTTTGCGCCGTGTTGTAGGTCGTTTTGCCTTGAAAAATTCCCGTCGTTGGATTTGATCTTGTTTTCCGTCCTTTTTGATGCTTCATGTCGATGTCAGTAAAATAACCATTTTTAGCTCATGTTTGGACATATCTGTAAAATATATATTTTTAATCACAAATCAGTACAATTATGCCCGGAAAAATGAATATTTTGTATATGAATTTTAGATCAATTATGCACTAATCAAATACCCCACACTTAAATTCTTGCTAGTCCCGAGCAAGACTCTTTATTAATCACACACAAAATAAAAATTAAAATAAGACATAAAATAAAAAATAAAAAAATAATACACACAAATTTAAGAAAAATAATTATATATAAAGATAAAAAGAGATCAAAATGCCATTAATACACAATAACCAACTTTATACAGTAGATAGAAAATGAATCAAGATTCAAAATAAATCTACTAACGATTTTGAAGTTAAAACACGGTTTTTATTTTTGTAATTCCAAAATGCAAGGTTTCCCCCCCTAAAGGTTGATTATTTCTTTCCCACTCGTGACTTCACACGACTCCCTTTAATGGTTGCTCTCGATCACTCGTTTATTTTTCGACTCAATATGAAGAAGAATTTCATCGGCGTCATCAAATATTGTGATTTTCACAAAATTGAGTGTATTGAAATTCACCGCTAATTAATTCAAATCGCTCATAAACTACATCCCTTTTAGTGATAGCTTTCACACCGTTATTTGCTAACGTGTAGCTCTTTTCACTAACACAATTTCTATCTCATTATTTTTCTTTCATAAAAAGGTGATAGCTTTCACACCGTTATTTGCTAACGTGTAGCTCTTTTCACCAATTTTTCTGAGACGGCAGCTACGCACCAACAATGGTTAGTCCTTTATTTTTCGCAAAATTTAAGACTTCCAAAATTAGGCATTTATTCGCTCAACACTTCTCCTTTTCGTCATTTATTTTTTTAGGTGATAGCTTTCACACCGTTATTTGCTAACGTGTAGCTCTTTTCACCAATGACTCCTATTTTTTTTTAGGGAATAGAATTTTTGCGTAAAATCATTTTTAGTTAAGCATGAAAAATCAAAAACTCCACAAATTAAGTAAATTTCAGTTTTATTTTTCATCAACCAATTGATTCTTCTTTTCTCAAGGTAACGAATGACTCGATTTTATATGATAATTACAAGGCTTGGAAAGAGAGATTAAGGCTCAAAAAAAAATTTTTGGAATATACAATTTTTTACCTAAGTTAAAACAATTTTAGAAGCTTGTATATAGTTAATTTATTGGTGTTTATGGCCAGATCTAGAAATCTCACAAATCAAAATACTATATATATATATATATATATATATATATACTAAAAAAAAAATTTAAGGCAAATAAAAACACACCAAAATACTAACACACTAAAACATACTACAACAAACCACCCCCAAACTTGAAAATAAAACTGTCCTCAGTTTATAAAATAAAAAATAAAAATCAATGCAGAAAAGCAGAATACTCCCTGTTAAGAAAGTTGATGTCTGAGCCTAACGCCTTTTAGAATCTGCAAGAGAATAAATATACGAGGCACACACAAAAGAAAATAAAATATACTCGTAAGTATAACATAATTTTTTAGATGCGCATCAAGAAAGTCCGAAGAGTCGCCTTACGCTGCCATCAAAGTTTTTATAAAAGCAAAACACGAAATAAAAATTACAGCAATACATAAATCGCGAATAGATGCGCGTCAAGAGATCAAGAAGAAACTCCTTAAGCTGCCATCATTTAGCACGATTATTACACACGGCGTAAAGTAAAAATACAAGAGGTCCGTCATGGGTTATCAAAGGGAGAGGAATGAATCCACTTTTCGTTTTCTCATGTAAAATCTTCTACCTGCATAATTTTAGCTAGAGCTGGATCTGGTTGAGGAACAAATTCATTGAGTTTTTTGATTAGTTCTTCTGGTGTGGTTGCAACGACTATGATTCGTTTAGCACGCTCGGAAATAAAACCCTTTTCGGCAGAGTAGTCGATGAAAGACAGTAAACCATCAAAGAAACCATTGACATTAAGCACTCCTATTGGTTTTTGATGAACATTTAGCTGGGCTCTGGTAACCACATGAAAAAGTTCCTCAAGGGTGCCAAAACTTGATCGGCCAAAAAACTTATCCTAAAAATAGGAGTTCTTGAGTCGCTCGCAAATATATACGAGGTAGAAGTAGTTTGTGGTAAGTTCTACCAAGGTCTTTTCTCTCGAGGATTGTCCAACAGGGCTTCGTATAATATTTTGTATAGATTGCAAGAAGTAAATACTAATATACTAAAATATATTTTTTTGGTTTTTTAACTAAATTAAAATGCACTATATTTTAAACCAAACTATTTTATATAAGACTATTTTATATAAGACTATTTTATATAAGACTATTTTTAACTAGACTATTTATATTAAGACTATTTATACTAGACTATTTATACTAGACTATTTTTATTAAGACTATTTATATTAAGACTATTTATACTAGACTATTTATAACTAGTGAAAATGAATAGAATTAAAATGAGTTGGGAATTTATAAAATCTAGGGGAATACGGGTTCATTAAATTAGGTTTTTTAATTAAGTATCGGAATTGATTTATACGGATATAAAAGAAAAAACGAAGGTTTATCGAGTAATCAACTTTTCACCTCCGTACTTTCGTAATCAAAGATGTCTTAATCGCTGTCACTGTTTTACGTTGTTGATAACAAGATTAACACTTGATAGATTGAAAAGATGTGTTTCCAATACACTTAACAATCAATCAAGGAGGTTTCACTAGTAGAAATAGGATATGATCAATCTCTATTTAAACCAATTAGTCCTTTCATTTCTCTAACTTGACTATTTTTAGGATAAACGATCGTTCATCGAGTAATCAACTTTTCACCTCCGTACTTTCGTAATCAAAGATGTCTTAACCACTTTCGCAATCTTAAGATGTTGATAACAAGATTAACATTTGATAGATTGAAAAGATATGTTTCCAATTCACTCAACAATCAATCAAGAAGGTTTCATTAGTAAAAATAGGATATGATCAATCTCCATTTAAACCAATTAGTCCTAAAAATAGTTTAAATCAATCAAATACTCAATATATAACCTAATAGAAATCCCCTTCCCTAGGAAGAAAGATTAGCTACTCATTGGTTTATACAAACTAAAATTATAATAGAAATAATTGATATATATAATATATATATAGAAACTTTTAATTACTAGAACTTAATGACAATAGATAAAACTTACTTGAATATGATGAATCAAAGTGCAAGAAACAAACTTCAAAATATAACTTCAAACTTGTTTAAAGGTTACAAGCTTACAAAAATTGAAAGTAAAATACTAAGTGCTTATTGATCAAGCACTTTTCAATTACAAACTAAATGAAAGAAAAACTTCAAACCAAAAATAAAATACAAACTAAAATTGAAAGTTCTAAGGAAAATATATTGCTAAAAGAAAGGAGTATTTCTTAGCAAGAAGATGATTTTGAGAATTGGTAATTATGTGGGTTATTTTGCAATGGGTGAACATGTCCTTTTATAGGTGATTTTCAAGAATACAATTGATTATTTAATTCAAAATATCTATTGTAATATCATTTTTTTAATTCTTTGTTCACACTTCACCCATGTCTTTGAATTTTCAGTTTTTTTGACCAAAAAAATATCTTGTGGTTGATTTCACAAGTTGGTCAAAAGTGGACTAATTTTGCATGGCATCTGCTGAAACACGGCGATGAAAAACGGATCAGTTGCCGTGTTGTGCGCCGTTTTGTGCTGACTCGGTCTCTTCCGGAATACGCGCGAGGACACGGCGCTAAATGCCGGCCGTGTGTGAAACGGCCCAAGACACGGCCCTTGTTGCGCCGTATGTGAAACGGCCTACATAACACGGTCCTGTTTGCGCCGTGTTGTAGGTCGTTTTGCCTTGAAAAATTCCCGTCGTTGGATTTGATCTTGTTTTCCGTCCTTTTTGATGCTTCATGTCAGTAATCTGTAAAATAACCATTTTTAGCTCATGTTTGGACATATCTGTAAAATATATATTTTTAATCACAAATCAGTACAATTATGCCCGGAAAAATGAATATTTTGTATATGAATTTTAGATCAATTATGCACTAATCAAATGCCGCCCCACCGGCTGCCCCACGTCCTCGGCCGCGTCCACGACCACGACCACGACCACGACCACGGTTTCCTCCGGCATCCATACTGGTGTTAAGAGATAACAGAAGTATATTGATGATGAGTAAGGGAGGAAAAAGCAATCACGATTCGAAAAACGGAAATACTATGCAAGAAAACAAAAGACCGAATAAGAAAACTTACGAGCACTGGAAGTACCGAGATACTGGCAGCGGTGTGACAATGTGCAAAACAAAACACGACTAGACCCAAATAACCAACAAGCCTAGGTATCCATAAACCTTCAGCTCCGATACCATTTCTGTAACACCCCCGGGAATATTCGGAGTATATTACAGTGCCGTGGACCCCTACATGGGACCCACCAGGCTACAACTAGAAAACACCCCTCGACTAACCATCTCGGTTAGCGAGAACACACCTTTAAATAATATAACATATAAAGGTACGCCCGGAGTAACCGGCGAAATAAGCAACAGTCGACAATGTAGCAATTTAAAATAATACAACACGGGGTTTGAATTGAAAAGCCTAAGTACTCGCGAGTACAGTCTATCAGTTTATAAATATAGTAAACAACCATATCGAAGTGGACAAAAGAAATAAGTAGACTCGAGTGCACATGTCAACGACCCTGGCCAACATCCTCGTACTGTCCCAGCGCTCGCTCGTCCGGATGATCATAACCTGAAATCCATAATAAGAATTTCCCCAAAACGGGTCCCCCAAAGGGGTTAGCAATTACGCTAGTACAAGTAATCAAGGCAAACCAATAGCTTACACATTTCATAGTACATGCACCAATATCATTTCAAAAACCAAAACCAGACATGTCTTTTCCGGAAACAAATAGTCAAAAAATTTGCCTAGGACCAGGATGAAACCATGAATCCCACCTGAGGCCTCTAAGGACCCTCCCGAGCTGGCCATTTCATAAAACAAATCACGCACAGGCATCGCCTAGGACCGGGACGAAGCCACAAATCCCGCCCGAGGCCTCTAAGGACCCTCCCGAGCTGGCTAGCGAAACAAACTCATGAATCCAGAGTGAAGTCATAGATTCCCCCGAGGCCCCGTCGGACCCTCCCAGGGTGAGCAAAGCAAACACACAATATACATTACCATTTCATGTTAAGCATAAAGGTTTCCAAAAGAATACTTGCCTTGAGTAATAAACGACGCAACGAACGGAAGGAAAAACACCGGTGACCATTAGGAGCCGATAATCACGAACCTAACGATACGAAGAACACAATCACAACCAATCCTAAATGAATACGGAATTGGAATACACCCGAAAACCCGCCTACGATTCATGTATATTCGTATAGAAACAACGACGAGGGCGGACCACAACCAAACCCTCTCGATTACAAAATTACTACGAAATATACCATGAATCCGGTGGGTAACCAACGAAATCAACAAGATTAATCATGTACATCATGAATTAATCTAACATACGGAATGAATCGGACGAAACATGAAAACCCCTTCAATTACCCAAAACAAGGTTTTAGGAGTTTACCTTGAATAATGACGAAGAACACGATTAGAGGTTGATAATATGCTCCAAAAACTCGAAGAAGGTGATGGCTCGGAGTTACCAAGCTTCAAATCGCCGGAAATGCCAAGAAGATCGCCTAGGAGTCGGATGGGGAGGAGAAGGAGTGAAAATGGCCGAAATCGGTCAACTCCTGGGTTTATAAACCCACGCCGCGTTACGTACGTTAGCCACCACATGCTAATGTACGTAAGCTGTATTACGTACGTAAGCCATAAGGGGCTTACGTACGTAACCAAAAAGGCAGAATCGCCTGGACTGAAATACACTAAGGCGTTACGTACGTAACCAATAGAGTGTTACGTACGTAACATTCCTTTCTGTGGAGTACAGGCCAGAAGAAATGAGGGAAGTACCGGAAAAGAATCGAAATACCACGGTGAACAATTCACGATGGTACGGACGTTAGGGACCTGAAATGACGAACTTAAATGCCGAAGGAAAACATATTCCCGACTACTCAAAGGTTCGGAGAAACAATCATAAAACGAAATCTTTCCAAACTTTTGGGAAAATTTACAAAACGGCCCAAACATCCAGAATGTACGACACATGGTCGAAACACCAAACAAAGCTCACAACGCCCATAATAACACGAGATGGATCTTTCGAAACCCCGAAACGGCGGTTCCAAACGACGATTACGATAATATCCGAAATAACAACATGAAACATCAAATCAAGTAAAACGAGTCCGAATCAAGCTCGAACGACAAAAAGTTCAATATTAAATGTCCTCAAAATGTCAATACGGTTACAAGCGAGTTGTTAAAAACGAAAATGCACTAAAATGAGAATAATAGGAGAAGGGAAAAATGCGGATATTACAATTGCACGCTCAAAGATGGGGGGTTCATGAATTCCCCGAAGAGCATGTTGTCTTCATCTATTTCGGGCACAATAGGATACTGTTGATGTTGAATGTTTTGAACATTAGGTATTCCCCCTACCGGAGGAATTCTTTAGTTATCGTTTCCTTGGGGAGACGTGGGTTTAGTTCGTCCGCCATTGATGGTGAAGAAATAATGCTTTTCTTTTGTTCTCTTCGCTTTCTTCTGAATGTGGCTTCGATCTCGGAATCTAGTGAAACTAAATTGCGATTGTACGTCCTTCGCCTAGACAAGAGAATCTACTACAAAGAAAAGTTGTATTTATAACAATAGTTATTAATGTAATATCTCAAATATAACACTTATACTTCCCCGGCAACGGCGCCAAAAACTTGACACGTTCTTAGTGTAACTATCGCAAGTGCACGATATCGTATCAAGTAGTAAGTGGACTTATTGAGTCGGTTTATCGATCCCACGAGGAAGTTTGGTTATAATTTTAATTCTACACTATTAGTCTATTTTTATAGATACTAAGATGAGTGAAACACACAATTAAAGAGCTTGGTTTAATAATTGCAAAGAAAATGCAATAATAGTTATAATATTCAAGGAAATGAAAAGATTGCAATAATAATAGATTGATTAAAGATAAAATGAAATAGTTGGGATTACAAACTTAGTTCATCATTAGTTATAGAAGATGTATAATATATCATAAGATGAATTTACTTATTATGTTGTGTAGATTCGATTTTCCTTAAAAAGACGGTTTCTCTTTCGAACTATAAAACGCCCCTTATATATTGAATCAATCCACTATATTTCTATGTTGATTGGCTTCAATACATAGCATTAGGATTTATGAAAATAACTCAAAGAATCATCCAAGGTTTAGAGGTATATTTCTATCCCCTAGAACAACTTAGAGTGAAGATCATTTGATCTAATCAAACATATTTTCTTTCGAAACATATGAAGACCATAAATATCGTCATTTATTGGCCAATTAAATAAAGATTGTTAAAACAATGAAAATCACACACAATAATAAGTAATTCACAATAGATCTTTATACAAACTTAAATAACATGACTAACCTTTTTTATAATCCCAACTAAGGTAACTTAGCCCATGAAGGGTTTAATATACATAATACAAGCTTGAGTGGTCATTATTAGTTGATCAGAAGAAAGAATTGATCCTAACTCTCTTAGTAGATAAAGGAGAAAGAATCAATAAACTCTCTGAACAACATATGCTATACCACTATTACACAAATCACTCAAGAACACAAGTGTGTTCTTCACACAAAAAGAAAATATTACAAAAAGTGGAAAAATTATAAGATAAATGATGAATGATGATGGATCTAAGGGGTCTATTTATACACCTAAAGTCATCTAATAGCTCCAAAACTCCAACATTATTACAATAAATCGGATCAATGCCAGCCATCCCCTCAATAATACACAAAAAGTATAAAAAATTAGACAAATGATCACAATCTGTCAAGAGTTACGGCTGTAACATTCAGTAGTTACGGTTGTAACTTGGATGGCTTACGGACGTAACATGGCTTCGTAAATTTGCTCACTGGTTGCTTTGTGAGTTACGTTTTCAGCTCAGAATTTCTCAGACTTTGCGTTTTTGCCCCAAATCTTCTTCGGATGATAATTTTTGATATATAACTCTGATTTTGAATCCGAAAAGACTACCGAACTCGTCTCGGAAAGCCCTACAACATGAATATATAAAAATTCAACAAAGAGAATATTTTATAAACATGTTATTTCTTGAGTAAATCAGTAATTCAATCCGATTAAGACTAGATTTACATTATCATCCGATAAAAATAAAATTATTAAAAACTAATTAATTAAAAGCAAAAAACGAGTAGACTTGCTTATTTATGGGTGATATTTATCGATACAAACCATGGATAAGTGTATAAAACTGACACTTATCAAAACTCGATTTTATTATTCGATTCGAGCATTTTGTATTTAGAATTGGCTATAATAGCTTCAATTAAGTCTTTACTTCTTGATTAAGTAATGTTAGTAGGAGATTAGACCACGTTACATGCATCCGAGTTGGAACTCTATAAAAAGTTGGGTTTATTGATTAGCTGGCTAGTGGACCGACCAGCCCAGCCCAGGCCTATGGTGATCCTTGGCGCTATCTCCCTAGCCCAGGCCCAATTTTTCTTAAAAAAAAACATCTATAAATACCCCCATCCCCTAACAATCTTTTCACACCAACAACTCTACTCTCTGTTTCTTCATAATTCTCAAATTTTTCCAACTCTCAAGTTTTGGCTTTAATTAGAAAGTTATAATTTCATATTATTATTTTTTGTTAAGTTACTTTATCTCAATCTATCTTTATTTAAAAAAAAATACTATGACGGACGGATCAAGGAACATAATGAAGGAATAAGTGATAATGACTTGCATTTCAGTAAGTTTACTATTTCTACTTTGTTATACTTATATATACTTACAATTATTATAAATTGTTACTAGTTCATAATCTCTATCAAGACTCTACTACCATACCACCTCCGCTTGAACCTACGGCCGAAGCTTCAAATAAGGATAAAAAGTCATGGGTTTGGGCATATTATGAGAAGACTCTCGGCACAGTACCAACGTATTGCAAAATAATTTGCTGTGTATGCTAAAACCAAAACAAAAGTACTGCTTTCTCTTGGAGGATTGATACCGGAACCGAAACACTAGCTCATCATTTGCAAATGACAACAGTATAACCAAGGATAATCATGATCAAGAACGTACGGATGATCAATATCAACTATCTAGGGATGTCAATGGGTTGGGTAGGGTACGAGTATGCCTCCTCCGTACACTACCCTAGTTGATTCCGATCACGTTCGGGTATTGCCCATCGGGTAATCGGGTACCCAGTGGGTATTCGGGTACCTGTATATCCTATATTTAAAAATATAAATATTATTTAATATATATCATATATATACATATAATGTAATTAATAAATTCAGTTTAGTATAATAAATATTTAAAATGTAATATTTTATATTATAATAATATATATAATATATAATCTTATGTAATATTTATGTATAATATATAATAATAATATATTTATATAATTCAAACGGGTGCGCGAGTCGGGTAATCGGGTCGAGTAATCGGGTAATATATTATACCCATACCCTACCCGTACCCAATCATAAAATTTCGAGTTCGATCGATACCCTACCTGATTTTGGGTTTATCCGATGGGTAGGATCGGGTATGGATAAAGTTGACACCCTTACAACTATCCAACATTCAAGCAACAGTTAAGTAAACAGGTAAGTAAAACAAACTCCGTGGACTTTGATTTCTTAAGATACGTAGGCAACTTAATTTAAAAAATTAAATTAAATTCCAAAAAATGGTCTAATTTTATAAATTAAGTACAAGTTTAATTTTTTTCTCTTTTATTCTCATTTAATTTAATGTTAACATATTTTTTAAATTCAAGATTGTTTCAGGAGAAAGTAAAAAGACTGTAAATAGAGTCAATCAATTGTATTCATAACACTGATAGAGGGGCATTTATATAGGCATTACAATGAGAGTCCTTCCATACATAGGATTCATAGATAAGGTAAGACATCTAATAGGATCCTACTACCTTTAGAAGGATCTAGAACCTTCCATCTATCTATCTACAATCAGTATTAGGTAAGACACATCACGGGAATAATAATTCCCGGAACACTCCCCTGTGTCGAGCACTAATACAACAATGGTGCAGAAGATGTTGCCTTCGTAAAAACCTATTCCAAGCCAAAACAAAACCCCATGGGAAAAATAAAGGCTTGATAAGAAAAATATTGCAATGCACCAATATAACATGTCATGTATACTCCCCCTGATGTATACATAACGACTCCCCCTGATGAGTGCCTCAAATCATAGGAGTCAGACGCCAAGTTGCCCTCACAACTATACCAAGGAAAAACCCAGTGGGAAAAATACCTCTTGGTCTAAGTTGAACAGAAGTACAACGCATCATTGTATGGATGTTCTCATATATCGCCTCGTTAAAAACCTTACCAAGTGAAAACTCAGTGGGAAAAACAAACCTTGGTTTAAGGACAAAAAGAGCGCGACACATTCAAAGTGCAGAGTCACTAAAGACTTATCCGAAAATTAAGTTTTCTAAAGTCTTGACCTCCATGCACTAAATCAGTCATAACTTCTTCGATTCAATAGGCATCAACGAAACTGTAAGAACATATAAAAACTAGACACCCATAGCTTTTCATTTACATACAGTACGTAACCTAGATCGACCTTAGCAGATCACAAAGCTCTATCGAAGTTGACTCAGCAAATTACTAGACATATCCTGTCCTACTTTGCAACAATAGTCATATGTCACTCTGTAATACCCGGTTGTAATTCATTCAGTATCATTCAGTAATTATCATTCAGTAATTGTCACTCAGTATTTTTTCACTCATTAATGATCAGTTGTCACTCATATTCAATCATCATATTCACCGTTCAGAGTATTTGTATCGTGTATCAGATGTTATTCGCCTTTCTACCTGGTTGGAGATTGGGACCGAACATCTTATCATTTTCATCTTTTAGCTGGCTGTGTGTATTCAGTAGCGCACGCTACGCACTCTTCGTTAGCACGTGCTAATTTGGTACGGATAGCGCACGCCACTTCCCGTATTTAGCGCATGCTAGCGCGTTTCAGGCAGACAGTCCAGTGGGTACTGGACTGCAAATAAGTTGTGGTAGCGCACGCTACGAGTGTTACGTAGCGCGCGCTAGTGAGTTGGATAGCGCACGCTATGCAGTCAGTGTAGCGCGCGCTAAGACCGGTCAGGCAGAGTCCAGTGGGTACTGGACTGATTTCGGATTAATTCCTAGCGCACGCTATGAGTGGATTTAGCGTACGCTAATGGGGCAGTAGCGCACGCTAATTATTGTACATAGCGCGCGCTATCAAGATCAGATCGGAGAACAGGAGGTTCTGGACTTCAGTTCTGGATAGCAGATATTAGCTAGCGCACGCTAACAATTGGAGTTAACGCACACTATTGGGATGGAGTTAGCGCACGCTACCAAGTGGTATCGTACGCTAACGGGTCAGCCGGAGTTCACTGGAATGTACGTATAACTCGTTAGCGCACGCTAAATATCAGGTCATAGCGTGCGCTAATCTGGAGCAGTATAAATTGGACAGTTAGCCTGAGTTTCGTCATTTTCGCACTTCTCTTCGTTTTTAAGCGATTTCGGGCTATTTCGGGCAATTTGGAGTGTTCTTTTCGAGCTACTATCATCTATCATCATCTTCAAGTCTTTGAGTTGGATTAATCATTACTTCATCATCTCCAATACATCAAATCAAAGGTAATGATTTCTTGAATCTAGAATTTCGGATATTTGGGGTTTTCCTTCCGACTTCTTCGTATGAACTTCGATTGTTGTTGGAATATGTTAGATATGGATTATCTACCTTGGATAAATGTTTTCCCACGGATTTTTCAGTATATATTTCGGATTTCATGAATTGTTGAGGTTTGATTCAAGAACACCTTGGAGTTGACTTTGATATTTTTTGGGGGTTTTCGATTAGATATTGTCGTTAACCCGAATTGTGGATTCCTATGGGATTATTGATATCATTGAAGTATTTTGATGGTTTGAAATACTCATTTTGGTGTTGGTTTCGATATATTCGGGATGGGATATTTTCGAAGGTTGTGTGGTTTGCTACGTATAGTTATAATGCCACAATGAGTTTGATTATCGTTGTACCGACTTTTGAGTTAGTCATGTTTCGTTGCTTGATACGTGTATTGAACGGTTGTTGGTAATTATTGTTATTCAAGGTTGTTCGAGCGACCGACATCTCATTGTAGGACGTTTGTTCGAGGAAGGACATTCTTCACCGGTTGTGTAAGTTAATTCTTACTCGGTTAAAAGGATATTCATTCCTTTTGTTGTTGTTCATTCATAATCATAACTCATTCATCATTGAATTAACCGTATTGAGACTTGTAATTGGCGAATAGTCACTTCAATCACGAGGAACGACGGTTCCAATCATTTCATTGAACTATCAATCACTTCACTAATATTTTCATCTCGGTGAGTCATTCTTAATTTTGTCGAATTATTATTCGTTGGTATTTCATTATGGTCATTCTCGTTCATATGACCTTCTGGGTTCATATTGCGTGGCCGGGTGCGGATGTGTGGAATTTTTAGTCAGGCACGCGATGACCATGTATTGGGAGTGATACATTGGACTGTGCACACGGTAACGAATACCTCCGTGAGATTAATTAGGTACAAGGACGGGTGTGTCCGGTCATTCGTCTTGTACACTTGCACAGAACACTACGGGCGTACTATGATACCACTCTTCAGCGTAATTCATAACTAAGGATATTTCATAACTTCAGATATATCATGATTGTGTATTTTCAACCCTTGAAGATTGTTGTTCTGTGTAACTGACCCCGTTGGGGGATTTTGTTTTCAGTTCACGGCAAGGCAAAGGCACGGGAAGAGCATGTTGACGGCGAGGAGTCCCAGTGATACTAGTAGGGGCCCCCAGTCATTTCAGTCATCTTTATTTCTCTTCATTTGAAATTCCGCTACAAATTCCGTTTGAAATGTTTATTTATTCAGGGTGGTGTATTTTATATTCATATAAAATATACTAGTATTCTGTAGTATCCTGTCGTATTGTATTAAGCTCATCATCGGAGTAGTTGGTAATATATTGTGGTTCGGTACTACAATTATATTATTTAATTCATCAGTTTGTATTCGCCTGGTGGGTCCTAGTTAGGGGTCCACAGCACTGTAATATCCGCCTAGTTTGGGGTGTTACACACTCAACATGATGGATGTGATCAAATGGTTGGTTTCCTTGGAAAGTAGACACAAACCTTTCCAATGGTACCAATTTCACCATTTTCCATCAAGTGAGCTGCCCTGTAGGTCATATGGGAGATAGACCAACACATTCTGGGCATATTCGGGTATCAGTTTTCAAGTGTCCTTTTTATCGAGATAGAGCGAGCTTCAAGCTTCTTGTCAATCACAGACATTGCATGGAGTGCATCCTAGGCCATCATCACAGTGGCTTTACCGGATTATTACGAATGAGTACATTGAGCATGAGTACATAATACCGTTCTTTTCTCTTGAGACTGCATCATCACTTAGTGAGCCAAGTCTTATTATGACTTCTACTAGTCATTGGGAATCATATAGGCATTACTTTATCGTCTCTTAGGGAAACCGTCCCTTAGATTGCCTTAAACCGATTGATGAATACGCATCATGAAGTGTCCCCAAGATCCTTTCATTCTTAACTTTGGATTTAGCGGAATCTCTTAGTCTCACAAGAGTACATCACCATAAACCCTTAGTTTTACACGCAAAAGCTTCATATCTCTTCCAAATCAAGTATATACTTAGTATGCATTCCCGACAATCACTTGTCGACGCGCTCCGTGGTCAGGAGCCACTTGATTTGAGTCCGATCCACCACGAGATCCTTCCATCACTTAACTTAGTTCCCCACTAAGATAAGATTTAACCACAAGCTGCACGTCAGTTTTTGGGAAATTATCTAACTGAAAAGATAGTGGATGCTATAACATCCATTATGATAGCACAACTAAGTTTCGTGTCATCGTAGTCGATTCCAGTGCGTTCATGAGAAACCTCGCGCCATGAGGTGAGTTTAACTCCTTCTCTCACTCGCTTTGACAAAGTATACAGATAGAGCTTATCTTTGGAGTGTCGGCACCACTTCAACAAAGGGCTATCACTTTGTTTATACTGGAGTCGCATATGTTTCTATTTTAGGCCAAGGCTACAACGTTGTAGATTTTGAACGAAGTATGGTTCGATTAAACTCACATTCCACGTCCTCATGAACCGGCTTTATTCATAGAGTACTCTTTATGGATTGGCATTCATTGAGGCGTCCCCCAATGATGACTATAATCCAGAATCAAATGAGACGGATGAGTTCATTTGATCAGATGATCAAGTTTCATGTACCAAGCTTGCATACATTCTTAGCGAGAGTATTTATCGAACTAATTGGCATCCCAATACTCTATGAGATCCATAGACTAGTAACACCGTCTACCACAATTTGTGGTGTTACCATATCACCATTTATAGGTGACGAACGTCCATGAACGGACACAATCCTTGCAGACATGTTTGCAGCATGTATTTAATCTCGTCACTTTAGGGAACTTGGTGAGGCACAGTAGGGACAAACTACGACAATTCCAAGTCGTTCTACTCAAACATGATCGTTCGCATCTCCCCCTAATGACGGGAAGACTGGCTCATCAAAGTGACTTACGAGATCGTCTGCCAAGGTATATTTTAAGCGGACTATGAGTGAAAGCGCATGTCATATTCATCATTTATAACCCGTCATAATGTTAGGATTCGGTGCCTAAAACAAGGCCCGGTGGAAGCGGTAAAATGGAAATTAATTCGATCCGAATCCCTACGAGGATCGATCGAGCTACGTATATACGAATATCTAACACCGAATTCACAATAGATGTAGAAACTCACCCTTGTAGTCCGTTGATTAGATGGATAACCTTCTCTTGAGCTATTCCCCAAGCTTTGCTTGATCTCTATGAATCTATTCCGCTTCAAGACTTTGAATGATCTAATGCCAAAAGCACCGCGTCTCTACTTGCCACGTGCCGGAAAAACGAACGGAATGACAACACCTTGCTATCCTCTGACGATACGGCTAGAGCTAGGTGATGAAGCTATATATGTAAAGATTACTACACTCTAAGTGTTTTAATCTTACTCTCTCAATATATTCTATCAATTTTCTCCAAGAAAAATGAAAAGTGAATAAAGAAGATGAAGATGAGTCTTGAACTCAAAGTCTATCTCTCTCTCTCGTTTTGCTTATTCACGTTGGAAATGGAATGCATATGAGAAGTGAGATGTCTTCATCCCTTTATTCAACTCTCCACATGTACATCTCATAATTATGAGAATCAAAGCCCCACCACCTCAATGATCAACCATTAAAGAATGGAGCAAGGGTCCATATGAAAGTGGGTGGAAATGTGGGGGGCGGCCCATGTAGAAATCGGACAAGTTCGGTTCGTTTTGGACTCTCGCGAGTCCAAACAGATAAACTCCGATTCCGTATCGATGTATTTATATGGATTAATTAATCCAATTAATTAAACATATCAAATACAAAATAATATAATTAATTTCTCCAAGAAATAATTATATACATGAATTAAATTAATCACCCAGTAATTTATTTAATTCATTAGGCCGTAAATCAATTTATCTGATAAGTCGATTTAAACATCCAATGTCCCAAATTTAGATATCCAATATCTAATATTTATAATGAGAGAATTAGATTGATTCATTCCGTCGTCAATCCTATTGCGCGACTCGGTAGGTTCATCTCAGTCAGCAATGGGAGGAACCAAAGAGTAGTAGCACCACCTAGCCAGCCTGGCGGCCTACACTGTACCCCAACTGAGAACGAATGATGGGATCATTCAAGAACCATTCTGTCGTGAATACCAGTAAACGTATAAACCCTTCTTTCAAATGTCCCGATCAAGTTATAGGGTCACGGTCGGTGAAACCCCATTTGTACTTGACGCTATGCATGCGTTAATGCAAACCGAGATCATCGAGCTCTCGTGTATCTAATACAGCTAGCTCCAATGCCTTGGCCAAAGACTTATGATCTCATCTGCCAATAACCGCATAGGACATATAACCCGTTCACTAACAGGAGAAAGAATTCTATCTTGGTATTCAATAGGACCTGCTACTTGCCCATCAAGATGCACGTCGAGGTTGACCCCCGCCTTCCGGTTTATAGGGTCGAACTACTCTAATGAAAATCTTGACGTCACAAGCACATCCCTACTAAATCCTCAAGTCGAAGGTTTACGAATACCTATCACAACCTTTCGATTCTATCATTGACTGTCCCGGAGTGAAATCCGTGTGACGAATCGAGGGTGAGTCGGTTCGAGTATACTAATCTAATTAGCATACCTATAACGTGTGCTCCCACTAACCATTAGTGTTCGACAGGCACTCTCCTTGTCAAAGAACACGTCATACAAGTCTTTACATAAACTTAATGCCCAGTCAAGTTTCATCGACTTGCGAACGATTAAGTATTTGAGCTATAAACCTTTCTAGTGTCGACCCCCCTATCCAATAAGGAGTGGAATGTTTTGCTCTCAAATACACGAACTAGTTTCTACATGTATATTTACGAGTTAGGAATGTCAGTAACTACCAGTAAATAAAGAAACATACATTGCCTTATATTGATGATTTACATAATAACAAGTACAATGCCCTCACTCAACATCCTCTGAGTGGCATTCGAGGTCATACTTCTAACAATCACCCACTTGCACTCAATGCCACACACTATGGTATCTAATACCAATGTTCTCCAGATGACGCTCCAAGCTAGTCTGAGAAAGTGGCTTGGTCAGTGGATCGGCGACGTTGTCGGCCGAGTCTACTCAGGCAAAGACAATGTATCTCTTGCGAACAAATTCTCTTACGAGATGATACTTCCTCTCAATATGTTTGGTGCCGTTGTGAAACCTCGGCTCCTTGGCTGCGCTACTCCGTCGTTGTCGCAGACAATGAACAGCAAACAAGACATGGTATCACTTGAAGTTCTTCCAGAAACTTCTTAATCCAGAACCCTTCCTTGGAAGCCTCCGAGGCTGCTTGATACTTAGCCTGACAGGTGGAATCAGCAGTCGCGCTTTGCTTGGCGCTACGCCAAGATACTTCTCCTCCATTAAGAGTAAATATGTAGCCAGAAGTAGACATCGAGTCGTCCTTCAGTCCTTGGAAGTCCGAATCAGTGTATCCCACCACATCCAATTCTCCACCGCCATACATCAGAACCATATCTCCAGTCCTTCTCAAGTACTTGAGAACATTCTTTACAGCAGTCCAATGTTCCCTACCTGGGTTTGCCTGAAACCTACTCACCACGCTTACAGCATGCGCGATGTCAGGTCTTGTACACAACATAGCATATATAAGGCTACCCACGGCCGAAGCATATGGTATATTACTCATTTCCTTTCGTTGTTACTCACTTTGAGGACACATCTTCAAGGTGAGTTTTATTCCATGTCGCATCGGTAGGAACCCTCTTTTAGAATCATCCATCTTAAATCGCTTTAAGATTTTATCTATATAGAGGGCTTGGGAAAGACCTATTGTTCTCTTCGCTCTATCCCGGTAGAGTCGAATACCAAGAATATAGGTAACTTCTACCAAGTCTTTCATGGAGAAATTACTCGAAAGCCAATCTTTCACAGAACTGAGCATTCCCACATCATTTCCTATTAGTAGAATGTCATCTACATATAGTACTAAGAATGCGATCTTGATCCCACTAACCCTCTTGTATACACAAGGTTCCTCCTCATTTTGCACGAAGTCAAACTCTTTGACTGCCTCGTCAAAACGAAGGTTCCAACTACGCGACGCTTGCTTCAATCCATAAATGGAACGCTGAAGCTTGCACACTTTCTGAATATCGACTTCGGACACAAAGCCTTTAGGCTGATCCATATAGATTTCCTCCTCAAGGAATCCATTAAGGAAAGCCTTCTTTACGTCCATTTGCCATATCTCATAATCGTGGTTGGCACCTATAGCAAGCATCATGCGAATAGACTTGATCATGGCTACGGGCGAGAAGGTATTGTGGTAATCGATCCCTTCCTTCTGGGAATAACCCTTTGCAACAAGCCTGGCCTTATAGGCGTCAACCTTGCCATCACCATCAGTCTTTCTCTTGTAGATCCACTTGTTCCCAATAGGCACTATGCTTTTGGGGCGGTCTACTAGAGTTCTGACCTGATTGACATGCATCGAGTCTATCTCAGCTTCCATAGCTTCACGCCATTTCGCGGAGTCTACATCCACCATCGCTTGGTCATAGGTCGTCCTATCACTTAGAACCTCATGGAGACCCAGCTCCTCTAAGTGCACAAGCGCATACCTCACAGGTAAATGAGACACCCTACTAGACCTACGAGGTGGTTGTACTTGTGTTTCAGAAAGTTCGGTTCAGCTTTCAGACAGTGTCTCCCGAGGAGTTTCATTGTATTCTTCTAAAGAAATACTTCTACCTCCTCCGCCTTCCTGAATGAACTCATCTTCCAGGAAGTGTGCTTGTAAAGCAACAACGATCTTTCGATCTTCAGGCATGTAGAATAGATATCCCATCATCCCAGACGGGAATCCAATGAAACGTCCCTTCGCAGACCTAGCTTCCAACTTTTCCACCTTAGTCTTCTTGACATAGGCGGGACATCCCCAAATCCTAATATGATTAAGACTTGCTTTCCTTCCCTCCCACATCTCATGTGGAGTTTTAGGAACGGATTAGGAAGGACATCTGTTTACGATATAAGCGGCAGTCAGGAGTGCATACCCCCACAAGTAAATTGGTAAGTCAGTATAGCCCAGCATGGAACGGACCATGTTTAACAAGGTCTGGTTCCTTCTTTCTGACACACCATTTAACTGAGGAGTACCTGGAGGTGTTAGTTGTGAAACTATTCCATGTTCCTTAAGGAACTCGTCAAACTCCATACTCATATACTCGCCACCTCGGTCCGACCGAAGTGCTTTGATATGATTACCAATTTGTTTCTCGACTAGGGCCTTGAATTCCTGGAATTTCTCAAAGGCCTCGGATTTATGTTTCATTAAGTATACATAACCATACCTAGTATGATCATCTGTAAACGTAATGAAATATTGATATCCGTCACGTGCTGCTTCCAAAGCACCACAAACGTCAGTATGGATTAATCCCAGTTTATCAGCGGCTCTTTCAAACGTCCCTGTGAAGGGGGACTTAGTCATTTTGCCTTTAAGGCAAGATTCACAAGTAGGAAAGAGATCTGATCCTAATGGACCCATAAGTCCATCATTTTTCATATTGTAAACCTTGGTCTGACCAACATGACCAAGTCTAAGATGCCATTTCAAAACTTGATTGGTTTCATCCCTACCACGTTTTCTAGTCATAGTATTCACAACTACTTTGTTGCTGAGATTTAGATGATACAATCCATTCAACAATGTAGCAGTACCCACTAGTTTATTTCTAAAATAAATTTTGCAGGAACCATCACCAATGAAAAATGAAAAGCCTTTTCGGTCCATGACCGGAATGGATACAATGTTTTTGTGCCCCTTGGGCAAAACAAGTACATCTTCTAAAGTTAAAACAAAACCGGATTCTAAACCCAAAAGAAGTGATCCTATGTCGGTCGCCTCGATACTATGCCCACTTCCGACTGTGATCATAACTTCTCCAGCTCCAAGCTTCCTACTTCGTTCCAGATCCTGATTCACGGTACAAATATGAGAACTAGTACCAGAATCCAGTATCCAGGAAGTAGAAAATATAGTAGCAGAACAATTTCTTTCCAAAATTAAAAGTTCTGTACCTGAAGCGCCATGAAGAATCGGACAGTCTCTAGCCCGGTGGCCCAGCTCACCGCACTTGAGACAAGTATCCTTCTTCTTCTTGTTCTTCGGAACCATCGGGGCCTTGCCCTTACCCTTAAGGTCCTTAGCTTGCGGTCCAGTCCGCTTCTTGGTCTTTTTCTTCTTATTCTTAGACCTCCAAGGTCCATAAGAAATCACAAGAGCAGACTCCTTCATCCGCGGAGTCTTCATCTGAGACTGAGCGGTCACCAGTTTGTTCAATAGCCCAGCTAAGTTACATGCAATCTCATTGCAGTTAAAGTTCATAACAAACTGTGAGAAGGAATCAGGAAGAGACTGTAGGATAAGGTCGGTTTGGAGAGAAGTATCCATTTTAAAATCAAGAGCCTCCAATCTCTCGATCATGGATATCATTTTGAGGACATGTTCCCCAACTTTCTCACCTTCCTTCATCCTTGCACCGAACAGTTGCTTGGATATCTCATATCTAGCAGTTCTGCTGTGCTCACCATAAAGCTCGGTTAAGTGAGATAGAATCTGCCTAGCAGGAGTCATTTTCTCATGACCTCTCTGAAGCTCATTAGACATGGAAGCCATCATATAAGCACGGACTTTCACGTCATCCTTAACCCACTTTTCGTGGTTTTCAATCTCTTCCTGATTGGCTCTGGTCCGCACAGGAGGTGCCGGAATGTCCGTCTCCAAGATGTATCCTAGTGCCTCTATACTGAGGAAAATCATCAGATTGCGGAGCCAGTCCACAAAGTTAGGTCCAATCAGGGTGTTCTTTTCTAGTAGAATTGCGAGTGGATTCATTGTCATATTGAGATTTGAGTCTGCATTAAGTATGATAGATTAATTAGTGACTCATTTAATTATGTTCTGAGTATAGAATTAAGGTCTTTTCTATTCTTGTTATCCAGCTCCCACTATTTTTATCGGAATAACACACTCCCATGTGAAATCCGGAAGTATCGTCGCTCTACTTCATAGTGGTGATTGAGTTCTTTATAAATCTTAATAGAGGGCAACCGAACAGGTTTCTAGTCTATTAATTTTCATAAAGTGGTGTCCAACATCAACCCATCTAATGGATGATTCAATCTTCTTTTTCCCCTTGTTCACTCCCCTCAACCTATACGGTTTCTATGGTTCGTGAACAAGTTAAGTTTATACCATCGACGCAAATCAGTTTCACAATTGAATCTTATCCGGCAACCTATCAAGTTTCTAGGGATAAAATTTGCTCCAACCGAAGGCATCCAATGTGCTCCCGGTAATTTATCCGTCCTCCCCGAACGACTACCCCGATAACTCGGAAGCATAGCACATCCGGTTTGGATTTCAATTTCCCAAAAACTCGATGGAGGGAAGGAAAACCTTGAAACCTTATAAACTTAAGAATTTATCGTGGGAGAATTTTCGCGATTAACGTTGCACTTTGCACATTAATCATTTAAGCGCATTTGTGGCATTCATACAACATGAAACAAGCATTCACAACCTAGTTGCTACCAACATGTGGTTCATGGACCGTTCCTAGAAAACAAAAACTCCGTAATCTAATTACAAGTCTTCGTCTTGAATCTTTGTCTTCTCGAAATGGATCTTCCTCCGGTCTTCGTCATTACATATAAATTTTACATTGAAAATTGCATCCTAGATACAAATTTTTTCTAGTAAAATAAATAGGCTCAAAACGGCCTTTACAACCCAATCGAATAAAACGAACAATTCAAAAACTAAGTCCACAAACCACATCACAATTGAAAATCATTCAACCAATAAATACTAAATAAATGGAAAACGTAGAGATACATTGATCCAATCAACAATACGAACCGATCAAATCGATTCACACAATCGGTAATATGAAAACGTTCAAAATAATTCGGTCGATCACAAGTATTCCAATAAATCAATTTTACCTTATAAATGAAATACCATAAATCATTTTAATCATATTAAATCCAATTTAAAATGATGGAAATCATTTTTAGGAATACACGAAGCAAACAAGCCCGAAACGGGTCCGAAATAGGCCGAACCGCGCCCGAAAACGCCACTCGGCAAAGATGGTGGCTGCCCGGCCCCGGGCCGTTGCCTCGAGATCGGGCCGCGGCCCAAGATGGGCCTGCCCAGGCCGGCTGCAACAGCCCTGGGCCGCGGCCCCCGAGTCCTGGGCCGCGACCCCCTGCTTCCGAACCACTCCCGGACCGTCCAACGGCATTTCGGGGCTAGTTTTTCGACCGGATATCCAATATCTATATTCTCCAACATTCATATCTTCAATATAAATCATATTTACAAGAAATTAAGATTTATATTTAGACATAAACTTACGAAAAATATAACTACAACGAACATAAAAACATATACCACGATTATGACTAAAATGATTCCAAATCATTCACCATCTAATCAAGCATTCCAAATGCTAATATCGTATATACGATCACAAGACCTACGCTCCGATACCACTGTTGGGATTCGGTGCCTAAAACGAAGGCCCAGCGAAAGCGGTAAAATGAAAATTAATTCGATCCGAATCCCTACGAGGATCGATCGAGCTACGTATATACGAATATCTAAAACCGAATTCACAAGAGATATAGAAACTCACCCTTGTGGTCCGTTGATTAGATGGATAACCTTCTCTTGAGCTATTCCCCAAGCTTTGCTTGATCTCTACGAATCTATTCCGCTTCAAGCCCTTGAATGATCCAACGCCGAAAGCACCGCGTCTCTACTTGCCACGTGCCGGAAAAACGAACGGAATGACAACACCTTGCTATCCTCCGAGGATACGGCTAGAGCTAGGTGATGAAGCTATATATGTAAAGATTACTACACTCTAAGTGTTTTAATCTTACTCTCTCAATATATTCTCTCAATTTTCTCCAAGAAAAATGAAAAGTGAATGAAGAAGATGAAGATGAGTCTTGAACTCAAAGTCTATCTCTCTCTCTCTCCTTTGCTTATTCACGTTGGAAATGGTATGCATATGAGAAGTGAGATGTCTTCATCCCTTTATTCAACTCTCCACATGTACATCTCATAATTATGAGAATCAAAGCCCCACCACCTCAATGATCAACCATTAAAGAATGGAACAAGGGTCCATATGAAAGTGGGTGGAAATGTGGGGGGCGGCCCATGTAGAAATCGGACAAGTTCGGTTCATTTCGGACTCCCGCGAGTCCAAACAGATAAACTCCGATTCCGTATCGATGTATTTATATCGATTAATTAATCCAATTAATTAAACATATCAAATACAAAATAATATAATTAATTTCTCCAAGAAATAATTATATACATGAATTAAACAATAATCACCCAGTAATTTATTTAATTCATTAGGCCGTAAATCAATTTATCTGATAAGTCGATTTAAACATCCAATGTCCCAAATTTAGATATCCAATATCTAAAATTTATAATGAGAGAATTAGCTTGATTCATTCCGTCGTCAATCCTATTGCGCGACTCGGTAGGTTCATCTCAGTCAGCAATGGGAGGAACCAAAGAGTAGTAGCACCACCTAGCCAGCCTGGCGGCCTACACTGTACCCCAACTGAGAACGAATGATGGGATCATTCAAGAACCATTCTGTCGTGAATACCAGTAAACGTTTAAACCCTTCTTTCAACTGTCCCGATCAAGTTATAGGGTCATGGTCAGTCAAACCCCATCTGTACTTGATGCTATGCATGCATTAATGCAAACCGAGATCATCGATCTCTCGTGTATCTAATACAGCTAGCTCTAATGCTTTGGCCAAAGACTTATGATCTCATCTGCCAATAACCGCATAGGACATATAACCCGTTCACTAACAGGAGAAAGAATTCTATCTTGGTATTCAGTAGGACCTGCTACTTGCCCATCAAGATGCATGTCGAGGTTGACCCCCGCCTTCCGGTTTATAGGGTCGAACTACTCTAATGAAAATCTTGACGTCACAAGCACATCCCTACTAAATCCTCAAGTCGAAGGTTCACGAATACCTATCACGACTTTTCGATTCCAGCATTGTGTTAGGCGTATTTTTATACGCTTATTTATCATCATTTTGTATTATTTTGGAGAGTGAAATTGTTTAAATGAGCCTTTAATGCCTTAATTTTGTATGTTTGTCAGGAAATTGAAGTCCGGAAGCGAAAACGAGGCGAAACGGGCGAAAACGGCAAATTTTGGCTACGAGCCGCGGCACAAGGAAGCAGGGCCGCGGCACAGGAAGACACCCAGCGAGCACAGAGTAAACTGTACTCTGTGCCGCGGCACAGCCCAGGTGAGCTGCGGCACCGAAGACTTTAAGGACGCCCAGGCATCCCGCTGAAGGCAGTGTGCCGCGGCACAGATTTGGTGCGCCGCGGCACACTTGGCGGTTTTTGTATGTCCGCGCGGATTTGGGCCGTTTCGAAGCCAGTTTTCGACCTACTCATACGGACGCGATTTGGAGGATGTGCTGAGCTATAAATAGGGTTTAAGACCCTAATTAATTATCTTGGATCTTTTATCTTTTGGAGCTTAAGCTTGGAGACGGCAGAAGAAGAGGGAAGCAGAAGACTTCAAAGGCAGAGGGCGGAAGCCGAAGAACGAAGGAATCCGAGCTTCATCTGCGTTTGATTTTAATGCTTTCATTCATTTATTCTGTATTTTTATTTATTAGTATGTCAGGCTAAAAACCTAATCTAGGGTTTTGATGAAACCTATGTTTTGACGAATTGCTTGAGATTATCCAATTAATTACCTTTTTGTTGAGTTTTCCCCATTGTGTTTAATGCTTGCAATTATCTGGCCAATAGTTGTATTGATTTAATCATTCAATTCGAATCGGGAGAGGAGAATTGGTGAGGAACTATTGGTGAGGACCGTTTTATTCTGTGAGATAGGAATATACTCATAGGAACTACATGGCCTTTTGGAGATTTTACGCTTTTCGCCTATAGACGAATTAATTCACCTAGGGATAGAGTGCGTTATTCGCCTTTAGATAAATCTATTGACCTCGGGAGAGGCGGTAGAATATTTTAGCAATCTCCGCCTTCAATAAATTGGGAAAATTATTTATTACGGATAATCGAGAGTAAATTCGGATAAACCGAGGTGGATTCAGAATCCTAGACTTATTCATCATTTGATTTCCCTTTATTCAAGCTATCATTTTCTACTGTTTAGTCTTTTAGTAATTCTTTTAGTTATTAATTGGAAAACCCAAATTTGATTGTTCAAATAACACTGGAATACATAAAAATCGGTAGTTAGAGATTCAGTCCTCGTGGGAATGATACTCTACTTATCACTTTATTACTTGTAAACGATAACGTGCACTTGCGTGTAAGAAATATCGCAACAAGTTTTTGGCGCCGTTGCCGGGGACTGAAATTTTCTAATATCGATTTAAGTATTTCTAGTCTTAATTTGAATGTTTTTATTTTTATTTTTGAGTATTTAATTTCGTTTATTTGTTTTTCCTTTCAGGACCTTTCGTGTAGTGCATGAGAAAACTAGGTAACGAAGGCCTACTACCTTTGGATACCGAGCTCGAGCGCACTCTTCGAAGGAGCAAGAAGGAGAAAAGAGAGTTGCAGACGACGGTCAACATGGCCGAAAATATCGAAATCCAAGGAGGAGATAACCATGTGCGGCAAGTTCAACCGGAACTAGCTCTTCGAGACTATGCCATGCCGCAGATCAACGCAAACTTTTCGGGAATTCGGCGTCCCACGATCCAAGCCAATAATTTTGAGATCAAGCCTGCGATCATTCGGATGGTGCAGGCGAGCCAATTCTGTGGATTGCCGAATGACGACCCAAACGCTCATATTTCTTCTTTCCTTGAGATATGTGACACATTCAAGACTAATGGTGTCACCGACGATGCCATCCGATTGAGGCTTTTCCCTTTCTCTTTGAGGGATAAAGTGAAATTCTGGTTAAATTCCCTACCGCCGGGGTCGATCACAACTTGGGCAGAGTTAGCGCAAGCCTTCCTTGCCAAATTCTTTCCACCTTCTAAAATGGCGAGATTAAGAAATGAGATCACCACTTTCGGTCAGTACGATATGGAATCGCTCCACGAGGCTTGGGAGCGATATAAAGATTTGTTACGGAGATGCCCTCATCACGGCCTTCCTGATTGGCTTCAGATTCAGACATTCTACAATGGTTTGAGTGCCTCTACACGCACTCTCGTGGATGCGGCCGCCGGTGGGGCCTTGATGGGAAAGACTATGGCCGAGGCACACTCGCTGTTGGAAGCTATGGCCGCAAAGGCATATCAATGGCCATTGGAAAGATTGACGCCGAAGCGAGTTATGGAAGTTTCAAGTAATGATCCGATTTCCACATTGTCTGCTCAAGTCGCCGCCTTGACTCAGCAGCTCCAAGCATTTTCGCACGCACCTTCCCCCGTTACCATAGAGACATGCAATTGGTGTAACGGATCACACCCGAGCGCGGAGTGTCAAGTTGGAAACCCGTTCGAGCAACATCAGATGGAGCAGGCTCAATTCGTGGGAAATGGAAATCGGCAGAATAATCCGTACTCCAACACGTATAATCCGGGGTGGCGCAATCATCCCAACTTTTCGTGGAGAAACGGACAGAACTCAAACCAGCCCCCGTTCGCTCAGAACCAACAGCAGCCTCCTCCCGCTCCAAAAGTTTCTCTCGAGGAAGCACTTGCAAAATTGGCGGCGAATACGAGTCAATTCATGACCCGTACTGAAGCGACATTACAAAATCATTCCGCTCTCATTCGAAACTTGGAGGTCCAGCTGGGCCAACTTGCTAATGTGTTGACAGCCCGCCCGGAGGGAGCATTGCCAAGTACCACATAGACAAATCCTAGAGAGAGTCTAAACACAATCAGCTTAAGAAGTGGGAAAGAGGTGTTGGACCAGCCCGAGCAGTGTGAAAAGAAGAAGGAAATTGAGGAAAATAATAATTTAGAGACAGAGGAGTCACAAAATTGGAAACCTTCGATAACGTTGCCGGATAACCCGAAGACATGTGTGCCCCCCCGTCCCGTTTCCGCAAAGATTACAGCAGAAAAAGGCGGACAAACAATTTTCTAAGTTCCTTGACGTGTTCAAAAAGCTTCACATTAACATTCCGTTCGCCGACGCGTTGGAACAAATGCCGAGCTACGCTAAATTCATGAAAGAGATATTGTCGAAGAAAAGAAAACTCGAGGAGTTTGAAACTATCGCCTTGACGTAGGAATGCAGCGCAATTCTTCAAAAGAAGCTCCCACCAAAATTGAAAGATCCGGGAAGCTTCAACATACCGTTCACCATGGGGAATCTTTCTTTTAATAAGGCACTGTGCGATCTCGGTGCTAGTATTAACCTCATGCCTCTGTCGATTTTCAAAAAGCTGGATATTGGGGAAGCCAAGCCAACAACAGTCTCCTTACGATTGGCGGATCGATCGGTTAAGTATCCGAGGGGAGTGATTGAGGATGTATTAGTCAAAGTTGATAAGTTCATCTTTCCGGCCGATTTCATCGTACTCGACATGGAGGAAGATGAAGATATCCCAATCATCTTGGGACGACCATTTTTAGCGACTGGCCGAACCCTTATAGACGTGGAAAAAGGGGAGTTAACTCTGAGGGTCCAAGACGAGCAAGTTACTTTTCAAGTATTCAAATCTTTTCCATGTCCGGGAGATGTTGTTAAACGCTCACAAATTGAAAGAGTAGATGCCGTTGAAAGAGGAAAGCACCGAAAACATTGTCGGTTGAAAAATTCAGATTCTGTGGCAGATGGTCCAATTTTTAAGAAGGATGTAGAACAAGTAGCGTTTCTCGAGCATGCGGACAAGTCTGCTGCAGTCTTGAGTGCGTTCGTGAAGGAGGAGAGTAAGCCGGAAGCCCAGCGGACATTTAGTCATGAGAAAAACGGGTGTTTCGGGAAGTTGTTCACGTCGAAACCTTTCCGCAAACAACATTTGATGTCCGAACCGAAAGTCGAATCGTTAACGACCGATGGTCATAATTTTAAAAAATATATTAACAGTTCGATGAACGGGGCGGAAACCAAATGGAGTTTGCGAAAAGCGAACTAATATTTTCAAATAGGTCCGGCTGAAGACTATAAACTTAGCGCTTCTCGGGAGGCAACCCGAGTCCGTAGTTTTAGATTTTTGCGTTTCTTTATTTTTCTTGCATTCTTGTTTTTATTTTTCATCATTTTTGTGCTTCAATTTGCTTCTGCCTCTCGCTTTTAACGTGTTCTTCTCAAAAATTCTGTGCAGGAAAGTCCCATGGGAGAAACTGAAGCCTGAGCCGCGGCACAAGTATTATGAGCCGCGGCACACACAGCTCGAAAGGGAGGGCTAAACAAACTGTACTATGTGCCGCGGCACGGCATAAATGAGCCGCGGCACACTTGAGCACTGAGCCGCGGCACACGAAATATGTGCCGCGGCGCACAACAAAACTTGCGAACAGCTGAAAAGGAACTGTACTCGGTGTCGCGGCACACTTGAGCTGTGCCGCGGCACACAATACGGAATTCGAAGGGGCCAGGTACCTTATAACTCTCAATCGGCCGAACACCCAGGTACGTTTTCCCTTCCTGTTCCTTTCCCTCCCCTGCGCGCGACCGGCCGAAGCACTCTTCCAATTTTTTTTTCTTGCGATTTCTTCTTGCACTCTTCACAAAACCAATCAAGGTATGTTCCAATCTCTAATCTCTACTTGTTTATGAATTTAAATTTTGAAGTCGTTTATGCTTTGGATGGATTGAACATGTTTATTTTCCTTCAAAAACTTCTAGGATGGTTTAGGGGATAACATAGTAGTTTGAATCGAATTTTCATGGTTAGTTTGGAATATGAATGAATTGAGTGCGTTGTTTTGGTAATGAATGAATTGTGTTTCTGTTCTTGGGGGTTGAATTGAGCTATAGCCATGTCTATTCTTCAAGTGAACTCGTGCCCTTAAGGTGTTTGATAAAATGTATAAGTAAAAAAATTTTCTTTGTTAAAGCAATCTTTTGAATCGTTGTGCAACGTATTCGTTCTGAAGTTACAGCAAGTCCAACCCTTACGTCCAGTTTAAACGTTTAAGTCTAATTTCATCTTTCTCTCACGGATGGCTATCTTTTTAAATTCTTGACTTACGGCTGGACATTTTTTTTACCGAGTGATGATTATTGTTGTTATTGTTTGCGTAAATAAACCCTGGTGTTTTATTTTTCAGGACTATGGCGAGAACAAAGAAGCTGAGCAAGAGAGATAGGACCCAGTCATCCCCCACTCGAGGGGAGACCTCTCGTAGTCGGGCCGAGTCGGAGGGGCACCAGTTTTCGGACCCTGAAATTCACAAGATCTTCAATGAGAAGATTCGGCCACGACCGCTTATTCCGGAGAGGGGATTTACTCCAGCCCCTCAGGACGGGGAATTGCTTACCATGATTGATGAGATGGGGTGGTCCAGATTTGTTGCACCCCCCCGAGCCAGCGGTTATCTCGATTGTGCAGGAGTTCTACGCCAGTGCACTACTGAAGCACATTCAGGCAGGCCATACGTTGCCGTCATTAGAGTATCGGACTCAGGTCGATGTCCGAGGTGTTACAGTTGATTTCTCCACTGCTGCCATTCGAAGGTTGTTTGGGCTTCCAGTGGTAGATGAGTCGGCCTATGACCGAGTAATGACTAGCCTCACGAAGGAGGCCCTGCTCGAGACTATTGCACAGCCTGATTCCGACTGGGATCAGCGCGCACAGGGTTCTTCCACTTTCCACTTCAAGAGCTCGCGCCTCAGCCGGCTCGGGCGTGCCTGGCTTTATTTTATCTGCGCACGTATTGACCCCACCTCCCAGATCCGTTCTGTTTTTCTCTCCCGCGCACGGACACTTTATGCTATCACTTCCGGGCTGCGTTTCGATGTGGCCCCCATCCTGGTCCGATCTATCTTCCAGTGTATCCAGGGAGGGGCCAAGACGGGGTTGAAGCACCCCTCTCTCATCTGCGCTTTGTGCCGGCAGTCGAGGCTGACGTGGTCAGACGACGAGCCGATGCTTGCCCCCCAGGCCCCGATCGACCACCGCATCATATCACATTTTTAGCAGTGGGGAGGAGCGCCGGCGCATGCTCGGGGGAGAGGATTTCTGCTAGAGGAGGCCCACGAGGGATCCCCCGAGCCTCTTTTGCTGACACATGGAGATGCCGGCCCGCCGCCCGACAGAGAGAGATTGCAGGAGATGTTTGATGGGCTGAGGGAGGATCTGAGGAGAGAGAGAGAGGAGCTGAGAGAGGAGACGAGGAGAGAGAGAGATGAGATGAGGAGAGAGAGGGAGAGTTTGTTGGCTGCCATGCGAGAGGAGCAGCGGACGGAGCGAGAGAGCGTTATTGCTGCCGTCAGAGCTGAGATGCGAGAGCAGGCCCGCCGGGCCAACCGACGAGAGGCGAGGCGTCTGGCTGCGAGGGACGCTTATCACCAGGAGCACCTTGCTGCATGGACGGCCCATATCATGCATCCCGACGGGCCATTTATTGCACCCGCCTGGCCAGCCACACCACCCTCCTCACCGGATGATGCCGGCACCAGCTCGTGAGCGGACTGGAGGGGAGTACTTGACCTTTTAATTTTACTGCATATCATATTTTGTCCATTGAGGTCAATGTACGTCCTAAGTTTGGGGGGGTTTACTTTCAGTTGCTACATTCATTGCTGTACTTTATTTTGTTGCACTTTTCATTACTTTGCGTAATTTTTTTTCGATAGCCTTGCTTGTCTTAATTCTTTTTTTTATTCGTGAATTTTTCGTGCTTCTATTTGTGTGATACTGATGTTACGACACTGTTTTTCTCTCTGAAGAAACGGTCGAGTTTTAGTCGAGTTGTAGTCAGTGATTTCTGCTTCTGCTTAGTAGGCAATTAGGCCCGAAATTTTTTTCGTGATTGTAGAGGTCTTGGCGGATAAGAGAGGATACATACTTGTTTTAAAATCACCATCGATATGTTTGGTTACATTTTTCGGTTAGTTAGTCGTACTGTTACATTAGTCGTGTTGGCACTTAGAGTGAGTTTAGAGTCGGTCAGTTTTTCCCAAAAGTCGAGATAATGTTGTTCTATGAGGGGAAGTCTAGTAACCGGGGGTATTCGCATGACCCGTTGTTTACTCTCGCGTAAAACGACGACCCTGATTAGACTAGTGATTTAGAAATTTCACATGTGCCGATGATAGGGAGCCTAGTAACCGGGGGTATTCACTCTCGCGTAAAACGGCGACCTTGATTCGAACATGCGGGAATTATATATTCGAGTTGTTTCTCCACTGTAGAAGGGAACTTAGTAACTAGAAGCATCCATGTGCCCCATGAGTGTCTTTTACGTCAAACGGTTTCCCAATACATGAGAATGGAAGTTCCACCCTAGGATTATCCCGATGAAACATCCCGAGATCCGAACCTAGTGGTCAACTCGAATAAATTTCTTGAGCATATATATATAAGGGAATACTGTCCGAGGATTATTTTTATGAAACTGGTGAAAAATGTTTCCATTAGACTGTGGAACGGGACGAACTAGCTTGTTTATTTTAGCCTTTCATATTGACGGTCGATTTGATTCACGTTTGTTAATCTTTGAGCTGGATTTTCTTCATGAACGAGTGATTAGGACTGAACTTGATTACTTTGCGGAATCATTATTCTGAGTGCAGCTCGCTGTTATGACACTCGTATTATTTAGAGAGTATTACAGGATAGTATTGATTAGGTTGAACACTACGAGTCGCACGATGATTCACGACATTCTTTTATTGAAATTAATTCTTTTTTGCTTGAGGACAAGCAAAGGCTTAAGTTTGGGGGTATTTGTTAGGCGTATTTTTATACGCTTATTTATCATCATTTTGTATTATTTTGGAGAGTGAAATTGTTTAAATGAGCCTTTAATGCCTTAGTTTTGTATGTTTGTCAGGAAATTGAAGTCCGGAAGCGAAAACGAGGCGAAATGTGCGAAAACGGCAAATTTTGGCTACGAGCCGCGGCACAAGGAAGCAGGGCCGCGGCACAGGAAGACACCCAGCGAGCGCAGAGTAAACTATACTCTGTGCCGCGGCACAGCCCAGGTGAGCCGCGGCACCGAAGAATTTAAGGACGCCCAGGCATCCAGCTGAAGGCAGTGTGCCGCGGCACAGATTTAGTGCGCCGCGGCACACTTGGCGGTTTTTGTATGTCCGCGCGGATTTGGGCCGTTTCGAAGCCAGTTTTCGACCTACTCATACGGACGCGATTTGGAGGATGTGCTGAGCTATAAATAGGGTATAAGACCCTAATTAATTATCTTGGATCTTTTATCTTTTGGAGCTTAAGCTTGGAGACGGCAGAAGAAGAGGAAAGCAGAAGACTTCAAAGGCAGAGGGCGGAAGCCGAAGAACGAAGGAATCCGAGCTTCATCTGCGTTTGATTTTAATGCTTTCATTCATTTATTCTGTATTTTTATTTATTAGTATGTCAGGCTAAAAACCTAATCTAGGGTTTTGATGAAACCTATGTTTTGACGAATTGCTTGAGATTATCCAATTAATTACCTTTTTGTTGAGTTTTCCCCATTGTGTTTAATGCTTGCAATTATCTGGCCAATAGTTGTATTGATTTAATCATTCAATTCGAATCGGGAGAGGAGAATTAGTGAGGAACTATTGGTGAGGACCGTTTTATTCTGTGAGATAGGAATATACTCATAGGAACTACGTGGCCTTTTGGAGATTTTATGCTTTTCGCCTATTGACGAATTAATTTACCTAGGGATAGAGTGCGTTATTCGCCTTTAGATAAATCTATTGACCTCGGGAGAGGCGGTAGAATATTTTAGCAATCTCTGCCTTTAATAAATTGGGAAAATTATTTATTACGGATAATCGAGAGTAAATTCGGATAAACCGAGGTGGATTCAGAATCCTAGACTTATTCATCATTTGATTTCCCTTTATTCAAGCTATCATTTTCTACTGTTTAGTCTTTTAGTAATTCTTTTAGTTATTAATTGCAAAACCCAAATTCGATTGTTCAAATAAAACTGGAATACATAAAAATCGGTAGTTAGAGATTCAGTCCTCGTGGGAACGATACTCTACTTATCACTTTATTACTTGTAAACGATAACGTGCACTTGCGTGTAAGAAATATCGCAACACATTGACTGTCCCGGAGTGAAATCCGTGTGACGAATCGAGGGTGAGTCAGTTCGAGTATACTAATCTAATTAGCATACCTATAACGTGTGCTCCCACTAACCATTAGTGTTCGACAGGCACTCTCCTTGTCAAAGAACACGTCATACAAGTCTTTACATAAACTTAACGCCCAGTCAAGTTTCATCGACTTGCGAACGATTAAGTATTTGAGCTATAAACCTTTCCAGTGCCGACCCCCTTATCCAATAAGGAGTGGAACGTTTTGCTCTCAAATACACGGACTAGTTTCTACATGTATATTTACGAGTTAGGAATGCCAGTAACTACCAGTAAATAAAGAAACATCCATTGCCTTATATTGATGATTTACATAATAACAAGTACAATGCCCTCACTCAACATCCTATGAGTGGCATTCGAGGGCATACTCCTAACACATAATGCATTGTGGTGATGCACTTTTGGCACATGAACATGTGGACGATAAAGGTTTTCAGTATTAACGCAATCCAGTTAACAAAATGCATACTGTTACACTCGTAACTAAACATTTGAATGATGATAGGTGTAGGTGAATATGACATGTTGACCTATGCTACATATTCGTAGCTACTGGTCTTGAGAATTCAACAAAACTGCCACCATGCACCACCGGGATCGAACATGTAGAAACAATTGAACCGATGATAGGCCGTTGGTTTTATCGAACCTCTAGTGCTTTCTTGCAGAGTTCACTCCCTTCACCAGCCCCAAACACCTCAAAGTTTCGTGAGCATGTATAAATGTGTGTTTAGGATTACAAAATCATCAACCTTGTGGTCAAAAACCGGTCGAAATGACATCGAACTGGTCGTTCGGACGGCTGGTGGTATGTGAAAACTTCATTTAAGTGGTTCACCTCCTTCCAAGTCTCCAAATGGCATCAATATTTGTGAGAAGGTAGCCTTGGATGTTATCAAGTACTTGTTAAAATTTCACTTTAAGACTTGGTCTAAAAAGTGGGTGAACTGACCTTTACAATGACTGGTCCGCAAGTTGGACAACCATAACTCAGGTTTCATCAACTTATCAATCATCGTCAAAGGAACAACATAACATGTAAATTTTATCACTTGAGTACGACCATTTGTGAACACCATCATAGCATCATAAGCCATCCAGGCTAATACTTATGATCATGTATGTATAAGGACTCGGTGAAAAGGGAGGACTCAGCACCATGCTTATGCGAGTCGCTATATTATCCTCTTTAGCATAGGAGGGTGTCATCTCCTAATCGTGCCAAAGAATAGGCTTAAATCAATGAGCATGGCGAAGAAGGATCATTGGGGGGGTCTTTGGCATCACACATGCTTATGAAAGCAAGACGCGGATGACATAAATATCATCATCGGTCATGAGCCCTACTCATGACTCCACCAACGTACTTTGGTGTCTTTGATCCAACTAGTTTCTTTGTTCAAAGAAAATAATGTCCATGACAATACCGTGGTATATGGATCATCAAACTGTCCAAACTCCAGACTATTAAATCCTAAATGTGTCAATGTCCCAATACATCTTCTGGTTACAAAAACCGATGCAAGCCGGACCATATTGACTCATGAATATTTTTCCTTTCACATATCCAATACAAGTGATGCATAAGATTTTATTCTCACAAATCACAATGAGATGATATGAGTGATACACTTTGGCATATATATCATCGAGTCATAACATGGTTCAATTGTTACGGAACATATGTGACTAGAAAACGACATTCGGCATTCAACAACTTGAGCATTATACCACTCATTGATTGTGATGATCTATTCATCATAGTCACAATGGATTTATAAACCGAAATCCAAAAATATTGTGTTCTTTGGAAATAGCTTAATATGTACTCAATTTCGCTTGCAAAATTGTACAAACATGAGCATAGCGAACATTCTAACAACATAGAGATTTTATACCAGATACGATCAAAATGATCTATCATATTGAGTGCATAACATGGCAAGGTTATATGCCTAAGGGGAAAAATTACGACACAAGCATGGTGTAACACTACCATGCACACGCTCGACCTTCTTATAAGGGTGCGTATTTTGGGCTTCCCCAAGGAAACTGTTTTTCAACATTTGAAAGATGATATTTTAGCGTACAACGCATACCAAAAATTGCATCATCTATGGCAAATTCGGCCAAAAAGAGGTTGAAAAATATGTGTCATAAGACCACTTGCAAATTCAAGATGGGAACCAAGTTGGTTGGGACAAAAGTTAGCACAATCGCTGGAAATAAAATTCCGCGCAGCTTGACCTTTGTTCACTAAAACAGTGATAACTCCCTTCTTAGGAAGGCTATGGACGAACGGTTAGATGTTATGGAAACTAGACTTCCGTATCTTTCTATCCATATATTTTGCAACACACGAATCATTAAACTCAGATCACAGTGCATGTTTTAATTGACTGCTTTAGTATTTCCCAAATTTAGTGAGAAAACAAGGTTGGGACCATATCCAATGGCATAAGTGTTGATGCAAAAACATGGCAATAACAGCCATAGGTGCGTCTAAACGCAGCAGGGTGTTCGATTTATTATCTTGACTAATGATTCTTTCGGTAACTCCAACTTGGTAGACTTGCAAAGAAAGTAGGAATGTCGTTACAGCTAAGGCTGTTTAAAAACCACTGATTCCGTTTGAACTTTCAAAGCATAAACAAATACCAAGGAGGATGCGCCTAGTCATGATCAAAGTGTAGACAAAATCCACCAAAGTTCATCAAATCAACCAAGTATTTTAATTCTCAATTTGCAAGTATACGTCATAATAGCCATGTTATATAGATACAACGCGGTGCATCATAATTAAGCATTTTGAACCATGAGACATAATGAATATACCATAACCAAGTCGTCTTGACCATCCAATAAGATCGACTAAACATAGTCAAATATATAAGGCACATGCCTTTACAAATACTTGGAAAAGTATTCGGACCTATAGTCACACGAACTATAATCGAGGTCAACGAATTCGTGTATTTACCGCAATATGCCATTGTAATACCCGGTTGTAATTCAGTAATTATCATTCAGTATTTATCGTTCAGTAATTGATACTCAGTAATTTCACTCATTATTGATCATTTGTCACTCATATTCAATCATGGTATTCATCATTCAGAGTAATTGTATCGTGTATCCATCGTCATTCGTCACTAATCTAATTGGAGTTTCGTGCCGTATTTATCATCGTTGTCATTTTCGTTGTGGGCTGTGCGTGAGGAGTAGCGCACGCTACGTACTCTTTTTAGCGTACGCTAATTGAGTACAGGTAGCGCGCGCTACCACTCAGCATTAGCGCACGCTAATGTTACCACAGCTGCGATCCGGAAGGTACCGGAGCTGAGTTATTAGTAGCGCACGCTACGAGTGGTAAGTAGCGCGCGCTAGTGGGTTGTAGTAGCGCAAGCTAAATATGTGGAGTAGCGCGCGCTGGGGCGGATCGAGGTTGAGTCCGGTGGCTCTTTGGGCGCCTTTGGATTAATTCATAGCGCACGCTATGAGTGATGTTTAGCGACGCAGCGGTGTAGTAGCGTACGCTACTTGTTGGTTGTAGCGCACGCCACCGAAGTCGAATCGAGGCGAGCAGTTTACGGATTCGATCGGGCATCACATAATTCGTTAGCGCACGCTAACAATGGGTTTTAACGCACGCTAGTGGTATGGCCGTAGCGCACGCTACAAAAGTACGTAGCGCGCGCTACCGTGTTCGGACGGTGGGTCTTGGACTACCCAAATTACCGTTAGCGCACGCTACGCACAAGGCTAGCGCACGCTAACTGGATTGCCTATATATTGACGATTGCTTTGAGTTCGTCATTTTATCATCCTTTCTCATTCCCTCATCGGTTTCGGGCGATTTCGGGCATTTTGGAGAGTTCTCTTCGAGCTTCTATCATCCATCATCATATTCAAGTCTTTGAGTTGGATTATCATCACTTCATCATCTCCTTAACATCGAACCAAAGGTATTAATCTCTTGGATCTAGAATTTCGGATTTTTGGGTTTTCCTTCTGATTTCTTCGTGTAAGCTTGGCTTATCATTGGAATATGTTAGATATGGATTATCTACCTTGGATAAGTATATTCTTACGGATTTAATGGTTATTTTCGGAATTATTTCAAGAACCCTTGGGGTTGACTTCGGTTAATTGGGGATTTTCCGATTAATGTAGTTGTAATCTCGAATTGTGGATTCCTAATGGATTATTGATATCATTGAAGTGTTTTGTTAGTTCGATATACTCATTTTGGTGTTGGTTTCTATATATTCGGGATTGGATATTTTCGAAGTCGTGTAGTTGGTTACGTATTCATTAGAATGCCCCTATGAGTTTGATTATCGTGGTTTCGACCTTTGGGTTAGTCGTGTTTTGTTGCTTGATACGTGTATTGAACGGTTGTTGGTAATTATTGTTATTCAAGGTTGTTCGAGCGACCGGTATTTCACTTAGGACGTTGTTCGTGGACGGACATTCTTCATCGGTATTGAGTAAGTTGATTCTTACTCGGTTAAAAGGATATTCATTCCTTTTGTTGTTAATCATTCATAATCATAACTCATTCATCATTGTATTAATCATTTTGAGACTTGTAATTGTCGGATAATCATTTCATTAGCGAGGAACGGCGGTTCCAATCATTTCATTGAAAACTATCAATCACTTCATTATCACTTTCATATCGGTGAGTCATTCTTGACTTTGTCGGATTATTATTATTCATTGATATTCATTATGGTCATTCTTGTTCATATGACCTTCTGGGTTCATATTGCGTGGCCGAGTGCGGATGTGTGGAATTTTTAGTCGGGCACATGATGGCCATGTATTGGGAGTGATACATTGGACTGTGCACACGGTAACGATTACCTCCGTTAGACTAATTGGGTATAAGGACGGGTGGGTCCGGTCATCCGTCTTGTACACTTGCACAGAACACTACGGGCGTACTATGATGCTCCTCTTCAGCGTAATTCATAACTAAGGATATTTCATAACTTCAGTTAAATCATGTTTGTGTATTTTCAACCCTTGAGGATTGTTGTTCTGTGTAACTAACCCCGTTGGGGGATTTTGTTTTCAGGTCACGGCAAGGCAAAGGCACGGGAAGAGCATGTTGACGGCGACGAGTCCTAGTGATACTAGTAGGGTGCCCCAGTCATTCCGTTTATTTTAGTCATTTCCGTCATTTGTATTTTCCGCTGCAAATTCCGTTTGAGATGCTTATTTGTTTAGGGTGGTGTATTTTATCTCCATATAAAATATACTAGTATTTTGTTTTGTCCTGGTGTAATGTACTTAAACTCCTCATCGGAGTACTTGGTAATATAATGTGGTTCGGTACTACAATTATATTATTTAATTCATCATTTTCATTTGCCTGGTGGGTCCCAGTCGGGGATTCACGGCACTGTAATATCCGCCTAGTTTGGGGTGTTACAGAGTTGGTATCGGAGAGTGGTTTTGAATACTACCCTCCAAGTCATGTCTCATTTGAAATCATCATCATCGGACTAGTATCATTGGACTTTCGCGTCACGTGTGACCTGTGCAAATGCCGAGCCAATCAGACCAAGAACTGTAAGATTTCTAACGCCATGGTATAATTTCTGGCAAGAATCATTCATTCATAATTCATCAGTTAACAATCCTCAACCATCATTTTCAGTTGACCAGGACGGTCATGTCAACTCGTTAATCACTCAATTCATTTCATTACTCAGTTGTTGATCAGGAAGATCAAATCATTAATCATGTTAACTTGTTCAAGATAATCATGTCACCTCAGTTAATCATTCATGTAATCACTGTGTTAGAGCATGTATGCTCATTTTCATCATCTCATGTCATAATCATAACATGATATTCATGCAGGAAATATAATCATCATGTGACTTTCCTACTTCAGTATGGAGAGGGCAAGAAGAGGACGTGGAGGACGAGGCCGTGGAGCGGGCCGAATCCCGAGAGCTCGTGTGAATACACGTGCAAACGCGAGAAATAATGTTAATTCATCGGCGGCGCACGCCACTCATTCACCTGGACGCGATCATTCACTATCGGGGAGTCGTGCAGGACACGGCTCAGTCAGAAGGTGTCCGGGTTGACCCACTCGCTTTCATGCAGGGCATGATGGCCCAAATGACCCAGATGGCACAGCTGATGGAGACGATGCATAACTCCGTCAATCATAATCAACAGGCTCCTCCGCCGCCACCTCAGAGGCAAGAGAGGAATGTGAGTAATATCATCGGCGATATCTCTCGCCAGAGGCCACCTACTTTTGAGGGCTCGTCTGATCCGGCAGATATCATTCATTGGCTCGAGCATTTCGAGAAGTTGTTTGCTATGGTAGAGTGTCCCGAAGGACACAAAGTTTCTGTTGCGGCTTACTACCTGGGTAAGAGCGCTCATTCTTGGTGGTTGTCGTTGAAGCCCACCGAAGGATCATGTACTTGGGATCAGTTCAAGACTCTCATGACGGAGAGGTATTATCCAGCCCCACTCAGGGAGGCTAAGCTATCAGAATTACTCACCCCCGACCCCTCAACAGACGAGGATGTTCTCGCCATTGCCGAGAAGTTTCAGGAACTTCTTCCGTTCGCCTCATCTATCATTCATTCCGAGGCAGATAAGATTAAGTATTTCAGTAAGAGACTGAAACCCCGTATGAGACTTCAGTTGCTTAATCATAATTGCACCACGTTGGCTGAATTCATTGAGAAAGCTCTTACCTATGAGCTTACTGCTAAGGAGATTGCTAAGCAGCAACCTTCGTCTGCTAGCAAGAAATCGAAGAATCGTAACTTGATCACGAAGGCGGTGGACAACCTTCAAGAAACCCCGTGCGGGCTCTGCTTTTCGAGCGACCTCTGTGTCGTCTAAACCCGCGGAATCTCGATCCACGGCGGCCAATCCGGCCATCACATTATAAGCTGTGGGGATCTTGGTCATGTCGGCACCAAGTGTCCGAGACGATCTGTCACGTGTCATAACTGTGGAATTGTGGGGCATAAGGCCCGTTTTTGCCGTAGGGACTCCAAACCTACTCAGACGTCATCTCGGGCCCCTAAACGATCGGCCGTTGAGAATCGGGCCACTCAATCGGCGTCGTTTAAAGCAGCGGGAGCAACTAAAGGTGGAGCCTATAGCCGCAGACAGGAGCGTCGGTCGGACTAGCAAGCCCGGATTTATGAGATGAAGAAGACCGATGATCCCGAGGCCCGAATGATCTCAGGTACACTCGATATTCTATCTCAGCCTGTGTGTACCCTTTTTGATACTGGTGCATCGCATTCATTCATTTCCGAGTCATGTTTGAGTAGACTACTTCTGGGTAATGCTACTAGTTGTGAGCCTTATGTCATTGGTCTACCTGATGGTAGACAAATTATCGTGTCGGGAGATTCGATTATGCGATTGATTTCATGGTCGTGTATGGCCAGCGGACCTAATCGTGGTAGATTTGCCGAGAGACGACGTCATCTTGGGTATTGATTGGATGGATCGTCATGATGCCATCATTAGTGTCCGTAAGCGTATGATCACTATCATTTCAGACGATGGGGTTGAATGTGTGTTTCAGGGAGGTAATCCCGGCTGTTCTGGTAAGGTCATTAATTTGATGAAAGCAGTGAAATTACTCAATTAGGGGTGTGTTGGTTATTGGTGCTATATGACCAAAGCCGAGAAATAATCAGTAATGTTGACGGATATTCCGGTAGTGAGGGAATATGCCGATGTTTTTCCAGACGAGTTACCTGGTTTGCCTCCACAGAGGGATGTGGAATTCACGATTGAATTGGAGCCTGGTACATCCCCGATATCGAAGGCACCGTACCGGATGGCCCCGACCGAAATGCGAGAGTTGAAGAACCAACTTGAGGAGTTGTTCGAGAAGGGTTATATTCGATCGAGTGCGTCCCCGTGGGGAGCACCGGTGTTATTTGTCAAGAAGAAGGATGGTTCTTTTCGCTTGTGTATCGATTATCGGGAGTTGAACAGGGTGACAATCAAGAATAAGTATCCCTTACCCCGTATTGATGATCTTTTAGATCAACTTCAGGGAGCTTCAGTATTTTCCAAGATCGACCTAAGATCTGGATATCATCAGTTGCGGATTCGAGAGTTGGATATCGCGAGGACGGCGTTTCGAACAGGCTATGGTCATTATGAGTTTGTGGTTATGCCGTTCGGATTGACTAACGCACCTGCGGTATTCATGGAGTTAATGAATCGGGTTTTCATCGACTTTTTGGATCAGTTTGTTGTTGTCTTCATCGATGACATTTTGATTTATTCTCATGACCGAGAGGAACACGAGTTTCACCTTCATCAAGTGCTCGACGTGTTGAGACGAGAACAACTTTATGGGAAGTTTTCTAAATGTGAGTTCTGGATGTCCGAAGTGACGTTTCTCGGACACGTAATTTCATCAGACGGAGTTCGTGTCGATCCTCAGAAGACGGAGGCTATTCGTGATTGGCTACCTCCAAAGAATGTTAAGGAAATCCGAAGCTTCCTCGGATTAGCGTGTTATTATCGGCGATTTGTGGAAGGATTTTCTAAAATCGCTCAACCTTTGACGAACCTTTTACGGAAGGATAAGAAATACACGTGGTCTGACGCGTGTCAACGGAGTTTTGAGGAAGTCAAGAGCCGGTTAATGTCAGCACCTGTACTTTCCTTGCCACAGGGGACGGAAGAATTTGTGGTCTATAGTGATGCATCCGGACAGGGTCTCGGATGTGTGCTCATGCAGAACGGGAAGGTTATTGCCTATGCTTCATGGCAATTGAGACCTTACGAGGTTAATTATCCGACCCACGACCTGGAGCTAGCAGCCATGGTGTTCGCTTTGAAGATTTGGCGTCATTATCTTTATGGAGTTACCTGTCAGATATTCACCGATCATAAGAGTTTAAAGTATATATTTACTCAGAAGGAGTTAAATATGCGACAGAGACGGTGGTTGGAATTAATCAAAGATTATGATATCGAGATCCTTTACCACCCAGGCAAGGCGAACGTTGTCGCCGACGCCTTGAGTCGTAAGTCCGTTCAGGAGCAGATGCTTGCTAGCTCGTTTAACGGTTCAGAAGGAGCTTCAACAGGAATTCCTTAGACCCGGGATCGAGGTCTGGCTTCAGCGAGTTCAGGGACAACTTTGTATGTTAGAAATTGCATCGTCACTTGAGGAGGCAATCCGAGAGAATCAGAGTTCAGACCCTTCATTGTTGCGCATCCGTGATGATGTGACTCAAGGGAAAGCCCCTGTATTTGTGGTCCACGAGGATGGACTTTTGCGGTTTAAGAATCAGTTGTGCGTACCGGCGAATGACGAGTTGAAAAACTTGATTTTGAAAGAAGCTCATGCTACCCCTTATTCTGTTCATCCGGGGTCTAGCAAGATGTACAAGGACTTGAGACAAAATTACTGGTGGAGTAATATGAAGCGAGAAGTCGCAGAATTTGTTTCGAGATGCTTAACCTATCAACAAGTTAAGATTGAACATCAGGTCCCGGCGGGTATGCTGAGACCTCTTCCTATTCCCGAGTGGAAGTGGGAAGACATTTCTATGGATTTCATCATGAGTTTGCCGACGAGTCGTCGTGGTATGAATACGATCTGGGTGATCGTGGACTGCTTAACCAAATCAGCTCATTTCCTTGAGATCAAGGATACGTGGGGTCCCGAGAGACTTGCCCAGCTTTTCATCAAAGAGATAGTGAGACTTCACGGTACTCCTAAAAGTATCGTTTCCGATCGTGACGGACGGTTTGTGTCTCATTTTTGGAAATCAGTTCATCGCGCTATGGGAACTCAGCTTAATCTTAGTACCGCTTTTCATCCTCAGTCCGATGGGCAATCAGAGAGGACTATTCAGACATTAGAGGACATGTTGAGGGCATGCGTCCTCGATTGGAAAGACGATTGGGAAGCCCAACTACCATTGATCGAGTTCACGTATAATAATAGTTGGCATGCTTCGATCAAGATGGCACCTTACGAGGCCTTGTATGGTCGTCATTGTCGATCTCCGTTGTTTTGGGACGACTTATCAGAATCAATCGGCACCGAGCCCGATATGCTTATAGCTGCCCGTGAGAAGGTAGCTTTGATCAGAAGTCGTTTGTTGACCGCTCAGAGTCAACAGAAATCATATGCAGATAACCGTTGTCGACCATTAGAGTTCGAGGCTGGTGACCATGTGTTGGTCAAGGTATCCCCGAGTCGTGGTATCTTCCGTTTTGGGAAGAGGGGAAAGTTGAGTCCGAGATTCATTGGACCGTTCGAGATTTTGGATCGAGTAGGCGAGTTAGCTTATCGATTGGCTTTACCTCCGGCGTTAAGTCGAATTCATAATGTGTTTCACGTCTCTCAGTTGCGGAAGTATGTTGCCGACCCGAGTCACATACTTCAGTTCGATGAAATCGAGATCGCCAACGATCATTCATATGAGGAGCGTCCTATACGAGTTTTAGAGCGGCGAATCAAGCAGTTGAGGAATAAGACGATTCCTTTGGTTAAAATTCAGTGGTCTAGACACGGAGTCGAAGAGGCTACGTGGGAAACCGAGGATAGTATGCGGGAGAGTTATCCCGAGTTGTTTGACCCTTAGTTTCGGGGACTAAACTCTTTTAGGGGGGGTGTATGTAATACCCGGTTGTAATTCAGTAATTATCATTCAGTATTTATCGTTCAGTAATTGATACTCAGTAATTTCACTCATTATTGATCATTTGTCACTCATATTCAATCTTGGTATTCATCATTCAGAGTAATTGTATCGTGTATCCATCGTCATTCGTCACTAATCTAATTGGAGTTTCGTGCCGTATTTATCATCGTTGTCATTTTCGTTGTGGGCTGTGCGTGAGGAGTAGCGCATGCTACGTACTCTTTTTAGCGTACGCTAATTGAGTACAGGTAGCGCGCGCTACCACTCAGTATTAGCGCACGCTAATGTTACCCTGGCTGCAGTCCAGAAGGTACTGGACTGCAGGTGAGTTATTAGTAGCGCACGCTACGAGTGGTAAGTAGCGCGCGCTATTGGGTTGTAGTAGCGCACGCTAAATATGTGGAGTAGCGCGCGCTAAGGACGGATCAGGTTGAGTCCAGTGGCTACTAGACTGCACTGGATTAATTCATAGCGCACGCTATGAGTGATGTTTAGCGTACGCAAGCGGTGTAGTAGCGTACGCTACTTGTTGGTTGTAGCGCACGCTACCGAAGTCAGATCAGAGGGCAGACAGTTTCTGGATTCCAATACTGGGCATCACATAATTCGTTAGCGCACGCTAACAATGGGTTTTAACGCACGCTAGTGGTATGGCCGTAGCGCACGCTACAAAAAGGTACGTAGCGCGCGCTACCGTGTTCGGACAGTGGGTACTGGACTACCCAAATTACCCGTTAGCGCACGCTACGCACAAGGGCTAGCGCACGCTAACCTGGATTGGCTATATATTGAATGATTAGCCTGAGTTCGTCATTTTATCATCCTTTCTCATTCCCTCATCGGTTTCGGGCGATTTCGGGCATTTTGGAGAGTTCTCTTCGAGCTTCTATCATCCATCATCATCTTCAAGTCTTTGAGTTGGATTATCATCACTTCATCATCTCCTTAACATCGAATCAAAGGTATTAATCTCTTGGATCTAGAATTTTGGATTTTTGGGTTTTCCTTCCGATTTCTTCGTGTAAGCTTGGCTTATCATTGGAATATGTTATATATGGATTATCTACCTTGGATAAGTATATTCTTACGGATTTAATAGTTATTTTCGGAATTATTTCAAGAACCCTTGCGGTTGACTTCGGTTAATTGGGGATTTTCCGATTTATGTAGTTGTAATCTCAAATTGTGGATTCCTAATGGATTATTGATATCATTGAAGTGTTTTGTTAGTTCGATATACTCATTTTGGTGTTGGTTTCGATATATTCGGGATTGGATATTTTCGAAGTCGTGTAGTTGGTTACGTATTCATTAGAATGCCCCTATGAGTTTGATTATCGTGGTTTCGACCTTTGGGTTAGTCGTGTTTTGTTGCTTGATACGTGTATTGAACGGTTGTTGGTAATTATTGTTATTCAAGGTTGTTCGAGCGACCGGTATTTCACTTAGGACGTTGTTCGTGGACGGACATTCTTCATCGGTATTGAGTAAGTTGATTCTTACTCGGTTAAAAGGATATTCATTCCTTTTGTTGTTGATCATTCATAATCATAACTCATTCATCATTGTATTAATCATTTTGAGACTTGTAATTGTCGGATAATCATTTCATTAGCGAGGAACGGCGGTTCCAATCATTTCATTGAAAACTATCAATCACTTCATTATCACTTTCATATCGGTGAGTCATTCTTGACTTTGTCGGATTATTATTATTCATTGATATTCATTATGGTCATTCTTGTTCATATGACCTTAAGGTTCATATTGCGTGGCCGGGTGCGGATGTGTGGAATTTTTAGTCGGGCACATGATGGCCATGTATTGGGAGTGATACATTGGACTGTGCACACGGTAACGATTACCTCCGTGAGACTAATTAGGTATAAGGACGGGTGGGTCGGTCATCCGTCTTGTACACTTGCACGAGAACACTACGGGCGTCTTATGATGCTCCTCTTGGCGTAATTCATAACTAAGGATATTTCATAACTTGATTAAATCATGTTTGTGTATTTCCAACCCTTGAGGATTGTTGTTACGTATGGCCCGGCCCGTTGGGATTTTGTTTTCAGTCACGGCAAGGCAAAGGCACGGGAAGAGCATGTTGACGGCGATGAGTCCCAGTGATACGAGTAGGGGGCCCCAGTCATTCCGTTTATTTCAGTCATTTCAGTCATTTCCGTCATTTGTATTTTCCGCTGCAAATTCCGTTTGAGATGCTTATTTGTTCAGGGTGGTGTATTTTATCTCCATATAAAATATATTAGTATTCTGTTTTGTCCTGGTGTAATGTACTTAAACTCCTCATCGGAGTACTTGGTAATATAATGTGGTTCGGTACTACAATTATATTATTTAATTCATTATTTTCATTTGCGTGGTGGGTCCCAGTCGGGGATTCACGGCACTGTAATATCCGCCTAGTTTGGGGTGTTATAGCCATTGCTTTACATGTTAAAATTCATGAGAATTACTCGTACATTCATATATCATATTGCAAGGAGATGGTAAATGACTACACCCACATACAATATTTTATTTTAATAAGATGAAAGATGGAGTTTTCTAAGTATGGGATTGGGTCAAGACTGTTGCTTCCCAAAATATTATCCGGAGATAGATATTGCTGGAATGGATGGATAGCAAACAAATGCGAGAACACTTCCGTGGGAAAAGTAAATAACACAAGAATTGCCGGGGTTGTTAGTCCCGGGCTTGAATGCTCTCGCGAGATATTATTAATACAAATATTCGGGGATACAAGTATTAATGTAAGAATACAATTACAATGAGTGTAAAGATTCTTGTTATCTTAGCTAGTGAGCGTGTAGATTGCCGGAAGAACCAGATATGATGCTCTGTGAGTTCTTGTAACAACGTTGATGAGCTGTGACGGCGATGAGAGATCGACAGTCTCTCACGGCGTGTATTAGCTATATGTTTAAGCTCCTGGACTTGTATGTCTCGTAAAATCTGCACTGTGGAGACTTCTTGCCTCTGCCGACCATCTTTTGGTTGAGAGGTGCTGAGAGAGAAATCCTGAGATAGATTCTGGGGAGGAAGCTGGGAGCTTGGAAGTATGTATGTTCTTCGCTAGATGCCAAAGGGCGATCGCCTTGTGAGTCGATCGCCAGATACCTGTAGGTGGTCTGGTATCTTCGCTTAGGCGAGTTCGCCATAGCTTGATTGGTTGTGGATTCGGTCGCTCGGCCTTGTAGTCGATCGTCTGTCGAGGTGAATAAATCTCGACATAACAAAGACCAACGTGGTGGTCGCTCAATTCATCGTGGCAAATCCGTCACAAATCGATTTTAACCACGACATATCCGTCGCAATCGATGTTTGTCCCATTTGTACGTCACAAATCCGTGACTAATCATGAACGAGTCATAACTTTACCATTACCGACAATATTCATTTTTTTCAATTGTTGCTTTAAAATCGACAAAACGGCGATGTCAAATCGCACCCAAAACGTGGTGTATGCAACAACCACAAATATCGACTTTCAACAATTATCCGTGACTCCCCCATGACCGTCACACAGTTTACTTCGACATACGAGAGTGATACCACCTCTCATAGTCTCATCCACCGAAAAGTAGCGTGGGAGATAAAGAACCCAATTCCCTAATTCCCAAAAAAAAAAAAATTCCCAAAAGAGAGAAATTAAAAAAAACGAGAACTTTAATAAAATCTTACGGGTACTTGGTTCTATATTTGCTTTGATCCTTGAACGGGAGCTTCTCTCCACATCAGCAACATATTTCCGTGGGTACTCCTTTCTATATTTACTTTTATCCTTGAACGGGATAATAAATATGGCTTCTCTCCATAGCGTGCACATCATTATGAGCAACGTATTTTCCTATATGCACGTAAAACATAAACATGGTAAGATTCATAAGTGTACAAATCAATGAACAAATGAATCATTAATTAGGAAAAGATGGAGAGTTGAGAAACGCCCGGATACGGCTACTGGGCTCGATAATTCGGCTGAAAAGGGACTCGAGCGCGGCGATGCAGCAGCTCGGTATTGGATGAGGTCGGATCTCCAAATTTCCTCGTAAAAATCTGCTTCTGTTCGGCGGCATATTCAGTAATCAATATTACTCATAATTCGATCTCCACCGTTGAATATACAGATATTTGTGTTGTAAAGTTTCTGTCAAAATTTCACACCGATCCGACGGTTAACGAATCGGGAAACATGTTTTTAGTACGACTGTGCTGTGCAGAAAATTTACGCGCAGAAATTCTCGTCTATTTTTTTTCTTTCGCGTACAGTTTCATCGAGAAATATTGTTCCGAATCAGATCTTCACGGTTAAATTTGTAGTTTTTGCTACATGGTTGAGAGGGTACAAAAAATATGATTTGTTGCAGCTGTCGGGTCGGGTCAATCAACAGCGGGCGCGAACGGGATGGAGGAATCCGATCTGGTTTTTGGTCCAAGATTCTGAACCGGGTCGGACTTGGTTTGGAGTGGGTGGCCGTGACGGCCAGGCGGGCAGCGATGGGCGGTGGCGACTAGCGGCATTGTCCGACGGCGATTTTTTCTTTTTTTTTTCTTTGAGCTACGTGCGATAACGTGTTTGAGAAAATAAAAAGGCGTAAATAAGTCAATCAATTGTATTCATAACACCGATAGAGGGCGCTTTATATAGGCATTCTGATAGAGTCGCCCCATACATAGGATTCATAGATAAGGTAAGACATCTAATAGGATCCTACTACCTTCCATCTATCTATCTACAATCAGTATTAGGTAAGACACATCACGGGAATAATAATTCCCGGAACAAAGATAATTTTTAATGGATTCATTAATATAACGTTAATAGTCCTTTTTTAAATTAAATGCAGATTCTTTTAAATTGATTTTATTAATTAATGTTAAAAATTGGAGACATATTTTTCAAGTTGATTTTGAAATTTAATATTAACATATTCTTTAAATTCGAAACAGACTAATTAAAATTCTTTTTGTTTTTAATATAAAGTTCGACCCGACCGACTCAAATCGGCCCATGAACAGCGAGGGCATTGAGTCGAGCCAAGTCAGTCCAGTCCAGGACCCAGCCCAGCCCGTCACAAATATTGGCTTAGTCCTGCTCACCACCTCTACTAGGAATGCAGCGAGGTGAAACGAGAGAGAGAAACCTGCCTCTTCTTTTTCTTGTTCGGATATGTTGTGCCAGTAAAGAACTCATTCGTTTTCTTCAAATTCCATGGGTTGTTCCGATGTTCGAAAACCAGTCTTTGTAAAGACGAACTTGGGCACCCGCCTTGCTGCTGTTCCAATTTCTCCTGACATCACGGCGAATGAGTTCAAGAGTTAACTATTCTTCTCTCCATACTCCTTTTTATTATTTTGCTCTTTTCTGCTTATTTTTATTTTATTTTCTTTTCCTTAAAGTTTCAGTAGAAATCGCTTCTTGTTTCTGTTGTTGGGTTCTTCTCTTCTTTTCGTTAAAAATATCAACTTTATGGTATTTAGATGAATCCGAGTAATGGGGGTTTCAGTCCACTTCTTTAACAAGGTGGTCTTTTCGTTTGTACGAGTAATCTGTTCCCCCTTGATCAATATAAAAATGCGCGAATTGTAGGCTGTTTTGCATAGGCAAAAAAGGGAATTGAAACCTAGATAAATGAGTCGGACTGAAAATGAAACCAAACCACTTGATACTCGATTCGAGTTCAATCGGTAAGAAGCTCGTTCGAGCTCGGTTCGTTAAAGTAACGAACCAAGCTTGAACACAATTCTTTGTTTGATAAGATATAAAGTTCGCCCCGATTGGAAATTAAAAAAAGCAATAGAAAATCAAGCTCGATCTGAGTTTGGCTCAATCTCTGATCAAATCAACCTCAAACACAATTTTTGAAGTTCCATAACGAGATTGAACAAACATATGTTTGGATCGATTTATGTCCCTAGATACATCATCTCCTTCCCTTTCTTTCTCCAACTGACCTTGTTTTCGTTTTTTGTCATTTCCTGTTGTTAACTTTTTGTTTGAGCCCATCTGTGTTAGCCTAACATAGATGTGGCCTGATCTAACTTACGATTGGTTACAAACTGAAGATGCTAATTGTTATGGTGGTGATGGTGAATGGCATGAGAATCGAGAGGTAGTTATTGCTTCCTTCCTCTAGGAAATCCTCTTGTAGAGATGGTTTGAACTTTGAAAGAAAGGGTGGTTGTTTTAAGATGACTTTGTATGAAGGAACATTAACATTTAATTTGATGTTTCCACTACATAATAGTCGGGCCGTATTCCAGATTTTCAGCTGAGATTATATTTGTTTCAAAATCGTGCTTGTTGAGCCACATGTGCTGTTGAGGTGTACAGTTTTGTATTTATAGCTTTAAACTTATATTCAGGGGGATATTTGAACTTTGAAGAAACTGTAACCTATGGATTAGTTAAAATCTGCTGCAGAAGATAAAGAGAGAGGCAGGGTCTGGACTCAGCTGCTTCTGTAATTTATAATCCACACAGTTTGAGTTTCTTTTAAATGTTTCAAGTCATTAATGTAAATAGTGCCACTTTAACTGGAATGCATCAGATTTTCATGTCACGTTATAGCTGTTTTATGTTTGAAACTACGAGCTCTTTTTAATAGCACATGAGGCATAAATAAATAGTTTCTGCATAGTAAAACAAATGACATGTGAGACTTTCTTCGTTCTAGGAGAGCTCGAAAGGACGCATCTGAATTGTTTCCCGGAATTAGGAAGAATTAGGGTTAACTCACTGACGGTATGTTCGTCTCCTTTTTCTTTCGACATTACAAACCCGAATCTTCTCTAATACTTTGGCACCCCTCTTTTTTTTTTTTTTTAAACGACGCCAGGTGAAGCAAAAATCATGCTTTTACCATCTATCCGAGTCTCTGCCTCTCAAATATGCTTTCTCAGATTCATCAGAGGGTACTTGGTTTCTTCAAATGGATGCACAACCTCAATGCGTTCCTAATCCTACCGATAATATTTCGCCTGAGCTGCGGGATCCACTGATTCGTACCGATAAGAAAAGAACTCAACATAAAAGAAAGAGAGTCGGGATATGGAGCTTTTCGTTTCTAAAAGCCGCATTGCTTAGGACTCCTGAAGAAAGAAGAAGAAAGAAGAGGAAGAGAAACAGAAAGCGCGGAGCCGAAGTCAACCAGACTACAATGGACGTGACTGTGGATTCCCGCAACGAAACGTTCTCAGAATCAGCGTCGATATCAGGAATAATCAACAAGTACTTTTCTGATTACAACGAAGTGGCTTCCAATCCTTTTGGCATGGCTCGGAGCAGACATGAATGCAAAAAGTACTTGAACAGGAGGAGCACTGAGTACAAATACGCGAAACCTGAAGTCGGAAAGCGTCTTGTGCTGGCGTTGGATAATATTGGGCTTAGTCCAAGTTCAACGGCCTGCGCTTTCTCTCAGCAAATCACCATTCTGTAAATCGGCAGCTGTAGTTCGGAATTTAGTATTCGAGATGGCAGAGGGAAGTGACTAAATAATTTGTATCATAAGGTGGAATTTGGGTTATGATTTTAGTTTATAGCAACTAAGTTGATCGAGGCACCTTGGTTCATACAGATTTCTTTCAATATTTTGGTGGAACCTTTTTCCTTTTTGGTAACAGGATCCGCACTCCAGGAGCACCTAGCAAGGCTCACATTGCTATATAGATATATACTTGTCAAACTTATTCTACATACAAAGCCTCTCATATACTACGTCACTCTCAATATGGCAAGGGGAGCACCTTGTTATGTGCCCTTGGGATGCAGGGTACAATTTGTCGGATTAGGCAATGACTTTTTTCTTTCTGGCCCAAGATGCATGTTTTATTATTATTATTACTAGTGTTTTACTTGTGCACGTATGGGAAGTCACGTTTGATTGACTTTAAGAAATACCAAAGTACTATTGCTTGCATTCATACATTCAATAATCTCAATAAGAATATTTTTTAATCATTTCCTGAACACAATGGAAAATATAAATTAATACGAAAAAAGAAACGCAAATGTCTGACGAATAGATCCAATGTCTCTATGCATTACATCCTTACTCCATTCTCCATAGGCATCTCATTTCCAACACGGCCAGTCCATAACGAATTAAAAATTATCCCAAAATAATATCTATTAATATTACTTCGTAAAACTGCAAATATGAACTGAAGAAGAAAAGAAAAGAAATTTCTTTTCTGAACTCCTTAACATTAGACCTTAACATTTATATGGAGCAAATTGTGGTCCTGTATTAAAAAACTATGCAAAACAACATCAATTTCTTGGAAAATCATGTAGGCTGGCAAAGTCATAATAGAAATAGATGCCTGAAGATTTAAATGATGTTTTGACGAAATATAAAGATTTTTGATTCCTGGTGCTTTAAATGGGCATTCTGGTAGAAATTTTATCTTTCCATGGTAATACCAACCTAATGCGACCGGCAATGGTAAAAGAAAATAAAAAGAAAACCATATTGGCTATAAAACTGAAAACATATTGAGAGATTAACCCAGTATTCATTCACCTCATGTCACGGACTGCATGCGCACACACGCATATATGACCTAGCATTCTCACTCCGCATATGCTCAAGATGAACTAATAATAATAATAATAATAATAATATTAATAATAATAATAAGAATAATGATAATAATAAGAAGAAGAAGGAGAAGAAGAAGAAGAACGAGTATAATAGTAGTAGTAGTAGTAGTGGTGGTGGTGGTGGTGGTGGTGGTGGTGGTGATGGTGGTAGTGGTGGTGGTAGTGGTGGTGGTAGTAGTAGTAGTAGTGGCACTACCAATATTTATACTTTAGCCGACAGCAAAAGTCGTCGGCTAAAGTCGAAAATCGTCGGCTAAAGTGGCCAGTTGTCGGCTAAAAGCCGGCCGAGGTCGGTCGGTTAAAGTTTAGCTGACGGCAAATAAAGAAGGTCGTCAGCTAAAGTTCGAGTTTAGCCGACGGTTAGACAGTCGTCGGCTAAAATAGTTCCAGGTTTAGCCGACGGATACACTGTTGTCGGCTAAAGTTCTCCAGTTTTAGCCGACGGGTACATAATTGTCGGCTAAAATGTAAATGTTTTAGCCGACGGCTACATAGTCATCGGCCAAAGTTTTTTTTTTTATTTTTTTTAAATAAATGTTTTGGCCGACGGCTACATAGTCGTCGGCTAAAGTTTTTTATTTTATTTTTTTTAAATAAATACTTTAGCCGACGGTCTGTGCAAATGCCGTCGGCTAAAGTCCAGTGAAAAAAATTCAGATTTCGAAATCACCAAACCTGTTCAGATAACCTATTATTCCAAATGTACAATACACCACCATACATCACAATCAACATAAATCAATTACGAAAAGCATAATTTAAAAACAAACCATATCAACATGTCATGTAGCAACATCAACAAAATCACTATAAACACCAACGTTAACGAACACGAGTCTAAATAAAAAATATTTAGCAAAAGAACTACTACAATGACAACTAAAATCCTCAAAGATCCGTCAAATTCTTAAAGATAGAAGAAGGATTACTACCGTCTTGCATATCGTTGTCCTGAGGCTGTGAAGAAGAGGGGGGTGTTTGTGAATTGAAGAATTGAGGTGGTGGTGGTACCGAAATTTCCGATTGACACACGGTCTGACTCAATGACATCATATACTGCATCATGGCCTGCTGCTGAGCTAACATCTCTTGTTGAACCTTCCTTTGTTCCTCTTGAAATTTCTGGAACTGGTCTTGAGACTTCCTTTGCTCCTCAGCTCGGAGCTCCCTCTCGATCCTCAATTGCTCCTCCAAATAGGCCTTTTGAGTGTCGCCCATTTGATTGCACTGAAACCCTGTAGTATTCTTCAATTATCCGGTGCCGTCAGCTCCCATCATCGGCGTCCGGTGATGACTCCCTTTAGGAGGGTAAATGTTAGCCCACACCCTTGCCCTAATGTAGGGATCGACCTGATCGATCTCTCGGCATGCTAACTCGAAACCAGTCTCGTCCAACTCTGGATGCTCCTCCCTCGCCATCTCTATCAACATCCTCTCAGACTCTTCAGTCACTCTCTCCTAATTAAGTGGGAACAAAAAAGTAACCGAATATTAATAAAGTTTGAAGGTAAAGACTGATAGCAATATTAAAATGGTTAGGATACATTTACAACTTACAAGTCTATCCGGATAATTAGGATATGCCTTCTGAGTTACGTAGACGAAGGCATTCGCCACATTTTCATCATAAGTGGCCTCGTGCGAAACTCTCGCTAACGACCGCGAACCTAAGCTGTGGTGTTCCATCAAACCCTTACAGTTAATAGTGTTGGTTGAATTGCTCGCCTACACATAGAAACATGTAATTTTCATTTAACAAGGAGAAAAATTACCACAAGTAAGTTTCATATATGTTACATATCTTTAAACAACAATAGCATTACGACAATATTTAGAGCTCGATTACATATAATATAGTTCGGGTCGCTAAAATGTGCGCATAGCCACCTCCACTCGTACTCCCGATACTTGAACTCCTCGGGAGTAGCCTCGTGGGAATTACCCCAAGCTGACCAAAACATGTGTAGCTCATTTTTCCAAGATTTGTACCTATAGCAAACATTTATAAATAATTATCAAACATTAGTCAAATATATTTGTAAAGTATTTTGTAAATTTTATGTATTTATTTACTGTGATTTGTGTTATTGTTTTATTCTAATTCATAATGTTATTTGTTTATTATGTTATTCATAAATAATCTGTTGTATGTATACAATTGTTATTATGCAGTTGAATGTTAAGATTTGACAAATACATATTTTTAACAATAACAAAAACAATGCAAAAATTTCTCGAGTAATTACTCAACTACGTATTGTGAAAATTACTTACTTGGTTGTTTGCACCTCATCACACCAAGTATGTAGTAGGAAAGAAGGAACTTCAAACCAAACATACAATTAGCATATACTATATATTACTAAATTTTTTCTGAATTTAAATACACAAAGTAGCTTTCGGAATTGAGATAAACTTACCGACATAGCATTGTTCAATGCATCCTTCACACTTTGTGGCACATCCTTCCACTCAGCCCATAGTACCGGAACTCTATCGCGTATGACAAACCCAACATTACGACAATATGCTGTACAAGCATCCGAAGCCAAAATGGGTCGTCAATACTTTTCATCAACTGTTATCTTGTGACGGCCATTTTTTGAAACATATGTGTCAAGTGCTAGACCCTTCGATAGGCCACGAGTCTTCTTCTTCTTTTTTGGTCCATCTTCGGTACAACCCTCCTCATTCTCAAGCTACGCAAGCGACGCATACAACTCCGTCTTAGATATCCGACATGTTCGCCAAATCATTTTTTCAGGCCACGCCTGGAACACATACGCCTCTGTCGGGTTAACCAAGTTATATGGCCGGCGGACTCCTTCCTCATCGACCCCTGGAATCGATGGTACCATAAGGGGCATAAATAAAGTCGACGGCGGACCGGAAGGCACCTCAGATGACGTGCTCGGTGTAGATCGGCCGCTCCCAGATGTAGTAGGAGGGGTGGGAATGCGGTGTATAGGAGACATACGAGGCTGAGTCGTCTCGACAGTAGTGGGGGTCGTCCGCGATCTGGGAGTCTGATACGATAAGCGCCTCGCAATAGTATGTGTGTCATCCGCCGGATACAAGTTCCCATCCTTAAACTTCAGTCCACTATTCTCTACTAGTCCACGTATGCGAGCGTTACTCTGATCCAAATATTTACCGACAGGATCCGCACGATCGGAAGCTGCGGAACTATCTCCCGACTCCGGAGTCTTCGATTTTTTCTTACCACACGCTAGTCTCTTAATTTTATCCATTTAACCTGTACAAATTCGAAAATATAAATCAATTATTTTTACATCATAAAACATCATAAACCCTAAAGATCCTTTTGAATTAATAAGTACTAATGAGCAATTATTTTTGAAAATTCACAGGTAACGAAATTATAACAAGACCTTGCCTCTTGAAAAAATCAATCGGTTGTCATCATCAAAAAGCATTAAAAACAGCGATAACTAATCGGGAACTAATGCTCCATCGAACAAATGCAACGTCCACTGAACCAAAAACAGTGATAACTAATTATTCCAAAACTAAGAACCTCAGGGAATAAAGAACGCATCACTCATTTAATACAATTGAATACATGGATAACCGAAGAAAAAAATGACAATCGGTTGTAGTAACAACTTGAATCAATTATCCTAGACGTTAACAAGATAAGCAGTACCAGCCCTAATAACCAAAACCAGCAAATAAAAACATCCGAGAAAATGAAAAAAAAAAACAGAAATCAAAACTGAAAAAATGAAAAAAAAAAACAGAAATAAAAAAACTTACCTAGGAAAGACGGCGGATGATGAGCTGGCGGCGGACGACGAGCTGGCGGCGGACGACGAGCTGGCGGAGGACGGTCGGACGAGGGTTCCCGACGGACAGTCGGACGAGGCAGGCGGACGGACGGGACGAGGCGAACGGACGAGACGAGGCGGATGCGGACAGACGATGGGAAGAGCGGCGGACGACGGAGCGGCGGAGGGACGGCGGAGATTCTGGGGAAGAAAGGGAAAAAAAAATGGGGGGCCGGCGGCAGAGGTTTGGGGAAGAAAGGAAGAAATGAGGAAGAAAGGCGTGTTTTTTTTATAAGGGAACTTTAGCCGACGACAAAGGCCATCGTTGGCTATACATTTAAGGACTTTAGCCGGCGATCGCCATCGGCCAAAACACCAGCCCCACTCGATCGTGTCTGTCGACACGGTCGGGTTATCCGTCCAGAAACTTTTGTGAATGTAGACCACAACGACTCGACCGTGTTGATCGACACGGTCGACACACTTTAGCTGATGATCGCCATCGGCCAAAACACCAGCCTGACTCGACCGTGTCAATTGACACGGCCGAGTTATCCATCCAGAAACTTTTTGCGAATGTAGACCACACCGACTCGACCGTGTCGATCGACACGGTCGGCAGTTCACTTTAGCCGACGATCGCCGTCGGCTAAACTAAATACCGAAAAAAAAGACCCAGTAGCTGTCGGGGTTCGAACCCTGGGCCATTTATGTAAGTAATATGGCATTTTGCCACTGGGTCATGTTTATCATTCAAACATTTTAACCGAGTTTTTATATTTATATATGTCTTTTATATAACATAATATTTTACATATTTGAATTTAATTATAAATATATGTATAATAATATTTTATATATTTAGACATGTTTTTATATAATAATATTATATATATTTGAATTTAATTATAAATATATCTTATAAATATTTAGACATGATTATATATCTGTATATTAATTTTTACTGTTTTTATATAATAATATTTTATAAATTTATGCTTGTTTTTTATATATGGGAGAATGAATATATAACAAAATAAAAAAAATCAGGTATATAATAATATCACTTTTTCGATTCGTTCGAGCGGTACACAACTACAATAAATATTTAAGGAACTTTTACAAATGATATGTCCTTCTAAGGTTCGTAGTCAGAATCACTACTTGAGTATGTCTCTGTGTCGGAGTAGATAACTGGCAGCATATGTCTGAACTCGTCCTCATCACCTTCATCAGAGTCTGCACGTAATTCATTTGTACCTACATCTATGAACCCACGATCTTCACCATGTAGCCGAACCACTCGACCTTCTATAACATTATTCAGTAGTATTGTGGAGGATGGTGGAATATTAGTTGTATCCGGCTCTTGGTATGCCTCATTATCATCACTGCTTGTCCAAGTGTAGCCGCACTATATATATTTCTCGTAGCCACATGATTTACGATCTTTCATGCTCCTTTTTTTACCAAGTCATCGAGATAGTAAACTGGTTTAGCAGATGTTGCAAAAACAAAAGGATCACCTTCATACCAACTCGTAGAAGTATCAACAGATAATAGTCCATAATTATTCTCCCTTTCGATTTGAGGATTTGTATCAAACCACCTACACTTGAACAAGTAAGCTGTTGGTCCCCTTTTTGATATACTCGGTACAGCTTGGAAAATATTTAAGCAACAGGCTGTATGGTTTTCGAATCTGAGTGCGTAGCGGAAGTCTTTAATATAGTAAGTTGCCGTCGATACAGCAACTCGGTTTATTCTCCTGTTAGCTTGGTGCGTACAGGGTTTTGCAGTGTATACTTGTATAAATCACAGTTATGAAAACAGTAACGGCGAAAGGTAAATAACACAGTATTTAAGTGGTTCGAGGTAAACCCCTCTACGTCCACTGGTCCTCCACACAGGAGTAAAACGTTTATTATAAATACTGCGTACACAACTATATATTTATAATCAATCCTATCCTTGTATCGTTCACACAGATAGATACAAAGATTGTCGCTTTCAACCGTTCACACAGATTGGTTAAAGCTTCCTTCTTGACTAGCTTCTTCACACACAGTTCCAAAGCTTCGTCCTTATTCGTCCCACACAGGTCAAAATAACTTGTTGAGTTCACACAGAGCTCAGTTTTTACACAAAGGTAAAAAGGTAGGTAACCGGGTAAGAACAGCAGCTTCGAATATGGAGTTCTTGAGCTGATGATGGCTGTCCTTGATGTTGAGTACTGTATATCTCTTTTGATCTTAATTTGCAGAAAGCTTCTGGAGATATATTTTGACCTGATGTATATTTTAATAGCTTCTTCACTTGGTGACTAATTTCGTTGTTTTATCTTCAAACTCTGGGGATATATATAGCCTTCTTGGATATATCCGTTGAGATAGATCCGTTGAGCAAGATTTGACTTGAATAGACAAGGATCCGGATATTGCGGGATTTGAAGATCTCTGACATCTTCAGTATTTAAATACTTTATCCTTTCAGTATTTAAATACTTCTTTATCGAACGGTACTTGACTTTAGTGAATACCAAAGATTCCTTTTCAAACGGTCTTCAGTCCTGTTCCGATGTGGATGCTGTATCCACTAGTACTGTAAGCATTTGGAGTAGTCCGGCGCTGTATGGAAGGGTGCTGTATTGAGGTTTCGAGACAGCTTCCATACTTGGTGCTTATTTAGACTTTGTTGCTGTATCTTGGTAGCGCGAGAGCTTGCTGTATGCTGGCGCTATCAGAAGGTCTTCGATACAGGTTTGCAACTTCAACCGGCTTTCGATACAGGGCTTGCTGTATCAAGCTTTTGTTGTTTGGCAATTATCAAAACAATATTATTTTTCCCAACATAAGCTATCAAGCCTTCTCCATAAATTAGTTCCACTACTTCGAGAAGAATACCTTCGCCATTGAATAAACTCTAGATGTAACAGGCTTCATCGAAAGAAGCATCAACTCACGTGACCACATCGGGTGGCCATCACTTTGTATGTGCGTCATCTGGATATTAATTAAGGTGAATGTCGTAATTAAGTAAATTATGTAAGCAAATTAAGTAAACAGTAATTAAACACTTACCCATTATCCGAAATAATAAGCAGATGTTTCATTGTGGAATCTAATGTCTCCATTCACAGCATCACATGAAAGGTGAATGTCTTTCCAATATTGAACTTTTGGACAGTTAAGTAATATCCACCAATGTGCAATTCATAGCTCGTAAGGTTGTAAATGACTGTTAGGTAATCTTCCTTGAACTTCAACTTCGCTGGTGATGATGGAGAGATTAAATTGTACTGGAATTGTTGACATAGGCTCGGGTATGGGATCCACCGCGCCTAAATAGAACTTGGTATATGTTACACACTCCCATGCAAGATATGCTTCGGCTATACATCCTTCTGGTGCAGACTTATTAGTCATAGAGTCCTTATACTCACCAAGTTGCCTTTCTATTGGAAACATCCACGTGTAGTGGACCGGGCCTGTTAGTAAAAGTTGGCAAGGGAGATGGATCATGAGGTGAGGCATGAGATCAAAAAAATTTGGTGGGAAGATCCTCTCAAATTTGCATAAGATATAAATGATATACTTTTGCATGAGACGGAGATCTGACTTCCTTACTTCCCTAGTGCATAACTTTTGAAAGAACCTGGATAACGATACACATGGCTCGACCACCTGTTTGGACAAGTATGGTCGAATAAACACAGGAAACAAACGTTGTAAGAGGATATGACAATCATGGCTCTTCAGTCCAGTTAACTTGTTCTCCTTGAAGTTAACACACCTCCCTATATTTCCAGCATATCCTGTGGGATACCTTGCAGCCTTCATCCATGAAAAAATCTCAGCCTTTTGCTCAGGGGTGACGGTGTAAGCAATTTTCGGCATTTTGTGTTTCCCCTTCCCTTCCTTCAACCATAAATGTTTTCTAATGTTCATTTCTTTTAAACCAATGCGTGCCTTAGGGCCATCTTTAGTCTTCCCTTCCCAACATAACACTGTACCGACAACACTTTCACAAACATTTTTTTCTATGTGCATCATATCTAGGTAGTTCCTAATCGACAACTTACTCCAATAAGGTAGATCCCAGAAAATACTTTTGTGGGACCAATACTTATACTTTTGTCCGTACGCCAGACATGCGTCCTCTCAAGCCATATACGGTGACGCATTCTGATAACCTTCCGACAATGATACCTTGCGCAGTCAGCGTTCAAGCACACTGGACATCCTCTGTATCCACTAAAAACAGATCCGGATAGCATCCCGTATGCGAGAAAATTACTGATGGTACCAATACACATAGTACGTAAGTAGAACATCTTATGTGAGTAATTGTCGTACGTCGGATGACCTTGCTCCCACAACAACTTCAGCTCCTCTATCAAAGGTCTCAAATAAACATCAATACACTTTCCTGGATACCCGCGGCCAGGTACTAAGAGAGTCAAAATATTATACTCCCTCTTCATGCACATCTATGGAGGAAGGTTGTAAGGAACCAATACCACCGGCCATTACTATACGAAAGGCTCATGTTGCCAAAAGGGTTGAATCCATCAGATGCAAGTCCGAGTCTTACATTTCGGACATCTTATGTAAATCCTGGAAACTCCCTGTCTATATGCTTCCAAGACTCTCCATCAGAAGGGTGTATCATAATATCATCGCCAGTCACCCGAGGCTCAGCGTGCCATCTCATCGCCTTGGCTGTGTGAGGAGACATGAAAAGTCTCTCCAATCTATCCTTCAGAGGGAAATACCAAAGAACCTTCATAGCTTTCTCTTTACCAGAAGGAGTGAACTTATACCTCTCTGTGTCACATACCGGACATCTCTTTAGGTCTTCATTAGGCTTTCTCCAAAATAAAGCACAATCATATATGCATACGTTGATCTTGATGTACGATAGCCCAAGACCTTTTAGGATACGTCTCATTTTACTGTGATTACTGGGAAGATGATGACCTTCTGGAAGCATTTTCGCTGTAAGTTCCAAATAATCATCCACAACTTTAATCGAGGTTTTGTTCTCCACCTTGACTCTCATAGTCTCTATGACACTATCAAGAACCGTCATGTGACACCCAGGATAAAGAAGAGTCTGTTGGAGCTGGATTAGCTTGTTATATCTATCAAGAGAAATTATGTTAACGGGTATCAATGTAGGCGTTCGGATGACTGGTTGATCAGCTATATGGTATTCTTGACCTTCAGCCGATACGTCCCTATCGTAATAACCAAACACATCGTCAATCAACCTTCTTGTGGGGTCATAGGATGTGCTACCACTGTACTGTCCGTGATCATGGGGAATAATTGAATTCGATCTTTCACCGTGGTAAATCCAACATGTATATTTATCCCAAAATCCATTTTTTTTTCAAGTGCTCCCACACGACATCAAGTGTAAAATGGTACATATCGCTGCGGCATTTACATTTATTGCAAAGACAGTAATGAATCATACTATCACTATCATGCTCCTTCACAAATCGAATAAACCCTCGCATTCCATCTATGACCCTTGGATACCATTTTTGCAGACTAATCCAACATTTATCCATCCCATAACAAAAATAACAATAATATTACACATCGTATTTATCAAGAACATACAAAAATTAAGACTAAAATCATCATATATAGCTCGAATCCAAGATGTCAAATCCATATAAATATATATACACACACACACACACCAAGAGATATTCGAGAAAACGAACTAACTGATATTAAAATTCAATAAACATACCTTGATCAATATGATTTCTGGAATGATCAAACCAGAGAAAATTACTTTTTTTCGTTTTCTTGTTCTGTAATTTCCGAATGTGTTGTAAATGGTCTCTTCAAGTGTTAGATGGTGATATATTCTGCACAAAAAAATATGTAAGACTTTAGCCGACGGCATGTCGTCAGCTAAACTATACAAGTCGTTGGCTAAACTACAAAACTTTAGCCGACGACTAACTTGACTTTAGCCGACGAGCAATAGTAAAGTCGTCGGCTAAACTATTTTAGCCGACAACAAGTTAGCCGTCGGCTAAACTTGCTGACTTTAGCCGACGACTTCAACCGGCCGTCGGCCGTTCTCCGGCTAGTCGTCGGCTAAAGTGTTATTTTTGGTAGTGTGGTAGTGGTGGTGATAGTGGTCTTGATCATGGTCGTGGTCGTGGTAGTCGTAGTCGTAGTCATAGTGGTGGTGGTGGTGGTGGTAGTAGTAGTAGTAGAACAGCAGCATTTGAGAAATCAAAATCAAAATCAAAATCTCGAAAGAAAAAAAAAATCAAAATCTCATAATGTAACATTATGCGATGATATACCAATTACTAGAACTGCAGCATTTGAGAAAATCAAGAAAACATATTTTATGTCTTCCGTGTTGAAGGACATGAGTCACTGCATATAATCGAAAATTGTACACTATATTCTCTTGAGTTTCGCCATCATTCAGATGTTATGACAAAAAGATCGCTAAAGCTCCCGTTCCACTGCAATGAACTGAACATCAAAATATTTATACACCAATTCCAAAGATACAAACATTGTTTAACATTATGAATTTACCTACCTAGTCTGTGTTGAGGTAAACATATAGCAAATGTAAGTGTACCGGCGATAATAGCATTTTAAAACTTGATAAACAATATGGCATCCTAGTATAATGGTCCTTTCATCTAATTAGGTAGTAAATTGTGTTGTACTTTATTAGAGAACACACAACTAAATTTCATAACACACAGCAAGGTTACCACCGCATAGTGGCGAGGTGAGGCGAGACCCCTGCATAGGCGACAATTAGGTGCCTAGTCGAAATATATAATAAAATATTATATAGTAATGTTAACTTTTTCGGTAGTTATCTAACTTTCTCTAAAGTAAATCAAGAAATAATTATTTAATATTACATTTTTAATGTTATAATTTTTAATAAGCGTTTTTGTTACTAAAATATTATACAAAATGACAAGTCAAATGAATATGTAAAGATTTTTTTTTTTTTTTTTTGTGAAAAGTCAAACATTGGAACGTACAAAACCATGTATGACAAGTGATTCATAATCCCCAAATCCTTGCCGTAGATCTCAATATAGATTATGAAGGAACATCTCCACCATGGGATGTAGGACTTCAACAACAAAGACTCCTGCACTTATATCTTCTTCTTCGCCTCCAATATCCATTTTAACAATGATTATTCCCAACTATAAGAGCAAATTGGAGCAAACATCTTGAATATAAGTTTTTTTTTTTCGTATAACAAATTCATCAAATACTCTTTTTCCATAGTTCATAACTTTTATTTATTTTTATGCAAAAGAAATAACTTAATGTGTAGCCATAAAGCAACGGATTATGAAATCGGCCATCGACAATAAATGAGAAATGGGATGAAATAAATAGAAGTAACGACACCGTTGCTGACAACTCCTATGATTATAGCACTTGTAAGCTTGTCGCGCCACGACAGAGGCATGTGCTTCTCTTCCCATCAAAAGGGTCCCAAAAAATTGACTCAAACCTCTACCAGAGTCAACACAGCTAAGAAACCTTAAGCTCGCAATCACCGGTGACAGTCCATGCCCTCGCCTCTCTGCATAACTTCAATTGTCATCGGCTTTTTGGTCGGCATGTGCGTGAGAGTGCTCACTGACCAGGAGGAAGAAAGCAGAGGAGTTCTAGATATGTTTCATAATTATCCATTAATGTGAAAATAAAAATAAAAAATACGACAATTTGCTCGATGATGTAATATCGGGAGGTAATTTGTTTTGTTTTTACTATTGTATTGTCTATATTAATTTGAAATTGTTCAAGTAACGTTATATTGGACATACAATGTATATCGTATTGAGTTATTATAGACTCGAACTATTTATGCTTGTCGTTAGTACCGTTCTACCAATTGGACGTTGCTTGGTGAGTTGTTTTTCTTGGCTATGTGTGGCCTACCTAGCGCACGTTACTTAAAGGAATAGCGAGTTAGTAGCGATCTTAGCATACTCTAAGTTTGAAGACTAACGTACGCAAGACTATATCAGACAAGGATCCAGACAGTGGCCTATAGGTAGGTTAGATGGTCGGCAGCTTCTAGCGTGTATGTGCGTGGCTGAGTCAACAACATTTAGTGCCCGCTTAGTACAGGGCTAACATGCGCTAATTACTAATTAGTCCAAGAGAATCTAACGTGTGGCCTCAACTGCTTTTGGCGCGTGTTTTGAGGTAGTCAACGGACTATTATATACATATAATATGAAGGATTAGCGTATGCTACCTCTGATACTAGCATACACTATAAGGGTTGAAAAACTCAGCTTATTGCCGTTGCTTAAAATCAACTTTCAGTCTTCTGACAAGAGTAACAATACCATGTCCAAGACATAATCCTTTGCAAATAAGGGGCAAGTTACATTTCGCCCAAAACTCGTGAATACCTTGAAAGAGGAAATTTTATTTTACGCGTCAATTTTGAAATCATTTTTAAATAATGCACAAAACAATTTACACTTCTAAAATTTCAGAAACGTCTATAATCCGGAATTATTTCAAAAATCTACCTCGGATTTGGATAAAATGAAGATTCTTCCCCTTCTACTAGTTGTTTGATTCAAAAGAAAGATTTTCCTCCGAATCCATACTCATCGACACAGTGATATTAAATCGTAGATTGTCACCATTTGAAAGAGTTTTCAAAACCACTTTAAAAATACTCCCACAGCAGTTAAAATTGATACTTAAAAAAATCCCATAAAATGCAGGAATCAATAACATTCCCGGTTTTCCAATATACCTTATGCAACTATTTTCGCCCGAACCATATAGTATACTCATGCACATCCCAACAATCCCAATACCATCAACAAATTCCAGCCCCTCAACCTAGGGATAATCACAACACAACCATCACACAGATAGGAGGGAGCTTACAATCGAAAAGACTTACCTTCTCCCTACATCAACATGCACCAGCTCCTTAGACGTATAAGGAAAGGAGAACAATAGACACAACTCCAATGGAACACAATTCACATGAGGAACTCAAAATCCAAGCATGATTGAAAAGAGACCAAAACAATCTGGGCAGAAAGAATTAGAGTTCAGAGAAACTTACAGCGCAGGTCGCATGAGATGACAGCAACCCAGTGATATCACAAACAAACGACTAACTCAACTTTGACAGACCCAAAACACCAACAACCTAGGTATCCATAAACCTAAGCTCCGATACCAAATCCGTAACACCCTCGTGTTACAGAGATATTACAGCACCATAGATTCTTTTTGGGAGAACCTACTAGGGTTAAACCAACATAAAAGATAATGACCATCAATAGATACCTAGGATCACACGCTTAAAACCAACGTCAACTTTCAAGATGACATACATCACCAAAACATACCAACACCTGACCCCATTGGATCGCAACAAAAACAACGACTCATAACTGGTCCAACGCATCAAGCATAACCAACATTAATCACATTAAACCACAAGTATCCTCAGTCGAGAAGCTATCCGAAGATGCTCTCTTGGTCACCGTGAAACCGGCGTTCACTCCCTGCCAGAATCCATCCCTTGAACATTCCCACCGCGCACTCGCGCCTGAATGGCGGCACCGGACGTGCACTTCCCGACAGAAGCCGCACATTGCAGCGTAACATGGCCCGGCAACACTCCTGCCCTCATCGACTTCGGGCACTACCACAAAAGCACATATGACAGTACCCGTGCGAGTACAAAACCAAAACACAACTCTCACCACGCCAAAACAACCACTAACCCACAATAATATATGATATCAGTGTTGCTCGTCGTCATCGTGCCCTTCCTGCGCAGGCTTGCCACTAATATCTGTACCTGAATACACAACAAGTATATGAACCCCGAAAGGGGTCAGCAAACAGCTGGTGCAAGTACAACGATTTATGAATATGTACAACAAATGAATAAGTAACCAAATTACTGTGCCATCATGTATTTCAGAATACCATACCATAATCATCATCTCAAAACAATCTCTCGAGCTGTACTGGCCCTGTACCTCACGCGAGATACACACCCAGAAAGTCCTCGTCAGGCCCTCACTGGTTGTACATCCCCACCGAGTGATCCACAGATACTCGCAGTCTAACGGATCCCAGAGGACCCTCACTAGTCTTAACTCGATTCACACACACTCAACCACATGGCACAAACCACATTTTCTGAAATTACCACTTTTCTCAAAATTCACATTTTCCACATATTCACATGAAATACATCAAACGCAATCAAAGTACTTGCCTCAATTACAATGGCACAGGGAACGGTGAACAAAAGGACCTGCTGCTCGAACTTTCCTCAACGATTAGGTCCTAGCACAACACAGCATCAAACACAGTACTACGGAAACGGAAAGATTTACCCTAAGTTCTACTCTTAGGTAGGGGTGGGCATGTGACGGGATGGGTCGGGATTGGGCGAATCCCGTCCCATCCCGAAAATAAATTACCGGGATGGGACGGGACGGGATTGCGTATTTTGAAATTCATCCCGCACGTCCCGATCCCGTTCGGGTTCCGGTCGGGATCGGGACGGAACGAGATATCCCGCACTTTTATTGACCTTGACAGAAACTGTGAAAAAACGAATGAGACAGCTATAAATTTTGGAATTATCAAATGAATGGGGTAGAAATTTAAAAAAAATCCAAACTAGTCATTCCAAAAAAAAGTGAACTCCAATATCCATTAGAAACTTAAAAAACACAGAACAAAATAGATAGTAACGTAAACACGCACAAAGGACAATAGATCAATATTCCAACTGCATAGTGCATATTACATCAACATCAACACGTGAAGATAAAATTCAAATTGAAAGTGCAGAAAACATCAACTTAAAACTGAAAACTTAAAATTGAAACTTTGATGTTTCATACATCATACATCAATTTAGGGTTTACATGATTAAATGATATTTAAAAAATTGATTATATTAAATATTACGGGATGGAACGGGATTGATCGGGATGGTCCCATTTGAATAGTAACAGAGCGGGACGGGATGGGATGGGATTGCCATTTTAAGAAACTATCCTGTTCCGTCCCGCTGGTTTTCGGGACGGGATCGGAACGGGATCGGGATTTCGGGTTCAAGTGCCCAGCCCTACTCTTAGGGGCAATCAAACGGACACTATAGGGTCAGCCTGGATCATACATAATTACAGAAGAAAACTCAAAACTTAATCCGTGAACTTCAACAAAAAGCAAGGATTATAATTATAACATCATAATCCTACACAATCACGGCTAGATCTGGACTTTAGAGGGTGAATCCTCAAAAAACCCTAAAATATGTAGAATTAAGGTTTCGAATGATTTACCTTGATTCGAACGATAAAAGTTGTTAAGATCTTGTTAACTTTGTTCCAGGAACTCTAAAACGTTGTTGGGTAGTGAAAACTGGCCAAAACCTGCACTTTCCTACGCCCCGATCCCCCAGCCGCCGGAGGGGAAAGAAGAAGGAAATAAATTGCATAAACTGAGCTGCGCTGTCCTGTTTATACTAGACGTGATTAGAGTGCACTACGGGCAAAATGTAGCATGTGCTATCGGGCTATAATACAACCCACTGTCTTTGAAAGGCGGTGCAGAACTTTCTTCACTAGCCACGTTAGCTTGCGCTACCCGTAAGGGTTAGCGTGCGCTACCCATAAGGGTTAGCGTGCGCTACCTGTTAGTTTGTTTAGATTCCAGAACCCTCTGCATGCACGGACCGACCATAATGGCGTGCGCTATCATCTCCAATTAACATGCGGTACCAATACATAATTAGCGCGCGCTAGCAACACATTTTAGCATGCGCTAACTGCTATTTCTCAATATCACCACTATGGAGTTGGTCCGAACGAACACATCCTGACAAGCACATAACTCGACAATCACTAACAACCAACACACCATTTCCAACTCTAATATACACACAGTCCCAGACACCAAACAGTACGATATGGAACTTTCCCAAACCAACTTCCAACAAAATACGACCATTAATAAATTATATTATTAATAAAGCAGGCAGATGTTACACGTAGTGATTATAATAAAAGTTTTACTACTGTGTGGAGGACCAGTAGACGTAGAGATGTTTATCTAGAACCACTTTAAACTTTGTGTTATTTACCTTCTGCCTTTATTGTTTTCTTTACTGTGAGTTATACAAGTATACATTGCAAAACCATGTATGCACTAAGCAAACAGGAGAAAGCCTAGTTGCTGTATTTACAACAACTCACTTAAACGAACTTCCGCTATGCACTCACATTCAAAAACCATACAGCTTGTTGTACTATTAGTTTCCAAGCTGTATACTGTATACTTAGTGGCCAACAAGTGGTATCAGAGCAGTTGATTCTAAAAAGAATCAGTCGTATTTAAAACCGAATCAGATCCAAAAATCACTTATTTTAAAACAGTTTTATCTTTCCTACTTTCTCTATGGATACCTCAATGATAAACAAGGTTCCTATGTTTTCGATTAACGAATTTGATGACTGGAGAATTAAGATGGAAGCTCATCTTGCTGCCATGCACGAGGAGATGATATTTGTCATCCAAGATAGCCCCATAAAGATAATGAAGGTTAATCCTACCGCAAGGATAGAAGGAAAACCTCATGCTGAAATGCTCGAGAAGGAGCGCGAGCAATGGACTACAGACGATCGCAAGCGTGCGAGCCTCAATAATGTTGCTAAGAATGCACTGTTTGTCATCTCGATAAAGCCACATTCTTGAAGGTAAAGAGCTGTAAGACAGCCAAGGAAATCTGGAAGAAACTCAAGATGATTTGTGAGGGAACTGAGCTCTCAAAAGAAAATAAGATTTCAAATTCACTCAGCAATTCGAATCATTTAAAATGAAATCTTCCGAAACTCTTGAGGAGCTTGACCTCAGATTCACTGGTATTGTTAGTGAACTTGAAGCATTGGGTAAAGTGTACACCCAAAAGGAGAAAAACTTGAAAATATTTAGACCACTCCCTGCCCGATGGGACATTAAGACTACAGCTATGCGTGTGTCATGTAATCTTAATGATATTTCTACTTTTGACCTCTTCTCTGACCTCAAAGCTTTTGAGTATGATATTGACAGGAGAGAGAAAGCCGAAGCGTCACTTGCTAAGACTACAATACTAGCCGCTGTATCTAACAGGAGACATAGCACACCCAGCACATCCAAGTCTGCCCACAAGACTGCTGACAGTGATGCTGATATCCTGTCACAAGATGAAATGGCCCTTCTCATGCACAAATTAAAAAGTTCATCAAACAGTCTGGAAAGACTCCCTACAAGCCCAAGCCTTTTCACAAGGTAAGTTCCGAATCTCCTTCTGGTGATTCTAACCTGTGTTACCACTGTAGGAAACCTGGACATTATGCAAATAAATGTCCGCACCCAAAAGTCCAAAGTTACCGGAAGCCGAGCAACAAGAAAAGGATGAAAGGAGGCGTGTTTGGAAAAACAAGCTCAAGGCCCTAATTGGCGAATCAGAAGGCTCGCCCGCATCAACCAAGACCGAGGAGTGTCTTCAGGCAGTTACTGATAGTGACTCGTCTGATGATGAGCTCGAAGATAAAGCCTATATGTGCTTTATGGCCAAAGAAATAGAGGACGATGAAGATAGCGAGGATTAGGTAAGATCAACATCAACTACTCCTGTAAATGCATCTCATACCTTTGAAAACATGATGAATGAAGATCAACATCAACTACTCCTGTAAATGCATCTCATACTCCTGTAGAGGGAAACTTAGTAACTAGAAGCATCCATGTGCCCTATGAGTGTCTTTTACGTCAAACGGTTCCCCAATACATGATAATGGAAATCCACCCTAGGGTTATTCCGATGAAACATCCCGAGAGCCGGAACCTAGTGGTTAACTCGATTCATTATAATGATTATACATAAGGGAATACTGTCCGAGGATTATTATTGACGATGAAACTCTTGCATTTTTTGCCACGAGACTGTGAGACTGGGCGAGTTGGCTTGTTTAATCTAACCCTTCATATTGGCGGTCGGTTAAATTCACGCTTGTTAATCTTTGAGCTTCGATTTTCTTCATGACCGATAGTTCAGCACTAAAAATGATTGCTTTGTGAAATCCTTATCCGTGATGTGACTCACTAAAACGATACGTGTATTTTTATTTGAGATATTCAGGGGAGTATTAATCAGGTGAACATTGTGGATATTGCACGGTTACCCACGGTACTTTTCATCTCATTTGACATTAATTTTTGCTTGAGGACAAGCAAAGGCTTAAGTTTGGGGGTATTTGTTAGACGTATTTTTATGCGCTTATTTATCATTATTTTATATCCATTTTTAGTCTAAATCTGCATAAATGAGTTTTTAATGCACTATCTTTATATGTTTTGAAGGAAACCAGAAACTTAAACAACGAAAAATGGGCCAAAACGATAATTTTTGGTCAGGGGCCGCGGCACACGCACGACACAGCAAGCAGCGGTACTCACTGCACCGGGGGCCACGACACACTTAAGCTGAGCCGCGGCCTGTATGGAAAAAAATGCTGCGCAGGTATGGCGCTGGACACTGAGGGCCGCGGCACACTAATGCCGAGCCACGGCCCGCGGGGCGGTAATTCTGTTTCAGCCGCATTTCTGGGCCATTTTTGGAGCCTGTTCTCGACCTAATTCCCGGACGCGTTTTGGAGACTAATGAAGGTTATAAATAGGGATTGAAGGTCTGAAAAAAATATCATCGAAGAGAAGGAAAAAAACACCGATCAAGAAGAGAGCAGAAGCTAGAGAATGGAGGAATCCAAGTTCTTCAACTGTGTTTGATTTCTTTTATGCTTTCTTCAATTCTTTCTGTATTATTTTCTAGCATGTCGGGCTAGAACCCTATTCTAGAATTTTGATGAAACCGAGATTCTGACGAATTTATTTATGATTTTGCATTATTAAGATATATTTCCCATTCTTATTGAGTTTTCCCCAATTGTTTTAATTACTATCAATTATGTGGCCTATGATTGATTTGTTTTGATTACACAACTCGAATCGGGAGAGGAGAGTTGGTAGGAAAAATTGGTGAGAAACGTTTTATCTTGTGAAATAGGAATATAATCATAGGAATTACGTGGCCTGTCTGATGATTTCGTACTTTTTGCCTATTGTCGAATTAATTCACCTAGGAATAAAGTGTGTTATTCGCCTTAGAAAATTATACTGACCTCGGGAGAGGCGGTAGAGTATTTTAGCAATCTTCGCCTTCAATAAACTGGGAAATCATTTAATTCATATAAATCAAGAGTAATTCGGATAAATCGAGGTGGATTCACAATCCTAGATTAATTCCCTATTTGATCTTCTTTCTTCGAACAATCGATTTTATTATCTGTCATTAGTTCATTCTTTTATTATTGTCTTTAATATTACTTTCACCTCCAATTTCGATAGTTCAAATAAAATTAGAATACATATAAATTGGTAATTAGTGAGTCAGTCCTCGAGGGAACAATATCTTACTTTATCACTTTATTACTTGCTTACGACAACGTGCACTTGCGTTCACCAAACTACGTAACAACCCTGTAAACCGGAAGGCGGGGGTCAACCTCGACGTGCATCTTGACGGGCAAGTAGCAGGTCCTACTGAATACCAAGATAGAATTCTTTCTCCCGTTAGTGAACGGGTTATATGTCCTATACGGTTATTGTAACACCCCCAAGTTATTCAGGGAATATTACAGCGCCGTAAGCCCCACCGTGGGACCCATAAGGCTAAACATACGCGGAACTATAAAACTTGGCCGAGAAGGTCTACATACAATGGAATGAAGAACAATACAAAGGGAATTCAAGACATAACCAATATATCCAAAGACATCACAACACAAATCAATACCTTGGCAAACACAGGCCGGAACATCAAGGAAAATGGAAAACAATACTCGAGTATTCAATAACCATTCCAGCACAACAATACTGAATGGAAAACTCAACACATAACCAGAGGAAAGACACAGTATCACACTTGCCCACCATCTTCATGCCGACCCGATACCTGCCTGTCCACTCTCCTGGAACCTGAAATACATAAAAAGTATTTCCCCCATAAAGGGGTTAGCCGTCGAATAGCTAGTGCAAGTATATCAAGTATGAAACACAATACTCCTCGACAAAAAAAGTAAATGTAACTGTCAATCCATCAATTCAAGACTAGTATTCCGGAATAACTAAATCTCATAGCATCACATCAATACGTATATGAATACCGTGGAACCGCACTAGAGGCTACGAAACCCTCAGAGGACTCATCGGTCCATCCCAGAGTGGTTCGTTCATATCATCCGTGGAATCGCACTAGAGGCTACGAAACCCTCAGGGGACCCGTCGGCCCGCCCCAGAGTGGATATAAATAATCATGCCATTAATATATCTTACTTTCAAAGTCGAGAACGTACAATCATAAATATATACTTGCCTTTGAGACATTGAGGAATCGAACGGAAAAAGGGTATGAGTTCGGTAGGTCCAAGAACGCGCTTCCGGCACCTAAACGATTCGCAAGGAATATGATAATCAATTATCCATATTCAAATTATACGAAGAAACTCCCGAAACCCATCTACGATTCATGAAAATACACGGATAAACAACTAGAGGTTGGAAAATCGTCCAAACCCTCACAAGTCCGAAAACGGCACAATCCAATCCGTAAAATCGTAGGAAAAGCATGCATACGGAGTAGATACATCATAATATCAAGGTCCTCAAGCTTCAAAATGGATAAATCGTAGGAATCTACGAAAAACCCCAAAATATCCAAAAATAGGGTTCTAAGGATTTTTACCTTGATTCGGAGGATAGAAATGTGCTAGATGTTGCATAATCCTTGTTATCCAACCCAAGATGATGATATCTGAAGAAGGACTGCCTCAAATCGCCCCAAATCGCCTCTCTCGAGCTCTCCCGATCGGAAAAAGTGGAAAAGATGTGAAATGACTAGTGCAGGGGTTGACTGTCCCCTTATATACTGTCCCAGTCTAGCGCACGCTATGCCTCAATATTAGCGTGCGCTAACGAGTCACACGGTAGTCCAGTGGCTATTGTCATAAGACGTTAGTGCGCGCTACGAAACATCCCTAGCATGCGCTAACTGGTGTCCTGCCAAAATCTCAGTTCACTGTCTCAGTCCGCTAGCGTGCGTTAACACTGAGCACTAGCGTGCGCTACGCAACACATATAGCGTACGCTAGCCGTTGCCTAGCGTGCGATACATGCTAGTCTAGAAAGTCTGAAACTTCACTGCCTCTGCCAACTCAGTCCGTTAGCGCGCGCTAAGGCTCAAAACTAGCGTGCGCTACTCACGCAGAATTAGCGTGCGTTAGCATCGGCCTAGCTTGCGCTACCTCCCTGACCCAGAACACTTCCGAAAGGTCTAACCAGCACGATCATGATCCAAACAAGGCATGAAACTCTAGATCAACGCCGAATACATCACAAAGAGTTTACAGAGCGACAAAACAGGAATAACGGTAAGGACAAACAGTCAATAAAAAGTACGGGTATTACATTCTCCCCCTATAAAAAGAAGTTTCATCCCGAAACTTAAGAAATAAAAAGTTCGGGGTACTCCGATCGCAAATTCTCTTCCGTGTCCCAAGTCGCCTCCTCGACTCCATGTCTAGACCATTGCACTAAAACCAACGGGATGGTTTTGTGCCGAAGCTGCTTCTCACGACGTTCAAGAATATTCACTGTTTTCTCCGGATAGGTAACATCCTTGGTTACGCAAATCTCAGTATAGTCAGAAACATGACTTGGATCTGGCATATGCCTTGTCAAATGAGAAACATGACAAATGATATGAACAAGACCCAACATAGGGGGCAACGACAAGCGATAAGCTAAGCCTCCAACCCTGGAGTAGGACATGGTCTCCAAAATCGAATTCCAAAGGTTGACGACAAGTATCGGCTCACAATTGATATGTTGAAGGGCATCTCAAAATACGAAAAGAGGTCAACTAAAATCGTCTGTACTGTATTCAACAATACCAAGAATTCTCAAAACATTATTCTAACTCGTAAGTGTATCATGAGCTGCCTGTGCTGAATCATGTCCGTAGGATTGTACCGATAAAGCTCAATATGGACGAAAACTAATAACACACGAAACAGTGACAACAAGTCCCGAAACACTGACATACAATCCGAATGCTCACACTGTCAAAGACAATGATCAACCCATAAACCAACCGAGAATATCGTCGACATGATAAACTCCAAAGCTATCGGCGAACGATCCACAATAATCGAGAATACCATCAACATGATAACCTCCAACATGATCAATAAGGGAACAACAACGACCGAGAGTACCATCTACAAGGTAGCTCTAAACGATCAACAATAATGGATCTCAAGGAAATAACCCCGACTGTCGAAAAACCCCCTCGGGCGTATGAACAACCAGTCACAAACAGTCAAACATATCCGATACAACATGGACTATGAACGACCACAACAATAAGGCTCAAGAGGGACATCACAGCAACGCCCGATCCGGAAATATGTCCGTGCACATGTCCACTCCGTATACGGAATCTAGAATATACGTGGGACAATGTACCTAATTAGCCTCACGGACTACGTCCCGTGTGCATGGTCCAATGCGAAAACGTCCACGCATGACCATCGTGTCTGGCTAAAAATCCTACACATAACCAATCGGCACGCAGATATGATTCCAGATATATCATAATGCAACATGCCAAAGAAATTCAAAGGATAACACCTCCAATACGGATCATACGACTCACCAAAGTGAACGATCATACATGAATAATGAAAGATCGACACGACCAACAATATCCAGCATAACCATCCTAGGATCACAATCCCTAAGGACCGACTAACACGAACAACAATCTGGAAATCCTCAACCCTCAACGATCACAAAATTACCGAGTTCACAAGAATGATAGTGTGCTGCCTTGAGTCGGCGAACACGACAATAATAACTCACGGATGGGCACCGTCCTCGGCGATCCCAATTCAATACCTCGATTGTCTTAGAACGACCAATCGATAACGACTCAACGGATGGGAACTATCTTCGACAGTCCCAATTCAATACTTCGATTACCTTAGAATGGTCAATCGATAACAACGATACAACGGATGTCTCGGCACCTTTAATCGGTTACCGATAACGAAGATGATAATCGAATACACCAATGCCTTCAATCGGCTAATACAATATCAATATAAAAACACTGATATCAATAACGACGATCACCACAATATCTCAATGGAACATCAATAATAACAATCGATACGTCGATACCGCGAACCGTCTATCGACAGTAACTTTACCAACAAGTATCGCAATGCCTTGAACCGGCCATTTATGAACAACAATAACATTTGGTATAATTTGCCGAAGGGTATCGTATCAAACAATCCCTTGACATCAACAAAATCATAAAGAGACCAAGTCTCGAAATGATACACACATTCGTACACCAAAACGATAACATTAATCTCATTGATTAGTACAAGTATAAAACTTGCCTCGATATCAATACAACGAACTGTTACCAATTCAGTTGATTTCGTCTACGAGTTCCTCAGTCCAGACCAAGGTAATCTACGAACTCTTCAACCTCAACCGCAACACAACAGTCATAATCGACGATCAAACATCATATATTATTGTAAAACGAAGGATTAATAATTAACAGGTTCGATGACAATCAATATCAATACAACCAGGCCACAAACTCATCGGTTCCACAATATATCGATTAAACACAGTTTTAACTATCCAACTCAGACCCTCACGAATCCATGTCCACAATACGAGTCGAAATCCGATGATCATATCAGCAACCAATTCGGACCAATAATAAGGGTCTAAATGTTATTGATTCCAAACTCAATTCTTAAATGCGAATCGACAAGGTTCCCCTCTCGTAAATCCATCGTTAAAATTTACCTATGATCGTCATTAATTCGAACCATCCGACTGGTTCAAAACAATAGATAATCATATTAAAAAGGTTATCAAACAATCCAATCATTCGACTTGAATATTTGCTCCATACGTATGGGCTTCCAAATTCAGAGATGAATAATAGTCTCATCAAACTCATAATCACATTCGTATTCCTATACGAATATTATTTCAAACACATAATTTAGCTCTAGATATGAATATTCCATATTCATATTCAAAACATCAACACTTCTTATAAATTTTCATCACCTCGTATAATTCAAGAGTTCTTCAAGAACATGAAATATCCGAAATCACGTTCAGAACAACATATCCGAGGTATATATCTTCATGATACCATTTTCTTCATCATATGAAGAAGATATCAATAATCATATCAACATCCGAAATCTCTTATTACAATTCCAATAAATCTCATATAACATTATCACATGATGATCCCAACATGCTCCCTCTCGAGTAGTAATCCTTTAAAAACGAGCCACTATCAAAAGGGATACGAGGATTACCTTGTATGGACGAACCACGAAGAAGAACAATTGAATTCCATTCCAAGAATCATCAAAAACTTCAAGAACAATACTTAAGTCCGAGCTCTCCATCTTAATCTTGTTAAGAGGATCATCTCTCAAAGTTTAAGAACTTCAAGTACCTCTCAAGGCTCTCTCTATCGACTGAAGGAAGGATAATGGACAAAATGCCTCTCAGCACTCGTCTATCCTCTTTATAAAACACATCACTAGCGCGCGCTAGACCTTATATTTAGCGTGCGCTACAGAACTAGCGTGTGCTATCCTTCCTTGATAGCGTGTGCTATCGGGCAGTCCAAAAGCTACTGCATTGCTTCGAAATTCATCTAACGTACGTAATGCCCATGCATTAGCATACGCAAATAGGCGTTGACTTGCTACAGTGAAATGCTCAGTAGCGTGCGCTATTCCTCGACCTTAGCGCGCGCTAATCGTCGTTGACCCGACAAACTGTACCTTCCCAGAAGATGCCCGGGTCCTACACGCCGAAAGCAACCAATAAAGCCAATATTTCCTGTTGACGATCTGAAATTAGCGTGCACTACCAACATGCATTAGCGTGCGCTAATCGCCGATAATAAACAGTCTGGGCCTACCTGTCGGCCACCTTCCAGGCCTTATACAGAATATCTTACGTACGTTAGGGGTCCTCCTTAGCGTACGTAACTCAAACCTCTTAGCCTGCGCTAAGTATGCACTGTAGCGTACGCTAAGTATATATCTTAGCGTGCGCTAGGCATACCTTGTAGCGTGCGCTAACGTTGCTGTACTTAGCCATTTTCTGCTATTCTTGTCCGTCGTCTTGATATACTAGATGTATATACATGACATACTGAATACATATATACAACCTGATAATATTCTCATATGATATACTCAATATCAAAAGTACGATAACATGATACACGATATCTTCAAATTTAATTATCGACCAACTACGACAATTATACTAATACAGCTGTCTCAGTCTTCCAATTATTTTATCCATACTGTATAGACACCAATCTATCCAGTATATCTCGGATAAAATAATGCGAAAAATTTATACTTAAATCCGAATATTACGTACTAAAAGTCGGGATATCACATTGTACCCCCCTTGAAATAAGTTTCGTCCTCGAAACTTGCAATGCCGTCACAGCAAACAAATCAATCAAAATATCTAAACTCATCACAAGAGCAATCGTCGGTCTCCACAATCGAATAACCAAGACAGTATACTTACAGGTGCGTGAAGTCGATGATTTCCCGTGATACTAGCATGCGACTCCCAAACAAAGTCTCAACACAATACTGATACACACCAATATCACAATTAGCAATTTGAAAATGTCTTTCCGCATCCGCGACCACGGTTTCGTCTCTGTCCCCTGTCAGCAGACATTCTAAAGGATACACAAAGTACGTAAGTACAATCCAAATCGCACGTCCTCGAAGTGACCGATTCCCAAGAATATCAAACTAAAAGCAAAGCGGTTAAGAAAACATAAGAAGAGTAATAGGACTTACAAGTACCGGCCGCACTGTGATGATGGCAAAGTAGTGATACTGTAGACAAATAATGACTCAATCGACCCAAAAGACCGACAACCTAGGTATCCATAAACCTAGATCTCCGATACCATATTCTGTAACACCCCCCAAGTTATTCAGGGAATATTACAGTGCCATAAGCCCCACCGTGGGACCCACAAGTCTAAACATACGCGGAACTATAAAACTTGACCGAGAAGGTCTACATACAATGGAATGAAGAAAAATACAAAGGGCATTCAAGACATAACCAATGTATCCAAAGACATCACAACAAAACTCAATACCTCGGCAAACACAGGCCAGAACATCAAGGAAAATGGAAAATAATACTCGAGTATTCAATAACCATTCCAGTACAACAATACTGAATGGAAAACTCAACACATAACCGGAGGAAAGACATAGTATCACACTTGCCCACCATCTTCATGCCGACCCGATACATGCCTGTCCACTCTCCTGGAATGTGAAATACATAAAAAGTATTTCCCCCATAGAGGGGTTAGCCGTCGAATAGCTAGTGCAAGTATATCAAGTATGAAACACAATACTCCTCGACAAAAAAGTAAATGTAACCGTCAATTCATCAATTCAAGACTAGTATTCCTGAATAACTAAATCTCATAGCATCACATCAATACATATATGAATACCGTGGAACCGCACCAGAGGCTACGGAACCATCAGAGGACTCATCGGTCCAGCCCAGAGTGGTTCGTTCATATCATCCGTGGAATCGCACCAGAGGCTACGAAACCCTCAGGGGACCCGTCGGCCCGCCCCAGAGTGGATATAAATAATCATGCCATTAATATATCTCACTTTCAAAGCCGAGAACGTATAATCATAAATATATACTTGCCTTTGAGATATCGAGGAATCGAACGGAAAAAGGGTATGAGTTCGGTAGGTCCAAGAACGCGCTTCCGGCACCTAAACGATTCGCAAGGAATATGATAATTGTAATACCCGAGATTTCTGACTTGTATTTGGAAATTGTAAACGATTCGCAAGGAATATGATAATTCGTATGAACCTTTGAACCACCTTAGTTTATGGAATCCTAAGCATTTTTCAAATTGATTTATGATCAGTAATCGGATATTACCTAGATTGTTACGTTTTACACGTTGGAATCATGGGTTTTGGAACGTGGGACGAACGGAACTTAGAATATTTCTTGAAGATCTAAGATGAATTACGATGTTGAGATGATTATCCGTATATTTGTATCTCATAATCATAGAACTTCCACAAACCTTATTAGCATGATATGCCCGAGGATAACTTGTTGTATCACCATAGAATCCATGAGTTCATCACCTTTCAATCCAGTTTTCTGTTAGCAGTATTCTGCCATGCAAGGTTAGCGCACGCTAACACTTGTAAATTAACGTGCGCTATCGGGGTTAAGTTAATGCACGATACGTACGTAACGTACGTTATGATGTCAGCCGAGTCAACTGTCAGTCCGTGGCTAGCGTACGCTAGGCTTATACGATAGCGTACGCTAACAGGCAGGCTTAGCGCACGTTACGTAGGATACGTAGCGCACGCTAAGCAGTCCAGGCAGATTGTTTATTTTGAACTTTTGGGCCGTAGAACGAATTGTTAGGCCATCGTTCGACGTGAGATGATTTGTATATCATTCCTTTTGTTAAGGTTCGAGCTTGTCACGTTGATCGAAGGAGGCGGACTTCGAGTGTGTTGAGATCATCGAGGTGTTTTGTCCTTGCCATTTTCGAGGCAAGTATCATATGTCGAGTTCGATTTATATTGAAACTTTGATCATGCTTGTGGTTTTGTTCATATTGTTGAATATGAGATGTATTTCTGAAAATTCTCGTGATATTCGTTGTTATTTGTTCGTATTGATGAACATATTGAAATGCATATGTGTATGCATAGTTGATTGATTTATGGTATAAATGATCCGAGGGGATCGTGAGGATCTATGCTGAGGGCGCTGGATCGAATGTCCACCATGCGTTGGTCCGACGAGATCATCATGGGGATCTATCTTGAGTATTTGGATCGGCCGGGTTTTCCACCATGCGTTGGTCCGACGGGATCATCATGGTGATCTATACCAAGGGCGCCGGATCATTTGGATTACCTGTCTTGTGTTGATGGAATCGTGAGGATTCGCATCGTTGGATTCCGGTGGCGGAAGTCCATTTTGCATGTTTTATGATGCATTGATGATTTATGTATTACGATACTTGTACTAGCATTGTTTTGCTAACCCCTTCGGGGGTGGACATTGTTTTGATGTTCAGGTAGCCGAGGAGCGGGGAAGCAACCACAGTATCGACAGGACGATGAAATGGCTCAGTGATGTGGTTGATGTTATTGTTATTGTGAATTGTCTTCTTGGTTCGTTTAGTACTCGAGTACGTCTGTTTTAATAAGGTCATTTCGATGTGGTTGTATAAGTTAACTCATTTGATCGGTTGAATCAAATCTGTATTTGAACTTCAGTTGTTCGATTGGATTATTTTTACACTTCTTTTAAAATTAGCCTTGTAAATCCTTATCTAAAGGGTTTACGGCGCTGTAATTATTCCGAATATATCGGGGTGTTACAGAATATGGTATCGGAGCTAAGATTCATGGATATCATGGCAGTCGGTTTAGTTGGGTCTGTTTACGTTATTTGATTATTGGTCGTTCGTAACATCACTGCTGAGCCAGCATCGTCGTGTGGACCGTGGTTGTAAGTTTCCTAATCTCAAATACTACCGTTTTATTTTATTCATGTTTTGTGAACATTGATGGATGTACTTTTAGAAAGTTTGCCCTGGATATTGAGTATTTATGTTTACAGTATGTTGAGAGGAGGTCGTGGACGCGGGCCGTGGGACGCGGACGTGGAAATGCGAGACAAGAAGAGTCGGTATCTACCCTGGGGATAACCGCTAGTCGAACGGATTCCCATTCCGGGGGACGGCAGGATCGGCAAATAATAATGCAGATCCTAACGTGCCAGGAGTGCTTCACAGGTGGTTGCCCAGATAAACCGGTTTGCTCAAGTTGTGGATCGCATGCGGACGACGATGGGACAGCGGCATAACGTGGATAATCGAGGAGATAGATGGCTTACGGAGGTGATCAAATTGCATCCTCCGAAATTTGAGTTCTGTCACGAGACGCTTTCTTGGGATCACCGGTGAAGGAATTAGAAAAGATTTTTGCGAGGATTAAGCTGACCAACGATAGGAAGGTTCCGGTCGCCCGGTATCTTGGCCGGGAGGCTTTCGACTGGTGGGAGGCCATTCGACCGGAGGAGCACAATGTTGACTGGACGGAATTCAAAATGATGGAGGCGCAGTATTGTCCTCGCCCAGTTAGAGAAGCCCGAGTTCGGGAGTTTTTCTCACCACAAAATTCAGAAGCATCTGTGACGGACGTGATTAAGACCTTTAATCACCAGCTGACTTATGTGCGCCATTTGGTCAGGACCGAGGCGGAAAGGATTTTCCATTTTGACATGCGAATGAAGCCGAAAATTCAGCAATATATGTCCGGATTTGAATGTACCACCTTGCGACAGTATCAGGCCAAGGCGTTGGCCTATGATATGAAGGAGGCAGCATTAGAGAAATCGACAGAAGCAAAGAAACAGAAGGTGTCTGGCAACTTCACGGAGAATAAGAGTAGCGGGCCTCGCAGGGGTCAGTCCTCTTTTCATTCATCCAGGAGACCTACGCATCCTTCTCGAGGTGGAAAGAAGTTCCGGGTAGCACCAACTGTTTCAGACGCAGGGAAGAAGTGTTATAACTGTGGCAAAACGGGACATGTTCGACGTGATTGTTTCGCGCCTGCTGTGACCTGTTTCGAGTGTGGACAGGAAGGACATACGCAACATTTTGTGGGAATGCGACCCGATCTTTTGGTACTCGCACTCCAGCTCTAGTTCCGAAGGAGACAAGTGTGAACCAGACGCAGCAGAGTGGATTTCAGCAGCAGAACGTTGGGAAGAGAGAGACATCCAGTGCTGGGTCCGTTCCTCCGCGCCTGTACGAAATGAGGAAATCTGATGATCAGAACACTGTTGTTGCATCAGGTACAATTCAGATCCTTTTGTAACCAGTTAGTGTTTTATTCGATTCCGGAGCTACACATTCTTTTGTATCATTGAACTGTGTAAATCGTTTGAAAATATCGTGCTTATTTGATTGTGAACCATATGTTGTGGGTTTGCCGAGTGGAGAGAGAATCGTGGGAACCCTAGAGGCTAGAGATTTTCCAGTAACTATAGGAGGGAGAGATTGGCTATCGAACCTTATTGTGGTTGACATCTACGATGACGATTTAATTCTCGGAGACGATTGGCTCAACCGTTATGGAGCTATTCTGAATTACCGAGAGAGTCATTTCTATCATTGCTGATGATGGATCTGAACACTTATTCCGAGGATGGAGACCAGGAAGCTCGGGAAAATTGATCAAAGCAATGAAAGCCGTGAAATTACTGAAGCAGGGATGTCACGGACTTTGGTGCTATGCCATGAGGAAAGAGGAAGGAGTAGAGCTCTCGTCTATTTCAATTGTGAATGAGTTCTCAGATGTATTTCCTGACGAACTACCTGGGTTACCTCCGTAGAGGGAAGTGGAATTCACTATCGAATTAGAGCCTAGAGCAGCTCCTATTTCCAGAGCACCATACCGCATGGCGCCAACCGAGATGTATGAACTCAAGAAGCAACTGGAGGAATTGTTACAGAAGGGCTATATCCAACCTAGTGTTTCTCCTTGGGGAGCGCCCGTTCTCTTTGTCCGGAAGAAAGACGGATCCCTCCGACTGTGTATTGATTACAGGGAGCTCAACAAGATGACGATCAAGAATAAGTACCCTATACCTCGGATCGACGACTTGTTTGATCAACTGCAAGGGGCAAGAGTATTCTCGAAGATTGACTTGCGATCAGGATACCACCAGTTGAGAATTAAGGAATCGGATATACCGAAATCTGCTTTCAGATCCCGGTACGGGCATTATGAATTCGTAGTAATGCCATTTGGGCTTACCAATGCTCCTGCGGTATTCATGCAATTAATGAATCGGGTATTCTTGGAATACTTGGATAAATTTGTGGTTGTCTTCATTGATGACATCTTGATATATTCGAAGGACGCAGAGGAGCATGCCGAGCATTTGCGTGTGGTCTTGAGCACTTTGAGGAAGGAACAACTGTATGCAAAGCTTTCTAAATGCGAATTCTGGCTTAAGGAAGTAACTTTCCTTGGGCATGTGATATCAGCTGACGGAGTTCAGGTGGACCCTAAGAAAGTCGAAGCAATCTTGGAATGGGAAGCTCCTAATAATGTGAAAGAAGTCCGGAGTTTCTTAGGACTTGCGGGATATTATCGCCGCTTTGTAGAGGGATTTTCCAAGATCTCTCGTCCGCTCACTCAGCTGTTACAGAAAACTCAAAAGTTTAAGTGGGATGAGAAATGCCAGGCTGGTTTTGATGAGCTTAAGAAGAGACTGACGACAGCACCTATTTTAGCATTGCCAGATGGAACTAATGGATTCATGGTATACAGCGACGCTTCGAATCAGGGTCTGGGTTGTGTATTGATGCAAAAGGATAAGGTGATTGCTTATACTTCTCGGCAATTGAAACCGTATGAGGTTAATTACCCGACTCACGATCTGGAGCTAGCAGCTGTGGTCTTTGCCTTGAAAATTTGGCGACATTATTTGTACGGCACTCATTGTCAGATCTTTACAGACCATAAGAGCCTCAAGTACATTTTCAGTCAGAAAGAATTAAACATGAGGCAGAGAAGGTGGCTGGAATTGATCAAGGATTACGACTTGGAGATTCTCTATCATCCGGGGAAAGCAAACGTAGTAGCCGACGCATTGAGCCGTAAACCTGTTTCTCTTCGAGTGTTGGAAGCAATTACGTCCCAAACCAGTATTCAACGAGGCGATCCGCGAGGATTGAAGTATGGGCACCGGGAATCGAGGACAACTTTATGTGATGGGCCGACTTCATCACTAGTCGAGGAGATCAAGTCTAAACAATTGAGCGATTCTCGATCCTTCGATTATGTGTGAAGTAAAGAAAGGAAAAGCCCAGGATTCGTGATACAAGATGATGGAGTTTTGAGATTTGAGTCGACTTTGCGTTCGATGATGGTGATTTGAGACGGACTATTACGAAGGAAGCTCACGGTAGCGCCCTATTCTATTCACCGGGCGGCGATAAGATGTATAAGGATTTAAAACAAAACTTACGGTGGGGAATATGAAGAAGGACGTAGCAGTATGTTTGAAGTGTTTGACTTGTCGGCGAGTTAAGATTGAACATCGGCGACACTAGGAATGTTAAAGCCGCTTCCAATCCCTGAATGGAAGTGGGAGGACATCTCGATGGATTTCATCACCAGTATGCCAAGGACTAGAACGGGAATGAACATGATTTAGGTTGTAGTTGATCGACTAACCAAGTCGGCTCATTTCCTAGGAATTAAAGATACATGGGGACCCGAGAGATTGGGGCGAGTATTTATTGCGGAGATAGTCAGATTGCATGGGACGCCGAAGACCATTATTTCGGATCGAGATGGTCGTTTTGTGTCACACTTATGGAAAGCAGTTCACAGGGCTTTGGGGACTGAGCTCAATTTTAGCACGGCTTATCATCCCCAAACGGACGGTCAGTCCGAAAGGACTATACAGACAGTAGAGGACATGCTTAGAGCTTGTGCATTAGATTGGTCAACTGATTGGGAAGTTCACTTGCCCTTGATCGAGTTCACCTATAATAATAGTTGGTATACTTCTATTAAGATGGCACCATTTGAAGCTTTGTACGGGAGAAGATGCCGATCACTCCTGTGTTGGGATGATTCTTCGGATTTGATCGGGACGGAACCGGAATTGATTATTCAGACTCAAGAGAAGGTAGCTTTGATTCGAGAAAGATTGTTGACTGCCCAGAGTCGACAGAAGTCTTATGCAGATATACGTCGTCGCCCTCTAGAGTTCGACGCTGGGGACCATGTACTATTGAAGGTGTCTCCTACACGAGGGATTTTCCATTTTGGGAGGAGAGGCAAGCTTAGTCCAAGATATATCGGACCATTCGAGATCCTCGAGAGAATTGGAGATTTAGCATACAGGTTGGCCTTACCGCCATCGCTGAGTCACGTTCACAATGTGTTTCACGTATCCCAATTGCGGAAGTATGTACCGGACCCCAGTCACGTCATTGATTTCGACGAGATCGAGATAGCTAATGATGGCACCTTCGAAGAGAGACCAATCAAGATACTTGAGATCCGGATCAAACAATTGAGGAATAAACCAATACACTTGGTTAAAGTACAATGGTCACGACACGGAGTCGAAGAGGCCACTTGGGAAACGGAGGACAGTATGAAGGCTAGATATCCAGAATTGTTTTCATCTTAAGTTTCGGGACGAAACTTCTTTTTAGGTAGGAAGGATGTAATACCCGAGATTTCTGACTTGTATTTGGAACTTGTGATATTGTAATCGTTGTACTTGATCTGAGTATTATTCTCTGTATTTCATAATCCGATGTTGTCGAGCGTATGATTTCATGTATGTGATTTACAAATTGTGATTCTGCGCATGTAGCGCACGCTATCGGCTATGTGTAGCGTACGCTAACATAGACTCAATAGCGCACGCTACAAAGGATTATTAGCGCACGCTATGTGTGGTCAATTTGATTGAGATGTGCGGTAGGTGAGATCTGGCCGGGGGACCCCTGTCGGATCGTGTCGGGATGAACCTGGACGGCTTTCGGGAAAAGCCAAGTCAACGCCTTAGCGCACGCTACAGGTATATGCGTAGCGCACACTAAGTGCTGAATACAGTTAAGTCAGTGAGCCGTTAGCGCACGCTACGAGCAGGGTCTAGCGCGCGCTAATAGCCATTTCTTATAAATAGGACAGCATCCTATTCGTGATTTCAGTTCTTTCTTCTCCCATACCCGAATTCTTACACTTAGAACGTAACTTCCTTCATCCTAAACACTTCATATCAACATCCTAGTTCGTGATTGAAGATCGTATATCGTTGGAGATTGGTGTTCAAGCTTTCGGTGTTGGATTGCTTCGATTTTCTCCGTGTTCTTCACTACTTTGAGGTAGGTGATTCTTCACCGATGTCAGTAATGTTCTTAAGGACGTCTGATCATGTTTTGATAGCAAGTTATTTAGTTATAATTGGTCATCACATGTTAGAAGGATACTTTTTGACGTATCGGCACTATTTATCGTATGAACCTTTGAACCACCTTAGTTTATGGAATCCTAAGCATTTTTCAAATTGATTTATGATCAGTAATCGGATATTACCTAGATTGTTATGTTTTACACGTTGGAATCATGGGTTTTGGAACGTGGGACGAACGGAACTTAGAATATTTCTTGAAGATCTAAGATGAATTACGATGTTGAGATGATTATCCGTATATTTGTATCTCATAATCATAGAACTTCCACAAACCTTATTAGCATGATATGCCCGAGGATAACTTGTTGTATCACCATAGAATCCATGAGTTCATCACCTTTCAATCCAGTTTTCTGTTAGCAGTATTCTGCCATGCAAGGTTAGCGCACGCTAACACTTGTAAATTAACGTGCGCTATTGGGGTTAAGTTAACGCACGATACGTACGTAACGTAAGTTACGATGTCAGTCGAGTCAACTGTCAGTCCGTGGCTAGCGTACGCTAGGCTTATACGATAGCGTACGCTAACAGGCAGGCTTAGCGCACGTTACGTAGGATACGTAGCGCACGCTAAGCAGTCCAGGCAGATTGTTTATTTTGAACTTTTGGGCCGTAGAACGAATTGTTAGGCCATCGTTCGACGTGAGATGATTTGTATATCATTCCTTTTGTTAAGGTTCGAGCTTGTCACGTTGATCGAAGGAGGCGGCCTTCGAGTGTGTTTAGATCATCAAGGTGTTTCGTCCTTGCCATTTTCGAGGCAAGTATCATATGTCGAGTTCGATTTATATTGAAACTTTGATCATGCTTGTGGTTTTGTTCATATTGTTGAATATGAGATGTATTTCTGAAAATTCTCGTGATATTCGTTGTTATTTGTTCGTATTGATGAACATATTGAAATGCATATGTGTATGCATAGTTGATTGATTTATGGTATAAATGATCCGAGGGGATCATGAGGATCTATGCTGAGGGCGCTGGATCGAATGTCCACCATGCGTTGGTCCGACGGGATCATCATGGGGATCTATGCTGAGGGCGCTGGATCGCTGGACGGGTTTTCCACCATGCGTTGGTCCGACGGGATCATCATGGGGATCTATACCAAGGGCGCTGGATCGCTGGATTACCCTGTACTGTGTTGATGGAATCGTGAGGATTCGCATCGTTGGATTCCGGTGGCGGAAGTCCATTTTGCATGTTTTATGATGCATTGATGATTTATGTATTACGATACTTGTACTAGCATTGTTTTGCTAACCCCTTCGGGGGTGGACATTGTTTTGATGTTCAGGTAGCCGAGGAGCGGGGAAGCAACCAAAGTATCGACAGGACGATGAAATGGCTCAGTGATGTGGTTGATGTTATTGTTATTGTGAATTGTCTTCTTGGTTCGTTTAGTACTCGAGTACGTATGTTTTAATAAGGTCATTTCGATATGGTTGTATAAGTTAACTCATTTGATCGGTTGAATCAAATCTGTATTTGAACTTCAGTTGTTCGATTGGATTATTTTTACACTTCTTTAAAATTAGCCTTGTAAATCCTTATTTAAAGGGTTTACGGCGCTGTAATTATTCCGAATATCTCGGGGTGTTACAATAATCAATTATCCATATTCAAATTACACGAAGAAACTCCCGAAACCCATCTACGATCCATGAAAATACACAGATAAACAACTAGAGGTTAGAAAATCATCCAAACCCTCACAAGTCCGAAAACGGCACAATCCAATCCGTAAAATCGTATGAAAAGCATGCATACGGGATAGATACATCATAATCTCAAGGTCCTCAAGCTTCAAAATGGATTAATTGGACGAATTTACGAAAAACCCCAAAATTCCCAAAAATAGGGTTCTAAGGTTTTTTACCTTGATTCGGAGGATAGAAATATGCTAGATGTTGCATAATCCTTGTTATCCAACCCAAGATGATGATATCTGAAGAAGGACTGCCTCAAATCGCCCCAAATTGCCTCTCTCGAGCTCTCCCGATCGGAAAAAGTGGAAAAGATGTGAAATAACAAGTGCAGGGATTGACTGTCCCCTTATATACTGTCCCAGTCTAGCGCACGCTACGCCTCAATATTAGCGTGCGCTAACGAGTCACCCGGTAGTCTAGTGGCTACTGTCATAAGATGTTAGCGCGCACTACGAAACATCCCTAGCGTGCGCTAACTGGTGTCCTGCCAAAATCTCAGTTCACTGTCTCAGTCCGCTAGCGTGCGTTAACACTGAGCACTAGCATGCGCTACGCAACACATATCGCGTACGGTAGCCGCTGCCTAGTGTGCGATACCTGCTAGTCCAGAAAGTCTGAAACTTCACTGCCTCTGCCGACTCAGTCTGTTAGCGTGCGCTAAGGCTCAATACTAGCGTGCGCTACTCACGCAGAATTAGCGTGCGTTAGCATCGGCCTAGCGTGCGCCACCTCCCTGACCCAGAACACTTCCGAAAGGTCTAACCAGCACGATCATGATCCAAACAAGGCATGAAACTTTAGATCAATGCCGACTACATCACAAAGAGTTTACAGAGCGACAAAACAGGAAGAACGGTAAGGACAAACAGTCAATAAAAAGTACGGGTATTACAGTTATTGGCAGATGAGATCACAAGTCTTTGGCCAAAGCATTGGAGCTAGTTGTATTAGATACACGACAGCTCGATGATTTCGATTTGCATTAATGCATGTATAGCGTCAAGAACAGATGGGGTTTGACTGACCGTGACCCTATAACTTGATCGGGACATTTGAAAGAAGGGTTTATACGTATACTGGTATTCACGACAAAATGGTTCTTGAATGATCCCATCATTCGTTCTCAGTTGGGGTACAGTGTAGGCCGCCAGGCTGGCTAGGTGGTACTACTACTCTTTGGTTCCTCCCATTGCTGACTGAGACGGACCTACCGAGTCCCGCATTAAGATTGATAATGGAATGAATCAAGCTTAATTCTCTCATTATGAATATTAGATATTGAATATCTAATTTGGGATATTGGATGTCTAAATTGATTTATTGGATAAATTAATTTACGGCCTAATTAATTAAATAAATTACCGGGTGATTAATTTAATTCAGGAATATAATTATTTCTTGGAGAAATTAATTATGTTATTATGTATTTAATATGATTAATTAATTGGATTAATTAATCGATATAAATACATCGGAACAAAATCGGAGTTTATCTATTTGGAATCACGGGAGTCCGAAACGAACCGAACTCGTCCGGTTTCTACATGGGCCGCCCCCCATTTCAAGTCACCTTCCTTTTGGACTCTTGTCTCCATTCTTTAATGGATGATAATTGTATAGGTGGGGTTGATTCTCATTTGATGAGTTGTGACATGTGAAGAAGTATTGGATAAAAGGAAGAAAGACTTTCATCTCACACACACTTGATTTCATACGTGAACTTTAAGAGGAAAGAGAGAGAGAACTCTTCTTCATCATTTTCTTCTTTATTCATCAAGTTCTTAATTTTTCTTGGAGGAAAATTGAGAAATAAAAGAGAGATTGTGAGTTATAGACTTAGAGTGTTATAATTTCATATTGGAATCTTCATCACTTAGCTCTAGCCGTATCCTCGGAGGATAGCAAGGTGATTGTCGTTCCGGTCGTTTCTCCGGCGCGTGGCAAGTAGAGACGCGGTGCTTTCGGCATTGGATCGTTCAAGGGCTTGGAGCGGATTGAATTCGTAGAGATCAAACTAAAGCTTGGGGAATATCTCAAGAGAAGGAATCCATCTAATCAACGGACTACAAGGGTGAGTTTCTATATCTCTTGTGAATTCGTTTTTTGATATTCGTATATACGTTGCTCGATCAATCCTCGTAGGGATTCGGATCGAATTAATTTTCGTTTTACTGCTTCCGCTGGGCCTTCGTTTAGGCACCGAATCCCAACAGTGGTATCGGAGAGTAGGTCTTGCGATCGTATATACGATATTGACATTTGGAATGCTTGATTAGATGGTATATGATTTGGAATTATAATCGTATTAATCGTTGATTTTCTATTGTTCATCTAAAAATTAATTTTTCATGATTTTATGTTATAATATAAATCTATTTTTCTTTTGAAAAATTGATTTAAATGAGTAATATAAAGATTAGAAAAATATTATTTTTGGAATCGGGGTGAAAAAAATGAGCCGAAAACGTAAACGGACCCGGCAGGTTGGAGCTGTCCGGCGCGCCATGCTGCCACTCTGGACATGCGGTGCACTGCCGGACATGCTCGGAAGGCTATCGCCGCCGCTCGGCAATGGTCTCGGTCCTGCCGTCCCGATCGGTCGTCACTGGGCGACTTCTTGGGTAGTGCTCCGACCGTGTTTTTCGACTCCTTTTTTTATATTTCGTTCGATAATTAATTTCCCACAAATAAAATTGGATTTAATTTGACTAAGATTTAATTATAGTAATTTTAATCTTAGGGGAATTAATTTAATGAAATATTTTATCATCCGAAACAAGTTAAAATTGATGGTTGTTTGAATTAATTGGATTAATTCATTTTGAATGAATCGATTGGACCGGTTCGTATTGTTGATTAGATCAATGTATCTCTATGCTTTCTATTTATATAGTATTTATTGGATGAATGCTTTTGAATGGGGATGTGGTTCGTGGACTTAGTTTTTTGAATTGTTCGTTTTATTCGATTGGGTTGTAAAGGCCGTTTTGAGCCTATTTATTTTACTAGAAATATTTGTATCTAGGATGTAATTTTCAATGTAAAATTTATATGTAATGACGAAGACCGGAGGAAGATCCGTTTGTAGAAGACGAAGATTCAAGACGAAGACTTGTAATTAGATTACAGAGTTTTTTTTTCCAGGAACGGTCCATGAACCACATGTTGATAGCAACTAGGTTGTGAATGGTTTTTTCATATTGTATGAATGCCACAAATACGCTAAAATGATTAATGTGCAAAGTGTAACGTTAATCGCGAAAATTCTCCCACAACAAATTATTAAGTTTGTAAGGTTTCAAGGTTTTCCTTCCCTCCATCGAGTTTTCGGGAAATTGAAATCCAAACCAGATGTGCTACGCTTCCGAGTTATCGGGGTAGTCGTTCGGGGAGGACGGATAAATTACCGGGAGCGCATTGGATGCCTTCGGTTGGAGCAAATTTATCCCTAGGAACCTGATAGGTTGCCGGATAAGATTCAATTGTGAAACTGATTTGCGTCGATGGTATAAACTTAACTTGTTCACGAATCATAAAAACCGTATAGGTTGAGGGGAGTGAACAAGGGGAAAAAGAAGATCGAATCATCCATTAGATGGATTGGTGTTGGACACCACTTTATGAAAATTAATAGACTAGAAACCTGTTCGGTTGCCCTCTATTAAGATTTATAAAGAACTCGATCACCACTATGAAGTAGAGCGACGATACTTCCGGATTTCACATGGGAGTGTGTTATTCCGATAAAAATAGTGGGAGCTGGGTAACAAGAATAAAAAAGACCTTAATTCTATACTCAGAACATAATTAAACGAGTCACTAATTAATCTGTTATACTTAATGCAGACATAACCCTCAATATGACAATGAATCCACTCGCAATTCTACTCGAAAAGAAGACCCTGATTGGACCTAACTTTGTGGACTGGCTCCGCAATCTGATGATAGTCCTCAGTATAGAGGCACTGGGATACGTCTTGGAGATGGACATTCCGGCACCTCCTGTGCGGACCCGAGCCAATCAGGAAGAGATTGAAAACCACGAAAAGTGGGTTAAGGATGACGTGAAAGTCCGTGATTATATGATGGCTTCATGTCTAATGAGCTTCAGAGAGCTCATGAGAAAATGACTTCTGCTAGGCAGATTCTATCTCACTTAACCTAGCTTTATGGTGAGCATAGCAGAACTGCTAGATATGAGATATCCAAGCAACTGTTCGGTGCAAGGATGAAGGAAGGCGAGAAGGTTGGGGAACACGCCCTCAAAATGATATCCATGATCGATATATTGGAGGCTCTTGATTTTAAAATGGATACTTCTCTCCAAACCGACCTTATTCTTTAGTCTCTCCCTGATTCCTTCTCACAGTTTGTTATGAACTTCAACTGCAATGAGATTGCATGTAACTTAGCTGGGCTAATGAACAAACTGGTGACCGCTCAGTCTCAGATGAAGACTCCGCGGACGAAGGAGTATGCCCTTGTGATTTCTTCTAGACTTCAGAAGTCTAAGAATAAGAAGAAAAAGACCAAGAAGCAGACTGGACCACATGTTAAGGACTTCAATGGTGAGGGCAAGGCCCCAATGGTTCCAAAGAGCAAGAAGAAATACGCTTGTCTCAAGTGCGGTGAGCTGGGCCACTGGGCTAGAGAGTGTCTGATTCATCATGGCACTTCAGGTACAGAACTTTTAGTTTTGGAAACAAATTGTTCTGCTACTGTATTTTCTACTTCCTGGATACTGAATTCTGGTGCTAGTACTCATATTTGTACCGTGAATCAGGATCTGGAACAAAGTAGGAAGCTTGGACCTGGAGAAGTTATGATCACAGTCGGAAGCGGGCATAGTGTCAAGGCGACCGACATAGGATCACTTCTTTTGGGTTTAGAATCCAGCTTTGTTTTGACTTTAGAAGATGTACTTGTTTTGCCCAAGGAGCACAAAAACATTGTATCCATTTCAGTCATGGACCGAAAGGGCTTTTCATTTTTAATTGGTGATGGTTCCTACAAAATTTATTTCAGAAATAAACAAGTGGGCACTGCTACATTGTTAAATCGATTGTATCATCTAAATCTCAACAACAAAGTAATTGTGAATACTATGACTAGAAAACGTGGCCGGGATGAAACCAATGAAGTTTTGAAATGGCATCTTAGACTTGGTCATGTTGGTCAGACCAAGGTTTACAAGATGGAAAAAGATGGACTTATGGGTCCATTGGGATTAGATCACTTTCCTACTTCTGAATCTTGCCTTAAAAGCAAAATGACTAAGTCCCCCTTCACAGGGACTTTTGAAAGAGCCGCTGATAAACTGGGATTAATCCATACCGATGTATGTGGTGCTTTGGAAGCAGCACGTGATGGATACCAATATTTCATTACGTTTACAGATGATCATAATAGGTATGGTTATGAATACTTAATGAAACATAAATCCGAGGCTTTTGAGAAATTCCAGGTTTTCAAAGCCCTAGTCGAGAAACAAACTGGTAATCATATCAAAGCACTTCGGTCGAACCGAGGTGGTGAGTATATGAGTTCGGAGTTTGACTAGTTCCTTAAGGAACATGGAATAGTTTAACAACTAACACCTCCAAGTACTCCTCAGTTAAATGGTGTATCAGAAAGAAGGAATCGGACCTTGTTGAACATGGTCCGTTTCATGTTGGGCTATACTGACTTACCGATTTACTTCTGGGGGTATGCACTCCTGACTGCCGCCTACATCTTGAATAGATGTCCTTCTAAATCCCTTCCTAAAACTCCACATGAGATGTGGGAGGGCAGGAAACCAAGTCTTAATCATATTAGGATTTGGGGATGTCCCGCCTATGTCAAGAAGACTAAGGTGGAGAAGTTGGAACCTAGGTCTGCGAAGGGACGTTTCATTGGATTCCTGTCTGGGATGATAGGATATCTATTCTACATGTCCGAAGATTGAAAGATCATTGTTGCTTAACAAGCACACTTCCTGGAAGAAGAGATTCATTCAGGAAGGCGGAGCAGGTAGAAATATTTCTTTGGAAGAATACAATGAAACTCCTCAGGAGACACCAGTGTAAGAAAATGAAACCGAACCTTCTGAAACACAAGTACAACCACCTCGTAAGTCTAGTAGGGTATCTCATTTACCTGAGAGGTATAGTTTTATGCACTTGGAGGAACTGGGTTTCCACAAGGTTCCAGGTGATAAACAAGAGATCGACCCATGACCAATGACCTAGCAATGGTGGATGTAGACTCCATGAAATAGACTGTAGCACTCTTCATGTAGTTAGGACATTCGTTTTGACAAGGCAGTCAAAGATTTTGACTTCATGCAAAATGAAGAGGAACATTGTGTATACAAGAGGGTTAGTGGGAGCTAGATCACATCCTTAGTACTATATGTAGAGGACATTCTACTAATAGGAAATGATGTGGGAATGCTCTGTTCTGGGAAAGCTTGGCTTTCGAGTAATTTCTCCACGAAAGACTTGGGAGAAGAAACCTATATTCTTGGGATTCGACTCTATTGGGATAGATCGAAGAGAATGATAAGTTTTTCCCAAGCCCTCTATATAGATTAGATCTTAAAGAGGGTTCCTTCCGATGCGACATGGAATAAAACTCACCTTGAAGATGTGTCCTCATAGTGAGGAACAATGAAAGGAAATGAGTTATATACCATATGTTTCGGCAGTGGGTAGCCTTGCATATACTTTATTGTGTGCGAAACCTGACATTGCGCATGCTGGGAGCGTGGTAAGTAGGTTTTGGGCTAACCCAGTTCGGGAACATTAGACCGCCATAAAGAACGTTCTCAAGTATTTTAGAAGACTAGAGATCTGGTTCTTATATATGGTGGTGGAGAACTGAATGTAATGAGATTCACTGATTCGGACTTCCAAGGACAGAAGGACGACTCGATGTCTACTTCTGGCTACATATTTACTCTTAATGGAGGAGCAGTGTCTTGGCGTAGCGCTAAGCATAGCGCGACTGCTAATTCTACCTATTAGGCTGAGTATAAAGCGGCCTCGGAGGCCTCCAAAGGAAGAATTTAGTAGTTACTGGGTAAACTTCACGTGACATCTTGTGTTGCGCTGCCAGAGTGATAGCACAGGCCTAGGATCCGAGGTTTCACAACAGTACCAAATATATTGAGAGAGAGTATCATCTCGTAAGAGAATTTGTTCGCTAAGAGATACATTGTGCTGCATAGAGTAGAGTCTGCCGAATACGTCGCTGATCTACCGACCAAGCTACATTCTCAGATTAGCTTGGAGCGTAATCTGGAGAACATGGGTATTAGATACCATAGTGTGTGGCATTGAGTGCAAGTGGGAGATTGTTGGGAGTATGCCCTCGAATGCCACTCAGAGGATGATTGAGTGAGGGCATTGTACTTGTAATTATGTAAATCACTAATATAAGGCAATGTATGTTTCTTTATTTACTGGTAGTTACTGGCATTCCTAACACGTAAATATATATATAGAAACTAGTCCGTGTATTTGAGAGAAAAACGTTCTACTCCTTATTGGTTAAAAGGGTCGGCACTGAAAGGTTTATAGCTCAAATACTTAATCGTTCGCAAGTCGATGAAACTTGATTGGGCGTTAAGTTTATGTGAAGACTTGTATAACGTGTTCTTTGACATGAAGAGTGCCTGTCGAACGCTAATGGTTACTGGGAGCACACGTTATAGGTATGCTAATCGGATTAGTATACTCAAACCGGCTCACCCTCGATTCGTCACACAGATTTCACTCCGTGACGGTCAATGACGGAATCGAAAGGTTGTAGTAGGTATTCGTGAACCTTCGACTTGAGGATTTAGTAGGTATGTGCTTGTGACGTCAAGATTTTCATTAGAGTAGTTCGACCCTGTAAACCGGAAGGCGGGGGTCAACCTCGACGTGCATCTTGACGGGCAAGTAGCAGGTCCTACTGAATACCAAGATAAAATGCTCTCTCCCGTTAGTGAGCGGGTTATATGTCCTATGCGGTTATTGGCAGATGAGATCATAAGTCTTTGGCCAAAGCATTGGAGCTAGTTGTATTAGATACACGACAGCTCGATGATTTTGATTTGCATTAACGCATGCATAGCGTCAATAACAGATGGGGTTTGATTGACCGTGACCCTATAACTTGATCGAGACATTTGAAAGAAGGGTTTATACGTATACTGGTATTCACGACATAATGGTTCTTTAATGATGCCATGATTCGTTCTCAGTTGGGGTACAGTGTAGGCCGCCAGGCTGGCTAGGTGGTGCTACTACTCTTTGGTTCCTCCCATTGCTGACTGAGACGGACATACCGAGTCGCGCATTAGGATTGACGACAGAATGAATCAAGCTTAATTCTCTCATTATGAATATTAGATATTGGATATCTAATTTGGGACATTGGATGTCTAAATTGATTTATTGGATAAATTAATTTCCATCGTAATTAATTAAATAAATTACCGGGTGATTAATTTAATTCATGAATATAATTATTTCTTGGAGAAATTAATTATGTTATTATGTATTTAATATGATTAATTAATTGGATTAATTAATCGATATAAATACATCAGAACAGAATCGGAGTTTATCTGTTTGGACTCACGGGAGTCCGAAACGAACCGAACTCGTCCGGTTTCTACATGAGCCGCCCCCCATTTCAAGCCACCTTCCTTTTGGACTCTTGTCTCCATTCTTTAATGGATGATAATTATATAGGTGGGGTTAATTCTCATTTGATGAGTTGTGACATGTGAAGAAGTATTGAATTAAAGGAAGAAAGACTTTCATCTCACACACACTTGATTTCATACGTGAACTTCAAGAGGAAAGAGAGAGAGAAGTCTTCTTCATCATTTTCTTCTTTATTCATCAAGTTCTTGATTTTTCTTGGAGGAAAATTGTGAAATAAAAGAGAGATTGTGAGTTATACACTTAGAGTGTTATAATTTCATATTGGAAGCTTCATCACTTAGCTCTAGACGTATCCTCGGAGGATAGCAAGGTGATTGTCGTTCCGATCGTTTCTCCGGCGCGTGGCAAGTAGAGACGCGATGCTTTCGGCGTTGGATCGTTCAAGGGCTTGGAGCGGATTGAATTCGTAGAGATCAAACTAAAGCTTGGGGAATAGCTCAAGAGAAGGAATCCATCTAATCAACGAACTACACGGGTGAGTTTCTATATCTCTTGTGAATTCATTTTTTGATATTTGTATATACGTTGCTCGATCGATCCTCGTAGAGATTCGAATCGAATTAATTTTACATTTTACCGCTTCCACTGGGCCTTCGTTTTTGGCACCGAATCCCAACATCGTCATCATGCAGCTCTAGTGGTTGTTTCCCCACCCTCCTGGATCCTGAACATAAAACAATTATTCACCCCCGAAGGGGTTAGCACAACGATGCTAGTACAAGTACGATAATTACACAACAATGATTTATTCAACGACCCCTGAACAATAACATCAATAATATCATGGTAAGAACAAGTTTCCCCAAGGAGAAACAATAACAAGACAATGCACAACACAACATATCAATCTCAACATATTCGTGGTATTCCAACGATCCAACGCACACAACATAGATTCCCATGATGATCCCGTCGGACCAACACATGATGGAAGTACTCGTCCAATGACCCAACGCACACAGATATAGATTCCCATGATGATCCCGTCGGACCAACGCATGGTGGAAAAAATAATCACAATACATATGTACGACACATAACAACATAACCGACATCAACACGGATAAACATAATTAAAGTACTTGCCTTAGAAAGGTGGGAAGAAATAAATAATTCAATGACTTCAACAAACTCGAAGGCTGCTCCTTCGATCAACCATTCGCAAACCTCGAACCTTACACAAAAGTAAATAACGACAAACTCAACTTACATAACAAGGCTGCCGCACGAACATGTTAAACGTTCCGACAAGCGACCGAACTAGTTATTATCATACGGCCGATTCCCGGTTAATTACTTAAAGCACACTACGTCAAACGAATACCATACTACATGCGAAACAAAGGATCGCAACAGGGATAACACGTTGATGTCTACGGATTTCAGCATATTCAAAATGTCACAAACCACATTCCAATTCTTCCCATCAATTCTAATACACGTTTCAGTTATCTAAACGAATTCATAACAAGGTAAGTACGTTCAACTAAATTCTAAGTTAATCCCACTTATGATTCTAGTTCTTCCGCAAGTAAACTCATCTTATCCAAGTTCTAAGTTCACCATGATCGTTACAACAATATCGGATCGTCCTAACCATTCATACGAAGATTATCAATCCAAACAATCTTTACAAATACTGGATTATACTTGAAGAACAATCCAATCCTCCTAAACTTTGTTGTTCGATTCATAATGCTCAACTAAACTCAATAACCTCAGTAGCATGCCCATAATCATCACTAAGAACATGAACTCTAGGTTGGTAAAGCATCACATACCTTAATACGGAAGGAAACGACAAAACACTAGGTTGAATCCAACAGCGGATGCTTGAACGCTAATCTCCAATGATCCATGTCTTCAACAATCACATCCATAGGCTGATATGAGGGGTTAATGTAGTGAGGGTATCTCTCCAAGTAAAAACAGTCAGATAGATGAAGGGTAAAGTGAGAAATAAAATGAGGCTGATGTCCTATATATAGGAAATGACCTTTAGCGTGCACTATTTCTCAATTTTAGCGTCCGCTAATGGGCTCACAGTCCACTGTCTCTTTCTATGTTCGGCCTTACGTACATTAAATAGCCTTTACGTACGTTAATGCAATAGTTAGCATACGCTAACACCCTTTCATAGCATGCGCTAACGACCTTACGAAGCTTTACTAACCACACTGTACTCCACTTAGCGTGCGCTAGCATTTCTCTCATAGCATGCGCTAAGCACCATTGACCCAACTTTTCCAAAAGCCATCCATGTTCATCCCGACATGTCCATATCCAATATCAGTGATCCGATCTCACTAACCAACCTTGTCTTAATCATGTTGACCACACGTAGCGTAGCTAAGTGTTTTCTTCTGTGTGTGCTAGCTCACACATTTAGCGTACGCTACACTCACTGGTTAGCGTGCACTAATTATGTGTAAATACATGCATGCATTAACATAAATGGAATCATACACTCGTCATTACTAGACTATGAAATACGGAGGGTCATACTCTGATTAATATTACGATATTCGCAATGTCACAACGTTCACATACAGATAAAATACATATCAAATATCCGAGTATTACATACTCTCCCTCTAAAAAGAAGTTTCATCCAGAAACTTAAGATGAAAATAATTCCGGGTATCTCGACTTCATACTATCCTCCGTCTCAAAAGGTTCCATCTTAATAGAAGCATGACAACTATTATTGTAGGTGAATTCAATCAATGGCAGATGAATTTCCCAATAAGTCGACCAGTCTAAGGCACAAGCTCTCAACATGTCTTTTACTGTTTGAATAGTTCTCTCGGACTGTCCATCGGTTTGGGGATGATAAGATGTGCTAAATTTCAGCTCAGTTCCCAAGGCTCTATGAACTAATTTCCAACAGTGTGACACGAAGCGACCATCGCAATCTGAAATAATGATCTTTGGTGTACCATGCAACCAGACTATCTCCGCAATAAACACTCATGCCAACCTCTCGGGTCCTCATGTATCCTTAATGCCAGAAAATGAGCCGACTTGGTTAGACGATCAACTATCACCCAAATCATATTCATCATAGTTCTGGCCTTCAGCATATTGGTGATAAAGTCCATTGATATATCTTCCCACTTCCATTCAGGAATCGAAAACGGCTTCATCATTCCGGCAGGTTGCTGATGTTCAATCTTAACCTACTGACAAGTTAAACACTATGTAGCCTGCCATATCATTCTCCATGTTGCCCCACCAAAATTCTGCTTCAGATCTTTATACATCTTACTGGTGCCTGGGTGAATAAATAGGGTATATTGTGAGATTCCTTCATGATTGTATGCTTCAAAACATCATTATTGGGAACATAAAGTCGACTTCGGAATCTCAGAACTCAATCTTCATGAATTACAAATCCTGGGGCCTTTATGTTGCCTACTTCATCACATAACCGAATCATCAGAGTATCATCTAATTGCTTAGATTTGATTTCTTCGATTAATGATGAAGTTAATTCCATCACACAGTTGTCCTTGGACTCCTTGTAACCATACTTCAATTCCTTCACGAATCAACTCTCGTTGAAGGTTGGAATGGGATGTGAGCGTCTACAACATTCAAATAGAGAGGGGTTTGCGGCTCAGTGCATCACCCACTATGTTCGCCTTTTCTGGATGATAAAGAATTTCCAAGTCGTACTCTTTAATCAATTCCAACCATCTCCTCTACCGCATGTTCAACTCTTTCGAACTGAAGATGTATTTAAGACTCTTATGATCTGTGAAGATCTGACAGTGAGTTCCGTACAAATAGTGTCTCCATGTCTTCAGGGCGAAAACAACAGCTACCAGTCCTAAATCATGAGTTGGATAATTAACTTCATATAGCTTCAACTGTCATGAAGTGTAGGCGATCACCTTCTCATTCTGCATCAATACACAACCGAGAACTTGATTTGAAGCGTCACTGTATACTATGAATCCTCCAGTTCCTTGTGGCAGCATTAGAATTGGAGCCGTCATAAATCTCTTCTTAAGTTCATCAAAACTGGCCTGACACTTCTCGTCCCATTCAAACTTTTGGGTTTCCTGCAGTAATCGAGTAAGTGGACGGGAAATTTTGCAAAACCCTTCCACGAACCGACGATAATACCCAGCAAGTCCTAAGAAACTTCTGACTACGTTTTTAGGAGACTTCCATTCCAAAATTGCCTCGACTTTCTGTGGATCTACTCGGACCCCTTTCGCTGATACCACGTGTCCAAGGAACATCACTTCTTTTAGCCAGAATTCACATTTTGAAAGTTTAGCATATAACTGCTCGCTCCTCAAGAGGTTCAAAATGATCCATAAGTGCTGCTCATCCTCTTCCGGACTTTAGAGTAGACCAAGATATCATCGATAAACACAAGTATGAATTTGTACAAGTACTCTATGAATACACGATTCATTAACTGCATAAACACGGGTACTTATTCTTGATCGTGATCCTGTTTAGCTCTCGGTAGTCGATGCACAATCAAAGCGATCCATCTTTCTTTCGAATAGAAAGAACCGGTGCACTCCATGGCGAAACACTTGGCTGAATATAACCTTTGTCCAGCAATTCTTCCAGTTGCTTCTTCAATTCATACATCTTGGTAGATGCCATACGATACGGTGCCTTAGAAATCGGCATAGCTCCCGGTTCTAGCTCGATGGTAAACTCCACATCTCGTTGTGGAGGTAGTCCAGGCAATTCATCAGGGAAAACGTCTGGAAATTCGCTCACAACAAGAATAGATGAAAGCTATACTCTTTCTTATTCTCTCTTCATCGCATAACACCAGTACCCTGTACAACCCTGCTTTAGTAGTTTTACGACTTTCATAGCTTTGATCACTTTCACTGAGCTCCTGGTCTCCATCCTTCGAATAGTAATTTGAATCCATGTTCGGCTATCATCGAGATATTCCTAATCCGATAGTTCATAGTAGATCCATATCGGTTAAGCCAGTCATCTCCAAGAATTAGGTCATCTTCTTGAATCTCTACTACAATCAAATTTGAAGGCCAGTCTTTCTATCCAATTATTACAGGAAGATTTCTAGTTTCTAAATTCCCCACAATTCTTTCCCCACTTGGTAAACCCACAATATAAGGTTCACATTCATGAAAACAAGAAATTCCCAAATGATTAACACAAGACCAGGATATAAACGAGTGTGTAGCCCCTGTATCGAAGAAAACACTATCTGGTTGTGAAAGGATCTGAACGGTACCTGATGTGACAGCTGCATTCTGATCATATGCCCTCATCATCTCATAAAGGCGTGGAGCAGCGGATCCTGCACTCGATGCTCCCTTTCGGTCGAACTGTCCTCTGCCTCTTCCTCGACCAAAACTCTGGGGTGGCTGGACACTCTGCTGCGTCTATGGGATACTCGCCTCTTTCTGGGCCGGCTACGAAGTACGAGCTCCAAATATTCTAGTGGCATCCTTGCAGAACATCGCTCGATGCCCTTCCTGTCCGCATTTGCAACATGTCACCAGAGAATGAAAACAGTCACGCCACAACTGTCTTGGATGACCACAACTAAAACATTGTTTTGCCGCATCATTAAAGGCTGGTACAGATCTAGGGTTCCTTCCGCTTTTGGATGGTTGTGAAGGTTTCTTGAATGAGTGGAAGGATGACTAAGCCTTGCGGGGCTCACTATTCTTATCTTCTGAAAAACCACCAGTTACCTTTTGCTTCTTGGATTCAGAAAACTTTTCCATAGCTGCTACTTTCATTTCGTATGCTAAAGCTTTTTCTTGATACTGGCGGAGAGTGGTGCATTCAAAACCTGACATGTACCTCTATATCTCAGGCTTCATTCTCATGTCAAAATAAATAATCATTTCTGCATTAGTTCTGACCAGGTGTCGAACAAACGCAGTTGTTGATTAAATGTCTTAATTGTTTGGGCTAAAATTCGTCCATCGGTTGTGCGGAGAAGAACTCTCAAACTTTAGCTTCTCTCACCGGGCGAGGACGGTAGTGAGCTTTCATCATAATTTTGAACTATCCCCAATTTCCATCATGATCGATAGGTCGGATAGCTTCACACCATTCAGACGCTTCCCTAGTTAGGAAATATTGGGCTCCGGCTCTCTCAGCCAGTGATCCCATGACGGCGTCTCGGAAAAACCATCGAATTTCGGAGGTTGCATCTTCGCCACCTCCTGTAACCATCTGTCTCCTCGATTTCCCAAGTCTAGGATGCCTTGCTATCACTCTCCCGGCTGCAATCCTACCGCCACTTGCATTTTGTCCACAACTTGAGCAAATTGGGTCATTTGTTTGACCACTTGACGAAGGATGTCGGGAACAGCAGGTTCGGCATTCGTTTCCACAGTTTGCTTTCGTTCATTGTTGATGGATTCTTGTTGTTCGCCAGCACTAGAGTTAGCCTAATTTGACAGCGAATCAGGAACAGAGGGTGAAGCTTCCCTCTCAGTATTTCTACGTCCGCGTCCACGACGGCGACTGCGTCCATGTCCTCCTCTCAACATATTGTAAAATAATATCATTCTACGTTCAATTATCAAAAAGGACATAAAATGTAAAGGACAAGATTAGAGTTTAGGAAACTTACAACCACCGCTCATATGAAGACGTAGGCAGTATAGTGATGTTATTCGCGGCCGGTTAACTCAAAAAGACACATCTGAACCCTAATTTAACCCAACGGCCAAGATATCTATAATCTTAGCTCCGATACCATATTCTGTAACACCCCGAGATATTCAGGATTATTACAGTGCCATAAATCCTTGATGTAAGGATTTACTAGGCTAATAAATTTAAAACAACATTAACGAATGTCAATGGTAAAGTTTATTAGTACATTACAGGTCTAGAAAATGTAGATCAGACAATTCTCGGTAATAAACATCAAATTCAACCAACAACAACAACGTACTCGAGTACTTTATTAAAACAAAACACAACAGATAAACTCTCTTGGCCACAAACATCACTCTGCACCCTTGTCATCATGCAGCTCTAGTGGTTGTTTCCCCACCCTCCTGGATCCTAAACATAAAACAAATGTTCACTCCAGAAGGGGTTAGCACAACGATGCTAGTACAAGGACGATAATTACACAACAATGATTTATTCAGCGACCCCTGAAAAATAACATCAATAATACCAACAGTGATAAGAAAAGTCTCCCCAACGAGAAATAATAACAAGACAATGCACAACACAATGTATCAATCTCAACATACTCGTGGTATTCCTACGATCCAGTGCACACAGCATAGATTCCCATGATGATCCCGTCGGACCAACACATGGTGGAAGTACCCGTCCAACGATCCAGCGCACACAGATATAGATTCCCATGATGATCCCGTCGGACCAATGCATGGTGGAAAAAATAATCACAATACATATGTACGACACATAACAACATAACCGACATCAACACGGATAAACATAATTAAAGTACTTGCCTTAGAAAGGTGGCAAGAAATAAATACTTCAACGACTTCAACAAACTCGAAGGCCACTCCTTCGATCAACCGTTCGCAAACCTCGAACCTTACACAAAAGAAAATAATGACAAACTCAACTTACGTAACAAGGCTACCGCACGAACATGTTAAATGTTCCGACAAGCGACCGAACTAGTTATTATCATACGGCCGATTCCCGGTTAATTACTTAAAGCACACTACGTTAAATGAGTATCATACTAGATGCGAAATGAAGGATCGTAACGGGGATAACACGTTGATGTCTACGGATTTTAGCATATTCAAAACGTCACAAACCACATTCCAATTCTGCCCATCAATTCTAATACACATTTCGGTTATCTAAACGAATTCATAACAAGGTAAGTACGTTCAACTGAATTCTAAGTTAATCCCACTTATGATTCTCGTTCTTCTGCAAGTAAACTCATCTTATCCAAGTTCTAAGTTCACCATGATCATTTCAACAAGATCGTATCGTCCTAACCATTCATATGAAGATTATCAATCCAAGCAATCTTTACAAATACTGGATTATACTTGAAGAACAATTATTACGTTCATCATCTCGAATTCACCTAGTCTAGGTGATAACATAATCAGTTCATTCATCATATAAGCATCACGAAATTATCATCTCCATCATGTAATCATCACAAAATCATCATCAATGCAGGTTATAATCTTTGAAAATCACATTCTTATGATAGGCATAATCAAGGTTCAACTATCATCAATGAAAAACCTAATTTTAACCAATCCAATCCTCCTAAACTTTGTTGTTCGATTCATAATGCTCAACTAAACTCAATAACCTTAGTAGCATGCCCATAATCATCACTAAGAACATGAACTCCAGGTTGGTAAAGCATCACATACCTTAATACGGAAGGAAACGACAAAACACTAGGTGGAATCCAACACCTGATGCTTCCACGCTAATCTCCAATGCTCCACGTCTTCAACAATCACATCGAGAGGCTGATATGAGGGGTTAATGTCGTGAGGGTAGCTCTCCAAGTCGAAAAAGTCGGATAATGGATGAAGGGTAAAGTGAGAAATGAAATGAGGGTGATGTCCTATATATAGGAAATGACCTTTAGCGTGCGCTATTCCTCAGTTTTAACGTGCACTAATGGGCTCACAGTCCACTGTCTCTTTCTGTGTTTGGCCTTACGTACGTTAAATGGCCTTTACGTATGTTAATGCAACAGTTAGCATACACTAACACCCTTTCATAGCATGCGCTAACGACCTTACAAAGCTTTACTGACCTCACTGTACTCCACTTAGCGTGCGCTAGTATTTCTCTCATAGCGTGCGCTAAGCACCGTTGACCCAACTTTTCCAAAATCCGTCCAGTTTCATCCAGACATATCCCTATCTAATATCCGTAATCCGATCTCACCTACCAACCTTGTCTTAATCATGTTGACCATACGTAGCGTATGCTAAGTGTCTTCTTCTACGTGTGCTAGCTCACACATTTAGCGTACGCTACACTCACTGGTTAGCGTGTGCTAATTACGTGTAAATACATGCATGCATTAACATCAATGGAATTATACACTCGCCATTACTGGACTATGAAATACGGAGGGTCATACTCTGATTAATAATACGACATTCGTAATGCCACAAGGTTCAAATACAGATAAAATACATATCAAATATCTGGGTATTACAATACCGTCCCACCAGAAATTTCTCTTCAGGTCTTGGTACATCTTGGTACTTCCTGGGTGAGTGGTGTAGGGAGTATCATGAGCTTCACTCATAATTTCATTCTGTAACTCCTCATCATGTGGAACACATATTCTCTCTTCGAACATAATTGTGTTATCAGCCGCTTCGCGGTAACTTCCTGGTTTATCGGATCTAATTCTCATACGTAGTTTCTCGAATGCTTCATCTCTCCTCTACGCATTCACTATCCATCCTCTCAGATCTGGTGTCGTCACTAACATTTTGACATGACCCATTATCATTTTTTTCGGTAGATAAACCACCTCTAAACTCATTCCTTCCAAATCTTGGATTAGATCCCGTTCTGTGGTAAGTAGGTATCCCAACTGTGATTGAGTCTTACGACTCAAGGCATCTGATACCACATTAGCCTTGTTGGGGTGATAGTTGATACCACAATCATAATCCTTTACCAATTTGAGCCATCTCCTCTATCTCATGTTCAAGTCTTTATGCTCGAAAAAGTACTTTAAACTCTTGTGATCAGTAAAAATTTCATATCTTAACCCATAAAGGTGGTGTCTGTATATCTTTAATGAGTGCACAACTGCAGCTAGTTCTAAATTATGCGTGGGATAATTAACCTCATGCGGCCTAAGTTGTCTTGACGTGTAAGCTATCACCTTCCCATCTTGCATCAATACACAACCTATCCCATTCTTAGAAGCATCCGTGTAAACCACATCCTCCTTGTTCGCTTCTGGTACTACTAAGACTGAGTAGTAGTCAACCTTCTGTTGAGTTCCTGAAAACTCTCATCACATTCATCCATCCATAAATACTTAATTCCTTTCTACAACATTTGTATCATTGGTCTAACATTCTTGGAAAATACTTTGATGAACCTTCGGTAGTACCCAGCTAGACCCAAGAAACTCCTAATCTCATTAGGGTTGGTTGGTGACTTCCAATCACATACTGCTTCCACTTTAGCTGGATCCACCTTAATACCATCTGCTGACACAATGTGCCCAAGAAACATTACTTCTTTCAAGCAAAATTCGCACTTACTGAATTTGGTAAAGAGTTTCTCCATTCTCATTGGTTCCAACGCTATCCTGAGATGTTCTTCATGCTCTTTCTCATTTCTAGAGTAGATCAGAATATCATCTATGATAACTAAGACAAACTTATCCAAGTACGGGTGGAACACTCCATTCATAAGATCCATAAATACTGCGGGAGAATTTGTTAATCCGAATGGCGTGACTATAAATTCATATTGTCCATATCTTGTTCGGAATGCTTTTTTGGGTATATCCTCTGGTCGAATCTTCATTTGATGATACCCAGACCTAAGGTATATCTTAGAAAACGCAGTTGTTCCCTTGAGTTGGTCAAACAAGTCATCTATCCTTGGCATAGGATACTTGTTCTTGAGTGTGAGCTTGTTCAGCTCCCTATAATCTATACACATGGTCAGTGTACCATTCTTCTTCTTCTTCCAAAAAGGACAGGTGCTCCCCATGGAGAAACACTCGGCCTAATGAAACCTAAATCCAATAGCTCTTGCAGTTGGATCTTGAGTTCTTGCAGTTCCTTTGGTGCCATCTTATTAGGTGCTTGGCTCCAGGTCGATGTTGAAATCCACTTGTTGATCTGGTGGTAAAACCTGGTAACACTTCTGGGAATACATCCTCCAAATCTCGCACAATTTATAGTCTGCTCTTCTCCAGCTTCTCCATTAAGGTAGACAAGGAAAGCCTGACAATCCTTCTTTCTCATTATCTTATTGGCTTGAAGGGCAGAGATAACGGGTGATCCTCTACCCATTCTAATGCCGTGAAAGTCTGTGGGCTCCTTTCCCGGTGGAATGAAGGAAATTTTCCTCTCATATCATAGAATTATGGCATAATTCTCATCTAACCAATCCATTCCTAGGATTACATCAACATCCCACATCGTCATAACATTCAGATTATTAGTTACCACTTTAAGGTTCCCGAGTTCTAATTCCAGATTAGAACAAACATGCGTGGTCGTTGAAATTACTCCTGGTGGTGTAGATACTCTCATGACATGACTATCATGTTGGCGGTAAAATGTTAAGATTATCCACACATGCTCTAGCAATAAATGAATGCGATGCTCCAGTATCAAACAAAACAATTACAAGTAGGTTAAGAAGTTTGCCCATACCTGCCAAGTTACCCTTATCCTTCTCAGGATGCTTCTGATTGATGGCATATGACCTAGCATTCTAATTTTGCTATTTAGGTGGTGGAAGTAGTTGCGGCTGTCCTTACAGTGCCCTCAGTGGCTGGGGTTGACCCTGGTGGTTTGGTCTCTCTCCCTGCTACTACTTAGGACAATTCCTCATAATATGGCCTTTTTGACCACACCTGTAACAACTTCCAGTGACCAACAGACAGACACCATGATGTTGCTTGTTACACTTGGGACATACGGGATTTGCAACTCGTCCTTGATTATTACCTCCCTGAGCAGGAACCATCTGTTATCCCTGATTGTTGCCTCCCTGAGCCTGAGGCTGTCCATGAGGTATATTTCCCTGCCACGGCTTCCTGTTAGCTTGGTTGTTCCCATTGTGGTTGTTATTGCCACCATTCCCACTTACGCTTCCCCTCATATTCGTGGGAATTTGTCTGAGTGGGTGGTGGTGTAACTGTGGGCACTTGTTTCTCTTCTGGCATTGCTGCCTCAATATACAGAGCTCTGTTCAGTGATTCGGTGTAGCTCAGCCTTCCATGGCTAGATAAGGACATGCTTATCTCATGCCTCAATCCTGATCTAAATTTCCCTGCCATCTTCTCATCAGTATCAACTTGGTCTGGAGCATACCTTGATAACTCACAAAATATTCTATCATACTCGGTCACTGACTTCCTCTATTGCTTCAGATTATAGAACTCAGCTTCATTCTTAACCTTGAAGTTTTTTGGAACATACTTGTCATACATTGCCTCCTTGAATTCCTCCCAAGAGTAGTTTTCCAGTTGCTCAGCCATCAGGATCTTCTTGCACGCTTCCCACCGGAAGTCTGCAGATCCAGTGAGTTGGAAGAGCACACAAGAAAGACGTTCTTGGTCGGTACACCTTAGGAAGTTAAAAATTCGTTCCATAGCTCTAACCCAAAGCTCAGCATCGCTCGGGTTTCCTGACTTATTGAAAGTGGGCGGATTCTGCTTGAGGAAAAGCTCTTTAATAGCCCATTGGGGTGGAGGAGGATGTGGTGTAGGGGCGCATTCATGCTCTCCTCTCCTTCTTTCCCTTCTGGGTGGCATTATGTGGTTCAAATAACCATCATTAGTTCATGCTCATAGGTCCATAATTATCGTCATACTTGATCATAGAAAGGAGTCCGCGACTACATAATCATAACATATCAACACATACTCATAGATAACTCTCGTGGCAAGGTCGAGAAAGATATCATAAAATAATAACATCATACACATGAGAAGAAAAGCCCATGAAGGGTCAAAATATATATCAATATATCATATGCATCATAATAGTACAATTGCTTTCAACGAGGTCTTACTGACTATCAAGCTATACAAGCTGATATAGGCTACCTGCCTACACATATACCAAAATACGGGATGCTCTAACAAATAGCATTGTCGTCTATAAAATAAGAAAGTGCTAGACATAGGAACGGCACGTATAAGCAAAAGAAGTGACATTCTGCATACAAAATACAAAATAAATAGCTAGCACCATCCAAAACTATCTCAAGTCGCCCTCGACTCAGCGGTCGAGCTGTCCTCTTCGTAAAACTCCTCCGGATCCTCTTCCAGATCTTTTTCTGACTCCTCGTCTAAAACTGGAGAGACTACAACAAGGTCTCCAATGACTCTGCGCTTCTTTGGGAGAAGTAGATGAGAAACGTCTGCGATCGGTCGTGGGTAGACTGGATCGATGACTGGCATAGGTCGAAGTGGCGGAGACGTCCTCCTGAAAATAAAAGGCTCGATCCTCATGTCCCTACAGCGAGGTGCTGAGGTCCCTGACTCAATGTCTAACCCATCCTGAGCATGAGGCGGTGCAACAAGAACCACCTGGCTGGGTAGAGGAGTAGTTAACCTCTCCGGCAAAGCTCCCCTAGCATAAGGTTGATACACGCAAGCTCCAAGGGGAGGTGCACGGTGCTGTAGGTACTGAGTGGTGATGCGGATAGCAAAGGCCACGAAATATGCGGACGGTACTAAAGTGGGCTCATGTAAAAATATATAGTACCATGAGACTGCAGCAGCCCACTCCCTCCACTCGATCGGAAGGAGTTCGATAAGGCATTGAATGCCCTCGTAGTCTGAGACACCATGAGGAGCAGCTAGGCCCCAGGTCACCTCTAGGTTTGCCATGTACTGGCCCACGGTGGCAAATGTGCCTCGATACGTGCTGTGGAAAGCCTCCACAAGGTCGCACGGTATCCGCCTTCTCCTTGTTGACTTCCGCGTCGTCGTCTTCGTGGTCGCCATCCTATGAAGAAGGTATACGAATAATACATCAACGTCTCAACATAATAGAACAACTCAACTAAAGGGTTCTCAGAAGAAGGATATAAATCTCATCCTAAGTTCTCGACTCGAACTCTGGACTCTAAGAAACATCTAACATAAAAATAATAATATACTCTCTAGCGGGGTACATTATGAAAGTTATTCTGGTTCCGCCATAAATGGACATCCCGATAAAAATAACCATACTTGTACTACTCGGACGTAAGTGATATTGGTTAGAGAAGTCATTGCATCATTGATCCTCATCGTTACATCGTCATTGTTCGCCCTTCATATTCGTGGGTATGCTGAAATACTTACGGCGCATAAGTTCTCGTTCGCGTAATAGAAGAGCCTAAGGAAGTTTCTAGGTTCTCGTCTTTCATGATTCTTCATCAGCAACAATTCATGCATAATCATAAAATAATAATTCATATAGTACATGCTTCGTCATACATATATCATTCTATACATGTTCATAACATCTCGTAAAAGCTCGTAAAGAGATACATTTTAATGGCAAAAGAAGTTTGAATCATAAAGACTAGTAAATCATTTACCTTACTCTTCATTTGAGCATAACGTGACGGGGTATTGAGTTGACAATTGATTCTTAAATCAGTTTAGAGAATCGAACTAAACATCGCTTGAAAGAACATTGATTCAGAGAGAACAAACTGATCCGATACCATTCTGTCACGGCCCCTTATCCCTAAGGACGGCACAACCAGAGCGTGACCCGGGGTAGGAATTAAGAAGCGGGGAAGAAAGGGGGAAACATACGTTTCATAAGGAATAGGAGTGGGTTTCCATGAATAACCTATCAAGGCATCATGAAGGGGAATCAATCCCGTGGGAATGACTTAGTATCCGAGGTAAGAATACATAGTATTAATATTAGCCTTGAAGTTTAGAATAAGACTTCATAGGATATTACAAATGACATGACTTAGAAAGCAAAATCATAAAGAGTGTTTGCAGCGGAAAAATATGGTTGGTTACATATATGAAGATATGTAACCAGGGCTTAACATTGATCGTAAACAAAAGACTTCCACTCAACACCCTCCGTCACATCCCCTGCTCAACCTGCACATTTTAAAACATATACAGGACTGAGTACAACGTACTCCGTAAACATATTGCCAAAATATAAAACATGCTTTTGTATTTGTCATCATACATATAAGCAGTAACACATGGGGGTTTTAAAAAAAAGCTCATATTTACTAAATCATTTCATTTCGTATCATATATCATCCGATTCACTATATCCATAATTACGCCGGGGAAGGTGGCCACCTCCCGCGAACGTTACTCCCCAAGATCGGCCACTCTGAAGAGAGCTCACAATCCCAAGTACTGTGTATACTAGCCCTTTCCAGCCACCTTTTTCTAGCTCAGGATCTGATCATTTCATAGGTTGACAATCCAACAATGATAGGTTCATAAGAATCCACATAAAAGTTTTTATGCATCATAATCATTTGAAATCATAATTTTCTTGTAAAACATTCATCAAAATAGTGCAAAGCTCAAATCATTTTCGTATAGAAAGCCAACCTGGACAAGTAATAAATACAAGCAAAATGATTCTCGACTCTTCCTTACGCTTTAGTCTGCTGCTACACCTTTCATCGAAAACAACTAAGTTTAGCGGTCGGTCGAGCTTAACGAAGTCTAATGGACAACGGACTCGATCTACATGTTTGGACTTTAGAGTTTTACATTCGACTTAAGTTTAAAAATAAAAGCTATGATTCTCTTATAGAACCTAACTGACAATATAACATATAAAGATACTAACAACGGTCACCGATACTCGATTCTGTTACATATTCCTTGGTTCGAAAACCATCATCAAACACTTAACATAATCATAACATAATGTGCATCAAGGATGGAAAGAATTAGCATTATGTTAATACATTGTTGGCCACTTAAGTATACTGGATACAGTTTGGAAAATAGTTTAAACAACAAACTGTACGGAATCTAAATCTGAGTGCGTAGCGGAAGTCTTGGATACAGTTAGTTGCCGTGGATACAACAACGAAATGTTTGGTGTATACTTAATATATCACAGTAATTTAAAACAGTAAAAGCTGAAGGTAAATAACACAGTAATTAAAGTGGTTCGAGGTAAACCCCTCTACGTCCACTGGTCCTCCACACAGGAGTGAAAAGTTTATTATAATTACTGCGTACACAACTACGTAATTATAAACAAACCTATCCTTATATCGTTCACACAGATTGATACAAAGAATGTCGCTTTCAACCGTTCACACAGATTGGTTAAAGCTTTCTTCTTGACTAGCTTCTTCACACACAGTTCCAAAGCTTCGTCCTTATTCGTCCTACACAGGTCAGAATAACTTGTTGAGTTCACACAGAGCTCGGTTTTTACACAGAGGTAAAAGGTAGGTAACCAGGTAAGAACAGCACCTTTAAAGTTCTTGAGCTGATGATGGCTGTTCTTGATGTTGAGCACTGTATATCTCTTTCGTTATTAATTGCAGTGTGCTTTGGAGATATGTTTGCTCAGATGATAACTTTGATAGCTTGAATATTAGGTTACTTCGGTAACTGATCTTCAATGTCTTCAAGGATATATATAGTCTCTGAAGAAAGTATCCGTTGAGATGTATCCGTTTGAATAAGATTTCCTTCAACGGGAATATGACATGATCCGGATTTCGCGGGATTATGAAGATCTGAAGACTGGCAGTATTTAAATACTTTATCCTTGAGTATTTAAATACTTCTTTGTTCAACGGGACTTGACTTGTGTTCTTTCTTGTCCTTTTGTGAACTGTATGGAAGATGACTGTGTTTTGGGTGTCGAGACAGTTTCCATACTTGGTCTTTTTACAAGACTTCTTGCTGTACTGACGAGCTTCACTTATGCTGATTCGAGGCAGGTCTTCGATACAGGATAAAGCCTTAAAGCCTCGATACAGTTTCCTTTACTGTATTTGGCATATATGTCAAAACCTCTAAATAACATTCGATACAGGGATTCGAGTATCCCGGCTGTTTCGATACAGGGTCTTTGTTTTCCCAACAATTTCCCCCTTTTTGACAATTTGCCAAGACTAACTTTCTTAACTCTTCGAGTCTTCTTGATAATGCCAAAACCTTCTTCATGAAGCATTTCTTCTTTGATGACTTCTGGCAGATTTCTTGGTCTTTGTCAAAAGGTCTGACTTAGTGACTTAGTCTATAATAATGAACTGCTCGCAGGCATGTTCGATACAGTTTGAGAATTATTACAACTTAAGCCTATGATTGGCGCGCAGGCACAATCTTACAATGTATTCTAAGTTTACAACTGAAATTATGAACTGTTCGTAGACTAGTTCGTACAGCTTATTTTTCAATCAAGTTTATCTAACTTGAGATTCCTATCAAACAATTTTAAGTAATCATACATTAACACAATAGATTACGAGTTGTAATCTTTCAAGACAAACAAACTATTTTATTGATATTTAAATTGAGTACAAAGTTTGCTGTTTCGAAAAGAAATTACAAAAACAAAAATAATATACGTAAATTTCATCTCCTTATCTATAATCCGCATGCCTCCATGGTCTTTTTCCGGGTTCGTTCTCGGTGCCGCGCCACCAGTTTTGAAGTGAATCATTGCCTCGATCCTGGTAAATCGCTCTTCCTTCATATGAACGATCAAAGGCAAGTATCCAATCTTCTGGATGGGTGACCCGATCTCCTCTTCTATGTTTTGATTTCATTTCGATTTGGAGAGGGAGTTTACCTTCTTCTAGCATCTTCGTAAACTTATCTGCCGCTTCCGCTAACGTTTTATAATTTTTGAAGATGGCGGATTCCCTGATGAGTCTGACAAAATATCTCATCAGTTCATTCTTCCTCCAGTGCTTCACTTCGTCGGAAGTTGGGTTGCGGTTGGTCGGCAGACGAATTTACGAAGGTCTTTGAATAAGAGTTTGCCAAGGGACATTAGGATCATGGAATTCCGGTCTGGAGCCTGAAATTTTAAAACTATGGGATGGAGGTGCCAGCTTGTTCAATTCGGCAGATATACTGTTCTGAGCAGCCTCAAATTCCCTTTCTTGTTGCAGCCTTATTCTCCTTGCAGCTTCTCGTGCCTCTTCCCCCTTTTTGGCTTCATCAAGACTTTGCAGGATTTCAAGAGTGGCGTCCTGTTTGGTCTCGATGCTGGTCATTCTTTCAACAAGGGAGGAAAGAGTCTGCGATATTTCTTGAATGCATTTGTCGTGAGCACGCAGTTGCGAGCTGTTCTCAATCATTGCACAAGCGGTCTTGGCTTCAGCTATCCTTGTCTTTGTAGCTTCTTCCTTCAGCAGTTGCTCCTGCTTATCTTCCATGATCTTCAAGGCTTGCTTGAAGACTTCTGGCAAAAGAATGAATGCGTCGACAACTCGAGATACTTCGTGTTGAAGAGTGGTCATTTCTTCGACGGCAGAGGTGTGCATCCAATTCAGTGCCTTTTCAACGGAAGATAGAGCGTTTACTGCGTCTTGGATAAATACAGTCTGAAGGCCAAGAGCTCGCAGGCGCTCTTTTCGTGCAGCAGAGATCGGAGAGTCTGTTTGGGCGAAGTCTGCAGCGCCGTTCAACCTTCTTACATTCACGGATGGACGTGAAGTAAGTTGGACATCCTCAGGTTTGGTACCGTCCTCGGATTCCATTGTTGAAGGGGCGGGAGCAGCTTCCTGTGGTTCGGCGATAGTTGGTTCAGAAGCGTCCTGTGGCGAAGGTTCTTCGGCAATCATGGATGCAGGAGGGACTGAATCCTCCTGTTGGCTTGCAGGAATAGCTTCTTCGGTCGCAGCAGGCTCGGGTGCCTGTTCCAAAATTTCTTGAACTTCCTCGACTGGAGGGACTCATTCCTCTTGGTCGGGAATGTTCTCCGGCTGAGGCGAAGGGGGATTGACCTGGGTAGAAGGCCCTTCGTCTTTTCTGGATGGAGAGGCATCTCGAGCTTCAGCCTCTTTACGACTCATTCTCAGACCTGCTTGAAGAGCATCGTCGTCGTCGTCTGAGTCATGATCGTCGTCATCTTTTGGATTAATGGGAGAATCCTCTGACTTCTTCTTTCCTTTTCTTCGGGCGTAAGATTTGTGCAGCAGGTGGCTTTCAATTAGATCCTTGCAAGAGGCGTTGTCCCATCGAAGGTGGCCTCAATTTCGGTGAGTCTGTACTTCGAGACGAATCTCTCTTCGTGGCTCCATTCGCTCCGGTTGTACAGTGTATCGTACGGAGCTAGCCTCGTAGCCTTTCCATTGCGAAATCTTTCGTACGCGTGTTCAATTTGAACCGGCGAAGTGTTTGATTTATGATCGAGTCGGGGAGGGACTTGAATAACGTCTGGAGACGCTGTTTGAGGATTAGATGCAGGTATGGGATCCTGTACGGAAGATGGACTCCTTGCAGGGGATGGTGCCCCGAAGGAAATTGGATCCTGTACGGGTGTGGGATCCCGCAGAGGAGAAGTAGCTTTTGGCTCCAAATGGGCAGCCGACTCTCTAAAGACTTGAGCGTTGGCAGATGTCTCTATATCCGTCGTAGCCGCCAAAGGCTCGGGATCTACTGTCGATGCAGTAGGAGACACCTCTTCCACAGGGGTTGGGCCCTGGGGTTCTTTATCAGTGGGTTGCGCCACGGGCGAGACATCCTTGGAGTGCTTGGCTTTGATTTTTGAGAGCCTCCTAAGTCTCTTCTTGGACTTCTCACCAGCAGAGTGTTTCTTGCTGTGAGATCGCTTTCGCTTCTTTGAAGATTCCATTTCTGGGACCTTCACGGTTTCATCTCTTGGGTTGGCAGAAATAGGCATGTGCCTGGTTCTCGGGTGGTTGCAATGCATTGTTCTCTGGTTATACGCAGTGGGTTTGACACCTCCTAAGTATATCCTCGAGCTATTTTTCTTTGCATCGGCGGATTGCGTCAGTCCGCACTTCGTCAGAATGTAGTTCAGCATTAAACCAAAGGATTTCTTTTGGGTGGCAGGTTTGCACACCTCTTCTTGAAGACGTTTCAGAATGATTTGGCACCAATTGACCTTTTCACAGGTCAAAATAGCTACCATCATTCTGAACCTTAAATTCGTGCACATCTCGAACGCACCGGTTCGGTTTTCAATGATCCTGGAGCAAAAGTCATGAAGATAAACGAAATGAAGAAGAAAATTTTTCTTGTGACAAGTGGTTGTCACCATATCAACCACTTTGGACCCTGTAAATAGTCCATAAAACTTGGTAATAAGCTCTTGAGACCCGAACGTCTCAAGTTGGTCCATGGTTAGGCCGTCGGCAGGCAGCCTGTAGATTCTTTGGAGTAGATCGCGATTGATGCAGATTTCCACTCCTTGGACTGTTGCAGTGATGTCAGCAACATGTCCTCCCTAGGCTAGTGACAGAAAACGGACGGCGGCGTTGAGGTAGAATTCCTCAACCAGATGGGCGTCGTATTTGTCGCCGGTCTTGCTCCCGAAGCGATAGAGACCTTGTTGTTCAAGACGAGTAATGATATACTCCATCGGTTCTGAGTCGTTGGTTTCCGAGAGAATACGCTCGATGATGACAGGTTTGGAGAAGATCCGGCCATCAATGATGTTGGAGGATTTCTTCAGAACAGGGGAAGAAGATTGACTAGCCATTGATGTTTTCTTAAAATAAAGGTGGAAGAAAACAGTCGAAATTCGCAGTGAATATGCAGAAAAATATGTAGGCTATTTGCTTGAGAACTCTTGTAATTGCAGAAAGCGTAAAGAGTCTCTAATGGCAGATACAGTCCTTTTATACTTGGGCGGCGAAATAGGGTTTTGCAGAGTACGAATGGTCAGATTTTAAGGGATGGGAACCGGTTTTGAAATCAACGGTTAGGATGGATTGAGTGTAACTGGTACGCTAATCCATTAAAAGGTTTTAAAATACAGCGGGTCCCACTTCTGACATAGGTTGATACCCTAAATGCCTAAAACGGCGGTTTAAAAATAATAAACAATTTAAAAACATCGCGGCTTTTGAGATTCAGTTGTCCAGATGTCGTGTAAGGCATTTAATGAACATGACGTTTGACATAAAAACAGGGCACGTGGACAAAAATTATTTTAAAAGGAAATAATATTATATTTATATACTGAATCGAAATCCTATAGCATGTGCTGTTCTCCGCGTCGATACAGCGTTCCCCCTTAAAAAGGTACTAATAGGTTTTGAATTCCATACAGCAATATTTGGATTAATGCTGTATTCATGGGTCCTACAGTATTCCCCCTTAATTATTGCACACACCAGCTGTAGGATTCATATGTGTTCCCTCGCTACAGTACTGTATTGATGATTCTGAGTGTACAGATAATTAATGTTGGATACTGTATTCACGGGTCTTACAGCATTCCCCCTCAATTGTTGAGTAAAAACAGTAAATTTACTTACAGGGAGTCTGGCTGTAGAATTCCCATTTCTGTTTTGAGCATGTTGAATCTTGCTGTGTCGAGAGGCTTGGTGAAGATGTCGGCCATCTGGATGTCTGTATGGACTTTTTCCAGGCGAACATCCTTGTTCTCGACATGATTCCTGATAAAGTGATGCTTCATGTTGATATGCTTAGTGCGCGAGTGCAAAACAAGATTGTGCGTGATTGCAATTGCACTCGTGCTATCACACATGATTGGAGTCTCTCTAGCATCGATTCCATAATCTGACAGTTGTTGCTGCATCCAAAGGATCTGCATACAGCAGCTACCAAAGAAAGATAGTACTGATTCGGCCGTGGAAAGAGAGTTAGCCAATTGCTTCTTCTTGAACCAAGAAACGAGTCTAGGTCCGAGAAAGTGACAAGTTCCACTTGTACTCTTCCTATCTAGCTTGCGACCTCCGAGATCCGAGTGTTGTATCCAACTAAATCGACCGCCTTCCTTAGGATACCACGGTCCCGCATCGACTGTTCCTTTAATGTACTTCGTGATTCGTTTAGTTGTATTGAAGTGTGATTCCTTAGGTGCAACTTGGTATCTCGCACACACTCCAACAAAGAATCGGATATCGGGCACGCTAGCCGTTAGGTACAGGAGCGAACCAATGAGCTTCTGTAGAGTGATTGGTCAAACGGCTTTCCGGCTTCATCAAGACTAATTTGCACGGAAGTGCTCATGGGGTTGGCGAGGATTTGGAAGTGTTCATTCCAAATTTGTTGAGAAGTTCCTTGCCGTATTTCTCTGGTTGATGAATATACTGTAGGCAAATCGCTTTACTGCAAACCTAGGAAATAACTAAGTTCCCCATCATACTCATTTCAAATTTACTTTGCATGAGATGTGAGAACCTTTGACATAGAGCAAGGTTAGTTGAACCAAAAATAATATCATCGACATAGATTTGTACCATTAGAAGGTCATCACCTTCCGTATCTTGAACAAGGTTTTGTCGACAAGACCTTTCTCAAATCCGTTGTTGGTTAGATCTCGGGACAGGTTTCGTACTGTGCTCTAGGGGCTTGTTTAAGTCCGTACAACGCTTTCCTTAGCCTCGTAAACTAGATCGATATCGTGCGTGTTGGCAAACCACAGTGGTTGTTCAACATAAACTTCTTACGCAAGTTCTCCATTCAGAAAGCACTCTTGACGTCCATTTGGTATACGATAAAACTCTTATGGGCGGCAAAGGCTAAAAATATCCTAATGGCTTCTAGTCTCGCTACAGGGCGAAGGTTTCATCATAGTCGATTCCTTCTTCCCGACAATAGCCTTGTGCTACTAGTCTGGATTTGTTCCTTATGATAAGTCCATTTCGATCCTTTTTGTTTCGAAATACCCATTTGGTTCCTATAACCGATTGGTGTGTCGATGCAGGTACAAGATACCATACATTGTTTCTTTCAAACCGTTAAGCTCTTCTTCCATAGATGTTATCCAATGAGAGTTGTTAAGAGCGTCTATGGTCGAAACAGGTTCGGACTGGGCTAAGAATACAGCGATAGTGCACATATTGAGTCTCCTAAGTTCGGATTGAGATTTCCATTCAGGAAACTGTGAAACTTCAGCATTAGATTCTTCTTGTGCACAAAGTACATTTCCTTGTGTACTCTGTATTCTCCTACGAGTAGAAACACCGGCATTAATGTTTCCAATGATCAGCTCTTGCGGGTGATCTCTCAACCATCTTCGGTCGGGTTCTAGTTCAGGATCCCGTACTGTATCGAAAGTTTCTGTGGGTACAGCTTCAGCTTGTACAGCGTCAGCTTCATCCACATCGATTCTTACAGCTGCGGGGTTGATTTCTAAATCAACTACAGGTTCTATGGGTGTAGGTGGATCCAAGATAGATAGATGGTGAATGTCCTGAGTGATATCATCTACTCCTGTAGGGTCATGGTGTGGTTCGTCGAACACTACATGAACTGATTCCTCGATCGTCAGCCTCCTTTTATTAAAGATTCTGAAAGCTTTGCTGACGGAGGAGTATCCTACGAATATTCCTTCATCTGATTTTTCATCAAAGGTTCTAAGTTGGTCCTTCCCATTGTTCAATACATAACACCTGCATCCAAAAATGTGAAAATACGAAACTAATGGGGTTTTGTTATTCCATACCTCATAAGCTGTTTTGTTGTGGTGCTTGTTGACGATACAGCGGTTTTGAGTGTAGCACGCTGTATTGGTTGCTTCACCTGTAAACGCTCGTGGCAATTTGCTTGTGGCAATCATTGTCCTTGTTGCTTCTTTCAACGTCCTATTCTTTCGCTCGGCAACACCATTTTGTTGAGGTGTACGGCGGTGAGTATTCGTCTTTGTATTCCATTCTCCGAACAGATTGCTCTATAAAGCGGTTAGTAAATTCGGTACCTCTGTCGGAACCAATGCACACGATACTCGATGCTTTTTCATTTTGCAACTTCCTCGGGAGCTCCTGACCTTGATGTTGTTTCCTTCTTCTTGCTAAGAAAGATCGTCCAAGCATACAGGAATTGTCATCAACAACAACCATGCAATATTTCTTACCTCCCAAACTTACTGGGTCTACAGGTCCGTAGAGATCCATGTGTAGCATTTCCAACACTCTTTGGGTTGAAAGGTAGGATTTGCTTTTCAGGGTTGACTTGATTTGCTTGCCTTTACGGCATGGTCCGCAGACGCTGTCCTTCTTGAATGACACATCTGGCAAACCTCTAACCATACCCTGTATTGAGAGCTTGTTGATCGTCTTGAAGTTGACGTGAGACATCCTCTTGTGCCATAACCAGCTAAGATCTGCAGTGCCTTTGGCAACAAAACATGGAATTGAGGAGCTCATAGGCTTCAAACAAGAATGTACATATTACCCGATCTCGCTTCTCGTAAGCACAACTTCCTTGGTTTGGGTGTTCTTGACTCTACAACGATCTATATAGAACTTCACCGAGAACTGTTTATCACAGAACTGGCTAATACTAAGTAGATTATACTGTAAGCCTTCAACATATGCAACATCGGTGACCTTGAATTTCCCGACAAGTAGGTTTCCTATCCCTCTTGTTCTTCCTTTAGACTTATCACCGAAGCGAACTTTTGGACCACGACCTTCTACAAAATCAGATAGCTTGCTCCTATCTCCAGTCATGTGACGAGAGCATCCACTATCGAAGTACCAGGTATCCTCCTCTAGAATGTCCTGTAACAAAGAAATTAGGTAGATTTAGGTCCCCTTTGATTTTTGGGTCCATATATGTTAGTTCCTTTAGGTACCCAGACTTTCTTGACAGCAATTGGTTTACTGTAGGATGTACTAGGTACAGTATTGCGATATCTACGGGGGGCATATCCGTAGTTGTTATAATCATGATAATTACTATGCATGTAAAATTCAGGGTTATTATTATTATTCCAGTACGAGTGCCGTCTAGGAGGTGGAGCCATTTTCTTAGGCCTAACAGCTTGTCTTCTGGGTCTCCAGTTGGATTCCCAATGTTGTTGTTGATACTGCACTGGCATCTGCTGTCTTGAGGGATAACGGGGCTCCTGTATCCAATACCTAGGCGCACTGTACTGAGGGTACTGCCGTGCGGGCCTTTGGTGGTTGGATACCACTTTCTTTCTGAATGACTGTCGGCTTTGATGATATGCTTGTGGTGCATGCTGTAGATTACACCTTCTGAGTGGCTGTTGGTTCCACTGTCTCGAATAGTAGAGTTGTGGGGGCGGAATTGCAGCCTTCGGTTTTCTCGGTACAGCAGGTTCCTTTATGGGACTAGGAGTATCTTCCGATTCTGGAATGTGTTCCACACTCTTGACGAACACAGTACTAGTTTTACCTTTATTCGAACATGAGCTGTATCCTAAGCCACTTTTATCATGAGCGTGTTGCCTAGTGCTCAGAATTTCTTCCATTCTTTTGGACGATTTTTCAAAAGACTTCAGAATGGTCTCAAGTTCAGTTTCTCGCTTCTCGAGAGTTGTAATTTTGGTTTGTAGTAGAACCAAATCATTTGTCTTGCTCTCATTATGGGTTTTAACCTCATTTAGTTCATGAGCAAGTTGATGATTGCTCTCCATGAGTTTTTCAAAATCGACTTTGCTGGTTTCACAATCAAGAGACATATTTTTATAATTTATTTTCAGCAAGTCATTTTCATCTTTCACTCTAGATTTGTTAATTGAAGTCGTATATTCTCGATTTTAGAGTCTCATGGGCCTTTTGAATGTTTTTAAACTCATTCATCATATTTTCGAAAGTATGAGATGCATTAGGTGGAATAACCGAGGTTGAACTTACCTCATCGCCGCCTTCACCTTACGGAACATCTTTGGCCATAAAGCACATGTATGCTTTATCATCGAACTCATCGTCGATGAATCACTTTCTGACCACCGAAGACATTCTGGCGATTTGGATGGTGTGGGGAGGCTTCGATTCTCCAATCGGGGCCTTGAGCTTGTCTTTCCAAGCACGTCTTCTTTCATCTCTCTCTTGTTGCTCGGCCTCGGGCAATCTTTGGACTTTGGGATGAGGACATTTGTTTGCATAATGGCACGGTTTCTGCAGATTATAACACGGAGTTAGCATCACCGAGATGATGTTTCGGTACTTACCTTGTTGACGAGTTTGGGCTGTAGGGAGTCTTTCAGATGTTTGATGAACTTTTGAATTTATGCATTAGAAGCGCCATTTCATCTTAGGACGGGATGTCGTCTGCCATCACAAGCACTCTTGTGACCGGCCGACGAGCTAGGCATCTTTGTGTCGGCAGTTCGATCTGAAGCAAGAGCTGTGACCTTTGAAGGAGATTCTTCAGCTTTCTCTCTTCTGTCAATGTCATACTCAAAAGCTTTAAGGTCAGAGAAGAGATAAATAGTGGATATTTCATTAAGATTACAGGATACACGCATAGCTGTGGTCTTAATGTCCCATCGGGCTGGGAGAGATCTGAAAATTTTTAAGTTCTTCTCCTTTTGGGTGTAAATCTTGCCCAACGCTTCAAGTTCACCAACAATACCAGTAAATCTGAGGTCAAGTTCCTCAAGTGTTTCCGTTGGTTTCATTTCAAAAGATTCAAATTCTTGAGTAAGTTTTGAAATCTTGTTTTCTTTTGAGAGCTCGGTTCCCTCACAAATTAACTTGAGTTTATCCCAGATTTCTTTGGATGTTTTGCAGCTCTTTACCTTTGAGAACGTGCCTTTGTCAAGAGTGACAAATAACGCGTTCTTAGCCACGTTGTCGAGATTGGCTCGCTTCCGTTCATCTGTTGTCCATTGCTCGCGTTCTTTCTCGAGCATTTCAGCATGGGCTTGGCCCTCAATCCTTGCGGCTGGATTGACCTTCATGATCTTGATCGGACCATCCTGTATAACAAAAATCATCTCTTCATGCATTGCTGCAAGATGAGCTTCCATTCTAATTCTCCAGTCGTCAAATTCGTTAATAGAGAACATAGGGACTTTGTTAATCATAGAAGTATCCATACTGATAATATAGGAATGAAAGAGACTGTTTTGAAAATAAGTGATTTGAATCTGATTCGGTTAAAAAGAAATACGACTGATTCTTTTTAGAATCAACCGCTCCGATACCACTTGTTGGCCACTTAAGTATAGTGGATACAGTTTGGAAAATAGTTTAAACAACAAACTGTACGGAATCTAAATCTGAGTGCGTAGCGGAAGTCTTAGATACAGTTAGTTGCCGTGGATACAGCAACGAAATGTTTGGTGTATACTTAATATATCACAGTAATTTAAAACAGTAAAAGCTGAAGGTAAATAACACAGTAATTAAAGTGGTTCGAGGTAAACCCCTCTACGTCCACTGGTCCTCCACACAGGAGTGAAAAGTTTATTATAATTACTGCGTACACAACTACGTAATTATAAACAAACCTATCCTTGTATCGTTCACACAGATTGATACAAAGAATGTCGCTTTCAACCGTTCACACAGATTGGTTAAAGCTTTCTTCTTGACTAGCTTCTTCACACACAGTTCCAAAGCTTCGTCCTTATTCGTCCCACACAGGTCAGAATAACTTGTTGAGTTCACACAGAGCTCGGTTTTTACACAGAGGTAAAAGGTAGGTAACCAGGTAAGAACAGCAGCTTTAAAGTTTTTGAGCTGATGATGGTTGTTCTTGATGTTGAGCACTGTATATCTCTTTCGTTATTAATTGCAGTGTGCTTTGGAGATATGTTTGCTCAGATGATAACTTTGATAGCTTGAATATTAGGTTACTTCGGTAACTGATCTTCAATGTCTTCAAGGATATATATAGTCTCTGAAGAAAGTATCCGTTGAGATGTATCCGTTTGAATAAGATTTCCTTCAACGGGAATATGACATGATCCGGATTTCGTGGGATTCTGAAGATCTGAAGACTGGCAGTATTTAAATACTTTATCCTTGAGTATTTAAATACTTCTTTGTTCAACGGGACTTGACTTGTGTTCTTTCTTGTCCTTTTGTGAACTGTATGGAAGATGACTGTGTTTTGGGTGTCGAGACAGTTTCCATACTTGGTCTTTTTACAAGGCTTCTTGCTGTACTGACGAGCTTCACTTATGCTGATTCGAGGCAGGTCTTCGATACAGGATAAAGCCTTAAAGCCTCGATACAGTTTCCTTTACTGTATTTGGCATATATGTCAAAACCTCTAAATAACATTCGATACAGGGATTCGAGTATCCCGGCTGTTTCGATACAGGGTCTTTGTTTTCCCAATATACATAATAAGAACAAGATAGTGTATCTTATAACACTGCAAATACACTGAAGTCTATTTTCATGTCTATTTTACGGATCTCAAAAATATTAAACATGGAGAAAGTTATGCTCGTTTCTGTGAAGTGTAACGAAACTGCCAATATCCGGCGAAAATAGGAAAAACATCATATTAACCTAGAGCTCATTTCTAGCAACGAAAACCATAAACATGAAAACTCTAATCATACATATCATACTTATAACACATATAAGAGTCGACATACAGGCATGCTTCTCGACATTACGAACTCCATTTCATAATCTTTGCTTTTGAATAAATGACTACTTACTCATTTTTATTTCCCAATTTTAAACCTTCAAACATCATTAACATCAAGTATCATCATGCATCAATTGTTACCAACATCAAACAACACACTTAACATATACTCATATTCAAAATTTTGGTTCTAACATGAAAGTGACCTAAACATGCTTTTAAAAACCTCAATAAATATCATGCTCTTTAGTTACATCAAATATTATCTAACACATTTTCAAGTTCATAAATCTAACTTCGTGCCTTTGTTTTCAAATAAATTTCCCAAAACATTTTATAAAAATCTAGTAAAAACATAATATGTACTCCTTTCATACATCATCACAATCATCAAGTTACTTTTGAACATATATCAACATATCAAGAACTAAGCATGATTCTACCTTACTTTCCAATATACCAAATATTTTATAAAAATCCCATAAATTCATCATAACATCATATCACCATGTAAGAAAATCATAAGAAAAACAACACATGATATGGTTATAAACCCTTAGAATTTTGGCCAAGACATAAAATCAAAAACATAGTTAAAACTTGTTCTAAACACATCCAAGAACCTTAGAATCTGTAACACCCCAAGCTAGGCGGATATTACAGTGCCGTGGACTCCCGACTGGGACCCATCAGGCGAATGAAAATTAATGAAATTAACAACATAAATGTAGTACCGAACCACATCATATTACCAAGTACTCCGATGAGGAGTCTAAGTATAATATACCCAGGAAGAATACTGAATACATGTATATTTTATGTGAAGATAAAATATACAACATTAAATAAAAATGAACATCCAAACGGAAATCTGCAGCGAAAATAAAGATGAAAAGTCATGAATGACTGAAACGGACTGGGCCCCCCTACTAGTATCACTGGGACTCCTCGCCGTCAACGTTCTCTTCCCGTGCCTTAGCCTTGCCATGACCTGAAAACAATATCCCCAAACGGGGTCAGTTACACAGAACAACAACCTAAAGGGTTGAATATACACAATCATGATATATCTCAATTATGAATTATCCTTAGTTATGAATTTAAGCTGAAGAGGAGCATCATAGTACGCCCGTAATGTTCTGTGCAAGTGTACAAGGCGAGTGCCCAGACACACCCGTCCTTGTACCTAATTAGTCTCACGGGGGTAAATGTTACCGTGTACACAGTCCAATGTATCGGTGAACCCAACACATGAATATCGTGTGCCTGACTAAAAATTCCACACATCCGCACCCGGCCACGCAATATGAACCTAGAAGGTCATATGAACGAGAATTACCATAATGAATATCAATGAATAATAATTCGACAAAGTCAAGAATGACTCACCAAGATGAAAACGACAGTGAAGTGAATGATAGCTCAATGAAATTATTGGAACCGTCGTTCCTCGTGAATGAAGTGATTATTCGACAATTACAAGTCGCAATACGGTTAATACATTATGAATGAATTATGATTATGAATGAACAAAAACGAAAGGAATGAATATCCTTTTAACCGAGTAAGAATTAACTTACTCAACACCGGTGAACAATGTCCTTCCATGAACAACGTCCTAAATGAAATGTCGGTCGTTCGAACAACCTTGAATAACACAATTACCAACAATCCGTTCAATATACGAATCAACATGAATATAACGAACTCAAAATGTCGATACAACTAAACCAAGTTCATTGGGGCATTATATCGAACACGTTGTAACCAATCTTAGATCGTTTATAATCAATCCTCAATTATACCAATATCGAATCCCCAATGAGTGTTTCAACCGACAAAATATCTTCAATACCATCAAAAAAATCCAATATGAATATCCAAACAATTCATAATCACAAGTATATCACTTCATATATCATGATTATCAAATCCAAAACATCATATCCCAACTCAAAATCGAAATCCAAGATGTTTGAAGAATATTACCTTTGAAGATCCAAGTACTTTAATTCGACGAACACGCGTTCGATCGACAATCCGAGCTTCACAACCGAATGAAGATGATGAAAATCGAGAACTCAAGTGATTGATGATGAAAATTTCTCCCACAAACCCTCTCTCTCGGAAGTAGGATGAAGAAAATGGTGAAAATGAGAAAAACCAGTCGGTCCACTTATATAAGTCCTAGGGACGCACGACCAAGTGTCCGTGCATCCGGTCGTGCGTAAGGCTTCTGCCGGTTGCTGTTCTTAGCGCACGAGTGACGCGCACGAGTGCCGCGCACGAGCATCAACTCGTGTGGCCTGCTCGTGCGGTCCTGACTCGAACGCTGGGCCTCCTGCCCAGTACAGCCGCAACACACGAGCACCACGCACGAGCAGTTGCTCGTGTGGCCTGCTCGTGCGGCACTGACTCGACTACTGGGCCTCCTTCCCAGTACAGCCGCAACACACGAGCGCCGCGCACGAGCAGTTGCTCGTGTGGCCTGCTCGTGCGGCACTGACTCGGCCGCTGGGTCTCCTGCCCAGTCCAGCCGCAACGCACGAGCGCCGCGCACGACCCGATGCTCGTGCGGCCTGCTCGTGCGGCCTGCTCGATAAGCAGTTCAGCCTATAACGATGTACCGAGTGCAAAATCACAGAATTCGAGAAGTACGGGGGCAAAAGCACGAGTAACATAGTTGAATGAGTATGAATGGTGAGTGATTATTAATGAATGAAAATTACTGAGTGACAATTACTGATTGATAATTACTGAATAAAAATGACTGAATTACATCTGGGTATTACATACTCCCCCCTTAAAAGAGTTTTGTCCCCGAAACTAAGGGTCAACAACTCGGGATAACTCTCCCGCATACTATCTTCGGTTTCCCAAGTAGCCTCTTCGACTCCGTGTCTAGACCACTGAATTTTGACCAAAGGAATCATCTTGTTCCTCAACTGTTTGATTCGCCGCTCTAAGACTCGCATGCGATGCTCCTCCTATGAATGATCATCGGCGATCTCGATTTCGTCGAACAGAAGTATGTGGCTCGGGTCGGCAACATACTTCCGTAACTGAGAGACATGAAACACAATATGAATTCGGCTCAACGCCGGAGGTAAGGCCAATCGATAAGCTAGATCGCCTACTCGATCTAAAATCTCAAACGGTCTAATGAATCTCGAACTCAACTTCCCCCTCTTTCCAAAGCGGAAGATACCACGACTCGGGGATACCTTGACCAAAACATGGTCACCCGTCTCAAACTCTAATGGTCGACGATGATTATCTGCATATGATTTCTGCCGACTCTGAGCGGTCAACAAATGACTCCTAATCAAAGCTACCTTCTCACGGGCGGCTATAATCATATCGGGCTCGGTGCCGATTGATTCTGATAAGTCATCCCAACACAAAGGAGATCGACAACGATGACCGTACAAGGCCTCGTAAGGTGCCATCTTAATCGAAGCATGCCAACTATGATTATTTGTGAACTCGATCAACGGTAGTTGGGCTTCCCAATCATCTTTCCAATCGAGAACACATGCCCTCAACATGTCCTCCAAGGTCTGAATAGTCCTCTCCGATTGTCCGTCGGACTGAGGATGAAAAGCTATACTGAGATTAAGCTGAGTTCCCATAGCACGATGAACTGATTTCCAAAAATGAGACACGAATCGTCCGTCACGATCAGAAACGACACTTTTAGGAGTACCGTGCAATCTCACTATCTCTTTGATAAACAACTGGGCAAGTCTCTCGGGACCCCATGTATCCTTAATCTCAAGGAAATGAGCTGATTTAGTTAAGCAACCCACAATTACCCAAATTGTATTCATGCCACGACGACTCGTCGGCAAACTCGTGATGAAGTCCATTGAAATATCCTCCCACTTCCACTATGGAGTAGGGAGAGGTTTTAGCATACCCACCGGTCGCTGATGTTCTATCTTGACTTGCTGACAGGTCAAACATCTCGAAACAAATTCCGCGACTTCTCGCTTCATATTACTCCACCAGTAATTTTGTTTCATGTCTTTATACATCTTGCTAGACCCCAGATGAACGGAATAAGGGGTAGTATGAGCTTCTCTCAAAATTGAGTTTTTCAACTCGTCATTCGCCAGTACGCACAACCGATTCTTAAGAATTACTCACTCCCGACCCCTCAGCAGACGATGATGTTCTCGCCATCGCCGAGAAATTTCAGCAACTACTTCCGTTCGCCTCGTCCATTATTCACTCTGAGGCGGACAAGATCAAGTATTTCAGAAAGAGGTTGAAACCTCGTATGTGACTACAGTTGCTTAATCATCATTGCACCACTCTGGCAGAATTCATCGAGAAAGCTCTTACGTATGAGCTTACCGCTAAGGAAATTGCTAAGAATCAAACTTCATCTACTGGCAAGAAGTCTAAAAGTCGTAATCAGTCTGACGGCAGTCAGGCCACTTTCAAGAAACCTCGTGCGGGCTCTACTTTTTCTGAGCGACCTCCTATGGCACCGAAACCCGTGGAGTCTCAGTCCAGAGCGGCCATCTCAACCATCACCTGCTTCAATTGTGGAGAACCGGGTCATGTCAGCACCAAGTGTCCGAGGTAGACTATCACGTGCCATAACTGCGGAATTGCTGGGCATAAGGCCCGTTTTTTCCGAAGAGACTCCAAGAATACTCCGGCGGCATTTCAGGCCCTGAAGCAGTCAGCCGTTCAGAATCAAGCTACTCAGTTAGCGTCGTTTAAAATGACAGGAGCGAATAAAGGTGGAGCCTATAGTCATCAGACGGGAGCATCCGGTGCTGGGACTAGCAAGCCCCGAATTTATGAGATGAAGAAGACCGACGATCCAGAGGCACGGATGATCTCAGGTACACTCGATATTTTATCTCAACCTGTGAGTACCCTTTTTGATACTGGTGCATCGCATTCATTCATTTTCGAGTCATGTTTGAGTAGACTACGTCTGGATAGTGCTACTAGTTGTGAGTCTTACGTCATTGGTCTACCTGATGGTAGAAGAATTATCGGGAATCATGAGATTAAGGATTGTCCGATTCAGCTTCATGGCCGTGACTGGTTAGCAGACCTAATCGTGGTAGATTTACCGAGAGACGACGTCATTCTGGGTATGGATTGGATGGATCGTCATGATACCGTCATTAGTGTCCGTAAGCGTATGGTCACTATCATTTCAGACGATGGGGTCGAATGTGTATTTTAGGGAGGTAATCCCAGCTGTTCTGGGAGAGTCATCAACTTAATGAAAGCAGTGAAATTACTCAATCAGGGGTGTGTCGGTTATTGGTGCTATATGACCAAGACCGAGAAACCATCAGTAATGTTGACGGATATTCCTGTGGTGAGAGAATATGCCGATGTATTTCCAGACGAGTTACCTGGTTTGCCTCCACAGAGAGATGTGGAATTCACAATTGAGTTGGAGCCCGGTATGTCCCCCATATCGAAGGCACCGTACCGGATGGCCCCGACCGAAATGCAGGAGTTGAAGAATCAATTAGAGGATTTGACCGAGAAGGGTTACATTCGACCGAGTGCATCCCCGTGGGGAGCACCAGTGCTTTTTGTCAAGAAGAAGGATGGTTCGTCCCGCTTGTGTATTGACTACCGAGAATTGAACCGGGTGACGATCAAGAATAAATATCCTCTACCCCGTATAGATGTTCTTTTGGATCAACTTCAGGGAGCTTCAATATTTTCCAAGATCGACTTAAGATATGGATATCATCAGTTGCGAATTCGAGAGTCGGATATCGTAAGGACGACGTTCCAAACACACTATGGTCATTATGAGTTTGTGATAATGCCGTTTGGGTTAACTAATGCACCTGCGGTATTCATGGAATTAATGAATCGGGTCTTCATCGACTTTTTGGATCAGTTTGTGGTTGTCTTCATTGATGACATTTTAATTTATTCTCGTGACCGAGAGGAGAACGAGTTTCACCTTCATCAGGTGCTCGATGTGTTGAGGCGAGAGCAACTTTATGGAAAGTTTTCCAAGTGTGAGTTCTGGATGTCCGAGGTGACATTTCTCGGACATGTAATTTCATCAGATGTGGTGCGTGTTGACCCTCAGAAGACGGAGGCTATCCAAGATTGGTTACCTCCGAAGAATGTTAAGGAAATCCGAAGCTTTCTCGGATTAGCCGGTTATTATCGGCGGTTTGTGGAAGGATTTTCTAAGATCGCTCAACCCATGATGAACCTTTTAAGGAAAGATAAGAAATACACGTGGTCCGACGCGTGTCAACAGAGTTTTGAGGAACTCAAGAGCCGGTTAATTTCAGCACCTGTCCTTTCTTTACAGCAAGGGACAGAAGGATTTGTGGTTTATAGTGATGCGTCCGGACAGGGTCTGGGATGTGTACTCATGCAGAATGGGAAGGTTATTGCCTATGCTTCATGGCAATTGAGACCTTACGATGTTAATTATCCGACCCACAACCTGGAGCTAGCAGCCGTGGTTTTCGCGTTGAAGATTTGGCATCATTACCTTTATGGAGTTACCTGTCAGATATTCACCGATCATAAGAGTTTAAAGTATATATTTACTCATAAGGAGTTAAATATGCGACAGAAACGGTGGTTGGAACTAATCAAAGATTATGATATCGAGATACTTTACCACCCGGGCAAGGCGAACGTTGTCGCCGACACCTTGAGTTGTAAGTCCGTTCAGGAGCAGATGCTTGCTCGATTAACAGTTCAGAAGGAACTTCAGCAGGAATTTCTGAGACCCGAGATCGAGGTCTGGTTACAGCAAGTACAAGGGCAACTTTGTACGTTGGAGATTTCATCGCCACTTGAAGAGACGATCAGGGAGAATCGGGGTTCAGACCCATTTCTGTTACGCATTCGAGAGGATGTGACTCAGGGGAAAGCTCCCTGGTTTGTGGTCCACGAGGATGGACTTACAACTTGGCCTCCCTGAGTGGGGCCGGATAATACCTCTCCATCATGAGAGTCCTGAATTGATCCCATGTACAAGATCCATCGGTGGGCTTCAACGATAACCACCATGAATGTGCGCCCTTACCCAGATAGTAAGCCGCAACTGAAACTTTGTGTCCCTCAGGACAGTCCACCATAGCAAACAGTTTCTCGAAATGATCAAGCCAGTGAATGATATCTGCCGGCTCAGATGAGCCCTCGAAGGTAGGTGGCCTCTGGCGAGAGATGTCGCCAATGATACTGCTCACACCCCTCTCTTGCCTCTGAGGTGGCGACGGAGAAGCCTGCTGATTTTGAGTAGTTGAGTTATGCATTGTCTCCATTAGTTGTGCCATCTGAGTCATTTGGGCCATCATGCCCTGCATAAAAGCGAGTGGATCAACCCGAACACCTTCTGACTGAGCTGTGTCCCGGGTACGACTCCTTGATAGTGAATGATTACGTCCAGGTGAATGAGTGGCAGCATCATTGCTCGATGAGTTAGCATTATTCCTCGCATTAGCGCGTGTATTCACACGAGCTCTTGGGTTTCGGCCTGCACCACGGCCTCTTCCCCCGCGTCCTCTGCCAACTCTTTCCATACTGAAGTGGAAAGTCATATGATAATTATATATCTCGCATGAATATCACATTATGATTATGTTATAAAATGATGAAAATGAGCATACGCGCTCAAACACAATGATTGCATGAATGATCAACTGAAGTGACGTGATTATCTGATGAAATTCTTGAAATGATTATCTTGAAAAAGTTAACAAGATTAATGATATGATCCTCAAGATCAACAACTGAACAATGAAATGAACTGAGTGATTAATGAATTAACATGATCGACTTGATCAAAAATGAAAATGATGAATGAGTATTGTTGACTGTTGAATGATGAATGAGTGATTCTTATTGCCAGAAATTATACCATGGCGTTAGAAATCTTACAGTTCTTGGTCTGAGGGGCTCGGCATTTACACAGGTCACACGTGATGTGAAAGTCCAATGATACTAGTCTGATGACGATGATTTCAAATGAGACATGACTCGGAAGGTAGTATTCAAACCACGCTCTGATACCAACTCTGTAACACCCCAAGCTAGGCGGATATTTCAGTGCCGTGGACCCCCGACTGGGACCCACCAGGCGAATGAAAATTAATGAAATTAACAACATAAATGTAGTACCGAACCACATCATATTACCAAGTACTCCGATGAGGAGTCTAAGTATAATATACCCAGGAAGAATACTGAATACATGTATATTTTATGTGAAGATAAAATATACAACATTAAATAAAAATGAACATCCAGCGAAAATAAAGATGAAAAGTCATGAATGACTGAAACGGACTGGGACCCCTACTAGTATCACTGGGACTCCTTGCCGTCAACGTTCTCTTTCCGTGCCTTAGCCTTCCCATGACCTGAAAACAATATCCCCCAACGGGGTCAGTTACATAGAACAACAATCCTTAAGGGTTGAATATACACAATCATGATATATCTCAATTATGAATTATCCTTAGTTATGAATTTAAGCTGAAGAGGAGCATCATAGTACGCCCGTAATGTTCTATGCAAGTGTACAAGACGAGTGCCCGTACACACCTGTCCTTGTACCTAATTAGTCTCACGGAGGAAAACGTTACCGTGTGCACAGTCCAATATATCGGTGAACCCAACACATGACTATCGTGTGTCTAACTAAAAATTCCACACATCCGCACTCGGCCACGCAATATGAACCCAGAAGGTCATATGAACGAGAATGACCATAATGAATATCAATGAATAATAATTCGACAAAGTCAAGAATGACTCACCAAGATGAAAATGACAGTGAAGTGAATGATAGCTCAATGAAATGACTGGAACCGTCGTTCCTCGTGAATGAAGTGATTATTAGACAATTACAAGTCGCAATACGGTTAATACATTATGAATGAATTATGATTATGAATGAACAACAACGAAAGGAATGAATATCCTTTTAACCGAGTAAGAATTAACTTACTCAACACTGGTGAACAATGTCCTTCCACGAACAACGTCCTAAATGAAATGTCGGTCGCTCGAACAACCTTGAATAACACAATTACCAACAATCCATTCAACATACGAATCAACATGAATATAACGAACTCAAAATGTCGATACAACTAAACCAAGTTCATTGGGGCATTATATCGAACACGTTGTAACCAATCTTCGATTGTTTATAATCAATCCTCAATTATACCAATATCGAATCCCCAATGAGTGTTTCAACCGACAAAACATCTTTAATACCATCAAAAAAATCCAATATGAATATCCAAATTCGTGATTACATCGGCATCTAATCAAAAACCCCCAATCCAAATCAATATTCAAAGTGTCCTTGAATAATCCCTATTAATCCGATGATAATCCTTAACAATTCATAATCACAAGTATATCACTTCATATATGATGATTATCACATCCAAAACATCATATCCCAACTCAAAATCGAAATCCAAGATGTTTGAAGAATATTACCTTTGAAGATCCAAGTACTTTAATTCGACGAAGACGCATTAGATCGACATTCCGAGCTTCACAACCGAAAGAAGATGATGAAAATCGAGTACTCAAGTGATTGTTGATAAAAATTTCTCCCACAAACCCTCTCTCTCGGAAGTAGGATGAAGAAAATGGTGAAAATTATAAAAACCCATCGGTCCACTTATATAAGTCCTAGGGACGCACGACCAACCCGTACGACCAAGTGTCCGTGCGAGAGGCTTCTGTTGGCTACTGTTCTTAGCGCATGAGCGCCGCGCACGAGCATCAACTCATGTGGCCTGCTCATGCGGCCCTGACTCGAACACTGGGCCTCCTGCCCAGTACAGCCGCAACACACGAGCACCACGCACGAGCAGTTGCTCGTGTGGCCTGCCAGGTGGCATCGACCACCATCGGGCCTCACGCCGCCAAGATAAGCCGCAACACACGGCGCCGCGCACGAGCAGCTGCTCGTGTGGCTCGCTGCGGCAATCGACTGGCCGCTAGGTCTCCGCCTGGGCCCAGCCGCAACGCACGAGCGCCGCGCACGACCCGATGCTCGTGCGGCCTGCTCGTGCAACCCTGCTCGACAAGCAGTTCAGCCTATAATGATGCACCGAGTGCAAAATCACAGAATTCGAGAAGTACGGGAGCAAAAGCACGAGTAACACAATTGAATGAGTATGAATGGCGAGTGATTATTAATGAATGAAAATTACTGAATGATAATTACTGAATAAAAATGACTGAATTACAACCGAGTATTTCAGAATCAACTTAAAAACAACATACAAAACATTATAACATTAAGCCGAAGCTCTTCATATATTCCCAAATTTTAAAGTTACCTAAAACCTATTTCTACTTGGATAGAAATGAAGAGGAGGTAACTTACTTGAATACGAACTTGGATTCGAGTTTGGCACACAAAATGAGCTTATAAATTGAGCTTGAATAGAAGAACAATGGGGTTTTTACTCGGGGGAGGTGGAGGCAAGAGGTGAAAAAATGAAAGAAGAATATGAAATGAGGGAAAAAAGAAAGGGAGGTTATGTCCCTTAAATACTAGGTTAACCCTAGACGTCATCATAAATCGGTCGGATAATATTTTATGTTTCGCTCCTCCGCAGATAAAATTATTCGGGTATTAAATGTATATCGTATACTTAAGTTATAGCATCGCACTTACAGCTTAAGTTCGGAGAAAAGTTTTGCGATTTACAGAACACGAATTATCGAGAAAACAACTCGACATATAATATACCCGAAAACTCAAAAAGTAAACTTTTGGAAATTATATTCGTAGCGTAAAAATAGTTTATATTGAAGACGACGGAATCACGATTCTGTCTATCGAAACATAGAAATCAAATTCGGAAGACCGAACATCCAATTTCTAAAATAAAAACGTGTAAATCGTTCTAAACTTATTCCATTAGTCAAAATTTTATTACTTAGGAATGCAAAACCATAATGTCGCACTTGAGGTTATAATATTCATGCATATAAAAGACCCGGGGCATTACATGTATATTACTAACTATCATAGTAGGAATAGAATTTTAGTAGGAATATTTTATTAAGTGTCGTGACAGGAAGAGGATTCTAATAGCTCGTTGGTCAAGTTAGGGTTATTTAATAGTTTCTTTACTTGAGGGAAAGTATATGACATATTTGGTTAGAGTTAGAGATTATTATCATTGAGAATTAATAGTATTCGAGCTTTTACTTGGGACAAGTCGTTATCTTGCTGAGTATCTTTTTAGTTATCAACTTGTTCTTCAATTTTTCTTTTCTTGAAATTTTGTCGCAAAAAACACGAACTCAAATAACGAGTGACTTATGTTGTCTAAACAACTATGAAGCCAATAGGTAAACAAACTCACTACAGGATGAGAATGGACGGTGGCCGAGCACGTGCTTGTTGTGTGTCATTACCATACACTTTTGGCGCAGGGAGTGAATTGTTTTCCTATTGAACCAACAAGTAGATATATAAAAAAATAAGACAAACTAAATTAGTAGAGTGTAATATCTAAAAGTTAAAGATGAAGCATAGTTGATCATACAATGCTGGACCTTGAGCAACACTAGCTTCCTCAAACGCACATCAACCATATTAACAGCACCAAGTCTTAGTGCAGCTTTTGCAAGACTTATATTCTGTTATACCAGAATGGAAAAGGAATATCCACCAACCTCGCCGGTAAAAATGGGCGCATGGCGAGGATTTGCAGTAATAAGAATGGAAAAGGAATAAATAAGAAAGAAAAAATAAGTCTCAAGCATCATTATACAACTATTAAGCACAGACACTCCCCCGAAGTCACATGTCTCACTGGGCACAAGTCGGACACGCTTGTCGGGGAATATAGGAATTTTTATTTATTATTTAAGTATCAAACATGCTGGCAACATGCTGGGGAACATGCAAAATGGACATGCATGGCTGTTTTTATACTCCCTCCGTCCACAACCTATGTTCCCCAATTTTTTGGCTCGGTTTAAAAAATATTAGGTGAGTGTGATGTGAGTGGAGTTTGAGTCCAACATTAAAAATGTTAGTATGTGTGTTAATTAAAGTTAATTGAATGACACATGGGATAAGAAAGTAGGTTTGGTTTGTTTTTGAGAAATGGGTTGGGTGAATTAAAAGTCCAATTAAGTGAATTAATTTAATGTTAATTGAAAAAAAGGTTTTAGATTAGTGAAGTAATTTAATATTAATTAAATTGGTTAAATAATTTAATATGTGGCCAGCCTGGTAAAATGGGTAAATACATATGTATATTTTAGTAAATTGTATTGTGGGGTAGTGTTTAAAAATAGAAAGGGAACATTTTTGTGGACATACCAAAATGGCAAAAAGGGAACATTGATTGTGGACGGAGGGAGTATATCTAAGGAAAATTCTAAAGTACCCAAATTGGTACTGCATGTATACCATTAGATCTATAACAAAAAAAATTCATCATGAACCTAATGGTAAATATACATGCAGTTATGGTACCATGTGGGTACCTTGGGACTTTCCTATAATTTAATTTATATATATATATATATATAGAGAGAGAGAGAGAGAGAGAGAGAGAGAGACTCAGGTTCAAACGAGAATGCTAACTATTTAAGAGAAAACGAGAATGGTCACCCATGTACAAAATCATATATGATTCACATACAAAATCATATATGATTACGTGAGTGTGTACATCAGTATAAAATCATATATGATTTTATACGTATATATTTGATTTTTTTGGTCAGTATAAAATCATATATGATTTTTTTCGTCAGTGTAAAATCATATATGATTTTATACATGGGCGACCATTCTCGTATTCTCTTAAATAGTTAGTATTCTCGTTTGAACCTGACTATATATATATATATATCGATTTGTGTTTATGTTAGTCATGTTCCACGATGTGCATATTGATTTTACAATATCAATCACGTAATCGAACATGACTATAACAGTTATCTCAACTTATCGCCGTCTCATGATACTTTCCATGCAAGTGGAAAACATATGATGATGACAATTATTGGAATTTTATCTTATTTCTCCTTCGTATGAAGGTAGCCCCAGGAAGGACATCCAGCATAAAACTTTGCTAATTAATTTTGACAATTAATTGACACTATCATGACACTGACCCAACATAGTTGGGATTAAGGTGCAGATGATGCTGATCAAGTTGAGTTTATATATGTTTTTGGATATATCTTTTAATTATTAATTATCAAAAAATTTATTAAGCGTATATACATAAATGTTTATATAAAAAATGTGACCTATACGTGTCGTGTCCTATATTTTGGGGAAAAAGTGAATCCCGTGTCCGTTTAGTGTTGTATCTCGTGCCTAGTGTCAAGACCGTACTTCATAGCTATACAGAAACAGCTATCGATGTAGTTACTAAAAGCTTATAACAAGACACATTAGAAAAGAGAACTTATATTCAGAAAACATTGTTTCAGGAGAACACCCCGTACAAAATGAGATTTTGAAATGTGAACATATTAAGGTATCTACAATAGCTGTAATTTTAAAATCGATATAGCACAACTGTAATACTCGAGATTTTCATTCCGGTTGCGTTGAATTTTTCTTTTAGTGTTTAATGGATTATATGTTGTCTGTGCCTTTATGATCGTGTCCTGTCGTGTCACGTGGTTGTTTGCAACTTGTTTTTCGGTGTTGGACGTTGGAGTTTTGTCGCATGTTGTATGATTAGTCATATCGTTGGCAGGTATCGTTGTTGTGATGAATTTTTGGTGCGATCCTACTGTTTGTGCAGTAGGAATAGCGCACTCTACGTGCATGGATAGCGCGCGCTACCAGGGCGTTGCTAGCGCATGCTAAGGAGCCGTTAGCGCACACTTACTGGAGGTGCAGAATCAATGCATAAGCTACTGCCTTAGGCTAGGAAGTTGATAGTGCATGCTATGTAATTGAATAGCGCGCGCTAAGCGGCATTAGTAGCACACGCTATGGTGAGGATAGCGCACGCTAACTGGTGGTGCGGGAAAGTCCAGAAGCTACTGGATTGGGTTGAAGGATTCGTTAGTGCATGCTAAGTCTTGTAGTGCTCTGTAGTGAGGCTTCGATAGCGCACGCTAAATCATGTTGATTAGCACACGCTAATCTGTCCGGTATATAAACCGGACAACAGGCTTGTTTTCTCATTTTCACTTCTTTTCTTCTTCTCTCCGCGGGTTTGAGACGAGGGCATTAGGGTTCGAGTTCTTGGCCATTTTTGCTCCATCCAAGGGTGTTTTGAAGAGTCCTAGGTGATTGTAACATCATTTAATCCGTTCTTCGTCGGATCGGGGTATTTCCCCATTTTTCCTTGAGTTGACTTTTTTGAAGGTTTTGTTCTTGATTTTGATTCTAGTCCGATTTTGATGAACCGGTTGGTGTTATACGATTTGATCATGTTCTGTGGATTGTTTATCCATATTTCGAGTTTATTTAACTCGATTGACGATGTGAGTGTTCTTGAGAATTATTGAACATTTAATGTTCGATTAAATATTTCAATGAGTTTTTCTTCGATGTTTTGAGGTGATTTCCATTATTGTTGGTCATGATCCTCATTGTGATCATATTTTCGTTGTTTCTTTGTAGGTTGTAGGTTTTGAGGCACTTCGGTCGAGTCGTGTTCGGCGGAATATTTGCTTGCCGATTCCGAGGCAAGTATCTTGCTTATATGACTTGTGACTAGAAATCACGTGTTGGGTTTGTGATGATTTGTTTACCTTTGTAAACGTGGTTCGTGTGAGTTGGTTATGTGTTATGCGTTATGAAGGCTTGGTGATGACTTTGATATTTTGGTATATGTATTGTGTGTTGTGTTATGTGTGCAGGATTCTGATAATCGTGTTGGTTTGGTTGTATGCATGGTTGTGCAATGTATTGTATATTGATCATGAGTTATGCTGGTTGTGTGACGTTTATGATGAGTGTTTAGATGGTTGGGATTGTGTTATGTGCGCGTGATGCATGATTTCATGGTGGTCAATGTAATTGCTTGACCGTGTTCATTGTTGATGGAATATGAACGTGAATGTTATGTGTTGTAATGCTAAGTTCACTCCTGTGGGTTCGACGGGACCTACGACGATTCATGGTAGTTGACCATGGGATCGGAACTTAGTATGTGGTGCTGTGGTCCAATCGTGTGGGTCTGATGAGGCCTATGATGACACATGACAGAAGATCATGGGGTCAGGGCACAGTGCGTCTAACTGTGTGGGTTCGGCAGGCCTACGATGACTCGTGACCATGGATCGCAGAGTTGGGACTGGTAAATGTGACTATTGTGTTTGGCTAAGATCGTATGGGTTGTTGAACCTATAGTGACTTGTGACAGTGGAGCACGGAGTCGAGATTAATATTTGTGATTATTGTGTTTGGTTAAGACCGTGTGGGTTGGTGAATCTACAGTGACTTGCGATGGTGGATCATGGAGTCGAGAGCATGTTTTGATAAACAAAGTTTTTGGAGGAAAGTTTTATGAAAATGGAATGGTTGGTCTGAGACCCAAGTTTTTGTGGAAATGTTTTCGTATTGTAAAAACTAATGAGATATGGGTTAAGACCATAACGTTTTGTAATGATTTTGACAAACTTAGGATATGAGTTCCCGATGATTTTGATAAAACTAAGACGAGTCCCTAATGAGTGATTTTGACAAACTTAAGACTCGAGGTCCTAAAGGCTTTGTGTTTCTAAAACTCCCGAGATGACAGTTTATTTTCCACGGACTCCACTTGTGTTGTTTCTAGACTACTAAAACCTCTCGGGAAATACTTGGTGAATGATTGTCCTTATCTGATTTTTGATTGTTGTATGGTTGTTGAATTTCATATGGCTATGATACTTGTACTGGTAAATTCGAATTGCTAACCCCTTAAATGGGGGAAATGCATCTTATGCATTTCAGGTATGTTCGGTTCGTGGGAGCAGTCACAGGATCGGCACAGAAGATGGTGGGCTGCAATATTAATCATGAGTTATGGAGTTCAGTTGTTGTTGCGTCATTATATTATTCTCAGTCTTCCGCTGTGTTGTATCGTTTTGTATTTTGGACCCCTTCGTGGGTATCAGTTGAAAGAAATTATTTTATCTTAATTTAGTCATGTGATCTCATCGGTCTATCTTGTTATCTTGTTTAACCCCAGACGGTCAAACAGTTGATGATTTATAGTGTTTATCCTGGTAGATCCTTGTGAGAAGGGTCTACGGCGTGTGATATTCCTGGATGATTTCTGGGGGTACATTTATGGTATTGGAGCTTAGGTTGTGGAAACTTAGGCTGTCGAGTTGAGTTGAGTCGTGTTTTTGTCGTGTCATTCGAGTTTTCAGTTGACAAATCTAGTTGTGCGTTGGCACATCGTGTCGTTCATGTGGCCTGATGAGATTAGTATCGTAGGTGACCGTCATCTTCGTGCGACCTGTGAATGTAAGTCTCCTTTTATGTCTTATGTTTAGTGACTTTGTTATGTGTGTGTTGAGAAATGGAGTTGTATTTGATGTCGTGATATATTACGTGTATAATGATTTGGATATATTATCAGATTTGACGTCGAGTGGTGTAGTGTGATATGAAACCTGGAACATTGAGGTGTTCCAGAAAGTGTATTGACAGTAGAGTTTGTTGAGAAACTCAGGTATATGGTTTCGATGTGTGTTCGAACTTGGTATTCATGTGCTATGTTTGTTGAATTGATGAATTTTGTATGCCAGATGGGCATGTGTCTGAAAATCGATAGATTTTGGATCGTTGATGTAATTATATCCGCTGTTTGTGTGTGTTTATGAACGAATGTTTTAAAGTATTTTGGGAACTTGGCCAAATGTTACCAGTGATGATCTTTTGTCGTGTTTGAAAGAATTTTCAGATAATTAGTTCTGCATGTCCGTGTTATTTTCACATAATTTGAGTGAACAATTTTTTTTAAAACCTTCACACCATGGAATTCTTACATTTTTAAATTAAAACCCGATTTTATTTTCGAAAATGGTGGAGGATGAAATTTTGCTGAATTGTGCCAGTTAGCGCACGCTAATGTGCTAATTAGCGCACGCTAACTAATATGGGCAGACATAACGTTAAAGTTAGCGCACGCTAACTGTAGGCTTAGAGCGCGTTAAGATGCATTATATTATATGGTTTGGTTCTGCTTTGTGACTAGTACGATGTTTTCGGATGAGATTGTGGGTATATAGAAATGGTCAGTACGAGTATGAATGACTTGTCCACCCGGTGATGGTTCGGTGAAACCTCTGGGGGTCAATGCCAAGGGATCATGGTCGTGGATTACCTTGTGTGTTGCTATTTGTGGTGATGTGTTGTGATAACGTGGTTATCCTGATGATTTTGTTTCTGAAGAAATCGATATTTCGGAATGTTGTTTTGCAAATGTTTTCAAAGTGATATGGATAAGACTTATGACTCATGGTTTTGGTAAAATAGCCCCTGGTATCAACAGTATTTTCAAATTTTCTTTGAAAAAAATATACGAATTTAAAGATTTTCAAATGATATTATTTAAATGAATATCTCGTGGATTTTTAAAAGGATTATTATAAAGAGTTGGTTTTAGCGATGTGTAGTTGTTACGGTCGTGTTTGTGCCGATCTTGGTCATAAATCTCTTGTTGATATAGTCATGTGATTCGTTGGTCATGACAGTAAGTTTCGGATGTTGCAATTTTAGTTCTTGTATTCGTGTAATTAACCGGTATGGGTATTTTGCCGTGTTACTAATTGTTACCTTATGTTGATGTGTTGTTCTGAATTAGCAATTTGGTGTGTTGTTTTGCAATATTATGTTTCATTGTATTGAAAGATTGCTTGTTCAATATGTTGAGAGGTCGAGGTCGAGGCCGTGGACGTAATCAGGAGCGTGATAGGGTGGCTCGATCGTTGTTGAGCACCAATCGGTCCAGTGCAGATGGTCTGGAGGACCAGTCGCATGATTAGGGACAACCAGCTGGGGATAATTTTAATGTTGGCGCCGCAGATGGTCTGGAGGGTACCCGTAGGTCAGTACCTCCTCGACAAGGAAGCTACAGACTGGTGGGAGGCCATAGCGCCTAGAGATCGTACGGCTACTAGGACAAGTTCAAGACTGCGATTGAGGCAGAGTATTGTACGTTGCCTGTTCGAGAGTGTAGGATTGTGGAATTTTTCTCGGCTACGCCCCAGGATGTGTCGATATCCCAGGCGATAGTCGATTATAATCAGCAGCTATGTCATGTTCATGAGCAAGTGAGAAGTGAGGCGGACAAGATTCGTTACTTTGATATGCAAATGATGTTGGGATTCCGGAAAAAAAAACGAGTGCGCAGCGGAATAAAAAAACTCAATATAAAGAATCCCAAACAGGATCGATCAAGTAACGTATATACAAAAAATAAATTGACGAAGATAAAGGATTAAAGTCCCATACCTTTGAAGCCTTCGATAATATCTTCGCGATATGATGATGATCATGAACCCGAGCACGATCATGAAATACCTTCATCCCAAACACCAAAAATACGATGTCTCTACTTCACACGCGTCGGGTGTTGCCCGGAAAAATTCAACGGAACTCTGTTCTCTCAAGAACACTGCTAGGGAAACTCGTAGGAATTTTTCTCTCTTATTTTTCTTTCTTTTCTTCCACCTCAAAGATGATGAACTCTTAGGAAAAAAAATTCTCTCTCCATCTCTCTTTAGGTCTCGGCCGAAGCATCAAAATGATGGTGGTGTTGGTGTTGTTTTCTTTTAATATATAATTTGATAATGCGATACCATCACATCAAGATATTTTGGCACCTTGACATATCATGGTAGGATCAAACATTAATGATTATGTCACAACAAGAAAACATAAGGAAACCACCAAGAAGAGAGGGGGAAGGGGCGGCCCATGTGGAGGTGGGAGGAAACGAGTCGAGTCACTCGGCTCGTGTACTGGACGTTCGTGAGACGACTCCATTAAATACAGTCCGTTTTATCTCCAATATATTTATACTAATTAATTAATCGAATTAATTAATTATATCAACTACAAATATATTTCTCTAAAAAATTATTTATGAATTAAATTAATTACCCAGTAACTTAATTTCAATACATAAGACCGCTATATGATTTATCCAATAAATCATAATTAGATATCCAATATATAATATTAATAGAGAGATGATAAATTCATATTTATCCGCCAACGATCCTGATGCGTGACTCTGTAGGTTCGTCTCAGCCGGAATTGGGAGGAACCAATGAGTGCAGGCAGCACTTAGCCAGCCTAGCGGGCCGCACTGTAAACCCCGACTGAGAACGAATGAAGGGATCATTCCAAAATTATTATGTCGTGAAGACCATATACGTATAGACCCTTCATCAGATGTCCTGGTCAAGTCTTCGGGTCACGGTAAAGTCAAACCCCACTTTGTTGACTAGACACTATACATGTGTTAATGCAAATCAAGACCGACTGATTACTAGTGTATCCAATACGACTAGATCAAAATGCTTTTGCCAAAGACTTTTGATCTTATTTGCCATTAACCGTATAGGACATTCGCCTGCTCACTAACACGAGATAGAATCCTTTCTTGGCGTAGAGTACAGACTGCTACCTGCCCGTATAGTCCGCACTTCGAGGTTGACCCAGCAATTAAGCAAATGGATCTAACTACTCTAATGACAAACTAAATGACACAGGTACATCTCTTACTGAACCCTCAAGTCAAAGGTCCACATATACTATCACAACCTTTCGATTCGTCATCGACTCTCCAAGAGTGAATACCGTGTGACTGAATCAAGTATGAATCGTGTTCGAGTATACTAGCCACATCAATATACTTATAACTATGCTATCAAGACATGCACATGTCCTAGCATCAATTATACATGTTTTACTCAAAACATAATGCCCAATTAAGTTTATCGACTTGCGAACGGTTTACGTAAATAAGCTTTAAACACTTCCATTGCATTTTCTCTTATCCGATAATGAGAGTGGAATGTTCGCTCTTATTTACATGGACTTCACTTCAATGTTTACCAAATCAAGAATGCATTTGAAATACAATAAACAATGAATGAATCATATTACCTTTTATTAATTATTCCATAATTACAAGTACAATGCCCCTTCTCTCTCATCCCCTGAGTGGCATTCGAGGGAATATTACTAACAATCTCCCACTTGCACTCAATGACACACAGCATGGTATCCAATACCCATGTTCTTCAGATGTCTTTCCAAGACAGCCTGAGATAACAACTTAGTCAGTGGGTCAAAGACATTGTCTTCTGTGTCTACTCTTTACAACGAAACATATTCTTTTTCAACCATCTCTCGAACGATATTATACTTTCTCTCTATATGCTTGGTGTTGTGTTGAGCCCTTGAATCCTTGTCTTGGGCGACAGCTCCATTATTATCACAGAATAGTGATATAGGCGGCTCCGCATTAGGCACCACTTGAAGTTCTTGCACAAACTTCTGCATCCAAAATGCTTCCTTGCTAGCCTCTTAGGCAGCTTCGTACTCTGCTTGGCATGAGGAATATACAATAGCGCTTTGCTTGGAGCTTCTCCAAGATACTACTCCTGTACTGAGAGTAAACAAATACCCAGATTTCAACTTAGAGTCGTCCTTGTCTCCTTGAAAATTAGAATCGGTGAATCCAACCACCTTCAGTTCTCCATCACCGTAAGAAAGAACCATATCTATAGTTCTTCTTAAGTACTTAAGAATCTTCTTGAAGGCAGTCTAGTGTTCCCTTCCCGGGTTTGCTTGATAACGACTTACCACCCTTACAGCGTATGTAACACTCTAAACTCGGCAGCTATTACAGTGCCGTGGACCCCCAATTGGGACCCACTAGGCAAACAAAAATTAATAAATTAAATAATACAGTTGTAGTACCAAACCACATTATATTACCAAGTACTCCGATGAGGAGTTTAAGTGCAATACACCCAGGAAATACAAAATACCTGTATATTTTATATGAAGTTAAAATATACAATACTGAATAAAATGAACATCTAAACGGAAATTTGCAGCGGAAATACAAATGAAGAGAGATGAATGACTGAAAGGACTGTTAGTATCACTAGGACTCCTCGCCGTCAACGTTCTCTTCCCGTGCTTTCGCCATGCCATGACCTAAAAACAACATCCCCAACGGGGTCAGTTACACAGAACAACAGTCCTCAAGAGTTGAATAAACACAATCGTTATATATCTTAGTTATGAAATTAAGCTGAAGAGGGGAATCATAGTACGCCCGTAATGGGTCGTGCAAGTGCACAAAACGCGTGTACAGACACACCCGCACTTGTACCTAATTAGTCTCACGGAGGCACGTTACCGTGTGCACAGTCTAATTTGTGGTGAACCTGCACCACATAACTATCGTGTGCCCGAGTAAAAATTCCACACATAACCACCCGGCCACGCAATATGAACCCATAAGGTCACAAGAACAAAAGTGAACATGATGAATATTAATGAATAACAATCCGACAAGGGTCAATAATGACTCACCGATATGAAATAATAATGAAATAAATGAAAGATTATTGAAATGATTGGAACCGTCGTTCCTCGTGAATTGAATTATTAGTTTGATAATTACAAGTCTCAACATGATTAATACACTATGAATGAATTATGAATATGAATGAACAACAACGGAAGGAATGAGTATCCTTTTAACCGAGTAAGAATTAACTTACACAAATACCGGTGGTGAAATGTCCTTCCTCGAACAAACATCCTAAATAGAATTGTCGGTCGCTCAAACAAACTTGAATAACACAATAACCAACAATCCACTTAATATACGAATCAAGCATGATCACAACCAACTCAAAACGTCGATACAACAAATCCAAATTCATTGGGGCATTATGACAAACACATTGTAACCAATCTTCAATTGTTTACAACCAACCTCAATTATATCGATACTAAATCTCCAAGGAGTGATTCAATACAACAAAACATCTTCAACACAATCAATAACCCAATATGAATACACAATTCGATATTTCAACAAGATCTAATCGAAACCCCCAAATCCAAGATCAACATTCAAAGTGTTCTTGAAATAATCCTTCAATAATCCAATGAATATTCATACAAACTCATAATCATATGTATATCTCTTCAATATCATGATTATCACATCCAAAACATCATATTCCACCTTCAAATCGAAATCTAAGATTTGGATAAAATTACCTTTGAAGGTCCAACCTCTTCGATCCGTCGAAACTCGTGTTAATCGACTTCCCAAGCTCCACAAATGAATAAAGATGATTAAACCCGAACACACAAGTGTTTGATGATGAAAAATCTCTCCCACAATATCTCTCTCTCGGAACCAAAATGAAGAAGTGATGAAATGAGCACAAAAATCCCGTTCACGTCTTTAAATACTGCGCAGATTTACGGCCGTAACTCTGCCATCTTACGGCCGTAACTTCCCAAGTCAATGGCCTTACGACCGTAATCTCTATTACATATGGCCGTAACAACACTTAGCTGAAAACACAATAATGCCCGCACTGTCCAAGTTACGGCCGTACCAGAACTACCTTACGGCCGTAACAACAACACTTACAGTCGTATCCTGCCGAACTTATGGCGGTAAGTTGTCTTCGTTGACAACACCTTCCTGCACAAACGAATACATGCTACGGTCGTAGTCTCCAAATTATACGGCCGTACCTTCCTGCTTACGGCCGTAACTAGTATAACTTACGACCGTACGACATCTTCATCCCGAAAGATGCCAATTCCATGAATGCATGTTATGGTCGTAATGTATGATCAGTTACGGCCGTAACTTACTGCTGGAAATGACAAAATCTGACAACTCCATCTTCTTATTACCAATGACGAAGGATCTGATATACAATACTTGTATAAATGTAATTAAGTCCAATAACATGCAATAGGTAATACTTCCAACACGAGACTACCAATCACTATGATTATGATAGTACTCTCATCTCGATTCTCAAACGGAGTTGAATGACGATCGGTAACTGATACACGTCTCCAAGTACGCCAATGATGAATATAAATGAATGAACGTGAATGACGAATGATTATTAATGAGTGAAAAATTACTGAGTGACAATTTACTGAATGATAATGAATGAATTTACAATCGGGTATTACATACTTCCCCCTTAAAAAGAGTTTCGTCCTTGAAACTAAGGGTCAAACAATTCGGGATAACTCTCCCGCATACTATCCTCGGTTTCCCAAGTAGCCTCTTCGACTCCGTGTCTAGACCACTGAATTTTAGCCAAAGGAATCGTCTTGTTCCTCAATTGTTTGATACGTCACTCTAAGACTCGTACAGGATGTCCTCGTACGAATGATCATCCGAGATCTCGATTTCATTAAACTGAAGTATGTGACTCGGGTCGGCAACATACTTCCGCAACTGAGAGTCGTGAAGCACATTATGAATTCGGCTCAACGCCAGAGGTAAGGCCAATCGATAAGCCAGACTGCCTACCCGATCCAAAATATCAAACGGTCCAATGAACCTCGGACTCAACTTTCCCCACTTCCCGAAACGGAAGATACCTCGACTCGGGGATACCTTGACCAAAATGTGGTCACCTGCCTCGAACTCTAATGGTCGAAGATGATTATCTGCATAAGATTTTTGTCTACACTGGGCGGTCAACAAACGACTCCTGATTAAAGCTACCTTTTCGCGGGCGGCTATAAGCATATAGGGATTTGTGCCGATTGATTCTGATAAGTCATCCCAACACAAGGGAGATCAACAATGACGACCATATAAGGCCTCGTAAGGTGCCATCTTAATCAAAGCATGCCAACTGTTATTGTATGTGAACTCGATCAATCGTAGTTGGGCTTCCCAATCGTCTTTCCAATTGAGAACACATGCTATCAACATGTCCTCTAACATCTGAATAGTTCGCTCAGATTATCCGTCGGACTGAGGATGAAAAGCTATGCTGAAATTAAGCTGAGTTCCTATGGTACGATGAACGAATTTCCAAAAATGTGACACGAATCGCCCGTTACGATCATAAACGATACTCTTAAGGGTACCGTGCAATCTCACGATATCTTTATTGAATAACTGGGCAAGTCTCTCAGGACCCCACATATCCTTAATCTCAAGAAAATGAGCTGACTTAGTTAAACGGTCCACAATTACCCAAATTATATTCATGCCACGACGACTCGTCGGCAAACTCGAGATGAAGTCCATTGAAATATCCTCCCACTTCCACTCTGGAATAGGAAGCGGTTTCAGCATACCCGCCGGTCGCTGATGTTCTATCTTGAGTTCCTGACATGTTAAACATCTCGAAACAAATTCTGTGACTTCTCGCTTCATATTACTCCACCAGTAATTTTGTTTCAAGTCATTGTACATCTTGCTAGACCCCAGATGGATGGAATGAGGGGTAGCATGGGCCTCTCTCAAAATTTATTTTTTCAACTCATCATCCGCTGGTACGCATAACCGGTTCTTAAATCGCAAAGTCCATCCTCGTAGACCACAAATCCAGGGGCTTTCCCCCGAGCCACATCCTCTCAGATGCGCAACAAAAATGGGTCTGAACCCTGATTCACTCTGATCGCCTCCTCAAGTGGCGATAAAATCCCTAACATGCAAAGTTGCCCTTGCACTTGCTGTAACCAGACCTCGATATCTGGTCTTAGGAATTCCTGTTGAAGTTCCTTCTGAGCAGTCAAACGAGCAAGCAATTGCTCTTGAATGGACTTATGACTCAGGGCGTCGGCGACAACATTCACCTTGCCCGGGCGGTATAGTATCTCAATATCATAATCTTTGAGTAGTTCCAACCACTGCCTGTAATACCCAATTGTAATTCATTCATTATCATTCAGTAATTATCATTTAGTAATTGTCACCCAGTAATTTTCACTCATCAATAATCATTCATCATTCATGTTCATTCATTGTATTCATCGTTGGCGTATTTTTAGCCGTGCATCAATTACCGATCGTCATTCATCTCCATTTGAGTATCGAGATGAGAGTATCTTCATAATCATCGTGATGGGTAGTCTTGTATTGTAAATATCATCTATTGCATGTTATCGAACTCAATTATATTCATACAAGTATGGTATGTCAGATCATTCAGCGATGTGTGTCGAGTAGATGGAATTGTCGTTTCGTTGACATCCAACAGCGAGTTACGGCCGTAACATGCTTGCATTACGGCCGTAACAAACGTTCGTTGTTTTCAGGTAATGTCGGATGAAGAGGACTTACGGCCATAAGGCTTGGCCAGTTACGGTCGTACGATCGAGCAAGTGTGTGCGGTCAGTTTCGACGAAGGCTTCTTATGCCCGTAAGAATTGGCCGAGTACGGCCGTATGAGTCGAGTTACGCCCGTAAGGCATGTGCGGTTACGGCCATATGTTTGTCGGCAGATTTTCGATGAAGTCGGGTTACGCCCGTACGATATGGCTGGTTATGGCCGTAAGGCCGTTGACTTGGAGATGTTATGGCCGTAAGTAGGCCGAGTTACGGCCGTAACAATGGCAGTACTTAAGTACCTGGTCGGGCTTTTTGTGTTCATTTCACCCTTCCTTCACTTGAGTTCCGAGAGAGAAGTTCTTGGGAGAGATTTTCTTCATAACATCACTTGAGTAGGAGTGTTCTAAGCATATATCTTGGATTGGGAAGCTTGGATAGTCTATTTAACTCGAATTCACCGGATCGAAGTGTTTGGATCTTCAAAGGTAAATTCCTCAACACCTTGGTTTTCGATTTTGAGTTGGGATATGATGTTTTGGATGTGATAATCATGATATATGAAATGATATACTTGTGATTATGAATTGTTAAGGATTATCATCAGATTAATTGGGATTATTCAAGAACACTTTGAATATTGATTTGGATTTGGGGGTTTTTGATTAGATGTTGTTGAAATCTCAAATTGTGTATTCATTTTGGATTATTGATTGTGTTGAAGATGTTTTGTTGGATTGAATCACTCCTTAGAGGTTTGGTATCGATATAATTGAGGATTGGTTGTAAACACTCGCAGATTGGTTACAACGTGTTTGTTATAATGCTCCAATGAACTTGGATTATTCGTATCGATGTTTTGAGTGAGTTATAATCATGCTTGATACGTATATTGAACGGATTGTGGGTAATTGTGTTATTCAAGGTTGTTCGAGCGACCGAGATCTCATTTTAGGACGTTTGTTCGAGGAAGGACATTCTTCACCGGTGTTGAGTAAGTTAATTCTTGCTTGGTTAAAAGGATACTCATTCCTTTCGTTGTTGTTCATTCATAATCATAATTAATCCATAGTGTAATAATCATGTTGAGACTTGTAAGTATCAAACTAATCATTCAATTCACGAGGGACGATGGTTCCAATCATTTCAATGAGCTATCATTTATTTCATTATTATCTCATCTTGGTGAGTCATTCTTCACCCTTGTCGGATTGTTATTCATTAATGTTCATTAGTCACTTTTGTTCTTGTGGCCTTCTACGTTCATATTGTGTGGCCAAGTGGGGATGTGTGGAATTTTTAGTCGGGCACATGATAGTCATGTGATCGGGTACACCGACAGAATGGACTGTGCACACGGTAATGTACCTCCATGAGGCTAATTAGGTACAAGGCCGGGTGTGTCCGGACACTCGTCTTGTGCACTTGCACATACCATTATGGGCGTACTATGATGCCCCTCTTCAGCTTAACTTTATAACTATGATATGTAATTATGGTGATTGTTCAACTCTTGATGATTGTTGTTCTATGTAACTGACCCCGTTGGGGGATGTCGTTTTCAGGTCATGACAAGGCTAAAACACGGGAAGAGAACATTGACGGCGAGGAGTCCCAGTGATACTAGTAGGGGGCCCCAGTCCTTTTCAGTCATTCGTGTTTCTTCATTTTATTTCCACTGCAGATTCCGTTTGGATACTCATTTTCATTCAGTGTTGTATATTTTATCTTCATATAAAATATACATGTATTCTGTATTATCTTGGGTGTGTTGTACTTGAAACTCCTCATCAGAGTATTTGATGATATAATGTGGTTCGGTACTGCAATTATATTATGTAAGTCATCAATTTTCATTCGCTTAGTGGGTCCCAGTCAGGGGTCCACGGCACTGTAATAGTCGCCTAGTTTGGGTTGTTACAGAGTTGGTATCGGAGCGTGGTTTTGAATACTACCTTCCGAGTCATGTCTCATTGAAATCATCGTTCATCAGACTAGCATCATTGGACTTTTGCGTCACGTGTGACCTGTGCAAGAGCCAAGCTCCTCAGACCAAGGAATAGTAAGATTTCTGACATGGTATAATTTCTGGAAATAAGAATCACTCATTTATCATTCAACAGTCAACAATCCTCAATCATCATTTTCATTTTGATCATATCGATCACGTTAACTCATTAATCACTCGGTTCATTTCACTGCTCAGTTGTTGATCGTAAGGATCGTATCATTAATCTTGTTAACTTGTTCAAGATAATCATTTCAAGAATTTCATCAGATAATCATGTCACCTCAGTTGATCATTCATGTAATCATTGCGTTAGAGCTCATATGCTCATTATCATCATTTCATAACGTAATCATATTGCGGTACTCATGCGAGATGTATGATTATCTTGTGACTTTACCACTTCAGTATGGAAAGAGCTGTCAGAGGACGAAGGGGAAGAGGCCGCGGTGCGGGCCGAAACCCGGGAGCTCGTGTGAATACATGCGCAAACGCGAGGAATAATACTAATTCATCGAGCAGCGACGCTGCCACTCATTCACCCGGAAATGATCATTCACTGTCAGGGAGTCGTACCCGGGACACAGCTTAATCAGAAGGTGTTCAGGTTGATCCACTCGCGTTTATGCAGGGCATGATGGCCCAGATGACTAAGATGGAATGCCTCATGTAGATGATGAAGAATTCAACCGCCCAGAATCAGCAGGCTCCTCCGCTGCCACCTCAGGGGCAAGAGACGAGTGTGAGCAGTATTATTGGCGACATCCCTTGCCAAAGACCACCTACTTTTGAGGGCTCGTCTGAGCTGGCGGATATTGTTCATTGGCTTGAGCATTCTGAGAAGTTGTTTGCTATGGTAGAGTGTCCCGAAGGGCACAAAGTTTCAGTTGCGGCTTACTATCTGGCTAAGAGCGCTCATTCATGGTGGTTATCATTGAAGCCCACCGACGGATCTTGTACATAGGATCAATTTAAGACTCTCATGATGGAGAGGTATTATCCGGCCCCACTCAGGGAGGCCAAGTTATCAGAATTACTCATTCCCAACCCCTCAGCGGATGATGATGTTCTAGCCATCGCCGAGAAATTTCAGGAGCTACTTGCTTTCGCCTCATCTATTATTCACTCCGAGGCGGACAAGATCAAGTATTTCAGCAAGAGGTTGAAACCTCGTATGCGGATGCAGTTGCTTAATCACAATTGCACCACCCTGGCCGAATTCATTGAGAAAGCTCTTACTTAAGAGCTTACTGCTAAGGAGATTGCTAAGCAACAACCTTCATCTTCTAGCAAGAAGTCTAAGAATCGTAATCAGTCTGAGGGCAGTCATGCTACCTTCAAAAAGCCTCGTGTGGGCCCTACTTTTTCTGAGCAACCTCCTATGGCGCCTAGAACCGCGGAATCTCAGTCCCGAGCTGCCAGTTCGGCCATCACCTATTTCAACTGTGAAGAATAGGGTCATTTCAGCACCAAGTGTCTGAGGCAGACTATCACGTGCCATAACTGCGGGATTGCTGGGCATAAGGCCTGTTTTTGCCGAAGAGACTCCAAACCTACTCAGCCATCTCGTGCCCAAGGCCACTATTCATAATCAAAGCCACTACCAAGGCTGCTTAAGATGACGGGAGCAAACAAAGGCGGAGTCAAAAGCTATCATACGGGAGTGTCCGACTCGTGGGCCGGCAAGCCCCAAATTTATGAGATGAAGAGGACCGACGATCCGGAGGCCCTAATGATCTCAAGTATACTCTAAATTCTATCTCAACCTGTGTGTACCCATTTTTTATACTGGTGCATCGCATTCATTCATTTCCGAGTCATGCTTAAGTAGACTTCATCTGGGTAGTGCTACTAGTTGTGAACCTTATATCATTGGTCTACCTGACAGTAGAATAATTATCGGGGATCGTGAGATTGAGAATTGTCCGATTCAGCTTAATGGCAGTGTATGGCTAGCAGACCTGATCGGGGTAGATTTACCGAGAGACGATGTTATCTTGGTAGATTGGAGGGATCGTCACGGTGCCATCATTAGTGTCCACAAGCATATGGTCACTATCATTTTAGACGATGAAGTCGAATGTGTATTCCAGGGAGGTACTCCCAGTTGTTCCGGTAGAGTCCTTAATATGATGAAAGCAGTGAAATTACTCGATCAGGGGTGTGTCGGTTATTGGTGCTATATGACCAAGATCGAGAAATCACCAGTGATGCTGGCGGATATTCCTGTAGTGAGAGAATATGCCGATGTATTTCCAGACGAGTTACCTGGGTTGCCTCCACCGAGAGATGTGGAATTCACGATTGAGTTGGAGCCTGGTACGTCTCTAATATCGAAGGCACCATATCGGATTGCCCCGACCGAAATGCAGGAGTTCAAGAATCAACTGGAGGAATTGTCCGAGAAAAGTTATATTCGACCGAGTGCGTCCCCGTGGGGAGCACCAGTGTTATTTGTCAAGAAGAAGGATGGTTCATTTCGTTTGTGTATCGATTATCGGGAGTAGAACAGGGTGACGATCAAGAATAAATATCCTCTACCCCGTATTGATGATCTCTTAAATCAACTTCAGGGAGCTTCAGTATTTTCCAAGATCGATTTAAGATCTGGATATCATCAGTTGCGAATTTGAGAGTCGGATATCGCTTGAACGGCGTTTCGAACACGCTATGGTCATTATGAGTTTGTGGTAATGCCGTTTGGGTTAATTAATGCACCTGCGGTATTCATGGAGTTAATGAATCAGGTTTTCATCGACTATTTGGATCAGTTCGTGGTTGTTTTCATAGACGACATTTTGATTTATTCTCGTGACCGAGAGGAGCATGAAGTTCACCTTTATCAGGTTCTCGAAGTGTTGAAACGAGAGCAACTTTATGGGAAGTTTTCCAAATATGAGTTCTGGATGTCCGAAGTGACGTTTGTCAGACATGTGATTTCATCAGACGGAGTACGTATCGACCCTCAGAAGACGGAGGCTATCCAAGAATGGCAACCTCCGAAGATTGTTAAGGAAATCCGAAGCTTTCTCGGATTAGCAGGCTATTATCGGTGGTTTGTGGAAGGATTTTCTAAAATCGCTCAACCCATGACGAACCTTTTGCGGAAGGATAAGAAATACACGTGGTCCGATGCGTGTCAACAGAGTTTTGAAGAACTCAAGAGCCGGTTAATTTCAGCACCTGTCCTTTCTTCACCGCAAGGGACGTAATGATTCGTGGTTTATAGTGATGCGTCCGGACACGGTCTCGGATGTGTACTAATGCAGAATGGAAAGGTTATTGCCTATGCTTCACGGCAACTGAGACCTTATGAGGTCAACTATCCGACCCACGACCTAGAGCTAGTGGCCGTGGTATTCGCGTTGAAGATTTGGCGTCATTATCTTTATGGCGTCACCTGTCAAATTTTCACCGACTATAAGAGTTTGAAGTATATATTTACTCAGAAGGAGTTAAATATGCGACAGAGGCGGTGGTTGGAACTAATCAAATATTATGATATTGAGATCCTGTACCACCCGAGTAAGGCGAACGTGGTCGCCGACGCCTTGAGTCGTAAGTCCGTTCAGGAGCAAATGCTTGCTCGTTTAACTGTTCAGAAGGAGCTTCAGCAGGAATTCCTTTAACCCGAGATCGAGGTCTGGTTACAGCGAGTGCAAGGACAGTTTTGCATGTTAGAGATCTCATCGCCACTTGAGGAGGAAATCAGAGTGAATCACGGCTCAGACCCATTTTTGTTGCGCATCCGAGAGGATGTGGCTCAGGGGAAAGCCCCTGGATTTGTGGTCCACGAGGATGGACTTTTGCATTTTTAGAATCGGTTATGCGTATCGGCAAATGACGAGTTGAAAAACTCGATTTTGAGAGACGCTCATGCTACCCCTTATTCTATTCATCCGGGGTCTAGCAAGATGTACAAAGACTTGAAACAAAATTACTGGTGGAGTAATATTAAGCGAGAAGTCGCATAATTTGTTTCGAGATGTTTAACCTGTCAGCAAGTCAAGATAGAACATCAGCGACTCGCGGGTATGCTGAAACCTCTCCCTATTCCAGAGTGGAAGTGGGAAGATATTTCTATGGACTTCATCACGAGTTTGCCGACGAGTCGTCGTGGCATAAATACAATTTGGGTAATTGTGGACCGCTTAACTAAGTCAGCTCATTTCCTTGAGATTAAGGATACGTGGGGTCCGGAGAGACTTGCCCAGTTGTTCATCAAAGAGATAGTGAGACTGCACGGTACTCCTAAGAGTATTGTTTCTGATCGTGACGGGCGATTCGTGTCACATTTTTGGAAATCAGTTCATTGTGCCATGGGAACTCAACTTAATTTCAGCACAACTTTTCATCCTCAGTCTGACGGACAATCAGAGCGAACTATCGAGACATTGGAGGACATGTTGAGGGCATGCGTCCTCGATTGGAAAGATGATTGGGAAGCCCAACTACCGTTGATCGAGTTCATGTACAATAGTAGTTGGCATGCTTCGATTAATATGGCACCTTACGAGGCCTTGTACGGTCGTCGTTGTCGATCTCCTTTGTGTTGGAATGACTTATCAAAATTAATCGGCATCGAGCCCGATATGCTTATAGCCGCCCGCGAGAAGGTAGCTTTAATCAGGAGTCGTTTGTTGACCGCTCAGAGTCGACATAAATCATATGCAAATAATCATTGTCGACCATTAGAGTTCGAGACAGGTGACCACATTTTGGTCAAGGTATCCCCGAGTCGAGGTATCTTCTATTTCGGGAAGCGGGGAAAGTTGAGTCCAAGATTCATTAGACCGTTTGAGATTTTGGACCGAGTAGGCAGTTTGGCTTATCGATTGGCTTTACCTCCGGCGTTGAGCCGAATTCATAATGTGTTTCACGTCTCTCATCTAAGGAAGTATGTTGCCGACCCGAGCCACATACTTCAGTTCGATGAAATCGACATCGTGGATGATCATTCGTATTAGGAGCGTCCTATACGAGTTTTAGAGCGGAGAATCAAACAGTTGAGGAACAAGACGATTTCTTTAGTTAAAATTTAGTGGTATAGGCACGGAGTCGAAGAGGCTACTTGGGAAACCGAGGATAGTATGCGGGAGAGTTATCCCGAGTTATTTGACCCTTAGTTTCATGGACAAAACTCTTTTTAAGGGGGGAGTATGTAATACTCGGTTGCAATTCATTCATTAACATTCAGTAATTATCATTCAGTAATTGCCACTCAGTAATTTTCATTAGTTAATAATCATTTATCATTCACATTCATTCATTGTATTCATCGTTGGCGCATTTTTAGCCGTATATCAATTACCAATCGTCATTCATCTCAGTTTGAGTATCGAGACGAGAATATCTTCATAATCATCGTGATGGGTAGTCTTGTATTGGAAGTATCATCTATTGCATGTTATCAGACTCAATTATGTTCATACAAGTATGGTATGTCGGATCATTCAGCGATGTGTGTCGAGTAGATGAAATTGTCATTTCGTTGACGTCTAACAGTGGTTACGGCCGTAACATGCTTGCATTATGGCCGTAACATACGTTCGTTGTTTTCAGGTAATGTCGGATGAAGAGGACTTACGGCCGTAAGGGTTGCGGCATACGGCCGTAAGTTGAGGCAGGTACGGCCGTAAGGCTTATCCAGTTACGACCGTATGAAGGCTTCTTATGCTCGTAAGAATTAGCCGAGTATAGCCATATGAGTCGAGTTACGCCCGTAAAGCATGTGTGGTTATGGCCGTATGTCTGTCGGCAGATTTTCGACAAAGTTGGGTTACGCCCATACGATATGGTTGGTTACGGCCTTAAGGCCGTTGACTTTGAGATGTTACGGCCGTAAGTAGGTCGAGGTATGTCCGTAACAATGGCAGTACTTAAGTATCTGGTCAAGCTTTTTGTGTTCATTTCACCCTTCCTTCACTTGAGTTCCGAGAGAGAAGTTCTTGGGAGGGATTTTCTTCATCACATCACTTGGGTAGGAGTGTTCTAAGCATATATCTTGGATTGGGAAACGTGTATAGTCGATTTAACTCGAATTCACCGGATCGAAAAGTGTTTGGATCTTCAAAGGTAAATTCCTCAACACCTTGGTTTTCGATTTTGAGCTGGGATATGATGTTTTGGATGTGATAATCATGATATATGAAGTGATATACCTGTGATTATGAATTGTTAAGGATTATCATCGGATTAATTGGTATTATTCAAGAACACTTTGAATATTGATTTGGATTTGGGGGTTTTCGATTAGATGTTGTTGAAATCTCGAATTGTGTATTAATTTTGGATTATTGATAGTGTTGAAGATGTTTTGTTGGATTGAATCACTCCTTGGAGGTTTGGTATCGATATATTTGAGGATTGGTTGCAAACACTCAAAGATTGGTTACAACGTATTTGTTATAATGCCCCAATGAACTTGGATTATTCGTATCGACGTTTTGAGTGAGTTATAATCATGCTTGATACATATATTGAATGGATTGTGGGTAATTGTGTTATTCAAAGTTGTTCGAGCGACCGACATCTCATTTTAGGACGTTTGTTCGAGGAATTACATTCTTCACCGGTGTTGAGTAAGTTAATTCTTACTCTGTTAAAAGGATACTCATTCCTTTCGTTGTTGTTCATTCATAATTCATCCATAGTGTAATAATCATGTTGAGACTTGTAAGTATCAAACTAATCATTCAATTCACGAGGAACGGCGGTTTCAATCATTTCAATGAGCTATCATTCATTTCATTATCTCATCTCGGTGAGTCATTCTTGACCCTTGTCGGATTGGTATTCATTAATGTTCATTAGTCACTTTTATTCTTGTGGATTTCTGGGTTCATATTGCGTGTGGGGATGTGTGGAATTTTTAGTCGGGCACATGATAGTCATGTGATCGGGTTCACCGACACAATGGACTGTGCACACGGTAATGTACCTCTGTGAGACTAATTAGGTACAAGGGCGGGTGTTCCCGAACACTCATCTTGTGCACTTGCACATACCATTACGGGCGTGCTATGATGCCCCTCTTCAGCTTAACTTTATAACTACGATATGTAATTATGGTGATTGTTCAACTCTTGAGAATTGTTGTTCTGTGTAACTGACCCCGTTAGGTGATGTTGTTTTCAGGTCATGGCAAGGCTCAAGCACGGGAAGAGAACGTTGACGGCGAGGAATCCCTGTGATACTAGTAGGGGACCCCTCAAGGTACTGCAATTATATTATGTAAGTCATTCATTTTCATTCGCCTAGTGGGTCCCAGTCGGGGGTCCACGGCACTGTAATAGTCGCCTAGTTTGGGGTGTTACACCGCTTCTGTCACATATTTAACTCCTTCTGAGTAAATATATACTTCAGACTCTTATGATCAGTGAAAATCTGACAGGTGACGCCATATAGATAATGACGCCAAATCTTCAACGCGAATACCACGGCTGCTAGATCTAGGTCATGGGTTGGATAATTGACCTCGTAAGGTCTCAGTTGCCGTGAAGCATAGGCAATAACTTTCCCGTTCTGCATTATTACGCATCCGAGCCTTGTGGTAAAGAAAGAACAGGTTCTGAAATTAAACGGTTCTTGAGCTCCTCAAAACTCTGCTGACACGCGTCAGACCACGTGTATTTCTTATCCTTCTGCAAAAGGTTCGTCATAGGTTGAGCGATTTTAGAAAATGATTGGAACCGTCGTTGAAATGAATAATAATGATATGAATAATAGCTCACTGAAATGATTGGAACCGTTGTTCCTCGTGAATTGAATGATTAGTTTGATAATTACAAGTCTCAACATGATTAATACACTATGAATGAATTATGAATATGAATGAACAACGACGGAAGGAATAAGTATCCTTTTAAGTGAGTAAGAATTAACTTACACAAATACTAGTGGTGAAATGTTCTTCCTCGAACAAACGTCCTAAATAGAATTGTCGATCGCTCGAACAACTTTGAATAACACAATAACCAACAATCTTCTTAATATACGAATCAAGCATGATCACAACCAATTCAAAACATCGATACGACAAACCCGAATTCATTGGGGCATTATTACAAACACGTTGTAACCAATCTTCCATTATTTACAACCAACCTCAATTATATCGATACTAAACCTCCAAGGAGTGATTCAATCCAACAAAACATCTTCAACACAATTAATAACCCAATATGAATACACAATTCGAGATTTCAACAACATCTAATCGAAACCCCCAAATCCAAGATCAACATTCAAAGTGTTCTTGAAATAATCATTCAATAATCCAATGAATATTCATATTCATACAAACTCATAATCATATGTATATATCTTTATATATCATGATTTTCACATCCAAAACATCATATTCCACCTTCAAATCGAAATCTAAGGTTTGGAGAAAATTATCTTTGAAGGTCCAACCTCTTCGATCCGTCGAAACTCGTGTTAATCGACTTCCCAAGCTCCACAAACGAATAAAGATGATTAAACCTGAACAAACGAGTGTTTGATGATGAAAAATCTCTCCCACAATATCTCTCTCTCGGAACCAAAATGAAAAAGTGATGAAATGAGCATAAAAATCCCGTTCATGTCTTTAAATACTGCGCAGAGTTACGACCGTAACTCTGCCATCTTACGGCCGTAACTTCCCAAGTCAACGGTTTTACGGCCGTAATCTCTATTACATACGGCCGTAACAACACTTCGTTAAAAACACAATAATGCCCGCACTGTCCGAGTTACGGTCGTACCAGAACTACCTTACGGTCGTAACAACAACACTTATGGCCGTATCCTGCCGAACTTATGGCCGTAAGTTGTCTTCATTGACAACACCTTCCTGCATAAACGAATGCATGCTACAGACGTAGTCTCCAAACATATGGTCGTACCTTCCTGCTTACGGCCGTAACTAGTCTACTTACGGCCGTACGGCATCTTCATCCAGGAAGACACCAATTCCACGAATGCATGTTACGGCTGTAATGTATGATCAGTTACGGTCGTAACTCACGGCTGGAAATGACAAAATCCGACAACTCCGTCTTCTCATTACCAAAGACGAATGATCTAACATACAATACTTGTATGAATGTAATTAAGTCCAATAACATACAATAGGTGATACTTCCAACACGAGGCTACCAATCACTATGATTATGATCATACTCTCATCTCGATTCTCAAACGGAGTTGAATGACGATCGGTAACTGATACACGGCTCCTAGTATGCCAATGATGAATATAAATGAATGAACGTGAATGATGAATGATTATTAATGAGTGAAAAATTACTGAGTGACAATTTATCGAATGATAATGAATGAATTTACAACTGGGTATTACAGCGTAGGCTAAGTCCAGTCTCGTGCACAACATAGCGTACATGAGGCTACCCACAGCCGAGGCATAGGGTACCTTACTCGTCTCTATTTTGTCTTTCTCACTTTTAGGACACATTTTCTTGGTGAGATGAATTCCATGTCGCTTGGGAAGTAACCATCTTTTAGAATTATCCATCTTGAATCTTCTAAGGATTTTATCTATATAGGAAGCTTCTCCCAACTCGTGGTTTTCGCGGTCTATCTATGTAAAGAATTCCTATCATTCTTCGCGGTCTATCTCTGTAAAGACGGATCCCTAGAATATAGGAAGCTTCTCCCAAGTCCTTCATGGAGAACGTTTTAGAAAGCCAAGCTTTCACAGTGCTGCGCATTGCTACGTTATTTACCATAAGTAGAATATCATCAACATATAGTACTAAGAACGTAATGTTGCTCCCACTGACCTTTTTGTAAACACATGGATCCTCCTCATTTTGCACGGAATCAAAATCCTTGAATGCTTCGTCAAATCGAAGGTTCCAACTCCGAGAAGATTGCTTCAGCCCATAAATGACTTGTTGCAACTTACACACCTTATGAATATTAACTTTGGACACGAAACCTTAGGTTCTTCCATATAGATTCCTCCTCGAGGTATCCATTTAGAAAATCCATTTTGACGTTCATTTGCCATATTTCATAATTGTAATGGGCGGCAATGGCAAGCATCATGCGAATCGACTTGATCATAGCTACGGGCAAGAAGGTATCATGATAATCGATCCCTTCCTTTTGTGTATAACCCTTTGCTACAAGCCTAGCCTTATAGGCGTCAACCTTTCCATCCCCATCAGTCTTTCTCTTATAGATACATTTACTTCCAATAGGCTTCATGCCAGTTGGTAAATATACTAGAGTTCATACTTGATTGGCATGCATCGAGTCTATCTCAGCTTCCATTTCTTCTTGCCATTTATTGGAGTCCACATCAACTATTGCTTGGTCATAGGTGATAGGGTTGTCCTCATGGCTATCAGGTATGTCGTGGAGACCCAGTTCCTAGAAATGTGTATAGCGATATCTCTCAGGTAAGTCAGACCCCCTATCAGACCTTTGATGTGGAGGTTGTGTTACAATAGGTTCGGTTCGTGATCCCTGGTCAGATGTCACCTCAGGACTGTAATACCCAGTTGTGAACTCATTTATTTTCATTCAGTAATTGTCACTCAGTAATTATCACTCATTAATAATCATTCATCATTCGTATTCATTCATTCGTGTTCAGCGTTCAGTGTAACTTTGGGTCATGCATCGTTGTAATTGCTTAGAAAGTTGATGTTGATGTTGGAGTTCATATCATTTCGAATTTACTCTTTCTTGTTCGGATCGTGCTATTTTGGACCAACTCTCGTAATCATTGATCTTCCTTCTTATTGTGTCGTGGGTTCCCATAATTCCATTTCGTGTTATTATTCCCAAGTTTTGGTTCTATTACGTTTATTCTCTTCCCGGGTCATTTTTCATCACTTTTTGGGCACGAACAGTGTGCGCCGTGGCACAAGGGGTTGCGCGCCGTGGCACACACCTTGCAGACTCGAGTCTAGCAGCGGCTGTACTGCGCATCGCGGCCCTCTTCTGGCCATGCCGCGGCACTACCTGGGCGCCTGCTCGCAAATTTCAGCCGCGGGCTGCGGCACACTCAGTCCGCACCGCGGCACGCGAGTCAGGTCACCCTTTTTTCCAGTGGATTTTTGGGAGAGAAGTTCATTTTCATCTCCTTTCTCTTTCCTTCTCTCCGTGGGCGATTTTCGGGCGATTTGGCATCTTCAATCTTAGAGATATCATCCTCCTCGAGTTCTTGATGTGGATTAACAACATATACTTGGCTTCTTCATCCTAAATCCAAGGTAGCTTCTTCAACCCTAGATTCAATTTTGAGTTGGAGCATGATGTTTTGGATGTTATAATCCTGATATATGATGGGATATACATATGATTATGAGTTTTTATGAATTATCATCGGATTGTTGGAGGATTATTCAAGAACACTTTGAATGTTGATTGTCGTAATCTCGAGTTGTGTATTCCTATTGGATTATCGATTTCATTGGCGATGTTTTGTTGGATTGAATCACTCATTTGGAGGTTGGTATTCGATATAATTAGGATTGGTTGTAAACAATGGAAGAATGTTTGCAACGTGTATGTCGAAATTCCCCAATGAGTTTGGTTTTTTTCTATCGACTTCTTGAATTGGTTATGATCATAATTGATACGTATATTAAGCGAATTGTTGGTAATTGTGTTATTCAAGGTTGTTCGAGCGACTGATAACTCCATTAAGGATGTTTGTTCGAGGAAGGACAATCTTCATCGGTATTTGAGGCAAGTTGATCATTTCCCGGTTAAAAGGATAATCATTCCTTTCTTTGTTGTTCATTCATACGTATAATTCATGCATAGTATATTAATCATGTTGAGGCTTGTAATTATCAAACTAATCATTTAATTCACAAGGAATGACGGTTCCAATCATTTCATTTGAGCTATCACTCATTGCGTTATTAATTCACCCCGGTGAGTCATTCTTGGCCTTGTCGAATTTCTATTCATTATAATTCATTGTAGTTGCTTTTGCTCTTGTGACCTTCTGGGATTGTATTGCGTTACCGGGTGGTATATGTGTGGAATTTTTAGTCGGGCACACTAAGATCATTGTGTATATGCCGGTATCCTTACATATTGGACTGTGCACACGGTAACATGCCTCTGTGAGACTAATTAGGCCAAGTTTTGCGGGTGTTTATGTGGGATGCCGGGCACTCGGCATACTTTTGTACTTGCACATCCCATTCGGGCGTACTATGATGCCCCTCGTTCAATTTGATTTCATAACTAAGTCATGTGATTATTGTATTTATTGAAGTCTTGAGGATTGTTGTTCTGTGTAACTGACCCCGTTGGGGATGTTGTTTTTAGGTCTTGGCAAGGCAAAGGCACGAGAAGAGAGCGTTGACGGAGAGGAGTCCCAGTGATACTAGTAGGGGACCTCAGTCTTCCCATTTATTCATGTTTCTATGATGTGTATTTTCCGCTACAGTTTCCGTTTGGACTTTCATTTATTCAGTGTTGTATATTTCATCTTCATATGAAATATATATGTATTCTGTATTCCTGAGTGTATTGTAATTGAAACTCCTCATCGGAGTAATTAGTAATATAATGTGGTTCGGTACTACAGTTATATTATTTAATTCATTAATTTTCATTCGCTTGGTGGGTCCCAATTGGGGGTCCACGACACTGTAATATCTGCCTAGTTTGGGGTGTTACAGAGTTGGTATCGGAGCGTGGTTTTGAATACTACCCTTCCGAGTCATGTGTCATTGGAAATCATCATTCATCAGACTAGTATCATTTGACTTTTGCCTGACGTGTGACCTGTGCAAGCGCCAAGCCCCTCAGACCAAAGAAACAGTATGATTTCTGACGCCATGGTATAATATATGGCAATAAGAATCACTCATTCATCATTCATCAGTCAACAATCCTCAATCATCATTTTCTTGGATCTTGCCGATCATGTCAACTCATTAATCACTCAGTTAATCTCATTGCTCAGTTGTTTATCTTGTGGATCGTATTATCAATCTTGTTAACTTGTTCAGGATATCATTTCAGGAATTTTATCAGATAATCATGTCACCTCATCCATTATTCACTCCGAAGCGGATAAGATCGAGAATTTCAGTAAGAGGTTGAAGCCTCGTATACGGATGCAATTGCTTAATCATCATTGCACCACCCTGGCCGAATTCACCGAGAAAGCTCTTACCTATGAGCTTACTGCGAAGGAAATTGCTAAGCATCAAACTTCATCTACTGGAAAGAAATCGAAGAATCATAATCAGTCTGAAGGTAGTCGGGCAACCTTCAAGAAGCCTCCTACGGGCTCTACTTTTTCTGAGCGACCTCCTATTGCGCCTAAACCTGTGGAATCTCAGTTCCGAGCGGCCATTTCGGCCATCACCTATTTCAACTCTGGAGAGCAGGGTCATTACAACACTAAGTGTCCGAGTCAGACCATTACGTGTAACAACTTAGGAATTGCCGGGCATAAGGCCCGTTTCTGCCGAAGAGACTCCAAACTTACTCCGATGGCACCCCAGACCCCGAAGTTGTCAGTTGTTCAGAATCAGGCCACTCAGTCCGTGTCGTTTAAGACGACGGGAGCAACTAAAGGCGGAGTCCATAGTTTTCAGGCAGTAGCATCCGGTTCTGGGACTGGCAAGCCCCGAAGTTACGAGATGAAGAGGACCGACGATCTGGAGGCTCGAATGATCTCAGGTACACTCGAAATTTTATCTCAACCTGTGTGTACCCTTTTTCATACTGGTGCCTCACATTCATTCATATCTGATTCATGCTTGAGTAGACTTGACCTGGATAGTGCAACTAGTTGTGAACCTTATATCATTGGGCTACCAGATGGTAAAAGGATTACCGGAGATCGTGAATTCAAGAATTATCTGATTCATCTTGATGGACATGATTTGTTTGCGGACCTGATCATGGTAGATTTACCTAAAGACGACGTTATTTTAGGTATTTCAGGGGGGTAATCCCAACTGTTCCGGAAGAGTTATTAATATGATGAAAGCGGTCAAATTACTCAATCAGGGTGTGTTGGTTATTGGTGCTATATGACCAAGACCGAGAAACCATTAGTGACGTTGTCGGATATCCCGGTAGTGAGAGAATACGCCGATGTATTCCCAGACAAGTTACCTGGTTTGCCTCCACAGAGAGATATGGAATTCACGATAGAGTTGGAGCCTGGTAAATCCCCAATATCGCCATATCGTATGGCCCCGACCGAAATGCAGGAACTGAAGAATCAACTGGAGGAATTGACCGAGAAAGGTTATATCCGACCGAGTGCATCCCCGTGGGGAGCACTAGTGTTATTTGTCAAGAAGAAGTATGGTTTATTTCGCTTATGCATTGATTATCGGGAGCTGAACAGGGTGACGATCAATAATAAATATCCCATGTAGGTCACAAGTCGTCAGAAATAACTCTAGAGGGGGGTGAATAGACTTATTGAAACTCTTTTTCCAAGTAGGAATTAATGAGTTTCTCAGCTGATGGTACAGATGAATTAGAGTCGTCTGTAAATAATATAAGTGCGAAAGTCAGTTGATGACGAATACAGAGTATAAATAATGAAACACTAAGTACGATGCTAAACCAATAAAGTACACAGGCAATTTATACAGGTCTCAGAGGTGGGGTAATCCTCTACTAATCCACTTTCTCCAAACCAGTTGGAGATGAATCCACTATAATTTTCAATCAGTGATCAATATTACAGTGATTCTACAACTTAGCTGCAACAATTTCCAACCAATGCAACTCCTTTCTGACTGCCTAGCACCACTCGATCTTCAAATCCTTGGATGCCTATCACTCACGAAACTTCAAAGAGTGAAGTACCCCTTACTCAGGTTTTAAGATAAGAGTGTTTTATCTTCTCCAACTAAGAGCTTTCTTCGTATATGATTGAGAGTACTGCTCTTCACGATGCTATAGATTTCTTGATCGCTTGTTTGCTTTGATTGCTTGAAAGTATAGTTCGCATCGTACTTTGCTCTTTCAAATCTTCAGGTATTTATAGCTTGTCAATCCTTAGAGTTTTTCTTCATAGCCGTTGCAAATCTGTAACAAATCCATCCATTGGAGAAATAGACTTCTTTGTTTTTCTTTCTGAACATTGCAAGGCTAGATTCTCTTATTTTAATCCATTTTCGAGCGTTGTGAAGACTTCCATGTGATGGCGCCGAATCTTTTGATTTTAATATGATTAAAGTCTACAGAGGTGGGTCTGGATGATTTATTTAAAGCACATCCTTCCGGTAATCTCTCCAATTTGTCCCTTATCGCCCGCATGTGACTTTCCGTAAATATTGACTATTCAATGCATGCTGGCGTGGACATGCTTACGTGGCTGATGACTTATCTGATCTTTATAAGTCAATCTGTCTGATGTGCAGTCAAACTTCTCTGTCGTCGGACTTATCTGATGATGACTTCTTTGATGTCCTTGACGAGACTTCTCTGATCTGAAGTCTTCTGACCTGATGAACTTGACTGATCTGATGGTCAGACTTCAGATGACTTGGGCTCCGCCTGACTGCAGTCTGGTCAAACTTCTCTGATAAAAATTGTTGACCAGTACTTCTCTGATTTTCACTTGACTGTGATTCGACTGTTGGTCAAACTTCTCTGATGTTACTTGTCTGACCGAAACTCCTCTGATGTACTTATCTGTACTTTGTACTTAGACGATTTTAAGCCTAACTTATCTGGCCTATAGAAGATACTCATTTGGTTCTTCTTTACATTTTTCCAAGTATCTAACTTAACACAATTTGGCATATGGAAGATACTCATTTGGTTCTTCCTTATATTTGCCAAGTAATAAACATACATTTGAATAAACAAGTACAATGCTGACATCATCAAAATCTAACAAGTATTCCTAACAAATTCCCCCTATTTTGATGATGGCAAAACTTAAGCAATTATTCAAATGAATAATAGGTCCGCACATGATCAAGTGCAAGATAGAAACTAAAATCAGTCTAGTTTTGAGACAACTAGTGGTTGCCATTCAAATGACTGTTATATAATTCTATGATTTGTTTACAAGTAACTAGGTTTTAAAATAATCAAACAAAATACAGAGAATAAAATAAGAATTTTACAGCTAAGTTACAAAAACAGTAAATTACAAAAATCTATCTGCCTCTGACTCTGCCTCTTCTGATAGGCTGCTTGGAAGGCCTAATAGGCTTTACACCAATTGGTGTCTTCTTAAAAGGTGCTAGGCCATACTTCCTTCTGATAACAAGAGAGGCAAACTCTTGTTCTTCTTTGGATGAGAATTTGTGCTCTTCACATAGCTTCCTTATTTCCCTCTGTAGTGCAAGCTCATCCAATTCATCGTTCAATAAAGTGGTAGGATCTTCAGATTGGAAGAGAGGAATCATGGGGTAAGCTTCCAATTGTTTTGCATATTTTACTAAGATAGCCTAGAGAGTTGGCCATGTTGATTCCATGAAGTTGATAAATGTCTGCTGTGGGGAGCAGTCTTTATCCTGGAGTAACTCCCAAATATAGTATTTATCAATGAACTGCTTCTTCGCATCTCCCCACATTGGACCAGCTTCATCAGGTAGGAAGTCCTCAACATACCAAATCTCTTTGCCTTCCCATTTGAATCTAGGCTCTTCCCCAAATCTGGTTCTCCTCTTCTTGACTGTAGGTTGGTCATCATCATCAGGAGCAGCCAATTCTTTCCTTTTCAGATTAGACGACCCAGCTCCAATGATAGGGAGATCACTTCTCTGCTTTGACCTTAGCTCCCTTCTGACTAACTCAGCAGTATCTTCTTCCCCGTGACCTCTTGCTTCCTTGCTTCTCTCTTCCCCCTTTTTGCCAGCATCAACCAATATGGCTAACTGCTGTTCTACTCGAGACATCCAATCAGACATGCCAAGTGGCATTCTGGAATTTGTAGGAGGAGGAGGTTGAGGGACATTCCTCTGCAGTAGCGTATCGATTTTGGCATTTATGGTATGTAGGTTAGGTGTGATTTATGTTGTAATGAGCTGGGTAATAGTTTCTCTGACTAGACACTTGATCAAGTCAGCCATCTTAGTTGAGATAGGTGTTGCTTGTGGAGAGTGGTCTCCAGCTCCTTCTGCAGCTGCAGGTCAGTTGATGGACCTGCCTGTGTGCAGACTCCTGTCTGCAGGAGGCTGATCATATGGGGTTTTAGTAGGGGTCCCCGATCTGTCATCCTCGTCTTTGGACTTGTCTGAGCTGGGGGGTTGATTAGGTGCCCCAGGCTCATCTTCTCTGTCCCTTTCATCTTCTTTTTCGTCTTCCTTCTCCTTTTCTTGTTCTTCTTCTTCTTCTTCTTCTTTCTTTTCTTCATCCTTCTTTTCTTCCTCCTCATCATCATCATCTCTTTATTCCTTCTCGACTTCTTCTCCTTCATCATCTTCTTCTTCTATTTCTTCTGTTTTTTCTTGTTCTTCTCCATCGGATTGTTTTTCAACTTGATTATTTTCTTCTTCTTTTTCTTTTCTTTCTTCCTCCTGCCTCTCTTCTTCTCCTTGTTCTTCAACTAATATTTTTCCTTCTTTTTCAACTTCTCTGTTCTCAGACTCTTCTTCCTCTACAATTTCTTCTATTCTTATTTCCTTTTCTTCAACTTCTTCATCAATCCCCTCCAAAACACCTTCCATAGCAAGATGGATGAACTGGTCCATATTGGTTTTAAAATGGGACATGAACCAGTTCTCCTGGAGCAATAAGATTGCACCTATCTCATGACAGAAGGCCATGAGCACTTGCTCCATAGCCTGGGGATAGTCCCATCTACTCTTTTCAACAAACATTTGCAAAGTAAATGGAACAGATTTCAAAGTTTTCCATTCCTCGAAAACATTTATATATGTAACTTTAAGGGCATGATGTTTTACCATTAGAAGTTTCTCTAGATACAGGTTCAGGAAGTTGTTCTCTAGCAGGTTGAATGATTAATCTGCTTCAGGGATATAGATGATTAAGCCTGCTTCTTCTTCTTTAGACAAGTCTGGCAGGTTGATTCGAGGGTTCTCTTCAGGAATAAGAATGGGTGAAGGGATGACCTGCATCTGATCTGCAGGGGCAGGTTCAGGTGCAGATAGGTTCTCTAATTGCTCTTGCTCTTCAAAATTTAGGTGCCTTGGCCTCTTTGGGGATGGTTCCGGTGATGATTAGACCACAGATAGCTCTCTAGGGGTTGGTCCCCTTCTCTTGAAACAAATAGCTATTGGAGTGTCGTCTGAGTCTGAATCAGACTGTTCTGCAGGTTGGTCGTGGCTTGCAGCTTGGTCTTCAGACTCGTCTGAACTAGAGGGGTATGTGTAAGGTGTAGGATTAATGGGCATTTCCTCCAGAATTTTGCCTGCTTTCCTCACACTTCTCAATCTTCTTAGAGTCTCTTGGTCTAGGTGACCAAGCCTCTTATTGACGTGGAAGGGATTTGCATCTCCCTTCGCCATGCCCAAATGCTCCAAAATCCAACGGACATGTGTCCCATAGTCCAGTTTGGTCTTTAATCTCTTCTCGACATCTATCCAATGAACTTTATTCACTTCTCGTACCAGCTGTCTGTAGATATAATCAGTCCAGTCAATTGGCCCATCCTGTATCAAGGCTCCCATAACTGGGAACTTAGCTGACGACAACTGATCATATCTGCCAGCTATCCCCATCATGGTTTTGTTGGTAATATCCAACACATATCGATACTCTTTTCTCAGCTCGCTTCTCTTCGCAGTCATCTTCAATTTTGCTGGCTGGTCATCCGCCTTGATCTTCAGCCACACCTCGGGGTTTCATTCTGAAGGCCTTTCCGACTGTATCCGCGGTGATTTCCACTTCCTTTCCAATGACTGAGCTCCGAATGCCCGATTCCAGAACTCTGGCTTCCCTGTAGAACGTGATGACAACCTCCTTGTAGAGAGATTTGGGGCTGATGCTTAGGAATGGGTAGATCCCATTCGTCTTCATAGATCTGATGATGTTGCACATTTCGTTGTCTAGGTTTGTTTCGAGCAGCCCCTCGAAATTGACCACCAGAGAAAAAATGATCTGGTCCTTCACAGCCTTTAGATTCACTCCTTCGAAATATGATTCCATTTCTGCACAAGAAAAATTTTCTGACTGTATTGAAAGTTCGAAAGGATATTTGCTCTTGAAAACTAGGGTTTGTAAGCTTGAAGAAGATAAAGTTGAAATGATTTTCCCGTCTTTAAATAGAAAATTGAAATGATGTTTGGAATTTAATATTATTTATTTAAGTGGTGGTCTATCTTTTGAGATTTTAAAATTTAAATTAAATTAATCGGTGGTCCTGCTTTTGAAAATTTGAAAAATGACGATTGGATTTAATTGGTCATTGTGCAGGTCTTGTGAACGTGTACTTTCCATGTGTAGAAAAATAATAATTTAAACTTCAAGAGTCGGTCAGGGATAGAGAACCTAGCTGGTTGACCGTTTGACTTGTTTGACTGCTCTGCATCAGGTAACTCTCCTTGTCTGCTTCAGGTAGGATCTGATGCCTGTGGTCAGCTTAGTATGTCCTTCGTCTGGTCTGCTTCAGCTAGCTTTCTCGTCTGTACTAGGTTCCCACTCTAGTAATCCAAGTTCCCTGCTCTGCTCCAAAAACCTTTTTTCTGGTAAGGGTTTGGTGAATATGTCAGCAATCTAGTATTCTGTGCTGACTCTTTCTACTCTGACTCTCTTGTTAAGCACATGGTCTCTTATGAAATGATGTTTAACATCAATGTGCTTCGTCCTGGAGTGCAATACTGGATTGTTGGTTATTGCAATTGCACTGTTGTTGTCACACCAAATTGGGACTTCATTTGCAATGATGTTGTAGTTCCTTAGCTATTGATTGATCCATAAAATCTGGGCACAACAGCTACCTGAAGCTAGGTATTCTTACTCTGTTGTTGATATGGAGTTATATACTTGCTTCTTGCTAAACCAGGATATTATTCTAGTTCCTAGGAATTGGCACGTTCCACTGGTGCTCTTACTATTAATTTTGCATCCTGTGAAGTCTGCATCTGAGTATCCTGATAGCTCAAAATTATCATCCTTACGATACCATAGTCCAACATTGACTGTTGACTTAAGATATATGATTATCCTCTTAGCTGCATCCTGGTGAGACTGCTTTGGCTTGGATTGAAATCTAGCACATACTCCCACGGCATAAGATATGTCTTGTCTGCTTGCAGTCAGATAAAGGAGTGATCCAATAAGTCCTCTATAGTGGGTTGGATCCACTGATATGCCTCCTTCATATGTATCTAGATGAGTGCTTGTGCTCATAGGGATTCTTGTTGGTTTGGATGATTCTGTTCCAAATCTCTTGATTAAATCTCTGGTATATTTGGCTTGGTTAATGAAAATTCCATTTTCCATCTGTTTAACTTGCAAACCTAGAAAGAAATTCAGTTTGCCCATCATACTCATCTCAAACTCTCCTTGCATGAGATTTGAGAATTTCTCACACAACTCTAGATTAGTTGAGCCAAATATAATATCATCCACATATATTTGAACTAATAATATGTGGTCTTCATGCTCCACTCTAAATAGGGTCTTGTCCACCTTTCCTTTGCTGAAACCATTCTTCTCAAGAAACACATATAATGTTTTATACCATGCTCTTGGTGCTTGCTTAAGTCCATATAGAGCTTTTAGAAGCTTGTAGACTTTGTCTCCTTTGACAAATCCAGGGGGTTGCTCCACATAGACTTCTTCTTCTAGAATTCCATTAAGAAATGCACTCTTCACATCCATTTAGTAGACTACAAAATCCTTGAATGCTGCATATGCAAGGAATAGTCTGATGGCTTCTAATATTGCAACAGGTGCATAGGTTTCATCAAAATCTATTCCTTCACATTGTGCATAGCCTTTAGCAACAAGTCTGGCTTTATTCTTAACAACAGCTCCATCTTCATCGCATTTGTTCTTGTATACCCATTTGGTGCCAATAACCTTCTTGTGATCTGGTTTGTCTATTAGTTCCCAAACATTGTTCCTTTCCATCTGGTTAAGCTCTTCTTGCATTGCATTGATCCATGAGTAGTCTTCCAAAGCTTGTTCTGTAGTATTGGGTTCTATTTGAGACATAGAGCATGAAATCATTGCCATTCCTGCTGGTAGAGGGGACTGCCTGGTCTTGACTCCATCAGTTAGCTTCCCAATGATTTGTTGGATGGGATGATCTTTAAGACACTTAGGAATGTCCTCTTCTTCAGGGTCTGTTCCCCCTGTAGAGTTTCCTTGGTGAACTCCTTCTCTTTCTGCTTCAGCTTGGTTCTAGTCTCCTTGGTCTGCAACTGGATCAGCTACTGCCTTGTCATCTGCAGGTGGGAATCTGGTCTGGTCTGCAGATGGGTCTTTATCAGCAACAGATGGGTCTTCATCAGCTACATCTGGATCAGGTAGGTTTTGAGGTCCTATCTGATCTGCAGTTGGGTCTTCAGGATGATCTGCAAATGAGTCCATCCTTCCTGTATCATGAACAATGACTTATTCTAGGGTTGCAGATTTGAGTTTATTCTCAATTAATTCCACCTGTTTCTTTTACTCAGCAGTAGATTCATCAAATACCACATGAGGTGTTTCCTCCACAACTAAGGTTCTTTTGTTAAAAACTCTATATGCCGTGGTTCTTTGTGAATATCCCATAAAGAGAAAATCATTAGTTTTAACATCAAAGGCACTTAGTTGGGTTTTACCATTGTTGTGGATGAAACACTTACAACCAAAAATATGAAAATAAGCAAATGTAGGTGTTCTACCATTCCAAACCTCATCTTGGGCAGGTCTGCTTCTGCAATCATGGATCTGGCTGCTTCCTTCAAGGTTCTGTTTCTTCTTTCAGCAACACCATTCTGCTGTGGAGTCTTGGCTGCAGAGAGCTCGTGATAGATCCCATTCTGATCAGTGTACTCAGTGATTGCTCTGTTGAGAAATTCTCCACCTCAATCTGATCTGATCTTGACGATTGAGAGGGATTTCTCATTCTGGATCCTTCTCAGCAGCTTAGGTAGCTTTGTCAAGGTTTCACTCTTCTTATATAGAAAGACAATCCATGTGTACCTTGAGCAGTCATCTACTACTACTAGAGCATGCTTTCTGCCACTTAGGGTCCTTGGCTTGATAGGGCCAAATAGATCTATGTGAAATAGATCTAGGATCCTTGTTGTGAGAGTGGTAGGTTGAACTGGCTTGAATGATGCTCCCTTTCTGACATGCATCACAGAGAGCTTCCTTTCTAAAAACTTCTTCTGGAAGTCCTCTGACCAGCTCTGAGAACTAATCTTGTTGATAGCTTTGAAATTTAGGTGACATAGTCTCTTGTGCCATAGCTATCCATTTTCTGCTATTGTCTTGGATAGAAAGCAGGTGTTGGGAATTCCTGTTTTCCAGTGTATCATATAGACATCTCTCCTTCTGAATCCTTGTAGCTTCACTTCTCTAGATAGGATATCTATCACTATGCATTTCCAAATGGTGAAGACTACTAGATTCTTCTCATCACAAAATTGGCTTATGCTCAAAAGGTTGTACTTGAGCCCTTTGACATAATGAATTTTTGATATAGTGATGTTTCCTCTGTGCAGCTATCCAAAGCCTTTAGTCTGCCCTCTAGAGCTATCTCCAAAGATTACGTCTGGGCCTCTTTCTTTGATATAATTTGACAGCACCTTCTTGTTCCCAGTCATGGGCCTTGAGCATCCAGAATCTACAAACCATTCTTCACCTCTAATGTTTGAATTTGTAGAGATGTGGTATTAGTCCTTCCGCCTTTTCTGCAATCAAACAAGCAGAGATTTAGGTCCACATATCTGTGTGGGTCCTCGGGGGTTAGTTGGTTTCCTGGAGAACTGATTTCTCCGGGGATTGTGAAAGTTGTTGTTATTGCCCCTAAAAGGTGTGTGTTGTCTGGGCCTGTATCCTCTGTTAGGATTGTGTACTGGATATGCCTCATAAAATTGATGTGGGCCATTTCTAAATCTTGGCTGAGACCATTTATAAAATCTTTGGGGTCTCCATATCTGTTCATTTTGAAAATTTGGATAACCTTGAGGTTTCCATTTGCCCCTCCCATTTTGAAATCTATTTTTGGGGAGTCTTTGGTAATAATGGGCATGTTGTCTGGGCTGTTGCTTTTGCCTTGGCCATTGCCTAGTCTCATATCTGGGTGGCTGCCTTGTATACCTTGGCTGCAGCCTAGACTTGTGACTTGGCTGCTGCCTATTTTGAAATACTGGTTTGTAATTAGGCTCAGCAGACAGTGTTTCTCCCTTGATGAAAGTGGTTTTAGAACTAGAGTGAGTGTTTGGGTCATATCCAAGGCCTGGTCTAGAATATAGTGCCTTTTGTTCATACACAATTCGTCCACAGTTAGAGACGCCTTCAGGGAGGTTATTTCCTTCGCCTGAGTTTTACTTAGCTGAGTCAGTTTAGTAAACTCAGCTTTGACATGGGCAAGTGTGGCTGATTTTTCACTATTCAAAACAGTTAATCGTTTTATCTCAGCTGTAGTGATATCAGACTGGTTTTTAAAGTTGTCTGCAGCCTGTTTTTCAAGATCAGATTTGGTTTTATTCAATTCTAGGCTGAGTTTTTCAAAATCATTTTTCAGCTGCCTATTCTCATCTTGCAGCTGAGTCTTCTCGGTTGATACAGATGTAACACCCCAAACTAGGTGACTATTACAGTGCCGTGGACCCCCGACTGGGACCCACCAGGCGAATGAAAATTAATGACTTAAATAATATAATTGTAGTACCGAACCACATTATATCATCAATTACTCCGATGAGTTTCAAGTACAACACACCCAAGATAATACAGAATAAATGTATATTTTATATGAAGATAAAATATACAACACTGAATGAAAATGAGTATCCGAACGGAAAACTGCAGCGGAAATAAAATGAAGACAACATGAATGACTGGAAGGACCGGGGCCCCCTACTAGTATAACTGGGACTCCTCTCTGTCAACGTTCTCTTCCCGTGCCTTTGCCTTTCCATGACCTGGAAACAATGTCCCCCAACGGGGTCAGTTACACAGAACAGCAATCCTTAATAGTTAAATAAACACAATCATGATATATCTTAATTATGAAATTAAGCTGAAGAGGAGTATCATAGTACGCCCGTAATGGTATGTGCAAGTGCACAAGATGAGTGTCTGGACACACCCGTCCTTGTACCTAATTAGTCTCACGGAGGTACGTTATCGTGTGCACAGTCCATTGTATCGGTGAACCCGAACACACATGACCATCACGTGCCAGACTAAAAATTCCACACATCCCCACTCGGCCATGCAATATGAACCCAGAAGGTCATATGAACAAGAATGACCATGAAGAATATTAATGAATAACAATCCGACAAAGTCAAGAATGACTCACCGAGATGAAATAATAGTGAAATGAATGATAGCTTAATGAAATGATTGGAACCATCTTTCCTCGTGAATGAAGTGATTATTTGACCATTACAAGTCTCAATACGGTCAATACATTATGAATGAGTTATGATTATGAATGAACAACAACGAAAGGAATGAATATCCTTTTAACCGAGTAAGAATTAACTTACCCAACACCGGTGAAGAATGTCCTTCCTCGAACAAACGTCCTAAAATGAGATGTCGGTCGCTCGAACAACCTTGAATAACACAATTACCAACAATCTGCTTAAAATACGAATCAAACACGATTAACTAACTCAAGACGTTGATATGACACATCCAAGTTCATTGGGGCATTAAAACAAACACGTTGTAACCAATCTTCGATTGTTTACAATCAACCTCAATTATATCCATCTCAAACCTCCACGGAGTGTTTCAATCCAATAAAACATCTTCAACACAATCAATAATCCAATATGAATATCCAAATCGAGATTTCAACAACAACTAATCGAAAACCCCTAAATCCAAATCAATATTCAAAGTGTTCTTGAATAATCCTTCAATAATCCAATGAATATTTATACAAACTCATAATCATATGTATATATCTTCATATAACATGATTATAACATCCAAAACATCATATCTCAACACAAAATCGAAATCCAAGATGTTGAAGAATTTACCTTTGAAGATCCAAACACTTTGATCCGATGAATACGTGTTAAATCGACTATCCAAGCTTCCCAATCCAAGATATATGCTTAGAACACTCCTTCCCAAGTCGTGTGATGAAGAAAATCTCTCTCAAGAACTTCTCTCTTGGAACTCAAGTGAAGAAATGAGAAAAATGAGCTCAAAAACCCTTCCAGGTACTTAAGTACTGCCATTGTTACGGCCGTAACTCGGCCTACTTATGGCCGTAACATCCCTAACTCAACGGCCTTACGGCCGTAACCAGCCATCTCGTACGGGCGTAACTCAACTTCGTCGAAAGTCTATCGACAGCCATACAGCCGTAACCGCACATGCCTTACGGGCGTAATCCAACTCATACGGCCGTACTCGGTAATACTTACGGGCGTATGGAGCCTTCGTCAAAACTGACCGGGCACTCTACTCGCATCGTACGGCCGTAACTGGCTAAGCCCTATGGCCGTACCTGACTCAACTTACGGCCGTATGCCGCAACCCTTACGGCCGTAAGTCCTCTTCGGCCGAACTATCCCGAAAACAACGAACGAATGTTACGGTCATAATGCAAGCATGTTACGGCCGTAACTCGCTGTTGGACAGCAACGAAATGACAAATCCGACTACTCGACACACATCGCTGAATGATCCGATATACCATACTTGTATGAATATAAATGAGTCCGATAACATGCAATAGGTGATACTTCCAACAAAAGATTACCAATCACGATGATTATGACAATACTCTCATCTCGATTCTCAAACGGAGATGAATGACGATCGGTAACTGATACACGGTTAAAATACGCCAACGATGAATAGAATGAATGAGTCATGAATGATGAATGATTATTAATGAGTGAATAATCCGACAGTGACAATTACTGAATAATAATTACTGAATTCGGCTCAACACCGGAGGTAAAGCCAATCGATAAGCCAGACTGCCTACTCGATCCAAAATCTCAAACAGTCGAATGAATCTCGGACTCAACTTTCCCAGCTTCCCGAAACGAAAGATACCTCGACTAGGGGATACCTTGACCAAAACGTGGTCACCTATCTCGAACTCTAATGGTCGACGACGATTATCTGCATATGATTTTTTTCGACTCTGAGCGGTCAACAAACGACTCCTGATCAAAGCTACCTTCTCACGGGCGGCTTTATAAGCATATCGGGCTCAGTGCCGGATTGATTCTGATAAGTCGTCCCAACACAAAGGAGATCGACAACGATGACCGTACAAGGCCTCGTAAGGTGACATCTAAATCGAAGCATGCCAACTGTTATTGTATGTGAACTCGATCAACGGTAGTTAGGCTTCCCAATCATCTTTCCAATTGAGGTCACATGCTCTAAACATATCCTCCAACGTCTGAATAGTTCGCTCTAATATTCCGTCGGACTGAGGATGAAAAGTTGTGCTGAAATTAAGCTGAGTTCCCAAAGCACGATGAACTAATTTCCAAAAATGTGACACGAATCGCCCGCCACGATCAGAAATGATACTCTTAGGAGTACCGTGCAGTCTCACTATCTCTTTGATGAACAACAGGGCAAGTCTCTCGGGACCCCACGTATCCTTAGTCCCAAAGAAATGAGCTGAATTAGTTAAACGGTCCACAATTACCCAAATTGTATTCATGCCATGACGATTCATCGACAACTCGTGATGAAGTCCATTGAAATATCCTCCCACTTTCACTCTGGAATAGGGAGCGGTTTCAGCATACCCACCGATCGCTGATGTTCTATCTTGACTTTCTGATTAAACATCTCGAAACAAATTCTACGGCCTCTCGCTTCATATTACTCCACCAGTAATTTTGTTTCAAGTCTTTGTACATCTTGCTAGACCCCAGATGAATGGAATAAGGGGTAGCATGAGCTTCTCTCAAAATCGAGTTTTTCAACTCGTCATCCGCCGGTGTGCATAACCGATTCTTAAGTCGCAAAAGTCCATCCTCATGGACCACAAATCCAGGGGCTTTCCCCTGAGCCACATCCTCTCGGATACGCGACAAAAATGGGTCTGAACCCTGATTCACTCTGATCGCCTCCTCAAGTGGCGATGAAATCTCTAACATGCAAAGTTGCCCTTGCACTCGCTGTAACCAGACCTCGATCTCGGGTTCTAGGAATTCCTACTGAAGCTCTTTCTGAACTGTTAAGCGAGCAAGCATTTTCTCGTGAACGGATTTACGACTCAAGGCATTGGCGACCACGTTTGCCATGCCCGGGTGGTACAGGATCTCAAAATCGTAATCTTTGATTAGTTCCAACCACCGCCTCTGTTGCATATTTAATTCCTTCTAAGTAAATATATACTTCAGACTCTTGTGATCGGTGAAAATCTGATAGGTGATGCCATAAAGGTAATGACGCCAAATCTTCAACACGAATACCACGGCCGCTAGCTATAGGTCGTGGGTCGGATAGTTGACTTCGTAAGGTCTCAGTTGCCATGAAGCATAGACAATAAACTTCCCATTCTGCATTAGTACACATCTGAGACCGTGTCGGGACGCGTCACTATAAACCACAAATCCTTCCATCCCTTGCGGTAAGGAAAGGACAGGTGATGAAATTAAACAACTCTTAAGTTCCTCAAAACTTTGCTGACATGCATCGGACCACGTGTATTTCTCATTCTTCCGCAAAAGGTTCGTCATGGGTTGAGCAATTTTATAAAATCCTTCCACAAACCGCCGATAATAACCGGCTAATCCGAGAAAGCTTCGGATTTCCTTAACATTCTTCGGAGGTTGCCAATATCGGATCACCTCCGTCTTCTGAGGGTCGACACGCACACTATCTAATGAAATTACATGTCTGAGAAACATCACCTCGGACATCCAGAACTCACATTTGGAAATTTTTCAATAGATTTTCTCTCGTCTCAAACGCCGAGGACCTGATGAAAGTGAACTTCGTGCTCCTCCCGGTCACGGGAATAAATCAAAATGTTGTCTATGAAGACAACCACGAACTGATCCAAATAGTTGATGAAAACTCGATTCATTAACTCCGTGAACACCGCAGGTGCATTAGTTAACCCAAACGGCATAACCACAAACTCAAAATGGCCATAGCGTGTTCGAAAATGCCGTCCTTGTGATATCCGACTCTCGAATTCGCAACTGATGATATCCAGGTCTTAAATCGATCTAGGAAAATACTTAAGCTCCCTCAAGTTGATCTAAGAGATCGTCAATACGGGGTAGAGGATATTGATTCTTGATCGTCACCCTGTTCAACTCCCGATAATCAATACACAAACGAAATGAATCGCCTTCTTCTTGATAAATAACACTGGTGCTCCCCACGGGGACGCACTCGGTCGGATATAACCTTTCCCGGTCAAATTCTCCAATTGATTCTTCAGTTCCTGCATTTCGGTCGGGGCCATCCGATACGGTGCCTTCGATATTGGGGACGTACCAGGCTCCAACTCAATCGTGAATTCCACATCTCTCTATGGAGGTAAACCAGGTAACTCATCTGGAATTGCTCGGTTTTGTTCATATAGCACCAATAACCAACACACCCCTGACTGAGTAATTTCACTGCTTTCATCATATTAATAACCCTTCCGGAACAACTGGGATTACCTCCCTGAAATACACATTTGACTCCATCGTCTGAAATGATAGTGACCCTACGCTTACGGACACTAATTGTGGCATCCCGACAATCCATCGAATCAATACCCAATATAACATCGTCTCTCGGTAAATCCACCACGGTTATGTCTGCTAGCCATACTCGGCCATTAAGCTGAATCGGACAATTCTTAATCTCACGATCCTCGATAATTCTTCTACCGTCAGGTAGACCAATGATATAAGGTTCACAACTAGTAGCACTATCCAGATGAAGTCTACTCAAGCATGACTCGGAAATGAATGTATGCGATGCACCAGTATCAAAAAGGGTACACACAGGTTGAGATAGAATTTCGAGTGTACCTGAAATCATTCGGGCCTCCGGATCGTCGGTCCTCTTCATCCCGTAAATTCGAGGCTTGCCGGCTCTCGAAACGTATGTTACCGTATGATAAGTATGGGCTCCGCCTTTAGTTGCTCCCGTCGTCTTGAACGACGCTGACTGAGTAGCCTGATTCTGAACATCTGATTGCTTCGGGACCTGAGATGTCGCCGGAGTATGCTTGGAGTCTCTTCGACAGAAACGGACCTTATGCCCGGCAATCCCACAGTTGAAATAGGTGATAGTTTGCTTTGAACACCTAGTGCTGAAATGACCCGGTGCTCCACAATTGAAACAGGTGATAGCCGAACTGGCCGCTCGGGACTGAGATTTCGCAGGTTTAGGTGCTGTAGGAAGACGTTCAGAAAAAGTAGGGGCCGCACGAGGCTTCTTCAAGGTTGCCTGACTCCCTTCAGACTGATTATGATTCTTTGACTTCTTGCTAGCAGATGAAGGTTGTTGCTCAGCAATTTCCTAAGCAGTAAGCTCATCAGTAAGAGCTTTCTCGATTAATTCGGTCAGAGTAGTGCATTGGTGATTAAGCAATTGTATCTGGGCCATCATGCCCTCCATAAAAGCTAGTGGATCAACCCAAACACCTTCTGATTGAGCTGTGTCCCGGGTACAACTTCCTGACTGTGAATGATCATTTTCTGGGTTTCGGTCCGCACCTAGGCCTCTCCCTCTGCGTCCTCTGACAGTTCTTTCCATACTGAAGTAGGAAGGCCATATGATAATTATAGGTCTTGCATGAATATCGCCTTATGATTACGTCATGAAATGATGAAAACGATCATACACGCTCTAACATAATGATTACATGAATGATCCACTGAGGTGACATGATTGTCTGATAAAATCTTGAAATAATTATCTTGAACAAGTTAACAAGATTAATGATATGATCCTCAAGATCAACAACTGAACAGTGAAATGAACTAAGTGATTAATGAGTTAGCTTGATCGACATGATCAAAAAATGAAATGATGATTGAGGATTGTTGACTGTTGAATGATGAATGAGTGATTCTTATTGCCAGAAATTATACCATGGCGTCAGAAATCTTACTGTTCTTTGGTCTGAGGGGCTTGGCTCTTGCACAGGTCACACATGACGCGAAAGTCCAATGATACTAGTCTGATGAATGATGATTTCAATGAGACATGACTCGGAAGGTAGTATTCAAAACCACGATCTAGACCAACTCTGTAACACCCCAAACTAGGCGACTATTACAGTGCCATGGACCCGCGACTGGGACCCACCAGGTGAACGAAAATTAATAACTTAAATAATATAATTGTAGTACCGGACCACATTATATCATCAATTACTCTGATGAGGAGTTTCAAGTACAACACACCCAAGATAATACAGAATACATGTATATTTTATATGAAGATAAAATAAACAACACTGAATGAAAATGAGTATCCGAACGGAAAACTGTAGCGGAAATAAAATGAAGACAACATGAATGACTAGAAGGACTGGGGGCCCCTACTAGTATCACTGGGACACCTCGCCGTCAACGTTATCTTCCCGTGCCTTTTCCTTGCCATGACCTGAAAACAATGTCCCCCAACGGGGTCAGTTACACAGAACAACAATCCTTAAGAGTTGAAATAAACACAATCATGATATATCCTAATTATGTAATTAAGCTGAAGAGGAGTGTCATAGTACGCCCGTAATGGTATGTGCAAGTGCACAAGACGAGTGTCCGGACACACCCGTCCTTGTACCTAATTAGTCTCACGGAGGTACGTTACCATGTGCACAGTCCATTGTGTCGGTGAACCCAAAAACACATGACCTTCACATGCCAGACTAAAAATTCCAAACATCCCCACTCGGCCACGCAATATGAACCCAGAAGGTCATATGAACAAGAATGACCATGAAGAATATTAATGAATAACAATCCGACAAAGTCAAGAATGACTCACCCAGATGAAATAATAGTGAAATGAATGATAGCTCAATGAAATGATTGGAACCATCGTTCCTCGTGAATGAAGTGATTATTTGACAATTACAAGTCTCAATACGGTCAATACATTATGAATAAGTTATGATTATGAATGAACAACAACGAAAGGAATGAATATCCTTTTAACCGAGTAAAAATTAACTTACCCAACACCGGTGAAGAATGTCCTTCCTCGAACAAATGTCCTAAAATGAGATGTCGGTCGCTCGAACAACCTTGAATAACACAATTACCAACAATCCGATTAATATATGAATCAAACACGATTAACTAACTCAAGACGTCGATATGACACATCCAAGTTCACTGGGGCATTAAAACAAACACGTTGTAACCAATCTTCGATTGTTTACAATCAAACTCAATTATATCCATCTCAAACCTCCACGGAGTGTTTCAATCCAACAAAACATCTTCAACACAATCAATAATCCAATATGAATATCCAAATCGAGATTTCAACAACAACTAATCGAAAAACCCCAAATCCAAATCAATATTCAAAGTGTTCTTGAATAATCCTTCAATAATCCAATGAATATTTATACAAACTCATAATCATATGTATATCTCTTCATATAACATGATTATAACATCCAAAACATCATATCTCAACATAAAATCGAAATCCAAGATGTTGAAGAATTTACCTTTGAAGATCCAAACACTTTGATCCGATGAATACGTGTTAAATCGACTATCCAAGCTTCCCAATCCAAGATATATGCTTAGAACACTCCTTCCCAACTGGTGTGATGAAGAAAATCTCTCTCAAGAACTTCTCTCTCGGAACTCAAGTGAAGAAATGAGAAAAATGAGCTCAAAAACCCTTCCAGGTACTTAAGTACTGCCATTGTTACGGCCGTAACTCGGCCTACTTATGGCCGTAAGATCCCTAAGTCAACGGCCTTACGGCCATAACCATCTATCTCGTACGGGCGTAACTCGACTTCATCGAAAGTCTATCGACTGCCATACGGCCGTAACCGCACATGCCTTACGGGCGTAATCCGACTCATACGGCCGTACTCGGCAATACTTACGGGCGTATGGAGCCTTCGTCAAAACTGACCGGGCACTCTGCTCGCATCGTACGGCCGTAACCGGCCAAGCCCTATGGCCGTACCTGACTCAACTTACGGCCGTATGCCGCAACCCTTACGGTCGTAAGTCCTCTTCGGCCGAACTATCCCGAAAACAACGAACGTATGTTACGGCCATAATGCAAGCATGTTACGGCCGTAACTAGCTGTTGGACAGCAACGAAATGACAAATCCGACTACTCGACACACATCGCTGAATGATCCGACATACCATACTTGTATGAATATAAATGAGTCCGATAACATGCAATAGGTGATACTTCCAGCAAAAGATTACCAATCACGATGATTATGACAATACTCTCGTCTCGATTCTCAAATGCAGATGAATGACGATCGGTAACTGATACACGGTTAAAATACGCCAACGATGAATACAATGAATGAGTCATGAATGAAGAATGATTATTAATGAGTGAATAATCCGACAGTGACAATTACTGAATAATAATTACTGAATGATAATGAATGAATTTACAACCGTGTATTACATACCCCCCCCCTTAAAAAGAGTTACGTCCTCGAATCTAAGGGTCAAACAACTCGGGATAACTCTCCCGCATACTATCCTCGGTTTCCCAAGTAGCCTCTTCGACTCCGTGTCTAGACCACTGAATTTTAACCAAAGGAATCGTCTTTTTCCTCAACTGTTTGATTCGCTGCTCTAGGACTCGTATAGGACGCTCCTCATACGAATGATCATCTGCGATCTCGATTTCATCGAACTGAAGTATGTGACTCGGGTCGGCAACATACTTCCGCAACTGAGAGACATGAAACACATTATGAATTCGGCTCAACGCCGGAGGTAAAGCCAATCGATAAGCCAGACTGCCTACTCGATCCAAAATCTCAAACAGTCGAATGAATCTCGGACTCAACTTTCCCAGCTTCCCGAAACGGAAGATACCTCGACTAGGGGATACCTTGACCAAAACGTGGTCACCTATCTCGAACTCTAATGGTCGACGACGATTATCTGCATATGATTTTTGTCGACTCTGAGCGGTCAACAAACGACTCCTCATCAAAGCTACCTTCTCACGGGCGGCTATAAGCATATCGGGCTCAGTGCCGGATTGATTCTGATAAGTCGTCCCAACACAAAGAAGATCGAAAACGATGACCGTACAAGGCCTCGTAAGGTGCCATCTAAATCGAAGCATGCCAACTGTTATTGTACATGAACTCGATCAACGGTAGTTGGGCTTCCCAATCATCTTTCCAATTGAGGTCACATGCTCTAAACATGTCCTCCAACGTCTGAATAGTTCGCTCTAATTGTCCGTCGGACTGAGGATGAAAAGCTGTGCTGAAATTAAGCTGAGTTCCCAAAGCACGATGAACTAATTTCCAAAAATGTGACACGAATCGCCCGCCACGATCATAAATGATACTCTTAGGAGTACCGTGCAGTCTCACTATCTCTTTGATGAACAACAGGGCAAGTCTCTCGGGACCCCACATATCCTTAGTCTCAAAGAAATGAGTTGACTTAGTTAAACGGTCCACAATTACCCAAATTATATTCATGCCATGACGATTCATCGGCAACTCGTGATGAAGTCCATTGAAATATCCTCCCACTTCCACTCTGGAATAGGGAGCGGTTTCAGCATACCCACCGATCGCTGATGTTCTGTCTTGACTTTCTAATTAAACATCTCGAAACAAATTCTACGGCCTCTCGCTTCATATTACTCCACCAGTAATTTTGTTTCAAGTCTTTGTACATCTTGCTAGACCCCAGATGAATGGAATAAGGGGTAGCATGAGCTTCTCTCAAAATCGAATTTTTCAACTCGTCATCCGCCGGTATGCATAACCGATTCTTAAATCGCAAAAGTCCATCCTCATGGACCACAAATCCAGGGGCTTTCCCTTGAGCCACATCCTCTCAGATACGCGACAAAAATGGGTCTGAACCCTGATTCACTCTCATTGCCTCCTCAAGTGGCGATGAAATCTCCAACATGCAAAGTTTCCCTTGCACTCGCTGTAACCAGACCTCGATCTCGGGTTCTAGGAATTCCTGTTGAAGCTCCTTCTGAACTGTTAAGCGAGCAAGCATTTTCTCCTGAACGGATTTACGACTCAAGGCATCGGCGACCACATTCGTAATATTTGATTAGTTCCAACCACCGCCTTTGTTGCATATTTAATTCCTTCTAAGTAAATATATACTTCAGACTCTTTTGATCTGTGAAAATCTGATAGGTGACGCCATAAAGGTAATGACGCCAAATCTTCAACGCGAATACCACGGCCGCTAGCTCTAGGTCGTGGGTCGGATAGTTGACTTCGTAAGGTCTCAGTTGCCGTGAAGCATAGGCAATAACCTTCCCATTCTACATTAGTACACATCTGAGACCGTGTCAGGACGCGTCACTATAAACCACAAATCCTTCCATCCCTTGCGGTAAGGAAAGGACAGGTGCTGAAATTAAACGACTCTTGAGTTCCTCAAAACTCTGCTGACATGCATCGGACCACGTGTATTTCTCATTCTTCCGCAAAAGGTTCGTCATGGGTTGAGCAATTTTAGAAAATCCTTCCACAAACCGCCGATAATAACCGGCTAATCTGAGAAAGCTTCGGATTTCCTTAACATTCTTTGGAGGTTGCCAATCTCGGATTGCCTCCGTCTTATGAGGGTCGACACGCCCACCATCTGATGAAATTACATGTCTGAGATACATCACCTCGGAAATCCAGAACTCACATTTGGAAAACTTTCCATAGAGTTGCTCTCGTCTCAAACGCCGAGGACCTGATGAAGGTGAACTTCGTGCTCCTCCCGGTCACGGGAATAAATCAAAATGTCGTCTATGAAGACAACCATGAACTGATCCAAATAGTTGATGAAAACTCAATTCATTAACTTTATGAACACCGCAGGTGCATTATTTAACCCAAACGGCATAACCACAAACTCAAAATAGCCATAGCGTGTTCGAAAATGTCGTCCTTGTGATATCCGACTCTCGAATTCGCAACTGTTGATATCCAAGTCTTAAATCGATCTAGGAAAATACTTAAGCTCCCTAAAGTTGATCTAAAGGATCGTTAATACGGGGTAGAGGATATTGATTCTTGATCGTCACCCTGTTCAACTCCCGATAATCAATACACAAACGAAATGAATCGCCTTCTTCTTGACAAATAACACTGGTGCTCCCCACGGGGACGCACTCGGTCGGATATAACCTTTCTCGGTCAAATTCTCCAATTGATTCTTCAGTTCCTGCATTTCGGTCGGGGCCATCCGATATGGTGCCTTCGATATTGGGGACGTACCAGGCTCCAACTCAATCGTGAATTCCACATCTCTCTATGGAGGTAAACCAGGTAACTCGTCTGGAAATACATCGGCATATTCTCTCACTACCGGAATATCCGCCAACATTATTGATGATTACTCGGTTTTGTTCATATAGCACCAATAACCAACACACCCCTGACTGAGTAATTTCACTGTTTTCATCATATTAATAACCTTTCCGGAACAACTGGGATTACCTCCCTGAAATACACATTAGTGACCCTACGCTTACGGACAGTAATTGTGGCATCGTGACTATCCATCAAATCAATACCCAAGATAACATCGTCTCTCGGTAAATCCACCACGGTTAGGTCTGCTAGCCATACTCGGCCATTAAGCTGAATCGGACAATTCTTAATATCACGATCCCCGATAATTCTTCTACCGTCAGGTAGACCAATGATATAAGGTTCACAACTAGTAGCACTATCGAGATGAAGTCTACTCAAGCATGACTCGAAAATGGATGTATGCGATGCACCATATCAAAAAGGGTACACACAGGTTGAGATAGAATTTCGAGTGTACCTGAAATCATTCGGGCCTCCGGATCGTCGGTCCTCTTCATCTCGTAAATTTGAGGCTTACCGGCTCTCGAAACGTATGTTACCGTCTGATAAGTAGGGCTCCGCCTTTAGTTGCTCCCGCCATCTTGAACGACGCTGACTGAGTAGCCTGATTCTGAACAGCTGATTGCTTCGGGATCTGAGATGTCGCCGGAGTATGCTTGGAGTCTCTTCGGCAAAAACGGACCTTATGCCCGGCAATCCCACAGTTGAAACAGGTGATAGTCTGCTTCGAACACCTAGTGCTGAAATGACCCGGTGCTCCACAATGAGACATGACTCGGAAGGTAGTATTCAAAACCACGATCTGGACCAACTCTGTAACACCCCAAACTAGGCGACTATTACAGTGCCGTGGACCCCCGACTGGGACCCACCAGGCGAATGAAAATTAATAACTTAAATAATATAATTGTAGTACCGGACCACATTATATCATCAATTACTCCGATGAGGAGTTTCAAGTACAACACACCCAAGATAATACAGAATACATGTATATTTTATATGAAGATAAAATATACAACACTGAATGGAAATGAGTATCCGAACGGAAAACTGCAGCGGAAATAAAATGAAGACAACATGAATGACTAGAAGGACTGGGGCCCCCTACAAGTATCAGTGGGACTCCTTGCCGTCAATGTTCTCTTCCCGTGCCTTTGCCTTGCCATGACCTGAAAACAATGTCCCCCAACGGGGTCAGTTACACAGAACAACAATCCTTAAGAGTTGAAATAAACACAATCATGATATATCCTAATTATGTAATTAAGCTGAAGAGGAGTGTCATAGTACGCCCGTAATGGTATGTGCAAGTGCACAAGATGAGTGTCCGGACACACCCGTCCTTGTACCTAATTAGTCTCACGGAGGTACGTTACCGTATGCACAGTCCATTGTGTCGGTGAACCCGAACACACATGACCATCACGTGACAGACTAAAAATTCCACACATCCCCACTCGGCCACGCAATATGAACCCAGAAGGTCATATGAACAAGAATGACCATGAAGAATATTAATGAATAACAATCCGACAAAGTCAAGAATGACTCACCGAGATGAAATAATAGTGAAATGAATGATAGCTCAATGAAATGATTGGAACCGTCTTTCCTCGTGAATGAAGTGATTATTTGACAATTACAAGTCTCAATACGGTTAATACATTATGAATGAGTTATGATTATGAATGAACAACAACGAAAGGAATGAATATCCTTTTAACCGAGTAAGAATTAACTTACCCAACACCGGTGAAGAATGTCCTTCCTCGAACAAACGTCCTAAAATGAGATGTCGGTCGCTCGAACAACCTTGAATAACACAATTACCAACAATCCGCTTAAAATACGAATCAAACACGATTAACTAACTCAAGACGTCGGTATGACACATCCAAGTTCATTGGGGCATTAAAACAAACACGTTGTAACCAATCTTCGATTGTTTACAATCAACCTCAATTATATCCATCTCAAACCTCCACGGAGTGTTTCAATCCAACACAACATCTTCAACACAATCAATAATCCAATATGAATATCCAAATCGAGATTTCAACAACAACTAATCGAAAACCCCCAAATCCAAATCAATATTCAAAGTGTTCTTGAATAATCCTTCAATAATCCAATGAATATTTATACAAACTCATAATCATATGTATATCTCTTCATATAACATTATTATAACATCCAAAACATCATATCTCAACACAAAATTGAAATCCAAGATGTTGAAGAATTTACCTTTGAAGATCCAAACACTTTGATCCGATGAATACGTGTTAAATCGACTATCCAAGCTTCCCAATCCAAGATATATGCTTAAAACACTCCTTCACAAGTGGTGTGATGAAGAAAATCTCTCTCAAGAACTTCTCTCTCGGAACTCAAGTGAAGAAATGAGAAAAATGAGCTCAAAAACCCGTCCAGGTACTTAAGTACTGCCATTGTTACGGTCGTAACTCGGCCTACTTACGGCCGTAACATCCTCAAGTCAACGGCTTTACGGCCGTAACCAGCCATCTCGTACGGGCGTAACTCGACTTCGTCAAAAGTCTATCGACAGCCATATGGCCATAACCGCACATGCCTTACGGGCGTAATCCGACTCATACGGCCGTACTCGGCAATACTTATGGGCGTGTGGAGCCTTCATCGAAACTGACCGGACACCCTGCTCGCATCGTACGGTCGTAACCGACCAAGCCCTACGGCCGTACCTACCTCAACTTACGGCCGTATGCCGCAACCCTTACGGCCGTAAGTCCTCTTTGGCTGAACTGTCCTGAAAACAACGAACGTATGTTACGGTCGTAATGCAAGCATGTTACGTTCGTAACTCACTGTTGGACAGCAAAGAAATGACAAATCCGACTACTCGACACACATTGCTGGATAATCCGACATACCATACTTGTATGAATATAAATGAGTCCGATAACATACAATAGGTGATACTTCCAACAAAAGACTACTAATCACGATGATTATGACAATACTCTCGTCTCGATTCTCAAACAGAGATGAATGACGATCGGTAACTGATACACGGTTAAAATGCGCCGACGATGAATACAACGAATGAATCATGAATGATGAATGATTATTAATGAGTGAATAATCCGGCAGTGACAATTACTGAATAATAATTACTGAATGATAATGAATGAATTTACAACCGGGTATTACAACAGATAGGTGTGCATATTTTAATTTCTCAAAGTCCTCGAGAATATGATTTAAAGATTCGTGCAAGTCCATATCTTGTGACATGTCTGAACTATTATTTGAATTAGAGGGTTTTGATGTTACCCCTTCATCGGCTAGGTTGTCCATCAAACAGTCATATTCCTCATTGTCATCAGAGAAGAATCCGCTGCTTGATTCCACTTTCTCTTAGTCTTCTCCAATGAGGGCTTTATTTCGATCTTCTTTTCTGCTCACCTCCTTCTTGCTCTCGTACTTCTTAAGATCAGGACAGTCGATTTGAATGTGTCCTGTCTTATGACAGTTATAGCATTCCACCTTCCAGCTTCCAGCCTTTTGGTTTCTCCTTGGTCTCCTTATAGTTCTTCTTCTATTTGGAGTAGTTCTTTCGGAAATTGCTGAATCTTTGCATTATAAATGCCATTTCTTCCTTGAAATCAAGTGGATTTGGAGGTTTGACATCAGACAGGTTCTTGGCGGAGGACTCGGATGCAAATCCTAATCCCTTCTCTGCAGGCTCGTTTGATGATGAACTTGGGAGTTCGAATTCATAAGCCTTCATATTCCATTCGGGACTAAGAGATCTTAACACCTTCAAGTCCATCTCCATGTTGCCATAAGTTTTTCCAAGGGAGTTTATTTCGTAGATGATTTCTGTGAACCTTGTGTCCACCTGGTCTATGGATTCTCCGGTCTTCATTTTGAAGTTTTCAAACTTCTGGGTAGCGATTGACAACTTGTTTTCTTTTATCAGCTCTGTACCTTCACACATCACAGCAAGGATATCCCAAATCTCCTTGGCATTCTGGCAATTCTTGATCTTGACCATGGTTGACTTGTCAAGCGTTTGATATAGCACATCTCTGGCTCGATTGTCAAGGTTGGCCAGCTTTCTTTCTTCTGAGCTCATCTCTGTTCATTTCTTGGGAATTTTTGCTGGTTTCCCTGCTGCAATCTGTTGGGAGTATGCCCTCAAATGCCACTTAGAGGATGATTGAGTGAGGGCATTGTACTTGTAATTATGTAAATCACTAATATAACGCAATGGCTGTTTCTTTATTTACTGGTAGTTACTGGCATACCTAACTCGTAAATATAAATATAGAAACTAGTCCATGTATTTGAGAGCAAAATGTTCCACTCCTTATTGGATAAGGGGGTCGGCACTGGAAAGGTTTATAGCTCAAATACTTAATCGTTCGCAAGTCAATGAAACTTGACTGGGCGTTAAGTTTATGTGAAGACTTGTATGACGTGTTCTTTGACATGGAGAGTGCCTATCGAACCCTAATGGTTAGTGGGAGCACAGGTTATAAGTATGCTAATTAGATTAGTATACTCGAACCGACTCACCCTCGTTTCGTCACACGGATTTCACTCCGGGACAGTCAATAACGGAATCGAAAGGTTGTGATAGGTATTCGTGAACCTTCGACTTGGGGATTTATTAGGGATGTGCTTGTGACGTCAAGATTTTCATTCGAATAGTTCGACCCTGTAAACAGGAAGGAGGGGGTCAACCTCGACGTGCATCTTGAAAGGCAAGTAGCAGGTCCTACTGAATACCAAGATAGAATTCTTTCTCCCGTTAGTGAGCGGGTTATATGTCCTATGCGGTTATTGGCAGATGAGATCATAAGTGTTTGGCCAAAGCATTGGACCTAGTTGTATTGGATACATGAGGGCTTGATGATCTTGATTTGCATTAATGCATGCATAGCGTCAAGTACAGATAGGGTTTGACTGACCGTGACCCTGTAAATTGATCGGGACATTTGAAAGAAGGGATTATACGTATACTGGTATTCACGACAGAATGGTTCTTATTGAATGATCCCATTCATTCTTTCTCAGTTGGGGTACAGTGTAGGCCGCCAGGCTGGCTAGGCGGTGCTACTACTCTTTGGTTCCTCCCATTACTGACTGAGATGAACCTATCGAGTCGCGCAATAGGATTGACGACGGAATGAATCGATCTTATTCTCTTTTTATAAATATTAGATATTGGATATCTAATTTATTGGACATTGGATGTCTAATTAAATTTGGGACATTGGATGTCTGAATTAATTTATTGGATAAATTAATTTACAGCCTAATGAATTAAATAAATTACTGGGTGATTAATTTAATTCATGAATATAATTATTTCTTGGAGAAATTAATTATGTTATTATGTATTTGATATGATTAATTAATTAGATTAATTAATCGATATAAATACATCGGAACGGAATCAAAGTTTATCTGTTTGGACTCACGGGAGTTCGAAACGGATCGAACTCGCCCGTATCCTTCTAGATGGCCGTCCCCCTTCCACCTACTTTCCACCAAGTCTTCATTTCCATTTTATTATTAAATGACAATGACTTGGTGGGGGAATCTCATGAGATATGAATTGAGTTTTGTGGGTTGAATAAGAATAAGTAAGGGAAGACTTCTAACTCTCAAGGGAATTCACCTTGGCAATTTTCATACGTGAGTTTGAGTTTGAGAGAGAGAGAAAATTGTTTTCTCTTTAGTCTTCATCTTCTTCTTCTTTTGTTCTTGGTTGTTCTTGGGGAAAAATCAAGAAATCAAAGAGAGATAGTGAGTTATACACTTGGAGTGTTATAATCACAATAGCAAGCTTCTATAACCTTGTTCTAGCTGTATTCTTGGAGGATAAAGAGGTTTAGTCATCCCGGTCATTTCTCCAGCGCGTAGCAAGTAGAGATGTGGTGCTTTCGGCGTTGGATCATCCAAGAGCTTAGAGCGGATTGGATTCGTAGAGATCAAGCAAAGCTTGGGGAATAGCTCAAGAGAAGGATACCATTTAATCAACGGACTACGAGGGTTTGTTTTTCGTATCTCTTGTGTTTCGTTTTATATATTCGTATATATGTAGCTCGATCGATCCTCGTAGGGATTCGGATCGAATTAATTTTTATTTTACCGCTTCCGCTGGGCCTTCGTTTTAGGCATCGAATCCCAACAGTGGTATCAGAGCTAGGTCTTGCGATCGTATATACGATATTGGCATTTGGAATGCTTGATTAGATGGTGAATGATTTGGAATCATTTTAGTCATAATCGTGGTATATGTTTTTCGTTCGTTGTGGTTATATTTTTCGTAAGTTTATGTCTAAATATAAATCTTAAATTTCTGGGAAATATGATTTATATTGAAGATATGAATGTTGAAAAATATTGATATTGGATATCCGGTCGAAAATCGAACTCCAAATCGTCGTCGGACGACTTTTCGGACAAATGGCAGGAAGCTACCAGGGTGACTCGGCCGTGTCTGGTGACACGTGCCGTGTCCGGCAGTCCCCAGGCCACTGCCAGGCAGACCTGACCGTGTCAGGCGACACGGCCCGTGTCTGGCCAGCAGCTTCCGGAAGTGACTCGACCGTGTCAGGCGACACGACCGAGTCTGGCAGGAATGTCTAGGACACTACCGGCACGACCCAACCGTGCCATTCGGCACGGGCCGTGTCCGTCCATCAGGCTGCCGGCAGTAACTCGGCCATGGCTAGCCATTTTCGCCCCGGCTCAATTTTTTCGTGTATTCTTGAAAAATTAATCTCCCGCATGTTAAATTGGATTTAATATGATTAAAATTATTTATGGTATTTCATTTTATAAGGGAAATTTGATTAATTGGAATATTTATGGTCGACCGAATTATTTTGAACGTTATCATATTACCGATTGTGTGAATCGATTGGATCGGTTCATATTGTTGATTGGATCAATGTATCTCTACGCTTTCCATTTATATATTATTTATTGGATGAATGCTTTTGAATAGGGATGTGGTTCGTGGACCTAGTTTTGAATCGTTCGTTTTATTCGATTGGGTTGTAAAGGCCGTTTTGAGCCTATTTATTTTACTAGAAATATTTATATCTAGGATGCAATTTTCAATGTAAAATTTTTATGTAATGATGAAGACTGGAGGGAGATCCATTTCTAGAAGACGAAGATTCAAGACGAAGACTTGTAATTAGATTACGGAGTTTTTGTTTTCTAGGAACGGTCCATGAACCACATGTTGGTAGCAACGAGGTTGTGAATGGTTGTTTCATATTGTATGAATGCCACAAACGCGCTTAAATGATTAATGTACAAAGTGTAACGTTAATCGCGAAAATTCTCCCACGACAAATTATTAAGTTTATAAGGTTTCAAGGTTTTCCTTCCCTCCATCGAGCTTTCCGGAAATTGAAATCCAAACCGGATGTGCTATGCTTCCGAGTTATCGGGGTAGTCATTTGGGGAGGATTGATAAATTACCGGGAGCGCATTGGATGCCTTCGGTTGGAGCAAATTTTATCCCTAGAAACCTGATAGGTTGCCGGATAAGATTCAATTGTGAAATTGATTTGCGTCGATGGTATAAACTTAACTTGTTCACGAACCATAGAAATCGTATAGGTTGAGGGGAGTGAACAAGGGGAAGAAGAAGATCGTATCATCCATTAGATGGGTTGGTGTTGGACACCACTTTATGAAAATTAATAGACTAGAAACCTGTTCGGTTGCCCTCTATTAAGCTTTATAAAGAACTCGATCACCACTATGAAGTAGAGCGACGATACTTCCGGATTTCACATGGGAGTGTGTTATTCCGATAAAAATAGTGGGAGCTGGGTAACAAGAATAGAAAAGACCTTAATTCTATACTCAGAACATAATTGAATGAGTCACTAATTAATCTGTCGTACTTAATGCAGACATAACTCTCAATATGACAATGAACCCACTCGCAATTCTACTCGAAAAGAACACCTTAATGGGACCTAACTTTGTGGATTGGCTCCGCAATCTGATGATCATCCTCAGTATAGAGGCACTGGGATACGTCTTGGAGACGGATATTCCGGCGCCTCCTGTGCGGACCAGAGCCAATCAGGAAGAGATTGAAAACCACGAAAAGTGGGTTAAGGATGACGTGAAAGTCCGTGCTTATATAATGGCTTTCATGTCTAATGAGCTTCAGAGAGCTCATGAGAAAATGACTTCTGCTAGGCAGATTCTATCTCACTTAACCTAGCTTTATGGTGAGCACAGTCGAACTTCTAGATATGAGATATCCAAGTAACTGTTCGGTGTAAGGATGAAGGAAGATGAGAAGGTTAGGGACCACATCCTCAAAATGATATCCATGATCGAGAGATTGGAAGCTCTTGATTTTAAGATGGATACTTCTCTTCAAACCGACCTTATCCTACAGTCTCTCCCTGAATCCTTCTCACAGTTTGTTATGAACTTCAACTACAATGAGATTGCATGTAACTTAGCTGGGCTAATGAACAAACTTGTGACCGCTCAGTCTCAGATGAAGACTCCGCGGATGAAGGAGCCTGCCCTTGTGATTTCCTCTGGATCTCGGAGGTCCAAGAACAAGAAGAAAAAGACCAAGAAGCGGACGGGACCACAAGTCGAGGATCTTAAGGGTAAGGGCAAGGCCCCGATGGTTCCAAAGAGCAAGAAGAAAGACACTTGTCTCAAGTGCGGTGAGCTGGGCCACTGGGCAAGAGACTATCCGATTCTTCATGCACTTCAGGTACAGAACTTTTAGTTTTGGAAACAAATTGTTCTGCTACTGTATTTTCTACTTCCTGGATACTAGATTATGGTGATAGTTCTCATATTTGTACCGTGAATCAGGATTTGGAACAAAGTAGGAAGCTTGGAGCTGGAGAAGTTATGATCACAGTCGGAAGTGGACATAGTGTCGAGGCAACCGACATAGGATCACTTCTTTTGGTTTTAGAATCCGGCTTTGTTTTGACTTTAGAAGATGTACTTGTTTTGCCCAAGGGGCATAAAAACATTGTATCCATTCCGGTCATGGACCGAAAAGGCTTTTCATTTTTCATTGGTGATGGTTCCTGCAAAATTTATTTCAGAAATAAACTAGTGGGTACTGCTATATTGTTAAATGGATTGTATCATCTAAATCTCAGAAACAACGTAGTTGTGAATACTATGACTAGAAAACGTGGTAGGGATGAAACCAATCAAGTTTTGAAATGGCATCTAAGACTTGATCATGTTGGTCAGACCAAGATTTACAAAATGAAAAAAGATGGACTTATGGGTCCATTGTGATCGGATCCCTTTCCTACTCGTGAATCCTGCCTTAAAGGCAAAATGACTAAGTCCCCCTTCACAGGGACTTTTGAAAGAGCCGCTGATAAACTAGGATTAATCCATACCGACGTTTGTGGTGCTTTGGAAGCAGCACGTGACGGATATCAATATTTCATTACGCTTACAGATGATCATACTAGGTATGGTTATGTATACTTAATGAAACATAAATCCGAGGCTTTTGAGAAATTCCAGGAATTCAAGGCCCTAGTCGAGAAACAAACTGGTAATCATATCAAAGCACTTCAGTCGGACCGAGGTGGCGAGTATATGAGTATGGAGTTTGACGAGTTCCTTAAGGAACAAGGAATAGTTTCACAACTAACACCTCTAGGTACTCCTCAATTAAATGGTGTGTCAGAAAGAAGGAACCGGATCTTGTTGAACATGGTCCATTCCATGCTTGGCTATACTGACTTACCGATTTACCTGTGGGGGTATGCACTCCTGACTGCCGCTTACATCTTGAATAGATGTCCTTCCAAATCCGTTCCTAAAACTCCACATGAGATGTGGGAGGGCAGGAAACCAAGTCTTAATCATATTAGGATTTGGGGATGTCCCGCCTATGTCAAGAAGACTAAGGTGGAGAAGTTGGAATCTAGGTCCGCGAAGGGACATTTCATTGGATTCCCATCTGGGACGATGGGTTATCTATTCTACATGCCCAAAGATCGAAAGATCGTTGTTGCTTTTCATGCACACTTCCTGGAAGAAGAGTTCATTCAGGAAGGCGGAGCACGTAGAAATATTTCTTGGGAAGAATACAATGAAACTCCTCAGTAGACACCTGTGCAAGAAAAACGGAACCGAACCTTATATAACACAAGTACAACCACCTCGTAGGTCAAGTAGGGTGTCTCATTTACCTGAGAGGTATAATTTTATGCACTTGGCGGAACTGGGTTTCCACGAGGTTCTAGGTGATAAACAAGAGACCGACCCGCGACTAATGACCTAGCAATGGTGGATGTAGACTCCATGAAATGGACTGTAGCAGTCTTCATGTAGTTGGGACCTTCGTTTTGATGAGACGGTCAAAGAGTTTGACTTTGTGCAAAATGAAGAGGAACCTTGTGTATACAAGAGGGTTAGTGGGAAGAAGATCGCATTCTTAGTACTATATGTAGATGAGATTCTACTAATAGGAAATGATGTGGGAATGCTCAATTCTGTGAAAGCTTGGCTTTCGAGAAATTTCTCCATGAAAGACTTGGGAGAAGAAACCTATATTCTTGGGATTCGACTCTACTGGGATAGATCGAAGAGAATGATAAGTTTTTCCCAAGCCCTCTATATATATTAGATCTTAAAGAGGGTTCCTTCCGATGCGACATGGAATAAAACTCACCTTGAAGATGTGTCCTCATAGTGAGGAACAATGAAAGGAAATGAGTTATATACCATATGCTTCGGCAGTGGGTAGCCTTATATATACTTTATTGTGTACAAGACCTGACATTGCGCATGCTGGAAGTATGGTAAGTAGGTTTCGGGCTAACCCAGTCAGGGAACATTAGACCGCCGTAAAGAATGTTCTCAAGTACTCTAGAAGTACTAAGAGATCTGATTCTTATATATGGTGGTGGAGAACAGAATGTGGTGGGATTCACTGTATTGGACTTCCAAGGACAGAAATACAATTATATATCTACTTTTGGCTACATTTACTCTTAATGGAGGAGCAGTATCATCGCATAGTGCCAAGTATAGCGCAACTGCTAATTCCACCTGTTAGGCTGAGTATAAAGCGGCCTCGGAGGCCTCCAAAGGAAGAATTTAGAAGTTACTGGGTAAACTTCACGTGACACATTGTGCTGCACTGCCAAAGCGGTAGCACAGGCCTAGGAGCCGAGGTTTCACAACAGTACCAAACATATTGAGAGAGAGTATTATCTCGTAAGAGCATTTGTTCGCAAAGTGATACATTGTGCTATATAGAGTAGAGTCAGCCGACTACGTCGCTGATCCACTGACCAAGCCACTTTCTCAGATTAGCTTAGAGCGTCATCTGGAGAACATGGGTATTAAATACCATAGTGTGTGGCATTGAGTGCAAGTGGGAGATTGTTGGGAGTATGCCCTCGAATGCCACTCAGAGGATGATTGAGTGAGGGCATTGTACTTGTAATTATGTAAATCACTAATATAAGGCAATGGATGTTTCTTTATTTACTGGTATATACTAGCATACCTAACTTGTAAATATAAATATAGAAACTAGTCCATGTATTTGAGAGCAAAATGTTCCACTCCTTATTGGATAATGGGGTCGGCACTGGAAAGGTTTATAGCTCAAATACTTAATCGTTCGCAAGTCGATGAAACTTGACTGGGCGTTAAGTTTATGTGAAGACTTTTATGACGTGTTCTTTGACATGGAGAGTGCCTGTCGAACGCTAATAGTTAGTGGGAGCACACGTTATAGGTATGCTAATTGGATTAGTATACTTGAACCGGCTCACCCTCGATTCGTCACACGGATTTCACTCCGGGACAGTCAATGACGGAATCGAAAGGTTGTGATAGGTATTCGTGAACCTTCGACTTTAGAATTTAGTAGGGATGTGCTTGTGACGTCAAGATTTTCATTAGAATAGTTCGACCCTATAAACAGGAATGAGGGGGTCAACCTCGACGTGCATCTTGACGGGCAAGTAGCAGGTCCTACTGAATACCAAGATAGAATTCTTTCTCCTGTTAGTGAGCGGGTTATATGTCCTATGCGGTTATTGGCAGATGAGATCATAAGTCTTTGGCCAAAGCATTGGAGCTAGTTGTATTGGATACATGAGGGCTCGATGATCTCGATTTGCATTAACGCATGCATAGCGTCAAGTACAGATAGGGTTTGAATGACTGTGACCCTATAACTTGATCAGGACATTTAAAAGAAGGGTTTATACGGATACTGGTATTCATGACAGAATGGTTCTTCTTGAATGATCCCATTCATTCGTTCTCAGTTGGGGTACAGTCTAGGCCGCCAGGCTGGCTAGGCGGTGCTACTACTCTTTGGTTCCTCCCATTGCTGACTGAGACGAACCTACCGAGTCGCGCAATAGGATTGACGACGGAATGAATCGAACTTATTCTCTTTTTATAAATATTAGATATTTGATATCTAATTTATTGGACATTGGATGTCTAATTAAATTTGGGACATTGGATGTCTAAATTAATTTGTTGGATAAATTAATTTACGGCCTAATGAATTAAATAAATTACTGGGTGATTAATTTAATTCATGAATATAATTATTTATTGGAGAAATTAATTATGTTATTATGTATTTGATATGATTAATTAATTAGATTAATTAATCGATATAAATACATCGGAACGGAATCAAAGTTTATCTGTTTGGACTCACGGGAGTTCGAAATGGATCGAACTCACCCGTATCCTTCTAGATGGCCGCCCCCCTTCCACCTACTTTCCACCAAGTCTTCATTTCTATTTTATTATTAAATGACAATGACTTGGTGGGGGAATCTCATAACATATGAATTGATTTTTGTGGGTTGAATAAGAATAAGTAAGGGAAGACTTCTAACTCTCAAGGAAATTCACCTTGGCAATTTTCATACGTGAGTTTGAGTTTGAGAGAGAGAGAAAATTGTTTTCTCTTTAGTCTTCATCTTCTTCTTCTTTTGTTCTTGGTTGTTCTTGGAGAAAAATCAAGAAATCAAAGAGAGATAGTGAATTATACACTTGGAGTGTTATAATCACAACAACAAGCTTCTATAACCTTGTTCTAGCCGTATTCTTGGAGTATAATGGGGTTTAGTCATCCCGGTCGTTTCTTCGGCGCGTGGCAAGTAGTGACGCAGTGCTTTCGGCATTGGATCATCCAAGAGCTTGGAGCAGATTGGATTCGTAGAGATCAGGCAAAGCTTGGGGAATAGCTCAAGAGAAGGATACCATTTAATCAACAGACTACGAGGGTATGTTTTTCGTATCTCTTGTGTTTCGTTTTATATATTCGTATATACGTAGCTCGATCGATTGTCGTAGGGATTCGGATCAAATTAATTTTCATTTTACCGCTTCTGCTGGGCCTTCGCTTTAGGCATCGAATCCCAACAGTCCTAAGGTGTGTTGTCCTTCTCAAAGATGAAAGGACCGTCTTCTATGATGCACCACATGTCGTCATGGATAGAAGATAAGTGTGCCTGCATCCTTATCTTCCAAAGATCATACTCGTCAACTGAAAACACGGGTAATCTAGAGTGCATGTGTTCCATTCTAATTGAGAGATGTAAATATATGCAAGATATATGGATCTGGTTCTGGAATAATTGAACCAACCTCTCCGATACCACTTGTAGGTCACAAGTCGTCAGACATAAGTCTAGGGGGGTGAATAGACTTATTGAAACTCTTTTCCCAAGTAGGAATTAAGGAGTTTCTCACCTGATGGTATAGATGACTTAGAGTCGCCTGTAGACAATATAAGTGCGGAAGTCAGCTGATGATGAATACAGAATATAAATAATGAAACACTAAGTATGAATGCAGCAGTCAAGTATGATGCTAAAACAATAAAGTACACAGGCAATTTATAGAGGTCTTAGAGGTGGGGTAATCCTCTACTAATCTACTTTCTCCAGACCAATTGGAGATGAATCCACTATAATTTTCAACCAGTGATCAATATTACAGTGATTCTATAACTTAGCTGCAACAACTTCCAACCAGTGGAAATCCTGTCGTTGCAACTCCTTTGTGACTGCCTAGCACCACTCGATCTTCAAATCCTTGGATGCCTATCAGTCGTGAAACTTCAACCAGTGAAGTACCCCTTACTCAGGTATTAAGACAAGAGTGTTTTGTCTTCTCCAACTAAGAGCTTTCTTCGTATATGATTGAGAGTACTGCTCTTCACGATGCTATAGATTTCTTGATCGCTTGTTTGCTTTGATTGCAAGAAAGTATAGTTCGCATCGTACTTTGCTCTTTCAAATCTTCAGGTATTTATAGCTTGTCAATCCTTAGAGCTTTTCTTCATAGCCGTTGCAAATCTGTAACAAATCCGTCTACTAGAGAAATAGACTTCTTTGTTTTTCTTTCTGAACGTTGCAAGGCTGGATTCCCTTATTTTAATCCATTTCCTACCGTTGGGAAGACTTCCATGTGATGGCGCCAAATCTTTTGATTTTAATATGATTAAAGTCTTCAGAGGTGGGTCTGGATGATTTATTTAAATCACATCCTTCCGGGAATCTCTCCAATCTGTCCCTTAACGCCCGCATGTGACTTTTTCCATAAATATTGACTATTCAACGCATGCTGACGTGGACAGGATTACTTGGCTGATGACTTATTGGATCTTTATAAGTAAATTTGTCTGATGTGCAGTCAAACTTCTCTGTCGTCGGACTTCTCTGATGATGACTTCTCTGATGTCCTTGACGAGACTTCTCTGATCTAAAGTCTTCTGACCTGATGAACTTGACTGATCTGATGGTCAGACTTCATATGACTTGGGCTCCGCCTAACTACAGTCTGGTCAAACTTCTCTGATAAAAATTTTTGACCAGTACTTCTCTGATTTTCACTTGACTGTGATTCGACTGTTGGTCAAACTTCTCTGATGTTACTTGTCTGACCTAAACTCCTCTGATGTACTTATCTGTACTTTGTACTTAGCCGATTTTAAGCCTAACTTATCTGGCCTATAGAAGATACTCATTTGGTTCTTCTTTACATTTTGCCAAGTATCTAACTTAACACAATTTGGCCTATGGAAGATACTCATTTGGTTCTTCCTTACATTTGCCAAGTAATAAACATACATTTGAATAAACAAGTACAATAATGATATCATCAAAATCTAACAAGTATTCCTAACATCCCCTACCCCGCATCGATGATCTCTTAGATCAGATCCAGGGAGCTTCAGTATTTTCTAAGATCGGTTTAAGATATGGGTATCATTAGTTGCAAATTCGAGAGTCGGATATCGCAAGGATGGCGTTTCGAACACGTTATGGTCATTACGAGTTTGTGGTGATGCCGTTTGGGTTAACTAATACACCTGCGGTATTCATGGAGTTGATGAACTGAGTTTTTATCGATTATTTAGATCAGTTTGTGGTTGTTTTCATAGACGACATTTTGATTTATTCTCGTGACCAAGAGGAACACGAACTTCACCTTCATCAGGTTCTCGACGTGTGGAGACAAGAGCAACTCTATGGAAAATTTTCCAAATATGAGTTCTGGATGTTCGAGGTGACGTTTCTCGGACATGTGATTTCATCAGATGGAGTACGTGTCGACCCCCAGAAGACGGAGGCTATCCGAGATTGGCAACCTCCGAAGAATGTTAAGGAAATCCGAAGCTTTCTCGGATTAGTAGGCTATTACCGGCGATTTGTGGAAGGTTTTTTTAAAATCGCTCAACCTATGATGAACCTTTTGCAGAAGGATAAGAAATACACATGGTCTGACGCGTGTCAGAAGAGTTTTGAGGAACTCAAGAGCCGTTTAATTTCAGCGCATGTCCTTTCTTTACCACAAGGGACGGAAGGATTCGTGGTTTATAGTGACGTGTCCGGACACGGTGTCAGATGTGTATTAATGCAGAACGAGAAAGTGATTGCCTATGCTTCACGGCAACTGAGGCCTCACGAGGACAATCATCCGACCCACGACCTGGAGCTAGCGTCCGTGGTATTCGCATTGATGATTTGGCGTCATTATTTTTATGGCGTCACCTATCAAATTTTCACCGATCATAAGATTTTGAAGTATATATTTATTCAGAAGGAGTTAAACATGCGACAGATACGGTGGTTGGAACTGATTAAGGATTATGATATTGAGATACAATACCACCCGGGTAAGGCGAACGTCATTGCCGACGCCTTGAGCCGTAAGTCTATTCAGGAGCAAAGACATGCTCGTTTGACTACTCAGAAGGAACTTCAACAGGAATTCCTAAGGCCTGAGATTGAGGTCTGGTTACAACGAGTGCAAGGGAAACTTTGTATGTTAGAGATTTCATCGCCTCTGGAGGAGGCGGTCAGAACGAAATAGGGTTCAAACCCATTTTTGTTACGCATTCGAGATGATGTGACACGGTGGAAAGCCCCTGGATTTGTGGTCCATGAGGATGGACTTTTGCGATTTAAGAACTGGTTATGCGTTCCGGTGGATGACGGGTTGAAAAAATCGATTTTGAGAGAGGCCCATACTACCCCTCATTCTATCCATCCGGGGTCTAGCAAGATGTACAAAGACTTTAAACAAAAATACTGGTGGAGTAATATGAAGCAAGAAGTCACAGAATTTGTTTCGAGATGTCTGACCTGTCAGCAAGTCAATATAGAACATAAGCGACCGGCGTGTATGCTGAAACTGCTTCCTATACCAGAATGGAAGTGGGAGGATATTTCAATGGCCTTCATCACGAGTTTGCCGATGAGTCGTCGTGGCATGAATACAATTTGGGTAATTGTGGACCGTTTAACTAAGTCAGCTCATTTACTTGAGATTAAGGCTGCGTGGGGTCCTGAGAGACTTTCCCAGTTATTCATCAAAGAGATCGTGAGATTGCACGGTACCCCTAAGAGTATTGTTTCTGATCATGACTGGCAATTCGTGTTACATTTTTGGAAATACGTTCATCGTGCCATGGGAACTCAACTAAATTTCAGCACAGCTTTTCACCCTCAGTCTGATGGACTATCAGAGCGAACTATTCAGACGTTGGAGGACATGTTGAGAGCATGTGTTATCGATTGGAAAGATGATTGGGAAGCCCAACTACCATTGATTGAGTTCACGTACAATAACAGTTGGCATGCTTCGATTAAGATGGCACCTTACGAGGCCTTATACGGTCGTCGTTGTTGATCTCCCTTATGCTGGGATGACTTATCAAAATCAATCGGCACTGAACCCGATATGTTAATAGCCGCCCGCGATAAGGTAGCATTGATCCGGAGTCGTTTGTTGACCGCTCAGAGTCGACAAAAATCATATGCAGATAATCGTCGTCGACCATTAAAGTTCAGGGCAGGCGACCACGTTTTGGTCAAGGTATCCCCGAGTCGAGGTATCTTCCGTTTCAAAAAGTGGGGAAAGTTGAGTCCGAGATTCATTGGACCATTTGAGATTTTGGATCGAGTAGGCAATCTGGCTTATCGATTGGCTTTACCTCCGGCTTTGAGCCGAATTCATAACGTGTTTCACATCTCTCAGTTGCGGAAGTATGTTGCCGACCCTAGTCACATACTTTAGTATGATGAAATCGAGATAGCGGATGATCATACGTACGAGGAGCGTCCTGCACGAGTCCTAGAGCGACGAATCAAACAGTTGAGGAACAAGGCGATTCCTTTGGTTAAGAATCAGTGGTCTAGACATGCAGTCTAAGAGGCTACTTGGGAAACTGAGGATAGTATGCGGGATAGTTATCCCGAAGTGTTCGACCCTTAGTTTCGAGGACGAAACACTTTTTAAGGGGGGACTATGTAATACCCGGTTGTGAACTCATTTATTTTCATTCAGTAATTCTCACTCATTAATATTCATTCATCATTCGTATTCATTCATTCGTGTTCACCGTTCGACGTATCTTTGATTCGTGCATCGTTGTAATTGCTTAGTAAGTTGATGTTGATGTTGGAGTTCATATCATTTCGAATTTACTCTTTCTTGTTCGGATCGTGCTATTTTGGACCAACTCTCGTAATCATTGCTCAGGACCGCCGTTTTGGGGTTCCCGCAATTCCATTTCATGTTATTATTCCCAAGTTTTGAGTTCTATTGTGTTTATTCTCTTCTCGGGTTGTTTTTTATCACTTTTTGGGCACGAACAGTGTGCGCCACGGCACAAGGGGTTGCGCGCCGCGGCACCCACCTTGCAGACTCGAGCATGGCAGCGGCTGTACCGCACGCCGTGACCCTCTGCTGGACGTTCCGCGGCACTACCTGGGCACGTGCTCGCAAATTTCAGCTGCGGGCCGCGGCACACTCAGTCCGCGTCGCGGCACGCGAGTCAGATCACCCCTTTTCCAGCAGATTTTTGGGAGAGAAGTTCATTTTCACCTCCTTTCTCCTTCCTTCTCTCCGTGGGCGATTTCTGGGCTATTTTCTGGCGATTTGGCATCTTCAATCTTAGAGATATCATCCTCCTTGAGTTCTTGGTGTGGATTAACAACATCTACTTGGGTTCTTCATCCTAAATCCAAGGTAACTTCTTCAACCCTAGATTCGATTTTGAGTTGGAGCATGATGTTTTGGATGTTATAATCCTAATATGTGAAGGGATATACGTAGGATTATGAGTTTATATGAGTTATCATCGGATTGTTGGAGGATTATTCAAGAACACTTTGAATGTTGATTTGGAATTGGGGATTTCGATTAGATGTTGTCGTAATCTCGAGTTGTGTATTCCTATTAGATTATCGATTTCATTGATGATGTTTTGTTGGATTGAATCACTCATTTGGAGGTTGGTATTCGATATAATTAGGATTGGTTGTAAACAATGGAAGAATGTTTGCAACGTGTTTGTCGAAATGCCCCAATGAGTTTGGGTTTGTTGTATCGACTTCTTGAATTGGTTATGATCATAATTGATACGTATATTAAGCGAATTGTTGGTAATTATGTTATTCAAGGTTGTTCGAGCGACTGATAACTCCATTAAGGACGTTTGTTCGAGGAAGGACATTCTTCATCGGTATTTGAGGCAAGTTGATCATTGCCCGGTTAAAAGGATAATCATTTCTTTCGTTGTTGTTCATTCATACGTATAATTCATCCATAGTATATTAATCATGTTGAGGCTTGTAATTATCAAACTAATCATTTAATTCACAAGGAACGACGGTTCCAATCATTTCATTTGAGCTATCACTCATTGTGTTATTAATTCACCCCGGTGAGTCATTCTTGGCCTTATCGGATTTCTATTCATTATCATTCATTGTGGTTTCTTTTGCTCTTGTGACCTTCCGGGATTGTATTTCATTATCGGTGGTATATGTGTGGAATTTTTAGTCGGGCACACTAAGATCATTGTGTATATGCGGGTATCCGGACACATTACACGGTAATGTGCCTCCGTGAGACTAATTAGGTGCGGATGTTTATGTGGGACTCCGGGCACTCGGCATACTTTTGTACTTGCAGATCCCATTCGGGTGTACTATGTTGCCCCTCGTTCTATTTGACTTCATAACTAAGTCATGTGATTATTGTATTTGTTCAACTCTTGAGGATTGTTGTTCTGTGTAACTGACCCCATTGGGGATGTTGTTTTTAGGTCATGGCAAGGCAAAGGCACGGGAAGAGAACGTTGACGGCGAGGAGTCCCAGTTATACTAGTAGGGGCCCCAGTCTTTCCATTTATTCATGTTTCTTTGATGTTTATTTTCCGCTGCAGTTTTCGTTTGGAGTTTCATTTATTCAGTGTTGTATATTTCATCTTCATACGAAATATATATGTATTCTGTATTCCTGGGTGTATTGTACTTGAAACTCCTCATCGGAGTAATTGGTAATATAATGTGGTTTGGTACTACAGTTATATTATTTAATTCATTAATTTTCATTCGCCTAGTGGGTCCCAGTTGGGGGTCCACGACACTGTAATATCCGCCTAGTTTGGGGTGTTACAAGGACTTTTGTGCTCTTCCAAAGAGACATTTCTACCCGATCCACCTTCCTGAATGAATTCTCCTCAAGGAAGTGCACTTGTAAAGCCACAATGACCCTATGGTCTTCTGGCATGTAGAATAGATAACCCATTGAGTCCTCTGGGTATCCAATGAAACGTCCCTTGACGGACCTTGCTTCCAGTTTTTCCACCTTGGATTTCATGACATAGGCTGGACATCCCCAAATCCTTATGTGATTAAGACTTGGTTTCTTACCCTTCCACATCTCATACAGAGTGATATGAATGGATTTGGAAGGACATCTATTAAGGATATATGCAGCGGTAAGTAAGGCGTACCCCTACAGGTAAATTGGTAAATCAGTGTAATTCAACATGGAGCGGATCATGTCCAACAAAGTCCGATTTCTCCTTTCTGAAACACCATTTAACTGTGGGGTTCCTGGCAGCGTGAATTGTGAAACTATTCCATGATCCTTAAGGAACTCATCAAACTCGATGCTCATATACTCGCCACCTCGGTCTGACCGAAGTGCCTTGATATGACATCTAGTCTGTTTTTCAACTAGGGCCTTAAATTCCTTGAATTTAGTAAAGGCTTCGGATTTATATTTCATCAAGTACACAATCCCATACCTAGTATGATCATCTGTGAACGTTATGAAATATTGATATCCATCTCGGGCTGCTTTTAAAGCACCACAAACATCGGTATGTACCAACCCAAGTTGCTCAGTAGCCCTTTCAAATGTCTGTGTGAAGGGGGACTTAGTTATCTTGCCTCTAAGGAAGGATTCACAAGTTGGATAGGGTTCTTCACCCAATGTACTTAAAAGTCCATCTTTCTCCATTTTGTGAACTGTTGTCTGACCAACGTGACCAAGTCTAAGGTGCCACTTAAGAGCTTGATTAGTATCATGCCTGCCACTTTTCCTAGTTATAGTATTCACTGCTGATTTATTTTGTAAGTTCAGATGATATAAACCATTCAGCAATGTAGCTATGCCAACTAATTTATTTTGAAAATAAATTTTACAACTACCATTGCCAATGAAGAAAGAAAATCCTTTCCGGTCCAAGACTAGAATAGATACAATATTTTTATGCCCCTTGGGCAAAACCGGTACTTCATCTAACATCAAAATAAAATCGGATTCCAAACCCAGTAGGAGTGATCCAATATCGGTTGCCTCGACACTTTGTCCACTTCCGACAGTGACCATCACTTCCCCAGCTTCGAGCTGCCTACTTCATTCTAGATCCTAATTCATAGTACAAATATGAGAAGTAGCACCTCAATCTAGAATCCATGAAGCAGAATATACAATAGCGAACAATTGGTTTCAAAAACAAAAAGTTTCGTACCTGATGCGCCATTGATCTTGGGACAAGTCCTACGCCAGCGGCCCAGCTCACCGCATTCAAGACATTTGTCCGTAGGATTGGGACCGCCTACCTTCTGAACCTTTAGGGCCTTCCCTTGCCTTTTTGCACCCCTTTTATGGGTTTATACTGCTCGTAGGTCTTCTTTTCTTGTTTTTGGACCTCCTAGGACTAGAAGAAATCACAAAAGCAGCCTCCCTCGGCTTAGTCTTCATGTTAGACTGTGCCGTCACCAGTTTGTTCACTAGGCCAGCTAATGTGCATGAAATTTCATTACAGTTGAAATTCATTAAAAACTGCATGAAGGAATGAGGTAGAGATTGAAGGATGAGATCAATTTGGAGGGATAAATCTATGTGAAAGTTGAGCACCTCGGGACTCTCAATCATGAAGATCATTTTGAGGATAACTTTCTCCCCGTCTTTCATCCTAGCACTGAATAACTGTTTTGATATCTCATATCCAGTCCTACAGTGCTCTCAATAAAGCTCGGTCAAGTGTGTTAGAATCTGCCTAGCAGAAGTTATTTTCTCGTGCGCTCTCTGCAGCTCATTAGTCATTGAGCGCATCATAAAGCCACGGACCAGCACATCATCCTTGACCCATTTTTCATGGACATCAATTTCTTTTTGATTACCCCTATTCCGGACTAGATTCAGTGGAATGTCCGCCTCCAATACGTATCCCAGAGACTCCATGATGAGAACAATCATCAGATTCCGCAACTAGTCAACGAAGTTGGGGCCAGTTAGGAGATTCTTTTCAAGTAGTATTGCAAGTGGGTTCTTTGCCATTTTAAGAGAGATATTGTTTCGTTTCTCTGTATTGATTTAGACAAGATTAAATTAGTGACTTGTTTTATTATGACCGCGTATAGAATTTTAAGGGCTTATATAATTCTTGTCTCGGCTCCCACTAATTTTATCGGAATTACACGCTCCCATATTATAACCCGGAAGTCATGGTTAGATCGGCTTCTTAGTGGTGATCGAGTTCTTTACAAATTTTAGTAGACACAACCTGTCAGTTTTCTTGCCTATTAATTTATGTAAAGTGGTGTCCAACACCAACCCGTCCAACGGATGATTCGATCTTCTTTTACCCCTAGTCTTCATGCCTTCAACCTATCAGGTTTCTTGGCAATCCAGAATATCTAAGCTGTTGACCATCAACGTCTATCAGTCTGACTATTGAATCTCGCCCCGCAACCTATCAGGTTTCTAGGGGCGAAATTTATTACCAACCGAAGGCATCTAATGCACTCAAGAATTTATCAATCCCGATAGCTCGGAAGCATAGCTCACCGGCTCGGGTATCAATTTTCTACGAGCTCAATGGAGGGTAGGAAAGCTCGTAGCCTTTTCAAACTTAGTCTGTTTGTTTGTCGGGAGAATTTCGCGATTAATGTTACACTTTGTACATTAATTCATTTATAAGCACGTTTGTGTTTGTCAGTCATTCAAAATGAAAAACTAAATAGCAACCTAGTTACTACCAACATATAGCTCATGGACTTTTTCCCAAGTACTGGGCCAAGCGAATGACCCAATAAAGAAAAAAAACAAAAATAGTCTTCGATTCTTCTTCTTCTCGGTCAGTTGTCTTCGGTCTTTGTCATAGCCAAATAAATAATTACATCATCCTATTATATAAATTTTCTAGTAAAAATAAATAGGCTCAAAACGGCCTTTACAACCCAATCGAATCGAACAAATCAAAACTAAGTCCACGAGCTATATCACCATCACATAAGGCATTCCATACAACATGTAACGGCAATAAAATTAAATAATTAATTTAATATATTAATCTAAATAATATACAAAATTAATCTATTCAATTTCTACAATATTAATCTAATTCATATTATGTGGTATTAAAATTAAATAATTAATTAATTTAATAATCTAATTAATATAAAAATTAATCTATTCAATTTTAACAATATTAATCTAATTAATACTTATAATCGTCATTTTAATTCATTCGAAGAAATTCGGCCAAAATAATATTCTCGTTTAATTTATTTCCCTTAACAAAAATATCAAATATTTATTTAAGTCAAATTAAATCCAATTTAAATTTCGGAAAATTGTTACAACAAAAAATAAACTCAAAACGGAGTCCTAGATAATCCAGTATCAAGCCCAGCCCGCATCTCAATTCAAAATCGGGCCAAAAAACTCGAGAGCCATATGGCTCGGCCACTCTCGTCCGTCTCGGCAGCCTGGGCAGCAGGCCCAGGCCGTGCTGCCAGCAGCCCCATTTTTCTAGTTTTTTCGGCTCATTTCCAAAACGTGATATTACAACGAATAATTGAATATCTCCGATTATACCAATTATGATGCAAAATCATAAACATCATCCAATAGCATTCAAAATGCATATATAATCGTATATACGGTGTCACTGACCTCACTCTGATACCACTGTTGGGATTCCGGATATAAAAACGAGTGCACAGCGTAATAAAAAAAATCAATATAAAGAATCCCAAACAGGATCGATCTAGTAATGTATATATGAAAAATAAATTGACGAAGATAAAGGATTAAAGTCACATACCTTTGAAGCCTTTGATAATATCTTCGCAATATGATGATGATCACGAACCCAACCACGAGCACGAAATCTCTTCATCCCAAACACTGAAAATACGATGTCTCTATTTCATACGCATCGGATGTTGCCCGAAAAAATTCAACGAAACTCCATTCTCTCAAGAACACGGCTAGGAAAACTCGTAGGAATTTTTCACTCTTATTTTTCTTTCTTTTCTTCCACCTCGAAGATGAAGAACTCTTAGAAAAAAAATTCTCTCTCCCTCTCTCTTTAGCTCTCGGCCGAAGCATCAAAATGATGGTGGTGTTGGTGTTGTTTTTTTTTTTATATATAATGTGATAATGTGATCCCATCACATCAATATATTTGGGCACCAAGTGTTGACATATCATGGTGGGATTACACATGAATGATTATGTCACAACAAGACAACATAAGGAAACCACCAAGAAGAGAGGGGGGAGGGCCGGCCCATGTGGAGATGGGAGGAAACGAGCTGAGTCACTCGGCTCGTGTACCGGACGTTCGTCAAACGACTCCGTTAAATACACTCCATTTTATCTCCAATGTATTTATACTAATTAATTTATCCAATTAATTAATTATATCAAATACAAATATAATTCTCTAAGAAATATTATTTATAAATTAAATTAATTCCCAGTATCTTAATTTCAATTCATAAGACCGCTATTTGATTTATCCAATAAATCATAATTAGATATCCAATATCTAATATTAGTAGAGATATGATAAATCCATATTTATACGTCAATGATCCTGATGCGCGACTCTGTAGGTTCGTCTCAGCCGGCATTGGGAGGAACCAATGAGTGCGGGCAACACTTAGCCAGTCTAGCGGGACGCACTGTAAACCCCGACTGAGAACAAATGAAGGGATCATTTTAGAAACATTATGTCGTGAATACCATATATGTATAGACCCTTCATCAAATATCCCGGTCAAGTCTTCGGGTCAAGGTAAAGTCAAACCATATTGTTGACTAGACAATATGCATGTGTTAATGCAAATCAAGACCGACATATTACTAGTGTATCCAATACGATTAGATCAGAATGCTTTGGCCAAAGACTTATGATCTTATTTGCCATTAACCGTATAGGATATTCGCCTGCTCACTAACAGGAGATAGAATCCTTTCTTGGCGTGCAGTAAAGACTGCTACCTACCCGTATACTCCGCACTTCGAGGTTGACCCAGCAATTAAGCAAATGGATCTAACTACTCTAATGACAAACTAAATGACACAGGTACATCTCTTAAAGAACTCTCAAGTCAAAGGTCCACGTATACTATCACAACCTTTCGATTCGTCATTGACTCTCCAAGAGTGAATATAGTGTGACTGAATCGAGTATGAGTCGTGTTCGAGTACACTGGTCCCACCAATATACTTTTAACTATGCTATCAAGACATGCACATGTCCTAGCAGCAGTTATACAAGTCTTACTCAAAACTTAATGTCCAATTAAGTTTATCGACTTGCGGACGGTTTACGTAAATAAGCTTCAAACGCTTCCAATGCATTTTCTCTTATCCGATAACGAGAGTGGAATGTTCACTCTTATTTACATAGACTTTACTTCAATGTTTACCAAATCAAGAATGCATTTGAAATACAATAAATAATAAATGAATCATATTGCCTTTTATTAATTATTCCATAACTACAAGTACAATGCCCCTTCTCTCTCAGCCCCTGAGTGGCATTCAAGGGCATATTCCTAACAGATGAAACCCAATATACGACAGAGTATGGCTCCCCTCAGGTGTACTACTTTAAGAGAGTCTCATGATCTAGCGTTAGCCATTGAGATGGACATTTCAGTGACCGGGGCGGATCCAGAAAGTAAGAAACAAAAGATTTCGGGCAGTTTCTTAAGGGGTCAGAGAAGTGAATTCCATGAGTCTATTGTTTCGTATTGTTCTTCTGAAAATACTCCTTGTTGGAATATTTTATTCCAAATATTCATTTAGAGTTTTGATAATTGAGTTGTTAAACAAAGCAAAATAACAAAGAAGCAAGCAAAGCAACAAAAAAGATGAAGACGTAAAAAGTAGCTCAGAATACAAAGCTAGCGCACGCTAGACACAAAGGTTAACACATGCTAAAGGATCCTGTCTGCAGATCAGACGAGTCCAAAGCGACCTGAAGTAAAGTTACCTGATGAAGATAGTGCACGTTACATATGAAGACTAACGCACACTATATATCGAAGGAATATTATCATTGTGAAGACTTTCACTACAGAATGACATATGTGCTGACATAAGGCATAGCGCACGCTATGAATGATTAATAGCGCACGCTACAGTGTTTGAATTCAAGTTCATCAGAACGTTGGGAATTCGGTGGAAAGTTAAAGTCAGAAGTCAAAAGCTATAAATGGATATATGACGCATGTAATGATGTGTTATTAGCGCATGCTACATAAAGACGTTAGCGCATGCTAACAAAGAGAGACAGTAGCCACTGGACTGAAATGAACATCACATAATATACGCTACATGATGTACATAACGTGCATAATAGGCAACAACAGGCGATAGCGCACGCTACGCAAGAAGTCTAGCGCACGCTAAGTAAAGCTGGCAGTAACGGTTAGTTGAATGAAAGTGGCTATAAATACCAAACCACATGGTATCAAACCATATAACAACATTGAGAAAAGCAATCATACTTGAGATATCATTGTAAACATTCTAGTTGTTGTTCTTGAGCTTAAATTGATAGTGATTGAGTGTTGTACATAAAATCATACAAGAGAGGAAAAAGAAAGGATACGATTGGATTCGGTGTTATTATGATCAAGGATCCGGCATTGTTAGAATCGCAATCGATATCTAAGTGAGGTTTATCTAGTACCGATAGAAAGCTAGAGTGGTTGATTCCTTGTCCAATAGAAAAGGAAAACGGTTTAACTTGGACCCACATGAAGACAAGTGATTGAACGGTTTACTCGGACCGATAGAAGACGATCTTGTATCAGTTATCCCTCGACTGATAGAAGAGAGGTGCAGAGGTTTATCTCAAGCCTATAAAAAAAGATACCGAGAGAGGACGTAGGCACATTTGGCCGAACCTCTATAAATCCTTGTGTCGATTTATTTTCTGCACTTTATTTAAATTGCTTCCGCAACACGAAAGAGTTTTATAACTCTATCTTCAAACAGCGATACCGACCAATCTTTCTCCAACACTTCTCGTTCGGATGGTCAGTCTAACCATCCTATCCCCGTGACTAGTAAGGCGATCGGTGTGAAAATATGTTTTAACTTTAGTCGTGTGGGCCATGTACGGCGGAATTGTCACTCGCCAAAGGTAAACTGTTTCCAGTGTGGTCAAGTGGGACACCAAGTGGTGCATTGCGAGACCGTTGCGAAGATGTTTGGGCACCTAAGTTCCGCTCCAACTCCTGGAGGGCCCAGTGGTGCCCAGTCATAATATATGATGTTTTGTATTGTGGATTAAACCTCATGTAGAGATTTGATATTTGGTGTTTGATGTTTGATACTTTGGTTTGAATAATTCTGTATGGATTGGTAAACCTACGGAGACACGTGACAGTAGATCACGGGGTCCCGAGTATGCTGATTTCTGATGTTTGATCATTTGTGTTTGTTTTGTTATGTGACACTGTGATGCTCTTATTTTAAGTTTTGGGACGAAACTTATTTTTAGTGGGGTAGAATGTAATATCCGAGATTTTTGTTCCGATTGCGTTGAATTTTTCTTTAACTGTTTAATAAATTATATGATGTTCGTGCCTTCATGATTGTGTCTAGTCGTGTCACGTGGTTGTTTGCAACTTGATTTTTTGGTGTTGGACGTTGGCGTTTTATCACATTTTGTATGATTTGTCATCCCGTTGGCAGGTATCGTTGTTGTGATGAGATTTTGGTGCGATCCTACTGTCTGTGCAGTAGGAATAGGGCACGCTACGTGCATGGATAGCGCGCGCTAGCAGAGCATTGCTAGCGCACACTAACTGGAGGTGCAGAATCGATGCAGAAGCTACTGCCTTGGGCTAGGAAGTCGATAGCACGCTGTGTAGTTAGATAGTGCGTGCTTCAGTAGTGCATGCTATGGTGAGGATAGTGCATGCTAAATGGTGGTGCGGGTCATTCCAGAAGCTACTGGACTGGGTTGAAGGATTCATTAGCACACGCTAAGGCTTGTAGTTAGCACATGCTAACTGTGCATTTGGCAGAACGCCCTGTAGTGAGGCTTCGATGGCGAGTGCTAAATCATGTTGATTAGCGCATGCTAATCTATCCGGTATATAAACCGGACAACCGGCTTATTTTCTCATTTTCACTTCTTTTCTTCTTCTCTCTGCGGGTTTGAGATGAGGGCGATATGGTTCGAGTTCTTGGCCGCTTTTGCTCCATCCAAGAGTGTTTTGGAGAGTCCTAGGTGATTGTAACATCATTTAATCCGTTATTCTTCATCGGATCGAGGTATTTCCCCATTTTTCCTTGAGTTGACCTTTTTGAAGGTTTTGTTCTTGATTTTGATTCTAGTCCAATTTTGATGAATTGATTGGTGTTATACGATATTATTGATCATGTTCTATGGATTGTATATTCATATTTCGAGTTTATTTAACTCGATTGACGATTTGAGTGTTCTTGGGAATTACTGAACATTTAATGTTCGATTAAATGTTTCAATGAGTTTTCCTTCGATGTTTTGAGGTGATTTCCGTTATTGTTGGTCAGAATCCTTGTTGCGATCATATATTCGTTGTTTCTTTGGAGGTTATAGTTTTGAGGCACTTCAGTCGAGCCGTGTCTGTCGGAGTATTTGCTTGCCGATTCCGAGGCAAGTATCTTGCTTATATGACTTGTATCTTGCGACTAGAAATCACGTGTTGGGTTTGTGATGATTTGTTTACCTTTGTAAACATGGTCCGTATGAGTTGGTTATATGTTATGCATTATGAAGGCTTGGTGATGACTTTGATATTTTGGTATATGTATTGTGTGTTGTGTTATGTGTGCAGGATTATGATAATCGTGTTGGTTTGGTTGTACACATGGTAGTGCAATTTATTGTGTATTGATCATGAGTTATGCTGGTTGTGTGACGTTGATGATGAGTGATTAGATTGTTTATATTGTGTTATGTGCGCGTGATGCGTGATTTCATGGTGATCAATGTAATTGATTAACCATGTTCATTGTTGATGGAATATGAACTTGAATGTTATGTGTTGTAATGCTAAGTTCACTCGTGTGGGTTCGACGGGACCTACGAGGATTCATGATAGTTGACCATGGGATCAGAACTTAGTATATAGAGTTGTGGTCCAATTGTGTGGGTCTGACGAGGCCTACGATGACACATGACAGAAGATCATAGGGTCATGGCATAGTACGTCCAACTGTATGGGTTCGACGGGGCCTATGGTGACTCGTGACAGTGGATAGCGGACTCGGGACTGGTAAATGTGACTGATGTGTTTGGCTGAGACCGTGTGGGTCGTTGAACCTACGGTGACTCATGTCAGTGGATCACGGAGTCGAGATTAATATTTGTGATTATTGTGTCTGGTCAAGACCATGTGGGTTGTTGAAACTATGGTGACTCGTGACGGTGGATCACGGAGCCGAGAGCATGTTTTGATAAACAAAGTTTTTGAAGGAAAGTTTTATGAAAATGGAATGGTTGGGCCGACACCCAAGTGTTTTGTGGAAATATTTTCGTATTGTAAAAACTAATGAGATTTGGGTTAAGAGCCTAACGTTTTGTAATGATATTGGCAAACTTAGGACATGAGTTCCTAATGATTTTGATAAACTTAGGAGACGAGTTCCTAATGAGTGCTTTTGACAAACTTAAGACTTGAGGTCCTAAAGGCTTTGTGTTTCTAAAACTACCGAGATGACAGTTTATTTTCCACGGACTCCAATTGTGTTGTTTTCTAGACTACTAAAACCTCTCGGTAAATACTTGGTGGATGATTGTCATTATCTGATTTGTGACTGTTGTATGCTTGCTGCATTTCATATGGTTATGATACTTGTACGGGCAAATTCGAATTGCTAACCCCTTAAATGGGGGAAATGCGTATCATGCATTTCAGGTATGTTCGATTCGTGGGAGCAGTCGCAGGATCGCACAGAAGATGATGGGCTGCGATACTAATCAAGAGTTATCGAGTTCAGTTGTTGTTGCGTCATTGTATTATTCTCAGTCTTCCACTGTGTTATATCGTTTTGTATTTTGGACCCCTGCGTGGGTATGAGTTGAAAAAAATTATTTCGCTTAATTTAGTCGTGTGACCTCATCGGTCCGTCTTGTTATCTTGTTTGACCCCGGATGGTCAAACAGTTGATCATTTATAGTGTTTAGCCTGGTAAATCCTTGTGAGAAGGGTCTACGACGTGTGATATTCTCGGATTATTTCTGGGGGTGTTACAACAACCAGAAGTTATCATGTAATCCTCGCTTAAGATAATTAACATGATCGTAGATGTATCAGGGGGTTAAGAAAAAATCAACTCCATTATCATGTGATTTTGTTAAGGCGGAACATTTCAGGCAAATGTTGTCATAAGTACTATTGTAAATATGTGTGTGTGTGTGGGTGGGGGACTCCACCATGAGAATTTCATGCATCCACTTACCTCATCAACAACTGCATACGGAGGCATTTCAAGCTTAACAATCTCATAAAAACCAATTCGAATAATCTGAAATTAATGTGTAAGCTTCAAGCAAAAATAAAAAGTGCAACAGTTTGCCCAAGGGTGAAAAATAGCATCCAAACATCCGAAATTCAACACACAGTTGTCCATCTACCTGCAATAGCAGATATTCCATGCTTCGAAAGATGTTCTCTTCATGACACAACGAAAGAATCAAATGATGAAGATATCTTTTCCAACGGGTGGTTCCCCCTATTATTTTCGTCACCTACCAATGAATATAATAAAAAAATCTAACAGTTAAATTTTCAGTATTTTGAATTGGGGGTTCGATTGCTAAATACACACTATAAGAATAAACGTCAAAGACTTCGAATAATATCTTAAGTAAAAACGTTATAATTACCGAAGTCTATGTTCGTGTAGTAAAAGGTATACTTTAGACTTCGTTTTTCATGCGAAGTCTAATATCCTAATAACCGAAGTCTATCTCGGTTTTTTTTCTAATTATGATCCAAATGTGGGGGTAAGTGAAGTAAAAGAATGCCTTTAACGGTTATTTTATAATTTGTGTAGTAAATAAAGAACTTTTTACTTCCGTTATTGTATAATATATATTAGTATTTTCTGCAATAATATATATTAATATTTCACATTTCAATTTAAATTTCACTGCCAAAATCTACATTCAACTATAAGTAATCATCAACCACAAGAGCTCAATAATATAAAAACCAACAATTTCATATCATCCCATCTTAAAAAATAACATGCGTTCCGACCAATTCAAAACCAGATACATATCATAACAAAGACAAAGAATGTGTAATAAGATTCTATCTATTTCATCATGAACACCACAAATAGGACAAAAAGGATTAAAAAGATCATATACTTCGGAACAAGAAAGTCTCTCTTCAGCACATCATTACTTTTCATCAGACGATCATACTTCTTGTTCATGAAATCATCTTCTCATCAACTTTCTTCTTCAAATCTTCAACATCGGCACGTGAAGCAAACAAATCCACATAATCACTTTGTTGCTGGTTTAACAAATCCTCTTTCCCAATAAAGAAATTATAAGGTTTTGCCTGAAAGCCAAAATTATATTACCAACTAAAACATATTAGCATAATGTGTCGTAACACACATACTACATTATCAAACCGTCAAAAATAACTATAAATTTGGGGAAGAAACATAAAAAACATAATGCTAGCCATCAAACCGAATTACTACCGCTAGATACGATCAAGAAAGACACCTTCCAAACAAATTTCCTGCTGCAATTGTATTTCCCTGGACGTAATAATCTATATTTTCAGTTACAACGAGTATCTTGTTGACATTGTCAGAGGCATGTTGTTCAATGTTTCTGATCCAATTCCTAATGTCTACATGTACTACAAAACAGACATTTAATATCGGGTTTTTTGGACATTTAACATCGGTTTTGGAACTGATGTTAAATATCGCGATGTTAAAATTAACATCGGTTTCTAATAACCGATGTTAAACTTCGATTCTAACATCGGTTGTTATAACAACCGATGTTAATTTTAATATCCCGATATTTAACATCGGTTCTGGGACAACCGATGTTAAATTTTGCGATTTTAAAATTTTATCGGACCGCGGCTAACCCAGCTAGCCCAACCCAACCCCAACCCAGACACTCGCCCAACCATCCGCACTAGCCCCCCGCACCAATCCCCACCAACCTACAACAAATATCATTAAATTTCATTGTTGATGGGTTTCGAACTCACCACCTCTTGCTTGTGGAAGTGTGATATTACCACTCCACCAGATGAACTTCTTGTATATTTTTTGCAATGTGTTATATTTATATACTATATACATTTATAAATTAACATCGGTTCTGCTAAAAACCGATGTTAAATTAACAACTAACATCGGTTTTTCTAAACCGATGTGATCGAGAGCAGCCTGACAATCTCACTACCTCTGCCGACCAGCCCGTTAGCGTGTGCTACGGACGGTTAACGCGCGCTAGAAGTTCGCTAACGGGCTGGTCGGCAGAGGCAGTGAGATTGTCAGGCTGTCTGGACTATCAGGTAACGTACGCTAGGCTTCGACTAGCGCACGCTATAAGGGCTGCATAGCGCACGCTAAGACTTGAGAAGGGCTGAGGACAGTAGGTTCTGGACTCCGATTTCTGGACACCATTTCGGCTAGCGGACGCTAAATGAATGCGATTATCGCATGCTAACGGGGCCGACAGAAGCCACTGGACTACCCGGTGACCCCGCTAGCGCACGCTAATATTAGAGGCGTAGCGTGCACTAGACTGGGCGAGTATATATTGGATAGTTGACCTCCATTTCGTCATTTTTCTCATCTTTCTGACTTTTCCGATCGAGAGCAGCGGGTTTCGGCGATTTGGAGAGTTCAAAGACGATCCTTCTTCAGATATCAACATCTTTGGTTGGAGAACAAGGATTTAACAACATATAATCCATTCTATCGTCAAAATCAAGGTAAAAATCCTTAGAAGCCTATTTTTGGAAATTTTGGCATTTTTCTTAGATTCGTCTGATTTATCCGTTTTGAATATTTAGAACCTTGAGATTATGACGTATCTACCCCGTATACATGCTTTTCCTATGATTTTACAGATTGGTTTGTGCCGTGTTCGGACTTTTGAGGGTTTGGGTGATTTTCCAACACCTAGTTGTTTACCCTTGTATTTTCGTGAATCGTAGATGGGTTTTGGGAGTTTCTTCGTGAATTATGAGTATGGATTATTGATTATCATATCCCTTATGAAGCGTTTAGGTATCGAAAGTGCATTCTTGGACCTACCGAACTCATACTCTTTTCCGTTCGATTTCTCGATGTCTCAAAGGCAAGTATATACTTATGATTGTACGTTCTCGACTTTGAAAGTAAGATATATGAATGGCATGTTTATTTATATCCAATCTGGGATGGACTGACGGGTCCTCTGAGGGTTTCGTAGCCTCTGGTGCGATTCCACGGATAATATAAGTTAACCACTCTGGGATGGACTGACACGTTGTTAGTGTAACTATCGCAAGTGCACGATATCGTATCAAGTAGTAAAGTGGACTTTTTGAGTCCGGTTTATCGATCCCACAAGAAAGTTTGGTTATAATTTGAATTATACTCTATTAGTCTATTTTTTATATATACTAAGATGAGTGAAACACACAATTAAAGAGTTTGGTTTAATAGTTGCAAAGTAAATGCAATAATAGTTCTAATATTTTAAGGAAATAAAAATATTGCAATAATAATAGATTGATTAAACGATAAAATGAAATAGTTGGGATTACAAACTTAGTTCGTCATTAGTTATAAAAGATGTATAGGAGATCATAAGATGAATTTACTTATTATGTTGTGTAGATTTGATTTTCCTTAAAAAGACGGTTTCTCTTTCGAACTATAAAACGCCCTTACATATTGAATCAATCCACTATATTTCTATGTTGATTGGCTTCAATACATAGCAGTAAGATTTATGAAAATAACTCAAAGAATCATCTAAGGACTAGAGGTATATTTCTATCCCCTAGAACAACTTAGAGTGAAGATCATTTGATCTAATCAAACATATTTTCTTTCGAAACATATGAAGACCATAAATATCGTCATTTATTGGCCGAATAAATAAAGATTGTTAAAACAATGAAAATCACACACAATAATAAGTAATTCATAATATATCTTTTATAAAAACATAAATAACATGACTAACCTTGTTTATAATCCCAACTAAAGGTTACTTAGCCCATGAAGGATTTATTATACATATTACAAGCTTTGGTGGTCATTATTAGTTGAATCAAGAGAAAGAATTGATCTTAACTCCCTTAGTAGATAAAGGAGATAGAAGCAATAAACTCTCTGAACAACATATGCTATACCACACTTACAAATATCACTCAAGAACACAAGTGTGTTCTTCACACAAAAAGAAAAGTTTAAAAAATATGGCAAATTATAAGATGAATGATGAATGATGAAGGTTCTAAGGGGTCTATTTATACACCTAAAGTCATCTAATAGCTCCAAAACTCCAAAGATATTACAATAGATCGGATCAATGCCACCATCCCTCAATAATACACAAAAAGTATAAAAATTAGACAAATTTTAACAATCACAAGAGTTACGGTCGTAACATTAAGGAGTTACTGACGTAACTTGATGACTTACGGCCGTAACATTCGTAGTTACGGCCGAATTTGGCTTCGCCAATTTGCTCACCGGTTGCTTTGAGTTACGTTTTGCCTGCAATTTCTCGGACTTTGCATTTTTGCCCCAAATCTTCTTCGGATGATAACTTTTGATATATAACTCGATTTTGAATCCTAAAGACTGCCAATAATTCATCTCGGAAAACCCTACAACATGAATATAAAAATTCAACAAAGAGAATATTTAATAAACATGTTATTTCTTGAGTAAATCAGTTATTTAATCCGATCATCATCCGATAAAAATAAAATTATTAAAATTAATTAATTAAAAGCAAAAAAGAGTAGACTAGCTCAATTATGGGTGAATTTTATCGATACAAACCATGGATAAGTGTACAAAACTGACACTTATCACACCCCCAGACTTGAATTATTGCTAGTCCCGAGCAAGACTCTTTATTATTCATGCTCCAAAAAATAAAAATAAGAAAAATTAATACACACATAAATTAAAATATAAAAAGAGAAAAGGAGATCAAAATACCATTAATACACAACAACCAGCTTTATACAGTAGATAGAAATGAATCAAGATTCAAAATAAATCTACTAATGTTTTTGAAGTTAAAACACGGTTTTTATTTTGTAATTCCAAATTAAAGGTTTTTCCCCCAAAAGGTTGATTATTTCTTTCTCACTCGTGATACACACGACTCCCTTTAATGGTTGCTCTCGATCACTCGATTATTTTTCGACTCAATATGAAGAATAATTTCATTGGCGTCATCAAATATTGTGATTTTTCACGAAATTGAGTGTATTGAAATTCAACCGCTAATTAATTCAAATCTGCTCATAAACTACATCCCTTAGTGATAGCTTTCACACCGTTATTTGCTAACGTGTAGCTCTTTTCACTAACACAATTTCTATCTCTTTTTTTTAAAAGGTGATAGCTTTCACACCGTTATTTGCTAACGTGTAGCTCTTTTCACCAATTTTTCTGAGACGGCAGCTACGCACCAACAATGATTAGTCCTTTATTTTTCGCAAAACTTAAGACCTCCAAAATTAGGCAGCTGTTGCTGCTCAACACTTCTCCTTTTCATCATTTTTTTTAGGTGATAGCTTTCACATCGTTATTTGCTAACGTGTAGCTCTTTTCATCAATGACTCCTTTTTTTTAGGGAATAGAATTTTTGCAGAAAATCATTTCCTAGTATAAGCATGAAAAATCAAAAACTCCACAAATTAAGTAAATTTCAGTTCTATTTTTCATCAACCGATTGATTCTTCTTTTCTCAAGGTAACGATGACTCGATTTTATATGATAATTACAAGGCTTGGAAAGAGATTAAGGCTCAAAAAATTTTGGAATATACAATTTTTTTATCGGTTAAAACGATTTTAGAAGCTTGTATATAGCTAATTTATTGGTGTTATGGCCAGATCTAGAAATCTCATAAATAAAAATACTATATATATATAATAATAAAAAAAATTAAGGCAAATAACCAAATCAATCAAAACACACCCAAATTACAACACACCAAAATAATAAAACAAACCACCCCCAAACTTGAAAATAAAACTGTCCTAAGTTTTTAAAAATAAAATAAATAAAAAGCAATGCAGAAAAAGCAGAATACTCCCTGTTAAGAAAGTTGATGTTTGAGCTAACGCCTTTTAGAATCTGCAAGAGAATAAATATACGAGGCACACAACAAAAGAAAATAAAATATTCTCGGAAGTATAACACAATTTTTAAGATGCGCATCAAGAAAGTCTGAAGAGTCGCCTTACGCTGCCATCAATGCTATTATAAAAAACACACAATAAAAATTACAGTAATAAAATAACAATACATAAATCGCGAATAGATGCGCGTCAAGAGATCAAGAAGAAACTCCTTAAGCTGCCACCATTTACCACGATTATTACACACGACAGAAAGTAAAAATAAAAGAGGTCCGACATGGGATATCAAAGGGAGAGGAATGAATCCACTTTTCGTTTTCTCACGGTAAAATCTTCCATCCGCATAATTTTAGCTAGAGTGGATCTGGTTGAGGAACAAATTCATTGAGTTTTTGATTAGTTCTTCTCGTGTTGTTGCAACGACTATGATTCGCTTAGCACGCCGAAATAAAACCCTTTTCAGCAGAGTAGTCGATGAAAGATAGTAAACCATCAAAGAAACCATTGACATTAAGGCACTATTGGTTTTGATGAACATTTAGTCGGCTCGTAACCACATGAAAAAGTTCCTCAAGGGTGCCAAAACCACCGGGAAGGGTGATAAAGGCGCCAGAATTATTTATCATGTGAGTTATGCGATCTTGCATATTTACAGATCTAAACTCATCTCCAATAGTTGATCCGGTGATTTTACTTTCACCCAGAGGTTTTGGAATTATTCCCAACACTCTTACTCCTTCCATATAGGCAGAAGCAGCAACTCGTCCCATTAGTCCTAGACTTTCTCCTCCGTAAACTACATGAATGCATTTTTCTCCTAAGGTACGACCCAAGTTGTGGGCTGCTTCAGTAAAGCATGCCTCTTTTCCATAACTAGCTCCACCAAAAATACAGACTGTGCTAAATTTTTTTGTTGAAGATGATGACTCCATTTTTGAAAAGAAATTATTAAGAGGGAAAAAGAGAAAAGTACAAGTTTGAGGGATGAATAAAAGAAACAATCACAAAGTTTATTTATATAAGAAAAAGAAGGTAAAAATTATTTAACAAGATTGTGATTGCGTTGATTGCGCTTCAACAACTCAATAGAATAATGAAAGCATTTATCGCGTATCACATTTTTTTATTCAGAAAATCTCACCACACGACAAAAATAAAAGATACTTACGCGTATGTACAGTAGTTGTCATTGTGGCTCACATCTTCCTCTGATTTTACGTTCAAAAACGGCTTAAACGCCTTCTATGAGTCGGGGAGAAGCTTCCCATCCAATTTTCTTACAAATTAGCAAACAGGGTCTTTTAACGTCAGATTCCCAAGACGTTGTTCATATTCTATTGAGTAAGGCGTAGCATGGGCTTCTCGGAGGATTCTCTGTCTCAACTCTAAATCGTTCGGAACACAAAGTCTGCCCTGAAATCTCAGAATACTATCCTCATGTACCATAAAGCCAGGAGCTTTTCCTTTTATCACATCTTCCTTCAGTTGAGAAATCATCGGGTCACTCCACTGCTTCCCTTTGATGTCGTCAACTAAGGATGAAGTAATTTCGAGAGTACACAACTGTCCCTGTACTCGTTGAAGCCAAACTTCTATCCCTTGCTCAATTAAATCTTGACGAATTTTCGTCTCGGACGTAAAAACCTCGAGCATTTGAAGAGATGCCGATTTGCGGCTCACAGCATCTGCAACGACATTGGCTTTCCCGGGGTGGTAAAGAATTTCCAAATCATAATCCTTTATCAACTCTAACCAATGCCGCTGTCTCATATTCAGCTCCTTCTGACTGAAAATGTACTTCAGGCTCTTGTGATCGGTATAAATCCGGCACGGTGAACCATACAAATAATGCCGCCAAATCTTGAGTGCGAAGACAATTGCGGGCAATTCCAAATCGTGAGTAGGATAATTCATCTCATAAGGCTTTAATTGTCGTGACGCAAAAGCTATTGTCTTATCATGCTGCATAAGAACACACTGTGCCTTGACCAAGCGCCATCAGAACCGCAAAGCCTTCGCTACCATGTGGTAAAGTTAGAATCGGCGCTGAAGTCAATCGTTACTTTAGTTCATCGAAGCTCTGCTGTCTCTCATCCGTCCAAACAAACTTTTCGGTCTTCTGGAGTAATTTCGTAAGCGGTCGAGCGAGTTTCGAGAACCCCTCGACAAACCGACGTAATACCCAAGAAGGCCCAAAAAGCTACGAACCTCCTTAACATTTTTAGGCGGTGCCCACCCAAGATCGCCTCGATCTTCTCGGGTCTACACGAACCCCTTCTACCGAAATCACATGGCCGAGAAACATAACTTCTTCCAACCAAAACTCACATTTCGAGAATTTTGCATAGAGGTGCTCGGTTCTCAAAATGTCTAAGACCAAACGCAAGTGTCGGGCATGTTCCTCCTTATCCCGAGAATAGATCAAGATGTCGCCAATAAAGACGACTACACACTGTCGAGGTACTCGATGAATATTTTATTCATTAATCGCATGAATACCGCGCGCATTCGACAACCCAAAAGGCATAACTACAAATTCATAATGCCCATATCTCGTCCCGTAACGCCGTCTTTGGAACGCGTCGGACTCCCTCACTGAGTTGATAATACCCGGATCTTAAGTCAATCTTCGAGAAAACCGCAGCCTCCTTGCAATTGATCAAATAAATCGCCTATACGCGGTAGAGGGTACTTGTTCTTGATGGTTACTTTGTTCACTCGCGGTAGTCGATGCACAAACGTAGTGAACCATCTTTCTTCCTCACGAAAAGAACAGCGCGCCCCAAGGCGAAGCGCTGGCCCGATGTACCCTCTTTCCGAAGTTCTCCCAACCGATTCTTCAATTCTTGCATTTCTAAGGTGCCATCCGTAAGGTGCTTTAGAAATCGGAGCCGCGTCTCGCTCTAAGTCTACGGTAAATTCTATCTCTCGATTCGCGGTAATCCTAAGATCGTCCTAAAAACATCGGATACTCATTAACAACCTAATTGAAGAGAAATCGACTTCGCTTCCTTCCGTTTTCAAAGCATAGCACCAATAGCCCGTACAACCTTTATTTAAAAGTCTTACGGCCTTCATGGCACTGATAAGTAACTTGGATTGGCCCGACTTACGTCCCAAAAATGAGTACTCAGATCCGTCCTTAGTCATCATAGTGATAACTTTGGTACGGTAATTCATAATCGCCTGGTGATTATTAAGCCAATCCTCGCCGAGGATTACGTCCTCGCCTTCCATATCAACTACAATTAAATTTGATAACCATTCCATACCGGATATAACCACCGGAAATTCTCTAATCTACCGATTCCCCACAATCCTATCCCCGCTAGGCAGTCTCACGATAAAGGGATCGCAAGCAGTTAAACAAGTTATATTCAAACGGCGTACACACTCCAAAGAAATAAAAGAATGTGTAGCACCCGAATCAAAAAGTACACGGACTGGATAGGATAGAATATGGATGGTACCTGAAGCCACCGCCGCATCGGGTTCGTCTGTTCGACGCATCTCATAAACCCGTGGTTGCACCGAACCGACGCTAGAGTTCCCCCCTCCAGCGTTCTGACCCCGACCCCGACCCCTGCCAAAATTCTACTGAGGTTGACCGAAAGATTGCCGCTGATTAACACTTTGATCAAGGGGTGTTGGGGCAGAAGCCCGAGTGTCCAAAGTCTGGTTCGGCTCGGAACAATAAACCGCTCTATGCCCCATCTGACCACACGTGTGACACTTTAATAATGGAAAGTAGCATTCCGAAGTAAAGTGGCCTGGACGACCACAATTATAGCAAGTCACTGTACGATTTGAGGTACCCGGAGTGGGACAGTAACCCCTCTTCCCTTTATTAGAACGTGACGACTGTCCGGCAAAACGGTTAGTCGTCTGTGACTTCTGAAAGTTGCCACCCTTAGAGCCAGAAAAATTTCCCCCGACTTTCTGCTTTTTCGGTTCTTCAACGGTATCATTGTCGGGGCTCAACATATCATGGGCTAAAGCTCTGTCCTGATACTCTTTCGGTGTGGTACAAGCAAATCCGGCCATGTACCGCTGTAAGTCCAAATTCATCCGCATATCAAAATAACGGATCTTATCACGCTCGTTACGTACTTGATCCTTCACATGGATCAATTGTTGGTTATACTCCACGATCGCCTGTGAAACGGGAATATCTTGTGGTTTAGCCTCGAAGAAGGCTCGGATTCGGCTCTCTCGTACCGGCCAAGGACAAAACTCGGCCTCCAAGAGCTCCTTAAATTCATCCCACGAGGCAATACGATCCTGTGGCTTGATGACCTTCCACCAAGTAGCGGCCTCCTTAGTGAGGAAATACTGAGCAATTGGTACTTTCCTCACCTCGGGGCAATCAACCGCCTCGAAAATCTTCTCTAATTCCGCTAGATCTTCCCACTTAACGGGTCTGTGGCACCGCCAAATTGTGGAGGGTGCATACGGATTACATTCAAGCAAGGCATCCGTGTTTGGGTTCGGGTTATTCAGTTGAACAGTTTGGGCTAAAATGGTCATCCGAGTAGCCAATTGTTGAAGTGCATTCGCCACTCCAACATCTGTGTTGTTCCCGACCGCCTCGATCGATCGTGGCCGACTCTCGGTGTCGGGATGCACCGAGTTCGACAAGCGGGTTGGTCGACCCCGCAATCGAATCGATGGAAACGGCCGCGCCACGACCCCTTCCTCGTCCACGGCCACGACCACGGCCACGGCCCCTACCGGTGACATCTTGAAGAACACATAAGGTACGTAAGCACAATTCAAACGCACGTCATTAAGGTGATCGATTCTCAAGAATATCCATAGAAGAAGCATAATGAATAAGGAAGCATCAAGAGTAAGAGGTCTTACAAGTACGGCCGTGACCGTGATGATGGCAGAGTAGTGATACTGTGGACAATTGACGACTCATTCGACCCAAGAGACGGCGGCTAGGTATCCATAGACCTAAGCTCTGATACCATATTCTGTAACACCCCCAAGTTATTCAGGGATATTACAGCGTCGTAAGCCCCGCCGTGGGACCCACAAGGCTAACATACGTGGAACCATAAAATTTGACCGATAAGGTCTACACACAATAGAATGAAAAACAATACAAAGGTATTGTTTACATAACCAATGTATTCATAAACATCACAACTCGAATCAATACTTCGGCAAACACAGGCCGGAACATCAAGGAAAAGGGAAAACAATACTCGAGTATTCAAAAGCCAATCCAGTACAACAACAGTGAACGGGAACTCCAAACATAACTGGAAGAAAGACACAGTATCACACTTGCCCACCATCTTCGTGCCGACCCGATACCTGCCTGTCCGGCCTCCTGGAACCTGAAATACATGAAACGTATTTCCCCCGTAAAGGGGTTAGCCGTCGAATAGCTAGTGCAAGTATATCAATATGAAACACAATACTCCTCGACAATAAAGTAAATGTAACCGTCAATTCATCAATTCAAGACTAGTATTCCGGAATAACTAAAATCTTATAAGACGTATGTGAATGCCGTAGAAACGGTTCGTTCACCTCATACGCCGTTACGTATGTGAATGCCGTAGAAACGGTTCGTTCACCTCATACACCGATACATGTAGGAATGCCGTCAAAACGGTTCGTTCATTACATGCCAACAATATATCTATGAATGCCGTAAAAACGGTTCGTTCATGATATGCCATCAATATTTCTTACTTTCAAAGTTGAGAACGTACAATCATAAATGCATACTTGCCTTTGAGACATCGAGAAATCGAACGGAGGAAAGGTATGAGTTCGGTAGGTCCGAGAACGCGCTTCCGGCACCTAAACGATTCGCAAGGAATATGACAATTAATTATCCATACTCAAATTATACGAAGAGACTCCCGAAACTCGTCTACGATTCAAGAAAATATACGGGTGGATAACTAAAGGTTGGGAAATCGCCCAAACTCCCCACAAGTCCGAAAACGGCACAATCCAACCCGTAAAATCGGAAGAAAACACTCATACGGTATAGATATATCAAAATCTCAAGATTCTCAAGCTTCAATCGGACAAAACGGAGGAATCTACGAAAACCCCCAAAATCCAACACAAAATTCAAAGTGTTCTTGAATAATCTTTCAATAATCCGATGAATACTCAAACATGTCCATAATCACGCATATATCACACCATAGACCATGATTTAATCATCCAAAACGTCAATACCCACACAAAATCGAGAAGTCAAGATGTCGAAGAAATTACCTCTTGAATATCCAAGCTCTATGATCCAAGGAATACGCGTTAGATCGACTATCCGGGCTTCCCAACCGAGTGAAAGTGGTAAATCTCCAACACACAAGTGATAGATGTGAGAAAACTCCTCCTCAAACTCTCTCTCTCGCAGTGGAAGAAGGAAATGGGGAAGAGGGCTGAAATCTCGCTTAAAAAGCCGAATTATGCGATTGACCGCATTGTGTGCCGCGGCTCAGCCAGTGTGCCGCGGCACAGCCTAAAAATTGCTCCTGTGTTTCGAAGTGTGCCGCTCAAGACAGTGTGCCGCGCACCGGTACAAAGCGGTTTTGGGCCGAGGATGCAACACAAGTGTGCCGCGGCTCAACAGAGGTGTGCCGCGGCAATGACTCAGCAGCAGCCGCGGCATCACGGAGTGCCGCGGCACCCAGATAGTCCGCTCGGCCAAATTTAGAAATGTGTGTGCCGCGGCGCACACTCCTTGTGCCGCTGCTCACACCTTCTTCGGTCCTAAAATGATGGAAAATGACCCGGGAAGAGAATAAAAGTAATAGGATTCAATGTCCGGGCAACAATAACACGAAAATAGAAGTACGGAAACCCCAAAACGGTGGTTCCAAGCAATGATTACAAGGGTTCGCTCAACAAATCACAATTCGAAGAATATGAAAAGGTTTGAAATGACATGACTTTCGACCGGGTATTACAACAATGTCGAGAAATTTGTACCTATAAAAATAGTTTACAATGTAAGATTTCAAATTTAACTTATACTTCCCCGGCAACGGCGCCAAAAACTTGACACGTTGTTAGTGTAACTATCACAAGTGCACGATATCGTATCAAGTAGTAAAGTGGACTTTTTGAGTCCGGTTTATCGATCCCACAAGGAAGTTTTGTTATAATTTGAATTATACACTATTAGTCTATTTTTTATAGATACTAAGATGAGTGAAACACACAATAAAAGAGTTTGGTTTAATAGTTGCAAAGTAAATGCAATAATAGTTCTAATATTTTAAGGAAATAAAAATATTGCAATAATAATAGATTGATTAAACGATAAAATGAAATAGTTGGGATTAAAAACTTAGTTCGTCATTAGTTATAAAAGATGTATAGGAGATCATAAGATGAATTTACTTATTATGTTGTGTAGATTCGATTTTCCTTAAAAAGACGGTTTCTCTTTCGAACTATAAAACGCCCCTTACATATTGAATCAATCCACTATATTTCTATGTTGATTGGCTTCAATACATAGCATTAGGATTTATGAAAATAACTCAAAGAATCATCTAAGGACTAGAGGTATATTTCTATCCCCTAGAACAACTTAGAGTGAAGATCATTTGATCTAATCAAACATATTTTCTTTCGAAACATATGAAGACCATAAATATCGTCATTTATTGGCCAAATAAATAAAGATTGTTAAAACAATGAAAATCACACACAATAATAAGTAATTCACAATAGATCTTTTATACAAACATAAATAACATGACTAACCTTGTTTATAATCCCAACTAAAGGTTACTTAGCCCATGAAGGGTTTATTATACATATTACAAGCTTTGGTGGTCATTATTAGTTGAATCAAGAGAAAGAATTGATCCTAACTCCCTTAGTAGATAAAGGATATAGAAGCAATAAACTCTCTGAACAATATATGCTATACCACACTTACAAATATCACTCAAGAACACAAGTGCACAAAAAGAAAAGTTTACAAAAAATGGAAAATTATAAGATGAATGATGAATGATGAAGGATCTAAGGGGTCTATTTATACACCTAAAGTCATCTAATAGCTCCAAAACTCCATCATTATTACAATAGATCGGATCAATGCCAGCCATCCCCTCAATAATACATAAAAAGTATAAAAAATTAGACAAATTTTAACAATCTGTCAAGAGTTACGGCCGTAACATTAAGGAGTTAAGGCCGTAACTTGGATGATAACATTCTGTAGTTACGGACGTAACTTGGCTTCGTCAATTTGCTCACTGGTTGCTTTGAGAGTTACGTTTTCAGCCCAGAATTTCTCAGACTTTGCGTTTTTGCCCCAAATCTTCTTCGGATGATAACTTTTGATATATAACTCTGATTTTGAATCCGGAAAAACTGCCGAATTCGTCTCGGAAAACCCTACAACATGAATATATCAAAGTTCAACAAATAGAATATTTAATAAATATGTTATTTCTTGAGTAAATCAGTTATTTAATCCGATCATCATCCGATAAAAATAAAATTATTAAAACTAATTAATTAAAAGCAAAAAACGAGTAGACTAGCTCAATTATGGGTGAATTTTATCGATACAAACCATGGATAAGTGAACAAAACTGACACTTATCATGGACCGACGAGTCCTCTGAGGGTTCCGTAGCCTCTGGTGCGGTTCCACGGTGGATCATGTATGTATTGATGTGATGCTATGAGATTTAGTTATTCCGGAAAACTAGTCTTGAAATGATGAATTGACGGTTACTTTTACTTTATTGTCGATGAGTATTGTATTTCATATTTGATATACTTGCACTAGCTATTCGACGGCTAACCTCTTTATGGGGGAAATACTTTTTATGTATTTCAGGTTCTATGAGAGCGGACAGGCAGGTATCGGGTCAGCACGAAGATGATGGGCAAGCGTGATACTGTGTTTTATCTCCGGTTGTATTTTATGTCTCCCATCCAGTGTTGTTTTACTGGAGTGGTTATTGAATACTCGAGTATTGTTTTCCAGTTTTCTTTGATGTTCCGGCCTGTGTTGCTGAGGTGTTGATTTTGTGTTGTGATGTATTTGGATACATTGGATATGGTTTGAATACCCTTTGTATTGTCCTTCATTTCACTATATTTAGACCCTCTCGTTCAAATTATTATAGTTCCGTGTATGATTAGCCTTGTGGGTCCCACTGAGGGGCTCACGGCGCTGTAATATACCCTGAATAACTTGGGGGTGTTACAGAATATGGTATCAGAGCTTAGGTCTATGGATACCTAGGCAGTCGGTCTTTTGGGTCGATTGAGTCATCGTTTGTCTACAGTATCACTATTTTGCCATCATCACAGTGCGACCGGTACTTGTAAGACCTCTTACCCTTCTGACGTTTCTTTTATCGTTTTGCTTCTGCTTTGGTATTTTGAGAATCGGTCACTTCGGTGATGTGCGATTGAATTGTACTTACGTGCCTTGTATATTCTTCAGCATGTCAGCTGGTAGGGGACGAGGCCGTGGTCGTGGACGTGGACGTGGAGCGGCCGCTTCCCTCAGTTCCATTGTGGGATCGACCAACCCTAGCCTATCTAACTCGGTGCATCCTGACATCGAAAGTCAGCACGACCAGTCGACTGGCTAGGGGAACAGTGCGGACGTTGGAGTTGCGAATGTACTTCAACAATTGGCTAACCAGATGACCATTTTAGCCCAAACTGTTCAGCTGAATAAACCGAACCCGAACACGGATGCCTTGCTTCAAAATGTAATCCGTATGCACCCTCCACAGTTTGGCGGTGGCACCGAACCATTAGGATGGGAAGATTGGTTAGCGGAGTTGGAGAAAATTTTTGAAGCGGTTGATTGTCCCGAAGCGAGGAAAGTACCGATTGCTCAGTATTTCCTCACCAAGGAGGCTGCTACGTGGTGGAAAGTCATCAAGCCACAGGATCGTGTTGCTACGTGGGATGAGTTTAAAGAACTTTTGGAGGCCGAGTTTCGTCCTTGGCCGGTGCGAGAAGGCCGAATTCGAGCCTTTTTCGAGGCTAAACCGCAGAATATTTCTGTTTTGCAGGCAATCGTGGAGTACAACCAACAATTGATCCACGTGAAGGATTAAGTGTGAAACGAGCGTGATAAGATCCGTTACTTTAATATGGGGATGAATATGGACTTACGGCGGTACATGGCCAGATTTTCTTGCACCACGTTGAAGGAATATCAGGACAGAGCTTTGTCCCATGACTTGTTAAGCCCCGACAATGACACCAATGAAGAACCGAAAGAGCAAAAGATCATGGAAAATTTTTCTGGCTCTAAGAGTGGCAACTTCCAGAGGTCACAGACAACTAACCGTTCCGCCGGACAGTCGTCACGTTCTACTAAAGGAAAGAGAGGTTTCTGTTCTGCTCCAGGCACCTCAGCTTGCACGGTGACTTGCTATAATTGTGGTCGTCCAGGCCACGTTAATTTAGAATGTAATTTTCCACCTTTGAAGTGTCACACATACGGACAAATGGGACATAGAGTGGCTTACTGTTCCAAACCAAATCAGACTTTGGACACTCAGGCTTCTGCCCCAGCGCCACTTGACCAAGGCGTGAATCAGCGGCAATCTTTTGGTCAGTCTCAACAGAATTACGGCAGGAGCCGGGGACGGGGTCAGAACGCTGGAGGGGGAAACTCTAGCATCGGTTCGGTACAACCACAAGTGTATGAGATGCGTCGAACAGACGAACCCAATGCAGCAGTGGCCTCAGGTACCATCCATATTTTATCTCATCTAGTTCGTGTACTTTTTGATACGGGTGCTACCCATTCTTTCATTTCCTCAGAATGTGTACGCCGTTTGAATATAACTTGTATGACTGCTTGTGATCCCTTCATTGTGAAACTACCTAGTGGGGATAGAATTGTGGGGAACCGGGAGATTAAAGATTTTCCAGTAATTATATCCGGTATGGATTGGTTATCGAATCTGATTGTAGTTGATATGGAAGGCGAGGATGTGATCCTCGGCGAGGATTAGCTTGATAGTCACCAAGCGATTATGAATTACCGTACTAAGGTTATCACCATGATGATTAAAGACGGATCTGAGTACTTATTTTTGGGACGTAAGTTGGGCCAATCCAAGTTACTTATCAGTGCCATGAAGGCCGTAAAACTTTTGAATAAAGGTTGTACGAGCTATTGGTGTTATGCCTTGAAGACGGAAGGGAACGAAGTCGAATTCTCTTCGATTCCGGTTGTTAATGAATATCCTGATGTTTTCCCGAATGACCTTCCGGGATTACCGCCAGATCGGGAGATAGAATTTTTTGTGGACTTAGAGCCTGATGCGGCTCCGATTTCTAAGGCACCTTATCGTATGGCACCTTCCGAGATGCGAGAATTAAAGAGTCAGCTGGGAGAATTGTTGGATAAAGGGTACATCAGACCGAGCGCTTCGCCTTGGGGTGCGCCTATTCTTTTTGTGAAAAAAAATGATGGTTTACTACGTTTGTGCATCGACTACCGTGATCTGAACAAAGTGACCATAAAAAACAAGTACCCTTTGCCTCGTATAGACGATTTATTTGATCAGTTGCAGGAGGCTGCAGTTTTCTCGAAAATTGATTTGAGATCGGGGTACTATCAACTCAGGGTGAAAGAGTCCGACGTTCCGAAGACTTCTTTTAGGACGAGATACGGGCATTATGAATTTGTAGTTATGCCTTTTGGTTTGACTAATGCACCGGTAGTATTCATGCAGTTAATGAATAAGATTTTCATTGAGCACCTCGACAGGTGTGTAGTCATCTTTATTGATGACATTTTGATCTATTCTCGATACAAAGAGGAACATGCCCGACACTTGCGTTTGGTGCTAGATATTTTGAGAACCGAGCATCTCTATGCAAAATTCTCGAAATGTGAGTTCTGGTTGGAAGAAGTTATGTTTCTCAGCCATGTGATCTCAACCGAAGGGGTTCGTGTAGACCCGCAAAAGATTGAGGCAGTGCGAGATTGGGCACCGCCTAAAAATGTTAAGGAGGTTCGTAGTTTTCTGGGCCTTGCTGGGTATTACCGTCGGTTTTTCGAGGGGTTCTCGAAACTCGCTCGAATGCTTACGAAATTACTCCAGAAGACAGAAAAGTTTGTTTGGACGGATGAGAGACAACAGAACTTCGATGAGCTGAAGATACGTTTGACTTCAGCATCGATTTTAACTTTACCACATGGTAACGAGGGCTTTACGGTTTATAGTGACGCTTTGGGTCAAGGTATTGGATGTGCACTTATGTAGCATGATAAGACGATAGATTTTGCGTCACGACAACTGAAGTCGTATGAGATGAACTATCCTACTCACGATTTGGAGTTGGTTGTTATTGTCTTCGCGCTCAAGATTTGGCGGCATTATTTGTATGGTTCTCCATGTCGGATTTATACCGATCACAAGAGCCTGAAGTATATTTTCAGTCAGAAAGAACTGAACATGAGACAGAGACGTTGGTTAGAGTTGATAAAGGATTACGACTTAGAAATTCTTTACCACCCAGGTAAAGCCAATGTTGTTGCGGATGCTTTGAGCCGCAAATCGATATCTCTATAAATGCTCGAGGTTCTTACTTCTCAGAAAGATTCGGCAGGATTTAATCGAGCAAGGAATAGAAGTTTGGCTTCAACGAGTACAAGGACAGTTGTATACTCTAGAAATCACTTCGTCCTTGGTTGACGACATCAAAGGGAAACAGTGGAGTGACCCGATGATCTCTCAACTGAAGGAAGATGTAATTAAAGGAAAAGCTCCTGGCTTTATGATTCACGAAGATAGTATCTTGAGATTTCAAGGCAGACTTTGTGTTCCGAATGATCTAGAATTGAGACAGAGAATTCTCCGAGAAGCTCATGCTACACCTTACTCAATCCACCCCGGAACGAGTAAGATGTACAAGGACTTGAAACGAAATTTTTGGTGGAACAACATGAAGAAGGATGTCACGGAGTTTGTACTATGGTGCTTGATGTGTCAGCAAGTCAAGATCGAACATCAACGACCGGCGGGTTGTTGAAGCCACTTCCCATTCCCGAGTGGAAGTGGGAAGACATCTCTATGGATTTTATCACTGGCATGCCGAGAACTAGGGCCGGAATGAATATGATTTGGGTAATCATCGATCGGTTGACCAAGTCTGCACACTTCTTGGGTATTAAGGATACTTGGGGACCGGAGAGATTGGCTCGAACTTTTATAGATGAGATCGTAAGATTGCACGGTGCCCCCAAGACCATTGTTTCCGATCGAGAGGGTCATTTCGTATCGCATTTCTGGCAGGCCATTCATCAGGCTTTGGATACTGAGTTGAGATTGAGCACGTCCTTTCACCCATCCTTTCACCCTCAGTCAGACGGTCAGACAGAGAGGACGATTCGGACGTTAGAGGATATGATGCAGGCTTGTGCCTTAGACTGGAGCAATAATTGGGAGCTTCACTTGCCGTTGATCGAGTTTGCCTACAATAATAGTTGGCATGCAGCGATCAAAATGACACCATTCGAGGCACTTTATGGTAGGCGATGTAGGTCACCATTATATTGGGACGAGGCTTCGGAGCTAATCGGAACAGAGCCGGACATGTTGATGGAGACTAAGGAAAAGATTTCTATCATATGGGACTGGTTGCTGACTGCCCAGAGCCATCAGAAATCTTATGCTGATACTCGATGTTGACCCTTGAAGTTCGAAGTGGGGGATCATGTCTTACTCAAGGTGTCGCCGACCAGAGGGGTTTTTCGCTTTGGGAAAAAGGGAAAACTTAGTCCGAGATATATCGGACCTTTCGAGATTTTGGAAAGGGTTGGAGATTTATCTTATCGCTTGGCGTTGCCTCCAGCTTTGAGTCACGTCCATAATGTTTTTCATGTGTCTAAATTGAGAAAGTACGTGCCGGATCCGAGTCATGTTATCGATTATAGTGAGATTGACGTAGCCGAGGATATTACCTTCCCGGAGAGACCCGTAAAGATCCTTGAGCGTCGTGAGAAACAACTTCAGCATAAGACCATTCCACTGGTTAAAGTACAATGGTCGAGACATGGAGTCGAGGAGGCGACTTGGGAAACGGAAGAGAAGATGCGGTCGGAGTACCACGAACTCTTTATTTCTTAAGTTTCGGGACGAAACTTCTTTTTAGAGGGAGAGAATGTAATACCCGTACTTTTTGTTGATTGTTTGACCTTGCCGTTCTTCCTATTTTGTCGCTCTGTAAAACTCTTTGTGATGTTGTCGATATTGTTATAGAGTTTCGTACCTTGTTTGGATCACGATTGTATTGTTTAGACCTTGCGGAAGTGTTCTGGGTCAGAGAAATAGCGCACGCTAGGCCTAGGCTAACGCACGCTAATTCTCCTTGAGTAACGCATGCTAGCTTTGAGCCGTAACGCACGCTAAGGGACCAGTCAGGTTAGAACTAGTAAATCATCCTGCTTTCTGGACTGACGGTTAACGCGAGCTAGAAGTTCGTTAGCGCACGCTATTCATGGTCAGTAGCGCGCGCTAACATCCGTCCGTAGCGCACGCTAACGGGCTGGTCGGCAGAGGCAGTGAGATTGTCAGGCTGTCTGGACTATCAGGTAACGTACGCTAGGCTTCGGCTAGCGCACGCTATAAGGATTTCGTAGCGCACGCTAAGACTTGAGCAGGGCAGAGGACAGTAGGTTTTGGACTCCAATTTCTGGACACCATTTTCGGCTAGCGCACGCTAAAGGAATGCGATTATCGCATGCTAACGGGGCCGACAGAAGCCACTGGACTACTCGGTGACCCCGCTAGCGCACGCTAATATTAGAGACATAGCGTGCGCTAGACTGGGCGAGTATATATTGGATAGTTGACCTCCATTTCGTCATTTTTATCATCTTTCTCACTTTTCTGATCGAGTGCAGCGGGTTTCAGCGATTTGGAGAGTTCGAAGACGATCCTTCTTCAGATATCAACATCTTTGGTTGGAGAACAAGGATTTAACAACATCTAATCCATTCTATCGTCCAAATCAAGGTAAAAATCCTTCGAACCCTATTTTTGAGAATTTTGGGGTTTTTCTTAGATTCGTCCGATTTATCCGTTTTGAAGCTTGAGAACCTTGAGATTATGACATATCTACCCCGTATACATGATTTTCCTATGATTTTACGGATTAGTTTGTGTTGTGTTCGGACTTGTGAGGGTTTGGGAGATTTTCCAACCCCTAGTTGTTTACCCTTATATTTTCGTGAATCGTAGACGGGTTTCAGGAGTTTCTTCGTGAATTATGAGTATGGATTATTGATTATCATATCCCTTACGAATCATTTAGGTACCGGAAGTGCGTTCTTGGACCTACCGAACTCATACTCTTTTCCGTTCGATTTCTCGATTTCTCAAAGGCAAGTATATACTTATGATTGTACGTTCTCGACTTTGAAAGTAAGATATATGAATGGCATGTTTATTTATATCCACTCTGGGATGGACCGACGGGTCCTCTGAGGGTTTCGTAGCCTCTGGTGTGATTCCACGGATAATATGAGTTAACCACTCTAGGATGGACCGACGAGTCATCTGAGGATTCCGTGGCCTCTGGTGCGGTTCTACGGTTGATCATGTATGTATTGATGTGATGCTATGGATTTAGTTATTACGGAATACTAGTCTTGAAATGATGAATTGACGGTTACTTTTACTTTATTGTCGAGAAGTATTGTATTTCATATTTGATATACTTGCACTAGCTATTCGACGGCTAACCCCTTTATGGGGGAAATACTTTTTATGTATTTCAGGTTTCAGGAGAGCGGATAGGCAGGTATCTGGTCGACACGAAGATGATGGGCAAGCGTGATACTGTGTTTTATCTCCGGTTGTATTTTATGTTCTTCCATCCAGTGTTGTTGTACTGGAGTGGTTATTGAATACTCGAGTATTGTTTTCCAGTTTTCTTTGATGTTCCGGCCTATGTTGGGTTGATTTTGTGTTGTGATGTATTTGGATACATTGGATATGGTTTGAATACCCTTTGTATTGTCCTTCATTTCGTTATATTTAGACATTCTCGGTCAAATTGTTATAGTTCCGCGTATGATTAGCCTTGTGGGTCCCACGGAGGGGCTCACGGCGCTGTAATATATCCTGAATAACTTGGGGGTGTTACATAATTAACACAACACATGGAAAAAAATGCTAGACAAAAAGGCGGACCTGCAGTTTGTTCACACATGTATGTCTCGACCGTGTTAAGTCATAGAAGTAGACGTTAGCATCCTCACTCCCAGCAACTAAGTTAGCGAAAACAAACAAACATTGGGAATTAGATTACGGACACGTTTGTGCATAAAAGACATTCTGGATGTGCATTTATAAATTTGCAAGCATACCTATGTATTCTCCTTTCTCAAGGGAAAGGAAAGGGCAAAAAATGCACGGATGCTGTGTAGACGTGGCGTCAATTTAAGGGCACAACGAAGTGTCAAATAACCTTGTACCTCCAACGAAACACTACAGCGCAAAAGAAAAAAAAAATGTATTCCGTCAAATCATGCAGGGATTATTACCAAAAATTGCCGCTAAAAGAAGCCTAATGACTAACAAATAAAAAAAGATTATAACTCATTCCCAAAATAGTTGTCAGTGTTGCCTTCTTTAAAAATTCCCTAAATCATATCATGTTTTAGTTACAACTTGCCAACCATTTTATCAAATAATAAAACAAGTCAAAGCTTGTCACCCATACCATTTTGGGAAGGAGAGTATGATTTTAAGAACACAATACTTTCTTGTGGGTATTACATTTATGATTTATCCCTTTGTAAATTAGAAATCTATATTAAAGGGTACTCCCAATTATTTCACAAATTATCCTAATCGTGTATTCTACAGTTCTATATTATTTCTCAAATTAATATATATATATATATATATATATTGAAAAATAACCTGAAGAAAGACAAACTTCCATCCCGACAACAAGTGAGCAATACCGGACCCCGTGCCAGCAATGAAAACATTCTGTACTGCACGACAGTGATCGGCGATTTTTATTTTGCTTTGCTTCTATGACGGTGAGAACAAGATAGGGAACCGTTATGTGAGTTCATTGTGAATGTGTACATACATCCCTGCAAAGTCAGTTGATGAAGAACGTGTCTTAGAAAAACAAGTCTTTCTTAGTTGTACATAAATGTGAAATCTCTATGCCAACCACAGTAGACCTTAGCATCACCACAGAAAATAAGTTGACCCATGCGGTCATGGTCCATGGCTGTCACCTCATCGTCATAAAAAGATTTATTGATTGTTCTGTCGATGCTAAAATTAAACACCTAGAAAATGCAAGTAGAGGAGAACGAGATGAAGAATCTTGGGAATATATTATGAAGTATATTATTGAAGGAGAAGCTCTATAGAATGTTAATTTATTTCCTAAATAAATTAAAGACTTAATTTTCCACGACTTTGGAAAGCCTAATTAAAAAAGAAAAAGGAATTATAAGAAAAAAAAATGAAGTATGCGGTGAATTAAGAACGAAAGGATTCTCTAATCAGACTGAAACTGAAAATGACAGTAAATGGTGAAAGTAGCACACAACTTACCGCTATCTCTTTATTTGAGTTGCCAACAGAAAGAAAATTGTTGTTGACCTACACAAAAAGTACAAAAAAAATAAAAGTTCTTTGGACTGAGTGAAAACAATGGCAAGAATACTACGCATCATGTATGTATTGTACTCACAGGATGAAAGCGAATACAAAGCTGTGAAGAGATTCCATAAATCACCCTCATGCAAATGCCTCGTGAGATAACCCATATTCGTACCGTCTTATCCATTGAAGCAGATGCAATGTACTGATTGTTTGCGGAGAAGTCAAAATCTGAAAAAGAAGACATTAATATCACAGAACAAATCAAATGGCCAGCTCAAACTTAGAACCTCCCTATAACATCTGAAGGAAATAAATTAAATCTCTGCTAAATCTTAGACTGGACTATATCTGATCAGTGATTAATTTTAAGAACAGACTCCATAACAACTAATATCATCAATCTGCACAAAAGAACACGAAAACAATCGAAAAAACTTATATGAACTAGTAAAATCCTGATACTCACATGCCCTGCAATCTTTACCAAAAATATTGATTTACATAAACCAGCAATAATTAATCCATCAAGTTAGAAGGTAATCACCTTGGTCCCAAAGAAACCGTAATGTCAGTTATCGTACTCATATTCGTCCGAATTTCCCGATCATTAGCCACACAATCCAACGCCAGCCGAGCCAATTTCTCAACCACCTGCACTGGATAAGAATCTCTCAACCTTTTATCCACCCACTTTCTAACCCCGCCACCACCACCCTCCACCGCCACCCGCGCAGTATCCACCACCGATATCCTCGTATAACTCCCACTCTCCTCTCTGCAACCGGGACATTGTAGCCATAAATAAACGGTGACCAGACGTTAACGTCCTTGTGGCCCTGATAGACCGGAGGAATTGCGGTGGACAGCGTGATTTGCTGGTTGTTGCAGTTGCCATAGACGCCCAATCTGTCGTAGTAGACCCCGATCCTGGAGTTAGGGTTTGGGGAATTGATGGTGACTTGGAGGGTGGTGGAGATGAAGTTGGGGGCGGATACGTTGAGGACGAAGATGGTGGCGTCCTGGAGGATGAATCGGGGTTTTTTGGCGGTGGCGCGGTGGAGGAGTTTGGTGTGGAGAAGAATATGGTGGGAGGTTTGGGAATAGAGTGGAAAGAAGGAAACCAATATTTGTAAGTATTTTTTGGAGCCCAAATAAAAAAAGCATGACCCTTTGAATGGGCTAATTCTAAAGGATTTATCATTAATAGGCTAATTGGTTAATTTAATTAATCAACGGGCTAATTCTAAAGGATTTTGGGTTGAACGATCTGAAACAAGAAAAATCTAACTTTGAATGGATCAAAATAATGATGATCCAACTCACTTAGCTATGTTCTTTTGAGTTGAGTTTGCCGAACTGAACTGAACTGAATTTTGTTGAACTGAATTGAATTAAATTGAACAGTGCTGAACTGAACTGTGAAACTGAACAAAACTAAACTGAGCTGAAGTTACTCAATATATAATAATAATAATAATAATTATGAATAATATAACAACAATATATATATATATATAACCTCTACAATTAATATACTCCCTCCGTCCATAAAACTTCCTAGGAGGGAGTGGCACATGTTTTAAGACGATGTTCTTGAGTGTACTGGGAGTGGAGAAAAGGTAATGAAATTAGTATTGTGTTGTTTTAATTAGAATTATTTGTGTGGGTCACGCTGTGTTTTTGGGTAAATAATATGAGAAAATAAGGATAAATGAGCTATTATTGATGGTGGGGTATAATCCAAAAATAGAAAAAAAATATTTTGTGAACATATTGAAAAGAAAATTTAGGAAGTTATATGATAGACAAAGGGAATATTACAATAATAGGAATAAATTATATATAATATTATTGATAATATTGATATAAAATAATAATAATATCACATAACAAAATATACAACTGTAATATCCGCAATTTCGATTTCCGGTAATTTTCTTTTTTTGGCGGAAGTCCATCTTAGCGACTCTGTTGTGACCGTTTCGTCATTCCGAGAATGATTAATTCTGCACTTTTTGTCATCCGAGCTCGTTTTGGTATCGTTTTATTGAGTTCCGTGTTCTTAAACGGCTTTTCCGCACTTGAGTTCGATTCTTGCGAATCTCGTCCGAAACCGTTGTTCCGAGTTTCTCCTAAGTTCATTTAATGTTATTATTCATGTTGCGAGCTTTGGATTAGTGTTTCGATCGTGTATCTTGTATTTCGGATGTTTTGGGCCGTTTTCGTAATTTCCCAAAGTTTGGGGTAATGACTTCCATTATCGAATTTCGAGCCTTCGAGTGGTCGTAATCGTGTGTTCTCTTAGCGCTGAGATTCGTCTTTGCGAGTACTTCGCCATCCTATCTTCGGTTTATATTCAGGTCTGGGTTTCGGGGTTGTCCGGACTGTCGGAGTTGGCCACGGCCGAGTCATGGCCGCACGTGTTGGGGCATTGGCATGCCTGGCTGAGTTACGGCCGCAATGATCCGGCAGTTATGGTCGTAAGGCCTGTTACGTACGTAAGCCCCGGCGATAACCTACGAATGCCGTGATTTTGGGCGATTGGGTCGGGATGGCGATTCTGGCCGTAAGGCCATGGCGATTCTGGCCGTAGCGCTCAGCGAGGACCAGCTATTTAAAGCTTGGGCACTGGGTCACTCGGCCATTTCCACTTTTTTTCTTCATTTTTCGCGATCCTTCGACAGTAATTGAGGGTTTTGATCGGGAGCATCTTAGAACAACATCTTTTGGAAGGCTTGTGTTGATTATAACAACATCTAATCCTTTTTCTTCGTTGGATCGAGGTATTTTCTTGAAATCTCCTTGAATCGACTTTCGAGATTTCCTTCCAGATTTTCGCTATTCGTCCGATTTTCATGAATCGGTTGATGTTATTGAATATTATTAATCGTGTTCTATGGGTTGTATATCTGTATTTCGAGTTTGTTCAACTCGATTGGTGATTCGAGTGTTCTTGGGAGTTATCGAGCGTTAAATGTTCGATTAAATGTCCCAATGAGTTTCCCTTCGATAGTTTGGTGGGATTTCCGTTATTTTTTACCTTAATTTTCAATCTAATCGTATTTTATTGTTCCTTCCGGAGGATTATAGGTATTCGAGGATTCCGAGTTGAATTACGTTTGGTGATTGATAATTCGTGTGGTATTATTCTCGTAGTACTCGTGGTGCTATCGCGTCCTTGATAGTGTTCGGGGGTTCGAAGCTGTTCTACCGCATCCCATCCGTCGTCTCGTTGCGATCGTGGTTTTGAGGCAAATACCTTGTTCATACAATTCTTGTTTTGTGAATATGATGATCGGTGATGGTCCAAATGTGTTTGTTGGTTATTTGAAATGAACTTTCAAAAGATTCGGCTAGCCTCGTTAAAGGCTCTCTTTCAAAACCGTGTGTATATTGTGATTGGTGTGTTTCGTAAATGATTATGTGAATCCTATGGATATGGTTGGTGTTGATGTTGCGCTTGATAATGTGTGTGTACGTATATTGCCTCATTTCGGTGCGTTGTGGCTTGACGTTGTGTTTTGCTAAGCGGGTTTAAGTGAGGGAATATTATGGATGTCAAACGGCTAGCCGAACGATTTCTAGCTAATCCTAAGAGACTATGCTCTATAGGGTTTGGGCCCAAAAAAAAAAAAACTTAAAGAGATTGTTAATATGCATATCTGACTCTAATCCTAGTCAGCTTCGGACTACATGAATCAGTCCAGCTATATGTTAAAAATTTTAAAGTTGTATATTTATATTTCAAATTTTAAATTTAAACATATTCAATGCTCAAACTAGCATTTCAAACAAAAAAACTAACGTCTCATACTTAAACTACACTATAAATAGTTGCATATAATGTAATGATATTGCATAAAAGTTTGAACATTTAAAATTACATATTTTAAACAAATATTATAATAATTAAATTAATCATAATATATTCAAATAAAATAAAAATAAAATTTTATACTATTAAAATTAGAAATAAATTAATAATTGATCAATATATATCTAATAAAAAAGAGTAATTAATTTTATTCGTTGATGATAATACAAAAATAAATATAAAATATGAAGATATTTATCATTAATAGGCTAATTGGTTAATTTAATTAATCAACGGGCTAATTCTAAAGGATTTTGGGTTGAACGATCTGAAACAAGAAAAATCTAACTTTGAATGGATCAAAATAATGATGATCCAACTCACTTAGCTATGTTCTTTTGAGTTGAGTTTGCCAAACTGAACTGAACTGAATTTTGTTGAACTGAATTGAATTAAATTGAACAGTCTTTGAATCAGGTGAAATGGCCAAAACTAAACTGAGCTGAAGTTACTCAATATATAATAATAATAATAATAATAATTATGAATAATATAACAACAATATATATATATAACCTCTACAATTAATATACTCCCTCCGTCCATAAAACTTCCTAGGAGGGAGTGGCACATGTTTTAAGACGATGTTCTTGAGTGTAGTGGGAGTGGAGAAAAGGTAATGAAATTAGTATTGTGTTGTTTTAATTAGAATTATTTGTGTGGGCCACGCTGTGTTTTTGGGTAAATAATATGAGAAAATAAGGATAAATGAGCTATTATTGATGGTGGGGTATAATCCAAAAATAGAAAAAAAATATTTTGTGAACATATTGAAAAGAAAATTTAGGAAGTTATATGATAGACAAAGGGAATATTACAATAATAGGAATAAATTATATATAATATTATTGATAATATTGATATAAAATAATAATAATATCACATAACAAAATATACAACTGTAATATCCGCAATTTCGATTTCCGGTAATTTTCTTTTTTAGGCGGAAGTCCATCTTAGCGACTCTGTTGTGACCGTTTCGTCATTCCGAGAATGATTAATTCTGCACTTTTATTCATCCGAGCTCGTTTTGGTATCGTTTTATTGAGTTCCGTGTTCTTAAACGGCTTTTCCGCACTTGAGTTCGATTCTTGCGAATCTCGTCCGAAACCGTTGTTCCGAGTTTCTCCTAAGTTCATTTAATGTTATTATTCATGTTGCGAGCTTTGGATTAGTGTTTCGATCGTGTATCTTGTATTTCGGATGTTTTGGGCCGTTTTCGTAATTTCCCAAAGTTTGGGGTAATTACTTCCATTATCGAATTTCGAGCCTTCGAGTGGTCGTAATCGTGTGTTCTCTTAGCGCTGAGATTCGTCTTTGCGAGTACTTCGCCATCGTATCTTCGGTTTATATTCAGGTCTGGGTTTCGGGGTTGTCCGGACTGTCGGAGTTGGCCACGGCCGAGTCATGGCCGCACGTGTTGGGGCATTGGCATGCCTGGCTGAGTTACGGCCGCAATGATCCGGCAGTTATGGTCGTAAGGCCTGTTACGTACGTAAGCCCTGGCCGATAACCTACGTAACGCTGCCGGCAGTTTTGGGCAGTTGGGTCGGGATGGCCGGTTACGGCCGTAAGGCCATGGCCGGTTACGGCCGTAAGCGCTCGGCAGGGACCAGCTATTTAAAGCTTGGGCACTGGGTCACTCGGCCATTTCCACTTTTTTTCTTCATTTTTCGCGATCCTTCGACAGTAATTGAGGGTTTTGATCGGGAGCATCTTAGAACAACATCTTTTGGAAGGCTTGTGTTGATTATAACAACATCTAATCTTTTTTCTTCATTGGATCGAGGTATTTTCTTGAAATCTCCTTGAATCGACTTTCGAGATTTCCTTCCAAATTTTCGCTATTCGTCCGATTTTCATGAATCGGTTGATGTTATTGAATATTATTAATCGTGTTCTATGGGTTGTATATCTGTATTTCGAGTTTGTTCAACTCGATTGGTGATTCGAGTGTTCTTGGGAGTTATCGAGCGTTAAATGTTCGATTAAATGTCCCAATGAGTTTCCCTTCGATAGTTTGGTGGGATTTCCGTTATTTTTTACCTTAATTTTCAATCTAATCGTATCTTCGTTGTTTTTATTGTTCCTTCCGGAGGATTATAGGTATTCGAGGATTCCGAGTTGAATTACGTTTGGTGATTGATAATTCGTGTGGTATTATTCTCGTAGTACTCGTGGTGCTATCGCGTCCTTGATAGTGTTCGGGGGTTCGAAGCTGTTCTACCGCATCCCATCCGTCGTCTCGTTGCGATCGTGGTTTTGAGGCAAGTACCTTGTTCATACAATTCTTGTTTTGTGAATATGATGATCGGTGATCGTCCAAATGTGTTTGTTGGTTATTTGAAATGAACTTTCAAAAGATTCGGCTAGCCTCGTTAAAGGCTCTCTTTCAAAACCGTGTGTATATTGTGATTGGTGTGTTTCGTAAATGATTATGTGAATCCTATGGATATGGTTGGTGTTGATGTTGCGCTTGATAATGTGTGTGTACGTATATTGCCTCATTTCGGTGCGTTGTGGCTTGACGTTGTGTTTTGCTAAGTGTTTGATGCCTCTGGGTGAATTGTTTGGATATATTTGTTCTATGGTGCTATGTGTGTGAATGTGTGAATGCGGGCGGGGCCTACGGTGACATATGGCATGCGATCATATAGTCAGGATGCAACAAAGAATAGATCCAACCGTGAGAGCCTAAGAAAAACTACGGTGACACATGGCATGTGATCACGTGGTCGGGATGCAACAAGTGATTAATCCAACCATGAGCGCCAAAGAATACCTACGGTGACATATGGCATGTAATCATATGGTCAAGAGAGAACAAGTGATTGATCCAACCGTGAGATGCCGTGACAAGTGTTCACGCTCGTGTGTATATGATTTGTGAATATGTTTCGCTAGCCAGCTTGGGAGGGTCCTTAGAGGCCTCTAGTGGGATACGTGGCTTCGTCCTGGTCCTAGGCGATGCCTGTGCGTGATTTGTTTTATGATATGTCCAGCTCGGGAGGGTCTTTAGAGGCCTCCAGTGGGGTTTGTGGTTTCGTCCCGGTCCTAGGCAAGTATATTGTGTGTGTTTTGCACACCTCGGGAGGATCCATCGAGGCCTCAAGGGAATCTATGACTTCACTCTGGATTCACGAGTTGGTGTCGTATTTGTGTGACCAAGATTTGCGTATCCTTGGGTGATTATGTTGTGTTGATTTTATGTCCGTCGAGGACACGTGACGCGGGTTTTAACCCTGTGAATTGTTGTTGGTTTTATTTGTGAAAACAAAACCTTTAGATTGTGACCCCATTGATTTTTTGAAAGAGAAGGATTCGGAAAATCCTAAATTGTCTTCTGTTAAACTCCTGATGGCATATTAAACCAGTTTGTAAATTATTTCCCTTAGAATTGTGATCTTTCGGTTTTGGAAAGTTTTACTCAACTCTTGCCTCGGGATGTATTTTTCAATATGTTTGAATTTTTGAGGATTCCTGGTTATTGTTATTCTTGGAACTTGAATTGTATGACTCGTATTTTGCACTTTATACTTGCACTAGCAAAATAGTGGAATTTTGCTAACCCCCGAGTAATCGGGGGTGGATGTCTGTATTGCATTCAGGTTTTGGGGAGCATAACACATGGTCGACATGAAGGATGATGAAAGATGAACGATACTAATCACACGAGGACCCGTTTGATGTCGTATTGGTTTAGTTGTATTTTATTTCCGCTGCAGTATTCCTTCCCCGTTGTATGGGAGTGTGTTATATTCGACCCCTGCATGGGCATGTATTGTGATTGAGTTGTATGTATTTATTGAAAGACTAAATCGGTCTACTGAGTCATTTTAGCCTTAAAGGCATTGTTGAGATGTTCAATGTTGTTACCATCCTGGTAGATCCTTTTTGAAAGGTTCTACGGCGTGTAATATCCCTGAGCGGATTGGGGGTGTTACATAAATGGTATCGGAGCCTTAGGTTGTGGAAACCTAGGCTGTCGGGTTTAGTGGTGTCTGTTGAGTTTTGTCTCGTCGGATTTTGTCTGACTGAGTCGTGTCGCGACGCATCGTCTGAGTTTGTTGGTCGTGATTAGTATCGTGGGGCGATCATCACCTTCGTGCGATCTGTGGATGTAAGTCTTCCTTTTTTGTGTTGTGCCTCGTGTGACACGAGTTACTGGTATGATTATGTGTTAAGTGACAGAGTCTCTATGCAGATTCTTGGTTTCGTGATGCATTTATGTGACTCTCATGTTTCGTTTATATGAGGAGTGTTGTCGGTATTTATGTTCTGTTGACTATGATATTGACTTTTGTTTCCGGTAAAATACATGTGATGTCTTGGTTTTGAACGAGTTGATGCGTGTATTATGATGTATGTAAGTGAATGTCGATACGTGTGAGTTTTGGGCATTCTGGCCTATTGTATTTTTGAAAAACTTTGAGTATCTTAGAAAATAAAATTCGAGACGTACTTTTAAATGGATTGTATTTTCGTGGCGCCTACTAGCGCAACTATCTTTTTCAAAATTCTTCTACTTTGAGGACCAAAATATTTTTTTTGATATTCCAGTAATTTTGGAAATGTATTTGCTTAGACCCGAGGGTCGAATGTTTATGAAAGTTTCAATTTAAAAGAAAAGTGTCCTCATTTTTGTTCAAACGCAAGATGGTTTTCAAAGTCTCGATAATGGAGTTTGTACTACTTTTTGAAAGGAGATACTCAAGATCAACTAGTGTTTCCAAATTTTTTTTTTTTCAGAGGTGGTTTTCGTTTTTAAAACCTATCACTTCCTGCTAGTGGCCAGAGAAGGTATGTATGATGTTAGTATTGTCGTCAGGGTATTAGCCCTCCGAGTTGTGATTGAGTTGGTGGTGTGAATGTTGAGTCGTCCGCCACGCATTTGTTGTACTAGCCCCCTGTCAGAGGTGTGATGTGGCATTAAATGTTGTCGCTTTGTCGTGATTTGTGTCTTATCGCACCTATGCGAGCTGTTAGAACTTGAGTTTGTATGATTGTGTATATACGTGGTTGTTTCGTGATGTTTAGTAATTGTATGCTGGTTATCGTTTGGGCCGTTGAGGTCGCCAAACGATATCGTTGTTGCTGTGGTGTTTGTATGTGTGTTGCTTTACGATGGTAATCGTTGTAAGTGTTGCGTGTTATGATTTTTCTGTTGTGATGAGTGGTTGCTTATTCAGTATGCCGAGGGGCAGAGGTCGTGTTCGTGGCGACCGGGTGCGTGATCGGGATCACTGTTGGAAATCGGTGAAAAAAACAAGTAACGCAGCGGAAAATAAACCGGTCAAATCGGATAAAAACCAAATCCCAAAACGGATCGATCAAGTATCGTATAAACGAATATAAATAGACGAAGATAATAAAGAAATCATACCCTCGTAGACCTTTGATAATATCTTCTTGATTTCGAGCACGAACACGAGTCCAACCGATCGAGCTTCTGGAAATTCCGGAGCACCGAAAATACCGTGCCTCTACGTATCACGCGTCGAAAAGATGACCGGAAAATATTTCTATCAATTTATACTCTAAGTATACGGCTAGAAATTGATAGAATTAGCTTATATATATTTTTATAAGTACTCTAAGTATTTTATAAAAATTATTTTCTCTCAAATACACTTAAAACTTAAGTGTAAGAAAATGAAATGAAAACTCTCTTTCTTCTCACTACTCACGGCCAATGTCCTCACATCATCAAGTGGAGGTTCAAGTCTTACTATTAAATACAAAACATATCACACCATCCACCAAAATAATTATTCCATGATGAATTATTAAACACCAAGTGTATTAAATATTCCACAAACATGAAATGATTCTTTTCAAAGTAAAAAAAAAATTCTCATGTGATGGGATCATGGGGAGGGCAACCATAATGAATTATTAGTGATTAGGTTCGTTTCGGTCCGTGAAAACGGACTCTCGTATATCTAATTCGATAGATAAACTTTGGTACGTTTCATTATTAATACAATTAATTAATCCAATTAATTAATTATATTAAAAATAATTTCTCTAAGAAATAATATGAATAAATTAATTACACAGTAATTTATTTAATTCACGAGACCGATTTAATTTATCAAATAAACTAAATTAGACATCCAATGTCCAATATTAACCAAGAGAGAATAAGCTAAATATAATCCGACGTCAATTCCTGTGCCGCGACTCTGTAGGTTCGTCTTAGTTAGCATTGGGAGGATCCAATGAGTGTTAGCACCACTTAGCCAGTCTCTGGCCCACACCGTAACCTAACTGAGAACGAATGATAGGATCATTCCAAAACCATTGTGTCGTGAATACCGTATACGTATAAACCCTTCAATCATATGTCCCGGTCAAGTATTAGGGTCACGGTAAAGTCAAACCCTACTGTAACTTGACTCTATACTTTCTGTTAATGCAAACTGAGATCATCGAGCTCTCGTGTATCAAATACAACTAGCTCTGAATGCTTTGGCCAAAGACTTCTGATCTTATTTGCCATTAACCGCATAGGACATTTACCTGCTCACTAATAGGAGAAAGAATCCTATCTTGGTATTCAGTAGAGACTGCTACTTGCCCACTAAGTTGCATTTCGAGGTTGACCCCGCCAACCGGCGATTGGATCGAACTACTCTAATGACTAACTTAATGTCACAAACACATCTCCTACTGAAACCTCAAGTCAAAGGTCCACGTATACCTATCACAATCTTTCGATTCAATCATTGACAATCCCTGAGTGGTTTCCATTTGACCGAATCGAGTTGAGTCGTATTCGAATATACTAATCTCATTAGCATACCTATAACATGTGCTCCCACTAACTGTTAGTGAAGACAGGCACTCTACATGTCAAAGTACACGTTATACAAGTCTTGTCTAAACTTACTGTCCAGTTAAGTTTTATCGACTTGCGAACTAGTTAAGCATTCGAGCTCTAAACACTTCTAGTGCCTATCTCCTTATCTCTATAAGGAGTAGAATGTTCGCTCTCAAATGCAAGGACTATTATTCTATATACCAAATCACAATGCCAGTGATATACAATAATATAGAAATAATAATTGCCTTATTAAATATAATATTCATAATTACAATACAATTGCTCTCACTCTCTCATCCTCTGAGTGGCATTCGAGGGCATATTCCTAACAATCTCCCACTTGCACTCAATGCCACAAACTATGGTATCTAATACCCACACCCTTTAGATGTCTCTCTGAGACCTTATGAGATAGTGGCTTGGTAAGCGGATCAGCAACGTTATTTGCTGTGTCTACTCTCTGCAGTGTAACATTCCCATCCCGAACCATTTCTCTAACAAAATGATATTTTCTCGCAATATGTTTGGTGTTGTGGTGAGCCCTAGGCTCCTTAGCCTGTGCAACAGCTCCGTCGTTGTCACAAAATAGTGTCACGGGCTTCTCTGCGTTAGGAACCACTTGAAGTTCCTCAGTAAACTTTTTTATCCAAAAAGCTTCTTTAGCAGCCTCTGTGGCTACCTGATATTCGGCTTGACATGTAGAGATAGCAGTCGAACTTTGCTTGGCACTTCTCCAAGAAACTGCCCCACCATTCAGAGTAAAGATATACCCTGATGTGGACATCTGAGCATCCATGTCCCCCGAAAAATCTGAGTCTGTATAATCCATCACTCTTAGTTCTCCACCGCCGTATGTAAGAACCAAGTCTTTAGTCCTCCTTAGGTACTTAAGAATATTCTTTACAGCAGTCCAATGTTCCTGTCCTGGATTTGACTGAAACTGACTTACTACGCTCACAGCATAAGCAATGTCCGGTCTAGTGCAAATCATTGCATACATAAGGCTACCTACTGCCGAAGCATAAGGTACCTTGCTCATTTTCTTTCTATCTTCCTCACTTTGAGGACACATCTCTAAGGAAAGTTTTGCACCATGTTGCATAGGTAGAAACCCTCTTTTAGAATCTTCCATCCTAAATCTCTTCAGGATCTTTTCTATGTAGAGGGCTTGGGAAAGACCTAACATTCTTTTCGCTCTATCCCGGTAGAGACGAATACCCAGAATATAGGTAGCTTCTCCCAAGTCTTTCATTGAGAACTCTTTAGAAAGCCAAGCTTTCACAAAACTGAGCATTCCTACGTCGTTTCCTATAAGTAGAATGTCATATAGTATTAAGAATGCAATTTGGCTCCCACTGGTTTTCTTTTAAATACAGGGCTCCTTTTTGTTTTGGACAAAATCAAACTCTTTAACTGTCTCATTAAAACGAAGATTCCAACTCCGCGATGCTTGCTTCAGTCCATAAATGGCACGCTGAAGTTTGCATACTTTACGAATATTGGTTTGAGATATGAATCCCTTAGGCTATTCCATGTAAATCTCCTCCTCGAGGAATCCATTTAGGAATGCCTTTTTCACATCCATTTGCCATATTTCATAATCTAAGTGGGCTGCTATGGCAAGCATCATGCGAATAGACTTAATCATATCTACAGTCGAGAAGGTCTCGAAGTAATCGATTCCTTCTCTTTGGAATAACCCTTTGCCACAAGCCTGGCCTTATAGGTCTCAACCTTGCCATCTCCATCAGTCTTTCTTTTATAGATCCATTTGTTTCCAATAGGCACTATGCCTTTATGAGGATCTACTAAAATCCAGACCTGATTAGCATGCATTGAGTCTATCTCAGCTTCCATAGCTTCTTGCCACTTGGAGGAGTCAACATCTACCATCGCTTGGTCGTATGTAGAAGGATCATTCTCTTGACTACTTTCTGTCATCTCATGGATACCCAGTTCTTCTTGATGCAGATAGCCATACCTCTCAGGTAATTGAGAAATTCTACTAGACTTGCGAGGTTGTGTTTGTATTTCAGAAGGTTCGGTTCTAATATCTTGCATAGGTGTCTCATTTGGTGTTTCTTTTATTTCTTCCAAAGAAATATTTCTACCTGCCCCTCCTTCCTGAATAAACTGATCTTCCAGGAAGTGTGCTTGTATAGCAACGATGATCCTATGATCTTCGTGCATGTAGAATAGATATCCCATGGAATCCCCTGGATATCCTATGAAACGACCTTTTACAGACCTAGCTTCCAATTTCTCTACTTTAGTCTTCTTGACATAAGCAGGGCATCCCCAAATCATAATGTGATTAAGACTTGGTTTCCTACCTCTCCACATCTCATGTGGAGTCTTAGGAACGGATTTGGAAGGACATCTGTTCAAGATATGCACAGTAGTAAGAAGTGCGTAACCCCACAGATAAATCGGTAGATCAGTATAGTTAAGCATGGAGCGAACCATATCCAACAAGGTTCGGTTCCTTTTTTCTGATACACCATTTAATTGTGGAGTAGCTGGAGGAGTGAATTGTGACACTATTCCTAGTTCTTTTAAGAACTCATCAAATTCGGTACTCATGTACTCACCACCTCGGTCTGATCGAAGAGTCTTAACACGGTTACCTGTTTGATTTTCAACTAGGGCTTTAAATTCCTTGAATTTATCAAAAGCTTCAGACTTATGTTTCATTAAGTACACGAATCCATACCTGGTATGGTCATCAGTGAATTTAATGAAATACCGAAAGCCATCCCGTGCCACTTCAAAATGGCCACAGACGTCGGTATGAATCAATCCAAGTTTTTCAGAAGCTCTTTCAAAAGTCCCTGTGAAGGGTAACTTAGTCATTTTGCCTTGAAGGCAAGATTCACAAGTTGGATAGGGATCTGATCCCAATGGACCTGTAAGCCCATCTTTCTCCATTTTATGAACCTTGGTCTGACCAATATGACCAAGTCTAAGATGCCACTTAAGTGCTTGGTTCGTTTCATCCCTACCACGCTTCCTAGTTATAGTGTTCACAGTTGTTTTATTCTTTAGATTTAAATGGTATAAACCATTTAATAATGTAGCAGTACCAACCAATTTATTTCTGAAATAAATACGACAGGACCCATCTCCAATAAAGAAGTGAAATCCCTTTCGGTCCATGACCAGAATTAATACAATATTCTCGTACCCCTTGGGCAAAACAAGTACATCTTCTAAAGTAAGAATGAAACCAGATTGTAAATCCAACATAAGGGATCCAATATCAGAAGCCTCGACACTATGCCCACTTCTGACGGTGACCATCACCTCCCCTGAATCCAGCTTCCTACTTCGTTCCAGATCCTGATTCATTGTACAAATGTGAGAACTCGCACCGGAATCAAGTATCCAAGAAGTAGAATATACAGTTACAGAATAATTTATTTCTAAAACCAGTAGTTCCGTACCTGAAGGCGCATTACGGTCAAGCTTTGGACAGTACCTCTTCCAGTGGCCTAGATCACCGCAGTTGAGGCATACATCCGTTTTCTTGGCCCCCTTGCTTTTTTGAACCATTGGGGCCTTGCCCTTTCCCTTGTCAATCTTGGCTATTGGACCTAACTGCTTCTTGTTCTTTTTCTTCTTATTCTTGGACTTCCAAGTCCCAGAATAAATCACTAGTGCAGCTTCCTTTTCCTTTGTCTTCATCTGAGACTGGGCAGTCGTCAGTTTGTTCATTAGCCCAGCTAAGTTACATGCAATCTCATTGCAGCTGAAGTTCATGACAAATTGGGAAAAGGAGTCAGGAAGTGACTGCAGGATAAGGTCAGTTTGGAGAGATGCATGCATCTGAAAATTAAGAGCTTCCAATCTCTCAATCACCGAGATCATCTTGAGGATATGGTCCCCAACCCTCTCTCCTTCCTTCATCCTGGCGCCGAATAATTGCTTCGATATCTCATATCTAGCAGTTCGGCTATGCTCTCCATAGAGCTCAGCCAGGTGCGCTAAGATGGCTCGTGAAGACGTCATCTTTTCATGGGCACGTTGAAGCTCATTGGTCATTGAGCCTAACATGTACCCTCGCACTCTTATGTCGTCTTTTACCCATTTCTCATGGGCATCGACATCTTCCTGATTGGCTCGGGTTCTTGTAGGAGCCGCTGTGATGTCCGCCTCCAAGACGTATCCCAGCATTTCCATAGTTAGGACAATCCTCAAGTTCCGAAGCCAGTCCACATAGTTCGGACCAGTCAGGATGTTCTTTTCAAGTAGTATAGCGAGTGGATTCATTGTGATATTGAGAGTTTTGTTAAGTGCAGGGAATAATTTAAGATTCGTTAGTGATTATTTAATTATGATCCGAGTAAAGAATTTAAGGACTTTCTTTATTCATAACTCGGCTCCCACTATTTTATCGGCATTTACACACTCCCATGTTAAATCCGGAAGTCTTGGGTGACTTCATAGTGGTGATCGATTTCTTTACAAAGTTTAATAGAGGGCAACCCATACGGTTTATATTCTATTATTCTTTATAAAGTGGTGTCTAATACCAACCCATCTAATGGATGATTCGATCTTCTTTTACCCCTAGTTCACTTGCCCTCAACCCATTCGGTTTCTATGGCTCGCTGAACTATCTAAGTTTAAACCGTCAACTCCTATTAGTCTGACAATTGAATCTTACCCGGCAACCCATACGGTTTATAGGGGTTTGATTTGTCACAACCAAAGGCATCTAATGCACTCTAGGAATTTATCAACTTTCCCCAAAAATATTACCCCGACATACTCGGAAGAATAATATTCCGGTTTAGATTTCAATTTCCCATGAGTTTGACGGAGGGTAGGAAACCTCGTAACCTTTATAACTTAGTGTTTGTAAGTGGGAGTATTAACGCGATTATATGTTACACTTTGCACATTAATCCGTTTATAAGCGCGGTTTGTCGGTTTGTTTGTTTGTCATACAATATGAAAACATACACAACCTAAAACTAACAACATGCAGTTCATGGACCGTTCCTAGAACAAAAACATCGTAATCTAATTACATGTCTTCGGTCTTGAATCTTCGTTCTCGAGCGGATCTTCCTCCGGTCTTCGTCATTACATATAAATTTTACATTTGAAAAATTGCATTCTATACAAATTTTCTAGTAAAATAAATAGGCTCAAAACGGCCTTTACAACCCAATCGAACAAAACAAACGATTCAAAACTAGGTCCATGAACTACATCCCAATTCAAAATTAATGCAACAATTACATTAAAATAAATGGCAATAATGATTAATCTAAAATTGATCTAATCAACAAAAAATAATCCAACAATTAGAATTAATCCAATTAATTCACTTAACCGTTAATTTTAGTTTGCTCCGGACAAAATAAATATTTCATTAAATTAATTCCCTTAAAATAAAATTACCATAATTATATTTTAGTCAAATTAAATCCAATTTAATTTGCGGAAAATTAATTTACCGAACGAAATATAAAAATAGAGTCGGAAAACACAAGGCCCGGGACAAGCCCGTGCTCGACAGTGGCCGCCACCAAATGACCCAATAAGCCAGCTTTTAAACCTAACAAATTTGAGCCGGTCCGCCAATTTTTCGGCTCAATTTTTTCGTCCCGCATCCAAAAATAATATTTTTCTAATTTTTATATTACACAATTAAATCAGTTTTTCAAAAGAAAAATAGATTTATATTGTAACATAAAATCATGAAAAATAATTTTTAGATCAACAATTAAACATCAACAATTAAAACAATTATGATACTAAATCATAAAAAATAATCAAGCATTCCAAATGCAAATATCGAATATACAATCGCATAGACCTCTCTCCGATACCACTGTTGGAAATCGGTGAAAAAAACGAGTAACGCAGCGGAAAATAAACCAGTCAAACCGGATAAAAACCAAATTCCAAAACGGATGGATCAAGCATCGTATAAACGAATATAAATAGACGAAGATAATAAAGAAATCATACCCTCGTAGACCTTTGATAATATCTTCTTGATTTCGAGCACAAACACGAGTCCAACCGATGGAGCTTCTGGAAATTCCCGAGCACCGAAAATACCGTGCCTCTACGTATCACGCGTCGGAAAGATGACCGAAAAATATTTCTATCAATTTATACTCTAAGTATACGGCTAGAAATTGATAGAATTAGCTTATATATATTTTTATAATTACTCTAAGTATTTTATAAAAATTATTTTCTCTCAAATACACTTAAAACTTAAGTGTAAGAAAAATCTCTCTTTCTTCTCACTACTCACGGCCAATGTCCTCACATCATCAAGTGGAGGTTGAAGTCTTAGTATTAAATACAAAACATATCACACCATCCACCAAAATAATTATTCCATGATGAATTATTAAACACCAAGTGTATTAAATATTCCACAAACATGAAATGATTCTTTCCAAAGTAAAAAAAAAAAAAAAATTCATGTGATGGGATCATGGGGAGGGCGGCCATAATGAATTATTAGTGATTAGGTTCGTTTCGGTCCGTGAAAACGGACTCTCGTGTATCTAATCCGATAGATAAACTTTGGTACGTTTCATTATTAATACAATTAATTAATCCAATTAGTTAATTATATTAAAAATAATTTCTCTAAGAAATAAAATGAATAAATTAATTACACAGTAATTTATTTAATTCACGAAACCGATTTAATTTATCAAATAAATTAAATTAGACATCCAATGTCCAATATTAACCAAGAGAAAATAAGCTAAATATAATCCGACGTCAATTCCTGTGCCGCGACTCTGTAGGTTCGTCTTAGTTAGCATTGGGAGGATCCAATGAGTGTTAGCACCACTTAGTGTAACACCCCCAAGACATTCAGGGTATATTACAGCGCCGTGGTCCCCACACTGTGGAATCCACCAGACTAACGTACCAAACAAGACATTCGACAACGACAACAATCACCAATAATACGACAATTCAAATAAGATTACAATCCGACAATAAAATCCAACATCAATCCATTCCCCAAAACAGGAACACAACGTTAACAATTTTGTAAAAGAAGTACTCGAGTACTTAAACCAATTTTAAAACACAAAAGTCCCAACATAAGACATCAAATGTAATGGACTGAAATGAACACCAATAAATGACTACTGATCAGTATCATGCTTGCCCATCATCCTCATACGGCTCGAGTGCTCGTTTGTCCCCACGATCGATACCTGAAATACAAAAAAGTATTTCCCCCATTTAAGGGGTTAGCGACAACTGCTAGTGCAAGTACAATCCATTTGAACTACATTCTAATCAGATGAATAATGCGCCAAAAATCATTTTTTGAAAACATTTTATATTCCGGAATATTTATGATGTACAAACACAAAACACATTATCTCCAACAAATCATAATTCAAAGTTAACCGTTGTCACGAGACTCACGACCACCGTACCCCGCAGAGCCCCGTCGGACATCCCTGGGTGGCTAACCACAGTTCGTGATACGCACACACACGGCAATACGTATCCCTAGAGGCCCCGTCGGACCGTCCCTAGGTGAACATACACATATCTTCCCACAACAACCACATATAGCCATAATTCAAATACTAGAACATGTAAACAAATGTAAAGTACTTGCCTTTGAGACATTCTTGAAGAAACGGAAGTGAAACGCGACTACGAACGGTCCGGGTGGAAAGCGACGGTTCCTATACGAAGGATCAACACAGTTCAGTCCCAACGGACACCAATACTCTAGTGGAAAACACCTATAACCCCGGTTACATAATACGACAATGGACGATCAATTGATACGGGCGAGGGTTTACGCAAAATCTCCCCGTATTAATAATTCGCGGATTAAAATCAAGGAAATTGGATTTGGAATCACCCCATAATCACAATCGGTGAAGAATATCGTAACATAATTGAACAATTCAGAACTAGTCACTAAAATCCCGAAAAACCCCCAAATTTGACGAGTTAGGGTTCTAGACGAAAATACCTTGATTTCGGATGATGGATGACGATTATGCTGATGATAATATGTTAGCACGACTCTACGGTGATGGAATTTGAAGAGAACTCCGATCAGGACCGATGGAAATCGCCTCTGAGGTCGCACGTCGAAGAAACGAAGGGAAAAGAATAAAACTGCTGCTCTGAAAACTGCCCGCTGGGCTTATATACTGTGAAGTTAGCGCACGCTAACTGCCATATGTAGCGTGCGCTAACGGGGCCGTGACAGTCCAGTGGCTACTGCCACCATTCGTTAGCGTACGCTAACAATAGGGGGTTAGCGTACGCTAACTGCTTATCGGTAGCGCACGCAAGGGGACAGGGGTAGCGTGCGCTACCTACACAGCAGTTCAGCACTGCTGATGTCACACCAGCAGTAAGCTGCTGTCGAGGGTATAAAACACGAAACGTACGACGAGACCAGAATCCAGGAACATAGACGCGAAGCATACAAGACGACGGATCTAAGCACTGAAAGAAAATACAATTCCGACCACCGGAGGGTCCGTAATGCGACAACGAAACTAAGATTCCCTAAACTATTAGGAAATTACAAAAATGGCCCAAGTGCCCGAAAATCACGAAACGACGTCGGATTTACAAACCGAAAGTCTCCACATGACCAAATCAACCATACGAACTTGTACAAACCAAGAAACAACGAAAATGAACGAGTTTTACAAGAATCAAACGTTCATACGGCAAAACATGTCATAAAATGAAATTACGTGAAAACATCATCAAAACTCGTCCAAATGGAAAAACTCCAAGAACAAAGTAGATTCTAAATGCCGAAATGGTTACAAGCGAGTCGATAAAAATAGACATACACCAAAAATGGAAACTGCTAAAAATGGAAAAATTACGGATATTACATTCCCCCCCTCTAAAATAAAGTTTCGTCCCGAAACTTAAGAATCAAAAAGCTCGGGGTATCTCGAACGCATATCCTCCTCTAGCTCCCACGTCGCTTCTTCTACTCCGTGCCTCGACCATTGCACCTTAACCAAAGGAATGGTTTTGTGCCTTAACTGTTTGTCACGACGCTCCAAAATTTTGACGGGCCTCTCTTCAAACGTAACATCCTTCTCGATCTCCACGTCCCCAAAGTCAATAATGTGGGACGGGTCCGAAACGTACTTCCTCAACTGGGAAACGTGAAATACGCTATGTACATGACTCAGCGACGGAGGTAAAGCCAAACGGTACGCTAACTCACCGACTCTCTCCAATACCTCGAAAGGTCCAATATATCTCGGGCTGAGTTTCCCCTTCTTCCCAAAACAGAAAACTCCTTTCGTCGGAGACACTCTCAACAGAACATGATCTCCCACCTCAAACTCCAAAGGTCTACGCCTAACATCCGCATAAAACTTTTGTCGACTCTGAGTAGCCAACATCCTCTTTCTAATCAATTCAACTTTCTCCCTCGTCTCCAACACAAGGTCCGGCTCGGTGCCAACCAAATCGGACGGCTCATCCCAACATATCGGTGATCGGCAACGTCGGCCATAAAGTGCCTCATACGGTGCCATCTTAATCGACGCGTGCCAGCTATTATTATAAGTAAACTCAATTAAGGCCAAATGATCCTCCCAGTTACTACTCCAGTCTAACGCACACGCGCGCAACAAATCCTCGAACGTCTGAATGGTACGTTCGGACTGCCCATCGGTCTGGGGATGGAACGAAGTGCTCAAACATAGCTGAGTCCCCAATGCCTTATGTACTGCCTGCCAAAAATGCGATACAAATCGGCCATCTCTGTCTGAAATAATGGTCCTCGGCGTACCATGAAGCCTCACTATCTGAGCGATAAAAATACGAGCCAACTTTTCTGGACCCCAAGTATCCTTGATGCCCAGAAAATGTGCCGACTTAGTCAGTCGGTCTACAATCACCCATACCATATTCATACCAGTCTTCGTCCTCGGTAAATTCGTGACAAAATCCATAGAGATGTCCTCCCACTTCCATTCCGGAACGGGAAGTGGTTTCAATAATCCGGCTGGCCGCTGATGCTCAATCTTGACTTGCTGACAAGTCAAACACTTAGCTACAAACTGAACTACCTCCTTCTTCAAGTCGTTCCACCAGAAATTCTTCCTCAGATCTTTATACATTTTACTCGAGCCCGGATGGACTGAGTAAGGTGACGCATGAGCCTCTCGCATAATACTCCGTCTCAATTCCGAGTCATTCGGAACACACAACCGACCTCGGAATCTCAACACTCCGTCCTCATGCATAACAAATCCCGGGGCTTTCCCCTTCCCTACACTCTCTCGAAGCTGAATAAACATCGGGTCCTCCAACTGTCCCGACTTAATGTCCTCGACCAGAGATGAAGAAATCTCAAGGGTACGCAACTTCCCGGAACTCCCTGGCAGTACAATCTCAATGCTCAACCTCATAAACTCTCGCTGAAGTCCCGACTGGGCCGTGAGTAACTCAAGCACCCGAAGCGATATCGATTTCCGGCTCAAGGCATATGCTACCACATTAGCCTTGCCCGGATGATAAAGGATCTCGAGATCGTAATCCTTAATCAATTCCAACCATATCCTCTGTCTCATATTAAGCTCCTTCTGCGTGAAAATGTACTTCAGGCTCTTGTGATCGGTGAAAATCTGACACGACGAGATATACAAGTAATGACGCCAGATTTTCAACGCAAACACAACTGCGGCCAACTCAAGATCGTGCGTAGGGTAATTCAATTCATACGGTTTCAACTGACGGGAAGCATAGGCAATCGTCCTCCCGTGCTGCATAAGTACGCATCCGAGCCCTTGGCCCGAAGCATCACTATAAATGGAGAAACCATCATTACCACTCGGTAAAGCCAAAACGGGAGCGGTCGTCAACCGCTTCTTCAACTCCTCAAATCTATTCTGCCTCTCATCGGTCCACACAAACTTCTCTGACTTCTGTAACAACTGAGTCAGCGGTCGAGCGAGCTTAGAGAACCCCTCGACGAATCTGCGGTAATACCCGGCTAATCCCAGAAAACTACGGACCTCTTTCACGTTCTTGGGCGGCGCCCAATCCAACACTGCCTCTACCTTATGTGGGTCCACACGAACACCCTCGGCCGAGATCACATGACCGAGAAACATAACCTCCCGTAACCAAAACTCGCACTTTGAGAACTTCGCAAAAAGATGCTGAGTTCTCAAAATATCTAACACAATATGCAAATGACGGGCGTGCTCCTCCTCGCTCCTCGAGTAAATCAGGATGTCGTCGATAAAAATGACTACACACTTATCGAGGTACTCGATAAAGACTTTGTTCATAAGCTGCATGAACATGGCTGGTGCGTTGGTTAGCCCAAAAGGCATAACCACAAACTCGTAGTGACCGTATCTCGTCCGAAAGGCCGTCTTTGGAATGTCGGTATCCTTCACTCGGAGCTGATAATACCCCGATCTCAAATCAATCTTCGAAAATACAGTTGCCCCTTGCAACTGATCAAACAAATCATCAATCCTCGGGAGCGGATACTTGTTTTTTATGGTCACTTTGTTCAACTCTCGGTAGTCGATACACAAACGAAGTGACCCATCCTTCTTATTTACGAATAGGACCGGTGCGCCCCAAGGCGAAGCGCTCGGTCGAATATATCCCATGTCTAGCAACTCTCCCAACTGTTTCTTCAGCTCCAACATCTCGGCGGGCGCCATACGGTATGCGTCTTAGAGATCGGTGCTGCACCCGTCTCTAAATCGACGGTAAACTCAACTTCTCGGTCCGGAGGTAAACCCGGCAACTCGTCTGGAAAGACATCAGGATACTCACACACTACCGGAATAGACGAGAGCTCGACTCCCCCTTCTTCCGATCTCAAAGCGTAAAACTAATAACCCGTGCAACCTCCTCGAAGAAGTCTCACCGCCTTTAAGGTGCTGATCAGTAATCTCTGGCTACTCCGCTTATGCCCCACAAAAGAATGCTCGGTACCGTCAGAGGCTAACATCGAAACCGTCCTCATTCTATAATTCATGATCGCCCCATGACGGTCCAGCCAATCCTCACCCAGAATCAAATCCTCATCTCTAATATCTACCGCAATCAGATTAGAAGGCCAAACCCTCCCCGCGATACTCACTGGAAAATCTCTAACCTCACGATCCCCCACGATGCTATCCCCACTAAGAAGTTTAACAACAAAAGTCTCACAAGCAACAAGGCAATCAACATGCAGACGACGCACACAATCCATAGATATAAAAGAATGTGTAGCACCAGAATCGAACAACACGGAAACAGGATGATCAAGGATGTGGACGGTACCTGTGGCCACCGTCGCGTCAGGATCTCCTGCTCGTCTCATCTCGTACACACGGGGCGGAACAGACCCCGCACTAGAAGCTCCCCCTCTAGAAGGCTGACCACGACCTCGACCTCTACTAAAACTCTGCTACGGCTGAGGAACTTTCGGTGCCTGATTCACACTCGGCTCTCCCGCGGCTGGGGCTGATATCTGAGTAACTGGAGCCCGAGCTGCATCCGTACAAAACTTAGCACGATGACCCATACGACCACAAGCAAGACACTGAATCGGAGGCCTATCACACTCACTCATCATGTGGCCCGGACGACTGCAGTTGAAGCACGTAGGACCACGAACGGAACCGGCATGAGCAGACCTAGAACCGTTTCCTCGACCAACTGATGGCGACTGACTCCCGAAGACTCGCGAACCGGGCTGAGCCTTCGGATACCCTCCTGACTTGCCTCCCGAAAACTGACCGGAGGTCCTCTGCTTCTTTCCTTCGGTTGCCGTCTCTGTCGCAGAAAACGACATCTCATAAGCCATAGCTTTATTCTGATATTCCTTCAAAGTCGTGCACCCCAGACCAGACATGTAGTGGCGCACCCTCGGTTTCATCCGCATGTCAAAGTGGTGGATCTTATCAAGCTCATCTCGGACTTGGTTTCTCACATAATGCAGCTGTTGATTGTAGTCTTTGATAGCTTGAGATATAGGATCATCTTGGGGTTTAGCCTCGAAGAAGGCTCGGATTCTCCCATCTTTCACTGGCCAAGGACAGAATTCGTCTTCCATCAGATCCCGAAACTCTGCCCACGTAGCTGCTCGGTCACGCGGTTTCACCGCTTGCCACCACGTCGCTGCCTCCTTGGCGAGGAAGTACTGAGCAATATGTACTTTCCTCTCCTCGGAACAATTAGCAGCCTCAAACACTTTCTCCAACTCGAATAGCCAATTCTCCCAACCAGAAGGGTCGGAAGCACCATCAAACTGCGGAGGACGCATACGAATCACGTCCTGAAGTAGCTTATCATTACCGGATCCATTAGGTGGAACTGGGTTGGCATTAGCATGGCCGACCAGAACGGCTTGAGTCAGTAGCGTCATCTGGTTCGCTACTTGTTGCAAAATGTTGGCCACTCCAACATTCTCGTGTGCATTACCGGAGCTAGCAGACTGGTCCTGCTGACCTCCGGAACTAGGGGGAACACTGTTCGACAAAGAAGGCATCGCCGAATCAGTTCCCGAGTGATCGGACATGGCCGCCCCACCGGCTGCGCCACGTCCCCTACCGCGTCCGCGACCGCGTCCGCGTCCTCTACCAGCAGGAATTCTGAAGAAGCAACGGGTAAGTACAATTCAAACGTAAAACGCAAAAGATACTAAGACAGGAATAGAACAGAACGGTGAAACGAGTCAAGTTAGGAAAACTTACGAGCACCGGTGTACTGAGATGATGGCATAATAGTGATACTGTCCCAAAAACGACACTTAACTAGACCCAAATAACCGACAGCCTAGGTATCCATAAACCTAAACTCTGATATCATATTCTGTAACACCCCCAAAACATTCAGGGTATATTACAGCCGTGGTCCCCACACTGTGGAATCCACCAGGCTAACGTACCAAACAAGACATTCGACAACGACAACAATCACCAATAATACGACAATGTACGATCAATTGATACGGGCGAGGGTTTACGCAAAATTTCCCCGTATTGATAATTCGCGGATTAAAATCAAGGAAATTGGATTTGGAATCACCCCATAACCACAATCGGTGAAGAATATCGTAACATAATTGAACAATTCGGAACTAGTCACTAAAATCCCGAAAAACCCCCAAATTTGACGAGTTAGGGTTCTAGACGAAAATACCTTGATTTCGGATGATGGATGACGATTATGCTGATGATAATATGTTAGCACGACTCTACGGTGATGGAATTTGAAGAGAACTCCGATCAGGACCGATGGAAATCGCCTCTGAGGTCGCACGTCGAAGAAACGAAGGGAAAAGAATAAAACTGCTGCTCTGAAAACTGCCCGCTGGGCTTATATACTGTGAAGTTAGCGCACGCTAACTGCCATATGTAGCGTGCGCTAACGGGGCCGTGACAGTACCCGGGCTATCGCCACCATTCGTTAGCGTACGCTAACAATAGGGGTTAGCGACGCTAGCGCTTATCGGTAGCGCACGCAAGGGCAGGGGTAGCGTGCGCTACCTACATGCAGTCAAAGATCGCTGATGTCACACCAGCAGAAGGCTTGCCGAGGGTATAAAACACGAAACGTACGACGAGACCAGAATCCAGGAACATAGACGCGAAGCATACAATACGACGGAGCTAAGCGCTGAAAGAAAATACAATTCCGACCACCGGAGGGTCCGTAATGCGACAACGAAACTAAGATTCCCTAAACTATTAGAAAATTACAAAAATGGCCCAAGTGCCCGAAAATCACGAAACGACGTCGGATTTACAAACCGAAAGTCTCCACATGACCAAATCAACCATACGAACTTGTACAAACCAAGAAACAATGAAAACGAACGAGTTTTACAAGAATCGAACGTTCATACGGCAAAACATGTCATAAAATGAAATTACGTGAAAACATCATCAAAACTCGTCCAACTGGAAAAACTCCAAGAACAAAGTAGATTCGAAATGCCGAAACGGTTACAAGCGAGTCGATAAAAATAGACATACACCAAAAATGGAAACTGCTAAAAATGGAAAAATTACGGATATTACACTTAGCCAGTCTCGTGACCCACACTGTAACCTAACTGAGAACGAATGATAGGATCATTCCAAAACAATTGTGTCGTGAATACCGTATGCATATAAAACCTTCAATCATATGTCCCGGTCAAGTATTAGGGTCACGGTAAAGTCAAACCCTACTGTAACTTGACTCTATGCTTTCTGTTAATGCAAATTGAGATCATCGAGCTCTCGTGTATCAAATACAACTAGATATGAATTCTTTGGCCAAATACTTATGATCGTATTTGCCATTAATCGCATAGGACATTTACCTGCTCACTAACAGGAGAAAGAATCCTATCTTGGTATTCAGAAGAGACTGCTACTTGCCCACTAAGTTGCATTTCGAGGTTGACCCCACCAACCGGCGATTGGATCGAACTACTCTAGTGACTAACTTAATGTCACAAGCACATCTCCTACTGAAACCTCAAGTCAAAGGTCCACCTATACCTATCACAATCTTTCGATTCAATCATTGACAATCCCTGAGTGATTTCCATGTGACCGAATCGAGTTGAGTCGTGTTCGATTATACTAATCCCATTAGTATACGTATAACGTGTGCTCCCACTATCTGTTAGTGAAGACAGACACTCTACATGTCAAAGTACACGTTATACAAGTCTTGTCTAAACTTACTGTCCAGTTAAGTTTTATCGACTTGCGAACTAGGTATGCATTCGAGCTCTAAACACTTCTAGTGCCTATCTCCTTATCTCCATAAGGAGTAGAATGTTCGCTCTCAAATGCAAGGACTATTATTCTATATACCAAATCACAATGCCAGTGATATACAATAATATAGGAATAATAATTACCTTATTAAATATAATATTCATAATTACAATACAATTGCTCTCACTCTCTCATCCTCTGAGTGGCATTCGAGGGCATATTCCTAACAGCTGCTGGTGATAATATCGGTATCGGTGTTGCTACTATTTTACAGCAGGTGGATTCACATATGACTCAGCTAACTCAGGCAGTTCAACGTATTACAGATGTGACCTAGAACACTGGTGCAAATCAGTGGCTTCGAGAAGTGGTTCGTATGAATCCCCCTCGTTTCGCTGGTGCTGCAGATGCATTAGGCTGGGATGGTTGGCTTTTCCAGTTGGAAAAGATATTCGAGGTAGTTGATTGTCCAGAAGAGCGTAAGTTGCCAGTCGCTCAGTATCTTCTTGACAAGGATGCCGCCAGTTGGTGGGAGGCTGTTAAGCCTCGAGATTGTGTTGTCACGTGGGCAGAGTTCAAGAGATTCATGAGAGATGAGTTTTGTCCAGAGCCGATCAGAAATCAGAGGATTAATAAATTCTTTTCGGCGAAACCGCAAGATGTACCGCTGTCTCAAGCTATTATTGATTTTAGTAAACAGCTCAGCTATGTGCAGGATCAAGTAAGGATGGAGGAGGACAAGATCTGTCATTTTAGTAGGCGGATGAAGCTGGAGATTCATCAGTACATGGCAGGTCTCACTTGTACTTCCTTGAGAGATTATTAGAATAGGGCGTTAGCCTATGAGCTATCCAGATTATCGACTGAGAGCATGTCTGACTCGAAAAAATAGAAAACCGTTGGAAACTTTTCAGGAAATCAGGGGAATGGGCCCCCTGAGGCTGGGACTTCGTATCGTCATCCCAAAATGGTTCCTCGATCACGTGATCAGAGGAGTAGTATCCCTGCAGTGAGTAATGTGAGCAACATGAAGACATGTTATAACTGTAGTCGAGCGGGCCATACCGTGAAGAATTGTCGTTCGCCATTAGTCAGCTGTTTCGAGTGTGGCCAGGTGGGTCACCGAGTCGTGCATTGCGAGACGGCAGCTGAGAGATTTGGGGATCGAGGTTGCATCTCTGCTCCAAAAGGACACGGAGATGCCTAGTATAGTTTTTGAGGATTTCGGCGTAGTCCGAATTGTTTGTGATTGTCCTTATGTATCGTTTTGTGTTTATTTTCTATTTTCTCGATTGTGTGTGTTTCCTTGTAATAGGTGTTTTGTGTTTTGTGATTGTTCGGATAATTGACTCGATTGTATTATCTGTTTGATGACGCTTGTCACTTCTTTGTTTTATTATGTATCTACCGGTGACATTGTGTTGGTCGTCGTGGAGCGTGTTTTCACGCCGTATATTCCTTTGCGTTGCTTGTAACATTTCGCCGATGGGCGAAAGTTATGCGTTTCTTGTGTATCTCGTTGAGTTTTCCTGGCGGGATATTACTTCTCCCTACTTGTTTTAAGTTTCGGGATGAAACTTCTTTTAAGGAGGGTAGTATGTAATATCCGCAATTTCGATTTCCGGTAATTTTTGTTTTTGGCAGAAGTTCATCTTAGCGACTCTGTTGCGACCATTTCGTCATTCCGAGAATGATTAATTCTGCACTTTTTGTCATCCGAGCTCGTTTCTGTATCGTTTTTTTGAGTTCCATGTTCTTAAATGGCTTTTCCGCACTTGAGTTCGATTCTTGCGAATCTCGTCCGAAACTGTTGTTCCGAGTTTCTCATAAGTTCATTTAATGTTATTATTCATGTTGCGAGATTTGGCTTAGTGTTTCGATCGTGTATCGTGTATTTCGGACGTTTTGGGTTGTTTTCGTAATTTCCCTAAGTTTGGGGTAATTACTTCCATTGTCGAATTTCGAGCCTTCGGGTGGTCGGAATCATGTGTTCTCGTATTTGCGAATACTTCATAATCGTATCTTTGGTTTATATTCAGGTATGGGTTTCGGGGTTGTCCGGACTGTCGGAGTTGGCTACGGCCGAGTCATGGCCGCACGTGTTGGGGCATTGGCACACCTGGCCGAGTTACGACCTCAATGGTCCGGAAGTTACGGTCGTAAGGCCTGTTACGTACGTAATCTCTGGCCGGTAACGTATGTAACGCTGCCGGCAGTTTTGGGCAGTTGGGTCGAGATGGCTGGTTACGGCCGTAAGGCCATGGCCGGTTACGGCCGTAAGGCCATGGCCGGTTACTGCTGTAAGCGCTCGGCAAGGACCGGATCTTTAAGGCCTGAGCACCGGGTCACTCGGCCATTTCCACTTTTTTTCTTCATTTTTCGTGATCCTGTGACAGCAATTGAGGGTTTTGATCGGTAGCATCTTAGAACAATATCTTTTGGAAGGCTTGTGTTGATTATAACAACATCTAATCCTTGTTCTTCGTCGGATCGACGTTATTTCTTGAAAACTCCTAGAATTGACTTTCGAGATTTCCTTCTTAATTTTTTTTGTTCGTCCATGAATCGGTTGATGTTATTGAACATTATTAATCGTGTTCTATGGGTTGTATATCCGTATTTCGAGTTTGTTCAACTCGATTGGTAATTCAAGTGTTCTTGGGAGTTATCGAGCATTAAGTGTTCGATTAAATATCACAATGAGTTTCCCTTCGATAGTATGGTGGGATTTCCGTTGTTTTCGACCTTGATTCTCATTGTAATCGTATCTTTGTTGTTTTTATTGTTCGTTCCGGAGGATTATAGGTGTTCGAGGATTCCGAGTTGAATCCCGTTTGGTGATTGATAATTCGTGTGGTGTTATTCTCGTAGTACTCGTAGTGCTATCGCGTCCTTGATAGTGTTCGGGGGTTCGGAGCTGTTCGACCGCATCCCATCCGTCGTCTGGTTGCGATCGTGGTTTTGAGGCAAGTACCTTGTTCATACAATTCTTGTTTTGTGAATATGATGATCGCTGATCGTCCAAATGTGTTTGTTGGTTATTTGAAATGAACTTTCAAAAGATTCGGCTAGCCTCGTTAAAGTCTCTCTTTCAAAACCGTGTGTATATTGTGATTGGTGTGTTTCGTAAACGATTATGTGAATCCTATGGATATGGTTGGTGTTGATGTTGCGCTTGATAATGTGTGTGTACATATATTGCCTCATTTTCGGTGCGTTGTGGCTTAACGTTGTGTTTTGTTAAGTGTTTGATGTCTCTGGGTGAATTGTTTGGATATCTTTGTTTTATGGTGCTATGTGTGTGAATGTGTGAATGCGGGCGGGGCCTACGGTGACACATGGCATGCGATCATGTGGTCAGGATGCAACAAACGATTGATCCAACCGTGAGAGCCTAAGAAAAACTACGGTGACACATGGCATGTGATCATGTGGTCAGGATGCAACAAGGGATTGATCCAACCGTGAGCGCTAAAGAATACCTACGGTGACATATGGAATGTAATCATATGGTCAGGAGACAACAAGTGATTGATCCAACCGTGCGATGCCGTGACAAGTGTTCACGCTGGTGTGTATATGATTTGTGAATGTGTTTCGCTAGCCAGCTCGGGAGGGTCCTTAGAGGCCTCGAGTGGGCTACGTGGCTTCGTCCCGATCCTAGGCGATGCTTGTGCGTGATTTGTTTTATGATATGGCCAGGTCGGGAGGGTCCTTAGAGGCCTCGAGTGGATTTGTGGCTTCGTCCCGGTCCTAGGCAAGTATATTGTGTGGGTTTTGCTCACCTTGGGAGGGTCCATCGAGGCCTCGAGGGAATCTATGACTTCACTCTGGATTCATGAGTTGGTGTCGTATTTGTGTGACCAAGATTTGCGTATCCTGGGTGATTATGTTGTGTTGATTTTATGTCCGTCGAGGACACGTGATGCGGGTTTTAACCCTGTGAATTGTTGTTGGTTTTATTTGTGAAAACAAAATCTTTTGGCTGTGACCCCATTGATTTTTGGAAAGAGAATGATTCGGAAAATCCTAAATTGTCTTCTGTTAAACTCCCGATGGCATATTAAACCAGTTTGTAAATTGTTTCCCTTGAATTGTGATCTTTCGGTTTTGGAAAGTTTTACTCAACTCTCGCCTCGGGAAGTATTTTTCAATATGTTTGAATTTTTGAGGATTCCTGGTTATTGTTATTCTTGGAACTTGAATTGTATGACTCGTACTTTGCACTTTGTACTTGCACTAGCAAAATAGTGGAATTTTGCTAACCCCCGAGTAATCGGGGGTGGATGTCTGTATTGCATTCAGGTTTTGGGGAGCATAACACAGGGTCGGCATGAAGGATGATGAAAGATGAACGATACTAATCACACGAGGACCTGTTTGATGTCGTATTGGTTTAGTTGTATTTTATTTCCGCTGCAGTATTCCTTCACTGTTGTACGGGAGTGTGTTGTATTCGATCCCTGCGTGGGCATGTATTGTGATTGAGTTGTATGTATTTATTGAAAGACCAAATCGGTATACTGAGTCATTTTAGCCTTAAAGGCATTGTTGAGGTGTTCAATGTTGTTACCAGCCTGGTAGATCCTTTTAGAAAGGTTTTACGGCGTGTAATATCCCTGAGCGGATTGGGGGTGTTACAACAACAATAAAATTATTTATCACAACAACAAAAATATTATTATTATTATTAATACTAAAAAATATATATTATACTATTGAAAATATTGGTATCAATAATAATAACAATAAAAATAAAATTATTAATAATACTACCAATAATGTATAATACTTGTGATAATAATTATATTAATAATCACAAACAATGATAATTAATAATAATAAAATTAGATAACAATATATATAATAATAATGATTTACATTACAACAACATAATATTGATGATAATACTATAAAAAACTTTATATAATATTATTGCTAATATTAATTAATATCAATAATGATACTCCTAGTAATTATTTTTATTAAAAATAATATACACAACAATAATAATTTATTATTTATATTACAAGAATAAAACGATAATAATGATAATATAAGAAAATATATAAATATACTGATGATTATTATATATAATAATATTAATATAAACAATAATAATAAATAAAAAGATTATAATAATAGTTATTATATATAGTATTATTTATAATACAAATAATAAAAATAATTAATAATATTATTGATCTTAAAATTAATTGAACTGAATTGATTAGTACTGAACTGAACTAAACCGAGGTGCATCAAACGAAATTTTGCTAAACTGCGTTCAGCACTGAAATTAAACTCTAGAGATAATGCCTTACTAACGGTTCAAAGGGGCCAATTCGCGGACGGGCGGCCTTTTAACATCTCTAGGGAATACAGTGAGGTGAAAAGAGGGGGAAACGTGCCTCTTCCTTTTCTTGTTCAGATACGTTGTGCCAGAAGTAACGAATTCACGCGTTTCCTTCAAATTCAATGGGTTGTTGTTCTGATGTTCGAAAACCAGTTTTTGTAAAGACAAACTTGAGCACCCGCCTTGCTGCTGTTCCAATTTCTCCTGACATCACGGCGAATGAGTTCAAGAGTTGACTATTCTTCTCTGTACTTTTTTTTATTTCGCTCTTTTCTGCTTATTTTTATTTTATTTTATTTTCCTTGAAGTTTCAGTAGAAATCGTTTCTTGTTTCTGTTGTTGGGTTCTTCTCTTCTTTTCGTTAAAAACATCTTTAATGGTATTTAGATTTGTTGAGGGAGTTGATTCTCCCCCCACAGTACCGTTGGCCCCTCAGGAGATAAACGAGGGATGTGCCCTAGTGGCCAGAATCTAAGCGAGAGGACCCACGATACCGACCCCCAGCACAGCCCCCCACAACAAGGTGAGAAAACTGCACCACACGAGAATCGAACCGCGGTTGCCGGGGATGATATTCTACGTCATCTCAACCTTAACCACTAGGCTATGCCCCCAGGGCTTTAATGGTATTTAGATGAATCCGAGTAATGGGGGTTTCAGTCCACTTCTTTAACAAGGTGGTCTTTTCATTTGTACGAGTAATCTGTTCCCTCCATGATCAATATAAAAATGCGCGAATTGTGGACTATTTTGCATAAGCAAAAAAGGGAATTAAAACCTAGGTACATGAGTTGGGCTGAAAATGAAACCAAGCGACTTGATAGTCTCGATTCGAGTTCAATCAGTGAGAAGCTCGTTTTAGCTCGGTTCGTTAAAGTAGTTTGGTGCCGATGAATCCAAGTAGTTTGGTTTATATTTTTTTTATTTCCAATCGGGCGCCTCTAGTAATATTTCTTTGCGAACATCTTCAACATTAGGCACACATAAACGATTTATAAATCGAATAATACCATCTTCTGATAATTGGAAGTCTGATGATGTTCCTAACTCAATGTTCTTCTTTATTTTCTCTAAGTCTTGATCCTCTTTCTGGCCTTCCTGAATTCTATCAATTAAAGTTGGTCGAAGGGTTAATGCTGACGATTTTGCTTCTTGCCATCCATGTTGGATAATTTCTACATCCATATTCATGAAATCGTGTAATTCTGGCTTCTGGATCAAGGTCATGGCCGCAATGGATTGTGCTGATTTTATGCTTAAGGCATCTGCTACCACATTAGCTTTACCAGGGTGGTAGTTGATAACACAATCATAGTCTTTAACAAGTTCTAACCATCTCCGCTGTCTCATTCAATTCTTTATGAGTGAAGAAATATTCAGGCTCTTGTGATCAGTATAAATTTCACAGCGTTCTCCATATAGGTAATGCCTCCATATTTCAAGTGGAAACACAATTGTAGCAAGTTCTAAATCATGTGTCGGGTAGCTCTTTTCATACTCCTTTAGTTGTCTAGATGCATATGCTATTACTTTACCATTATGCACCAATACACAACCTAGACCATTCTTTGAAGCATCACTGTAGACTTTAAAACCTCCAGTTCCCACGGGAATGGTCAAGATTGGTGCCGAAGTCAACCGTTTCTTCAGTTCTTGTAAGCTCTGCTCTCATGATTCTGTCCACTTCAAGGGAACATTCTATCTAGTCAATTGTGTTAATGGAGAGGCAATCTTGGAGAATCCCTCTACATACCGACGGTAACATCCAGCTAACCCAAGAAAGTTGCGTACTTCTGTAGAATTTGTGGGTTGTGGCCAGTTATTGATTGCTTCAACTTTGCTTGGGTCTACTGAAATCCCTGCTCCAGATATAACATGCCCCAAGAATACCACTCGGTCTAACCATAATTCGCACTTTTTAAATTTAGCGTATAACCGTTGCTGTTTTAAGACTTCCAAAACTTTCCTTATATGCACTGTATGGTCTTCTTTGGTCTTCAAATATATGAGAATATCATCAATAAACATGATAACAAACTTATCGAGGAAGTCTTTAAACACTCTATTCATTAAATCCATAAATGCTGCTGGGGCATTTGTTAGGCCAAATTGCATCACCAGAAACTCATAGTGTCCGTACCTCGTATTGAATGCCGTTTTTGGGATGTCTTCCTTTATCTTCAATTGAGGGTAGCCTGATCACAGATCAATTTTGGAAAATATAGATGCGCCTTGAAGTTGATCAAACAAGTCATCAATTCGAGGCAAAGGATACTTGTTCTTGATTGTGACTTTGTTGAGCTCTCGATAGTCTATACACATCCTCAAGGAGCCATCCTTCTTACGAACGAACAATATTGGCGCTCCCCATGGTGAATAACTAGGCATAGTGAGGCCTTTATCTAACAACTCTTGCAATTGGGTCTTTAATTCCTTTAATTCAGCTGGTACCATTCTATATGGTGATTTTGATATTAGTACTGTTCCCGGCTGCATGTTAATCACAAACTCTATTTCACGATCTGGGGGTAGTCTCGGTAGATCATCTGGGAACATTTCAGGGTATTCTTTCACCACTAGTACTTCATTTACGCTCGAGTAATCTTGCTTTTCAATGCTCATTACACTTACTACATAGCCTTCACAACCACTGTTTAATAGACGTGCCTTCATTGCTGAAATTACTGAAAATCTAAAATCCTTACTAACCCCGACAAAATAAAAATGTTCTTCCCCAGGTTGTTGGAATGTCACAATTTTTCTCCGACGATCAACAGTAGCATGATATTTTGATAACCAATCCATACCCAAGATTGTGTCATAGTCATTCATGTCCAACACAATTAAATCATCATAGAGTTACCTATTTTTAATAGGAAATTTCTTTCATAGTTTTATGTATGCGTAGTTGCACATATAAAACATGTGCGCGCAACTATGTATGCGGGAAACTATTCGACCTTTGTTTTCAGCTCATTTATCTCTGTATTTTTGGAGATTACCCTAACAACAATTATTTTGCTAAATTTTTAAAAAAATAACGTTTCGTAAATAAAATCGTCGTTTGGATATTAACTTGATGATCTTTGTTTGATAGAATGTTACACATCAATGGCTTTCATTTCAATATCTAACATATCACACCTCACTGTCCTAACCAATGTTGTATTATCTGCCAGCTCCTACCACATATGCCATTAAGATCTCCACACCGCAAAAAAAACGAAACAAAAGCACTCCCATCAGCAACCAAAGGTAATTTCGTACTAACATGTTCTGCTCATATACATTCACTAAATATATATTATCGCATTTTTCTTATTTCAGAACATCCTCACCCTGACACACATCAATACATCATCTCGCGGACGAGCATTGAAGGCAAAAAAAGTCGAGTGAATCAAGTTCGATGTCTACCTGTATATTCAGACTTCAATCTATGACCAGCTGAAAATTTTATGTTATTTTCCTGTTAATTTTCCATAAAAATCTGAAAATCTTACTTTCCCTTGTGAAAAAGCTTATTGATTGTGTCAATATGAATAATATTTCATGTTTAGTTGATACTAAAAATAATTAATGACTTTATGATGCAATAGCTCTTTTTCTTATTCTCATTTTTTATGTGAGAGTCTGTTGAAAGTCTGTTGAGCCTTTTCTGTACTTTGCCAGCTTTTATTCTTAAACTATTGCCTCTATTAGTTAAATGGTGATATTACCTTGTATTGATCAGCGATAGCCACAGTAGTCAAATGCGGCAGCTAAGGTCACTATAGTGAGCAGCAATACGAAGCAGCTGCCTGTCGCTATTCACCCCAACACGCTAGGTCTCTCAATGTAGCTGCTATGAAACGGTTTTTGCTCTAACCCCGCTTAGTGATAGATGCCACTGAGTTTAATTTTGTTTTCTTTTTTTTTCTTGAAAATAACTTACTAAACAAGGCCCAGCCCTAATAACCATCCCCTCACATTTATTTACACTATTCAATATTCTTTTCATTTCTATGGTTTTCCCTCCGATGTTTATGGGAAATTGATCCCGATGTTTGTTTGTTTGAATTTGTATTTTTGGTTCTTATAGGAAATTCGCCCAACGATTCTTCGGAAATCCAGTTTTTTTGTTATTTTGTTTCCCTGTTTTCTTACATTCGGTTTCTTTTTTAGGGTTTCTTATTATGTGTCGTCTTTCCGGTTGATGTAATAAATCGGGCAATCGATTTTTGGGACATCTTGGGACATCTGAGTTTATACTTGCACTTGCTAATAGTCATTGACAAATATAGAATTAAATTGATTACGTTATTTCTTATACTTTTTGGTGCTGCTAAATTTATTTAAATAAAGACCAATGTACAGTGTTTTTGATTGTTCTTGCTAACTAAAATCAATGTGCAAAATTTGAACATTTCCCATATTTGAATCCCTAAATTGCATGTTGGAATGTGTATGTATATATAAATATATCTCGGAAGTCAGAGTATTACATCATCTCTTTGCATTTAAATGTTGAGTGAATGCTTGTTACAAAGTAAAAGTATCAATGGAACCTCAGTTGTGCAACACATTTACATAAATGTTGGTGATAAGGGCTTTAGTTGTCCCTTACCTTGATCAAATGTATATAATGGGAAAGAATTTTGAACGCAAACAAAAAGATCGTATTTCAAACAATATATAATCTACATAACAAAAATTGCATATTAGACACTAATAAAAAACAGTCTAGATAGTGCTAAATATTATCTATTTCAATTTTTTAAATGTTTATACCATCATTATACAAGATATCTAGATTCGAACAAATTTTATTTAAAAAAAATATTCTTATTTAATAAAAAACCCGATTTAACAAACTTACAAAACAATATATATGAGCAAACTCCACACTATTATATATAGCCAATTCTGAGTAGAAAATGCTGGAATCTAATCAATTAATCCCGATTTTCATATAGTTCCAACTCGAATGCATGTAATGTGGTCTTATTCACATATGGGCAATCCCGTGCATTGCACGGGACCAAAAACTAGTAACTATATATGCATGCTACTAGTAATCAATGTGCAAATTCTTTGACATTCTCTCCTCCAAAATGATGATTGACAATTACTATCTCAAGATAGAGAGTCTAGCTAGGTGAGTGAAATGTCAACCCAAGACGGTTGAGGCCTCGAGTATCCTCACTTTTCCGAGCAATCCTTGTATAGTTTCGGAGGCATCCTATAAAGTATATAAGAGGAAACAAATTAACATAGACGAACATATGGATACATAAATAGACAATTAAAAAAACTAGAAATTCTCTTAAAAACAGACCTTCAACCTCCTCCTCAGATTCTCTTCCTCATGTTCCCGCCGACTCCGTTCTTCTGCAAAGGAACTAACAAACAGTTCTTGTTCTTTATCCATTTTATCCATCATTTGCTTCGTTTTTTGAAGCTGAAACCGGAAAATTATAACGGACTATTTCATTAAAACGGAGTGAGAAAAAGAAATAAACGGTACTCCCTCCGTCCCACAAAGCTTCAGGCAATACTTTTGGGCATGAGATTTGAGAAGAGTTAAAAACCAGTGTAAAATGGTGATATAAATATATATTATTTAAAGTTGTGTGAGTAATAAATGTGTCTTAAAAAAGAAATGACCCAAGTTTCGTGGGACTGTCGAAAAAGGAATACGACTCAAGTTTCCGTGGGACGAAGGGAGTAGTAATAATTATCACACAAGTTTACGTATCACATGTTTAATTCTACGTAACATCACTGTCGTGCCACTCATTCTTGGGTGTTGACACAGTGTTCAAAACATGTACCATAACTACAACCATTTCATGTAAATACGAACTCCCATCTTCAATGATTTCTTTCACATAATAGATATATCATTTCAAAATAAACACAAGAAAATCAGAACACAAAATTAACACACTTTTGCAGTTCAAAGTATCTTTTGAACCTGATTTTGCAGCGAACTATTTTTGCCCTTTTCATATTGTAGTTCCACCAATACATTGTTCAAACTGCAACAGAAAATCGAGCAATGAGCATAAAATTCGACCGCGTTGATATTTACTATATAAATTTAAATTTTTAAAAAATGTATACGTAGTTTACCTGTTTCTCAAGGTCATATTCTCTTCTTTCAACTTAATAAGCATATCTGTAATTGAGGAAAAAGGGAGAGATCCATCTCCGTTGTTCCCTTCTGTCTATTTTGTTCCAAAAGCAGAAGAAGAAAAAAAGAATGAAATAAAAAAGATAATCAACACTCTGATCATTAATTATTTAATGAATGAGAAGCTGAAAAAAATTACAAAAAAAGAAAAGAAAATATCGACTTTTATCATGGGAAATTACCTTGATGGGCGCGTTTCCAACCGCGAAACATTCTGTTTGAGGCTTCCGGTAATAAGATGGAAGAGAGTAGTCACTGGCTGCAGGTAATGTATGTTTGTTTCTATCGGTCGATGCACCATTACTTGGTATGCTCCGGTTCGTATTATTATCGTTAGCAGAATGAGAAGATTCTTTCTCAGGGGATACAGACTTCTTTATATTACGTCGTTGAGCATAACCAATGAGTTGGCATTGTGACGACCTGTTTTTGTTTAAAAAAAATCCAAGTTACTAGTTTGATTGATATGAAGGAGAAAAGAGAGAGAGAGAGAGAGGGAGAGAGAAAGAGAGAGAGAGAGAGAGAGAGAGAGAGAGAGAGAGAGAGAGGGAGAGAGAAAGGGCGTTTATAAAACAAACCAATAATTCTTCTGAAAATGTACGAGCCTAGCCTCGAGCCTTGAAAGAGCCGTCGTGCGCTCGAATCCCTGTTTGTCGTGAGCTGGCTCTACGAAATTTGCTTGCAGAACACCTAAGATCACAAGTAATGCAAGATAGCAAAAAAAAATAAGATTAAATGTAATCTTAAGGAACTTTAAAATCCAAACAGAGAATAACAATATTTTGTGAAATATACCAATGACTCCTCGACCATCACTGCCAGCAGCATTCCACACCCTCCAGAAAGGCTGACATATGAAAAAGAAGAAGCAAAAAAAAGGAAAATAAAGGTAAAAGAGCTTTCTCTCATAAAATCAAAATAAAAAATTAGAAATAAAATGAAATTGAACCAACCTTGATAAGTCTGTTCTTATGATATACGTTAAACCCTTGAACATCAATATGATGTGCTGCATCTTTAATGAATCCAAGTGTGACTGTCGCAGACATCTATATTGTTTTCGACGGAAAAAAAAAAGAAGAAGAACCAATAAGAGATCCATGTTAAACAATTTTCAGTGGTGTTAATAAAGATTAATAATATTAATAATAATAATCAATAATTGAAATTACATTTGGATCTTTAGACCCGGCTGGCTTATACACAAGTTCTTTGGCATGCATCATATCGTCGACTATATTATGATGTTCGACATCCTTTCCTCGCAAGGTGATACGAAAGCCAGGCGGGATCCTCAGGTACAAAATCGAGGTATAGCTCTGGAACAAAAAAACACATCAGCGGATACGATATAAGTACAATCTAACGGACAAGACAATAATAATGTACTATATTATACCCTCAATGAATGCCGATAAGTAAGAAAATGTCTAGAGCTTGAGTAAATTGTTGCCATCTCTATCTTTTTTTCATCTCTGTTGACACCTCTGATTTGAATGTCCTGGAAAAAAGAATATATTGATGAAATATATTAATGTACTGACTAAATATTACATACACAAAGACAGAAAATAAATAAATAAATAAATAAATAAAAGGATATTAGAAGCGTACATGTGGATCCGTATCGAAATCGAGTTCTAGTAATCCTTGTTCATCCTCCCACAGATTATAAATTACGATACGCGTGCCTTGATCTGTCATGAAATCGAACTATAGAGTGGGGGAAATAAAACTGTCATAAGTACTTGAGCAAAAGATATAGATAACTATAAACTGTTGTACAATATCATAAATATACTGAATACTCTACCTACCTGTGAGAGAAGATCTTCTTCACTTTCATATGGAGACCACTGCACAATGGTTTCGATATTTCTTTGCCAACAATCATCGGAAGATTTCGCACGCTTCATCCAAGTTTCTCCCAACTTCTCGTAATCAATCTTATAAAAGAGATGAAACACAAAAGTGATCAATGAGCAAAGGATCGTACTAAGTAAATGCTTGTTTCGAAAAAGAAAATTCGAGGGGAACTATTACCATGGGAACTACTATATCTTCCTTTCCGGTATTCCGCAAAAATGTATAGGACAGTAATCCAATACTTTGTGTTGCCCTACAAATCATCGGGAAAACACGAAAAGTCTCATCACCTTATAATCAAAACATTATAAGCTAATTATAAAACTAATACAAAGGCAGAATAAGTGATGTAAATCATACAGAAACAAAATTACCTTCCTCCATACTTCCCCTGACAACGGGAGAACACAATGACATCTGCACCCAGCCTCATAGTACTTGTCTTAAAACCATTTCCATCTGTCAATATATATATATATATAGTGATGCGTTCTATGCAGTACCAATATTAGATGCAGTACCTTACAGTACTAATTTATGCATGAGTTTTGTACTAATTATGCATGAAATATATGCATTTCGTGCATCAAAATTTCAATGCATTAAAATATGCAATATATGCATCAAAATATCGATGCATTAAAATATTAGATTATATGCATCAAATATATTGCATATTTTAATGCATTGAAATTTTGATGCACGAAATGCATATATTTCATGCATAATTAGTACAAAAGTCATGCACAAAATATATAATTTTGTCGCGTCTTATTGAGCATAATTCAATGAGCATATATAATGAGCATATATATATATATATATATATATATATATAATATGAGTTGTAAGAATCAATGTTATATATTAGCATAGGTATATTCATAAAATGTCGACCACATACATTGGCCGATGGTGTTTGGCATCTTGCTTTTTTCAGAATACCCGAGAGACATGCATTGGCGCATCTTAACAGGAGTCATGCCGCCACCATCATCTACAGTCGCAACAAAAATCAAATAAATAGGTCTAATATTCGTATAATACTGCAAATTAAACGTAAGTATATCTCAAAGTGGTCGAAATTTTATAGAAAACATTCAAATTGTAGCGTACTTGCATCGGAAGACAGTAAACAGGATATAAAACGGTAAAGTAAAATTGAAGAAAAAAAGTTTGAACAGCATGACTTTGGCAAGTAACCATCATCTATCTCGTTACAAACACGCGTGCTACTAATAACAATTCTATTAGTGCCAAGAAGATGCAATTTTCATATATTCAGGATAATATGTAGTATATAATACCTTGAACCACCACCATTTTATTTTTGTCCTTCATGTTATCCAGCACATCAACAATGACATAGGTAGCTCCATTGCAACCCTGATTATAAATACACACACGCACACACAAAAATAATTATAAGTATGTCAACTGCCAAGGCCTTTCATTAAGAAGAAAAGTAATGCAAAGAGTACCTCATCAAGTGCATTGTCTAGAAGCTCAGCAAAAGCTGGAAAATAACAATCCATTGTTAAGAAATAGTACTAACTTCAAGTAAAAAATAAATATTATAAATGAAAAATTAAACAAAACAAATCCACAGTCTTTCACCTCCCAAAGCCCATTTATGGCTGGTAGCATTTGAATGCAAGAATCTAGGATGAACTCTGACATGATCCATGTCGGCTGCAAAACCATATAATAAACATTATAATTGCTAACTATGTAGACAATGAGAAATCAATTTATCATGTAAGCCAATAGAACAAATTAATATGTCAAACATATTCCCTACCTATCACTTGAAGAGGGTACCTTGGTAGGTACAACTTTTTGACTTGAGTCATTTTAATGTAGTATAACTTATTTTACACCATCTTTTCTCACTTGTTTTTAATTTCTTTCAATCAACTAATATTATAATCTATATAATCCCAAAAAACTTTAATATAATGTAATATTATATAAATTCTAATTATATAAATTATTTTTTGAAATTATACTCTTCTATTCAAATAAACCTCAAGCGGGATGGAGGGAGTACGTAGTAGTGTGCTAATTAGTTCTTAGTTCTCTTACACCAAATATTTATATACTTGCCATCCCAAGTTATATGCTTCGGCTTGCCACAACTGATATTTCATGGGGCGTAAGGGGAATAGTATAATCAACAAGAAGTATGAACTATCAAGCAAGGTAGTGTAAATATTAAATATATTATATTGTTCTAGAATTCATATAAATAATAGTGATAATAAATAATCATAATAATATTACTACTACTAATAATAATAATAAGAAGAATAAGAGAAGAATTCCACGTACCAAGAGAAACCTCGCCGTCGCCGCTACTAAAGGAACCCTCGTAGTCCCCGGCTTTCCAAAACTGCTTACAACCCGGCATCAGAGCCAAAGTAGTAACCGCTTTCTCTTTCCTTTTTTCTTCGGGAACAATATCCATCACCCCAACCGCCGTAGCAGAATTCGAAACGCCGTCGTTCATGTTGGAAACGGCTAACGGTTCCTCGAAGGTTATTGGGTCAAGAAATCCGATTGGCAAAACCGCTCCCGTATTCTGCTTCTTCCTGTTCGGGTTAAGTTCGACGTCGAATTCATCATAGAAACCGAAACCCGAGAACTCGCCGCCGCAACTGCTTAATGGATTTGCTTCGTGGCTGCGGTTTTTTTCTCGCAAAATATCGGGTAGTTGGAGGGTTTCTTGCTTGATACAGGCATCCATTATGCAAAGAAGAACTCAAGAAGGGGATATCAGGATTTCTCTCACTAGATTTTTGCCTTGATTGATTTCCTTCTCTTTGTATGCTTTTATGTGTTTCGGAGAGAGAGAGAGAGAGTTTGCGGGTGGGAATAGGAAAAGCAAAGAGGGCGCGAGTGGAGGAATTTAACCGACTCCCGCAAGATGGGGGATGTGGGGCTCGGTCGGGTTTGATAAAATATTTGGGCTGGGTTATGAACCCATCCATCAATTTGAATGAAACTCAATCTTCTTATTATAGTAATCATTCATACTCGTGCGTTGCACACGTATTGTATAATTTTTTTTGATATTTGATATTTAGCGTAAAGAATTAAAAGTATTGATAAAAAGATTGTTCAAACTGTTAATTATAACTTTTTAATTGATTTGATCGGGTTGGGTCGAGTCGCACCAAATCGGTGTTTACTAATAGATTGTGGTACAATTTTCTTTTCAATAATACGTACGCCGTCTCCTAAGTTTTTATTTGGTTTAATATCAATACCTTTACAATCGATGGACGACAACATCCAAAAATACTTTAAACATAACTGAAGATTATTAACCAACCACAAAACCAGAAAGAGTTCTTAATATCTACGAATGTAAAAAATAAACAAAAATTGAGTTGGTTGTGGCCCTAAAACTTTTGATTAATTTTTTAATTACCTCAATATAACTCAAACAATTAAAGGTTGTATTATATTTCACAACTTAAAAAAAAGAAATTTAACCATTTTTAAAATGTATTCTGACATTGATATTTTGACATTGTTGATAAGTATTTTTAACATGATACTAAAAATTCAAGACATTAAAAACAATTGACTTTATATGTAAAGATATATTAATGACATTAATAATTAAGACTCAACATTTAATTATTGAGATTAATGACATTAATCATTAAAACTCAATATTAATTATTAGGACTCAATCTTTATATAGATATATGTATTCTGACATTGATATTTTGACATTGTTGATAAGTATTTTTAACATGATACTAAAAATTCAAGACATTAAAAACAATTGACTTTATATGTAAAGATATATTAATGACATTAATAATTAAGACTCAACATTTAATTATTGAGATTAATGACATTAATCATTAAAACTCAATATTAATTATTAGGACTCAATCTTTATATAGATATAGATACTGGTGCATCTGCAAACTTCATGAAAATGCAATAATAAAATTTTCGATCTAAAATACTCCATTTTATTAGTAAGAAAAGGTTTTTGAGCCTTGAAATATTGTAGTTTAATTTTTTGGTGTTAAGGTTTTAATTGAAGATTTATTGTTAAACTAATGCATTAAAAAGTAACAATGTTGAGAATCACATTTTATTATTTGTAGGATGGAATAAAATGAGGTAATAACAAAAAAACATTATTTATATATGTTTTCAAAGAAAAATTAATAAAGAAATAAAAATGTACATTTTACCTGTTGACGACTGATTTGGTCAACGTAACGTGTGCTGATCTGGACAAATGGATCGATGCCACGTAGAAAACAATAAAAAAGATGGAATAATTTGGATCACTAAATTTTATTAATGATCGTAATTTGGAATAGAGCCCAACTGAAGATTGTAAACCGATCTATGTTTTTTGCTTATTTATTACAAGTCTTGTCTTTTTTTCTCTCTTTCTCTCTCTTTTTCTATTTTTTAGATAAATTCCAAAAGTTCTTTTTGTACATTTTTTCTATATATATAGAGAATCTGGGCCAATCATCGGGCGACAGCTGGAGGATGTATGAAAATGGGTCCAGACACTTGTCAGAGGGAGAGTGTCCCTTAGACACTTGGCGGCCTTTGGGGACTGCTTTGGGAAGAGGGAGGGCAGTAAGCATTAATTGTCCTGTGTGCCTGTTCCGAATGCTTTTGGCGATACTTATCCGTTGTGGCCGACTCTCGGGTCGGCCCTCGGGTCTCCCGCTAATCTGATCGGTCGTGCCATGATGGTAATTTGGAGAATATTTATCTTGTATCTGGTCGGCCCTTTCGGTCTGGTCATCGGGTCGGCCCCGACATTTCTGTCCGGTCCGGTCTTTGATGGACCTGGGAGTAAATTTGATACTTACTCGGTCAGTCCTCATCGTTGCTCTGCTCGTACGGTCTATCCGAAATTCGGTTCTTTTGCCTTCTGGTCTTCTCAATTGGGACGGCTGAGCTGGGGGGGAGCGCTTACGTGGATGCCAAGTCGGATGGGCTATCAACATTACCAACCAAAAAATGTGCATCTTTAATATATATGTTTTAATGTACATAAATTCTTTTCCTAAAAATGGTAGGCCGTTAACAAACTTATTTTTTTTAAATAATCGACTCAATATATGGAAAATAGGGGTGGGGAGTCGAACTCAGTGTACATCCGTGGCCTTTGGGCTATCCCCGTTAGTTTGGCGGTTAATAAACTTACCTTGTAGAATTTTAATCTAATTTATATTCATTTTTAATATATATAGGGATTGATTATGGTGGAAACCCCCTTAATGGTGATATCTAGAAATCAATCTATACATGTTGCATTATTAAGCAATTTCATTGCATATTTGTTATTATTTGTTGCATCAAGTTGGTCGCTAGTATATGCAACAATAATGCAATAAAAAAATACAAAATTGCATATAATCCTACTCATCTAAAGTCGTTATGTAATATCTGGATAAATTGTTGAGTATTTCATCTGTATTGAACCCTGTATTATTCGAATTTGCAATATCAATAATCAAAGTATGACCTTTCTCGTATTCGTATCCATGTGCATGATAATATCAACATGTAAATTTTCACATGCAATTAGGTGATAACGTACGCTAAGAAGAAAGCTTAACGTATGTTATATGCCAAGGTTATCATCCGCTACGAATGAAGCGTAGCGTACGTAAGGCAGCCAATAATGGAGCAAGGCGGCTAGCACATGTGTCAGCTGGTCGATGGGTCCGGATAAGATTCTTGCGGATGAACCTGGACAGTTTTGGGGTCAACGAGTGTTAACGTATGCTAAGGTATGTAACTAGCGTACGATAATGGGTGTTGCTTACGTACGTAACTTGATGGTGTAGCGTACGTAAGCGAGTACAAAATGAGACAGTAAGCTATCATTGAACGATAGCGTACGCTAAGGAGAACAGGTAGCATACGATAAAAGGATTACATACGTTATGTGTTAAGGCTAACGTACGTAAAGTCAGTAAACATTATAAATGGGATAGCACCCCATTTCATTTGTCTACATTTCTTTCACTTGTCCTTCACTTCTTTGAAGTCCAGAGAGTCTCCCCCTTCTACATAAACACCCATAGACCATCTATACTTGATCATTGGAGATCGGATATCACTTATGCTTGATCATTGAAGTGGAGAAAGATCTTGGATTAGCACACAAGCAATCAGAGTTGGACTCTACCTATTGTCTCGGTGCTTTCTTCATCTTAAGGTATGTTAATGCTATCTCCAACCTTGGATTCGTGTTCTTAAAGATGTTATGATCACACTGCTGAAAATATTAGGTTCCATAGATGATTTATACAACCAAACATCATGTTTAGAGGTTGGGATGATTATGCTTAAGTTACCATTATAGTTGGAATCTTGTTACGGAAAACAATAAGAGTAGCATTCTGAGATTGATAATCTGTATTGAATGGTGTTTCCATAATGATCGTAGACTTGGTATTGATATCATTTTTGCTAAACGAACTTAAGGAAAGGACCATCGAAGGTTGTATCATTTCTTATTAGCTGTATTGGTTAATGATCTCCATGATGAATTTTGAATGTATTGATGATATTAGTAACAAGTGTATCAACCTTAGATTACCCGAACTACGTAAGAGAATTTGTAATCAAGATTGGAGTATGACCTCAGGTTGATATGCTTATCCTTGAAGTTGGAAGACATTGAACGTCATTAGATCATTCAAGTTTGCATGAGTGTATAATGTATGAAGATAACGTACGTAAAACACTGAGAATTTCGTACAACGAGTCAGTCTTCTGATCAGGGAGGATACTGTCAAATGTATGTTTAGCGTGCGTTAGGCTCTGCAGCTTACGTACGCTAATGGGTAGACTTAACGTACGCTACGTTGGGTACGTAATGTATGTTATATCATCAGACGAGTCAGTCGTCTGATCAGAGAGGAACTGTCTAATGCATGATTAGTGTATGTGAGGCTTCGTAGCTTATGTACGTTAACGAGCATACTTAACGTACGCTATGTGTTGGGATAACAAAACTCTGTATCGAATTTGTTTGGATAACAATACCCTGTATCGATACTGCCCTGTATTGATCGTAGTGTCAGTATGTTTTGACAATATACCAATCCTGCATACAGTAAGCGAACTGTATCGAAAAGCTGATCTATAGTATCAACCTGTCTCGAAGACCTCTCGTAGATCCAGCATATCTTTCAGTACAGCGATGAAGTCTCATAAAGACTAAGTATGGAAGCTGTCTCGAATTGTCAATACGTAATCCTTCCATATGGCTCTCAACAGGACAAAGAAGGAATCTTCAGTCTTCACTAAAAGTCAAGTCCCGTTGATAAAGAAGTATTTAAATACTAAAGGATAAAGTATTTAAATAATGTAAGTCAGAAGATCTTCAAATACCGGAATATCCGGATCTCAGTTGAATATCTGTTTTCACAGATTCTTGCCCAACGGATAGATCTCCAACGGATATATTTCAGAAGACTATATATATCTTCTCAAGGCGTTGAAGATCAGTTACCGAAAATCAGTTACAAAACGAAAAGCTTACGAAGTTATCATATACATCAGAGCAAAACATATCTCCCAAGCTTTCTGCTATTCAGATATAAAAATATATACAGTGCTCACATCGTGAACAACACATCATCAGCTAGAAGCTCAGAAAGTCAAAGCTATTGTTCATACCCTGTTCTATCCTTTGAACAAACCCAGATCAGCCCTGTGTGGACTGAGTGATCTTTGCTACTCCGGAACTATGTGTGAAGGAATTGCATCGAAGAAGACGAAGCTTCAGAACTGTGTGTGAAGAAGCCAGTAAAAGTGTTAGCTCAAACAAATATGTGTGAATGGTTGAAGCTAAGATCTTTATATAAATCTCTGTGAACGATATAGTGATTAAGTGTTGTTATAATTACGTAGTTGTGTACGCAGTAATTATAATAAACTTTTTACTCCTGTGTGGAGGACCAGTGGACGTAGAGGGGTTTACCTCGAACCACTTTAAATAATGTGTTATTTACCTTCCGCCTTACTTGTTTTATTAAACTGTGATTATTTAAGTATACACTGCACATTGAGTTGCTGTATCCACAGCAACTAACTATTTAAGACTTCCGCTACGCACTCAGATTTAAAATCAGTACAGCTTGTTGTTTAAAACACTTTCCAAGCTGTATCCAGTATACTTAGTGGCCAACAAGTGGTATCAGAGCGGTTGATTCTAAAAAGAATCAGTCATATTTTTAACCGAATCAGATCCAAAATCACTTTATTTCTAAAACAGTCTTTTTCATTCCTTTATTCTCACATGGATACATCTGTGATCAACAAAGTGCCTATGTTCTCTATTAACGAATTTGATGATTGGAGAATTAGGTTGGAGGCTCATCTTGCAGCAATGCACGAAGAGATGATTTTTGTTATACAGGATGGCCCCATCAAGATCATGAAGGTAAACACGACCGCAAGGGTTGAAGGCCAAGCCCATGCTGAGATGCTCGAGATGGAACGCGAGCAATGGACCACAGATGAAAGAAAGCGAGCCAACCTCGACAATGTGGCTAAGAACGCGTTATTTGTCACTCTTGACAAAGGCACGTTCTCGAAGGTAAAGAGCTGTAAAACAGCCAAGGAAATCTAAGATAAACTCAAGTTGATTTGTGAGGGAACTGAGCTCTCAAAAGAAAACAAAATTTCAAAACTGACTCAGCAATTTGAATCGTTTGAAATGAAACCAACTGAGACACTTGAGGAACTTGACCTCAGATTTACTGGTATTGTTGGTGAACTTGAAGCTTTGGGCAAACTTTATACCCAAAAGGAGAAGAATTTAAAAATTTTCAGATCTCTCCCTGCCCGATGGGACATTAAGACCACAACTATACGTGTGTCTTGCAATCTTAACGAAATATCTACTTTTGATCTCTTCTCTGACCTTAAAGCTTTTGAGTATGATATTGACAGAAGAGAGAAAGCTGAAGAATCTCCTTCAAAGGTTACAGCACTAGACGCTGTATCGAACCATCGACACAGCATGCCCAGCTCGTCGAAGCCTAGTAACAAGAATGCTGACAGTGACGCCGACAGCCTGTCTCAAGATGAAATGGCGCTTCTCATGCATAAGTTCAAAAAGTTCATCAAGCAGTCTGGAAAAACTCCCTACAGGCCCAAACCTGTCCACAAGGTAAGTACCGAAACTTCATCCGGTGATGCTAACATGTGTTATAATTGCAGGAAACCAGGGCATTATGCAAATAAATGTCCTCATCCCAAAGTTCAAAGGTTGCCGGAGGCCGAGCAACAAGAGAGAGATGAACGAAGACGTGCTTGGAAAAACAAGCTCAAGGCCCTGATTGGAGAATCAGAAGCCTCCCCCACACCATCCAAATCCGAAGAATGTCTTCAGGTGGTCACTGAAAGTGATTCATCTGACAATGAGTTCGATGATAAAGCATATATGTGCTTTATGGCCAAGGACATTCCGGAAGGTGAAGACAGCGACGATGAGGTAAGCTCAACCTCATCTATTCTAGTAAATGCATCTCATACTTTTGAAAACATGATGAATGAGTTTAAAAACATTCAAAAGGCCCATGAGACATTGAAAAATGAGAATATCCAGCTCCAATTTTCTAACCTAGAGCTGAAAGATGAAAATGACTTGCTGAAAATGAATTATGAAAATATGTCTATTGATTGTGAAACCAGCAAAGTTGATTATAAAAAACTCATGGAGAGCAATCATCAACTTGCTCATGAACTAAGTGAGGTTAAAACTCACAATGAGAGCAAGACAAATGATTTTGTTCTACTGCAAGCCAAAGTCAAAACTCTCGAAAAACGAGAATATGAACTTGAGACTATTCTGAAATCGTTCGAGAAATCGTCCAAAATAATGGAAGAAATTCTAAGCACTGGGCAACATGCTCATGATAAAAGTGGATTAGGATACAGCTCATGTTCAAACAAAGGGAAAACTAGTACAGTGTTTGTCAGGGGTGTGGAACCCATTCCTGTATCGAAAGAAACTTCGAGTCCTGCGAAGGAACCTGTTGCACAATGAACAGCAAAGGCTGCCATTCCGACACCTCAATCATACTCCAGACAGCGGAATCACCTGCCATTCAGACCTGAAAGGTGCACTCAACAGCATGCTCCCCGAGCACATCAACAGCGCCAACAGCCGTTCAGAAGGAAGGCTGTATCCAAATACCAAAGGCCCGCACAACAGTACTATCAGTACAACACGCCGAGGTATTGGATACAGGAGCCCCATTATTCCTCGAGACAGCAGGTGCCCACTCAGTATCAACAACAGCGTTGGGAATCCAACTGGAGACCCAGAAGGCAAGCTGTTAGGCCAAAGAAAATGGCTCCACCTCCAAGACGGCACTCGTACTGGACTAATAATAATAACCTTGAATTTTACATGCATAACAATTATCATGGTTATAGCGACTACGTTTATTCCCTACGTAGATACCGCAACACTGTACCGAATGTGACCTACAGTAAACCAATTGCTGTCAGGAAAATTTGGGTACCTAAAGGAACTAACATACATGGACCCAAAAATCAAAGGAGACCTAAATCTACTTAATCTCTTTGCATACAGGACATCCTAGAGGAGGACACCTGGTACTTCGATAGTGGATGCTCTCGGTACATGACCAGAGATAGAAGCAAGCTATCATATTTCGTAGAAGGTCGCGGTCCAAAAGTTCATTTCGGTGATAAATCTAAAGGAAGAACAAGAGGGAAAGGAAACCTGCTTGTCGGAAAATTCAAAGTCACCGATGTTGCATATGTTGAAGGTTTACAGTACAATCTACTTAGTATTAGCCCGTTCTATGATAAACAATTCTCGGTGAAATTCTATATAGATCGCTGTAGAGTTAAGAACATCCAGACCAAAGAAGTTGTGCTTACAGGAAGCAGATCAGGTAACATGTATATTGCTGACTGGAAGCCTATGAGCTCCTCAATTCCATGCTTTATTGCCAAAGGCACTGCAGATCTAAGCTGGTTATGGCACAAGATGATGTCTCACGTCAACTTTAAGACGATCAACAAGCTCTCAAGATAGGGAATGGTAAGAGGATTTCCAAACGTGTCATTCAAAAAGGACAGCGTCTGCGGACCATGTCAGAAAGGCAAGCAAATCAAGTCAACCCTGAAGAGCAAATCCTACCTTTCAACCCACAGAGTGTTGGAGATGCTACACATGGATTTCTACGGTCATGTAGACCCAGTAAGTTTGGGAGGTAAGAAATACTGTCTTGTTATTGTTGATGATTACTCCAGGTATGCTTGGACAATTTTCCTAAGCAAGAAGAAGAAAACAACATCAAAGCTGCCCGAGCTCCTGAGAAAGCTTCAAAATGAAAAGGCATTGAGTATCATGTCCATTCGTTCCGATAGAGGTACAGAATTTACTAACCGCTTTATAGAGTAGTACTGTTCGGAGAATGGGATACAGCACGAATACTCAGCTGCCTGTACACCTCAACAAAATGGTGTTGCCGAGCGAAAGAATAGGACGCTGAAAGAAGCAACAAGGACAATGATTACCGCAAGCAAGTTGCCACAGCGTTTCTGGGGTGAAGCAACCAATACAGCATGCTACACTTAAAACCGATGTATCGTTAACAAGCACCACAACAAAACAGCATATGAGGTTTGGAACAACAAAACTCCGTTAGTTTCATATTTTCACATTTTTTGATGCAGGTGCCATGTGTTGAATAATGGGAAGGATCAACTTAGAACCTTTGATGAGAAATAAGATGAAGGAATATTTGTAGGATACTCCTCCATCAGCAAAGCTTACAGGATCTTTAATAAAAGGAAGCTGACGATCGAGGAATCAGTTCATGTAGTATTCGACGAACCTCGCCATGACCCTACAGGAGTAGATGATATTACTCAGGACATCCAACAACTCTCCATCTTAGATCCACCAACTCCCATAGAACCTGTTGTTGACCTAGAAATCAACCCCACAGCTATAAGAATCGACATAGATGAAGCCGACACTGTACAAGCTGAAGCTGTATCTACAGAAACTCTCAATACAGTATGGGATCCTGAATTAGAACCCGACCAAAGATGGTTGAGAGATCACCCGCAAGAGCTGATCATTGGAAACATAGATGCTGGTGTTTCTACCCGAAGGAGAATACAGAGTACACAAGGAAATATACTTTGTGCACAAGAAGAACTAGATACTGAGATATCACCATTCCCTGAATGGAAATCTCAATTCGAGCTTAGAAGACTCAATATGTGCACTATTGCTGTATTCTTAGCCCAGTCCGAACCTGTTTCTACCATAGACGCTCTTAATAATTCTCATTGTATAGCATCTATGGAAGAAGAGCTTAACGATTTCGAAAGAAATAATGTATGGTATCTTGTACCCAGACCTACGCATCAATCGGTTATAGGAACCAAATGGGTATTTAGAAACAAGAAGGATCGAAATGGACTCATTATAAGGAACAAATCCAGACTAGTCACACAAGGCTATAGACAGGAAGAAGGCATAGACTACGATGAAACATTTGCCCCTGTAGCCAGACTAGAAGTCATTAGGATATTTTTAGCCTTTGCCGCCCATAAGAGCTTTATTGTATACCAAATGGACGTCAAGAGTGCATTCCTAAATGGAGACCTTGCCGAAGAAGTTTATGTTGAACAACCACCAGGGTTTGCCAACACAGATGGCATCAACCTAGTATACAGGCTGAGGAAAGCACTGTATGGACTTAAGCAAGCCCCTAGAGACTGGTATGAGACCCTATCCCAGTATCTAACCGATAATGGATTTGAGAAAGGTGCTGTGGACAAGACCTTGTTCAAAATACAGAATGGTGATGACCTTCTAATGGTGCAAATTTATGTAAATGATATAATTTTTGGTTCAACTAACCTTGCTTTGTGTCAAAGGTTCTCTCATCTCATGCAAAGTAAATTTGAAATGAGTATGATGGGAGAACTTAGTTATTTCCTAGGTTTGCAGGTAAAGCAATTGCCTACAGGTATTTTCATCAATTAGGAAAAATACATCAAGGAGCTTCTCAACAAATTTGGAATAAACACTTCCAAATCATCGTCAACCCCCATGAGCACTTCCGTGCAGATTAGTGCTGATGAAGCCAGAAAGCCGGTTGACCAATCACTCTACAGGAAGCTTATTGGCTCTCTCCTGTACCGAACGGCTAGCAGGCCCGATATCCAGTTTGCTATAGGAGTGTGTGCGAGATATCAAGTAGCACCTAAGGAATCACACTTCAATACAGCTAAACGAATCATGAAGTACATTAAAGGAACAGTCGATGTAGGACTGTGGTATCCTAAAGAAGGCGGATTCAATTTAGTTGGATACAGCAACCCGGATCTCGGAGGCTGCAAGCTAGATAGGAAGAGTACAAGTGGAACTTGTCACTTTCTTGGACCTAGACTTGTTTCTTGGTTCAGTAAGAAGCAATTGGCAAACTCACTTTCCACGTCTGAATCAGAATACTATGCTGCTGGTAGTTGCTGTATGCAGATCCTTTGGATGCAGCAACATTTGTCAGATTGTGGAATTGAAGCTAAGGAAACGCCAATCATGTGTGATAGCACGAGTTCAATTGCAATCACGCACAATCCTGTATTGCACTCGCGCACTAAACATATCAACACGAAGCATCATTTCATAAGGAATCATGTCGAGAACAAGGATGTTCGGCTCGAAAAGGTTCATACAGATATTTAGTTGGCTGACATCTTCACCAAGCCTCTCTACACAGCAAGATTCAACATGCTTAGACAAGAATTAGGAATGCTACATCCTGTCTCCCTGTAAGTAATTTACTATTTTTACTCAACAATTGAGGGGGAATGTTGTAAGACCCAAGAATACAGTATCCACCATTAATTATATGTACACTCAGAGCCTTCAATACAGCACTGTAGGGAACAAAGATATATGAATCATCCTACAGCTGACGTGTGCAATAATTAAGGGGGAATACAGTATGACCCATGAATTAAGCATTAATCCAAAAGTTGCTGTATGGAATTAAAACCTATATGTACCTTTTAAGGGGGAATGCTGTATTGTTGCGGATACAGCACATACTATAGGATGTTGATTCAGTATATATATTATATTGTTAGGAGTATGCCCTCGAATGCCACTCAGAGGATGTTGAGTGAGGGCATTGTACTTGTTATTATGTAAACCATTTATATAAGGCAAATGAATGTTTCTTTATTTAGTGGAAGTTACTGGCATTCCTAACTCGTTAATAAACATATAGAAACTAGTCCGTGTATTTGAGAGAAAAACGTTCCACTCCTTATTGGATAAGGGGGTCGGCACTGGAAAGGTTATAGCTCAAATACTTAATCGTTCGCAAGTCGATGAAACTTGACTGGGCGTTAAGTTTATATGAAGACTTGTATGACATGTTCTTTGACATGGAGAGTGCCTGTCGAACACTAATGGTTAGTGGGAGCACACGTTATAGGTATGCTAATTGGATTAGTATACTCGAACCGACTCACCCTCGATTCGTCACACGTATTTCACTCTGGGACAGTCAATGACGGAATCAAAAGGTTATGAGAGGTATTCATGAAACTTCGACTTGAGGATTTAGTAGGGATGTGCTTGTGACGTCAAGATTTTCATTAGAGTAGTTCGACCCTGTAAACCGGAAGGCGGGGGTCAACCTCGATGTGCATCTTCACGGGCAAGTAGTAGGTCCTACTGAATACCAAGATAGAATTCTTTCTCCCGTTAGTGAGCGGGTTATATGTCCTATGCGGTTATTGGCAGATGAGATCATAAGTCTTTGGCCAAAGCATTGGAGCTAGTTGTATTAGATACACGACAACTCGATGATCTCGATTTGTATTAACGCATGCATAGCGTTAAGTACAGATGGGGTTTGACTGACTGTGACCCTATAACTTGATCGGGACATTTGAAAGAAGGGTTTATACGTATACTGGTATTCACGACAGAATGGTTCTTGAATGATCCCAATCATTCGTTCTCAGTCGGGGTATAGTGTAGGCCACCAGGTTGGCTAGGTGGTGCTACTACTCTTTGGTTTCTCCCATTGCTGACTGAGACGGACCTACCGAGTCGCGCATTAGGATTGACGACGGAATGAATCGAGCTTAATCTCTCATTATGAATATTAGATATTGGATATCTAATTTGAGACATTGGATGTCTAAATCGATTTATTGGATAAATTGATTTACGGCCTAATGGATTAAATAAATTACTGGGTGATTAATTTAATTCGTAAATATAATTAAATCTTGGAGAAATTAATTATGTTATCATGTATTTGATATGATTAATTGATTGGATTAATTAATCGATATAAATACATCGGAACGGAATCGGAGTTTCTCTGTTTGGACTCTCGGGAGTCCGAAACGAACCGAACTCGTCCGATTTCTTCGAGAGGCTGGCCCCCACCTTGATTTCCCACCTTGATCATAGTCTTGTTTTCTTGTTGGAAGACTTTTGACATATGAGCTTTCATATCTCTTATAATAAGGGAAAAAGGCGATTTTGTGGGTGAAATCTTATCTTGTGAATGATTTTAAGACCAAAATAAAACACTCTTTCTCCTCACCTTGCATAACTCACGGCAGCCTCATTTTGGAGAGAGTGGGAGAGAAAACTTGGTTTTGTGTTCATTCACATTTTCTTAGAGAAAAATTATTGAGAGATATATTATACACTTAGAGTGTAATAATAAAAAGCTTCATCATTTGATTCTAGCCGTAACCTTAGAGGTTAATCGAGTGTTGTTGTTCCGATCGTCTTTCCGGCGCATGGCAAGTAAAGCCGCGGTGTTTTCGGCGTTGGATCGTTCAAGGGCTTGAAGCGGATTGGATTCGTAGAGATCAAGCAAAGCTTGGGGAATAGCTCAAGAGAAGGTTTCCATCTAATCAACGGACTACAATGGTGAGTTTCTATATCTCTTGTGAATTCGTTTTTTGATATTCGTATATACGTAGCTCGATCGATCCTCGTAGGGATTCGGATCGAATTAATTTTCGTTTTATCGCTTCCGCTCGGCCTTTGATTTAGGCACCGAATCCCAACAGTGGTATCGGAGCGTAGGTCTTGCGATCGTATATACGATATTAGCATTTGGAATGCTTGATTAGATGGTGTATGATTTGGAATCATAATCGTATTAATCGTTGATTTTCTATTGTTCATCTAAAAATTAATTTTTCATGATTTTATGTTACAATATAAATCTATTTTTCTTTTGAGAAACTAATTTACATGAGTGATATAAAGATTAGAAAAATATTATTTTTGGAATCAGGGCGAAAAAAATGAGCGGAAAACGTAAACGGACCGGCGGCTGAGTCGCCAGTGGCACCGCCTCATGGCCCGCTGTATGGACCGCGGTTTGGCGCCAGGAGCGAGTCCCGGTCGGGCAGCTTCCGGCCGTTCTCGGCACTCGCATGTGCCTCGCTTCGGCAGCCTGCGTTTGTCCTGCTTGGCCGTATTTTCCGACTCCATTTTTTATATTTTGTTCGATAATTAATTTCCCACAAATTAAATTGGATTTAATTTGACTAAGATTTAATTATGGTAATTTTATTCTTAGGGGAATTAATTTAATGAAATGTTTTCTCGTCCGGAACAAGTTAAAATTGACGGTTGTTTGAATTAATTGGATTAATTCGTTTTGGATGGATTGTTTTATATTGATTGGATCAATATTCAGATTCATTATGAATGCCATTTATCTAATATGTTGGGTGCATTATTTTTGAATGGTGATGTGGTTCATGGACCTAGTTTTTGAATCGTTCGGTTTTATTCGATTGGGTTGTAAAGGCCGTTTTGAGCCTATTTATTTTACTAGAAATATTTGTATCTAGGATGCAATTTTCAATGTAAAATTTATATGTAATGACGAAGACCGGAGGAAGATCCATTTCGAGAAGACGAAGATTCAAGACGAAGACTTGTAATTAGATTACGGAGTTTTTGTTTTCTAGGAACGGTCCATGAACCACATGTTGGTAGCAACTAGGTTGTGAATGGTTGTTTTCATATTGTATGAATGCCACAAACGCGCTTAACTGATTAATGTGCAAAGTGTAACGTTAATCGCGAAAATTCTCCCACGACAAATTATTAAGTTTATAAGGTTTCAAGGTTTTCCTTCCCTCCATCGAGCTTTCGGGAAATTGAAATCCATATCGGATGTGTTATGCTTCCGAGTTATCGAGGTAGTCGTTTGGGGAGGACGGATAAATTACCGGGAGCGCATTGGATGCCTTCGGCTGGAGCAAATTTTATCTCTAGAAACCTGATAGGTTGCCGGATAAGATTCAATTGTGAAACTGATTTGCATCGATGGTATAAACTTAACTTGTTCACGAACCATAGAAACTGTATAGGTTGAGGGGAGTGAACAAGGGGAAAAAGAAGATCGAATCATCCATTAGATGGGTTGGTGTTGGACACCACTTTATGAAAATTAATAGACTAGAAACCTGTTCGGTTGCCATCTATTAAGATTTATAAAGAACTAATTCTATACTCAGAACATAATTGAATGAGTCACTAATTAATCTGTTATACTTAATGCAGACAAATCTCAATATGACAATGAATCCACTCGCAATTCTACTCGAAAAGAACACCTTAATGGGACCTAACTTTGTGGATTGGCTCCGCAATCTGATGATTTTCCTCAGTATAGAGGCACTGGGATACGTCTTGGGGACGGACATTCCGACGCCTCCTGTGCGGACCCGGGCCAATCAGGAAGAGATTGAAAACCACGAAAAGTGGGTTAAGGATGACGTGAAAGTCCGTGCTTATATGATGGCTTCCATGTCTAATGAGCTTCATAGAGCTCATGAGAAAATGACTTCTGCTAGGCAGATTCTATCTCACTTAACCGAACTTTATGGTGAGCACGTGAATCGCTAGATATGAGATATCCAAGCAACTGTTCGGTGCAAGGATGAAGGAAGGTGAGAAGGTTGGGGAACATGTCCTCAAAATGATATCCATGATCGAGAGATTGGAAGCTCTTGATTTTAAAATGGATACTTCTCTCCAAACCGACCTTATCCTACAGTCTCTCCCTGATTACTTCTTACAGTTTGTTATGAACTTTAACTGCAATGAGATTGCATGTAACTTAGCTGGGCTAATGAACAAACTGGTGACCGCTCAGTCTCAGATGAAGACTCCGCGAATGAAGGAGTCTGCCCTTGTGATTTCTTCTGGACTTCGGAAGTCTAAGAATAAGAAAAAAAAGACCAAGAAGCGGACTGGACCGCAAGCTAAGGACCTTAAGGGAAAGGGCAAGGCCCCGATGGTTCCAAAGAACAAGAAGAAGAAGGATGCTTGTCTCAAGTGCGGTGAGCTGGGCCACTAGGCTAGAGACTGTCCGATTCTTCATGGCACTTCAGGTACAGAACTTTTAGTTTTGGAAACAAATTGTTCTGCTACTGTATTTTCTACTTCCTGGATACTGGATTCTGGTGCTAGTTCTCATATTTGTACCGTGAATCAGGATCTGGAACAAAGTAGGAAGCTTGGAGCTGGATAAGTTATGATCACAGTCGGAAGCGGGCATAGTGTCGAGGAGACCGACATAGGATCACTTCTTTTGGGTTTAGAATCCGGCTTTGTTTTGACTTTAGAAGATGTACTTGTTTTGCCCAAGGGGCACAAAAACATTGTATCCATTCCGGTCACGGACTGAAAAGGTTTTTCATTTTTCATTGGTGATGGTTCCTGCAAAATTTATTTTAGAAATAAACTAGTGGGTACTGCTACATTGTTAAATGGATTGTATCATCTAAATCTCAACAACAAACTAGTTTTGAATATTATGACTAGAAAACGTGGTAGGGATGAAACCAATCAAGTTTTGAAATGGCATCTTAGACTTGGTCATGTTGGTCAGACCAAGGTTTACAAGATGGAAAATGATGAACTTATGGGTCCATTGGGATCGGATCCCTTTCCTACTTGTGAATCTTGCCTTAAAGGCAAAATGACTAAGTCCCCCTTCACAGGGACTTTTGAAAGAGCTGATGATAAACTGGGATTAATCCATACTGACGTTTGTGGTGCTTTGGAAGCAGCACGTGACGGATATCAATATTTCATTACGTTTACAGATGATCATACTAGGTATGGTTATGTATACTTAATGAAACATAAATCCGAGGCCTTTGAGAAATTCTAGGAATTCAAGGCCCTAGTCGAGAAACAAACTGGTAATCATATCAAAGCACTTCGGTCGGACCGAGGTGGCGAGTATATGAGTACGGAGTTTGACGAGTTCCTTAAGGATCATGGAATAGTTTCACAACTAACACCTCCAGGTACTCCTCAGTTAAATGGTGTGTCAGAATGAAGGAACCGGACCTTGTTGAACATGGTCCGTTCCATGCTGGGCTACACTGACTTACCAATTTACCTGTGGGGGTATGCACTCCTGACTGCCGCTTATATCTTAAACAGATGTCCTTCCAAATCCGTTCCTAAAACTCCACATGAGATGTGGGAGGGAAGGAAACCAACTCTTAATCATATTAGGATTTGGGGATGTCCCGCTTATGTCAAGAAGACTAAGGTGGAAAAGTTGGAAGCTAGGTCTGCGAAGGGACGTTTCATTGGATTCCCGTCTGGGATGATAGGATATCTATTCTACATGCCCGAAGATCAAAAGTTCATTGTTGCTTTACAAGCACACTTCCTGGAAGATGAGTTCATTCAGGAAGGCGGAGCAGGTAGAAGTATTTCTTTAGAAGAATACAATGAAACTCCTCGGGAGACACCTGTGCAAGAAACTGGAACCGAACTTTCTGAAACACAAGTACAACCACCTCGTAGGTCTAGTAGGGTGTCTCATTTACCTGAGAGGTATGCGCTTGTGCACTTGGAGGAGCTGGGTCTCCATGAGGTTCCAAGTGATAGCCAAGAGACCGACCCGATGACCTATGACCAAGCGATGGAGCCTAAAGGCTTTGTGTCCGATGTCGATATTCAGAAAGTGTGCAAGCTTCAGCGTTCCATTTATGGACTGAAGCAAGCGTCGCAAAGTTGGAACCATCGTTTTGACGAGGCGGTCAAAGAGTTTGACTTCGTGCAAAATGAAGAGGAACCTTGTGTATATAAGAAGGTTAGTGGAAGCAAGATCGCATTCTTAGTACTATATGTGGATGATATTCTGCTAATAGGAAATGATGTGGGAATGCTCAGTTCTGTAAAAGTTTGGCTTTCGAGTAATTTCTCCATGAAAGACTTGGGAGAAGCAACCTATATTCTTGGAATTCGACTCTATCGGGATAGAGCGAAGAGAACAATAGGCCTTTCCCAAGCCCTCTATGTAGATAAGATCTTAAAACGATTTAAGATGGATGATTCTAAAAGAGGGTTCCTACCGATGCGACATGGAATAAAACTCACCTTGAAGATGTGTCCTCAAAGTGAGGAACAACGAAAGGAAATGAGTAATGTACCATATGATTCGGCCGTGGTTAGCCTTATGTATGCTATGTTGTGTACAAGACCTGACATTGCGCATGCAGTAAGCGTGGTGAGTAGGTTTTAGGCAAACCCAGGTAGGGAACATTGGACTGCTGTAAAGAACGTTCTCAAGTACTTAAGAAGAACTAGAGATATGGTTCTTATGTATGGCGGTGGAGAATTGGATGTGGTGGGATACACTGATTCGGACTTCCAAGGACTGAAGGACGACTCGATGTCTACTTCTGGCTACATATTTACTCTTAATGGAGGAGCAGTATCTTGGCGTAGCGCCAAGCAAAACGCGATCGCCGATTCCACCGTCAGTGAGTATCAAGCGGCCTCGGAGGCTTCCAAGGAAGGGTTCGGGATTAAGAAGTTTCGGGAGAACTTCAAATGATACCATGTCTTTGAGTGCTGTTCACTGCATCGCGACAACGACGGAGTCAGCGCGAGCCAAGGAGCCGAGGTTTCACAACACCAAACATATTGAGAGGAAGTATCATCTCGTAAGAGAATTTGTTCGCAAGGGATACATTGTCGCATGAGTAGACTCGGCCGACAACGTCGCCGATCCACTGACCAAGCCACTTTCTCAGACTAGCTTGGAGCGTCATCTGGAGAACATGGGTATTAGATACCATAGTGTGTGGCATTGAGTGCAAGTGGGAGATTGTTAGGAGTATGCTCTCGACTGCCACTCAGAGGATGTTGAGTGAGGGCATTGTACTTGTTATTATGTAAACCATTTATATAAGGCAAATGAATGTTTCTTTATTTACTGGAAGTTACTGGCATCCCTAACTCGTAAATAAACATATAGAAACTAGTCCGTGTATTTGATAGCAAAATGTTTCACTCCTTATTGGATAAGGGGGTCGGCACTGGAAAGGTTATAGCTCAAATACTTAATCGTTCGCAAGTCGATGAAACTTGACTGGGCGTTAAGTTTATATGAAGACTTGTATGACGTGTCCTTTGACATGGAGAGTGCCTGTCGAACACTAATGGTTAGTGGGAGCACACGTTATAGGTATGCTAATTGGATTAGTATACTCGAACCGACTCACCCTCGATTCGTCACACGGATTTCACTCCGGGACAGTCAATGACGGAATCAAAAGGTTATGATAGGTATTCGTGAACCTTCGACTTGAGGATTTAGTAGGGATGTGCTTGTGACGTCAAGATTTTCATTAGAGTAGTTCGACCCTATAAACTGGAAGACGGGGGTCAACCTCGACGTGCATCTTGACGGGCAAGTAGCAGGTCCTACTGAATACCAAGATAGAATTCTTTCTCCCGTTAGTGAGCGGGTTATATGTCCTATGCGGTTATTAGCAGATGAGATCATAAGTCTTTGGCCAAAGCATTGGAGCTAGTTGTATTAGATACACGACAGCTCGATGATCTCAATTTGCATTAACGCATGCATAGCGTCAAGTACATATGGGGTTTGACTGACCGTGACCCTATAACTTGATCGGGACATTTGAAAGAAGGGTTTATACGTATACTGGTATTCACGACAGAATGGTTCTTGAATGATCCCAATCATTCGTTCTCAGTTGGGGTACAGTGTAGGCCACCAGGCTGGCTAGGTGGTGCTACTACTCTTTGGTTCCTCCCATTGCTGACTGAGATGGACCGACCGAGTCGCGCATTAGGATTGACGACGGAATGAATCGAGCTTAATCTCTCATTATGAATATTAGATATTGGATATCTAATTTGAGACATTGGATGTCTAAATCGATTTATTGGATAAATTGATTTACGGCCTAATGGATTAAATAAATTACTGGGTGATTAATTTAATTCGTAAATATAATTATTTATTGGAGAAATTAATTATGTTATCATGTATTTGATATGATTAATTGATTGGATTAATTAATCGATATAAATACATCGGAACGGAATCGGAGTTTATCTGTTTGGACTCTCGGTAGTCCAAAACGAACCGAACTCGTCCGATTTTTTCTAGAGGCCGGCCCCCACCTTGATTTTCCACCTTGATCATAGTCTTGTTTTCTTGTTGGAAGACTTTTGACATATGAGATTTCATATCTCTTATAATAAGGGAAAAAGGAGATTTTGTGGGTGAAATCTTATCTTGTGAATGATTTTAAGACCAAAATAAAACACTCTTTCTCCTCACCTTGCATAACTCACGGAAGCCTCATTTTGGAGAGAGTGGGAGAGAAAACTTGGTTTTGTGTTCATTCACATTTTCTTAGAGAAAAATTATTGAGAGATATATTATACACTTAGAGTGTAATAATAAAAAGCTTCATCATTTGATTCTAGCCGTAACCTTAGAGGTTAATCGAGTGTTGTTGTTTTGATCGTCTTTCCGGCACGTGGCAAGTAAAAACGTGGTGTTTTCGGCGTTGGATCGTTCAAGGGCTTGAAGCGGATTGGATTTGTAGAGATCAAGCAAAGATTGGGGAATAGCTCAAGAGAAGGTTTCCATCTAGTCAACGGACTACAAGGGTGAGTTTCTATATCTCTTGTGAATTCGTTTTTTGATATTCGTATATACGTAGCTCGATCGATCCTCGTAGGGATTCGGATCGAATTAATTTTCGTTTTATCGCTTCCGCTGGGCCTTCGATTTAGGCACCGAATCCCAACAGTGGTATCGGAGCGTAGGTCTTGCGATCGTATATACGATATTAGCATTTGGAATGCTTGATTAGATGGTGTATGATTTGGAATCATAATCGTATTAATCGTTGATTTTCTATTGTTCATCTAAAAATTATTTTTTCATGATTTTATGTTACAATATAAATCTATTTTTCTTTTGAGAAACTAATTTACATGAGTAATATAAATATTAGAAAAATATTATTTTTGGAATCGGGGCGAGAAAAATGAGCCGAAAACGTAAACGGACCCGACAGCTTGGAGTGCCAGTGGCATCGCCGCTGATGCACTGTATGGACCATGATGCAGCGGCAGAGCGAGTCTTGGACGCAGCTTCGGCCGTTCTCGGCACCTGTGTGCCACCTTTCGGCGGCACTGGCGATGTCAGCTTGGCCCGCCGTATTTTCTGACTCCGTTTTTTATATTTCGTTCGATAATTAATTTCCCACAAATTAAATTGGATTTAATTTGACTAAGATTTAATTATGGTAATTTTATTCTTAGGGGAATTAATTTAATGAAATGTTTTCTCGTCCGGAACAAGTTAAAATTGACGGTTGTTTGAATTAATTGGATTAATTCGTTTTGGATGGATTGTCTTATATTGATTGGATCAATATTCAGATTCATTATGAATGCCATTTATTTAATATGTTGGATGCATTATTTTTGAATGGTGATGTGGTTCATGGACCTAGTTTTTGAATCGTTCGGTTTTATTCGATTGGGTTGTAAAGGCCGTTTTGAGCCTATTTATTTTACTAGAAATATTTGTATCTAGGATGCAATTTTCAATGTAAAATTTATATGTAATGACGAAGACCGGAGGAAGATCCATTTCGAGAAGACGAAGATTCAAGACGAAGACTTGTAATTAGATTACGGAGTTTTTATTTTCTAGGAACGGTCCATGAACCACATGTTGGTAGCAACTAGGTTGTGAATGGTTGTTTTCATATTGTATGAATGCCACAAACGCGCTTAACTGATTAATGTGCAAAGTGTAACGTTAATTGCGAAAATTCTCCCACGACAAATTATTAAGTTTATAAGGTTTCAAGGTTTTCCTTCCCTCCATCGAGCTTTCGGGAAATTGAAATCCAAATCGGATGTGCTATGCTTCCGAGTTATCGAGGTAGTCGTTTGGGGAGGACGGATAAATTACCGGGAGCGCATTGGATGCCTTCGGTTGGAGCAAATTTTATCCCTAGAAACCTGATAGGTTGCCGGATAAGATTCAATTGTGAAACTGATTTGCGTCGATGGTAAAAACTTAACTTGTTCACGAACCATAGAAACCGTATAGGTTGAGGGGAGTGAACCAGGGGAAAAAGAAGATCGAATCATCCATTAGATGGGTTGGTGTTGGACACCACTTTATGAAAATTAATAGACTAGAAACCTGTTCGATTGCCCTCTATTAAGATTTATAAAGAACTCGATCACCACTATGAAGTAGAGCGACGATACTTCCGAATTTCACATGGGAGTGTGTTTTCCCGATAAAAATAGTGGGAGCTGGGTAACAAGAATAGAAAAGACCTTAATTCTATAGTCAGAACATAATTGAATGAGTCACTAATTAATCTGTTATACTTAATGCAGACAAATCTCAATATGACAATGAATCCACTCGCAATTCTACTCGAAAAGAACACCTTAATGGGACCTAACTTTGTGGATTGGCTCCGCAATCTAATGATTTTCCTCAGTATAGAGGCACTGGGATACGTCTTGGAGACGGACATTCCGGTGCCTCCTGTGCGGACCCAGGCCAATCAGGAAGAGATTGAAAACCATGAAAAGTGGGTTAAGGATGACGTGAAAGTCCGTGCTTATATGATGGCTTCCATGTCTAATGAGCTTTAGAGAGCTCATGAGAAAATGACTTCTGCTAGGCAGATTCTATATCACTTAACCGAACTTTATGGTGAGCACAGCAGAACTGCTAGATATGAGATATCTAAGCAACTGTTCGGTGCAAGGATGAAGGAAGGTGAGAAGGTTGGGGAACACGTCCTCAAAATGATATCCATGATCGAGAGACTGGAAGCTCTTGATTTTAAAATGGATACTTCTCACCAAACCGACCTTATCTTACAGTCTCTCCCTGATTACTTCTCACAGTTTGTTATGAACTTTAACTGCAATGAGATTGCATGTAACTTAGCTGGGCTAATGAACAAACTGGTGACCGCTCAGTTTCTCATATGAAGACTCCGCGAATGAAGGAGTCTGCCCTTGTTATTTCTTCTGGACTTCGGAAGTCTAAGAATAAGAAGAAAAAGACCAAGAAGCAGACTGGACCGCAAGCTAAGGACCTTAAGGGAAAGGGCAAGGCCCCGATGGTTCCAAAGAACAAGAAGAAGAAGGATGCTTGTCTCAAGTGCGGTGAGCCAGGCCACTGGGCTAGAGACTGTACGATTCTTCATGGCACTTCAGGTACAGAACTTTTAGTTTTGGAAACAAATTGTTCTGCTACTGTATTTTCTACTTCCTGGATACTGGATTCTGGTGCTAGTTCTCATATTTGTACCATGAATCAGGATCTGGAACAAAGTAGGAAGCTTGGAGCTGGAGAAGTTATGATCACAGTCGGAAGCGGGCATAGTGTCGAGGAGACCGACATAGGATCACTTCTTTTGGGTTTAGAATCCGGCTTTGTTTTGACTTTAGAAGATGTACTTGTTTTGCCCAAGGGGCACAAAAACATTGTATCCATTCCGGTCATGGACCGAAAAGATTTTTCATTTTTCATTGGTGATGTTTCCTGCAAAATTTATTTTAGAAATAAACTAGTGGGTACTATTGGGATTCGGTGCCTAAAACGAAGGCCCAGCGGAAGCGGTAAAACGAAAATTAATTCGATCCGAATCCCTACGAGGATCGATCGAGCTACGTATATACGAATATATAAACGAAAAGCAAGAGTCATAAGAAACTAACCCTCGAAGTCCGTTGATTAAATGGTAACCTTCTCTTGAGCTATTCCCCAAGCTCTTGAACGATCCAACGCCGAAAGCACCGCGTCTCTACTTGCCACGCGCCGGAAAAACGAACGGAATGACAACACCTTGCTATCCTCCGAGGATACGGCTAGAGCTAGGTGATGAAGCTTGCAATACGAGATTATCACACTCTAAGTGTATAACTCACAACTCTCAATTAATCTCTTGAAATTTCTCAAAGAAAACCAAGAAGAAATGAAGAACAAGAAGAAGACTTAAGAAATGAACTCAAAAATTCTTTTCTCTCTCTCTCTCTCTCTCTTCATAAACCCTGAGAAATGAATGAATGATTTGAGAGATAATTTCTTCTCCTTTTATTCTATTCCCACCCAAGATAACAACTCATCCCACTACAACACTTGCCCCACAAGTCTTAATCATCCATTAACGAATGGAACAAGAAACAAAAGGAAGCAAGGTGGAAATTAAGGGGGCGGCTACAATGCAGAAACGGATGAGTTCGGTTCGTTTCGGACTCCCGTGCGTCCAAACTGATAAACTACGATTCCGTTCCGATGTATTTGTATCGATTAATTAATCCAATTAATTAAACATATCAAATACAAAATAACATAATTAATTTCTCCAAGAAATAATTATATTCATGAATTAAATTAATCACCCAGTGATATATTTAATCCATTAAGCCGTAAATCAATATCCAATGTCCCAAATTAGATATCCAATATCTAATATTCATAATGAGAGAATTAGCTTAATTCATTCCGTCGTCAATCCTAATGCGCGACTCGGTAGGTCCGTCTCAGTTAGCAATGGGAGGAACCAAAGAGTAGTAGCACCACCTAGCCAGCCTGGTGGCCTACACTATACCCCGACTGAGAACGAATGATTGGGATCATTCAAGAACCATTCTGTCGTGAATACCAGTATACGTATAAACCCTTCTTTCAAATGTCCCGATCAAGTTATAGGGTCACGGTCAGTCAAACCCTATCTGTACTTGACGCTATGCATGCGTTAATGCAAATCGAGATCATCGAGCTGTCATGTATCTAATACAACTAGCTCCAATGCTTTGGCCAAAGACTTATGATCTCATCTGCCAATAACCGCATAGGACATATAACCCGTTCACTAACAGGAGAAAGAATTCTATCTTGGTATTCAGTAGGACCTGCTACTTGCCCGTCAAGATACACGTCGAGGTTGACCCCCGCCTTCCGGTTTACAGGATCGAACTACTCTAATGAAAATCTTGACGTCACAAGCACATCCCTACTAAATCCTCAAGTCAAAGGTTCACGAATACCTATCACAACCTTTCGATTCCATCATTGACTGTACCGGAGTGAAATCCGTGTGACGAATCGAGGGTGAGTCGGTTCGAGTATACTAATCAAATTAGCATACCTATAACGTGTGCTCCCACTAACCATTAGTGTTCGACAGGCACTCTCCATGTCAAAGAACACGTCATACAATTCTTCACATAAACTTAACGCCCAGTCAAGTTTCATCGACTTGCGAACGATTAAAGTATTTGAGCTATAAACCTTTCCAGTGCCGACCCCCTTATCCAATAAGGAGTGGAACGTTTTGCTCTCAAATACATGGACTAGTTTCTATATGTTTATTTACGAGTTAGAAATGCCAGTAACTACCAGTAAATAAAGAAACATTCATTTGCCTTATATAAATGGTTTACATAATTACAAGTACAATGCCCTCAATCAACAACCTCTGAGTGGCATTCGAGGGCATACTCCTAACAATCTCCCACTTGCACTCAATGCCACACACTATGGTATCTAATACCCATGTTCTCCAGATGACGCTCCAAGCTAGTTTGAGATAGTGGCTTGGTCAGTGGATCGGCGACGTTGTCGGCCGAGTCTACTCTATGCAGCACAATGTATCCCTTGCGAACAAATTCTCTTACGAGATGATACTTCCTCTCAATATGTTTGGTGCTATTGTGAAACCTCGGCTCCTTGGCCTGTGCTACAGCTCCATCGTTGTCGCAAAGACAAATGAACAAAATTTCAAAGACATGGTATCATTTGAAGTTCTCCTAGAAACTTCTTAATCCGTAACCCTTCCTTGAAGCCTCCGAGGCCGCTTGATACTCACCTGACAGTGGAATCGGCGATCGCGCTTTGTTTGGCACTACGCCAAGATACCGCTCCTCCATTAAGAGTAAATATGTAGCCGTAAGTGGACATCGAGTCGTCCTTCGCCTTGGAAGTCCGAATCGGTGAATCCCACCACATCCAAATCTCCACCGCCATACATAAGAACCATATCTCTCGTTCTTCTCAAGTACTTGAGAACGTTCTTTACAAGCACTCAATGTTCCCTACAGGTTTGCTCGAAACCTACTCACCATGCTTACAAAGATGCGCGATGTCAGTCTTGTACACAACATAGCATACATAAGGTTACCCACGACCGAAGCATATGGTATATTACTCATTTCCTTGCGTTGTTCCTCATTTTGAGGACACATCTTCAAGGTGAGTTTTATTCCATGTTGCATCGGTAGGAACCCTCTTTAGAATCATCCATCTTAAATCGCTTTAAGATCTTATCTATATAGAGGGCTTGGGAAAGGCCTATTGTTCTCTTCGCTCTATCCCTAGAGTCGAATACCAAGAATATAGGTTGCTTCTCCCAAGTCTTTCATGGAGAAATTACTCAAAGCCAAGCTTTCACGTAACCGATCTTCCCACATCATTTCCTATTAGTAGAATGTCATCTACATATAGTACTAAGAATGCGATCTTGCTCCCACTAACTTTCTTATATACACAAGGTTCCTCTTCATTTTGCACGAAGTCAAACTCTTTGACCGCCTCGTCAAAATGAAGGTTCCAACTACGCGACGCTTGCTTCAGTCCATAAATGGAACGCTGAAGCTTGCACACTTTCTGAATATCGACTTCGGACACAAAGCCTTTAGGCTGCTCCATATAGATTTCCTCCTCGAGGAATCCATTAAGGAAAGCCGTCTTTACGTCCATTTGCCATATCTCATAACCGTGGTAGGCAGCTATAGCAAGCATCATGCAAATAGACTTGATCATGGCTACGGGCGAGAAGGTATCGTGGTAATCGATCCCTTCCTTCTGGGTATAACCCTTTGCCACAAGCCTGGCCTTATAGGCGTCAACCTTGCCATCACCATCAGTCTTTCTATTGTAGATCCATTTGTTCCCAATAGGCACTATGCCCTTGGGGCGGTCTACTAGAGTCCAGACCTGATTGACATGCATCGAGTCTATCTCAGCTTCCATAGCTTCACGCCATTTCGCGGAGTCTACATCCACCATCGCTTGGTCATAGGTTGTTGGGTCGGTCTCTTGGCTATCACTTGGAACCTCATGGAGACGCAGCTACTCGAAGTGCACTAGCCCATACCTATCAGGTAAATGAGACACCCTACTAGACCTACGAGGTGGTTGTACTTGTGTTTCAGAAAGTTCGGTTCCAGTTTCTTGCACAGGTGTCTCTCGAGGTGTTTCATTGTATTCTTCTAAAGAAATACTTCTACCTGCTCCGCCTTCCTTAATGAACTCATCTTCCAGGAAGTGTGCTTGTAAAGCAACAACGATCCTTCGATCTTCGGGCATGTAGAATAGATATCCCATCGTCCTGCACGGAATCCAATGAAACGTCCCTTCGCAGACCTAGCTTCCAACTTTTCCACCTTAGTCTTCTTGACATATGCGGGACATCCCCAAATCCTAATATGATTAAGACTTGGTTTCCTTCCTTCCCACATCTCATGTGGAGTTTTAGGAACGGATTTGGAAGGACATCTGTTCAAGATATACACGGCAGTCAGGAGTGCATACCCCCATAGGTAAATCGGCAAGTCAGTATAGCCCAGCATGGAACGGACCATGTTCAACAGGGTCCGGTTCCTTCTTTCTGACACACCATTTAACTGAGGAGTACCTGGAGGTGTTAGTTGTGAAACTGTTCCATGTTCCTTAAGGAACTCGTCAAACTCCGTACTCATATACTCCCCACCTCGGTCCGACCGAAGTGCTTTGATATGATTACCAGTTTGTTTCTCGACTAGGGCCTTGAATTCCTGGAATTTCTCAAAGGCCTCGGATTTATGTTTCATTATAACCATACCTAGTATGATCATCTGTAAACGTAATGAAATATTGATATCCGTCACGTGCTGCTTCCAAAGCACCACATACGTCGGTATGGATTAATCCCAGTTTATCAGCGGCTCTTTGAAATGTCCCTGTGAAGGGGGACTTAGTCATTTTGCCTTTAAGGCAAGATTCACAAGTAGGAAAGGGATCTGATCCCAATGGACCCATAAGTCCATCTTTTTCCATCTTGTAAATCTTGGTCTGACCAACATGACAAAGTCTAAGATGCCATTTCAAAACTTGATTGGTTTCATCCCTACCACGTTTTCTAGTCATAGTATTCACAACTACTTTGTTGCTGAGATTTAGATGATACAATCCATTCAACAATGTAGCAGTATCCACTAGTTTATTTCTAAAATAAATTTTGCAGGAACCATCACCAATGAAAAATGAAAAGCCTTTTCGGTCCATGACCGGAATGGATACAATGTTTTTGTACCCCTTGGGCAAAACAAGTACATCTTCTAAAGTAAAAACAAAGCCGGATTCTAAACCCAAAAGAAGTGATCCTATGTCGGTCGCCTCGACACTATGCCCGCTTCCGACTGTGATCATAACTTCTCCAGCTCCAAGCTTCCTACTTTGTTCCAGATCCTGATTCACGGTACAAATATGAGAACTAGCACCTAATCCAAGATCCAGAAGTAGAAAATACAAGAGCGTAACAATTTGTTTCCAAAACTAAAAGTTCTCAGACGAAGTGCCATGAAGAATCGGACAGCCTCTAGCCCAAAGGGCCCACCACCGCACTTGAGACAAGCATCCTTCTTCTTCTTGTTCTTTGGAACCATTAGGGCCTTGCCCTTACCCTTAAGGTCCTTAACTTGTGGTCAATTTTGCTTCTTGGTCTTTTTCTTCTTGTTCTTAGACCTCCGAGGTCCAGAAGAAATCACAAGAGCAGACTCCTTCATCCGCGGAGTCTTCATCTTAGACTGAGCAGTCACCAGTTTGTTCATTAGCCCAGCTAAGTTACATGCAATCTCATTGCAGTTGAAGTTCATAACAAACTGTGAGAAGGAATCAGGGAGAGACTGTAGGATAAGGTCGGTTTGGAGAGAAGTATCCATTTTAAAATCAAGAGCCTCCAATCTCTCGATCATGGATATCATTTTCAGGACGTGTTCCCCAACCTTCTCACCTTCCTTCATCCTTGCACCGAACAGTTGCTTGGATATCTCATATCTAGCAGTTCTGCTGTGCTCACCATAAAGTTCGGTTAAGTGAGATAGAATCGCCAGCGTAAGTCATTTTCTCATGAGCTCTCAAGCTCATTAGACATGGAAGCCATCATATAAGCACGGACTTTCACGTCATCCTTAACCCACTTTTCGTGGTTTTCAATCTCTTCCCGATTGGCTCGGTCCGCACAGAGGCGCCGGAATGTCCGTCTCCAAGACGTATCCCAAAGCCTCTATACCGAGGACAATCATCGACATGGAGCCAATCCACAAAGTTAGGTCCCATTAAGGTGTTCTTTTCGAGTAGAATTGCGAGTGGATTCATTGTCATATTGAGTTATGTCCGCATTAAGTATAGATTAATTAGTGACTTGTTATATTATGTTCGAGTATAGAATTAAGGTCTTTTCTATTCTTGTTACCCACTCCCACTATTTTATCTAATAACACACTCCCATGTGAAATACGGAAGTATCGTCCGCTCTACTTCATAGTGGTGATCGAGTTCTTTATAAATCTTAATAGAGGGCAACCGACAGGTTTCTAGTCTATTAATTTTCATAAAGTGGTGTCCAACACCAACCCATCTAATGGATGATTCGATCTTCTTTTTCCCCTTGTTCACTCCCCTCAACCTATACGGTTTCTATGGTTCGTGAACAAGTTAAGTTTATACCATCGACGTAAATCAGTTTCTCAATTAAATTTTATCCGCAACCTATCGTTTCTAGGGATAAAATTTGCTCCAACCGAAGGCATCCAATGCGCTCCTTAATTTATCCGTCCTCCCGAACGACTACCCCGATAACTCGGAAGCATAGCACATCCGGTTTGGATTTCAATTTCCCGAAAACTCGATGGAGGGAAGGAAAACCTTGAAACCTTATAAACTTAATTATTTATAGTGGGAGAATTTTCGCGATTAACGTTACACTTTGCACATTAATCATATTAGCGCGTTTGTGGTATTCATACAATATGAAAAAACCATTCACAACCTAGTTGCTACCAACATGTGGTTCATGGACCGTTCCTAGAAAACAAAAACTCCGTAATCTAATTACAAGTCTTCGTCTTGAATCTTCGTCTTCTCGAAATGGATCTTCCTCCGGTCTTCGTCATTACATATAAATTTTACATCGAAAATTGCATCCTAGATACAAAACATTTCTAGTAAAATAAATAGGCTCAAAACGGCCTTTACAACCCAATCGAATAAAACGAATGATTCAAATCTAAGTCCACGAACCACATCCCCATTCAAAAAGCATTCATCCAATAAATACTATATAAATGGAAAGCGTAGAGATACATTGATCCAATCAACAATACGAACCGATCCAATCGATTCACACAATTGGTAATTTGATAACGTTTAAAATAATTCGGTCGACTATAAATATTCCAATTTATCAAATTTTCCTTATAAAATGAAATACCATAAATCATTTTAATCATATTAAATCCAATTTAATGTGCGGGAGATTAATTTTTAAGAATACACGGAAAAATCGAGCCGGGGTGAAAACGGGCCAGCATGACCGAGTCACCTCGGCGACTACCGCAATCACGCCGCTTGGCCGAGTCACGCTCGAAGATGCCGGCAGACACGACCGAGTCACTCAGACACGGCCGGTCGCCTGGCGATGACTTGTAGATCGCTGACACGTCCGTGTCACCCAGACACGGCCGAGTCACTCGGCCAGACACGCCCGTGTCTCGACACGGCCGGGTCTGTGCAATGGCCTTGCCACATCGCCGACACGACCGTGTCACCCAGACACGCCGAGTCACTCTCGGCCAAATTACACCTATTGTCCAAAAAGTCGTCCGACGACGATCCGGGGGTAGATTTTCGACCGGATATCCAATATCAATATTTTCCGACTTTCATATCTTCAATATAAATCATATTTTCCATAAATTTAAGATTTATATTTAGACATAAACTTATGTAAAATACAATTATTACGAACGAAAAACATATACCACGATTATGACTAAAATGATTCCAAATCATTCACCATCTAATCGAGCATTCCAAATGCCAATATCGTATATACGATCGCAAGACCTACTCTCCGATACCACTGTTGGGATTCAGTGCCTAAAACGAAGGCCCAGCGGAAGCGTTAAAACGAAAATTAATTCGATCAGAATCCCTATGAGGATCGATCGAGCTACGTATATACGAATATATAAACGAAAAGCAAGAGTCATAAGAAACTAACCCTCGAAGTCCGTTGATTAAATGGTAACCTTCTCTTGAGCTATTCCCCAAGCTCTTGAACGATCCAACGCCGAAAGCACCGCGTCTCTACTTGCCACGCGCCGGAAAAACGAACGGAATGACAACACCTTGCTATCCTCCGAGGATACGGCTAGAGCTAGGTGATGAAGCTTGCAATATGAGATTATCACACTCTAAGTGTATAACTCACAACCCTCAATTAATCTCTTGAAATTTCTCAAAGAAAACCAAGAAGAAATGAAGAACAAGAAGAAGACTTAAGAAATGAACTCAAAAATTCTTTTCTCTCTCTCTCTCTTCATAAACCGTGAGAAATGAATGAATGATTTGAGAGATAATGTCTTCTCCTTTTATTCTATTCCCACCCAAGATAACAACTCATCCCACTACAACACTTGCCCCACAAGTCTTAATCATCCATTAAAGAATGGAACAAGAAACAAAAGGAAGCAAGGTGGAAATTAAAGGGGGCGGCTACCATGCAGAAACGGATGAGTTCGGTTCGTTTCGGACTCCCGTGAGTCCAAACTGATAAACTACGATTCCGTTCCGATGTATTTGTATCGATTAATTAATCCAATTAATTAAACATATCAAATACAAAATAACATAATTAATTTCTCCAAGAAATAATTATATTCATGAATTAAATTAATCACCCAGTGATATATTTAATCCATTAAGCCGTAAATCAATATCCAATGTCCCAAATTAGATATCCAATATCTAATATTCATAATGAGAGAATTAGCTTAATTCATTCCGTCGTCAATCCTAATGCGCGACTCGGTAGGTCCGTATCAGTTAGCAATGGGAGGAACCAAAGAGTAGTAGCACCACCTAGCCAGCCTGGTGGCCTACACTGTACCCCGACTGAGAACGAATGATTGGGATCATTCAAGAACCATTCTGTCGTGAATACCAGTATACGTATAAACCCTTCTTTCAAATGTCCCGATCAAGTTATAGGGTCACGGTCAGTCAAACCCTATCTGTACTTGACGCTATGCATGCGTTAATGCAAATCGAGATCATCGAGCTGTCATGTATCTAATACAACTAGCTCTAATGCTTTGGCCAAAGACTTATGATCTCATCTGCCAATAACCGCATAGGACATATAACCCATTCACTAACAGGAGAAAGAATTATATCTTGGTATTCAGTAGGACCTGCTACTTTCCCATCAAGATGCACGTCGAGGTTGACCCCCGCCTTTCGGTTTACAGGATCGAACTACTCTAATGAAAATCTTGACGTCACAAGCACATCCCTACTAAATCCTCAAGTCGAAGGTTCACGAATACCTATCACAACCTTTCGATTCCGTCATTGACTGTACCGGAGTGAAATCCGTGTGACGAATCGAGGGTGAGTCGGTTCGAGTATACTAATCTAATTAGCATACCTATAACATGTGCTCCCACTAACCATTAGTGTTCGACAGGCACTCTCCATGTCAAAGAACACGTCATACAAGTCTTGACATAAACTTAACGCCAAGTCAAGTTTCATAGACTAGCGAACGATTAAAGTATTTGAGCTATAAACCTTTCCAGTGCCGACCCCCTTATCCAATAAGGAGTGGAACGTTTTGCTCTCAAATACACGGACTAGTTTCTATATGTTTATTTACGAGTTAGAAATGCCAGTAACTACCAGTAAATAAAGAAACATTCATTTGCCTTATATAAATGGTTTACATAATTACAAGTACAATGCCCTCACTCAACAACCTCTGAGTGGCATTCGAGGGCATACTCCTAACAGGTACTGCTACATTGTTAAATGGATTGTATCATCTAAATCTCAACAACAAAGTAGTTGTGAATACTATGACTAGAAAACGTGGTAGGGATGAAACCAATCAAGTTTTGAAATGACATCTTAGACTTGGTCATGTTGGTCAGACCAAGGTTTACAAGATGGAAAAGGATGGACTTATGGGTCCATTGGGATCGGATCCCTTTCCTACTTGTGAATCTTGCCTTAAAGGCAAAATGACTAAGCCCCCCTACATAGGGACTTTTGAAAGAGCTGCTGATAAACTGGGATTAATCCATACTGACGTTTGTGGTGCTTTGGAAGCAGCACGTGACAGATATCAATATTTCATTACGTTTACAGATGATCGTACTAGGTATGGTTATGTATACTTAATGAAACATAAATCCGAGGCCTTTGAGAAATTCCAGGAATTCAAGGCCCAAGTCGAGAAACAAACTGGTAATCATATCAAAGCACTTCGGTCGGACCGAGGTGGCGAGTATATGAGTACGGAGTTTGACGAGTTCCTTAAGGAACATGGAATAGTTTCACAACTAACACCTCAGTACTCCTCGCTTAAATGGTGTGTCGAATGAAGGAACCGGACCTTGTTGAACATGGTCCGTTCCATGCCGGGCTATACCGACTTACCAATTTACCCGTGGGGTATGCACTGATCGCGCTTATATCTTAAACAGATGTCCTTCCAAATCCGTTCCTAAAACTCCACATGAGATGTGGGAGGGAAGGAAACCAACTCTTAATCATATTAGGATTTGGGGATGTCCCGCCTATGTCAAGAAGACTAAGGTGGAAAAGTTGGAAGCTAGGTCTGCGAAGGGACGTTTCATTGGATTCCCGTCTGGGATGATGGGATATCTATTCTACATGCCCGAAGATCAAAAGATCATTGTTGCTTTACAAGCACACTTCCTGGAAGATGAGTTCATTCAGGAAGGCGGAGCAGGTAGAAGTATTTCTTTAGAAGAATACAATGAAACTCCTCGGGAGACACCTGTGCAAGAAACTGGAACCGAACTTTCTGAAACACAAGTACAACCACCTCGTAGGTCTAGTAGGGTGTCTCATTTACCTGAGAGGTATGGGCTTGTGCACTTGGAGGAGCTGGGTCTCCATGAGGTTCCAAGTGATAGCCAAGAGACCGACCCGACGACCTATGACCAAGCGATGGTGGATGTAGACTCTGCGAAATGGCGTGAAGATATGGAAGCTGAGATAGACTCAATGTATGTCAATCAGGTCTGGACTCTAGTAGACCGCCCCAAGGGCATAGTGCCTATTGGGAACAAGTGGATCTACAAGAGAAAGACTGATGGTGATGGCAAGGTTGACACCTATAAGTCCAGGCTTGTGGCAAAGGGTTATACCCAGATGGAAGGGATCGATTACCACGATACCTTCTCGCCCGTAGCCATGATCAAGTCTATTCGCATGATGCTTGCTATAGTTGCCTACCACGATTATGAGATATGGCAAATGGACGTAAAGACGGCTTTCCTTAATGGATTCCTCGAGGAGGAAATCTATATGGAGCAGCCTAAAGGCTTCGTGTCCGATGTCAATATTCAGAAAGTGTGCAAGCTTCAGCGTTCCATTTATGGACTGAAGCAAGCGTCGCAAAGTTGGAACCATTGTTTTGACGAGGCGGTCAAAGAGTTTGACTTCGTGCAAAATGAAGAGGAACCTTGTGTATATAAGAAGGTTAGTGGGAGCAAGATCGCATTCTTAGTACTATATGTGGATGATATTCTGCTAATAGGAAATGATGTGGGAATGCTCAGTTCTGTAAAATCTTGGCTTTCGAGTAATTTCTCCATGAAAGACTTGGGAGAAGCAACCTATATTCTTGGAATTCGACTCTATCGGGATAGAGCGAAGAGAACAATAGGCCTTTCCCAAGCCCTCTATATAGATAAGATCTTAAAGCGATTTAAGATGGATGATTCTAAAAGAGGGTTCCTACCGATGCGACATGGAATAAAACTCACCTTGAAGATGTGTCCTCAAAGTGAGGAACAACGAAAGGAATTGAGTAATATACCATATGCTTCAGCCGTGGGTAGCCTTATGTATGCTATGTTGTGTACAAGACCTGACATTGCGCATGCAGTAAGCGTGGTGAGTAGGTTTCAGGCAAACCCAGGTAGGGAACATTGGATTGCTGTAAACAACGTTCTCAAGTACTTAAGAAGAACTAGAGATATGGTTCTTATGTATGGCAGTGGAGAATTGGATGTGGTGGGATACACTGATCCGGACTTCCAAGGACTGAAGGACGACTCGATGTCGACTTCTGGCTACATATTTACTCTTAATGGAGGAGCAGTATCTTGGCGTAGCGCCAAGCAAAACGCGACTGCTGATTCCACCTGTCAGGCTGAGTATCAATCAGCCTCGGAGGCTTCCAAGGAAGGGTTCTGGATTAAGAAGTTTCTGGGAGAACTTCAAATGATACCATGTCCGAAATGCTGTTCTCACTGTCTGCGACAACGACGGAGCTGTAGCGCAGGCCAAGGACCCGAGGTTTCACAACAGCACCAAACATAATGAGAGGAAGTATCATCTCGTAAGAGAATTTGTTCGCAAGGGATACATTGTGCTGCACAGAGTAGACTCGGCCGACAACGTCGCCGATCCACTGACCAAGCCACTTTCTCAGACTAGCTTGGAGCGTCATCTGGAGAACATGGGTATTAGATACCATAGTGTGTGGCATTGAGTGCAAGTGGAAGATTGTTAGGAGTATGCCCTCGAATGCCACTCAGAGGATGTTGAGTGAGGGCATTGTACTTGATATTATGTAAACCATTTATATAAGGCAAATGAATGTTTTTTATTTACTGGAAGTTACTGGCATTCCTAACTCGTAAATAAACATATAGAAACTAGTTCGTGTATTTGAGAGCAAAACGTTCCACTCCTTATTGGATAAGTGGGTCGGCACTGGAAAGGTTATAGCTCAAATACTTAATCGTTCGCAAGTCGATGAAACTTGACTGGGCGTTAAGTTTATATGAAGACTTGTATGACGTGTTCTTTGACATGGAGAGTGCCTTTCGAACACTAATGGTTAGTGGGAGCACACGTTATAGGTATGCTAATTGGATTAGTATACTCGAACCGACTCACCCTCGATTCGTCACACGGATTTCACTCTGGGACAGTCAATGACGGAATCAAATGGTTATGATAGGTATTCGTGAACCTTTGAATTGAGGATTTAGTAGGGATGTGCTTGTGACGTCAAGATTTTCATTAGAGTAGTTCGACCCTGTAAACTGGAAGGCGGGGGTCAACCTCGACGTGCATCTTGACGGGCAAGTAGCAGGTCCTACTGAATACCAAGATAGAATTCTTTCTCCCGTTAGTGAGCGGGTTATATGTCCTATGCGGTTATTGGCAGTTGAGATCATAAGTCTTTGGCCAAAGCATTGGAGCTAGTTGTATTAGATACACGACAGCTCGATGATCTCGATTTGCATTAACGCATGCATAGCGTCAAGTACAGATGGGGTTTGACTGACCGTGACCCTATAACTTGATCGGGACATTTGAAAGAAGGGTTTATACGTATACTAGTATTCACGACAGAATGGTTCTTGAATGATCCCAATCCATCGTTCTCAGTCGGGGTACAATGTAGGCCACCAGGCTGGCTAGGTGGTGCTACTACTCTTTGGTTCCTCCCATTGCTGACTGAGACGGACCTACCGAGTCGCGCATTAGGATTGACGACGGAATGAATCGAGCTTAATCTCTCATTATGAATATTAGATATTGGATATCTAATTTGAGACATTGGATGTCTAAATCGATTTATTGGATAAATTGATTTACGGCCTAATGGATTAAATAAATTACTAGGTGTTTAATTTAATTCGTAAATATAATTATTTATTGGAGAAATTAATTATGTTATCATGTATTTGATATGATTAATTGATTGGATTAATTAATCGATATAAATACATCGGAACGGAATCGGAGTTTATCTGTTTGGACTCTCGGGAGTCCGAAACGAACCGAACTCGTCCGATTTATTCTAGAGGCCGGCCCCCACCTTGATTTCCCACCTTGATCATAGTCTTGTTTTCTTGTTGGAAGACTTTTGACATATGAGATTTCATATCTCTTATAATAAGGGAAAAAGGAGATTTTGTGGGTGAAATCTTATCTTGTGAATGATTTTAAGACCAAAATAAAACACTCTTTCTCCACACCTTGCATAACTCACGGCAGCCTCATTTTGGAGAGAGTGGGAGAGAAAACTTGGTTTTGTGTTCATTCACATTTTCTTAAGGAAAAATTATTGAGAGATATATTATACACTTAGAGTGTAATAATAAAAAGCTTCATCATTTGATTCTAGCCGTAACCTTAGAGGTTAATCGAGTGTTTTTGTTCCGATCGTCTTTCCAGCGCGTGGCAAGTAAAGATGCGGTGTTTTCGGCGTAGGATCGTTCAAGGGCTTGAAGCGGATTGGATTCGTAGAGATCAAGCAAAGATTGGGGAATAGCTCAAGAGAAGGTTTCCATCTAATCAACAGACTACAAGGGTGAGTTTCTATATCTCTTGTGAATTCGTTTTTTGATATTCGTATATACATAGCTCGATCGATCCTCGTAGGGATTCGGATCGAATTAATTTTCATTTTATCGCTTCCACTGGGCCTTCGATTTAGGCACCGAATCCCAACAGTGGTATCGGAGCGTAGGTCTTGCGATCGTATATACGATATTAGCATTTGGAATGCTTGATTAGATGGTGTATGATTTGGAATCATAATCGTATTAATCGTTGATTTTCTATTGTTCATCTAAAAATTATTTTTTCATGATTTTATGTTACAATATAAATCTATTTTTCTTTTGAGAAACTAATTTACATGAGTAATATAAAGATTAGAAAAATATTATTTTTGGAATCGGGGCGAAAAAAATGAACCGAAAACGTAAACGGACCCGGCAGCTTAGAGTGCCAGTGGCATCGCCGCCTGTGATGCACTGTATGGACCGCGATGCAGCGGCAGAGCGAGTCTGGTCGGCAAGCTTCGGCCGTTCTCGGCACCTGTCGAGCCACCTTTCGGCGGCTGGCGATGTCCTGCTTGGCCGTATTTTCCGACTCCGTTTTTTATATTTCGTTCGATAATTAATTTACCACAAATTAAATTGGATTTAATTTGACTAAGATTTAATTATGGTAATTTTATTCTTAGGGGAATTAATTTAATGAAATGTTTTCTCGTCCGGAACAAGTTAAAATTGACGGTTGTTTGAATTAATTGGATTAATTCGTTTTGGATGGATTGTTTTATATTGATTGGATCAATATTCAGATTCATTATGAATGCCATTTATTTAATATGTTGGGTGCATTATTTTTGAATGGTGATGTGGTTCATGGACCTAGTTTTGAATCGTTCGGTTTTATTCGATTGGGTTGTAAAGGCCGTTTTGAGCCTATTTATTTTACTAGAAATATTTGTATCTACGATGCAATTTTCAATGTAAAATTTATATGTAATGACGAAGACCGGAGGAAGATCCATTTCGAGAAGACGAAGATTCAAGACGAAGACTTGTAATTAGATTACGGAGTTTTTGTTTTCTAGGAACGGTCCATGAACCACATGTTGGTAGCAACTAGGTTGTGAATGGTTGTTTTCATATTGTATGAATGCCACAAACGCGCTTAACTGATTAATGTGCAAAGTGTAACGTTAATCGCGAAAATTCTCCCACGACAAATTATTAAGTTTATAAGGTTTCAAGGTTTTCCTTCCCTCCATCGAGCTTTCGGGAAATTGAAATCCAAATCGGATGTGCTATGCTTCCGAGTTATCGAGGTAGTCGTTTGGGGAGGACGGATAAATTACCGGGAGCGCATTGGATGCCTTCGGCTGGAGCAAATTTTATCCCTAGAAACCTGATAGGTTGCCGGATAAGATTCAATTGTGAAACTGATTTGCATCGATGGTATAAACTTAACTTGTTCACGAACCATAGAAACTGTATAGGTTGAGGGGAGTGAACAAGGGGAAAAAGAAGATCGAATCATCCATTAGATGGGTTGGTGTTGGACACCACTTTATGAAAATTAATAGACTAGAAACCTGTTCGGTTGCCCTCTATTAAGATTTATAAAGAACTCGATCACCACTATGAAGTAGAGCGACGATACTTCCGGATTTCACATGGGAGTGTGTTATTCCGATAAAAATAGTGGGAGCTGGGTAACAAGAATAGAAAAGACCTTAATTCTATACTCAGAACATAATTGAATGAGTCACTAATTAATCTGTTATACTTAATGCAGACAAATCTAAATATGACAATGAATCCACTCGCAATTCTACTCGAAAAGAACACCTTAATAGGACCTAACTTTGTGGATTGGCTCCGCAATCTGATGTTTTGCCTCAGTATAGAGGCACTGGGATACGTCTTGGAGACGGACATTCCGGCGCCTCCTGTGCGGACCCGGGCCAATCAGGAAGAGATTGAAAACCACGAAAAGTGGGTTAAGGATGACGTGAAAGTCCATGCTTATATGATGGCTTCCATGTCTAATGATATTCAGAGAGCTCATGAGAAAATGATTTCTGCTAGGCAGATTCTATCTCACTTAACCGAACTTTATGGTGAGCACCGCAGAACTGCTAGATATGAGATATCCAAGCAACTGTTCAGTGCAAGGATGAAGGAAGGTGAGAAGGTTGGGGAACATGTCCTCAAAATGATATCCATGATCGAGAGATTGGAAGCTCTTGATTTTAAAATGGATACTTCTCTCCAAACCGACCTTATCCTACAGTCTCTCCCTGATTACTTCTCACAGTTTGTTATGAACTTTAACTGCAATAATATTTCATGTAACTTAGCTGGGCTAATGAACAAACTGGTGACCGCTCAGTCTCAGATGAAGACTCCGCGAATGAAGGAGTCTGCCCTTGTGATTTCTTCTGGACTTAGGAAGTCTAAGAATAAGAAGAAAAAGACCAAGAAGCGGACTGCACCGCAAGCCAAGGACCTTAAGGGAAAGGGCAAGGCCCCGATGGTTCCAAAGAATAAGAAGAAGAAGGATGCTTGTCTCAAGTGCGGTGAGCTGGGCCACTGGGCTAGAGACTGTCCGATTCTTCATGGCACTTCAGGTACAAAACTTTTAGTTTTGGAAACAAATTGTTCTGCTATTGTATTTTCTACTTCCTGGATACTGGATTCTGGTGCTAGTTCTCATATTTGTACCGTGAATCAGGATCTGGAACAAAGCAGGAAGCTTGGAGCTGGAGAAGTTATGATCACAGTCGGAAGCGGGCATAGTGTCGAGGAGACCGACATAGGATCACTTCTTTTGGGTTTAGAATCCGGCTTTGTTTTGACTTTAGAAGATGTACTTGTTTTGTCCAAGGGGCACAAAAACGTTGTATCCATTCCGGTCATGGACCGAAAAGGTTTTTCATTTTTCATTGGTGATGGTTCCTGCAAAATTTATTTTAGAAATAAACTAGTGGGTACTACTACATTGTTAAATGGATTGTATCATCTAAATCTCAACAACAAAGTAGTTGTGAATACTGTGACTAGAAAACGTGGTAGGGATGAAACCAATCAAGTTTTGAAATGGCATCTTAGACTTGGTCATGTTGGTCAGACCAAGGTTTACAAGATGGAAAAGGATGGACTTATGGGTCCATTGGGATCGAATCCCTTTCCTACTTGTGAATCTTGCCTTAAAGGCAAAATGACTAAGTCCCCCTTCACAGGGACTTTTGAAAGAGCTGCTGATAAACTGGGATTAATCCATACTCACGTTTGTGGTGCTTTGGAAGCAGCACGTGACGGATATCAATATTTCATTACGTTTACAAATGATCATACTAGGTATGGTTATGTATACTTAATGAAACATAAATCTGAGGCCTTTGAGAAATTCCAGGAATTCAAGGCCCTAGTCGAGAAACAAACTGGTAATCATATCAAAGCACTTCGGTCGGACCGAGGTGGCGAGTATATGAGTACGGAGTTTGACGAGTTCCTTAAGGAACATGGAATAGTTTCACAACTAACACCTCCAGGTACTCCTCAGTTAAATGGTGTGTCAGAATGAAGGAACCGGACCTTGTTGAACATGGTCCGTTCCATGCTGGGCTATACTGACTTACCAATTTAACTGTGGGGGTATGCACTCCTGACTGCCGCTTATATCTTAAACAGATGTCCTTCCAAATCCGTTTCTAAAACTCCACATGAGATGTGGGAGGGAAGGAAACCAACTCTTAATCATATTAGGATTTGGGGATGTCCCGCCTATGTCAAGAAGACTAAGGTGGAAAAGTTGGAAGCTAGGTCTGCGAAGGGACGTTTCATTGGATTCCCATCTGGGATGATGGGATATCTATTCTACATGCCCGAAGATCAAAAGATCATTGTTCCTTTACAAGCACACTTCCTGGAAGATGAGTTCATTCAGGAAGGCGAAGCAGGTAGAAGTATTTCTTTAGAAGAATACAATGAAACTCCTCGGGAGACACCTGTGCAAGAAACTGGAACCAAACTTTCTGAAACACAAGTACAACCACCTCGTAGGTCTAGTAGGGTGTCTCATTTACCTGAGAGGTATGGGCTTGTGCACTTGGAGGAGCTGGGTCTCCATGAGGTTTCAAGTGATAGCCAAGAGACCGACCCGACGACCTATGACCAAGAGATGGTGGATGTAGACTCTGCGAAATGGCGTGAAGATATGGAAGCTGAGATAGACTCAATGTATGTCAATTAGGTCTGGACTCTAGTAGACCGCCCCAAGGGCATAGTGCCTATTGGGAACAAGTGGATCTACAAGAGAAAGACTGATGGTGATGGCAAGGTTGACACCTATAAGGCCAGGCTTGTGGCAAAGGGTTATACCCAGATGGAAGGGATCGATTACCACGATACCTTCTCGCCCGTAGCCATGATCAAGTCTATTCGCATGATGCTTGCTATAGTTGCCTACCACGATTATGAGATATGGCAAATGGACGTAAAGACGGCTTTCCTTAATAGATTCCTCAAGGAGGAAATCTATATGGAGCAGCCTGAAGGCTTTGTGTCCGATGTCAATATTCAGAAAGTGTGCAAGCTTCAGCGTTCCATTTATGGACTGAAGTAAGCGTCGCAAAGTTGGAACCATTGTTTTGACGAGGCGGTCAAAGAGTTTGACTTCGTGCAAAATGAAGAGGAACCTTGTGTATATAAGAAGGTTAGTGGGAGCAAGATCGCATTCTTAGTACTATATGTGGATGATATTCTGCTAATAGGAAATGATGTGGGAATGCTCAGTTCTGTAAAAGCTTGGCTTTCGAGTAATTTCTCCATGAAAGACTTGGGAGAAGCAACCTATATTCTTGGAATTCGACTCTATCGGGATAGAGCGAAGAGAACAATAGGCCTTTCCCAAGCCCTCTATATAGATAAGATCTTAAAGCGATTTAAGATGGATGATTCTAAAAGAGGGTTCCTACCGATGCGACATGGAATAAAACTCACCTTGAAGATGTGTCCTCAAAGTGAGGAACAACGAAAGGAATTGAGTAATATACCATATGCTTCGGCCGTGGGTAGCCTTATGTATGCTATGTTGTGTACAAGACCTGACATTGCGCATGCAGTAAGCGTGGTGAGTAGGTTTCAGGCAAACCCAGGTAGGGAACATTGGATTGCTGTAAACAACGTTCTCAAGTACTTAAGAAGAACTAGAGATATGGTTCTTATGTATGGCGGTGGATAATTGGATGTGGTGGGATACACTGATTCGGACTTCCAAGGACTGAAGGACGACTCGATGTCTACTTCTGGATACATATTTACTCTTAATGGAGGAGCAGTATCTTGGCGTAGCGCCAAGCAAAACGCGACTGCTGATTCCACCTGTCAGGCTGAGTATCAAGCAGCCTCGGAGGCTTCCAAGGAAAGGTTCTGGATTAAGAAGTTTCTGGGAGAACTTCAAATGATACCATGTCCGAGCCGCTGTTCCAGATCGCGACAACGACGAGTCAGAAGCGCAGCCAAGGAGCCGAGGTTTCACAACAAAGACCAAACATATTGAGAGGAAGTATCATCTCGTAAGAGAATTTGTTCGCAAGGGATACATTGTCTTGCATGAGTAGACTCGGCCGACAACGTCGCCGATCCACTGACCAAGCCACTTTCTCAGACTAGCTTGGAGCGTCATCTGGAGAACATGGGTATTAGATACCATAGTGTGTGGCATTGAGTGCAAGTGGAAGATTGTTAGGAGTATGCCCTCGAATGCCACTCAGAGGATGTTGAGTGAGGGCATTGTACTTGATATTATGTAAACCATTTATATAAGGCAAATGAATGTTTCTTTATTTACTGGAAGTTACTGGCATTCCTAACTCGTAAATAAACATATAGAAATTAGTTCGTGTATTTGAGAGCAAAACGTTCCACTCCTTATTGGATAAGTGGGTCGGCACTGGAAAGGTTATAGCTCAAATACTTAATCGTTCGCAAGTCGATGAAACTTGACTGGGCGTTAAGTTTATATGAAGACTTGTATGACGTGTTCTTTGACATGGAGAGTGCCTTTCGAACACTAATGGTTAGTGGGAGCACACGTTATAGGTATGCTAATTGGATTAGTATACTCGAACCGACTCACCCTCGATTCGTCACACGGATTTCAATCTGGGACAGTCAATGACGGAATCAAATGGTTATGATAGGTATTCGTGAACCTTTGAATTGAGGATTTAGTAGGGATGTGCTTGTGACGTCAAGATTTTCATTAGAGTAGTTCGACCCTGTAAACTGGAAGGCGGGGGTCAACCTCGACGTGCATCTTGACGGGCAAGTAGCAGGTCCTACTGAATACCAAGATAGAATTCTTTCTCCCATTAGTGAGCGGGTTATATGTCCTATGCGGTTATTGGCAGTTGAGATCATAAGTCTTTGGCGAAAGCATTGGAGCTAGTTGTATTAGATACACGACAGCTCGATGATCTCGATTTGCATTAACGCATGCATAGCGTCAAGTACAGATGGGGTTTGACTGACCGTGACCCTATAACTTGATCGGGACATTTGAAAGAAGGGTTTATACGTATACTGGTATTCACGACAGAATGGTTCTTGAATGATCTCAATCCATCGTTCTCAGTCGGGGTACAGTGTAGGCCACCAGGCTGGCTAGGTGGTGCTACTACTCTTTGGTTCCTCCCATTGCTGACTGAGACGGACCTACCGAGTCGCGCATTAGGATTGACGACGGAATGAATCGAGCTTAATCTCTCATTATGAATATTAGATATTGGATATCTAATTTGAGACATTGGATGTCTAAATCGATTTATTGGATAAATTGATTTACGGCCTAATGGATTAAATAAATTACTGGGTGTTTAATTTAATTCGTAAATATAATTATTTATTGGAGAAATTAATTATGTTATCATGTATTTGATATGACTAATTGATTGGATTAATTAATCGATATAAATACATCGGAACAGAATCGGAGTTTATCTGTTTGGACTCTCGGGAGTTCGAAACAAACCGAACTCGTCCGATTTCTTCTAGAGGCCGGCCCCCACCTTGATTTCCCACCTTGATCATAGTCTTGTTTTCTTGTTGGAAGACTTTTGACATATGAGATTTCATATCTCTTATAATAAGGGAAAAACGAGATTTTGTGGGTGAAATCTTATCTTGTGAATGATTTTAAGACCAAAATAAAACACTCTTTCTCCACACCTTGCATAACTCACGGCAGCCTCATTTTGGAGAGAGTGGGAGAGAAAACTTGGTTTTGTGTTCATTCACATTTTCTTAAGGAAAAATTATTGAGAGATATATTATACACTTAGAGTGTAATAATAAAAAGCTTCATCATTTGATTCTAGACGTAACCTTATAGGTTAATCGAGTGTTGTTGTTCCGATCATCTTTCCAGCGCGTGGCAAGTAAAGACGCGGTGTTTTCGGCGTTGGATCGTTCAAGGGCTTGAAGCGGATTGGATTCGTAGAGATCAAGCAAAGCTTGGGGAATAGCTCAAGAGAAGGTTTCCATCTAATCAACGGACTACAAGGGTGAGTTTCTATATCTCTTGTGAATTCGTTTTTTGATATTCGTATATACATAGCTCGATCGATCCTCGTAGGGATTCGGATCGAATTAATTTTCATTTTATCGCTTCCGCTGGGCCTTTGATTTAGGCACCGAATCCCAACAGTGGTATCGGAGCGTAGGTCTTGCGATCGTATATACGATATTAGCATTTGGAATGCTTGATTAGATGGTGTATGATTTGGAATCATAATCGTATTAATCGTTGATTTTCTATTGTTCATCTAAAAATTAATTTTTCATGATTTTATGTTACAATATAAATCAATTTTTCTTTTGAGAAACTAATTTACATGAGTAATATAAAGATTAGAAAAATATTATTTTTAGAATCGGGGCGAAATAATGAGCCGAAACGAACGGCGGCTTAGAGTGCCAGGAGCCTTACCTCGCTGATGCACTGTATGGACCGCGATGCAGCGGCGAGAGCGAGTCTGGTCGGCGAGCTTCGGCCGTTCTCGGCACCTGCATGAGCCACCTTTCGCGACTGCTGGGCAGTGTCCCGGGCTTGGCCCGGCCGTATTTTCCGACTCCGTTTTTTATATTTCGTTCGATAATTAATTTCCCACAAATTAAATTGGATTTAATTTGACTAAGATTTAATTATGGTAATTTTATTCTTAGGGGAATTAATTTAATGAAATGTTTTCGTCCTAACAAGTTAAAATTGACGGTTGTTTGAATTAATTGGATTAATTCGTTTTGGATGGATTGTTTTATATTGATTGGATCAATATTCAGATTCGTTATGAATGCCATTTATTTAATATGTTGGGTGCATTATTTTTGAATGGTGATGTGGTTCATGGACCTAGTTTTTGAATCGTTCGGTTTTATTCGATTGGATTGTAAAGGCCGTTTTGAGCCTATTTATTTTACTAGAAATATTTGTATCTAGGATGCAATTTTCAATGTAAAATTTATATGTAATGACGAAGACCGGAGGAAGATCCATTTCGAGAAGACGAAGATTCAAGACGAAGACTTGTAATTAGATTACGGAGTTTTTGTTTTCTAGGAACGGTCCATGAACCACATGTTGGTAGCAACTAGGTTGTGAATGGTTGTTTTCATATTGTATGAATGCCACAAACGCGCTTAACTGATTAATGTGCAAAGTGTAACGTTAATCGCGAAAATTCTCCCGACAAATTATTAAGTTTATAAGGTTTCAAGGTTTTCCTTCCTCCATCGAGCTTTGAAATTGAAATCCAAATCGGATGTGCTATGCTTCCGAGTTATCGAGGTAGTCGTTTGGGGAGGACGGATAAATTACGGGAGCGCATTGGATGCCTTGGTGGAGCAAATTTTATCCCTAGAAACACGATAGGTTGCGGATAAGATTCAATTGTGAAACTGATTTGCATCGATGGTATAAACTTAACTTGTTCACGAACCATAGAAACTGTATAGGTTGAGGGGAGTGAACAAGGGGAAAAAGAAGATCGAATCATCCATTAGATGGGTTGGTGTTGGACACCACTTTATGAAAATTAATAGACTAGAAACCTGTTCGGTTGCCCTCTATTAAGATTTATAAAGAACTCGATCACCACTATGAAGTAGAGCGACGATACTTCCGAATTTCAGATGGGAGTGTGTTTTTCCGATAAAAATAGTGGGAGCTGGGTAACAAGAATAGAAAAGACCTTAATTCTATACTCAGAACATAATTGAATGAGTCACTAATTAATCTGTTATACTTAATGCAGACAAATCTCAATATGACAATGAATCCACTCGCAAATCTACTCGAAAAGAACACCTTAATAGGACCTAACTTTGTGGATTGGCTCCGCAATCTGATGATTTTCCTCAATATAGAGGCACTGGGATACGTCTTCGAGACGGACATTCCGGCGCCTCCTGTGCGGACCCTGGCCAATCAGGAAGAGATTGAAAACCACGGAAAGTGGGTTAAGGATGACGTGAAAGTCCGTGCTTATATGATGGCTTCCATGTCTAATGAGCTTCAGAGAGTTCATGAGAAAATGACTTCTGCTAGGCAAATTCTATCTCACTTAACCGAACTTTATGGTGAGCACAGCAGAACTGCTAGATATGAGATATCCAAGCAACTGTTCGGTGCAAGGATGAAGTAAGGTGAGAAGGTTGGGGAACATGTCCTCAAAATGATATCCATGATCGAGAGATTGGAAGCTCTTGATTTTAAAATGGATACTTCTCTCCAAACCGACCTTATCCTACAGTCTCTCCCTGATTACTTCTCACAGTTTGTTATGAACTTTAACTGCAATGAGATTGCATGTAACTTAGCTGGGCTAATGAACAAACTGGTGACCGCTCAGTCTCAGATGAAGACTCCGCGAATGAAGGAGTCTGCCCTTGTGATTTCTTCTGGACTTAGGAAGTCTAATAATAAGAAGAAAAAGACCAAGAAGCGGACTGGACCGCAAGCTAAGGACCTTAAGGGAAAGGGCAAGGCCCCGATGGTTCCAAAGAACAAGAAGAAGAAGGATGCTTGTCTCAAGTACGGTGAGCTGGGCCACTGGGCTAGAGACTGTCCAATTCTTCATGGCACTTCAGGTACAAAACTTTTAGTTTTGGAAACAAATTGTTCTGCTACTGTATTTTCTACTTCCTAGATACTGGATTCTGGTGCTAGTTCTCATATTTGTACCGTGAATCAGGATCGAACAAAGTAGGAAGCTTGGAGCTGGAGAAGTTATGATCACAGTCGAAAGCGGGCATAGTGTCGAGGAGACCGACATAGGATCACTTCTTTTGGGTTTAGAATCCGGCTTTGTTTTGACTTTAGAAGATGTACTTGTTTTGCCCAAGGGGCACAAAAACATTGTATCCATTCCGGTCATGGACCGAAAAGGTGTTTCATTTTTCATTGGTGATGGTTCCTGCAAAATTTATTTTAGAAATAAACTAGTGGGTACTACTACATTGTTAAATGGATTGTATCATCTAAATCTCAACAACAAAGTAGTTGTGAATACTATGACTAGAAAACGTGGTAGGGATGAAACCAATCAAGTTTTGAAATGGCATCTTAGACTTGGCCATGTTGGTCAGACCAAGGTTTACAAGATGGAAAAGGATGGACTTATGGGTCCATTGGGATCGAATCCCTTTCCTACTTGTGAATCTTGCCTTAAAGGTAAAATGACTAAGTCCCCCTTCACAGGGACTTTTGAAAGAGCTGCTGATAAACTGGGATTAATCCATACTCACGTTTGTGGTGCTTTGGAAGCAGCACGTGATGGATATCAATATTTCATTACGTTTAGAAATGATCATACTAGGTATGGTTATGTATACTTAATGAAACATAAATCCGAGGCCTTTGAGAAATTCCAGGAATTCAAGGCCCTAGTCGAGAAACAAACTGGTAATCATATCAAAGCACTTCGGTCGGACCGAGGTGGCGAGTATATGAGTACGGAGTTTGACGAGTTCCTTAAGGAACATGGAATAGTTTCACAACTAACACCTACAGGTACTCCTCAGTTAAATGGTGTGTCAGAATGAAGAAACCGGACCTTGTTGAACATGGTCCGTTCCATGCTGGGCTATACTAACTTACCAATTTACCTGTGGGGGTATGCACTCCTGACTTCCGCTTATATCTTAAACAGATGTCCTTCCAAATACGTTCCTAAAACTCCACATGAGATGTGGGAGGGAAGGAAACCAACTCTTAATCATATTAGGATTTGGGGATGTCCCGCCTATGTCAAGAAGACTAAGGTGGAAAAGTTGGAAGCTAGGTCTGCGAAGGGACGTTTCATTGGATTCCCGTCTGGGATGATGGGATATCTATTCTACATGCCCGAAGCTCAAAAGATCATTGTTGCTTTACAAGCACACTTCCTGGAAGATGAGTTCATTCAGGAAGGCGGAGCAGGTAGAAGTATTTCTTTAGAAGAATACAATGAAACTCCTCGGGAGACACCTGTGCAAGAAACTGGAACCGAACTTTCTGAAACACAAGTACAACCACCTCGTAGGTCTAGTAGGGTGTCTCATTTACCTGAGAGATATGGGCTTGTGCACTTGGAGGAGCTGGGTCTCCATGAGGTTCCAAGTGATAGCCAAGAGACCGACCCGACGACCTATGACCAAGCGATGGTGGATGTAGACTCCGCGAAATGGCGTGAAGCTATGGAAGCTGAGATAGACTTAATGCCTGTCAATCAGGTCTGGACTCTAGTAGACCGCCCCAAGGGCATAGTGCCTATTGGGAACAAGTGGATCTACAAGAGAAAGACTGATGGTGATGGCAAGGTTGACATCTATAAGGCCAGGCTTGTGGCAAAGGGTTATACCCAGAAGGAAGGGATCGATTACCATGATACCTTCTCGCCCGTAGCCATGATCAAGTCTATTCGCATGATGCTTGCTATAGCTGCCTACCACGATTATGAGATATGGCAAATGGACGTAAAGACGGATTTCCTTAATGGATTTCTCGAGGAGGAAATCTATATGGAGCAGCCTAAAGGCTTTGTGTCCGATGTCAATATTCAGAAAGTGTGCAAGCTTCAGCGTTCCATTTATGGACTGAAGCAAGCGTCGCAAAGTTGGAACCATCGTTTTGACGAGGCGGTCAAAGAGTTTGACTTCGTGCAAAATGAAGAGGAACCTTGTGTATATAAGAAGGTTAGTGGGAGCAAGATCGCATTCTTAGTACTATATGTGGATGATATTCTGCTAATAGGAAATGATGTGGGAATGCTCAGTTCTGTAAAAGCTTGGCTTTCGAGTAATTTCTCCATGAAAGACTTGGGAGAAGCAACCTATATTCTTGGAATTCGACTCTATCGGGATAGAGCGAAGAGAACAATAGGCCTTTCCCAAGCCCTCTATATTGATAAGATCTTAAAGCGATTTAAGATGGATGATTCTAAAAGAGGGTTCCTACCGATGCGACATGGAATAAAACTCACCTTGAAGATGTGTCCTCAAAGTGAGGAACAACGAAAGGAAATGAGTAATATACTATATGCTTCGGACGTGGGTAGCCTTATGTATGCTATGTTGTGTACAAGACCTGACATTGCGCATGCAGTAAGCGTGGTGAGTAGGTTTTAGGCAAACCCAGGTAGGGAACATTGGACTGCTGTAAAGAACGTTCTCACGTACTTAAGAAGAACTAGAGATATGGTTCTTATGTATGGCGGTGGAGAATTGGATGTGGTGGGATACACTGATTCGGACTTCCAAGGACTGAAGGACGACTCGATGTCTACTTCTGGCTATATATTTACTCTTAATGGAGGAGCAGTATCTTGGCGTAGCGCCAAGCAAAACGCGACTGCTGATTCCACCTGTCAGGCTCAGTATCAAGCAGCCTCGGAGGCTTCCAAGGAAGGGTTATGGATTAAGAAGTTTCTGGGAGAACTTCAAATGATACCATTTGCTGAGCTACCTGTTCCGCTATACTGCGACAACGACGGAGCTGTAGCGCAGGCCAAGGAGCCGAGGTTTCACAACAGCACAAAACATATTGAGAGGAAGTATCATCTCGTAAGAGAATGTGTTCGGAAGGGATACATTGTGCTGCACAGAGTAGACTCGGCCGACAACGTCGCCGATCCACTGACCAAGCCACTTTCTCAGACTAGCTTGGAGCGTCATCTGGAGAACATGGGTATTAGATACCATAGTGTGTGGCATTGAGTGCAAGTGGGAGATTGTTAGGAGTATGCCCTCGAATGCCACTCAGAGGATGTTGAGTGAGGGCATTGTACTTGTTATTATGTAAACCATTTATATAAGGCAAATGAATGTTTCTTTATTTACTGGAAGTTACTGGCATTCCTAACTCATAAATAAACATATAGAAACTAGTCCGTGTATTTGAGAGCAAAACGTTCCACTCCTTATTGGATAAGGGGGTCGGCACTGGAAAGGTTATAGCTCAAATACTTAATCATTCGCAAGTCGATGAAACTTGACTGGGCGTTAAGTTTATATGAAGACATGTATGACGTGTTCTTTGACATGGAGAGTGCCTGTCGAACACTAATGGTTAGTGGGAGCACACATTATAGGTATGCTAATTGGATTAGTATACTCGAACCGACTCACCCTCGATTCGTCACACGGATTTCACTCCGGGACAGTCAATGACGGAATCAAAAGGTTATGATAGGTATTCGTGAACCTTCGACTTGAGGATTTAGTAGGGATGTGCTTGTGACGTCAAGATTTTCAATAGAGTAGTTCGACCCTGTAAATTGGAAGGCGGGGGTCAACCTCGACGTGCATCTTGACGGGAAAGTAGCAGGTCCTACTGAATACCAAGATAGAATTCTTTCTCCCATTAGTGAGCGGGTTATATGTCCTATGCGGTTATTGGCAGATGAGGTCATAAGTCTTTGGCCAAAGCATTGGAGCTAGTTGTATTAGATACACGACAGCTCGATGATCTCGATTTGCATTAACGCATGCATAGCGTCAAGTACAGATGGGGTTTGACTGACCGTGACCCTATAACTTGATCGGGACATTTGAAAGAAGGGTTTATACGTATACTGGTATTCACGACAGAATGGTTCTTGAATGATCCCAATCATTCGTTCTCAGTCGGGGTACAGTGTAGGCCACCAGGCTGACTTGGTGGTGCTACTACTCTTTGGTTCCTCCCATTGCTGACTGAGACGGACCTACCAAGTCGCGCATTAGGATTGACAACGGAATGAATCGAGCTTAAGCTCTCATTATGAATATTAGATATTGGATATCTAATTTGAGACATTGGATGTCTAAATTGATTTATTGGATAAATTGATTTACGGCCTAATGGATTAAATAAATTACTGGGTGATTAATTTAATTCGTAAATATAATTATTTATTGGAGAAATTAATTATGTTATCATGTATTTGATATGATTAATTGATTGGATTAATTAATCAATATAAATACATCGGAACGGAATCGGAGTTTATCTGTTTGGACTCTCGGGAGTCCGAAACGAACCGAACTCGTCCGATTTCTTCTAGAGGCCGGCCCCCACCTTGATTTCCCACCTTGATCATAGTCTTGTTTTCTTGTTGGAAGACTTTTGACATATGAGATTTCATATCTCTTATAATAAGGGAAAAAGGAGATTTTGTGGGTGAAATCTTATCTTGTGAATGATTTTAAGACCAAAATAAAACACTCTTTCTCCTCACCTTGCATAACTCATGGCAGCCTCATTTTGGAGAGAGTGGGAGAGAAAACTTGGTTTTGTGTTCATTCACATTTTCTTAGAGAAAAATTATTGAGAGATATATTATACACTGAGAGTGTAATAATAAAAAGCTTCATCATTTGATTCTAGCCGTAACATTAGAGGTTAATCGAGTGTTGTTGTTCCGATCGTCTTTCCGGCGCGTGGCAAGTAAAGACGCGGTGTTTTCGGCGTTGGATCGTTCAAGGGCTTGAAGCGGATTGGATTCGTAGAGATCAAGCAAAGCTTGGGGAATAGCTCAAGAGAAGGTTTCCATCTAATCAGCGGACTACAAGGGTGAGTTTCTATATCTCTTGTGAATTCGTTTTTTGATATTCGTATATACGTAACTCGATCGATCCTCATAAGGATTCAGATCGAATTAATTTTCATTTTACCGCTTCCGCTGGGCCTTCGATTTAGGCACCGAAACCCAACATATATTATAATATTTCATTTTAAAATAATTTTTGTCCACGTGCCCTGTTTTTATGTCAAACGTCATTTACATTAAATGCCTTATACGACATCTGGACAACTGAATCTCAAAAGCCGCCATGCTTTCAAATTGTTTAATGTTTAATACCGCCATTTCAGGCATCGAGGGTAATAACAAATGTCAGAAGTGGGACCCGTTCCTATTTTAAAATTCACTGGATAAGTGTACCAGTTACACTCAGTCCATCATGACCGTTCATTTCAAAAGCCGGTTCCCATCCTTTAAATCTAACCATTCGTTCTCTGAAAAACCCTTCTTCGCCACCCACTATAAAAGGACTGTAATTGCCATTAGAAACTCTTTGCACCTTCTGGATATTTTGAGAGCACTCAAGCAAATACAGCCTACAAGTTTTCTGCGTTTTACTGCAAATTTCTCTTAATCTTTTCCATCTTTTCTCAAGAAGTCTTTGAACTTCATCGATGGATGGATATTCACCCGATTTGTCGTCATCGAGCGCATCCATGCTGAGATTGATGACGTAGATACGATGGAAGTCGTCATCACCAGACTCCATCAATAAGGCCTCTACCGCCTTGGGAGTCACACCGCAGAAAAATATGACGCTCACCTTGTTGAGGAGTTCTACCTCAACGCCGTGGTTCGTTTTCTGCCTCTAACCCTAGGAGGACATGTTGCTGACATCACAACAATCATTCATGGAGTGGAGATCTGCATCGACCGAGATCTTCTTAAAAACATTTGCAGGCTTCCCTCTGAAGGCCTGACCATGGAGGAACTTGAGACATTTGGGTCTCAAGAGTTGCTGACCCAATATTATGGCTTGTTCACCGGTTTGGCTACGGTTGAATTAGTTCACACCACCTGCCATAAGAAAAACTTTTGCTTACCGTTTGTTTATCTGCATGATTTTTGCTGTCGCATCATTGAAAATCACACTGGTGCATTTGATATGTGCACTAATCTTAGGTTTAGAATGATGGTGGCTATTATGACCTGTGAAAAGGTCAATTGGTGTCAAATTATTCTGAAACGCTTGCAGGAGGAAGTGTCCAAACCTGCTACTCAGAAGAAATCATTTGGTTAATTTATAAACCACATCTTGATGAAGTGCGGACTTCCATAATTTGCAGATGCAAAGAAGATAAGTACCCGGATATACTTGGGAGGAGTCAAGCCCACTGCCTACAAACAAAGTATTCTGATTGCAGATAGTCCTTTCATCCAGTACCTACTGATTTCTGTAGATCCAAGGGACGTTTCTCCTAAGTCCCAGACTGTGGAATCTTCAAGGAAAAGAAAGAGATCTCACAGCAAGACACCTATTGCTGCTGAGAAGCCGAAAAGGAAGCTAAGGAGGCTTTCTAAAGCCAAATCCACAAGAACCTCGAAGGAAGCTTCTACTATGGCGCAACCCACTGAACAACTACCCGAGGGCCCAACCCCTGCGGAAGATATGCCCGTTACTGTATCGACAGTAATCCCGAGCCTTTGGCGGCAATGACGGATATGTGGACATCTGCCAACTTAGAAGACTCTAGCGAGTCGACTGCCCCTTTGGAGCCAACATCTAACTCTCCTATGCGGGATTCCACACCCGTACAGGATCCACCTTCCTTCGGGGCACCATCCCCTGTAAGGAATCCCTCTTCCATACAGGATCCCACACCTGTAGAGGAACTCTTCTTTCTGTGCAAATTGAACAGGCATATGAAAAATTTCTTCAATGGAAAAGCTACAGGCTAGCTCCGTACGATACCTTGTATAACTGGAGTGAGTGGAGAAATGAAGAAAGATTCGTATTGTAAGTGACGGACTCCACAGAAGTTGAAGCCCTGATCCAATGGGATAATATATGCTGCAAAGAACTGATTGAAAGCCATCTCTTGCAAAAATCGGATGCCAGAATAAAAGGAAAAGATAAGTCCGAGGAATCTCCCGAAAATTCAAAAGAAGACCACGACTCAGACGACGACGACGATGCCCTTCAGGCAGGTCTGAGAATGATCCGTGAGGAGGCTCACGAAAGAGAAGTCCCCCAAGTTCAACAAAACGATGAAGGGATATCAAGCCACCATGAGCCCCCTCGCAACAGCCAGATATTATTCCCGAGCACGAGGAATCAGTCCCTTTTGTCACGGAGGAATAAGAAAATATTTCGGAACAGGCACCCGAGCCTACTGCTGCTGAAGAAGAAGAAGAAGTTGCTGAGAGACAATAAGAGGAATCAGTCCATCCTGTATCTATGTCTGCAGAAATCCCATTGACACAGGAGGATGTCGCACCCCCTGCTGCCGAACCAGAAACTGCTGCTCCCGCCCCATCAACCGTGGAATCCGACGTCGGTACTACACCTGAGGATGTCCAACTCACTTCATGTCCTAACGTGAATCTAAGAAGGTTGAATGGAGTCGAGGACTTCGCCAAGCCAGATTCTCCCCTCTCTGCTGCTAGGAAAGAGCGATTGCGTGCTCTTGGCCTTCAAACCATCTTTATCTAAGATGCAGTTATTACCTTGTATTTAGTGGAAAAAGCTCTGAATTGGATGCACACATCTGCTGTTGAAGAGATGACTGGATTACAGCATGAAGTCTATCGAGTAGTCGAAGCCTTCACTGTTTTGCCAGAAGTCTTCAAGCAAGCCCTGAAGAATCTGCAAGAGAAACCAGAGCAACTCCTGAGAGACGAGGAATCTAAAACTCACATATCTGAGGCCAAGACAGCAGCTGCCATGATCGACACCGGTTCCCAGCTTCGAGCCCACGACAAAAGTATTAAAGATATGTCGCATGTGCTATCCACCCTTGTCGAAAGAATGACAAACATTGAGACGAAACAGGATGCCGCACTGGAGAACCTAGGACGTCTTGATGATGCCAAAAAGGAAGAAGAAGCGAGAGAAGCCGCGAGGAGAATAAGGCTCCAGCATGAAAGGGAATTTAATGCTGCTCAAGACAGCATTACCGCTGAATTGAATAAATTAGCTCCACCCTCTCAAAGTTTCAGGATTTCAGGTACTCGACCTGAGTTCCATGACCCCAATGTCCCCTGGCAAACCTTGATCCAAAGACCTTCTGAAATTCGTCTGCCAACTGTAATATCCGGATTTATTATTGTGTATCTCATCTGTATTCGAACCCTGTATCATTCGGATCTATGATCTCGATAATTAGAGTATGTTATTTCTCACATTGGTATCTTTGTACATAAGCATATCTTCATGCAATTTCTCTCATGCAAACTCGTGATAGCGTACGCTAAGAAGGTAGCTTAACGCACGCTATTGGCTACTACTAGCGCACGCTATGAATGTAGGACTTGCATCAATTATTGAGCTAGGCGGCTAACACATGCGCCAGCTGGACGTAGGACCGGATAAGATTCCTGCGGATGAACCTGGACAGTTTTGGAGTCAACTCTTATTAGCGCGCGCTAAGGATGTATAGGTAGCGTGCGCTAATCTTCTTTTGTACAGAAAGTTTATATATGGGCCAACACTTCATTTTGTTCTCATTTCCTTCGTTCATCTTTCGTCTTTGAGAGACCAGAGGGCATATCATCTTCCTTAGACACACTTATAACACATCCACTTGATCATTGGACATTGGATACTTCTTGTTATTGATCATTGAAGAGAAGTAGCACATTGGAGTGACATATAACCAACCGGAGTCAGATTCTACCTTTGAAGTTCAGTGATTTCGTCATATTAAGGTATGTTGATTCTATCTCCAACTCTAGATTCGTGTTATGGAGAATAAGATGATCATGCTAGCAAAATAATGAGTTTCTTGGGTGAATTAACCAAACCACATCATGTTTGGAATATTTAGATGATTATGCCTTAAGTACCTTGATTATGAACATCATAATTCAAATCTTATTACAATGAACAAGTAGAGGAAGCTTCTATCATTGGTAATCCGAATCTAGTAGGTGTTTTCATAGCAATCATGGACTTGACTTTAACATCATTATTGTTAGACGAATCTAAAGGATTAATCATGGAAGGATTTATCTTGTAAAGATGGAATGTTAATCAAAACTACAGAATGATAGTTTTTGATTGATATAAAGGTGTTGATATCGACCGTTAAGCCTTCCGAATTATCGCATGAAGAATTGTAATCGAAATGGAATATGGTTTCATAATAGTATACATATTCTCGAATCCGAAGTTGTTGTTATCCTTAAGATCATTCATAACCGTATGAACATGATATTCATGGAGGTAACATGAATTAACACTGGAGATTTCATTTGGTTTGATCATGTTGAGATCAGTCTACTGCCCAGTAGTAAACTGCCATGCACAGTTAGCGCACGCTAAGCTATGTAGATTAACGTGCGCTATCGAGCAAGAGTTAACGTACGCTACGTTTGGTACGTAATGTATGTTAGGCCATCAGACGAGTCAGTCGGCTGATCAGTGAAGTACTGACCATGCATAGTTAGCGTACGCTAGGCTTTGTTGTTTGCGTGCGCTATTAAGCAGACTTAACGCACGCTACACAGAGTACTTAGCGTGTGCTAAGAAGTTCAGGCAGATTACATTTTATGAGATTTTGGCCGTAAATCGAATTGTTATACATTCATACGGCGTGAGATAAATTCTATATTATTTCTTTTGTTAAGGTTCGAGCTTGTTACGTGATTGATCGAGGGGGGCGACCTTCGAGTGTTCGTTTTCGTGGAAGTATTGTTCTTGTCTTCGAATCGAGGCAAGTACCTTACTTGTTTTATGTATTGATGTTATACATATTGTCGTGCATGTATGTCGTTGCTGTATGTCCATCTCGTGTTGGTCCGACGGGATCATCGGGGGATCTATGCTAGCGTGCGCTGGATCATCGGACGAGTTTTTCCACCACGGGTTGGTCTGGCGGGATCATCGTGGGTTCTAGGCAGTGAACGCTGGATCATCGGAATTACCATGTGTATGTTATGATATCTTGTTGTGATTATCAGTTGTGTATGTCATTGATGAGTTTCTCGTAGGAGAAGACTTGTTGGTATTTTTGTCGTTTACGTTATTATTCTTCGTAAGATATGAATAATATGTTGTGGTACTTGTACTAGCATCGTTGTGCTAACCCCTTCGGGGGTGAACATTTTATTTATGTTCAGGATCCAGGAGAGCGGGAAAACAACCACTGGAGCTGCATGACGACGAGGGTGCAGAGTGATGTTCCGGTCAGGTTTATTTGACTGTTGTTTGTTGGTTATTTCAATAAGTACTCGAGTATGTAGTCGTTTATGATGAATTTGAATTGGTGATGTATTAATAAGCTTCTGTTGAACAATTGTATTTTCAGTATTTGGTCAGAACTGTTGTATCTTAATTCCGTTACTTCCATTCATTTGTACCTGTTAATGTCTGTTCAATTCTTCAGCCTTGTAAATCCTTATGTAAAGGATTTACGGCGCTGTAATATTTCTGAATATATCGGGGGTGTTACAGAATATGGTATCGGAGCTAGGATTATGGATATCTTGGCCGTTGGGTTAAAATAGGGGTCATTTATGTCTTTTGAGGTAACCGGCCGCGAATAACATCAGTGTACTGCCTACGTCTTCGTGCGGGCAGTGGTTGTAAGTTCCTAAACTCTATCTCGTCCTTTGCATGTTATATTTCCTTGTATTTGAGCATTCGAACAATATTGTTTCCTGTATATTGGATATTTATGCTTACAGTATGTTGAGAGGCGGACGTGGACGTGGTCGCGGTCGCGGACACGAACGAAGGAATGCTGAAAGGGAAGCGTCGCCTTCTAATCAGGCCAGTCATAGCTCAGGCGAGCCACAGAGATCTATCAATAACGAACCGGAACCTGCTGTACTAGAAATCCTGCGTCAGCTGGTGAACCAAATGACTCAGTTCGCCCAAGTCGTGGACCGAATGCAAGTGGCGGTGGGACTACAGCAGGGAGAGAGACATCAAGGGATCCCGGACATGGGAAATCGAGGTGAATGGTGGCTGCAAGAGGTGGCGAAGATGCAACCACCCAAATTCGACGGCATTTCTGAGACTCCCACCTGGGACCATTGGTTGGAGGAACTGGAGAAAATATTTGCCGGAATTAACTGCCCATACGACCGGAGAGCCTCTATCGCTCAATATTTTCTGATAGGGGAAGCGTCCGAATGGTGGGAAGCCATCCGGCCTGTAGACCATGATGCTGATTGGACAGAGTTTAAATTGATGATGGAAGCTCAGTACTGCCCTCGTCCTATGAGGGAAGCCAAAGTTTGGGAGTTTTTCTCCGCTCAGCCTTCAGATGTGCCAGTATCTCAGGCAATTAAGACGTTTAACCAACAACTGGCATTTGTTCGACATCTGGTCAGAACAGATGCAGAAATGATGATCCATTTTGATATGAGGATGAAACCAGAAATCCAGAGGTACATATCCGGTTTTGAATGTACCACACTCTGTTAATACCAAGATAAGGCGTTGGCGTATGAGATCAAGGAAGCAGCTATGGAGAAATTTACGGAATCCAAGAAGCAGAAAGTCTCTGGTACTTTTACAGAGCACAAGAACAGCAGGCCCTGCAAGGCCCAGTCATCCTTTCACTCTTTCAAGAAACCTCCGCACCCAGTTAGGAGCGGAAAGAACTTCGGAGCAACATCAACTATGACTGATGTTATTAGGAAATGCTTTAACTGCGCCCAGACGGGGCACTATCGACGGAATTGCCCCCTACCTGCCGTGACTTGTTTTGATTGTCGTCGAGAGGGACATCGTGCGTTGTTCTGTGAAGAGGCTGCAAAGTCTTTTAGAGCCCGTACACCTCAGCCAGTCCAGAAGGAAGCCAGTATCCAACATACGCAGCAAAGTGTTCAGATGCCTCAGAATTTTAGCCGCGGGCGAGGCAGAGGACAGTGGGACCGAAAGGGTACATCGAGTGCCGGATCTGTTCCCCCACGTCTGTACGAGATGAGGAAAACAGACGATCAGGATGTCTTTGCCGCATCGATCGTGCATCGCCCGATCCTTTCCCAGCCAGTTAGTGTTTTATTCGATACAGGAGCTACGCATTCTTTTATATCCTTGTCTTGTGTAAATCGTTTGAAAATTTCTGGTTTTCATACTTGTGAACCTTATGTTGTTGGTTTACCGAGTAGAGAGAGGATTGTCGGGAACTTAGAAACCAGATTTTTCCCTGTATCATTTGGAGGTAGAGAATGGCTCTCAAATTTGATTGTAATAGAAATGCAAGGAGACGACCTGATACTCGGAGATGCTTGGCTTAATCGATATGGAGCAATTGTAAACTACAGAAGGAGGAATATCTCGCTGATCGCTGACGATGGTTCCGAAATACTGTTTGAGGGATGGAAACCGGGAAACTCAGGAAAGTTGATCAAGGCGATGAAAGCTGTCAAATTGTTGAAACAGGTTGCAGGATCTTTGGTGTTATGCAATGAAGAAAGAAGATGAAATTGTGGAACTTTCATCCATTCCTGTTGTGAACGAATTCCCAGATGTATTTCCTGATGAGTTACCTGGACTACCTCCAAGAAGAGATGTAGAATTCACCATTGAGCTGGAACCCGGAGCTACACCAATTTCTAAGGCGCCGTATCGTATGGCACCTACTGAGATGTATGAACTGAAAAAGCAGCTGGAGGAGTTACTGGACAAAGGCTATATTCATCCAAGCGTTTCGCCCTGGGGAGCGCCAGTTCTTTTTGTCCGAAAGAAAGATGGATCACTTCGACTGTGTATTGACTATCGAGAGCTGAACAAGATGACGATTAAGAACAAGTATCTATTGCCACGGATTGATGATCTGTTTGACCAGTTGCAAGGGGCAACAGTATTTTCTAAAATCGATCTGAGATCCGGGTATCATCAGCTGAGGATTAAGGAATCTCATGTTCCAAAATCAGCATTCAGAACTCGCTACGGACACTATGAGTTTGTACTGATGCCGTTTGGTCTCACTAATGCACCTGCTGTATTCATGCAGTTGATGAACCGAGTGTTCATCGAATATTTGGATAAATTTGTGGTCGTGTTCATTGATGACATTCTGGTGTATTCTAAGAACCCGGAAGAACATGCACAACATTTACGGATTGTATTAGAGCTTTTAAAAAGCGAGCAACTGTACGCCAAACTCTCTAAGTGTGAATTCTGGCTAAAGGAAGTAATGTTCCTCGGTCATGTGGTATCATCTAAAGGAGTCCGAGTAGATCCTCAGAAGATCGAAGTGGTTTTGGATTGGAAGCCTCTAAAGAATGTGAAAGAAGTCCGAAGTTTCTTAGGACTTGCTGGGTATTATCGACGGTTCGTGGAAGATTTTTCCAAAATTTCTCGCCCACTTACTCGACGCCTTCAGAAAACTCAAAAGTTTGAGTGGAACGAATTATGTTAGATTAACTTTGATGAATTGAAGAAGAGATTGACAACCACACCGATTTTAACATTTCCACAGAGGACTGGAGGATTCATAGTTTACAGTGATGCTTCGAACCAAGGACTCGGATGCGTATTGATGCATAATGACAAGGTGATGGCTTATGCGTCGCGACAGCTGAAACCTTATGAAGTGAATTACCCAACACATGATTTGGAGCTAGCAGCAGTAGTTTTTGCTTTAAAGATCTGGAGGCATTATCTGTACGGGACTCACTGTCAGATCTTTATGGATCACAAGAGTCTCAAATACATCTTCAGTCAGAAAGAGTTGAACATGCGGCAAACAAGATGGTTAGAACTGATTAAGGACTATGACTTGGAGATTTTGTATCATCCAGGCAAAGTGAATGTAGTGGCCGATGCACTCAGCCGCAAGCCTGTTTCTATTCAGATGCTGGAGACGCTGACCTCCCAACTTAGCCTTCAACGAGAGATTATTCGAGAAGGAATTGAAGTGTGGTTACAAATAGTCCAAGGACAACTGTGCGTGATGGAAATAACTTCATCATTAACCGAAGAAATCAAATCTAGACAGGCAGATGACCCTCTGATGATTCGGTTACGTGATGAAGTGATCAAGGGAAAGGCCCCCGGATTCATAATTCATGATGATGGAATTTTGAGATTTCAGAACCGACTCTGCGTTCCCAATATCGATGTTCTGAAACAGACAATTATGAAGGAAGCTCACAGTTCGCCCTATTCTATCCACCCGGGCACCAGTAAGATGTATAAGGACTTGAAGCAGAATTTCTGGTGGGGCAACATGAAGAAATATGTAGCGGACTATGTTTAGAAATGCTTGACTTGTCAGCAGGTTAAGATCGAGCATCAATGGCCTGCCAGAATGTTGAAGCCACTCCCGATTCCTGAATGGAAGTGGGAGGACATATCGATGGACTTTATCACTAGTATGCCGAGAACCAAGACAGGAATGAACATGATTTGGGTGATAGTTGATCGTTTAACCAAATCAGCTCATTTTCTAGGCATTAAGGACACATGGGGACCAGAGAGGTTGGCACGAGTATTTATTTCGGAGATAGTTTGTTTGCATGGTACGCCAAAGACCATTATTTCTGATCGAGACGGCCGTTTTGTATCTCACTTTTGGAAACAAGTTCATAAGGCCTTGGGAACCGAATTGAACTTCAGCATAGCTTATCACCCACAGACTGATGGACAATCCGAGAAGACTATTCAAACGGTGGAATATATGCTGAGGGCTTGTGCCTTAGATTGGTCAATTGATTGGGAAGTTCATCTACTGTTGATTGAATTTACCTACAACAATAGTTGGCATGCTTCCATTAAGATGGCACCGTTTGAGGCATTATACGAGAGGAGATGTAGATCGCCCTTATGTTGGGACGATTCATCAGTCTTGATCGGGACAGAACCAGAGTTGATCATACAGACTCGAGAAAAAATAGCCTTGATTCGTGAAAGGCTGTTGACCGCCCAGAGTCGCCAGAAATCTTACACGGACGTACGTCATCGCCCTTTGGAGTTCAGTACTGGAGACCACGTACTTTTATAGGTTTCTCCTACTTGGGGAATCTTCCGTTTTGGATGAAGGGAAAAGCTGAGTCCGAGATATATCGGACCGTTCGAGATCCTTGAGAGAGTTGGAGAGTTGGCATACAGATTGGCATTGCCGCCTTCGTTGAGACATGTTCATAACGAATTCCACGTATCCTAGTTATGGAGATATATACCGGACCCTAGTCATGTCATTAATTTCGGGGAGATCGAGGTCGCTCAGGATGGGACGTTTGAAGAAAGACCGGTCAAGATACTCGAGAGTCGAGTGAAACAGTTGAGGAACAAACCAATCGCTTTGGTCAAAGTTCAGTGGTCACGTCATGGAGTGGAAAAAGCCACATGGGAAACGGAAAATAGTATGAAATCCAGATATCCAGAGTTATTTTCGTCTTGAGTTTCGGGACGAAACTCCTTTTTAGTAGGAGAGTATGTAATATCCGGATTTATTATTGTGTATCTCATCTGTATTCGAACCCTGTATCATTCGGATATATGATCTCGATAATTGGAGTATGTTATTTCTCACATTGGTATCTTTGTACATAAATATATCTTCATGCAATTTCCCTCGTGCAAACTCATGATAGCGTACGCTAAGAAGGTAGCTTAACGCACGCTATCGGCTACTACTAGCACACGCTATGAATGTAGGACTTGCATGCGCTAGGTAATCAATTATTGAGCTAGGCGGCTAACACATGCGCCAGCCGGACGTAGGACCAGATAAGATTCCCGCGGATGAACCTGGACAGTTTTGGAGTACACTCTTATTAGCGCGCACTAAGGATGTATAGGTAGCGTGCGCTAATCTGCTTTTGTACAGAAAGTTTATATATGGGCCAGCACTTCATTTTGTTCTCATTTCCTTCGTCCATCTTTCGTGTTTGAGAGACCAGAGGGCATATCATCCTCCTTAGACACACATATAACACATCCACTTGATCATTGGACATTGGATACTTCTTGTTATTGATCATTGAAGAGAAGTAGCACCTTGGAGTGACATATAACCAACCGGAGTCAGATTCTACCTTTGAAGTTCAGTGATTTCGTCATATTAAGGTATGTTGATTCTATCTCCAACTCTAGATTCGTGTTATGGAGAATAAGATGATCATGCTAGCAAAATAATGAGTTTCTTGGGTGAATTAACCAAACCACATCATGTTTGGAATATTGAGATGATTATGCCTTAAGTACCTTGATTATGAACATCATGATTCGAATCTTATTACAATGAACAAGTAGAGGAAGATTCTATCATTGGTAATCCGAATCTAGTAGGTGTTTTCATAGCAATCATGGACTTGACTTTAACATCATTATTCTTAGACGAATCGAAAGGAATAATCATGGAAGGATTTATCTTGTAAAGATGGAATGTTAATCAAACTACAGAATGATAGTTTTTGATTGATATAAAGGTGTTGATATCGACCGCTAAGCCTTCCGAATTATCGCATGAAGAATTGTAATCAAAATGGAATATGGTTTCATAATAGTATACATATTCTCGAATCCGAAGTTGTTGTTATCCGTAAGATCATTCATAACCGTAGGAACATGATATTCATGGAGGTAACATGAATTAACACTGAAGATTTCATTTGGTTTGATCATGTTGAGATCAGTATACTGCCCAGTAGTAAACTGCCATGCATAGTTAGCGCATGCTAAGCTATGTAGATTAACGTGCGATATCGAGCATGAGTTAACGTACGCTACATTTGGTACGTAACGTATGTTAGGCCATCAAACGAGTCAGTCGGCTGATCAGTGAAGTACTGACCATGCCTAGTTAGCGTACGCTAGGCTTTGTTGTTTGCGTGCGCTATCGAGCAGACTTAACGCACGCTACACAGAGTACTTAGCATGCGCTAAGAAGTTCAAGCAGATTACATTTTATGAGCTTTTGGCCGTAAATCAAAATGTTAAACATTCATACGATGTGAGATAAATTCTATATTATTTCTTTTGTTTAGGTTCGAGCTTGTTACGTGATTGATTGAGGGGGGCGACCTTCGAGTGTTCGTCTTCGTGGAAGTATTGTTCTTGTCTTCGAATCGAGGCAAGTACCTTATTTGTTTTATGTATTGATGTTATCCATATTGTCGTGCATGTATGTCGTTGTTGTATGTCCACCTCATGTTTGTCCGACGGGATCATCGGGGGATCTATGCTAGCATGCGCTGGATCATCGGACGGGTTTTTCCACCACGGGTTGGTCTGACGGGATCATCATGGGTTCTAGGCAGTGAACACTGGATCGTCGGAATTACCATGTGTATGTTATGATATCTTGTTGTGATTATCAGTTGTGTATGTCATTTATGAGTTTCTCGTAGGAGAAGACTCGTTGGTATTTTTGTCGTTTACGTTATTATTCTTCGTGAGATATAAATAATATGTTGTGGTACTTGTACTAGCATCGTTGTGCTAACCCCTTCGGGGGTGAACATTTTGTTTATGTTCAGGATCCAAGAGAGCGGGAAAACAACCACTGGAGCTGCATGACGACGGGGGTGCGGTGCAGAGTGATGTTCCGGTCGGTTTATTTGACTATTGTTTGTTGGTTATTTCAATAAGTACTCGAGTACGTAGTCGTTTATGATGAATTTTAATTGGTGATGTATTAATAAGTTTCTGTTGAACAATTGTATTTTCAGTATTTGGTCAGAACTGTTGTATCTTAATTCCGTTACTTCCATTCATTTGTACCTGTTATTGTCTGTTCAATTCTTCAGCCTTGTAAATCCTTATGTAAAGGATTTACGGCGCTGTAATATTCCTGAATATATCGGGGGTGTTACACCAACCAACCGCCATCCCACTGCTGAAGAAGTGAAGCAATGGAGGAGAAATGAACTGATGAGATATTTTGCAAAACTCGTCAGGGAATCCGCCATCTTCAAAGGTTATAAAACATTAGCGGAGGCTGCAGACAAATTTACAAAGTTGTTAGAATAAGGAAAGCTTCCTCTCAAACAAGAAATGAAATCCAAGCATAGAAGAGGAGATCGGATCACCCATCCAGAAGAATGGATTCTTGCCTTCGACAGATCATACGATGGTAGAGCAATCTACTTAGATCGAGGCAATGATTCCCTACAGCACTGGTGGCGTGGAACCGAGCATGATCCAGAGAAGAGGCCATGGATACTTTCTGATTATAGGAGCTGAAATCCTTGTATTTTTTTGTTTGTAATTTTTCTTTCAGAACAGCAATCCTTGTACTCTATTTTTGAATATCAATAAAAATGTTTGCCTGCCTTGAAAGATTACAACTCGTAATCTACTGTGTTAATGTATGATTACATAAATTAAATTGTTGAGATAACAATCACAAGTATAGAAACTTGTTTAGAAATCAAAGCTGTACGAACTTGTCTATGAACAGTTCATAGATTCAGTTGTATGCATCTATAATACATTGTAAGATTGTGCATGCGCGCCAATCATAAGCTTAAGTTGTAAAAACTCTTAGCTGTATTGAACTCGCCTGCGAGCAGTTCATAAATTAGACTAAGGGTGCGTTTGGTACAGAGAATGGAATTGCAGAGAAATCAATTCCAGAGAAATGATTGCAGAGAAAGAGAATTGGTCAGGAGAATAGGAATTGACTATCCTGTTTGGTAGCACAGAGAATTCAGCAGAGAAATGCAACAGAGAATCATTTCTCTTGGTGGTGGCGGTGGTGGTCGTGGCGGCGGTGGTGGTGGCGGTGGTGGCAGCGGTGGTCGGTGGTGGCGGCGGTGGTGGTGGCGGTGGTGGTGGCGGTGGTGGTGGTGGCGGTGGTGGCAGCGGCGGTGGTGGTGGCGGTGGCGGTGGTGGCGGTGGTGGGGGTGGCGGTGATGGTGGTGGCGGTGGTGGTGGCAGCGGCGGTGGTGGTGGCGGCGGTGGTGGTGGTGGTGGTGGCGGTGGTGGTGGTGGTGGCGGGGTCGGTGGTGGCAGCGGTGGTCGGTGGTGGCGACGGTGGTGGAGATGGTGGTGGTGGTGGCGACGGTGGTGGCAGCGGTGGTCGGTGGTGGTGGTGGTGGCGGCGGCGGCGGTGGTCGGTGGTGGCGGCGGTGGTCGGTGGTGGTGACGGTGGTGGCAGCGGTGGTCGGTGGTGGCGAAGGTGGTGGTGGCGGCGGTGGTGGTGGCGGCGGTGGAGGTGGTGGCGATGGTGGTGGCGGCGGTAGAGGTGGCAGCAGTGGTCGGTGGTGGCGACGGTGGTGGTGGTGGCGGCGATACCAGAGAAATCAATTCTCTCCAAAAATCAGAGAAATCAATTCTCTCCAAATACAAAGGAAATCAATTCTTAGAGAAATGCCATTTCATTTCTCTCCTCTCATTTCTCTCTACCAAACAAGAGAATCCATTTCCATTTCCATTTCTCTCCTCTCATTTCTCTCTACCAAACACCCCCTAAGTTGCTAGAAGACAGATCATTTGACAGAAGACCAAGAAATCTGGCAGAAGTCATCAAGAAGATTATTCGCTTCATGAAGAAGGTTTTGGCATCATCAAGAAGGACTTGAAAGATTTAAAGTCTTTGCAAATTGTCAAAAAGGGGGAAATTGTTGGGATAACAAAATCCTGTATCGAATTTGTTGGGATAACAATACCCTGTATATACTGCCCTGTATTGATCGTAGTGTCAGTATGTTTTGACAATATACCAATCCTGCATACAGTAAGCGAACTGTATCGAAAAGCTGATCTATAGTATCAACCTGTATCGAAGACCTCTCGTAGATCCAGCATATCTTTCAGTACAGCGAAGAAGTCTCATAAAGACTAAGTATGGAAGCTGTCTCGAATTGTCAATACGTAATCCTTCCATACATCTCTCAACAGGACAAAGAAGGAATCTTCAGTCTTCACTAAAAGTCAAGTCCCGTTGATAAAGAAGTATTTAAATTCTAAAGGATAAAGTATTTAAATACTGTAAGTCAGAAGATCTTCAAATCCCGCAATATCCGGATCTCAGTTGAATATCTGTTGTCACAGATTCTTGCCCAACGGATAGATCTCCAACGGATATATTTCAGAAGACTATATATATCTTCTCAAGGCGTTGAAGAGCAGTTACCAAAAATCAGTTACAAAACGAAAAGATTACGAAGTTATCATATACATCAGAGCAAAACATATCTCCCAAGCTTTCTGCTATTCAGATATAAAGAGATATACAGTGCTCACATCGTGAACAACACATCATCAGTTAGAAGCTTAGAAAGTCAAAGCTGTTGTTCATACCCTGTTCTATCCTTTGAACAAACCCAGATCAGCCCTGTGTGGACTGAGTGATCTTTGCTACTCCGGAACTATGTGTGAAGGAATTGCATCGAAGAAGACGAAGCTTCAGAACTGTGTGTGAAGAAGCCAGTCAAAGTGTTAGCTCAAACCAATCTGTGTGAACGGTTGAAGCTAAGATCTTTATATCAATATGTGTGAACAGTATATTGATTAAGCGTTGTTATAATTACATAGTTGTGCATGCAGTAATTATAATAAACTTTTTACTCCTGTGTGGAGGACCAGTAGACGTAGAGGGGTTTACCTCGAACCACTTTAAATACTGTGTTATTTACCTTCCGTCTTACTTGTTTTATTAAACTGTGATTATTTATGTATACACTGCACATTGAGTTGCTGTATCCACAACAACTAACTATTTAATACTTCCGCTACGCACTCAGATTTAAAATCAGTACAGCTTGTTGTTTTAAACACTTTCCAAGCTGTATCCAGTATACTTAGTGGCCAACACTATGGTTGGTACATAACGTACGTTATGCAGATCAGACAGGTTACGTTGTGTTGAACTTTCGGTTGTAATTTAGGATGTTAGATGTTCGTACGATAGTTATTCGACGTGAGATGAACTCTATATTATTTCTTCTGTTTAAGGTTCGAGCTTTGTAACGTGATTGTTCGAAGGGGCGACCTTCGAGTGCATTGATATTCGTCGACGTTTTAATCTTGTTATCAATTCGAGGCAAGTACTTTAATTGTTTTACATATTGATGTTATACATATTGTCGTGCATGTATGTTGTTGTTGTATGTCCACCTCGTGTTGGTCCGACGGGATCATCGGGGGATCTATGCTAGCATGCGCTGGATCACCGGACAAGTTTTTCCACTTTGGGTTGGTCTGACGGGATCATCGGGGGATCTAGGCAGTGAACGCTGGATCATCGGAATTACTATATGTATGTTGTGATGTCATGTTGTGATTATCATTTGTGTATGATATTTATGAGTTTCTCGTAGGAAGAGACTCGTTAGTATTTTGTCATTTATGTTAGTATTGTTCTTCGTGAATTATTGAATAATATGTTGTGGTACTTGTACTAGCATCGTTGTGCTAACCCCTTCGGGGTGAACATTTGTTTATGTTCAGGATCCAGGAGAGCAGGAAAACAACCACTGGAGCTGCATGACGACGAGGGTGCAGAGTGATGTTCCGGCCGGGATTAATTGTTTGTTGTTTGTGTTGTTTTAATAAGTACTCGAGTACATCGTCGTTTGTGATGTTGGATTTGGTTATGTATTAATATTCTTCATTTGGACGTTTGTATTTTCAGTATTGGCCCAGAACTGTTGTATTTTATTTCAGTTACTTTCATATATTGGTATTTGTTATTGTCTGTTCATTTCTTCAGCCTTGTAAATTCTTATGTAAAGGATTTACGGCGCTGTAATATTCCTGAATATATAGGGGGTGTTACAGAATATGGTATCGGAGCTAAGATTATGGATATCTTGGCCGTTGGGTTAAAATAGGGGTCGTATATGTCTTTTGAGGTAACCGGTCATGGATAACATCACTGTATGCCTACGTCTTCGTGCGAGTGGTGGTTGTAAGTTCCTAAACTCTATCTCGTTCTTTACATGTGATAACTCTTTATACTTGAACGTTAGAACGATATTGTTACCCATATATTGAGTATTTATGCTTACAGTATGTTGAGAGGAGGATGTGGACGTGGTCGCGGTCGTGGACGCGGACGAAGGAATGATGAGAGAGAAGCTTCACCTTCAAATCAGGCTAGCCACAGCTCAGGAGAGACACAAGAGTCTATTAACAATGAACCAGAACCTGCTGTTCTCGACATCCTTCGTCAGGTGGTCAACTAGATGACTCAGTTTGCTAAAGTTGTGGACCGAATGCAGGTGGCAGTCGGATTGCAACAGGGAGAGAGACAACAAGACATCCCAAACTTGAGAAATCGAGGAGACCGATGGCTCTAGGATGTGGCAAAAATGCATCCGCCAAAGTTTGACAGTTTCTAGGAGACGCCGACGTGGGATCTCTGGCTTAGGGAGTTGGAGAAAGTATTCGCAGGGATTAAATGCCCAGACGACCGGAGAGTTCCCATAGCCCAGTACTTTCTGACAGAGGAAGTGTCCGAGTGGTGGGAAGCTATCCGGACTATAGATCATGATGCCGACTGGGGAGAATTTAAATTGATGATGGAAGCTCACTACTGCCCTCGTCCAGTGAGGGAAGCCAAAGTTCGAGAGTTTTTCTCTGCGCAGCCTTCGGATGTGCCAGTATCTCAGGCAATTAAGACGTTTAACCAGCAGCTGGCATTTGTTCGACACTTGGTCAGGACATATGCAGAAATGATGATCCATTTCGATATGAGAATGAAACCAGAGATACAGAGGTACATGTCTGGTTTTGAATGTACCACTCTCCGTCAGTATCAGGACAAAGCGTTGGCATATGAGATTAAGGAAGCAGCAATGGAAAAGCTTGCCGAATCCAAGAAATAGAAAGTGTCTGTCAATTTCACGGAACACAAGAGCAGTGGGCACGCAAGGCCCAATTATCTTTCCATTCATTCAAGAAACCTCCGCACCCATCCAAGAGCGGAAAGAACTTCGGAGCAGTATCAGCCACGACGGATGTAATAAGGAAGTGCTTTAACTATAGTCAGACGGGACAATATTGACAAAATTGCCCCCTTCCCGCCGTGACTTGTTATGATTGTGGTCGATAGGGACATCGTGCGGTGTTCTGTGAAGAGGTTGCAAAATCTTTTAGAGCTCGTACATCACAGCCAGCTCATAAAGAAGCGAGTGTTCAGCAGACGCAGCAGAGTGTCCAGCTACCCCAGAGTTTTGGTCACGGACGAGGTAGAGGACAGTTCGACCGAAAGGGGACATTGAGTGCCGGATCCATTCCTTCACGCCTGTATGAAATGAGGAGGGCAGACGATCAAGATGCTGCTGTCGCGTCAGGTACTGTTCAGATTCTTTCACAACCAGTTAACTTTTTATTCGATATAGGGGCTACACATTCATTTATATCTTTGTCTTATGTAAATCGTTTGAACATTTCTGGTTTTCATAATTGTGAGCCTTATGTTGTGGGTTTACCGAGTGCAGAGATAATTGTGGAAAACTTAGAAACTAGAGATTTTCCCATATCAATTGGAGGTAGAGATTGGCACTCAAATCTAATTGTGATAGAAATGCAAGGAGACGACTTGATTCTCGGAGATGATTTGCTTAATCGATATGGAACTATTGTAAACTACCGGAAAAGGAATATCTTGATGATAGCTGAAGATGGTTCCAAAATATTGTTCGAGGGATGGAGACCAGGAAGCTCAGGAAAGATGATCAAAGCGATGAAAGCTGTCAAACTGCTTAAACACGGCTGTACTGGATAGTGATGTTACGCAATGAAGAAGGATGACGGAAAAGTAGAACTTTCATCCATTCCTGTTGTGAACGAATTTTCGGATGTGTTTCCTGACGAATTGCCTGGACTATCTCCACAATGAGATGTAGAATTCATCATTGAGCTAGAACCAGGAGCTACACCAATTTCTAAGGCGCCGTATCGTATGGCACCTACTGAGATGTACGAATTGAAGAAGCAACTGGAAGAGTTACTGGACAAAGGCTATATTCAGCCAAGCATTTCGCCCTGGGGTGCACCAGTTCTTTTTGTCCGGAAGAAAGATGGATCGCTTCGATTGTGTATTGACTATCGAGAACTGAACAAGATGATGATAAAAAACAAGTATATGTTGCCATGGATTGATGATTTGTTTGACCAGTTGCAAGGAGCAATAGTATTTTCTAAGATCGATTTGAGGTCGGGATATCATCAGTTGAGGATTAAGGAATCCGATGTTCCAAAATCAGCGTTCAGAACTCCCACAGAGAACTGGAGGATTCATAGTTTACAGTGACGCTTCAAACCATGGTCTCGGGTGTGTACTGATGCAGAATGAGAAGGTGGTCGCCTACGCATCATGACAGTTGAAGCCCTATGATATAAATTATCCAACGCACGATTTGGAGCTGGCAGCTGTGGTTTTTGCCTTGAAAATTTGGAGACATTATTTGTACGGGACTCACTGTCAGATCTTCACGGATCATAAGAGTCTCAAATACATCTTCAGTCAGAAAGAGTTGAACATGCGACATAGGAGATTGCTGGAATTTATTAAGGACTATTATTTGGAAATTCTTTATCATCCAGGTAAATCAAATGTGGTGGCCGATGCACTAAGCAGAAAGCCTGTTTTTATTCGAATGCTGGAGACTCTCACCTCCCAGACCAGCATTCAATGGGAATTGATTCGTGAAGGAATTGAAGTATGGTTTCAAAGAGTCCAGGGACAACTGTGTGTGATGGAATTAACTTCATCATTAACCGAAGAAATCAAGTCTAAGCAATTAGATGATCCTCTGATGATTTGGTTACGCGATGAAGTGAGCAAAGGAAAAGCCCCAGGATTTGTAATTCATGATGATGGAGTATTAAGATTCTAGAGCCGACTTTGTGTTCCCGATGTCGAGGTATTGAAGCAGACAGTCATGAAGGAAGCTCATACCACGCCCTATTCTATCCACCCGGGCACCAGTAAGATGTATATGGACCTGAAGCAGAATTTCTGGTGGGGCAACATGAAGAAAGACATAGCGGATTATGTCTCGAAATGTTTAATTTGTCAGCAGGTTAAGATCAAACATCAACGACCTACCGGAATGCTGAAGCCGCTCCCGATTCTTGAGTGGAAGTGAGAGGACATATCGATGGACTTTATCACTAATATGCCGCGATCCAGAACAGGAATGAACATGATTTGGGTGATAGTTGACCATCTAACCAAATCAGCTCATTTTCTGGGCATTAAGGACACTTGGGGACCAGATAAGTTGGCACGAGTGTTTATTGCAGAGATAGTCCGATTGCATAGTACTCCGAAGACCATTATTTCTGATCGAGATGGTCGTTTCGTGTCACATTTTTGGAAAGCAGTGCATAAGGCCTTGGGAACCAAATTCAACTTCAGCACAGCTTATCATCCGTAGACAGACGGACAGTCCGAGAGGACTATTCAAACAGTGGAAGACATGCTGAGGGCTTATGCCTTGGATTGGTCGACTGATTGGGAAGTTCATCTACCGTTGATTGAATTCACCTACAACAATAGTTGTCATGCTTCCATTAAGATGGCACCATTTGAGGCATTATACGAGAGGAGGTGCAGATCGCCCCTATGTTGGGATGATTCGTCAGACTTGATCTAGACAGGACTAGAATTGATCATACAGACACAAGAGAAGATAGCCTTGATTCGCGAAAGACTGTGACCGCCCAGATTCGACAGAAATCTTATGCAGACGTGCGCCGTCGCCCATTAGAATTCAGTATTGGAGATCACGTGCTTTTAAAAGTTTCTCCTACTCGGGGAATCTTTCGTTTTGGGAAAAGGGGAAATGTAACACCCCAAACCCAAGAATGGTAGAAGTGTCACATTGTGGTGGCATATCAGAACATACATAAATAAACGCAAGCGGAAGTCTTAAATAATATCAAAGGAAAACAAGTCAACACGACTTGATCGTTACATAAGATCCAAGATAACCAAATGAAAGAAAATATAAACAGAATCTAAAAGAAGGTGAAATAACAATGGTATCAAAGTCTAAGATGTCTAGGGTAAATCCACGTTCAGCTCCTACACTCAATCCTAAAGATAGCCCCGGCTCCTAGCTTAACAACCTGCCGTGGAGAAAAGAAATGCGGCTGAGCTTAAAAACCTCAGTGAATAGATACATAAACAAATGAATAATCAATACGTATATAAGGATAAGAAAAGAATAAATAAGCTCCTGCTGAAAAGAATGTCATCTGTCAAATGAATAAGGGATTAATGGTCAACTGAACAAATCTCGTGAGTCAACTGAAACAAGAATATGGAGAATCAAAGGATAACAGGATATAGTGCATTGGGGCAATAGCATAAGGTATAAACAAGAGTGTAGGAATAATGAAAGGTAAGACAGTAATCCACCACGAGCCCAGAAAAGATCAGATCATATCATAACAGATGTAACCATATATCTTCATATCATATAGAGGGGAGACCTCTCAATTACCCAATAATATGAGGGGAGTCCTCAGTAACCAAATGGAGTAGCTAGCTCACAAAAATGTGAAGGACGTGGATTGCACCCAGCATCAATCACCAGACAAATATATCATAACAGATCATAATAGATACAGAAACAAATCTAGGATGCATCCGTATGCCCCTGCAGACAAATCATAATCATAGTGGCCATAACATATAACAGATAAGGGACGATGTGGCACATCACACAACCATACTGGAGTCATGCCATTGGTGCATCAATGACACAGCCATGTTACCTTCATGGCTAGGGAAATGGCTCGGGTATCAAACTGAGAGTCAGATATCATATCAAAACAATTCATATCAGATGGTTCATATCAAATGGTTCAGAAGTGCATAGCAAAGGTTTATAGTCAAAGTTCATAGCAAAGGGTCATATCAGAGGTTCATAACAAAGGGATCATAGCAAAGGTTCAAAACAAAAGGGGATCATAGCAATGGTATCAAATCAAAAGCTAAACAGATCAGAATATAAAAGAGATCATGAGAAACCTTATAAGAAAGGTCAGAATATCTGTACCTATACGAAACAAACAATAACAATAGTACATAGAATTAGAACCCTTACTGAGAAAGGGTAGAATATCCGTACGAATAATCAAAACAAACGAAACAACCGATAACAATGGTAGAGAGTTGGGGGTATCAAGAATATCCGTACGAATAATCAAAACAAACGAAACAACTGATAACAATGTTAGAGAGAAGGGGGTGTTGGCCACTAAGTATACTGGATACAGCTTGGGAAGTAGTTTAAACAACAAGCTCTACTGATTTTAAATCCGAGTGCGTAGCGGAAGACTTAGATACAGTAAGTTGATGTGGATACAGCAACTAAGTGTACAGTGTATACTTAAATAATCACAGTAAACAAAACAGTAAAAACTGAATGACACAGTATTTAAAGTGGTTCGAGGTAAACCCCTCTACGTCCACTGGTCCTCCACACAGGAGTAAAAAGTTTATTATAATTACTACATACACAACTACGTAATTATAACAACACAGAATTAATATATCGTTCACACAGATTGATATAAAGATCTTAGCTTCAACCGTTCACACAGATTGGTTTTGACCTAATGTTTTGACTTGCTTCTTCACACACAGTTCTAAAGCTTCGTCTTCTTCGATGCAATTCCTTCACACACAGTTCTGGAGAGCAACGATTACTCAGTCCACACAGGGCTGATCTGGGTTTGTTCAAAGTATAGAACAGAGGATGAACAACAACTTTGACTTTAAGAGCTCTCAGCTGATGAAGTGTTGTTCAAGATGATGAGCACTATATATCTCTTTAGATCTTAATTGCAGTAAGCTTTGGAGATATGTTTTGCTCTGATGATAACTTTGATAGCTTGATAATTTCGATAGCTTGGGTAACTGATCTTCAGCATCTTGATGTGATATATATAGTCTCTGAAATTTATATCCGTTGAGATGTTTCCGTTGAGCAAGATTCCTTTCCAACGGGATTAAAAACACGATACGGATTTAGCGGGATTTGAAGATCTGTTGACTGACAGTATTTAAATACTTTATCCTTGAGTATTTAAATACTTCTTTATTCAACGGGACTTGACTTCTGAAGATTCCTTCTTGTCCTGTTGAGAGCCGTATGGAAGATAACTGTTTTGGTGTTTCGATACAGTTTCCATACTTGGTCTTTATAAGACTTCTTTGCTGTACTGAAGGATTCCACTATATGCTGATTTCGAGACAGGTCTTCGATATCGGATGATGCCTCAATACTTCGATACAGTTTCCTTTACTGTATGCGGATTGGCATATATGTCAAAACCTCTTATCAGATACTATTCGATACAGGGATTGAATATCCCGGCTGATTCGATACAGGGTTCTTGTTTTCCCAACAATTTCCCCCCTTTTGACAATTTGCCAAGACTTTAACTTTCTAACATTCAAGTCTTCTTGATGATGCCAAAACCTTCTTCATGAAGTGATCTTCTTTGATGTCTTCTGGCAGATTTCTTGGTCTTTCGTCAAAAGGTCTGTCTTTCAGCAACTTAGTCTAAATAATGAACTGCTCGCAGGCGAGTTCGATACAGCTAAGGATTTTTACAACTTAAGCTTATGATTGGCGCGCATGCATAATCTTACAATGTTTTCTAAGCTTATAACTGAAATCATGAACTGTTCGTAGACTAGTTCGTACAACTTTATTTTCAATCAAGTTTCTATACTTGAGATTGTTATCAAACAAATTAAGTAATCATACATCAACACAGTAGATTACGAGTTGTAATCTTTCAAGACAAACAAACACTTTTATTGATATTTAAAATAAATTGAGTACATGGTTTGCTGTTTCGAAGAGAAATTACAAAACAAAAGTAATATACAAGGATTTCAACTCCTATCTGTAGTCCGCATGCCTCCATGGCTTTCTCCCTGGATCATTATCGGTACCACGCCACCAGTTCTGTAGGGAATCGTTGCCTCGATCCTGGTATATAGCTCTTCCTTCATAGGATCTATCAAAGGCAAGAATCCAGTCTTCTGGATGGGTGATCCGATCTCCTCTTTTGTGCTTGCTCTTCATATCTAGATGGAGAGGGAGTTTTACGTCTTCTAGCATCTTCGTAAATTTTTCTGCGGCCTCCGCTAATGTTTTATAGCTCTTGAAGATGGCGGATTCCCTGATGAATTTAACGAAGTATCTCATCAGTTCATTCTTCCTCCATTGCTTCACCTCATCGGCAGTAGGATGGCGGTTGGTCGGCAGACGAATCTCAGAAGGTCTTTGGATTAGGTTTTGCCACGGAACATTTGGATCATGAAATTCAGGTCGGGAGCCTGAAATCTTAAAACTCTGAGAGGGAGGGGCTAGCTTGTTTAACTCAGCAGTGATGCTATCTTGAGCGGCCTCAAATTCCCTTTTATGCTGTAGCCTGATTCTCCTAGCAGCTTCTCTTGCTTTTTCCCCATTTTTGGCATCATCAAGACGTCCTAGGATCTCTAATGCAGCATCCTGTTTCGTCTAGATGTTAGTCACTCTTTCTACAAGGGAGGAGAGTGCCTGCGACATGTCCTGGATACATTTGTCGTGGGCTCGCAATTGAGAACTGTTTTCTATCATAGCACATGCGGTCTTGGCTTCAGCGATTCGTGTTTTGGATGCTTCTTCCTTCAGGAGTTGCTCTTGCTTGTCTTCCATGATTTTTAGCGCTTGTTTGAATACGTCTGGCAAAATGATGAAGGCCTCGACTACTTGAGAAACTTCATGTTGTAGGGTGGTCATCTCTTCCACGGCAGAAGTATGCATCCAATTCAAGGCTTTTTCAACTGAAGACAGAGCATTCACTGCATCCTGAATGAATACAGTTTGAAGACCAAGAGCACGCAGGCGCTCTTTCCTAGCGGCTGTGCTCGGAGAATCTGGTTGAGCAAAATCTTCAGAGCAGTTCAACCTACTCAGATTTATGGTTGGGCGTAAATTGAGTTGGGCATCCTCAGGTGTATTACCGTCCTCGGATTCCACGGTTGAAGGGGCGAGAGCAGCTTGTTCTGGTTCGACGGAAGGGGGTTGTGTGTCCTCCTGTTGCGAAGTTTCATCTGTAGACATGGATACAGGAGGGACTGATTTCTCCTGTTGTCTCTCAGCTTCTGCCTGTTCTGGCAGAGGGACTGATTCCTCTTGCTGGACGGCGCGGGCAACTACTTCTTCAGTGGCAACAGGCTCAGGTGCCTATTCCAAAACTGTTCCTTCCTCCTCGACTTGAGGGATTGATTCCTCGTCGTCGGGGATGTTTGCTTGCTGTGGCGAAGGGGGCTCGCTTTGAGTTGACGGCCCTTCGTCATCCTTTGGTGGAGAGGCATCTCTATCTTGAGCCTCTTCACGACTGATTCTCAGACCAGCTTGAAAAGAATCTTCGTCGTCGTCTGAGTCATTGTCATCGTTGTCTTTTAGATTTGGGGGAGAGTCCTCTGACTTATCCTTACCTTTCCTCCTTGCATCAGATTTCTGCAAAAGATGGCTTTCAATCAGTTCGTTGCAGAAAGGGTTGTCCCATCGGATGAGGGCCTCAATTTCCATTGAGTCCGTCACTTCTGATACATATCTTTCTTCTTGGCTCCAATCGCTCCAGTTGTACAATGTTTCATACGGAGCTAGCCGATAGCCTTTCCATTTCAGAAATCTTTTGTAAGCATGGTCTATCTGAACAGCGAGAAGGGTTTTGTGAATAATGGTGTCAGGGGAGGGACTTCGTACAACGTCTGGGTCCGTTGTATCGAAGGGTTCCTCTACAGGTGTGGGATCCTGTAGGGAAGTGGGATTCCTTACAGGGGATGGTGCCCCGAAGGAAGATTGATCCTGTACGGGTGTGGAATCCCGCATAGGAGAGGTAGCGTTTGGCTCTGTAGGGCCAGCCGACTCGCTAGAGTCTTTCTCGTTGGCAGATGTCCCATCATCCGTCCTAGCTGCCAAAGGCTCAGGATCTACTGTCGATACAGTAATGGACACCTCTTCCACAGGGGTTGGGCCCTGGGGTTGTTCTTGATTGGGTTGCGCCACGGTAGAAACTGTTTCGGAGGGCTTGGCAGATTTGACTTTAGAAAGCCTCCTTAGTTTCTTCTTTGGCTTCTCACCAGCAATGGGTTTCTTGCTGTGAGATCTTTTTCTATTCTTTGAAGATTCCACGCCCTGGGACTTCAAAGACTCATCTCTGGGGTTTGCAGAAATTGGCATATGTTTGGTCTTCGGGTGGTTGCAGACCATGGTGCTCTGGTTATACGCAGTAGGCTTGACGCCTCCTAGGTATATCTTGGAGCTATTCTTCTTCGCATCAGCGGATTGCGACAGTCCGCATTTCGTCAGGATATGGTTTAACATTAAACCAAAAGATTTCTTCTGGGTGGCAGGCTTGCACACCTCCTCTTGCAGGCACTTCAGGATTATCTGGCACCAGTTGACCTTTTCACAGGTCAGAATAGCCACCATCATCCTGAACCTCAGATTGGTAGACATTTCGAACGCACCAGTTCGATTCTCAATTATCCTGCAGCAGAAATCATGCAAATATACATAAGGCAGACAAAAATTCTTTTTGTGACAGGTGGTTTGAACCATGTCAACAACAGTTGAGCCGGTGAACAACCCATAAAACTTGGTTATTAGCTCGGGAGACCCAAATGTCTCAAGTTGATCCATTGTCAGGCCATCAGCAGGTAGCCTGTAGATATTATGGAGCAGATCGCTATCAATACAGATCTCAACTCCTTGTATGGTAGCGGTAATGTCAGCAATGTGACCTCCTTGGGCCAGTGACAAAAAGCGTACGGCAGCGTTGAGGTAAAATTCCTCAACCAGATGAACATCATACTTGTCAGCAGCTTGACTTCCAAGGCGATAGAGGCCTTGTTGACAAAGATGAGTGATGATGTACTCCATGGGTTCGACATCATTGGTTTCAGCAAGAAGTCGTTCAATGACAACAGATCTTGAAAAGATCCGTCCATCGATGATGTTAGCAGTTTTCTTGAGATCGGGAGAAGAAGTTTGTCCAGCCATTTGATGATTTTACAAGAAAAAGTGAAGAAGAAAACGCGTAATATGCAGTAAAATGCAGAAAAGTATGTAGGCTGTTTTTGTTTGAGAACTCTTAAATTTGCAGAAAGCGTAAAGAGTCTCTAATGGCAGTATCAGTCCTTTTATAGTTGGGCGGCGAAATAGGGTTTTGCAGAGTACGAATGGTCAGATTTTAAGGGATGGGAACCGGTTTTTGAAATCAACGGTTAAGATGGACTGAGTGTAACTGGTACGCTAATCCATTAAAAAGTTTAAATTATAAGCGGGTCCCACTTCTGACATTTATGTCATCCTAAATGCCTGAAACGGCGGTTTTAAAACAATAAACAATTTAAAACATCGCGGCTTTTGAGATTCAGTTGTCCAGATGTCATGTAAGACATTTAATGTACATGACATTTGACATAAAAACAGGGCACGTGGACAAAAATCATTTTAAAAAGAAATGATATAATATAATATATATACTGAATCGGAAATCCTATAATATGTGCTGTATCCGCGTCGATACACATTCCCCCTTAAAAATGTACATATAGGTTTTAAATTCCATACAGCAACTTGTGGATTAATGCTGTATTCATGGGTCCTACAGTATTCCCCCTTAATTATTGCACACGTCAGCTGTAGAATTCATATGTCTTTGCTCACTACGGTCTTTGTATTGTGATTACGAGTGTACAAATAATTAACGTTGGATACTGTATTCTTGGGTCTTACAGCATTCCCCCTCAATTTTTTGAGTAAAAACAGTGAATTACTTATAGGGAGTCTGGCTGTAGCATTCCCAATTCTTGTCTGAGCATGTTGAATCTGGCTGTGTCGAGCGGCTTAGTGAAGATGTCGGCCAACTGAATGTCTGTATGAACTTTTTCAAGGCGAACATCCTTGTTCTCGACGTGATTTCTTATAAAATGATGCTTCATGTTGATATGCTTAGTGCGCGAGTGCAGGACAGGATTGTGCGTTATTGCAATTGCACTCGTGCTATCACACATGATTGGAGTCTCTCTGGCTTCAATTCCATAGTCGACAAGCTGTTCTTTGTATTCAAAGGATGCATACGGCGGCCTACCGGCGACATAGTATTCAGATTCAGCCGTGGAAAGAGAGTTAGCCAATTGCTTCTTACTGAACCAAGAAACGAGTCTCGGTCCGAGAAAGTGACAAGTTCCACTTGTACTCTTCCTATGTAGCTTGCAGCCTTCGAGATCCGAGTCGCTGTATCCAACTAAATCGAATCCGCCTTCCTTAGGATACCATAGTCCTACATCGACTGTTCCTTTAATGTACTTCAGGATTCGTTTAGATGTATTGAAGTGTGATTCTTTAGGTGCTACTTGATACCTCGCACACACTCCAACAGCAAACTGGATATCGGGCCTGCTAGACGTTAGGTACAGGAGCAAACCAATGAGCTTCCTGTAGAGTGATTGGTCAAATGGCTTTCCGGCTTCATCAGCACTAATTTGCACGGAAGTGCTCATGGGGGTTGACGATGATTGGGAATTGTTCATTCCAAATTTGTTGAGAAGCTCCTTGCTATATTTTTCCTGGTTGATGAAAATACCTGTAGGTAACTGGTTTACCTGCAAACCTAGGAAATAACTAAGTTCTCCCATCATACTTATTTCAAATTTACTTTGCATGAGATGAGAGAATCTTTGACACAGAGCAAGGTTAGTTGAACCAAAAATTATGTCATCCACTTAGATTTGCACCATAAGAAGGTCATCACCTTCCTGTATTTTGAACAAGGTCTTGTCCACAGCACCTTTCTCAAATCCGTTGTTGGTTAGATACCGGGACAAGGTTTCGTACCAGGCTCTAGGGGCTTGTTTAACTCCATACAGCACTTTCCTTAGCCTGTATACTAAATCGATACCGTCTGTGTTGGCAAACCCTGGTGGTTGTTCAACATAAACTTCTTCGGCAAGGTCTCCATTCAGGAATGCACTCTTGACGTCCATTTGGTATACAATAAAGCTCTTATGGGCGGCAAAGGCTAAAAATATCCTAATGACTTCTAGTCTCGCTACAGGGGCGAAGGTTTCATCATAGTCTATGCCTTCTTCCTAACTATAGCCTTGTGCGACTAGTCTGGATTTATTCCTTATAATAAGTCCATTTCGATCCTTTTTGTTTCGAAATACCCATTTGGCTCCTATAACCGATTGATGTGTAGGTCTGGGTACAAGATACCATACATTGTTTTTTTCGAAACTGTTAAGCTCTTCTTCCATAGATGTTATCCAATGAGAATTATTAAGAGCGTCTATGGTCGAAACAGGTTCGGACTGGGCTAAAATAAAGCAATAGTCCACATATTGGGTCTTCTAAGCTCGGATTGAGATTTCCATTCAGGAAACTGTGATATCTCAGTATCAAGTTCTTCTTGTGCACAAAGTACATTTCTTTGTGTACTCTGTATTCTCCTACGAGTAGAAACACCAACATTTATGTTTCCAATAATCAGATCTTGTGGGTGATCTCTCAACCATATTCGGTCGGGTTCTAATTCAGGATCCCGTACTGTATCGAGAGATTCTGTGGATACAGCTTCAGCTTGTACAGCGTCGGCTTCATCCACTTCGATTCTTACAGCTGCGGGGTTGATTTCTAAATCAACGACTGGTTCTATGGGAATTGGAGGATCCAAGATAGATAGATGTTGGATGTTTTGGGTAACATATTCTACTCCTGTAGGGTCATGGTGAGGTTCGTCGAACACTACATGAACTGATTCCTCGATCGTCAGCTTCCTTTTGTTAAAGATTCTGAAAGCTTTGCTGACGGAGGAGTATCCTACAAATATTCCTTCATCTGATTTCTCATCAAAGGTTCTAAGTTGGTCCTTCCCATTATTCAATACATAACACCTGCATCCAAAAATGTGAAAATATGAAACTAACGGAGTTTTGTTGTTCCATACCTCATATGCTGTTTTGTTGTGGTGCTTGTTGACGATACAGCGGTTTTGAGTGTAGCATGCTGTATTGGTTGCTTCACCCCAGAAACGCTGTGGCAACTTGCTTGCGGCGATCATTGTCCTTATTGCTTCTTTCAACGTCCTATTCTTTCGCTCAGCAACACCATTTTGTTGAGGTGTACGACCAGCAGAGTATTCGTGTTGTATCCCATTTTCCGAACAGTATTGCTCTATAAAGCGGTTAGTAAATTCTGTACCTCTGTCGGAACGAATGGACACGATACTCAGTGCCTTTTCATTTTGTAACTTTCTCAGGAGCTCGGGCAGCTTTGATGTTGTTTCCTTCTTCTTGCTAAGAAAGATTGTCCAAGCATACCTGGAATAATCATCAACAACAACCATGCAGTATTTCTTACCTCCCAAACTTACTGGGTCTACAGGACCATAGAGATCCATATGTAGCATTTCCAACACTCTTTGGGTTGAAAGGTAGGATTTGCTCTTCAGGGTTGACTTGATTTGCTTGCCTTTCTGACACGGTCCGCAGACGCTGTCCTTCTTAAATGATACATTTGGCAAACCTCTAACCATTCCCTGTCTTGAGAGCTTGTTGATCGTCTTGAAGTTGATGTGAGACATCCTCTTGTGCCATAACCAGCTAAGATCTACAGTTCCTTTGGCAACAAAGCACGGAATTGAGGAGCTCATAGGCTTCCAGTCAGCAATATACATGTTACCTGATCTGCTTCCTGTAAGCACAACTTCCTTGGTTTGGATGTTCTTGACTCTACAGCGATCTATATAGAATTTTACCGAGAACTGTTTATCACAGAACTGGCTAATACTAAGTAGATTGTACTGTAAGCCTTCAATATATGCAACATCGGTGACTTTGAATTTTCCGACAAGTAGGTTTCCTTTCCCTCTTGTTCTAACTTTAGATTTATCACCGAAACGAACTTTTGGACCGCGAGCTTCTACAAAATCTGATAGCTTGCTCCTATCTTCGGTCATGTGCCGAGAGCATCCACTATCAAAGTACCAGGTATCCTCCTCTAGAATGTCCTGTTACAAAGAAATTAAGTAGATTTAGGTCCCCTTTGATTTTTGGGTCCATGTATGTTAGTTCCTCTAGGTACCCAAGTTTTCCTGGCAGCAATTGGTTTACTGTAGGTCATACTCGGTATAGTGTTGCGAAATCTACGGGGGGAATATCCGTAGTTGTTATAACCATGATAATTATTATGCATGAAAAATTCAGGGTTATTCTTATTAATCCAGTACGAGTGCCGTCTTGGAGGTGGAGCCATTTTCTTAGGCCTAACAGCTTGCCTTCTGGGTCTCCAGTTGGATTCCCAACACTGTTGTTGATACTGAACGAGCACTTGCTGTCTCGAGGGATAACGAGGCTCCTGTATCCAATACCTAGGCGTGCTGTACTGATAGTACTGCCATGCGGGCCTTTGGTAGTTGGATACAACCTTCCTTCTGAACGGCTGTTGGCGCTGTTGATATGCTCTGGGAGCATGCTGTTGAGTGCGCCTTACAGGTTGGAACGGCTTATGATTCCGCTGCTGGAATAGGATTGCGGGGGCGGAATGGCAGCCTTCGGTTTTCGCGATGCAGCAGGTTCCTTACGGGACTCGGGGTATCTTTCGATACTGGAATGTGTTCCACACTCTTGACGAACACTGTACTAGTGTCCCCTTTGTTTGAACATGAGCTATATCCTAAGCCACTTTTATCATGAGCATGTTGCCCAGTTCTCAGAATTTCTTCCATTCTTTTGGACGATTTCTCGAACGATTTCAGAGTGGTCTCAAGTTCAATTTCTCGTTTTTCGAGAGTTGTGACTTTGGCTTGGAGTAGAACCAAACCATTTGTCTTGCTCTCGTTGTGAGTTTTAACCTCACTTAATTCATGAGCAAGTTGATGATTGATCTCCATGAGTTTTCAAAATCGACTTTGCTGGTTTCATAGTCAAGAGACATATTCTCATAATTTATCTTCAGCAAATCGTTTTCATCTTTCAGCTCTACGTTAGACAATTGGAGCTGTATATTCTCGTTTTTCAATGTCTGATGGGCCTTTTGAATGTTTTTAAATTCATTCATCATGTTTTCAAAAGTATGAGATGCATTTGATGGAATAGTTGAGGTTGAACTTACCTCATCATCGCTATCTTCACCTTCCGGAATGTCTTTGGCCATAAAGCACATATATGCTTTATCATCGAACTCATCATCAGATGAATCACTTTCGGTGACCACCTGAAGACATTCTTCATATTTGGATGGTGTGGGGGAGGCTTCTGATTCTCCAATCAGGGCCTTGAGCTTGTTTTTCCAAGCACGTCTTCTTTCATCTCTCTCCTGTTGCTCGGCGTCCGGCAACCTTTAGACTTTGGGATGAGGACATTTATTTGCATAATGCCCTGGTGTTGGTCCCCAGAATGATGAAGACTATCCTTACTGTACCAACACGAGTCTTTTCTAGCGCGTTTTGTCCTCACTCACGCGCACCCTGAGAAACTTCCCAGGGGGTCACCCATCCCATAACTACTCCAGGCCAAGCACGCTTAACTTTGGAGTTTCTTTGAGATGGCTACCAGAAAAGAAGATGCATCTTGTTGGTATGAGTAGTCCAAATCAATTCATTTAACCACTTTCTAGTGCAAATCTCACAGATCGAATCGCAAGCCGCGCCTCCCGCATTTTTAAGCTCATGCAGGCAGGATGTTGGACCGAAGCCCAACACCTGGTTTCCTGCAATTATAGCACAGGTTAGCATCACCAGATGATGTTTTGGTACTTACCTTGTGGACAGGTTTGGGCCTGTAGGGAGTCTTTCCAGACTGTTTGATGAACTTTTTGAATTTGTGCATGAGAAGCGCCATTTCATCTTGAGACAGGATGTCATCGTCACTGTCAGCATTCTTGTGACTAGGCTTCGACGAGCTGGGCATGCTGTGTCGACGACTCGATACAGCGTCTAGTGCTGTGACCTTTGAAGGAGATTCTTCAGCTTTCTCTCTTCTGTCAGTATCATACTCAAAAGCTTTGAGGTCAGAGAAGAGATCAAAAGTAGATATTTCATTAAGATTGCAAGACACACGCATAGCTGTGGTCTTAATGTCCCATCGGGCTGGGAGAGATCTGAAAATTTTTAAGTTCTTCTGATTTTGGGTATAAATTTTGCCCAACGCTTCAAGTTCACCAATGATACCAGTGAATCTGAGGTCAAGTTCCTCAAGCGTCTCAGTTGGTTTCATTTCGAAAGATTCAAATTGCTGAGTCAGTTTAGAAATTTTGTTTTCTTTTGAGAGCTTAGTTCCCTCACAAATCATCTTGAGTTTATCCCAGATTTCCTTGGCTGTTTTGCAGCTCTTTACCTTTGAGAACGTGCCTTTGTCAAGGGTGACAAATAACGCGTTCTTAGCCACATTGTCAAGGTTGGCTCGCTTTCTTTCATCTGTGGTCCATTGCTCGCGATCCTTGTCGAGCATCTCAGCATGTGATTGGCCTTCAATCCTTGCTGTCGTATTTACCTTCATAATCTTGATAGGGCCATCCTGTATAACAAAGATCATCTCTTCGTGCATTGCTGCAAGATGAGCCTCCATCCTAATTCTCCAATCATCAAATTCGTTAATAGAGAACATAGGCACTTTGTTGATCATAGAGGTATCTATGTGAAAGTAAGGAAATGAAAGAGATTATTTTTAAAGAGTAAGTAATTTTGGATCTGATTCAGTTAAAAATACGACTGATTCTTTTTAGAATCAACCTCTCTGATACCACTTGTTGGCCACTAAGTATACTGGATACAGCTTGGGAAGTAGTTTAAACAAGCTGTACTGATTTTAAATCTGAGTGCGTAGCGGAAGTCTTAGATACAGTAAGTTGCTGTGGATACAGAAACTAAGTGTACAGTGTATACTTAAATAATCACAATAAACAAAACAGTAAAAACTGACGGTAAATAACACAGTATTTAAAGTGGTTCGAGGTAAACCCCTCTACGTCCACTGGTCCTCCACATAGGAGTAAAAAGTTTATTATAATTACTACGTACACAACTACGTAATTATAACAACACACAATCAATATATCGTTCACACAGATTGATATAAAGATCTTAGCTTCAACCGTTCACACAGATTGGTTTTGAGCTAATGTTTTGACTTGCTTCTTCACACACAGTTCTGAAGCTTCGTCTTCTTCGATGCAATTCCTTCACACACAGTTCTGGAGAGCAGCGATTACTCAGTCCACACAGGGCTGATCTGGGTTTGTTCAAAGTATAGAACAGAGGATGAACAAAAACTTTGACTTTAAGAGCTCTCAGCTGATGAAGTGTTGTTCAAGATGATGAGCATTGTATATCTCTTTAGATCTTAATTGCAGTAAGGTTTGGAGATATGTTTTGCTCTGATGATAACTTTGATACCTTGATAATTTCGATAGCTTGGGTAACTGATCTTCAGCATCTTGATGTGATATATATAGTCTCTGAAATATATATCCGTTGAGATGTTTCCGTTGAGCAAGATTCCATTCCAACGGGATTAAAAACACGATCCGAATTTAGCGGGATTTGAAGATCGGTTGACTGACAGTATTTAAATACTTTATCCTTGAGTATTTAAATACTTCTTTATTCAACGGGACTTGACTTCTGAAGATTCCTTCTTGTCCTGTTGAGAGTCGTATGGAAGATAACTGTTTTGGTGTTTCGATACAGTTTCCATACTTGGTCTTTATAAGTCTTCTTTGCTGTACTGAAGGATTCCACTATATGCTGATTTCGAGACAGTTCTTCGATACAGGATGATGCCTCAATACTTCGATACAGTTTCCTTTACTGTATGCGGATTGGCATATATGTCAAAACCTCTTATCAGATACTATTCGATACAGGGATTGAATATCCCGGCTGATTCGATACAGGGTTCTTGTTTTCCCAACAGGGGGTATCAAGAATATCCGTACGAATAATCAAACAAACGAAACAACTGATAACAATGGTAGAGAGAATGGGGTATCAAGAATATCCGTACGAATAATCAAACAAAAGAAACAACTGATAACAATGGTAGAGAGAAGGGGGTATCAAGAATATCCGTACGAATAATCAAACAAACGAAACAACTGATAACAATGGTAGAGAGAAGGGGGTATCAAGAATATCCGTACGAATAATCAAACAAACGAAACAACTGATAACAATGGTAGAGAGAAGGGGGTATCAAGAATATCCGTATGAATAATCAAAACAAACGAAACAACCGATAACAATGGTAGAGAGAATGGGGCATCAAGAATATCCGTACGAATAATCAAACAAACGAAACAACCGATAACAATGGTAGAGAGAAGGGGGTATCAAGAATATCCGTACGAATAATAAAACAAACGAAACAACTGATAACAATGGTAGAGAGAAGGGGGTATCAAGAATATTCGTACGAATAATCAAACAAACGAAACAACTGATAACAATGGTAGAGAGAAGGGGGTATGAAGAATATCCGTACGAATAATCAAACAAACGAAGCAACTGATAATAATGGTAGAGAGAAGTTGGTATCCAGAATATCCATACCTTAAACCGCAAAGGAAACCATGTCATAACATAAGAATAGGAAGTCACTCATTCTTCAGCGAATCTACCCGAATTAGGTTCATTTTATGCTTATTAGCTCATTAATGTCATAACGGGCTCTTAATTACTTAACACCATTTATTAATGTGATTAGGGTCTCGTTATTAGAATTATGTTAATATAAGACCAATTATATCATAATTAATGTTCAAGTGCATTTTAGGGTTCAAACATATTAGATGGTATTAAAATCACAAAAATCTAAACTTCTAACAAAATTCTGGTTTTACTATGTTTTAGCCTTCACTTTACGAATTTTAATACCATACCAGATATCAAGATAAAAATGGACAAAAACTCTCACATAAGATATAATGTCTTAGGAGTCTACATGAATTTTCCCAGATTTTATTTTTAAGTGTAACTCCCTATCAAAAATCGTTTATGCTAACATGTTCAGATTTGGATCTGGAGATACACACAGAAAGTTTGTCTTAAACTAACCCATTTCAACACTTTAGAAAAGTCCACAAAAATTCCAGGGAGTCCCACATAACTTCAATATTACTCCTGAAAAAGGAGAGATTCTATCTCCTTATGATTTGAACATGAAAAATCAGAACCCACGACTGAAATTAAATTCTGCAAACACAGTTTTGACACCTCGTCTCATAAAATTCAAAAATAGGACCAAAACAAACTCAAATCCATCCAAACCAATTGGAACACTTAGTAACCTCTTTAAACTTAGTTTTAGACTCAAAAATCATGCAAAAACATGTTGGTATCATAAAGATTCACCTCTTTCAATATGACTTAAATTCTGGACAGCATGTACACATGAAATCATAACAAACCCCAACTCTTTTAAAACCCTAATAAAACCATATCTTGTTGTCCACCTTTAATCTGAATTCAAACATGTTTTCATTAGGTTATTAAAAATTCTAAACAACCCTTATACCCATATCATTACATTACACATATTATATATTTGGTTTTCATATAGATGTATGTCGAATTCAAGATCAAAGAAACAAGGGTTTGAGAAATACCACAAGAACCGATTACAAAGGAGGAAGAACACACGAGACCAAACACCAATCACCACTGAAACACCTTCTTCTTTCTTGGTCTCTAGGGTTGAACAAATGAGATGACGGCTGCTTAGGGTTTTGGTGGAGGGGGGAAAATAGATGTGGTATCTTCTTGTGAATGAGAAAAAGATAGAGGAGCGTGTGTTTAGTTGGTAAACCGTAACATAGGTGAAAGAGGGGAGGGAATGGGCTCGAGTTTATGGGCTGTTTAGGGCTTTAGTAGTTTAGTTAGTTTCCAAAGGTCCAAGTTTATGTAAAGGGTCCCATATAAGCCCATGGTTGTCGAGTATTACGAAGGGGTTTCACAAAAGATGAGTCGGGTGTTTCAAACGCTCAACAAAGAATCAAATGTGGTCTGTAATTTAGGTCTCAGCTTAGTAAGGACATAATTTTCCAAGTTTCTAGAAGTAGAAGTTTAACGCAAGTCAAAGTTTCAAATTATCGTCAAAATGGAAAGTCAAAATTTGGGGTTTTACAGGAAAGCTGAGTCCGAGGTATATCGGACCGCTCGAGATTCTTGAAAGAGTTGGAGAGAGTTAGCATACAGGTTGGCATTACCGCCGTCGCTGAGCCATGTTCATAACATATTCCACGTATCCCAGCTACGAAAGTACATACCAGATCCCAATCATGTCATTGATTTCGGCGAGATCGAAGTCGCTAAGGATGGTATGTTTGAAGAGAGACCGATCAAGATACTCGAAAGTCCAGTTAAACAATTGAGAAATAAACCGATCACTTTGGTTAAGGTTCAGTGGTCACGCCATGGAGTGGAAGAAGCCACTTGGGAGACGGAGGATAGCATGAAATCCAGATACCCAGAGTTATTTGCGTCTTGAGTTTCGGGATGAAACTCATTTTTAGAAGTAGAGTATGTAATATCCGGATAAATTGTTGAGTATTTCATCTGTATTGAACCCTATATTATTCAAATTTGCAATATCAATAATCGAAGAATAACCTTTATCATATTTGTATCCATGTGCATGATAATATGAACATGTAAATTTTCACATGCAATTACGTGATAACGTACGCTAAGAAGAAAGCTTAACGTACGTTATATGCCAAGGTTAGCGTACGCTACAAATGAAGCGTAGCGTACATAAGACAGCCAATAATGGAGCAAGGTAGCTAGCACATGTGCCAGCTGATCGATGGGTCCGGATAAGATTCCCGTGGATGAACCTGGACAGTTTTGGGTCAACATGTGTTAACGTACGCTAAGGTATGTAACTAGCGTACGCTAATGGGTGTTGCTTATGTATGTAACTTGATGGTGTAGCGTACGTAAGCGAGTACAGAACGAGACAGTAAGCTATCATTGGACGATAGCATATGCTAAGGATAACAGGTAGCGTACGCTAAAAGGATTACATACGTTATGCGTGAAGGCTAACGTACGTAAAGTCAGTAAACATTATAAATGGGACAGCACCCCATTTCATTTGTCTACATTTTCTTCACTTGTCCTTCACTTCTTTGAAGTCCAGAGAGCCTCCCCCTTCTACATAAACACCCATAGACCATCTATACTTGATCATTGGAGATCGGATATCACTTATGCTTGATCATTGAAGTGGAGAAACATCTTGAATTGGCACATAAGCAGCCGGAGTTGGACTCTACCTATTGTCTCGGTGTTTTCTTTATTTTAAGGTATGTTAATGCTATCTCCAACCTTGGATTCGTGTTCTTAAGGATGTTATGATCACACTACCGAGAATATTAGGTTCCTTAGATGATTTATACAACCAAATATCATGTTTAGAGATTGGGATGATTATGCTTAAGTTACCATTATAGTTGGAATCTTGTTATGGAAAAAATAAGAGTAGCGTTCTGAGATTGATAATCTGTATTGAATGGTCTTTCCATAATGATCGTAGACTTGGTATTGATATCATTTTTGTTAAACGGACTTAAGAAAAGGACCATCAAAGGTTGTATCATTTCTTATTAGCTGGATTGGTTAATTATCTCCATGATGAAGTTTGAATGTATTGATGATATTGGTAACAAGTTTATCAACCTTAGATTACCCGAACTACGTAATAGAATTTGTAATCAAGATTGGAGTATGACCTCATGATGATATGATTATCCTTAAAGTTGGAAGACATTGAACATCATTAGATCATTCAAGTTTGCATGAGTGTAACTGTTGGGATTCGGTGCCTAAAACGAAGGCCCAGCGGAAGCGGTAAAACGAAAATTAATTCGATCCGAATCCCTACGAGGATCGATCGAGCTACGCATATACGAATATAAAATAAGCAAAGGAAGATTCGAAATCATACCCTTGTCGTCCGTTGATTATATGGATTTCCTTCTATTGAGATATTCCCCAAATGATCCAAAATGCTCCAAGCCCTTGGATGATCCAACGCCGAAAAAACCGCGTCTCTACTTGTCACGCGTCGGAGAAACGAACGGAATGACAACACTCGATTAACCTCTAAGGTTACGGCTAGAATCAAGTGATGAAACTTTAATTATAACACTCTAAGTGTTTAAATATATATCTCTCAATATTATCTCTTGATGTTTCTCTAAGAACAAATCAAGAAGAAAAGGAAGAAATGTGAAGACTATAAAAGGCAACTCTTTTTCTCTGACTCTCCAGCTATTCACGTATGGAATGGGTGAGTAGAAAAGAGAAGTTTTCACCTTTTATTCAATACCAACCACCCATCAAATCCCCTTTATTCATATAATAAGAGATACCATATCTCTAAAAGTCTTTTTGTCTTCCATTATAAAATGGAGACAAAGACCATGAGGGGTTAGGTGAAATGGGGGGGGGGGGGGCAACCATCTAGAAGGGGAATATGAGTTTGGTCCGTTTCGGACTCCTTTGAGTTCAAACAGATAAACTCTGATTCCGTTCCGATATATTTATATTAATTAATTAATCCAATTAATTAATCATATCAAATACATAACAACATAATTAATTTCTCCAAGAAATAATTATATTTATGAATTAAATTAATCACCCAGTAATTTATTTAATTCATTTGGCCGTAAATTAATTTATCCAATAAATCAATTTAGACATCCAATGTCCCAATTAATTAGATATCCAATATCTAATATTCATAATGAGAGAATAAGCTCGATTCATTCCGTCGTAAATCCTATTGCGCGACTCGGTAGGTTCGTCTCAGTCAGCAATGGGAGGAACCAAAGAGTAGTAGCACCACCTAGCCAGCCTAGCGGCCTACACTGTACCCCAACTGAGAACGAATGATTGGGATCATTCAAGAACCATTCTGTCGTGAATACCAGTATACGTTTAAACCCTTCTTTCAAATGTCCCGATCAAGTTATAGGGTCACGGTCAGTCAAACCCTAACTGTACTTGACGCTATGCATACGTTAATGTAAATTGAGATCATCGAGCTCTCGTGTATCCAATACAACTAGCTCCAATGCTTTGGCCAAAGACTTATGATCTCATCTGCCAATAACCGCATAGGACAATTAACCCGCTCACTAACGGGAGAAAGAATTCTATCTTGGTATTCAGTAGGACCTGCTACTTGCCCGTCAAGATGCACGTCGAGGTTGACCCCCACCTTCCGGTTTATAGGGTCGAACTACTCTAATGAAAATCTTGACGTCACAAGCACATCCCTACTAAATCCTCAAGTCGAAGGTTCACGAATACCTATCACAACCTTTCGATTCCGTCATTGACTGTCCCGGAGTGAAATCCGTGTGACGAATCGAGGGTGAGTCGGTTCGAGTATACTAATCCAATTAGCATACCTATAACGTGTGCTCCCACTAACCATTAGCGTTCGGCAGGCACTCTCCATGTCAAAAAACACGTCATACAAGTCTTCACATAAACTTAATGCCCAGTCAACTTTCATCGACTTGCGAACGATTAAGTATTTGAGCTATAAACCTTTCTAGTGCCGACCTCCTTATCCAATAAGGAGTGGAACGTTATGCTCTCAAATACATAGACTAGTTTCTATATGTATATTTATGAGTTAGGAATGCCAGTAACTACCAGTAAATAAAGAAACATTCATTGCCTTATATAATTGATTTACATAATTACAAGTACAATGCCCTCACTCAACATCCTCTGAGTGGCATTCGAGCGCATATTCCTAACAGTAACATGTATGAAGATAACGTATGTTAAACATTGAGAATTTCATACGACGAGTCAGTCGTCCGATCAGGGAGGATACTGTCAGATGCATGTTTAGCGTGTGTTAGGCTCTGTAGCTTATGTACGCTAACGGGCAGACTTAACGTACGCAACATTTGGTACGTAACATATGTTATATCATCAGACGATTCAGTCGTATGATCAGAGAGGAACTGTCGAATGCATGATTAGCATACGCTAGGCATCACAGCTTACGTACGCTAACGAGCATACTTAACGTACGCTATGGTTTGTACATAACGTATGTTATGCAGATAAGACATGTTACGTTTTGTTGAACTTTCGGTCGTAATTTAGGATGTTAGATATTCATACGATAGTTATTCGACATGAGATGAAATCTATATTATTTCTTTTGTTTAAGGTTCGAGCTTTGCAACATGATTGTTCGAAGGGGCGACCTTCGAGTGTATTAATATTCGTCGAAGTTTTATTCTTGTTATCAATTCGAGGCAAGTACTTTAATTGTTTTACATATTGGTGTTATACATATTGTCGTGCATGTATGTCATTGTTGTATGTCAACCTCGTGTTGGTCCGACGGGATCATCGGGGGATCTATGCTAGCGTGCGCTGGATCATCGGACAGGTTTTTCCACTTCGGGTTGGTCTGACGGGATGATCGGGGAATCTAGGCAGTGAACGCTGGATCATCGGAATTACCATGTGTATGTTGTGATGTCATATTGCGATTATCATTTGTGTATGATATTTATGAGTTTCTCGTAGGAAGGGACTCGTTAGTATTTTGTCATTTATGTTAGTATTGTTCTTCGTGAATCGTTGAATAATATGTTGTGGTGCTTGTACTAGCATCGTTGTGCTAACCCCTTCTGGGGTGAACATTTGTTTATGTTCAGGATCCAGGAGAGCAGGAAAACAACCACTGGAGCTGCATGACGACGAGGGTGCAGAGTGATGTTCCGGCCGGGATTAATTATCTGTTGTTTGTGTTGTTTTAATAAGTACTCGAGTACATCATCGTTTGTGATGTTAGATTTGGTTACGTATTAATATTCTTCATTTGGATGTTTGTATTTTCAGTATTGGCCCAGAACTGTTGAATTTTATTTCAGTTACTTTCATATATTGGTATCTGTTATTGTATGTTCATTTCTTCAGCCTTGTAAATTCTTATGTAAAGGATTTACGGTGCTGTAATATTCCTGAATATATTGGGGTGTTACACGTTAGATCACTAATATCAATGGCCTACAAAAGTTTCTATATTTCACAAGGTAATTAGTTTTCATATGATATATTTCCTATATATATATACTCAAAATAGTAGTAGAAATTTTTTCTACCAAAATTATAGTTACTATTATTGGAGTACATATTAATTTCTATCGTTTTTGATAAGTCATCCAACCAGGGATGAGTCGTGCATGGCCCGCTGTTGAAAATTTGACCGCAGGTAGACGGCCTTAGGTGTGCGGTAGGTGTAAGGGAATCGGCCACATAGAAAATCTTGCAAAGCATTCATTCCCATATGTGGTGTGGATTTTAATATCCCTCCAGAAGAAACTCAAGAAAGGGATGAACAAACGAGGCAAGGGTGCCGGCAAAAGAAGAGATGTCGTATTTGTCGTAATGATGACCATGTCATAAGGGGATTTACATACCATTAAACTTAAATTGCTTATGTATTTTGATATTTGTGACTATCTAGCAATAATCATGTGCTGATATTCTGATCCTCGATGGACTATGCATTGATTCATTATTCTGATTATAAGTTGAAATGAAATGCATAATTTTGTCTCTTCGATAGAATATTTTCTTTATCTTTGAATTGAAATTTAAGAGTTCAATGATGTAAAGAAAATAAAGGTGAATATGGAGGCAAACATTAACCATAACAAAGTAGCTCAATTTAAAGAGCAATAGTTTACACCAAAAGCATATAACTTTACATAAAAAAAGTTCATCACTGTGACGAAACCAACTATAATTCATCACCATCACACCAAAATATCTAAGATTAACTTAAAAACCACAATCATTTGGATTCCCATATGCTGCTGCTTCTTTAGTCTTGTATCTTCTGTATCAGCTTCATCTCCATGAACTTCAGCTTCTTCTAAAATAACCTCATTTTCATCTACTTTTTTACTTGTCTTCTCAGAAATCTCTAAATCATCAGCATCACCATCTAGTATAACTGGAGTGCTCGCATTTGTAATATCCGACAGTAATTTCTTACATAATGTTGTAATATTCGGATAATTTGAGTATCATTTTTTAATCATGTTACATTTAGTTAATGTTTATTGATGTCGGGATATATCATAATACACTTGATTATAACTATCATTCGCATTGTGGTTGATTTCTTGACGTTGTGTAGATTATTACATTTTGGGCTAGGTTTTCTGTGTTTAACGTACGCTAAGGATTTAACTTAACGTACGCTAATTCATTGGCTTTATGTACGTAATGGATTGCTGGTTACGTACGTAATGCTTGGAATCTTATCCGATGTCAACTTTCGGTGTGGGGAGCCAGACATGATCCGGATAAATGGCCTTTTCGAGGAAGCCAAGTTGACATACATTACGTATGTAATGCTGAGGCCATAACGTACATAATGATAATGGTATTTTTAGGTAGTAGCCTCTGGAGGCAGATTACGTACGTAATATTTTCGGTGTAGCGTACGTAAATGGGTTAACGTACGTTATCTTCATGCGATAACGTATGTAGTCAGCTGTGCAGTTTTAAAAAATACAGCTTGTGTCTTTCATTTGCACATCCAAACTCCAATTTTTCTCTCCAACAATCATGCCCCTGCCTCCCTAGACCGACTTTACTCCCTTCCAACTTGTGTTTGAGCATTGCATCTTGGATTGGAGCTTGTTGATTGGAAATTTAGAGTTGTTCTTGTAGCTTTCAGCATGTTCTTGTGTTTTTGGTGGTTGTTCTTCGTTTATGAAGGTATGTTGTGCGATTCTACTCTATAATTTCGTAGTTATGATGTTAGTGATATGGTATATTGCACCTATTGTTGAATTAATCAAGTAAAACATGTTTGTAGTTAAGATTTTTAACACTTATTGATGAATATGGTAATTAAGGGTTTGGAATGAAGGTGTTCTTGATGTTTTAATGGTAATGATCATGTTTATAAGAATCATACTCTTCTTGCTAGATTATTAACATCATTAGCACAATAATAATCCTTAGTACCATCGTGGTTAAGTTTAATCGATGGAAATGTTGACATAAAATGTATTAGAACACCATGTTTAAAACTTGATGATTCTTAGAGATTAGGTTGATGTTTCTTTGGTCCAGAAATCTTAAAAGGCATAACACCATTGTTGTCTCGGCTTGGCAAGGTCTTTGAGAATTCTATAAAAGGGGTTTGATGAACAACTATAACTCTTATATATGAAAATCAGTTGTATTGATACCTTAGGAATGTATTGATCATCATAATAAGTGGATAGTGTTCTTAAAAAGGTAATACTAATTGTGGATGCTAATGTCATAATAGAATGAGTATTGAATTCGTTATGATGGTCCTTGTATAGAGGTAGATGTTGAAGAACCGTAAGAACTTGGATAATCCGATTGTTAATGGTGAATTGAAGTAGTTTAATGTATGAACTTGTTTATAGTGATAACAAGAGTATTCAAGGGATATTGTAGTATGGTAATCTGATTATTAAATCCGAATTAGAGGTATTGAATTTCACCAACAGTTGAGAGAATGTTCATTGAAATAGAATTAATTGAACGAGTAGGTCTCGAGTGTCGTTTCCTACGAATTGATATCAATATTGTGTGAATGTATTATTAAATGAATTACATTTCATTCAAGGTTGCTTGTTCGATTGAGTATTTAATTGAGGATACCGTACGTTTGATCGTTTGGAGAATGACTATCGTTCGCCTATGGAATTGAGGCAAGTTATCTTGCTTGGTTATAATGATGATTTAATTCTTGTGATGGTTATACGTTTCGTGTATATGAAACACTTATGAATCTGTGATTCGTAGTTCGATATTGTTCTTGATGATGTTCCATTTTTCACCATGGCATTGCATTCCCAAGTTCATCACCTTTGAATAGTTGATCTCGTTGATCCTTATTGTCACTTCGGTGAGTCCCTTGATCCTTAATCGGATATGTGATTTATTGAATTCATTGTCATGTTGTACCGTGACATATATGGAATCATATCTACGTTCCGATTAGTTATTGTGTAGGAGTTTTAGATAGGCACATATATAGTCATACGTGGATGTTTCCTTATTGGACTATACATACGAGACGTAGTTCGTGAGGCTAATTAGGTACATTGTCACACGTATATTCTGGATTCCGTATACGGGGTGGACATGTGCACGGACACATTTCCGGATCGGGCGTACCGTGATGTTCATCTTGAGCCATATTGTTTGGTCGTTCATAGTCCATGTATGATTGGGTATGTTCGACGGTTTGTGACTGATTGTTCATACGCCCGAGGGGTATGTTCAATACTCGGGATGTTTTTTTTGAGATCTAATATATATGAATTGTATAATGTCTCGAGAGTCATTTATCACGTATATCTGACCCTGTGTTTTGGGCGAAATACTTGTGTTGTATTTTAGGTCAAGGCAAAGGCAAGGCACGACAAGAGCATGGTGACGGCGAAGGGTTCGAAGGATACTAGTTCGGGGGGCCCAAGTCTGTTGTTGTCCGGTTATGTTCAAAACCGTGTAATGTTATTTTCCGCTTCATTTAAATTATTGACGATTGTATTGTTATTTGAAGTATATTCTATCTCCATATGGTTTATACTTGTATTTGGATCCTTTATATGTTAAGGACATTAGCCACAATATTTATAAACTCCTAATCGGAGTAATGACTATTTATCGTGGTTCGGTATCACAAGGTAATACATATTTAATCTGTATTTTGGTATCGCCTGGTGGGTCCCAGTATGGGGTCCACGACACTGTAATAGCCGTTTTTGGGGTGTTACATAAGATGGTATCAGAGAGTCGTTGTGAAATGAACTAGTATCAAGAGACCTTCGTGTCACGTGTGACCTGTGCAAGCGCCTGACCCTACGAGCCAAATACGGTATGTACTTTATGAGCCATGATTTAATTACTGGCGTGATATTGATATCGGAATGGACCTCTTTGTTGATATTGATATTTCAAGGATCTGTGGTAGGATTTATCTGATTGATATTGTTACATGTATTTTTGTGCGCTTAATTATCATTATTTTATCTCCATTTTGGGTTTAAATCTGCATAAATGAGCTCTTAATGCATTATGTTTATATGTTTTGAAGGAAATTAGAGTCTGGAAGCTTAAACGAAGAAAAACGGGCCTTAAACGACAATTCTTGGTCAAGGGTCGCGTCGCATCGAGCCGGAGCCGTGACACAGGCACACCTCCAAGCATGCCGGTACAAACTGTACCGCGGGCCGCGGCACACTCATTCTAAGCCGCGGCCCATAAGGAAAAATCGCCCTGACCTGGGCAGCACACGGACTAGGGCCGCGACACACTTAAGCCGGGCCGCGGCCCGCGACGCGGGATCCATGATTTCAGCCCGGCGGCGGAAAGAAGGCTATAAAAGGACAGGGAAGGTCAAAAAATAAGGTATTGGAGAAGAGAGAAAAATACCGAGCAATAGAAAGCAAAAAAGCCAGAGAACAGAAGAGATTCGGTTCTTCAATTGTGTTTGAATTTCTTTCCTATGTTTTATTCAAATCTTTGTGTATTGATTTCTAGCATGTCGGGCTAGACCCTTTATTTCTAGGATTGTGATGAAACCGAGATTTTGACGGATTAACTCTTGATTTTACGTTATTGATATACTCCCCTTTTCTATTTAGTTTTCCCAAATTGTTCTTAATGCTTTCAATAGTGTGGCCTATAATTGAGTTGTTATAATTATGTAACTCGAATCGGGAGAGGAGAGTAAGTAGTGAAAATTGGGGGAAAACCGTATTGTCTTGTGAGACAGGAAACTCATAAGAATTACGTAGCTCGTTTGAAGATTTTAGAACTGTTTGACTATTGTTGAATTAACTCACCTAGGAATAGAGTGAATTATTTACCTTAGAAAATTCTACTATCCTCGGGAGAGGCATTAGATTATCTTAGAATCTTCGCTTTCAATAAATTGGGAAATTACATAAATTATATTAATCAAGATTAATTCGGATTAATCGAGGCGAATTCTCAATCCTAGATTATTCTCTTATTTGATATCCTTCCATCGGACTATTGATTTTATTATTTGTTTTTAGTTTATCACACTATTTAGTTTTTAATAATTCTTCAACCACAAAATTCGGTCGTTCAAATAAAATTGAGAATATGAATAAATTGGTAATTAGTACCTCAGTACTCGAGGGAACGATATATTTCTCATCACTTTATTACTTGATTACGATAACGTGCACTTGCGTTCATAAAAATTCGTAACAAGTTTTTGGCGCCGTTGCCGGGGATTGATTGTTTTTACTAATATCAATTTTAGTATTTTTAGTCTTAATTTGAACATTATTTTATTTTTGTATAAATTTGTTTTTATTTGTTTTCCTTTCATGAGTTCGTTTAGTATATGAGGAAATTTGGTGACGAAGGTCTATTCCCTTTGGATACCGAACTCGAACGCACTTTGCGAAAAAACAGGAAGGAAAGACGTGAGTTGTCAACTACGGATACCATGGATGATAACACCGGAAATCAAGGGATCGACAATCCTATTCAGCAAGTTCAACCGGCATTGGCACTCCGTGATTATGCACTTCCACAAATTAATGCTAATTTTTCGGGGATTCGCGTCCAACCATTCAAACGAATAATTTCGAGATTAAGCCGGCCATCATCCAAATGGTGCAAGCAAGCCAATTTTGTGGATTGTCTAATGATGATCCGAATGCTCAAATTGCATCCTTCCTCGAGATATGCGAAACATTCAAAACCAACGGTGTTACCGATGATGCCATTCATCTACGGCTTTTCCCATTCTCTGTGAGGGACAAAGCCAAGTTCTGGCTGAATTCACTCCCGCCTGGCTCTATCACAACGTGGGCGGAATTAGCACAAGCTTTTCTGGCGAAGTTCTTTCCACCAGCGAAAATAGCACGACTCAAAAATGAGATAACTACTTTCGGGTAATTTGAGATGGAATCGCTTCATGAAGCATGAGAGCGATACAAGGATTTACTAAGGAGATGCCCACATCATGGTCTACCGGATTGGCTGCAGATTCAGACATTCTATAATGGACTAAGTGCTTCTACACGCACTATTGTTGATGCAGCCGCTGGAGGTGCTTTAATGGGCAAGACGATGGCTGAAGCTCATTCTTTATTGGAAGCTATGGCTGCAAATTCTTATCAGTGGCCTTCTGAATGTGTGAACCCAGAGCGAGTTATGGGAATTTCCGACAACGATCCAATCTCTACACTATCAGCCCAAGTTGCAGCTTTAACTCAACAATTGCAAGCTTTCTCACATACCCCTTCTACCAATACCATGGAAACATGTAATTGGTGCAACGGGTCTCATCCTAGTGGGGAATGCCAAGTCGGAAATCCTTTCGAGCAATCTCAGATTAAACAAGCTCAATTTGTGGTAAATGGAAATCGTCAGAACAACCCGTATTCCAACATTTACAACCAAGGGTGGCGAAATCATCCCAATCTTTTGTGGAGGAACAGGCAAGCTTTAAATAAAACTCCGCAAGCTCAATTCACTCAGCCACCACAGCAGCCCCCTCAACCACCGAAGGTCTCTTTGGAAGATGCTCTTGCTCAAATGACGGCTAACACGAGGCAATTCATGACTTGCACGGAGACTACTCTACAAAATCATTCTGCTTCTATTCGGAATTTGGAAGTCTAAATGTGGTAGATCAAAAATTTATTATCGTCTTGACCTCAAGGTGTATTACCAAGCACTACCGATATGAATCCCAAGGAAAATATGCAAGCTATCAATCTATGAAGTGGAAAGGATCTACACGAGCAGCCCAAGAGTACCAAGGAAAAGAGCAGCCCCGTTGAGAAAATGAAGGACGAATAGCCCAAGTCAAAAGCAGTCTCGACCACTCATCCCACACACCAATCACATTCCCACAATGCCTGCAAAAGAAAAAAATAGACAAGCAATTCTCCAAGTTTCTTGACGTCTTCAAGAAATTACATATCAATATTTCATTTGCCGACGCCTTAGAACAAATGCCGAGCTATGTGAAATTTATGAAGGAGATCTTATCTAACAAAAGGAAGCTCGAAGAATATGAGACAGTGGAATTGACTGAAGAGTGCATCGCCATTTTGCAGAAAAAGCTCCCGCCTAAATTGAGGGATCCGGGAAGTTTCACTATACCATGCACTATTGGAAATTCATCCTTTTATAGAGCCTTATGTGATCTCGGAGCCAGTATTAATCTTATGCCCCTTTCCATGTTTAAGAAGCTAGGTATTGGGGAGGCCAAACCGACTACAGTCTCTTTATAACTAGCTAATAGATCCATCAAGTACCCGAGGGGGGTAATAAAAGACGTCCTGGTCAAGGTCGACAAATTCATCTTTCCTGCTGATTTTATCTGGTCAAGGTCGACAAATCCATCATCTTGGGAAGACCATTTTTTAGTTACGTTTAATATATTTTGATCGATGCAACATCCTAGTGATGTTGAGAATTGCTTTCAAATTGACGTCATTGACTCGTGCGTAAGAAGAGCCTTTCAGGAGAGCTATCCATCAGATCCACTTGAGTCCGTTTTAGTCGGGTCCGCTACTGAATTGAATTCAGAGCATGTAGCCTATTTACGACACGTGGATGCGTCACCACCATTTTTTACTCTTAGACCATGTGAGGAGCTCAAAGTTCATATAAGGAGCGGACCAAGAATTGGCATGATAAGCAGATTACACATCGAGAGTTCGTTCCGGGTGAAGAGGTATTATTATTTAATTCTCGCTTGAGATTGTTTCCTGGGAAACTATGTTCACGATGGTCGGGAACCTTCACTGTAGTTCAAGTATTTCCACACGGAGCAGTGGAAGTACAAAAAGAGGATCGAAAATTTAAAGTAAATGGGCAGCGGTTGAAGGTATACATGGGTAATCCAATGGACGTGCAGAAGTCAACAGTCGTCCTATCCACCACAGAGTGAATTCTAGCAAAGTCCGGCTGAAGACTATAAACTTAGCGCTTCTCGGGAGGCAACCCGATTATTAGTATAGATTTTAGTTTTTTTTTTTGCTATTTTCCTTCATTTTAGGAGTCTATTTTTTTGGCGTTTTTGCTTTGCTATGCTTCTCTCTCTCATGTTCTTTGTGTTTTCACTTGAAAATTCTGTGTAGGAACTCTCCAGGGAAATTTTTAACTTAGGGCCGCGGCACACATAAGTCTCAAAAATGGGCTATACCCGCTGTACTAGGGGCCGCGACCCATGTAAACTGAGCCGCGACACGTTGAATATAGGCTGCGGCACACCGAAGCCCCAGAAATGCACCTAACTTGTTGTACCCTGTGCCGCGGCACGAAAGTGCTGAGCCACAGCACACTAACCCAGGAAGCCGCGGCACCTATGCAACGAGCCACGACACGCTGCGAAATGGCCTGATCACTTAAACAACCTGTACTGTGGGCCGAGGCTCACTTTCTACATGCCGCGGCCCCTGATGAAGAATTTAAACGGCCAGCGCATGAATTATAAATCAGTTGGCCGAAACAATAGGTAACACTCCTCCAATCCCTTCCTCTTCCGCGCGGCGCAGGTCACCTTCTCCAAATTAATCCTTCTTCTCATCTTCTTCAATCTCACACTAGGTACTCCTTAATCTTTAGTTTGATTTGCAATAAGGATTGAAAAGTGGGGTAATGTTTGTTCATTCATTGATGAATTTGTTTTTCTTTTCTAAGTCTATCAAGATTTTGATCGGAATGTGCTGAGATTATCGATTGATTGTTGATTGAGTTTCGTTGATTTGTCATGAATCTCTGTGATATTGTTGTTGTTGGGGATTGAATTGAACAATGATTACTTTTGTTCTACATTTAAGTTTACACACACAAAGGTTTGATGAAATAACCCAATGAAACATTTTTTGATCTAAACATCTCCAATCTGTTTGCAACAGTAGGATTATCTGAATAATATGCCCCCCAACCTTAATGCTTAGTCTGAGTTAATATTTTCGCATCATATCCCTCATACGGAAGTGAAAGTATTTGACGCTATATTCGTTTCCCGCACGTTATAAGTTGAGATTGGTGTATTGCTATTTATAGTCGTCTAATATGCTGCGTTTATTTTCCAGGAATTCGCTATGGCCCGGAAGAGAAAGTTGAGCACAAGGACTAGGACTCGATCATCCCCCACGAGAGGGGAAACCTTGCAAAACCGGACGGAAGGGCAATCCCAACAATTCTCCAACCCCGAGATCCATTGAATTTTTAATGAGAGAATTCGTCCTTGTCCTATAATTCCTAAGAGGGGATTCACTCCCGCCCCCCAAGATAGCGAGCTATTAACTATGATTACGTAAATGGGATGGACTAGATTCGCCGCACAACCCGAACCGGCGGTAATCTCTATTGTACAAGAATTCTACGCCAGAGCTTTATTACCACATATCGAGGGAGGGCAGATGTTGGGAACACCGGATATATGTACTGAGGTCGTCGCCCGTGGCCAGACAGTGGACTTCTCAGCAGCCGCGATTCAGAGCTTATAAGAGCTTCCCGAGGTAGACGAATCGGCATTCACGCGGACGATGGGTAGCCTCACGAGGGAGGCTTTGCTAGAGGCGCTTGCTCAGCCGGATTCCATTTGGGAAACGCGCGTCTCTGGGTCCACAACTTTCTTCTTCAAGAGTTCCTGTCTCAGTCGGCTCGGGCGAGCTTGGCTATATTTTCTCTGCTCGTGAGTCGACCCTACTTCGCAGATCCACTCTGTCCTGTTTCCTCGTGCCAGACTGCTATATGCCATCATGACCAGACTTCGATTTGATGTGGCCCCATGTCTGGTCCGGTCTATTCTCCAGTGCATCCAAGGAGGCGCCAAGACGGGGCTAAAACATCCCTCTCTCATTTGTGCCTTATGCCTTCAGTCAGGCGTGACTTGGTCGGATGACGAGCCAACTATAGCATCTCAGGGTCCGATCGATCATCGTATCATCTCTCACTTAGACCAGTGGGGTGGCACATGGTCACACCCGCAGGGACAAGGATTTCTTCTAGACGAGCCACATGAGCACTCCCCCGAGCCATTTTTTCTGACTCATGAGCCGACGGCAGATACTGAGGATCAGACCGAGTCCACTACACCGCCAGCGAGAGGTCACCTTCTTCAGGCGATGTTTAATGGCTTGAGGGAGGAGATGCGAACAGATAGAGACAGCGTCCTCGCAGCCGTTCGAGAGGAGATGTACGAGCAGGTCCGCCGGGCCAATCGGTGTGCGGAGAGGCGCTTAGCTGTAAGAGACGCCCACCATCGGGACTACTTAGCTGTTTGGACGGACCACATCCTTCGCCCGGACGGACCTTTCATTCCTCCGGTCAGGCCACCTACACCACCCACTTCGCCGGACGAGGCTGATGCCAGTGCCTGAGTTTACTTTAGGGGAGTACTTGACCTTTCTCTTACTGCGTATTATTATTTGTTATCCATTGAGGTCATTGTACTTCTTAAGTTTGGGGGGGGGGTTACTTTTAGTTGTTATTTACTTTTTAGTTGTTATTTATTGATTTTATCCTTGCTTGTCTTCTATGATATTCCGGACATTATTGCATTCGTTAGTATTTCGTGCAGCCTTGTGTAATACCGATTATATGATACTGTTTTCTTTTTGAAGAAACAGATGAGTATTGGTCGAGTTCACATTATGCGATATTTGTTTCCCTCTAGTATTCATTTTGGTCTAATTTTTTTTGCGTCATTGTGGTAGTCTTGGCATATAAGAAATGAGACATACGTGTTTGTAGTGTCCGCATTACACGAGCCGTCGTCTATATGTCTGGTGGCGCTATTCACTTAGCTAGTCATCCAGTAACATTAGTCTTGTTGGCATATAATTTAAGTACCTAAGGTTAGGCATTGAGTCGGACAGTTTTAATTCTCAAAATTGGAGCAATTTTGCATGTTCTATGATGGGAAGTCTAGTAATCGGGGGTATTCACGTGACCCGTTGTTTAATCTCGCGTAAAACAACAACCTTGAATAGACTAATGGTTCAGAAAAATCGCATCTCCGATGATAGGAAGCTAAGTAACCGGGGGTATTCACGTGACCCGTTGTTTACTCTCGCGTAAAACAACAACATTGAATCGGACGTGCAGGAGTAGCTATTCGAGTTTTTTCTCCTCTGTAGAGGGAAACTTAGTAACTAGAAGCATTCATGATCCCCATGAGTGTCTTTTACGTCAAACAGTTCCCCAATACATGAGAATGGAAATCCACCCTAGGGTTCTTCCGATGAAACATCCCGGGAGTCGAAACCTAGTGGTCAACTCTAATCATTATAATGAGTATATATATAAGGGAGTGCTGTCCGGGGAATATTATTTATGATGAAATTCTTGTGTTTTTGCCACGAGAGTGTGGGACTACGCGAGTTAGATTGTTATTGTAACACCCCCGAGATATTCGGAATAATTACAGCGCCGTAAACCCTTTAAGTAAGGATTTACAAGGCTAATTTAAAAGAAATGTAAATATAGAACATCAACATCACGGAAATTCAAGTTTACAAAACCGTACAACTGATTCAACGAGTAATTAATACAACCATATCGAAATGATATTAATAAGACACGCGTACTCGAGTACTGAAATCAAACCAAGAAAAACAAATCACCAACAACAACAAACATCACTGAACCCCTTCGTCGTCACGTCAGTCTTTGTGGTTTTCTGCTCCTCGGCTACCTGAACATCAAAACAAATGTCCACCCCGAAGGGGTTAGCAAAACCATGCTAGTACAAGTATCATTTAAACGAAGCAAATATGCATCAACAATACATAACAAGATACACCACACGGACTTCCGCTACCGGAATCCGACAATGCGAATCCACAAGATTCCATTAACACAGCAAGGGTATTCCAATGATCCAGCGCCCTCAGCATAGATCCCAAGATGATCCCGTCGGACCAACACGAGGTGGAAATAACCCGTCCAATGATCCAGCGCCCTCAGCCTAGATCCCAAGATGATCCCGTCGGACCAACACGAGGTGGAAATAACCCGTCCAATGATCCAGCGGCCTCAGCCTAGATCCCAAGATGATCCCGTCGGACCAACACGAGGTGGACATCCGATCCAGCGCCCTCAGCATAGATCGCACAACAAACACAAACATAACTCATGCATACATATATGCCAAATCGCCATGTCCATCAACATGAACATATAAACACTAGATAACAAATATCATGACAATTCAACGTAATAAATCTCATGTTCAACAACATGAATAATCACACGCATGCTCAAAATACCAATATTAACATATTACGATACTTGCCTCGAAGATGGCAAGAACGAGACACTTCAATGATCTCAACACACTCGAAGGCCGCCTCCTTCGATCAACGTAGCAAGCTCGAACCTTAACAAAAGAAATGATATACAAATCATCTCAAGTCGAACGATGGCCTAACAATTCGGTCTACGGCCAAAAGCTCAAAATATACAATCTGCCTGAACCACTTAGCGTACACTACGTACTCTACATAACGTGCGCTAAGCCTGCCTGTTAGCGTACGCTATCGTCTAAGCCTAGCATACGCTAGCCATGGATCGATTCTCTCGACCGGTAAGTGACTCGGCTGATATCATAACGTATGTTACCTACCAAACATAGCGTGCGTTAGCTTATCCCCGATAGCGCACGTTAACTTACGTATGTTAGCGTGCGCTAACCGTGCTTGGCAGATTACTACTGGCAGAAAACTAGATCTAATGGTGATGAACTCATGAATTCTATGGTGATAATACATGTCATCCCCGTGCATATCATGCTCATAAGGTTTGTGAAAGTTCTATACGGATTAAACGACTACGAGATACAAGGATACGTATCATTATTACTACACCATCATTCATCTTGATCTTCAAGAAAATATTCTAAGTTCCGTTCATTCCAAGTCCCAAAACATATGATTCCTTACGTAAAACATACGAACTAGGTAATCTTCATATACTGGTCATGATAGGTTTGAAGATACATAATATGCTTAGGAGTCCATATACTAAAAAGGTTCAAAGGATTATACGAAGAATAAGTGCCGATACGTCAAAAGTATCCTTCTAACACGTGATGTTCGATTATAAACGAAATAACTGACTAGTAAAACATGATCAAACGTCCTTTAGAACACTACTAGTATTGGTGAAGAATCACCTACCTCAGAGTAGTGAAGAACAAGGAGGAAATCGAAGCAATCCAACGTCGAAGGCTTGAACACCAATCCTCAATGATCTACAATCTTCAACACGAGCTAGGATGCTGATATGAAGTGTTTAGGATGTAGAGAGTAATACTCTAAGTATAAGGATTCAGATGTGGGAGAAGAAAGGACTGAAATTACGAAAAGGATGCTGTCCTATTTATAGGAAATGGTTATTAGCGCGCGCTAGTCCATGCTCGTAGCGTGCGCTAACGGCTTACTGACTTCACTGTACTCAGCACTTAGCGTGCGCTATTCTCATGTCAGTAGCGTGCGCTAAGGCGTTGACTTGGCTTTTCCCGAAAGCCGTCCAGGTTCATCCCGACACAATCCGACCAAGATCCCCGGCCTGATCTCACCTACCCCACGTCTCAATCATGCTGACTACGTATAGCGCGCGCTAAGGTCATGCACAGCATGCGCTATGGATCCAACTTAGCGTACGCTGCACATAGTCGATAGCGTGCGCTACATGCGCAGAATCACAATTTTCATCACATTCATGAAATCATACGTTCAACAACATCGGATTATGAAATACGGAGAATAATACTCAGATAAAAGTGCAACAATAACAATGTCACAAGTTCTAAATACATAACAGAAATCTCGGGTATTACAGTTATAATCTCAACATTCATATTGGCGGTCGGCTCAATTCACGTTTGTTAATCTTTGAGCCTTGATTTTCTTCATGAACTATTGATTAACACTAAAAATGGTTACCTTGTGGAATCATTGTCCGTAATGTGACTCACTAGTACGATACTCGTATTATTCTTTGAGATTTTTACGGTAATATTAATTAGTTGAGCACTATTAATTTGCACGATTGCTCACGATACTTGTCGTCTTATTTGAAATTGATTTTTTTGCTTGAGGACAAGCAAAGGCTTAAGTTAGGGGGTATTTGTTACATGTATTTTTGTGCGCTTAATTATCATTATTTTATCTCCATTTTGGGTTTAAATCTGCATAAATGAGCTCTTAATGCATTATGTTTATATGTTTTGAAGGAAATTAATGTCCGGAAGCTTAAACGAAGAAAAATGGGCCTTAAAGGACAATTTTTGGTCAAGGGCCACGTCGCATCGAGCCGGAGCTGCGGCACAGGCACACCTCCAAGCATGCCGGTACAAACTATATCGGGGGCTGCGGCACACTCATTCTGAGCCGCGGCCCATAAGTAAAAATCACCCTGACCTGGGCAGCACACGGACTAGGGCCGCGGCACACTTAAGCCGGGCTGCGGATCGCGGCACGGGATCCATGATTTCAGCCTGCGATTTTGGCTATTCTGAAGGCCGTTTCGACCTAATTCTCGGATGTGTTTTTGGAGGCGGAAGAAGTCTATAAAAAGACAGGGAAGGTCAGAAAATAAGGTATCAGAGAAGAGGAGAAAAATACCGAGCAGCAGAAAGCAAAGGCAAAAGAACGGAAGAGATTTGGTTCTTCAATTGTGTTTGAATTTCTTTTCTATGTTTTATTCAAATCTTTGTGTATTGATTTCTAGCATGTCGGGCTAGACCCTTTATTTCTAGGATTGTGATGAAACCGAGATTTTGACGGATTAATTCTTGATTTTACGTTATTGATATATTCCCCATTTCTATTGAGTTTTCCCCAATTGTTCTTAATGCTTTCAATTGTGTGGCCTATAATTGAGTTGTTATAATTACGTAACTCGAATCAGGAGAGGAGAGTAAGTAGTGAAAATTGAGGGAAAACCGTTTTGTCTTGTGAGATAGGAATATACTCATAAGAATTACGTAGCTCGTTTAAAGATTTTAGAACTGTTTGACCATTGTTGAATTAACTCACCTATGAATAGAGTGAATTATTCACCGTAGAAAATTCTACTGACCTCGGGAGAGGCATTATATTATCTTAGAATCTTCGTTTTCAATAAATTAGGAAATTACATAAATTATATTAATCAAGATTGATTCGGATTAATCAAGGCGAATTCTCAATCCTAGATTCTTCTCTTATTTGATCTTTTTCCATCGGACTATTGATTTTATTATTTGCTTTTAGTTTATCGCACTCTTTAGTTTTTAATAATTCTTCAACCACAAAATTTGGTCGTTCAAATAAAATTGAGAATACGAATAAATTGGTAATTAGTACGTCAGTCCTCGAGGGAACGATATCTTTCTCATCACTTAATTACTTGATTACGATAACGTGCACTTGCGTTCATAAAAATTCGTAACAGATATTTTGAGGTAAATTCTGGATTGATTATGTGATTGAAATTGTTCGACTCGACGTCGATATAATATTCTGTGTGGCACTCGTAGTGTTGATAATTCATTATGAACTGTTTCTTGAATATGTAGTTCCTTGTTGCTATTAACTTAGCATGAATTTTGATTGGTCATAAAGATGGTCATGAATTGTACTTATGGTTATTATTATTGTTTGATTCTTATGGAAAGAAATCTGAGAGGCCGTGGCAGAGGGGGACGAGGTCGCGGAAGGGGCCGAATCCCGAGACCACGAGCCAGCACGCATTCGAATGTGGAGCAGAGTTCCACAGGCAGTGATTCGCCTTTAGGGACCAATCGTACCACACTGGACGTGAGGATGCGCATGTCGATCATTACGTTGTTATGCAGGGCATGATGGCTCAGATGACCTAGATGGGTCAATTGATGGAAGCTATGCAGAGAGCTACTACTGGACAGCAACAGGGGCCTCATCCACCACCTCCTGTGCACGATGGACTCGTGAGTTGAATCATCAGTGACATCTATCGCCAGTGACCCCCGAATTTCTCTGAGCTTGCTGATATTGTACATTAGATTGAACACTTTGCGAAATTATTCGAGATGGTAGACTGCCCAGAAGAGAATCGCGTCTCCATAGCAGCTTACTATCTTAGCAAGGGCGCCCACACCTGGTGGCTTTCAGTGAGGCCAGCTGATGGTGTATATACCTAGGAGGAATTTAAAAACCGCATGTTGGACCGTTACTATACAGGGCCACTCCGTGAGGCCAAGCTGTCAGAATTGCTGAACCCAGACCTATCTGATGATGATGATGTACTATCTGTTGCCGAGAAATTTCAGGCACTTCTTCCTTTCGCCTCGTCGACTGTCCAAACGGAGGCCGACAAGATCAAATATTTTCTCAAGAGGCTTAAAGACCGAATGAGAATGCAACTGTTGAATCACCATTGTATGACCATACCGGAGGTCATCAAGAAAGATCTAGAATACGAACTTACCGCGAAGGAGATTTCCAAGAAGCAACCACCGTCCAACAACAAGAGATCCAGGAACTAGAACGAGACTGATAGTAACCCAGGGACGTTCAGAAAGCTCCAGTCCTTACCGAACGCTTGTGAACGACCACCCATGGCATTGAAGCCAGCAGTATTGCACTCTCAAGCAGTCAGCTCATCTGTTGTGTGCTATAACTGCGTGGACCAGGGGCACATCAGCTCCAAATGCCCAAAGCTGGCCGTCGCATGCCATACTTGTGGGAAGAATGGGCATCGTGTTAGTTATTGAAGGAATGGACCGGGACGTGATCCAGTAGCACCTCATACTCCATTTCAGTCTTCTGTCCAAGACCGTATACCTCCGTCCGCTTCTTATCATACTATCGGGGAAAACAGTGGGATGGGCCATGGAAACCAAGCTGGTACATCTGGTACCAGAGCTGCGAAACCCACGATTTACGAGATGAAGAAGGCCGACGATCCCGAAGCCAGCATGATTGCAGGTACTCTCGAGATTTGATCTCAGCCCATCTGTGTTCTTTTCTATACTGGTGCTTCACACTCTTTTTTATCTGCTTCTTGTATGAGTCGTTTGCAATTAGATCATGTTACCAATTGTGAACCTTATGTAATTAGTCTACCCGATGGTAGAAGAATTGTTGGGAATCGTGAAGTGCATAACTGTCTGATTCGCATGTTCGACCATGAGTGGTTGTCAAACTTAATTGTTGTCCATTTACCAAAATATGATGTAATCTTGGGTATCGATTGGATGGATCATTGTGATGCCATTCTTAGCATCTACAAGCGGATAGTGACCGTCACATCTAACGATGGCGTTGAGTGTATTTTTCAGGGTGATAATCCCAGTCGTTCTGGGAGAGTCATCAACGCTATGAAAGCAGTGAGACTGCTTAATCAAGGGTGTATTGGTTATTGGTGTTACATGACCAAAACAGCAGATCGACCAGTTGAGTTGGTAGATATTCCGGTACTCCGAGACTACCCAAATGTATTTCCAGATGAATTTCCAAGCTTACCTCCACATCGAGCGGTACAGTTTACTATTGAGTTAGAGCCAGGTACGTCCCCGCTTTCGAAAGCACCGTATCATATGGCTCCGATTGAGATGCAGGAGTTGAAGAACTGCTTGAGGAGTTAACTGAGAAGGGCTATAATTGACCTAGTGTGTCCCCTTGGGGAGCACCAATGTTATTTGTACGGAAGAAAGATGGATCTCTTCATTTGTGTATTGATTACCGTGAGCTGAACAGGGTAACCATCAAGAACAAATATCCATTGCCGCGTATTGATGATTTATTGGATCAACTTCAGGGAGCTGCTGTGTTTTCTAAGATCGACTTGACATCCGGGTGTCATCAGTTGAGGATTCGGGAGTCTTACATTTCGAAGACCGTTTTTTGTACTCGCTATGGCCATTATGAGTTCGTAGTGATGCCTTCTGGACTGACTAATGCACCGGCGGTATTCATGGAGTTGATGGATTGGGTTTTTATTAATTATCTGGATCGATTTGTAGTCATTATTATTGACGACATTCTAATTTACTCTCGTGACCATGAAGAGCATGAGCGTCATCTCCATCAAGTTCTCAATGCGTTGAGACGGGAACAGCTTTATGGGAAGTTTTCCAAATGTGAGTTCTAGATGCCTGATGTTATTTTTCTTGGGCATGTGATAGCAGCCAAAGGTTGAGAGTAGACCCACAAAATCCAGAAGCTATCTGAGACTGGCTACCTCCGAAGAATGTGAAGGAAGTTCGCAGTTTCCTGGGTCTAGCAGGTTATTACCAACGGTTCATGGAAGGTTTTTCCAATATTGCACAACCGATGACTAACCTGTTGAGAAAGGATAAGAAGTATTTGTGGTCAGAGGCATGTCAGCAAAGTTTTGATGAACTCAAGAGTCGATTGATTTCAGCACCTGTTTTAGTTCTACCAAAAGGAACGGAAGGATTCGTGGTGTAAAGTGACGTGTCGAGATAGGGCCTTGGATGTGTGCTGATGCAGTAAGGGAAAGTGATTGCGTATGCATTGAGACAGTTGCGACCTTATGAAGTTAACTATCCGACCTATGATTTGGAACTAGCAGCCGTGGTATTTGGTTTGAAGATCTAGCGTCATTATTTGTCTGGAGTTACCTGTCCGATTTTTACTGATCACAAGAGCCTGAGGTACATTTTTACTCAGAAAGAGTTGAACATGAGGCAGAGAAGGTAGCTAGAATTAATCAAAGACTATGATATCGAGATCCTTTATCATCCGGGTAAAGCAAATGTGGTTGCCGACGTCTTGAGTCGTAAGATAGTACAGGAGCAGATGCTTGCCTGCTTGACAGTTCAGAGAGAATTGCAGTTAGAGTTCGTAAGGCCGGAAATTGAAGTCTGGTTATAGCGTATTCAGGGACAACTCTGCACACTTGAGATTTCATCATCCCTTGATGATATAATCAGATCGAAGCAAGTTACGGACCCATTTTGTTCTCGAGTATGGGATGAAGTAACTCAAGGGAAAGCCCCTGGATTTGTGATCCACGAGGATGGATTGATACGCTCCAGGAATCGAGTTTGTGTACCCGCAGATGAAGAGTTGAGGAACTCTATTCTGAGAGAGGCCCATGCTACCCCGTGCTCCATTCACCTGGGGTCTAGCAAAATGTATAAGGAGTTGAAGCAATGTTATTTGGTGGGGGAATATGAAATGTGAAGTTGCAGAGTTTGTTTCGAGATGTTTAACCTGTCAGCATGTTAAGATTGAGCATCAACGACCTGCAGGAATGATGAAACCACTCTTGATTCCCAAGTGGAAATGGGAAAGACATATCGATGGATTTTATCACTAGCTTGCCGACGATTCGTCGAGGGATGAATACGATTTGGGTGATTGTGGACCGTCTAACCAAATCAGCCCACTTTTTGGAGATTAAAGACACATGGGGACCCGAGAGATTGGCCCAGCTATTTATTAAAGAGATTGTAAGGTTACATGGGACCCCCAAGAGTATTGTATCGGATCGTGATTGGCGAATCGTGTCACACTTCTGGAAAGCAGTTCATCGTGCGATGGGTACGCAGTTGAACTTTAGTACGGCATTTCATCCGCAGACTGATGGTTAGTCTGAAAGGACTATCCAAACTCTAGATGATATGTTGAGGGCATGCGCTATTGATTGGAAGGACGATTGGGAAGCCCAACTGCCTTTGGTGGAATTCACTTACAATAATAGTTGGCATGCTTCGATTTAGATGCCACCTTATGAAGCATTGTATGGCCATAAATGTAGGTCTCCTTTATGTTGGGACGACCTGTCAGAATCTCTGGGTACGGAACCTGATATGTTGTTAGCAGCTCATGAGAATATCACCCTAATTAGGAGTCGTTTGTTAACGGCTCAAAGCCAAGAGAAGTATTACGCATACAACCGTCGACGACCGCTTGAGTTTGAGGTTAGCGACCATGTAATAATGAAGGTGTCCCCTACTCGAGGTGTTTTTCATTTTGGGAAGAGAGGCAAGCTGAGTCCATGGTATATCGGGCCGTTTGAGGTTTTGGAATGAGTAGGCGATCTGGACTATCATCTGGCGTTTCCACCATCTCTTAGTCGAATTCATAACGTGTTCCCAGTTGAGGAAATATGTTGCTGATCCGAGTTATATACTTCAGTTCGATGAGATCGAGATAGCGGAGGATCATTCGTACGAGGAGCGTCCCGTACAAATACTTGAGAGGAGGATCAAACAGTTGCGGAACAAGACGATTCCCCTACTGAAGGTTCAGTGGTCACGAGGAGGCTATGTGGGAGACGGAGAGCAGCATGCGAGAAAGGTATCCCTAGTTGTTTACCCCTTAGTTTCGAGGACGAAACTCCTTTTAAGTGTAATATCCGCAATTTTCGATTTTCGGTAAATTTCTTTTTTCGGTCGGAGTCCGTTTTGACGACTCGCTCATGACCGTTTCGTCATTCTGAGAATGATTAATTCTACACTTTTTGTCATCCGAGTTCGTTTCGGTGTTGTTTTGTTGAGTTACGTGCTTTTAGCGACTTTTCCGCACTTGAGTTCGATTCTTGCGAATCTCGACCAAGCTAATTGCTTCGAGTTTCCGCAAGTCCGTTTAACTTTGTTAGGCGTGTTTTGAACGGTTTGGTTATTCGATCACGTATCGTGATTTCGGGCGTTTGGGCCATTTTGTAATTTCTTGAAAGTTACGGGTATCCGTATCTGTAATTGTTGTCTCGACCCGTTTCTTGGTCGCGTATGACTAATTATGGTATTACGCTTTCATTTCGAGTCGTGTATGTTGTCCGCGAACTTTTCGTCGTGTTCGTTCCGTGCGGTTTCGGTAATCGGGTCGTCGAGCCCAGGCGGTTGCGGGACTGGCCGGACGGTTGCGGGACTGGCCGGACGATTGCGGGCACCGGCCGGACGGGTGCGGCAGGAACCGGCGTAGCGCACGCTACGGCCGGAAGGCTGCGCGCGCTAACCGGCAGTGTAAGCGCCGCCGGTGGCCTAGCGTCTGTGCTCGGGCCGGCGATGGGGTTTCGAGGTTGGACTCGGTCGGGATCGGCGGGTAGCGCACGCTACGCCGCGTAGCGCGCGCTAGTCGGCAGGCGTAGCGCACGCTGTCGGCCGGCTAGCGTACGTTACTGGCGGGCGATTCGATCCGGTGGCTCTGGGCCAGTCGGCTAAGCGCGCGAGCATCGGCCGTAGCGCACGCTAGCGGGAGTTGGGTCGGCAGGTTCGGTCGGCAGGGTTGGTCGGTGATGCCGGGTCGTGTGGGCCTGGCCGAGGTACTCGGCGATCTGGCCGATAAGCGCACGCTAGTCGGGAAGGCTAGCGCCGCGCTAAGTGGCCCGATATAAATATGGTGGCGATCACATTTCACTTCGTTTTCATTTCCTTCATTCTCCATCCGCGAGTGGCGATTCATGGCGGCGAAGCCATGTTGTTTAACAACAAATCCATGAAGTCCTTGAGTTCATAACATCAATCGATCGTCCGTTATCAACCTTTGATTCACGAATCAAGGTAATCTTCCTTAGAACCCTAATTTCGTGAATTTGCGGATTTTTGCATTTTAAATCCGATTCGTTCCATGTTGTTGATTAATTCATGATGGGTATGATTAATCTTGATAGTATTCTTGTGTTTAACATCATTTAATCCATTGTTCTTCGTCGAATCAAGTATATTTCTTGATTTCCTTGAATTGACTTTTTGGGGATTTGTCCCGAACTCGTTTTCATCCGTTTTCGATGGATCGATTATGGTTAAATGATGTTGTTAAACATATTCTATGGATTGTATATCCATATTTCAACTTGGAATTCCGCTTTCGGGTTTTGACCAACGAATCGTGTTCTTGGCCATTTTGGGGAAATCCGTGAACTTTCGTCATTCGTTCTTTGAATTCAACGGCTTTGAGTCGTGTTATGGAATTCATTTCATTGTTATTATTTGTCCTTCGTAGTTTATGAACGTGAGTTGGCGTTCGGTGGAGTCGGCGGAGTGCGTAGTCGGTTCGGGCCAACCTACTTGGTCGATTCTCGCGTTGTTCTTATTCGAGGCAAGTATCTTGCCCATACATTACGTGTTTTGTGGATATATTAGTTAGTAATTTTCGATACGTGATTTATGAATGTCTATAATTAACTTTCAAAGGAATTGATATGCTTTTCAATACTTCCTTAAAAGATGACTCGTATGATTTCGTCGTTAAATATGCTTGTCTAAGTATGTGTGGGGTATCGTTTTGTGTGATTATGACGTTGAGGATTTATAGCTTAACCTTTCCTTGAGATATGTATGGAACGTATGCCTATTGATGATCCTATCTCATTGTGTCGTTCGGCGTGGTTGGATAGGTATTTTCTCTCGTTGCTATGTTATTTTTACTATCTGCATCGTTGAAATTCTAGCATGAATCGTATCATTACTTGGTCGTGAGTATATGTTGGATGAACTGGCCATTCTAGTAAGGTACCTCGACTATATATACTATGATTGACCTTCGAGGCTTGTGGTTTGCAACTGTGATTTTGAAACGTGTGTGTGTGTCGTTCCTTCCACCGGAGTGTCCGACGGGATGTCCGGGGTCGATACTAAGTGCGGCCACGGAAGTGGACTTGGGTGCGTGTGTGGATGAACTTCCACCGGAGTGTCCGACGGGATGTCCGGGAGTCGATACTAAAGTGCGGCCGCGGAAGTGGTTTCCCACCCGGAGTGTCCGACGGGATGTCTGGGGGTCGATACTAAGGGGTACGGCCGCGGGTTACCAATTGTGGTTTTCATCTCGAGGATGACGTTGATGTTTTCGTTAATTGTGATATTGTCCGGAGTATCACAATGCTTTGTGCTCGGGGTCGAGAGACATTATATATCGAGTCTTGGTGCTTGGCTAGAATGGCATAAAATTAATGTGTTATGTGTAATGTGCACTTGTAAGTGAATTGAAGTGGATGATCGGGTCGTGGACCCTGTGTTCTGTGATCGGAATGGTTGGGTCGTGGACCCTGCGTTTTGTTAACGGATTTGCATTTTGGAAAATGAACTTTGGGGCTGTGACCCTAAATGGCTTTCGAGGAATTAAGAACTTTTCAATTTCTAATGTTTTCAAAGCTCCCGAGATTTGGAAATGTTTTCAAAGTGCTTACTTGCTTCGTTTCTACTTTCAACACTTGAACTATTTTTAACTAAATATATCTTGGGAAGTCTTTCGTTATATTCTCAGAATGTGTTGTGTATGGCTCGTATTTTCACTTTATACTTGCACTAGCGAAACAGTGGAGTTTTGCTAACCCCCGAGTAATCGGGGGGTGGATATCTGTATTGTGTCCAGGTACATGCAGGTTTTCGGGAGCAAGTCACAGGATCGGTACGAGGGATGATGGAAGACGAATGATACTAATCACACGAAGGCCAGTTTTGACTTCAGTTAGTCGGAGTCCATTGTTTTGTCTTTTCCGATTTCTTATTGTTCGTCGTTGCAAGTATTTTACCCTTGCATGTGTATGAGTCTGGATGAGTTTATGTATTTTGATTTGTAAGTCAGTGACGGAAGACCAAATCGGTCTATTGATTCGTTAATTTGATTCGTCAGTATGTAATGTAATGTGTTGTGTTGATGTCTAGCCTGGTGGATCCTCACGGAGAGGGTCTGCGGCGTGTAATATTCCCGGGTTGATCTGGGGGTGTTACATTTATGGTATCAGAGCTTAGGTTGCGGAAACCTAGGCTGTCGGGTCCAGTCGTGTATTGTTGGGTCTTGTCTTGTCGATTGAGTCGGCGATGTCGTGTCGCGGCGCGTCGTGCAGGATGTCGGTCGTGATTAGTATCATGGTGCAACCATCATCTTCGTGCGACCTGTGGAAGTAAGTCTCCCTTCTTTGTGTTGTGCCTCGTGTGACACGAGCTATTTTTATGATTATTTGTTAAGTGATGGAATCCTTATATGGATTTTGATTTCACGATATGTATTTAGTCGACTCTCGTAATTGATTTATACGAGGAGTGTCGTCACTTGTGATGTCTTTTTATTGTTGTTTTTCTCCGTTGTTGATGATTTTCGAATCGATTTGCACGTTTTACAAGTCTCTTGTGGAAGCTTTGTGCTTATACGCGTTCGACTTGTTCACTTGCCAGTGCGGGAGTATTTTATCGGTGGTTTTGTTACGAATGTGGTATTTTATCGTTTATTTCCGTTTAAAGACATATATTGTCTTGATTTTAAACTTTTGATGCGTGTGCTAGGAGTTGTTTTAGTGAACATCGATATGTGTGAGTTTTGGGCATTACGGCCTATTGAATTTTGAAAACCTTGAGTATCTTAGAAAAATAAATTTGAGACATACTTTTCAAATGGGTTATTTTCTTGTGGTACATCCAAGGTGCCACAATATATTTCAAAAATTTTCTACCTCGAGGACCAAAATGCTTTGAGATATTTTCAATATTTTAGAAACACTTTTATTTAGACCCGAGGGTCGAATATTTTGAAAGTTTTCATTAAGAGAAAGTATCTTCATTCTTATCAAATGCGAAATGGTTCTCCAGTGTCTCGATAACGATGTTTCAAGTTTGTACTTTTTGAAAGGTGATACTCAAGATCAACCGGTGTTCTTCTAAATTATTTTCGAAATGAGGTTTTCGTTTTTAAAACCTATCCATTCCCGTTTGAGGGCTGGGTATGTATGTGTGAGGTTCGCGTTGTCATTTTGATACTTTCTCCCGAGTATGACCGAATTGGCGGTGTGAGCGTTGAGTCGCTTTCCACACATTTGTTGTGTTAGCCCCCTGTGAGAGGCGGGATGTTGGTGTTGAATATTATCGCTTCGTAGTGATTCCTGCGTTGTCGCGCATGTGCGAGCTGCTAGAGCTTGGTTTGGTATGACCGTGTGCATCGGTGATGGTTTCGTTATGCGTCGATTGTTTCATGTCTTGTTACCTTGCTCCCGTTTTTGTGAATTTCGTGGACGAGGTCGGAGGTAATGCCCGTACTATTTTGACTTCTGTATTTTCTCTTTCTCCAGTCTATCGATTCACTCATGTTCGTTGGCACTTTATGAACTTGTTCTATATTTTGATTTCATCGTCCGAACGAGCTGTGATCTTGTTGTGGGTCGATCTGGTTATCGATGTTACTTTTTCGGGTTCAGTTCGATTCTTGTTAACCTTGTTTGGGAGTGACATCATCTGGTTCTATTAGTTCTTTTATTTGAAGTGGATCGGATTTGGAACCCTTATGTTTTCGACTCTGTCGACTCATTTATGTTCGTTGACATTTCTGAGCTTGTCCTGCCCCTTGTTTTTGTTTATCGAACGAGTGTGGTATTGTTTCGGAATAACTCGTTTGTCGTTGTGACTTTTAATCGCTATTCCCTTTCCTGTGGACCTTATGGGAATGCATGTCTTGTAGTTCTCACCAGATCATCCTGGGGGTTGTTGTTTGAACTTTATTGTTCTTCGTGATTCGAACATGATTCTTCGATTTTTGTTGTCTCGATCGTTGTGGTTTGATTGTTTGATTGTTCGGTTTTTATTGACCTCGTTCCGTGATTGGTGAACATTCAGGCTCCTTCGTAATTCCTTTCAGTTCGGGAAATTAGTCTCGTTTTCGATCTTCAAACCCTTAGGCGGTGGAATTCCGTATTTGTTCAGCGTTTGGCTCGTGTTTTGATCAATGTACCGTTAGGTTGGTCAATCGTATCGATTTTCGTTCGTTGTGTTTTGTGATTGTCGGATAATTGACTTGGCTATATTATCCATTTGATGACGCTTGTCGTTTGTTGGTTCTATTATATCCCTAACGGCGACGTCGTGTTGGTCGCCGTGGAGCGTGTTTACACGCCGTATATTCCTTCGCGTTGTTTGTAACATTTCGCCGTTGGGCATTAGTTGCGCATTCTTGTGTATCTCGTTGAGTTTTTCCTGGCGGAATATTTCTTCTCCCTACTTGTTTTAAGTTTCGGGACGAAACTTCTTTTAAGGAGGGTAGAATGTAATATCCGCAATTTTCGATTTTCGGTAAATTTCTTTTTTCGGTCGGAGTCCGTTTTGACGACTCGCTCATGACCGTTTCGTCATTCTGAGAATGATTAATTCTACACTTTTTGTCATCCGAGTTCGTTTCGGTGTTGTTTTGTTGTGTTCTGTGCTTTTTAGCGACTTTTCCGCACTTGAGTTCGATTCTTGAGAATCTCGACCAAGCTATTGTTTGAGTTTCCCGCAAGTCCGTTTAACTTTGTTAGACGTGTTGTGAACTTCGGTTTGGTTATTCGATCACGTATCGTGATTTAGGCGTTTGGGCCATTTTGTAATTTCTTGAAAGTTACGGGTATCCGTATCTGTAATTGTTGTCTCGACCCGTTTCTTGGTCGCGTATGACTAATTATGGTATTACGCTTTCATTTAGTCGTTTATGTTGTCCGCGAACTTTTCGCCGTGTTCGTTCGTGCGTTTTCGTAATCGGGTCGCCGAGCCACAGCGGTTGCGGGGCTGGCCGGACGGTTGCGGATCGCCGGACGATTGCGGGCACCGGCCGGGCCAGGTGCGCGAGCCGCGTAGCGCCTTCTGGCCGGAAGGCTGCGCGCTAACCGGCAGTGTAAGCGCCGCCAGGTGGCTTCAGCGTCTGTGCTCCGGGCCGGCGATGGGGTTTCGAGGTTACGGACTCCGTCGGGATCGGCGAGTAGCGCACGCTACGCGGCGTAGCGCGCGCTAGTCGGCAGCGTAGCGCCGGCTGTCGGCCGGCTAGCGACGTTACTGGCCGGCGATTGATCCGGTGGCTCTGGGCCAGTCGGCTAGCGCAGCGCATCGGCCGTAGCGCACGCTAGCGGGAGTTGGAGTCGGCAGGTTCGGTCGGCGGGGTTGGTTGGTGATGCCGGGTCGTGTGGGCCTGGCGAGGGTACTCGGCCGTCTGGCCGATAGCGCACGCTAGTCGGGAAGGCTAGCGCACGCTAGGCGGCCCGATATAAATATGGTGGCGATCACATTTCACCGTTTTCATTTCCTTCCTTCTCCATCCGCGAGTGGCGATTCATGGGCGACGAAGCCATGTTGTTTAACAACAAATCCATGAAGTCCTTGAGTTCATAACATCAATCGATCGTCCGTTATCAACCTTTGATTCACGAATCAAGGTAATCTTCCTTAGAACCCTAATTTCGTGAATTTGGGGATTTTTGCATTTTCGTCGATTCGTTCCATGTTGTTGATTAATTCATGATGGGTATGATTAATCTTGATAGTATTCTTGTGTTTAACATCATTTAATCCATTGTTCTTCGTCGAATCAAGTATATTTCTTGATTTCCTTGAATTGACTTTTTGGGGGATTTGTCCCGAACTCGTTTTTCATCCGTTTTCGATGGATCGATTATGGTTAAATGATGTTGTTAAACATATTCTATGGATTGTATATCCATATTTCAACTTGGAATTCCGCTTTCGGGTTTTGTGGAGCGAATCGTGTTCTTGGCCATTTTGGGAAATCCGTGAACTTTCGTCATTCGTTCTTTGAATTCAACGGCTTTGAGTCGTGTTATGGAATTCATTTCATTGTTATTATTTGTCCTTCGTAGTTTATGAACGTGAGTTGGCGTTCGGTGGAGTCGGCGGAGTACGTAGTCGGTTCGGGCCAACCTACTTGGTCGATTCTCGCGTTGTTCTTATTCGAGGCAAGTATCTTGCCCATACATTACGTGTTTTGTGGATATATTAGTTAGTAATTTTCGATACGTGATTTATGAATGTCTATAATTAACTTTCAAAGGAATTGATATGCTTTTCAATACTTCCTTAAAAGATGACTCGTATGATTTCGTCGTTAAATATGCTTGTCTAAGTATGTGTGGGGTATCGTTTTGTGTGATTATGACGTTGAGGATTTATAGCTTAACCTTTCCTTGAGATATGTATGGAACGTATGCCTATTGATGATCCTATCTCATTGTGTCGTTCGGCGTGGTTGGATAGGTATTTTCCCTCGTTGCTATGTTATTTGTACTAGCTGCATCGTTGAAATTCTAGCATGAATCGTATCATTACTTGGTCGTGAGTATATGTTGGATGAACTGGCCATTCTAGTAAGGTACCTCGACTATATATACTATGATTGACCTTCGAGGCTTGTGGTTTGCAACTGTGATTTTGAAACGTGTGTGTGTGTCGTTCCTTCCACCCGGAGTGTCCGGGATGTCCGGGGTGGATACTAAGGGGTACGGCCACGGATGTGTACTTGGGTGCGTGTGTGTATGTACTTCCACCGGGAGTGTCCGACGGGATGTCTGGGGGTCGATACTGAGGGGTACGTCCGCGGTAGTTGTTTCCCACCCGGAGTGTCCGACGGGATGTCCGGGGTCGATACTAAGGGGTACGGCCGCGGGTTACCAATTGTGGTTTTCATCTCGAGGATGACGTTGATGTTTTCGTTAATTGTGATATTGTCCGGAGTATCACAATGCTTTGTGCTCGGGGTCGAGAGACATTATATATCGAGTCTTGGTGCTTGGCTAGAATGGCATAAAATTAATGTGTTATGTGTAATGTGCACTTGTAAGTGAATTGAAGTGGATGATCGGGTCGTGGACCCTGTGTTCTGTGACCGGAATGGTTGGGTCGTGGACCCTGCGTTTTGTTAACGGATTTGCATTTTGGAAAATGAACTTTGAAATTTGTGACCCTAAATGGCTTTCGAGGAATTAAAAACTTTTCAATTTCTAATGTTTTCAAAGCTCCCGAGATTTGGAAATATTTTCAAAGTGCTTACTTGCTTCGTTTCTACTTTCAACACTTGAACTATTTTTAACTAAATATATCTTGGGAAGTCTTTCGTTATATTCTCAGAATGTGTTGTGTATGGCTCGTATTTGCACTTTATACTTGCACTAGCGAAACAGTGGAGTTTTGCTAACCCCCGAGTAATCGGGGGGTGGATATCTGTATTGTGTCCAGGTACATGCAGGTTTTCGGGAGAAAGTCACAGGATCGGTACGAGGGATGATGGAAGACGAATGATACTAATCACACGAAGGCCAGTTTTGACTTCAGTTAGTCGGAGTCCATTGTTTTGTCTTTTCCGATGTCTTATTGTTCGTCGTTGCAAGTATTTTACCCTTGCATGTGTATGAGTCTGGATGAGTTTATGTATTTTGATTTGTAAGTCAGTGACGGAAGACCAAATCGGTCTATTGATTCGTTATTTTGATTCGTCAGTATGTAATGTAATGTGTTGTGTTGATGTCTAGCCTGGTGGATCCTCACGGAGAGGGTCTGCGGCGTGTAATATTCCCGGGTTGATCTGGGGGTGTTACATTAAGGGGGGGGAGTATGTAATATCCGACAGTAATTTCTTATATACTGTTGTATTATTAGGATAATTTGAGTATCGTTGTCATCAAGTTACATTTAGTTAATGTTTATTGATGTCGGGATATATCAGAATACACTTGATTATAACTATCATTCGCATTGTGGTTGATTTCTTGACGTTGTGTAGATTATTACATTTTGGGCTAGGTTTTCTGTGTTTAACGTACGCTAAGGATTTAACTTAATGTACGCTAATTCATTGGCTTTACGTACGTAATGGATTGCTGGTTACGTACGTAATGCTTGGAATCTTTTCCGATCTCAACTTTTGGTGTGGGGGGGCGGACATGATCCGGATAAATGGCCTTTTCGAGGCAGCCAAAATGACATACATTACGTATGTAATGCTGAGGCCATAACGTATGTACTGATGATAGTATTTTGAGGCAGTAGCCTCTGGAGGCAGATTACGTACGTAACATTTTCGGTGTAGCGTACGTAAAGGGGTTAATGTACGTTATCTTCATGCGATAACGTACGTAATGAGCTGTGCAGTTTATAAAAAGATAGCTTGTGACTTTCATTTGCACGTCCAAACTCCGATTTTTCTCTCCAACAATCGTTTCCCTGCCTCCCAAGACCGACTTTAATCCCTTCCAACTTGTGTTTGAGCCTTGCATCTTGGATTGGAGCTTGTTGATTGGAAGTTTAGAGTTGTTCTTGTAGCTTGGAATGTGTTTTTGTGTTTTTTGTGGTTGTTCTTAATTTCTGAAGGTATGTTGTGCGACTCTACTCTATAATTTCGTAGTTATGATGTTAGTGATATGGTATACTACACCTAGTGTTGAATTAATCAAGTAAAACATGTTTGTAGTTAAGCTTTTTAACACTTATTGATGAATATGGTAATTAAGGGTTCATAATGGAGGGGTTCTTGATATTTTAATGGTAATTATCATGTTTATAAGAATCATACTCTTCTTGCTAGATTATTAACATCATTAGAACAATAATAATCCTTAGTTTCATCGTGGTTAAGTTTAATCGATGGAATTGTTGACATAAAATGTATTAGAACACCATGTTTAAAACTTGATAGGGTGATGATTTTTTGGTCCAGAAATCTTAAAAGACATAACACCATTGTTGTCTCGGCTTGGCAAGGTCTTTGAGAAGTCGATAAAAGGGTTTTGATGAACATCTATAACTCTTATATATGAAAATCCGTTGTATTGGTAGCTTCGGAATGTATTGATCATCATAATAAGTGGATAGTGTTCTTAAGAAGGTAATACTAATTGTTAATGTTAATGCATTAATAGAATGAGTATTGAATTCGTTATGATGGTCCTTGTATAGAGGTAGATGTTGAAGAACCGTAAGAACTTGGATAATCCGATTGTTAATGGTGAATTGAAGGTGTTTAATGTATGAACTTGTTTATAGTGATAACAAGAGTATTGAAGAGGATATTGCAGTATGGTAATATGATTATTAAAGCCGAATTAGAGGTACTGAATTTCACCAACAGTTTATAGAATGTTCATTGAAATAGAATTAATTGAACGAGTAGGTCTCGGGTGTCGTTTCCTACGAATTGATATCAATATTGTGTGAATGTATTATTGAATGAATTACGTTTCATTCAAGGTTGCTTGTTCGATTGAGTATTTAATCGAGGATACCGTCAGTTTGATCATTTGGAGAAGGACTATCGTTCGCCTACGGAATTTAGGCAAGTTATCTTGCTTGGTTATAATGATGATTGAATTCTTGTGATGGTTATACGTTTCGTGTATATGAAACACTTACGAATCTGTGATTCGTAGTTCAATATTGTTCTTGATGATGTTCTGTTTTTCACCATGGGATTGCATTCTCAAGTTCATCACCTTTGAATCGTTGATCTTGTTGATCCTTATTGTCACTTTGGTGAGTCCCTTGATCCTTAATCGGATATGTGATATATTGAATTCATTGTCATGTTGTATCGTGACATATTTGGAATCATATCTGCATGCCGATTGGTTATTGTGTAGGATTTTTAGCCAGGCACATATATAGTCATACGTGTAATATCCGCAATTTTCGATTTTCGGTAAATTTCTTTTTTTCGGCCGGAGTCCGTTTTGACGACTCGATCATGACCGTTTCGTCATTTCGAGAATGATTAATTCTGCACTTTTTGTCATCCGAGTTCGTTTCGGTATCGTTTTGTTGAGTTCCGAGCTTTTTAGCGACTTTACCGCACTTGAGTTCGATTCTTGCGAATCTCGTCCGAAACTGTTGTTTCGAGTTTCTCGTAGGTTCATTTAATGTTATTATTCTTATTGCGAGCTTTGGTTTGGTGTTTCGATCGCGTATCGTGATTTTCGGACGTTTTGGGCCATTTTCGTAATTTCCCAAAGTTTTGGGTAATTACTTCCGTTGTTGAATTCCGAGCCGTCGGGTGGTCGGAATTGTGTGTTCTCTTAGCTCTTAGATTCGTCTTTGCGAGTACGTCGTAACCGTATCATCGATTCGTATTCAGGTTCGGGTTTCGGGGTCGTTCGGGCCGTCGGAGTTGGCCCCGACCGAGTCATGGCCGGGCAACCTGGGCCCATGCCAAGATCGCCGAGTCACGGCCAGAGTGCTCGGCAGCCTTCTAGCCGAGTCACGGCCGGTGCTCAGCCTTCTCGGCCGAGCAGTCGTGTGCCGCGGCACATGCCGGGTGGCCGCGGCACACTCGTGGCATTTTTCGGCCAAACCGATCGTACAGTGCCGCGCACACTCCGGCCGAGCCGCGCACACCGCCGACCACCGGGAGCCATTTTTGGGCACGGGCCGCGCACACTGTGGCACCTATTTAAGGCCAAGCTGCTTTTTTCGCCATTTTTCTCCTTCTTCCACTTCTCTTCCGCGGCTGGGGTTGTTCCTATCATGGAGAGATGTTGTTGGTCAACAAATCCATGAAGTTTTGGAGTTCATATCATCAATCATCCATCCTATAATATCCTTTGATCGAGCGAATCAGGTCAGATTTTCTAGAAATCTAATTTTGGGGATTTTGGGTATTTTGTTCGATTTCGTCCGTTTAATCCGATTTAACTTAGGATTGTGATGGATTGATGATTATTTGGATGTATTGTATCATTTCCCTTGTTAACCCATGGTTGGATCGTATCGATTCATTATTTTGGTCGAGTTCTTGACCGACGCCTTGAAGGTGTCCGGTAAAATGTCATAGAGGGGTTTTCGGGCGTTCTACGATTATTCTTCCTCGTATGATCGATGATTTATTGAATTTATGTTGTTAGGGTCGAATTCTTGTGAAGAACTCGAGTCGGGACCCTTCTGTTCATTGTCTTCTTCGGGGTCCGAGCTTCCCGGTCGAACCGTGTTCTTCGGAGCGTTTGGTAGCGGTTATTAAGGCAAGTATCTTATTATACGACTTGTATCTTACGACTAGTAATTACGTATGATATGTATGACGATTTTACTTGCCTTCGTAAATATGTTCCGTTTGAGTTGGTTGTGTTTTCCGAAATTTGAAGGCTTTGTGATAATAGTGATATATTGGTATACGTGTTAGGCGTTGGGCCATTTGTGCAGGATTGCGATGTACATATGAGATGGTTGTACACGTGTTTGTTCAATGTATTGTGTACCGCATGTGTGTTATGTTGGTTAAGAGTCGTTGTGATGATCATGATGTTTGTGTTGTTTGGTTTACATACTTGATTGTACATTTCGGTGTAATGTGGAATGGCTTGACATTTAATGATTATTAATTGTGTCGTGTCGATGTGTGTGTGTTCCAGGTAGGGTCTGACGAGGCCTCTGGAGTTCGGTACATGATGTGTACGAACAAAGTGTGTGATCCAGGTAGGGTCTGACGAGGCCTCTGGAGTTCAGTACATGATGTGTACGAACAAAGTGTGTGATCCAGGTAGGGTCTGACGAGGCCTCTGGAGTCCGGTACATGACGTGTACGGACAAGGTGTGTGATCCAGGTAGGGTCTGACGAGGCCTCTGGAGTTCGGTACATGATGTGTACGAACGATGTTGTGGCCGGGTAGGGTCCGTTGAGGCCTCCGGAGTTCGGTACATGATGTGTACGAACAGTGTGTGTGGTCCGGGTAAGGTCCGTCGAGGCCTCCGGAGTTCGGTACATGATGTGTACGAACAATGATCATGTAGCAGTGATTGTTCGGGTAACATTTTAAATATGGATCTCGGACTCATAATGATATATTATTTAGTATGCTTTGAAACGAGAATCGGGCTAAGGCCCTAATGTTTACGAAAAGGTTTTGTAAATTGGGACTCGAGGTCCAAAAGAATTTCTGCTTTAAAAATCCCCGAGATGATGTGTTCCTTTTCAAATATCTCTTACTTGAGTTCGAAATTCTAAAACTTCTGGGAACATTTTGATAATTGATTTACGTATTAAATTCGTAGTTGCTATTTGCTTGTTACATTTCGTATGGTTTGATACTTGCACTAGTAAAACGGTGGAGTTTTACTAACCCCGAGTATTCGGGGTGGATGTCCTGCTCAAGGTCTGTACATGCGAGTTCGGGGAGCAACACAGGATTAGCACAAGGGGATGACGAGCGATACTAATCAAGAGTTGAGAGTTGGTAGAGTTTAGTTGTATTGTTAGAGTTGATTCGGTCTTCCGTGTATTGTATTTCGACCCCTGTGTGGGTAATGTTGTTAGTCGATCCTGTTGATAGAGTTGTGTGACCTCATCGGCCTGTGTGTTTATGTGTAAGTGACCTTAGCAGCCTGTATTATTATATTGTTTGACCTGGCCGGGCAAGCATTTGGTTGTTTATGGACGTTTAGCTGGTAGATCCTTGCGGAAAGGGTTTACGGCGTGTAATATTCCCCGAGCGGATTGGGGTGTTACATTTATGGTATCGAGCTTAGGTTGCGGAAACCTAGGTGTTGGGTCGAGTCAGTCGTGATTTGTCGAGTAATGTGTTGTCTTGTCGCTCGAGTCGTCGGGTGACAAGTTGAGTTGTGCGTAGTCACAACGCGTTGGATATGTTGTCGGATGAGATTAGTATCGTGGGCGACCGTCATCTCCGTGCGGCCTGTGGACGTAAGTCTCCTCTTTTATGCGAAGTACCTGTGTATCATGATTGTATCTAAATGAGTTAATTGCGGTGCATAATTTTATTTGCACGGTGTTGTGAATATAGTTGTATTTAATACGTGTGACATATAATATATGTATAAAACTGGGCCTATTGTTGTTTTACCTTTGAACCACTGTGAGGGGTGGTATAGTGTGAAAATTGAGAACCTTGTTGGGTTTCGAATAAGGTATCGACGATTGAGTTCGTGAGAAACTCCGAGGAACGGTTTTGTTATATGTTTAAACTAGATGCTGTGAGACGTATTCAATTGGATTGTGCATGTTGGACTGTATTATTTTTTTTTTTCCGCTGCGTGAGTTCTTTCAAATGGCTTTCGGCCTTTTGCCAATTGAGTTTGATTTCGAAAAACTGATTCTTTTAACCGAGTTTTTGGCGTTATGGCCTTGAATGTTTTGGCAAAATTCTTGTGACGATACTTAGTATTTTGTAAATGGCTTTTGTGAGTTTTTGAAATATTACCATCATCGGGCTTTTTAACGTTGTAAATGGTTTTTAGCCTGGTGAGTTCCGGCGCAGGACCCACGGCGCTATAATATTTTGCGTAATTACCTAGAGTTTTTGGGCATTCTAGTCCATTGAACTATCTTTAAAAACCTTGAGTATCTTAGAAAATAAATTTCGAGACGTACTTTTAAAATGAATTATTCTTTCGTGGTACATCCAAGGTGCCACAATATGTTTCAAAATTCTTCTACCTCGAGGACCTAAAATGTTTTGAGATATTTTCAATGTTTTATAAACACTTTTACTTAGACCCGAGGGTCGAATATTCTGAAAGTTTTTCACTAAGAGAAGGTGTCCTCATTTTTGTTCAAACGCAAGATGATTTTCAAGGTCTCGAAAATGAGGTTTGTTCAACTTTTTGTAAAATGATACTCAAGATCAACTGGCGTTTCCAAACTGTTCCAAAAGGTGGTTTTCGTTTTTAAAACCTATCATTCCTGTTTGTAGTCCAGGAATGTGTGTATGATATTCAAATTGTTGTTAGAATGTTAGCTCCCGAGTATGAAGGAATTGGTGGTGTGAACGTTGAGTCGTTCGCCATGCATATGTTTTGTTAGCCCTTTGTGGGAGGTGTGATGACGATCTTTAATGTTGCCATTTCATGGTGGCTTGCGTGTTATCGCACTTGTGTGAGCTGTTAAAGCTTGGGTTTGTACGTTTGTGTACATGTGTGATTGTTTCATGATGTTTCGTTGAGGTCGCCGAACGATACCGACGTTGCTGTAGTGTTTGTGTATGTGTATTACTTTACGATGATAATCGTTGTATACGGTATGTGTTATGATTCTTCGTTGTGCGGAGTTGACATCTCCGCTATGTTGTTTTACGACGTTATGCCCCATTGTATCTAGCATTTGTATTTTCGGTATGCCGAGTCGAGGCGTTTCAACCGTGATGTGCCGAGGCATGTACGTGCAATTTGTCCTTCTCGTCAGTAACACATTTCGAGTGTGGACTTGAGGGACACCGAATTCAGTTTTGCGAATTGGCTACCGAGACTTTCGGAGTCCGCGCTTCAGCACAGATATCAGAATCAGCTTTGAGAGGCCTTTGAAGGATGTTTCTGTCGATTGCCTATTGTGTCGTCATCTTGATTTCGTTATTGTGAGTAGCGGGGACGACCTTCTTTTATAAGAGGTCGAATGTAATACCCGTATTGTTTTTGGACTTTTTCATTTCCTCTTTCTCAAGTCTATCGATTCGCTCATGTTCGTTGATATGCGAACTTGTTACGTATTTCGGTTTCATCGTTCGAGCAGTGTGATCTTGTTTTGGGTCGCTCTGGTTATCATTGTGACTTTTAGAGTTCGGTTCGATTCTTGTGAACCTTGTTCGGAAGTAACATCTTTTGATTCTACTAGTTCTTTTAATCGAAGTGGATCGTATTTGGAACTTCTGTATTTTCGACTCTGTCGACTCGTTTATGTTCGTTGACATTTTCTGAGCTTGTCCTACCCCTTGTTTTTGTTGATCGAACGAGCGTGGTATTGTTTCGGAATAACTTGTTTGTCGTTGTGACTTTTCAATTTCTATTCCCTCTAATGTGGATCTTATGTGAATGCATATGTTGTTGTTTTCACCGGATCATATATTGTCTCGAGTCGAGATGTGAACCTTGGAGTTTCTGTTTGAATTTTATTGTTCTTCGTGATTCGAACATGATTGTTCGCTTTTTGTTGTCTCGACCGTTGTGGTTCAGTCGTTTGTTTGTTCGGTTTTTGTCCTCGTTTCGTGATCGTTGAGCATTCAGGCTCCTTCCTAATTCCCTTTAGTTTGGGAAATTAGTCTCGTTTTCGATCTTCCAACCCTTGGGCGGTGGAATTCCGTATTTGTTCAGCGATTGGCTCGCGTTTTGATTGATGTACCGTTGGGTTGGTCAATCGTATTGATTTTCGTTCGTTGTGTTTTGTAATTGTTCGGATAATTGACTTGATTGTATTATCCATTTGATGACGCTTGTCACTTGTTGGTTTTATTATATCCCTAACGGCGACGTTGTGTTGGTCGTCGTGGAGCGTGTTTTCACGCCGTATATCCCTTTGCGTTGCTTGTAACGTTTCGCCGATGGGCGTAAGTTACGCGTTTCCTTGCGTATCTCGTTGAGTTTTCCTGGCGGGATGTTGCTTCTCCCTACTTGTTTTAAGTTTCGGGACGAAACTTCTTTTAAGGAGGGTAGAATGTAATATCCGCAATTTTCGATTTTCGGTAAATTTCTTTTTTTCGGCCGGAGTCCGTTTTGACGACTCGATCATGACCGTTTCGTCATTTCGAGAATGATTAATTCTGCACTTTTTGTCATCCGAGTTCGTTTCGGTATCGTTTTGTTGAGTTCCGAGCTTTTTAGCGACTTTTCCGCACTTGAGTTCGATTCTTGCGAATCTCGTCCGAAACTGTTGTTTCGAGTTTCTCGTAAGTTCATTTAATGTTATTATTCATGTTGCGAGCTTTGGTTTGGTGTTTCGATCGCGTATCGTGATTTTCGGACGTTTTGGGCCATTTTCGTAATTTCCCAAAGTTTTGGGTAATTACTTCCGTTGTTGAATTCCGAGCCGTCGGGTGGTCGGAACTGTGTGTTCTCTTAGCTCTTAGATTCGTCTTTGCGAGTACGTCGTAACCGTATCTGTAACACCCCCAATCCGCTCAGGGATATTACACGCCGTAGAACCTTTCCTCAAGGATCTACCAGGCTGGTAACGACATATAACAACTCAACCATGCCTTTAAGGCTAAAACGACTCAGTAGACCGATTTGGTCTTTCAATAAATACATACAACTCAAATACAAATCGTGCCCACGCAGGGGTCAAATACAACCACACCCGTACAACGGGAAAATATAGCAGCGGAAAAATAGAGTACAACTGAACCAATAAACAAAGTACGGTTCCTCATGTGATTAGTATCGATCATCTTTCATCATCCTTCGTGCCGACCCTGTGTTATGCTCCAAAACCTGAATGCAAAAACAGACATCCACCCCCCGAATACTCGGGGGTTAGCAAAACTCCACTGTTTTGCTAGTGCAAGAACAAAGTGCAAATACGAGCCATACAATTCACATTCCACGAATAACGATAACCAAGGATCCTCAATGATCCAAACGAAACGAAATGTACTTCCCGAGGCAAGGGTTTGAGAAAACATTTCAATATCGAAATATCATAAATCAATGGAAGTAATTTATAAAATGGTTTAGAATGCCATCGAGAGTTTTAATAGAAAACAATTTAGGATTATCAAATCCTACTTTTCAAAATCCAAAAGACAAAAGGGGTCACCGCCCCAAAGGTTTACTTTCCAAAAATGACATTAATCAAACCGTTGGTATTTTAGCCCCAAATCCGTAAAACGACTTTTACAAAACCATTGGGATTTTAGCCCCAAATCTCATCAACTCACAGTACACAAGAACGACCACAAGGTTCGTCTCCCAACATCAAAATCCACAAATAAAGGATTTAAAACATAAACAACAAAATACTCTAGTGCCATCCTAGCCAAGTAGGCCAAATGAACAACTTACCTCTTACACACTTAGTCAATGCATGCAATCATGAAAACCGTTTAAAAGCACTCATTTCCGGAAATGCCATAATCAAATCACATTTGCAAAATGCACCACAATTAACCGTGGATCCACCCCTCCGTGGACCCCTACCGAGACCCCGTCGGATCTAACCCATAGTGGTTAAAAGCAAGCTCGCGGATCCACCCCTCCGTGGACCCCTACCGAGACCCCGTCGGATCTAACCCGTAGTGAGCATACACACACACACGTTACTCATGCAATACTAACATGCTAAGAATGTAAGCTCATTAAGAATACTCACTAGAGATGGCCATTAACTCGACACCATTATCAAACTCTTCAAAACACAATAACAAGATTAAATACGGAATACACGATTCCATAACTTTAAACAATAGGAGTATCATCATCAAATCCTTCAACGTTAAAAATAACCAAATCATAATCAATTCCCAAAACACGTCGTTCACAAAACACACACGCATTTTGAAAGAAAGCCTTTAACGAGGCCGAACCGAAATCTTTTGAAACTTCATTTCAAACAACCAAAAAAACACACCAAGACGATCACCGATCATCATATCCACAAAATAAGAAAAGTATGGGCAAGGTACTTGCCTCGAATAAGAACAACGCGGAGAATCGACCGAAGTAGGTTGGCCCGAACCGACTACGAACCCGCCGACTCCACCGAACGCCAACTCACGTTCATAAACTACGAAGGACAAATAATAACAATGAAATGAATTCCATAACACGACTCAAAGCCGTTGAATTCAAAGAACGAATGACGAAAGTTCACGGATTTCCCCCAAAACGGCCAAGAACACGATTCGTCCCGTCAAAACCCGAAAGCGGAATTCCAAGTTGAAATATGGATATACAATCCATAGATTATGTTTAACAACATCATTTAACCATAATAGATCCATCGAAAACGGATGAAAAACGAGATCGGGGACAAATCCCCCAAAAAGTCAATTCGAAGGAAATCAAGAAATATACTTCGATTCGACGAAGAACAATGGATTAAATGATGTTAAACACAAGAATACTACCAAGATTAATCATACCCATCATTAATTAATCAACAACACGGAACGAATCGGACGAAAATGCAAAAATCCCCAAATTCACGAAATTAGGGTTCTAAGGAAGATTACCTTGATTCGCTGGATCAAAGGATGATAACGGACGATTGATTGATGTTATGAACTCAAGAACTTCATGGATTTGTTATTAAACAACATGGCTTCGTGACCCATGATTCGCCACCCGCGGACGGAGAAGGAAGGAAGTGAAAAACGAAGTGAAATGTATTGCCACCACATTTATCTTGGGCGAACTAGCGCGTGCTAGGCTGCCGAGCTAGCGTGCGCTATCGGCCTGTGCCGCGATCTAGTAGCCTTCGACTAGGCCGCTTCGGCCAGTAGCGTGGCGACCTTCCACCAGAAGGCGTGCGCTACTGCCGTCCGTAGCGTGACGCGGCCCGACAAGATGGCGTGCGCTAACGCGAGCCTCGACCGATTCGAGAACCCCAGGACTCCACTGTCTGTGCCCGCTAGCGCGCGTTAGGCCATCCGGCGGCGCTACACTGCCGAAGCGCGCAGCCTTTCCGGCCGTAAGGCGTGCGCTACACCGGTTCTTGCCGCACTGGCCGGTGCCTGCAATCGTCCGGCGATCCATGCAACCGTCCGGCCATCCAAGAACTGCCGTGGCTCGACGACCCGATTTCCGAAAACGCACGGAACGAACACGACGAAAAGTTCGCGGACGACATCAACGACCCGAAATGAAAACATAATACTATAATTAATCATAAGCGACCAAGAAATGGGTCGAGTCAACAATTACAGATACGGATACCCGTAACTTTCAAGAAATTACAAAATGGCCCAAAACGCCCGGAAATCACGATACGTGATCGAATAACCAAACCGAAGTTCACAACACGTCTAACAAAGTTAAACGGACTTACAGGAAACTCGAAACAGCAGTTTCGAACGAGTTTCGCAAGAATCGAACTCAAGCGCGGAAAAGTCACTAAAAAGCACGGAACTAAAAGAAACGACACCGAAACGAACTCGGATGTCAAAAAGTGTAGAATTAATCATTCTCAGAATGACGAAACGGACATGAGCGAGTCGTCAAAATGGACTCCGACCGAAAAAAGAAATTTACCAAAAATCGAAAATTGCGGATATTACATTCTACCCTCCTTAAAAGAAGTTTCGTCCCGAAACTTAAAACAAGTAGGGAGAAGAAATATTCCGCCAGGAAAAACTCAACGAGGTACACAAGAATGCGTAACTAACGCCCAACGGCGAAATGTTACAAACAACGCAAAGGAATATACGGCGTGAAAACACGCTCCACGGCGACCAACACAACGTCGCCGTTAGGGATATAATAAAACCAACAAGTGACAAGCGTCATCAAATGGATAATACAATCAAGTCAATTATACGAACAATCGCAAAACACAACGAACGAAAATCAATACGATTGACCAACCTAACGGTACATTAATCAAAACGCGAGCCAAACGCTGAACAAATACGGAATTCCACCGCCTAAGGGCTGGAAGATCGAAAACGAAACTAATTTCCCGAACTGAAGGGAATTACGAAGGAGCCTGAATGTTCACCAATCAAGGAATGAGATCAATGAAAACCGAACAATCAAACGATCGAACCACAACGATCGAGACAACAAAAATCGAAGAATCATGTTCGAATCACGAAGAACAATAAAGTTCAAACAACAACTCCCAGGATGATCTGGTGAGAACTACAAGACATGGATTCCCATAAGATCCACAGGAAAGGGAATAGCGATTGAAAAGTCACAACGACAAACGAGTTATTCCGAAATGATATCACACTCGTTCGATAAACAAAAACAAGGGCAGGACAAGCTCAGAAATGTCAACGAACATAAATGAGTCGACAAAGTAGAATATACAGAAGTTCAAAATCCGATCCCTTCGAATAAAAGGACTAGTAGAACCAAATGATGTTACTCCCGAACAAGGTTCACAAGAATCGAACCGAACTCGAAAAAAGTCACACCAATAACCAGATCGGCCCACAACAAGATCACAGCTCGTTCGAACGATGAAACCGAAATACAGAACAAGTTCATAAAGTGTCAACGAACATGAGCGAATCGATAGACTGGAGAAAGAGAAAATACAGAAGTCAAAATAGTACGGGCATTACCTCCGACCTCGTCCACGAAATTCACAAAAACGGGAGCAAGGTAACAAGACATTAAACAACCGACGCATAACGGAACCATCACCGATGCACACGGTCATACCAAACCAAGCTCTAACAGCTCGCACATGCGCGACAACGCAGGAATCACTACAAGGCGATAATATTCAACACCAACACCCCGCCTCTCACAGGGGGCTAACACAACAAATGTGTGAAAAATGACTCAACGCTCACACCGCCAATTCGGTCATACTCGGGAGCAACCATAAAAATGACAACGCGAACATCGTACATACATACCCAGCCCTCAAACGGGAATGGATAGGTTTTAAAAACGAAAACCTCATTTTAAAAATAATTTAGAAGAACACCGATTGATCTTGAGTATCATCTTTCAAAAAGTACAAACGTGAAACATCGTTATCGAGACATTGGAGAACCATTTCGCTTTTGATAAGAATGAAGATACTTTCTCTTAGTGAAAACTTTCAGAATATTCGACCCTCGGGTCTAAATAAAAGTGTTTCTAAAACATTGAAAATATCTCAAAGCATTTTGGTCCTCGAAGTAGAAAATTTTTGAAATATATTGTGGCACCTTGGATGTACCACAAGAAAATAACTCATTTTAAAAGTATGTCTCGAAATTTATTTTTCCAAGATACTCAAGGTTTTCAAAAATCCAATAGGCCAGAATGCCCAAAACTCACACATATCGACGTTCACTAAAACAACTCCTAGCACACGCATCAAAAAGTCTAAAATCAAGACAATACATGTCTTTAAACGGAAATAAACGATAAAATACCACATTCAGAACAAAACCACTGATAAAATACCCTCCCGCACTGGCTAGTGAACAAGTCGAACGCGTATAAGCACAAAGCTTCCACAATAGAACTTGTAAAACGTGCAAATCGATTCGAAAATCATCAGCCACGGACAAAAACAACAATAAAAAGACATCACAAATGACGGCACTCCTCGTATAAATCAAATACGAGAGTCGACTAAATACATATCGTGAAATCAAAATCCACATAAGGATTCCACCACTTAACAATCATAAAAAATAGCTCGTGTCACACGAGGCACAACACAAAGAAGGGAGACTTACTTCCACAGGTCGCACGAAGATGATGATCGCCCCACGATACTAATCACGACCAACAAACTCAAACGACGCGTCGCGACACGACTCAGTCAGATAAAATCCGACGAAACAAGACTCAAACAACACGACTTGACCCGACAGCCTAGGTTTCCTCAACCTAAGCTCTGATACCATTTATGTAACACCCCCAATCCGCTCAGGGATATTACACGCCGTAGAACCTTTCCTCAAGGATCTACCAGGCTGGTCACGACATATAACAACTCAACCATGCCTTTAAGGCTAAAACGACTCAGTAGACCGATTTGGTGTTTCAATAAATACATACAACTCAAATACAACTCGTGCCCACGCAGGGGTCAAATACAACCACACCCGTACAACGGGAAAATATAGCAGCGGAAAAATAGAGTACAACTGAACCAATAAACAAAGTACGGTTCCTCATGTGATTAGTATCGATCATCTTTCATCATCCTTCGTGCCGACCCTGTGTTATGCTCCAAAACCTGAATGCAAAAACAAACATCCACCCCCCGAATACTTGGGGGTTAGCAAAACTCCACTGTTTTGCTAGTGCAAGAACAAAGTGCAAATACGAGCCATACAATTCACATTCCACGAATAACGATAACCAAGGATCCTCAAAGATCCAAACGAAACGAAAAGTACTTCCCGAGGCAAGGGTTTGAGAAAACATTTCAAAATCGAAATATCATAAATCAATGGAAGTAATTTATAAAACGGTTTAGAATGCCATCGAGAGTTTTAATAGAAAACAATTTAGGATTATCAAATCCTACTTTTCAAAATCCAAAAGACAAAAGGGGTCACCGCCCCAAAGGTTTACTTTCCAAAAATGACATTAATCAAACCGTTGGGATTTTAGCCCCAAATCCGTAAAACGACTTTTACAAAACCATTGGGATTTTAGCCCCAAATCTCATCAACTCACAGTACACAAGAACGACCACAAGGTTCGTCTCCCAACATCAAAATCCACAAATAAAGGATTTAAAACATAAACAACAAAATACTCTAGTGCCATCCTAGCCAAGTAGGCCAAACGAACAACTTACCTCTTACACACTTAGTCAATGCATGCAATCATGAAAACCGTTCAAAAGCACTCATTTCCGGAAATGCCATAATCAAATCACATTTGCAAAATGCACCACAATTAACCGTGGATCCACCCCTCCGTGGACCCCTACCGAGACCCCATCGGATCTAACCCATAGTGGTTAAAAGCAAGCTCGCGGATCCACCCCTCCGTGGACCCCTACCGAGACCCCGTCGGATCTAACCCGTAGTGAGCATACACACACACACGTTACTCATGCAATACTAACATGCTAAGAATGTAAGCTCATTAAGAATACTCACTAGAGATGGCCATTAACTCGACACCATTATCAAACTCTTCAAAACACAATAACAAGATTAAATACGGAATACATGATTCCATAACTTTAAACAATAGGAGTATCATCATCAAATCCTTCAACGTTCAAAATAACCAAATCATAATCAATTCCCAAAACACGCCGTTCACAAAACACACACGCATTTTGAAAGAAAGCCTATAACGAGGCCGAACCGAAATATTTTGAAACTTCATTTCAAACAACCAAACAAACACACCAAGACGATCACCGATCATCATATCCACAAAATAAGAAAAGTATGGGCAAGGTACTTGCCTCGAATAAGAACAACGCGGAGAATCGACCGAAGTAGGTTGGCCCGAACTGACTACGAACCCGCCGACTCCACCGAACGCCAACTCACGTTCATAAACTACGAAGGACAAATAATAACAATGAAATGAATTCCATAACACGACTCAAAGCCGTTGAATTCAAAGAACGAATGACGAAAGTTCACGGATTTCCCCCAAAACGGCCAAGAACACGATTCGTCCCGTCAAAACCCGAAAGCGGAATTCCAAGTTGAAATATGGATATACAATCCATAGAATATGTTTAACAACATCATTTAACCATAATCGATCCATCGAAAACGGATGAAAAACGAGATCGAGGACAAATCCCCCAAAAAGTCAATTCGAAGGAAATCAAGAAATATACTTCGATTCGACGAAGAACAATGGATTAAATGATGTTAAATACAAGAATACTACCAAGATTAATCATACCCATCATGAGTTAATCAACAACACGGAACGAATCGGACGAAAATGCAAAAATCCCCAAGTTCACGAAATTAGGGTTCTAAGGAAGATTACCTTGATTCGCTGGATCAAATGATGATAACAGACGATTGATTGATGTTATGAACTCAAGAACTTCATGGATTTGTTGTTAAAGAACATGGCTTCGGGACCCATGATTCGCCACCCGCGGACGGAGAAGGAAGGAAGTGAAAAACGAAGTGAAATGTGACTGCTCAGCCACATTTATACTGGGCCGGACTAGCGCGCGCTAGGCTGCCGAGCTAGCGTGCGCTATCGGCCCAGGCCGCGATCCAAGAAGCCTCGGACTAGCCGCCGGCCAGTAGCGTGCGCAGCCTTCCGGCCGTAGCGTGCGCTACTGCCGGCCGTAGCGTACGCGGCGTCCGATAGCGTGCGCTACCCGCCGAGCCCGACCGATTCGAACCCCCATGACTCTATATCTGTGCCCGCTAAGGCGTTAGGCCATCCGGCCAGGCGCTACACTGCCGGTTAAGCGGCAGCCTTTCCGGCCGTGGCGTGCGCTCGCCGGTTCTGCACCCGTCCGGCCGGTGCCCGCAATCATCCGGCGATCCATAACCGTCCGGCCGATCCCGCAATCCGTGGCTCGACGACCCGATTTCCGAAAATGCACGGAACGAACACGACGAAAAGTTCGCGGACGACATCAACGACCCGAAATGAAAACATAATACTATAATTAATCATACGCGACCAATAAATGGGTCGAGTCAACAATTACAGATACGGATACCCGTAACTTTCAAGAAATTACAAAATGGCCCAAAACGCCCGGAAATCACGATACGTGATCGAATAACCAAACCGAAGTTCACAACACGTCTAACAAAGTTAAACGGACTTACAGGAAACTCGAAACAGCAGTTTCGAACGAGTTTCGCAAGAATCGAACTCAAGCGCGGAAAAGTCGCTAAAAAGCACGGAACACAACGAAACGACACCGAAACGAACTCGGATGTCAAAAAGTGTAGAATTAATCATTCTCAGAATGACGAAACGGACATGAGAGAGTCATCAAAATGGACTCCGACCGAAAAAAGAAATTTACCGAAAATCGAAAATTGCGGAGAGATGTTGTTTTTTCGCTATTTAAGGCCCAGCAGTCGTTTTTTCGCCATTTTTTCTCCTTCTTCCACTTCTCTTCCGCGGCTGGGGTTGTTCCTATCATGGAGAGATGTTGTTGGTCAACAAATCCATGATGTTTTGGAGTTCATATCATCAATCATCCATCCTATAACATCCTTTGATCGAGCGAATCAGGTCAGATTTTCTAGAAATCTAATTTTGGGGATTTTGGGTATTTTGTTCGATTTCGTCCGTTTAATCCGATTTAACTTAGGATTGTGATGGATTGATGATTATTTGGATGTATTGTATCATTTCCCTTGTTAACCCATGGTTGGATCGTATCGATTCGTTATTTTGGTCGAGTTCTTGACCGACGCCTTGAAGGTGTCCTAGAAATGTCATAGAGGGGTTTTCGGGCGTTCTACGATTATTCTTCCTCGTATGATCGATGATTTATTGAATTTATGTTGTTAGGGTCGAATTCTTGTGAAGAACTCGAGTCGGGACCCTTCATTCATTGTCTTCTTGGTCCGAGCTTCGGCCGAACCGTGTTCTTCGGAGCGTTTGGTAGCGGTTATTAAGGCAAGTATCTTATTATACGACTTGTATCTTACGACTAGTAATTACGTATGATATGTATGACGATTTTACTTGCCTTCGTAAATATGTTCCGTTTGAGTTGGTTGTGTTTTCCGAAATTTGAAGGCTTTGTGATAATAGTGATATATTGGTATACGTGTTAGGCGTTGTGCCATTTGTGCAGGATTGCGATGTACATATGAGATGGTTGTACACGTGTTTGTTCAATGTATTGTGTACCGCATGTGTGTTATGTTGGTTAAGAGTCGTTGTGATGATCATGATGTTTGTGTTGTTTGGTTTACATACTTGATTGTACATTTCGGTGTAATGTGGAATGGCTTGACATTTAATGATTATGAATTGTGTCGTGTCGATGTGTGTGTTCCAGGTAGGGTCTGACGAGGCCTCTGGAGTTCGGTACATGATGTGTACGAACAAAGTGTGTGATCCAGGTAGGGTCTGACGAGGCCTCTGGAGTTCGGTACATGATGTGTACGAACAAAGTGTGTGATCCAGGTAGGGTCTGACGAGGCCTCTGGAGTCCGGTACATGACGTGTACGGACAAGGTGTGTGATCTAGGTAGGGTCTGACGAGGCCTCTGGAGTTCGGTACATGATGTGTACGGACAATGTTGTGGCCGGGTAGGGTCCGTTGAGGCCTCCGGAGTTCGGTACATGATGTGTAGGAACAGTGTGTGTGGTCCGGGTAAGGTCCGTCGAGGCCTCCGGAGTTCGGTACATGATATGTACGAACAATGATCGTGTAGCAGTGATTGTTCGGGTAACATTTTAAATATGGATCTCGGACTCATAATGATATATTATTTAGTATGCTTTGAAACGAGAATCGGGCTAAGGCCCTAATGTTTACGAAAAGGTTTTGTAAATTGGGACTCGAGGTCCAAAAGAATTTCTGCTTTAAAAATCCCCGAGATGATGTGTTCCTTTTCAAATATCTCTTACTTGAGTTCGAAATTCTAAAACTTCTCGGGAACATTTTGATAATTGATTTACGTATTAAATTCGTAGTTGCTATTTGCTTGTTACATTTCGTATGGTTTGATACTTGCACAAGTAAAACAGTGGAGTTTTACTAACCCCCGAGTATTCGGGGGGTGGATGTTTGTTCTGCGTCTAGGTACATGCAGGTTCAGGGGAGCAGTCACAGGATTAGCACAAGGGGATGACGAGCTACGACACTAATCAAGAGTTGAGAGTTGGTAGAGTTTAGTTGTATTGTTAGAGTTGATTCATTCTTCCGCTGTATTGTATTTCGACCCCTGTGTGGGTAATGTTGTTAGTCAGTCCTGTTGATAGAGTTGTGTGACCTCATCGGTCTGTGTGTTTATGTGTAAGTGACCTTAACGGTCTGTATTATTATATTGTTTGACCCTGGCCGGGCAAGCATATGGTTGTTTATGGACGTTTAGCCTGGTAGATCCTTGCGGAAAGGGTTTACGGCGTGTAATATTCCCTGAGCGGATTGGGGGTGTTACAATACGTGGATGTTTCCATATTCGACTATGCATACGAGACGTAGTTCGTGAGGCCAATTAGGTACATTGTCACACGTATATTCTGGATTCCATATACACGGTGGACATGTGCACGTACACATTTCCGGATCGGGCGAAATGTGATGTCCATATTGTAATATCCGAGATTTGTATTCTGATTAATTCGAATTTTTCTTTTTTTAGACCGGAAATTTCTCGGTTTTCGAGCGTTGGTATTATTTTTCTCGACAATCGATTTTGTGTTTATGGCCATATGTGGTGATTTGTTGTATATTATTTTCATTTTGGATCGATGTTGTTGTTCGCGAGCGTTTCGTCGTGTTCGTTCCGTGCGTTTTTAGGAATCGAGTCGTGTGGCACCGCACTGGCGCGCCGGATCATGGAGGAACCGCACGGCACTGGCGCCGCCGACGGACGCGACAGGGACCGGCATAGCGTACGCTACTGCCGGGAGGCTGCGCGCGCTAACCGGCAGGCTTAGCGCACGCTATTCGGCACCCAGCGCACGCTACCTGGGTCGGGCAGTGAGGTTCTGGACTCCGGTGAGTTGGCCGGTAGCGCACGCTACGGCTGGTCGCTGCTCGTGCTAACCGGCAGACGTAGCGCACGCTGCTCGGCAGCTAGCGCGCGTTACCTGGGGGAGGGGATCAGTCCAGGAGCCTCTGGACTGGACCATGGTCGGCACGCTAGCGCACGCTAGGGCAGTCTGCCTATATATTTGACCGAGCAGCCCTGTTTCAACACATTTTTTCATTTCATTCTTTTCCTTCCGTGGCCAGAGGTTTTGAGAGAAAGGAGGCATGTTGTTGAACAACAAATCCACGAAGATCCTGAGTTCATATCATTGATCGATCATTCCATAACATCCTTCAATCGACCGAATCAAGGTTAGTTTTTCCTAAAATCCAAACTTTGGGAAATTTGGGGATCTTGGTAGATTTCGTCCGTTCGAGCCATATGAACTTAAATTACTGATGGATAATTGGAGATTAAGTTGTATTCTATCATTTTCATCATCTTTCCATGGTTTTACCATTTCCGATTCGTCGTTTATATGAACTTTCGTTTGACGCCTTCAAGGTGTCCGGGGAAATGCCGCAGAGAGAAATTTGGTCGTTTTGTGATGTTTTTCCTCGTGTATTGATTGTTTATTCGATGATAGGATATTAGGGACGATTTCCCTACAAAAATCTGGTGTTGAGCCCTTCCGATCGTTGTTTTCATTGGAGTTCCGGATTTTGCCAATCGGCCGTATTTTCGGAGTATCCGCAAGAGATTACCAAGGCAAGTACCTTGATATACGAATTGTAACTGCGTGAAATCATTGTTGTCGAAGTGTATGAATTTATACGGATGTATATATGTGTATATATATATATATATTTATATATATTTATATGTTAAATATATGTATGTATATACGTATATTGATATATATGCCTATGTCGGTGAATGACGAGTGATGAATGCTAACACTAGTTGACGTACTTAACTTGGATTGATGGATGAACTATACTTATTCATATAATATAGTAAGGTTATATATATATATATATATATATATATATATATATATATATACGATTGAGTCGCAATATAGGGATATATATGCGGTGTTGGTTGGTTATGCTTGAAGGCTTATTGTGATTGAGTTTGATTGGTAACGTGCGTGTTATTGTTTATTTGTGTGGTTATGGACTGGCGGAGAAATTGTGTGACTTGATGTACCGAGTTGATAATTGTTGTGATGTTTGTGTGTGTGCTTGATGTTTGAAATAATGTGGATACCTGTTGTGAGAAACGTCGTATCCGGGAAACTCTGAGGGCGGGGCGTGCACTCCGGACTGGTGTATGCTGCAATGTGCGGCTCCATATGGGTGGTGAACGCCGGTGTTACCTAATGCGCGCGCAAGGGGCGGCTCTTGCGGGAGTGATCGCCGGCGCGGTGACATGTTCAAGGAGCGGCCAACATAGTGGAGTGAACGCCGGTACACAGGTGCGCAAGGGAGGCGCCTGGCAGGCTTATTGGTTACGGGTATTTGAGTGATAGCTAAGACCCTGTTACCGAACGATGTTTGTATCTCAAATTCTTTCAACTCACTTTTAAATGTTTGTCTTGTTATAGACCGCGATTCGTGTTTTTTGAAAGTTTGTTTCAACTTGTTTTTAAAGAGTTGGTATCAGGGTTAATTAACCAAGGAGGTTTGACGAAATCTCTGAGAGTTAATTAATCGGGGGTCTTGAGTAGTATATGTCGAATGAGAGATTGTGCCTTTGATTGTATTGTGGTGCCATTCTGTGTATGGGGTCGAGGACTCTATGAAATGTTGAGATGATTGATCTCGTGATGATGTTATTTGGAATGGGTTGAGAACCCTGTGAGATGTTGTAATGATTTCGTTTGTGATAGTGTTCTATAAATTAGGTCGAGGACCCTGAATAACGTGACATGGCTTTCGTGTAATTGTTTTCCATATGTTGGGTCAAGGACCCGAGAGCTTTTGAAATTATTTTCCAAAAGTGTTCCCATTCGATTTTCAAAACCCCAAGACGGCCCGAGTCAAAAATAACGTTTGCAAACTATCTTATCAAAATACTTTTCCTTTTACAGAAGGGATTTTCCTGACTCCTTGGGCTCGTTTAAAGTTTGATTGATGTTATGTTCCGTAAAGAGAATATGACTATGTGATTATCTTTCACCTTGTGTATGCGAGTGCTACTCTGTGTTGACTATGGGAATGTATGGTTTGTGTTAAGGCTTCACGACGGTTGAGTTTTGTGTTGCTATTGTTCGTATATCTTGTATATTATGTACTTGCACTAGAAAAATTGCAGTATGCTAACCCCCGAGTTTTCGGGGGTGGGTGCCTGTTATGCGCATAGGTTTTGGCAGCTCGGGAGCAGTCACGGGATTGGCATGGAAGGAGATCGAAGATGACGATGCTAATCACACAAGAGTCAGAGTATTTTTCTTTTATTCCATCTAGGTCGGTATTTTCCATTTGGTTGAGTATTCACCCTTGCACGGGTGTAGGTTTTAATTTATTAAATGGAGTTGTCATCCCTTTTTGTGTGAAAGTTTATTTTTGTCATTGAGATGTAAAATTCATTAGTTTCTGAATTGTTTAATGACCTTGTCAGTTTGCGTTGTATTTAGATTGACCCCGATCGGTCAATCATTGTGTAGTCTAGTGGAGTTTAGCCTGGTAGATCCTTGTGAGAAGGGCCTACGGCGTGTAACATTTCCGGACGTATTCTGGGGGTGTTACATTTATGGTATCAGATCTTAGGTTTGAAAAGTACCTAGGCCGTTGGGTCAAGTCCATGTCTTGTGCAAGTCACGCGCATCAGAGTTGTGATTAGTATCGTGGTTCCGACATCATCTTCCGGCAATCCGTGATGGTAAGCCTCCCGATCGTAAGTCCCCTTATATACATATTTGATTATATTGTGCTAATATGTTTAATGTGAACTAGGGATTGGAACTTGTTGGTGATATTATTGTTTTAGGATATAACATGCGTATGCGGTCCGAGTAAAAATGGTTATGTAGTATGCTTCGGAAGTCGAGCATATTTATCTATTTCTGCATTTTATTAGAATAAATTTATGAATGTTAATTTTATCCGCTGCGTGAGTATTTTGAGATGGCTTTTGGTATCTTGCAAACCGAGTTTTGATATTTTGGTCTTGCACGTTTTGATAGTATTCTTATGACGGTATTTGATATTTTATAAATGACTTTTGTGAGTATTTGAGAATATTACCGACATCGGCCTTTTTGGCATTTTGAACATTTTTTTTAAAATAATTTTTTAGCCCGGTTGGCGATTATTGACGGTTTCAAAGTTTGATTCATGTTAGCCGACCCCAAATCATTTTGGGACTAAGGCTTAGATGTTGTTGTAATTTTTAGCCCGGTGGGTTCCGGCACGGGGCCCATGGCGCTGTAGTATCACAAATATTTTAAAGTGGTGCTTTGAAATTTTCTAACATTGTGAAAAGTCATGATTTAATATCGTCATGTTAAATGGTCACGTATCTCGGTGGAAAATTCTTTCGAATAAACATTTTGGTAGAAGAGAAAAGATTTTCAAAATTGTGGTATTTGGGACTCAACACTTTTGAAATATTTCAAATTAGTTACAATTCAATTTTCAATTTTTCTTTTATACATTACTCGAAAATAATTTTTAGAGTCGTTATATAAACTTCCTCTTCCGAAATAAAAGACAGTATTTACAAGTCTTGGGCGCAACGTGACTAGCCCTCTTTTCCAAAAATTTGTTTTCATTAAGTGCATACATATAATGATCGTCCTCGTCGAAGGACTCGAAATTGACTTCATAAAACTTTGCGCTTTACGATATTACCGTTATTCTAAGGATGCTAACTAAAACTCGGGTTGATAATTGTGGTATATTGTACGACTGGTAAACTAATATTGTTGAACGGTATTATCCGTATTAGTATGTCGATCCTCGGCGGACGTAGACGTGATGATGGAAATGGAAGCGTCGAGGTGGTTCGTACGACCATGATTCATGCTACGGTGAAGGAGTATCAAGATCAAACTATATCCTATGAAATCTCCTCAGTGGTTGAGCCCACGAGCGAAGCGAAGAGACCGAGGACATCTGGGAAATTTTTGGGCAGTGAAGAGTCTAAGGCTCCCAAACCCCCACGTCGTTCGAACTCGTCGTCTTCGCGATCGGGAGTGAGCGCCGGGAATCCCAAGCCAGCATCGGTGACTCTCGGCAAGAAGGGAGGGTGCTTCAACTGCAATCGTCGGGGACATGTTCGTGCAAATTGTCCCTTTCCGCTCTTGACTTGTTACCGGTGCAGGTGTGAAGGTCATCGGGAGAAACATTGTGAGATAATTTCCGAATTGGCAAAGAATGCTACAGTGTTGGCGAACAGAGCAAGTGACCGGAGAATGTACCAAAACCCTATGTCTCCTTCTGAGGAGCCTAACATGGGAGAATGAATATTTTGTAATATGTCCTAATCGTTGTTGTTTTGAATAACCGTGACTTTGATCGTTTTTCATTTAATTGCTTTACGTTTCCAACTCTTGTTGTTCTAAGTTTCGGGATTGAAATGTCTTTTTAGTATGAGGGAGTGTATTACCCGTACCTTTCTTAGTATTTCCGGTATTGTGTGACTTTTCATTGTTGGTAATTCAATTATGATCCTCTCGACGATTTTAAACTACCTTGTTCTACTTAGCCTACCATCCTCCGAACGAATTTCGGAGCTATTTTGATAAATCCCGTGGATTATTGTGATCTTTCCATATCTAAACTTAATCCTTGCAAATTTTGTTCGAAACTATTATTCCCACACGTGCAATTAACATTTCCAAATGTGTTATGAACTTGGATGCGGTTGGTCGAGCTCGAAACATGGTTTCAGGACGTCTGAGTCGTTTTGTGATTTTCTTAACTCTTGGAGCTTTTGTCTCGAAATTTATACTCCTCCACCTTGACTTATTGTGTTCACATACATTTTTATCGCCTCAACTCACGTACCAGATACTTGCTAGGTTCGTTCATTGTATTTCTAGAACCTCGCATTCGCGCATTGCTCGTGATGTTTTGGGGCTGAGCAAGTAGTTACTTCCTTGATTGTTCCGCCGCTCTCTATTTTAAGTTTCGGGAGGAAACTTATTTTAAGGGGGGTAGAATGTAATATCTGAGATTTTTATTCTGATTAATTCGAATTTTTCTTTTTTTTAGACCGGAAATTTCTCAGTTTTCGAGCGTTGGTATTATTTTTCTCGACAATCAATTTTGTGTTTATGGCCATATGTGGTGATTTGTTGTATATTATTATCATTTTGGATTGATGTTGTTGTCAACGAGCATTTCGTAGTGTTTGTTCCGTGCGTTTTTAGGAATTGAGTCGTCAGGGCACTGCAGCTGGGCGCTAGCCGGATGGTTGCGGGAGGAACCGGCACGGCAGCTGGGCGCTGGCCAGACGGGTACGGCAGGGACCGACATAGCGTACGCTACTGCCGGGAGGCTGCGCGCGCTAACCGGCAGCCTTAGCGCACGCTATGCGGCACCCAGCGCATGCTACCTGGGCCGGGCAGTGAGGTTCTGGACTCCGGAGAGTTGGCCGGTAGCGCATGCTACGGCCGGTCGCTGCGCGCGCTAACCGGCAGACGTAGCGCATGCTGCTCGGCAGCTAGCACGCGCTACCTGGGCGAGGGGATCAGTCTAGGAGCCTCTGGACTGGACCATGGTCGGCCCGCTAGCGCACGCTGCCGGCACGCTAGTGCACGCTAGGACAGTCTGCCTATATATTTGACCGAGCAGCCCTGTTTCAACACATTTTTTCATTTCATTCTTTTCCTTCCGCGGCCAGAGGTTTTGAGAGCAAGGAGGCATGTTGTTGAACAACAAATCCACGAGGATCCTGAGTTCATGTCATTGATCGATCATTCCATAACATCCTTCAATCGACCGAATCAAGGTTGGTTTTTCCTAAAATCCAAACTTTGGGAAATTTGGGGATCTTGGTAGATTTCGTCCGTTCGAGCCATATGAACTTAAATTACTGATGGATAATTGTAGATTAAGTTGTATTCTATCATTTTCATCATCTTTCCACGGTTTTACCATTTCCGATTTGTCGTTTATATGAACTTTCGTTTGACGCCTTCAAGGTGTCCGGGGAAATGCCGCAGAGAGAAATTTTCTCGTTTTGTGATGTTTTTCCTCGTGTGATTGATTGTTTATTCGATGATAGTATATTAGGGACGATTTCCCTACAAAAATCTGTTGTTGAGCCCTTCCGATCGTTGTTTTCATTGGATTTCCGGATTTTGCCAATCGACCGAATTTTCGGAGTATCCGCGAGAGATTACCAAGGCAAGTACCTTGATATACGAATTGTAATTGCGTGAAATCATTGTTGTCGAAGTGTATGGATTTATACGGATGTATATATATATATATATATATATATTTATATGTTAAATATATGTATGTATATACGTATATTGATATATATGCCTATGTCGGTGAATGACGAGTGATGAATGCTAACACTAGTTGACGTACTCAACTTTGATTGATGGATGAACTATACTTATTCATATAATATAGTAAGGTTATATATATATATAGGGTTGAGTCGCAATATACGGATATATATGCGGTGTTGGTTGGTTATGCTTGAAGGCTTATTGTGATTGAGTTTGATTGGTAACGTGCGTGTTATTGTTTATTTGTGTGGTTATGGACTGGCGGAGAAATTATGTGACTTGATGTACCGAGTTGATAATTGTTGTGACGTTTGTTTGTGTGCTTGATGTTTGAAATAATGTGGATACTTGTTGTGAGAAACGTCGTATCCGGGAACCTCTGAGGGCGAGGCGTGCACTCCGGCCTGGTGTATGCTGCAATGTGCGGCTCCATATGGGTGGCGAACGCCGGTGTTACCTAATGCGCGCGCAAGGGGCGGCTCTTGCCGGAGTGATCGTCGGCACGGTGATACGTTCAAGGAGCGGACAACATAGTGGAGTGAACGCCGGTGCACAGGTGCGCAAGGGAGGCACCTGGCAGGCTTATTGGTTACGACTATTTGAGTGATAGCTAAGACCCAGTTACCGAATGATGTTCGTATCTCAAATTCTTTCAACTCACTTTTAAATGTTTGTCTTGTTATAGACCGCGATTCGTGTTTTTTGAAAGTTTGTTTCAACTTGTTTTTAAAGCGTTGGTATCAGGGATAATTAACCAAGGGGGTTTGACGAAATCACTGAGAGTTAATTAATTGGGGGTCTTGAGCAGTATATGTCGAATGAGAGATTGTGCCTTTGATTGTATTGTGGTGCCATTCTGTTTATGGGGTCGAGGACTCTTTGAAATGTTGAGATGATTGATCTCGTCATGATGTTATTTGGATTGGTTTGAGAACCCTGTGAGATGTTGTAATGATTTCATTTGTGACAGTGTTCTATAAATTGGGTCGAGGACCCCGAATAACGTGACATGGCTTTCGTGTAATTGTTTTCCATATGTTGGGTCAAGGACCCGAGAGCTTTTGAAATTATTTTCCAAAAGTGTTCCCATTCGATTTTCAAAACCCCAAGACGGCCCGAGTCAATAATAACGTTTGCAAACTATCTTATCAAAATACTTTTCCTTTTACAAAAGAGATTTTCCTGACTCCTTGGGCTCGTTTAAAGTTTCATTGATGTTATGTTCTGTAAAGAGAATATGACTATGTGATTATCTTTCACCTTGTGTATGCGAGTGCTACTCTGTGTTGACTATGGGAATGTATGGTTTGTGTTAAGGCTTCACGACGGTTGAGTTTTGTGTTGTTATTGTTCGTATATCTTGTATATTATGTACTTGCACTAGCAAAATTCCAGTTTGCTAACCCCCGAGTTTTCGGGGGGTGGGTGCCTGTTATACGCTCAGGTTTTGGCATCTCGGGAGCAGTCACGGGATTGGCTTGGAAGGAGATGGAAGACGACGATTCTAATCACACAAGAGTCAGAGTCTTTTTCTTTTATTCCATCTGGGTCGGTATTTTCCATTTGGTTGAGTATTCACCCTTGCACAGGTGTAGGTTTTCATTTATTAAATGAAGTTGTCATCCCTTTTTGTGTGAAAGTTTATTTTTGTCATTGAGATGTAAAATTCATTAGTTTCTGAATTGTTTAATGACCTTGTCGGTCTGCATTGTATTTAGATTGACCACGGTCGGCCAATCATTGTGTAATCTAGTGGAGTTTAGCCTGGTAGATCCTTGTGAGAAGGGCCTACGGCGTGTAACATTTCCGGACGTATTCTGGGGGTGTTACACATATTGAGCCATATTGTTTGTCCGTTCATAGTCCATGTTTGATTGGATATGTTTGACGGTTTGTGACTGATTGTTCATACGCCCGAGGGGTATGTTCAATAGTCGAGATGTTTTCTTTGAGATCTACTATATATGAATTGTATAATTTCTGGAAAATCATTTATCACGTATATCTAACCCTGTGTTTTGGGCGAAATACTTGTGTTGTATTTTAGGTCGAGGCAAAGGCAAGACACGGGAAGAGCATGGTGACGGCGAAGGGTCCAAAGACGGGGGCCCCAAGTGTGTTGTTGTCCAGTTATGTTCAAAATCGTGTAATGTTATTTTCCGCTTCATTTAAATTATTGACGATTGTATTGTTATTTGAAGTATATTCCATCTCCATATGGTTTATACTTGTATTTGGATCCTGTATATGTTAAGGCCATTGGCCATACCATTTATAGACTCCTAATCGGAATAATGACTATTTATCGTGGTTCGGTATCACAAGGTAATACATACTTAATCTGTATTTTGGTATCGCCTGGTGGGTCCCAGTGTGGGGTCCACGTAACTGTAATAGCCGCCTTTTTGGTTGTTACAACAGTATTTTTAAATAGGCCCTATTTCATAAAACACAATAATTTGCAGTACACAACTACACATACAACAAAATCAAAAAACCTACTCTAAGCATTGAGTATCTCCCTCTCGGCCTAATGTTGGATGATGGGTTGGTAGGATGTATCCTCCTTCTTCTTAGTGGAGGTTCTTGGATTCCTCCTAAATTTCTTTCTTGTAATTGGCTGCTCATTTTGCGTACTTGATTTTAATGGATTTTAATTGATTTTATATGATTAGGGTTTATAGTGAAAAAAGGGGGGACTAACGCGAAGGTTCAGGTATTTCACTCTCGGTTAAGAAAGACGGACTTATAGTGAAAAAGGAGGGGGGCATGATGGGCTTTTATAATAAAATAGTTTGATGCTGCCCTCTGTATTCCACACGATGGTGACCCATGATGGGCACGATCGTGTGCTCCAATCATGTGCCACATTGGCAACTACGTGTCATAGTGTCCATGGTGTCACCATGTCACTATATCCACGTATGCACACGACATGGCACACGATCGTGTCCACGGTGGGACTAGCCATCGTGTGCACAAGAACATCAAAATTTCTCACTAATTTCTAAAATTACTTGTCAATTTACGTGTTGTTACTTATATATTAACAAGTATTTGTTAATAATATACTTATTTAAAAAGTTATAGATTGAATTAATATAATCTATAGCATATCATGTGTAGTCTATATGTTCTCAGTGTATTAGTTCATATATATAAGTTCATCATCTATATGAAATATCTCATATACTAATGAATTAAACGAAATAACAAATACGAGTTTGTATATGAAGTCATGTAGTAATTAATATTTGAACAAGCAATTTTAGAATCACAAAACATCTCTAGATAACACATTAAATCAAATTGGCAAAAATACCAAAAGTTCATGTGCACACGATGGGGCACACGATCGTGCCCACGATGGAACTAGCCATCGTGTACATAAGAACATTAAAATTTCTCACTAATTTCTAAATTTATTCGTAAATTTACGTGTTATTACTTATATATTAACAAGTATTTGTTAATAATATACTTATTTAATAAGTTATAGATTGAATTAACATAATCTATTGCATATCATGTGTAGTCTATATGTTATCAATGTATTAGTTCGTACATATAAGTTCATCATATGTATGAAATATCTCATATACTAATGAATTACACGAAATAACAAATACGGGTTTGTATAAGAAGTCATGTAGTAAATAATGTTTGAACAAGGAATTTTAGAATCACAAAACAACTTCTAGATAACACATTAAATCAGATTGGCAAAAATACCAAAAGTTCATGTGTACACGATGGGGCACACGACTGTGCCCACGATGGGACTAGCCATCGTGTGCACACGATCATGGCAGCCATCGTGGGAACACGACAGAGCACCCATGACCGTGGGCAGGATGCACACGATCGTAACCCACGATGGGCACGATTGTGTGCAGCCATCGTGTGCAACACAGTGCTGGTCTGGATTTACCAACTGCACCATAAACCAATGTTTTTCAGATTTAACAACACAACACATCAATCTTGCCAAAATATATCTGAATCAAAATTAAAATACATACTCATCAGTATCAGAATATATTATCCTACACTACGTCAAACGACAACATAAAGAATTTAGCAGTTAAACCATATCGATATTTCATAATATATTTCTCATTCATTTCCTTGATTTGGTGCATTCCTGCTGGGTTTGCAGAGATGAGTCTATCCAAATACATGCACGCGAAGGGGCCACAACTTTGATTGTCAGTTTGTAGGAACCACAGTTCTTATGGCATAATTTTGAAACTCGTCTCCGTGTCATACTTTTTCTTAGATTGGTTGTTCAGCCAGTACCCAGATTGAGCTAACACATGAGGCATCAGACGAGTAATTGGTCGCAGTTAGTTGAATCGGTATCGACCATCTTGGTGTTGATGTGACAAGGAATCGTACAACTCCACGGTCCATGTTATGATGTTAATCTTGATATTCACCCAGTGGCTCTGGTCGAGGCAACAAATGGCAATGATCTGTTGAAACAAAATATGTAAATATATAAGACCATCACATCAAACATAGAAAATCATTTATAAATATGGTACTTTTAAACTTACTTCGTCGCAATTTGACCATGGAACTGCATTTAGTTTATCAAGACCTGTCATGAAGTCCTTGATGGATTTAGGAATTTTCCAACCCTTGTAAACTGGCTTTCCTGTCACCTTGATACCAAGTGGATCATTCGGATGGAGTTTTGCAAACTCGTTGGCCATAACTAACTACAAAAAGCCAAACTAAAAAATAAACAAAAACTTCCACATCACACCAATGATATATAGACGAATAATTTATAGAACTTACGTAAAATTGGGAGCCGAAAAGTACAGTGCCAACTCTACCGACACCAACATGCGGACTCCCCTACGAAGCCTTGCTCGAGTGGCAAGCACATATAATCTATCACCTCGGCATCAAAGTCTTCACGGTTAGACTCTATCCGGTGAAATAATGCCTGGGTGAGAACATGCCCAGTATCCAAACACCGCACAATAGCATCACGTGGCTGCTCCCTAAACTGTAGGTACAACTTCTTCAGAGCCTCACTAATTCTTAGAGACGCCACCACAAAAGGCTCCCGAAGAGCAGCGGAGGGCCGACTCACTCGCGGTGGAAGACTACGCGCGCCCAACTACTGCGGCTCGGCACTCTCACCAACTTCATCACCCTCAGCATCCCTCTCATAACTATAATCGGCTGCTCGATATGAAAGAATGGCTACTCGATCTGAAATGGAGGCTGCTGCTGAGAACTACTACTCTGGACGGGAAATATCGTACTATAATGATGCTCGTCCTAAAACTAGTTGAACATCGTACGATACTGCTGAAAAGGCGCGTCAAATGGGTGGTACTGATGCTCATAATCCGGAAACTGCATAGTCGGCTCAAGGGGTTGCTCAGTCCCCTTAAAAGAATGCTGAATCTGAGAATGATGACTGTGCTGGATTTTAGAGTGGTGACTACGCTGACTCTGAGAATGGTGACTATGGGCTGCACCAGAGACTGAGTGACGTGGAGGGTCAGGAATCCTCCGTTGGGCACTTCTAATAGATGCAGAATGACGAGGCCGATCGGGAAACTTATCATGGCTCCCATCAGAGTAGTTCACCGGGCTCCTAGAACGCCTATGCGTAGGTCTAAAGAAATCCATGATCCAAGAAAGCACCCGGAGAGAAACCTTAGCAATAAATCCTATCTCAGACCCGTCGTATAAGATCGCCTTTAAATGGGATCAAGTTACTCATCCCTACTCGTGTCCTGGGTGTGGTCCGGACAAGGAAGTCCATGGACACAACACACCCTCTTTGGCTGCCTCTACCGGTCAGATGTCTGTGCACGATCTACTGGTGGAGTACTCTGTCAGCGTCACTTCGACACTTTATGTGCCGACTCATGTGTAATCAATCTCCCAGCAATCTTCTTCAACCTATCCATAACTTTCTTTCTCGGCTTCGGCGCAGGCTCATCCTCCTTGTTCTTCATAGCTATTCTTATAGGTTTTATGAACTTAACATCATATGGCGAGTCATTCTCAAAAACTCAGGTAGTAGTACTCATCCTCATCCTCCTCTAGATGTGGTAAATAGGGAAGTACTTCGTGCTGCAAAAATAGTCATTAAATCATACCATTAGATGGGCAATCACATAACGTTGAAAAGATGAATGAAGTCGGAAGATAAAACTTCTATAAATTTATGTACCTTTTTGTCGAAGAAATGAGTGAAATCACATAACATCTTCCTCGTAGTCCATATCAAATACCATGGAACTTGGACAAATTTAACTAGAAATCCACACAATTTTCCCAATGAAGGAATCATCTCGTACGACCATATATGTAAAGCCCAAACCGGACCATAGAAGTGATATTCCGTATGTTCCTGTCCCTCCTTCATGGCAACATTGTCTATGTAGTAAGACAAAACCCCAAAGCCATAAAAACCCCAAGGAAACATATTCCACTGCTCGAAATCTTCAACTAATGCCCATGTCCATGTCTCAACCATCATGTCGTCACGGTATAAGATAAAGTAGTAGTATTTAAGCAAATTTCCAACCTTCACATGATCTCTTATGTCTCTACCAAAATCTCGAGCATTGAACTTCTTCCGCAGAACCCTAACCTTAATATTTTTGCCATGGAGTATTCTGTGGAAAATACTGTCAGACTGAAGGAGATGGTCGTCGCGTGGATAGAAGGTAGAGTTTCCAAAGTGCAGTCCAGTGATCATGGCAAAATTACGGGCCGAAAAATGAATGGTACTCCCGCAAACCTGGAACGACGACTCATCCGGGAGGATTTGATCACCCTTCAACTGACGGCCAATCAAGGGATGTAGGGCAGTATTTGTACTCCCATTTTTTCTAACTTTGATCAAACGCCCCAGGACCCCCTCGGTCAATCTCTCGATAGCTCGATCACCAACTGCAGAATTACAGCCCATACTTCTTATGTCTCAATAATCTTTTTAAATACCGCCTCTCGTATGTAAAGATTCACTTGCCGTGTAATAAAGCGCAATGTAGGTCTCTTTAATATGCAACCAGTCTGCAATATAGACATACAAATCATAAGAATATGATAGAATGCTTAAGAAAACAAAAAAATACCACTGCTCGCACACGATGGCATCCACACGATCGATGCCCATCATGTGAGCCGTCTCACTTGCCGTGTAACAAAGCACAATGTTGGTCTGTTCCATATGCAATCAGTCTGCAATATAGATATACAAATAATAAGAATATGATAGAATGTTTAAGAAAACGAAAAAAAATGCCACTGCTTGCACATGATGGCATGCACACGATCGATGTCCATCATGTGAAGACCATCATGTGAAACACGAAAGCTCCCACGACGGGCATCGATCGTGTGCATGCCATCATGTGCGAGGTAGAAGCCTTTTTGGTCGTCTTGCCCATGACGGCTCACACAATCGACGATCGTCGTGTGTAAACCATCGTGCCCACAAAAGACCATCGTGCACACAATGGTGTCATCTTCTTCATCACCATCGTGAGACGATGAAAAACCGTCGTGGCACGATTGTGTATGAATAAATTGCACTAAACGGTGGCTCATTGACGAAAGTCTCTTCATATGGAGTGTCACTAGCGTGTGAGGAACTTCTATCGTCTTCAGATTCTCTGTCGTAGTCGGAGTTCGACATTTGCTTGCTGGTGATAGGGTTTCACTAGGGAGCTTCAGTTTCGCGACAGAGAGAGAGGGGGGGTTTATTTGGAAGAGAGAGAAAGATTGGGTTGTGGGACCGTTTAGATTATTGTTGTTTGGTTTTATTAATTTTCTATTTTTTTTTTATTTTTTTAATCTTTTAGTGGTAGACTTTAAGGGTAATAATGTCTTTTAACATATTTTGGTATAAAAAACTTATACTCTTATCAATGGGGATATGTAACTTCTTATTTTTATGATTTGGTATTAAAAAAGATAGTGCCCAATTGTAACACCTACCAATCCACATGGGAATATTAACATCATAAATCGACCAAAGGTTTGACCATCCGGGTCAAACATTAAAAAAAAAAAGGACCGTTAAGGTCAAATACAAGTAAACTTCACTCACCGATGAGGTTCCACAACTCAATCAACAGGAAATAACTCTTTACAATAGTAACCATGCAGGGGTCGAAGTACAGTACAACGGAAGACTAATTACATCTTGACAGTACGACAAGACCGTACCAAACTCTCACTCTTGATTAGTATCGTAGCTCATCATCTCCCGTGCCGATCCTGTGACTGCTCCCTCGAACAGAGTAAACCTGAAATGCATGAAACACATTTCCCCCATTTAAGGGATTATCATTTGAATGGCTAGTACAAGTATCATGCTATACGAGATGTAACAAGAAAATAGTAACCACAAATCTGATACGACAATCAACTACCAAAACATTCCCAAGAGATTTTTGAATTTCGAAAACAAGCAAGAAAGTACTTGAAAATAAGGTTCTCATCTCGGGGATTTTTAGGTCTAGAAAACCTTTAGGACCTTGAGTCATGATTCGTAAAACCTTTCGAAATTTTTTTAGGTCTCAGCCCAAATCTCAGTTCAGATCTCAACAATTTGCACCACGAAAACATTTTCCAAATCGCGTGGGACTCGGCCCAACATTCATTTCATAAAAACTCTCTTTTCACAAACTTAGTTTATCAAACATATTCACGACTCCGTGATCTCCTGCCACGAGTCCCCGTGGATTCAACAACCCGCACGGACATAACCAATCACAACAATCAATCATGCTCATGACTCTTTGATCGCTTGCCACGAGTCTCCGTAGGTTCAACAACCCGCACGGATTGAGCCAACACAACAATCATAACAACCAGTCCCGACCCTGTGAACCTGTTTCACGTGTCACCACAGGTCCCGTCGAACCCGCACAGTTGGACATATTGTGTCCTGGACCCATGGACATGTGCCATGTGTCATCGTAGGCCTCGTCAGACCTGCACGATTCGACCTTAACACCTCATACTAAGTTCTGATCCCATGGACCTATGACATGAATCCTCGTAGGTCCCGTCGAACCCACACGAGTGAACTTAGAAACACAGCACACAACATTCATATTCACATTATACCAACACATTCACAATCAATCAATCACATTGATTATCACGACTTCACACAACCAGCACACATAGTACGATGTCGACATTTCAACCATCATCACAAATAATACACAACCGACTATTACATAATTAACATAAATACAATACTCTTCTAAGCCTAAAATCAATCCGACACAATCATCACAACCATCACAGTTCCTTAATTATAAACAAGCACAACAGAACCAATACGAAGAATTTATTACAAATAGTTCATATTCACTAAGTATGAAATATATATTCACGGAGGCAAATTAATCATTGTAAACCTAAAACGCACTCTCTATTCACAAGACACAAAGTGTACAAGCAAGATACTTGCCTCAATAACCGATACCGAACACTCCGATGAACACGGCTCGACCAGGAAACTTCGAATACCTAGAACCTCCGTAGAAAACAATGACAACAAGATTATTAATAACGTAACAATCAAACATAATGGAAAATTCCCTGAAACCCTACGAGATCCCATTGAAACATTTAAGCGAACTGATACAGAAGCAACAGAAAATAACACAGGAGGAATAGAAAAGAAGTATCTGGATTTTGGTCAGATTGATTCAAGAATCTGGAACGATTCTGAAGTCCAAAAATTATGTACCATACATGGTTGGAAAGATGAAGGTTTCTAGTTTTTAGAACATCAAACGGATAGTTAATTGGATGTTTCTAGAGGAAGTTATGGCAGTTTGAATACAAGGTAGTCAAAAGGACATTTTGAATGCGAATATTGACCATGTTTGTTTGTTTTCTTCTGTATTGAATTTAATTACACTAATTACTGTAGTAATTTTCGTTTTCTTATCCTTGGAGGGATGTTCCAAGTGCCTATAAAAGCCCCCTAAGTCATGTTTTGGAAACACACTTGAAATTGAAGTAATATTATTTGAAGCTTTAAAGCTTATTGTGTTCTGTATCTCATTTGGTTCTTTTCCTTTGAGTGGTGAACTTGTATCAATTCTGTATCTCTTAGGAGGATTCCTAAGGTGGTGAATTGATTCCCTTCATGTATCCTTTCGGTGGATTTCCGTTAGGTGGTGGAAGTTTTCATTGTCTCGCACTATCCCCGTATCAATTGGTATCGGAGAGCTTAGGTTCAATGACGGGTCGTGGTCGCCGAGGTCGTAATACTACTGGAACTCCTGTTCGTGAGAGAGAACTTCGTGATATTGAAGTTGACGATTTAAGAAGACAAGTGCAGCAACTTCAAGAAGAACTACAACGTTTAAAAACCGTAGATGAAGAGAGATCACGACGTAGTAGTCAACCAATCGTTGGGGACAGCGAAGATGATGAAGAAGTCAATCCTTTCTGTGAATACTCCAGTTCTGAATAGAGCATGGTTAATCCAACTCATAATCGTGGAAGAAGAAATCAATTCAGGGAGTATGATATAAAGGTTGATATTCCAGAATTTGAAGGAAGAATGCAACCTGATGAATTTCTCGATTGGCTTCACACTGTCGAGAGAGTTTTTGATTTCAAAGAAGTTTCTGATGAAAGAAAAGTGAAGCTAGTTGCATTGAAGTTTAGAAAATACGCTAGTCTATGGTGGGAGAACACGAAGAGACAACGAGTTCGAGATGGTAAGCATCCCATTCGTTCTTGGGAAAAGATGAAGAGAGAACTTAAGAGGAGATTTATGCCCGATAATTATAGGCATGATTGTTTTCTTAAGCTTCATAATCTCAAATGAAGGAGTTATCTGCGGAAGACTACACCGCTGAGTTTGATCACTGATGATTAAATGTGACGTGGTGGAACTGAAGAGCAAACAATAGCTCGTTATCTTGGAGGTCTAAGGGCTGAAATTAGCAATATTCTTGAATTACAACCTTACTGGAGTTATAGTGATGTGTGTAAACTTGCTGTTAAGATAGACAAACAACAAAAAGAGGGTCGTGATGCTCGCAAAGACGGATCTTTTAATTGAAGAAATTTCCCAACTTCAAAACCACCTGCTGAGAGTTCTTCATTTTCTAAGGCTCTAAAGAAGGAATCCTCTACAGCCCCAAAGCAACCAAGTTCATCTAATGCAGGCTCTATAAAGTGCTTTAAGTGCCAAGGCTACGGTCACATTGCATCGGATTGTCCCAATCGGAGAATTATCTCCCTTGTTGAAGAGGAATGTGAAGAAGATTATAAACCTGAATCTGAGAATGAAGAAGTAGTATATGCGGACCAAGGAGAGCTTCTTGTTTGTAGAAATCTTAGCGTGCAACGAAAAAGTGAAGATGATTGGCTGCGACACAACATTTTTCACACAAGGTGCACCTCACATGGAAAAGTTTGTGATATTATTATTGATGGAGGAAGCTTTGAGAATGTGGTATCTTCAAATATGGTGGAAAAACTACAACTGAAAACGGAGGAGCATCCGCATCCTTATCATCTAACGTGGCTTGACAAGAAGAAGGAGTTTAAGGTGAGCAAACAATGCCTTGTGCAATTTTCAATTGGTGAAAAATATAGAGATGAAGTTATGTGTGATGTTGTGCCTGGATGCATGCCATTTGCTTCTTGGTAGACCATGGCAATACGATAGAAAAACGATTCATGATGGTCATAAAAACACTTATACTTTTTACAAGGATGGATTGAGAATTATTTTGGCTCCATCTAAAATGGTCAGCAGCCCTATACCACCAGGAAAAGAAGGAAATACATTTTTATCCAAATCTGCCATGTTTAGGGAGGTTAAAGATGTGAAGAAATGTTATGCTCTTGTGATTTTTGAAGAAAATAAAGTAACTACTGATCATCCGTCTACAGTACAACCTCTACTCAATGAGTTTGCTGATGTTGTTCCAGAAGAAATGCCACCTGGTCTTCCCCCTATGAGAGACATTCAACATGGGATTGATTTCATACCCGGGGCATCTATTCCAAACAAAGCCGCTTATAGAATGAGCCCCAAAGAACATGAAGAGTTGCAACGTCAAGTGGAGGAGTTGATGGCTAAAGGTTATTTGAGAGAAAGTAAGAGCCCGTGTGCTGTACCGGCTCTTCTTGTACCCAAAAAGATGGTACTTGGCGTATGTGTGTTGATAGTAGGGCTGTGAACAAAATTACTATTAGCTACCGCTATCCAATTCCTCGTTTGGATGAACTTTTAGATCAACTATATGGTGCCGTAGTATTTTCACGAATTGATCTTCGTAGCGGTTACCATCAAATCCGAATGAGACCGGGAGATGAATGGAAGACGGCTTTTAAAACAAGGGATGGCCTCTTTGAATGGCTTGTCATGCCTTTCGGCCTTTCGAATGCACCAAGCACTTTTATGCGACTCATGAATGACGTGTTCAAGTCACTAATCAGAAAGTTTGTTGTCGTCTACTTTGATGACATTCTTGTTTATAGCAAGAGTAAAGACCAACATTTGAGTCACCTTCGTGAAGTCTTTAGCACTTTAAGAGAGCAAAAGCTTTACGCAAATTTGAAGAAATGCGAGTTTTTCTCTAACAGCCTAGTGTTTTTGGGTTATGTCGTGTGTAGCAATGGAATAAAAATGGATGAAAGCAAGGTGGAGGCAATTCGGAGTTGGCCACAACCACAATCAGTCCATGACATCCGGAGCTTTCATGGACTAGCATCATTCTATCGTCGATTCATAAAAGGATTTAGCACTATCATTGCTCCTATTACCGAATGTTTAAAAGGAGGTACTTTTAAATGGGGTAAGGAAGCACAAAAAGCTTTGAACTCATCAAAGAAAAGGTAACCCAAGCACCTATTCTTTCACTTCCGAATTTTGACAAACTTTTTGAAGTTGAATGTGATGCTTCTAATGTTGGCATTGGTGCCGTTCTTAGCCAAGAAAACAGGCCCATTGCATTTTTTAGTGAGAGGTTAAGTGAGTCTCGACAAAAGTATTCAACTTATGATAAGGAGTTCTATGCAATTGTTCGTGCATTAGATCATTGGAGTCAATATCTTCTTTCCAAACCATTTGTCCTTTATTCAGATCATGAAGCTTTGAAGTTTATAAATGGGCAACATAAATTGGATCGTCGTCGTGCTTTATGGGTTGAATTTTTACAAGCCTATACCTTTGTTATTAAGCATAAAGCAGGTTCTCAAAATCGAGTTGCTGATGCTTTAAGTAGAAGGCATACTTTGTTGTCCACAATGCAAGTGAAGGTTGTTGGATTTGATACAATTAAATATTTGTACAAGGAAGATCTATTCTTCGGAAAGATTTGGGCAGAATGTTTTAAAGGGCCATACAAGCAATTTTTGTTACAAGACGGATTTACATTCGGGAAGAATTGTTTATGTATTCCTCATTGCTCTTTGAGAGAGGCTATTCTCATAGAAGCTCATAGTAGTAATCTTGGGGGACACTTTGGTAAAAACAAGACTCTTGCTTTGATTCAAGAGAATTTTTATTGGCCGAAGATGGAAAGAGATGTGATAAGGTATGTTGAAAGATGTGGCACATGTCACATGGCAAAAAGTCGGGCTCAAAATACAGGTTTATACACCCCACTTCCTGTTGCTAAAGCTCCTTGGCAAGATGTTAGTATGGATTTTGTCGTTGGATTACCAAGAACACAAAGACACAAAGATTCGGTCATGGTGGTGGTGGATCGTTTCTCAAAAATGGCTCACTTCATCTCATGTAGCAAGACCATAGATGCATCTCATGTTGCTGATTTGTACTTTCGTGAGATTGTGCGGCTACATGGTATTCCTTTAACCATTACTTCTGATCGAGATCCTAAGTTTATGAGTCATTTTTGGCGAACACTTTGGAGGAAACTTGGGACACAACTTCAATTTAGTACCACATCCCATCCCCAGACGGATGGACAAACTGAAGTTGTCAATAGAAGTTTGGGAAGCATGTTAAGATGTTTCGTGGGAAAGAACATTCGACAATGGGATTTATTGCTACCACAAATTGAGTTTGCATACAATCATTCCAAAAATCAATCAATTGGTTGCAGTCCATTTGAAGTTGTTTATGGAAAGAATTTAGTTAGCCCACTGGAGTTAGTTCCTTTGCCTACTAATATTTCTTTCAGTGGTGATGCAAGTGAAAGAGCGAGTCAAATTAAGAAGTTGCATGCACAGGTCCGTGATCATATTAGTAAACAAAATGAACGGTATCGCAGGCAAGCTAATAAGCACAAGAAGCATGTTGAATTTAAAGAAGGTGATATGGTATGGATACACCTACGAAAAGAAAGGTTCCCACAAGGTCCTTATTCTAAATTAAAGTCCAAAACAGCTGGACCGTTCAAAGTACTAAGGAAAATCGGGGAAAATGCATACAAAATTGACCTTCCAGCAGAGTACGAGGTTTCAAACACCTTCAATGTGTCGGACCTTATTCCTTATCATGGAGAGTTTGATTGTGAGGACTCGAGGACGAGTCTTCTTCAACCAGGGGAGAATGATACAGAAGCAATAGAAAATAACACAGGAGGAATAGAAAAGAAGTATCTGGATTTTGGTCAGATTGATTCAAGAATCTGGAACGATTCTGAAGTCCAAAAATTATGTACCATACATGGTTGGAAAGATGAAGGTTTCTAGTTTTTAGAACATCAAACGGATAGTTAATTGGATGTTTCTAGAGGAAGTTATGGCCGTTTGAATACAAGGTAGTCAAAAGGACATTTTGAATGCGAATATTGACCATGTTTGTTTGTTTTCTTCTGTATTGAATTTAATTACACTAATTACTGTAGTAATTTTCGTTTTCTTATCCTTGGAGGGATGTTCCAAGTGCCTATAAAAGCCTCCTAAGTCATGTTTTGGAAACACACTTGAAATTGAAGTAATATTATTTGAAGCTTTAAAGCTTATTGTGTTCTGTATCTCATTTGGTTCTTTTCCTTTGAGTGGTGAACTTGTATCAATTCTGTATCTCTTAGGAGGATTCCTAAGGTGGTGAATTGATTCCCTTCATGTATCCTTTCGGTGGATTTCCGTTAGGTGGTGGAAGTTTTCATTGTCTCGCACTATCCCCGTATCACGAACACTAAACGTTCAATATATCCCAAGAACACAAAAATCATGATTCGGTTTATTACAAAACCAAAATATGGATATATAATCCATAGAGTATGTTCAACGACATCATACAACCCTGATTAAACCATCCAAATTGGATAAAAAATTGGATTCAAGATTAAGATTCCTAAAAGTCAATCTTAAGGGATTTAAAAAATTTACCTACGATCCGGACGAATGAAAAGGAGGATGATGATTGACACGCACTAGGCTTCCCGAATTGATGAGGATTGACTCATCAAGCTCCAAAATCACCTCTGGCCCCAAGAGTCACAAGAGAAATGAGAGAGGGGAAAAATGGGGTTCTGTCCGCAAAACAGGCTGTTACTGGTTTATATACCAGCAGCAAGTTACGGCCGTAAGAAATAAGTCTTTACAGTCGTAACTCTCCCTCTCTTACGGACGTAACATATAGGGCTTTACGCCATAACCAGCCCTCAGAGTTTCTGCCTAAATGCATAGATGTGTTACATAATACCAATCACCTTACGGTCTTAACGCACCATTCTCATGGCCGTATGTGGTCTACTGAGCACAGTAACAAAACCCAACAATTCCGATAGTCCGGTTAGACTTTCGACAATGACCTGGTGATTCAAATGCTCCAAAACAATAACGAACAAAGTGTGCAACTCAACATACAATATCACAAGCACAACGTACAATGCCACAACACATACTCAATCAAAAGACACAGGCGACAGCGAGTCACACTCGACTAAGACCACTACTTGATAGTAACACACAGAGTGCCACGAAAAAAAATCATTCTGATTTAACGTCAACAGAAAAATATCCTGCGTAAAAAAGAAAGACAGCCCAAAATAAGATAATAGAAAATGAAAATAGTGGGTATTACACCAATTATATTATAGTATATTTGTTATACGTGTTAAAATAATAATACCTTATGTGTGCCTAAGTTTATTATTTATGGACCCTCCTAATTAGGGTAAGATTAGGTCTGTCTATATGTAATCTCTCATTATATATATAGGGGTGTTATCAATGAGAATATACATATTTTGCCCTATTTCTTATCTCAGTTATTTTACCTTCAATACTTTATCAACACGTAGTCTCCAATCTGAGCAATAAATTTTTTTCTCCCAAAAAATTCTGAAAATTTCGGAAAAAAACAAAAGTTGGATTTTCTGACCCGGAGCAAAAAAATCTGCTGCCGGTCATCACCCCTACCGTCCCCCCTCCCCCCGACCGAAACTCTAGATCGGCCTCCGCGAACTCGCATATCCTTCCCCAGTTGGACTACCCTCGAATAAAGCACTAGCCGTCAGATGTCTTCTTCCCCGAGCCAAGCCATCTCCAATTCCGCAATCCTTCGACTGGTCTTCATCTTCTGCAAATTTGACCCGCCATCGCCGTCTTCTTGCGCTCAGCAACTCCATCTACAACGCACCATCCACTATCATCGTCAGAGTCAAACGCGAGAGCTCCAATTCGACCGCCTGTCCAGATCGCACCGCAACTCCTCGTCTGCATATGTCGAATCCCCACTCATTCGGACTTCCAGAGTCAGACGCGAGAGCTCCAATCCGCCCGCCAGTGTAGATCGCGCCGTAACTCCTCGTTTGCACATTCCCCCAACCTGCTCCAGCGGCTGGCCCGCTCGTGCCTTTTCCAGGCCGACCTGCACGACCCTGAAATAGATCCAGCCCATTGTTTTTCGGCCTTCCCTGATTTGTAACTTGATCCAGTCCAGATCCGGTATCCCGTTCCAGGTCCTATTCAGTCACAGCCCGACCAAGTTTTCATTGCCCGCTTCAACAAATTTGATTCTTTTCCTAAGGTACACAAATTCGAATCCTACTATTTGCAAAGTGCGCTATTCAACTGATTGGTTTACTTGCATATTATTATTTAGAATTATATTAGTTATGCTTAATTAAATCAAAGTGAACTACTTAAAGTAATTTGACTTAAATCAAATTCACGAGAATTAATATATAATGCGGCATAATAAGCATATTTGACTGCATTATATGTGTATAGATATATTCCTAGGTTTATGTGTTTATATCCATAATTATATATATATATATACCTTGCATGTATTGATAGATATGACATATGTATTAGGTTCATCATTGGTAGAACATAGAGAATATTTTTCTACTAATTATCACATATTAAATCATGATAAAGAAGCTTTATGTGTAATAACATCGAAAGAAATTTTGACCATATCTTGGTCCCGAAAAATAATAACGCTCCCATTATTGAAAATTTTATCATGGAAAGTACTCATGATATAATGTGAAAACATAATTTTTTCTTGTATTAAGATGACTGATCCAACTCATCCCGAATTTGACATATTGGACTCAAAAGGGATTGAGTACCATAAATGGGTCTCCGACAAAGAGACCACATTTGTTGCTAAAGACTATAGTGCCACAATATTTGATACCGCAAGCGATGCACTGTCTGATAAAATCAAAGGTAGTGCACTAATGTTCCTTAGGCGACACATCGACCCCTAGCCTGAGATGGGAATATTTGCAGTTGAAATCCCCCGAAGAACTGTGGAACGCCCTTAAGGTCCGATTTGGGAACATTCGCAACACTTTGGTCCCAGAGTTGACAGTGTAGTGGAATGAAATTCGCTTGCTTGACTATAAACGGATCAACGATTTCAATAAAGATATGCTCTGCCTCAGGGCACGCATAATTTTTGTGGGAAGAACATCACGAAAGATGACATGATCGAGAAAACTCTTTCCACCTATCCTACTTCTGCTCTTATACTAGTGAACCAGTATAGGCTGGAGTATGATAATAAACACATTACTTATTGGAAATAAAACGCAGCGAAATCGAAGTTGGGGAAAGTTTAATTAAAGCGTTTTACGCATCCACGAGCACAAAATCTATTTAGGCATGCTAATTAATTAGCTACTAAAATTAATAAGCAATTTAAATATTATTTATTATTTTTAAATAAATATGTTGGTAAATTAAATATCCTACTCTAGATCAAAGATCATAGGATATTTACCTTTGAAGCGTAGTGGTTGCTTGCTCCTTGATCTTTTTGTATTTCTACCTTTAGATCTTTCAAACTATGATCCGCCTTAATCCGGACGTTATGTGGGTAATGAGCTACCAAATATTGCTTGGACAAAAGTGGACCGGCCGAAATCTTGTCTCTCACAACTCTCGGTTTCTTTTCTTCAAGTAATTCTGATTTGCAACCAGAATTAAAGTGTTATCTCAATTGTGGAATCAAAGACACAAGTCCAGATCCATAATTAAACACTAAGGAGAAGAATCGAAACCCTTGTGATAGATGTGTAATGCCACAGCCAACCCTCCCTTTATGTCATATTTATCGGCTTTTGGACTACTCTAGGGATCTTAAAGAGGATTAGGGAAGGACTCGTAATAGACCTCAAATTTCCATATAAGGCTCTTTCCTAATATATTGAGTCTATTAAATATCAACCCAGTCCACTAAAGAGTTAATATTACATTTCCTACCCAAATCCCAATTTACGAAATCGGCCTCCTTTTTTAAATATATTATTTCCCGTGTTTAAGATATCGAATGTCCATTAATTAATTTAAGCTACTGGCAGTTTTAATTAATTAATATCTTATCCAAGAGTAGTATCAATCGAACCTTATTATTATATCAGAATTAAATCCACCTACTGGGTTTAATATAATAACCATTATCGAGCTCCTCAAGGGGACATCATCAACCCGCACGAGTCGGGATATGATTTCTAGTAATAATAATAATTGCCGTACAAATAATAATATTGCCCAAGATACGAAGCTTATTGAGTCAATCACTTTGACCCTCACCCATTGTAAATCAAAACAATAAATATTATAAATATATAATTAAATATTATATACTTAGAATTAAGAAATAATAATTATCCGAGATTTACGTTCCTTTACAGTCAGTACAGAAGACACTATCTCACTTCGATCCAGTTCAATGTACGCAAATACGCTAATGCATGCTAATAGTCAAGACCAACTAATCTCAAGCATACACTGCAACCTTTCATATAATTTGTCTAATAATTATATAGGTTGTGAACTATTATATTATTTTACAAGGCACTGATAATGTGATCTTCCGTGTGACACCAACACACCACATTGTCTATAATGTAAAATAATTAGACATTTCATTTGCATAATGATAACGTGAATAAATATGCAAAACATGTGATTAAATGTAATTAATATTCTCATATGTAGTTATAGGGAAATAAGGTAATATAAGCATAAAGTAAGCTTTGTATTATACAACCCTAACAATCTCCCACTTATACTCAAAGCATGCTTTCAAGTATACTACTCTATTACATAGTTACTCATTTATCCCACTTATACTCAAAGCAGTGCTGCCATACACCGTAATCCCATTCCTTCCACATGCCTTTCAAAAACTTTTGAGGGTATATCTTCTGATGCAACCCTGGCTCCAACTACATTTTCTTCCTTTACGAAGTGTCGTATGATGTGATACTTGCGGTTGATATGTTTACTTGCCTTGTGGGCTCGTGGTTCCCTCGAATTTGCAACTGCACCACAATAAAGTGTAATACGCTTTGGCAAATCGGGAATCACATCTAAGTCCTGCAGGAAGTAATTGGGCCATACCACCTACTTGGCTGCCTCAGAGGCTGCCACGTACTCGGCTTCCATGGTAGAGTCCGAGATATATTTCTATTTCTCACTCCTCCAACTAATGGCTCCACCTCCCAGGCTAAGCACATAACCTAAAGTATACTTGGACTTTTCTTTGTCTGATGAAAAATCTGAGTCAGAATAACCCACTGGACATAGGTCGTCTGATTGATATACTAGCATATACTCCCTAGTCCTTCTCATGTACTTGAGTATTTGCTTGACACCAATCCAGTGTCCTGGTCTTGGGTTCGACTGACATCTAGCAGTTATGCCTACGGCATGACATATATTTGGTCTAGTGCAAAGCATAGCATACATGAGGATTCCGACGGTTGACGCATAAGGGATTAGCTTCATGTCGTCTATCTCTTTTTGTGTATTGGGACACATATCCTTAGATAGTTGAATTCCATGTCTGTAAGTTAGAAAACCTTTCTTGATTCTCATTTCTGAACCACTTTAGCACTGTAGGATGCCTGAGATAAGCACAACATCCTTTTCTTCCGATCATGAAAGATCCTGATTCCAAGGATGTGTCATGATTCTCCCAAATCCTTCATATCGAACTGCTCAGATAGCCATACCCGTACGCACAACAACTCCAGCCAGAAGGATATCATCTGCATACAGTACAAGAAAAACCAACACATTTCCATCGTATTTCTTATATACACAACTCTCACTCAGACATTAGATGAATCCATATGACTGGACTACCTCGTCAGATCGAGTGTTCCAAGATCTATATGCTTGCTTAAGTCCATAAATGGATCTGTTAAGCTTGCACACTAAGTGCTCCTCTCCTTCAACGAAGAATCCCTCTAGTTGGCGCATGTAGATTTCCTTGTCTAGACTTCCATTCAAGAATGCAGTCTTGACATCCATTTGCCAAATCTCCAGGTCCAAATGCACAGTTATAAAAGAATCCGGATTGACTTAAGCATGGATACCAGCAAAAAGGTTTCATTATAATCGATACCCTCTGTCGGAGTGTAACCTTTCGCTACAAGCCCCACTTTGGAAGTTTCAACCTTCCCATCACCTCCTTTCTTTTGCTTGTAGACCCACTTGCTCCCAATGGGTTGTACCCCATCAGGTAGTTCGACTAGCTCCCACACTTGATTAGAATCCATCGATCCCATTTCTGATTCCATTGCTACTTCCGAGGAGTCAGCATCTTTATCTTGGATTGCCTCCTTGTAACTCCATGGATATGATTCATCTTCGCTTGGGAATGAGTCCGAAGACTTTCCCATGCTTATGAATCATTCCGCTTGATGAACAACCCTCCCACTACGACGAGGTAAGTCTTGAGTTGGTGTGGAAGTCTCAAAATCGATACGTGGTGCAGTGTTAGTTGGCGCTTGTACGATTGGTATAGATGGAGTCTCGCCCCTCAACTCTTCCGGAATTATATCGCTCATAGGCTTGTGACTAATCATATAATCCTCTTACAGGAATCTGGCACTGGTGCTAACAATAACCTTTTGATCCTGGAGACTATTGAACAGGCCACCCTTCGTTCCCTTAGGATATCCTACAAACACTCGTACTTCTGTACGAGATGCCAACTTATCAGCTTCCTTATTCAGCACATGTTCTAGAGTCCCCCAAATCCGAACATGTCCTAGGCTGGGCTTTCGCCCACTCCACAGTTATGTGGGTGTTTTTGGAACTAATTTCGATTCCATTAGGTTTAGAATATACAACGCTGTTTCTAAGGTGTATATCCAAAACGAAATAGGTAAATTCGAGTAACTCATCATTGATCTAACCATTTCTAAAAGAGTTTTGTTCCCTCTCTCGGCAACACCATTTTGTTGTGGAGTTCCCGGCTCAGTGAGCTGGGACGAAATCCCTTCATTTGCCAAGAAATCCAAAAACTCTCCACTAAGTTATTCGCCACCATTATCAGATCGTAGTGACTTGATACTCTTCCCATGACGCTTTTTCGTTTCAGCCTTGAAGTCTCTGAACTTGTCAAAGGCTTCAGACTTACGTCGCATCAAATAGATATATCCATATCTCGAATAATCATCTATAAATGTGATGAAGTATTCGAAACCACCCCTAGCCTGGACGATCATTGGACCACATACATCCGAATAAACCAATTCCAACACATTCTGAGATGGTTTCCCTTGGTCTTAAAAACCCTTTTGGTCATCTTACCTTCCAGACAATATTCACAAATTGGAAATGACTCAACTTGGAGGTCATCTAATAGGCCATTATCTACCATTCTTTGAATTCTCCTAAGGTTTACATGACCTAACCGCAAATGCCACAGATATGTTAGGTTTATGCTCGAAGGTTCTTTTCTATTTTTAGGTTTAGACAAAGAGTTAAGCGATTTATATTTATACATGTGAGCTTGTGCAGTATTAATGACATACAGTCCATCAGTAAAAATATTTTTGCAAATATACTCACCATTTCTTCTTCTAATAATAGCATCATCATGAGAAGAAACTAAAATAACCATCACATTTTAATTTAGAAACCAAAATTAAATTCATTCTAAAATCTGGTACTAATAATACATTATTAAAAAGTAAATTTTGTCATTAATTTTCAACTGCACGACTCCCACTGCAACAACCATAAGCCTGGAAAAATCGCCCCAGTTTATGGTAATCTCGCCCGAACTAAGATGCTTGGTTACCTGTAAACCATACGAGTTAAAGCAAACATGATCAGTGGAGCCTGAATCAACTATCCACAGAGTGGAAGATCAAGATGCCAAACATGTTTTTGACTACTAGTGCATGAGACATACCTTTCTTAAGAGCAGGGCAGTCCACTTTTTAAAATGCCTTTTCTGACCGCACTTGTAGCCCTTTCCCTTTGGCTTTTTGTTCGCCTCAGGCTACGGAGCCTTTCTTTTTACCTTGAGAGTTGCCAATTTCTTCTGGCCCACTTATTTCTTCTTCTTCCCCCACTTAGGTTTAGAAGTTGAAACACCAGTATCCGCAAGAACTTGATACCCTTGCCTAAAGAGACCTTCTACATCTTGAAGCTCTGTCAGAAATTCCGCCAAGGTATACTCCCTACGATTCATATTGTAGTTTAGGAGGAACTGCTCAAACCTCCTAGGTAAGCTACCTAGGATGATATCGACCTGCGTTTCCGTATCGACAATAGCCCCTAAGATATTAAGTTGCTTTAGATGAGAAATCATCTTTAGAACATGATCCTTTACTAGGGTTTATTCAGGAATTTGGGTTGTCATCAAGACTCTCATAGCATTTTCCCTAGCTGCCCGGTTCTGATGACCAAATATCTCGCCGAGATTTTTCATCATTTCCGCAGCCCTTCCCATACTCTGATGCTGATGCTGCAATACATTTGCTAAAGAAGTCAAGATGTAACAGCAAGCCATCTCATCAGATTTCTTCCATCTGCGGAATTCCTTCACCTCATCAGTTGTCGAATCCTCATCTCGCTCCAAAGGGCATTCCTCAGTTAGAACAAACTTGTGCTCTTCAGCAGTCAGGACAATCTTAAGATTGTGTAGACAATCAGCAAAATTAGTGTCGTCGAGTTTGTTTTCTTCGAGAATTACAACAAGTGGATTGAAAGACATCTGAGATAAAAATTAAAACCATTCATAACATAATGCAGAGCAAAATATATTGAAGAACCTCAAAAACACAATATATATGACAGCAACCAACACCTCGAAAACCCCGCATATGCAAGCCACGATCGTGTGGACATTTACACACACATTTTTCAAGTAGAAATTTACATCTTTAGTTTTATTATCTAGTCAATTTACGTTATGACAAGTAAAATTAATAGTTGGTTCCTCTTGTCCATGTATTAATTAACATATATTCCGATGGGGAGCTTATTAATTAGTACACATAAGTGAACACCATAATTAAATAATATTAAAATATTATCTTTTAAATAATAGTCCTACAGATGGAGAGGTCCTATCATAAAAATAATACTTACCTTTTGTTATCATTTGAAACTTAAGACTAGTGAATCTATAATTAGCATATCCGATACGGAGGAAGACCCTAATGTCAACTCGCATGCTAATTACTTCACAATTTAAATTAATTATGGAGGCCAATTTGATTTTATTTTTTAAAAAAATCAATTTAATCACTTGGTTATTTTAGCCTTATGGTTTCTTAATTTTCTCGTCCTAACATGTAAGAAACATATCACGCATACATTCATACATGCCATACATCCAAAACAGTAAAACCAAAATAAAAGCATGGATAATTAAACTATCCAATTATCATGGTCTTCTTCCTTGTATTGAATCCGAGAAAATCTTCGACTCGATTTCTACCACTGGATCAAGCATCTCGTCACTCCTCCCTGGCCGGGCCGTGGATTTCCAAAATTAAAGTTTCACTTTTATGCAAAATTAATTACATAAACAAATTTAATTTTAAATCCCGACTCTCCAACAGACGCAACCAATGTCGGTGAAACGGACCACCATAAATGGACGACCCAACCCGAACCGATGAACCGACAGGCTGCCCGCACCCCTCGGAAAGCAGCCCGGGCCGTTCTCGCGCCACGTGCTCTTGTTCGGCCGCACATGCCCGATCCGATATCCCGCCGGCTCTACTTCTTCGTGACTTCGTCTTCTCCATATTCGATTATAATTTTACACAAAATAAAATACATCAAATTTACAGCAAGATTACATGAAAAAATAAGATCCTAGATCTACCCGCAGATTTTCTCACGGGAAAAATCATTACATGCCTCAAAACTGGGCCAAACCAACAATTGCATAAATAATAAAAGTAAATAAATAAATAATTCACATAATCATGATAATTGAATAATATTTCTTGCAAGAACACATCTAGCAAAATACTCCAACATCAAATTACATGAATATTTAAATTGCTATCAATTAATCACCAAAATTAATTAAAATAGCAAAAGCCTAAAAACTGGCTCTGATACCAATTGTTGGAAATAAAACGCAGCGGAAGCAAAGTTGGGGAAAGTTTGATTAAAGCGTTTTACGCATCCACGAGCACAAAACCTATTTAGGCATGCTAATTAATTAACTCTAAGATTAATAAGCAATTTAAATATAATTTATTATTTATTACATAAATATGTTGGCAAATTAAATCCTAATCTAGATCAAAGATCATCCATTTACCTTTGAAGCATAAGATCATAAAATATTTACCTTTGAAGCATAATGGTTGCTTGCTCCTTGATCTTCTTGTATTTCTATCTTTAGATCTTCTAGAGTATGATCCGCCTAAATTCAGACGTTGTGTGGGGGACGAGCTATCGAATCTTGCTTGGACAAAAGTGGATCGGCCAAAATCTTGTTTCTCACGACTCTCGATTTTCTTTTCTTCAAGTAATTCCGATTTGCAACAAGAATTAAACTGTTATCTCAATTGTGGATTCAAAGACACAAGTCAAAATCCACAATTAAACACTAAGAAGAAAAATAGAAACCCTTGTGATAGATGTGTAATACCGCGGACAACCCTCCCCTTATGTCTTATTTAGAGGCTTTTGGACTACTCTAGGGATCTTAAGGGGAATTAGGGAAGGACTCTTAATAGACCTCAAATTTCCATATTAGGCTCTTTCCTTATATATTGAGTCTATTAAATATCAACTCAGTCCACTAAAGAGTTAATATTGCACTTTCTACCCAAATCCCAATTTACAGAATCAGGATCCTTATTTAAATATATTATTTTTCATGTTTAAGGTATTGAATGTCCATTAATTAATTTAAGCTACTCACAACTTTAATTAATTAATATCTTATCCAAGAGTAGTACCACTCGAACCTTATTATTATATCGAAATCAAATCCACATGCAGGGTTTAATATAATAATCATTATCGAGCTCCTCAAGGGGACATCATCAACCCGTACGAGTCGGGACACGATTTCTAGTAATAATAATATTTTTTATACAAATAATATTATTGCCCAAGCTACGAAGCTTATTGAGTCAATCACTTTGACTCTCACCATAGTAAATCAAGGCAATAAATACTATAAATACACAATTAAATATTATATACTTAGAATTAAGAAATAATAAATAGCTGAGATTTATGTTCTTCTTACAGTCAGTACAGAAGACACTATCTCACTTCGATCCAATTCAACGTATGCAAATATGCTAATGCATGCTAATAGTCAAGACCAACTAATATAAAGCATATACTACAACCTTTCATATAATTTGTCTAATAATTATATAGGTTGTGAACCATTATATTATTTTATAAGGCACCGATAATGTGATCTTCCATGTAAAATAATTAGACATTTCATTTGCATAACCATAACGTGAATAAATATGCAAAATATGTGATTAAATGTAATTAATATTCTCATAGGTAGTTACAGAGAAATAAGGTAATGTAATATCCTTATAATTGTTGAGTATTTTCATCTGTATTTGAACCTTGTAATATTCGACTTTGTGGTATCAATAATCGAAGTATGATTTTTCCCGTATTCGTATCAGCATTCATGATCATATTAGGAAGAGCTAACAAATTCATGCATGCAACTACGTCATAACGTACGCTAGCAGGTTAGCTTAACGTACTTTATGAGCTGCGGATAGCGTATGCAATGGACGAAGCGTAGCGTACGTAAGGCAGTCAACGACGGAGTGGTCTGCTTAGCACATGGACCAGTTGGACATGATTAGGTAAAGATTCCCCGCGTGAACCTGGACGGCCTTTTGATAAAGCAAGTCAATGATACTTAACATATGCTATACATGGCCGGGAGCGTACGCTATGTTGATCAAATTACGTACATAGAGGGTTTTGTTAACATACGTAAGAGAGACCAAGAACGAGACAGTAAGCTATTATCGGATGTTAACATATACTAAGGATTTTAGATAGCGTACATTAAGACGATAACGTACGTAAGGATTTGAGATTAACATACGTAAAGAGCAGGATCTTATAAATAGGACTTCACCCTATTTCATTTCCCACTTTCACCTCCGGCCATTAATCGATTCTCATGACTTGGAGAAGCCATCCCACGATATTTCCACCCCTATATCGGCCCTGAAGGTGATTGTTGAAGACAAAGGACATTGAGGATTGGTATTCAAGCATCCAACATCGAGCTTCACCTAGAGATTTCATCGTTTCTTCTGTAGTACGGTATGTGATACTCTAACCATCTAGAATTCATGTTCGTAGGAATGTTATGAGTAGATTACTGAGGTTATTGAGCTTGTTAAGAACTTTATAAGTCAAACAACATGTTTTGGAGAATTAAATTGGATGAACTTGGGTTTTTCATTAGTGATAGTTAAGCCTTGATGGTGCCTATCATAAGGACGTGATTTGTTGCAGATTATGACCTGCTTTGTGATGATTTTGTGATGATTGTTATGATGAACAAAAGGAGTATGTAATCACCTAGACTAAGTGAATCCAAGATGTTGAACGTAGGGATTATTCCTTAAGTATAATCTGGGGTTTGTAAGGATTTTTAGGATCGATAAACTTCAATATGAATGGTTAGAATATTATGATCTTGTTATAACTGTTAGGAGTATGCCCTCGAATGCCACAACAGTGGTATCGGAGCTTAGGTCTTGCGATCGTATACTTACATTGTTTTAGGCATCCTCTGACGTGGCATTTGAGGGCATTAGGATTGACGACAGAATGAATCAAGCTAATTCTCTGAGCGTAGGTCTTGCGTCATCCTTCGTTTTAGGCACCGAATCCCAATAGTGGTATCAGAGCGTAGGTCTTGCAATCGTATATATGATATTAGCATTTCGAATGCTTGATTAGATGGTGAATGATTTGGAATCATTTTAGTCATAATCGTGGTATATGTGTTTTACATTCGTTGTAGTTATATTTTTCGTTAGTTTATGTCTAAATATAAATCTTAATTTCTTGGAAATGTGATTTTTATTGAAGATATGAATATTGGAAAATATAGAAATTGGATATCTGGTCGAAAAACTAGCCCCGAATTGCCGTTGGACGGTCCGGGAGTGGTCCGGAAGCAGGGGGCCGCGGCCCAGGGCTCGGGGGCCGCGGCTCAGGGCTGTTGCAGCCCAGGTTAGACTTTCTGGACTGGGGGCCGCGGCCCAGGGCTCAGGGGGCGCGGCCCAGGGCTGCTGGGCAGCCCTACTGCTGCCCAATGTTGTTTTCGGGCACTGTCTAGCCCTTTTCGGACCCGTTTCAGGCTTATTTTCTTCGTGTATTCCTAAAAATGATTTCCCACATTTTAAATTGGATTTAATATGATTAAAATGATTTATGGTATTTAATTTTATAAGGGAAAATTGCTTTATTGGAATACTTGTGATCGACCGAATTATTTTGAACGTTTTCATATTACCGATTGTCTGAATCGATTGGATCAGTTCATTTTGTTGATTGGATCAATGTATCTCTACGCTTACCATTTATATAGTATTTATTGGATGAATGCTTTTGAATGGGGATGTGATTCGTGGACTTAGTTTTGAATCGTTCGTTTTATTCGATTGGGTTGTAAAGGCCGTTTTGAACCTATTTATTTTACTAGAAATATTTGTATCTAGGATGCAATTTTCAATGTAAAATTTATATGTAATGATGAAGACCAAATGAAGATCCGTTTCGAGAGGACGAAGATTCAAAACGAAGACTTGTAATTAGATTACGGAGTTTTTTTTGTTTTCTAGGAACGGTCCATGAACCACATGTTGGTAGCAACTAGGTTGTGAATGGTTGTTCATATTGTATGAATGCACAAACGCGCTTAAATGAATTAATGTGCAAAGTGTAACATTAATTGTGATAATTCTCCACAACAAATTATTATGTTTATAAGGTTTCATGTTTTTCCTTCCCTCCATCGAGCTTTCGGGAAATTGAAATCCAAACCGGATGTGCTATGCTTCCGAGTTATCAGGGTAGTCGTTCAGGGAGGGTGGATAAATTACCGGGAGCGCATTGGATGCCTTCGGTTGGAGCAAATTTTATCCCTAGAAACCTGATAGGTTGCCGGATAAGATTCTATTGTGAAACTGATTTACGTCGATGGTATAAACTTAACTTGTTCACGTACCATAGAAACCGTATAGGTTGAGGGGAGTGAACAAGGGGAAAAATAAGATCGAATCATCCATTAGATATGTTGGTGTTGGACACCACTTTATGAAAATTAATAGACTATAAACTTGTTCGGTTGCCCCCTATTAAAATTTATAAAGAACTCGATCACCACTATGAAGTAGAGCGACGATACTTCCGTATTTCACATGGGAGTGTGTTATTCCGATAAAAATAGTGGGAGCTGGGTAACAAGAATATAAAAGACCTTAATTCTATACTCAGATCATAATTATAACAAGTCACTAATTAATCTGTTATACTTAATGCAGACATAACTCTCAATATGACAATAAATCCACTCACAATTCTACTTGAAAAGAACACCCTGATTGGACCTAACTTTGTGGACTGGCTCCGCAATCTGATACTGGGATACGTCTTGGAGATAGACATTACGACGCCTCCTGTGCGAACCAGAGCCAATCAAGAAGAGATTGAAAACCACGAAAAGTGGGTTAAGAATGACATAAAAGTCCGTGCACACATGATGGCTTCTATGTCTAATGAGCTTCAGAGAGCTCATGAGAAAATGACTTCTGCTAGGCAGATTCTATCTCACTTAACCGAACTTTATGGTGAGCACAGCAGAACTGCTAGATGAGATATATCCAAGCAACTGTTTGGTGTAATGATGAAGGAAGGTGAGAAGGGTGGGGAACACATCCTCAAAATGATATCCATGATCGAGAGATTAGAGGCTCTTGATTTTAAAATGGATACTTCTCTCCAAACCGACCTTATCCTACAGTCTCTCCCTGATTCCTTCTCACAGTTTGTTATGAACTTCAACTGCAATGAGATTGCATGTAATTTAGCTGGTCTAATGAACAAACTTGTGACTGCTCAGTCTCAGATGAAGACTCCGCTGATGAAGGAGTCTGCTCTTGTGATTTCTTCTGGACCTCGGAGTTCTAAGAACAAGAATAAAAAGACCAAGAAGCAGACTGGACCACATGTCAAGGACTTCAAGGGAAAGGGCAGGGCCCCGATGGTTCCAAAGAACAAGAAGAAGAAGGATGATTGTGTGATACCCGAGCCTAACATTACTCACTTGGTCAATATGATTCATGCATAACTTGTTAATTATGTGTTATTTGGATTACTTTATGTTTCATGGTTCAGTTGATCTTATAGTTAATTTCACACATAGGAATGTGCTAAACATTTGAACTCATGTCTAAAACACAATCGTGGTATATGTTACGGGACTAAGTTATGTTATTCATAGTATTTCTAATACGAAAATAAAATATATGTAAAGATCTTATAAAACTCTAAGTACACGTGGTAAGCCTAGAAGTTATAAAGGTGTCACTGACGTGTCTATCGGAGGTTAACTAGCTTACCTCGAGATTTTAGTCGGCGTGTGTAGCGAGTCACTTTAAATTGACGATTCAAGTGGATAACCATCATTCAATAAACTAACACGTGTCAAGTGCCTTTGACTCTTGTCAATACCTAATAGGATACAATTTATGATTGTATCTGATAACGTCTGTAAAATACTGTGATCTGTCTATACCTCATTCGTTCCTAATGATTTATGAATTGAACTTATCTTTTAGTTTATCATATTAATTATATTTTTATAAATGATTTCTTCCATTCTTACCTACAGTGTCTCATTTGTGAAGTTTTAGAAAGTTTGACAATAAAGTCCTTCACTAGCATTTTCAACATTGTTCGCATGGGTAATCGAGTTTAAGCAATAAAAATACACCCTAAACTTCTACTAAACCATTTTAAAGATCATCCATACCCTAAATGAGGTCAATATCTACTAGGAACCGGTTCAAACACTCCAAGAACCGGATCATAACTACTTGAATCGATCAATTATTTCAAACCTAGTCTCTAGTAGTCATTCGAGGGTATTTTGGACATTTCACCTTCATAACCAACTTAAGATGGATAAATACGACCCTCAACCCTCATTTACAGTCTGTACATGAATAAGAAGCTCCCCACTTCGAAAAATCACCAAAAATTCAAGAAGAAATCATCAAAAACATCAACACCTCAATTCCTTTGACAATCAAGGTGAGTTTCCTTTGTTTCTTCCTTATTCTTGCTATGTTTTTTAGCTATTTCGAAGGTGTGAGAGCTTGTATATGTTCTTATACATGTTATAATGATGTTAAGAATTCAGCCATGGCAAACCCTTGTGTTTAATATGGATTTATAAGGCTTAAAACTCACTAAGGCAATAAAGGAATCAATTCTGCCACCTTTTGGAATTAATAGTATATGTTACTTGATCCGTATGTTTCAGGGTCAGGAGTTTCAGTATACTTATTCTTAAGTATCTTAGGGATATTATGTCAAAAATTGGTGCAAGTTCAACTTATATTATAGTGATTATAAGCAAAACAAAATCTGATTATGACAAGACTTTGATAAACTCTCTTAATCAAGTGTTTGTTATAAAACCTTGAAATTTTAAGCTGTGAGAGTTGAATGAACTTTATAAACAGAGACTAATAGATTTATTAATGAATTATAAGTCCAAAATCGATTGGTTAATGGGCTGGTATACATCGATAAACCGATATAAAGTATGTAGAACACCCGTTTTGCGAAGTGGTAAACCCTTTCGATATGAAGAGAGTTAAACCTTGCGTGTGGTATGTGAATCCTTGAAATACATTCTTTGAAACAGGTTCTGAAGATATATCATCCCAACCACCCCCTATTGGTATAAACGTAAGGGTATTACCCGATCAAGGTAAGTAGAAATCCATCTGCAACTACAATGCATAAACATAGTATTGTTTGTAAACTTGATGATATCTTGAGAGTGTATTGTATTGGATGATTGATCTGTATTATGCTTAAAGTGTTTGGTTGCACCTTACATGATCATAACATCCATTATCATCTTCACATGCATGCATAACAGGATTCTCACTAGTGTCTGCATGCATGGTACGATCATGGAAAGAAATAAAAGAAAAATATTTTGTTGGCCGCTGCTAGAGCACAGAGGCATGGTAGATGCATGCTTTTACAATATGTTTAGCACGGTAGATGCGTGCTTATATCATGTGTGAGACATGGTAGATGCATGTTCTCACGATATATTTGTTGTGGTAGATGCATGCCTTATATGTTTGGCATGGTAGATGCATGCCTCATGATATGATATGCTGTTGAGTTCATTCCGGTGCTTAGTACGTGGTTCAACGGGCCCAAGGATAAGAAAATGATTTTGAGAGATTCTCATTGATAATCATATGTCATATGTTGCATCAGACATGATACATAACATGCATGATTTCTACTTATTAGGCTTTAGCGCACGTAGTTTATGCATTGTAGGTAATTCTGATGCTTGACTATGTCCCCACGCTGGATGAGTTGGAGTTCCACTGTTGCTGAGGGTCGACGTACATGGATGACGACCTGTCGGGCTTAACCATGGGCTTAACATATTTTCGTTCTTGTTTGTGAACCTTACTTTATAAATATGTATTGCAGTAATGTACTCATAGGTTCGAGTGTCGTTGATGGTGTGATGGGTACTTTAAGTTCACTTAGTATGTTTGTTTAACCTGTGAGGTTGTTTAAATATCGTAATGTAAAATAAATAAGTAATTTGAGAAGCTCGAAGTTTTGTGGTTTACTAATCTCTTATAGTTATAGCTACGGGGATATTGATGTCATGAGTTTGATTCGGATTGAGACTAGATGTCTCTGTATGATACTTGTGTTGGTTTTTATGTCACAGGTTTGGGATAGGTACTAGTTTAGGGGAAACTCTGTCGAAATTTCACCGTAATTTATAAGTACTAATATGATATAAGATAGTGTAAGTTAGGCAGTTAGTGCGGGTTGTGTTACAGTTGGTATCAGAGCCCGGTTTGTGCCCTGTAGACTGTCTATGTACACGAGCTCAGAGCATGTGGAGCACAACAAATCCAGTAAGTGTTATTTTATTTGTGTGCACTCAAATTTCATGAATCATATTGACCATATGATATAGGGCTCAGTCATAAATAGAAAATAATGCCGAGAACAAGAACTGAAGGCAGTGAAGGGGGTAGAACACAAGACCCAGAAATGACATCCACAAGTTCTGATCGTGATCTGATCATTAGTCGATTGATTGAACTAGTAGAAAGGCAATCTCAACAAATCCAACAACTCATCCAACAAAGAGACATGCGAGGACAGCAGGGAGATGACAGGAATCGACCGCCACCTCGAACAAGTTGAATTAGATGGAGGAAGGTTCAGGAAGTTGAATCCACCGACATTTGAGAGTGCAGTGGATCCTACAGAAGAAGAAGATTGGCTAAGGACTATAGAAAACATGTTCCAGTATAGTAAGGTCTCTGAAGAGAACAAGGTACTTTGTGCATCCTTCATGTTACGGGGCAGTGTAGGTCATTGGTGGGATACGATAAGCGCTATTGAAAATGTGGCAACAATGACTTGGGCTAAGTTCAAGGAACTCTTCAGAAATAAGTACTTTACATCTCCTGTTCGTGCAATGAAGATGAACGAATTTATACAGTTGAAACAAGGAAGCATGACGGTTTCAGACTACATCTGTAAGTTCGAAATGCTGTCTAGGTTTGCTGAGCATATGGTTAGCACGGAAGCACTGAAAGTGGAGAGGTTCCTTGAAGGCTTGATACTAGAGCTATACAGAGATGTCAGCATGGCAGGAATTCAAGGGACGACTTATTCAATAATTGCTGAGAGAGCATTGGTCGCAGAACAGGAAGAACTGAGGATTCGACAAGCACAAGAGGTTCGGCAGCAATTTGCCCAACGACAAGGCCAACGCTGGTTTAAGAATGAAAAGAAGAGTCCACCTCAATCGCAGAATCCAGAGGCTGATTTTCCATCTAAAAAGGGGCAGGAACTAGGAGGACCAAGTAAGCGCATGAAGTCTGAAGAGGGTAGACCCTTTGTACCATTACCGGCATGCCCTAATTGTGGAAAACAACATAGTGGAGTTTTCTTATTGGGTTCTAAAGTATGCTTTTCATGTGGGCAAACTGGACATATGGCGAACGTTTGCCCAAACAAGACAAAAGCTAAAGCACATGAAAGGGTACCAGCTAGAGTTTACACTATAACCAGAGAAGATGCTGAAGCTAATCCGTCTATTATCACAGGTAACCTTCTTATCTTTGGTATTTCAGCATCGGTATTATTTGATCCTGGTGCTACACATTCATTTGCATCTACCGAGTATGTAAGAAGGCTGGGTAGAGTACCAGAAACAATTGAGGTAGGTTATAATGTAGTTACCCCCTCTGGAGATCCGAAACAAATAAATAAGATCATACGAGCGTGTAGTATTCCTATCGAAAATAGGGAACTCTATGCTGATTTAATCGTGTTGGACATGAATGACTATGACATAATCTTGGGTATGGATTGGTTATCAAAATATCATGCTACTGTTGACTGTCGGAGAAAGATTGTGACACTACAACCACCTGGGGAAGAACCTTTTTATTTTGTCGGGGTTAGTACGAATTTAAGATTTCCAGTAATCTCAGCAATGAAGGCACAACGTTTATTAAACAGTGGTTGTGAAGGCTATGTAGTTAGTTTAATGAGCATTGAAAAACAAGATTTCGCGAACGTCAATGAAGTACCAGTGGTGAAACAATACCCTGAAGTGTTTCCTGATGATCTACCGGGACTGCCACCAGATCGTGAAATAGAGTTTGTGATTAACTTACAGCTGGGAACGATTCCAATATCAAAGTCACCATACAGAATGGCACTAGCTGAATTAAAGGAATTAAAGACCCAGTTGCAAGATTTGTTAGATAAAGGCCTCATTAGGCCTAGTTATTCACCATGGGGAGCGCCAATATTGTTTGTTCGTAAGAAGGATGGTTCCTTGAGGATGTGTATAGACTATCGAGAGCTCAACAAAGTTACAATCAAGAACAAGTATCCTTTACCTCGAATTGATGACTTCTTTGATCAACTTCAAGGCGCATCTATCTTTTCCAAAATTGATCTGCGATCAGGGTACCATCAATTGAAGATAAAGGAAGAGGACATCCCAAAAACGGCATTCAGTACGAGGTACGGACACTATGAGTTTTTGGTGATGCCGTTTGGCCTAACAAATGCCCCAGCAGCATTTATGGATTTAATGAATAGAGTGTTTAAAGACTTCCTGGATAAGTTTGTTATCATGTTTATCGATGATATTCTCATATATTCGAAGACCAAAGAAGACCATACAGTGCATCTAAGGAAAGTTTTAGAAGTCTTAAAACAGAAACAATTATATGCTAAGTTTAAAAAGTGTGAATTCTGGTTAGACCGAGTGGTATTCTTGGGGCATGTTATATCCGGAGCAGGGATTTCAGTAGACCCAAGCAAAGTTGAAGCAATCAATAACTGGCCGCAACCCACAAATTCTACAGAAGTACGCAGCTTTCTTGGTTTAGCTGGATATTACCGTCGATTTGTAGAGGGATTCTCTAAGATTGCCTCTCCATTAACACAATTAACTAGAAAGAATGTTTCCTTCAAGTGGACAGAATCATGCGAGCAAAGCTTTCAAGAACTGAAGAGGCGGTTGACATCGGCACCGATCTTGACCATTCCAATGGGAACTGGAGGTTTTAAAGTCTACAGTGATGCTTCAAAGAATGGTCTGGGTTGTGTATTGATGCAGAATGGTAAAGTAATAGCATATGCATCTAGACAACTGAAGGAGTATAAAAAAAACTACCCGACACATGATTTAGAACTTGCTGCAATGGTGTTTGCACTTAAAATATGGAGGCATTACCTATATGGAGAACGTTGTGAAATTTATACTGATCACAAGAGCCTGCAATATTTCTTCACTCAGAAAGAATTAAATATGAGACAGCGGAGATGGTTAGAACTTGTTAAAGACTATGATTGTGTCATCAACTACCACCCTGGTAAAGCTAATGTAGTAGCAGATGCCCTAAGCAGAAAATCAGCACAATCCATTGCGGCCATGACCTTGATCCAGAAGCCAGAATTACACGATTTGATGAATATGGATGTGGAAATTATCCAACATGGATGGCTAGAAGCAAAATTTTCAGCACTAACCCTTCGACCTACTTTAATGGATAGAATTCAGCAAGGCCAGAAAGAGGATCAAGAGTTAGAGAAAATAAAGAAGAACATTAAATTAGGAACCTCGTCAGATTTCCAATTATCAGAAGATGGTATTATTCGATTTAGAAATCGTTTATGTGTGCCTAATTTTGAAGATGTTCTCAAAGAAATATTACTAGAGGCGCACTCAACACCATATTCAGTACATCCAGGAGCAACCAAAATGCACAGAGACTTGAAACTACACTATTGGTGGCTAGGTATGAAAGAAGATATTACATAATATGTGGAGCAATGCCTAACATGTCAACAGGTAAAAGATGAGCATCAAAGACCAGCAGGAACCTTGAAACCTTTACTTGAAAACATGTGTTTAATATGGATTTATAAGGCTTAAAACTCACTAAGGCAATAAAGGAATCAATTCTGCCACTTTTTGGAATTAATAGTATATGTTACTTGATCCGTATGTTTCAGGGTCAGGAGTTTCAGTATACTTATTCTTAAGTATCTTAGGGATATTATGTCAAAAATTGGTGCAAGTTCAACTTATATTATAGTGATTATAAGCAAAACAAAATCTGATTATGACAAGACTTTGATAAACACTCTTAATCAAGTGTTTGTTATAAAACCTTGAAATTTTAAGCTGTGAGAGTTGAATGAACTTTATAAACAGAGACTAATAGATTTATTAATGAATTATAAGTCCAAAATCGATTGGTTAATGGGCTGGTATACATCGATAAACCGAGATAAAGTATGTAGAACACCGGTTATGCGAAGTGGTAAACCCTTTCGATATGAAGAGAGTTAAACCTTGCGTGTGGTATGTGAATCCTTGAAATACATTCCTTCAAACAGGTTCTGAAGATATATCATCCCAACCACCCCCTATTGGTATAAACGTAAGGGTATTACCCGATCAAGGTAAGTAGAAATCCATCTGCAACTACAATGCATAAACATAGTATTGTTTGTAAACTTGATGATATCTTGAGAGTGTATTGTATTGGATGATTGATCTGTATTATGCTTAAAGTGTTTGGTTGCACCTTACATGATCATAACATCCATTAGCATCTTCACATGCATGCATAACAGGATACTCACTAGTGTCTGCATGCATGGTACGATCATGGAAAGAAAGAAAAGAAAAATGTTTTGTTGGCCGCTGCTAGAGAACCGAGGCATGGTAGATGCATGCTTTTACGATATGTTTAGCACGGTAGATACGTGCTTATATCATGTGTGAGACATGGTAGATGCACGTTCTCACGATATATTTGGTGTGGTAGATGCATGCCTTAAATGTCTGGCATGGTAGATGCATGCCTCATGATATGATATGATGTTGAGTTCAATCCGGTGCTTAGTACGTGGTTCAACGGGCCCAAGGATAAGAAAATCATTTTGAGAGATTCTCATTGATAATCATATGTCATATGTTGCATCAGACATGATACATAACATGCATGATTTCTACTTATTGGGCTTTAGGTCACGTAGTTTATGCATTGTAGGTAATTCTGATGCTTGAGTATGTCCCCTCGCTGGATGAGTTGGAGTTCCACTGTTGCTGAGGGTCGACGTACATGGATGACGACCTGTCGGGATTAACCATGGGCTTAACATATTTTCGTTCTTATTTGTGAACCTTACTTTATAAATATGTATTGCAGTAATGTACTCATAGGTTCGAGTGTCGTTGATGGTGTGATGGGTACTTTAAGTTCACTTAGTATGTTTGTTTAACCTGTGAGGTTGTTTAAATATCGTAATGTAAAATAAATAAGTAATTTGAGAAGCTCGAAGTTTTGTGGTTTACTAATCTCTTGTAGTTATAGCTACGGGGATATTGATGTCATGAGTTTGATTCGGATTGAGACTAGATGTCTCTGTATGATACTTGTGTTGGTTTTTATGTCACAGGTTTGGGATAGGTACTAGTTTAGGGGAAACTCTGTCGAAATTTCACCGTAAATTATAAGTACTAATATGATATAAGATAGTGTAAGTTAGGCAGTTAGTGCGGCTTTATTTTGACTTTAGAAGATGTACTTGTTTTGCCCAAGGGGCACAAAAACATTGTATCCATTCCGGTCATGGACCGAAAAGGCTTTTCATTTTTCATTGGTGATGGTTCCTGCAAAATTTATTTCAGAAATAAACTAGTGGGTACTGCTACATTGTTAAATGGATTGTATCATCTAAATCTCAGCAACAAAGTAGTTGTGAATACTATGACTAGAAAACGTGGTAGAGATGAAACCAATCAAGTTTTGAAATGGCATCTTAGATTTGGCCTTGTTGGTCAGACCAAGGTTTACAAGATGGAAAAAGATGGACTTATGGGTCCATTGGGATCGGATCCCTTTCCTACTTGTGAATCTTGCCTTAAAGGCAAAATGACTAAGTCCCCCTTCACAGGGACTTTTGAAAGAGCCGCTGACAAACTGGGATTAATCCATACCGACGTATGTGGTGCTTTGGAAGCAGCACGTGATGGATATCAATATTTCATTACATTTATAGATGATCATACTAGGTATGGTTATGTATACTTAATGAAACATAAATCCGAGTCCTTTGAGAAATTCCAGGAATTCAAGGCCCTAGTCGAAAAATAAACTGGTAATCATATCAAAGCACTTCTGTCGGACCGAGGTGGCGAGTATATGAGTACGGAGTTTGATGAGTTCCTGAAGGAACATGGAATAGTTTCACAACTAACACCTCCAGGTACTCCTCAGTTAAATGGTGTGTCAGAAATAAGGAACCAGACCTTGTTAAACATGGTCCGTTCCATGCTGGGCTATACTGACTTATCGATTTACCTGTGGGGGTATGCACTCCTGACTGCCGCTTACATCTTGAACAGATGTCCTTCCAAATCTGTTCCTAAAACTCCATATGAGATGTGGGAGGGCAGGAAACCAAGTCTTAATCATATTAGGATTTGGGGATGTCCCGCCTATGTTAAGAAGACTAAGGTGGAAAAGTTGGAAGTGAGGTCCGTGAAGGAACATTTCATTGGATTCCCGTCTAGGACGATGGGGTATCTATTCTACATGCCCGAAAATCGAAAGATCGTTGTTGCTTTATAAGCACACTTCCTGGAAGATGAGTTCATTCAGGAAGGCGGAGTAGGTATAAGTATTTCTTTAGAAGAATATAATGAAACTCCTCGGGAGACACCTGTGCAAGAAACTGGAACCAAACCTTCTGAAATACAAGTCCAACCACCTCGTAGGTCTAGTAGGGTGTCTCATTTACCTGACAGGTATGGGCTTGTGCACTTGGAGGAGTTGGGTCTCCATGAGGTTCCAAGTGATAGCCAAGAGACCGACCCAACGACCTATGACCAAGCGATGGTGGATGTAGACTCCACGAAATGGCGTGAAGCTATGGAAGCTGGGAGAGACTCGATGCATGTCAATCAGGTCTGGACTCTGGTAGACCGCCCCAAGGGCATAGTGCCTATTGGGAACAAGTGGATCTACAAGAGAAAGACTAATGGTGATGGCAAGGTTGACGCCTATAAGGCCAGGCTTGTGGCAATGGGTTATACCCAGAAGGAGGAGATCGATTACCACGATACCTTCTCGCCCATAGCTATGATCAAGTCTATCTGCATGATGTTTGCTATAGCTGCCTACCACGATTATGAGATATGGCAAATGGACGTAAAGACGACTTTCCTTAATGGATTCCTCGTGGAGGAAATCTATATGGAGCAGCCTAAAGGCTTTGTGTCCGAAGTCGATATTCAGAAAGTGTGCAAGCTTCAACGTTCCATTTATGGACTGAAGCAAGCATCGCGTAGTTGGAACTTTCGTTTTGATGAGGCGGTCAAAGAGTTTGACTTCGTGCAAAATGAAGAGGAACCTTGTGTATACAAGAGGGTTAGTGGGAGCAAGATCGCATTGTTAGTACTATATGTAGATGACATTATAATAATACGAAATGATGTGGGAATGCTCAGTTCTGTGAAAGCTTGGCTTTCGAGTAATTTCTCCATGAAAGACTTGGGAGAAGCAACCTATATTCTTGGAATTCGGCTCTACCGGGATAGAGCAAAGAGAACAATAGGTCTTTCCCAAGCCCTCTATATAGATAAAATCTTAAAGCGATTTAAGATTGATGATTCTAAAAGAGGGTTCCTACCGATGCGACATGGAATAAAAATCTCCTTGAAGATGTGTCCTCAAAGTGAGGAACAACGAAAGAAAATGAGTAATATACCATATGCTTCGGCCGTGGGTAGCCTTATGTATGCTATGTTGTGTACAAGACCTGACATTGTGCATGCTATGAGCGTGGTGAGTAGGTTTCAGGCAAACCCAGGTAGGGAACATTGGACTGCTGTAAAGACACTACCAAAATTCACACTTTAGCCGATGACCCATAAAAAATGGCCGACGACTTTAAAGTGTCGTCGGCTAAACTTTAGCCGACGACCCGTACTGTCGTCGGCTATACAGTTTTAGCCGACAACTTGATCTGGGTCGTCGGCTAAAATGTAATATAGTCATCGGCTAAAGTGTTAAACTTTAGCCGACCACTTTTGAAACGGTTTAGCCGACGACCTAGATCAAGTCGTCGGCTAAACACTTTTTCAAAAAAAAAAAATAATATACTTTAGCCGACGACTTGATCTAGGTCGTCGGCTAAACCCCTATCGAAAAAAAAATAATATACTTTAGCCGACTAGCTAGATCAAGTTGTCGGCTAAAGTATAATATTTTTTTTTAAAATACTTTAGCCGACGACCTAGATCAAGTCGTCAGCTAAAGTATATTATTTTTTTTAAAATACTTTAGTCGACGACCTAGATCAAGTCGTCGGCTAAACCTCCAATTTGAAATTATATATCGTCCTCAGTTCTCCTCGGCATCCGGAAAAAAATATATGTATATATATACTCTCTTCTCTTCTTTCTTCTTACTTTTCTTCTTTTTTTCTTCCCCCACCCACCCGTCAACAGCCCGACGACACCAGACCGTCCGTCACCCACCCGCCGGAACACCGCCGCTCGACCGTCCGCTCGCCCGCCGCTCGACCGTCCGCCCGCCGCCCGACCTCCGCACAGGTAACCCGTTTTTTTGTGCATTTTTGGTGTATTATTTTATCTGTAATTAGGTTGTTTTTCATGTAGTTTTTATTATTTTTTAGTTTATTAGGTTAGGTTTTATTTAGTGTTTAGATTTTTGTGTTTTATTTAGTTTTCATTTGTTTGATGAATTTATTGTATTTGTTTGATGTGTTGGTGTATTGTGTTATTAATTGGTGTACTGTGTTGAATTGTATGTATTGTTAGTGTATTGTGTTATTAATTGGTGTATTATGTTGAATTGGTGTATTTTTGTTGATGTTGAATTGGTGTATTGTATATTTTTATTTCACCTCATAATTTCATCAGTCTGCCGTCCGCCGCTATCCGACGCCCAGCAGGTAGATTTTATTTTTTTTGCCCGATTTTAGTCCAATTTTGTTGGTATATTTTTGTCTCTAATTTATGAATTGGTATATTGTATTGAATTGGATGTATTGTTGGTATGTTGTGATATTAATTGGTGTATTCTGTTGAATTGGTGTATTTTTTTTGGCGTTGAATTGGTGCATTGTATATGTGTTATGTATTTGTGTTGAATTGTATGAATTGTTATGCATTGTTTCGCTAATTTATTAATTGGTGTATTGTGTTGACTATAAATTGTTCCCAAAATCTGAATTTTTTTTATATTAGGTTTTAGCCGACGACCTTTACAATAGTCGTCGGCTAAAGTATATTATTTTTTTAAAACAAAAAAATTTAAGCCGATGACTTTGTTAAATGTCGTCGGCTAAAGTATATTACTTTTTTTTTTTTAAAAAAAAAATTTTTTAGCCGACGACATTTAACAAAGTCGTCGGCTAAAGTATATTACTTTTTTTTTTTTGAAAAAACTTTAGCCGACGACTACCAAAAAAGTCGTCGGCTAAACCTTGGCCGACGAATATCGGCTGACGGTTTTTTAGCCGACGACTGATAGGATTAGCCGACGATATTTACCTTTAGCCGACGACTTAAAGTCGTCGGCTAAACCCCCGATATTGGTAGTGAGAATGTTCTCAAGTACTTGAGAAGGACTAGAGATATGGTTCTGATATATGGCGGTGGAGAATTGGATGTGGTGGGATTCACTGATTCGGACTTCCAAGGACTGAAGGACGATTCGATGTCTACTTCTGGCTACATATTTACTCTTAATGGAGGAGAAGTATCTTGGCGTAGCGCCAAGCAAAGCGCGACTGCTGATTCCACCTGTCAGGCTGAGTATCAGGAAGCCTCGGAGGCTTCCAAGGAAGGGTTATGGATTAAGAAGTTTCTGGGAGATATTCAGATACCATGTGCTGAGCTTCCTGTTCCGCTGTACCGCGACAACGACGGAGCTATAGCACAAGACAAGGAGCCGAGGTTTCACAACAGTACCAAGCACATTGAGACGAAGTATCATCTCATAAGAGAATTTGTTCGCACACTACCAAAATTAACACTTTAGCCGACGACCAATAAAAAAATGGCCGACGACTTTAAAGTGTCGTCGGCTAAACTTTGAACTTTAGCCGACGACCCGTACTGCCGTCGGATAAACCGTTTTAGCGACGACTTGTTCTGGGTCGTCGGCTAAAATGTAACATAGTCGTCGGCTAAAGTGTTAAACTTTAGTCGACGACTTTTGCAACGGTTTAGCGGACGACCTTGATCAAGTCGTCGGCTAAACACTTTTTCATAAAAAAAATAATACACTTTAGCGGACGACTTGATCTAGGTCGTCGGCTAAATCCCTTTCGAAAAAAAAATAATATACTTTAGCCGACGACTTGATCTAGATCGTCGGCTAAACATTTTTTCAAAAAAAAATAATATACTTTAGCCGACGACCTAGATCAAGTTTTCGGCTAAAGTATAATGTTTTTTTTTAAAATACTTTAGCCGACGACCTAGATCAAGTCGTCAGCTAAAGTATATTATTTTTTTTAAAATACTTTAGTCGACGACATAGATCAAGTCGTCGGCTAAACCTCGAATTTAAAATTATATATCGTCCTCAGTTCTCCTCGGCATCCGGAAAAAAAGCAAAAAAATTGGGGTTTAGCCGACGACTTAGATCTAGTCGTCGGCTAAATCTCTAAATATATGTATACCCTCTTCTCTTCTTTCTTCTTATTTTTCTTCCTTTTTTCTTCCCCCACCCACCCGTCAGCCGCCCGACGACACCAGACCGCCCGTCACTCACCCGCCGGAACACCGCCGCTCGACCGTCCGTCCGCCCGCCCGCCGCTCGACCGTCCGCCCGCCGCCCGACCTCCTCACAGGCAACCCGTTTTTTTGTGCATTTTTAGTGTATTAATTTTATCTTTAATTAGGTTGTTTTTCATGTAGTTTTTATTATTTTTTTAGTTTATTAGGTTAGGTATTATTTAGTTTTTAGATTTTTGTGTTTTATTTAGTTTTCATTTGTTTGATGAATTTATTGTATTTGTTTGATGTATTGTTGGTGTATTGTGTTATTAATTGGTGTATTGTGTTGAATTGGATGTATTGTTGGTATGTTGTGATATTAATTGGCGTATTCTGTTGAATTGGCGTATTTTTGTTGTTGTTGAATTGGTGTATTGTATATGTGTTATGTATTTGTGTTGAATAGTTATGTATTTTTTTTGCTAATTTATTAATTGGTGTATTGTGTTGACTATAAATTGTTCCCAAAATCTGATTTTTTTTAAAAAAAAATGTTTTAGCCGTCGACTTTGTTGAATGTCGTCGGCTAAAGTATATTACACTTTTTTAAAAAAAATGTTTTAGCCGACGACATTTAACAAAGTCGTCGGCTAAATTATATTACTTTTTTTTGAAAAAACTTTAGCCGACGTCTGCACGTTAGCGTACGTATGCTACAAAGCCTAGCAGACGCTAAGCATGCATTTGACAGTTCTTCTCAATTCAGACGACTGCCTTGCCTGAGGGTTTAACGTACATAATGCATAGTACTTAACGTACGTTATACTCACACATATAATACTCATGCGAATCTGAATGATGCTATGGTGTTGATGTCTTCGAATTTCCACGTTAAACATGCCATCATAAAACTTACTCCAATCTCGATTATAAATCTTCAAAGGTAGTAGGGAAAATCTGAGGTTGTTATCAATATTATCAATACATTTAAACTATAATCTTTGAAGATCGGTTAACAATCCACCTTTACAAGATATAATAAAACCTACAATGATTCTTCTCTCAAGTCCGTCTAACAAAAGCGATATCAATATTAATTCTACGATCATTATGAAAACACCATTCAATATGGGTTTATTAATCTCCGAAAACTTCCCTTAGTTGTTCATCATAACAAGAGTCGAAATATAATGTGCTTAACTCAGGTAACTAAAGCATGAACATTCCAACTTCCAAAAACATGATGTTTGGTTAAAAGTCATCTATGGAGCTTAATAATCCCGGTGGCATGTTCATAACATCCTTAAGAACACGAATTCAAGGTTGGAGGTAGCATTAACATACCTTAATATGAAGGACACACCGATACAATAGGTAGAATCCAACTCCGATTGCTTGAGTACCAATCCAAGGTGTTTATTAACTTCAATGATCGAGTATATGTAATCTATAGGTGTTATAGATGGCTACAGACTCTCTAGAAATGAAGGAAAACGAAGTACAAGTGAAAGGGATGAAGTGAAATGGAATGGGGTGTTGTCCATATATATAATGTCTTGAGCTTTACGTATGTTGGCCTTATCGCTTTACGTACGTTATCGATTTAGCGCACGCTACCATTCGTCCTTAGCGTACGCTATCGTTCAATGGTAGCTTACTGTCTCATTATGTACTCGCTTACGTACGTTACACCTTCAAATTACGTACGAAAGCAACATCCATTAGCGTACGCTAGTTACATACCTTAGCGTACGTTAACACCCGTTGACCTCAAAACTGTCCAGGTTCATCCGCGGGAATCTTTACGAGCCCAGCACCAGCCGTCCATGTGCTAGCTTGTAATATCCGCGATTTCGATTTCCGGTAATTTTCTTTTTTTTTCGCAGGAGTCCATTTTGACGACTCGCTTCTGACCATTTTGTCATTCTGAGAATGTTTAGTTCTGCACTTTTTGACTTCCGAGTTCGTTTCGGTATCGTTTTGTTGAGTTCCGTACATTTAACGACTTCCCGCACTTGAGTTCGATTCTTGCGAATCTCATCTGAAACTGTTGTTTTGAGTTTATTGTAAGTTCATTTAATGTTATTATTCATATTGCGAGCCTTGGTTTGGTGTTTTGATCGTGTATAGTGTATTTCGGACGTTTTGGGCCATTTTCGTAATTTCCCAAAGTTTGGGGTAATTACTTTCCGTTGTAGAATTTCGAGCCTTCGGTTGGTCGGAATCGTGTGTTCTCTTAGTGCTCGAATTCGTCCTTATGAGTACTTCATAACCGTATCTTCGATTCGTATTCAGGTTCGGGTTTCAGGGTCGCCCGGGCCGTCGGAGTTGGCCCTGGCCGAGTCATGGCCGGGCATGTTGGTGCCAGGCCATCCCTGGCCGAGTAACGTACGTAGGTGTCCGGCAGTTACGGCCGTAAATCCTGTTACGTACGTAAGGCCTGGCCGGTAACGTACGTAACACTGCCGGCAGAATTGGACAGTGAGTTCGGCCATGGCCGGTTACGTACGTAAGCCATGGCCGGTACGTACGTAAGCGTCCGGCAGGTCTCGGCCTATTTAAGGCCTGGGCACGGGTCACTCGGCCATTTCCACTTTTCTTCTTCGTTTTTTGTGATCCTTCGATAGAAATCGATGGTTTTGATCGGAGATCAGTTATACATCAGTTGGGAAGCTTGAATCATGATTATTATCATCATCTAATCCGTGTTCTTCATCCGAATCAAGGTATTTTGGCTTGAACCCTTGATTTTGAAGATTTTGGGGATTTTCCTTTTGATTTCGATTCCAATCCGTTTTTGATCAATTAATTGTTGTATAAACGTTGTTTTGAACTTGTTCTACGGATTAGATACTCGTATATTGGGTTCGTTCGACCCGAGGGGTGATTTCTTTGTTCTTGAAGGGTCTTGAACATTTAATGTTCGATTAAATTTTCGCATGAGTTCCCTTCGATAGTTTGTTGGGATTTCCATTGTTTTCGGCCTTGATTCTCATCGTAATCATGTTTTATTGTTCCTTACGGAGGATTATAGGTGCTCGATGATTCTGATGTTGAATTCCGTTGGTGATTGATGATTCGTGTGGTGTTTTCTCGTAGTAATTTCGGTGCTATTGCGTTCTTGATAGTGTTCGGGAGTTCGAGGCTATTCGACCGCATTCCATCCGTCGTCTTGTTACAATCGTGGTTCCAAGGCAAGTACCTTGTCCATATAATTCTTGTTTGTGGATATGATAATTAGTGATCATCCCTATGTGTTTGTTTGATCGTTTGAATTGAACTTTCAAAAGATTCGGTTTAGCCTCGTTAAGGGCTCATTTTCAAAACGCGTGTGTTTTGTGAATATTGTGCCCCGTAAATGATTAAGTGAACCCTATGAATTCGCTTGTTGTTGTTGTTGTTATGCTTTGATAATATATATATACATATTATCTCTTTTCGGTGCGTTATGGTGTGACGTGGTGTTTTGCTAAGTGTTTGATGCCTCTCGGTGAATTGTTTGGATATCCTTGGTGTGATATGTTATTTGTACATGATTATTTCGCTATCCAGCTCGGGAGGGTCCGACGGGGCCTCGAGTGGGAATTGTGGCTTTGTCCCTGTCCTAGGTGACATGTGTGCTTGATTGTTTCGCTAGCCAGCTCGGGAGGGTTCGACGGGGCCTCGAGCGGGATTTGTGGCTTCGTCCCGGTCCTAAGCGATGTGTGTGCTTGATTATTTCGATAGCTAGCTCGGGAGGGTCCGACGGGGCCTCGAGTGGGATTTGTGGCTTCGTCCCAATCCTTGGCGATGCGAGTGCGTGTATGTTTTGTAAATGTGTTTGCTCACCTCGGGAGGGTTCGACGGGTCCACGGAGGGAGTCCAATAGTATAGACCTGGATTCATAAGTGAAACTTCACGAGTGCGTGTGTATGTTTTGTGAATGTGTTTTTCTCACCTCGGGAGGGTTCAACGGGGCCACGGAGGGAGTCCAATGGTTTTGCCCGGGATTCACGAGTGAAACGTCACGGGTGCGTGTGTATTTTATGTCCGTCGAGGACGCGTGATGTGGGTTTTAACCTTGTGTATTGTTGTTGGTTTAAATTGTGAAAACAAAACCTTTGGGCTGTGACCTCTGGTGATTTTGGAAATAGAAGGATTCAGTAATCCTAAATTGTCATCTATTAAAACTCTCGATGGCATTTTAAACTGTTTTATAAATTGTTTCCCTGGATTTGTGATTTTCGGTTTTGGAATGTCTTTCCCAAACTCTTGCCTCGGGAAGTACTTTTCGTTTCATTTGGATCTTTGAGGATTCCTGGTTATTGTTATTCGTGCAATGTGAATTGTATGACTCATATTTTGCACTTTGTTCTTCCACTAGCAAAATAGTGGAGTTTTGCTAAACCCCGAGTATTCGGGGGGTGGATGTCTGTTTTTGCATTCAGGTTTGGGAGCATAACACAGGGTCAGCACGAAGGATGATGAAATATGATCGATACTAATCGCATGAGGACCCATACATTGTTGTATTGGTTCAGTTGTATTTTATTTCTGCTGCAGTATTTCTCTCCACGTTTTACGGGAGTATTTTGTATTTGACCCCTGCGCGGGCATGTATTGAGATTGAGTTGTATGTTTTTATTGAAAGACCAAATCGGTCTACTGAGTCGTTTTAGCCTTAAAGGCATTATTTAGATATTCAATGTTGTTACCAGCCTGGTAGATCCTTGAGGAGAGGGTCTACGGCGTGTAATATCCCTGAGCGGATTGGGGGTGTTACATAAATGGTATCAGAGCTTAGGTTGTGGAAACCTAGGCTGTCAGGTTTAGTGGTGTCTGTTGAGTTTTGTCTCGATGGATTTTGTCTGACTGAGTCGTGTCGCGACGCGTCGTCTGAGTCTCTTGGTCGTGATTAGTATCATGGAGCGATCATCATCTTCGTGCGACCTGTGGATGTAAGTCTCCCTTCTTTGTGTTGTGCCTCGTGTGACATGTGCTGCTTGTATGATTATATCGTTGATTGATTGAATCCTTCTGTGGATTTTGATTCCGTGATATGTGTCTAATATTTTGTTTATATGAGGAGCGGTGTCGCTGCTAATGTATTTTCGAACTGTATTTTATCCGCTGCGTGAGTCCTTTCAAAATGACTCAGTATTTTGCAAACTGAGTTGTAATTCGTAAAACCGATTCCCTAAATCGAGTTTTTGTAACACCCCCAGATTTAACCGGAAGTATTACAGCACCGTGGGCCCCGAGATGGAACCCACAAGGCTAAAAGAAATTTTCGCAAATATTTACAAATGCCCAAGAGGCTAACGACAGCACTATCTAAAAAAATATTCGAAGACGTTATAAAACTCGTTTATCAAAAGCGTCGTAAAACCTCATTTTGAAAAGGGCAAAGGCCCAATGGCCGGAACTCAATAGTTTAGAAAACGATTTCCAAAGTAACTCAAGTTACTAGATATCAAAATTCATTTAAAATACTCACGCAGCGGAAAGGACAACCAAGTAAAATTACTCTAGCAGTGGAATACAATAACTGATCAGGAAACTCAATACACGAACACATGCCTTAGCCAGTATCCTCCGGGAAGCTCATCTCTCCACGACCGCTACAAGCTCGAAAATCCAAGAACCTAAAAAGAAAGCCCACGATGGAATCAGCCATAATATCAAACAATGATGTCAGTCACATCACATCAATAATTACATACCAATGAGAATACAAAAATAAGAATACGACCAAAGTAATCTTATCGTCATAATTTTACCAAAGTTCACATCTCGTATCCACAACAACATGATAAGCCCATAACTAATCATCTGTATTGTATCTCAAACGGAACCCAAGGTTCTCAAAGCATCATCATAAATCACTGTTACGAAATCTACTAACTTAGTCCAATCCCAATCCATCGGGTGACATCATCACATCTCGACACAATAATCAATTGTCCACTAAAGACAATTACCAAAGGAATATAGAACATACCTCAAGATGCACAATCCCACGACAATCATGTCAGTCTAATCCGAGATCAGATCAATGCAACATACGAACACGGTCCTAACACAAGACCTACAAATGCATGCTCATGTGACAACGTCAATATGCTCAAAAAGAATAACAATGTATACTCAATGGCAATCCCATGATCTAGCGCCCTCAGCATAGATCCCAAGATGATCCTACAAGATCAACACGAGGTGGATAACCAATAAAATACATACAACAACATATATAAAACCAACGATGCGAATCCACATGATTCCATCAACACGACACTGGGTAATCCAATGATCCAGCGCCCTCAGCATATATCCCAAGATGATCCCGTCAGACCAACACGAGGTGGAAAAACCCGTCCAATGATCCAGCGCCCTCAGCATAGATCCCAAGTTGATCCCATCGGACCAACACGAGGTGGACATCTGATCCAGTGCCCTCAGCATAGATCACACGATCCCATCGGATCAACACAACACAACACAAACAACACAATTATGCATACACATATGCAAATCAAAATGTCCATCAACATGAACAACAGAACATGAACGACAATATGACAAATCAACTAAGATGACCTCATGTTCAACAACATGAAGGACAATATGCATGATCAAATCACAAATACTAACCGAACCGATATAAGTACTAGTCCCAAGTCATTCGAAAGCAAATCTCGATATCAAACCATCACCGACGATTATCTGCAATGCTCGGCGATCCAAACGTACCATGGACTATAGATATTCATATCTGAGGTCTTTATCACAACGTGTTCTCGATACCAAATTATGCCAATAACTAAAGTAAATCATATACATTATGATTTAGCTCCCAAAATCAGAAATTAACATAAACTCCAAATCTCCAGGGTCTACAATAATAATCATTGCTATATGCATTATAGACGGAATGAAACTGAAACCATTCATTAAACATTATAACTGAGCAAGTAATAACTTGCCTCGATACCGACATGACGATGATGAAGTCGCTACCAGTCACAATGCCTTCGTCTACGATCTCCTCGGCCCCGACCGAAGCAATTCACGAACATACTCGAACACGACTGCAACATCCGGTTATAATCACCGATCAATAATCTCAACCTATCGAAATAATCAAATAACACATATCCGATAACAATTAACAACCGACACGACCAACCGAATCATCTCAACGATTCAACGACATCTACAATACAAACTACAACTCGATGATCATAATCAATCAATACAACCAATCAATAAACCCCAACGGTTCCACAACTATCCCGATTAGACACAAGTCTGAATAATCCAATCCAAACAATTACGAATTTACAATCACAATGCGACCAAGGGTACGAACGTAAAGGAAATCATATTCGACGATCAATCACAATCTTTTCGGGTTCCAAATTGATATTGTGATTCGTATTTCATCAAGAACATACGAATTCTATCACTACGAGCAACGAACATTCGATCTTCATATATAAAAATACCGATAATTCAACATACGATCGTCTTGCTATGTTAAATTCATCAAAAGTTCCTCAAGAACACTAAGGGATTCGAACTCATGTTCATAACCATTAAAACAACATAATTCGATATCCTTTAACATGAAGATAACCTTCCAATTCGTAATCCAAGTCATGAATCATCATATTCTTCAATATACACTCTACATAACCTCAATGATTGTAACAACAACTCCCTAATCATCATCATACGGATCAAATACGGATAATAATACCAAGAACATCAAGAACTCTATGATTTCATAATCATAATCAACATATTCAAGGTATAAACCATCATATCACCATCTTCCTTCAACATATAATTCATATAACCTCAAGAATCGAAACAACATCTTAATCCTCTTCACACGAATCATTTATCAATAACAACATCAAAAAAATCCAAAATGAAAAGGAGGATTATCCAACATACCACTTAGAAGATGGAAAACACTAGAAAACACTTCAAGAATCATCCATAGCTCCATATCCAAGCCTCAAATCCAAGTCCTCAAGCTCAAAATCGACTTAAGAAGGCCAACATCTCTCTCTCTCAAAGTTTGGAGATGAAAAACGAAAAGGAAAGCTGAAGTGAAATGAAAGACGAACTTGATTATATTAAACTGCATAACTCATTACGTACGTAATGTTTCCTTCATAACGTACGTAACATGTACGTTGACTTGCTACAGTACCATCCACATTCCGTACGTAATGGCCGAGGTTGACTCGCTGTCCACATTCTCCGCCGAAAGCTGCCGACACAGGGTCCCACCTGCCGACCATAACTCGATCGTCTGATTCCCATGTTACGTACGCAATGTCTCGGCCATAATGTACGTAACTCTTGTGATTTAGCGTACGTAAGTCTTCAACATTAGCGTACGCTAAGTATTCTATACTTAGCCAATTTCAACTGTTACCGCCTGTCTCGACATACCGAAAACACATATACACTTACTGAATACATATACTGAATCCAATAGTATTCTCATATGATATACCTCATATCAAAAGTGCGATGACCTGACACACGATATCCTCAATTGTAATTGTCTACCAAATATGACAATTATACAAGTACAGTTGCCTCAGTCTTTCTATTATTTTATCCATACGGCACAGATTCCATCCTGTACAATATAGCTCGGATAAAATAACATTAAACATTCGCAGTAGAATTTCAGGATATTACATTCTACCCCACTTAAAATAAGTTTCGTCCTTGAAACTTGCAATCCGTTACAAAGACAAACAAACCATTCAACAAAATATCCCGAAATCAATACGACAACGATCAATCATCATTATTACTGAATAACCAAAACCGCATACTTACAACTGCGCAAAGTCGACGATCTCCTGAGATATTAGCGAGTGACTCACTGTAAAGCCTCAATACGCTTACAATCACAATTCCATGAGTCTCAACAAAATTATATCATCGTCAGATGAAATAATCTATCCGTGACAAATCTTGTTTGCCTGATCGCATGATCAAGTTCCAATTCCGATAAAACGAATAATATTCGATATATCTGTGAAACAACTGTCCAAAACAATGAAAATCAATCCCGAAACATCGACACAGAATTCGAACGCTTATACGATCATTAACAATGATCAACCAACTAACTAACCGAGAAGATCATTGATAAGATATCTCTAATACGATTAATCCAATGGTCAAAACACAACTGAGAATATCATCAACATGCTAAACTCCAATATGACCAACCAAAGGTCAAAACACAGTTAAGAATATCATCAACATGACAAACTCTAATATTACCCACGAAGGAGCAACAATAGTCGGGAATACCTTCACACGGTAAATTCCAACACGATAAACACAGAACCACAAAGACAGATATACGAAAGAGCAAAATTCTCGAAACGCTAAACAAATCACATACAGTGGATCTCAATGAAACACATCCGGTTGGTGAACATACCCCTCGGCATACGAACACCCAATCAAGCAGATGAAAATAACCAATCATACCTGGAGTGGAAATGACCGCTCACCATCTAAAACAACCAACATGGGGTCACCATCCCCAAGTCTACAAAAGAAATCATTCAAAAATCACTATGGTAAAAATCGCGCTACTACCATACCAATGGAATTACATAGCACATATGCCCCGATTTCGCAAAATCCAAAGTTCCAAAATTACATCCTGTGCATGAATCTACAGCACGCAGCATATTTCTCTTATCCGATAAATCAACCGATCATCCTTGGATAACCAAACGAACATACCAAAGTTCGGATCCCTATTCATCGTTCCACACTGATATATTATTCAGTTCGTGAGTCACACTCACAACTTCACCATGATATGTAATATACACTAAATGCGTATGGTTATCAATCACATTTTCAAAACCAGTTTGAAATCATATAGTCTCGTCAAGAAGACAAATTTTCAAAAGTTCTTTCAAAATTTTCAAAACTCAAAACATAAATTTTCATAGGACCACGAAATCAAGTTTCGAAAAATTAAATCGGCTCGCCGGTGCCAAGCATTAGATAACAGTTTCCTTCGAATCCACACGATTTCGAAGTTCTAAAATGAAAATTATGCAAATGATTGGTCCCATGCATACTCCTGTATACCAGTCCGGCTCATCACAAATTCCACTGACATTCGGTCGGAAAACTACACGATAGAATCCAAAATCTTAATATATAAACTCTGATAAAAAAACTCCTTTTTCCACACATGACTCGCAACGTCGACCATTATCCCATCCTATATCACCTCAATTATGCTGTGACAATGCATTGAAACAAATCAACACAGCGAAAGACTTCCCGAGAGGTTCCATTTGAACAAGTAAACCAAAACTCCGAAAGGCAGAAACAAAATAGATAAATGATTAGTAAAGTGTTTTACAAATCTCGGGAGTTTTTAGAAACTGTGAGAAAGCATTTTTGAAATATTAGGGTATCAGCCCGTATCTCATTCCGTATACAAGAAGTTTAAAAAGTAGAAAGCTCTTTTGGACCCCAAGTCGTGAGTTATAAAACTATTTCAAAATTGATTGGGCCTCAGCCCAAAATCATTTCCGTAAAACATCCGTAAAACATTCATTTTGAAAAGTATTATTTCCAAATGTTCAGAAACAGTTCATATATATCAAAATGAACTAACATGACTACATGTTCTCCTCAACAATCCACATTATTTCTCCCAAATGCACAACTCCGTTCCAAAGCTTAACCAACATATTGATTTCCAAAGCTTAACTAACATGACTACATGTTCTCCTCAACAATCCACAATATTTCTCCCAAATGCACAACTCCGTTCCAAAGCTTAACCGACATATTGATTTCCAAAGTTATAGTTTCTTAAGATCATCAATCCTGCCTCAACTTTGTCACCTTATACTGTAACACATAATATTCTGTTGAATCTCAAAGCATATCAACGTAGAACGACAATATCTCTCAATGAAATTCAAAAATCTAAATACTTATAGATCGTGAAGCCGACGATTCCCCGTGATATTGGCACATGTATCGACTCAAGAAAATACTCAACACAGGTATTTTCAAAACACACATTTTGAAAACTCAGTTCAACTCGAGAACACAACACATCTCTATCTGAAGAAACACGTTACCACCATTTGGAAAAGGTTATAACAAGCCCAGTACTATACTGGAAAATCCCATAATGCACAAGCCTGAGTGGACAACAAAGACTCACGGCTCTAATATTTGTCGATCGACAACTCGAATGACGCAACAAAAACACGACCCAACTCGACCCGATTGCCTAGGTTTTCTCAACCTAAGCTCTGATACCATAATCTGTAACACCCCCAGATTTAACCGGAAATATTACAGCGCCGGGGCCCCCAGATGGAACCCACAAGGCTAAAAGAAATTTTCGCAAACATTTACAAATGCCCAAGAGGCTAACGACAGCACTATCTAAAAAAATATTCGAAGACGTTATAAAACTCGTTTATCAAAAGCGTTGTAAAACCTCATTTTGAAAAGGGCAAAGGCCCAATGGCCGGAGCTCAATAGTTTAGAAAACAATTTCCAAAGTAACTCAAGTTACTAGATATCAAAAGTCATTTAAAATACTCACGCAGCGGAAAGGACAACCAAGTAAAATTACTCTAGCAGCGGAATACAATAACTGATCAGGAAACTCAATACACGAACACATGCCTTAGCCAGTATCCTCTAGGAAGCTCATCTCTCCACGACCGCTACAACCTCGAAAATCCAAGAACCTAAAAAGAAATCCCACGACAGGATCAGCCATAATATCCAATAATGATGCCAATCACATCACATCACTAATTACATACCAATGAGAATACAAAAATAAGAATACGACCAAAGTCATCTTATCATCATAATTTTACCAAAGTTCAAATCTCGTATCCTCAACAACATGATAAGCCCATAACTAATCATCTGTACTGTATCTCAAACGGAACCCAAGGTTCTCAATGTAATATCCGCAATTTCGATTTCCGGTAATTTTCTATTTTTTGGCAGAAGTCCATCTTAGCGACTGTATTTTAACCGTTTCGTCATTCCGAGAATTATTAATTCTGCACTTTTTGTCATCCAAGTTCGTTTCGGTGTCGTTTTGTTGAGTTCCGTGTCCTTAATCGACTTTTTCACGTGTGAGATCGACTTTGTAAAGTCACCATTAATCCTTGGAAACTCCAAAAATTCTGAATATTTGTAATATTATATATCATCAAGTTAGATTTCCAATGGATCAAACGGTGAGTCAATCGGAGTCCGGACGAAGGAGTTATGGTCGAAATAGCTAGGACTGCACCGTGTGCCTTTTTATGCTGGAGCGGGCTGTACCGCGGGCCGCGGCCCCTTCTGGACGGGCCGCGGCACAAAGCTGATTTCTGGGCCGATACTGGCCGGTAGCGCACGCTAGTCCGAAAGGATAGCGCACGCTAGGCCGTGCTAGTATAAATATGACTGAGCAGTCATATTTCCACTCATTTTTCATTTCTTATCTTTTCTGTCCGCGGCTGGAGGTTCGGAGAAGGTGAAGGCATGTTGTTAAACAATGAATCCACAAAGTCCTAGAGCTTATATCATTGATGAATCATCCTATAACATACTTTGATCGAGCGAATCAGGTCAGATTTTCTAGAAATCCTAGTTTTGGGGAATTTGGGTATTTTGTTTGATATCGTCCGTTTAATCCGATTTAACTTAGTATTGTGATGGCTTGATGATTATTTAGATGTATTATATCATTTCCATTGTTATTCCATGGTCAGATCTTATAGATTCGTCGTTTTGGTTGAGTTCTTAATCGACGCCTTGAAGGTGTCCGGTAGAATGTCATAGAGGGGTTTTCGGGCGTTCTACGATTATTCTTCCTCGTATGATCGTTGATTTATTAATTGTATGATGATAGGGTCGAGTTTCTTGCGAATAACCCGTGTTGAACCTTTCCGTTCGTCGTCGTCTTCCTTTTCGTTAGCATCGAGCGTTTCGAAGCTTCCCGGTTGAGCCGTGTTCGTCGGAATACTTGCGTGCTGATTTTGAGGCAAGTATCTTGTCCATACATTTCATGTTTCATAGGCATAACTATCGATAAATGATTTTATGCAAAATTCAATGTTTAATGAATGTAAAAAGAGATCGGTATGTTCTCGATAAAAGTTGTCTTTCAACGATAAATTGTGTACTTCGTGAATATATGTGTTCTCGGAATATGAGGGTTTGTTTTGTATATTGAAAGATGTTATGATCACTTTGAGTGAGTTTAATAGACCGTAATCCTTTGCTTGTGATTACGAAATGTTATGTGTACTTGTTCGGTAAGAACGTAATGTGTGTGATATTAGTTGTTACTTCTTTGAAAGGAGGTTGTGATGTTTAATTGTTGCGTGGCTTGATGTTCTGCTCATTGTTATGTGATCGTTGAAAGTGATGTGCCTCCGGGTAGGATGGATAAATCTCCGGGATCCATACTTGTTAGTATGGGTCGGGCGTGACCGTAAGGTTATCCAATCCGGGTATATCTTGCGGGGACTCCGAGGTTCGAGGCTTGCTAACCCGATGCCGCGATAACTTGTGGGGGTTATCATCGGGTATGTCTTGCGGGGACTCCAAGGTTCGTGTCTTGTTAGCGCGATGCCGGGATAACTTATGGTTGTGATTTGTTATTGGTTCTGTGACTGTTGTCACGAGGACATGTGATTCGGTATGGTTTCCTATTGGGTTATTCACTCAGGTATGTTCCGAGGGAGCATCTGAGGTTCGTGGCTTGTTAGCACGGAACGCGAATAATCCTTAGGAATATGTGTTTTGTGATTTGGGTCGTGGACCCTGTGTTATGTGATTTAGGTCGTGGACCCTGTGTTTTGTGATTTGGGTCATGGACCCCGTGTTTTGTGATTTAGGTCGTGGACCCTGTGTTTCGTGAAATGGGTTGTGGACCCCGTGAATTGATATCAGAACTTGTATTTTGGAAAATGATATTTGGGCCGTGTCCCTAAGTGTTTTGGAAAGACTTGAGAATTTCTTATTTTCAAATGTCTTCAAAACTCCCGAGATTATAAAATGTTTTGTAAGAGATACATGGTATTATTTCCTACCCTTTTTATAATTCAATGGTTTTGATCAAGTGACTTATCTCGGGAAGTATATTCAAGATTTTTATGTTCTTGAAGTATGTTGTGTATGACTTGTACTTCTATTTTATACTTGTACTAGCAAAACAGTGGAGTTTTGCTAACCCCCGAGTATTCGGAGGTGGATGTCTGTATTGCGTCCAGGTACTTGCAGGTAGCTGGGGAGCGAATCATAGGATCGATACGAAGAATGATGGAAGACGAAGATACTAATCACGTGAAGACCAATTGTAGAGTATTTGGTAGAGTCGTGTTCGTTATCCCTCCGATGTGTTATTTTCTCGATTTATGGGAGTGTTATTGTATTCTAGCCCCTGCGTGGGTATGTGTTCTGGGCAAGAATCTTGTATGTAATGTTGTGTGTGTTGAGGTAAAGATCAAATCGGTCTGATGGTCCTTTATGTAGCCATGTCGGCATATGATTGACTTATCGTTTTCGTATTTAGCCTGGTAGATCCTCACGGAGAGGGTCTACGGCGCTGTAATATTCCCGACTGGTTTGGGGGTGTTATAGAATATGGTATCGGAGCTTAGGTTGAGGAAACCTAGGCTGTCGGGTTGAGTTGTGTGTTGTCGGGTCTTGTTTTGTCTTGTCTTGTTAGAATTTGTCTGACTGAGTAGTGTCGCGACGCATCGTCTGAGTTGTCGATCGTGATTAGTATCGAGGCGCAACCATCATCTTCGTGCGATCTGTGGATGTTAGTCTCCCTACTTTGTTGTGTCTCGTGTTATACGAGTTTATATGATTCTGTGTTATTATGTGGAGTTTAATTGTGCCTCGTGAATACTTACTCCATACTTGTTTGATTCTCGTGTTGTGCCGGGATAAAGAGTAGTACTGGTATGTGTGTATGTAAATATATACATCCTTGTGTGAAATTGTTTTTATAGGAGCGATATTTTGGATTGGTTACTCAATAAAAGTTTATCAGTGTGGTATTTTAAACTTCAAATGTTTTGGGGAAGTCACGTAAATTCTCTTTAAAAATATCCTTCGAGAAGGAAAAATGATTTGATTTTCGGATGATGACCTCGAGACCAAAGATTTTTGGGAATTTTCATTGATGATGACCTCGAGACCACAAAGTCCTAGATCTTATATCATTGATGAATCATTCTATATCATCCTTTGATCGAGCGAATCAGGTCAGATTTTCTAGAAATCCTTGTTTTGGGGAATTGGGGTATTTTGTTTGATATCGTCCGTTTAATCCGATTTAACTTAGTATTGCGATGGTTTGATGATTATTTAGATGTATTATATCATTTTCCTTGTTATTCCATGGTCGGATCGTATAGATTCGTCGTTTTGGTTGAGTTCTTAATCGACGCCTTGAAGGTGTCCGGTAGAATGTCATAGAGGGGTTTTCGGGCGTTCTACGATTATTCTTCCTCGTATGATCGTTGATTTATTAATTGTATGATGTTAGGGTCGAGTTTCTTGCGAAGAACCCGTGTTGAACCTTTTCGTTCGTCATCGTCTTCCTTTTCGTTAGCATTGAGCGTTTCGAAGCTTCCCGGTTGAGCCGTGTTCGTCGGAATACTTGCGTGCCGATTTTGAGGCAAGTATCTTGGTCATACGTTTCATGTTTCATAGGCATAACTATCGATAAATGATTTTATGCAAAATTCAATGTTTAATGAACGTAAAAATGGATCGGTATGTTCTCGATAAATGTTTTCTTTCAACGATAAATTGTGTACTTCGTGAATATATGTGTTCTCGGAATATGTGGGTTTGTTTTGTATATTGAAAGATGTTATGATCACTTTCAGTGAGTTTAATAGACCATAATCCTTTGCCTGGGATTACGAAATGTTATGTGTACTTGTTCGGTAAGAACGTAATGTGTGTGATATTAGTTCTTACTCCTTTGAAAGGAGGTTGTGATGTTTAATTGTTGCGTGGCTTGATGTTCTGCTCATTGTTATGTGATCGTTGAAAGTGATGTGCCTCCGGGTAGGATTGATAAATCTCCGGGATCCATACTTGTTAGTATGGGTCGGGCGTGACCGTAAGGTTATCCAATCCGGGTATATCTTGCGGGGACTCCGAGGTTCGAGGCTTGCTAACCCGATGCCGCGATAACTTGTGGGGGTTATCATTGGGTATGTCTTGCGGGGACTCCAAGGTTCGTGTCTTGTTAGCGCGATGCCGGGATAACTTATGGTTGTGATTTGTTATTGGTTGTGTGACTATTGTCACGAGGACATGTGATTCGGTATGGTTTCCTATTGGGTTATTCACTCGGGTATGTTCCGAGGGAGCATCTGAGGTTCGTGGCTTGTTAGCACGGAACGCGAATAATCCTTAGGAATATGTGTTTTGTGATTTGGGTAGTAGACCCTGTGTTATGCTATTTGGGTCGTAGACCCTGTGTTTTGTTATTTGGGTCATGGACCCCGTGTTTTGTGATTTGGGTCGTGGACCTTGTGTTTCGTGAAATGGGTTGTGGACCCCGTGAATTGATATCGGAACTTGTATTTTGGAAAATGATATTTGAGCCGTGTCCCTAAGTGTTTTTGAAAGACTTGAGAATTTCTTATTTCCAAATGTCTTCAAAACTCCCGAGATTATAAAATGTTTTGTAAGAGATACATGGTATTATTTCCTACCCTTTTTATAATTCAGTGGTTTTGATCAAGTGAGTTATCTCGGAAAGTATATTCAAGATTTTTATGTTCTTGAAGTATGTTGTGTATGACTTGTACTTCTATTTTATACTTGCACTAGAAAAACAGTGGAGTTTTGCTAACTCCCGAGTATTCGGGGGGTGGATGTCTGTATTGCGTCTAGGTACTTGCAGGTAGCTGGGGAGCGAATCACAGGATCGATATGAAGAATGATGGAAGACGAAGATACTAATCACGTGAAGACCAATTGTAGAGTATTTGGTAGATTCGTGTTCGTTATCCCTCCGATGTGTTATTTTCTCGATTTATGGGATTGTTATTGTATTCTAGCCCCTGCGTGGGTATGTGTTCTGGGCAAGAATCTTGTATGTAATGTTGTGTGTGTTGAGGTAAAGATCAAATCGGTCTGATGGTCCTTTATGTAGCCATGTCGGCATATGATTGACTAATCGTTTTTGTATTTAGCCTGGTAGATCCTCACGGAGAGGGTCTACGACGCTGTAATATTCCCGATTGGTTTGGGGGTGTTACACTCAAAGCATCATCATAAATCACTGTTAAGAAATCTACTAACTTAGTCCAATCCCAATCCATCGGGTGACATCATCACATCTTGACACAATAATCGATTGTCCACTAAAGACAATTACCAAAGGAATACAGAACATACCTCAAGATGCACAATCCCACGAGAATCATGTCAGTCGAGATCAGATCAATGCAACATACGAATACGGTCCTAACACAAGACCTACAAATGCATACTCATGTGACAACGTCAATATGCTCAAAAAGAATAACAATGTATACTCAATGGCAATCCCATGATATAGCGCCCTCAGCATAGATCCCAAGATGATCCTACAAGATCAACACGAGGTGGATAACCAATAATATACATACAACAACACATATAAAACCAACGATGCGAATACACATGATTCCATCAACACGACACTGGGTAATCCAATGATCCAGCGCCCTCAGCATAGATCCCAATATGATCCCGTCGGACCAACACGAGGTGGAAAACCCCGTCCAATGATCCAGCGCCCTCAGCATAGATCCCAAGATGATCCCGTCGGACCAACACGAGGTGGACATCTGATCCAGCGCCCTCAGCATAGATCACACGATCCCATCGGATCAACACAACACAACACAAACAACACAGTTATGCATACACATATGCAAATCAAAATGTCCATCAACATGAACAACAGAACATGAACGACAATATGACAAATCAACTAAGACGACCTCATGTTCAACAACATGAAGGACAATATGCATGATCAAATCACAAATACTAACCGAACCGATATAAGATACTAGTCCCAAGTCCTTCGGAAGCAAATCTCGCTATCAAACCATCACCGACGATTATCCGCAATGCTCGGCGATCCAAACGTACCATGGACTATAGATACTCATATCTTTGTCTTTATCACAACGTGTTCTCGATACCAATTATGCCAATAACTAAAGTAAATCATATACATTATGATTTGGCTCCCAAAATTAGAAATTAACATAAACTCCAAATCTCCAAGGTCTACAATAATAATCATTGCTATATGCATTATAGACGGAATGAAACTGAAACCATTCATTAAACATTATAATTGAGCAAGTAATAACTTGCCTCGATACCGACATGGCGATGATGAAGCCACTACCAGTCACAATGCCTTCATCTACGAGCTCCTCGGCCCCGACCGAAGCAATTCACGAACATACTCGAACACGACCACAACATCCGGTTATAATCACCAATCAATAATCTCAACCTATCGAAATAATCAAATAACATATACCGATAACAATTAACAACCGACACGACCAACCAAATCATCTCACCGATTCAACGACATCTACAATACAAACTACAACTCGATGATCATAATCAATCAATACAACCGATCAATAAACCCCAACGGTTCCACAACTATCCCGATTAGACACAAGTCTGAATAATCCAATTCAAACAATTACGAAGTTACAATCACAATGCGATCACGGGTACGAACGTAAAGGAAATCATATTCGACGATCAATCACAATCTTTTCGGGTTCCAAATTGATATTGTGATTCGTATTTCATCAAGAACATACGAATTCTATCACTACGAGCAACGAACATGCGATCTTCATATATAAAAATACCGATAATTCAACATACGATCGTCTTGCTATGTTAAATTCATCAAAAGTTCCTCAAGAACACTAAGGGATTCGAACTCATGTTCATAACCATTAAAACAACATAATTCGATATCCTTTAACATGTAGACAATCTTCCAATTCGTAATCCAAGTCATGAATCATCGTATTCTTCAATATACACTCTACATAACCTCAAGGATTGTAACAACAACTCCCTAATCATCATCATAAGGATCAAATACGGATAATAATACCAAGAACATCAAGAACTCTATGATTTCATAATCATAATCAACATATTCAAGGTATAAACCATCATATCACCATCTTCCTTCAACATATAATTCATATAACCTCAAGAATCGAAACAACATCTTAATCCTCTTCATGCGAATAATTTATCAATAACAACATCAAAAAAATCCAAAATGAAAAGGAGGATTATCCAACATACCATTTAGAAGATGAAAAACACTAGAAAACACTTCAAGAATCATCCATAGCTCCATATCCAAGCCTCAAATCCAAGTCCTCAAGCTCAAAATCGACTTAGGAAGGCCAACATCTCTTTCTCTCAAAGTTTGGAGACGAAAAACGAAAAGGAAAGCTGAAGTGAAATGAAAGACGAACTTCATTATATTAAACTGCATAACTCATTACGTACGTTATCCTTCATCATTAATGTATGTAATGCACTTTAGCGTACGCTATTCGTCCCACATAGCATACGTAATCATCATCCCAGAACTAACTGAACTGTTTTGTTAACATGCTTACGTACGTAATGTTTCCTTCATAACGTACGTAACATGTACGTTGACTTGCTACAGTACCACCCACATTACGTACGTAATATGCCATGCATAACGTATGTAATGGCCGAGGTTGACTCGCTGTCCACATCCTCCGCCGAAAGCTGCCGACACAGGGTCCCACCTGCCAACCATAACTCGATCGTCTGATTCCCATGTTACGTACGTAATGTTTCGGCCATAACGTACGTAACTCTTGTGATTTAGCGTACGTAAGTCTTCAACATTAGCGTATGCTAAGTATTCTATACTTAGCCAATTTCAACTGTTACCGCCTGTCTCGACATACCGAAAACCCATATACACTTACTGAATACATATACTGAATCCAATAGTATTCTCATATGATATACCTCATATCAAAAGTGCGATGACCTGACACACGATATCCTCAATTGTAATTGTCTACCAAATACGACAATTATACAAGTACATTTGCCTCAATATTTCTATTATTTTATCCATACGACACAGATTCCATCCTGTACAATATAGCTCGGATAAAATAACATTAAACAATCGCAGTAGAATGGCAGGATATTACAGTTTTGGCACTTTGGCCTTGAATGTTTTATGATGGTGTGATAAGGATTTTGTGTGTTTTGGGCATTCTGGCCTATTGAATTTTCGAAAAACCTTGAGTATCTTAGAAAATTAAATTTCGAGACGTACTTTTAAAACGAATTATTTTCTTGCAGTGTTTTCAAGGTGCTTTCTAGTGTCGCAATATATTTCAAAAATTTTCCAGTTGAGCACCAAAAATATTTTGAGATATTTTCAATTATTTAGAAATGCTTTGCTTAGACCCGAGGGTCGAATATTTCTGAAAGTCTTTCACCAAAAGGGAAGTGTCCTCGTTTTACCAAGTGCGAGATGGTTTTCAAAGTCTCGATAATGGTGTCTGTGCTACTTTTTGAAGGGTGATACTCAAGATCAACTAGTGTTTCCAAAATTATTTTTTCAAAGGTGGTTTTCATTTTTAAAACCTATCGTTCCTGTTTGCGGTCCGGTAATATTTGTATGATGTTTTGTGATTATGTGATGGTTATCGTTCGGGCCGTTGAGATCGCCGAACGATGCCGTCGTTACTATGATTCTGTGTATGCGGGCTACCTTACGTTGATATGTTGTGTGAAATTGGCATCTCTGGTTTGTTGCTTTGTGATGTTATGTTCCATTGTATCGAGCATTTGTATATTTGGTATGCCGAGCCGAGGTGTTTCAACCATAGTGTGCCAGGGGCATGCACGTACCAATTGTCCTTCTCGCCAGTAACGCATTTCAAGTGTGGACCTGAGAGACACAGAATCCAATTTTGCGAGTTGGGTTCCGAGTCTTTCGGGGCACGACCTCAGCACAGATATCAGGATCGGCTCTAAGAGGCCCATGGGGAATGTTTCTGTCAGTTGCTTGTTGTGTTGTCACCTTGCTTCCGTTGTTGTGGGTTGCGGGGACGACATTTCTTTTATAAAAGGTCGATTGTAATATCCATATTATTTTTGACTTTTGCACTTTCTCCTTCTAAATTTTATCGACTTGCTCGTGTTCGTTCATACTTTTTGAACTTGTTTGGTATTCCGGTTGTCATCATTCGAACGGGTTGTGACCTTGTTTCGGATCGATCTGTTTATCGTTGTGACTTTTCCGAGTTCGGTTCGATTTTTGTGAACCTTGTTCGGAAGTAACATCTTTTAGTTTCTACCAGCTCTTTGATGTCTTGAGTTGAAGTGTGAACTTCGGAGTCATTGTTCGACCATTGTCATTCGATCATTGTTGGTCGATCGTCGTTTGATCGTTGTTACCCGATCATTGCTTTTCAATCGTTGTTGTTCCATCATTGTTATTTGATCGTTGTTGTCCGATCATTGTTATTTGATCGTTGTTATTCGATCGTTGTTGTTCGATCGGGGTTGTCTGACTGCTGTTGCCTGATCTCGTACCGCGAAGAATTGTCGTTCACTGTTAGTCAGCTGTTTCAAGTGTGGCCAGGTGGGTCACTGAGCCGTGCATTGCGAGACGGTAGCTGAGAGATTTGGGGATCGGGGTTGCGTCTCTGTTCCGAAGGGCACAGAGATGCCCAATATGCTTTTTGAGGATTTCGGCGTAGTCCGAATTATTTGTGATTGTCCTTGTGCATCGTTTTGTATTTATTTTCTGTTTTCTCGACTGTGCGTGTTCCTTGTAACAGGTGCTTAGTGTTTTGTGATAGTTCGGATAATCGACTTGATTGTATCGCCTGTTTGATGATGCTTGTCACTTGTTGGTTTTATTATGTCTCTACCGGTGGCATTGTGTTGGTCGTCGTGGAGCGTGTTTTCACGCCGTTTGTTCCTTTGCGTTGCTTGTAACATTTCGCCATTGGGCGTAAGTCATGCGTTTCTTGTGTATCTCGTTGAGTGTTTCCTGGCAGGATATTGCTCATCCCTACTTGTTTTAAGTTTCGAGACGAAACTTCTTTTAAGGAGGGTAGTATGTAATATCCGCGATTTCGATTTCTGGTAATTTTCTTTTTTTTTTTTTGCGGGAGTCACACTTTGACGACTCGCTTCTGGCTGTTTCGTCATTCTGAGAATGTTTAATTCTGCACTTTTCGACGTCCGAGTTTGTTTCGGTATCGTTTTGTTGAGTTCCGTGCATTTAACGACTTTCCGCACTTGAGTTCAATTCTTGCGAATCTCGCCCGAAACTGCTGTTTCGAGTTTCTTGTAAGTTCATTTAATGTTATTATTCATTCTTGCGAATCACGTTATGGCCAATCTTCAATTGTTTACAACCAAACCTCAATAATACCAATATCAAATCACCAAGAAGTGTTTCAAACCAACAAAACATCTTTAATACGATCAATAATCTAATATGAATATCCAAATTCGTGATTTCAACAACAATTAATCGAAAACCCCCAAATCCAACTCAATATTCAAAGTGTTCTTGGATAATCCTTCAATAATCCAATGAATATCCTTAACGATTCATAATCACATGTATATCACTCCATACAACACGATTATAACGTTCAAAACATCATATCTCAACACAAAATCGAATTCAAGGGTTGAAGAAGTTACCTTAGATTAGGATGAAGAATCCACAAATATGTTATTTATCCACACTACAACTTGAAGAAGATGAGAATATCTGAGTTTTGATGATGTTAAAACACCCCAAGATCGCCCAAAATCGCCCCAAGGAAGAGAGGAAGAAGTGAAATGAAGAAATGAGCTTGTTCTCCTCAACAAAACGCAGTTATAGAAGAATCTGCACTGTGTGCCGCGGCACGGGCTGAGTGTGCCGCGGCACAAGGCCAAAAACGCCCAGTAAAACAGTTTTGTGCCGCGGCCCGGCCAGAAGGGGCCGCGGCCCGCGGTACAGCCCGCTCCAGCATCAAAAAGGCACACGGTGCAGTCTTAGCATTTTCGACCATAACTCCTTTGTCCGGACTCCGATTGATCACCGTTTAAACCATTGGAAAGCTAACTTGATGCTATATAATACTGAAAAGATTCAGATTTTTTGGAGTTTAGAAGAATTAATGGTGATTTTACAAAGTCGAACTCATACGTGGAAAAGTCGCTTAAGAACACGGAACTCAACAGAACGACACTGAGACGAACTCGGATGACAAAAAGTGTAGAATTAATCATTCTCGGAATGACGAAACGGTCATAATAGAGTCGCTAAGATGGACTTCCGCCAAAAAAGAAATTACCGAAAATCAAAATTGCGTATATTACAGAACGCCGGTGCGGTGACATGTGCAATGGGCGGCCAATATAGTGGAGTGAACACCAGTACACAGGTGTGCAAGGGAGGGGCCTGGCAGGCTTATTGGTAACGGATATTCGAGTGACAGCTATGAACCTATACCAAACGAGTTTCGAAATTTCTTTCAACTCATTTTTAAATGTTGGTCTTGATATAGACCGCGGTTCGTGTTTTCTGAAAGTTTCTTTTTGAACTTGTTCTAAATTTTGGTATCAGGGTTAATTAACCAAGGATATTTGATAAGATTTTCGAGAGTTAATTAATCACGGGTCTTGAGCAGGATTTGTCGAATGAGAGATTGTGTCTTTGATTGATCTTGTGATGATATTCTGTGAAATGGGTCGAGAACCCCGTGAAATGTTGAGATGATTGATCTCGTGATGATATTATTTGGATTGGGTCGAGAACCCCGTGAGATGCTGTAATGATTAGCTTGTAACAGTGTTCTATAAATTGGGTCGAGGACCCCGAATAACGTAGAATTGATTTTATTGTAAAATTGTTTTCCACATGCTGGGTTGAGGATCCGAAGACTCTTGAAGTTATTTTCTAAAGGTATTCCCGTTCAATTTGCAAAACCCGAAGATAGCTCGAGTGAATAATATCGTTTTCAAAACTATCGTATTAAAATATTTTCCTTTAAAAAGGGGGTTTTCAAACTAGATCTTCTAACTCATTGGGCTCGTTTGAAGTTTCATTTGTGCTATGTTCTGTAAACGAAATTGATGGTATGAATATCTTTCCATTGTGTAAATGAATACTCTCCTGTACTGGTTGTGTGAATGTGTGGAGCATGTTAAGGCTTTGCGGCTGTTGAGTTTTCATGTTGATATTTTTCGTATATCTTGTATGTTATGTACTTGCACTAGGAAAATTCCAGTTTGCTAACCCCCGAGTTTTCGGGGGTGGGTGCCTGTTATTGCGCTCAAGTTTCGCAGCTCGAGAGCAGTCACAGGATTGGCTTGGAAAGAGATGGAGAATAATGATGCTAATCACATAGGAGTCAGAGTCTTTCCCTTTGTTTCATCTTAGTCGGTATTTTCACTTTTGGTCGAGTATTCACCCTTGTACGGGTATAGTTTTCATTCATTAAATCAAGTTGTCATTCCTTTCTGTGTTCAAGTTCATTATTGTCGTTGAGTTGTATATATTACGTTGGTTTTTGAATTGTTTTATGACCTTGTCGAGTGGCCGTTGTAAGGAAATCGAGGTGTTCAATCATTCATTGTATCATTGTCGTCGATTGGCCGTTCTTAGGCAATCGAGGTGTTCAACCATTCGTGGTATCATTGTTATCGTTTAACGATGTACTCCCAGATGAGCTACCTATTTTACCTCCACCGAGGGATATGGAATTCACGATAGAGTTAGAGCCTGGTACGTCTCCATTATCGAAGGCACTGTATCGGATGTCCCCCACCGAAATGCTGGAACTAAAGAATCAATTGGAGGATTTGACCGAGAAGGGTTATATCCAACCAAATGCGTCTCCGTGGGGAGTACCAGTGTTATTTGTCAAGAAGAAGGATGGGTCGTTTCGCTTGTGTATTGATTACCGGGAATTGAACCGGGTGACGATTAAGAATAAATATCCTCTACCCGTATTGATGATCTTTTGGATCAACTTCAGGGAGATTTAGTATTTTCTAAGATCGACTTAAGATCGGGATATCATTAGTTGCGAATTTGAGAGTCGGATATCGCAAGGACGGCGTTCCGAACCCGCTATGGTCATTATGAGTTTGTGGTAATGCCGTTTGGGTTAACTAATGCACCTGCGGTGTTCATGGAGTTAATGAATCTGGTTTTCATCGACTATTTGGATCAGTTCGTGGTTGTCTTCATTGATGATATTTTAATTTATTCTCGTGACCGGGAAGAGCACGAGTTTCACTTTCATCAGGTTCTCGACGTGTTTAGATGAGAGCAACTTTATGGAAAGTTTTCCAAATGTGAGTTCAGGATGTCCGAAGTGACGTTTCTTGGACATGTAATTTCATCAGACGGAGTTCATGTCGATACTCAGAAGATGGAGGCTATCCAAGATTGGTTACCTACGAAGAATGTTAAGGAAATCCGAAGCTTTCTCGGATTAGCCGGTTATTATCGGCGGTTTGTGGAAGGATTTTCTAAGATCGCTCAACCAATGACAAACCTTTTGCGAAAGGATAAGAAATACACGTGGTCCGACACGTGTCAGCGGAGTTTTGAGGAACTCAAGAGGCGGTTAATTTCAGCACCTGTCCTTTCTTTACCGCAAGGGATGGAAGGATTTCTGGTATATAGTGATGCGTCCGGACGGGGTCTCGGATGTGTACTAATGCAGGACGGGAAGGTTATTACCTATGCTTCACGGAAATTGAGACCTTATGAGGTTAATTATCCGACCCACGACCTGGAGCTAGCAGCCGTGGTTTTCGCGTTGAAGATTTGGCGTCATTACCTTTATGGCGTCACCTGTCGGATATTCACCGATCGTAAGAGTTTGAAGTATATATTTACTCATAAGGATTTAAATATGCGACAGAGACGGTGGTTGGAATTTATCAAAGATTATGATATCGAGATCCTGTACCACCCGGGTAAGGCAAACGTGGTTGCCGATGCCTTGAGTCGTAAGTCAGTCCAGGAGAAAATGATTGCTCGTTTGTCATTCCAGAAGGAGTTTCGGCAGGAATTTCTTAGACCCGAGATTGAGGTATAGCTTCAGCGAGTGCATGGGCAACTTTGCATGTTAGAGACTTCATCGCCACTTGAGGAGGCAATCAGAGCGAATCAGGGTTCAGACCCATCATTGTTGCGCATCCGTGAGGATGTGGCTTAGGGGAAGCCCTTGAATTTGTGGTCCACGAGTATGGACTATTGCGATTCAATAATCGGTTATGCGTACCGGCGAATGACGAGTTGAAAAACTCGATTTTGAGAGAAGCTCATGTTACCCCTTACTCCATTCATCCGGGGTCTAGCAAGATGTACCAAGACTTGAAACAAAATTACTGGTGGAGTGATATGAAGCGAGAAGTCGCAGAATTTGTTTCGAGATATTTGACCTGTCAGCAAGTCAAGATTGAACATCAGTGACCGGCGGGTATGCTGAAACCGCTCCCTATTCCAGAGTGGAAGTGGGAAGATATTTATATGGACTTCATCACGAGTTTGCCTACGAGTCGTCGTGGCATGAATACAATCTGGGTGATTGTGGGTCGCTTAACTAAATCGGCTCATTTCCTTCAGATTAAGGATACGTGGGGTCCCGAGAGACTTGCCCAGTTGTTTATCAAGGAGATAGTGAGATTGTACGGTACTCCTAAGAGTATCGTTTCTGATCGTGACGGGAGATTTGTGTCTCATTTTTGGAAATCAGTTCATCGTGCTATCGGAACTCAGCTTAATTTCAGCACAGCTTTTCATCCTCACTCCGATAGACAATCAGAGAGGACTATTCAAACATTGGAGGATATGTTGAGGGCATGCGTCCTCGATTGGAAAGACGATTGGGAAGCCCATCTACCATTGATCTAGTTCACGTATAATAATAGTTGGCATGCTTCGATTAAGATGGCACCTTACAAGGCCTTGTACGGTCGTCGTTGTCGATCTCCTTTATGTCGGGATGACTTATCAGAACCAATCAGCACCGAGCCCGATATGCTTATAGCCGCCCGTGAGAAGGTAGATTTTATCAGGAGTCGTTTGTTGACCGCTCAGAGTCGACAGAAATCTTATGCAGATAATCGTCGCCGACCATTAGAGTTCGAGACAGGTGACCATGTGTTGGTCAAGGTATCCCCGAGTCGAGGTATCTTCGGTTTCAGGAATCGGGGAAAGTTGAGTCCGAGATTCATTGGACCGTTTGAGATTTTTGATCAAGTAGGCGAGATAACTTATCGATTGGCCTTACCTCCGGCGTTGAGTCGAATTCATAATGTGTTTCACGTCTCTCAGCTACGGAAGTATGTTGCCGACCCGAGTCACATACTTTAGTTCGACAAAATCGAGATCGCGGATGATCATTCGTATGAGGAGCGTCCCGTATGAGTTTTAGAGCGGTGAATCAAATAGTTGGGAAACAAGACGATTCCTTTCGTTAAAAGTTAGTGTCGAGACATGGAGTCGAAGAGGCTACTTGGGAAATCGGGGATAGTATGCGGGAGAGTTATCCCGATTTGTTTCACCCTTGGTTTCGAGGACGAAACTATTTTTAAGGGGGAGTATGTAATACCCGATTGTAAATTCATTCATTTTCATTCAGTAATTGTCACTCGGTGGATTTTCACTCATTAATAATCATTCATCAATCATGTTCATTCATTCGTGTTCGCCGTTCGGACTAATGTTGAGTCGTGTATCAATATCGTTCATTTTTTCAACCTTGCTTGAGAATCGAGACGAGAATATTATCTTGATCGTTATAATTACTTCATTAATCGATGTTAATATTGGAGTTCATGCCATTTCAAATTTCCTTCTTGTTCGAATCATGCTATTGTTGGGTACATTTGCGGTTCTTGTGTATCTCGTTGAGTTTCCCTAGCGGGATATTGCTTCTCCCTACCTGTTTTAAGTTTCGGGACGAAACATCTTTTAAGGAGGGTAGTATGTAATATCCGCAATTTTGATTTCCGGTAATTTCTTTTTTTCGCGGAAGTCCATCTTAGCAACTCTATTATGACGGTTTCGTCATTCCGAGAATGATTAATTCTACACTTTTTGTCACCAGAGTTCGTCTCGGTGTCGTTCTGTTGAGTTCCGTGTTCTTAAGCGACTTTTCCACGTATGAGTTCGACTTTGTAAAATCACCATTAATTCTTGGAAACTCCAAAAATTCTGAATCTTTTCAGTATTATAGAGCATCAAGTTAGCTTTCCAATGGTTCAAATGGTGAGTCAATCGGAGTCAGGACGAAGGAGTTATGGTCAAAATAGCTAAGACTGCATCGTGTGCCTTTTTGATGCTGGAGCGGGCTGTACCGCGGGCCGCGGCCCTTATGGCCAGGCGGCGGCACAAAACTGTTTTTCTGGGCTTTTTTGGCCTTGTGCTGCGGCACACTCAGCCCGTGCCGCGGTACACAGTGCAGATTCTTCTATAACTGCATTTTGTTGAGGAGAATAAGCTCATTTCTTCAGTATGAAATTAGGTTGAGTATATGTGTATTCAGTATGCCGTATGTTCGTATCCAGTACGTCGAAGGCGGACAGGAATAGTTGAATTTTGACCAAGTATAGAAGGCCATTGCGTACGTTAGCGTTAAGGACTTACGTACGCTAAATTCTACGCTTTTACGTACATTATGCATAAGGCATTACGTACGTAACAAGAGGAATCGGACGGGTGGGCCTGTGTCGGCAGCTTTCGGCGGAGGATGTGGATGGGTGAGTCAACGGATGTATTTACGTACGCTATACAGGGTGTATTACGTACGTAATACGAGTATAATATTGTAGCAAGTCAACGTACGTATTACGTACGTAATGGATTAAGTGTTACATACGTTACGGGGCGGCAGGCCGAGTCGTGGCCGAGAGGACCTGCAGTGGCCGATCACTGTCGGCAGTGACTCGCAGGCGTGGCCGATCATGGTCGGAAGTGACTCGCCGGGGTAAGGACTGGCTGATAACGGCCGTAAAGCTGTGGCCAGTTACGGCCGTGAGGGCCCGTTACGTACGTAAGATGGTGCCGATAACGGCCGTAAGGGTGTCGACCAAATCGGGCAGTGAGGTAGCCATGGCCGGTTACAGCCGTAATCCATGGCCGATAGCGTACGTAATGGTCCGGCAGGTCCCGCCTATTTAAGGGCTTGGACCGAGTCACCTGGCCATTTCTCACCTTTCTCTTCATTTCTTCGCATTTCTTCGTCAATAATGGATGGATTTGGATGGAAACATCATAGAGCAACATGGTTTGGAAGATTTGATTCATGGATAACATCATCTTCCACCCGGATCGAAGGTATGAACACCTAAACTTTTGGTTTTGGAGATTTTTGGAGTTTCTTGATGTTTTGGCCGATTTCCTTCGTTTCAATTCATATTGTTGATAGAACATGGTTGTATACTCGAAATCATACATTACCCTTGAAGTTTTGTGGAACAAATTCGAGTATTTCTTCGATAATCGGTTAAATTGGACTATGCCCTCAAGGTGTCCGATAAAATGCTTCAATGTGTAGAACTTGGGAAATTCTATACGTTTTCGTAGAATTGTGATTGAATTGATATTATTGTGATTTAGGAACGAACTTTAGAAGGAGGTTGAATCAGTACTCTTCCCTTTCGTCGTTTCCTTCGCACCATGTCATTCAAAATGAGTGATTACTCGTGTATTTCATCTTCTAAGAGGTATGTTGGGTAATCCTCTCCTTGAATTCGGATTTTGATGTTATCTTTGAAGCATGATTCGTATGAAGATGATTATGGTTTTGTTGTTAAGATTCTTGCGGTTATATGAGCTATATGTTGAAGACATTGTTAGGACTATTGAATATCGAATTTCAGCTTGTGTTCGTATTGTTAAGAGTTGATACGGTTTGGTTTCGTATGATTGAGATATCATTGGACCGTCGAGTTTGATTGGTTGGTCATTTCGGTTGTTGATTGTTATTGAACGTATCGTTAATTGATTATTGCATTAGGTTGCGTTTAGTGATCGTTGATTTTAACCGTTGTGCTGCGAATGAGTCGGGGCTGCGGAGCTTGTAGATGAAGATGACGGGACTAGTAACAATTTCATCGTACCAGTATCGAGGCAAGTTATGCTTGTTCAGTTCATAATGTTTAATAAATGGTTTCGCTTTCATTACATTTATGATTCATATAGCAATGGTATTATGGAATATGAATTGTCGGGATGATGGTATGTATATTATGTTTGGACTAAGATAAATCATAATGTATATGATTTTAAATATCTCTAGTGGAAACGGAGACGTGAATCATATTTGGTCTGTAGTACGAGAAGTTGGATATCAAGGTTAGTTATCATGTCGATATTGAACTCGAGGTGGTGGTTTGGTGTTATTTATGGACTGTACTTCATTTTGGATTTTTCGGATAAATCATGTATTCGTTCAGGGCAGTTGGTCGTGGAAAGGTTAGCGTCTCCAGCTTGAGGTAAATTAATATTGTTAGATTATGATAATCATCATGTTGCATTATTGCATGTGTGTTGATATTTCATGCGGTGAGTGTGCACCATTGTTTTTTACGTTTTGTGATGTGCTCTTTCTTTGAGATGTAATCTGTTGGGCCGATGTGTTAGGGGATAAGACCTAAATGGCACCTATGTCCAGAGTATTCCTGAGTAGATGCTTCCGTGACCCTTGGCTGTTGCCTTGGGAGTTTATGTGATATTGTCCGGAGTATTCCTGAGTAGATGCTTCTGTGACCCTTGGCTGCTGCCTTGGGAGTTTATGTGCTATTACTATATGCATTGTTGAGCATGCTGTGAACTGTTGTCTGACAGAATACGACATTATGGTCGTGTCGGTCTTTCATGATCGAGTTATTGTTGCCCTCTTGGAAAATCTTCTGATCCTTGTTGGATATGCGTTTCTTCGAGATTTGTTGTCATGTTGTATCGTGGCATATCTAGAGTCACATACATTCTGATCATTCAGGTGTAGGATTTTCGGGACGGGCACGTGTAGCATATGTTGGTTTCGACCTCATATTGAACCTTGCACACGAGACGTACTTCGTGAGGCTGATTAGGTACGAGAACAGATGTGTATTGATCAATACCCGTGGCTGGCTTGTACACGGACACCTGTCTGGATCGGGCGTATCGTGACGTCCATCTTGAGTCTTATTGATTGGTTGTTCACAGTCCATGTATAATTGTATCTATTCGGAATTCGGGTTGTCTTTCTAAATCCGTATATGGTCGACAACTTTATTCTCTCGTGTATCTATCACCATTGAACCTTTACAAATCTCGTTCGGAGTTACCATATCGATGGTCAACTCATTTGGTATCGATCCTTTATTAATCTCGTTTGGAGTTCACCTTGTCATTGGTAATCTCGTTCGTTATTAATCCTTATTGATTCTGTTGTCTCACCATTGGTATTCTCGGTTATTAGTCCTTGACTGATGTTGTTTGAGTTTACCGTGTCATCGGTATTCTCGGTTGTTGATCCCTTATTATCCCTATTGGAGTTTACCGTGTCGTCGGTATTCTCGGTTGTCGATTCCTTATTGCTCTTGTTGGAGTTTACCGTGTCGTTGGTATTCCCGGTTGTTGGTCCTTATTGATCTTGTTAGAGTTTACTGTGTCGTCAGTATTCTCGGTTGCTGACCCTTTATTGATCTTATTGGAGTTTATCGTACCATTGGTATTTCTGATTGTCGATTCTTTATTAATCTCGTTGGAGTTACCGTATTGTTGGCATTCTTGGTGGTTGATCTTTCATTGATCTTGTTGGAGTTACCACATCATGGTATTCTCATTCGTGGTTGATCATTTGTCGATGTTGTGTGGAGTTATCATGTCATTGGTATTCCGTTTTGATGCATTGGTTGTTTATCATTATAGATTGTGTGAACATTCATGTTTTGTCTATAATTGTCGTACGTGCGACCCAAAAGGCTTATATTATGTTGGCAATTATTTAATACCTTATTAAATAATAAATCATAAGCGGCCTCTAGCAAGACATTATGATTACCCAAATAATATAAGTTAATAGTCCATTAAACCTTTTAACGTGTCAAATCCCTTTGTCACGCGATATCATATTTGAACTAAGTCATGGAGTCTGTCATACTTATTTATGTTCAAATGCTTTCTCGATCTTAAGTAGACTGATTGAATCAAATGACTCTTCATTTAAGCATGACCATGCATTTCCTTCAGTCCTACTTATCGAGGGGCCCAGCAGATATCTCTCTCACTTAAGAGAGGGACAAATCCCCATCTTGATTATTCATTGCCCTCTACATGACTTCCACTAATCCCGATCGCTAACCTTTATGATCACCATGTTTCAGATGACGTTGGATTACGTCAAGGCATAGCAGTTATCATGTTGGACTCTATGATAATCTCAGTTCAAGGATTTATTGACATACGTATTGAGATTCACTTATGACATTTCCATGCGGTGATCTCAATGCGGGTCGGTCCAAGATTAGTTCTCCAACCAATACCCATAAGATTGATCCGTACCATACGCATAATCATCCGATGATTATCAATCAAACTTATACTAGTATATTAATCACTTGAGTCTCTACTCAACGCGATTTTACTGTGGACATTTGAATAATCTTATTATTCGTGAATAACTATTATTCGATTATTATAATATTAAAACATGCACACATTATAATAATCAACGAGAAATAAATGATATCAAATAACTTTATTTAAATGTGACAATTACAAATCTAGGCACATCGAATGTCCTAGGGCACTATTCCCAACAATCTCCCACTTGCACTAGGACCATTCATTCATGACTTTTAGTCCTATCGCTCTAGCATGCTCAACATGCTTTCCTTGTGAGAGAGGCTTGGTAAGTGGATCTGCAACATTCTCTTCCGTTGTTACTTTGCATATTGTAATATCTCCTCGTTTGACGATCTCTCTGACTAGGTGATATTTTCTGAGTATATGTTTGGAATTATGATGGGACCTAGGCTCTTTAGCTTGTGCAATAGCACCATTATTGTCACAATAAAGGCTTATGGGACCCTGGATGGTTGGCACCACTCCTAGTTCGGTAACGAACTTCTTGATCCATACGGCTTCCTTAGCTGCATCCGATGCTTCTGTGTACTCACATGTAATCAAGAACCGTGCTTTGCTTGGAACTCTTCCAACTCACAAGACCTCCATTCAATACAAACACATAACCAGCTTGCGATTTGAAATCGTCTCTGCCGGTTTGAAACTTGCATCGGCGTAACCTCTTACAAACCACTGCTTTCCCACCCTCCATAAACTAGGAAATCATCCTTAGTTCTTCTCAAGTACTTTAGGATGGTTTTCACCGCTGTCGATGACTTTCACTGGATTAGATTGGTATCGACTTGTCATACTAAGAGCAAACGATACATCAGGTCGAGTACAAATCATGGCATACATGATCGATCCAATAGCCGAAGCGTATGGTATCTTGCTCATACGGGCTCGCTCATCAGGAGTCTTAGGACTCTGAGTCTCACTCAGATGAATGCCATGTGACATTGGCAAGAGTCCTCTCTTGGAGTCTTGCATATTGAACCTCTTCAATATTTTATTAATGTATGTACTTTGACTCAGACCAATCAATCTCTTTGATCTATCTCTATAGATCTTTATCCCAAGAATGTAAGCAGCTTCTCCTAAGTCTTTCATTGAGAAACAACTTCCCAACCAAGTCTTGATTGTCTGCAAGGTGGGAATGTCATTTCCAATGAGTAATATGTCATCTACATATAAGACTAAGAAAACAACTATTCTCCCACTAACCTTCTTGTACACACAAGGTTCATCTTCATTTTGAATGAACCCAAACTCTTTGACAGTTTCATCAAAATGAAGATTCCAGCTCCGAGAAGCCTGCTTCAACCCATAAATGGATCTTTGAAGCTTGCAAACCTTTTTAGAATTTTCTGGATGAACAAAACCTTCAGGTTGTGTCATGTACACATCCTCGAGTAAGTTTCCATTAAGGAATGCTGTTTTGACATCCATTTGCCATATTTCATAATCATAGTATGCTGCAATGGCAAATAAATTTCTAATTGATGTATGCATGTCTTCTTGCGTAATGGTCTCATCATAGTCAACACAATGAATGCATCATAACCTTTTGCCACTAGTCTAGCTTTATAGGCTTGCAGATTATCATCCATGTCTTTCTTCCTTTTATAGACCCATTTGCACCCAATGGTTTTAACACCCTCAGGTGGATCTATCAAGTTCCAAACTTGATTGTCATACATGGATTGCATATGAGACTTCATGGCTTCTAGCCAATCCTCGGACTACAGTCCCAAGCGGCTTCAGATAGGTACTAGGCTCATCATCTATGAGCGATGCATCATCATCCTCTGCTACGAGATAACCATATCTCTCAGTTCATGTCGCATCCTATCGATCTGCGTGGGACTTGTGTACTTTGAATGGGCTCTTCAACCGTTTGTTGAGCTTGTTCGGTTTCCATTCTCAAGCGATGTCTTCTTGTGGTTCTCGAGTTTCCTCGAGAATTACTCTTCTCCCACCTGTCTCTTTGGAAATAAATTCCCTTTCAAAGAATACAAAGATTTCGAGCAACAAACACTTTGCTCATATGCGGGCTTGTAAAAGTAATATCCTTTAGTTTCCTTAGATATCCCACAAATAAACATCTTTCGAATCCGTCGCCGCTTGTCAAACACTTGGCGCCTTACGAACGCTTCGCAACCCCAGATCTTTAGAAAAGACAAGTTTGGTCTTTTACCAGTCCATTTCTCAAATGGTGTCTTTTCAACTGCTTTAGATGGAACACGGTTAAGGGTGAATGCTGCTGTTTCTAAGGCTGGCCCCAAAATGATAATGGAAGCTCTGTTCGACTCATCATGGATCGAACCATATCTAATAAAGTTCGATTCCTCCTCTCGGACACTCCGTTATGCTGAGGTGTGCCGGGAGGAGTAAGTTGAGAAACAATTCCACAACTCCTAAGATGATCATTGAATTCTTGGCTCAAGTATTCCCCACCTCGATCTGATCGAAGGGCTTTAATTGTCTTGCCAAGTTGATTCTGTACTTCATTCTGGAATATTTTGAACATTTCAAAAGATTCATGTTTATACTTCATAAGATAAACATATCCATATCGGCTAAAATCATCGGTGAATGTAATGAAGTATTGGTATCCGCCTCTGGCATGAGTGCTAAGAGGTCCGCATACATCAGTATGTATTAGGCCTAATATATCACTAGCCCTTTCTCCATGACCGGTGAAAGGATTCTTCGTCATCTTGCCCAATAAACAAGATTCGCATGTCCCATATGATTCATAGTCAAAAGAGTCTAAAAGTCCATCATTATGGAGTTTAGAAATGCGTTCGTTTATGTGACCAAGTCGACAATGCCATAAGTGAGTCGGATTAGAATCATTGAGCTTAGGTTTCTTGGATGCAATGTTATAGACTTCCAAAGTGTCGGACTCATCTAGATCAATATTGTAAAGGCAAGATATAACTTTGCGGTACCATAAAGCAAGTCATCAAAGAAAATACGAATGATCTTATTCTTAATAAGAAATCAGAACCTTCACAATCTAATGTAGAAACCGGAATAATATTCCTATTCATAGCAGAACATAATAGCAATTGTTCAAAACTAACAAAAGCCCATTGGGCAAAACTAGATCATAAGTTCCTACAGCCTAGTGCAAAGAACTCTTGCTCCATTGCCGACTCTTAGATCTACTTCCCTTTCTTCGCTTCTCTCGCTTCTCAACCCCGCACATTTGTACAAATGTGAGATCCACATCCAAGATCTAATACCTGGGAGTTAGAGGTAGATAAATTAACTTCTATAACAAATATACCGTGGCGCCTCACCGCCCTTGGTACGCTTTAGCTCTTCCAAGTAAATCTTGCAATTTCTTTTCCAGTTGTCCTCGGTTTATTGCAATGATGGCAATTTCCATCTTTGGGAGCTTTAGCCTTGAAACCCGGCCTAGTAGGGTCTTTAGATTTGGCAACTTTGCCTTACCCTTGCCCTTGCCTTTGTTCTTAAAGGATTTCCCTTTGCTGACCATCAACACATGGCTTGGTTTCTTCTTAATATTCTGCTCAGCCGTTTTAAGCATCCCATGCAGCTCAGCAATGGACTTCTCCATCTCATTCATATTATAGTTCATAATGAACTGACCAAAACTTTCGGGCAATGAGTTTAGGATCACATCCGTGGAGTGCTCCTTAGAAAGTGGAAAACCAAGTCTTTCAAGATGATCAATATATCCTTTCATCTTGAGCACGTGAGCGCTGACAGATGTCCCCTCAACCATCTTGCAAGCATACAATGCTTGAAAGGTCTCACACCTCTCTTGCCTAGCATGCTTCGATAAAGTTTCCTTGAGGTGAGCATTTAGCTCATAAGCTTCCATTTCCTCCAGATTCTTCTGAAGTTCTGGACAAATGGTGGACAACATAAGACAACCGACATCAATGGAATCATCACAATGTTTCTTCCATTTGTCTTTTGTTGCTTTGTTTGCATTGTCAGCTGGCTCATCGGGAATTTCTTCCTCAAGAACATACAACTTTCTTTCTTGCTTGAGAACTATTCTCAAGCTCCGGATCCAATCCAGATAGTTGCTGCCGTTTTCTTTAAGCTTGTCCTTATCAAGGACAGATCGTAGTGAAATGGTGGATGTGTTGTTTGATGCCATTCTACAAAATTCAATATGCAAAATATTTAGTCACATTATTTTATTTCTCGAAAAATACTCCCACTAAAACAAAGTACCCTCAATTTACAACATTTGTAATTTTAGTGGGCTAAGATCCCATTTCGCACAATCCTAAACTCAGCTTTGGCATGACGCCTAGAATTGAACTACTTTAGGTGGATAACTCTTTATCGATTTCATCATATGTAACTCTTAGATTATATCATGGGATTTGGCATCGTATGCCCAAGCATGTTATAATCCCATCTTATGCCTTAAGGTTCAAAACTATTTTGATTTCCAAATTCATTAAACGTATAGGTATCACCATTACTTATCCTACCTTACTAAGATAATCCGAGTGCCCAGCTTTGGCATGACCCACTCATGATGATCGAAGTCTTGATAGGTGTTTTTCAAATGAACGGCATGAAAATTTTAACGAGCGATTTTTATCCTATGTTAATGTCTATGTTTGCTAACATACATCTAAACATACATAGCATCACATACATGCATAAATTTAAACATACATCGCATCACATGACAATAAAGCATAGGACCGTGTATAGCATGACCATAATCCTAACGTGATTTTCATGAGCCAACATGAAAATCACAAAGGTCATCTAAAGGGTTAAATATGGTCTTCATTGATCTTCCCAACTCCTTGGAACGTCATACGCGATCAATTTGCTCCTCGAGTCCATCTTTCTCGTCCTTCTTGTCTTCATTACATTAATGAAATTTAATACTACACTAATAAATTAAATTACAAGAAGTACAAACGACACGCAGGCCGTAAAATAATAAACAATTTAAATAGACGACTCGCAGGCCGTAAAACCAATTATAATTAAACGACACGCAGGCCGTAAAACCAACCCATAAGAAATTAAATTATCCAATCACATTGGTCAATTTATGGTCATGCCATACACCATACACATACCATAAATAATTATCAAATAATTAATAAAGCATGTAAAATACTAAATAATCAATTTGTCTGACAATCAGACAATAAATTAAAACTGTGTCAAAAGTGAACAAATCTAGACTTGGCCGAGATGGTTGTCATTCTGCCCTGGGAACAGATCCGCCCGGGTTCGAAATCCGGCGGTTGCAGTTGCAACATTTTGAAACAATTATTGCCAAGTTTATTTTTATAATAAAAGGACTTATAAAAAGAACTACTGAAAAGTTACCAAAACAAGATCCAGCCGAGATGGTAAGTGGTGCTGAAGGGTAGCCGAATGGCGCGGAATCGAATCCCAGTTTTTGCGGAAGTATTTTTGCAATATTTAAAACAGATTTCCTGCCTTTAATAAAACATCCGTGAGAAAATTACCAAATTAAAGTGGTAGACCACTTGGTAAGAAAAGCTCCAGCTTGTCAGATTGGCAAGGGATCGAATCCCCTTCCCAGCAAAATTCATTTTGCTAATTAATACAACCCGCGGGTCCAGGGCCGACCCGACCCGGACCCGAATCTGCCCGACTGCCTACTGCATCGCTCTGCAATGCTCGACAATAGCTTATGCGAAAAACAGTCCAAAAAATTATTTTTGACGATCCGATTTAATCAAATTAAACCAGAAAAATATTTTATAAAATCTATATTTTATAAACATAATCAGGAACATAATTTACACATAAATATGTTCTACACAAACAATTAAATTACATGCAAGTTGGCTCTGATACCACTGATGGGTTTTCTATGTATCGAATACAAAATAATCGGAGTAAAAACGCAGTGGAACAATAAACGTGAAAACCCAATTTAGGATCATGCAGTAATTTAATTGTTTAATTAAAGAGTTAATCGAATTACCTTAATCCGATTGAACAATTCTAGATCCGGACTAGAAGCAGATGAATATCTCCTTCCTCTTTTGGTGATCCACACACGAACAATTCCACAAGCCGGACTGCTAGATCCTTACGAATAATATTGATAAATAGTACAACACAAGTTCCTTACTAGAAGGATTGTACTATTGATCAAGATCAACCAAGGGAAGAGGATTAGACAACCGGCATCGTTCTTCTACTGCAAGAGGAAGTGGCCGATTTTCTCTTCTTATTGGAAGGGGGCGATTTTTGTAGGAGTTCTTATCACAACTCCTTGTCATGGATCTCTTATTTATACTAAGTAATCCCTAGATTCAATAATCTAGTATTTGCTTAGTTGCCCCTCAACTTATTAAATAATACAATATATATAATATCCAATATCATATATTACTTATTATTTAATCTCCTTATAAATATAATATCCAATATTATATTTATTAGTCTCAGTTGATATTTATTCCTACTTGTCTATAATTGTCGTACGTGCGACCCAAAAGGCTTATATTATGTTGGCAATTATTTAATACCTTATTAAATAATAAATCATAAGCGGCCTCTAGCAAGACATTATGATTACCCAAATAATATAAGTTAATAGTCCATTAAACCTTTTAACGTGTCAAATCCCTTTGTCACGCGATATCATATTTGAACTAAGTCATGGAGTCTGTCATACTTATTTATGTTCAAATGCTTTCTCGATCTTAAGTAGACTGATTGAATCAAATGACTCTTCATTTGAGCATGGCCATGCATTTCCTTCAGTCCTACTTATCGAGGGGCCCAGCAGATATCTCTCTCACTTAAGAGAGGGACAAATCCCCATCTTGATTATTCATTGCCCTCTACATGACTTCCACTAATCCCGATCGCTAACCTTTATGATCACCATGTTTCAGATGACGTTGGATTACGTCAAGGCATAGCAGTTATCATGTTGGACTCTATGATAATATCATGTTCAAGGATTTATTGACATACTGTATTGAGATTCACTTATGACATTTCCATGCAGTGATCTCAATGCGGGTCGGTCCAGTATTAGTTCTCCAACCAATACCCATAAGATTGATCCGTACCATACGCATAATCATCCGATGATTATCAATCAAACTTATACTAGTATATTAATCACTTGAGTCTCTACTCAACGCGATTTTACTAGGGACATTTGAATAATCTTATTATTCGTGAATAACTATTATTCGATTATTATAATATTAAAACATGCACACATTATAATAATCAACGAGAAATAAATGATATCAAATAACTTTATTTAAATGTGACAATTACAACTCTAGGCACATTGAATGTCCTAGGGCACTATTCCCAACATTTTGAAAATGATTTTCTGACTTTCTAGTCGAACCAATTTTTGGAGGTTCCGAAATTTTTGAAATATTTTCAAATTGCCATTTGTTATGTTGGTGTGTGTTGGCATTATGCCGAGATTTTGTGTGGGAGTTGTATGCTAGTATCACGGGAGATCATCGACTTCACGGGTCTGTAAGTATGTTCTTTCAATTATTTGGTTTGATGATCAACGAAACTTATTTAAGTGGGTAGATATGTAATATCCTAGAATTTCACTATGAATTTTTCCCATTATTTTATCTGAGTTGAACTGTACAGAGTGGGACCGATACAGTATGGATAAATAATTTTGGGAACTGTGACAGTCGTGTCAATATATCTATCGAGATTATATCTAATTCTAAGATATTACATGCTTGATGTGTTTTTTGATGTCGGATATACTGTATGCGTATTTGTATAGTTATTGTACTTGGCCGACAAATGCAGTTGAAGGTATTGTGCATCAGATGTACCGTATGAGAATATTTTTGGTTTGAGTATATGTGTATTCAGTATGCCGTATGTTCGTATCCAGTATGTCGAAGGCGGACAGGAACAGTTAGATTTTGACCAAGTATAGAAGGCCATTGCGTACGTTAGCGTTAAGGACTTACGTACGCTAAATTCTATGCTTTTACGTACGTTATGCATAAGGCATTACGTACGTAACAAGAGGAATCGGACAGGTGGGCCTGTGTCGGCAGCTTTCGACGGAGGATGTGGACGGATCAGTCAACGGATGTAATTACGTACGCTATACAGGGTGTATTACGTACGTAATACGAGTATAATACTGTAGCAAGTCAACGTACATATTACGTATGCAATGGATTAAGTGTTACGTACGTTACGGGGCAGCTGGCCGAGTCGTGGCCGAGAGGACCTGCAGTGGCTGATCACTGTTGGCAGTGACTCGCAGGTGTGGCCGATCATGGTCGGAAGTGACTCGCTGGGGCAAGGACTGGCCGATAACGGCCGTAAAGTTGTGGCCAGTTACGGCCATAAGGGACTGTTACGTACGTAAGATGGTGCCGATAATGGCCGTAAGGGTGTCGACCAAATCGGGCAGTAAGGTAGCCATGGCCGGTTACGGCCGTAATCCATGGCCGATAGCGTACGTAATGGTCCGGCAGGTCCCGCCTATTTAAGGGCCTGGACCGAGTCACGTGGCCATTTCTCACCTTTCTCTTTGTTTCTTCGCATTTCTTCGTCAATAATGGATGGATTTGGATGGAAACATCATAGAGCAACATGGTTTGGAAGATTTGATTCATGGATAACATCATCTTCCACCCGGTGTAACACCCCAAACTAGGCGGATATTACAGTGCCGTGGACCCCCAACTGGGACCCACCCGGCGAATAAAAATGAATGAATTACACAGGGTAAATGTAGTACCGAACCACATTCCTATTGGAGTTTACCGTGTCGTCGGTATTCTCGATTGTCGATTCCTTATTGCTCTTGTTGTAGTTTACCATATCATTGGTATTCCCGATTGTTGGTCCTTATTGATCTTGTAAGAGTTTACTGTGTCGTCAGTATTCTCGGTTGCCGACCCTCTATTAATCTTATTGGAGTTTATCGTACCGTTGGTATTTCTGGTTGTCGATTCTTCATTGATCTCATTGGAGTTACCGTATTGTTGCCATTCTCGGTGGTTGATCTTTCATTGATCTTGTTGGAGTTACCACAACATGGTATTCTCATTCGTTGTTGAGCCTTTGTCGATTTTGTGTGGAGTTATCATGTCATTGGTATTCTGTTTTGATGCATTGGTTGTTTATCATTCTTGATTGTGTGAACATTCATGTTTTGCATTGATATCCGGGACTTTCCATTGTCTCGAGATGGTTGGTTTACAGATGTACCATGTGATATTGGTTTTATCAGAATTGGAATCTGATTGTGCGATCCAGCGACAGAATCGGACTTGGCCAGATTATTCCATATGGAGATATGTTTCAGAATATTGGTATCGTTTCGGATACAGATCAGGTGGTTACTCTTGAATTCATCCGTCACTTAAGAACGCGAGATGTGATTATGGTAAGGATTGATTTGATATGGATTGTGATGGGTTGGTAAGGTTATGTCGGTAAGACTACATTGGAATTATTCTTACCTTGTAATTACATTGATATGTATTGTTTTTCTGATGTGATCGTTATCATTGTTGAGTATTATGGCTGACCCCGTCGTGGGCTTTATCTTTTAGGTACTCGGAGTTCGAGCTAGTAGCGGTCATGGAGGGATGCATTTTCCGGTGATACTGGCTATGGCGTGGTTGTTGGGATTCGAGTGTTCTTTCTGGTTTTTATATTTCCGCTGCAAATGTATTTAATTATGTCTCTATTTGCTGCGTGTGAAATTTTATAATGGCTTTAGTATTTTTCCAACTCGTGTTTACTCTCTAAATTCCCTTTTGGCGTCTTTGCCTTGTGCTTTCAAATGATATTTTCTGACGGTAAATGGGAACAACGTTTTTAAAAATATTTGAGTATTTAAAACATTACCGTCATTGACCTTTTGGCGTTTTTAACTGTTTGCGAAAATGATTTTAGCGTTGTGGGTTCCAATATGGGCCCCACGATGCTGTAATATTCCCGGTCGGTTTTGGGGGTGTTATAGAAGATGGTATTGGAGCTTGGGTTTCGTAAAACCCGGGCATGTGTGTTATGTGGCTCTACCGGTGCGGTAGTAGCATGACTTTTGAAAATGATTTTCTGGCCTGTAAGTATGTTCTTTCAATTATTTGGTTTGATGATGATTATTTGAGCATGGTGTCAATATTTTAAGATATTTCGGGATTGAGATACTAATTATGACAGGTGTTGAGTTTCGAGGACGAAACTTATTTAAGTGGGTAGATATGTAATATCCTAGAATTTCACTATGAATTTTTCGCATTATTTTATTTGAGTTGCACTGTACAGTGTGGGACCGATACAGTATGGATAAATAATTTTGGGAACTGTGACAGTCGTGTCAATATATCTAGCGAGATTATATCTAATTCTAGGATATTACATGCTTGATGTGTTTTTCGATGTCGGATATACTGTATGAGTATTTGTATAGTTATCGTACTTGGCCGACAAATGCAGTTGAAGGTATTGTGCATCAGATGTACCGTATGAGAATATTTTTGGGTTGAGTATATATGTATTCATTATCCCGTATGTTCGTATCCACTACGTCGAAGGCGGACAGGAACAGTTGGATTTTAACCAAGTATAGAAGGCCATTGCGTATGTTAGCGTTAAGGACTTACGTACGCTAAATTCTACGCTTTTACGTACGTTATGCATAAGGCATTACGTACGTAACAAGAGGAATCAGACAGGCGGGACTGCGTCGGCGGCGGAGGATGTGGACGGGTGAGTCAACGTATGTATTTACGTATGCTATACAGGGTGTATTACGTACGTAATACGAGTATAATACTGTAGCAAGTCAATGTACGTGTTACGTATGCAATGGATTAAGTGTTACGTACGTTATGGGGTGGCTGGACGAGTCGTGGCCGATCACTGTCGGCAGTGACTCGCAGGCGTGGCCGATTATGGTCGGAAGTGACTCGCTGGGGCAAGGACTGGCCGATAATGGCCGTAAAGTTGTGGCCAGTTATGGCCGTAAGGGCCCGTTACGTACGTAAGATGGTGCCGATAATGGCCGTAAGGGTGTCGACCAAATCGGGCAGTGAGGTAGCCATGGCCGGTTACGGCCGTAATCCATGGCCGATAGCGTACGTAATGGTCCGGCAGGTCCCGCCTATTTAAGGTCCTAGACCGAGTCACCTGGCCATTTCTCACCATTCTCTTCGTTTCTTCGCGTTTCTTCGTCAATAATGGATGGATTTGGATGGAAACATCATAGAGCAACATGGTTTGGAAGATTTGATTCATGGATAACATCATCTTCCACCCAGATCGAAGGTATGAACACCTAAACTTTTGGCTTTCGAGATTTTTGGAGTTTCTTGATGTTTTGGCCGATTTCCTTCGTTTCAATTTATATTGTTGATAGAACTTGGTTGTATACTCGAAATCATACATTACCCTTGAAGTTTTGTGGAACAAATTCGAGTATTTCTTCGATAATCGGTTAAATTGGACTATGCCCTCAAGGTGTCCGATAAAATGCTTCAATGTGTAGAACTTGGGAAATTCTATACATTTTCGTAGAATTGTGATTGAATTGATATTATTGTGATTTAGAACAAAATTTTGAAGGAGGTTGAATCAGTACTCTTCCCTTTCGTTGTTTCGCACCGTGTTATTCAAAACGAGTGATTACTCGTGTATTTCATCTTCTAAGAGGTATGTTGGGTAATCCTCTCCTTGAATTCGAATTTTGATGTTATCTTTGAAGAATGATTTGTATGAAGATGATTATAGTTTTGTTGTTATGATTCTTGCGGTTATATGAGCTATATGTTGAAGACATTGTTAGGACTATTGAATATTGAATTTCGTCTTGTGTTCGTATTGTTAAGAGTTTATACGGTTTGGTTTCGTATGATCGAGATATCGTTGGACCATCAAGTTTGATTGGTTGGTCATTTCGGTTGTTGATTTTTATTAAACGTATCGTTAATTGATTATTGCATTAGGTTGCGTTTAGTGATCGTTGATGTTAACTGTTGTGCTGCGGATGAGTCGGGGCTGCGGAGCTTGTAGATGAAGACGACGGGACTAGTAACAATTTCATCATACCAGTATCGAGGCAAGTTATGCTTGTTCAGTTCATAATGTTTAATAAATGGTTTTGCTTTCATTACATTTATGATTCATATATCAATGGTATTATGGAATATGAATTGTCGGGATGATGGTACGTATATTATGTTCGGAATTCGGGATGTCTTTGTAAATCCGTATGTGGTCGAAAATTTTATTCTCTCGTGTATCTGTCACCATTGAACCTTTACTAATCTCGTTCGGAGTTACTATATCGATGATCAACTCATTTGGTATGGATCCTTTATTAATCTCGTTTGGAGTTCACCCTGTCATTGGTAATCTCGTTCGTTATTGATCCTTTTTTATTCTGTTTGGGAGTTGTCTCACCGTTGGTATTCTCGGTTATTAGTCCTTGACTGATGTTATTGGAGTTTACCGTGTCGTCGGTATTCTCGGTTGTTGATCCCTTATTATCCCTATTGGAGTTTACCGTGTCGTCGGTATTCTCGGTTGTCGATTCCTTATTGATCTTGTTGGAGTTTACTGTATCATTGGTATTCCCGGTTGTTGGTCCTTATTGATCTTGTTAGAGTTTATTGTGTCGTCAGTATTCTCGGTTGCCGACCCTCTATTGATTTTATTGGAGTTTATCATACCGTTGGTATTTCTGGTTGTCCATTCTTTATTGATCTCGTTGGAGTTACCGTATTGTTGGCATTCTCGGTGGTTGATCTTTCATTGATCTTGTTGGAGTTACCACATCATGGTATTCTCATTCGTGGTTGATCCTTTGTCGATCTTGTGTGGAGTTATCATGTCATTGGTATTCCGTTTTGATGCATTGGTTGTTTATCATTATTGATTGTGTGAACATTCTTGTTTTGCATTAATATCCGGGACTTGCCATTGTCTCGGGATGGTTGGTTTACAGATGTACCATGTGATATCGGTTTTATCAGAATTGGAATCCGATTGTGCGATCCAGCGACAGAATTGGACTTGGCCAGATTATTCCATATGGAGATATGTTTATGTTTGAGAATATTGGTAGCGTTTCGGATACAGATCAGGTGGTTACTCTTGAATTCATCCGTCACTTAAGAACGCGAGATGTGATTATGTAAGGATTGATTTGATATGGATTGTGATGGGTTGGTAAGGTTATGTCGGTAAGACTACATTGGAATTATTCTTACCTTGTAATTACATTGTTATGTATTGTTTTTGTAATGTGATCGTTATCATTATTGAGTATTATGGCTGACCCCGTCTGGGCTTTATCTTTTAGGTACTCGGAGTTCGAGCTAGTAGCGGTCGTGCAGGGATGCGTTTTCCGGTGATACTGCTATGGCGTGGTTGTTGGGATTCGAGTGTTCTTTCTGGTTTTTATAATTTCGCTGCAAATGTATTTAATTATGTCTCTATTCGCTGCGTGTGAAATTTTATAATGGCTTCAGTATTTTTCCAGCTCGTGTTTACTCTCTAAATGCCCTTTTGGCGTCTTTGCCTTGTGCTTTCAAATGATATTTCCTAACAGTAAATGGGAACAACGTTTTTAAAAATATTTGAGTATTTAAAACATTACCGTCATTGGCCTTTTGGCGTTTTTAAACGTTTGCGAAAATAATTTTAGCGTTGTGGGTTCCAATATGGGGCCCACGGCTCTGTAATATTCCCGGTCGGTTTTGGGGGTGTTACACAAGGTTATCTTTCTAGTCCATGTGATATCAGCTGATGGGGTGAGATTAGACCCATAGAAGACAGAAGCTATCCGATACTGTCTACCACCAAAGAATGTGAAGGAGGTACGTAGTTTCTTTGGACTAGCCGGTTATTACCGACGGTTCGTGGAAGTTTTTTCCAAGATTGCCCAACCGATGACTAATCTGTTGAGAAAGGATAAAAAATATTTGTGGTCAAAGGCATGTCAGCAAAGTTTCGATGAACTCAAGAGTCAATTGATTTCAGCACCTATTTTGGTTCTACCAAAAGGAACGGAAGGATTCGTAGTGTATAGTGACGCGTCAAAACAGGGCCTTGGATGTGTGCTAATGCAGAACGGGAAGGTGATCTCCTATGCATCAAGACATCTACGACTTTACGAGGTTAAATACCCCACCCATGATTTGGAGCTTGCAGCCATGGTGTTTGCTTTAAAAATCTGGCGTCTCTATCTGTATAGAGTTACCTGTCAGATTTTTACGGACTACAAGAGCCTAAAGTACATTTTTACTCAGAAGGAATTAAATTTGAGGCAGAGAAGGTGGCTAGAACTAATCAAAGATTATGATATCGAGATCCTTTATCATCCGGGCAAAGCAAATGTAGTAGCCAATGCCTTGAGTCGTAAGACAGTTCAGGAGAATATGCTGGCCCGCTTGACAGTTCAGAGGGAATTGCAGTTAGAATTTGTGAGGCCGGAAATTGAAGTTTGGTTACAACTTATCCAGGTACAGCTTTGCACCCTTGAGATTTCATCGTCCCTTGACAATTTAATTAGATCGAAGCAGGTTATGGACCCATTGTTAACTCGAGTTCGAGATGAAGTAACTCGCGGGAAAGCCCCCGGATTTATGATCTACGAGGATGGATTGATACGCTTCAAGAATCGAGCTTGTATACCCGAAGACGAAGAGTTGAGGAACTCTATTCTGAGAGAAGATCATGCTACCCCGTACTCCATTCACCTGGGGTCTAGCGAAATGTATAAGGATTTGAAGCAATATTATTGGTGGGAGAATATGAAATGTGAAGTTGCAGAGGTCGTTTCGAGGTGTTACCTGTCAGCAGGTTAAGATTGAGCATCAGTGACCCACATGAATGCTGAAACCGCTTTCGATTCCCGAGTGGAAATGGGAAGACATTTCAATGGATTTTATTACTAGCTTGCCGATAAGTCGCCGAGGGATGAATACAATTTGGGTGATTGTGGATCGTTTGACCAAATCAGCCCACTTCCTGGAGATTAAAGACTTATGAGGACCCGAGATATTGGCTCAGATGTTTATCAAAGAGATTTTAAGGTTACATGGAACCCCCAAGAGTATTGTATCAGATTGTGACGGGCGATTCGTGTCACATTTTTGGAAAGTAGTTCATCGTGCGATGGGTACGCATTTGAACTTCAGCACAACATTTCATCCGCAGACCGATGGTCAGACTGAGAGGAATATCCAGACTCTAGAGGATATGTTGAGGGCGTGTGTTCTTGATTGGAAGGACGGTTGGGAAGCCCAACTATCTTTGGTGGAATTCACTTATAATAATAGCTGGCACGCTTCGATTCAGATGGCACCTTATGAAGCATTGAATGGCCATCGTTGTAGATCTCATTTGTGTTGGGAGGATCCATCTGAATCCTTGAATACGGAACTCGATATATTGTTAGCATCCCGTGAGAAGATCGCTCTGATTAGGAGTTGTTTGTTAATGGCTCAAAGGCGACAGAATTCTTACGCAGACAACCGTCGACGACCACTTGAGTTTGAGGTTGGTGACCATGTGTTAATGAAGGTATCTCCTACTCGAGGTGTTTTTCGTTTTGGGAAGAGGGGCAAGCTGAGTCCGAGATATATTTGGCCGTTTGAGGTTTTGGAACGAGTAGGCGATCTAGCCTATCGCCTGGTGTTACCACCAGCTCTGAGTCGGATTCATAACATGTTCCATGTCTCCCAGTTGAGGAAATATGTTGCTGATCCGAGTCATATACTTTAGTTCGATGAGATCGAGATAGCGGAGGATCATTCGTACGAAGAGCGTCCCGTACGGATACTTGAGAGGAGGGTCAAACAGTTGCGGAACAAGACGATTCTCCTATTAAAGGTTCAATGGTCACGACACGGAGTCGAGGAGGCCACGTGGGAGATGGAGAGCAGCATGCAAGAGAGGTATCCCGAATTGTTTACCCCTTAGTTTCGGGGACGAAACTCCTTTTAAGGGGGGCATGTAATATCGGACGGAAATTCTTACCTATTGTTGTATTATTCGGATAATTCAAATACTGTTGTAGTCTTGTTGCATTTGTTTAATGTTTATTTATGTTGGAATATATCATAATAGACTTGAATATAACTTTCATTCGCACGGTGATTGATTTCTTGATGTTGTATAGATAGGTACATTTTTGGGTTAGTAATTCTGTGGTTAACGTACGCTAAGACTCTAGCCTAACGTATGCTATCTTGTTGACTTTATGTACATAAGGAAGTGCTGTTTGTTAGGAGTATGGCCTCGAATGCCACTCAGAGGATGTTGAGTGAGGGCATTGTACTTGAAATTATGTAAATCATTAATATAAGGCAATGGATGTTTCTTTATTTACTGGTAGTTACTAGCATTCCTAACTCGTAAATATACATATAGAAACTAGTCCGTGTATTTGAGAGCAAAACGTTCCACTCCTTATTGGATAAGGGGGTCGGCACTGGAAAGGTTTATAGCTCAAATACTCAATCGTTCGCAAGTCGATGAAACTTGACTGGGCATTAAGTTTATGCGAAGACTTGTATGACGTGTTCTTTGACATAGAGAGTGCCTGTTGAACGATAATGGTTAGTGGGAGCACACGGGAGTAATTAAGTAAATGACAAACGCCCGTCGTACGGGGAAGAAATGCGATTTTACTAAATAGAAATTATCAAATTCCGCCTCCCAATACATTGGAGAATGTATTTTTAAGCCTAAGAAACACATCTAAATCGAAAATGACACAAGATATCAAAATAAAAACGAAATATTATATAATTAAAGTGATATAAAGGCCGAAAGTGCGTGAAAATGGGGAAATTTAGGCTCGGGACCAGTTATGTCATGGCGGAACGCAATGAGTTCGACACGAATCGCCGTTCCACTTCCGGAAACATATTATAATAGGAATTCTGAGCATCGGGTCACACGAAGGGCGCGAGAAGAGCTTCGCCGGCATGTGTGGTGGGTCCCGTAGCTCCTCTCGGTTCGAAAGTGATGGCTGTTGAAGTTCGGGTCGAATCTACCATAAGAGAATTGAATTTGGTTCTACTTCTGGGTGCGATCATACCAGCACTAAATCGAAAATGACACAAGATATCAAAATAAAAACGAAATATTATATAAAGAAAGTGATATAAAGGCCGAAAGTGCGTGAAAACGGGGGAATTTAGGCTCGGGACCAGTTATGTCATGGCGGAACGCGATGAGTTCGACACGAATCGCCGTTCCGCTTCCAGAAACATATTATAATAGGAATTCTAAGCGTCGGGTCACACGATGGGCGCGAGAAGAGCTTCGCCGGCATGTGTGGTGGGTCCCGTAGCTCCTCCCGGTTCGAAAGTGATGGCTGTTGAAGTTCGGGTCGAATCTATCATAAGAGAATAGAATTTGGTTCTACTTTTGGGTGCGATCATACCAGCACTAATGCACCGGATCCCATCAGAACTCCGAAGTTAAGCGTGCTTGGGCGAGAGTAGTACTAGGATGGGTGACCCCTTGGAAGTCCTCGTGTTGCACCCCCTTTTTTTGCCGTCCAACGCTGCTCGATTCGTTTTTTACTCTCGATTTTTCGTTTTATTAGGAATTCTCCACGGTGATCCTTCCACCTACGGTCCAAAGAAGCATTGGATATGAAGCTTATTGAAAATGATATACCGTCACGCGAGTAATAAAGTAAATGACAAACGCCCCTCGTACGGGGAAGAAATGCGATTTTACTAATTAGAAATTATCAAATTCCGCCTCCCAATACATTGGAGAATGTATTTTTAAGCCTAAGAAAAATATCTAAATCGATAATGACACAAGATATCAAAATAAAAACGAAATATTATATAAAGAAAGTGATATAAAGGCCGAAAGTGCGTGAAAACGGGGGAATTTAGGCTCGGGACCAGTTATGTCATGGCGGAACGCAATGAGTTCGACACGAATCGCCGTTCCGCTTCCAGAAACATATTATAATAGGAATTCTGAGCGTCGGGTCACACGATGGGCGCGAGAAGAGCTTCTTCGGCATGTGTGGTGGGTCCCGTAGCTGCTCCCGGTTCGAAAGTGATGGCTGTTGAAGTTCGGGTCAAATCTACCATAAGAGAATAGAATTTGGTTCTACTTTTGGGTGCGATCATACCAGCACTAATGCACCGGATCCCATCAGAACTTCGAAGTTAACACTACTACAAAAAAGACATTCAACATCGCTCGTTTAACATCGGTTTTGTAAAAACCGATGTTAAAAAAGATGCGGTGGCATAATTGAAAATTTTAAAACAAATTAACATCGGTTCTGCTAAAAACCGATGTTAAATTAACAATTAACATCGGTTTTTAAAAAAACCGATGTTAAATTAATCCATTTCACATCGGTTTAGAAAAACCGATGTTAATTTTTAATTTAACATCGGTTTTTAGAAAAACCGATGTTAATTTCTAAATAAAGTTTCCATTTTTTTAAAAAAAGTTTCAGATTTTAGAAAAACCGATGTTAATTTGTAATTTAACATCGGTTTTAGTATAACCGATGTTAAAATTTTTAAAAAATCTGGAACTTTTTTTAAAAAAATCCAAACTTTATTTTTTTAAAAAAATCCAGAATATTAATATTAAAAATTCGATGTTTATATTTATTGTTCAAAAATAAAAGTTAAAAATTAGAAGTTTTCATTTAAAGTTCGAAAATAAAAATAAACATTAGTTCAAAATAAAAATAAAAATCGGATGTTTTTATTTAAAGTTCAAAATAGAAAATAAAAATCGGATGTTTTTATTTAAAGTTTTGAAAAAAGTGGAATATTATTTTGTATAAATAAATAAAAATTGAATTATTATATATATTTTTAAAAACCTGCTAGTTTTTTTTTGTAATTTTTTTACTTTTCATAAAAACTATTTTATATTTTTACAAAAAATCTAAAAATAAAAAAACAGATTAAAGATTAATTATAAATCAGATTCATATTTTTTAATTTTTTATTTTTTATTTTCGAGCTTTAAATAAAAATATCCGACTTTTAATATTAATATTCTAGATTTTTTAAAAAAAATAAATTTTCGATTTGTTAATATATATATATATATATTTATATTAAATTATCTATATTTATATAAATTTATAAATGTATATAGTATATAAATATATCCCATAGCAAAAAATATACAAGAAGTTCATCTGGCGGAGTGGTAATATAACACTTCCACAAGCAAGAGGTGGTGAGTTCGAAACCCACCAACAACGAAATTTAATGGTATTTGTTGTAGGTTGGTGGGGCTGTGCGGGGGGCTGGTGCGGGTGGTTGGGGCGAGTGTCTGGGTTGGGCGAACTGGGTTAGCCGCGGTCCGATAAAATTTTAAAATCGCGAAATTTAACATCGGTTCTCCCAGAACCGATGTTAAATATCGCGATATTAAAATTAACATCAGTTGTTATAACAACCGATGTTAAAATCGAAGTTTAACATCGGTTATTAGAAACCGATGTTAATTTTAACATCGCGACATTTAACATCAGTTCCAAAACCGATGTTAAATGTCCAAAAAAACCGATGTTAAATGTCTGTTTTGTAGTAGTGTAAGCGTGCTTGGGCGAGAGTAGTACTAGGATGGGTGACCCCCTGGGAAGTCCTCGTGTTGCACCCCCTTTTTTTGCCGTCCAGCGCTGCTCGATTCTTTTTTTACGCTCGATTTTTCGTTTTATTAGGAATTCTCCACGGTGATCCTTCCATCTACGGTCCAAAGAAGCATTGGATATGAAGCTTATTGAAAATGATATACCGTCACGGGAGTAATAAAGTAAATGACAAACGCCCATCGTACGGGGAAGAAATGCGATTTTACTAATTAGAAATTATCAAATTCCGCCTCCCAATACATTGGAGAATGTATTTTTAAGCCGAAGAAACACATCTAAATCGAAAATGACACAAGATATCAAAATAAAAACGAAATATTATATAAATAAAGTGATATAAAGGCCGAAAGTGCGTGAAAACGGGGAAATTTAGGCTCGGGACCAATTATGTCATGGCGGAGACATCCGCGAACTCATGTGATAAATCAGCCACTCCAACCTCGTTTTTCTCTACCACGAAATCTTCTCGAGTCTCCTTTATCACCAGCACGTAAACATGCTCACCACCCTCAATAGCTTGTTCAATTTCCCTCTTGCTAGCGAACATGGTTAAGTTCGGGTTTCCCCCTCGTTTGGCACTCATGGAACGAATGGCCTGAGGTGACATCGGTTTCAACACGATCTTCTTGCCCTTATCTCGCAACTCGTATTCATTACTCCTACCCCGATGCAAAATATACCTATCAAATAACCAAGGACGTCCCAACTGTATGTGACAAGCATCCATTGGAATCACATCATATAATATCTCATCACGATACGAACCCATTGCCAATCCGATCCGAACTTGCTTTGAAACCTTCACCTTACTCCCGTCATCAAGCTAATGTAAAGCATATGGTTTAGGGTGAGCCGTGGTAGCCAGCCCAAGCTTTGTCACCATCTCACTCGACGCTACATTGGTGTAACTCCCTCCGTCAATAATCAAACTACACCACTTATCTCCAACTTGACACTTCGTGGAATATTTGGTCCCTTTGTTCTGACTCACTCGGAACCGACTTAGCTTGCAAAGTGCGAAGGACCAAGGTTGTATCATAATTCAGAGCATCGTAAGCCTCACAATATTCCTCTTCTTTGCCTCCTAAATCAAATACATCACCCAACCTCTCTACTTCTTCCTCGTCTAACAGATCCTCTCGGGCCGCGAGAGCCTCTCACAACGTCAAGACTCGCTTATTCGGACAAGCGTTTTGATAATGGCCAAAAGCTTGACATTTAAAATAGCGCACCTTCGATAGACTCGTCTCTTTATTCACGTTGGGAGCCTTAGGAACCGGATTAGGGGCTGGAGTTGGCATGGTTTTGGTAGCCGAACTAGAGCCACTACTCGTGGTTCCGAATTTTGAGGGAAACTCGGGTTTAGTCCACCCGCTTGACTTGTTATGCTCCATATTCGAACCTCCAAATTTTGGTCTATTTTGAGCCTCAACCTTCAAACACAATCCACACAAGGTGTCAAAATCAGCGTATGGATACAACTCCACCAAATTAGCTATGTTTCGATTTAAACCATGCACAAAACGTGCCATCTTCTGTTCTTCATTCTTCTCCAATTCTCCCATCAAGGCCAAGTTCTCAAACTCATCAATATATTCACTAAGACTCATCTTTCCTTGCATGCAATCGGCAATCTTGCGATACAAGGTCAGCCTATGTGACGTGGGTACATATCTCTTGCGAAGTTTCCATTTCCATGAATCCCAAGAATTAATCTTTGTTTTTCCATCATGAGCTCTTTTTGATTTAACTCCTTCGAACCAAAGAGAACCGCCCTTAGTTTGAGGATCGCATATTTGCACCTTTTCTCATCATCAAGATCCTTGAAATCAAACATGCGGTTGATTTTCCATTCCCACTCCAAGTATGCTTCTAGATCGGTACCCCCAACGAACTCCGGAAGTTCATTCACCTTGAACTCGTCGGATTGACGTGTGGGACGATCGTAATCTCCTCGTATCGGGTACCAGCACTGATCGCGCTACTCCGGCAAGTCCCATAGCGTGTCGCATAGTTTGGTCAAAAAATCATTGTTGAACTCCATCCCGCTGAAGGATCAAAAATCTCACTATGATACCACTAGTGATACGAATCCTGTATCGAGACGAAGCGGAAGCAGTATTCGCGACTCACAAATGGACAGAAATCGGACAAATGGAATCGAAACAGCAACTACCCTTCGCTACAGCAACGGCCCGTCACTGCAGCAGTAGCGAACAGCAACAATCAACAACTAATAGCAACCACCCTTCGCTACAGCAGTAGAAAATAGCAACAACTCTCAACCAAACAGCGATCGGTCGGTCATGAACAAAAAACAACGAAGAAAGTTCTCGAGTTCATTCTACTAGTGCTCCCAGACTGGTTGCACATCTTTTGCTTCTTCTGATTAGTGTCAGAACTAACAACAGTGCCAGCATATGCCGTGACTACATCCTCATATGCCCTTAGAGTTGTGCAGTGAAATCCAGCTGCGTAACGTTGAACATCTTCTGGCAACTATTATGCGAGGTGAAGATTCGCTGATCTTCGGATGGAACCATCTGCTAGACATAGCCTAGTTCGGTCCTATAGGCTCGAACGATTTCTAGCACCGGCAAGTTCTGTGGTCCAGCAGTGACGAAACTCCGTGCACGAGTAGTTTGAGCTTACCTGGGGCAGTACTCGTCTCTCAACAGTTTGGAAAACTCGGTCCACCAGACTACCCTATCTTCCGGCTTATAGGTCCTCCACCATCGGGCTGCAGTGTTTCGGAGCTAGTTGATTCCTAGTGGTAGCTTTCTGTTCCCTGGGCAACCGATTACCTCGAAAGTAGTCTCCATTTCGGACCAGTCGTCCACATGTTTATCCCCCGAACCGTCGAATAATGGTGGTCTAGCCTTCAACATCTCTCCCAGCCATCCGTCCTTCCCGACGTTCTCTTCCATGTTAATGACTGGTACTTGCTCTGCTCGGTTGACCTGAGCGATTCCCATTGCAATGGCCGAGGCGAGAGTCTGAATTAAAGACGGATTTATTCCCCTATTGTTCTGGTTTTCTGCCTCCTGCTCATTCTGATTATTGGACGGGGGCTGGTTTCCGGCTGGAACGGTTTCAGTGGTGTTCATGTCTTCCTACTGATTCACAATGGAGCCCTGAGTGTCGTTCACGATTCTCCTAGCTCCACAACGTGCCATTATGATAGATGTTCGATCTAGAGGGCCAGTTCAGTACAATTATTCTTAGAGTTCTACTGGGTTCAAACATCATACATGTTTCTCAAGAAACATACGTGTTCCTCTTTTGACATTCCCCGAGGAGTTACTGCCGCTTGGAGCATTGGACTTTGAAAAGCCTTAAACATTTTCGAAACGTTTTAGTAAAACTTCCAACGTGGATGTTTCGTCTCTGATACCATTTTCTATAACGCCCTCAAAATTAACCGGAATGTTGCAGTGTTGTGAATCCCGTGTGGGACCCACAAGGTATTTTTTTTATTAAGACTTTAAGATTTCTCCATTAAATAATTTGTGTGAAAATAGTCATGATGATATAAGTGCGAAACGAAAGACTTAGAAAAACAAGTTCGCAAACATGACTATTACATAAACGTGGGATATTTCAGAATTCAATTTAAATAAACGAGATAACAAGGCTTTTTCCCAACACTGCTCAAGCCTGACCGAAACCTTCGGGAATGTCCTGCACATATTCAACAAATTTGCCTGGCACGACGAATCATGCCAGCCAATCTCAGTCAGACAACATGATCAAAAGTTCATTGATAGAATAAGATAAATCTGCAGTACAATATTTTTATTTGGTTTAGCAATAGATCATATGATACTCAACATTATCTTTTCTATCAACACATAAACTCCCAAGGTCGCAACCAAGGGTCACAGAAGCATCTACACAGGAATACTCCAGACGTGGGTATCGTTTAGGTTTTATCCCTCAACACGGTTCCGTACGGTATATCAACACATAAACTCCCAAGGTCGCAACCAAGGGTCACGGAAGTATCTACACAGGAATACTCCGGACGTAGGTAAGTAAAACGAAGGCAAATTACACAACTAGTGACACATTTTAAATTTTGGAATTTAACCTAACATAGTGTGAGCAAGGTATCACTTGCCTTAATTCCGACGAGAGTCCCTTGATGACACAACGGCTCGAACGCCCACAATCGAGAGCTCAACCTATTACATTCGACGATTAATACCTCATGGCGATAATGACGAATAGCGACAATTACCCCCGTCCCGATAGGATTCTAAACCTAGTTTGATTCATGATGTTGAAACCAAAATTTTATGTTTAATAACAATGTGAATTACGTAAATATTCATTCCATCGATTATCACTTTATCACATCATTTTAACCACAATGTTATACAATATTTCTACAATGCGACTACAACTATATCCACTTGTAAATTCGCTAATTACTCAAATTCGAAATTCCACAACTCTATGGCAGAACGGACAAGTACAATTCCAGCGAAATCCTAATATATGTGATTGTAATTCGTATTTTGATAACTAATTCATCTTAACAATCCCAACGAGTTTAACAAATGAGAATCAAACGACTAAACACAATCTATTACGTAACTAAACCAATAGTATTGGCAAGGTAGGTTTACTCATAAGGTTGCAGTCCAGTATAAAATCTCAACAACAAGATATATGAATGCTAGTCCGAGATAAGCTTAGATTAAGGTTAGTGCTAGTTTTCGTCAAGAGTTCTAAACTACCCCAAAACACCCGAAATCTGGTACAACATACTATCATCATCAAAATGGATTCAAAGACTTGATAAACTTACCTTACTTGACGAGGGACGAGGAAGAACAATGAAAAACGATGAATACCGGTCTGACTGAAATGCTTGATGTTTTTGTAACACCCCAAACTAGGTGACTATCTTAGTGTCATGGACCCCCAACTGGGACCCACCAGGCGAATGAATTACAATGATTTAAATAATATAACTATAGTAACGAACCACATTATATTACCAATTTCTTCGATGAGGAGTTTCAAGTACAATACACCCAGTATTACAGAATACATATATATTTCATATGAAGATGAAATATACAACACCTAATTAAAATGAAAGTCCAAACGAAATGCAGCGGAAAACACACAAGAAGGAAACATGAATAGCTAAAAGACTGGGGGCTACTACTAGTATCACTGGGACTCCTCGCCGTCACCGTGCTCTTCCCATTCCTTTGCCTTGCCATGACCTAAAGACAACATCCCCAACGGGGTCAGTTACACAAAACAACAATCCTCAAGAGTTGAACAAATACAATAATCACATGTCTTAGTTACGAAATCAAGTCTGAAAGAGGGGCATCATAGTACGCCCGAGATGGGATGTGCAAGTACACAAGTCGCCGAGTGTTCGGAAAACCCACATAAACACATGCACTTGTGCCTAATTAGTCTCACGGAGGCACATTATCGTGTGCACTGTCCAATGTGCCGGATTACCCGCATAACACATGACTATTGTGTGCCCGACTAAAAATTCCACACATATACCAACCGGCAATGCAATACGATCCCGGAAGGTCACAAGAACAAAAGCGACCATAATGAATAGAAAACCGACAAGGGCCAAGAATGACTCACTGTGGTGAATTAATAACGCAATGAGTGATAGCTCAAATGAAATGATTGGAACCGTCGTTCCTCATGAATTAAGTGATTAGTTTGATAATTATAAGTCTCAACATGATTGATATACTATGATAATAAATTATATGTATGAATGAACAACAACTAAAGGAATGATTATCCTTTTAACTGAGCAAAAATTAACTTGCCTGGAATGAGAGGAAAGGGTACGAACGCCGAGGTACCAAGGTTGAAGGGAAACAACAACTCCGTACCTAGACAAGTTCGTAATCAACTATCAATAACCCATCGGTAGGAAAATAAGTTGGAATCCACCCGAAAACACTACCCATGATACATGTATTCTGGTAATAAATTCTCTAGGTGGTGAAGCACACCCAATCATCCCAAATACTCAACAGTTTAGAAAATATACCAATAAATCCATAGGAAAAATATGTATCTAAGGTAGACAATCCATACTCAACATATTCCGACACAATAGCAAGCCAACTCGAAGAGATCGGAAGGAAAACGCCCAAATCCCAAAATTCTAGGTTTATGCAAAGTTTACCTTGATTTGGAGCGGTGGAGAGGGTTAAACGTTGAATAATCCGAACTAGAAGATTGAAGATGTTGATAGATGTTAGTAGCTCGAAGAGATCTTCACAAATCGCCCAAAATCGTCCAAGGGAGGAGGAGAAGTGGAAAAATGACGAAATGGGGCTAAAATGTCCTATTTATACTCAAGGCAGCTTAGCGTGTGCTAATATCTAAGGATAGCGTGCGCTAGCAGGTTCAACGGGTAGTCCTGTGAACTCTGCTTGCATTGTTAGAATGCGCTACATATATGGTAGTGTGCGCTAATGCCTTACTCTTAGCGCACGTTAACCGAGTTTAACGCGCGCTACCTAATAGTTGGTGTCCAGAAAATGGGAGTCCAAAACCTACTGTCCACCGCCTGCTCGAGCCTTAGTGCGCGCTACTATCGTTGCTTAGCGTGCGCTACTAACATAGCTAGCGTGCGCTATCTCCTACTCATAGCGTGCGTTACGAATTCTCCATTTCAGTGCAGTACCTACTGGACTGTCTGCCTCAAATACAGTAGCGTGCGCTAATGTTGGCAGTTAGCGTGCGCTACCAGTACCCAAATAGCGTGCACTACAAAAGGTACGTAGTGTGCACTACACCCCACACACAGGCTACCAAAACGATGATAACGATAATAATCTCATCTCGATTCACAACAGGGTTGAAGGACAAATGATAACAGATACACGATTCAGAATACGCCGAATGATGAACACAATGAATGAATATGAATGATGATGATTATTAAGGAGTGAAAATTACTGAGTGATAATTACTGTATGATAATAAATGAATTCACAACCGGGTATTACACACTCCCCCCCTTAAAAAGAGTTTCGTCCTCGAAACTAAGGGTCAAACAATTCAGGATAACTCTCTCACATACTATCCTCGGTTTCCCAAGTAGCCTCTTCGACTCCGTGTCTAGACCACTGAATTTTAACCAAAGGAATTGCCTTGTTCCTCAATTATTTGATTCGTCGCTCTACAGGACGCTTCTCGTATGTATGATCATTTGCGATCTCGATTTCATTGAACTGAAGTATGTGACTCGGGTCGGCAACATACTTCCGAAACTGAGAGATGTGAAACACATTATGAACTCGGCTCATAGCCGGAGGTAAAGCCAATCGATAAGCCAGACTGCCTACTCGATCCAAAATTTCAAATGGTCCAATGCATCTCGGACTCAACTTGCCTCTCTTCCCGAAACGAAAAATACCTCGACTCGGGGATACCTTGACCAAAACGTGGTCACCTGCCTTGAACTCTAATGGTCGATGATGATTATCTGCATATGATTTATGTCGACTCTGAGCGGTCAACAAACGACTCCTGATCAAAGCTACCTTCTCGTGGGCGGCTACTAGCATATCGGGCTCAGTGCCTATTGATTCTGATAAGTCATCCCAATATAAGGGACATCGACAACGACGACCGTATAAGGCCTCGTAAGGTGCCATCTTAATCGAAGCATGCCAACTGTTGTTATACGTGAACTCGATCAACGGTAGTTGGGCTTCCCAATCATCTTTCCAATCGAGGACATTCCCTCAACATGTCCTCCAACATCTGAATAGTTCGCTCTGATTGTCCATCTGACTGAGGGTGAAAAGCTGTGCTAAAATTTAGCTGAGTTCCTATGGCACGATGAATGGATTTCCAAAAATGTTCCACAAATCGCCCATCACAATCAGAAACGATACTCTCAGGAGTACCGTGCAATCTCACGATATCTTTAATGAACAACTGGGCAAGTCTCTTGGGACCCCACGTATCCTTGATCTCAAGGAAATGAGCTGACTTAGTTAAACGGTCCACAATTACCCAAATTGTATTCATGCCACGACGACTTGTTGGCAAACTCGTGATGAAGTCCATTGAAATATCCTCCCACTTCCATTCTGGGATAGGAAGTGGTTTCAGCATACCCATCGGTCGCTGATGTTCTATCTTGACTTGCTGACAGGTCAAACATCTCGAAACAAATTCTGCAACTTCTCGCTTCATATTACTCCACCAATAATTTTGTTTCAAGTCTTTCTACATTTTGCTAGACCCGAGATGGACGGAATAAGGGGTAGCATGAGCCTCTCTCAAAATAGAGCTTTTCAACTCGTCATCTGCTGGAACGCATAACCGGTTCTTAAATCGCAAAAATCCATCCTCGTGGACCACAAATCCAGGGGCTTTCCCCTGAGCCACATCATCTCGAATGCGCAACAAAAATGGGTCTGAACCTTGTTTCGTTCTGATCGCCTCTTCTAGTGGCGATGAAATCTCCAGCATGCAAATTTGTACCTGCACTTGCTATATCTATACGTTTATCTCAGGCCTTAGGAACTCTTGTTGAAGTTCCTTCTGAATAGTCAAACGAGCAAGCATTTTCTCCTGAACGGACTTATGACTCAAGGCGTCGGCGACGACGTTCGCCTTACCTGGGTGGTATTGTATCTCAATATCATAATATTTAATCAGTTCCAACCACCATATCTGTCGCATGTTTAACTTCTTCTGAGTAAATATATACTTTAAACTCTTATGATCGGTGAAAATCTGACAGGTGATGCCATAAAGATAATGTCGCCAAATCTTCAATGCGAATACCACGGCATAGCTCTAGGTCGTGGGTCGGCTAATTGACCTCATAAGGCCTCAGTTGCCGTGAAGCATAAGCAATCACCTTCCCGTTCTGCATTAATACACATCCAAGACCGTGTCCGGAGGCATCACTATAAACCACGAATCCTTCCAGCCCTTATGGTAAAGAAAGGACAGGTGCTGAAATTAGACGGCTCTTGAGTTCCTCAAAACTCTGCTGACATGTGTCAGACCATGTGTATTTCTTATCCTTCCGCAAAAGGCTCGTCATAGGTTGAGCGATTTTAGAAAACCCTTCCACAAATCGCTGGTAATAGCCTGCTAACCCGAGAAAACTTCGGATTTCCTTAACATTCTTCGGAGGTTGCCAATCTCGGATAGCCTCCGTCTTCTGAGGGTTGACACGAACCCCGTCTGATGAAATCACATGTCCGAGAAATGTCACCTCGGACATCTAGATCTTGCATTTTGAAAGTTTCCCATAGAGTTGCTCTCGTCTCTACACGTCGAGAACCTGATGCAGGTGAAGTTCGCTCCTCTTGGTCACGAGAATAAATCAAAATGTCGTCTATGAAAACAACCACCAACTGATCTAAATAGTCGATGAAAACTTAGTTCATCAGCTCCATGAATACCACAGGTGCATTAGTTAACCCAAACGGCAACACTACAAACTCGTAGTGCCCATAGCGTGTTCGAAACGCCGATCTTGTGATATCCTACTCTCGCATACGCAATTGATGATACCCAGATCTTAAATCGATCTTGGAAAATACTGAAGCTCCCTGGAGCTGATCTAAGAGATCATCGATGCGGAGTAGGGGATATTTATTCTTGATCGTCACCCTATTCAGGTCCCGATAATCAATGCACAAGCGAAATGAACCATCCTTCTTCTTGACAAATAACACTGGTACTCCCCACGGAGATGCACTCGGTCAGATATAACCTTTCTCGGTCAATTCCTCCAATTGATTCTTCAGTTCCTGCATTTCGGTCGGGGCTATACGATAAAGTGCTTTTGATATTGGGGACGTACCAGTATCCAACTCTATCGTGAATTCAAGGTCTCTCTGTGGAGGTAAACCAGGTAACTTGTCTGGAAACATATTGGTGTATTCTCTCACTACAAGGATATCCGCCAACATCACTGATGGATTCTCGGTCTTGGTCATATAGCACCAATAACCGACACACCCCTGATTGAGTAACTTTACTGCTTTCATCATATTAATAACTCTCCCGGAACGGCTGGGGTTACCCCCCTAAAAAGCACACTCGACTCCATCGTCTCAAATGATAGTGACCATACGCTTACAGAAACTAAGGGTGGCATCATGACAGTCCATCCAATCAATACCCAAGATTACGTCGTCCTTAGGTAAGTCTACCACGATTAGGTCCGCCAATCATTCACGGACATTAAGATGAATCGGACAGTTCTTAACTTCACGATTTCCGATAATTCTTCTACCGTCTGGTATACCAATGACATAAGGTTCGCAACTAGTAGCACTATCCAGGTGTAGTCTACTCAAACATGACTCAGAAATGAATGAATGTGATGCGCCAGTATCAAAAAGGGTACACACAGGCTGAGATAGAATTTCGAGTGTACCTGAGATCATTGGGGCCTCTGGATCGTCGGCTCTCTTCATCTCGTAAATTCGGGGCTTGCCAGTCCCTGCACCGGATGCTCTTGTCTGATAATTATGGGCTCCGCCTTTATTCGCTCCCGTCGTCTTATACGACGCGGACTGAGTAGCCTGATTCTGAACAGACGACTGCTTCGGGGTCTGAGATTATTCCGTCGGAGCAGGTCTGGAATCTCTTCCGCAGAAACGGGCCTTATGCCCGAAAATCCCACAGATGTTACACGTGATAGTCTGTCTTGAATATTTAGTGCTGTAATGACCTTGTTCACCACAGTTGAAACAGGTGATGGCCGAACTAGCCGCTCGGGACTGAGATTCCATAGGTTTAGGCGCCATAGGAGGTCGCTCAGAAAAAATAGAGCCCGTGCGAGGCTTCTTGAAGGTTTCCCGACAGCCGTCGGACTGATTATGATTCTTTGATTTCTTGCCAGTAGATGAAGTTTGTTGCTTAGCAATACCCATAGCGGTAAGCTCATAAGTAAGAGCTTTCTCAATGAATTCAGCCAGGGTGGCGCAATGATGATTAAGCAATTGCATCCGCATATGAGGTTTCAACCTCTTACTGAAGTACTTGATTTTATTCGCCTCAGAGTGAACAGCGGATGAGGCAAAAGGGAAGTAGCTCCTGAAACTTCTCGGCGATGGCGAGAACATCTTCCTCCGCTGAGGAGTCAGGACTGATTAATTCCGATAACTTGGCCTCCCTGAGTGGGGCCGGATAATATCTTTCCAACATGAGGGTCTTAAACTGGTCCCAAGTGCAAGATCCGTCGGTGGGCTTCAAATATAGCCACCATGAGTGAGCGCTCTTACCCAGATAGTAAGCCGCAACTGAAACTTTGTGCCCTTTGGGACACTCCGGCTCGGATGTTCAAGCCAGTGAACAATATCTACCGGCTTGGATGAGCCCTAAAATGTAGGTGGCCTCTGGCAAGAGATGTCGCCGATTATACTACTCACATTCCTCTCTTGCCTCTGAGGTGGCGGCGGAGGAGGCTGTTGAGTCTAAGTGGTTGAATTCTGCATCGTGTCCATCAGACGTGCCATCTGAGTCATCTGGGCCATCATTACCTGCATAAATATGAATGGGTCAACCCGAACACCTTCCGATTGGGCTGAATCTCGGGTACGACTCACTAACAGTGAAAGATTATCTCCCAGTGAATGGGTAGCATCGTCATCTGAGTTGGAAGCATCGCTACCTGTTGAACTAATGACATCCCTCGTGTTCGCGCGGGTATTCACACGAGCTCTCAGGTTTCGGCCCGCACCACGGCCTCTTCCCCTGCGTCCTCTGACAGCTCTATCTATACTGAAGTAGGAAAGTCACATGATAATTATAGATCTCGCATGAATATCGCATTATGATTACGTTATGGAATGATAATAATGAGCATAACGCGCTAACACAATGAATGCATTAATAATGCAATAAAATTATCATCGACATTACGACGGAATATGATAAGTTTGCATGAACAACTGAGGTGACATGATTATCTGATGAAATTCCTGAAATGATTATCTTGAACAAGTTAACAAGATTGATAATACGATCCACAAGATCAACAACTGAGCAACGAGATTGACTGAGTGATTAATGAGTTAACATGATCGACAAGATCCAAAGAAAATGATGATTGAGGATTGTTATCTGATGAATGATGAATGAGTTGATTCTTATTGCCAGAAATTATACCATGGCGTCAGAATTCATACCGTTCTTTTGGTCTGAGGGGCTTGGCGCTTGCACAGGTCACACGTGACGCGAAAGTCCAATGATACTAGTCTGATGAATGATGATTCTCAATGAGACATGAATCGGATAAGTAATATTCAAAACCATACTCCGATACCAACTCTGTAACACCCCAAACTAGGCGGCTATCACAGTGCCGTGGACCCCCAACTAGGACCCACCAGGCGAATGAATTACAATGATTTAAATAATATAACTATAGTACTGAACCACATTATATTACCAATTTCTTCGATGAGGAGTTTCAAGTACAATACACCCAGGATTACAGAATACATATATATTTCATATGAAGATGAAATATACAACACCAAATTAAAATGAAAGTCCAAACAGAAATGCAGCGAAAAACACACAAGAAGGAAACATGAATAGCTTAAAGGACTGGGGGCCACTAATAGTATCACTGGGACTCCTCGCCGTCACCGTGCCCTTCCCGTGCCTTTGCCTTGCCATGACCTAAAGACAACATCCCCAACGGGGTCAGTTACACAAAACAACAATCCTCAAGAGTTGAACAAATACAATAATCACATGTCTTAGTTATGAAATCAAGTTTGAAAGTGGGGCATCATAGTACGCCCAAGATGGGATGTTCAAGTACACAAGTCGCCGAGTGTTCGGATAACCCACATAAACACACGCACTTGTGCCTAATTAGTCTCACGGAGGCACATTCCCATGTTCATGGTCCAATGTGCCGGATTACCCGCATAACACATGACCATTGTGTGCCCGACTAAAAATTCCACACATATACCACCCGGCAATCCAATACGATCTCGTAAGGTCACAAAAACAAAAGCGACCATAATAAATAATAATGAATAGAAATACGACAAGGGCCAAGAATGACTCACCATGGTGAATTAATAATGCAATGAGTGATAGCTCAAATGAAATGATTTGAACCATCATTTCTCGTGAATTAAGTGATTAGTTTGATAATTACAAGTCTCAACATGATTGATATACTATGAATGAATTATATATATGAATGAACAACGAAAGGAATGATTATCCTTTTAACTGAGCAAGAATTAACTTGCCTGGAATGAGAGGAAAGGGTACGCATGCTGAGGTACCAAGGTTGAAGGGAAACTACAACTTCGAACCTAGACAAGTTTGTAATCAACTATCAATAACCCATCGGTAGGAAAATAAGTTAGAATCCAACCGAAAATACTACCCACGATACATGTATTCCGGTAATAAATTCTCTAGGTGGTGAATCACACCAAATCATCCCAACTACTCAACAATTCCGGAAATATACCAAAAAATCCGTAGGAAAAACATGTATCCAATTGTTAGCGAGTATCCCGACGTATTTCCGGATGACTTTCTGGGATTACCACCGTAGCGGGAGGTTGAGTTTCATATTGATCTAGAGCCGAATGCGGCTCCTGTTTCTCGAGCGTCGTACCGTATGGCACCGTCGGAGATGTTAGAGTTGAAGAAGCAGTTGGGGAATTGCTAGATAAAGAGTATATTCGACCGAGCACATCGCCTTGGGGTGTGCCTGTTCATTTTTGTTAAGAAGAAGGATGGGTCGCTTCATTTATGCATCGATTATCGAGAATTAAACAAGTTGGCCATCAAAAACAAATACCCTTTGTCCCGGATTGACGACTTGTTTGATCAGCTTCAGGGAGCGACAGTCTTCTCGAAGATTGACTTACGATCGGGCTACTACCAATTGAGGATTCGGGATAGTGATATAGCAAAATCTGCTTTTGGGACGAGATATCGCCATTACGAGTTTGTGGTTATGTCTTTCGGGCTAACCAATGCCCCAGCAGTGTTCATGCAATCGATGAACAAAGTTTTTATTGAGTATCTGGACAAATTCGTAGTCATCTTTATCGATGACATTCTTATCTATTCCCAGAGTCAGGAGGAGCACATTTTACATCTCCGGATTGTGTTAGACATTTTGAGAGCTGAACAGTTGTACGCGAAGTTCTCTAAGTATGAGTTTTGGCTCAAGTAAGTGATATTCCTCGGGCACGTGATTTCAGCGGTGGGAGTTCGAGTAGATCCGCAGAACATAGAGGCAGTGATGGCATGGGAACCGCCGAGAAATGTGAAGGCAGTGAGGAGTTTTCGGGGACTTGCAGGCTATTACCATAGATTTGTTGAAGGATTTTCTAATATTGCTAGACCACTCACTCAGTTACTCCAGAAGACTCAGAAGTTCGAGTGGGACGTAGATAGACAGAATAGCTTTGATGAGTTGAAGAGATGGTTGACTACCGCGCCCGTTTTAGCTTTGCCTCAGGGGAACGAGGATTGTGTGGTGTATAGTGATGCTTCAGGCCTCGGGCTCGGGTGTGTTTTGATGCAGAGATAGGGTTATTGCTTATGCATCCCGTCAATTGAAACCTTACGAAGCAAATTACCCTACACATGATTTAGAGTTAGCTGCGGTCGTCTTCGCTTTAAAAATCTAGAGGCATTATCTCTATGGGTCGTCATGTAAGATTTACACGGATCACAAGAGTCTGAAGTATATCTTCAGTCAGAAAGAGTTGAACATGAGACAGCGCGGGTGGTTAGAGCTAATTAAAGATTATGATCTCGAGATTCTTTATCATCCGGGTAAGGCCAATGTTGTGGCAAATACATTGAGTCGTAAGCCGATGGCGCTACAAATGTTAGAGGTACTTACGCCTCAAAGAAAGATCTGGCAGGATTTGATTTGCCAGGATATCGAGGTTTGGGTTCAGAGAGTTCAGGGTCAGTTATGTGCGCTAGAGATCACTTCGTCTTTGGTTGATGATATCAAGACGAGATAGTATGATGATCCATTTTTAGTCCAGTTGAGGGAGGACGTGAAGAAGGGGAAAGCCCCTGGATTTATAGTTCAAGAGGATGGAATTTTGAAATTTCGCGGCAGATTATGTGTACCGAGTGATATTGAATTGAGACCAAAGATCTTGAGTGAAGCTCACACTACGCCTTATTCTATACATCATGGTATGAGCAAAATGTACAAGGATGTAAGGAGTAACTACTCGTGGAGGAATTTGAAAACGGATGTTATTGAGTTTGTGGCAAAGTGTTTGACTTGTCAGCAGGCTAAGATCGAGCATCTGCGACCCGCGGGGTTATTACGACCACTTCCCATTCCAGAGTGGAAGTGGGAGGACATTTCTATGGATTTCATTACCGGTATGCCTAGGACTCAGACTGGAATGAACATGATTTGGGTTATTGTTGATCGATTAACCAAATCAGCTCATTTTTTGGGTATTAAGGATACTTGGGGGCCAGAGAGACTAGCACGAGTGTTTATTGCAGAGATCGTGATGTTGCATGGGACTCCTAAGAGTATTGTTTTGGATCGATATGGTCGGTTTGTATCACATTTTTGGCAGGATGTTCATCGAGCTTTGGGGACTAAGTTGAGACTCAGTACATCCTACCACCTCAGATAGACGGACAGTCGGAGTGGACGATACAGATGATAGAGGATATGTTGAGAGCCTGTGCTATAGACTGGAAGGATGATTGGGAGTCACACTTGCCATTGATCGAGTTCACGTACAACTATAGTTGGCATGCCTCGATCAAAATGGCACCATTTGAGGTATTGTATGGGAGGAGGTCCAGATCACCATTGTGTTGGGATGATGCATCCGAGTTGATTGGTACTGAACCAGATATAGTAGTTGAGACGAGAGAGAAGATTGCTTTGATTTGTGATAGGTTGTTAACGGCCCAGAGTCGACATAAATCTTATGACGACACGCGTCATCGGCCGTTGGAGTTTGAGGTGGGAGACCATGTTTTGCTTAAGGTGTTGCCAACACGGGAAGTTTACCACTTCAGCCGGAAGGGTAAACTTAGTCCGAGATATATTGGACCGTTCGAGATTTTAGAGAGAGTTGAAGAGCTTGCATATCGGTTAGGCTTGCCGCCGTCCTTGAGTCACGTGCATAACGTGTTTCATGTTTCCCAGCTTAGGGGGTATGTACCGCACACTAGACATATTATTGATTTTGGAGAGATTGAGTTGGGGCCCGACATTACCATCGAAGAGAGACCGATTCAGATTTTAGAGCGTCGGGTGAAGCAACTTAGGAAGAGAACCTTTCCTTTGGTTAAAGTTCAATGGTCGAGACACGGATCTGTTGGCCACTAAGTATACTGGATACAGTTTGGAAAATAGTTTAAACAACAAACTGTATGGATTTTAAATCTGAGTACGTAGCGGAAGTCTTGGATACAGTAGGTTGCTGTGGATACAGCAACTAAGTGTATAGTGTATACTTAATATATCACAGTAATTTAAAACAGTAAAAGCTGAAGGTAAATAACACAGTAATTAAAGTGGTTCGAGGTGAACCCCTCTACGTTCACTGGTCCTCCACACAGGAGTAAAAAGTTTATTATAATTACTACGTACACAACTACGTAATTATAAGCACACACACAATCAATATATCGTTCACACAGATTGATATAAAGATCTTAGCTTAAACCGTTCACACAGATTGGTTTTGAGCTAATGCTTTGACTTGCTTCTTCACACACAGTTCCGAAGCTTCGTCTTCTTCAATGCAAATCCTTCACACACAGTTCCGGAGAAGCACAGATTGTTCAGTCCACACAGGGCTGATCTTGAGTTTGTTCAACGTATAGAACAGATGGTGAACAACAACTTTGACTTTAAGAGCTTTCAGCTGATGAAGTGTTGTTCAGGATGATGAGCACTGTATATCTCTTTAGATCTTAATTGCAGTAAGCTTTGGAGATATGTTTTGCTCTGATGATAACTTTTGATAGCTAGAGTGTTAGGTTACTGGTAACTGATCTTCAATGCCTTCATAAGATATATATAGTCTCTGAAACATATATACGTTGAGATGTATCCGTTTGAATGAGATTTCGTTCCAACGGGATTATGACACGATCCGGATTTCGCGGGATTCTGAAGATCTGAAGACTGGCAGTATTTAAATACTTTATCCTTGAGTATTTAAATACTTCTTTATTCAACGGGACTCGACTTCTGGATATTCCTTATTTGTCCTGTTGTGAGCTGTATGGAAGATAACTGTTTTGGAGATTCGAGACAGTTTCCATACTTGGTCTTTTTACAAGACTTCTTGTTGTACTGAAGGGCTTCACTATATGCTGCTTCGAGACAGGTCTTCGATACAGGATAAAGCCTCAAAGCTTCGATACAGTTTCCTTTACTTTATTCGGATTGGCATATATGTCAAAACTCTTTATTAAATATCATTCGATACAGGGATCGGATATCCCGGCTGTTTCGATACAGGGTCTTTGTTTTCCCAACAGGATCCAAGGAAGCCATGTGGGAGACGGAAGAGAATATGAATTCGAGATATCCCGAGTTATTTGCGTTGTAAGTTTCAGGACGAAAGTTATTTTTAGGAGGAGAGAATGTAATATCTGTACTTTCTATTTTTGGTGTATGTTCATTTCGGGCGACTCACTTGTTACTGTTTTGGAATTCTGAATCTATTTTGTTCTTGGAGTTTTTTCATTTGGACGACTTTCGGAGATGTTTTTACGTATTTTCGTTTTGAGTTATGGTTTGTCGCACGTACGTTTGATTCTCGTAAAACCCGTTCGATTTCATTGTTTCTTTGTTTCCATGAGTTTGTATGGTTGAGTTGTTCATGTTGTGAGTTTCGGATTGTTAATCCGACGTCGTATCGTGAGTTTCGGACGTTTGGGCCATTTTGTAATTTCTTATAAGTTTAGGGAATTGTATCTCCGTTGTCGTATTTCAAACCTCCCAGTAGTCGGAATCGTACTTTCTTTCAGCACTTAGTTTCGTCATCGCGTATACCTCGTAATTCTGTCTTTGGATCCCATCTTGTGTTGCGTTTTGATTTTTATACCTCATTGAACCTTGGACTGCACTCAGGTACTGGACTGTTGCATGCATAACGTACGTTATGCATGCTATGTTACGTACGCTATGTTAGTACTGATAACGTACGATATCCTTTAGATATATCATACGTTATCGGCTTCAGCGATTTGGGCAGATTGTTCTGTCGAGCCCTTACGTACGCTAATACCTGAGCGTTCCGTATGTAAGAGGCATAACGTACGTGAACCTCAGTATATTAACGTACGTAACGAACCTTCAGGTTTTAAAAACCTGAACTGACCTTAATCGCATCATTTCCTTCTTTTTTCTCCCTTGTGCGCGACGTGAGTTCTTCGGGGCGATTTCGAATGATTCTCCCAGAGCAATCCATGGAGTTCCTTGAGAGGCCGATTATTGTGTTCCAAGTGAGGTTTATCATCATCGTAATCATCTTCCTCCATCCGAATCGAGGTATATTTCTTTATAATCCTAGTTTTTGGGGATTTGGGGATTTTGACATGATTTTACCATTTGAACCCGATTTAGCTTCGATAAGTTATTAGATTATGATTGTGTAGTCACAATCCCCTGCTTTCAATATAGTTTAACAGATTAAACTTCAAGGTTTTCACCATTAATAGATTAGAATCGATTATGACTTCGTAGTGACCGACAAATTGTCCCAACGGGTAGAATTAGGATGAATTCCTACGTTTCCACTATATTGAGATTGTTTGTATATCGTTATTGTGATAGGAGCGGATTTGTGAAGATTGTTCGGACTGAAACCTTTTCTTTCGCCATTTCCCTTCGCGTCATTTTATTCAAGTCAAGTACATGTATTACATTTCGTTATGTGTGTTACGGTTGTGATACGAATGTTGAATTATGATATTGTGTGTGTGAGTTGTTGCTCTTCCACCAGGAGCGTTCGACGGGGCGTTTGGGGGCCGATACTAAGGGGTACGGCCACGGAAGTGGTTTCCCACCCAGAGCGTTCGATGGGGCGTCTGGGGATCGATACTAAGGGGTACGGCCACGGGTTACCAAGTGTGGATGGTTGTGATATTGATATGAAATGATTTACTGTTTTGATGTCAATAGAATATTCCGGAATATGATTTTCAAATGCTTTCTAAATGAGATGACTTTGTTGAATCGTACCTGTATATAATGTAGTGTAATTGTGTACTTTTTTTTAAAAAAAAAACAGTAGCTCTTATATAGAGCGCAATAGAGAAGTTGAGTAGCTCGTGAGTTGACGTGTGTGTTCCTCCAATCCTCGTCATTGAATTCGTCGATCTTTTTCAATAATCCATCCTCTTTCTTAGCAAGCTTAGGACCAAGAGCAATAACTTTCCAGATTTCAATATCATAGGCTAGAACGAAGATAGCCATTTTCTTTTTCCATGTCATGAAATTGGAACCGTCGAAGAAAGGAGGATGGTTGAGAGCATTTCCTTCGATTTGGCCAAGAAGTGCCATTTGGGGATCTTTTTATCTTAGGTGGTTAAACCTTTAAAAAGAGACCCGCTCCGATACCAACTGAAGAGATAAATTTACCACTAGAAGGGGGGTTGAATAGTGGTAATGCGGAATAACGAAATTTCTTGCGAATAAATGAAAAATAGTGCGGAATTTAAAGACTCAAAGATTTATAGAGGTTCGGCAACTTGCCTACGTCCTCTCTCCGACTTTCTTTATCTATTGGCTCAAGAACAACCACAATCTTGACTCGTCTTCGATCGGTCCGAGTTCACAACCGTTACAACCGCTTGTCTTCTATCGGTCCAAGCTCAACCTCTCTCTCAATATAAACTTTTGTTTATCTAGTGTTCTATAGGAACTAGATAATCCTCACTATACGAATATGGGAGTATAATCCTAACAATGCCGGATCAAAGATCCTAATAACACCGGATTAGTGACTCTTGATTCGTTTCTCTTACGCTCAAGTGTAAGTGATGCAACACTTACAATCAAATGAAAGAATACAAAGTATAATAGATATTACAAAGAAAATCACTCTTGTATCTTTATTTCTCACAACTTATAATATAGTAATCAGTAGCAATTTGAGCTCAAGAATGCTTGTATGCTTGTATGCTTGTATGCTTGTATGCTTGAAGTTGTGTGTTTTTGATACCCAAGTCCCATGGGTATTTATAGGTGAGAGCCATTCTTCAAATGCTGAAAATCGTATTATTAGCGTGCGCTAATAACGTCTTCTAGTGTGCGCTGTCGATTCTGACTTAACTTTCCTGAACGGTCACAAGACTGTTCCAACGGTAAAAATGTATGGCTAGCGTGCACTAGTCATGTACTCGTAGCATGCGTTATCGTCTGGTCAACAGGTCTTCAATCTTTGACTTTGAAAATGTTGGTTTGTCTCCCCAACGTCTCTTTATCCAACGGCTAGATTTGAGCTTAGCGTGCGCTAGCAAACATGCATAGCTTGCGCTAGTATTAATTAATTCCAACTTTTCCAGATTTCACGGATCTACATTGAATCTTGCCTTCCAACGGTAGAAATTCCAACGGTAAGATGCTGACTCCTTTTAGCGTGCGCTAATGCTTATATCTTAGCGTGCGCTAAATATTTTCTTCAGTAACGTACGTTACCCTGTGTAGCGTACGTAAAGCCCTTTTTAACTTGAGTCCAGTAGCTACTGGACTACTGACCATGATATCCGGTAGCGTGCGCAAGTAATGAGGAATAACGTGCGCTAAGTCCTTGTGTTAGCGTACGTAAATATTTGTTCATAGCGTGCGCAAGACCGTTTCCTTTTTCTTTCCAGACCTTACTGTCCTCTGACTGAATGATGCGATAGCGTGCGTTAATATTGATTGAATAGCGTGCGCTAACTGTAGTTACTTAGCATGCGCTAATGTTGAAAGACTTGCGTGCGCTATCCATCAGGTGACTTCACTGGACTGCAGCTGACTGACTAGGTTGATACATACAATCTTCGATAGCGTGCGCTAAGCTGGTATAGCTAGTGTGCGCTAATATCATTTTGTTCCTTCAATGTGGCAACGTGCTGAGATTGATTTAATTAAATGTTTTGAATGAAATTATCATCAAAATCCTTTTTGAGTCAACAATCTCCCCCTTTTTGATGATGTCAAAACATTTAATTTTATACCTGCAAAAACATTTTAGATGATTCGAATCAAGGTAGCTTATTCGATATGTTAGTGCGTTTCGGTTTTTGGAGTATTCTCCCCCTTTTTGACATTAACAAAAAGGAACACCCCCTGAATTGTTGCCTTCTTAACAAATATCATGAACCAAAACGAAATCACATAGACAATAATACAGCAAATACCAAATGAAGCGAAATGCAATTTTCATTAATACAAAGTCCAATGAAATACATAAAATTTTCAAGACATCAAACATAAAGACCATTCGAATTATAAGCTTCTACAAACAGGCATCAATTTCCTAGATTCTAGGGTGCTGCATCAGAAGAGGAGGACGGGAATGGGAACGACGGATGTGTATAACGAATGAAATCGGAGATCAGCCCACAAACTTCCCCGATATCCGAACGAAGAAACCCGACTTCCGTGCGTAGAGACAGAACATCCTCTCAAATTTCAAGCTGAGAGGTCTCGATGCTCCGCATCCGAGCGCAAAGGTCGCTTTCCTCTTCCTCCGTGACTGCATCTCGCATCGGTCGCTTCCCTTTCGAAGTAGGCTTCCTCACGAACTCCCCGGTTTGCATCTCCCAAAGGGTATGTGGTCCTCGACGAGTGATTCTCTCCTCTGGTGTAGGCATGCGCGACCCTTTTTCCACTTGGTCGTCGTCGCAAAGATATGGGAATAGAATCCAGCCTCGGTTGGACGTTCGGACATAATGCATGGCTTTTAACGAATAGTCCGAAATCTCATGGCCGAGAGAGACGAAGACAGCCTTGTCTTTCGTCAAATCCACGTGATGAAATCTGAATATGGCTATGAGAATGGAACCATAAGGCATTCCAGCCTTGCGGGAGCGAGACGCGTAGTTCTTCGTCTGAAAAAGATCACCTTTCACTTTCATCCAACTAGTGACGATATCGACAAAATTCACTTTATCATCATTTAGCACGCGGTACACAACGTGTTTGTCGACTCCCACTAATTTATGTTGAGTGTTCACCTTCGGCATAATACACTTTGTGAGCGCCACTAAAAGTAGTCGGATGTTGATCCCAAAGTCATTGTTCTCGAAGAATTCGTCGGTTATGTCAATAACTGCTTTTGAACTGAGGAACTCTTTGACATCAATTTCACTTACTCCAGTATCTTCTGCAATCGTTTTTCCAGTACACAAAAACCCGTCGGATGGTAAACCAAAAATTTGCGTTAAAATATCCGAGGAAACTTTCACCGGCGTTCCTCCAACTAAACTTCCTAAGGCTAGGGATGATGACCCTTCACTGTCAGCCACATGAAGATTGGCGTAGAATTCGCGGACAAGTTCAGGAAAAATAGGGTCTTTACATTCTATGAATCGGGCAATTCCAATCGAAGAAAAGAAATCAATGATAACAACGTTTACCCGTTCCAGACTCGGAAAGTTGAAGAAATAACAATCCGTAATATGCTCTTGTGGAAGGATTTCAAAGAATACCCTCGATGCGGTGGATGAGATGAATCGAGTCGCATCGTATTGTGCGTTGAGAGGTCGTTTTAGGTTTTTGTATGATTTTTCCATGGTTTTTCGATTCTTGCTTAACATCGATCGGTAGAGAAGTTGAAGATCTGAGGGAGAAAACGGAAGTTTGAAGATTCGGATTTGCGGCTAGGGTTTCTCTGAAAAATGTGTTCTTGCGATTGCGTGAGTTAGAAAAGGGTGAAAGTGTTACTGGGTCGTACGGACTATATATAGTCAACTGAGTTTTTAGTTAGCGTACGCTAGGAACATAGAGTTAGCGTACGTTAGGTAAAAATGAAAATCTTACTGGACTGCCCAGTAGCTAATTTGGAATACGAAAGATTTTTAATTAGCGTACGTAAGGTAGTGAGGTTAGCGTACGCTATCGAAATCAGTTTTTAGCGCGCGTTAAGAGAGTGAAGCTAGCGCGCGCCAGCGAATGAAGCGAATCAAGGATATTGATATCTTGAGTAGAAAGCTTATTTCAAAATTTGTCTATATGTCCCATACCAAGTTGTAAACGAATAGAATTAAACGATTCTTCGGGAAGAGGTTTTGTAAAAATATCAGCGAGTTGATCCTTCGTCCCGACAAAAATTAAACAGATATTCTTTTTCTGAACATGATCGCGTAGAAACTGATGTCTTATGTCTATATGTTTAGTTCTACTATGCAACACAAGATGTTTACTCAGATTTATTGCACTGGTATTATCACATAGAATAGGGGTATTTTCAAAATATATGCCATAGTCGCGGAGTTGATTTTTAATCTATAACACCTTAGCACAGGCGCTCCCTGCAGCGATATATTCGGCCTCAGCTGTAGACAATGCTACACTGGTTTGCTTTTTACTTCCCCAAGATATTAAGCATGATCCAATAAAATGACAAGTACCACTAGTACTCTTTTTGTCAGTTTTACATCCGCCGAAATCGGCGTCACTATATGCAATTAAATTAAAATCTAAGCAAGAAGGATACCATAGACCTAGTCCAATAGTTCTTTTCAGGTAACGAAAAATGCATTTGCAAGCAGTTAAATGTGATTCCTTGGGATTAGCTTGGAATCGTGCAAATAAACATGTAGCAAAAATTATGTCTGGCCTAGATGCAGTCAAATATAACAAAGATCCGATCATACCTCGATATAATTTTTGATCTACATATTTGCCATTATCATCTTTTTCGAGCTTTAATGATGAAGACATTGGAATAGATATCACCTTGCTAATTTCCATTTTGAATTTCTTAAGGAGGTCGTTTAAGTACTTCGTTTGATGGATAAAGATTCCATCTCGCATTGCTTGATTTGAAGCCCGAGGAAGAACGTTAATTCTCCCAACATACTCATCTCAAACTCTCCTTTCATAAGATTAGAAAAATCTTGGCACAAAGATTCATTAGTAGCTCCAAATACAATGTCATCAACGTAGATTTGGCAAACAAGTATATCATCATTAAATATTTTCACAAACAAGGTATTATCGACTTTGCCTCTTTTATAATCATTTGCAATTAAAAATTGACTTAAACGATCATACCATGCTCGGGGTGCTTGCTTCAACCCGTAGAGTGCCTTGTTGAGCTTGTAGACGTGATCCGGAAATTGATGATCTTCAAAGCCGGGAGGTTGCTTGACATAGACTTCTTCTTGAATGTAACCATTCAAGAAAGCACTTTTCACATCCATTGGAAATAGTTTGATCTTTTTATGGGCGGCAAATGCACATAACAAGCGGATGGCTTCGAGTCGAGCCACGGGAGCGAAACTTTCTTCATAATCAAGACCTTCCTCTTGATTATACCCTTGAGCGACCAAACGAGATTTATTTCGAATTGGATAACCGTCTTCGTCACTCTTGATTTTATGCACCCATTTAGTTCCGATAATTGTTTTATCTTTAGGAGCAGGAACTAAATTCCATACATTATTGTGCATGAATTGCACAAGCTCCTCTTGCATTGCCATCACCCAACATTCATCATCGAGAGCTTCAGATATATTCTTGGGAACTATTTCGGATACAAAAGCACAATGAGCCATAAATTCCGTGGTTCTCCTTCGAGTTTGAACACCGTCTTCAATGTTTCCAATCACGAGATCCTTTGGTTGGTCTTTGATGTGCCTCCAATCTTTCGGTAAATCAACGATTGTGTTTGTTTCGATTTCCGAAATTTTCTTCACTTCGGGTGAGGGATCCGGAAAAGTACCTGCATCATCAAAATATTCTACCTTTCTCGGGGGTGAGATCATATCATTGAATTTAACATGTATAGACTCTTCAACTTTATTCGTTCTAATATTATAAACACGATATGCTTTGCTATTGGTGCAATAACCAAGAAATATTCCGGAGTCGAATTTAGCATCAAACTTGCCCAAATTATCCTTACCATTGTTTAAAATAAATACGTTGCAACCGAAAGGATGAAAATAAGCAATGTTAGGCTTTTTGCCCTTCCATAATTCATATGGGGTTTTAAGATGAGTTCTACGAACATGAACCCGGTTAATCACATAGCATGCGGTAAAGATTGCTTTGGCCCAAAAATATCGTGGAAGAGAGTATTCATTAAGCATAGTCCTCGACATTTCTTCCAAAGATCAGTTTTTCCTTTCAACAACTCCATTTTGTTGAGGCGTTCTAGGGGCCGAAAAGTTATGATTAATCCCATATTTATCACATAGGAGTTCAAACGGAGTGCAATCAAATTCACCTCCGTGATCGGTGCAAATAGAAATTATGGAGAGATTTTTCTCATTTGATACTAAACGACACCATTTAGAGAACTCGGAAAATGCATCATCCTTATGTGCTAAAAATCTAACCCAAGTAAATCGGGAGAAATCATCAACAATAACCAAAGTGTAAAGTTTGCCATTTAAACTAACATGTCTAGATGGTCCAATCAAATCCATATGCACAAGTTCAAGAACTCGACTAGTGGAAACCTCAAATTTTGGTTTAAAAGATTCTCGAGTGTGTTTCCCTTTTATGCATGATTCACACAAATGCTTTCTATCAAACTTGAGTTTGGGCAATCCACGAACAAGGTCGTGTCTAGATAAAATAGAAATGATAGGTAGAGGAGTATGCCCCAATTTTCGATGCCATAAATATGCATTATCATCCAAGGTAATAAGACATTTTTCATTGAATGAACTTTTGTCATTAAGATCAACAATATAGATGTTTCCACATCTCAAACCAATGAAAGCAATTTTATTATTTCTAAATGTCGTGCAATGCGTTTGCTCAAATAGAATTTTAAAACCTTCATCGCAAAGTTGCGAAACGCTAAAGATTATGATGCAAACCTTCAACAAACAATACTTTGTTGATAGAAGGAGAAGGTTTCTTACCGACTTTGTCGATGCCTTTGATTTTTCCTTTTTGATTATCTCCAAAGGTCACATGTCCTTGTTCTTGATATTCAAGGTCTTTAAATAAATCCTCGGAGCCGCACATGTGCCTTGAGCATCCGCTATCAATGTACCACTTGTTTTTCCTTGGTGTCGATACCTACAAAAATAGAGTTTCTCGGTTGTTTCGGTACCCAAGCCCGTTTGGGTCCTCCAAAGTTAACTATGCTTATAGCATTTGGAACAATTGTCCCTTTAGGAACCCATATTTGCTTAACTTTAATGGTTCTCAACTTTGAACGAACATTAACATCATGAACTCATTTGGAAGAATCTTTTGAGTTCTCGGTTTCGGTTTTCTTTATTTTGTCAAGGTTGATAAGGGATTGTTCCCGTTTAAAAGGATCGAAACCAAGACCGTGTTTGAGCAAGGGCGATTTTTGAATAGATAGAAGCCTTTCGAATTTCTCGTTTCCGAGAGTAAATTTGTTCAATATATATTTTAGCTCCTTTTGATTTTTTGTCAACTCGATTTTCAAAACATTTTCTTTTTCAAGGCATAATGTATGGTCGATCTCAATAGTTTTGCCTTTGTTTTGAAGAGAGGAACTTTCGAGTTCTAGAGATTTTATTTTTCTCTTTAAAGATATGTTTAATTTAACCATCTCATCATACTCCGTATTCAAGGATTCAAACGCACTCAATAACTCATCATCATGATGAACTTCTTGTGAATCACAAAAATCAAAAGAGTCATATTCGTCATCATTGAGTTTAGAACTTACCTCGATATTACTTTCGGAGTCGAGTGCCATGAATGCGAGATTTGCGTCTAGAGATCTTTCAATCTCCTCCTCGTCATCACTCCAAGAAGCGATTAAGACCTCCTTCTTTTTGAATCTTTCCATTTGAGGTTTTGAAGAGGATCCTCTGCATTCTTTGGCATAGTGATCGGCTTGACCACATTTCCGACAATTATTGTCGAACTTCTTTATGGGAGTATAGCCACTCTTCTTTTGCTCTGGTTTGCCATCCCGACCAAGAAAACTTCGCCTCTTTTGAATTAGGCTTTTATACCTTCTAAAGTTTTTGGCGTAGAGAGCAAGTTCCTCGTCGTCTTCATCTTCGGGAACATCTTCCTCAACGTCGCTATCAACATTGAATGCGACTACTCTTTCTCGAGGCTTTGGTTTGGTGCCTCTAGACTTGAGAACGATCTCATAATTGATGAGTGACCCGATGAGGGCACTAAATTTGAGCTTGTTGAGATCTTTGGACTCCATGATTGCGGTGACCGTGGCATCCCATTCTCGTGGAAACGATCGAAGAATTTTCTTGGCTTTGTCGCTGCTCGATATAGGCTTTCCGAAAGATGCAAGACCATTGGTTATAGCCGAAAATCGATCCAACATATTTGTGATCGTTTCCTCGTCTTTCATGGAGAAAAGTTCGTAGTCATAGAGTAACATGTTGATTTTGGTCTCCTTGACTTGGGTGGTTCCCTCATGAGTGACTTCGAGAATTTCCCAAATTTCCTTTTCGCTTTCATAGGACGATATCCTATTGAGTTCTTCGGGATTAAGAGCACAATAGAGAAGTTGAGTAGCTCGTGAGTTGACGTGTGTGTTCCTCCAATCCTCGTCATTGAATTCGTCGATCTTTTTCAATGATCCATCCTCTTTATTAGCAAGCTTAGGACCAAGAGCAATAACTTTCCAGATTTCAGTATCGTAGGCTTGAACGAAGATAGCCATTTTATTTTTCCATGTCATGAAATTGGAACCGTCGAAGAAAGGAGGACGGTTGAGAGCATTTCCTTCGATTTGGCCAAGAAGTGCCATTTGCGGATCTTTTTCTCTTAGGTGGTTAAACCTTTAAAAAGAGACCCGCTCTGATACCAACTGAAGAGATAAATTTACCACTAGAAGGGGGGTTGAATAGTGGTAATGCGGAATAACAAAATTTCTTGCGAATAAATGAAAAATAGTGCGGAATTTAAAGACTCAAAGATTTATAGAGGTTCGGAAACTTGCCTACGTCCTCTCTCCAACTTTCTTTTTCTATTGGCTCAAGAACAACCACAATCTTGACTCGTCTTCGATCGGTCCGAGTTCACAACCGTTACAACCGCTTGTCTTCTATCGGTCCAAGCTCAACCTCTCTCTCAATATAAACTTTTGTTTATCTAGTGTTCTATAGGAACTAGATAATCCTCACTATACGAATATGGGAGTATAATCCTAACAATGCCGGATCAAAGATCCTAATAACACCGGATTAGTGACTCTTGATTCGTTTCTCTTACGCTCAAGTGTAAGTGATGCAACACTTACAATCAAATGAAAGAATACAAAGTATAATAGATATTACAAAGAAAATCACTCTTGTATCTTTCTTTCTCACAACTTATAATATAATAATCAGTAGCAATTTTAGCTCAAGAATGCTTGTATGCTTGTATGCTTGTATGCTTGTATGCTTGAAGTTATGTGTTTTTGATACCCAAGTCCCATGGGTATTTATAGGTGAGAGCCATTCTTCAAGTGCTGAAAATCGTATTATTAGCGTGCGCTAATAACGTCTTCTAGCGTGCGCTGTCGATTTTGACTTAACTTTCCTGAACGGTCACAAGACTGTTCCAATGGTAAAAATGTATGGCTAGCGTGCGCTAGTCATGTACTCGTAGCGTGCGTTATCGTCTGGTCAACAGGTCTTCAATCTTTGACTTTGAAAATATTGGTTTGTCTCCCAACGTCTCTTTATCCAACGGCTAGATTTGAGCTTAGCGTGCGCTAGCAAACATGCATAGCGTGCGCTAGTATTAATTAATTCCAACTTTTCCAGATTTCACGGATCTACATTGACTCTTGCCTTCCAACGGTAGAAATTCCAACGGTAAGATGCTGACTCCTTTTAGCGTGGGCTAATGCTTATATCTTAGCGTGCGCTTAATATTTTCTTCAGTAACATACGTTACCCTGTGTAGCGTACGTAAAGCCCTTTTCAACTTGAGTCCAGTAGCTACTGGACTACTGACCATGATATCCGGTAGCGTGTGCAAGTAATGAGGAATAACGTGCGCTAAGTCCTTGTGTTAGCGTACGTAAATATTTGTTCATAGCGTGCGCAAGACCGTTTCCTTTTTTCTTTCCAGACCTTACTGTCCTCTGACTGAATGATGCGATAGCGTACGTTAATATTGATTGAATAACGTGCGCTAACTGTAGTTACTTAGCGTGCGCTAATGTTGAAAGACTTGCGTGCGCTATCCATCAGGTGACTTCACTGGACTGCAGCTAACTGACTAGGCTGATACATACAATCTTCGATAGCGTGCGCTACGCTGGTATAGCTAGCGTGCGCTAACATAATTTTGTTCCTTCAATGTGGAAACGTGCTGAGATTGATTTAATTAAATGTTTTGAATGAAATTATCATCAAAATCCTTTTTGAGTCAACAAGGCTTTAGAGTTACCAATGACACGAAGATGACTGCTCAATCAAGTAGAGTGCAACTTCGAATCGACCTCCTCCCAAATTTTAGTAAAATTGTATTCGATGCAAATATCGAGCCCCCTCCAAATGGCGTATATTTCAGCAAAGTTGTTGGTTTGGGCCCTAAGAAATTCGGAGAACATGAAGAGCGGGTTGCCGAAATGATCCCGAACAATCCCCCCCGCGGCCGCATCGCTCGGGTTGCCCTTCGCTGCCTCGTCCGTATTGAGTTTCCACCATCCCATGTCCGGTTTGATGCCCACATAGTCGGCAATTCTATCCGCTCCCTTCCAAAAATGCCTTTTAATTTTGCCCTGAAGTTTGAGATTGAAGATATAGTTCCAATTACGGTTACACACAACTTTCGGCGTAAATGGAACATTATTAACTCTCTTATCGTTCCTACAGCACCAGAGAAACCATAAAATAAGTATCGGGATGATGTGAAAAATGTGGATATTGCCATTGGCTTTACCAAACCAATTAGCAATGATAAAATTGAAATTAGATGACAAAATGACTTTGATCCCCGCAATATTATGGAAAAAATTCCAAACAGCTTTCGCAATTAAAAAAAGGTGGGGAAGGTTTTCAATACCATTACAATAATAACAGAAATTGGTGGCAATAATACCCCTCCAAAGGAGACCATCCGGAGTTGGGATCCATTTATTAAGGACCTTGACCATAAACAAAGAGATGGTAGGTGTGATAAATAGATTCCAACAAAACTGAAGAATATTATTCAAAGGGTTACTATTCCGAACCAACTCCCAAGCGGTTTTGAAAGAAAAATCCCTGTTAGGGGATAAAGTCCAAGAAGGCTTATTATCGGAAGGGAAAGTGGGTAATGAGCAAATATGGTCACATAAACCCGAAGGGAGTTTGCGATTAATTTTATTTTTATCTCACTCCCCATTAGTCCAATAAGCCTCAATTTTATCTTTGGAATTAGTATGGTTAAAGTTTGAGAGAGGGCTCAAGTCACACCATTTGTTATGCCAAAAGGACACATTACCATTACCGTTATTCCAAAAAATTTTATCATCCGCAATAGATCTAATACCACAAAGGTTTTTCCAAATCGGAGAACTTTTTGGATTAAATTTGATAACCATGGGGTGAAGCCGAGAACAATATTTTTTGAGTAAGAAATTAGACCAAATATTATTAGAGGTTCTAAACCTCCACCACATTTTAATTTGGGCAGCCCAAATAATGTCGTTAAGATCCCGACAACCGAGACCCCCTTCATCCGTAGGGTAACAAAGTCGATTCCAAGCTGCCCAATGTAACTTCCGTTTATGGTCATTAGATCCCCATAAAAATTTGTTGAACAATCTTTCTATGTAATTTATGACATTCGCAGGAGGTTTGAGCACTTGAATGTTAAACAAAGCAATGGAGTTTAACACCGATTTAATTAATTCTAGGCGGGCCCCCGTAGAGAGCAAATGGTGGTTCCACGTTATAATTTTGTTTTTAATTTTTGAGAGGATGGGATCGTACATATCAAAGGTTTGAAACCCTTTCCACATGGAGACGCCTAGATACATAATCGGAAAATCAACTTTATCAAACCCCAGAATTCTTTGCACCCAATTAGAGACTTGAGGGGTCGGATTGTTCATAATGAAATTACTTTTGTGGTTGTTGATCTTTTGACCAGAAACATTCTCATAGTGAGTAATGCTATTATTGAAAATGTGAAGACTTTTTTTGGAAGCATTAAGAAAATGAGAATATCATCGGCATATGCCAGATGTGTGATTTTCACTTTTTTCTTAGCTTTGTAGTACATCGCAGGATTATTGAAAAACATTTGATCAATACTTCGGGAGAAATAATCGGCAGCAATTACAAAAATGAGGGGGGATAGAGGATCCCCTTGCCAAATACCTCTCTCGCTTTTGAAAAACCCATGCGATTGCCCATTGACAAGGACCGAGAACCAACAATTAGAAATGCAAGATTTGATAAGATTAATCCAAACATTCGAAAAACCAAAGCTAGTCATAACTTTAAATATAAAATTCCAATTAATTCTATCATAGGCCTTTTCCATGTCGAGTTTAATAATGGTGTTAGTCAGCGATTGAGAAATGTCATGGGTAATTTCGTGAGCCGTCAAAATATTATCCGTAATATTCCTTCCCTTGATGAAACCTGATTGAGCCGGATTAATAATGGATGGGAGAATTGTGCCAAGTCATTTGCTAAGAATTTTCGAGATGATTTTGTAAGTAGTGTTACACACACTAATCGGACGAAAATCTTTCCAAGATCAAGGATTATTATTTTTAGGGATAAGTGTAATGGTGGTCGAAGTAAAAGCCCGAGGCAGCGGGGAGCCACCAAAAAAATCCGTAACGGCTTCCAATACATCCCAGCACACTATATCCCAACAAATTTGAAAAGATTTAGCATTAAAACCATCCGGTCCGGCAATGCTATCTCCATCCATATTAAAAACACATTCCTTAGTTTCATCAAAAGTGGGAATACTACAAAGACTAATATTAATATCATTAGAAATAATATTAGGCACCACCCGAGGGTCGATGTCATCTAAAAATGGGTTTTCCTCCGTAAAGCAACTGGAGAAGTAAGATACGACCGAGTTACCAATTTCCTCGGGATTCGTGATGTAACGACCATTATCCCGAATCGAGTGGATACAATTTTTTTGTCTTTTCTTTTTCACTGTGAAAAAATTTAGTATTCCTTTCCCCTTCGATCATCCATTTCACATTAGATTTTTGTTTCCAAAAATCTTCTTCCATGGATAGTACAAGGGTAAGGTTGGCGTTCATTTTTTTAAGGTGGATCAGATTAATAATAGAGGGGTCTTGATCAAAATCATTTTCGGCAACTTCCACCGCATATTGGGCCTGATCAATTTTAGTAAAAATATTACCAAAGTCTAATTTATTCCATTCCTTAAGGGTGTGTTTTAACCTCGAGAGTTTCTCCAAAAGTTTAAACATCCCTCGAGAATTGGTATAAAGATCCCATGATTCCTTCACTATGGGTAAGAAAAGATGGTGTTTAACCCACATATTTTGAAATCTGAAAGAAGCCTTGGGTTTAGATGTATTATTACTGAATTGACACAACATGGAGTTATGGTCCGATTTATATTTAGGGAGATGCCGAATAGACAGAAAAGTAAAGGCCGAATACCACTTCGGGGAAAGGAGGATCCTGTCCAGTCTTTGCCAAACACCATCACTATACCAGGTGTAAGGGGTGCCCACATATCCACTGTCAGTCAAGTCGCAGTTTAACAAAGCATCGTTAAACTCCTCCATTTCTGATTGGATTGGGGCAGCCCCTCCTCTTTTCTCATCCGGTTGGAGGATAATGTTGAAATCTCCCCCAACCATCCAAGGAATCTGGCTTTGACTAATGGAGAGAAGATCATCCCACAGGTCCCTTCTCTCAATTTTGGTATTCCTACCATAAACAACAGTTAAAAGGAAAGGGTTGGGGAGGGAGTCACAAACAACTTCCACATGAAGCAATTGCTCCTTATTTTGCAAAATATTAATCTAGACACCGAGATCAGAAAATAGCCAAATGTGATTACTGATATTTTTACAAACATTAGAAAACCCAAACCGTTTAAGAAAAAATTTGGAGTCCAGATTCTCTTTTGGTTCGATGAGCGCCAAAATGTTAAACTTGTGTTTTCTTTTAAACATTCTCGCTTTGTTTTGGGCAGGTTTGTTCCCAATGCCTCTAATATTCCAAAAAATTGTACTAATCATTGATGTAAAGCACTATTCCTAGTCCTCCTTTTCGGAACATTATTAGACTGGTTTTTATCTTTAGTAAGCCTCTGCTTACCTGGATTCTTATTTTTTTCCCTTACTATTACCTTTGATTAGCTTATTCTCACCAAAGTCCGAGAGATCGTCATTGTTATCCGAGAGGGACTGTTCTGGGATCGATTTTTTGGAGTTTGTGGACCGGGCAGATCCTCCCCCTGTATCAAAATCAAAATCATCGTTAGATTCAGAAAGATGATCGCTCCCACTGTCCGCATTAAATTTCCCAGTTGGGGCGTTCATGCTGGAGACCCTAACATCAAAAAGAGTTTCACGGTCAGAAGTATCATGTATATCAACAACAGGGGGTCTAAAAACAATTAAATCTATTATGTTGTCCCCAATGAAATTATCACCCGCTGCTGAGATGCCAAACACCTCAGCATTAGCCATTTTGCCTGGAGATGATTTCGCTTGGTAAGAGGTCTCAACCAATTTTTCCAAGGGCAAAACAGGGGGATATGATTTTATGAGAGCAGTCCCTAAAGTATCCTGACCAGGCTCCAAGTATTATTAACAGTCAACTCAAATTGATCAGTAACTTAGGTGGGATCACTTTCATTGCCCCCATTGATGACATGATCCTCTGATTCCTGAATTAAAGCAAGAGCTTGAAATTTGTTTTGGGGGCCAATTTTGATCGAGTCTAGCTTTGGATTGTTATTCTGGACAGGATTGGTAGCGCCTGTAACACTTTTGGACTTACCAACCAACACAAACCTGTAACACCCCAAACTAGGCGGATATTACAGTGCCGTGGACCCCCGACTGGGACCCACCAGGCGAATGAAAAAGGATGAATTACACAGGGTAAATGTAGTACCGAACCACATTACAACATCAATTACTCCGATTAGGAGTTTCATACAACAAACCCAGGATAAAATAGAATACATGTGTATCTTATGTGACGATAAAATACACAACACTGAATGAAACGAGTATTCAAACGGAATGTCTGCAGCGGAATAAATAAAGGAAACATAAATGACTGAATAAGTGATCGAATGCATGGGGCCCCCTTCTAGTATCATTGGGACTCCTCGCCGTCAACGTGCTCTCCCTGTGCCTTTGCCTTGCCATGACCTGAGAAACAAATATCACCAAACGGGGTCAGTTATACAGAACAACAATCCTCAAGGGTTGAAAAATACACAATCATGATTTAACTGAAGTTATGAAATATCCTTAGTTATGATTTACGCTGAAGAGGGGTATCATAGTACGCCCGTAGTGTTCTGTGCAAGTGTACAAGACGAATGACCGGACACACACGTCCTTGTACCTAATTAGTCTCATGGAGGTAATCTGTTACCGTGTGCACAGTCCAATGTATCACTCCCAATACATGGTCATAACGTGCCCGACTAAAAATTCCACACATCCGCACCCGGCCACGCAATATGAACCCAGAAGGTCATATGATCGAGAATGACCGTAATGAATATCAATGAATAAGTAATAATCTAACAAAGTCAAGAGTGACTCACCGAGATGAGAGTAATAATGAAGTGATTGATAGTTTCAATGGAATGATTGGAACCGCCGTTCCCATTAATGAAGTGATTGTTCAACAATTATAAGTCTCAATATGATTAATACAATGATGAATGAGTTATGATTATGAATGATCAACAACAAAAGGAATGAATATCCTTTTAACTGAGTAAGAATTAACTTACACAACACCGGTGATAATTATCCTTCCACGAACAACGTCCTAATTGAGATATCGGTCGCTCGAACAACCTTGAATAAATACAATTACCAACAACCCGTTCAATACACGAATCAAACACGAATATAACGAACTCGAAACGTCGATACGAATAAACTAAGTTCATTGGGGCATTATATCGAATACGTTGTGGCCAAACTCCGATTGTTTACAATCAAATCTCAATAAGCCACTATCAAATCCCCCAAGAGGTGTTTCAAACCAATAAACATCTTCCAAATGATCAATAATCCGAAATGAATATCCGAAAACGTGATTATAACGACAATTAATCGAAAACCCCCAATTTCAACTCGATAATCAAAGTGTTCTTGAATAATCCCTCAATAATCCAATGAATCCTTATACAAACTCATAATCATATACATATCCCTTCATATAACATGATTATAACGTCCAAAACATCATATCTCAACATAGAATCGAAATCCAAGGTGTTGAAGAAATTACCTCTTGAAGATCCAACCACTTCGATCCGAAGAACACGAGTTTAATCGAGTATCCAAGCTTCACAACCGAATGAAAATGATTAAAAACCACACTCAAGTGATAGGTGAAGAGAATTTTCTCCCTCTAGCCTCTCTCTCTCGTATGAAGGTGGAAGAAATGGAAGGAATGGGCTGAAATGCTCAAAAAACGAATTTATAGGGGTTGACTGCCCTGTCGGACACGGCCCGTGCCGATCGGCACGGTCGCGGGGCGCAACTGGCCGGCAGGGACTCGACCGTGTCCTGCTTGACACGGTCGCGGCGCGGAGGGTCCTTCCGATAGTGACCCGTCCGACAGCGACTCCGCATGACTCGACCGTGTCCTGGAACACGGTCGGGCGTCTGGGCAGTCGGTTCTGGCTTATCCGGAAGAGTTTGACTCGGCCGTGCCAGACGACACGGTCGAGTCCTGTGGGCAGAGACTTCGACATTTCCGGACGAGTACAGCACGGGCCGTGTCGGACGACACGGCCGAGTTCGGTCGGCAGTGATCGGTCAATAACTGAAAAATGAGCGGGTGAGCTAAAACGACCATAACTCTCTCGTCCGGACTCCGATTGACTCACCGTTCGAACCATTGGAAAGCTAACTCGATGCTCTATAATATTGCAAAGATTTAGAATTTTTTGGAGTTACCAAAAATTAATGGTGATCTAACAAAGTCGAACTCATATGAGGAAAGTTGAAACAATGAACAATAACGATACACAACTCGAAGTTTTTCCGAACGGTGAACATGGTGAACGAACATGAATGTTATCGGAAAAAAATTATGAACTCGGATTTTAAAATGTTACTATTTAAACAAATGTCTCAGGGACTTTTTGGAAAAGAATGTTATCAATGATTTACTACTATGACATGCGATTTGTGGTGGCCGTGTCTGTTTTTGTATCGGCATTGAATGAAATTTTCTGTTGATATGGTCATGTGGTCCATCTGTTACGACTGTAAGTTCAATTTATTGCAATTGTAATTATTGTACTCGTGTAACTTTAGTGAGTGAATATTTTGTGTGATGTTATTATTGGCTTACGTCAGTATGTTGTGATGAATCGGCATTATGGTTATTGTTTTACGATGTTGTGTTCCATCGAGCTGAGCGATTGGGTGTTGAGTATGCCGAGAAGACGAGGTTGAAGTTGTAGTAGTGGACGTAATCAGAAGCATGGTGTGGCACGTGATCAGAGGCAAGTAGCCGGAGAGGATGTCATTTTTGGCAGAAATCCAACGTTTGTAATGACTCTATCATTGACGAATCCTATGTCCGTGGCAATGGAGAAGATGAATTCAGGGGGTTCATCAAGAAGTAAGGGAACGGGGGTCCATAGACCTCAACCCCCGTATCAATCGATTTTGAAACCTTCTAGGCCAACTGGAAAATCTAGGAGATCCAGGGAGGTATCATTGATTGTGGGTAACTTGCCTAGATGCTTCAATTATAATGTTACGGGTCATGTTCGTGCGAATTGTAAGAAGCCGCCGGTAGCTTGCTATAATTGTGGACACGAGGGGAATCGAGTGTAGTACTGTGATGAAGTATCCAGATCAAACGTGACCATTGAGAGGGCCATTCCTATGACGGAGGCGGGTCCAGAAAGTAAGACGTAGAAGACCTCGGGTAAATTTTCCAGAGGTCAGGGAAGTGAGTTTCGTGAGCCTGCTGTTTTGCATTGTCCTTCTAGGAGCACTCCTCGTTCGTTTAGTCAGTCCAAGAATCTTACTCCAGAGGTGAGTAAGGTGAGCGGTGTGAAGATATGTTTTAACTGTAGCCGTGTGGTCCATACTCAGCAGAATTGTCGCTCGCCGCAGGTTAACGGTTTCAAGTGTGGTCATTTAGGACACCAAGCGGTGGACTGCGAGACCGTCGTTGAGGTGTTCGGGAACTGGAGACCTGCTCCTGCTTGGGGAGGGCCCGGTGGGCCCCAGTGAAGTTATTGCGAGTTGTATAGTGGGTTATGTCTTGTGTGGAGATTTGATATTTATTGTGCGAACCTTTTTACTTCGTTTGTGTTCTACCTTGTTATTTTTATTTAAGTTTCGGGATGAAACTTATTTTTAGTGGGTTAGAATGTAATACCCGTATTTTTCATTCTTGTATTTTTCATTCTAGCGACTCGTTGTGTTCATTGACACATTTTGGACATGTTTTATCTGCACTTTTTTTCATTCGAGCGAGTTTTGATATTGTTTCGGGTTAATCGGCATATTATTGCGACTTTCCGCATTCAGGTCCGATTGTTGTGAATCTTGCTCGGAACTGTTATTTTGTCGTTCCTACTAGTTCGATTAACATTTGTGGTCATGTCGTGAACTTTGGAATTGTTATTCGATCTCGTATCTGTAATACCCAACAATTTCTTTTCTCGTTCTACCGAATTGCCAGTCTTATTGGGCCAAATATCTTTCCGTTGGTGATTGATTGGACTTGTACGACATGTTTCGCAGTGAGTTCATAGTTGTCTGGGATCGTTGATGTTACATTTGAGCAATCGGGATGTTGACGGATGTTTTACCGAGTTGTCGGAGCTATTGGAATTTTAATGTTGTGTTCAGTAGTATACACACGACCGTAAGTAGAGGTGGCATTCGGGCCGATCCGTGCCGGGATGCTAAAGCCCGCTCCATTTAAGGGCCGAACCGTGCTGGTCCTTCCTTTTTGCCGGTCCGGGCTGGGTCGGTATTTTTTACAAAAACAAGGCCGGGCACGGCCCACAGCCTACTGTGTTCATGGGCCGGGCAGGCCTGTTCACGAGCCGGGTCGGGATGAACATTTTTTTTTCATTGCAAGACATAATAAACCTACGTGAATGTTAAAATTTCTGAACGTAATAATAAAAATATAATCCTCAAAAACATGAATCTGATGCCCTTGCTAATTAAGTAATTAGTCCACTAAGTCACAAATAACTTAAGCAACATTAATTCATAAATTCAAGACCAACAAAGTGAACTTAAAATTTTATTACAAAGACAGAAAATTACAAATCAATACCAAAATACGACTAGTACTCAACTATTCATTCATGAAAGTTGGCCAGGAAATCGTGTTTATTCGACGTATCGACCATGTTAGACGATATCTCCTCCTCGGGTACAAAATCATCTTCAATAAAATCAAAGTGACCCCTCATGAATATGTCATACACATCGTCGCCCTCCTCCAATTTAAACTTAGCTTCCTTGGTTCGATTTTCGGCATCAAGCATATCTTTCTACATAACACAAAAGCGTATCGATTTTGGAGATAATCGACTCCTTTTATCCGATAGTGTACGTCCCGCCGCACTAAACAACTTTCCGAAGCTACGGTGGACATTTGTGAAGCCAATAGATCACGGGCTATACGCCTCAATATGGGAAATGATTTTGCATCATCTCTCCACTAATTAAGAATATTGAAACCGGTTGTGTCGGGATGTTGATCTTCTCCAAAGAAATAGACCACTTCATTTACACTTGATTTGTTTGATGTTGTTGATGTCGTAGGATTTTTCAATTGAACTTCTGGTATGGACTATAAATCCAAAATTAACATTTAGATGAAACGGTCTTTAGGCGGGCTAAACCGGTCGGGCCTTCCCGGTACATGGGCTAACACGGGCTCGAGCCAGTCGTGTCGGGTCAGCGGTTTTAGGCGTTCACGCGTCGGTCCAGACTGGGCCTCTAAAACAAAGGCCCCTAAGGCCCACATAACTTAAATGTACATGGGCCGGTCTGGGCCAAATAGTACATGGGCCGGTCCGGGCTAGTTTTTAAGTGTGTTGGGCCGTGCTGGGCTGTTCTGCGACCGGCCCGGATACCACCTCTAGCCGTAAGACACGTTAGTTACGGTCGTATGTCATGGGAGTTACGGCCGTATGTCATGGAAGTTACGGCTGTATGTATTGTGTCTTACGGCCGTAAGATGCCTTTTGTTACGATCGTAAACTGTTTGTTGTTACGGCCGTAATGTACCTTCGTATTTTGGATAAGATTCTAGAGAGGGACTTACGGCCGTAAGAAATTCGTGTTATGGCCGTAAGACAGGCGAGTTACAGCCGTAAGACTTATATGTTACGGCCGTAGCATGTCCCTGCTATTTAATAGCAGGGCATCATGTTCATTCGTCATTTTGCCCTTCTTCCTCCTTCCTTCGGGATTTTAGGTGAGAATTCGAGGGTGGTGGTCTGTGGCATCATTGTTCATCATTTTGCGAAGCTCTATCCATGATGGTCATCATCCTCCCATCAAGTTCGTCCGGATCGAAGGTAAACTCTTGAAAACCTTTAGGGTTGACCTTCGAGATTTTCTTCTTGATTTCGATTTTCATCCAATTGGTTTGTGTAGTGTTATTGGGTGTTATTAATCATATTCTATGGATTGTATATCCATATCTCGAATTTATTTTAGCCTAAACATGATTTTTGTGTTCTAAGGAAGTCTTGAGCATTTAATGTCCGATTCAATGTCTCAATGAGTTCCTTCAATTCTTAGGCGTGTTTTCTGTTGTCTTTATTCGTTATTCCCGTATAAATTGCGTTTTTGTTGGTTTTCCATGGAGTATATAGATGTCCGGAACTTTTGGTGGAGCCGTGTTCGTCGGAATTCCGCTATCGATCATCGAGGCAAGTGTTCTTGTCTATACGATTTTGTAAAACCCGCCATTTTCATAATGCAATATTACTATTTATAATAATATTATAATGCATTTCATTTTATTTAATTTCATTTAGAGGATCATGAATATTTATTTCGACGCTTCACAAGTCTAGCCCGAGCCATTTCGTCAGATATATATATATATATATATATATATATATTCAAGTAGTCATTTACTACTAATAATATTAACAATGCATTTTATTTCATTTCATCTCATTTCATTACCGAGTGAGTAATTGTTGTACAATTACTTTCACTACACGTACAAGTCAAATTCATGTAATATCATTTAATAAAATCAGACATTTTCATGATACTCATATGTTCTAAGCCCGAGTCAATTTCTCAATTTAACTTCAGAAATATTTAATATTAGTCATTTTTATTAATATGATAATTAGAGGTATTATTATTAAAAATAATAATATTTATAATAGGAACCATATTAATATTAACGGTATTAATATTTTTATCAATATCATTTCTATATCATCATTTATATTACTCTCGATATTATTATTATTAGTATCGATATTATTAATATTATTACTACCATTACTATTATTATTTTTAGCATTGTTATTATTATTATTATTATTATTATTATTATTATTATTATCATCATCATCATTGGCCCAAACATATTGTGATGACCCAAATCAACAATTAAGTCCAGAAAAATATGCCCTAACCCTAATTTTTATACAATATAAATACAACTCTGCAGTGCAAAATACCACACAAAAAATGCTTCTACTTCTCTGCCAGTAATTCATCGGCTGGAACAAAAAAAGAGAGCTGCCCAGAACAGTTTTTCACGGCAGCTCATCCTCGATACAAATTCTGAGTTGATGGTCGTATTGTTAAAGTCATGTTTGTGTTTGGTTTTGTACTCGCGCGAGTATTATCATGTGTTGTCATTGAGTTGTTCTTATTGTAGACGGTGCAGTTATATCCGCTGTGGACTGTTGTATTAGTTGTAATTCTACAGGACAAGGTGTTATTCGGTTTTGTAATTTATGTCGTGTTGAAGACATTTTATCCTTTTAACTAAGTGAATGTTGTGGTTTGTTGATTTTAATGGGTTTTATGTACATTAGCCTGGTAGGTTCTTCAAAAGAGAATCTACGGTGCTGTAATGTCACGGGGGTGTTACACCATCAATAATTCAACTTCTTCCATCTTTTCACGTTTTGGAATGAGAAGATCCCTATATGCATGTCAAGGAATTTCTCGACATTTGTTCTACTTTTCGATTCCAAAATTTCTATGATGAATCTGTCAGACTTAGACTATTTCTATTTTCTCTCAAAGATAAAGCAAAATTCTGGATAAATTCTCTTCAAGCAAGAACAATTACTAGTTGGGACCCCAACTAGTGAATAAATTTCTCGCAAAATTTTTTCCAATGTCCAAAACTGATAGTCTTAGAAGAGAAATATCAGAATTTTTCCAAAAAGAAAATGTAGAATTTTATGAGTGTTGGGAAAGATTTAATGATTTAATCCTTAAGTGTCCCCATCATGGTTCTGAAATATGGCGTTTGGTAAAATATTTTTATGACGGTTTAACTCCAAATAATTGTAACACCCCCAGATTTAACCGGAAATATTACAGCGCCGTGGGCCCGAGATGGAACCCACAAGGCTAAAAGAATTTTTCGCAAACATTAACAAATGCCCAAGAGGCCAACGACGGCACTATCTTTAAAAATTCACAAAGACTTATAAAATCCATTTATCGAAAACCGTCGTAAAAACTCATTTGAAATCGCAAGGCCAAACAGCCGATACTCATAAGTTTAGAAAACGATTTCCAAAGTAACCTCAGTTACTAGATACCAAAAGAGCATTTCAAAATACTCACGCAGCGAAAAAAGACCAACCATAAAGATACTCTAGCAGCGGAATACAAGAACCAATCAAGAAACGCAATGCACAAAACATGTCCTAGCCAGTATCCTCCGGGAAGCTCATCTCTTCACGACCGCTACAAGATCGATACTCCGAGAACCTAAAAAGAAATCCTGACGGGTCAGCCATAATATCCAACAATGATAACCGTCACATCACATTAATAATAACATACCAATGAGAATACAACATAAGAATACGACCAACGTAATCTTACCGCCATAACTTTGCTTACTCAAGTAATTCTCATCAGAATAACCATTATCACATTTCACATCTCGTATTCGATTAACCAATAAACTCGAACATAATATCTGTATTGTATCTCAAACAATACTCAAGATTCTCAAACTATCATCACCAAGTCACGATACGGAAATATACCATTACTGACCAATACGATCCGTCGAAATAACATCATCAAATCTCAAAACGATAACCGATTGTCCATCAAAGACAAATACCAAGGAAATACGGAACATACCTCGAGATATGATGTGCCACGACATCATATCAGTCTGATCCGAGATCAGATCAATGCAATACGAACACGGTCCTAACACAAGACCTACAAATGCATACTCATATGACCACGTCAATATGCTCACAACAATAACAATGATGTATACTCAATGGAAATCCGACGATCTAGCGCCCTCAGCATAGATCCCTTTGTTGATCCTATCAGATCAGCATTAGGTGGATAACCAACAATACACATATGAACAACAACACATGATAAAATCAATGATGCGAATTCACAAGATTCCATCAACACAATACTGGTAATCCAACGATCCAGCGCCCTCAGCATAGATCCCCATGATGATCCCGTCGAACCAACGCATGGTGGAAAACCTATCCAACGATCTAGCGCCCTCAGCATAGATCCTCATGATGATCCCTTCGAACCAACGCATGATGGACATCCGATCCAGCGCCCTCAGCATAGATCCTCATAATCCCATCGGATTATTTACACAACATAAACAACACAATATGCATACAAATATGCAAATCAACACGTTCATCAACATGAACAGCATAACATGGACGACAACATGACAATTTACTAGGACGACTTCATGTTCAACAACATGAAAGAAAATGTACGAGACCAAAATAAATAACATTAAACCATAATCAATATGGAATACTTGCCCCGAGTCCTTCGGGAGCAACCTCGATGTCCAATCATCACCGATGATTATCCTCAATGCTCGGCGATTCAAACGTACAATGAACTATAGATACTCATATCCTCGTCTTTACCATAATGTAACCTCGATACTCGAACATACCAATAACTGAGATAAAGCATATACATTATGATTTACCTCCCAGAATCGAAGGAACGATATGCGATCCGAATACCCAGAGTTCACAATAATAATCATCACTATATGCATTATAAACGAAATGAAACTGAAACTATTCATTAAATATTATAACTGAGCAAGTAATAACTTGCCTCGATACCGATACCACGAAGCTGCTGCTGAACACATTGCCTTTGTCTACGAGCTCCTCAGCCCCGATCAAAAGCAATACAATGGACATACTCGAACACGACCGCAACATCCGGTTATAATCACTGATCAATAATCTCAACCTATCGAAGTAATCAAATAACACATATCCGATAACAATCAACAACCGACAAAACTAACCAATCGAACTCAACGGTTCAACACAACCTCGAATAAACACAGTCAGAACCAACCAAGTCAAACCATCACGAATTCATAATCAAAACACCAAAAATACTGCACTATCTGCCTACTTAGCGCACGTTAAACGCAAAACGTAGCGTGCGCTAAGCTGTCCCGTTAGCGTGCACTAGCCAGTAAGCTTAGCGTGCGCTAATGCTGTACAGTGGCATGCATTCCAAGCATCGACTAACATCTTGCGATTACGAATCCGAATGAAGGGAGACATAAATCTCCATATCTCTTGAAGATAAACGACACCATAACTATCACAAGAATCATAACAATGTCCATATATCAATAATAACATCAACAGTCAAACCGACTCGATAACAAGGATCATATCATACTCAATCTGGAATTCAACCTAGTATCATGATTCATCTCATCTAAATCGACCAATATAATTACCAAGATTCAGAAATCCATCTTAGATCGGGTTAAATGAATCAACATTCTTATAGCATGAAAAATCTTAACTAACATCCCAAACTCTTATCAAAATTCCATTGAATCTCATATAACATCATCATCTGATTATCCAACATGTTCCTCACATGTATCATCCAAGAAAACGAACCATCATCAAGAGGATACGAAAATTACCTGGATTGGATGAACCAAGAATAAGAACACTTGACTCCATTCCAAGAATCATGAATAACTTGAAGAACAAGGCTTGAATCCATGCTCTCCATCTTAATCTTGTTAAAGATCATCATCTCTCAGTGTTTGGGACCTCAAACCTCTCTCTAAAAACTCTATCTCTCAGTTGCAAGAAAGGAATGGACGAAATGCTTCATAACACCCTTCTGTCCCCTTTTTATAAAGTATATTACTAGCGTGCGCTAAACCTTATGTTTAGCGTGCGCAACAGCCTTAGCGTGCGCTAACTGACTTTGTTAGCGTGCGCTATCGCGATCGAGAGGCTGCATGCGGCCGTACATGTGCTTACGTACGTAATGCCCATGCATTAGCGTACGTAACTTATACTGTCTAGCGTACGCAAGTCCTTACATTTAGCGTGCGCTAATACCAGTTGACTTGCTACAGTCTACACCTACCACGAAGATGCTCATGACCCCACATGCTGAAAGCAACCAATAAATCCAAGATTCCCTGTTGACCGATATACAGTTAGCGTTCGCTAATCAACATGCATTAGCGTGCGCTAACACTACATTACAACATCCGTTGACTTATCAGAACGTGCGCCGAAAGTGGCCTGGTCCACGCGTAGATTCCTTCCGATCGGACTGCATTAGCGTGCGTTATCTTATATCCGTACCGTGCGTTAAACCTGCACGGTAGCGTGCGCTACTCATGATTATTAGCGTGCGCTAATAATGTTACACTTAGCCATTTTCAGCTGTCCTCGTCCAACATCTCGACATATCAAATATACATTACTCAACACATTATATCCTCAAATATAATTGTCGACCAAATACGACAATTATACCAATACTGACATCTCAGTCCTTCATTTATTTTATCCATAATGTACAGATTTCACGCTGTACAACATAACTCGGATAAAATAACATTAAACAATAGTAGTAGAAATTCCGGATATTACATTCTACACCACTTAAAATAAGTTTCGTCCTCGAAACTTGTAATCCGTCATAAGACAAACAAACATACCGTTCAACCCAAAATATCCCAAAATCATTACGACAGCGATCAATCATCATCATTAACGAATATCCAAAAGAGCATACTTACAAATACGTAGGTCGACGATCTCCTGAGATTCAAGCAAGCGATCTCACTGTACAGTCTCAATACGCTTACGATCACAATTCCCTGAGTCTCAACAAAATATATCATCTTCGGATGAAACAATCTGCCCGAATCAAATCCTGTCTGCCTGATTACATAATCAAGTCCCAATTCCGATAAGATGAATAATACACAATACATCTGCAAAACAACTGCCCAAAACAACGACACGAATCCCGAAACATCAACACAAAATCTGAACGCTCAGATGATCACCAACAATGATCAACCAATAAATCAACCGAATTTATCATCAACATGATAAATTTGTTGGGATTCGGTGCCTAAAACGAAGGCCCAGCGGAAGCGGTAAAACGAAAATTAATTCCATCCGAATCCCTACAAGGATCGATCGAGCTACGTATATACGAATATCAAAAACGAAACACAAGAGATACAAGAAACATACCCTCGTAGTCCGTTGATTAAATGGATAACCTTCTCTTGAGCTATTCCCCATGCTTTGCTTGATCTCTACGAATCTATTCCGCTTCAAGCCCTTGAACGATCCAACACCGAAAGCACCGCGTCTCTACTTGCCACGCGCTGGAAAAACAAACGGAATGACAACACCTTGCTATCCTCCGAGGATACGGCTAGAGCTAGGTGATGAAGCTTGTTATAGATATTAATATCACTCTAAGTGTATGAATATCTATCTCTCTCAATATTTCCTCACAAAATTTCTCTAAGAAGTTATGAAGAAGAAATGAAGAAGATGAATAAAGAAGATGATGAAGAAAACTTTATCTCTCTCTCCTCTTGCAACCTTACGTTGGAAACAAAAGTAATAATAAAGGAGGAAGAGTTAGTCTTCTCCTTATATTCTTCATTCAACAACTCATCAAATCACTTTTTAATAAAAGAGATTCCATGTCCCCTAATGATAAACATTTCATGATATAAAATCATGAAGTCTTCCACCACATTAGGTGGAAGACAAAGAGGGGGCGGCCATCTAGAAGGGTAGGAAAAATTCGGTCCGTTTGGACTCGTGAGTCCAAACAGATAAACTCCGATTCCGTTCCGATGTATTTATATCAATTAATTAATCCAATTAATTAATCATATCAAATACATAATAACATAATTAATTTTTCCAAGAAATAATTATATTCATGAATTAAATTAATCACCCAGTAATTTATTTAATTCATTAGGCCGTAAATTAATTTATCCAATAAATCAATTCAGACATCCAATGTCCCAATAAATTAGATATCCAATATCCAATATTTATAAAGAGAGAATAAGCTTGATTCATTCCGTCGTCAATCCTATTGAGCGACTCGGTAGGTCCGTCTCAATCAGCGATGGGAGGAACCAAAGAGTAGTAGCACCACCTAGACAGCCTGGCGGCCTACACTGTACCCCAACTGAGAACGAATGATTGGGATCATTCAAGAACCATTCTGTCGTGAATACCAGTATATGTATAAACCCTTCTTTCAAATGTCCCAATCAAGTTATAGGGTCACGGTCAGTCAAACCCTATCTGTACTTGAAGCTATGCAAGCGTTAATGCAAATCGAGATCATCGAGCTGTCGTGTATCTAATACAACTAGCTCCAATGCTTTGGCCAAAGACTTATGATCTCATCTGCCAATAACCGCATAGGACATATAACCCGCTCACTAATGGGAGAAAGAATTCTATCTTGGTATTCAGTAGGACCTACTACTTGCCCGTCAAGATGCACGTCGAGGTTGACCCCCGCCTTCCGGTTTACAGGGTCGAACTACTCTAATGAAAATCTTGACGTCACAAGCACATCCCTACTAAATTCTCAAGTCAAAGGTTCACGAATACCTATCACAACCTTTTGATTCCGTCATTGACTGTCCAGGAGTGAAATCCATGTGACGAATCGAGGGTGAGTCGGTTCGAGTATACTAATCCAATTAGCATACCTATAACGTGTGCTCCCACTAACCATTAGTGTTCGACAGGCACTCTCCATATCAAAGAACACGTCATACAAGTCTTCACATAAACTTAACGCCCAGTCAAGTTTCATCGACTTGCGAACGATTAAGTATTTGAGCTATAACCTTTCCAGTGCCGACCCCCTTATCCAATAAATAGTGGAACGTTTTGCTCTCAAATACACGGACTAGTTTCTATATGTTTATTTACGAGTTAGGAATGCCAGTAACTACCAGTAAATAAAGAAACATTCATTTGCCTTATGTAAATGGTTTACATAATTACAAGTACAATGCCCTCACTCAACAACCTCTGAGTGGCATTCGAGGGCATACTCCTAACAATCTCCCACTTGCACTCAATGCCACACACTATGGTATCTAATACCCATGTTCTCCAGATGACGCTCCAAGCTAGTCTGAGAAAGTGGCTTGGTCAGTGGATCGGCGACGTTGTCGGCCGAGTCTACTCAGGCAAGACAATGTATCCCTTGCGAACAAATTCTCTTACGAGATGATACTTCCTCTCAATATGTTTGGTCTTGTTGTGAAACCTCGGCTCCTTGGCTGCGCTACGGCTCCATCGTTGTCGCGATGCAATGAACAGCATTTCAAAGACATGGTATCATTTGAAGTTCTCCCAGAAACTTCTTAATCCAGAACCCTTCCTTGGAAGCCTCCGAGGCTGCTTGATACTCAGCCTGACAGGTGGAATCAGCAGTCGCGCTTTGCTTGGCACTACGCCAAGCTACTACTCCTCCATTAAGAGTAAATATGTAGCGAGAAGTGGACATCGAGTCGTCCTTCAGTCCTTGGAAGTCCGAATCAGTGAATCCCACCACATCCAATTCTCCACCGCCATACATAAGAACCAAATCTCTAGTTCTTCTCAAGTACTTGAGAACGTTCTTTACAGCAGTCCAATGTTCCCTACCTGGGTTTGCCTGAAACCTACTCACCATGCTTACAGCATGCACGATGTCAGGTCTTGTACACAACATAGCATACATAAGGCTACCCACGGCCGAAGCATATGGTATATTACTCATTTCCTTGCGTTGTTCCTCACTTTGAGGACACATCTTCAAGGTGAGTTTTATTCCATGTTGCATCGGTAGGAACCCTATTTTAGAATCATCCATCTTAAATCGCTTTAAGATCTTATCTATATAGAGGGCTTGGGAAAGGCCTATTGTTCTCTTCGCTCTATCCCGGTAGAGCCGAATACCAAGAATATAGGTTGCTTCTCCCAAGTCTTTCATGGAGAAATTACTCGAAAGCCAAGCTTTCACAGAACTAAGCATTCCCACATCATTTCCTATTAGTAGAATGTCATCTACATATAGTACTAAGAATGCGATCTTGCTCCCACTAACCCTCTTGTATACACAAGGTTCCTCTTCATTTTGCACGAAATCAAATTCTTTGATTGCCTCATCAAAACGAAGGTTCCAACTACGCGACGCTTGCTTCAGTCCATAAATGGAACGCTGAAGCTTGCACACTTTCTGAATATCGACTTCAGACACAAATCCTTTAGGCTGCTCCATATAGATTTCCTCCTCGAGGAATCCATTAAGGAAAGCCATCTTTACGTCCATTTGCCATATCTCATAATCGTGGTAGGCAGCTATAGCAAGCATCATGCGAATAGACTTGATCATGGCTACGGGCGAGAAGGTATCGTGGTAATCGATCCCTTCCTTCTGGGTATAACCCTTTGCCACAAGCCTAGCCTTATAGGCGTCAACCTTGCCATCACCATCAGTCTTTCTCTTGTAGATCCACTTGTTCCCAATAGGCACTATGCCCTTGGGGCGGTCTACTAGAGTCCAGAACTGATTGACATGCATCGAGTCTATCTCAGCTTCCATAGCTTCACGCCATTTCGCGGAGTCTACATCCACCATCGCTTGGTCATAGGTCGTCGGGTCGGTCTCTTGGCTATCACTTGGAACCTCATGGAGACCCAGTTCCTCCATGTGCACAAGCCCATACCTCTCAGGTAAATGAGACACCCTACTAGACCTACGAGGTGGTTGTACTTGTGTTTCAGAAAGTTCGGTTCCAGTTTCTTGCACAGGTGTCTCTCGAGGAGTTTCATTGTATTCTTCTAAAGAAATACTTCTACCTGCTCCGCCTTCCTGAATGAACTCATCTTCCAGGAAGTGTGCTTGTATAGAAACAATGATCCTTCGATCTTCGGGCATGTAGGATAGATATCCCATCGTCCCAGACGGGAATCCAATGAAACGTCCCTTCGCAGACCTAGCTTCCAACTTTTCCACCTTAGTCTTCTTGACATAAGCGGGACATCCCCAAATCCTAATATGATTAAGACTTGGTTTCCTTCCTTCCCACATCTCATGTGGAGTTTTAGGAACGGATTTGGAAGGACATCTGTTCAAGATATACGTGGCAGTCAGGAGTGCATACCCCCACAGGTAAATCGGCAAGTCAGTATAGCCCAGCATGGAACGGACCATGTTCAACAGGGTCCGGTTCCTTCTTTCTGACACACCATTTAACTGAGGAGTACCTGGAGGTGTTAGTTGTGAAACTATTCCATGTTTCTTAAGGAACTCGTCAAACTCCGTGCTCATATACTTGCCACCTCGGTCCGACCGGAGTGCTTTGATATGATTACCAGTTTGTTTCTCGACTAGGGCCTTGAATTCCTGGAATTTCTCAAAGGCCTCGGATTTATGTTTCATTAAGTATACATAACCATACCTAGTATGATCATCTGTAAACGTAATGAAATATTGATATCCGTCACGTGCTGCTTCCAAAGCACCACATACATCGGTATGGATTAATCCCAGTTTATCAGCGGCTCTTTGAAATGTCCCTGTGAAGGGGGACTTGGTCATTTTGCCTTTAAGGCAAGATTCACAAGTAGGAAAGGGATCCGATCCCAATGGACCCATAAGTCCATCTTTTTCCATCTTGTAAACCTTGGTCTGACCAACATGACCAAGTCTAAGATGCCATTTCAAAAGTTGATTGGTTTCATCCCTACCGCGTTTTCTAGTTATAGTATTCACAACTACTTTGTTGCTGAGATTTAGATGATACAATCCATTCAACAATGTAGCAGTACCCACTAGTTTATTTCTAAAATAAATTTTGCAGGAACCATCACCAATGAAAAATGAAAAGCCTTTTCGGTCCATGACCGGAATGGATACAATGTTTTTGTGCCCCTTGGGCAAAACAAGTACATCTTCTAAAGTCAAAAAAAAGCCGGATTCTAAACCCAAAAGAAGTGATCCTATGTCGTGTAACACCCCGAGATATTCGGAATAATTACAGCGCCGTAAACCCTTTAGATAAAGATTTACAAGGCTAAATTTAAAAGAAGTGTAAAAACAATACAATCGAACAACTGAAGTTCAAGTACAGATTTGATTCAACCGATCAAATGAGTTAACTTATACAACCATATCGAATTGACTTTATTAAAACAGACGTACTCGAGTACTAAACGAACCAAGAAGACAAATCACAATAACAATAACATCAATCACATCACTGAGCCATTTCATCGTCACAGCCGATGCATGGTTGCCTCCCCGCTCCTCGGCTACACGAACATCGAAACAATGTCCACCCCCGAAGGGGTTAGCAAAACAATGCTAGTACAAGTATCATCATACAATATATCATCAATGCATCATAAAACATGCAAAACGGACTTCCGCCACCGGAATCCAACGATGCGAATCCTCACGATTCCATCAACACAATACAAGGTAATCAAGCGATCCAGCGCCCTCAGCATAGATCCCCATGATGATCCCGTCGGACCAACGCATGGTGGAAAACCCGTCCAACGATCCAGCGCCCTCAGCATAGATCCCCATGATGATCCCGTCGGACCAACGCATGGTGGACATTCGATCCAGCGCCCTCAGCATAGATCCTCATGATCCCCTCGGATCATTTATACCATAAATCAATCAACTATGCATACACATATGCATTTCAATATGTTCATCAATACGAACCAATAACAACGAATATCACGAGAATTTCCAGAAATACATCTCATATTGAACAATACGAACAAAACCACAAGCATGATAAATCGAACTTGACATATATACTTGCCTCGAAAATGGCAACGACGAAACACTTCAATGATCTCGACACACTCAAAGGCCGCCTCTTTCGATCAACGTAACAAGCTCGAACCTTAACAAAAGGAATGATATACAAATCATCTCAAGTCGAACGATGGCCTAACAATTCGGTCTACGGCCGAAAAGCTCAAAATAAACAGTCTGCCTGGACTGCTTAGCGTGCGCTACGTACTCTACGTAACGTGCGCTAAGCCGGCCTGTTAGCGTACGCTATCGTGGAAGACTAGCATGCGCTAGCCACGAACTGACAGTTTGAATCGGCTGATGCATAACGTACGCTACGTACGTATCGTGCGTTAACTGAACCCCGATAGCGCACGTTGACTCACATATGTTAGCGTGCGCTAACCTTGCATGGCAGAAAACTGCTACCGGAAAAACTGGGTTGAAAGGTGGTGAATTCATGAATTCTATGTTGATACAACAAATCATCCTCAAGTCTGTCATGGTAATAAGGTTGTGGAAGTTCCATGATCATGAGGTACAAATATACGGATAATTATCTCATCATCATAACTCATCCAAGATCTTCAAGAATTATTCTAAGTTCCGATTATTCCAAGTCTCAAAACATATGATTCCTTACGTAAAACATACGAACTAGGTAATCTTCATATATTGGTCGATTGGCTTGGAAGATACATAACATGCTTAGGAATCCTCATCCTAAAAGGTTCAATGGATCATACGATGAATAAGTGTCGAAACGTCGAAAACATCCTTCTAACACATGATGTACGACTAATAACGAATCTAACTGACTAGATGAACATGATCAACATCCTTTAGAACACTACTAGTACTGGTGAAGAATCACCTACCTCAAGGTAATGAAGAACACGGAGGAAATTGAAGCAATCCAACACCGAAAGCTTGAACGCCAATCTCCAACGATGTACGATCTTCAATCACGAGCTAGGGTGTTGATATGAAGTGTTTAGGATGAAGGAAATTATGTTCTAAGTGTAAGAATTCGGGTAAAGGGGGAAGAAAGAACTGAAATCACGAATAGGATGTTGTCCTATTTATAAGAAATGGCTATTAGCGCGCGCTAGACCCTACTCGTAGCGTGCGCTAACGGCTCACTGACTAAACTGTACTCAGCACTTAGCGTGCGCTACGCATATACCTGTAGCGTGCGCTAAGGCATTGACTCGGCTTTTCCCGAAAGCCGTACAGGTACATCCGACACGATCCGACAGGGGTCCCCCGGCCAGATCTCACCTACCGCACGTCTCAATCAAATTGACCACGCATAGCGTGCGCTAATGACCCTCAGTAGCGTGCGCTATGAATCCACATTAGCGCATGCTAAACATAGCCGATAACGTGCGCTACATGCGCAGAATTGCAATTTGTAAATCTCATACATGAAATCATACGCTCGACAACATCGGATTATAAAATACGGAGGATACTACTCAGATCAAGTACAACGATTACAATATCACAAGTCAGAAATCTCGGGTATTACATCCTTCCTCCCTAAAAAGAAGTTTCGTCCCGAAACATAAGATGAAAATAACTCTAGATATCTAGCCTTCATACTGTCCTCCATTTCCCAAGTGGCCTCTTCGACTCCGTGTCGTGACCATTGTACTTTAACCAAGTGTATTGGTTTATTCCTCACTTGTTTGATCCGGCTCTCAAGTATCTTGATTGGTCTCTCTTCGAAGGTGCCATCATTAGCTATCTCGATCTCGTCAAAATCAATGACGTGACTGGGGTCCGGTACATACTTCCGTAATTGGGATACGTGAAACACATTGTGAACGTGACTCAGCGATGGCGGTAAGGCCAACCGGTATGCTAAATTTCCAACTCTCTCGAGGATCTCGAATGGTCCGATATATCTCGGACTAAGCTTGCCTCTCCTCCCAAAACGGAAAATCCCTCGTGTAGGAGACACTTTCAATAGTACATGGTCCCCAGCGTCGAACTCTAGAGGGCGACGACGTACATCTGCATAAGACTTACATCGACTGCGGGCGTCAGCGATGCATCTCGAATCAAAGCTATCTTCTCTTGAGTCGAATAATCAATTCCGGTTCCGTCCGATCAAATCAGAAGAATCATCCCAACACGGGGTGATCGGCATCTTCTTCCGCATAACGCTTCAAATGGTGCCATCTTAATAGAAGCATGCCAGCTGTTATTATAGGTGAACTCGATCAAGGGCAAGTGAACTTCCCAATCGATTGACCAATCTAATGCACAAGCTCTAAGCATGTCCTCTCTGTCTGTATAGTCCTTTCGATCGACCGTCCGTTTGGGGATGATAAGCCGTGCTAAAGTTGAGCTCGATCCCAAAGCCTTGTGAATCGCTTTCGGAAGTGCGACACGAAGCGACCATCTTGATCCGAAATAATGGTCCTCGGCGTCCCATGCAATCTGACTATCTCCGCAATAAATACTCGTGCCAATCTCTCGGGTCCCCATGTATCTTTAATTCCTAGGAAATAAGCCGACTTGGTTAGTCGATCAACTATAACCCAAATCATGTTCATTCCCGTTCTAGTCCTTGGCATACTGGTGATGAAATCCATCGAGATGTCCTCCCACTTCCATTCAGGGATCGGAAGCGGCTTTAACATTCCGGCAGGTCGCTGATGTTCAATCTTAACCTGCTGACAAGTCAAACACTTCGAAACGTACTCCGCTACGTCCTTCTTCATATTCCCCCACCAGAAGTTTTGCTTTAAATCCTTATACATCTTACTACTGCCTGGGTGAATAGAATAAGGCGCGCTATGAGCTTCCTTCAAAATTGTCCGTCTCAAATCATCATCCTCGGGAACGCAAAGTCGACTCTGAAATCTCAGAACTCCATCGTCTTGTACCACGAATCCTGGGGCTTTTTGTAATACCCGGTTGTAATTCAGTAATTATCATTCAGTATTTATCATTCAGTAATTGATACGCAGTAATTTTCACTCATTATTAATCATTTGTCACTCAGAATCAGTCATGATATTCATCATTCAGAGTAATTGTATCGTGTATCAATCGTCATTCATCACTAATCTGATTGGAGTTTCGTGCCGTGTTTATCATCATTGTCATTTTCATTGCGAGCTGTGCGTGAGGGGTAGCGCACGCTACGTACTCCTTTTAGCGTATGCTAATTGGGTATAGGTAGCGCACGCTACCACTCAGCTTTAGCGCACGCTAAGGTTGCCCTGGTTGCAGTCCAGAAGGTACTGGACTGCAGGTGAGTTATAAGTAGCGCACGCTACGAATGGTAAGTAGCGCACGCTACGAATGGTAAGTAGCGCGCGCTAGTGAGTTGTAGTAGCGCACGCTAATATGTGGTGTAGCGCGCGCTAAGGACAGATCAGGTTGAGTCCAGTGACTACTGGACTGCACTGGATTAATTCTTAGCACACGCTATGTGTTGTTTTTAGCGTACGCAATCGATATTTTTAGCGCACGCTAAACAATGGTTGTAGCGCACGCTATCGAGGTCAGATCAGAGGACAGGCAGTTTCTGGATTCCAGTACTGGGCATCAAATTATTCGTTAGCGCACACTAACTATGAGCATTAACGCACGCTAATGACATGGCCGTAACGCACGCTACAAAAAGGTACGTAGCGCGCGCTACCGTTTTCGGACAGTGGGTACTGGACTACACAAATTAACCGTTAGCGCACGCTATGCATAAGGGCTAGCGCACGCTAACCTGGAGTGACTATATATTGGACAGTTAGCTTGAGTTCGTCATTTATCACTCTATTATCATTTCTCTCGTCGGTTCTAGGCGATTTGGGCGATTTTGAGAGTATTCTTCAAGGTGTAATCATCAATCATCATCTTCAAGTCTTTGAGTTGGATTAATCATCACTTCATCATCTCCAAAACATCGAATCAAAGGTATTAATTTCTTGGATCTAGAATTTCGGATTTTTGGGTTTTCCTTCCGATTTCTTCGTGTAAGCTTGGATTATCATTGGAATATGTTAGATATGGATTATCTACCTTGGATAAATATATTCCTATGGATTTAACGGTTATTTTCGGAATTATTTCAAGAACCCTTGGGGTTGACTTCGGTTAATTGGGGATTTTCCGATTGATGTTGTTGTAATCATGAATTATGGATTCCTAATGGATTATTGATATCATTGAAGTGTTTTGTTAGTTCGAAATACTCATTTTGGTGTGGGTTTCGACATATTCGGGATTGGATATTTCCGAAGTTGTGTGGTTGGTTATGCCTTCGTTGGAATGCCCTACGAGTTTGATTATCGTTGTTTCGACCTTTGGGTTAGTCGTGTTTTGTTGCTTGATACGTGTATTGAACGATTGTTGATAATTATTGTTATTCAAGGTTGTTCGAGCGACCGGTATCTTGGTTAGGACGTTGTTCGTGGACGGACATTCTTCATCGTTGTTGTGTAAGTTGATTCTTACTCGGTTAAAAGGATACTCATTCCTTTTGTTGTTGATTGCTCATAATCATAATTCATTCATCATAATATTAATCATTTTGAGACTTGTAATTGTCGAATAATCATTTCATTCACGAGCAGCGGTTCCAAATCATTTCATTGGGTTATCAATCATGTCACTATTACTTTCATATCGGTGAGTCATCTTGGCCTTGTCTAATTATTATTCATTGATATTCATCATGGTCATTCTCGTTCATGTGACCTTCCGGGTTCATATTGCGTGGCCGGGTGTGGCTGTGTGGAATTTTTAGTCGGGCACACGATGGTCATGTATTGGGTTCACCGATACATCGGACCGTGCACACGGTAACGCTTACCTCCGTGAGACTAATTAGGTACAAGGACGGGTGTGTCCGGTCATTCGTCTTGTACACTTGCACAGAACATTACGGGCGTACTATGATACTCCTCTTCAGCGTAATTTATAATTAAGAATATTTCATAACTTCAGTTAATTCATGATTGTGTAATTTCAACTCTTGAGGATTGTTGTTACGTATGGCCCGGCCCATTGGGGATCTTGTTTTCAGGTCACGGCAAGGCAAAGGCACGGGAAGAGCATGTTGACGGCGACGAGTCCCAGTGATACTAGTAGGGGCCCCCAGTCATTCCGTTTGTTCAGTCATCTTCAATCATTTTAGTTATTCCGTCATTTGTATTTTCCGCTGCAAATTCCGTTTGAGATGTCTATTTATTCAGGGTGGTGTATTTTATCTTCATATAAAATATACTAGTATTCGGTATTGTCCTGGTGTGTTGTACTTAAACTCCTCATCGGAGTACTTGGTAATATAATGTGGTTCGGTACTACAATTATATTATTTAATTCATCATTTTCATTGACTGGTGGGTCCCAGTCGGGGATTCACGGCACTGTAATACCCGCCTAGTTTGGGGTGTTACAGAGTTGGTATCGGAGCGTAGTTTTGAATACTACCCTCCAAGTCATGTCTCGTTTGAAATCATCGTCATCGGACTAGTATCATTGGACTTTCGCGTCAGGTGTGACCTGTGCAAATGCCGAGCCAATCAGACCAAGAACTGTAAGATTTCTAATGCCATGGTATAATTTCTGGCAATAATCATTCATTCATAATTCATCAGTTAACGATCCTCAATCATCATTGTCATTTTGACCAGGACGGTCAGGTTAACTCATTAACCACTCTATTCATTTCATTATTCAGTTGTTGATCAGGAAGATAAAATCATTAATCTTGTTAACTCATTCAAGTTAATCATTTCAGTAACTTCATCAGATAATCATGTCACGTCAATTAATCATTCATGTAATCGCTGTATTTGAGCGTGTATGCTCATTTTCATCATTTCATAATATAATCATAATGTGATACTCATGCGAGATATATAATCATCATATGACTTTCCACTTCAGTATGGAAAGGGCTGGCAGAGGACGTGGAGGACGAGGCCGTGGAGCGGGCCGAATCCCGAGAACTCGTGTGAATACACGTGCGAATGCCAGGAATAATGTTAACTCATCGAGCAGTGACGCTGCCACTCATTCACCTGGACGCGATCATTCACTATCAGGGAGTCGTACTCGGGACACAGCTCAGTCAGAAGGTGTCCGGGTTGACCCACTCGCTTTTATGCAGGGCATGATGGCCCAAATGACCCAGATGGCTCAGTTGATGGAGACGATGCATAACTCCGTCAATCAAAATCAGCAGGCTCCTCCGCCGCCACCTCAGAGGCAAGAGAGGAATGTGAGTAATATCATCGGCGATATCTCTCGCCAGAGGCCACCTACTTTTGAGGGCTCGTCTGAGCCGGCAGATATCATTCATTGGCTCGAACATTTCGATAAGTTGTTTGCTATGGTAGAGTGTCCCGAGGGACACAAAGTTTCTGTTGCATCTTACTACCTGGGTAAGAGCGCACATTCTTGGTGGTTATCGTTGAAGCCCACCGAAGGATCTTGTACTTGGGATCAGTTCAAGACTCTCATGATGGAGAGGTATTATTCGGCCCCACTCAGAGAGGCCAAGCTGTCAGAATTACTCACCCCCGACCCCTCAACAGACGAGGATGTTCTCGCCATTGCCGAGAAATTTCAGGAACTTCTTCCTTTCGCCTCATCCATCATTCATTCAGAGGCGGATAAGATCAAGTATTTCAGCAAGAGGCTGAAACCCCGTATGAGACTTCAGTTACTTAATCATAATTGCACCACGTTGGCCGAATTCATTGAGAAATCTCTCACCTACGAGCTTACTGCTAAGGAAATTGCTAAGCAGCAACCTTCGTCTGCTAGCAAGAAATCGAAGAATCGTAATCAGTCTGAAGGCGGTCAGACAACCTTCAAGAAACCCCGTGCGGGCTCTGCTTTTTCTGAGCGACCTCCTGTGTCGTCTAAACCCGCGGAATCTCAGTCTCGAGCGACCAATTCGGCCATCACCTATTTTAACTGTGGGGATCTTGGTCATCTCAGTACCAAGTGTTCGAGACAGACTATCACATGTCATAATTGTGGAATTGCTGGGCATAAGGCCCGTTTTTGCCGTAGGGACTCCAAACCTACTTAGACGTCATCTCAGGCACCTAAGCAGTCAGCCGTTCAGAATCAGGCCACTCAATCAGCGTCGTTTAAAACGACAGGAGCGACTAAAGGTGTAGCCTATAGCCAGCAGACGGGAGCGTCCGGTGCCGGGACTAGCAAGCCCCGGATTTATGAGATGAAGAAGACCGGTGATCCGGAGGCCCGAATGATCTCAGGTACACTCGATATTCTATCTCAACCTGTGTGTACCCTTTTTGATACTGGTGCATCGCATTCATTCATTTCCGAGTCATGTTTGAGTAGACTACGTCTGGGTAGTGCTACTAGTTGTGAGCCTTATGTCATTGGCCTACCTGATGGTAGACGAATTATCGGTAATCGTGAGATTCAGAATTGTCCGATTCAGTTTCATGGTCGTGTATGGCCAGCGGACCTAATCGTGGTAGATTTGCCGAGGGACGACATCATCTTGGGTATTGATTGGATGGATCGTCATGATGCCGTCATTAGTGTCCGTAAGCGTATGGTCACTATCATTTCAGACGATGGGGTTGAATGTGTGTTTCAGGGAGGTAATCCCGGCTGTTCTGGTAAGGTCATTAATTTGATGAAAGCAGTAAGGTTACTCAATTGGGGATGTGTCGGTTATTGGTGCTATATGGCCAAAACCGAGAAGTCATCAGTAATACTAACGGATATTCCGGTGGTGAGGGAATATGCCGATGTGTTTCCAGACGAGTTACCTGGTTTGCCTCCACAGAGGGATGTGGAATTCACGATTGAGTTGGAGCCTGGTACGTCCCCGATATCGAAGGCACCGTACCGGATGGCCCCGACCGAAATGCAGGAATTAAAGAACCAACTTGAGGAGTTGTTCGAGAAAGATTATATCCGACCGAGTGCGTCCCCGTGGGGAGCACCAGTGTTATTTGTCAAGAAGAAGGATGGTTCATTCCGCTTATGTATTGATTATCGGGAGTTGAACAGGGTGACGATCAAGAATAAGTATCCCTTACCCCGTATTGATGATCTCTTAGATCAACTCCAGGGAGCTTCAGTATTTTCCAAGATCGACTTAAGGTCTGGATATCATCAGTTGCGGATCCGAGAGTCAGACATCGCGAGGACGGCGTTTCGAACACGCTATGGTCATTATGAGTTTGTGGTTATGCCGTTCGGATTGACTAATGCACCTGCGGTATTCATGGAGTTAATGAATCGGGTTTTCATCGACTTTTTGGATCAGTTTGTTGTTGTCTTCATCGATGACATTTTGATTTATTCTCGTGACCGGGAGGAACACGAGTTTCACCTTCATCAAGTGCTCGACGTGTTGAGACGAGAACAACTTTATGGGAAGTTTTCCAAATGTGAGTTCTGGATGTCCGAAGTGACTTTTCTCGGACATGTAATTTCATCAGACGGAGTTCGTGTTGACCCTCATAAGACGGAGGCTATTCGAGATTGGCTACCTCCGAAGAACGTTAAGGAAATCCGAAGTTTCCTCGGATTAGCGGGTTATTATCGGCGATTTGTAGAGGGATTTTCTAGAATCGCTCAACCCTTAACGAACCTTTTGCGGAAGGATAAGAAATACACGTGGTCCGACGCGTGTCAACGGAGTTTTGAGGAACTCAAGAGCCGGTTAATGTCAGCACCTGTACTTTCCTTGCCGCAGGGGACGGAAGGATTTGTGGTTTATAGTGATGCGTCCGGATAGGGTCTCGGATGTGTACTCATGCAGAACGGGAAAGTTATTGCCTATGCTTCACGGCAATTGAGACTTTACGAGGTTAATTATCCGACCCACGACCTGGAGCTAGCAGCCGTGGTGTTCGCTTTGAAGATTTGGCGTCATTATCTTTATGGCGTTACCTGTCAGATATTCACCGACCATAAGAGTTTAAAGTATATATTTACTCAGAAGGAGTTAAATATGCGTCAGAGACGGTGGTTGGAATTAATCAAAGATTATGATATCGAGATCCTCTACCACCCGGGCAAGGCGAACGTTGTCGCCGATGCCTTGAGTCGTAAGTCCGTTCAGGAGCAGATGCTTGCCCGTTTAACATTTCAGAAGGAGCTTGGCGGGAATTCCTTAGACCGAGATCAAGGTCCGGCCGGCGAGTTCGGGCAGCTTTGTATGTTAGAGATTTCATCGTCACTCGAGGAGGCAATCCGAGAGAAACAGGGTTCGGACCCATCATTGATGCGCATCCGAGAGGATGTGGCTCAGGGGAAAGCCCAGGATTTGTGGTCCACGAGGATGGACTTTTGAGGTTTAAGAATCGACTGTGCGTACCGGCGAATGACGAGTTGAAAAACTCGATTTTGAAAGAAGCTCATGCTACCCCTTATTCTGTTCATCCGGGGTCTAGCAAGATGTACAAGGACTTGAAACAAAATTACTGGTGGAGTAGTATGAAGCGAGAAGTCGCAGAATTTGTTTCGAGATGCTTAACTGTCAACAAGTTAAGATTGAACATCGGCCGTGGGTATCTTGAAACCTCTTCCTATTCCCGAATGGAAGTGGGAAGACATTTCTATGGATTTCATCACGAGTTTGCCGACGAGTCGTCGTGGCATGAATACGATCTGGGTGATCGTGGACCGCTTAACTAAATCAGCTCATTTCCTTGAGATCAAGGAGACGTGGGGTCCCGAGAGACTTGCTCAACTGTTCATCAAAGAGATAGTCAGACTGCACGGTACTCCTAAAAGTATCGTTTCCGATCGTGACGGACGGTTTGTGTCGCGCTTTTGGAAATAAGTTCATCGTGCTATGGGAACTCAGCTTAATCTCAGTACCACCTTTCATCCTCAGTCCGACGGGCAATCAGAGAGGACCATTCAGACATTAGAGGACATGTTGAGGGCATGCGTCCTCGATTGGAAAGACGATTGGGAAGCCCAACTACCATTGATCGAGTTCACGTATAATAATAGTTGGCATGCTTCGATCAAGATGGCACCTTACGAGGCCTGGTATGGTCGTCGTTGTCGATCTCCGTTGTGTTGGGACGACTTATCAGAGTCAATCGGCACCGAGCCCGATATGCTTATAGCCGCCCGTGAGAAGGTAACTTTGATCAGGAGTCGTTTGTTGACAGCTCAGAGTCAACAGAAATCATACGCAGATAACCGTCGTCGACCACTAGAGTTCGAGGCTGGTGACCATGTGTTGGTCAAGGTATCCCCGAGTCGAGGTATCTTCCGTTTTGGGAAGAGGGGAAAGTTGAGTCCGAGATTCATTGGACCGTTTGAGATTTTGGATCGAGTAGGCGAGTTAGCTTATCGATTGGCTTTACCTCCGGCGTTGAGCCAAATTCATAATGTGTTTCATGTCTCCCAGCTGCGGAAGTATGTTGCCGACCCGAGCCACATACTTCAGTTCGACGAAATCGAGATCGCCGACGATCATTCATATGAGGAGCGTCCTATGCGAGTTTTAGAACGACGAATCAAACAGTTGAGGAATAAGACGATTCCTCTGGTTAAAATTCAGTGGTCTAGACACGGAGTCGAAGAGGCTACTTGGGAAACCGAGGATAGTATGCGGGAGAGTTATCCCGAGTTGTTTGACCCTTAGTTTCGGGGACGAAACTCTTTTAAGGGGGGGTGTATGTAATACCCGGTTGTAATTCAGTAATTATCATTCAGTATTTACAATTCAGTAATTGATACGCAGTAATTTTCACTCATTATTAATCATTTTTCACTCAGAATCAGTCATGATATTCATCATTAAGAGTAATTGTATCGTGTATCAATCGTCATTCATCACTAATCTGATTGGAGTTTCGTGCCGTGTTTATCATCATTGTCATTTTCATTGCGAGCTGTGCGTGAGGGGTAGCGCACGCTACGTACTCCTTTTAGCGTACGCTAATTGGGTATAGGTAGCGCACGCTACCACTCAGCTTTAGCGCACGCTAAGGTTGCCCTGGTTGCAGTCCAGAAGGTACTAGACTGCAGGTGAGTTATAAGTAGCGCACGCTACGAATGGTAAGTAGCGCGCGCTAGTGAGATGTAGTAGCGCACGCTAATATGTGGTGTAGCGCGCGCTAAGGACAGATCAGGTTGAGTCCAGTGACTACTGCACTGCACTGGATTAATTCTTAGCGCACGCTATGTGTTGTTTTTAGCGTACGCAATCGATATTTTTAGCGCACGCTAAACAATGGTTGTAGCGCACGCTATCGAGGTCAGATCAGAGGAAAGGCAGTTTCTGGATTCCAGTACTGGGCATCAAATTATTCGTTAGCGCACGCTAACTATGAGCATTAACGCACGCTAATGACATGGCCGTAACGCACGCTACAAAAAGGTACGTAGCGCGCGCTACCGTTTTCGGACAGTGGGTACTGGACTACCCAAATTAACCGTTAGCGCACGCTATGCATAAGGGATAGTGCACGCTAACCTGGAGTGACTATATATTGGACAGTCAGCTTGAGTTCGTCATTTATCACTCTATTATCATTTCTCTCGTCGGTTATAGGCGATTTGGGCGATTTTGAGAGTATTCTTCAAGGTGTAATCATCAATCATCATCTTCAAGTCTTTGAGTTGGATTAATCATCACTTCATCATCTCCAAAACATCGAATCAAAGGTATTAATTTCTTGGATCTAGAATTTCGGATTTTTGGGTTTTCCTTCCGATTTCTTCGTGTAAGCTTGGATTATCATTGGAATATGTTAGATATGGATTATCTACCTTGGATAAATATATTCCTATGGATTTAACGGTTATTTTCGGAATTATTTCAAGAACCCTTGGGGTTGACTTCGGTTAATTGGGGATTTTCCGATTGATGTTGTTGTAATCATGAATTATGGATTCCTAATGGATTATTGATATCATTGAAGTGTTTTGTTAGTTCGAAATACTCATTTTGGTGTGGGTTTCGACATATTCGGGATTGGATATTTCCAAAGTTGTGTGGTTGGTTATGCCTTCGTTGGAATGCCCTACGAGTTTGATTATCGTTGTTTCGACCTTTGGGTTAGTCGTGTTTTGTTGCTTGATACGTGTATTGAACGATTGTTGGTAATTATTGTTATTCAAGGTTGTTCGAGCGACCGGTATCTTGGTTAGGACGTTGTTCGTGGACGGACATTCTTCATCGTTGTTGTGTAAGTTGATTCTTACTCGGTTAAAAGGATACTCATTCCTTTTGTTGTTGATTGCTCATAATCATAATTCATTCATCATAATATTAATCATTTTGAGACTTGTAATTGTCGAATAATCATTTCATTCACGAGGAACGACGGTTCCAAATCATTTCATTGGGTTATCAATCATGTCACTATTACTTTCATATCGGTGAGTCATCTTGGCCTTGTCTAATTATTATTCATTGATATTCATCATGGTCATTCTCGTTCATGTGACCTTAGGGTTCATATTGCGTGGCCGGGTGTGGCTGTGTGGAATTTTTAGTCGGGCACACGATGGTCATGTATTGGGTTCACCGATACATCGGACCGTGCACACGGTAACGCTTACCTCCGTGAGACTAATTAGGTACAAGGACGGGTGTGCCCGGTCATTCGTCTTGTACACTTGCACAGAACATTACGGGCGTACTATGATACTCCTCTTCGGTAATTCATAATTAAGAATATTTCATAACTTCGTTAATTCATGATTGTGTAATTTCAACTCTTGAGGATTGTTGTTACGTATGGCGATTTACTGGGGATTTTATTTTCGTGTCACGGCAAGGCAAAGGCACGGGAAGAGCATGTTGACGGCGACGAGTCAGTGATACTAGTAGGGGCCCGGTCATTCCATTTGTTCGATCATCTTGATCATTTTAGTTATTCCGTCATTTGTATTTTCCGCTGCAAATTCCGTTTGAGATGTCTATTTATTCAGGGTGGTGTATTTTATCTTCATATAAAATATACTAGTATTCGGTATTGTCCTGGTGTGTTGTATTTAAACTCCTCAGCGGAGTACTTGGTAATATAATGTGGTTCGGTACTACAATTATATTATTTAATTCATCATTTTCATTGCCCGGTGGGTCCCAGTCGGGGATTCACGGCACTGTAATACCCGCCTAGTTTGGGGTGTTACACTTTTCCCTTCTTTACTTCATCACATAATCGAAGGATCAGAGAATCGTTCAATTGTTTAGACTTGATCTCCTCGACTAGTGATGAAGTCAGTTCCATCACATAAAGTTGCCCTTGGATCCCTGGTGCCCATACTTCAATCCCTTCGCGGATCAGCTCTCGTTGAATGCTGGTTTGGGACGTAAGTGCTTCCAACACTCGAAGAGAAACAGGGTTACGTCTCAAAGCATCAGCTACTACGTTTGCTTTCCCCGGATGATAGAGAATCTCCAAGTCGTAATCCTTGATCAATTCCAGCCACCTTCTCTGCCTCATGTTTAATTCTTTCTGACTGAAAATGTACTTGAGGCTCTTATGATCTGTAAAGATCTGACAATGAGTGTCGTACAAATAATGTCGCCAAATTTTCAGTGCAAAGACTACAGCTGCTAACTCCAGATCATGAGTCGGGTAATTAACCTCATACGGCTTCAATTGCCGAGAAGCATAAGCAATCACTTTATCCTTCTGCATTAACACACAACCCAAACCCTTATTTGAAGCGTCGCTGTATACCATGAATCCATCAGTTGCCTCTGGCAGCGCTAATATAGGTGCTGTCGTCAGCCTCCTCTTAAGTTCGTCAAAACCAGCCTGGCACTTCTCATTCCACATGAACTTTTGAGTTTTCTGTAACAGCTGGGTGAGTGGACGAGCAATTTTGGAAAATCCCTCTACAAAACGGCGATAATATCCAGCAAGTCCTAAGAAGCTTCGGACTTCTTTCACGTTTTTAGGAGCTTCCCAGTCCAAGATTGCTTCGACTTTCTTCGGGTCCACCTGAACTCCGTCGGCTGATATCACATGCCCAAGGAAGGTTACTTCCTTAAGCCAGAACTCGCATTTTGAAAGTTTTGCATACAGCTGTTCCTTCCTCAAGGTGCTCAAAACCACACGCAGATGTTCGGCATGCTCCTCTGCATCCTTCGAATATATCAAGATGTCGTCAATGAAGACGACCACAAATTTATCCAAGTATTCCAAGAATACCCGATTCATCAATTGCATGAATACTGCAGGAGCATTGGTAAGTCCAAACGGCATCACTACGAATTCATAATGCCCGTACTGGGATCTGAAAGCATATTTCGGTATATCTGATTCCTTAATCCTCAACTGGTGGTATCCTGATCGCAAGTCAATCTTCGAGAATACCCTTGCCCCTTGCAGTTGATCAAACAAGTCGTCGATCCGAGGTATAGGATACTTATTCTTGATCGTCATCTTGTTGAGCTCCCTGTAATCAATACACAGTCGGAGGGATCCGTCTTTCTTCCGGACAAAGAGAACGGGCGCTCCCCAAGGAGAAACGCTCGGTTTGATATAGCCCTTCTGTAATAATTCCTCCAGTTGCTTCTTGAGTTCATACATCTCGGTTGGCGCCATGCGGTATGGTGCTCTGGAAATAGGAGCTGCTCCAGGCTCTAATTCGATAGTGAATTCCACTCCCCTCTGCGGAGGTAACCCAGGTAGTTCGTCAGGAAATACATCTGAGAACTCATTCACAACTGAAATAGACGAGAGCTCTACTCCTTCCTCTTTCCTCATGGCATAGCACCAAAGTCCGTGACATCCCTGCTTCAGTAATTTCACAGCTTTCATTGCCTTGATCAATTTTCCCGAGCTTCCCGGTCTCCATCCTCGGAATAAGTGTTCAGATCCGTCATTAGCAATGATGGAAATGACTCTCTCTCGGTAATTCAGCACAGCTCCATAACGGTTGAGCCAATCATCCCCGAGAATTAAATCGTCACCGTAGATGTCAACTACAATAAGATTCGATGGCCAATCTCTTCCTTCTATAGATACTGGGAAATCCCTAGCTTCTAGGGTTCCCACAATTTTCTCTCCGCTCGGTAATCCCACAACATAAGGTTCACAGTTATACAAGCACGAGATTTTCAAACGATTAACACAGTTCAAAGATATAAAAGAATGCGTGGCTCCTTAATCGAACAAGACACTAACTGGTTGCAAAAGGATCTGAATCATACCTGATGCAACAGCTGTGTTCTGATCCTCAGATTTCCTCATTTCGTACAGGCGCGGAGGAACGGACCCAGCACTGGATGCCTCTCTCTTCCCAGCGTTCTGCTGCTGAAATCCACTCTGCTGTGTCTGGTTCACACTCGTCTCCCTCGGGACTGGAGTTGGAGTACGAGTACCAAAAGATCGGGTCGCATTCCCACAAAATGTTGCACGATGTCCTTCCTATCCACACTCGAAATAGATCACAGCAGGCGCGAAACAATCACGTCGAAAATGTCCCGCTTTGCCACAGTTATAGCACTTCTTCCCTGTGTCTGAAACAGTTGGTGCTGTCCGGAACTTCTTTCCACCTCGAGAAGGATGCGGAGGTCTCCTGGATGAATGAAAAGAGGACTGACCCCTGCGAGGCCCGCTGCTCTTATCCTCCGTGAAGTTGCTAGACACCTTCTGTTTCTTTGCTTCCGTCGATTTCTCTACTGCTGCCTCTTTCATATCATAGGCTAACGCCTTGTCCTGATACTGTCGCAAGGTGGTACATTCAAATCCGGACATATACTGCTGAATTTCCGGCTTTATTCGCATGTCAAAATAAAAAATCTTCTCCGCCTCGGTCCTGACCAAGTGGCGCACATAAGTCAGCTGGTGATTAAAAGTCTTAATCACGTCCGTCACAGATGCTCCCGAATCTTGTGGTGAGAAAAACTCCCGAACCCGGGCTTCTCTAGCTGGACGAGGACAATACATGCCTCCATCATCAATTTGAATTCCGTCAGTCAACATTGTGCTCCTCCGGTCGAATGGCCTCCCACCCGATCAGCCTCCGGTCAAAAGATACTGGGCGACCGGAACCTTCCTATCGTTGGGACAGTTAATCCCTGCAAAAATCTTCTCTAATTCCTTCAGCCAGTGATCCCAAGAAAGCGTCTCAGCAGAACCGTCAAATTTCGGAGGATGCAATTTGACCACCTCGGTAAGCCATTTATCTCCCCGATTATCCACGTTATGCTGCTGTCCCATCGCCGTCTGCATGCGATCCACAACTTGAGCAAACTGGTTTATCTGGGCAACCACCTGCTGAAGCACTCCCGGCACGTTAGGATCTGCATTATTATTTGCCGATCCCTGCTGTCCCCCGGAATGTGAATCCGTTCGACTAACGGCTATCTCTGGGGTAGATACCGACTCTTCTTGCCTCGCATTTCCACGTCCGCGTCCACGACCTCCTCTCAACATACTGTAAACATAAATACTCAATATCCAGGACAAACTTTCTCAAAGTACATCCATCAATGTTTACAAGACATGAATTAAATAAAACAGTAGTATTCGAGATTAGGAAACTTACAACCACAGTCCACACGACGATGCTGGCTCAGCAGTGATGTTACGAACGACCAATAATCAAATAACGTAAACAGACCCAACTAGCCCGACTGCCAAGATATCCATGAATCTCAGCTCCGATACCATATTCTGTAACACCCCGAGATATTCGGAATAATTACAGCGCCGTAAACCCTTTAGGTAAGGATTTACAAGGCTAAATTTAAAAAGAGTGTAAATATAAACCAATCGTACAACTGAAGCTCAAATAAAGATTTGATTCAACCGATCAAATGAGTTAACTTATACAACCATATCGAAAGGACATTATTAAAGCATTTACTCGAGTACTAAAATAGACCAAGGAAAACACATCACAATAACAATAAACATCAACCACATCACCGAGCCATTCCATCGTCCCGCTTGCATCGTGGTTGCCTCCCGCTCCGGCTACCTGAACATCAAAACAATGTCCACCCCCGAAGGGGTTAGCAAAACAATGTTAGTACAAGTATCATCATACAATAAATCATCAATGCATCAGGAAACATGCAAAACGGACTTCCGCCACCGGAATCCAACGATGCGAATCCTCACGATTCCATCAACACTATACAAGGTAATCCAGCGATCCAGCGCCCTCAGCATAGATCCCCATGATGATCCCGTCGGACCAATGCATGGTGGAAAACCCGTCCAACGATCCGGCCTCAAAGATAGATCCCCATGATGATCCCGTCGGACCAACGCATGGTGGACATTCGATCCGCGCCCTCAAGATAGATCCTCATGATCCCCGGATCATTTAAACCATAAATCCATCAACTATGCATACACATATGCATTTCAATACGTTCATCAATACGAACAAATAACAACGAATATCACGAATTTTGAAATACGTCTCATATTCAACAATATGAACAAAACCACAAGCATGATCAAAGTTTCAATATAAGTCGAACTCGACATATGATACTTGCCTTGGGAATGGCAAGAATGAAATACTCCAATAAACGTCACGCGTCCGTATGCCACCGCCCTACGATCGACCCCTATGCAAGGCTCGCACCTTGTTCAAAAAGAGATACAAGGAACTTAACATACCACTCGATACTAACATACGCTCACCGAATACTAATATTAAGATCGTAAAGTAGTGACACTAGGTTGGTTCACGGTTAGAACACTAAGTAAGAACTGAACCGGGAACGATAAGGCACTCTATAAGGGCTGAACGATCATTTCGAATATGAAGTACCGTTGTTTAAAAGTTCATTGTTTCACAAGGTGTGAGGGTTTAAATAAGGAAATGAATGTCAAATCCCCATATGATCGGCTAAGATGATTCGATCCCCAATATTACTCAAGACGACAAGCATGCTTAAATATTACGCAAGGAAAACGACACTACGGTGATTCGGTTTAAGTTCAAGGACCTGGTCGATATATATATATATTACCTCAACAACAAGGAGGACATTGCCATAACAATTTCTTCTAACATATATGAATTTCTCCAATGGAACATAAAAAAGGATCAGAGAATATAACTGAAATCATGCTTATTACTCCCACGAATTAAGGATGCTACAAGTTAAGGTTTTCATCCACCGAGGCTAAATCAAGACTCTACGTAATGAAAGAAAGATAAGGTATAATCGGGTTCTAAACTTAGAAACATGGTGCCGGACTCAAAAGATCATTATCTAGTCCAATGATTTCCAAAAACAAGCTCAAAGTATAGATAAGAATGTAAACTTTAGCTTGGTGAATAGTAACATACCTTAAGAGATGTAAGAATAAGAGAATCTTCAATAAACTCTTCACCGGAAGCTTGATCACCAACTCTCCCGGTCTAAGCTTCCCAAATTCGGAGGTAAATGATGATATGAGGGATATGAGGTGAAGGATAGTCTCAAGAACACAAAAATCGGCTAAGGCAAAAGTAGGAAATGAAGTGAGGGTCAGGTTCTATAAATAGATTTCTAAGTATTACGTACGTTATGCAATAACCCCTTACGTACGTAACAAGCTTAACGTACGTTATACCCTAGCCTTTAGCGTACGTAATCGCTGACGAGTTCCTGGATCGATTTCGCCATTCCTTTACGTACGTAGTCACACGGGTTTTACGTACGTAATACTCATGTCTATAGCGTACGTAACACAAGTACCATAGCGTACGTAACGCCTATGTCCAGGTTCATGCGGGAATCACACGAATCTTCCCCGGCCCTCTCTTCGGCCCCCACAAGCCGACCCTTATCCGAACCCAAGTTGACTTAGCTTACGTACGTTAAGAACATCAGATAACGTACGTAACACTGCATCCTTAGCGTACGTTATGAACGCCTGTTAACGTACGTTAGTTCGTGCAAAATCATGCATGCAATGCTTAAAGATATAAAAACATAAGGGCACAAATACGGGAAACCAATCTACGATTTATAAAATCACGAAGTCGAAATAATACAAGGTTGAGTACAAGGTAAATACACCATTTATTCGGGCATTACAGGAACCATCGGGGCCTTGCCCTTTCCCTTAAGGTCCTTAGCTTGTGGTCTAGTCCGCTTCTTGGTCTTTTTCTTCTTATTCTTAGACTTCCGAAGTCCAGAAGAAATCACAAGTGCAGACTCCTTCATCCGCGGGGTCTTCATCTGAGACTGAGCGGTCACCAGTTTGTTCATTAGCCCAGCTAAGTTACATGCAATCTCATTGCAGTTGAAGTTCATAACAAACTGTGAGAAGGAATCAGGGAGAGACTGTAGGATAAGGTCGGTTTGGAGAGAAGTATCCATTTTAAAATCAAGAGCCTCTAATCTCTCGATCATGGATATCATTTTGAGGACGTGTTCCCCAACTTTCTCACCTTCCTTCATCCTTGCACCGAACTGTTGCTTGGATATCTCATATCTAGCAGTTCTGCTGTGCTCACCATAAAGCTCGGTTAAGTGAGATAGAATCTGCCTAGCAGAAGTAATTTTCTCATGAGCTCTCTGAAGCTCATTAGACATGGAAGCCATCATATAAGCACGGACTTTCACATCATCCTTAACCCACTTTTCGTGGTTTTCAATCTCTTCCTGATTGGCTCGAGTCCGCATAGGAGGCGCCGGAATGTCCGTCTCCAAGACGTATCCCAGTGCCTCTGTACTGAGGAGAATCATTAGATTGCGGAGCCAATCCACAAAGTTAGGTCCCATTAAGGTGTTCTTTTCGAGTAGAATTGCGAGTGGATTCATTGTCATATTGAGATTTGTCTGCATTAAGTATAACAGATTAATTAGTGATTTAATTATGTTCTGAGTATAGAATTTAAGGTCTTTTCTATTCTTGTTACCCAGCTCCCACTATTTTTATCGGAATAACACACTCTCATGTGATATCCGGAAGTATCGTCGCTCTACTTCATAGTGGTGATCGAGTTCTTTATAAATCTTAATAGAGGGCAACCGAACAGGTTTCTAGTCTATTAATTTTCATAAAGTGGTGTCCAACACCAACCCATCTAATGGATGATTCGATCTTCTTTTTCCCCTTGTTAACTCCCCTCAACCTATACGATTTCTATGGTTCGTGAACAAGTTAAGTTTATACCATCGACGCAAATCAGTTTCACAATTGAATCTTATCCGGAAACCTATCAGGTTTCTAGGGATAAAATTTGCTCCAACCGAAGGCATCCAATGCGCTCCCGGTAATTTATCCGTCCTCCCCGAACGACTACCCCGATAACTCGGAAGCATAGCACATCCGGTTTGGATTTCAATTTCCCGAAAACTCGATGGAGGGAAGGAAAACCTTGAAACCTTATAAACTTAATTATTTATAGTGGGAGAATTTTCGCGATTAACGTTACACTTTGCACATTAATCATATTAGTGCGTTTGTGGCATTCATACAATATGAAACAACCATTCACAACCTAGTTGCTACCAACATGTGGTTCATGGACCGTTCCTAGAAAACAAAAACCTCGTAATCTAATTACAAGTCTTCGTCTTGAATCTGTAACACCCCCAATCCACTCAGGGATATTACACGCCGTAGACCCTCTCCTCGAGGATCTACCAGGCTGATAACTAAAATCAACCATCTAAACATCGCCTTTAAGGCTAAAGTGACTCAGTAGACCGACTTGGTCTTTCAATAATAACATACAACTCAATTCCAAACACATACCCACGCAGGGGTCAAAATACAATAAACTCCCGTACAACGGGGAAAAGATACTGCAGCGGAAAAAAAATACAACTAGACCAATACGACATCAACGGATCCTCGTGTGATTAGTATCGTTAATCTTTCATCATCCTTCGTGCCGACCCTGTCCTATGCTCCAAAACCTGAATGCAAAAATAGACATCCACCCCCCGAATACTCGGGGGTTAGCAAAACTCCACTGTTTTGCTAGTGCAAGTACAAGTGCAAAAATACGAGCCATACAATTCACATTCCACGAATAACAACAATCAGGAATCCTCAAAAATCCAAACGTAACGAAAAGCACTTCCCGAGGCAAGAGTTTGGTAAAATATTCTAAAACCGAAAGGTCACAAATCAAGGGAAAACAATTTATAAAACCGTTTAAATGCCATCGAGAGTTTTAATAGAAAACAATTTAGGATTTCCGAATCCTTCTCTTTCCAAAATCAACAGGTCACACCCGAAAGGTTTTGTTTTCGCAAATAGAAAGCATAACAATTCACAGGGCCCGAGCCCAACATCACGTGTCCTCGACGGACATAAAAATCAACACAACGTAATCACGCACGCGCATCGCCTAGGACCGGGACGAAGCCACAAATCCCACTCGAGGCCTCGAAGGACCCTCCCGAGCTGGCTAGCGAAACAAATCACACACATCTCATGGTTGGATCAATCGCTTGTTGCATCCTGGCCACATGATCGCATGCCATGTGCCACCGTAGATTATCTCAGGCTCTCACGGTTGGATCAATCACTTCTTGCATCCTGACCACACGATCACGTGCCATATGTCACCGTAGACCTTCAACCATATCCACACATTCACACAAATAACACAATGCAACAAAGATATCCAAACAATTCACTCAGAGGCATCAAACACTTGGCAAGACACTACGTCAAACCACAACGCACCGAAATGAAATAATATACGTCCACACGCAAATACCAAGTGCATCATCAACACCAAATATATCTATAGGATTCACATAGTCATTTACAAGACACAACATTCACAACACACACGCGTTTTGAAAGCAAGCCTTTAATAAGGCTAAACCGAATCTTTGAAAGTTCAATTCAAACGACCAAACAACCACATTTAGACGATCACTAATGATCATATCCATAAAACAAGAATAGTATGGGCAAGGTACTTGCCTCGATATCACGAGCAATGGAAAAATGAACGGATACGGCCGGGTAGCCCTTAAATTCCCGAACACTGTCTAGAACGCGATATCACCGAAATTACTACGGGAAAACACCACATGAATCATCAATCACCAACGGAATTCAACACCGGGATCATCGAGCACCTATAATCCTCCGTAAGGAATAATAAAACATGATTACGATGAGAATCAAGGCCAAAAACAACGGAAATCCCAACAAACTATCAAAGGGAACTCATTCGAACATTTAATCGAGCATTAAATGTTCAAGACCCTTCAAGAACAAAGAAATCACCCCTCGGGTCGAACGAACCAAAGATACAAGTATCCTATCCGTAGAACAAGTTCAAAACAACGTTTATACAACAATTAATTGATTAAAAACGGATTGGAATCGAAATCAAAAAGGAAAATCCCCAAATCTACAAAAATAAGGGTTCAAGCCAAAATACCTTGATTTGGATGAATGATTCAAGTAGAGGTCGAAAATCTACAACAAGACTTGAGGTGGATGATCTCTACAAGTTTGGGAGCACTCAAATCGCCCAAAATCGCCCTCAAATCGCCCTAGATGGAAGGAGGAAGAAGAGAGGAGAAAAATGAAGTTTTCTCGCAACCGCTAAAAACGCAGAAAAAGCCAGTGTGCCGCGGCACAGGATGAGTGTGCCGCGGCCCAGGGCCAAGAAAAACGCCCAGGAATCAGCTTAGTGCCGCGGCACAGCTGAAGTGTGCCGTGGCACACAGTACAGCCCACTCCAACACGAAAAAGGCACATCGTGTAGTCTTAGCTATTTCGACCATAACTCCCTCGTCTGGACTCCGATTGACTCACCGTTTGAACCATTGGAAAGATAACTTGATGCTCTATAATATTGCAAAGATTCAGAATTTTTGGAGTTTCCAAGAATTAATGGTGACTTTACAAAGTCGAACTCCCACGTGAAAAAGTCGATTAAGGACACGGAACTCAATAAAACGACACCGAAACAAACTCGGATGACAAAAAGTGCAAAATTAATCATTCTCGGAATGATGAAATGGTCATGATAGAGTTGTCAAAACGAACTTCCTCCGAAAAAAGAAAATTACCGAAATTCGAAATTGCGGATATTACATTCTACCCTCCTTAAAAGAAGTTTCGTCCCGAAACTTAAAACAAGTAGGGAGAAGCAATATCCCGCCAGGAAAACTCAACGAGATACGCAAGGAAATGCGTAACTTACGCCCATCGGTGAAACGTTACAAGCAACGCAAAGGAATATACGGCGTGAAAACACGCTCCACGACGACCAACACAACGTCGCCGTTAGGGATATAATAAAACCAACAAGTGACAAGCGTCATCAAATGGATAATACAGTCAAGTCAATTATCCGAACAACCACAAAACACAACGAGCGAAAATCAATACGATTGACCAACTCAACGGTACATCAATCAAAACGCGAGCCAATCGCTCAAGGGTTGGAAGATCGAAAACGAGACAAATTTCCCGAACTTAAGGGAATTAGGAAGGAGCCTGAACGCTCAACAATCACGAAACGAGAACAAAAACCGAACAAACAAACGATCGAGACAACAAAAATCGAACAATCATGTCCGAAATACGAAGGATAATAAAATTCAAACAACAACTCCAAGGTTCACATCTCGACTCGAGACAATATATAATCCGGTGAAAACAACAGGATGTGCATTCATATAAGATTCACAGGAAAGGGAATGGCAATAGAAAAGTCACAACGACAAACGAGTTATTCCGAACCAATACCACCCTCGTTCGATCCACAAAGGCAAGGGACAGGGGAAAGCTCATAAAATGTCAACGAACATAAATGAGTCGACAAAATCGAAAATACAGAAGTTCAAATCCGATCCACCTCGAATAAAATAAACTAGTAGAACCAAAAGATGTTACTTCCGAACAAGGTTCACAAAAATCGAACCAAATTTGGAAAGGTCACAGCGATAACCAGATCGACCCACAACAAGATCACAGTTCGTTCGAACGACGAAACCGAAATACAGAACAAGTCCGGAAGGTATCAACGAACATGAGCGAATCGATAGACTTGAGAAAGAGGAAATGCAGAAGCCAAAAATAATACGGGTATTATATTCGACCTCATCTAAAAGAAGTGTCGTCCCCGAAACTCACAACAACGAAATCAATGTGACAACACGACAAGCAACCGATAGAAACATCCTTCGAAGGCCTCTCAAAGCCGATTCGGATAACTGTGCTGAAGCGCGAACTCCGAAAGTCTCGGTAGTCAATTCGCAAAACTGAATTCGGTGTCCATCGAGTCCACACTTGAAATGTGTTACCGACGAGAAGGACAATCTACACGTGCATGCCCCGGCACATCACGGTTGAAACGTCTCGGCTCGGCATACCGAAAATACAAATGCTCGATACAATGGTACAAAACACTGCAAAACAACATACCGGAGATGCCAACTCAGCATAACATATCAACGCATACAAAAATCACAACAACAACGGCATCGTTCGGCGATTACAACATCCCGAACGATAGCCAGCACACAATCACAAACATCATGAAATAATCACCCATGTGTATAACGCACAAAAATCCAAGCTTTAACAACTCACACTAGTGCGACAACACGCAAATCACCACGAGGCGATAAACAGTAAACACCAGTTCACACCTCTCACAGAGGGCTAACAAAACATATGCGTGGCGAACGACTCAACGTTCACACCACCAATTCAATCACAATTCAGGGTTAACACCGTAACTAAAGTTCGAAAAACCATACACACATTTCTGGTCCGCAAACAGGAATGATAGGTTTTAAAAACGAAAACCACCTTTTGAAAACAGTTTGGAAACAACAGTTGATCTTGAGTATCATTTTACAAAAAGTAGTACAAACACCATTATCGAGACTTTGAAAATCATCTTGCGTTTGAACAAAAATGAGGACACCTTTCTTTTAGTGAAAACTTTCAGAATATTCGACACTTGGGTCTAAGCAACTGCATTTCTAAAAATAATTGAAAATATCTCAAAATATTTTGGTCCTCAATTGGAATAATTTTGAAACATATTGCGGCACTAGAAGGCACCTTGAAAGTACTGCGAGAAAATAATTCATTTTAAAAGTACGTCTCGAAATTTATTTTCTAAGATACTCAAGTTTTCAAAGATAATTCAATGGGCTAGAATGCCCAAAAATTTCGGGTAATTATACAGAACATTATAGCGCCGTGGGTCCCGTGCCGGAACCCACCAGGCTAAAAACCAATTACAAAAATGCCCAAAAAGGCCGATGACGGTAGTACTTATCAAAACTCACGAAATCATTTGAAAACACCCAACTACCGTCAAAACGGTCAGGGCCAAAAACTCGGTTAAAGGAATCAGTTTTCGAAATAAAACTTAGTCGGTAAAATACCGAAAGCCATTACAAAAGAACTCACGCAGCGGATAAAAGAAATACGGTTCAACATACACAATCGAGCAACACTACTCCTCATATGAACGAAATATGAGAGTCAAATAACCACATATCAAGAAATCAAAATCCATAAGAGGATTCCGTCACTAATCAAATAATCATAAAATAGCTCGTGACACACGAGGCACAACACAAAGAAGGGAGACTTACAGCCACAGGTCGCACGAAGATGATGATCGCCCACGATACTAATCACGACCAACAAACTCAGACGATGCGTCGCGACACGACTTAGTCAGACAAAATCCGACAAGACAAAACTCAACAGACACCACTGACCCGACAGCCTAGGTTTCCACAACCTAAGCTCTGATACCATTTATGTAACACCCCCAATCCACTCAGGGATATTACACGTCGTAGACCCTCTCCTCGAGGATCTACCAGGCTGATAACTAAAATCAAACATCTAAACATCGCCTTTAAGGCTAAAGTGACTCAGTAGACCGACTTGGTCTTTCAATAATAACATACAACTCAATTCCAAACACATACCCACGCAGGGGTCAAAATACAATAAACTCCCGTACAACGGGGAAAAGATACAAAGAATGAAAAAAATACAACTAGACCAATACGACATCAACGGATCCTCGTGTGATTAGTATCGTTAATCTTTCATCATCCTTCGTGCCGACCCTGTGCTATGCTCCAAAACCTGAATGCAAAAATAGACATCCACCCCCCGAATACTCGGGGGTTAGCAAAACTCCACTGTTTTGCTAGTGCAAGTACAAGTGCAAAAATACGAGCCATACAATTCACATTCCACGAATAACAACAATCAGGAATCCTCAAAAATCCAAACGTAACGAAAAGCACTTCCCGAGGCAAGAGTTTGGTAAAATATTATAAAACCGAAAGGTCACAAATCAAGGGAAAACAATTTATAAAACCGTTTAAATTCCATCGAGAGTTTTAATAGAAAACAATTTAGGATTTCCGAATCCTTCTCTTTCCAAAAATCAACAGGGGTCACAGCCCAAAGGTTTTGTTTTCGCAAATAGAAAACAGACAACAATTCACAGGGCCCGAGCCCAACATCACGTGTCCTCGACGGACATAAAAATCAACACAACGTAATCACGCACGCGCATCTCCTAGGACCGGGACGAAGCCACAAATCCCACTCGAGGCCTCGAAGGACCCTCCCGAGATGGCTAGCGAAACAAATCACACACATCTCACGGTTGGATCAATCGCTTGTTGCATCCTGGCCACATGATCGCATGCCATGTGCCACCGTAGATTATCTCAGGTTCTCACGGTTGGATCAATCAGTTGTTGCATCCTGACCACATGATCACGTGCCATATGTCACCGTAGACCTTCAACCATATCCACACATTCACACAAATAACACAATGCAACAAAGATATCCAAACAATTCACTCAGAGGCATCAAACACTTGGCAAGACACCACGTCAAACCACAACACACCGAAATGAAATAATATACGTCCACACGCAAATACCAAGTGCATCATCAACACCAAATATATCCATAGGATTCACATATTCATTTACAAGACACAACATTCACAACACACACGCGTTTTGAAAGCAAGCCTTTAATAAGGCTAAACCGAATCTTTGAAAGTTCAATTCAAATGACCAAACAACCACATTTAGATGATCACTAATTATCATATCCATAAAACAAGAATAGTATGGGCAAGGTACTTGCCTCGATATCACGAGCAATGGAAAAATGAACGGATACGGCCGGGTAGCCCTCAAATTCCCGAACACTATCTAGAACGCGATAGCACCGAAATTACTACGGGAAAACACCACATGAATCATCAATCACCAACGGAATTCAACACCGGGATCATCGAGCACCTATAATCCTCCGTAAGGAATAATAAAACATGATTACGATGAGAATCAAGGCCAAAAACAACGGAAATCCCAACAAACTATCAAAGGGAACTCATTCGAACATTTAATCGAGCATTCAATGTTCAAGACCCTTCAAGAACAAAGAAATCACCCCTCGGGTCGAACGAACCAAAGATACAAGTATCCAATCCGTAGAACAAGTTCAAAACAACGTTTATACAACAATTAATTGATTAAAAACGGATTGGAATCGAAATCAAAAAGGAAAATCCCCAAATCTACAAAAATAAGGGTTCAAGCCAAAATACCTTGATTTGGATGAATGATTCAAGTAGAGGTCGAAAATATACAACAAGACTTGAGGTGGATGATCTCTACAAGTTTGGGAGCACTCAAGTCGCCCAAAATCGCCCTCAAATCGCCCTAGATGGAAGGAGGAAGAAGAGAGGAGAAAAAAATGAAGTTTTCTCCTCGCAAATCTGCTAAAAAACGCAGAAAAAGCCCGTGTGCCGCGGCACAGGATGAGTGTGCCGTGGCCCAGGGCCAAGAAAAACGCCCAGGAATCAGCTTAGTGCCGCGGCATAGCTGAAGTGTGCCGCGGCACACAGTACAGCCCACTCCAACACGAAAAAGGCACATCGTGTAGTCTTAGCTATTTTGACCATAACTCCCTCGTCTGGACTCCGATTGACTCACCGTTTGAACCATTGGAAATCTAACTTGATGCTCTATAATATTGCAAAGATTCAAAATTTTTGGAGTTTCCAAGAATTAATGGTGACTTTACAAAGTCGAACTCCCACGTGAAAAAGTCGATTAAGGACACGGAACTCAATAAAACGACACCGAAACAAACTCGGATGACAAAAAGTGCAGAATTAATCATTCTCGGAATGACGAAACGGTCATGATAGAGTTGTCAAAACGAACTTCCCTCAAAAAAAGAAAATTACCGAAATTCGAAATTGCGGATATTACAGAATCTTCGTCTTCTCGAAATGGATCTTCCTCCGGTCTTCGTCATTACATATAAATTTTACATCGAAAATTGCATCCTAGATACAAACATTTCTAGTAAAATAAATAGGCTCAAAACGGCCTTTACAACCCAATCGAATAAAACGAACGATTCAAATCTAAGTCCACGAACCACATCCTCATTCAAAAAGCATTCATCCAATAAATACTATATAAATGGAAAGCGTAGAGATACATTGATCCAATCAACAATACGAACCGATTCAATCGATTCACACAATCGGTAATTTGATAACGTTCAAAATAATTCGGTCGACCATAAATATTCCAATTAATCAAATTTCCCTTATAAAATGAAATACTATAAATCATTTTAATCATATTAAATCTAATTTAACATGCGGGAGATTAATTTTTAAGAATACACGAAAAAATCGAGCCGGGTGAAAAATGGCCTGCCTGGCCGAGTCATCGCCGGCACTGCCGGCCAGACACGACCCGTGTCGCCAGACACGGTCGGGTCATGCCGGCAGTGTCCTGCACATTCTCGCCAGACACGGCCGTGTCGCCAACACGGCCGAGTCACTTCCTTTAGCCTTCTCGCGACACGCCCGTGTCGCCCGACACGGCCGGGTCTCCGTGCAGCTGCTCGCCACACTGCCGGACACGACCGTGTCACCCAGGACACGGTCAAGTCACTCTCGGCCAAATTACCCTTTTTGTCCAAAAAATCGTCCGACGACGATTCGGGGCTAGATTTTCGACCGGATATCCAATATCAATATTTTCCGACTTTGGTATCTTCAATATAAATCATATTTCCCAGAAATTTAAGATTTATATTTAGACATAAACTTATGAAAAATACAATTATTACGAACGAAAAACATATACCAACGATTATGACTAAAATGATTCAAAATCATTCACCATCTAATCGAGCATTCCAAATGCCAATATCATATATACGATCGCAAGACCTACGCTCCGATACCACTGTTGGGATTCGGTGCCTAAAACGAAGGCCCAGCGGAAGCGGTAAAACGAAAATTAATTCAATCCGAATCCCTACAAGGATCGATCGAGCTACGTGTATACGAATATCAAAAACGAAACACAAGAGATACAAGAAACATACCCTCGTACTCCGTTGATTAAATGGATAACCTTCTCTTGAGCTATTCCCCAAGCTTTGCTTGATCTCTACGAATCTATTCCGCTTCAAGCCCTTGAACGATCCAACGCCGAAAGCACCGCGTCTCTACTTGCCACGTGCCGGAAAAACGAACGGAAAGACAACACCTTGCTATCCTCCGAGGATACGGCTAGAGCTAGGTGATGAAGCTTGTTATTGATATTAATATCACTCTAAGTGTATGAATGTCTATCTCTCTCAATATTTCCTCACAAAATTTCTCTAAGAAGTTATGAAGAAGAAATGAAGAAGATGAATAAAGAAGATGATGAAGAAGACTTTATCTCTCTCTCCTCTTGCAACCTTACGTTGGAAACAAAAGTAATAATAAAGGAGGAAGAGTTATTCTTCTCCTTATATTCTTCATTCAACAACTCATCAAATCACTTTTTAATAAAAGAGATTCCATGTCCCCTAATGATAAACATTTCATGATATAAAATCATGAAGTCTTCCACCACATTAGGTGGAAGACAAAGAGGGGGCGGCCATCTAGAAGGGTAGGAAAAATTCGGTCCGTTTCGGACTCCCGTGAGTCCAAACAGATAAACTCCGATTCCGTTCCGATGTATTTATATCAATTAATTAATCCAATTAATTAATCATATCAAATACATAATAACATAATTAATTTTTCCAAGAAATAATTATATTCATGAATTAAATTAATCACCCAGTAATTTATTTAATTCATTAGGCCGTAAATTAATTTATCCAATAAATCAATTTAGACATCCAATGTCCCAATAAATTAGATATCCAATATCCAATATTTATAAAGAGAGAATAAGCTTGATTCATTCCGTCGTCAATCCTATTGCGCGACTCGGTAGGTCCGTCTCGACAAGAATGGGAGGAACCAAAGAGTAGTAGCACCACCTAGCCACTGGCGGCCTACACTGCACTTAACCGAGAACGAATGATTGGGATCATTCAAGAACCATTCTGTCGTGAATACCAAGATACGTATAAACCCTTCTTTCAAATGTCCCGATCAAGTTATAGGGTCACGGTCTACCAAACCCTATCTCGTATTGACGCTATGCATGCGTTAATGCAAATCGAGATCATCGAGCCGTGTATCTAATACAACTAGCTCCAATGCTTTAGCCAAAGACTTATGATCTCATCTCGCCAATAACCGCATAGGACATATAACCCGCTCACTAATGGGAGAAAGAATTCTATCTTGGTATTCGCAGGACTCGCTACTTGCCGTCAAGATGCACGTCGAGGTTGACCCCGCCTTCCGTTTACAGGTGGTCGAACTACTCTAATGAAAATCTTGACGTCACAAGCACATCCCTACTAAATCCTCAAGTCAAAGGTTCACGAATACCTATCACAACCTTTCGATTCCGTCATTGATCGTCCTGAGTGAAATCCATGTGACTAATCGAGGGTGAGTCGGTTCGAGTATACTAATCTAATTAGCATACCTATAACTTGTGCTCCCACTAACCATTAGTGTTCGACAGGCACTCTCCATGTCAAAGAACACGTCATACAAGTCTTCACATAAACTTAACGCCCAGTCAAGTTTCATCGACTTGCGAACGATTAAGTATTTGAGCTATAACCTTTCCAAAGGCCGACCCCTTATCCAATAAGGAGTGGAACGTTTTGCTCTCAAATACACGGACTAGTTTCTATATGTTTATTTACGAGTTAGGAATGCCAGTAACTACCAGTAAATAAAGAAACATTCATTTGCCTTATATAAATGGTTTACATAATTACAAGTACAATGCCCTCACTAAACAACCTCTGAGTGGCATTCGAGGGCATACTCCTAACAAAATTCCCATATGACCAACCAAAGGTCAAAACACAATCGAGAATATCATCAACATGATAAACTCCAATATGACCAACCAGAGGTCAACGATAATCGAGAATACCTTCAAACGGTAAGCTCCAACACGATCAATGCAGAACCACAGAAACAGATATATGAAAAAGCAAAATTTTCAAAACGACACGCCAATCACATACAGTGATTCTCAACGAAACACAACCGACTGGTGAACATACCCCTCGGCATACGAACAACCAATCACAAACCGACGAACATATCCAATCATACAGGGAGTGGGAACGACCACTCAATATCCAAAACAACCAGCATGGGGTCGCCATCCCCAAATCTACACCTACAACGAAATCCTTCAAAATCACTATGGTAAAAATCACACTACTACCATACCAATGGAATCACATAGCACATATGTCCCGATTTCACAAAATCCAAAGTTCCAAAATCATATTCTGTACCCGAATCTACAATACGCAGCATATTCTCTTATCTGATCAAACAACCGATCATCCTTACATAACCAATCTACCATACTAAACTTCGAATCTCTTTTCCTTGTACCTTCGATATGATATGCCCGATGCACTAAATGCGTATGTACGTCAATCACATTTTCAAAACCAGTTTGAAATCATATATTCTTGTCACGAAGACAATTTTCGAAAGTTCTTTCAAGAGTTTGAAAACTCAAAACATAAATTTTCGTAAGACCACGAAATCAATTTTAAAAATTAAATCGGCTCGCTGGTGCCTAGTTCTCGATAAAAATTCATTTCGAATATACACGATTAAATAAAATGGAATTTACGCAAATGCTTGTCCATATCCATACTCCTGTATACCAATTCGGCTCGTCACCAAATTCACTGATATTCCATCGGAAGACCACACGATGAAATTCCAAAATCTCAATATATAGACTCTGATAAAACTCCTCCTCCACATACTACTCGCAACGTCAATCCTTAATCCATCCTGGATCACCTCAAATATGATATGACAAAACATTGAAACAAATCAACAAATCAAACACAGCGAAAGACTTCCCGAGAAGTTCCATTTGAACAAGTGAACCAAAAACCTCAAAAGGTAGGAACAAAATAAATAAACGATTGATAAAGAGTTTTACAAATCTCGGGAGTTTTAGAAAACAGAAAAGCTTTCTTTTGAAACATTAGGGTCTCAGCCCGTATCTTGTTCCGCATTACAGGAAGTTTAAAAAGTAGAAAACCCTTTTCGGACTCCAAGTCCTGAGTTACAAAACTATTTCAAAATCGATTGGGTCTCGCCCCAAGAATCATTTTCCGTAAAACATCCGTAAAACATTCATTTTGAAAGGTATCATTTTCAAATGATCAAAAACAGTTCATATATCTCAAAATGAATTAACATGCTATATGTTCTTCTCAACCATGCATAATATTTCTCCCCAAATGCACAATTCCGTTCCAAAATCTAACCAACGTACTGATTTCCAAAATCATAGTTTCTCAAGATCATCAATCCTGTCCTACTCTGACATCTCATACTGTAACGCATGATATCTGCTGAATCTCAAAACATATCAACCTAGAACGGCAATAAATCTCAATGAAATTCAAAAATCCAAATACTTACAGGTCGTGAAGCCGACGATTCCCCGTGATACTGGCACATGTCTCGACTCTGGAAAATACTCGATATGGATATTTTCAAAACACGTTTGCCAAATAAGTTCGACTCAAGAACACAATACATCTCATTCCAGAGAATCTCGTTAACATCATTTGGAAAAGTTATAACAAGCCTAATACGATACTAGCAAATCCGATAACGCACAAGCCTGAGTGAACAACAAAGACTCACGGCTCTAATATTTGTCAATTGACAACTCGAATGACGCAACAAAAACACGACCCAACTCGACCCAAATGCCTAGGTTTTCTCAACCTAAGCTCCGATACCATATTCTGTAACACCCCCAGATTTAACCGAAAATATTACAGCGCCGTGGGCCCCGAGATGGAACCCACAAGGCTAAAAGAAATTTTCGCAAACATTAACAAATGCCCAAGAGGCCAACGACGGCACTATCTTTAAAAATTCACAAAGACTTATAAAATCCATTTATCGAAAACCGTCGTAAAAACTCATTTGAAATCGCAAGGCCAAACAAATTGATACTCATAAGTTTAGAAAACGATTTCCAAAGTAACCTCAGTTACTAGATACCAAAAGAGCATTTCAAAATACTCACGCAGCGAAAAAAGACCAACCATAAAGATACTCTAGCAGCGGAATACAAGAACCAATCAAGAAACGCAATGCACAAAACATGTCCTAGCCAGTATCCTCCGGGAAGCTCATCTCTTCACGACCGCTACAAGCTCGATACTCCGAGAACCTAAAAAGAAATCCCACGACGGGGTCAGCCATAATATCCAACAATGATAACCGTCACATCACATTAATAATAACATACCAATGAGAATACAACATAAGAATACGACCAACATAATCTTACCGCCATAACTTTGCTTACTCAAGTAATTCTCATCAGAATAACCATTATCACATTTCACATCTCGTACTCGATTAACCAATAAACTCGAACATAATATCTGTATTGTACCTCAAACAATACTCAAGATTCTCAAACTATCATCACCAACTCACGATACGGAAATATACCATTACTGACCAATACGATCCGTCGAAATAACATCATCAAATCTCAAAACGATAACCGATTGTCCATCAAAGACAAATACCAAGGAAATACGGAACATACCTCGAGATATGATGTGCCACGACATCATATCAGTCTGATATGAGATCAGATCAGTTCAATACGAACACGGTCCTAACACAAGACCTACAAATGCATACTCATATGACCACGTCAATATGCTCACAACAATAACAATGATGTATACTCAATGGAAATCCGACGATCCAGCGCCCTCAGCATAGATCCCTTTGTTGATCCTATCAGATCAGCATAAGGTGGATAACCAACAATACACATATGAACAACACATGATAAAACCAATGATGCGAATTCACAAGATTCCATCAACACAATACTGTTAATACAACGATCCAGCGCCCTCAGCATAGATCCCCATGATGATCCCGTCGAACCAACGCATGGTGGAAAACCTGTCCAACGATCCAGCGCCCTCAGCATAGATCCTCATGATGATCCCTTCGAAACAACGCATGATGGACATCCAATCCAGCGCCCTCAGCATAGATCCTCATAATCCCATCAGATAATTTACACAACATAAACAACACAATATGCATACAAATATGCAAATCAACACGTTCATCAACATGAACAACATAACATGCACGACAACATGACAATTTACTAGGACGACTTCATGTTCAACAACATGAAAGAAAATGTACGAGACCAAAATAAATAACATTAAACCATAATCAATATGGAATACTTGCCCCGAGTCCTTCGGGAGCAACCTCGATGTCCAATCATCACCGATGATTATCCTCAATGCTCGGCGATCCAAACGTACAATGAACTATAGATACTCATATCCTCGTCTTTACCATAATGTAACCTCGATACTCGAACATACCAATAACTGAGATAAAGCATTTACATTATGCTTTACCTCCCAGAATCGAAGGAACGATATGTGATCCGAATACCCAGAGTTCACAATAATAATCATCTCTATATGCATTATTGTTGCGATTTTTCTTACACGCAAGTGCACGTCATCGTTTACAAGTAATAAAGTGATAAGTAGAGTATCGTTCCCACGAGGACTGAATCTCTAACTACCGATTTTTTTCGTATTCCAATTTTATTTGAACAATCGAATTTGGGTTTGTGCAATTAATAACAAAAGGAATTACTAAAAGACTAGTAGAAAACGATAGCTTGAATAAAAGAAATCAAATGATGAATAAGTCTAGGGTTCTGAATCCACCTCCGTTTATCCGAATTTACTCTCGATTATCCGTAATAAATAATTTTCCCAATTTATTGAAGGCGGAGATTGCTAATATATTCTACCGCCTCTCCCGAGGTCAATAGATTTATCTAAAGGCGAATAACGCACTCTATCCCTAGGTGAATTAATTCGTCAATAGGCAAAAAGCATGAAATCTCCCAAAGGCCACGTAGTTCCTATGAGTATATTCCTATCTCACAGAATAAAACGGTCCTCACCAATAGTTCCTCACCAAATCTCCTCTCCCGATTCGAAGTGAATGATTATATCAATACAACTATTGGCCAGATAATTGCAAGCATTAAACACAATTGGGAAAACTCAATAAAAAGGTAATTAATTGGATAATCTCAATCAATTCGTCAAAATAAAGGTTTCATCGAAACCCTAGATTAGGGCTTTAGCCTGACATACTAATAATTGAAAATACAGAATAAATAAATGAAAGCATAAAATTCAAACGCAGATGAAGCTCGGATTCCTCCGTCTTGCCTTCCGCCTCTGCCTGAAGTCTTCTCGCTCTCTTCTTCTGCCGTCTCAAAGCTTAAGCTCCACAAAAGATTCCAAGATCCAAAGATAATTTAATTAGGGTCTTAAACCCTATTTATAGCTCAGCACAACTCCAAATCGCGTCCGTATCAGTCGGTCTAAAATCAAGCCAAACGCCCAAAATCAAGCGGACATACAAAAACCGCCAAGTGTGCCGCAAGCACTAAACTGTGCCGCGGACAGAGCCTTCACTTTAAACTCAGGCGTCATCAATTTCTTCAGGCCGCGGCTCACTGGGCCGTGCCGCACATGCAGTACAGTTACTCGCCTTGCCGGTGTCTTCCTGTGCCGCGGCTCAGCTTCCTTGTGCCGCGGCTCGGAGTCCAGATTTGCCGTTTTTGCCCGCTTTGCCTCGTTTTAGCTCCCGGACTTCAATTTCCTGTCAATCATACAAAATTAAGGCATTAAAGGCTCATTTAGACACTTTTACTCTCCAAAATACTACAAAATAATGATAAATAAGCGTATAAAAATACGCCTAACAATTATAAACGAAATGAAACTGAAACCATTCATTAAATATTATAACTGAGCAAGTAATAACTTGCCTCGATACCGATACCACGAAGCTGCTGCCGAACACATTGCCTTTGTCTACGAGCTCCTCAGCCCCGATCAAAAGCAATACAATGGACATAATCGAACACGACCGCAACATCCGGTTATAATCACTGATCAATAATCTCAACCTATCTGTAATCAAATAACACATATCCGATAACAATCAACAACCGACAAAACTAACCAATCGAACTCCACGGTTCAACACAACCTCGAATAAACACAGTCAGAACCAACCAAGTCAAACCATCACGAATTCATAATCAAAACACAAAAAATACTGCACTGTCTTCCTACTTAGCGCACGTTAAACGCATAACGTAGCGTGCGCTAAGTTGTCCCGTTAGCGTGCGCTAGCCAGTAAGCTTAGTGTGCGCTAATGCTGTACAGTGGCATGCATTCCAAGCATCGACTAACATCTTGCGATTACGAATCCGAATGAAGGGAGACATAAATCTCCATATCTCTTGAAGATAAACGACACCATAACTATCACAAGGATCATAACAATGTCCATATATCAATAATAACATCAACAGTCAAACCGACTCGATAACAAGGATCATATCATACTCAATCTGGAATTCAACCTAGTATCATGATTCATCTCATCTAAATCGACCAATATAATTACCAAGATTCAGAAATCCATCTTAGATCGGGTTAAATGAATCAACATTCTTATAGCATGAAAAATCTTAACTAACATCCCAAACTCTTATCAAAATTCCATTGAATCTCATATAACATCATCATCTGATTATCCAACATGTTCCTCACATGTAATCATCCAAGAAAACGAACCATCATCAAGAGGATACGAAAATTACCTGGATTGGATGAACCAAGAATAAGAACACTTGACTCCATTCTAAGAATCATGAATAACTTGAAGAACAAGGCTTGAATCCATGCTCTCCATCTTAATCTTGTTAAAGATCATCATCTCTCAGTGTTTGGGACCTCAAACCTCTCTCTAAAAACTCTCTCTCTCGGTTGCAAGAAAGGAATGGACGAAATGCTTCATAACACCCTTCTATCCCCTTTTTATAAAGTATATTACTAGCGTGCGCTAAACCTTATGTTTAGCGTGCGCAACAGCCTTAGCGTGCGCTAACTGACTTTGTTAGCGTGCGCTATCGCAGTCCAGTGGCTACTGTCTGGCTTCGTACATGTGCTTACGTACGTAATGCCTATGCATTAGCGTACGTAACTTACATTGTCTAGCGTACGCAAGTCCTTACATTTAGCGTGCGCTAATACCAGTTGACTTGCTACAGTCTACACCTACCACGAAGATGCTCGTGACCCCACATGCTGAAAGCAACCAATAAAGCCAAGATTCCCTGTTGACCGATATACAGTTAGCGTGCATTAGCGTGCGCTAACACTACATTACAACATCCGTTGACTTATCAGAACGTGCGCCGAAAGTGGCCTGGTCCACGCGTAGATTCCTTCCGATCGGACTGCATTAGCGTGCGTTATCTTATATCCGTACCGTGCGTTAAACCTGCACGGTAGCGTGCGCTACTCATGATTATTAGCGTGCGCTAATAATGTTACACTTAGCCATTTTCAGCTGTCCTCGTCCAACATCTCGACAAATCAAATATACATTACTCAACACATTATATCCTCAAATACAATTGTCGACCAAATACGACAATTATACCAATACTGACATCTCAGTCCTTCATTTATTTTATCCATACTGTACAGATTTCACGCTGTACAACATAACTCGGATAAAATAACATTAAACAATAGTAGTAGAAATTCCGGATATTACAATAATCGCCAATTAATTCAATCAATGCATGGTGGAAAATTTCTTCACCTTATTCGAAGCTTGGAATGCACTAGAAAATATGTCAATTAATTCACAACAATGGAATTCACTCGACTCTAGAGCTAAATCGATGCATACGAACCCAAAAAAGGTAGAATTTACGAGGTTAAACAAGATGTTGAAATAAAATCTACTATAGATGATTTAGTACAAAAAGTGGATGCATTAGTCTTGAAGCAATCCATCCCCTCGTCAAACTCAATAAATGAATTTTGCATTTCATGTGCGTAATCATTTCATTCATCTCAATCTCGTCCCTCTGGTCCACAAAATCAAGAAATTTTATTGAAGAAGTCAATGTGTTACATTCATATGGAAAATCTTCGGACAGTCCATTTGCTCCAACTTATAATCCAAATTGGAGGAATCATCCAAATTTTTCCTGGAAGCAAAACATGCCTCCAATGAATCAAGGAGGACATCAAATGAACATGTCAAATCAACAAAATGTCCGCCCTAATCAATATCCTCCAAATACTTATCAGTATCCTTCTACAGTGCCAAAGAAACCATCTTTGGAAGATACGTTGTAATAATTCATGCAATCTACTCAATAAATGTTCCAATCAACTTAGCAAGCTATACAATCAAACTCACAGGCTATTTCTAAGCTTGAAACATAAATTGGTCAACTTGCAACAACTTTATCTGAAAGAGAAAAGGGAAAATTTCCGAGTCAGTCCATCCATAATCCTAAAGGACAATATGAAGTAAACTCTTCTAACGCAGAAGTTCAATCTATAACTACCCTTAGAAGCGGAAAAGAAATACAGAAGCCTAATTATGATCCGGAACAAAAATCAAATGAACCACAAGTTTCAAAACCAAAAGATTCTAAGGAAAAATAAAAGCCTTACGTTCCAAAAGCTCCATTTCCTGAAAGACTTATTCCAAAAGATAAAAGTGCGCAATACAAAGATATAATGGAAATATTTAAACAAGTTTAAATAAATATTCCATTCCTTGATGCTATTAAACAAGTGCCTGCTTATTCTAAGTTCTTGAAAGATCTTTGCACTGTAAAAAGAAGAACAAATGTTCCAAGAAACGCATTTTTAGCTGAACATGTTAGCTCAATAATCCAAAGTAAAACTCCTGTTAAGTATAAAGATCCTGGTAGTCCCACAATATCTTGTGTCATTGAAGATCACATTATTAAACGAGCCTTGATTGATTTAGGAGCCAGTGTGAATTTATTACCATATTTTGTTTATACAAAACTTAGATTAGGGGAGCTAAAATCAACATCTGTGATACTTCAACTAGCTGATAGATCTATAATAGTACCTCGAGGAATCGTAGAGGATGTTCTGATTCAAGTAGATAAATTCTACTCTCCTAATGATTTTATAGTCATAGACACTGAACCTGTTGACAATACCAAAGATCAAATCCCTATCATTTTAGGAAGGACATTTTTAGCTACTTCAAATGCATTAATTAACTGTAGAAATGGCATCATAAAATTTTCTTTTGGAAATATGACTGTTGAACTAAATATGTTTAACATTTCTCAACAACATGATGATCATGATGATGTCTGTGAGGCAAATATGATAGAGAGTATTGGTCCTTATTTCTTTCTAAAAATAGATGATGATGATCTTTTTGAAAGCTGTCTTGCTCATTTTGGCTCAGATTTTGACATCGACAGTTCAATTGATGAAGTAAATTCTTTACTAGAGTCTACACCATTATTGGATAATGATAAATGGAAAGCTAAAACTGAACCACTTGAGAGTCAGATGAATAAAGAAGTACCTATTGAAGATTCAAAGATAGAGCTCAATCTATTACCTGAATCTCTAAAATATGCATTTTTAGGACCATCAGAAACCCTGCCTGTCATCATAGCATCTGATTTAGATGAAGAACGAGAAGATAAATTAATCAATGTCCTTAAGGAACATAAAGAAGCAATAAGCTGGACCATCTCCGATATTAAAGGTATTAGTCCTTCTATATGCATGCATCAAATTCACCTTGAAGAAAATGCGAAAACTTCCCGAGAATTTCAAAGAAGACTAAATCCTAATTTGAAAGAAGTTGTAAGAGCTGCAATAATCAAACTCTTAGAAGTAGGAATCATCTACCCTATTTCTGACAGCTCTTGGGTTAGTTCCGTTCATATAGTTCCAAAGAAATCTAGCATAACTGTAATCACGAATGAAGAAAATGAACTTGTTCCAACCAGAAATCAAACTGGATGGAGAGTCTGTATTGATTACAGAAAATTGAAATCTATTACAAGAAAATATCACTTTCCACTTCCTTTTATTGATCAAATGCTAGAAAGGTTAGCCGGTCATGCTTATTATTGTTTTCTTGATGGATATTCCGGCTATAACCAAATTCCCATTGCTCCTGAAGATCAAGAAAAAACCACTTTTACCTGTCCTTTCAGCACTTTTGCTTACCGATGAATGCCATTTGGTCTGTATAATGCACCTACTACTTTTCAGCAGTGTATGATGAGCATTTTCTCTGACATGGTTGAGCGGTTTTTAGAAATTTTTATGGATGATTTTTCTGTATTCGGGTCTAGCTTTGATGAATGTTTACACCACTTAACACAAGTGTTGGTTAGGTGTATGGAGAAGAATCTTGTCCTAAACTGAGAAAAATGTCATTTTATGGTTAAAAAAAGAATTGTCTTAGGACATGCGATTTTTGAAAAAGGAATTGAGGTGGACAAATCTAAAGTTGATTTAGTATCCAGTCTTCCACCCCCATGAACGATTAAAGAAATTCGGTCTTTTTATTTAGGATTAAGATCAAAACCTCTACGCCTCTCTTCTATCGGTCGAGGGATTACCGTTATAAGCTCGTCTTCTATCGGTCCGAGTAAAACCGTTTTTCCTTTTCTATTGGATTAGGAATCAACCACTCTAGCTTTCTATGAGTACTAGATAAACCTCACTTAGATATCGATTGCGATTCTAATAATGCCGGATCCTTGATCTTAATAACACTGAATCCAATCATATCTTTTCTTTTACCTCTCGTGTATAATGTTAAATGTATAAACACTGAAACTAACAATATAAGCTCAATATTGCAACAAAAATGTAAGTATATGAATATAAGATCAATGTCTTGAATGCTTGGAGTTGTTGTACTGAGACAATACCATAGGAATGGTACTTATAGGCATTTTCCATAAACTAGCCATTGCTGGCTGTTTTGACTTGCTAGCGTGCGCTAGCCTTTCTCTATTAGCATGCGCTAGTATCAATAGCATGCCTATAGTGTGTTAGACTGTGCCCAGTTTCAGTCAAGTAGCTTCGTTTCTTCCCTTAGCGTATGTTATGACTTCTTCCTTACGTACGTAACCATCTTGTATTAGCGTGCGTTAATATTACAAATGTAGCGTGCGCTAATCCAATATATCCGTTGCTTGATTTGTCAAACTGACCGTTCCACTTTTGACTTGTTTCAGATTCTCTCCAAGGGATTAATTGACTTGTATTTCAAACTTCTTTAGCATGAGCTAGCCTTTCTCTGTAGCGTGCGCTATGCTTACTTCACTGGATACGTCATTCTGAGTTTGAATATCTTCACAACGGTAACAAGGCTCGATAGCGTGCGTTAATAAACAAGTGTAGCATCCGCTATCTCGTCAGATGACTTCCCTTCAGGTAACTTCGAACATGGCTGATATGCAGATTAATCCCCGTTAGCGTGCGCTAACATATATGTCTTAGCGTGTGCTAGATATGCATTTTGCTCAGCTTTTCGCGACTCCGTCTGCTTCGTCGTTTTGCTTCGCCTCGATGTTGTTTTGTTGTTTAGCAACTTTAATCATCAAAACACAAATTAAATAATGTGTGGAATAAATATTCCAACAATCTCCCCCTTTTTGATGATTATAAAACAACTCTTGAATTGGATAAAACCTATAAAAATAATATATGTATATTTCTTCGAATCAAAGTTTTCGGCTTTGATCGTTTCGTTAGTTTCTCCAATCCTTTTCTTTTTATTCTTTTTTTTCGACTTCTTCGTTTTTCATTTTTCAATTTTTCAACTCCTTCGTTTCTCCCCCTTTTTGTATGCTTTCTTTTTCTTTTCGACTTCTTCGATTTTTCTCATTTTTATCAATTAATCTCCTTCTCCCTGTAACACCCCAAAATCCTATTGGGTTATTACAGTGCCGTGGACCCCACGCCAGGAGATCCACCAGGCGAACATGACTAAAATACATTAAATTACACAATAAGGGAAAATCATAGTCCCTACCATGACATCCGACACAATATTCCGATAAGGAATTTCAACGACAAAAGTGGCCTACATAGCCAAAAAATGAAATACAACAACTTCCACGAACATCTGTTCGGGTAATACTGTAACACCCCAAACTAGGCGGATATTACAGTGCCGTGGACCCCCGACTGGGACCCACCAGGCGAATGAAAAAGGATGAATTACACAGGGTAAATGTAGTACCGAACCACATTACAACATCAATTACTCCGATTAGGAGTTTCATACAACACACCCAGGATAAAATAGAATACATGTGTATCTTATGTGACGATAAAATACACAACACTGAATGAAACGAGTATTCAAACGGAATGTCTGCAGCGGAATAAATAAAGGAAACATAAATGACTGAATAAGTGACTGAACAGACTGGGGCCCCCTTCTAGTATCATTGGGACTCCTCGCCGTCAACGTGCTCTCCCTGTGCCTTTGCCTTGCCATGACCTGAGAAACAAATATCCCCAAACGGGGTCAGTTATACAGAACAACAATCCTCAAGGGTTGAAAAATACACAATCATGATTTAACTGAAGTTATGAAATATCCTTAGTTATGAATTACGCTGAAGAGGGGTATCATAGTACGCCCGTAGTGTTCTGTGCAAGTGTACAAGACGAATGACCGGACACACCCGTCCTTGTACCTAATTAGTCTCACGGAGGTAATCTGTTACCGTGTGCACAGTCCAATGTATCACTCCCAATACATGGCCATAACGTGCCCGACTAAAAATTCCACACATCCGCACCCGACCACGCAATATGAACCCAGAAGGTCATATGAACGAGAATGACCGTAATGAATATCAATGAATAAATAATAATCTGACAAAGTCAAGAGTGACTCACCGAGATGAGAGTAATAATGAAGTGATTGATAGTTTCAATAGAATGATTGGAACCGCCGTTCCCGTTAATGAAGTGATTGTTCAACAATTACAAGTCTCAATATGATTAATATAATGATGAATGAGTTATGATTATGAATGATCAACAACAAAAGGAATGAATATCCTTTTAACTGAGTAAGAATTAACTTACACAACACCGGTGATAATTATCCTTCCACGAACAACGTCCTAATTGAGATATCGGTCGCTCGAACAACCTTGAATAAATACAATTACCAACTACCCGTTCAATACACGAATCAAACACGAATATAACGAACTCGAAACGTCGATACGAATAAACTAAGTTCATTGGGGCATTATATCGAATACGTTGTGGCCAAACTCCGATTGTTTACAATCAAATCTCAATGAGCCACTATCAAATCCCCCAAGAGGTGTTTCAAACCAATAAACATCTTCCAAATGATCAATAATCCGAAATGAATATCCGAAAACGTGATTATAACGACAATTAATCGAAAACCCCCAATTTCAACTCGATAATCAAAGTGTTCTTGAATAATCCCTCAATAATCCAATGAATCCTTATACAAACTCATAATCATATACATATCCCTTCATATAACATGATTATAACGTCCAAAACATCATATCTCAACATAGAATTGAAATCCAAGGTGTTGAAGAAATTACCTCTTGAAGATCCAACCACTTCGATCCGAAGAACACGAGTTTAATCGAGTATCCAAGCTTCAAAACCGAATGAAAATGATTAAAAACCACACTCAAGTGATAGGTGAAGAGAATTTTCTCCCTCAAGCCTCTCTCTCTCGTATGAAGGTGGAAGAAATGGAAGGAATGGGCTGAAATGCTCAAAAAACGAATTTATAGGGGTTGACTGCCCTGTCGGACACGGCCCGTGCCGATCGGCACGGTCGCGGCGCGCAACTGGCCGGCAGGGACTCGACCGTGTCCTGCTTGACACGGTCGCGGCGCGGAGGGGCCTTCCGATAGTGACCCGTCCGACAGCGACTCGGCATGACTCGACCGTGTCCTGGAACACGGCCGCGGCCCGGCGATCGGTTCGCTTATCCGGAAGAGTTTGACTCGGCCGTGCTGACGACACGGCCGAGTCCTATGGGCAGAGACTTCGCATTTCCGGACGAGTACAAAGACGAGCCGTGTCGGACGACACGGCCGAGTTCGATCGGCGTGATCGCCAATAATCGAAAAATGAGCGGTGAGCTAAAACGACCATAACTCTCTCGTCCGGACTCCGATTGACTCACCGTTTGAACCATTGGAAAGCTAACTCGATGCTCTATAATATTGCAAAGATTTAGAATTTTTTGGAGTTACCAAAAATTAATGGTGATCTAACAAAGTCGAACTCATATGAGGAAAGTTGAAACAATGAACAATAACGATACACAACTCGAAGTTTTTCCGAACGGTGAACACGGTGAACGAACATGATTGATGAATGATTATAAATGAGTGAAAATCCACTGAGTGACAATCACCGAATGAAATTACTGAATGATAATGACTGAATTACAACCGGGTATTACATACACCCCCCTTAAAAGAGTTTCGTCCCCGAAACTAAGGGTCAAACAACTCGGGATAACTCTCCCGCATACTATCCTCGGTTTCCCAAGTAGCCTCTTCGACTCCATGTCTGGACCACTGAATCTTGACCAAAGGGATCGTCTTGTTCCTCAACTGTTTGATTCGCCACTCCAACACTCGTACAGGACGCTCCTCGTACGAATGATCATCCGCGATCTCGATTTCATCGAACTGAAGTATGTGACTCGGGTCGGCAACATACTTCCGCAACTGAGAGACGTGAAACACATTATGAATTCGGCTCAATGCCGGAGGCAAAGCCAATCGATAAGCTAACTCGCCTACTCGATCCAAAATTTCAAACGGTCCAATGAATCTCGGACTCAACTTCCCCCGTTTTCCGAAACGGAAAATACCCCGACTCGGGGATACCTTGACCAACACGTGATCACCCGTCTCGAACTCTAATGGTCGACGACGATTATCTACATATGATTTCTGTCGACTCTGAGCTGTCAACATACGACTCTTGATCAAAGCTACCTTCTCCCGGGCGGCTATAAGTATATCGGGCTCGGTGCCGATTGATTCTGACAAGTCATCCCAACACAAAGGAGATCGACAACGACGACCGTACAAGGCCTCGTAAGGTGCCATCTTAATGGAGGCATGCCAAATATTATTATACGTGAACTCGATCAGTGGTAGTTGGGCTTCCCAATCGTCCCTCCAATCGAGGACGCATGCCCTCAACATGTCCTCTAATGTCTGAATAGTTCTCTCTGATTGTCCGTCGGACTGAGGATGAAAGGCAGTACTGAGATTAAGCTGAGTTCCCATAGCACGATGAACTGATTTCCAAAAATGAGACACAAACCGTCCATCACGATCGGAAACGATACTTTTAGGAGTACTGTGCAGTCTCACTATCTCTTTGATGAATAACTGGGCAAGTCTCTCGGGACCCCAACTATCCTTAATCTCAAGAAAATGAGCTGATTTAGTTAAGCGGTCCACAATCACCCAGATCGTATTCATGCCACGACGACTCGTCGGCAAACTCGTGATGAAATCCATAGAAATGTCTTCCCACATCCATTTGGGAATAGGAAGAGGCTTCAGCATACCCACGGCCGATGTTCAATCTTGACTTGTTGACAGGTTAAGCATCTCGAAACAAATTCTGCGACTTCTCGCTTCATATTACTCCACCAGTAAATTTGTTTCAAGTCCTTATACATCTTGCTAGACCCTGGATGAACAGAATAAGGGGTAGCATGAGCTTCTCTCAAAATCGAGTTTTTCAACTCATCATTCGCCGGTACACACATCCGATTCTTAAATCTCAAAAGTCCATCCTCGTGGATCACGAATCCAGGGGCTTTCCCCTGAGCCACATCCTCACGAATGCGCAACAATGCTGGGTCTGAACCCTGATTCTCCCTGATTGCATCCTCAAGAGATGATGAAATCTCTAACATACAAAGTCGTCTCGAACTCGCCAAGCCAAACCTCGATCTCGGGTCTAAGGAATTCCTGTTGGAGCTCCTTCTGAATTGTTAAACGAGCAAGCATCTGCTCCTGAACAGACTTACGACTCAAGGCGTCGGCGACAACGTTCGACTTTCCCGGGTGGTAAAGGATCTCGATATCATAATCTTTGATTAGTTCCAACCACCGCCTCTGTCGCATATTTAACTCCTTCTGAGTAAATATATACCTCAAACTCTTATGATCGGTGAAAATCTGACAGGTGACGCCATATAGGTAATGACGCTAGATTTTCAAAGCGAACACCACGGCTGCTAGCTCCAGATCGTGAGTCGTATAATTAACCTCGTAAGGTCTCAATTGCCGTGAAGCATAAGCAATAACCTTCCCATTCTGCATGAGTACACATCCGAGACCCTGTCCGGATGCATCACTGTAAACCACAAATCCCTCTGTCCCCTGCGGTAAGGAAAGTACAGGTGCTGACATTAACCGGCTCTTGAGTTCCTCAAAACTCCGTTGACACGCGTCGGACCACATGTATCTCTTATCCTTCCGCAAAAGGTTCGTCAAGGGTTGAGTGATTTTAGAAAATCCCTCCACAAATCGCCGATAATAGCCCGCTAATCCGAGAAAACTTCGGATCTCCTTAACATTCTTCGGAGGTAACCAGTCTCGGATAGCCTCCGTCTTCTGAGGGTCGACACGAACTCCGTCCGATGAAATTACATGTCCGAGAAAAGGCACTTCGGGCATCCAGAACTCACATTTGGAAAACTTTCCATAGAGTTACTCTCGTCTCAACACGTCGAGAACCTGATGAAGATGAATCTCGTGTTCCTCCTGCTACGAATAAATCAAAATGTCATCGATGAAGACAACAACAAACCGATCCAAAAAGTCGATGAAGACCCGATTCATTAGCTCCATGAATACCGCAGGTGCATTAGTTAGCCCGAACGGCATAACTACGAACTCATAATGACCATAGCGTGTTCGGAACGCCGTCCTCGCGATATCCGACTCTCGAATCCGCAGCTGATGATATCCAGATCTTAAGTCGATCTTGGAAAATACTGAAGCTCCCTGAAGTTGATCCAAAAGGTCATAGATACGGGGTAAAGGATACTTATTCTTGATTGTCACCCTATTCAACTCCCGATAATCGATACACAAGCGAAAAGAACCATCCTTCTTTTTGACAAACAGCACTGGTGCTCCCCACGGGGATGCACTCGGTCGGATATAACCTTTCTCGAACAATTCCTCAAGTTGATTCTTCAACTCTCGCATTTCGTTCGGGGCCATTCGGTACGGTGCCTTCGATATCAGGGACGTACCAGGCTCCAACTCAATCGTGAATTCCACATCCCTCTGTGGAGGCAAACCAGGTAACTCGTATGGAAATACATCGGCATATTTTCTCACAACCGGAATATCCGTCAACATTATTGGTGACTTCTCGGTTTTGGTCATATAGCACCAATAACCAACACATCCCTGATTGAGTAGCCTCGCTGCTTTCATCAAATTAATAACTCTTCCAAAATAGTTGGGATTACCTCCCTGGAACACACATTCGACCCCATCGTCTGAAATGATAGTGACCATACGCTTATGGATATTAATGATGGCATCATGACGATCCATCCAATCAATACCGAAGATGACGTCGTCTCTCGGCAAATCTACCACGATAAGGTCCGCTGGCCATACACGACCATGAAATCGAATCGACAACTCGAATCTCCCGACACGATAATTCGTCTACAATCGTAGACCAATGACATAAGGCTCACAACTAGTAGCACTACCTAAGTAGTCTACTCAAACATGACTTAAATGAATGAATGCGATGCACCAAGATCAAAAAGGGTACACACAGTTGAGATAGAATATCGAGTGTACCGAGATCATTCGGGCCTCGGGATCATCGGTCTTCATCATCTCAAAAAACCGCGGTACGCTAGTCCCGGCACCGGACTCACCCGTCAGCTCACTATAGGCACCACCGTTAGTCGCTCCCGCTGCTTTAAACGACGCTGATTGAGTGGCCTGATTCTGAACGGCTGACTGCTTCGGGGCCTGAGATGACGCTGGAGTAGGTTTGGAGTCCCTACGGCAAAAACGGGCCTTATGCCCAACAATTCCACAGTTATGACACGTGACAGACTGTCTCGGACACTTGGTGCTGACATGACCAAGATCCCCACAATTATAACAGGTGATGGCCGGACTGGCCGCTCGTGACTGAGATTCTACGGGTTTAGACGTGACAGGAGGTCGCTCAGAAAAAGCAGAGCCCGCACGAGGTTTCTTGAAGGTTGTCTGACCGCCTTCAGACTGATTATGATTCTTCGATTTCTTGCTAGCAGACGAAGGTTGCTGCTTAGCAATTTATTTAGCAGTAAGCTCATAGGTAAGAGCTTTCTCAATGAATTCGGCCAACGTGGTGCAATTATGATTAAGCAATTGTAATCTCATACGGGATTTCAGCCTCTTACTGAAATACTTAATCTTATCCGCCTCAGAATGAATGATAGATGAGGCGAACGGAAGAAGTTCCTGAAATTTCTCGGCAATGGCGAGAACATCCTCGTCTGTTGAGGGGTCGGGGGTGAGTAATTCTGACAGCTTGGCCTCTCTGAGTGGGGCCGGATAATATCTCTCCATCATGAGAGTCTTAAACTGCTCCCAAGTACATGATTCTTCGGTGGGCTTCAACGACAACCACCAAGAATGTGCGCTCTACCTGCAGTAGTAAGCCGCAATGAAACTTTGTGTCCTTCAGACACTCTACCATAGCAAACAACTTCGAAATGCTCGAGCCAATGAATAATATCCGCCGGCTCGTACGAGCCCTCAAAAGTAGGTGGCCTTCGCGAGAGATGTCGCCGATGATATTGCTCACATTCCTCTCTTGCCTCTGAGGTGGCGGCGGAGGAGCCTGTTGATTTTGATTGACTGAGTTATGCATCGTCTGCATCAGCTGTGTCATCTGGGTCATTTGGGCCATCATGCCCTGCATAAAAGCGAGTGGGTCAACCCGAACACCTTCTGACTGAGCGGTGTCCCGAGTACGACTCCCTGATAGAGAATGATCACGTCCAGGTGAATGAGTAGCAGCGTCGCTGCTAGATGAATTAGCATTATTCCTCGCATTCACACGTGTATTCACACGAGCTCTCGGGATTCGGCCCGCTCCACGGCCTCGTCCTCCACGTCCTATTCTTGCCCTTTCCATACTGAAGGAGGAAAGTCGCATAATGATTACATTTCCCGCATAATTATCACGTTATGATTATGTCATGAGATGATGAAAATGAGTATACATGTTCTAACTTAGTGATTATATGAATGATTTACTGAAATGACATGATTATCTGATAAAATTCTTGAAATGATTATCTTGAATAACTCAATAAGATTGATAATATGGCCATCCAGATCGACAACTGAGTAATGAAATGAATTGAGTAATTAATGAGTTAACATGATCGTCCTGATCATTAACTGAGTAATGAAATGAATTAAGTGATTAATGAGTTAATATGATCGTCCTGATCATTAACTGAGTATTGAAATGAATTAAGTGATTAATGAGTTAATATGATCGTCCTGATCACAATGAATGATGATGTTTGAGGATTGTTAATTGATGAATGATGAATGAATGACTATTGCCAGAAATTATACCATGGCGTTAGAAATCTTACAGTTCTTTCAGTCTGATTGGCTCGGCATTTGCACAGGTCACACGTGACACGAAAGTCCAATGATACTAGTCTGATGACGATGACTTCAAATGAGACATGACTCGGAAGGTAGTATTCAAAACCACGCTCTGATACCAACTCTGTAACACCCCAAACTAGGCGGATATTACAGTGCCGTGGACCCCCGACTGGGACCCACCAGGCGAATGAAAAAGGATGAATTACACAGGGTAAATGTAGTACCGAACCACATTACGACATCAATTACTCCGATTAGGAGTTTCATACAACACACCCAGGATAAAATAGAATACATGTGTATCTTATGTGACGATAAAATACACAACACTGAATGAAACGAGTATTCAAACGGAATGTCTGCAGCGGAATAAATAAAGGAAACATAAATGATCGAATAAGTGATCAATGCATCGGGACCCTTCTAGTATCATTGGGACTCTCGCCGTCAACGTGCTCTCCTGTGCCTTTGCCTTGCCATGACACGAGAAACAAATATCCCCAAACGGGCCGGTTATACTGAACAACAATCCTCAAGGGTTGAAAAATACACAATCATGATTTAACTGAAGTTATGAAATATCCTTAGTTATGAATTACCAAGAGGGGTATCATAGTACGCCCGTAGTGTTCTCGTGCAAGTGTACAAGACGAATGACCGACACACCCGCCCTTGTACCTAATTAGTCTCACGAGGTAACTGCTACCGTGTGCACACCCAATGTATCACTCCCAATACATGGCCATAACGTGCCCGACTAAAAATTCCACACATCCGCACCCGGCCACGCAATATAAACCCAGAAGGTCATATGAACGAGAATGACCGTAATGAATATCAATGAATAAATAATAATCTGACAAAGTCAAGAGTGACTCACCGAGATGAGAGTAATAATGAAGTGATTGATAGTTTCAATGGAATGATTGGAACCGCCGTTCCCGTTAATGAAGTGATTGTTCAACAATTACAAGTCTCAATATGATTAATACAATGATGAATGAGTTATGATTATGAATGATCAACAACAAAAGGAATGAATATCCTTTTAACTGAGTAAGAATTAACTTACACAACACCGGTGATAATTATCCTTCCACGAACAACGTCCTAATTGAGATATCGGTCGCTCGAACAACCTTGAATAAATACAATTACCAACAACCCATTCAATACACGAATCAAACACGAATATAACGAACTCGAAACGTCGATACGAATAAACTAAGTTCATTGGGGCATTATATCGAATACGTTGTGGCCAAACTCCGATTGTTTACAATCAAATCTCAATGAGCCACTATCAAATCACCCAAGAGGTGTTTCAAACCAATAAACATCTTCCAAATGATCAATAATCCGAAATGAATATCCAAAAACGTGATTATAACGACAATTAATCGAAAACCCCCAATTTCAACTCGATAATCAAAGTGTTCTTGAATAATCCCTCAATAATCCAATGAATCCTTATACAAACTCATAATCATATACATATCCCTTCATATAACATGATTATAACGTCCAAAACATCATATCTCAACATAGAATCGAAATCCAAGGTGTTGAAGAAATTACCTCTTGAAGATCCAACCACTTCGATCCGAAGAACATGAGTTTAATCGAGTATCCAAGCTTCACAACCGAATGAAAATGATTAAAAACCACACTCAAGTGATAGGTGAAGAGAATTTTCTCCCTCAAGCCTCTCTCTCTCGTATGAAGGTGGAAGAAATGGAAGGAATGGGCTGAAATGCTCAAAAAACGAATTTATAGGGGTTGACTGCCCTGTCGGACACGGCCCATGCCGATCGGCACGGTCGCGGCGCGCAACTGGCCGACAGGGACTCGACCGTGTCCTGCTTGACACGGTCGCGGCGCGGAGGGGGCTTCCGATAATGACCCATCCGATAGCGACTCGGCATGACTCGACCGTGTCCTGGAACACGGTCGGGCGTCTGGGCAGTCGGTTCTGGCTTATCCGGAAGAGTTTGACTCGGCCGTGCCAGACGACACGGTCGAGTCCTGTGGGCAGAGACTTCGGCATTTCCGGACGAGTACAGCACGGGCCGTGTCGGACGACACGGCCGAGTTCGGTCGGCAGTGATCGGCCAATAACTGAAAATGAGCGGGTGAGCTAAAACGACCATAACTCTCTCGTCCGGACTCCGATTGACTCACCGTTTGAACCATTGGAAAGCTAACTCGATGCTCTATAATATTGCAAAGATTTAGAATTTTTTGGAGTTACCAAAAATTAATGGTGATCTAACAAAGTCGAACTCATATGAGGAAAGTTGAAACAATGAACAATAACGATACACAACTCGAAGTTTTTCCAAACGGTGAACACGGTGAACGAACATGATTGATGAATGATTATAAATGAGTGAAAATCCACTGAGTGACAATCACCGAATGAAATTACTGAATGATAATGACTGAATTACAACCGGGTATTACAAATACAACACGACAACAACTGACAAGACTGGAGTACACTCCAACTGACTGACCGACAATGAACAACTCGGACTAGTATTGCTTGAATGCCTCGTCGCCATCGTCATGCCCCTGTGTCTCAAATATCTCCTTGCAAGCACCTAAAACATGAAAATATGTTCCGCCCGCACGGGGTCAGTCATCCAGATAATGAACATCAAATACATGTATAACATGATATGCATCCAAAGGCAGAATGAAACGGTACAATGATAATAATAATACGAGATGCTCACAAACCAAGGTAAGAACCGAGCATTCGTGAAATACTATGCCCACGGCATACTATTAATACCTGTTCGACAGATTAGAACATAAGTGCCCAAACGGCGAATCATAATCACAGAATACCACAATGAATTACACGACATGAACCAAACTAGGACTGAATTAATTATGAATCACAATGCCCGAAGGCTTCAATGAAATGACCAGGACAATAATAAAGGCTTGAAAGCCAGTCAGCGGAAGCTGTCAAATTATCACAATCACATGTAGCCAAAACAGCCCGCAGTTGTTATTGATTAGGGCCGAAGCCACGGCACGAAGCCGTATCACCATTAGGGCCGAAGCCACGGCATGAAGCCGTATCACAATTAGGGCCGAAGCCACGGCACGAAGCCGTATCACCATTAGGGTCGAAGCCACGGCACGAAGCCGTATCACAATTAGGGCCGAAGCCACGGCACGAATGTAACACCCCCAATCAGCTCAGGGATATTACACGCCGTAGAACCTTTCCTCAAGGATCTACCAGGCTAGTAACAACATGAAACATCTCGACAATGCCTTTAAGGCTAAAATGACTCAGTAGACCGATTTGGCCTTTCAATAAAAACATACAACTCGATTACAACTCATGCCCACGCAGGGGTCAAAACAAAACCACACCCGTACAACGGGAAAAATATAGCAGCGGAAAATAAAGTACAACTGAACCAATACACGATGTACGGTTCCTCATGTGATTAGTATCGATCATCTTTCATCATCCTTCGTGCCGACCCTGTGTTATGCTCCAAAACCTGAATGCAAAAACAGACATCCACCCCCCGAATACTCGGGGGTTAGCAAAACTCCACTGTTTTGCTAGTGCAAGAACAAAGTGCAAATACGAGCCATACAATTCACATTCCACGAATAACAATAACCAGGAATCCTCAAAGATCCAAACGAAACGAAAAGTACTTCCCGAGGCAAGAGTTTGAGAAAACCTTTCAAAATCGAAATATCATAAATTAATGGAAATAATTTATAAAACGGTTTAGAATGCCATCGAGAGTTTTAATAGAAAACAATTTAGGATTATCAAATCCTACTTTTCAAAATCCAAAATACAAAAGGGGGTCACCGTACCAAAGGTTTACTTTCCAAAAAAGGACCTTTACCAAACCGTTGGGATTTTAGCCCCAAATCCGTAAAATGACTTTTACAAAACCATTGGGATTTTAGCCCCAAATCTCATCAACTCACAGTACACAAGAACGACCACAAGGTTCGTCTCCCAACATCAAAATCCACAAATAAAGGATTCAAAACAAACAACAAAATACTCTAGTGCCATCCTAGCCAAGTAAGCCAAACGAACACTTACCTCTTACACACTTAGTCGATGCATGCAATCATAAAAACCGTTCAAATGCACTCATTTCCGGAAATGCCATAAATAAGTCACATTTGTAAAATGCACCACAATTAACCGTCGATCCACGTCTCTGTGGACCCCTACCGAGACCCCGTCGGATCTAACCCGTAGTGGTTAAAAGCAAGCTCGTCGATCCACGTCTCTGTGGACCCCTACCGAGACCCCGTCGGATCTAACCCGTAGTGAGCATACACACACACACATTACTCATGCAAAACTAACATGCTAAGAATGTAAGTTCATTAAGAATACTCAATAGAGATGGCCATTAACTCGACACCATTATCAAACTCTTCAAAACACAATAACAAAATTAAATACGAAATACACGATTCCATAACTTTAAACAATAGGAGTATCATCATCAAATCCTTCAACGTTCAAAATAATCAAATAATAATCAATTCCCAAAACACGCCGTCCACAAAACACACACGCATTTGAAAGAAAGCCTTTAACGAGGCCAAACCGAAATCTTTTGAAACTTCGTTTCAAACAACCAAACAAACACACTAAGACGATCACCGATTATCATATCCACAAAATAAGAAAAGTATGGGCAAGGTACTTGCCTCGAATAACCACAACGCGGAGAATCGGCCGAAGTAGGTTGGCACGAACCGACTACGAACTCGCCGACTCCACCGAACGACAATCCGAAACAATGAACTATGAATGAAAACAATAACAACGAAAATGAATTCCATAATACGACTCAAAGCCGTTGAATTCAAAGAACGAATGACGAAGGTTCAAGCGTTTCCCCCAAAACGGCCAAGAACACGATTCGTTCCGTCAAAACGCGAAAACGGAATTTCAAGTTGAAATATGGATATACAATCCATAGAATATGTTTAACAACATCATTTAAACATAATCGATCCATCAAAAACGTATGAAAATCAAGATCGAGGATAAATCCCCCAAAAAGTCGATTTGAAGGAAATCAAGAAATATACTTCGATTCGATGAAGAACAATGGATTAAATGATGTGAAACACAAGAATACTACCAATATTAATCATATCCATCATAAATTAATCAATAATACGGAACGAATCGGACAAAAACGCAAAAACCCCCAAATTCACGAAATTAGGGTTCTAAGGAAGGTTACCTTGATTCGCTGGATCAAAGGATGATAACTGATGATTGATTGATGATATGAACTCAAGAACTTCATGGATTTGTTTTTAAACAACATGGCTCCATGGTAAGATCACCCTCAGCCGCGGAAGAGAGGAGAAGAAGGAGAAAAATGACCAAAAACCCGTGTGCAGGGCCATAAATAGGCTGCACAGTGTGTCGCGGCCCAGCGGGAGTGTGCCGCGGCACAGGCCCAAAAATAGCTCCCAGTGGTCAGCAGTGTGCCGCAGCTCGGCCGGAGTGTGCCGCGGCACCCGGTACAGTCGGTTTGGCCGAAAAATGCCACAGAGTGTGCCGCGGCCCTGCCAGCATGTGCCGCGGCCCACGGTCTGCTCGGCCAGAAACTGCCGAGCACTGCCGAGCACTGCCGGCCGTGACTCGGCCAGAATCTGCCGATCACTAAGGGCCGTGACTCGGCCAGTGCCGGCCTGGGCCCAGGTTGCCCGGCCATGACTCGGTCGGGGTCAACTCCGACGGCCCGAACGACCCCGAAACCCGAACCTGAATAAGAATCGATGATACGGTTACGACGTACTCGCAAAGACGAATCTAAGAGCTAAGAGAACACACAATTCCGACCACCCGAAGGCTCGGAATTCGACAACGGAAGTAATTACCCAAAACTTTGGGAAATTACGAAAATGGCCCAAAACGTCCGAAAATCATGATACGCGATCGAAACACCAAACCAAAGCTCGCAACATGAATAATAACATTAAATGAACTTACGAGAAACTCGAAACAACAGTTTCGGACGAGATTCGCAAGAATCGAACTCAAGTGCGGAAAAGTCGCTAAAAAGCTCGGAACTCAACAAAACGATACCGAAACGAACTCGGATGACAAAAAGTGCAGAATTAATCATTCTCGAAATGACGAAACGGTCATGAGCGAGTCATCAAAACGGACTCCGGCCGAAAAAAGAAATTTACCGAAAATCAAAAATTGCGGATATTACATTCTACCCTCCTTAAAAGAAGTTTCGTCCCGAAACTTAAAACAAGTAGGGAGAAGCAATATCCCGCCAGGAAAACTCAACGAGATATGCAAGGAAATGCGTAACTTACGCCCATCGGCGAAATGTTACAAGCAATGCAAAGGAATATACGGCGTGAAAACACGCTCCACGACGACCAACACAACGTCGCCGTTAGGGATATAATAAAACCAACAAGTGACAAGCGTCATTAAATGGATAATACAATCAATTCAATTATCCGAACAATCACAAAACACAACGAACGAAAATCAATACGATTGACCAACCCAACGGTTCATCAATCCAAACGCGAGCCAAACGCTGAAGAAATACGGAATTCCACCGCCCAAGGGTTGGAAGATTGAAAACGAGACTAATTTCCCGAACTTAAGGAAATTAGGAAGGAGCCTGAATGCTCAACAATCACGAAACGAGGACAAAAACCGAACAAACAAATGACCGAGACAACAAAAATCGAACAATCATGTCCGAAACACGAAGGATAATAAAAGTCAAACAACAACTCCCAGGATGATCTGGTGAGAACTATAAGACATGCATTCCCATAAGATCCACCGGAAAGGGAATAGCGATTGAAAAGTCACAACGACAAACGAGTTATTCCGAAACACCACCACCCTCGTTCGATCAACAAAAGCAAGGGATAGGGAAAGTTCAGAAAATGTCAACGAACATAAACGAGTCGACAGAGTCGAAAACACAGGAGTTCCAAATCCGATCTACTTCGAATAAAGGAACTAATAGATCCAGATGATGTCACTTCCGAACAAGGTTCACAAGAATCGAACCGAACTCGAAAAAAATCACAGCGATAACCAGATCAACCCACAACAAGATCACAGTTCGTTCGGACGATGAAACCGAAATACAGAACAAGTTCAGAAAGTATCAACGAATACGAGCGAGTCGAAAGAATGGAGAAAGAGAAAATACAAAAGTCAAAATAGTACGGGTATTACCTCCGACCTCATCCACAAAATTCACAAAAACAGGAGCAAGGTAACAAGACATTAATCAACCGACACATAACGGAACGATCACCGATGCACACGGCCATACCAACCCAAGCTCTAACAGCTCGCACATGCGCGACAACGCAGAAATCACCACGAGGCGACAATATTCAACACCAACATCCCGCCTCTCACAAGGGGCTAACACAACAAATGTGTGGAAAACGACTCAACGCTCACACTGCCAATTCGGTCATACTCGGGAGCAAACATCAAAATGACAACGCGAACATCATACATACATACCCAGCGCTCAAACGGGAATGGATAGGTTTTAAAAACGAAAACCTCATTTTAAAAATAATTTAGAAGAACACCGGTTGATCTTTAGTATCACGTTTCAAAAAGTGCAAACATGAAATATCATTATCGAGACTTTGAAAACCATCATGCATTTGGTAAAAATGAGGACATCTTCTTTTAGCGAAAGACTTTCAGAAATATTCGACCCTCGGGTCTAAGTATAAGTGTTTCTAAACATCGAAAATATCTCAAAATACTTTTGGTCCTCAATTGGAAATTATTTTTGAAATATATTGCGGCACGAGAAAGCACCTCGAAAACACCGCAAGAAAATAATTCGTTTTAAAAGTACGTCTCGAAATTTAATTTTCTAAGATACTCAAGGTTTTCAAAAATCCAATAGGCCAGAATGCCCAAAACTCACACATATCGACGTTCACTAAAACAACTCCTAGTACACGCATCAAAACGTTTAAAACCAAGACAATACATGTCTTTAAACGGAAATAAACGAAAAAATACCACATTCAGAACAAACCAATGACCCCATTCGAGGCCTCTAAGGACCCTCCCGCACTGGCTGGTGAACAAGTCGAACGCGTATAAGCACAAAGCCTCCACAAGAGAACTTGTAAAACGTGCAAATTGATTCGAAAATCATCAGCAACGGACAAAAACAACAATAAAAAGACATCACAAGCGACGACACTCCTCGTATAAATCAAATACGAGAGTCGACTAAATACATATCGTGAAATCAAAATCCACATAAGGATTCCATCACTTAACAAATAATCATAAAAATAGTTCGTGTCACACGAGGCACAACACAAAGAAGGGAGACTTACTTCCACAGGTCGCACGAAGATGATGATCGCCCCACGATACTAATCACGACCAACAAACTCAAACGACGCGTCGCGACACGACTCAGTCAGATAAAATCCGACGAAACAAGACTCAAACAACACAACTTGACCCGACAGCCTAGGTTTCCTCAACCTAAGCTCCAATACCATTTATGTAACACCCCCAATCTGCTCAGGGATATTATGTAATGCCCGAATAAATGGTGTATTTACCTTGTACTCAACCTTGTATTATTTCGACTTCGTGATGTTATAAATCGTAGATTGGTTTCCCGTATTTGTGCCTTTATGTTTTTATATCTTTAAGCATTGCATGCATGATTGTGCACGAACTAACGTACGTTAACAGGCGTTCATAACGTACGCTAAGGACGCAGTGTTACGTACGTTATCTGATGTTCTTAACGTACGTAAGCTAAGTCAACTTGGGTTCGGATAAGGGTCGGCTTGTGGGGGCCGAAGAGAGGGCCGGGGAAGATTCGTGTGATTCCCGCATGAACCTGGACATAGGCGTTACGTACGCTATGGTACATGTGTTACGTACGCTATAGACATGAGTATTACGTACGTAAAACCCGTGTGACTACGTACGTAAAGGAATGGCGAAATCAGTCCAGGGAACTCTGGTCAGGCGATTACGTACGCTAAAGGCTAGGGTATAACGTACGTTAAGCTTGTTACGTACGTAAGGGGTTATTGCATAACGTACGTAATACTTAGAAATCTATTTATAGAACCTGACCCTCACTTCATTTCCCACTTTTGCCTTGGCCGATTTTTGTGTTCTTGAGACTATCCTTCACCTCATATCCCTCATATCATCATTTATCTCCGAATTTGGGAAGCTTAGACCGGGAGAGTTGGTGATCAAGCTTCCGGTGAAGAGTTTATTGAAGATTCTCTTATTCTTACATCTCTTAAGGTATGTTACGATTCACCAAGCTAAAGTTTACATTCTTAACTATACTTTGAGCTTGTTTTTGGAAATCATTGGACTAGATAATGATCTTTTGAGTCCAGCACCATGTTTTTAAGTTTAGAACCCGATTATACCTTATCTTTCTTTCATTACGTAGAGTCTTGATTTAGCCTCGGTGGATGAAAACCTTAACTTGTAGCATCCTTAATTCGTGGGAGTAATAAGCATGATTTCAGTTATATTCTCTGATCCCTTTTTATGTTCCATTGGAGAAATTCATATATGTTAGAAGAAATTGTTATGGCAATGTCCTCCTTGTTGTTGAGGTAATATATATATATATATCGACCAGGTCCTTGAACTTAAACCAAATCACCGTAGTGTCGTTTTTCTTGCGTAATATTTAAGCATGCTTGTCGTCTTGAGTAATATTGGGGGTCGAATCATCTTAGCCGATCATATGGGGATTTGGCATTCATTTCCTTATTTAAACCCTCAACACCTTGTGAAACAATGAACTTTTAAACAACGGTACTTCATATTCGAAATGATCGTTCAGCCCTTATAGAGTGCCTTATCGTTCCCGGTTCAGTTCTTAATTAGTGTTCTAACCGTGAACCAACCTAGTGTCACTACTTTACGATCTTAATATTAGTATTCGGTGAGCGTATGTTAGTATCGAGTGGTATGTTAAGTTCCTTGTATCTCTTTTTAAACAAGGTGCGAGCCTTGCATAGGGGTCGATCGTGGGGCGGTGGCATACGGACACGTGACGTTTATTGGAGTATTTCATTCTTGCCATTCCCAAGGCAAGTATCATATGTCGAGTTCGACTTATATTGAAACTTTGATCATGCTTGTGGTTTTGTTCATATTGTTGAATATGAGACGTATTTTTGAAAATTCTCGTGATATTCGTTGTTATTTGTTCGTATTTATGAACGTATTGAAATGCATATGTGTATGCGTAGTTGATGGATTTATGGTTTAAATGATCCGAGGGGATCATGAGGATCTATGCTGAGGGCGCTGGATCGAATGTCCACCATGCGTTGGTCCGACGGGATCATCATGGGGATCTATGCTGAGGGCGCTGGATAGTTGGACGGGTTTTCCACCATGCGTTGGTCCGACGGGATCATCATGGGGATCTATGCTGAGGGCGCTGGATCGCTGGATTACCTTGTATAGTGTTGATGGAATCGTGAGGATTCGCATCGTTGGATTCCGGTGGCGGAAGTCCGTTTTGCATGTTTCCTGATGCATTGATGATTTATTGTATGATGATACTTGTACTAGCATTGTTTTGCTAACCCCTTCGGGGGTGGACATTGTTTTGATGTTCAGGTAGCCGAGGAGCGGGGAGGCAACCACAGTACCGACAGAACGATGGAATGGCTCAGTGATGTGGTTGATGTTTATTGTTATTGTGATGTGTTTTCCTTGGTCTATTTTAGTACTCGAGTACGTCTATTTTAATAATGTCCTTTCGATATGGTTGTATAAGTTAACTCATTTGATCGGTTGAATCAAATCTGTATTTGAGCTTCAGTTGTACGATTGGTTTATATTTACACTCTTTTTAAAATTAGCCTTGTAAATCCTTACCTAAAGGGTTTACGGCGCTGTAATTATTCCGAATATCTCGGGGTGTTACAGAATATGGTATCGGAGCTGAGATTCATGGATATCTTGGCAGTCGGGCTAGTTGGGTCTGTTTACGTTATTTGATTATTGGTCGTTCGTAACATCACTGCTGAGCCATCATCGTCGTGTGGACTGTGGTTGTAAGTTTCCTAATCTCGAATACTACTGTTTTATTTAATTCATGTCTTGTAAACATTGATGGATATACTTTGAGAAAGTTTGTCCTGGATATTGAGTATTTATGTTTACAGTATGTTGAGAGGAGGTTGTGGACGCGGACGTGGAAATGCGAGGCAAGAAGAGTCGGTATCTACCCCAGAGATAGCCGCTAGTCGAACGGATTCACATTCCGGGGGACAGCAGGGATCGGAAAATAATAATGCAAATCCTAACGTGCCGGGAGTGCTTCAGCAGGTGGTTGCCCAGATAAACCAGTTTGCTCAAGTTGTGGATCGCATGCAGACGGCGATGGGACAAAGAAAGATAACTCGATAATCGGGGAGATAAATGGCTTACCGAGGTGGTCAAATTGCATCCTCCGAAATTTGACGGTTCTGCTGAGACGCTTTCTTGGGATCACTGGCTGAAGGAATTAGAGAAGATTTTTGCAGGGATTAACTGTCCCAACGATAGGAAGGTTCCGGTCGCCCAGTATCTTTTGACCGGGGAGGCTTTCGACTGGTGGGAGGCCATTCGACCGGAGGAGCACAATGTTGACTGGACGGAATTCAAATTGATGATGGAGGCACAGTATTGTCCTCGTCCAGTTAGAGAAGCCCGGGTTCGGGAGTTTTTCTCACCACAAGATTCGGGAGCATCTGTGACGGACGTGATTAAGACTTTTAATCACCAGCTGACTTATGTGCGCCACTTGGTCAGGACCGAGGCGGAGAAGATTTTTCATTTTGACATGCGAATGAAGCCGGAAATTCAGCAGTATATGTCCGGATTTGAATGTACCACCTTGCGACAGTATCAGGACAAGGCGTTAGCCTATGATATGAAAGAGGCAGCAGTAGAGAAATCGACGGAAGCAAAGAAACAGAAGGTGTCTGGCAACTTCACGGAGGATAAGAGCAGCGGGCCTCGCAGGGGTCAATCCTCTTTTCATTCATCCAGGAGACCTCTGCATCCTTCTCGAGGTGGAAAGAAGTTCCAGGCAACACCAACTGTTTCAGACATAGGGAAAAAGTGCTATAACTGTGGCAAAGCGGGACATGTTCGACGTGATTGTTTCGCGCCTGCTGTGACCTGTTTCGAGTGTGGACAGGAAGGACATCGTGCAACATTTTGTGGGAATGCGACCCGATCTTTTGGTACTCGTACTCCAGCTCCAGTCCCGAGGGAGACGAGTGTGAACCAGACACAGCAGAGTGGATTTCAGCAGCAGAACGCTGGGAAGAGAGAGGCATCCAGTGCTGGGTCCGTTCCTCCGCGCCTGTACGAAATGAGGAAATCTGAGGATCAGAACACAGCTGTTGCATCAGGTACGATTCAGATCCTTTTGCAACCAGTTAGTGTCTTGTTCGATTCAGGAGCCACGCATTCTTTTATATCTTTGAACTGTGTTAATCGTTTGAAAATCTCGTGCTTGTATAACTGTGAACCTTATGTTGTGGGATTACCGAGCGGAGAGAAAATTGTGGGAACCCTAGAAGCTAGGGATTTCCAAAGATCTATAGAAGGAAGAGATTGGCCATCGAATCTTATTGTAGTTGACATCTACGGTGACGATTTAATTCTGGGGATGATTGGCTCAACCGTTATGGAGTCAGGTCAATTACCGAGAGAGAGTGATTTCCATCATTGCTAATGACGGATCTCGAACACTTATTCCGAGGATGGAGACCGGAAGCTCGGGAAAATTGATCAAGGCAATGAAAGTCCGAAATTATCAAGGTGGATGTCACGGACTTTGGTGCTATGCCATGAGGAAAGAGGAAGGAGTAGAGCTCTGTCTATTTCGATTATGAATGAGTTCTCGATGTATTTCTGACGAACTACTCCGGGTTACCTCCGCAGAGGGGAGTGGAATTCACTATCGAATTAGAGCCCGGAGCAGCCTCCTATTTCCAGAGCACCATACCGCATGGCGCCAACCGAGATGTATGAACTCAAGAAGCAACCGGAGGAATTGTTACGTAAGGGCTATATCCAACCTAGCGTTTCTCCTTGGGAGCGCCTGTTCTCTTTGTCCTAAGAAAGACGGATCCCTCCGACCGTATTGATTACGGGGAGCTCAACAAGATGACGATCAAGAATAAGTATCCTATACCTCGGATCGACGACTTGTTTGATCAACCGCAAGGGGCAAGGGTATTCTCGAAGATTGACTTGCGATCGTGATACCACCAGTTGAGGATTAAGGAATCGGATATACCGAACCGCTTTCGCATCCCAGACGGCATTATGAATTCGTAGTGATGCCGTTTGGACTTACCAATGCTCCCGCAGATTCATGCAATTGATGAATCGGGTATTCTTGGAATACTTGGATAAATTTGTGGTCGTCTTCATTGATGACATCCCGATATATTCAAGAACGCAGAGGAGCATGCCGAGCATTTGCGTGTGGTTTTGAGCACCTTGAGGAAGGAACAACAGATGCAAAATTTTCAAAATGCGAGTTCTGGCTTAAGGAAGTAACCTTCCTTGGGCATGTGATATCAGCCGACGGAGTTCAGGTGGACCCGAAGAAAGTCGAAGCAATCTTGGATTGGGAAGCTCCTAAAAACGTGAAAGAAGTCTGAAGCTTCTTAGGACTTGCTGGATATTATCGCCGCTTTGTAGAAGAATTTTCCAAATCTGCTCGTCCACTCACTCAGCTCTTACAGAAAACTCAAAAATTCATGTGGAATGAGAAGTGCCAGGCTGGTTTTGACGAACTTAAGAGGAGGCTGACGACAACACCTATATTAGCGCTGCCAGAGGGGACTGATGGATTCATGGTATACAGCGACGCTTCGAATCAGGGTCTGGGTAGTGTATTGATGCAGAAGGATAAAGTGATTGCTTATGCTTCTCGGCAATTGAAGCCGTATGAGGTTAATTACCCGACTCATGATCTGGAGTTAGCAGTTGTAGTCTTTGCACTGAAAATTTGGAGACATTATTTGTACGGCACTCATTGTCATATCTTTACCGATCATAAGAGCCTCAAGTACATTTTCAGTCAGAAAGAATTAAACATGAGGCAGAGAAGGTGGTTGGAATTGATCAAGGATTACGACTTGGAGATTCTTTATCATCCGGGGAAAGCAAACGTAGTAGCCGATGCCTTGAGCCGAAAACCTGTTTCTCTTCGAGTGTTGGAAGCACTTACGTCCCAAACCAGCATTCAACGAGAACTGATCCGCGAAGGGATTGAAGTATGGGCACCAGGAATCCAAGGGCAACTTTATGTGATGGAACTGACTTCATCACTAGTCGAGGAGATCAAGTCTAAACAATTGAACGATTCTCTGATCCTTCGATTATGTGATGAAGTAAAGAAGGGAAAAGCCCCAGGATTCGTGGTACAAGACGATGGAGTTCTGAGATTTCAGAGTCGACTTTGCGTTCCCGAGGATGATGATTTGAGACGGACAATTTTGAAGGAAGCTCATGGCGCGCCCTATTCTATTCACCCAGGCAGTAGTAAGATGTATAAGGATTTAAAGCAAAACTTCTGGTGGTGGAATATGAAGAAAGACGTAGCGGAGTACGTTTCGAAGTGTTTAACTTGTCAGCAGGTTAAGATTGAACATCAACGACCTGCCGGAATGTTAAAACTGCTTCCGATCCCTGAATGGAAGTGGGAGGATATCTCGATGGACTTCATCACTAGTATGCCAAGGACTAGGACGGGAATGAACATGATTTGGGTTGTAGTTGATCGACTAACCAAGTCGGCCCATTTCCTGGGAATTAAAGATACATGGGGACCCGAGAGGTTGGCGCGAGTATTTATTGCGGAGATAGTCAGATTGCATGGGACGCCGAAGACCATTATTTCGGATCGAGATGGTCGCTTCGTGTCGCACTTCTGGAAGGCAGTTCACAGGGCTTTGGGGACCGAGCTAAACTTTAGCACGGCTTATCATCCTCAGACGAATGGTCAGTCCGAAAGGACTATACAAACAGTAGAAGACATGCTTAGAGCTTGTGCTTTGGATTGGTCAACTGATTGGGAAGTCCATTTGCCATTGATTGAATTCACCTACAATAACAGCTGGCATGCTTCTATTAAGATGGCACCGTTTGAAGCTTTGTACGGGAGGAGATGTCGATCACCCCTGTGCTGGGATGATTCTTCGGATTTGATCGGGACGGAACCGGAATTGATAGTTCAGACTCAAGAGAAAATAGCTTTGATTAGAGAAAGACTGTTGACTGCCCAGAGTCGACAGAAGTCTTATGCGGACGTACGTCGTCGCCCTCTGGAGTTCGACATTGGGGATGACATACTATTGAAGGTGTCTCCTACACGGGGAATTTTCCATTTTGGGAGGAAAGGCAAGCTAAGTCCGAGATATATCGGACCATTTGAGATCCTCGAGAGAGTTGGGGATTTAGCATACAGGTTGGCCTTACCGCCATCGCTGAGTCACGTTCACAACGTGTTTCACGTATCCCAATTGCGGAAGTATGTACCATATCCCAGTCATATTATTGATTTCGACGAGATCGAGATAGCTAATGACGGCACCTTCGAAGAGAGACCAATAAAGATACTCGAGAGTCGAGTCAAGCAGTTGAGGAATAAACCGATCTCCTTGGTAAAAGTTCAGTGGTCTCGACATGGAGTCGAAGAAGAAACTTGGGAGACGGAGGAGAGTATGAAGTCGAGATACCCGGAATTATTTTCGTCTTAAGTTTCGTGCCGAAACTTCTTTTTAGAGGGGTAGTATGTAATGCCCGAATAAATGGTGTATTTACCTTGTACTCAACCTTGTATTATTTCGACTTCGTGATGTTATAAATCGTAGATTGGTTTCCCGTATTTGTGCCCTTATGTTTTTATATCTTTAAGCATTGCATGCATGATTTTGCACGAACTAACGTACGTTAACAGGCGTTCATAACGTACGCTAAGGATGCAGTGTTACGTACGTTATCTGATGTTCTTAACGTACGTAAGCTAAGTCAACTTGGGTTCGGATAAGGGTCGGCTTGTGGGGGCCGAAGAGAGGGCCGGGGAAGATTCGTGTGATTCCCGCATGAACCTGGACATAGGCGTTACGTACGCTATGGTACATGTGTTACGTACGCTATAGACATGAGTATTACGTACGTAAAACCCGTGTGACTACGTACGTAAAGGAATGGCGAAATCAGTCCAGGGAACTCTGGTCAGGCGATTACGTACGCTAAAGGCTAGGGTATAACGTACGTTAAGCTTGTTACGTACGTAAGGGGTTATTGCATAACGTACGTAATACTTAGAAATCTGTTTATAGAACCTGACCCTCACTTCATTTCCCACTTTTGCCTTGGCCGATTTTTGTGTTCTTGAGACTATCCTTCACCTCATATCCCTCATATCACCATTTACCTCCTAATTTGGGAAGCTTAGACCGGGAGAGTTGGTGATCAAGCTTCCGGTGAAGAGTTTATTGAAGATTCTCTTATTCTTACATCTCTTAAGGTATGTTACGATTCACCAAGCTAAAGTTTACATTCTTAACTATACTTTGAGCTTGTTTTTGGAAATCATTGGACTAGATAATGATCTTTTGAGTCCAGCACCATGTTTTTAAGTTTAGAACCCGATTATACCTTATCTTTCTTTCATTACGTAGAGTCTTGATTTAGCCTCGGTGGATGAAAACCTTAACTTGTAGCATCCTTAATTCGTGGGAGTAATAAGCATGATTTCAGTTATATTCTCTGATCCCTTTTTATGTTCCATTGGAGAAATTCATATATGTTAGAAGAAATTGTTATGGCAATGTCCTCCTTGTTGTTGAGGTAATATATATATATATAGACCAGGTCCTTGAACTTAAACCGAATCACCGTAGTGTCGTTTTCCTTGCGTAATATTGGGGGTCGAATCATCTTAGCCGATCATATGGGGATTTGACATTCATTTCCTTATTTAAACCCTCAACACCTTATGAAACAATGAACTTTTAAACAACGGTACTTCATATTCGAAATGATCGTTCAGCCCTTATAGAGTGCCATATCGTTCCGGGTTCACTTTTTACTTAGTGTTCTAACCGTGAACCAACCTAGTGTCACTACTTTACGATCTTAATATTAGTATTCGGTGAGCGTATGTTAGTATCGAGTGGTATGTTAAGTTCCTTGTATCTCTTTTTGAACAAGGTGCGAGCCTTGCATAGGGGTCGATCGTGGGGCGGTGGCATACGGACGCGTGACGTTTATTGGAGTATTTCATTCTTGCCATTCCCAAGGCAAGTATCATATGTCGAGTTCGACTTATATTGAAACTTTGATCATGCTTGTGGTTTTGTTCATATTGTTGAATATGAGACGTATTTCTGAAAATTCTCGTGATATTCGTTGTTATTTGTTCGTATTGATGAACGTATTGAAATGCATATGTGTATGCATAGTTGATGGATTTATGGTTTAAATGATCCGATGTGATCATGAGGATATATGTTGAGGGCGGATCGTATGTCCACCATGCGTTTGTCCGACGGTTTCATCATGGGGATCTATGCTGAGGGCGCTGGATCGTTGGACGGGTTTTCCACCATGCGTTGGTCCGACGGGATCATCATGGGGATCTATGCTGAGGGCGCTGGATCGCTGGATTACCTTGTATAGTGTTGATGGAATCGTGAGGATTCGCATCGTTGGATTCCGGTGGCGGAAGTCCATTTTGCATGTTTCCTGATGCATTGATGATTTATTGTATGATGATACTTGTACTAGCATTGTTTTGCTAACCCCTTCGGGGGTGGACATTGTTTTGATGTTCAGGTAGCCGAGGAGCGGGGAGGCAACCACAGTACCGACAGGACGATGGAATGCTCAGTGATGTGGTTGATGTTTATTGTTATTGTGATGTGTTTTCCTTGGTCTATTTTAGTACTCGAGTACGTCTGTTTTAATAATGTCCTTTCGATATGGTTGTATAAGTTAACTCATTTGATCGGTTGAATCAAATCTGTATTTGAGCTTCAGTTGTACGATTGGTTTATATTTACACTCTTTTTAAAATTAGCCTTGTAAATCCTTACCTAAAGGGTTTACGGCGCTGTAATTATTCCGAATATCTCGGGGTGTTACATATTACACGCCGTAGAACCTTTCCTCAAGGATCTACCAGGCTAGTAACAACATGAAACATCTCGACAATGCCTTTAAGGCTAAAATGACTCAGTAGACCGATTTGGCCTTTCAATAAAACATACAACTCGATTACAACTCATGCCCACGCAGGGGTCAAAACACAACCACACCCGTACAACGGGAAAAATATAGCAGCGGAAAATAAAGTACAACTGAACCAATACACGATGTACGGTTCCTCATGTGATTAGTATCGATCATCTTTCATCATCCTTCATGCCGACCCTGTGTTATGCTCCAAAACATGAATGCAAAAACAGACATCCACCCCCCGAATACTCGGGGGTTAGCAAAACTCCACGGTTTTGCTAGTGCAAGAACAAAGTGCAAATACGAGCCATACAATTCACATTCCACGAATAACAATAACCAGGAATCCTCAAAGATCCAAACGAAACGAAATGTACTTCCCGAGGCAAGAGTTTGAGAAAACCTTTCAAAATCGAAATATCATAAATTAATGGAAATAATTTATAAAACGGTTTAGAATGCCATCGAGAGTTTTAATAGAAAACAATTTAGGATTATCAAATCCTACTTTTCAAAATCCAAAAGACAAAAGGGGGTCACCGCCCCAAAGGTTTACTTTCCGAAAAAGGACCTTTACCAAACCGTTGGGATTTTAGCCCCAAATCCGTAAAATGACTTTTACAAATCCATTGGGATTTTAGCCCCAAATCTCATCAACTCACAGTACACAAGAACGACCACAAGGTTCGTCTCCCAACATCAAAATCCACAAATAAAGGATTCAAAACAAACAACAAAATACTCTAGTGCCATCCTAGCCAAGTAAGCCAAACGAACACTTACCTCTTACACACTTAGTCGATGCATGCAATCATGAAAACCGTTCAAATGCACTCATTTCCGGAAAATGCCATAAATAAGTCACATTTGTAAAATGCACCACAATTAACCGTCGATCCACGTCTCTGTGGACCCCTACCGAGACCCCGTCGGATCTAACCCATAGTGGTTAAAAGCAAGCTCGTCGATCCACGTCTCTGTGGACCCCTACCGAGACCCCGTCGGATCTAACCCGTAGTGAGCATACACACACACACATTACTCATGCAAAACTAACATGCTAAGAATGTAAGTTCATTAAAAATACTCACTAGAGATGGCCATTAACTCGACACCATTATCAAACTCTTCAAAACACAATAACAAGATTAAATACGGAATACACGATTCCATAACTTTAAACAATTGGAGTATCATCATCAAATCCTTCAACGTTCAAAATAATCAAATCATAATCAATTCCCAAAACACGCCGTCCACAAAACACACACGCATTTGAAAGAAAGCCTTTAACGAGGCCAAACCGAAATCTTTTGAAACTTCGTTTCAAACAACCAAACAAACACACTAAGACGATCACCGATCATCATATCCACAAAATAAGAAAAGTATGGGCAAGGTACTTGCCTCGAATAACCACAACGCGGAGAATCGGCCGAAGTAGGTTGGCACGAACCGACTACGAACTCGCTGACTCCACCGAACGACAATCCGCAACAATGAACTATGAATGAAAACAATAACAACGAAAATGAATTCCATAATACGACTCAAAGCCGTTGAATTCAAAGAACGAATGACGAAGGTTCAAGCGTTTCCCCCAAAACGGCCAAGAACACGATTCGTTCCGTCAAAACCCGAAAACGGAATTCCAAGTTTAAATATGGATATACAATCCATAGAATATGTTTAACAACATCATTTAACCATAATCAATCCATCAAAAACGGATGAAAAACAAGATCGAGGATAAATCCCCCAAAAAGTCGATTTGAAGGAAATCAAGAAATATACTTCGATTCGATGAAGAACAATGGATTAAATGATGTTAAACACAAGAATACTACCAAGATTAATCATATCCATCATAAATTAATCAATAATATGGAACGAATCGGACAAAAACGCAAAAACCCCCAAATTCACGAAATTAGGGTTCTAAGGAAGGTTACCTTGATTCGCTGGATCAAAGGATGATAACGGATGATTGATTGATGATATGAACTCAATAACTTCATGGATTTGTTTTTAAACAACATGACTCCATGGTAAGATCACCCTCAGCCGCGGAAGAGAAGGAGAAGAAGGAGAAAAATGACCAAAAACCCGTGTGCAGGGCCATAATAAGTCGCACGGTGTGCCGCGGCCCAGCGGGAGCGCAGCGCGCACAGCCCAAAAATGGCTCCCAAGGGTCAGCAGGTGTGCCGCGGCTCGGCCGAGGTGCCGCGGCACCGGTGATCGGTTTGGCGAAAAATGCCACAGTGTGCCGCGGCCCGCCAAAGATGTGCCGCGGCCACGGCCTCGCTGCGAATCGCCGAGCACCGCCGGCCGTGACTCGGCCAGACCGCCGATCACTACGGCCGTGACTCGGCCAAGCTGCGGCCTGGGCCTGTGTTGCCGGCCATGACTCGGCCGGGGTCAACTCCGACGGCCCGAACGACCCCGAAACCCGAACCTGAATACGAATCGATGATACGGTTACGACGTACTCGCAAAGACGAATCTAAGAGCTAAGAGAACACACAATTCCGACCACCCGAAGGCTCGGAATTCGACAACGGAAGTAATTACCCAAAACTTTGGGAAATTACGAAAATGGCCCAAAACGTCCGAAAATCACGATACGCGATCGAAACACCAAACCAAAGCTCGCAACATGAATAATAATATTAAATGAACTTACGAGAAACTCGAAACAACAGTTTCGGACGAGATTCGCAAGAATCGAACTCAAGTGCGGAAAAGTCGCTAAAAAGCTCGGAACTCAACAAAACGATACCGAAACGAACTCGGATGACAAAAAGTGCAGAATTAATCATTCTCGAAATGACGAAACGGTCATGAGCGAGTCGTCAAAACGGACTCCGGCCGAAAAAAGAAACCGAAAATCAAAAATTGCGGATATTACAAGGAAGCCGTATCACAATTAATGACAGTGTGCTGCCTTGAGTCGGCCAACACGATGACAGTAACACACGGATAGGCACCATCCTCGACAGTCCCAATTCAACACCTCGATTGCCTTAGGATGGCCAACCGATAACAATGATGCAGCGGATGATTCCATGGATGATTGAGCGCTTCGATTGGCTTAGAATGGCCAATCGATACGAATGATACGATGAATGATTGAATACCTCGATTGCCTTAGAACGGTCAATCGATAACAATGATATGGTGAATGATTGAACATTTCGATTTGCCTGAGAACGGCCAATCGATGACAATGACACGAAGGATGCCTCGGCACCTTTAATCGGTGACCGACGACGAAGATGAGGAATGAATAAGCCGATGCCTTTAATCGGCCAATACAGTTTTAATGACAACCCCAAAAGGAATAACAATGATCTGAACGATGTCTTAGATTGACATAAATATTAACAACAATCGATACATCGATACCGTGAACCAGCTATCGACAATGATATTAATAACGAGTATCACAATGCCTTGAATCGGCCATTAACGGACAGTAATAAACATTTGGCATAGTTGCCGAAAGGTATCGTATCAAACGATCTCTTAAATATCAATGAATTCATGAAGAGACTAAGTCTCGGAATGATACAACACATTCATACACATATATGATGACATTAATCTCATTGACTAGTACAAGTATAAAACTTGCCTCAAACCGAAGGCGAGAAGGTACTTCCACGATCAACGTCCTTAATGAAATTATCGGCCGCTCGAACAACCTTGAATATTACAATTACCAACAATCCGTTCAATATATGAATCAAGCACGAATATAACGAACTCAAAACGTCGATATGATTAAACCAAGTTCATTGGGGCATTAAATCGAACACTTTGTGGCCAAACTTCGATTGTTTATAACCAAACCTCAATAATACCAGCATCAAATCCCTAAGAAGTGTTTCCAACCAACAAAACATCTTCAATACGATTAATAATCCAATATGAATATTCAAATACGTGATTACAACAACGATTAATTGAAAACCCCCAAATCCAACTCAATATTCAAAGTGTTCTTGAATAATTCTTCAATAATCCAATGAATAATCAACCATATCCATAATCATGTGTATTTCACTTCATACAACATGATCTAAACATCCAAAACATCATATCTCAAAACAAAATCGAAATCCAAGATGTTGGAGAAATTACCTTTGAAGATCCAAGTACTTTAATCTGATGAAATCGCGTTAAATCGACAATCCGAGCTCCACAACCGAACGAAAATGATGAAAGATGAATACTCAAGTGATTGATGATGAAGATGCTCTCCCACAAACCCTCTCTCTCGGACCAAAGTGAAGAAATGGGAAGAAATGAGCTGTTCCACGCAAAAATTGCAAATTATAGTACTGACTGCACTGTGTGCCGCGGCCCAGCCCAAGTGTGCCGCGGAACAGGGCCAAATCTATCCCCAGTGATCGGCAGCGTGCCGCGGCCCGAACGAGCGTGCCGCGGCAGTGACTCGGTAGTGTGCCGCGGCCCCGTCGGCATGTGCCGCGGCACACGGTACAGACGGGTTGGCTGATAAGTTGAAACATGAGTGTGCTGCGGCCCGGACGAGTGTGCCGCGGCAGTGACTCGGCAGTGTGCCGCGGCCCTGCCGGCATGTGCCGCGGCCCACGGTACAGGCTGCTCGGCCAAAAACTGGAACATGTGTGTGCCGCGGCGCACACTCCTTGTGTCGCGGCCCACACCCCCTCTGGGTCCTAAAATGATGAAAAATGATCCGGGAAGAGAATAAAAGCAATAGGAATCAATATTTGGGGAACAATAACATGAAATGGAAGTACGGAAACCCCAAAACGGTGGTTCCAAGTAATGATTGCAAGGGTTCGCCCAACCAAACACAATTTGAACAATGAGGAGATTAATAATGACATGAACTCCAACGTAAACATCGGCTAATGAATCAATTACAACAATCAAGATAATACTCTTGTCTCGTTTTCCGAGTAAGGTTGAAACAATGAACAATATCGATACACAACTCGAAGTTATTCCGAACGGTGAACACGGATGAATGATTATTATCGAGTTAAAAATTAAATAGTGACAAATACCGAATGAAATTACCGAATGATAATGATCGAACTACAACCGGGTATTACATACCCCCCCCTTAAAAAGAGTTTCATCCTCGAAACTAAGGGTAACCAACTCGGGATATGAACTATCCATCATGATCTGAAAATAATCATGTCCAAATAGTTCTCGGGACCAAATCAATCGCACGCCCAAGTCCCCAAGACTTGACGTCTCGGATCACAGTGAACGATTTCCCAAATTATCACGAAGTCCTGCGTACAACGCCAAAAGGACGAATTCTCAACAAATGATCCAAATCTCAAGATTCTCGAATATGATCATAATAAAATAGATCAACAATAAATGATCCATAGTCACGATACATTAATACGGATAGATTTACACAATCATCCAAAAACAAGGTTACATCTCAAATGTACCCAACATCGATATCCTTCCATTTCATCGATCTCCTCTATCTCAACGATTTAAGGTAGACCCAAATCTGAACTCACCGCACAATATGATCCCGGAAGGTCACAAGAACAAAATGATCACAATGAATGATAATGAATCAAAATCCCACAAGGATTAAGAATGACTCACCGAGGTGAATTAATAAATTAATGAGTGATAGCTCCATGAAGTGATTGGAACCATCGTTCCTCGTGAATTGAATGGTTAATCGATAATTATGAGTCCCAACATGATTGATATATATAATGAATGAATTATAATGAATGAACGACACTGAAATGAATGATGATCCCATTAACGAACAAGAATTAACTTGTTCAAACCGGTGAAGTATGTAATACCCGGTTGTAATTCATTCATTTTCATTCAGTAATTATCAGTCTGTAATTGTCACTCAGTAATTTTCACTCATTAATAATCACTCATCATTCATGAATCATTCATTTGCGTTCACTGTTGGCATGTTGTAATCGTATATCAGTTACTGATCGTCATTTAATCTCCGTTTATAGATCGAGACGGGAGTATTATCATTTTCATTGTGATTGATAGCCTTGTACTGGGAGTATCATCTTTGGTTCATGTTAGACTTGTTCACTTTCACATTTGTATGATATGTCGGATCATTCATCAGTCGTAGCGAGGAATCGGAGTTATCGGATTTTTCACCTTGGCCAGCATTGAGTTACGGCCGTAAGGACTTTGGGTTACAGCCGTAACAAGGGTTCGTTGTTTCCAGGATAATTTGGACGAATGGGACTTACGGCCGTAAGGTGTCGGAATACGGCCGTAAGTTGAGCAGGTACGGCCGTAAGGCTGGCCGGTTATGGCCGTACGTGGCCCAGCAGGCTGCCCGGGCATTTTGGCCAAAGGCGAGTTACGGCCGTAAGGAGGGTTGGATACGGCCGTAAGTGATCTTCGTAAATTTCAGGTGTTGTCAGACAAGGGTGACTTACGGCCGTAAGGGTTGCGGCATACGGCCGTAAGTCGAGGAAGGTACGGCCGTAAGGCTTGGCCGGATACGGCCGTACGCTGCAGGCAAGGTGCCTGGTCATTTTCGACGAAGAGGGCTTACGCCCGTAAGTTTGGCCGGATACGGCCGTATCATCCGAGTTACGGTCGTAAGGTGTGCGGGTACGGCCGTAAGGATGTCGGCGAATGTTTTTGACGAAGGCGGGTTACGCCCGTAACTCAGGAGCGGTTACGGCCGTAAGTCTGTCGGCAGGCTTTCGGACGAAGCCGAGTTACGGCCGTACGAGTTGGCCGGTTACGGCCGTAAGGCCGTTGACCTGGAATGTTACGGCCGTAAGAGGGCCAAGTTACGGCCGTAACTTCCGGCAGTATTTAAGGATCCGGCCGGGACATTTTCATCATTTTCATTCCTTTTCTTCTTTTATCCGAGAGAGAGGGTTGAGGGAGAGATTTTGCCATCATCAATCATTTGAGTGTGTAATTTTCATCATCTTCATTCATTTGGGAAGCTTGGATCTCGTTTTAACTCGTGTTCATCGGATCGAAGTGGTTGGATCTTCAAGAGGTAATTTCTTCAACACCTTGGATTTCGATTTTGTGTTGAGATATGATATTTTGGACGTTATAATCATGTTATATGAAGGGATATGTATATGATTATGAGTTTGTATAAGGATTCATTGGATTATTAAGGGATTATTCAAGAACACTTTGAATATCGAGTTGAAATTGGGGATTTTCGATTAATTGTTGTTATAATCAGGTTTTTGGATATTCATAACGGATTATTGATCGTATTGAAGATGTTTTGTTGGTTTGAAACACTTCTTTGGGGATTGGTGTTGGTATTATTGAAGTTTGGTTATAAACAATCGGAGTTTGGCCACAACGTATTCGATATAATGCCCCAATGAACTTAGTTTAATCATATCGACGTTTTGAGTTCGTTATATTCGTGTTTGATTCGTATATTGAACGGTTTGTTGGATATTGTATAATTCAAGGTTGTTCGAGCGACCGATATCTCAATTAGGACGTTGTTCGTGGAAGGATAATTGTTACCGATGTTGTGTAAGTTGATTCTTACTCAGTTAAAAGGATATTCATTTCCTTTTGTTGTTGTTCATTCATAATCATAACTCATTCATCATTGTGTTAACCGTATTAAAACTTGTCATTGTCAATTAATCACTTCAGTCACAAGGAACGGCGGTTCCAATCATTTCATTGAGCTATCATTCATTTCACTATCATTTCATCTCGGTGAGTCATTATTCATTTCCGATGTCACTTTTGTTATATCGTGGCATTCCAGGTCATACTGGCGTGCTAGTTGGTATGTGTAGGATTTTCATGTCGGGCACATTTATGTCGTGTGTTGGTTGTTGGCCTCGCATTGGACTGTGCACACGAGTCGATTGCTTGGTGAGACTGATTAGGTACAAGACCACGCGTGTATTCGATCGTTACTCGTTGGTGGCTTGTGCACGGACACATTTCCATCCCGGGCGTAGTGTGGCGCCACCCTTTGAGCCATACTGTTAGTTGATTCATACAGCATGTTTGATTGCGTATGTTTTCAACAAGATTGGGTTATAATCTAACCGATTCATTTTGATCGAACTTGTGGTTTATTCTACATATATATATGATTGTGTTTATTCAACTCTGGAGGATTGTTGTTCTGTATAACTGACCCCGTTTGGGGATATTGTTTTTCAGGTCATGGCAAGGCAAAGGCACAGGGAGAGCACGTTGACTGTAACACCCCCAAAACCATCCGGGATATTACAGCGCCGTGGGTCCCGCGCCGGAACCCACCAGGCTAAAAACTGTTTACAAAACCAACTCAAAACATTCAAAAAGCCAAAGAGGCCAATTCAAAAACACCAAAAGGCCAATGACGGTAATATTTTAAATACTCAAATATTTTCAAAAGCATAATTTTGAAATACCGTCATAAAATACCATTTGAAAATACAAGGTGAAGTGCCAAATCTCGATAGTTCAAAATGTACGTTAAGCTACCACTTAAACGTACCGATAAAATAATTTGGGAAAAAGAGTTTGACGAAGATAACCCAAGTTCGTAAAATGCCAAAAATGCCCTTTTAAAATACACACACGCAGCGGATAAAGATACCGAAAGCCATTTTGAGACATACACACGCAGCGGATAAATACAGTTCAAAATACACATTTGCAGTGGAAATAAATAACCGGAAAAGAATACTCAATTCTCCGAAAACAAGCCACAACCAGTATCACATCGGGAAGCTCATCCCTTCACGACCGCTACTAGCTCGATCTCTGAGTACCTAAAAATAAAGCCCACGACGGGGTCAGCCACAATACTCAAATAATGATATCGATCGCATCAACATAAATAATTACATACCAATGTAATAATATAGTAAGAATACTACCAAAGTAATCTTACCGTCATAACCTTACCAATCCATAACAATCCAATCCTTACCATAATTCACATTTCGCATTCTCAAATGACGAAATGAACTCAACCACAACCAACTGTACTGTATTCCAAAAATACCAACAATCCTCAAAACATCATCATAACTCATAAGTGTGGGAATAATCCAATCTGTGCAAACTCCTGTCCGTCGGATTACACAATCAAATCTCAACATGAATAAACCAATAATACACAACATATCTGTAGATCAACTATCACATGACAATGAATACAATTCTCGAAATATCGACGTACAGTCTGAATGCTTATACGATCAATAACAATGATCAACCAATACATAACTGAGAATATCATCGACATGATAGCTCCAATATGACCAACGAAGGATCAACGATGACTGAGAGTACCCTCAACAAGGTAAACTACAAACACGATCAACAAAGGATCAACTATAACCGAGAATACCCTCAACAAGGTAGACTCCAAATGATCAACAAAAGACCAACAATAACCGAGAATACCCTCAACAAGGTAGATTCCAAATGATCAACAACGGACCAACAATAACCGAGAATACCCTCAACAAGGTAGACTCCAAATGATCAACAATAATGGATCTCAAGAAATAACTCTGACTGTCGAACATACCCCTCGGGCGTATGAACAACCAGTCGCAAACCGTCGAACATATCCAATCATACATGGACTATGAACGACCCAACAATATGGCTCAAAAGATGGACGTCACAGTACGCCCGATCCGGAAATGTGTCCGTGCACAAGCCACCCCGGGTATCGATCAAATACACGTGTGGTCTTGTACCTAATTAGCCTCACGAACTACGTCTCGTGTGCACGGTTCAATGCGGAAATATCCACGCATAACCATCATGTGCCCGGCTAAAAATCCTACACAATAACCAATCGGCACGCATATATGACTCCAGATATGTCACGATGCAACATGACAATGAAACTCAAGAATTACATATCCAATAAGGATCAAAAGACTCATCGAAGTGAACAACAACAGACTGACAATGAAAAGTCGACACAACTAATCAATATCCAAAACATCAATCCTGGGATCATCATCCCCAAATGAATGACCAACACGATCTACGATCTCAATACAACAGTCCTGGGATCAACATCCCTCAACGAATAACCGATACGAAACTCATTATACGAAACTTCAACATATACAACAACTCATCATACTAATTATCCACATGACTGAACAAATACTTAGATTACCTCAAAGCCGAGGACCATATCCGTCAACATCCCCCAATGAGACGATCAACACAACCATTAATACCAACAATAGTCCTGGGATCAACATCCCTCAACGAACAACCAGTACGAATCTCAATATACGAAGCATCAACATACAACATATACGACAACTCAACATAATAATTATCTCATAACTGAACAATACATAAATTACCTCAAAGCCGAAGACAACATCCTTTCCACGAACAACATTCCTGAACGAATACATAGTTATACAAATAATCTCAAATAAGGTACCATCCATTCAATACCAATAAACCTTTATCCCGATATTTATGTCATCACGATAACTATCCTCGACATCCGATATTCTATATCCTTGACCATAGATAACTCACGTCTTCCCTGAACACAATTAAATCATATACCTTATGATTTAATACAACCAGAGCACGATATACAAACCATTATCCCGACAACTTACATTTCTAACAACATTGCTATACGAATTATAAATGAAATGAAAACGAAACCATTCATCAAATATTATAAACTGAACAAGTATAAACTTGCCTCGATACCGATACCACGAAGCCGTTACCAAAATCCATTGCCTTTGTCTACGAGCACCTTAGCCCCGACCAAAAGCAATCTACGAACTCTTTAGCCTCAACCGCAACTCAACGGTCATAATCCACGATCAAAACATATCAACCTATTGCAATAACCGATTAACACACATTCGATAAAAATCAATAACCGACATACTCAACCAACAAACTCAACGGTTCAACGAAACCTCGATCATATACATAATACCAAATAATCCAACTCAATAAATACGAACCCATATCCACGATACAAGCCGTAACTCGATGATCACAAATAACAATCAATAACCGGTCAACAACGGTTCTACAATATCCCGATTAAACACAAATCCGAACAACCAAATCAATCGATCACGAATTCAAAACCACAATACGATTCCTCAATCCGAATATCATATCCATAATCTATTTAAACCAACAAGGGTCTAACATTACCGATTCCAAATTCAATCTTAAAAACAATTACAAGTTTCCTCCTTGTATAATCATAATATAAACCAATTACCGGTTATCATTATCAATCCAGACGATCCAATTAATTCAACATCATAAATAACCATATTCCAAAGGTTTCAAATAATTCCATTATCCGAATTGAACACTTATTCAATAAGCATGAATTTCCAAATTCAAACATGAATAATAATTCTCATCAAACTCGAAATCATATTCGTATTCCTATACGAATATTGTACCAAGATACATAACTTAGTTCTAGATATGAATATTCCATATTCATATATAAAACACCAACACCTTAAAACATATTCATCAAATCAATGATCAATTCATCTCGACATTAAGGATTTTATAACATATTCGATTCCAACTTCAACTCCAAATACGAAGACAAAACTCCTTCTTGTTCATACTTGTAAATTCGTAGAAAACAATTTACCGATTATTATCGTGAATAATCACATTCCAAAATTATCCGAAATTCTTCCAAAATCATAACATGTAACTCAAGAGTTCTTTAAGAACACGAATTATCCAAATTCACGTTCATAATCCATAAAACAACATAACCCGATGTTTTCTAACATCTAAACAACCCTTAATCATAATTCAAGGTGTATATAATCATGTTCTTCAACATATCCTTCTCATAACATCATGAATCGCAACAAACCACCAAGAACATCGAGAGTACCACGATTCCATAATCATAACAACATAATCGAATCAGTTGATCACGAATTCATTATCGTCCTTTAACAAAATTCCCATAATTATCAAGAATCATCACAACAATATCATTTCCATAACCATTCATACGAAAACGTGTAGAATTTTCCAAGTTCTACTCATTGAGACATTTCATCGAACACTTTGAAGGCATAGTCCAATTCAATCGATTATTCAAAGAAATACTCGAATTCTTTCCACAAAACTTCAAGAATAATGAATGATTACGAGTTTACAATCAAGTTCAATCAACAATCTGAATCAAAACGACGCAAATCGGCCAAAACACCAAGAAATCTCAAGAACATCCAAAAACCAAAAGTTTAGGTGTTCTTACCTTCGATCCGGGTGGAAGATGATGTTAATCCATGATTCCAACTTCCAAAACATGTTGTTATAAGTTGCTCATACTCGAATCCATCAATTCTTGCCGAAGGAATCGCGAAAAAACGAAGAAAAAAGTGAAAATGTCGAAGTGACCCGGTCCAGGCCTTATATAGGCCGAGACCTGTCGGGCCATTACGTACGTAATCGCCATCGCCTTACGACGAATCGCCATGGCCTCGCCTTCGCCTGGATTCGTCAACACTTACGTACGTAGCGGGTGGCTTACGACGTAATCGCCCTTACGGCCAGAATCGCCACCGCCTTACGACGTAATCGGCGATCTAGCCATCCCTGCGAGTCACTGCCGACCGTGATCGGCCACCCCCACGAATCACTGCCGACCATGCTCGGCCATTCCAACGAGTCACGACCGGCCATGCTCGGCCATCCAGGTCATCTCGGCCACGACTAGACCGGCTACTCCGTAACGTACGTAACACTTATTCCGTTGCGTACGTAATACGTACGTTGACTTGCTACAGTATAATACTCGTATTACGTACGTAATACACCCTGTATAACGTACGTAACTCCGTCCGTTGACTCACCTGTCCACATCTACGCCGAAAGCTGCCGACCACGGGCCCCACTGTCCGATTCCTCTTGTTACGTACGTTATGTACACTATATAACGTACGTAAGCTAACACATTTTACGTACGTAATCTCCAAGGCTTAACGTACGTAATGGCTTTTATACTTAGCCAAAAATCCAACTGTTCCTGTCCGACGTCTCGACGTACGAAATACAAACATACGGCATACTGAATACACATACTGAATCCAAAAAATATTCTCATACGGTATACCTGATATCCGAATCAGTTCAACCTGATACAACATATCCTGAATATATCTGTCAATCCAAAAACGATAATCACACTAGTATAACTGTCTCGGTTCTTAATTTATTTTATCCATACTGTATAGATACCAAACTATACAGTATATCTCAGATAAAATAACTCGAAAAATTTATACTAAAAATCCGGGTATTACATTGACGGCGGGGAGTCCCAATGATACTAGAAGGGGTCCCTAGTCTTTTCAGTCATTTATTCAGTCATTTATGTTTCCTTTATTTATTCCGCTGCAGACATTCCATTTGAATACTCATTTCATTCAGTGTTGTGTATTTTATCTTCATATAAGATACACATGTATTCTGTATTGTCCTGGGTGTGTTGTATGAAACTCCTCATCGGAGTAATTGATGTTGTAATGTGGTTCGATACTACATTTACCCTGTGTAATTCATCCTTTTTCATTTGCCTGGTGGGTCCCAGTCGGGGGTCCACGGCACTGTAATAGCCACCTAGTTTGGGGTGTTACAATGAATGTCTTTACCTCTGGCCCTCGAGGCCTGATAGGGTCCCTTGGATGATGCACGGGATGGAGTAACGAAGTCTCTCGAGGCCCTTGAGTTCTTTTGAGATTTACTGGCACTAGAACTCCTGCAGTATTTATGCCGATGTCCCTGCCTCCCACACAGAAAACAAACAATAGCTGGCACCGTACACCGGGTACTAACGTGACCTGCTGAATCACAGTTAAATCAAACAACAGTCGAACTCGTCGCCTGAGAGGAAGATGCTATCCCAGCACGAAGACGACTAGAAAATGACCCCTTGGACGTCGGAGCCCGATGTCCCTCTGAACGAGCCGGCATTCTAGTCCTCTCGCCCGAAGAAACTGAAGGATGCTTCTGAGTAAGCTCCTTGATCAAAAGCTCTGCTCCAAGAGCCTTCCCGATGAATTCGCTAAGTGAACTATAGTTGTGATTGAACAACTGCATCCTCCACTGCGGATTTAGCCTCTTGCTAAAATATTTGATCTTATCCACCTCAGTACGGATAACTAACGAAGCAAACTGAAGTAGTCCCTGAAACTTCTCAGCAATGACAATAACACCTTCGTCCGCGACGGATTCGGGGTTCAAAACCTCTGACAACTTGGCTTCACGAAGTGGAGCCGGATAATACCTCTCTAACATGAGGGTCTTGAACTCACTCCAACCACAATCGCGATCGGTGGGTTTCACAGAAAGCCACCACGAATAAGCACCCTTAATAAAGTAATAAGCCGCTACTACCACTTTACTCTCTTCCGGACACTGAACCATGTCGAAGAGTTTATCAAAATGCTCAAGCTAATGAACAATATCAGCTGGTTCCGACGAACCCTCAAAAGTAGGCGGCCTCTGACGAGAGATATCGCCAACAATCTGATTCACTACTCCAGTCTATCCATGAAACAGAACCTTGAATCCCTGTTGCGGTGGACCACGAACCATCGAGGTCTGCATGGTCTCCACTATCCGCGTCATATGAGTCATCTGGGCCATCATTCCCTGCATAAATATGAATGGGTCAACCCGAACACCTTCCGAGTGAGCTGCTTCTCGGGTACGACTCCCTGACGGTGAATGATTATCTGACAGTGAATGAGTAGCATATCTATCTGATAAACACATGCTAACCCTCGCATCCGCGCAGGCGTTCATACGAGATCCCGGGTTCTGGTCCGTACCGCGGCCTCTTCCCCTGCGTCCTCGGACAGCTCTATCCATACTGGAGCAGGAAAGCCACATGATAATTATAGATCCCGCATGAATATCGCATTATGATTACGAGACGGAATGGTAACAATGAGCATACACGCTCTAACACAATGAATGTATTAATAATACAATAAAACGATCGTCGACATGATGCCGGAATACGATAAGATCACATGAAAGATCAAGTGAGGTGACAAGACTATCTGATGAAATTCCTGAAATGATTACCTTGAACAAGTTAACAACGTTGAAAATTTGATTCACAAGATCAACAACTAAACCGTGAGATGGACTGGATGATTAATGAATTAATTGAACAATGAGATTGACTGAGTGATAATGAATTAACTGAGCGATGAAATTAACCGAGTGAGGAATGAATTGACTGAGCAATGAGATTGACTGAGTGGTGAATGAATTGACTGAACAATGATATTGACTGGGTGATGAATGAATTAACCGAGTAATGAATGAATTATCTGAGTAATGATATTGACTGAGTGGTGAACGAATTAACTGAGTGATGAATGATATTGGCTGAGTGATAAATGAATTAACTGAGTGATGAATGAATTAACTGAGTGATGAGATCAAAATGATGATTGAGGATTATTAACTGATGAATGAGTTGATCCTTAATGCTTACACAAGTCTCACGTGCTCCAAAACAATTAGTCATGAATGAATCATAACACTAATATCACATATATGTTTTAACAAACATGAACAATTACTAACATGATGAATGTATGAACATAAAGAGAATCGAGTCCTTACACAGGTCATACGAAGCTTCGAGGTCTCACGATACTAGTCCCAACTGACGACGACTCGATGAATGAATGACTCGTGCAGTCGTACTAATATTACGACTCAAAAAACCCAACTGTCTAGATTGTCATAACCTGACAGTCCCACTACTACCGCATCGGTAGAGCCACATAACTCACATATCAGGGTATCTCATGTTAGGGTTGTATACGTCAAAGCATACTTTATGCTTGTATTACCTAATTTCCTGGTCTTTATCTATGATAATATTTAATTCATTTATCACATGTTTTGCAAATTTATTCACACTATGATTATGCAAATGCAGTCTAATTTACTTTATATTGTAGATAATGTGGTGTGTAGTGTCACACAGAAGATCACATTATCGGTTCCTTATATAGTAATATTCAGTTCACAACCTATGTAACATTAGACCGTTATGTGAGAGGTTGTAGTATATGCTTGAGATTGGTTGGTCTTGACCATTAGCATATATTAGCGTATTCGTTATACGTTGAACAGGATCGAGGAGAGATAGATTCTTCTGTACTGACTATAAGAAGAACGTACATCTCGGATAATTATTATTTCTTAATTCTAGTGATTAATACTTAATTATATATATTTAATATATTTATTGCTTTGATTTATCATGGGTGAGAGCCACAATGATTGACTCAATATGCTCGATATTTTGGGCAATATTATTTATATGATAATTAATATTATAGCTAGAAATCGTGTCCCGACCAGTCGGGTTGATCATGTCCCTTGAGGCACTCGAAAGGATTATTATATCAAACCCTGCAGGTGGAATTAATTTTCCGATATAATAATAGAGGTTGAGTGGTATACTCATGTGTAATACATTAATTAATTAAAAGCTGTCAGTAGCTTAAATTAATTAATGGACATGGAATATCTTAAACACGGGAAATAATTAATTTAAAAGGAGCCCAATTTCATAATTTGGGATTTTGGTAGGAAGTGCAATATTAACTTATTAGTGGACTAAGTTCATATTAATAGAGTCTTCATATTAGGAAGAGTCCTAATAATGGAAGGAAGATATCTATTGGGAGTCCTTACCATATCCTCCTTAAGGTCCCTAGAGTAGCCCAAAACACCTATAAATACATGCTTAGGGTTGGCCGATTTTTTCACCTCATTATTGCCCAAGAAATCGATTTTTATTGTGTGTGTTTTAATTGTGGATCTTGACTTTTGTCTTGGATTCCACAATTTGGTTAACACAATATTTTTCTAAAATACTCAAAATATTCAAGAAAAATAGAGAGAACAAAAATCGTAAGTTTCTTGAGAGAAAAGTTTCGGCCGATCCCTTTATACCCAAGTAGTCCAGGTAAATTGTTGCCCACACGACATCCGGACGTAGGCGGGATATACTCTAGAAGATCTTGAGGTAGAAATACAAGAAGATCGGAGAGGAACACGAAGAAGGACAAATCGACCAAAAAGGATTTTTCTACCACTCCGCGTCAAAGGTAAAAATTACCGACTCCCATGCGTAAATATGTTTATTTAATTATTTATTAATCTGTTTAATTAATTAGTTGACAAGCCTAAATAGATCCGGTTTTTACGTTGGTTAGTTTATAAAACCTTTTATTAAATTACCTTCACCAACTCGCTTCCGCTGCGTTTTATATTCCAACATCTCACAACCCAAAATCTCTGATGCCATCTTCTGTAACACCCCAAAATCCTATTGGGTTATTACAGTGCCGTGGACCCCACGCCAGGAGATCCACCAGGCGAACATGACTAAAATACATTAAATCACACAATAAGGGAAAATCATAGTCCCTACCATGACATCCGACACAATATTCCGATAAGGAATTTCAACGACAAAAGTGGCCTACATGGCCAAAAAATGAAATACAACAACATCCACGAAAATCTGTTCGGGTAATACAACACGACAACAACTGACAAGACTGGAGTACACTCCAACTGACTGACCGACAATGAACAACTCGGACTAGTATTGCTTGAATGCCTCATCGCCATCGTCGTGCCCGTGTGTCTCAACTCTCTCCTCGCAAGCACCTAAAACATGAAAACATGTTCCGCCCCCACGGGGTCAGTCATCCAGATAATGAACATCAAATACATGTATAACATGATATGCATCCAAAGGCAGAATGAAACGGTACAATGATAATAATAATACGAGATGCTCACAAACCAAGGTAAGAACCGAGCATTCGTGAAATACTATGCCCACGGCATACTATTAATACCTGTTCGACAGATTAGAACATAAGTGCCCAAAGGCGAATCATAATCACAGAATACAACAATGAATTACACGATATGAACCAAACCAGGACTGAATTAATTATGAATCACAATGCCCGAAGGCTTCAATGAAATTACCAGGACAATAATAAAGGCTTGAAAGCCACTCAGCCGAAGCTGTCAAATTATCACAATCACATGAAGCCAAAACAGCCCGCAGCTGTTATTGATTAGGGCCGAAGCCACGGCACGAAGCCGTATCAACATTAGGGCCGAAGCCACGGCATGAAGCCGTATCACAATTAGGGCCGAAGCCAAGACATGAAGCCGTATCACCATTAGGGCCGAAGCCACGGCACGAAGCCGTATCACAATTAGGGCCGAAGCCACGGCACGAAGCCGTATCACAATTAATGGTAGTGTGCTGCCATGAGTCGGCCAACACGATGACTGTAACACACGGATAGGCACCGTCCTCGATAGTCCCAATTCAACACCTCGATTGGCTTAGGATGGTCAACCGATAACAATGATGCAGTGGATGATTCCTTGAATGATTGAGCGCTTCGATTAGCTTAGAATGGCCAATCGATACGAATGATACGATGAATGATTCAATACCTCGATTGCCTTAGAACGGTCATTCGATAACAATGATATGGTGAATGATTGAACATTTTGATTTTCCTGAGAACGACCAATCGATGACAATGACACGAAGGATACCTCGGCACCTTTAATCGGTGACCGACGACGAAGATGAGGAATGAATACACCGATGCCTTTAATCGGCCAATACAGTTTTAATGACAACCCCAACAGGAATAACAATGATCTGAACGATGTCTTAGATTGACATCAATATTAACAACAATCGATACATCGATACCGCGAACCTTCTATCGACAATGATATTAATAACGAGTATCACAATGCCTTGAATCGGCCATTAACGGACAATATTAAATATTTGGCATAGTTTCTGAAAGGTATCGTATCAAATGATCTCTTAAATATCAATGAATTCATGAAGAGACTAAGTCTCGGAATGATACACCACATTCATACACATATATGATGACATTAATCTCATTGACTAGTACAAGTATAAAACTTGCCTCAAACCGAAGGCGAGAAAGTACTTCCACGATCAACGTCCTTAATGAAATTATCGGTCGCTCGAACAACCTTGAATAATACAATTACCAACAATCCGTTTAATATACGAATCAAACACGAATATAACGAACTCAAAACGTCAATACGATTAAACCAAGTTCATTGGGGCATTAAATCGAACACTTTGTGGCCAAACTTCGACTGTTTATAACCAAACCTCAATAATACCAACATCAAATCCCCAAGAAGTGTTTCCAACCAACAAAACATCTTCAATGCGATCAATAATCCAATATGAATATTCAAATACGTGATTACAACAACGATTAATCGAAAACCCCCAAATCCAACTCAATATTCAAAGTGTTCTTGAATAATTATTCAATAATCCAATGAATAATCAAACATATCCATAATCATGTGTATTTCACTTCATACAACATGATCTTAACATCCAAAACATCATATCTCAAAACAAAATCGAAATCCAAGAGGTTGGAGAAATTACCTTTGAAGATCCAAGTACTTTAATCCGATGAAATCGCGTTAGATCGACAATCCGAGCTCCACAACCGAACGAAAATGATGAAAGATGAATACTCAAGTGATTGATGATGAAGATGCTCTCCCACAAACCCTCTCTCTCGGACCAAAGTGAAGAAATGGGAAGAAATTAGCTATTCCACGCAAAAATCGCAAATTATAGTGCGATCGCCTTTGTGTCCGCGGCCCCAAAGTGTGCCGCGCACAGGCCAAATCGCCCTGATCGGCGGCATGCCGCCCGACGAGTGTGCCGCGGTGACTCGGCAGGTGCCGCGGCACACGCATGCACGGGTTGGCCGATAAGTTGCAACATGAGTGTGCCGCGCCCGACGAGTGTGCCGCGGCAGATGACAAAGCTGTGCCGCGGCCCTGCCGGCATGTGCCGCGGCCCACGGTACAGGCTGCTCGGCCAAAAACTGGAACATCTGTGTGCCGCGGCCCACACCCCCCTGGGTCCTAAAATGATGAAAAATGATCCGGGAAGAGAATGAAAGCAATAGGAATAAGTATTTGTGAAACAATAACACGAAATGGAAGTACGTGTTAAAAGATTAAGTTTTGGGGATCCAACCTATAGTTGGTTTTTGTTTCGAGACGTGAACGATATTTGAAACGTTTGTTCCTTTAGGAACCCAAATGTTTTTAATTTTTATCGTTCGTCTTGGGCTTCTACAGCTTGAGATATGATGCCCGATTTTCAAACATTTTTCACAACGTGTTATATTAAAATTTAAGGATTCATTTTTAAGAGGTGCTTTGAATCCCAACCCCTCTTTATTTAAAGTGTATTTTTTAACCGAGAGCATATTTTCAAATTGCTCGTTTCGGAGAGAAAATTTCTTCGTCAAATTCTTGAGCTCGGTTTGAACTTTAACAAGATCATTCTTTAAGATATTCTCTTTTTCAACGCATTTTGAATGATCAATTTCAACGAATTTTCCCTTTTCAAAAATTTTGGAATTTTCAATTTCCAAAGATTTATATTTAGTTTGAATGGATTTAATTTCTTTTAAAGAATTTTGATAATCCGTATGTAGTAGTTCGAATGCTTCAAAAAGTTTGTCGTAAGAATTACTTACTTGGCTTTCTACGTCGCTATCGTCGAATGAACTCCTGGCCATGAGCACGAGATTATTTTGATTCATGAAATCTTCATCGGGATCTTCGTCGCTCCATGTTGCAACTAAAACATCCTTTTGCTTTACTCGACAGTTCTTAGCAAAGAGGCCTGGTTTACCACATAATCGACAGGTGTTGTCGAATTTCTTAGATTCGCCCGCTTGAGTGTCCTTCTTTCTCCGGTTTAATAAGCGTTGGAACTTATTCATATTCTTGGCATAATATGTCGATTCTTCATCGCTTTCGTCCACCGGAATTTCTTCTTTCTTTTTCGATATTTTAGCCTTGAAGGCTATCGATCTTTCCTTTGGTTTCGGATTGGCATTCCGAGATTTTAGAACAATATCGTAGTTGAAAAGAAAACCAACGAGAGCACTAAAATCAAGATTATTTAAATCTTTAGATGTAACACCCCAAACTAGCACTAGTAGAATAAACGTCAAAGACTTCGGTACGTCTCACTTCGGTAATGTATATTAGCGAAGTAAAAACAAACAACAACTTCGCTTTTCAATTTACTGAAGTAAAAAACCCACATAGACTTCACTAAATGGTACCAAACAAAAAAGCAGGAGCTAGTTAGAAAATTTAAGTTACAAAGACTTCGCTAATTTGATAATTACTGAAGTAAAAAGTGTGAAATTTTATTTTTTAACAAAAATTTTTTACAATAGCGAAGTGTATGTTTTGAGACCGGAAATTAATATTTTGATGTTCAATTTTTTTTCATTTAGGCTCCAAAAAATACTTAGCAAATATTGATTTCCACCATTCCTCCCTCAAATTTTTTACTCTAATTTCCATGATAAAAAATTACTAAAACAAACAATTTTATCCAAAACATTACCAAAATAACAACAAGAAAGAATTGAATTGTTTTTGGTTAAAAATATTTATAGTTCAAGAAGGCATTGGACCGAATAAAAATATTAATCGATCAAAACCCTGCAAAATCAGCTGTTCCCATTTCTCTTTCTCTCTCCTGCATCTCCTACCTCTCCCCATTTTCAACCCTAACCCGACGCCCAATATCCTCTACCTTATTTCCCAACCCTCCCTCGCCCTCTTCCTTTCTCTAAAAAGAGAAATCCTCTCTCTAGTCTCCATCTCTCTAAGAAAATATCAGAATACCTCATCCCAAATCTGAATGGCATCCCACGCGAGGAGAACGTGTACAGGAGCGCAACCTTTTCTCTGTCGCCTACAAATGGGAACTATTGCCGTAAATCCCTCTATATATCAACAATCTAAATTCTAGTTCAATTCCTGAAAGAAATTTATCGTCAATGACGTCAAACGAGAATACATGGGGAGGAAACTGCGGCGCCGCGCAAGCCCGATCGACACATAAAGTCGGCGAGAAATTCAGCAGACGAAGGACGCGGCTTTGGCCGGCTTCGAGAAAACCAAGGTGGTGGGCTGCGGTTGGCTTCAAAACCAAGGTGGCGGCTATGCAATTGTGGATCGCGCGACCGTCGGCGTCAACTGGATTAAACTCAAGCTCTTAGGAAAAAGTAATTCTTTTAAAAAGAAAAAAGCAGATTTTGAAAGCGATTTGTTAATTTTGATGAATTAGGGTTTTGTCGTTGTTGTTTGGTGTTCTTCATAAATTTCTCGCAATTGAATCGATTGATGTGCGAGCTTTTTTTTGTTGATGTTTTCTTGATTAATATGTTTCGTATTCTCGATTTTGATTAATTGATTTTTGGTTGTCTGTTATATGATTGTATCATCCTGTTAGGGATTTCATGGTATGGTGTACGATCGAGGACTCACCCTTTTTCTTTTGGCTTTAGGAGGCTCTCTCTTTTATTTAGTAGTAATAAATCTTGAGAGTATGAAGAACAAATTCCTTCATGAATTTCTTACAATGTGATCTTGATCCTTGTTAAAGAAATAAAAACTTTGATTCTCGGGTTCCAGTAATCGGTAGTGAACCGAGTGGTTTCCGTGAAGGGATAACTGCAATTTTTATTAGGTTTAACCTAACCAGATAAAGTGTAGTTATCTTTTAAAATCATATAGGTACCTCTCTTCAAAAAGTTGCAAACATCCTTTTTAATTTGTGGCATGATCCAAAACTTACAAGGGGAAGGATATATTTTAATTGTGTGACCATAAATTCATTTAATACATATATAAAAATGTACTATATTAGTGAAGTTCTAATTATACTTGCAAATTACCTACCGGTAATCGATGTACAGACTTCCTACGGCCGTCCTATATTCGCCGCTATCGCCACGTAGTAGGTCGCCAATTACCTACCATTTTATAAGGCCATTATGGTGTTTTTTTCACTTTTTCTTTTGTGTTTGTTTGTTGCCGCACTTTGGTGGCGATAAGTATTTTAACAAATCGGTGGTAATTTTAGGTGGTGGACACGCTCATCCGTCACCGATCGAACTTTTCGACTTCCATGGTTTTTTTCTTCTCCTTTCTCGCCAACACTTCGGTATAGCCGGCGATACATATTTAAAAATACCACTAGGTAATTTGAGGCGGTCACGGACACCACCAACGGCCAGTTGCCCAACTATTTTCTTTTACTTTGCCGCCAGCGAATTGGTAATTCCGAGTTACCTAGTCTGATATTATGAGAAAGGATCTTTGTAGTTTTGCAAGTTTGGTAATTTGTAGTTTTGCAATTTTCTTGTAAATTGGTATATTATGAGAAAGGATCATATCCTCGATCGAGCAGAAGGAGGAGAGCCGCGGCAACGAGAGCCACGTGTCCGCCATCAAAGCCTACAGATCCAAGATCAATCGAACTCTCCAACATCTGAGACAGAATTCTCATTATACTCGACTCCATTTAAGAAAATGATATGTATGTGTCTTGTCATACCAATTTTTGTTACTTTATTTAGCGTGATATTAGTATTACTTATAATTACTTACAATTTTACACAGTTAACTTTTTCAAGGATGTTGGTGAGGTTGTTGATGTCCTTTTTGCTGGTTATGGACACGTTGAATTCACCACCCCTGATGCAGACCAAAAAGTATAATCATTGTTTAGTTTTATTTCCAATAAATTTTTGTTGAACACGATAAAGACCTAATTATTTAGTAATTTATTTTCAGACCCTTGAACTCAATGGATCAAATTTGCTTGGTCGTGATGTGAAAATTGATTTAGCAAAGGAAAGAGGGGAAATAGGTTCATACACTCCTGGCGGGTATGAACTTTAAACTCTGTTTATGTATTTTTTGCACTTTGTTTATATATTTAAGAGTTCGACTTTTAATTGATGCATCACTTGTTCTGTATATTTAGCAATGACAGGTCTTACCAAAAGAGTAAGTTCTTTATACCAACACTCTGTAGTTATGCATAAATTATTTATAAATTTGCTAACAAATTATACCTTGGTGGTACCTTGCAGCAGCTTATGGCTACTCTCGAGGGACACTTTGGGGAGTGGGGTGAGATTGTAAAACTTAGTATCCCTAAAGATTATGAATCTGGTGGTCCAAAAGGGTAAGGTTTATTTGTAATAACGAGTTACATCATATATTTGTTCTTCAAGCTTTTGAGGCTTACATCTCGATGCTTTATTATTGCAATATTTTGAAAAAGTAGAATTTTTATTTTTGTTTTATTTATTCTCGCCAATATTACAGAGCCACGTTTGAAATATTACAAAGCTCACGAGTATTCTGTTTATATTTAAGTTGTAATTTAACCGTGTCGGATGTTTGTCATTGCGATTAAACATGCTATGTTGCATCTGTGACTAGCCCTATATGAGAAAAACTTCTGGTCTTGGTAATTTCTGGTATGGAATTGAAAGACCTCCAGGGTGAGATAAACGGAATATAAATTAAAAGGATTGAGGTGACATATTGCGTTTGTGTTCTTTTTTGAACTTGTGTTGACTAAAGCACATTAGTTTATTTAATGTACTGTTGTTAATGTTGTGCTTTTCTATTTAGGCTAGCTTAAAGAAACACGAACGTGATTTTTGAGGAGCTTCTTGAAGTAGATTTTCTTGTACGGACACCAGCTGTGGGGGCTGCCACTTTGTTGACCTCCAGAAGCAGGTTTGACCGAGGGGGATGCCACTTTGTTTTTGTTTACACGGGCTATATTAGCTCTTTGGGCAAAGATTTTGAAATAATAGTTTTTTTGGGGTTTTTCCTTTACATATTTGATTGATTGTGTGGTTTGTGCATTGGGTAGCTTGGTTGACATGTTTCTTTCACCGTTTACACGCGCATCTGTTAATGTGTCAGGTGGCTGTCCTTTTAAAGGAATGTCGAGTTTTTTTTTTTTTTTTTTTGCATGATTTAGTTATATTTTGGGGGTTTGAATTTGAAAAAAAAAATCATTTCTTTTATGTTGAGGAAGATTCTTTCAAGACATCAGCAGGCCGGTTTAAACTTAATAATTTTTATTTGCTATGTAATAAAGTGATTGATGATAATTTACGAATGCATTTTTCCATAATAAAAAGTGAATTATGTGGCATTCGTGAAAAACACAGGTTACAAGAAAACTAACTCCAGTCTTAAGGGGAACAGTAGGAAAGCTGCAGATGAAGATGAAGAATATATGCGCATACAAATGCGATTGGACCAGCTTGAGAAAGAAGAAGAAGAAGCCAAAAGAGCTGGTTGGCCTGATGAGGATGAATGATACAAAATGAGCCGATAGCGCTACCAAATGTAATTCTGTTGAGCAAGAAGTTAGAAGTTCATCGGTGCCTAATGATTGTTGCTCTAGTTTTTGTCTTTCTTTACTATTAATTCTTGTTGTATTAACCAGAAAATTGTTGGCTTCAATTGATGGCAAAGTTTCTATATTACTGCCTTTGACAGAAAATACAGAAGGCACAGCGTCGACAGCAAAGAGAACAGATGCTCCTTTGTTTCAATGTGATTTTCTCAGTATCCTGGTTCAGTCAAAGACCAATACTACACTTAGGTGCAGTATGATGAAGTCAGGAACGAGTGGAGCAAGTTTGTCTACACGTTTGTCGATGGTGCTTAGGCTGGCTTCATTGTCAGGAAATTCTTTGTCTAGATTCAAATCAGTACTATATGTGTATGGTCTTGGTTGCAACACTACTGGTACTCTGGTGCATATCTGTTGGTATAGTTAGATCAGAACATGTCGTTTGATCGGGTAAATATGGTGAATGTTTTGTTAATGTGCAGTCCATTAGCTAGACCTATGCATGTGTCTCGTAGACATTGTGGAATTTTATTTGATGTTGGCATATTATAGTTATGCCCAATGCAAACTTGTGAATCACGCGAATCTGAATATTTGGCATTTTTGTACGACAGTCCGCCGTTTATATATGAAATTGTGGTTTATTACTATTATCAATGCTTATGATCTTGTGTTATTGAATTGGGATCTTGTGATTTGAGTTTGTTGGATTTTTAATGAGGTTGATTGATGTATTTGAGGTTGTGTTCTTGAGATCTTGTGAATTGAGGTTTTTTTATTGGATGGATCATGTTTTTGTACAACAGGGATTCTATATTTACAAATTGAAAAGAAATATGCAATGTGGTTATTTACTTCGGATAAAAAACGAAGTCAGAGATATATAATTAGAAGCGAATAGGAAATATACACTTCAGCGATTATAAAATAAGTGAAGTGGAAGGACCTTTTTTACTTTGCAAACCCCCATATTCGGGTTCTAAAAACCGAGATAGACTTCGGTTATTACGATATTAGACTTCGTCTAATAAGCGAAGTCTAAAGTATACCTTTAACTACACGAACATAGACTTCGGTAATTATAACATTTTTACTTCGGATATTATCCGAAGTCTTTGACATTTATTCTTATAGTGTAGGCGGATATTACAGTGCCGTGAATCCCCGACTGGGACCCACCAGGCAAATGAAAATGATGAATTAAATAATATAATTGCAGTACCAAACCACATTACATTACCAAACACTCCGATGAGGAGTTTATGTACAACACACCAGGACAATACCGAATACTAGTATATTTTATATGAAGATAAAATACACCACACCGAATGAAACGGAGTATCCAAATGAAAGTCTGCAGTGGAAAATAAAGGACAACAACATGGAAAACTGAAAGATCGGTTCCCCCTACTAGTATCACTGGGACTCCTCTCCGTCAACATGCTATTCCCGTGCTTTTGCCTTGCCATGACCTGAAAAACAAAATCCCAAATGGGCCGCCATACGTAACAACAATCCTCAAGGGTTGAAAATACACAATCAAGATATATCTGAAGTTATGAATTATACTTAGTTATGAATTACGCTGAAGAGGAGTATCATAGTACGCCCGTAATGTTCTGTGCAAGTGTACAAGACGAATTATCGGACACACCCGTCCTTGTACCTAATTAGTCTCACGGAGTTAAGCTTTACCGTGTGCACAGTCCAATGTATCACTCCCAATACATGGCCATCGCGTGCCCGACTAAAAATTCCCCACATCCGCACCCGGCCACGCAATATGAGCCCAGAAGGTCATATGAACGAGAATGACCATAATTAATATCAATGAATAATAATAATCTGACAAAGTCAAGAATGACTCGCCGAGATGAAAGTAATAATGAAGTGATTGATAGTTTCAATGAAATGATTGGAACCGCCGTTCCTCATTAATGAAGTGATTATTATACAATTATAAGTCTCAATATGATTAATACGATGATGAATGAGTTATGATTATGAATGATCAACAACAAAAGGAATGGATATCCTTTTAACCGAGTAAGAATTAACTTACTCAACACCTGTGACAATTATCCTTCCACGAACAACGTCCTAATTGAGATATCGGTCGCTCGAACAACCTTGAATAACACAATTACCAACAATCCGTTCAACATACGAATCAAACACGAAAATAACGAACTCAAAACGTCGATACGACTAAACCAAGTTCATTGGGGCATTATATCGAACACTTTGTGGCCAAACTTCGATTGTTAACAACCAAACCTCAATAATACCAATATCAAATCCCCAAGAAGTGTTTTAAACCAAAAAAACATCTTCAATACGATCAATAATCCATTATGAATATCCAAAATCGTGATTACAACAACGATTAATCGAAAACCCCCAAATCCAACTCAATATTCAAAGTGTTCTTGAATAATCCTTTAATAATCCAATGAATAATCAAACATATCCATAATCATGCGTATATCACTTCATACAACATGATCTTAACATCCAAAACATCATATCTCAATACAAAATCGAAATCCAAGATGTTGAAGAAATTACCTCTTGAAGATCCAAGCACTTTTGATCCGAAGAACACGCGTTAGATCAACTATCCGGGCTTTACGATCGAAAGGAGATGAATAAAATCACACACTTAAGTGATAGATGAAGGAAAATCTGCCTCTCAAGCCTCTCTCTCTCGTATGGTGGATGAAATGAGGAAAAATGAGCTGATCACGCTAAGAAAACGCAATTATAGAGTTGACTTCCCTGTGTGCCGCGGCCCGGCCGAAGTGTGCCGCGGCACAGGGACAAAAATGCCCCCAGTGATCGGCAGTGTGCCGCGGCCCGGACGAATGTGCCGCGGCAGGACTCGTCAGTGTGCCGCGGCCCCGTCGGCATGTGCCGCGGCACACGGTACAGAAAGTCTGGCCGATAAGTGCAACACGAGTGTGCCGCGGACCGGACGAGTGTGCCGCGGCAGTGACTCGGCAGTGTGCCGCGGACCTGCCGGCATGTGCCGCAGCCCCCGGTATAGACTGCTCGGCCAAAAACTGGACAATGTGTGCCCTTGGGTCCTAAAATGATGAAAAATGACCCCGGAAGAGAATAAAGGCAATAAGAATCAATATTTGGGAAACAATAACACGAAATGGAAGTACGGAAACACCAAAACGGTGGTTCCAAGCCATGATTACAAGGGTTCGCCCAACAAAACACAAATTGGACAATGAGGAGGTTAGAAATGACATGAACTCCAACGTCAACATCGACTAATGAATTAATTATAACAATCAAGATAATACTCTTTTCTCGATTCCCGAGTAAGATTGAAACAATGAACAACGTCGATACACAACTCGAAGTTATTCCGAACGGTGAACACGGATGAATGATTATTAACAAGTGAAAAAATTACATAGTGACAATTACCGAATGAAATTACTGAATGATAATGACTGAATTACAACCGGGTATTACATACACCCCCCCTTAAAAGAGTTTCATCCCCCGAAACTAAGGGTCAAACAACTCGGGATAACTCTCCCGCATACTATCCTCGGTTTCCCAAGTAGCCTCTTCGACTCCGTGTCTAGACCACTGGATTTTAACCAAAGGAATCGCCTTAATCCTCAACTGTTTGATTCGCAGCTCTAAGACTCGTATGGGTCGCTCCTCATACGAATGATCATCTGCGATCTCGATTTCGTCGAATTGAAGTATGTGACTCGGGTCGGCAACATACTTCCGTAGCTGAGAGACGTGAAACACATTATGAATTCGGCTTAACACTGGAGGTAAGGCCAAACGATAAGCTAGCTCGCCTACTCGTTCCAAAATCTCAAACGGTCCAATAAATCTTGGACTCAACTTTCCCCACTTTCCGAAATGGAAAATACCTCGACTCGGGGATACCTTGACCAGAACGTCGTCACCCGTCTCGAACTCTAGTGGTCGACGACGATTGTCTGCATAAGATTTCTGTCGACTTTGAGCGGTCAACAAACGACTCCTAATCAAAGCTACCTTCTCACGGGCGGCTATAAGCATATCGGGCTCGGTGCCGATTGATTCTAATAAGTCGTCCCAACACAAAGGAGCTCGACAACGACGACCGTACAAGGCCTCATAAGGCGCCATCTTAATCGAAGCATGCCAACTATTATTATACGTGAACTCGATCAATGGTAGTTGGGCTTCCCAATCGTCTTTCCAATCGAGGACGCATGTCCTCAAAATGTCCTCTAATATCTGAATAGTCCTCTCTGATTGTCCGTCGGACTGAGGATGGAAAGCGGTACTGAGATTAAGCTGAGTTCCCATAGCACGATGAACTGATTTCCAGAATGTGACAGGAATCGTCCGTCACGATCGGAAATGATACTCTTAGGAGTACCATGCAATCTCGCTATCTCTTTGATGAATAACTGGGCAAGTCTCTCGGGACCCCAAGTATCCTTAATCTCAAGGAAATGAGGTGATTTAGTTAAGCGGTTCACAATCACCCAGATCGTATTCATGCCACGACGACTCGTCGGCAAACTCGTGAAGAAATCCATTGAAATATCCTCCCATTTCCACTCCGGAATAGGGAGCGGTTTCAGCATACCCGTCGGTCACTGATGTTCTATCTTGACTTGTTGATAGGTTAAACATCTCGAAACAAATTCCGCGACTTCGCGCTTCATATTACTCCACCAGTAATTTTGTTTCAAGTCCTTGTACATCTTGCTAGACCCAGGATGAACAAAATAAGGGGTAACATGAGCTTCTCTCAAAATCGAGTTTTTCAACTCGTCACTCGCCGGTACGCACAACCGATTCTTAAAACGCAAAAGTCCATCCTCGTGGATCACAAAGCCAGGGCTTTCCCCTGAGCCACATCCTCAGGGATGCGCAACACTGATGGGTCTGAACCCTGATTCTCCCTAATTGCCTCCTCAAGTAACGATGGAATCTCTAACATGCAAAGTTGCCCTTGTACTCGCTGAAGCCAGACCTCGATCTCGGGTCTAAGGAATTCCTGCTCAAGCTCCTTCTGAACTGTTAAACGAGCAAGCATCTGCTCCTGAACGGACTTACGACTCAAGGCGTCAGCGACAACGTTTGCCTTGCCCGGGTGGTAAAATATCTCAATATCATAATCTTTGATTATTTCCAACCACCGCCTCTGTCACATATTTAACTCCTTCTGAGTAAATATATACTTCAACTCTTGTGATTGGTGAATAACTGTCAGGTGACGCCATAAAGGTAATGACGCTAAATCTTCAACGCGAAAACCACGGCTGCTAACTCCAGCTCTTGGGTCAGATAATTAACCTCGTAAGGTCTCAATTGCCGTGAAGCATGAGCAATAACTTCCTATTCTGCATGAGTACACATCCGAGACCCTGCCCGGACGCATCACTATAAACCACAAATCATTTCATCCCTTGCGACAAGGAAAGTACAGGTGCTAAAATTAACCGGCTCTTGAGTTCCTCAAAACACCGTTGACACGCGTCGGGACACATGTATTTCTTATCCTTTCGCAAAAGGTTCGTCATTGGTTGAGCGATTTTAGAAAATCCTTCCACAAACCGCCGATAATAACCGGCTAATCCGAGAAAGCTTCGGATTTCCTTAACATTCTTCGGAGGTAACCAATCTTGGATAGCCTCCGTCTTCTGAGGATCAAAACGCACTCCATCTGATGAAATTACATGCCCGAGAAAAGTAACTTCGGACATCCAGAACTCACACTTAGAAAACTTTCCATAAAGTTTCTCTCGTCTTAACACGTCGAGAATCTTATGAAGATGAACCTCGTGTTCCTCTCGGTCACGAGAATAAATCAAAATGTCATCGATTAAGACAACAACAAACTGATCCAAAAAGTCGATGAAAATCCGATTCATTAACTCCATGAATACCGCAGGTCCATTAGTTAGCCCGAACGGCATAACTACGAACTCATAATGACCATAGCGTGTACGAAACGCTGTCCTTGCGATGTCCGACTCTCGAATTCGCAACTGATGATATCCAGACCTTAGGTCGATCTTGGAAAATATTGAAGCTCCCTGAAGTTGATCTAAGAGATCATCGATACGGGGTAAGGGATACTTATTCTTGATCGTTACCCTGTTCAACTCCCGATAATCACTACACAAACGAAATGAACCATCCTTCTTCTTGAAAAACAACACTGGTGCTCCCCACGGGGACGCACTCGGTCGGATATAACCTTTCTCGAACAATTCCTCAAGTTGATTCTTCAACTTCTGCATTTTGGTCGGGGCCATCCGGTACGGTGCCTTCGATAATGGGGAAGTACCGGGCTCCAACTCAATCGCGAATTCCACATCTCTCTGTGGAGGTAAAATAGGTAGCTCGTCTGGGAGTACTACGTCAAATGATAACAATGATAGTACGAATGGGTGAACAACTCGATTGCTTTAGAATGGTCAATCGATGACAATGATATAATGAATGACTGAGTATCTCGATTGCCTAATAACGGCCAATCGGTGACAATGAGGTAATGAATGATTGAATTTCTCGATTGCCTATGAACGGTCAATCGGTGACAAGGATACAATGAATGATTGAACACCTCGATTGCCTAAGAACGGCCAATCAATGAAATTGATACAATGAATGATTGAACACCTCGATTGCCTAAGAACGGCCAATCGATGAAAATGATACAATGAATGATTGAACACCTCGATTGCCTAAGAACGGCCAATCGATGAAAATGATACAATGAATGATTGAACACCTCGATTGTCTAATTACACTGACTCCCTCATATAAATAATTTATCTGGAGCAACGGGGATTACCTCTCTGAAATACACACTCGGCTCCAATGACTGAAATGATAGTGACCAAACGCTTACGATCACTGAGAATGGTATCATGACGATCCATCTAATTAACACCCAATATTACATTGTCCTTAGGTAAGTCCACCACGATTAGGTCCAACAACCAATCGCGGTCATTAAGCTTAATTCGGTATGATTTCCGAAAATTCTTCCATCACCAGGTAGACCGATGATATGAGGTCCAAGCAATAGGACTATCCAAAATTAATTCAAACATGATTCGAAAATGAATGAATGCGGTGTACCAGTCTCAAAAGGTACACACCGGTTGAAATAAAATACGAGTATACCTGAGATCATTCGGGCCACTGGATCGTCGATCCTCTTCATCACATGAATCCAGGACTTGCCGGCCCCCGAACCGGATGCTCCCGTCTGATAAATATGAGCTCCGACTTTGTTAGCTCCTGTCGTTTTAAACGACGCGGACTGAATGGCCTAATTCGGAACCGCTAACTTGTTTGGGGCTTGAGATGTCGCCGGAGTGGGTTTGTAGTCCTTTTGGCAAAAACGGGCCCTATGCCCCGCAATTCCACAGTTATGGCATATGACAGTCTGCCTCGGACACTTAGCACTGAAATGACCCTGTTCTGCACAGTTGAAACAGGTGATGGCCGAGCTGGCTGTTCGGGACTGAGATCCCAAAGAATTAGGCGCCGTAGAAGGTCGCTCCGAAACGTTAGGGCCCGCACGAGGCTTCTTGAAGGTTGACTGACCGCCTTCAGACTGATTACGCTTCGTTGATTTCTTGCTAACAGATAAAGGTTGTTGTTCAGCAATTTCCTTAGCAGCAGGCTTGTACGTGAGAGTCTTCTCGATTAATTCGGCCAGAGTGGCGCAATGATGATTAAGCAATTTCATATGGGTCATCATGACCTGCATAAAAGTGAGTAGATCAACCCGAACATCTTCCGATCGAGCTGAGTCCTGGGTACTACTTCGTGGTAGTGAGTGATTATTCCCCGGGTTCTGGCCCGCACCGCGGCCCCTCCCCGTGCATCCCCTGACAGCTCTTTCCATACTGAAGTAGGAAGCTCGCATGATAATTATATTTCCCGCATGAATATCACGTTATGATTATGACATGAGATGATGAAAATGAGTATACCCGCTCTAACACAGTGATTACATGAATGATTAGCTGAGGTTCCATGATTATCTGATGAAATTATTGAAATGATTATCTTGAATAAGTTAACAAGATTAATGATATGATCTTCCAGATCAACAACCGAGTAATGAAATGAATTGAGTGATTAATGAGTTAACATGACCGTCCTGGTCAGAATGAAAATGATGATTGAGGATTGTTAACTGATGAATTATGAATGATTATTGCCAGAAATTATACCATGGCGTTAGAAATCTTACCATTCTTGGTCTGATTGGCTCGGCATTTGCACAGGTCACACGTGATGCGAAAGTCCAATGATACTAGTCCGATGACGATGATTTCAAATGAGACATGACTCGGAAGGTAGTATTCAAAACCACGCTCCGATACCAACTCTGTAACACCCCAAACTAGGCGGATATTACAGTGCCGTGAATCCCCGACTGGGACCCACCAGGAGAATGAAAATGATGAATTAAATGATATAATTGTAGTACTGAACCACATTATATTACCAAACACTCCGATGAGGAGTTTAAGTACAACACACCAGGACAATATCGAATACTAGTAGATTTTATATGAAGATAAAATACACCATACCGAATGAAACGGAGTATCCAAATGAAAGTTTGGAGCGGAAAATAAAGGACGACAACATGGATAACTGAAAGATCAGGGGCCCCTACTAGTATCACTAGGACTCCTCGCCGTCAACATGCTATTCCCGTGCTTTTGCCTTGCCATGACCTGAAAAACAAAATCCCCAGCCGGGGTCAGTTACACAGAACAACAATCCTCAAGGGTTGAAAATACACAATCAAGATATATCTGAAGTTATGACTTATCCTTAGTTATGAATTACGCTGAAGAGGATTATCATAGTACGCCCGTAATGTTCTGTGCAAGTGTACAAGACGAATGACCGGACACACCCGTCCTTGTACCTAATTAGTCTCACGGAGTTAAGCTTTACCGTGTGCACAGTCCAATGTATCACTCCCAATACATGGCCATCGCGTGCCCGACTAAAAATTCCACATATCCGTACCTGGCCACGCAATATGAACCCAGAATGTCATATGAACGAGAATGACCATAATGAATATCAATGAATAATAATAGTCTGACAAAGTCAAGAATGACTCACCGAGATGAAAGTAATAATGAAGTGATTGATAGTTTCAATGAAATGATTGGAACCGCCGTTCCTCGTTAATGAAGTGATTATTCGACAATTACAAGTCTCAATATGATTAATACGATGATGAATGAGTTATGATTATGAATGATCAACAACAAAAGGAATTAATATCCTTTTAACCGAGTAAGAATTAACTTACTCAACACCGGTGACAATTATCCTTCCACGAACAACGTCCTAATTGAGATATCGGTCGCTCGAACAACCTTGAATAACACAATTACCAACAATCCGTTCAACATACGAATCAAACACGAAAATAATGAACTCAAAACGTCGATACGACTAAACCAAGTTCATTGGGGCATTATATCGAACACTTTGTGGCCAAACTTCGATTGTTAACAACCAAACCTCAATAATACCAATATCAAATCCCCAAGAAGTGTTTTAAACCAACAAAACATCTTCAATACGATCAATAATCTATTATGAATATGCAAAATCGTGATTACAACAACGATTAAATGAAAACCCCCAAATCCAACTCAATATTGAAAGTGTTCTTGAATAATCCTTCAATAATCCAATGAATAATCAAACATATCCATAATCATGCGTATATCACTTCATACAACATGATATTAACATCCAAAACATCATATCTCAATACAAAATCGAAATCCAAGATGTTGAAGAAATTACCTCTTGAAGATCCAAGCACTTTTGATCCGAAGAACACGCATTAGATCGACTATCCGGGCTTCACGATCGAAAGGAGATGAAGAAAATCACACACTTAAGTGATAGATGAAGGAAAATCTCCCTCTCAAGCCTCTCTCTCTCGTATGGTGGATGAAATGAGGAAAAATGAGTTGATCACGCTCAGAAAACACAATTATAGAGTTGACTGCCCTGTGTGCCACGGCCCGGCCGAAGTGTGCCGCGGCACAGGGCCGAAAATGCCCCCAGTGATCGGCAGTGTGCCGCGGCCCGGGCGAATGTGCCGCGGCAGTGACTCGTCAGTGTGCCGCGGCCCTGTCGGCATGTGCCGTGGCACACGGTATAGAAAGTTTGGCCGATAAGTGCAACACGAGTGTGCCGCAGCCCGGACGAGTGTGCCGCGGCCCCCGGTACAGACTGCTCGGCCAAAAACTGGACAATGTGTGTGCCGCAGCGCACACTCCTTGTGTCGCGGCCCACACCCCCCTTGGGTCCTAAAATGATGAAAAATGACCCCGGAAGAGAATAAAGGCAATAGGAATCAATATTTGGGAAACAATAACACGAAATAGAAGTACGGAAACCCCAAAATGGTGGTTCCAAGCCATGATTACAAGGGTTCGCCCAACAAAACACAAATTGAACAATGAGGAGGTTAGAAATGACATGAAATCCAATGTCAACATCGACTAATGAATTAATTATAACAATCAAGATAATACTCTTGTCTCGATTCCCTAGTAAGGTTGAAACAATGAACAACGTCGATACACAACTCGAAGTTATTCCGAATGGTGAACACGGATGAATGATTATTAACAAGTGAAAAAATTACATAGTGACAATTACCGAATGAAATTACTGAATGATAATGACTGAATTAGAACCGGGTATTACATTAGATTCCATTATTGCCGTAACCGTACCGTCCCATTCTCGAGGTAGTGAATGGAGAATTTTCTTTACTTTCTCACTACTCGAAAGAGGTTTTCCGAAACATGCTAATCCATTGCTGATGACCGAAAATCGGTCAAGCATAATCGAGATGGATCCATCGTCCTTCATTTGGAATAATTCATAATCGTGAAGGAGCATGTTTATCTTCATCTCTTTGACTTGAAACGTACCTTCGTGTGTTACCTCAAGCATTTTCTAGATTTTTTTGGCACTATCACACGATGATATCCGGTTGTGTTCTTCCGGATTTAAAGCACAGTATAATAATTGCATAGCTTTGCAATTATAATGGTCGTTTTTCCAATCCGCATCATCATACTCTTCAAAGGTTTTGAGAGTTCCGTTTGAGTTCGTCGGAATTTTGGGACCAAGACATATCACCTTCCATAATTCGATATCGTAAGCTCGGATGAAAATAGACATTTTCTTCTTCCAAGTCATGAAATTCGATCCATAAAAAATTGTTGGTCGGTTGTGAGCAAGGCCTTCGACTGGAGCCATTTGAAAGGCTATTTTGGATCTTCTCCTCGGATGTTGAGCCGCGTATTGGAGTACCGCTCCGATACCAATTGTTGGTATAAAATTGGGTATTTGCTCCGTTTTGTGCGGAAGCGTAAATAAAATTGTGGAAAATAAATCACACACGGATTTATAGAGGTTCGGCTATTAACGAAGCCTACATCCTCTCTCTATGTATCTTTTTATTTAGGATTAAGATCAAAACCTCTACGCCTCTCTTCTATCGGTCGAGGGATTACCGTTATAAGCTCGTCTTCTATCGGTCCGAGTAAAACCGTTTTTCCTTTTCTATTGGATAAGGAATCAACCACTCTAGCTTTCTATGGGTACTAGATAAACCTCACTTAGATATCGATTGCGATTCTAATAATGCCGGATCCTTGATCCTAATAACACTGAATCCAATCGTATCTTTTCTTTTACCTCTCGTGTATAATGTTGAATGTATAAACACTAAAACGAACAATATAAGCTCAATATTGCAACAACAATGTAAGTATATGAATATAAGATCAATGTCTTGAATGCTTGGAGTTGTTGTACTGAGACAATACCATAGGAATGGTACTTATAGGCATTTTCCATAAACTAGCCATTGCTGGCTGTTTTGACTTGCTAGCGTGCGCTAGCCTTTCTCTATTAGCATGCGCTAGTATCAATAGCGTGCCTATAGTGTGTGTTAGACTGTGCCCAGTTTCTGTCAAGTAGCTTCGTTTCTTCCCTTAGCGTACGTTATGACTTCTTCCTTACGTATGTAACCATCTTGTATTAGCGTGCGTTAATATTACAAATGTAGCGTGCGCTAATCTAATATATCCGTTGCTTGATTTGTCAAACTGACCGTTCCACTTTTGACTTGTTTCAGATTCTCTCCAAGGGATTGATTGACTTGTATTTCAAACTTCTTTAGCATGAGCTAGCCTTTCTCTGTAGCGTGCGCTATGCTTACTTCACTGGATACGTCATTCTGAGTTTGAATATCTTCACAACGGTAACAAGGATCGATAGCGTGCGTTAATAAACAAGTGTAGCATGCGCTATCTCGTCAGATGACTTCCCTTCAGGTAACTTCGAACATGGCTGATATGCAGATTAGTCCCTGTTAGCGTGCGCTAACATATATGTCTTAGCGTGCGCTAGATATGCATTTTGCTCAGCTTTTCGCGACTCCGTCTGCTTCGTCGTTTTGTTTCGCCTCGATTTTGTTTTGTTGTTTAGCAACTTTAATCATCAAAACATAAATTAAATAATGTGTGGAATAAATATTCCAACAATCCCCCCTTTTTGATTATTACAAAACAACTCTTGAATTGGATAAAACCTGTAAAAATAATATATGTATATTTCTTCGAATCAAAGTTTTCGGCTTTGATCGTTTCGTTAGTTTCTCCAATCCTTTTCTTTTTATTCTTTTTTTTTCGACTTCTTCGTTTTTCATTTTTCAATTTTTCAACTCCTTCGTTGCGGGCAGTCAGGCCACTTTCAAGAAACCTCGTGCGGGCTCTACTTTTTCTGAGCAGCCTCCTATGGCGCCTAGACCCGCGGAATCTCAGTCACGAGTGGCCAGTTCGGCTATCACATATTTCAACTGTGAAGGACAGGGTCATTTCAGCACCAAGTGTCCGTGGTAGACTGTCACGTGCCATAACAGTGGGATTGCTGGGCATAAGGCCCGTTTTTGCCGAAGAGACTATAAACCTACTCTGGCGTCATCTCAGGCCCCGAGACATTCAGCAGTGCAGAATCAGGCCACTCAGTCCATGTCGTTCAAGACGACAGGAGCATATAAAGGCGGAGCCAAGAGCTATCAAACGGAAGCGTCCGGTTCGGGGGCCGGCAAGCCCCGAATTTATGAGATGAAGAAGACCGACGGTCCAGAGGCCCGGATGATCTCAGGTACACTCTATATTCTATCTCAACCTGTGTGTACCCTTTTTGATACTGGTGAATCGCATTCATTCATTTCCGAGTCATGTTTGAATAGACTATGTCTGGGTAGTGCTACTAGTTGTGAGCCTTATGTCATCCGTCTACCAGATGGTAGAAGAATTATCGGGAATCATGAGATTAAGGATTGTCCGATTCAGGTTCATGACCGTGATTGGTTAGCCGACCTGATCATGGTAGATTTACCGAGAGACGACGTAATTCTAGGTATTGATAGGATGGATCGTCACGATGCCGTCATTAGTGTCCGTAAGCGTATGGTCACTATCATTTCAGACGATGGGGTCGAATGTGTATTTCAGGGAGGTAATCCCAGCTATTCTGGTAGAGTCATCAACTTGATGAAAGCAATGAGCTTACTCAATCAGGGGTATGTCAGTTATTGGTGCTATATGACCAAGACCGATGAACCATCAGTAATGTTGGCGGATATTCCTGTAGTGACAGAATATTCCGATGTATTTCCAGACGAGTTACCTGGTGTACCTCCACAGAGAGATGTGGAATTCAAGATTGAGTTCGAGCTCGGTAGGTCCCCAATATCGAAGGCACCGTACCGGATGGCCCCAACCCAAATGCAGGAGTTGAAGAATCAATTAGAGGATTTGACAGAGAAGGGTTATATTCGACCGAGTGCGTCCCTGTGGGGAGCACCAGTGTTATTTGTTAAGAAGAAGGATGGTTCATTCCGCTTGTGTATTGATTACCGGGAATTGAACTGGGTGACGATCAAGAATAAGTATCATCTATCCCGTATCGATGATCATTTGGATCAACTTCAGGGAGCTTCAGTATTTTCCAAGATCCACTTAAGATCTGGATATCATCAGTTGCGAATTCGAGAGTCGGATATCGCAAGGACGGCGTTCCGAACTCGCTATGGTCATTATGAGTTTGTGGTAACGCCGTTTGGGTTAACTAATGCACCTGCGGTATTCATGGAGTTAATGAATCGAGTTTTCATCAACTATTTGGATCAGTTCGTGGTTGTCTTTATTGATGACATTTTAATTTATTCTCTTGACCGGGAGGAGCACGAGTTTCACCTTCATCAGGTGCTCGACGTGTTGAGATGAGAGCAAATTTTTGGAAAGTTTTACAAATGTGAGTTTTGGATGTCCGAAGTGACGTTTCTAGGACATGTAATTTCATCAGACGGAGTTCGCGTCGACCCTCAGAAGGCTATCCGAGATTGGCAACCTCCAAAGAATTTTAAGGAAATCCGAAGTTTCCTCGTATTAGCTGGTTATTACCGGCGGTTTGTGGAAGGATTTTCTAAAATCGCTCAACCGATGACGAACCTTTTAAGGAAAGATAAGAAATACACGTGGTCCGACGCGTGTCAATAGAGTTTTGAGGAACTCAAGAGCCGGTTAATTTCATCAATTGTCCTTTCTTTACCGCAAGGGACGGAAGGATTCGTGGTTTATAGTGATGCATCCAGACAGGGTCTCGGATGTGTACTAATGCAGAACGGAAAAGTTATTGCTTATGCTTCACGACAATTGAGACCTTACCAGGTTAATTATCCGACCCACGACCTAGAACTAGCAGCCGTGGTATTTGCATTGAAGATTTGGCGTCATTATCTTTATGGCGTTACCTGTCAGATATTCACCGATCATAAGAGTTTAAAGTATATATTTACTCAGAAGGAGTTAAATATGCGACAGAGACGGTGGTTATAACTAATCAAAGATTATGATATTGAGATACTTTACCACCCGGGCAAGGCGAACGTTGTCGCCGACGCCTTGAGTCGTAAGTCCGTTCAGGAGCAGATGCTTGCTCCATTAACAGTTCAGAATGAACTTCAGCAGGAATTTATGAGACCCGAGATCGAGGTCTGGTTACAGCGAGTATAAGGGCAACTTTGTATGTTAGAGATTTCATCGCCACTTGAGGAGGCGATCAGGGAGAATCAGGGTTCCGAACCATTTTTGTTACGCATTCGGGATGATGTGACTCAGGGGAAAGCCCCTGGATTTGTGGTCCACAAGGATGGACTTTTGCGATTTAAGAATCGGTTGTCCGTACCGGCGAATGACGAGTTGAAAAACTCAATTTTGTGAGAAGCTCATGCTACCCCTTATTCCGTTCATCCGGGGTCTAGCAAGATATACAAAGACTTGAACCAAAATTACTGGTGGAGTAATATGAAGCGAGAAGTCGTGGAATTTGTTTCGAGATGTTTGACCTGCCAGCAAGTCAAGATGGAGCATCAGCGACCGGCGGGTATGCTGAAACCTCTCCCTATTCCAGAGCGGAAGTGGGAGGATATTTCAATGAACTTTATCACGAGTTTGCCGACGAGTCGTCATGGCATGAATACAATCTGGGTAATTGTGGACCGCTTAACTAAATCAGCTCATTTCCTTGAGATTAAGGATACGTGGGGTCCCGAGAGACTTGCCCAGTTGTTTATCAAGGAGATAGTGAGACTGCACGGTACTCCTAAAAGTATCGTTTCCGATCATGACGGACGGTTCGTGTTTCATTTTTGGAAATCAGTTCATCGTGCTATGGGAACTCAGCTTAATCTCAGTACAACTTTTCACCCTCAGTCCGATGGACAATCAGAGAGGACTATTCAAACTTTGGAAGACATGTTGAGGGCATGTGTTCTCGATTGGAAAGATGATTGGGAAGCCCAACTACCGTTGATCGAGTTCACGTACAATAATAGTTGGCATGCTTCGATTAAGATGGCACCTTACGAGGCCTTGTACGGTCGTCGTTGTCGATCTCCTTTGTGGTGGGATGACTTATCAGAATCAATCGGCACTGATGTAATATCCGCAATTTTCAATTTCCGGTAATTTCTTTTTTTTCAGTGGAAGTCCGTTTTGACGACTCGCTCATGACCGTTTCGTCATTCTGAGAATGATTAATTCTACACTTTTTGTCATCCGAGTTCGTTTCGGTGTCGTTTTGTTGAGTTCCGTGTTTTTTAGCGACTTTTTCCGCACTTGAGTTCGATTCTTGCGAATCTCGTCCGAAACTGCTGTTTCGAGTTCCCCGCAAGTCCGTTTAACTTTGTTAGACGTGTTGTGAACTTCGGTTTTGTTATTCGATCACATATCGTGATTTCCGGGCGTTTTGGGCCATTTTGTAATTTCTTGAAAGTTACGGGTATCCGTATCTGGAATTATTGTCTCGACCCGTTTCTTGGTCGCATATGATTAATTATGGTATTATGTTTCCATTTCGGGTCATTGATGTCGTCCGAGAACTTTTCGTCGTGTTCGTTAGTGCGTTTTGGAAATCGGTCGTCGAGCCACAGCGGTTGCGGGGCGCCGACAGGCTGCGGGGCTGGCCGGACGATTGCAGGCACCGGCCGGACAGATGGCGAGAACCGGCGTAGCGCACGCCTCGCCGGAAGAGGCTGCGCTAACCGGCAGTGTAGCGCCGCTGCTGCTCGACCAACGCACGCCATCGGGCCGACAGTGGGGTTTCGAGGTTACGGACTCAGTCAGATCGGCGAGTAGCGCACGCTACGCCGGCGTAGCGCGCTAGTCGGCGGCGTAGCGCCGCTGTCGGCCGGCTAGCGTCGTTACTGGCCGGGCATTTCGATCCGGTGGCTCTTTGGGAGTCGGCTAGCGCGCGCAGCTTCGGCCGTAGCGCACGCTAGCGAGTCGGGCGGACGAGTCATGGTCGGCGAGGTGGTCGGTGGTGCCGGGTCATGCGGGCCATGGCCGAGAGTGCTCGGCCGATACTGGCCGATAGCGCACGCTAGTCCGGGAAGGCTAGCGCACGCTAGTTCCGGCCCAGTATATATATGACAGACCAGCCACTTTTACCTTCGTTTTTCATTTTCTTCCTTCTCCGTACGCGGCTGGCGATTCATGGGCGACGAAGCCATGTTGTTTAACAACAAATCCATGAAGTCCTTGAGTTCATAACATCAATCAATCATCCGTTATCATCCTTTGATCCAGCGAATCAAGCTAATCTTCCTTAGAACCCTAATTTCGTGAATTTGGGGGTTTTCGCATTTTTGTCCGATTCGTTCCGTGTTTTTGATTAATTCATGATGGGTATGATTAATCTTGGTAGTATTCTTGTGTTTAACATCATTTAATCCATTGTTCTTCGTCGAATCGAAGTATATTTCTTGTTTTCCTTCGAATTGACTTTTTGGGGGATTTGTCCTCGATCTCGTTTTTCATCCGTTTTCGATGGATTGATTATGGTTAAATGATATTGTTAAACATATTCTATGGATTGTATATCCATATTTCAACTTGGAATTCCGTTTTCGGGTTTTGACGGGACGAATCGTGTTCTTGACCGTTTTGGGGGAAATCCTTGAACCTTCGTCATTTGTTCTTTGAATTCAGCGGCTTTGGGTCGTACTTTGGAATTCATTTTTGTTGTTATTGTTTTCGTTCATAGTTCATTGTTGTGGATTGTCGTTCGGTGGAGTCGGCGAGTTCGTAGTCGGTTCGTGCCAACCTACTTCGGCCGATTCTCCGCGTTGTGGTCATTTGAGGCAAGTACCTTGTCCATACTTTTCTTGTTTCGTGGATATGATAATTGGTGATCGTCTTGGTTTGTTTGTTTGTTTGAAATGAGTTTTCAAAAGATTTGGTTAGCCTCGTTAAAGGCCTCTTTCAAAACCGTGTGTGTTTTATGATTGGTGTGGTTTGTGAATAACTATGTGAATTCTATGTATATGCTTGGTGTTCATGTTGCACTTGGTATTGTGTGTGGACGTAAATTATTTCATTTCGGTGCGTTGTGGATTGACGTGGTGTTTTGCTAAGTGTTTGATGCCTCTGGGCGAATTGTTTGAATATCCTTGATGTGATATGTTATTTGTGTGAATGTGTGGATATGGCTGAAGGTCTACGGTGGCACATGGCATGTGATCATGTGGCCAGGATGCAACAAGTGATTGATCCAACCGTGAGAGCCTGAGATAATCTACGGTGGCACATGGCATGTGATCATGTGGCCAGGATGCAACAAGCGATTGATCCAACCGTGAGATGTGTGTGATTTGTTTCGCTAGCCCGGGGAGGGTCCTTCGAGGCCTCGGGTGGGATGTCGGTGGTAGCGTCCGGTCTAGGTGATGCGCGTGTGTGATTATGTTTCGTTGATTTTACGTCCGTTGAGGACACGTGATGTTGGGCTTTGACCACCGTAAATTGTTGGTGGTTTCCTATTTGCGAAAACAAAACATTTGGGTGTGACCACTATTGATTTTGGAAAGAGAAGGATTTTATAATCCTAAATTTTTGACTATTAAAACCCTCGATGGCATTTTAAACTGTTTTGTAAATTGTTTCCCTTATTTGCGATCTTTCGGTTTTGGAAATGTTTACCCAAACTCTTGCCTCGGGAAGTACTTTTCCTTACGTTTGGATCTTTGAGGATTCCTGATTATTATTGTTCTTGGAACTTGTATTGTATGGCTCGTATTTTTGCACTTGTACTTGCACTAGCAAAACAGTGGAGTTTTGCTAACCCCCGAGTATTCGGGGGGTGGATGTCTATTTTTGCATTCAGGTTTTGGAGCATAGCACAGGGTCGGCACGAAGGATGATGAAAGATGAACGATACTAATCACACGAGGATCTGTTCACGTCGTTTTGGTCTAGTTGTATTTTCTTTTCCGCTATAGTATCCTTTCCCCGTTGTACGGGAGTTTATTGTATTTTGACCCCTGCGTGGGTATGTGTTTGGAATTGAGTTGTATGTTATTATTGAAAGACCAAGTCGGTCTACTGAGTCATTTTAGCCTTAAAGGCGAGGTTTAGATGTTTGATTTTAGTTATCAGCCTGGTAGATCCTCGAGGAGAGGGTCTACGGCGTGTAATATCCCTGAGCGGATTGGGGGTGTTACAACTGAGCCCGATATGCTTATAGCCGCCTGTGAGAAGGTAGATTTGATCAGGAGTCGTTTGTTGACCGCTCAGAGTCGACAGAAATCATATGCAGATAATCGTCGTCGACCATTAGAGTTCGAGACAGGTGACCATGTTTTGGTCAAGGTATCACCGAGTCGAGGTATCTTCCATTTTGGGAAGAAGGGAAAGTTGAGTCTGAGATTCATTGGACCGTTTGAGATTTTGGATCGAGTAGGCGAGTTAGCTTATCGATTGGCCTTACCTACGGCGTTGAGCTAAATTCATAATGTGTTTCACGTCTCTCAGTTACGGAAGTATGTTGCCGACCCGAGTTACATACTTCAGTTCGACAAAATCGAGATCGCTGATGATCATTCATATGAGGAGCGTCCTATACGAGTCTTAGAGCGGCGAATCAAATAGTTGAGGAACAAGACGATTCCTTTGGTCAAAATTCAGTGGTCTAGACACGGAGTCGAAGAGGCTACTTGGGAAACCGAGGATAGTATGCGGGAGAGTTATCCTGAGTTGTTTGACCCTTAGTTTCGGGGACGAAACTCCTTTAAGGGGGGTGTATGTAATACCCGGTTGTAATTCAGTCTTTATCATTCAGTAATTATCGTTCAGTAATTGTCACTCAGTAATTTTCACTCTTTAATGATCATTTGTGACTCATATTCAATCATTGTATTTACCGTTCAGAGTAATTATATCATGTATCAATCGTCATTCATCATCAATCTAGTTGGCGAATCGTGCCGTGTTTATCATCGTTGTCATCTTCATAGTGTGCTGTGTGTGAGGAGTAGCTAATCGGGGTTAGTAGGCATGCTGAATCCTTGGTGTAGCACGCGCTACCGCGATCATATCAGAGAACAGGAGGTTATGGACTCCAGTACTGGGCATCAGATAATTCGTTAGTGCATGCTAACCATTTGTGCTAACGCAGGCTAATTACATGGTTGTAGCACACGCTACAAAAAGGTATGTAGCGCATGCTACCATTGCGAACAGAGGGTACTGGACTACCCAGTACACCCGTTAGCGCACGCTACGCACAGGAGCTAGCGCACGCTAACTGGGATTTGCTATATATAGGACAGTCCAGTCCTTTCTTCGTCATTTATCATTTCTCTTCATTCCTTCGGCGATTTTGGGCGATTTCGGGCGATTTGGAGAGTGTTCTTCGAGGTGCAATCATCAATAATCATCTTCAAACTTATCATTCGGAGTAATCATCATTTCATCATCTCCTTCACATCAAATCAAGGTAATGATTTCTTGAATCTAGAATTTCGGATTTTGGGCATTTTCCTTCTGATTTCTTCATGTAAGCTCGGATTGTTGTTGGAATATGTTAGATATAGATTATCTACCTTGGATAAATGTATTCCTACAAATTTATTGTCGTATATTTCGGATTTCATGAATATTGGGGTTGAATCAAGAACACTTTGGGGTTGACTTTGTTATTTTTGGTGGTTTTCGATTAGATGTTGTCGTTAACTCGAATTATGGATTCCTATGGGATTATTGATATCATTGGAGTTGTTTTTTTGGTTTTAAATACTCATTTTGGGGATGGTTTCGGTATATTCGGGATTGGATATTATCTAAGGTTGTGTGCTTGCTAAGTGTTCGCTAGAATGCCCCAATGAGTTTGGATATGGTTGTATCGACATTTGAGTCAGTTATAATCTTATTTGATATGTATATTGAGCATTGTTGGTAATTGTCATTCAAGGTTGTTCGAGCGACCGACATCCCTTTTTGGACGTTGTTCGAGGAAGGACATTCTTCACCGGTTGTGTAAGTTAATTCTTACTCGGTTAAAAGGATTTTCATTCCTTTCGTTGTTGTTCATTCATAATCAGAATTCACTCATAATGTATTAACCGTATTGAGACTTGTAATTATCAATTAATCACTTCATTCCCGAGGAATGACGGTTCCAATCATTTCATTGAGCTATCATTCATTTCACTATCATTTCATCTCGGCGAGTCATTCTTGACTTTGTCGGATTGTTATTCATTATTATTCTTCATGGTCATTGCTTGTCCATATGACCTTTTGGGTTCATATTGCGTGGCCGGGTGGGGATGTGTGGAATTTTTAGTCGGGCACGTGATGGTCATGTGTTGGGTTCACCGATACATTGGACTGTGCACACGGTAATGTACCTCCGTAAGACTAATTACGTACAAGGACGGGTGTGTCCAGACACTCGTCTTGTGCACATGCACATACCATTACGGGCGTACTATGATGCCTCTCTTCAGTGTCATTTCATAATTAAGATATATCATGATTGTGTTTATTCAACTCTCGAGGATTGTTATTCTGTGTAACTGACCCCGTTGGGGGATGTTGTTTTCACGTCATGGCAAGGCTAAGGCACGGGAAGAGAATGCTGACGGCGAGGAGTCCCAGTGATACTAGTAGGGGGCCCTAGTCCTTTCATTCACTCGTGTTTTCTTTATTTTATTTCCGCTGCAGACTTTCATTTGGATATTCATTTCATTCAGTGTTGTATATTTTATCTTCATATAAAATATACATGTATTCGGTATTATCTTAGGTGTGTTGTAATGAAACTCCTCATCGGAGTAATTAATGATATACTGTGGTTCGGTACTACAATTATATCGCTTAATTCATTCATTTTCACTCGCCTGGTGGGTCCCAGTCGGGGGTCCACGACACTGTAATATCCGTCTGGTTTGGGGTGTTACACGAGGTTGCGATCCGGTTGAGGGTCCACGAAGTGTTCAATCCAATGCACTATATCAGCAGGCTCAGAGGAGCCTTCAAAAGTCGGGGGTCGCTGGCGAGAGATGTCCATGTTGCTGGTCGGTAGTAGCTCTCTGCATAGCCTCCATTAACTGACCCATCTGGGTCATTTGAACCATCATGCCCTGCATCACAGCGTAATGGTCGAAACGCGCATCCTCGCATCCAGTGTGGTGCGATTGGTCCCCAGAAGGCGAATCACTGCCTGCGGAACTATGCTCTGCATTCGCACACCTGTTGGATCGTGGTATCGGGATTCGTCGCCTTCCGAAGCCTCGTCCCCCTCTGCCACGGCCTCTCAGATTTCTTTCCATACTCAAAGAATCAATTCGTAATGATAGCTATAAGTACAGTTCATGATACCAATCAAAATTCATGCTAAGTTAATAGCAACAAGAAATTACATGTTCAAGAAAACAGTTCATAATGAATTATCGACACTACGAGTGTCACACAGAATATCATATCGACGTTGAGTCCAACAATTTCAATCATATAATCAATCCAGAATTTACCTTGAATTATCAGTCAGATAAATTCGGGCACAAATCCTCGAAAATAACAAGATCAACAAGGAGATCCATTCTAATATCAATTTCATGCCAGTAATTAAATCATGGCTCGTAGAGTACATACCGCATTTGGATCGTAGGATCAGGCGCTTGCACAGGTCACACGTGACACAAAGGTCTCTTGACACTAGTTCATTCCATAATGACTCTTAAAAAAAAATCGACTCTCTTCGATACCATCTTCTGTAACACCCCAAAAAGGCGGTCATTACAGTGCCGTGGACCCCACACTGGGACCCACCAGGCGATATCCAAAATACAGATTAAATAGGCAATACTTGTGATACCAAACCACAATACATAGTATTTAATCCGATTAGGAGTTTACAGTAGTATGGCCAACGACCGTATTACACATAGGATCCGAAATACGAGTATATTCCATATGGAGATGGAATATAACTTAAATAACAATACACTAGTCCACAATTTAAAATAAAGCGGAAAGATAACATTACACGGTTCGAACAAAACTGGACAACAAAAGACTTGGGGCCCCCCGAACTAGTATCCTTCGAACCCTTCGCCGTCATCATGATCTTCCCGTGCCTTGCCTTTTCCTCGACCTAAAATACAACACAAGTATTTCACCCAACAAAGGGTCAGATATACATGATAAATGGATTCTCAAGTTATTATACAATTCACATAGATTAGATATCAAAGAAAATAACCCAACTAACGAACATACCCCTCGGGCCTATGAACGATTAGTCACAGAATGTCGAACACATCCAAATATATAAATGGACTATGCACGACCAAAAATAGTACCGCTCAAGATGGACATCACAGTACGCCCGATCCGGAAATGTGTCGGTGCACATGTCCACCCCGTATACGGAATCCAGGATATACGTGGGACAATGTACCTAATTAGCCTCACGAACTACGTCTCGTGTGCACAGTCCAATACGGAAATATCCACGCATGACTGTATATGTGCATGGCTAAAAATCCTACATAATAACCAATCGGAACGCAGATATGATTCCGGATATGTCACAATACAACATTACAACGAATTCAAAAAATCACATATCCGATTAAGGAATCAAGAAACTCACCGAAATGACAATAAGGATCAATGATATCAACGGTTCAAAGTGATGAACTTGGGAATGCAATACCACGATGAAAACGGAACATCATCAAGAATAATATCATATCACGGGTCACAAATTTATAAGTGTTTCACATACATGAAATGCATAATAATCACAAGAATCCAAACATCATTATAACCAAGCAAGAGAAATTGCCTCAATACGGAGACGAGAATAGTCCTTCCTTTTCGAACGAATGAACGGTCCTTTATTTAATATCGGTTACTCGAACAATCGACATTGTAAGGGATACAATCCATCCAATAACACATTCTCATAACTATCGATATCTAGTTCAGCAAATCGGTATCCTAAATTCAATTCGCTTAGTTCAACTATCTTTGTATCATAATTCCATTTCAAGGATTCATAATAACTTCAATTTATACTCATCATCGGTTATCATTCAAGGTGTTCTCGATTATTTATATGTTTCAAACGGATGAGAATTTATCAATAACAATCATCAAGGAGAACTTTGCTAAAATTGATATGCTGATAGAATTTCTTAAAAACAACATCAATATTATGAAAGATATAATCCAAACAACCACATCTCATAAAACATTGATCAAAGTGAAGGTTACTCAACGATTATCATTGTCCGAACGAATCATGAATTTGTAAAGTTATTACTATGTTCATCGGTTATGAGTTCACCTAGTTAGATTAACGATATAGTCGAGTTATTCATCACAAGATCATCACGATATCATCATTAGGGTGAATTAAACACCTATGAACTATAACTTTATGTTGATATATATCAAGGTTAAACCAAAACAGATGGAAATCCTAAGTTCATTTAGTTTAGAATCTTCCTAAACATGATGGTTTGATTTAATATAATAATAACAATCCTACAAATCAACCTATCTACAATGAAACTAAGGATCATTATTGTTATAGTGATATTAATAGTCCAGCAAGAAGAGTGTGTTTCTACTAAACATGATTACTACCATTTAAGACATCAAGAATACATCATATCAAACCCTTAATCACCATATTCATCATTAAGTTGTTAAAAGCTTAACTACAAATATATTTAGCTTGATTAATTCAACATTAGATGAAGTATACTTTATCACTAACAGTATAACTATGAAATTATAGGGTGGAATCATATAGCATACCTTCAAAAATGAAGAACAATACACGAAAACCACAAGAACACACTCTAAGCTTCAAGAATGACTCCAAATTTCCAAACAACAAGCTCCAAATCAAGATGCAAAGCTCAAACACAAGTTGGAAGAAGGTAGAATTGAGCTAGGGAGGCAGGAGGATGATTATAGGGGTGAAATATCGGAGTTTGGACGTGCAAAATGAAAGACACCAGTTGTCTTTTTATAACAGCACAGTTCGTTACGTACGTTATACACAATAGGATAACATACGTTAGCATCTTTACGTACGCTACACCAAAAGTGTTACGTACGTAAGCAAGTTCCAGAGGCTACTGGACTAAAATACGAACATCATTTCATACGTTATGGCTTGGAGCATTACGTACATAATGTAGGTCAACTAGGCTGCTCCAAAAGATCAGATATTCGAATCACGCCCGACCTTACATGCCCAAAGTTGAGATCGGATAAGACTACAAGCCTTACGTACGTAAACAACACTTCCTTACATACGTAAAACAAACAAGATAGCGTACGTTATGCTAAAATGTTAGCGTATGTTAAACACAGAATTACTATCCTAAAAATGCACTTATCTAAACAACGTTGAGAAATCAATCATAGTGCGAATGATAGTTATATTCAAGTCTGTTATGATATATTACAGCATAAATAAATCTTAAACAAATGCAACAAAACTACAATAGTGTTGAATTATCCGAATAATACAACAGTAGGTAAGAATTTCCGTCGGATATTACAAAAAGTGTCATAAAAGACTTTTCAATGATACTTATTTAGTGTCATATAAAGTGAAGAAGGTGCAATTAAAAATATTCAATGACATTTTAAAAACGTCATCACATATTTATACTAAAAGAAAAATCTCAATTTAATTATAATTTCATGCACTAATTAAAACTATTTCAATAAACTCGACATCAAATCTAAAATATGTCCCATAACTTTAGCTAGCTTCAGTTAGTGGCGGCATACTTAGAAACATATGGCAACAAAAACGCATCTACTTCTATTATTAAGTAACACAAACCTTGTACATATGAATCAACAAAACTAACAATCTACACAAAGTATAATGGACACCAACAAAGTAGGCAGGCCACAAAAAATAGGTAACAATCTCTGTTTAATGTACATAACATTCTTAAAACAATGTAACAATAGCTGCAAATTTGAAAAGAAAGTAGCTAATTAAAAACAAAGCAGTCGTTCATATACAAATATAACATAAATATAAAATTGTTAAGGGTTTTTGGTACGAGTAAGATAATTGATCGGCCACGTAACATTACTTCCAAGTGAATCTTCCATGGACTCCATACCCCTGTGGGATCGATAGAACTCAGCATTTGAGTTTAGTACTAACATAATAGCCACTCTATAACAATCTGTCCACGCTTGTCGCCGTGAGTCCTTGTTTTGGAGTCAACTGCATCAATTTTTCCTCGAGCCACTACTTCACCAGTCCCTTCCCAATACAACAAGTCGCATAGATCATTAACAACCAAGGGGCTTCCTTCCACTGACTACAAATTCAAATTCAAATATAAGATTATTTTCAAGAAAATTAGTAGTATTATTGAGTTGTACAAAAATTTTAGCTGCAATATATATAGATGAAAGACAGATCAAGTCCTCAATTTATACCTTAGAGTTATGACCCTGAGGCTGAGCAATGCTAAAATTGGCCTTGGGATTTTCACCGATGAAAGACAGATCTACATTGATTTCACCAATTTATGGTTCATCCTAAATAAAAAATGTAACACCCCCAAATCCCATTAGTTCATTACAGTGCCGTGGACCCCACACCAGGATATCCACAAGGCGAACATGACTGACATTACATTACATTAACCAACAAGGGCAACCATAGCCCTTAATATAATAACTGACACAATATTCCGATAAGGAATTTTAAGGACAATGATGGGCCTACATGGCCAAAAATGAAAATACATCAACTGATAAAACTGGAGTACACCCCAACTTATTGACCAACATGAACAACTCGGACTAGTATTGCTCGAATGCCTCGTCGCCATCATCATGCCCCTGTGTCTCAACTCTCTCCTCGCAAGCACCTAAAACATGAAAACATGTTCCGCCCCCACGGGGTCAGTCATCCAGATAATGAACATCAAATACATGTATAACATGATATGCATCCAAAGGCAGAATGAAACGGTAAAATAATAATAATACGAGATGCTCACAAACCAAGTTAAGAACCGAGCATTCGTGAAACACTATGCCCACAGCATATGAATAATACCTACTCAACAGGTTAGAACATGAATGCCCAATGGCGAATCATAACTTATAAAGCACCGCAATGAATTACACGAACATGAACCACACCAGGACTGTATTAAATATAAATCACAATGCCCGAAAGCTCCAATGAAATTACCAAGATATCACAAATGCCTGAAATCCACTCAACCGAAGCTGTACATATCACAATCACCTGAAACCGAAACATCCCGAAGCTGTAATAATGAGGGCCAAATCCACGACACGAAGTCGTATCACAATGAGGGCCGAAGCCACGGCACGAAGCCGTATCACAATGAGGGCCGAAGCCATGGCACCAAGCCATATCACAATGAGGGGCGAGCCACAGCACGAAGCCATATCACAATGAGGGCCAAAGCCACGGCACGAAGCCGTATCACAATGAAACCATCCAATGGCCGTTGACCTGCTGAGATGTAGGTGTTGCGAAGTCAAACGCGAAGGTTTCAAACTCCCCAAACTTACTCATAATGAAATAAACTAGTGACTGTTGACCTACTGACTGTAGGTGTTGGGATGTCAACCACGAAGGTTTCAAAGTCCCCAAACTTACCCATCGAGCACTAGCCGAGACTAGCCTCCAAAACACAACTGATAACAAACGGAAATGATCCCAAGATTGCCGGATTCACGAGAATGATAGTGTACTGCCTTGAGTCGACCAACACGACAACAATGACTCACGGATGGGCACCGTCCTCGGTGTTCCCAAATCAATACCTCGATTGCCTTAGAATGGCCAACTGATAACAATGATGCGATGAGTGATTGAATACTTCAACTGACTTGGAACGGCCAATCGATATCAATGATATGATGAATGATTAAATACATCAATTGCCTTAGAACGGCTAATCGATAATAATGATACGATGAATGATTGAATACCTCGATTGCCTTAGAACTACCAATTGACAACAATGATATGAAGGATGTCTTGGCACCTTTAATCGGTTACCGACAACCAAGACGAGAAATGAATACGCCAATGCCTTCAATCGGCCAATACAACATAAATGATAACACACCAACCTTGATAACGATGATTACAACGACGTCTTAGGTCGACATCAATATCGCAACAATAATCGATACACCGATACCGCGAACCGGCTATCAAAAACCAACTTCAAACAAATGATTCAATCCAACAAAACACCGTCAATACAATCGATAATCTAATAGGAATACTCAAATCGAGCTTCCGATAACATTTAATCGAAAATCCCAATTCCAAGTCAACCTTCAAAGTATTTTGAGAAAAACTTCCAACAACCCGATGATAACTCATAAAAACTCGTAATCATATGTATATCCATCACAAATCATGATTAGATCATCCAAAACATCAAGCTCCAACTCAAAATCAAATCTAGGGTTGAAGAAATTACCTTGGATTAGGATAAAGAATCCACAAACATGTTGTTAATCCACACCACAACTTGAAGAAGATGAAATTATCTGAGTTTTGATGATGTTAAAACACCCAAAAATTGCCCAAAATCGCCCAAGTTGAGAGGAAGGAGGAAAGTGATGAAATGAGGATGTTCTTCACAACAAACGCAGAAGTACAAAAATATGTAATGTGTGCCGTGGCACAGGCTGAGTGTGCCGCGGCACAGGCTGTGTGTGCCGTGGCCCATGGCCAAAAAGGCCCAGCAAAACAACTTTGTGCCGCGGCCCGCGGTACAGCCCGCTCCAGCATCAGGCACACGGTGCAGTTTTAGCTATTTCGACCAAAACTCCTTCGTCCGGACTCCGATTGATTCACCGTTTGAACCATTGCAAATCTAACTTGATGCTCTATAATATTGAAAAGATGCATAATTTTTGGAGTTTCCAAGAATTAATGGTGATTTTACAAAGTCGAACTCATACATGGAAAAGTCGCTTAAGAACACGTAACTCAACAGAACGACACCGAGACGAACTCGGATGACAAAAAGTGTAGAATTAATCATTCTTAGAATGATGAAATGGTCACAATAGAGTCTCTAATATGGACTCCAATATCAACATCAATTAATGAAGTAATTATAACGATCAAGATAATATTCTTGTCTCGATTCTCACGCAAGGTTGAAACAATAAACGATATCGATACATGACTCAACATTAGTCTGAACGGTGAACACGAATGAATGAACATGAATGATGAATGATTATTACTGAGTGAAAAAATTTCTGAGTGACAATTACTGAATGATAATAGTGACTCCAAGGCCGGGTATTACATACCCCCCTTTAAAATAGTTTCGTCCTCGAAACTAACGGTAAACATCTCGGGATATGAACCACCCATCATGATCTGAAAACAACACTGCACAAATATCAATCGCACGCCCAAGTCCCCACTTCTAAAAAAAGGTCTATCCTTGACTCGCATTTTATGACGCACACAATATAATGACACGCAAAATTGTAAGTCATAAAAAAACTGTCATAAATTGTAAAATCTGAAGGCTAGACGACAAGCATTTTTGTGTGTCATCAAATTCGAGTCATATCTCAATTTTTTTAAAAAACACGGGCTAAACTTTCATTTCCCTCTTCAACAAAACATATATCCCGCTAAACCAAAAAAAACCCCAAAACATTTATCAATCAAACCCTAACCAAAAAATCAGTTCACGCACCTTTAATCCAACCCCCTCCCCTCTCTCTTTTGCTCCGGCGATTCCCTTACCTCTCTCACTCTTGCCTCTATCACCACCACCATCATCCATCCCCTCCGCCCCCTCTGTATTTGTGCCGACGCCACAACCATCTGTGCTGCCACCACCGTGCGCTATCATCATTCCGCTCACGAACTCCAATTCGAGGTTGTCCACATTCAATTCATCCGCCATTATTACTATTAGACGCCTACTGCTCGGTAGTGTGTACTGCATCCTCTTCCTGATTTAAGATGCTGAAAATATTATTTGCTAAGTTCTGAATATTATTGATAGCTTTTGTCTGCTGTGGTGGTGTATTTATATTCTGACTTGAATTTCCTTTTCCTGGCAGGATTATGGATCGACTGGAGGACTGGGGCCGAATGTATCTGCTGCTGGTTACTGTGTTTGGCAGAACCTGCCCTCCCAAATTAAAAACAGGTTGGTCCGCTGCTTGGACTGTGTCGGCCCCCATGGGCTGTTTATCTTTGCGTTGTAGAATGATAGAACGGATTAGAAATTTGTTTTGTAAATGACTAGTGTCATCGCTGGTTTGTGGTTTGTGGTTTTGGATATTGTTTGGTTCGGTTTGTGTTCGGATCTGCTTATTATTAGTTGTGTAAAATATGAGAATATTTATTTTGGGTGTGTTTTGTGTCGATTCAAACTCCACCCACGAGAGGCTGTTTTTGCTTCTCTTGGCCTTGGTCTTCGACCACCACCGAGAGCCTAAAGTGGCGGCTCTCAGTTTTGTTTCGGGTTTAAACCGGTCTATTCATTTCTTTTGTATATGGGTCGCATATGAATATGCTTATTTGACTTGTTGTTACAGCTTATCCTAGGCTTATGCGTTTGTCTTATTTCATTTTATAGCTTATTTGGGGTCTACTAATAAGCTCACGAGCTTATTTTTTTTGTGTTGGACTCGGCTGGAAATACCAGCCCAAAGAGGGTATCTGTTTGATTTGTTTCGACCCATCACCGAGAGCGACACAAGGGTGTGTTGGTTTATTTTTTGGTTCGATTGGAAATCACCCAAGGGGGTGTGTTGATTTGGTCCACATTCACAACCGAGAGGCTGTTATTTTGTTATTAGGATTAGCTACAAAGTCCATCCAAAGGGGGTGCGTTTAGTGGCTGCAAAATAGCCCCAAATAGGGGTATTTGTGTGCTGATTTTCTACACCAAATGGGAGTGTTTGTTTGCTAGAATTTCAGCACTAAAAAGGGTGCATTTGCTGCAGATTTTCTGCACTAAAAAGGGTGCGTTTGCTGCCGATTTTCTGCACTAAAAAGCGTATGTTTGTTGCTGATTTTTCTGTGCAAAAAGGTGCGTTTGGTTTGGTTGCTGTCACACAGATAAGCGCCCCATCCAACAGTCCTAGCTAATTGTTTGTTTGTTGGTCTATTTGGTGTGAAAAAGGAACCCAACAGGGGCGTTTTTGTTATGTTAGAATTGGTGTGCAACGGGTTCATGTAATTTTTGAAACCATGACGGCAAGGACAGGTGACCATCTCTTTTGTTTTCTGTTGCTTCACTTTAACACACGTTTCTGTTACTTCTGGTGACGAAAGATGTTGAACACAAATGCTACGGTAACAGAGGGGTATGTGTGCCAATTGTGCAGGTGACGGTAACTGGTGCAGGCAGTGAAGCTGAGCAAAGATAGCACGCTCAGTGGCATCTTCATCACTTACCAAGGCATGATAATGTGGACTTATGTATCTGATATGAACTCTTATTTGTGTTTCATTGACTTTGATATTTGACATTTGTGTTTTTAATTTTGTATTATCAGGTTTTTAATATATGAAATGCGTTATTTTTATATTTGTGTTTTTAATTTTGTATTATCAGGTTTTTAATTGTCATTTAATAGAAAATTAGGAACTGGAAAAAATTAATTTTTTTTTAAAAAAAAATTAGGTTATGACACGCAAAAAGGAGAGTCATAAAACGTGGGTCATAAGTGCGTGTCATAGAGGGATGACGCACAAATGAGAGTCATAGAGGGATGACGCACAAATGCGAGTCATTAAAATTTATGACGGGTCCATCCTTGACGCGCATTTGCGCGTCATAACTCCTCTTCTTGACGCGTATTGCGCGTCAAGAATAGCCCTTTTGTAGTAGTGCGCCCCATGGCTAGATGTCTTGAATCTCAATGAACAATTTCCCAGATAATCACCAAATCTCGGGTACAACACAAAAAGGAAAAATACTAACCAAGGCTACATCTCAAATGTGCCCAACATCGATATCCTCCAGATCGTCGATTCCCTCGATCTCATCGATTCAAGGAATACCCAAATCTGAACTCACTGCTAAAGGTGATCCCGGAAGGTCACGAGAATGAGAGTGACGAAAATGAATGAGGAATGATAAATGACTATAAATCCGACAAGGATTAAGAATAACTCACCAAGGTGAATTAATAATGTAATGAGTGATAGCTCAATGAAGCAACTGGAACCGTTGTTCCCCATGAAATGAATGATTAGTTTGATAATTATAAGTCTCAACATGATTGATATATGATGAATGAATGAACGATAATGAAATGAATGATTATCGTATTACCGAGCAAGAATCGACTTGTTTAAAACCTGTGATGAATGTCCTTACCTCTGGCTCTCGAAGCCTGATAGGACCTCTTGGATGATGCACAGGCTATAGTAAAAAAAATCCCTCGAGGCTTGTGAGCCCTCTCGAGATTTATCGGCACTAGAATTTCTGCAGTATTTCCGAAGGTGTCCCGGCCTCCCACACAGAAAACAAACAATAGCTGGCACCGTACACCGAGTACTAACATGTCCTTCTGAATCACAATTAAATCAAACAATAGTCGAACTCTTCGTTTGAGAAGAAGAAGCTTTATTAGCAAGAAGACAACTAGAAAACGACCTCTTGGACGCCGGAGCACTATGTCCCTCTGAACGAACTGACATCCTATTTCTCTCACCAGAAGAAACTGAAGGGTGCTTCTGAGTAAGCTCCTTGATCAAAAGCTCTGCTCCAAGAGCCTTCTCGGTGAACTCACTAAATGAATTACAATTGTGATTGAACAATTGCATCCTCAATTGCAGTTTTATCTCCTATTAACAAGACTTATCAAGAAGTAAAGGCTTAATCTTATAGCGCATCCTTGCTACAACATGACTTAGTCAAGAAGTTAAAGATTAATCGGAGTTGTTATAGTCAACTCTGAGTAAAAAAGGCTCGAGTCAAATCAATAAAGTCGAGTTTTCAAAGAGTTCCGACTCGAATGCATGTAACGTGGTCGCATCTCCTATTAACAAGACTTAATCAAGAAGTAAAGGCTTAATATGAGCTATTATATCCAATACTTGCTACAACAAGACTTAATCAAGAAGTGAAAGATTAATCGAAGCTGTAATAGCCAATCCTGAGTACAAAAAGCTCGAATCTAATCAATAAACACGAATTTTCATAGAGTTTCGACTCGAATGCATGTAACGTCTTATCTCCTATTAACAAGTCTTAATCAAGAAGTAAATATTTAATCTAAGCTATTATAGCCAATTCTCAATATAAAATACTCGAATCTAATCAATAAATCCGAGTTTTCATAGAGTTCCGATAATACATGTAACATGGTTTTATGTCCTATTAACAACACTTATCAAGAAATAAATTCTTAATCTATTATAGAATCCTTTCTACAAAAAGACTTAATCAATAAGTAGAGCTCCGACTCGAATACATGTAATGTGGTTATATAACAGACTTAATCAAGAAGTAAAAGCTTAATCGGAGCCATTATAGCCAATTATTCAATATAAAATACTCGAATCTAATCAGTAAACCCAAGTTTTCGTAGAGTTCCACCTCGAATACATGTAACGTGGTTTTATCTCCAATTAACAAGACTAATTAAGAAGCAGAGGCTTAATCGGAGCTATTATAGTGAATCCTTGCTACAACAAGACTTAATCAAGAAGTAAAATATTAATTGGATCCGTTATAGCCAATTCTGAGTACAAAAGGCTTGAATCTAATTAATGAGCCTGAGTTTTCATAGAGCTCCGACTCGAATACATGTAACGTGGTTATATCTCCTATTAACAACACTTAATTAAGAAGTAAATGCTTAATCAGAGTAATTATAATCAATTCTTCAATCCAAAATACTAGAATCTAATCAATAAAACCGAGTTTTCATATAGTTCCGACTTGAATACATGTAATGTGGTTTTATCTCATATTAACAAGACTTATCAAGAAGTAATGGCTTAATGGAAGCTATTATAGCGAATCTTGATACAACAAGAAAAGATAAATTGGGGCCATTATTGTCAATTATGAGTATAAAAGGCTCGCATCTAACTAATGAGCACGAGTCATAGAGCTCCAACTCAAATACATGTAATATGGTTATATCTCCTATTAACAGTACTTAATGAAGAAGTAAAGGCTTAATCGGAACCATTATAGCCAATTCTTCAATATAAAATACTCGAATCTAATCAATAAACCCGAGTTTTCGTAGAGTTCCAACTCGAATACATGCAACGTGGTTTTATCTCCTATTAACAAGACTTATCAAGAAGTAAAGGCTTAATCTTATAGCGCATCCTTGCTACAACATGACTTAGTCAAGAAGTTAAAGATTAATCGGAGTTATTATAGCCAATTCTGAGTAGAAAAGGCTCGAGTCTAATCCATAAAGTCGAGTTTTCAAAGAGTTCCGACTCGAATGCATGTAACGTGGTCGCATCTCCTATTAACAAGACTTAATCAAGAAGTAAAGGCTTAATATGAGCTATTATATCCAATACTTGCTATAACAAGCCTTAATCAAGAAGTGAAAGATTAATCGAAGCTGTTACAGCTAATCCTGGGTACAAAAAGCTCGAATCTAATCAATAAACACGAGTTTTCATAGAGCTTCGACTAGAATGCATGTAACATCTTATCTCCTATTAACAGGTCTTAATCAAGAAATAAATATTTAATCTAAGCTATTATAGCCAATTCTCAATATAAAATACTCGAATCTAATCAATAAATCCGAGTTTTCATCCGATAATACATGTAACGTGGTTTTATGTCCGATTAACAAGACTTATCAAGAAGTAAATTCTTAATCTATTATAGAATCCTTGCTACAAAAAGACTTAATCAATAAGTAGAGCTCCGACTCGAATACATGTAATGTGGTTATATAACAGACTTAATCAAGAAGTAAAGGCTCAATCGGAGCCATTATAGCCGATTATTCAATATAAAATACTCGAATCTAATCAATAAACCCGAGTTTTCATAGAGTTCCACCTCGAATACATGTAACGTGGTTTTATCTCCAATTAACAAGACTAATTAAGAAGCAGAGGCTTAATCGGAGCTATTATAGTGAATCCCTGCTACAACAAGACTTAATCAAGAAGTAAAATATTAATTGTACCCGTTATAGCCAATTCTGAGTACAAAAGGCTCGAATCTAATTAATGAGCCCGAGTTTTCATAGAGCTCCGACTCGAATACATGTAACGTGGTTATATATCCTATTAACAAGACTTAATTAAGAAGTAAATGCTTAATCAGAGTAATTATAATCAATTCTTCAATCCAAAATACTCGAATCTAATCAATAAAACCGAGTTTTCATAGAGTTCCGACTTGAATACATGTAACGTGGTTTTATCTCATATTAACAAGACTTATCAAGAAGTAATGGCTTAATGGAAGCTATTATAGCAAATCTTGATACAACAAGAAAAGATAAATTGGAGTCGTTATGGTCAATTATGAGTATAAAAGGCTCGCATCTAACTAATGAGCACGAGTCATAGAGCTCCAACTCAAATACATGTAATGTGGTTATATCTCCTATTAAAAGTACTTAATGAAGAAGTAAAGGCTTAATCGGAGCCATTATAGCCAATTCTTCAATATAAAATACTCGAATCTAATCAATAAACCTGATTTTTCGTAGAGTTCCAACTCGAATACATGTAACGTGGTTTTATCTCCTATTAACAAGACTTATCAAGAAGTAAAGGCTTAATCTTATAGCGCATCCTTGCTACAACATGACTTAGTCAAGAAGTTAAAGATTAATCGGAGTTGTTATAGCCAACTCTGAGTACAAAAGGCTCGAGTCTAATCAATAAAGTCGAGTTTTCAAAGAGTTCCGACTCGAATGCATGTAACGTGGTCGCATCTCCTATTAACAAGACCTAATCAAGAAGTAAAGGCTTAATATGAGCTATTATATCCAATACTTGCTACAACAAGACTTAATCAAGAAGTCAAAGATTAATCGAAGCTGTTATAGCCAATCCTGAGTACAAAAAGCTCGAATCTAATCAATAAACACGAGTTTTCATAGAATTTCGACTCGAATGGATGTAACATCTGATCTCCTATTAACAAGTCTTAATCAAGAAGTAAATATTTAATCTAAGCTATTATAGCCAATTCTCAATATAAAATACTCGAATCTAATCAATAAATCCGAGTTTTCAAAGAGTTCCGATAATACATGTAACGTGGTTTTATGTCCTATTAACAAGACTTATCAAGAAGTAAATTCTTAATCTATTATAGCGAATACTTGCTACACAAAGACTTAATCAATAAGTAGAGGTCCGACTCGAATACATATAATGTGGTTATATAACAGACTTAATCAAGAAGTAAAGGCTTAATCGGAGCTATTATAGCCAATTATTCAATATAAAATACTCGAATCTAATCAATAAACCCGAGTTTTCGTAGAGTTCCACCTCGAATACATGTAACGTGGTTTTATCTCCAATTAACAAGACTAATTAAGAAGCAGATGCTTAATCGGAGCTATTATAGTGAATCCTTGCTACAACAAGACTTAATCAAGAAGTAAAATATTAATTGGATCCGTTATAGCCAATTCTGAGTATAGAAGGCTCGAATCTAATTAATGAGCCCGAGTTTTCGTAGAGCTCCGACTCGAATACATGTAACGTGGTTATATCTCCTATTAACAAGACTTAATTAAGAAGTAAATGCTTAATCAGAGTAATTATAATCAATTCTTCAATCGAAAATACTCAAATCTAATCAATAAAATCGAGTTTTCATAGAGTTCCGACTCGAATACATGTAACGTGGTTTTATCTCATATTAACAAGACTTATCAAGAAGTAACGGCTTAATGGAAGCTATTATAGTGAATCTTGCTACAACAAGACTTAATTAAGAAGTAAAAGATAAATTCGAGCCGTTATAGCCAATTATGAGTACAAATGGCTCGCATCTAAATAATGAGCTCGAGTTGTAGAGCTACGACTCGAATACATGTAATGTGGTTATATCTCCTATTAATAAGACTCAATGAAGAAGTAAAGGCTTAATCGGAGCGATTATATCCAATTTTTCAATATAAAATACTCGAATCTAATCTATAAACCCGAGTTTTCGTAGAGTTCCAACTCGAATATATGTAACGTGGTTTTATCTCCTATTAGCAAGACTTGTCAAGAAGTAAAGGCTTAATCTTATAGAGAATCCTTGCTACAACATGACTTAGTCAAGAAGTTAAAGATTAATCGGAGTTGTTATAGCCAACTCTGAGTACAAAAGGCTCGAGTCTAATCAATAAATTCGAGTTTTCAAAGAGTTCCGACTCGAATGCATGTAACGTGGTCGCATCTCCTATTAACAAGACTTAATCAAGAAGTAAACGCTTAATATGAGCTATTATATCCAATACTTGCTACAACAAGACTTAATCAAGAAGTGAAATATTAATCGAAGCTGTTATAGCCAATCCTGAGTACAAAAAGCTCGAATCTAATCAATAAACACGAGTTTTCATAGAGTTTCGACTCGAATGCATGTTACGTCTTATCTCCTATTAACAAGTCTTAATCAAGAAGTAAATATTTAATCTCAGCTATTATAGCCAATTCTCGTTATAAAATACTCGAATTTAATCAATAAATCCGAGTTTTCAAAAAGTTCCGATAATACATGTAACGTGGTTTTATGTCCTATTAACAAGACTTATCAAGAAGTAAATTCTTAATCTATTATAGCGAATACTTGCTACAAAAAGACTTAATCAATAAGTAGAGCTCCGACTCGAATACATATAATATGGTTATATAACAGACTCAATCAAGAAGTAAAGGCTTAATCGGAGCTATTATAGCACATTATTCAATATAAAATACTCGAATCTAATCAATAAACCTGAGTTTTCGTAGAGTGTAATATCCACATTTTTTCTTTCCCTTGTATCTTCATTTTTCGGTGTATTTCTCGGTTGTAGTAACCATCGTGTATCTTTCAGTGTATCTTTTCTGTCATCTATTGATCTGATTCTCGTTATTGTTGTACGGAACCGCTATTCGGGGTTGTCGTGGATCCATTCTATGTTTCGATGCGTCTTGAGATGTTCCGTTTAACGTTTCGTTCATATTCCGGTGTTTTGGACCTTTTATATCTCGTACCTAGAGCACGCTATATTTACTGCATAGCGCACGCTAGGGGTCACTTAGTAGCGCACGCTACGACTGTTTCGTAGCGCGCGCAAGAGGGCAAGCCCTGGGAGTGGCAGTGCTGATTCCAGTCCTCTGGACTGGTGGATTAGCGTACGCTACGTAGCCTAGTGCACGCTAATGTTGGGAGTTAGCGCACGCTGAGACGCCCGGTAGCGTGCGCTAGTGTGGATGTCTAGTACTCGGCAGTTTGCCACTGGACTCTACTGATGCCCAGGTAGCGCACGCTATTGGTCGATAGCGTGCGCTACCGATACACTTTAGCGCATGCTATGTTTGGTCGATAGCGCGCTCTAACCGGATCAGGTGTGTACTGACAGTTGCTTCTGGACTCGGCTGATGTCCAGGTAGCGCACGCTATTGGTCGATAGCGCACGCTATCGAGAGGTTATTAGCGCACGCTACGTTTGGAGTAGCGCACGCTAACGGCGAAATCGCTCTTTGGATCAGAATCTGTTTCGTTAGCGCACGCTAACCTGGAGGATTAGCGCGCGCTAACACTCCCTGGCTATATAAACCAGGGAGTTGACCCAGATGAACGTATTACGTTCATTTCTTCTCCTCGCCGCGGCTTAGAGCTCCTTTGGCGATTTTGGGCGATTCTTGGTGATTTCTTCTTCCAATCATCTCATCCAACATCCTCCTCGAATTCTTGGTGTATTATAACAACATCAACACGAATCTTTCATCCTAATCCAAGGTAAAATCTCTTAGAACCCTACTTTTTGATAAATTGGGGGTTTTGGGATTTTCGTCCGATTCGTTCCGTTTTGTTGGTGGATTCATGATGATTATGATTAATCTTGTTGGTATTCTTAGTTTACCTACGGATTCATGGTATATTTCGTAGTTTTTGCGGAATCGAGAGGGATTGGTTGTGGTCCACCCTCGTTGTTGTTTATATACGGATATACATGGATCGTAGGCGGGTTTTCATCCAAAATTAAGTCTATTCAAACATGATTCGAAAATGAATGAATGCGGTGTACCAGTATCAAAAGGTACACGCCGGTTGAAATAAAATTACGAGTATACCTAAGATCATTCGGGCCACCAGATCGTCGATCCTCTTCATCACATGAATCCGGGACTTGCCGGCCCCCGAACCGGACGCTCCCGTCTGATAAATATGAGCTCCGACTTTGTTAGCTCCTGTCGTTTTAAACGACGCGGACTGAATCGCCTGATTCGGAACCGCTGACTTGTCTGGGGCTTGAGATGTCGCCGGAGTGGGTTTGTAGTCCTTTCGGCAAAAACAGGCCCTATGCCCCGCAATTCCACAGTTATGGTATAAGACAGTCTGCCTCGGACACTTAGCACTGAAATGACCCTGTTCTGCACAGTTGAAACAGGTGATGGCCGAGCTGGCCGTTCGGGACTGAGATCCCAAAGGATTAGGCGCCGTAGAAGGTCGCTCCGAAACGTTAGGGCCCGCACGAGGCTTTTTGAAGGTTGACTGACCGCCTTCGGACTGATTACGCTTCGTTGATTTCTTGCTGACAGATAAAGGTTGTTGTTCAGCAATTTCCTTAGCAGCAGGCTTGTACGTGAGAGTCTTCTCGATTAATTCGGCCAGAGTGGCGCAATGATGATTAAGCAATTACATATGGGTCATTGTGACCTGCATAAAAGTGAGTGGATAAACCCGAACATCTTCCGATCGAGCTGAGTCCTAGGTACTACTTCCTGGTAGTGAGTGATTATTCCGCGGGTTCCGGCCCGCACCGCAGCCCCTCCCCGTGCATCCCATGACAGCTCTCTCCATACTGAAGTAGGAAGGTCGCATGATAATTATATTTCCCGCATGAATATCACGTTATGATTATGACATGAGATGATGAAAATGAGCATACCCGCTCTAACACAGTGATTACATGAATGATTAACTGAGGTGACATGATTATCTGATGAAATTATTGAAATGATTATCTTTAATAAGTTAACAAGATTAATGATATGATCTTCCAAATCAACAGCCGAGTAATGAAATGAATTGAGTGATTAATGAGTTAACATGACCGTCCTGGTCAGAATGAAAATGATGATTGAGGATTGTTAACTGATGAATTATGAATGATTATTGCCAGAAATTATACCATGGCGTTAGAAATCTTACCATTCTTGGTCTGATTGGCTCGGCATTTGCACAGGTCACACGTGACGCGAAAGTCCAATGATACTAGTCCTATGACGACGATTTCAAATGAGACATGACTCGGAAGGTAGTATTCAAAACCACGCTCCGATACCAACTCTGTAACACCCCAAACTAGGCGGATATTACAGTGCCGTGAATCCCCGACTGGGACCCACCAGGCGAATGAAAATGATGAATTAAATAATATAATTGTAGTACCGAACCACATTATATTACCAAACACTCCGATGAGGAATTTAAGTACAACACACCAGGACAATACCGAATACTAGTATATTTTATATGAAGATAAAATACACCACACCGAATGAAACGGAGTATCCAAATGAAAGTCTGCAGTGGAAAATAAAGGACAACAACATGGATAACTGAAAGATCGGGGCCCCCTACTAGTATCACTGGGACTCCTCGCCGTCAACATGCTATTCCCGTGCTTTTGCCTTTCCATGACCTGAAAAACAAAATCCCCAGCCGGGGTGAGTTACACAGAACAACAATCCTCAAGGGTTGAAAATACACAATCAAGATATATCTGAAGTTATGAATTATCCTTAGTTATGAATTACGCTGAAGAGGAGTATCATAGTACGCCCGTAATGTTCTGTGCAAGTGTACAATACGAATGACCGGACACACCCGTCCGTGTACCTAATTAGTCTCACGGAGTTAAGCTTTACAGTGTGCACAGTCCAATGTATCACTCCCAATACATGGCCATCGCGTGGCCGACTAAATATTCCACACATCCGCACCCGGCCACGCAATATGAACCCAGAAGGTCATATGAACGAGAATGACCATAATGAATATCAATGAATAATAATAATCTGACAAAGTCAAGAATGACTCACCGAGATGAAAGTAATAATGAAGTGATTGATAGTTTCAATGAAATGATTGGAACCGCCGTTCCTCGTTAATGAAGTGATTATTCGACAATTACAAGTATCAATATGATTAATACGATGATGAATGAGTTATGATTATGAATGATCAACAACAAAAGGAATGAATATCCTTTTAACCGAGTAAGAATTAACTTACTCAACACCGGTGACAATTATCCTTCCACGAACAACGTCCTAATTGAGATATCGGTCGCTCGAACAACCTTGAATAACACAATTACCAAAAATCCGTTCAACATACGAATCAAACACGAAAATAACGAACTCAAAACGTCGATACGACTAAACCAAGTTCATTGGGGCATTATATCGAACACTTTGTGGCCAAACTTCGATTGTTAACAACCAAAACTCAATAATACCAATATCAAATCCCCAAGAAGTGTTTTAAACCAACAAAACATCTTCAATACGATCAATAATCCATTATGAATATCCAAAATCGTGATTACAACAACGATTAATCGAAAACCCCCAAATCCAACTCAATATTCAAAGTGTTCTTGAATAATCCTTCAATAATCCAATGAATAATCAAACATATCCATAATCATGCGTATATCACTTCATACAACATGATCTTAACATCTAAAACATCATATCTCAATACAAAATCGAAATCCAAGATGTTGAACAAATTAACTCTTGAAGATCCAAGGACTTTTGATCCGAAGAACACGCGTTAGATCGACTATCCGGGCTTCACGATCGAAAGGAGATGAAGAAAATCACACACTTAAGTGATAGATGAAGGAAAATTTCCCTCTCAAGCCTCTCTCTCTCTCTCGTATGGTGGATGAAATGAGGAAAAATGAGATGATCACGCTCAGAAAACCCAATTATAGAGTTGACTGCCCTGTGTGCCACGGCACAGGGCCAAAAATTCCCCCAGTGATCGGCAGTGTGTCGCGGCCCAGACGAATGTGTCGCGGAAGTGACTCGCCAGTGTGTCGCGGCCCCGTCGGCATGTGCCGCGGCACACGGTATAGAAAGTTTGACCGATAAGTGCAACACGAGTGTGCTGCGGCCCGAACGAGTGTGCCGCGGCAGTGACTCGGCAGTGTGCTGCGGCCCTGTCGGCATGTGCCGCGGCCCCCGGTACAGACTACTCGGCCAAAAACTCGACAATGTGTGGGCCGCGGCGCACACTCCTTGTGCCGCGGCCCACACCCCCATTGGGTCCTAAATTGATGAAAAATGACCCCGGAAGAGAATAAAGGCAATATGAATCAATATTTGGGAAACAATAACACGAAATAGAAGTACGGAAACCCCAAAACGGTGGTTCCAAGCCATGATTACAAGGGTTCACCCAACAAAACACAAATTGAACAATGAGGAGGTTAGAAATGACATGAACTCCAACGTCAACATCGACTAATGAATTAATTATAACAATCAAGATAATACTCTTGTCTCGATTCCCGAGTAAGGTTGAAACAATGGACAACGTCGATACACAACTCGAAGTTATTCCGAACGGTGAACACGGATGAATGATTATTAACAAGTGAACAAAAATTACATAGTGACAATTACCGAATGAAATTACTGAATGATAATGACTGAATTACAACCGGGTATTACAACATGATTATCTAAAGAAATTCTTGAAATGATTATCTTGAACAAGTTAACAAGATTAATGATACGATCCTCAAGATTAACAACTGAGCAATGAAATGAACTGAGTGTTTAATAGGTTAACATGATCGACATGATCAAATATAAAAATGATGATTGAAGATTGTTGACTATTGAATGATGAATGAGTGATTCTTATTACTAGAAATTATACCGTGGCGTCAGAAATCTTACTTTTCTTTGGTCTGAGGGGCTTGGCTCTTGCACAGGTCACACGTGACGCGAAAGTCCAATGATACTAGTCTGATGAATGATGATTTCAATGAGACATGACTCGGAAGGTATTATTCAAAACCACGCTCTGATACCACATGATCTTAACACTCAAAACATCATATTTCAATGCAAAATCGAAATCCAAGATGTTTGATGAATATTACCTCTTGAAGATTCAAGCACTTTGATCCGAAGAATATGCGATAGATCGATGATCCGAGCTTCACAACCGAATGAAAATGATGAAAATTCAACACTCAAGTGATAGATGATGAAGATCCTCTCCCTCAAGTCTTCTCTCTCGGATGTAGGTGAAGAAATGAAAAAATATGGGTTGATTCGCACAAAAAACGCAATTATATGGTGGCCTTGCGTGTGCCGCGGCTGTGCCCAAAAATGCTCCCAGTGCTCGGCAGTGTGCCGCGGCCCGGCCGAGTGTGCCGCGGCAGTGTCTCGGCAGTGTGTCGCAGCCCTGCCGGCATGTGCCGCGGCACAAGGTACAGAAGATTTGGCCGAGAAGTGCAACACGAGAGTGCCGCGGCCCGGACGAGTGTGCCGCGGCAGTGACTCGGCAGTGTGTCGCGGCCCACAGTACAGACTGCTCGGCCGAAACTGGACAATGTGTGTGCCGCGTCGCACACTCCTTGTGTCGCAGCCCACACCCCCCTTGGGTCCTAAAATGATGAAAAATGACCTGGGAAGAGAATAAAAGCAATATGAGTCAATATTTGGGAAACAATAACACGAAATGGAAGTACGGAAACCCCAAAATGGTGGTTCCAAGCCATGATTACAAGGGTTCGCCCAACAAAACACAATTTGAACAATGAGGAGATTAGAAATGACATGAACTCCATCGTCAACAACGACTAATGAATCAATTACCACGATCAAGATACTACTCTTGTCTCGATTCCCGAATAAGGTTGCAACAATGAACAATATCGATACACAACTCGAAGTTATTGCGAACGGTGAACACGGATGAATGATTATTAACAAGTGAGAAAGTACATAGTGACAATTACCGAATGAAATTACTGAATGATAATGACTGAATTACAACCGGGTATTACAGTATAGAGGCATTGGGATACGTCTTGGAGATGGACATTCCGGCGCCTCCTGTGCGGACCAGAGCCAATCAGGAAGAGATAAAAACCACAGAAAGTGGGTTAAGGATGACCTAAAAGTCCGTGCATACATGATGGCTTCTATGTCCAATGAGCTTCAGAGAGCGCATGAGAAAATGACTTCTGCTAGGTAGATTCTATCTCACTTAACCGAACTTTATGGTGAGCACAACAGAACTGCTAGATATGAGATATCCAAGCAACTGTTTGGTGCAAGGATGCAGGAAGGTGATAAGGTTAGGGAACACGTCCTCAAAATTATATCCATGATCGAGAGATTGGAGGCTCTTGATTTTAAAATGGATACTTCTCTCCAAACCGACCTTATCCTACAGTCTCTCCCTGATTCCTTCTCACAGTTTGTTATGAACTTCAACTGCAATGAGATTGCATATAACTTAGCTGGGCTAATGAACAAACTGGTGACCGCTTAGTCTCAGATGAAGACTCCGCGGATAAAGAAGTCTACCCTTGTGATTTCTTCTGGACCTCGGAGGTCTAAGAATAAGAAGAAAAGGACCAAGAAGCAAACTGGACCACAAGTTAAGGACCTTAAGGGTAAGGGCAAGGACCCGACAGTTCCGAAGAGCAAGAAGAAGGATGCTTGTCTTGTAATACCCGCAATTTCGGATTTTGATGATTTTCTTTTTTTGGTGGGAGCCCGTTTTGATGACTCGATCGTGATCGTTTCGTCATTCCGAGAGTATTTAATTCTGAACTTTTTGTCATCCGAGTTTGTTTCGGTATCGTTTTGTTGAGTTCCGTGTTCGTAAGCGGTTTTTCCGCACTTGAGTTCGATTCTTGCGAATCTCGTCCGAAACTATTGTTTCGAGTTTCTCGTAAGTTCATTTAATGTTATTATTCATGTTGCGAGCTTTGGATTGGTGTTTCAATCGTGTATCGTGTATTTCGGACGTTTTGGGCCATTTTCGTAATTTCCCAAAGTTTGGGGTAATTACTTTCCATTGTCGAATTTCGAGCATTCGGGTGGTCGAAATCGTGTGTTCTCTTAGTGCTCGAATTCGTCTTTGCGAGTACTTCGTAATTATATCTTCAATTCGTATTCAAGTTCGGGTTTCTGGGTCGTCTGGGCCGTCGAAGTTGGCCCCGGCCGAGTCATGGCTGGGCAGGTTGGGCCCAAGCCAGCCCTGGCCGAGTTACGGACGGAAGGGCTCGGCAGATTATGTACGTAGGTCCGGTTATGTATGTAAGCCTTGGACGGTTACGTACGTAATGATTCCGGCATTTCTGGGCAGTGAGTTCGGCCACGGCCAGTTACGTACGTAAGCCATGGCCGATTACGTATGTACGGCGGCCAGCAGGCAGCCTATTTAGGACCCAGCAGACGGGTTTTTCATCATTTTCCTCACTCATTTTCTTCCATTCCATAGCTGGAGGTGTGTTGATCATGGAGAGATATTGTAGGACTATCAATCCATGAATTCTTGGAGTTCATATCATCAATCATACACCCTATAACATCCTTTGATCGAGCGAATCAGGTCAGATTTTCTAGAAATCTAGTTTTGGGGAATTTGGGTGTTTTGGTTGTTTCATGCGTTTAATCCGATTTAACTTAGGATTGTGATGGATTGATGATTATTTAGATGTATTATATCATTTCCCTTGTTATTCCATGGTTGGATCGTACCGATTCATTATTTTGGTCGAGTTCTTGATCGACGCCTTGAAGGTGTCTGGTAGAATGTCATAGATGGGTTTTCGGACATTCTACGATTATTCTTCCTTGTACGATCATTGATTTATTAATTATATGATGTTAGGGTCGAGTTTCTTGTAAAGAAACTGTGTTGAACCCTTCCGTTCGTCGTAGTCTTCCTTTTCGATGGCATCGGGCATTTCGAAGCTTCTCGGTTGAACTGCGTTCGTTGGAATACTTGCATGCCGATTCCTAGGCAAGTACCTTGTCCATACAATTCTTGTTTTGTGAATATGAAAATTAGTGATTGTCTCTATGTGTTTGTTTGATCGTTTGATTTGAACTTTCAAAAGATTCGGTTTAGCCTCGTTAAGGGCTCACTTTCAAAACGCGTGTGTTTTTTGAATATTGTGTCCCGTGAATGATTAAGTGAACCGTATGAATTCGCTTGTTGTTTTTGTTGTTGTTGTTATTCTTTGATAATATATATACACATATTATCTCTTTTCGGTGCATTATGGTTTAACGTGGTGTTTTGCTAAGTGTTGGTTGCATTAACTCATGATTTGATGTGTTTGTGATTGTGGAAAATGTGAAACACTTGTTGTTGTGAACTCGATGCATTGATGATTTGACCACAAGTTTATCAATTCGGGTAGGTCCGGAGAGGGCTCCGAGAATCGTCACTTGCGAGTGCGATGTCACGATAACTTGTGGGTATGTTCGATTGATGTTTGACCGTGTAGGGATCTGTGAGGCCTCCAACGGCGTGTACTTGCGAGTACAGCCAGTGTGTATGATTTGACCATAAGGTTATCTAATCGGGTAGGTCTGGAGAGTGCTCCGAGAATCGGTACGTGCGAGTACGATGTCAAGAAAACTTATGGGTGGTTTGAGTTTATGTCGCTAGCCAGCTCGGGAGGGTCCTTCGAGGCCTCGAGTGGGATTTGTGGCTTTGTCCCGGTCCTAGGAGACGTGTGTGCGTGATTCGTTTTATGATTATGACTAGCTCAGGAGGGTCCTTAGAGGCCTCAAGTGGGATTTGTGGCTTTGTCCCGGTCCTAGGTGATGCTTGTGTGTGATTACGTTGTGTTGATTTTATGTCCGTCGACGACACATGATGTGGGTTCTGACTTTGTGAATTGTTAGTTGTTTTCTATTTGTGAAAACAAAATTGTTGGGCTGTGACCCCTGTTAATTTTGGAAGGAGAAGGATTCGATAATCCTAAATGATTTACGTTGAAAACTCCCAAGGGCATTTTTAAAAGGTTTTATAAATTATCCTCTCGATTTACGGTCTTTCGGTTTTGGAATGTTTTACCCAAACTCTTGCCTCGGGAAGTACTTTTCGTTATGTTTAGATCTTTGAGGATTCCTGGTTATTGTTATTCTTGGAACTTGAATTGTATGGATTGTATTTGCACTTTGTACTTGCACTAGAAAAATAGTGGAGTTTTGCTAACCCCCGAGTATTCGGGGGGTGGATGTCTGTATTGCATTCAGGTTTCAGGGAGCGTGGCATAGGGTCGGCATGAAAGATGATGAAAGATGATCAATACTAATCACATGAGGATCCATTCGTTGTGTAGTCGTTCAGTTGTACTTTATTTTCCGCTGCAATATTTTTCCCCATCGTACGGGAGTTGTTGTATTTTGACCCCTGCGTGGGCATGAATTGTAATTGAGTTGTATGTTTTATTGAAAGAACAAATCGGTCTACTGAGTCATTTTAGCGTTAAAGGCATTGTTGAGTTGTTCGATGTTGTTACCAGCCTGGTAGATCCTTGAGGAAAGGTTCTACGGCATGTAATATCCCTGAGCGGATTGGGGGTGTTACAGAAATGGTATCAGAGAAAGGTTGTGGAAACCTAGGCTGTCGGGTTTAGTGGTGTCTGTTGAGTTTTTGTCTCGTCAGATTTTGTCAGACTGAGTCGTGTCGCGACGCGTCGTCTGAGTTGGTTGGTCGTGATTAGTATCGTGGAGCGATCATCATCTTCGTGCGACCTGTGGTTGTAAGTCTGCCTTCGTTGTGATAGTGCCTCGTCTGTTGCGAATTACTGGTGTGATTAGGTGTTAAGTGACGGAATCCTCCTATGGATTTTAATTTCGTGATATGTGGTTATTTGGCTCTCATATTTTGTTTATATGAGGAGTGGTGTCGCTGGTTATGTACTCTTGACTGTTGGTTTCGACCATTGCGTGTATATTTCAAGTTGATTTGTTTGTTTGAAAGTGTTTTTGTGAAACCTTGTGCTCAGTATGTTATTGGAGTGTTTATGGGTGCAATTTACTCAGTCCGTAAGGGCTTCGGATGGACCAGTGGTTTAGCCCCGGTCCTAAGCAAGTTTGAACTGCGATGTGACTGTCTATTTTCCGGTAAAAGACATGTATTGTCTTGATTTTGTACGATTTGATGCGTATAGTATAATATGTTTAAATGAATATTGTTACATGAGCCTTTTTGGGCATTCTAGCGCATTGAATTATTTTTTAAAACCTTAAGTATCTTAGAAAATAAATTTCGAGACGTACTTTTAAAATGAATTGTTTCCTCGTGGTACTTCCAAGGTGCCACAATATGTTTCAAAATTCTTCTACCTCGAGGACCAAAATGTTTTGAGACTTTTTCAATGATTTAGAAATGCTTTTGCTTAGGCCCGAGCGTTGAATATTTCCGAAAGTTTTTCACGAAAAGAAAGTGTCCTCATTTTTATCGAATGCGAAATGGTTTTCCAAAGTCTCGATAATGATGTTTCACGTTTGTACTTTTTGAAAGGTGATATTCAAGATCAATTGGTGTTTCCAAAATTATTTTCAAAAGGTGGTTTTCATTTTTTCTAAAACCTAGCAATTCCCGTTTGCGGTTTGGGAATGTATGTATTATGTTTACTTTGTCGTTATGATGTTAACTTCCGAGTATGATCGAATTGGTGGCATGAACGTTGAGGCGTTGCCACGTATTTGTAGTACTAGCCCTCTGTGAGAGGTGTGAACTGTATTTACTATTTGTTGCCTCGTGGTGATTTGCGTGTTGTCGCACGAGTGTGAGCTGTTGAAGCTTGGGTTTGTACATTTGTGTACATTTGTGATTGTTTCATGATGTTTGTAATTATGTGTTGGTTATCGTTCGGGCCGTTGAGGTCTCTGAACGATACCGTCGTTGCTGTAGTGTTTATGTGTGTATTACTTTACGATGGAAATCATTGTATATGATATGTGTTATGATTCCTTGTTGTGCTGAGTTGGCATCTCCGCTATGTTGCTTTGCGACGTTATGCCCCATTGTATCTAGCATTTATATTTTCGGTATGCCGAGCCGAGGTGTTTCAACTGTGATGTGCTGGGGCATGCACGTGTAAATTGTCCTTCTCATCAGTAACGCATTTCAAGTGCGGATTTGAGGGACACATAATTCAGTTTTGCGAATTGACTACCGAGACTTTCGGAGTTTGTTCTTCAGCACATATATCAGGATCGGTTCTGAGAGGCCCATGGGAGATTTTTCTGTCGGTTGCTTTTTGTGTTGTTACCTTGTTTCCGTTGTTGTGAGTTACGGGGACGGCATTTCTTTTATAAGAGGTCGGATGTAATACCCGTACTATTTTTGACTTCTACAGTTTCTCCTTCTAAATTTTATCGACTTGCACGTGTTCGTCGAGACTTTTTGAACTTGTTTGATGTCTCAGTTGTCATCGTTCGAACTAGTTGTGACCTTGTTTCAGATCGATCTGTTTATCATTGTGACTTTTCCGAGTTTGGTTCAATTCTTATGAACCTTGTTCGGAAGTAACATCTTTCACTTTGTACCAGTTCTTTTAATGTCTGGAGTTGAAGTGGGGACTTTGAAGTCATTGTTCGACTGTTGTCCCTCGATCATTATTTTTTCGATCGTTGTTGTTCGATCATTGTTATTTGATCATTGTTGTTCGATTATTGTTATTCGATCGTTGTTATTCGGTCATTGTTATTTGATCGTTGTTGTTCGATCATTGTTATGTGATCATTGTTGTTCGGTTGTTGTTGTTCGATCGTTATTGTTCGATCGGGGTTGTCTGACTGTTGTTGCCTGATCTCCTACCACGAAGAATTGTCGTTTACCGTTAGTCAGTTGTTTCGAGTGTGGCCAGGTGGATCATCGAGCCGTGAATTGCAGGACGGTAGCTGAGAGATTTGGGGATCGAGGTTGCATCTCTGCTCCGAAAGGACACGGAGATGCCTTGTGTGGTTTTTGAGGATTTCGGCATAGTCTGAATTGTTTGTGATTGTCCTTGTGAATCGTTTATGTTTATGTTCTGTTTTCTCGACTGTGCGTGTTTCCTTGTAATAGGTGCTTTGTGTTTTGTGTTTGTTCGGATAATAAACTTGGTTGTATTATCTACTTGATGACGCGTGTCATTTTTTGGTTTTATTATAACTCTACCGGCGACGTTGTGTTGGTCGTCGTGGAGCGTGTTTTCAAGCCGTGTATTCCTTTGCGTTGTTTGTAACGTTTCGCATTTGGGCGTTAGTTACGCACTCTTGTGTATCTCATTGAAATATTCCTGGTGGTATATTGCTTCTCCCTACTTGTTTTAAGTTTCGGGACGAAACTTCTTTTAAGGAGGGTAAAATGTAATACCCGCAATTTCGGATTTTGGTGATTTTATTTTTTTCGGCGGGAGCCCGTTTTGACGACTCACTCGTGATCGTTCGTCATTCCGAGAGTATTTAATTCTGTACTTTTTGTCATCCGAGTTCGTTTCGGTATCGTTTTGTTGAGTTCCGTGTTCTTAAGCGGTTTTTTCGCACTTGAGTTCGATTCTTGCGAATCTCGTCCGAAACTATTGTTTCGAGTTTTTCGTAAGTTAATTTAATGTTATTATTCATGTTGCGAGCTTTGGCTTGGTGTTTCGATCGTGTATCGTGTATTACGGACGTTTTGGGCCATTTTTGTAATTTTCCAAAGTTTGGGGTAATTACTTTCCGTTATCGAATTTCGAGCCTTCGGGTGGTCGGAATCGTGTGTTCTCTTAGTGCTCGAATTCGTCTTTGCAAGTACTTCATAACCGTATCTTCGATTCGTATTCAGGTTCGGGTTTCGGAGTCGTCCGGGCCGTCAGAGTTGGCCCCGACCGAGTCATGGCCGGGCAGGTTGTGCCCAGGCCAGCCTTGGCCGAGTTACGGCCGGAAGGGCCCGGCAGATTACGTACATAGGGCCGGTTACGTACATAAGCCTTGGCCGGTTACGTACGTAACGATGCCGGCATTTCTGGGTAGTGAGTTCGGCCACGGCCGGTTACGTACGTAAGCCATGGTCGATTACGTACGTAAGGCGGCCTACAGGCAGCCTATTTAAGACCCAGCAGATGGGTTTTCTTCACTCGTTTTCTTCCCTTCCGTGGCTGGAGGTGTGTTGATGATGGAGAGATGTTGTTGGACAATCAGGTCAGATTTTCTAGAAATCTGGTTTTGGGGAATTTGGTTGTTTTGGTTGTTTTCATCCGTTTAATCCGATTTAACTTAGGATTGTGATGGATTGATGATTATTTAGATGTATTATATCATTTCCCTTGTTATTCCATGGTTGGATCGTATAGATTTGTTGTTTTGGTCGAGTTCTTGATCGACGCCTTGAAGGTGTCCGGTAGAATGTCATAGAGGGGTTTTCGGACGTTCTATGATTATTCTTCCTCGTACGATCATTGATTTATTAATTATATGATATTAAGGTTGAGTTTCTTGCGAAGAAACCATGTTGAACCCTTACGTTCGTCGTCGTATTCCTTTTCGATGTCATCGGGCGTTTCGAAGCTTCCCGGTTGAACCGCGTTCGTTGGAATACTTGCGTGCCAATTCATTAGGCAAGTACCTTGTCCATACAATTATTGTTTTGTAAATATGATAATTAGTGATTGTCTCGATGTGTTTGTTTGATCGTTTGATTTGAACTTTTAAAAGATTCATTCTCGTTAAGGGCTCACTTTCAAAACGCGTGTGTTTTGTGAATATTGTGCCCCGTGAATGATTAAGTGCACCCTATGAATTCGCTTGTTGTTGGTGTTGTTCTTGTTATGCTTTGATAATATATATACACATATTATCTCTTTTCGGTGCGTTATGGTTTGACGTGGTGTTTTGCTAAGTGTTGGTTGCATTAACTCATGATTTGATGTGTTTGTGATTGTGGCAAATGTGAAACACTTGTTGTTGTGAACTCGATGCATTTTTGATTTGACCACTTATCGATGGTTTGAGTTTATTTCGCTAGCCAGCTCGGGAGGGTCCTTCGAGGCCTCGAGTGGGATTTGTGGCTTCGTTCTGGTCCTAGGCGACGTATGTGCGTGATTCGTTTTATGATTGTGACTAGCTCAAGAGGGTCCTTAGAGGCCTCAAGTGGGATTTGTGGCTTTGTCCCGGTCCTAGGTGATGCTTGTGCGTGATTACGTTGTGTTGATTTTATGTCCGTCGACGACACGTGATGTGGGTTCTGACTTTGTGAATTGTTAGTTGTTTTCTATTTGTGAAAACAAAACTGTTGGGATGTGACCCCTGTTGATTTTGTAAAGAAAAGGATTCGATAATCCTAAATTATTTACGTTGAAAACTCCATAGGGCATTTTTAAAAGGTTTTATAAATTATCATCTCGATTTGCGGTCTTTCGATTTTGGATTGTTTTACCCAAACTCTTGTCTCGGGAAGTACTTTTCGTTATGTTTGGATCTTTGAGGATTCCTGGTTATTGTTATTCTTGGAACTTGAATTGAATGTATTGTATTTGCACTTTGTACTTGCACTAGAAAAATAATGGAGTTTTTATAAAACCCGAGTAATTTGTGGGTGGATGTCTGTATTACATTCATGTTTTAGGGAGCGTGGCACAGGGTCGGCATGAAGGATGATGAAAGATGATCGATACTAATCACATGAGGACCCGTTCGTTGTGTAGTCGTTCAGTTGTACTTTATTTTCCGCTCTAATATTTTTCCCAGTTGTACGGGAGTTGTTGTATTTTGACCCCTACGTGGGCATGAATTGTAATTGGGTTGTATGTTTTATTGAAAGACCAAATCGATCTACTGAGTCATTTTAGCCTTAAAGGCATTGTTGAGTTGTTCGATGTTGTTACCAGCCTGGTAGATCCTTGAGGAAAGGTTCTACGGCGTGTAATATCCCTGAGCGGATTGGGGGTGTTACATGTCTCAAGTGTGGTGAGATGGGCCACTGGGCAAGAGATTGTCCGATTCTTCATGGCGCTTGAGGTACAGAACTTTTAATTTTGGAAACAAATTGTTCTGCTACTGTAGTTTCTACTTCCTGGATACTGGATTTTGGTGCTAGTTCTCATATTTCTACCGTGAATCAGGATCTGGAACAAAGTAGGAAGCTTGGAGCTGGAGAAGATATAATCACAGTCGAAAGTGGGGATAGTGTCGAGGCAACCGACATAGGATCACTTCTTTTGGGTTTAGAATTCGGCTTTGTTTTGACTTTAGAAGATGTACTTGTTTTGCCCAAGGGACATAAAAACATTGTATCCATTCCGGTCATGGACCAAAAAGGCTTTTCATTTTTCATTAGTGACGGTTCCTATAAAATTTATTTCAGAAATAAACTAGTGGGTACTTCTACATTGTTAAATGGATTGTATCATCTAAACCTCAGTAACAAATTCGTTGTGAATACTATGACTAGAAAATGTGGTAGAGATGAAACCAATCAAGTTTTGAAATGGCATCTTAGACTTGGTCATGTTTGTCAGACCAAGGTTTACAAAATGGACAAAGATGGACTTATGGGTCCATTGGGATCGGATCCCTTTCCTACTTGTGAATCTTGCCTTAAAGGCAAAATGACTAAAGTACCCCTTCACAGGGACTTATGAAAGAGCCGCTGATAAACTGGGATTAATCCATACCAATGTATGTGGCACTTTGGAAGTAGCACGTGACGGATATCAATATTTCATTACGTTTACAGATGATCATACTAGGTATGGTTATGTATACTTAATGAAACATAAATCCGAGGCCTTTGAGAAATTCCAGGAATTTAAGGCCCTAGTCGAGAAATAAACTGGAAATCATATCAAAGCACTTCGGTTGGACCGAGGTGGCGAGGATATAAGTACGGAGTTTGACAAGTTCCTGGAGGAACATGGAATAGTTTCACAACTAACACCTCCAGGCACTCCTCAGTGAAATGGTGTGTCAGAAAGAAGGAACCAGACCTTGTTGGACATGGTCCGTTCCATGCTGAGCTATACTGACTTATCGATTTACCTGTGGGGGTATGCACTCCTGACTGTTGCATATATCTTTAACAGATGTCCTTCCAAATCCGTTCCTAAAACTCCACATTAGATGTGGGAGGGCAGGAAACCAAAGTCTTAATCACATTAGGATTTGAGGATGTCCCGCATATGTCAAGAAGACTAAGGTGGACAAAATGGAAGCGAGGTCCGTAAGGAGACATTTCATTAGATTCCCATCTGAGGCAATGGGTTATCTATTCTACATGCCCAAAGATCAAAAGATCATTGTTGCTTTGCATGTACACTTCCTGGAATTTGAGTTCATTCAGGAAGGCGGAGCAGGTAGAAATATTTCTTTGGAAGAATACAATGAAACTCTTCAGGAGACACATGTGCAAGAAATTGGAACCGAAACTTAAGTACAACCACCTCGTAGGTCTAGTAGGGTGTCTCATTTACCTAAGAGGTATAGTTTTATGAACATCGATGAACTGGGTAGAGACCTGTAACACCCCAAACTAGATGGATATTACAGTGCCGTGGACCCCCAACCGGGACCCACCAGGCGAATGAAAATTAATGACTTAAATAATATAATTGTAGTACCGAACCACATTATATTAACAATTACTCCGATGAGGAGTTTCATTACAACACATCCAAGATCATACGGAGTACATGTATATTTTATATGAAGATAAAATATACAACACTGAATAAAATGAGTAATTCAAACGGAAGTCTGCAGCGGAAATAAAATGAAGAAAACACGAATTACTGAAAAGGATTGGGGCCCCCAACTAGTATCACTGGGACTCCTCGCCGTTCACATTCTCTTCCCGTGCTTTAGCCTTGCCATGACCTGAAAACAACATCCCCTAACGGGGTCAGTTACACAGAACAACAATCCTCAAGAGTTGAATAAACACAATCATGATATATCTTAATTATGAAATGAAGCTGAAGAGAGGCATCATAGTACGCCTATAATGGTATGTGCATGTGCACAAGATGAGTGTCCGGACACACCCACCCTTGTACCTAATTAGTCTCATGGAGGTACATTACCGTGTGCACAGTCCAATAATTCGGTGAACCCAACACATGACCATCACGTGCCCGAATAAAAATTCCGCACATCCCCACCCGGTCGCGCAATATGAACCCAGAAGGTCATATGAACAAGAATGACCAGGAAGAATAATAATGAATAACAATTCGACAAAGTCAATGATGACTCACCGAGATGAATTAATAGTGAAATGAATGATAGCTCAATGAGATGATTGGAACCGTCGTTCCTCGTGAATGAAGTGATTAATTGACAATGACAAGTCTTGATGAGGTTAATATAATATGAATGAGTTATGATTATGAATGAACAACAACAAAAGGAATGAATATTCTTTTTAACCGAGTAAGAATCAACTTACCTTAACACCGGTGATGATACGTCCTCTCTCGAACAACGTCCTAAGGAACTATCGGTCGCTCGAACAACCTTGAATAACACAATCATGAACAACTCGCTTAATATATGAATCAATAGAGATCATAACCAATTAAAGATGTTGATACAACAATATCCAAACTCATTGGGGCATTCTAACGACTACATAGTGAACATGTTATCCCTAAGGTTATAACCACCCCCAAATATCGACACCAAACCTTCATGGAATGATTCAACCCAATAACACTCCATTAATGTCATCAATAATCCAAAAGGAAACCACAATTCAAAATTACAACGACATCAATCGGAAAATCCCCAAATTAACTGAAGTCAACCCCAAGGGTTCTTGAAATAATTCTCCAAATAGCCATTAAATCCGAAATATACACCGAATAATTCGTAGGAATACGTGTATTCAAGGTAGATAATCCATATCTAAAGCATTCCAACATAATATCGAGCTCACATGAATAGATCGGAAATAAAACACTTGAACTCCAAATTTCTAGATTCAAGAGGTGATTACCTTGATTATGATGTTTGAAGATGATGAAATGATGATTACTCCGAATTATATGCTTGGAAATGTTGATGGCTGATTTCAACTCGAATAACACTCCTCAAGAAGCTCCAAGTCGCCCGAAACCGATGAAGGAATGAAAAGAAATGACAAATGACGAATCTGGACTACACTGTCCAATTTATAACAATCCCAGTTTAGCGCGCGCTAGATCCTGTTCTTGGTGTGCGCTAACGGGTATACTGGGTAGTCCAGTACCCTCTATCCTAATCGGTAGCATGCACTTCGTACCTTTTGTTGCGTGCGCTACTGCCATATACTTAGCGTGCGTTAACTCAAAATGTTAGCGTGCGCTAACTGAATATTTGATGCATAGTAACTGAAGTCCAGAACTTCTGTCCTCTGACCTGCTCGCGATAGTGTGCGCTCCATCCAAGATTCAGCGTGCGCTACGGACACCAATTAGCATACGCGAATATTCAAACATAGCGTGCGCTATGAATTATTCCAATTCAGTCCAGTAGTCACTGGACTCTGCCTGATACGACCTTAGCGTGCGCTATACCGACTGCATAGCGTGCGCTACTCCAAACAACTAGCGCGCGCTACTTACCATTCGTAACGTGCGCTACTATGATGCAGCTGCAGTCCAGTACCTTCTGGACTATCTGCCTGAACAGCATTAGCGTGCGCTAATGTTTAAGAGATAGTGTGCGCTACCCGTACTCAATTAGCGCACGCAAAAGAGAGTACGTAGCGTGCGCTACTCCTCACACATAGCCCACTACAATGATGAAAATGATGATATACTCGGCTCGATTCTCTAATTAAATTGACGGTGAATGATAACTGATCTAAGATGTGAATTATTTCGAAGGGTGAACACAACGAATGAATATTAATGATGAGTGATTATTACTGAGTGTCAAAACACTAAATGACAATTAATGAATGAAAATGAATGAGTTTACAATCGGGTATTACATATTCCCCCCACCCTTAAAAATAGTTTCGTCCTTGAAACTAAGGGTTGAACAATTCGGGGTAACTCTCCCGCATACTATCCTCGGTTTCCCATGTGTCCTCTTCGACGCTATGTCTAGACCACTGGATCTTAACCAATGTAACCGTTTTATTCCTCAACTGTTTGATTCGCCGCACCAAGATTCGTACATGATGCTTCTCGTACGTGTAATCATCCGCGATCTCGATTTCATCGAACTGAAGTATGTGCCTAGGGTCAGCGACACGCTTCCGCAACTGAGAAACATGAAATACGTTATGAATTTCGGCTCAACGCCAGAGGTAAAGCCAATCGATAAGCCAGACTCCCTACTCGATCCAAAATCTGAAACGATCCAATAAATCTCGGACTCAATTTCCATGCTTCCCGAAATGGAAGATACCTCAACTCGGGGATACCTTGACCAAAATGTGGTTACCTGTCTCGAACTCTAAAGGTCGACGACGATTACTAGCATATGATTTCTGTTGACTCTGAGCGGTCAACAAATGACTCCTGATCAAAGCTACCTTCTCACGGGCGGCTACAAGCATATCGGGCTCAGTGCCGATTGATTCTGATAAGTCGTCCCAGCACAAAGGAGATCGATAATGATGACCATACAAGGCCTCGCAAGGTGCCATCTTAATTGAAGCATGTGAACTATTTTTGTACGTGAACTCGATCAACGGTAGTTGGGCTTCCCAATCATCATTCCAATCGAGGACACATGCTCTTAACAAGTCCTACAACGTCTGAAAAGTTCTCTCTGATTGTCCGTCGGACTGAGGATGAAGAGCTGTCCTGAAATTAAGCTGAGTTCCCATTGAACGATGAACTGATTTCCAAAAATGTGACACGAATCGCCCGTCACAATCAGAAACGATACTCTTAGGAGTACCGTGCAATCTAATGATCTCTTTGATGAATAACTGGGCAAGTCTCTCGGGATCCCACGTATCCTTAACCTCAAGGAAATGAGCTGATTTAGTTAGGCGTTCCACAATTATCTAAATTGTATTCATGACGCGGCGACTCGTCGGCAAACTCGTGATGAAGTCCATTGAAATATCCTCCCACTTCCACTCTGGAATAGGGAGCGGTTCCAGCATACCCGCCGGTCGCTGATGTTCTATCTTGACTTACTGACAGGTGATACATCTCGAAACAAACTCTGCGATTTCTCGCTTCATATTACTCCACCAGTAATTTTGTTTTAAGTCCTTGTACATCTTGCCGGACCCTGGATGAATGGAATAAGGGGTAGCATGGGCTTCTCTCAAGATTGAGTTTTTCAACTCGTCATTCACCGGTACGCATAACCGATTCTTAAATTTCAAAAGTCCATCCCCATGGACCACAAATCCAGGGGCTTTCCCTTGAGTGACATCATCTCTAATGCGCAACAAAAATGGGTCCGAACCCTGATTCTCCCTGATCGCCTCTTCAAGTAGCGATGAAATCTCTAACGTACAAAGTTGCCCTTGTACTCGCTGTAACCAAACCTCAATCTCATGCCTAAGGAATTCCTGCTGAAGTTCCTTCTGAATAGTAAAACGAGCAAGCATCTTCTCCTGAACAGACTTACGGCTCAAGGCATCGGCGATAACATTCGCCTTACCCAGGTGATCATTGTCCTTGATCAGTTGTAGCCACCGTCTCTGACGCATATTTAACTCCTTCTGAGTACATATATACTTCAAGCTCTTATGATCGGTGAAAATCTGACAGGTGATGCCATAAAGATAATGACGTCAAAACTTCAACGCAAAAACCACAGCTGCTTGCTCCAGATCATGGGTCGAATAATTGACCTCATAAGTGTTGGGATTCGGTGCCTAAATCGAAGGCCCAGCGGAAGCGGTAAAACGAAAATTAATTCGATCCGAATCTCTATGAGGATCGATCCAGCTATGTATATACGAATATATAAATGAAAAGGAAGAGTCGTAAGAAACTAACCCTCGAAGTATGTTGATTAAATGGTAACCTTCTCTTGAGATATTCCCCAAGCTTTAGTTTGATCTCTATGAGTCCAATCCGCTCCAAGTTCTTGAACGATCCAACGTCGAAAGCACCGCGTCTCTACTTGCCACGCACCGGAAAAATGACCGGAATGACTAAACCTCGTTATCCTCCAAGGATACGGCTAGAACAAGGTTATAGACGCTATGCAACTCAAGAATACAACACTATAAGTATTTAATCTAGTATCTATCTATCTCACAAATATTTTTCTCCAAGAAAAACTTATGAATGTTGTGAAGATGATGATGAATAGTATGAAGCCTTGGAAAAAACTTTTCCTCTCTCCTTCTACTTACAAAAAACGTGAGTTCTTACTCTAGCAAGGAGATGTGGTCTTCTAAATATATTATCCATCAAATCCCCTCATATCAATCACCTTTTGACAAAATCACCTAAGGTGATCTTTTGTCCCCTTGACAAAACATAAGTCTTCCACCAACATGTGGAGACTATGACCAAGGAAAAGGGAAAGAAAGAGGGGTGGTCATCTAGAAGGAGCCGGGCGAGTTCGGCCCATTTCATTCTGATGGATTTATATTCATTAATTAATCCAATTAATTAATCATATCAAATACATAATAACATAATTAATTTATCCAAGAAATAATTATATTCATGAATTAAATTAATCACCGAGTAATATATTTAATTCATTTGGCCGTAAATTAATTTATCCAATAAATTAATTTAGACATCCAATGTCCCAAATTTAATTTGACATCCAATGTCTAATAAATTAGATATCTAATATCTAATATTTATAATGAGAGAATTAGCTTTATTCATTCCGTCGTCAATCCTATTGCGCGACTCGGTAGGTCCGTCTCAGTCAGCAATGGGAGGAACCAAAGAGTAGTAGCACCACCTAGCCAGCCTGGCGGCCTACACTGTACCCCAACTGAGAACGAATGATTGGGATCATTCAAGAACCATTCTGTCGTGAATACCAGTATACGTATAAACCCTTCTTCCAAATGTCCCGATCAAGTCATAGGGTCACGGTCAGTCAAACCCTATCTGTACTTGATGCTATGCATGTGTTAATGCAAATCGAGATCATCGAGCTATCGTGTATCTAATACAACTAGCTCCAATGCTTTGGCCAAAGACTTATAATCTCATATGCCAATAACCGCATAGGAAATATAACCCGCTCACTAACGGGAGAAAGAATTCTATCTTGGTATTCAGTAGGACCTGCTACTTGTCCATCAAGATGCACGTCGAGGTTGACCCCCGCCTTCTGGTTTACAGGGTCGAACTACTATAATGAAAATCTTGACGTCACAAGCACATCCCTACTAAATCCTCAAGTCGAAGGTTCACGAATACCTATCACAACCTTTCAATTCCGTCATTGACTGTCCCGGAGTGAAATCCGTGTGACGAATCGAGGGTGAGTCGGTTTGAGGATACTAATCCAATTAGCATACCTATAACGTGTGCTCCCACTAACCATTAGTGTTCGACAGGCACTCTCCATGTCAAAGAACACGTCATACAAGTCTTCACATAAACTTAACGCCCAGTCAAGTTTCATCGACTTGCAAACGATTAAGTATTTGAGCTGTAACCTTTCCAGTGCCGACCCCCTTATCCAATAAGGAGTGAAACGTTTTGCTCTCAAATACACGGACTAGTTTCTATAAGTTTATTTACGAGTTAAGAATGCCAGTAACTACCAGTAAATAAAGAAACATTCATTTGCCTTATATAAATGGTTTACATAATTACAAGTACAATGCCCTCACTCAACAACCTCTGAGTGGCATTCGAGGGCATACTCCTAACAATCTCCCACTTGCACTCAATGCCACACACTATGGTATCTAATACCCATGTTCTCCATATGACGCTCCAAGCTAGTCTGAGAAAGTGGCTTGGTCAGTGGATCGGCGACGTTGTCGGCCGAGTCTACTCTGTGCAGCATAATGTATCCCTTGCGAACAAATTCTCTTACGAGATGATACTTCCTCTCAATATGTTTGGTGCTGTTGTGAAACCTCGGCTCCTTGGCCTGCGCTCTGACTCCATCGTTGTCGCGATACGGTGGAACAGGCGGCTCGGACATGGTATCACTTGAAGTTCTCCCGAAACTTCTTAATCTAGAACCCTTCCTTGGAAGCCTCCGAGGCCGCTTGATACTCGGCTGACAGGTGGAATCGTGATCGCGCTTTGCTTGGCACTACGCCAAGATACTGCTCCTCCATTAAGAGTAAATATGTAGCCAGAAGTGGACATCGAGTCGTCCTTCAGTCCTTGGAAGTCCGAATCAGTGAATCCCACCACATCGAATTCTCCACCGCCATACATGAGAACCATATCTCTAGTCCTTCTTAAGTACTTGAGAACGTTCTTTACGGCAGTCCAATGTTCCCTTCCTGGGTTTGCCTAAAAATTACTCACCACGCTTACAGCATGTGCGATGTCAGGTCTTGTACACAACATAGCATACATAAGGCTACCTACGGCCGAAGCATATGGTATATTACTCATTTCCTTGCGTTGTTCCTCACTTTGAGGACACATCTTCAAGGTGAGTTTTATTCCATGTCGCATCGGTAGGAACCCTATTTTAGAATCATCCATCAGAAATCGCTTTAAGATTTTATCTATATAGAGGGCTTGGGAAAGACCTATTGTTCTCTTCGCTCTATCCCGGTAGAGTCGAATACCAAGAATATAAGTAGCTTCTCCCAAGTCTTTCATGGAGAAATTACTCGAAAGCCAAGCTTTCACAGAACTGAGCATTCCCACATCATTTCCTATTAGTAGAATGTCATCTACATATAGTACTAAGAATGCGATCTTGCTCCCACTAACCCTCTTGTATACACAAGGTTCCTCTTCATTTTGCACGAAGTCAAACTCTTTGATCGCCTCGTCAAAACGAAGGTTCCAACTACGTGATGCTTGCTTCAGTCCATAAATGGAACGCTGAAGCTTGCACACTTTCTGAATATCGACTTCGGACACAAAGCCTTTAGGCTGCTCCATATAGATTTCTTCCTCGAGGAATCTATTAAGGAAAGCCGTCTTTACGTCCTTTTGCCATATCTCATAATCGTGGTAGGCAGCTATAGCAAGCATCATTCGAATAGACTTGATCATGGCTACGGGTGAGAAGGTATCGTGGTAATTGATCCCTTCCTTCTGGGTATAACCCTTTGCCACAAGCCTGGCCTGATAGGCGTCAACCTTGCCATCACCATCAGTCTTTCTCTTGTAGATCCACTTGTTCCCAATTGGCACTATGCCCTTGGGGCGGTCTACTAGAGTCCAGACCTGATTGACATACATCGAGTTTATCTCGCTTCCATAGCTTCATGCCATTTCGCGGAGTCTACAACCACCATCGCTTGGTCATAAGTCGTCGGGTCAGTCTCTTGGCTATCACATGGAACCTCATGGAGACCCAGCTCCTCCAAGTGCACAACAAGCCCATACCTCTCAGGTAAATGAGACACCCTACTAGACCTACGAGGTGGTTGTACTTGTGTTTCAGAAGGTTCGGTTCCAGTTTCTTGCACAGGTGTCTCCCGAGGAGTTTCATTGTATTCTTCTAAAGAAATACTTCTACCTGCTCCGCCTTCCTGAATGAACTCATCTTCCAGGAAGTGTGCTTGTAAATCAACAACGATCTTTCGATCTTCGGGCATGTAGAATAGATATTCCATCATCCCAGATGGAAATCCAATGAAATGTCCCTTCAAAGACCTAGCTTCCAACTTCTCCACCTTAGTCTTCTTGACATAAGCGGGACATCCCCAAATCCTAATGTGATTAAGACTTGGTTTTCTGCCCTCCCACATCTCATGTGGAGGTTTAGGAACGAATTTGGAAGGACATCTGTTCAAGATGTAAGCGGCAGTCAGGAGTGCATACCCCCACATGTAAATCGGAAAGCCAGTATAGCCTAGCATGGAAAGGACCATGTTCAACAAGGTCCGGTTCCTTCTTTCTGACACACCATTTAACTGAGGAGTACCTGGAGGTGTTAGTTGTGAAACTATTCCATGTTCCTTAAGGAACTCATCAAACTCCGTACTCATATACTCGCCACCTCGGTCCGACCGAAGTGCTTTGATATGATTACCAGTTTGTTTCTCGACTAGGGCCTTGAATTCCTGTAATTTCTCAAAGGCCTCGGATTTATGTTTCATTAAGTATACATAACCATACCTAGTATGATCATCTGTAAACATAATGAAATATTGATATCCGTCTGCTTCCAAAGCACCACAATCATCAGTATGGATTAATCCCAGTTTATTAGCGGCTCTTTGAAAAGTCCCTGTGAAGGGGGACTTATTCATTTTTCCTTTAAGGCAAGATTCACAAGTAGGAAAGGGATCCGATCCCAATGGACCCATAAGTCCATCCTTTTCCATCTTGTAATCCTTGGTCTGACCAACATCACCAAGTCTAATATGTCATTTCAAAACTTGATTGGTTTCATCCCTACCACATTTTCTAGTCATAGTATTCACAACTACTTTGTTGCTGAGATTTAGATGATACAATCCATTCAACAATGTAGCAGTACCCACTAGTTTATTTCTAAAATAAATTTTGCAGGAACCATCACCAATGAAAAACGAAAATCTTTTTCGGTCCATGACCGGAATGGATACAATGTTTTTGTGCCCCTTGGGCAAAACAAGTACATCTTCTAAAGTCAAAACAAAGCCGGATTCTAAACCTAAAAGAAGCGATCCTATGTCGGTCGCCTCGACACTATGCCCGCTTCCGAATGTGATCATAACTTCTCCAGCTCCAAGCTTCCTACTTTGTTCCAGATCCTGATTCGCGGTACAAATATGAGAACTAGCACCAGAATCCAGTATCCAGGAAGTAGAAAATACGGTAGCAGAACAATTTGTTTCCAAAACTAAAAGTTCTGTACCTGAAGTGCCATGAAGAATCGGACAGTCTCTAGCCCAGTGGCCCAGCTCACCGCACTTGAGACAAGCATCCTTCTTCTTCTTGTTCTTTGGAACCATCGGGGCCTTGCCCTTTCCCTTAAGGTCCTTAGCTTGTAGTCCAGTCCGCTTCTTGGTCTTTTTCTTCTTATTCTTAGACTTCCAAAGTCTATAAGAAATCACAAGAGCAGACTCCTTCATCCGCGGAGTCTTCATCTGAGACTGAGCGGTCACAAGTTTGTTCATTAGCCCATCTAAATTACATGCAATCTCATTGCAGTTGAAGTTCATAACAAACTGTGAGAAGGAATCAGGGAGAGACTGTAGGATAAGGTCAGTTTGGAGAGAAGTATCCATTTTAAAATCAAGAGCCTCCAATCTCTCGATCATGGATATCATTTTGAGGACGTGTTCCCCAACCTTCTCACCTTCCTTCATCCTTGCACTGAACAGTTGCTTGGATATCTCATATCTAGCAGTTCTGCTGTGCTCACCATAAAGCTCGGTTAAGTGAGATAGAATCTGCCTAGCAGAAGTCATTTTCTCATGAGCTCTTTGAAGCTCATTAGACATGGAAGCCATCATATAAGCACGGACTTTCACGTCATCCTTAACCCACTTTTTGTGGTTTTCAATCTCTTCCTGATTGGCTCGGGTCCGCACAGGAGGCTCCGGAATGTCCGTCACCAAGACGTATCCCAGTGCCTCTATACTGAGGACAATCATCAGATTGCGGAGCCAATCCACAAAGTTAGGTCCCATTAAGGTGTTCTTTTCGAGCAGAATTGCGAGTGGATTCATTGTCATATTGAGATTTGAGTCTGCATTAAGTACGATAGATTAATTAGTGACTCATTTAATTATGTTCTGAGTATAGAATTAAGGTCTTTTCTATTCTTATTACCCAGCTCCCACTATTTTTATCGGAATAACACACTCCCATGTGAAATTCGGAAGTATCGTCGCTCTACTTCATAGTGGTGATCGAGTTCTTTATAAATCTTAATAGAGGGCAACCGAACAGGTTTCTAGTCTATTAATTTTCATAAAGTGGTGCCCAACACCAACCCATCTAATGGATGATTCTATCTTCTTTTTCCCCTTATTCACTCCCCTCAACCTATACGGTTTCTATGGTTCGTGAACAAGTTAAGTTTATACCATCGACGCAAATCAGTTTCACAATTGAATCTTATCCGGCAACCTATCAGGTTTCTAGGGATAAAATTTGCTCCAACCGAAGGCATCCAATGCGCTCCCGGTAATTTATCCGTCTTCCCCGAACGACTACCCCGATAACTCGGAAGCATAGCACATCCGGTTTGGATTTCAATTTCCCGAAAACTCGATGGAAGGAAGGAAAACCTTGAAACCTTATAAACTTAATTATTTGTTGGGGGAGAATTATCGCGATTAACGTTACACTTTGCACATTAATCATTTAAGCGCGTTTGTGGCATTCATACAACATGAAACAACCATTCACAACCTAGTTGCTACCAACATATGGTTCATGGACCGTTCCTAGAAAACAAAAACTCCGTAATCTAATTACAAGTCTTCGTCTTGAATCTCCGTCTTCTCGAAACAGATCTTCCTTCGGTCTTCGTCATTACATATAAATTTTACATTGAAAATTGCATCCTAGATACAAATATTTATAGTAAAATAAATAGGCTCAAAACGGCCTTTACAACCCAATCGAATAAAACCGAACGATTCAAAAACTAGGTCCATGAACCACATCACCATTAAAAAATAATGCATCCAACACATTAAATAAATGGCATTCATAATGAATCTGAATATTGATCCAATCAATATAAAACAATCCATCCAAAACAAATTAATCCAATTAATTCAAACAACCGTCAATTTTAACTTGTTCCGGACGAGAAAATATTTCATTAAATTAATTCCCCTAAGATTAAAATTACCATAATTAAATCTTAGTCAAATTAAATCCAATTTAATTTGTGGGAAATTAATTATCGAACGAAATATAAAAAACGGAGTCGGAAAACACGGCCGGGCCAAGCCCGGGACACTACCCAGTAGGTTGTCGAGCAAGGCCTGCACAGGGTGCCGAGAACGGCCAGAATCCTGCCAACTAGGACTCGCTCCTGCTTGCCGCGGTCCATACAGCATCATGGAGGCGGCTGCCGGCGACTCCAAGCTGCCGGGTCCGTTTACGTTTTCGGCTCGTTTTTTCGGCCCAATTCCAAAAATAATATTTTTCTAATCTTTATATTACTCATTTAAATCAGTTTCTCAAAAGAAAAATAGATTTATATTGTAACATAAAATCATGAAAAATTAATTTTTAGATGAACAATAGAAAATCAACGATTAATACGATTATGATTCCAAATCATACACCATCTAATCAAGCATTCCAAATGCCAATATCGTATATACGATCGCAAGACCCACGCTCCGATACAACTGTTGGGATTCGGTGCCTAAATCGAAGGCCCAGCAAAAGCGGTAAAATGAGAATTAATTCGATCCGAATCCATACGAGGATCGATCGAGCTACGTATATACGAATATATAAACGAAAAGCAAGAGTAGCATGAAACTAACCCTCGAAGTCCGTTGATTAAATGGTAACCTTCTCTTGAGCTATTCCCCAAGCTTTAGTTTGATCTCTACGAGTCCAATCCGCTCCAAGCTCTTGAACGATCTAACGCCGAAAGCACCGCGTCTCTACTTGCCACGCGCCGAAAAAACAACCGGAATGACTAAACCTCATTATCCTCAAAGGATACGGCTAGAACAAGGTTATAGAAGCTATGCAAGTCAAGATTACAACACTCTAAGTGTTAAATCTAGTATCTCTCTATCTGACAAATATTTTTCTCCAAGAAAAACTTATGAATGTTGTGAAGATGATGATGAATAGTATGAAGCCTTGGAAAAAACTTTTCCTCTCTCCTTATACATACAAAAAACGTGAGTTCTTACTCTAGCAAGGAGATGTGTTCTTCTAAATATATTATCCATCAAATCCCCTCATATCAATCACCTTTTGACGAAATCACCTAAGGTGATATTTTGTCCCCTTGACAAAACATAAGTCTTCCACCAACATATGGAGACTATGACCAAGGAAAAGGGAAAGAAAGAGGGGCGGCCATCTAGAAGGAGCCGGGCGAGTTCGGTCCGTTTCGGACTCCCGTGAGTCCAAACAGATTAACTCTGATTCCATTCTGATGCATTTATATTGATTAATTAATCCAATTAATTAATCATATCAAATACATAATAACATAATTAATTTCTCCAAGAAATAATTATATTCATGAATTAAATTAATCACCGAGTAATATATTTAATTCATTTGGCCGTAAATTAATTTATCCAATAAATTAACTTAGACATCCAATGTCCCAAATTTAATTTGACATCCAATGTCTAATAAATTAGATATTCAATATCTAATATTTATAATGAGAGAATTAGCTTTATTCATTCCGTCGTCAATCCTATTGCACGACTCGGTAGGTCCGTCTCAGTCAGCAATGGGAGGAACCAAAGAGTAGTAGCACCACCTAGCCAGCCTGGCGGCCTACACTGTACCCCAACTCAGAACAAATGATTGGGATCATTCAAGAACCATTCTGTCGTGAATACCAGTATACGTATAAACCCTTCTTCCAAATGTCCCGATCAAGTTATAGGGTCACCGTCAGTCAAAGCCTATCTATACTTGATGCTATGCATGCGTTAATGCAAATCGAGATCATCGAGCTGTCGTGTATCTAATACAACTAGCACCAATGCTTTGGCCAAAGACTTATGATCTCATCTGCCAATAACCGCATAGGACATATAACCCGCTCACTAACGGGAGAAAGAATTCTATCTTGGTATTCAGTAGGACCTGCTACTTGCCCGTCAAGATGCACGTCGAGGTTGACCCCCGCCTTCCGATTTACAGGGTCGAACTACTCTAATAAAAATCTTGACGTCACAAGCACATCCCTACTAAATCCTCAAGTCGAAGGTTCACGAATACCTATCACAACCTTTCGATTCCATCATTGACTGTCCCGGAGTGAAATCCATGTGACGAATCGAGGGTGAGTCGGTTCGAGTATACTAATCTAATTAGCATACCTATAACGTGTGCTCCCACTAACCATTAGTGTTCGACGGGCACTTTCCATGTCAAAGAACACGTCATACAAGTCTTCACATAAACTTAACACCCAGTCAAGTTTCATCGACTTGCGAACGATTAAGTATTTGAGCTATAACCTTTCCAGTGCCGACCCCCTTATCCAATAAGGAGTGGAACGTTTTGCTCTCAAATATACGGACTAGTTTCTATATGTTTATTTACGAGTTAGGAATGCCAGTAACTACCAGTAAATAAAGGAACATTCATTTGCCATATATAAATGGTTTACATAAATACAAGTACAATGCCCTCACTCAACAACCTCTGAGTGACATTCGAGGGCATACTCCTAACAATAAGACCTCAGTTGCCGCGAAGCATAGGCAATCACTTTCCCTTTCTGCATGAGTACACATCCGAGACCCTGTCCGGACGCGTCACTATAAACCACAAATCCCTCCGTCCCTTATGGGAAGAAAAGGACAGGTGCTGAAATTAGACGACTCTTGAGTTCCTCAAAACTCCGCTGACACGCGTCAGACCACGTGTATTTCTTATCCTTCCGCAGAAGGCTCGTCATGGGTTAAACAATTTAGAAAATCCTTCCACAAATCGCCGATAGTAACCAGCTAATCCGAGAAAGCTTTGGATTTCCTTAACATTCTTTGGAGGTTGCCAATCTTGGATAGCCTTCATCTTTTGAGGATCGACGCGTACTCCGTCTGATGAAATTACATGTCCAAGAAATGTCACCTCGGACATCCAGGACTCACATTTGGAGAATTTTCCATAAAGTTGCTCTCGTCTCAACACGTCGAGAACCTGATGAAGGTGAAATTCGTGCTCCTCTCGGTCACGAGAATAAATTAAAATGTCATCAATGAAGACAACCACGAACCGATCTAAATAGTCAATGAAAACCCGATTCAGTAACTCCATAAATGTTGCAGGTGCATTAGTTAATCCAAATGGCATTACCACAAACTCGTAATGACCATAGCGTGTTCGGAACGTTGTCCTTACGATATCCGACTCTCGAATTTGCAATTGATGATATCCAGATCTTAAATCGATCTTGGAAAATACTGAAGGTCCCTGAAGTTGATCCAAAAGATCATCAATACGGGGTAGGGTATATTTATTCTTGATCGTCACTCTGTTCAATTCCCGGTAATCAATACATAAGCGAAAAGAACCATCATTCTTCTTGACAAATAACACAGGTGCTCCCCACGGGGACGCACTCGGTCGGATAAAACCTTTCTCGGTCAAATCCTCCAATTGATTCTATAGTTCCTGCATTTCGGTCGGGGCCACCCGATATGGTGCATTTGATAATGGGTACGTTCCAGGCTCCAACTCTATCATGAATTTTCCATCTCTCGGTGGAGGTAAACCAGGTAACTCGTCTGGAAATACATTGCCAAACGACAACAATGATACCATGAACGACTGAACAACTCGATTGCCTTAGAATGGCCAATCGATAACAATGATATAAGGAATGATTGAACAACTCGATTGCCTTAGAATGGTCAATCGATAACGATGATACGATGAATGATTGAACAACTCGATTGCCTTAGAACGGTCAATCAATATCAATGATTTGATAAATGATTGAACAACCCTGATTCAGTAATTACGCTGCTTTCATCATATTAATGACTCTACCGGAACAGCTGGGATTACCTCCCTGAAATACACACTTAACTCCCTCGTTTGAAACAATAGTGACCATATGCTTACGAACACTAAGGTCGGTATCGTGACGATCCATCCAACCAATTCCCAAGATTACATCGTCTTTAGGTAAATCTACCACGATTAAGTCTGCTATCCATACACGGCCATGAATCTGAATTGGAAAATTCTGAATCTCACGATTTCCGATAATTCTCCTACCGTAAGGTAGACCAATGACATAAGGCTCACAACTAGTAGCACTACTCAGATGTAGTCTACTCAAGCATGATTCGAAAATGAATGAATGCGATGCACCAGTATAAAAAGGGGTACACACGGGTTGAGGTAAAATTTCGAGAGTACCTGAGATCGTTCAGGCCTCCGAATCATTGCCCCTTTCTCATATCCAAAATTTGAGGCCTGTCGGCTCTCGAAACGGACGCTCCCATCTGATAAGTATGGTCCTCGTCTTTAGTTTCTCCCGTCATCTTAAATGACACTGATTGAATAGCCTGATTCTGGACGACTGGTCGTTTCGGGACCTGAAATGCCGCCAGAGTAAGCTTGGAGTCTCTTCGGCATAAACGGACCATATGCCCGGCAATTCCACAGTTGAAACAGGTGATAGTCTGCCTCAGACATTTCGTGCTGAAATGGCCCTGTTTACCACAGTTGTAACAGGTGATGGCCGAGCTGGCCGCTTGGGACTGAGATTCCGCAGGTTTAGGCACCGTATGAGGTTGCTCAGAAAAAGTAGGGCCCGCACGAGGTTTTTTGAAGATTGCCTGACTGCCTTCAGACTGATCACGCTTCTTGGATTTCTTGCTAGCAGATGAAGGTTGTTGCTCAGCAATTTCCTTAGCCGTAAGTTCATCAGTAAGAGCTTTCTCGATTAAATCAGTTAGAGCAGCGCATCGATGATTAAGCAATTGCATCTGGGCCATCATCGACCCGGACACCTTCTGATTGAGCTGTATCTCGATTACGGCTTCCTGATAGTTAGTGAGTATTTTTTGGGTTTCGGACCGCACCTCGGCCTCCCCCCATGCGTCCTCTGACAGTTCTTTCTATACTGAAGTAGGAAGGCCATAAGATAATTATAGCTCTTGCATGAATATCCCTTATGATTACGTTATAAAATGATAATAACGAGCATCCGCGCTCTAATACAATGATTATATAAATGATCAACTAAGGTGACATGAATCTCAGATGAAATTCTTGAAATGATTATTCTTGAACAAGTTAGACGATTAATGATACGATCCCCAAGATCGACAACTGAGTAATGAAATGAACTGAGTGATTAATAAATTAACGTGATCAACATGATCAAGATAAAGATGATATTTGAGGATTGTTAACTGATGAATGATGAATGAGTGATTCTTATTGCCAGAAGTTATACCATGGCGTCAGAAATCTTATTCTTCTTTGGTCTGAGGGGCTCGGCTCTTGCATAGGTCACACGTGGCGCGAAAGTCCAATGATACTAGTCTGACAAACGATGATTTCAATGAGACATGACTCGTAAGGTAGTATTCAAAACCACGCTGCGATACCAACTCTGTAACACCCCAAAGTAGACGGATATTACAGTGCCATGGACCCCCAACTGGGACCCACCAGGCGAATGAAAATTAATGACTTAAATAATATAATTGTAGTACCGAACCACATTATATTAACAATTAATCCGATGAGGAGTTTTATTACAACACACCCAAGATCACACGGAGTACATATTTATTTTATATGAAGATAAAATATACAACACTGAAAAAAATCAGTAATTCAAACGGAAGTCTGTAGCGGAAATAAAATGAAGAAAACATGAATGACTGAAAAGGATTTGGGCCCCCAACTTGTATCACTAGGACTCCTTGCTATCGACGTTCTCTTCCCGTGCTTTAGCCTTGCCATGACCTGAAAACAACATCCCCCAACGGGGTTAGTTACACAGAACAACAATCCTCAAGAGTTGAATAAACACAATCATGATATATCTTAATTATGAAATGAAGCTGAAGAGAGGCATCATATTACGCCCTAATGGTATGTGCATGTGCACGAGACGAGTGTCCGGACACACACGCCCTTGTACCCAATTAGTCTCATGGAGGTACATCACCGTGTGCACAGTCCAATGTGTCGGTGAACCCAACACATGACCATCACGTGCCCGACTAAATTCCACACATCCCCACCCGGCCGCGCAATATGAACCCAGAAGGTCATATGAACAAGAATGACCATTATGAATAACAATGAATAACAATTCGACAAAGTCAAGGATGACTCACCGAGATGAATTAATAGTGAAATGAATGATAACTCAATGAGATGATTGGAACCGTCGTTCCTCGTGAATGAATTGATTAATTGACAATGACAAGTCTTGATGCGGTTAATACAATATGAATGAGTTATTATTATGAATGAACAACAAAAGGAATGAATATCCTTTTTAACCAAGTAAGAATCAACTTACCTTAACACTGGTGATGATACATCCTCTCTCGAACAACCCCAACGGTTCTTGAAATAATTCTCCAAATAGCCATTAAATCCGAAATATACACCGAATAATTCGTAGGAATACGTGTATTCAAGGTAGATAATCCATATCTAAAGCATTCCAATATAATATCGAGCTCACATGAATAGATCGGAAATAAAACACTTGAATTCCGAATTTCTAGATTCAAGAGGTGATTACCTTGATTATGATGTTTGAAGATGATGAAATGATGATTACTCCAAATTATATGCTTGGAAATGTTGATGGCTGATTTCAACTCGAATAACACTCCTCAAGAAGCTCCAAATCGCCCCAAACCGATGAAGGAATGAAAAGAAATGACAAATGACGAATCTGGACTACACTATCCAATTTATAACAATCCCAGTTTAGCGCGCGCTAGATCCTGTTCTTGGTGTGCGCTAACGGGTGTACTGGGTAGTCCAGTAACTTTTGTCCTTATCGGTAGTGTGCGCTACGTACCTTTTGTAGCGTGCGCTACTGCCATATACTTAGCGTGCGTTAACCCAAAATGTTAGCGTGCGCTAACTGAATATTTGATGCACAGTAACTGAAGTCCAGACCTTCTATCCTCTGACCTGCTCACGATAGCGTGCGCTACATCCAAGATTCAGCCTGCGCTACGGACACCAATTAGCATATGCTAATATTCACACATAGCGTGCGCTATGAATTATTCCAATTCAGTCCAGTAGTCACTGGACTCTGCCTGATACGACCTTAGCGCGCGCTATACTAACTGCATAGCGTGCGCTACTCCAAACAACTAGCGCGCGCGACTTACTATTCATAATGTGCGCTACTACGATGCAGCTACAGTCCAGTACCTTCTGGACTGTCTGCCTGAACAGCATTAGCGTGCGCTAATGTTTAAGAGATAGTGTGCGCTACCCATACTCAATTAGCGCACGCTAAAGGGAGTACGTAGCGTGCGCTGCTCCTCACACACAATGATGAAAATGACGATATACTCGGTTCGATTCTCCAATTAAATTGACGGTGAATGATAACTGATCTAAGATATGAATTATTCCGAAGGGTGAACACAACGAATGAATATTAATGATGAGTGATTATTACTGAGTGTCAAAACACTGAATGACAATTAATAAATGAAAATGAATGAGTTTACAATCGGGTATTACATACTCCCCCCCTTAAAAATAGTTTCGTCCTTGAAACTAAGGGTTGAACAATTCGGGGTAACTCTCCCGCATACTATCCTCGGTTTCCCATGTAGCCTCTTCGATGCCATGCCTAGACCACTGGATCTTAACCAAAGGAACCATTTTATTCCTCAACTGTTTGATTCGCCACACCAAGATTCGTACACGATGCTTTTCGTACATGTGATCATCCGCGATCTCGATTTCATCGAGCTGAAGTATGTGCCTAGTGTCAGCGACACGCTTCCGCAACTGAGAAACATGAAATACGTTATGAATTTCGGCTCAACGCCAGAGGTAAAGTCAATCGATGAGCCAGACTGCCTACTCGATCCAAAATCTGAAACGATCCAATAAATCTCGGACTCAATTTCCACGCTTCCCGAAATCGAAGATACCTCGACTCGGGGATATCTTGACCAAAATGTGGTTTCTTGTCTCGAACTCTAAAGGTCGACGAAAATGACCAGCATATGATTTCTGTCGACTCTGAGCGGTCAACAAACGACTCCTGATCAAATCTACCTTCTCACGGGTGGCTACAAGCATATCGGGCTCATTGCCGATTGATTCTGATAAGTTGTCCCAGCACAAAGGAGATCGATAACGACGACCGTACAAGGCCTCGCAAGGTGCCATCTTAATTGAAGCATGTGAACTATTTTTGTACATGAAATCGATCAACGGTTGTTGGGCTTCCCAATCATCTTTCCAATCGAGGACACATGCTCTTAACATGTCCTACAACGTCTGAAAAGTCCTCTCTGATTATCCGTCGGACTGAGGTGAAGAGTTGTACTGAAATTAAGCCGAGTTCCCATGGAACGATGAATTGATTTCCAAAAATGTGATACGAATCACCCGTCACGGTCAGAAACGATACTATTAGGAGTACCGTACAATCTAACGATCTCTTTGATGAATAACTGGGCAAGTCTCTCAGGACCCCACGTATCCTTAACCTCAAGGAAATGAGCTGATTTAGTTAGGCGTTCCACAATTATACAAATTGTATTCATGCCGCGGCGACTCGTCGGCAAACTCGTGATGAAGTCCATTGAAATATCCTCCCACTTCCACTCTGGAATAGGGAGCGGTTACAGCATACCTGCCGGTCGCTGATGTTCTATCTTGACTTGCTGACAGGTGATACATCTCGAAACAAACTCTATGATTTCTCGCTTCATATTACTCCACCAGTAATTTTGTTTTAAGTCCTTGTACATCTTGCTGGACCCTGGATGAATGGAATAAGGGGTAGCATGGGCTTCTCTCAAGATTGAGTTTTTCAACTCGTCATTCACCGGTACGCATAACCGATTCTTAAATCGCAAAGGTCCATCCTCGTGGACCACAAATCCAGGGGCTTTCCCTTGAGTCACATCATCTCGAATGCGCAACAAAAATGGGTCCGAACCCTGATTCTCCGTGATCTCCTCTTCAAGTGGCGATGAAATCTCTAACGTACAAAGTTGCCCTTGTAATCGCTGTAACCAAACCTCGATCTCATGCCTAAGGAATTCCTACTGAAGTTCCTTCTGAACAGTTAAATGAGCAAGCATCTTCTCTTGAACGGACTTACGGCTCGAGGCATCGGCGATAACATTCGCCTTACCCAGGTGATCATAGTCCATGATCAGTTCTACCCACCGTCTCTGACGCATATTTAACTCCTTCTGAGTACATATATACTTCAAGCTCTTATGATCGGTGAAAATCTGACAGGTAACGCCATATAGATAATGACGCCAAAACTTCAATGCAAAAACCACAGCTGCTAGCTCCAGATCATGGGTCGGATAATTGACCTCATGAGACCTCAATTGCCGTGAAGCATATGCAATCACTTTCCCTTTCTGCATGAGTACACATCTGAGACCCTGTCCGGACGTGTCACTATAAACCACAAATACCTCCGTCCCTTGTGGGAAGAAAAGCACAGGTGCTGAAATTAGACGACTCTTGAGTTCCTCAAAACTCCGCTGACACGCGTCAGACCATGTGTATTTCTTATCCTTCCGCAGAAGGTTCGTCATGGCTAAGCAATTTAGAAAATCCTTCCACAAATCGCCGATAGTAACCAGCTAATCCGAGAAAGCTTCGGATTTCCTTAACATTCTTTGGAGGTTGCCAATCTCGGATAGCCTCCATCTTCTGAGAATCGATGCGTACTCCGTCTGATGAAATTACATGTCCAAGAAACGTCACCTCGGACATCCAGAACTCACATTTGGAGAACTTTCCATAAAGTTTCTCTCGTCTCAATACGTCGAGAACCTGATGAAGGTGAAATTCGTGCTCCTCCTGGTCACGGGAATAAATTAAAATGTCATCAATGAAGACAACCACGAACCGATCTAAATAGTTAATGAAAACCCGATTCATTAACTCCATGAATGCTGCAGGTGCATTAGTTAATCCATACGGCATTACCACAAACTCGTAATGACCATAGTGTGTTCGGAACGCCGTCCTTACGATATCCGAGTCTCGAATTTGCAATTGATGATATTTAGATCTTAAATCGATCTTGGAAAATACTGAAGCTCCCTGAAGTTGATCCAAAAGATCATCAATACGGGCTAGGGTATATTTATTCTTGATCGTCACTCTGTTCATTTCCCGGTAATCAATACAAAAGCGAAAAGAACCATCATTCTTCTTGACAAATAACACAGGTGCTCCCGACGGGGACGCACTCGGTCGGATATAACCTTTCTCGGTAAAATCATCCAATTAATTCTTCAGTTCCTGCATTTCAGTCGGGGCCATCCGATATGGTGCATTCGATAATGGGTACGTACCAGTCTCCAACTCTATCCTGAATTTTCCATCTCTCGGTGGAGGTAAACCAGGTAACTCGTCTGGAAATACATTGCCAAACGACAACAATGATACCATGAACGACTGAACAACTCGATTGCCTTAGAATGGCCAATCGATAACAATGATACAATGAATGATAACTGATCCAAGATATGAATTATTCCGAAGGGTGAACACAACGAATGAATATTAATGATGAGTGATTATTACTGAGTGTCAAAACACTGAATGACAATTAATGAATGAAAATGAATGAGTTTACAATCCGGTATTACATACTCCCCCCTTAAAAATAGTTTCGTCCTTGAAACTAAGGGTTGAACAATTCGGGGTAACACTCCCACATACTATACTCGATTTCCCATGTAGCCTCTTCGACGCCATGTCTAGACCACTGGATCTTAACCAAAGGAACCGTTTTATTCCTCAACATGATCTTAACACTCAAAACATCATATTTCAATGCAAAACCAAAATCCAAGATGTTTGATGAATATTACCTCTTGAAGATTCAAGCACTTTGATCCGAAGAATATGCGATAGATCGATGATCCGAGCTTCACAACCGAATGAAAATGATGAAAATTCAACACTCAAGTGATAGATGATGAAGATCCTCTCCCTCAAGTCTTCTCTCTCGGATGTAGGTGAAGAAATGGAAAAATATGGGTTGATTCGCACAAAAAACGCAATTATATGGCTGACTGCACTGTGTGCCGCGGCCCAGGCCCAAAAAAATGCTCCCAGTGCTCGGCAGTGTGCCGCGACCCGGCCGAGTGTGCCGCGGCAGTGTCTCGGCAGTGTGCCGCAGCCCTGCCGGCATGTGCCGCGGCACAAGGTACAGAAGGTTTGGCCGAGAAGTGCAACACGAGAGTGCCGCGGCCCGGACGAGTGTGCCGCGGCAGTGACTTCAGCGGTGCCGCTGCCCCGCCAAGATGTGCCGCGCCCACGATCTGATGCTCGGCGCCGAATCGACAACGTGTGTGCCGCGGCGCACACTCCTTGTGTCGCGGCCCACACCCCCCTTGGGTCCTAAAATGATGAAAAATGACCTGGGAAGAGAATAAAAGCAATATGAGTCAATATTTGGGAAACAATAACACGAAATGGAAGTACGGAAACCCCAAAATGGTGGTTCCAAGCCATGATTACAAGGGTTCGCCCAACAAAACACAATTTGAACAATGAGGAGATTAGAAATGACATGAACTCCATCGTCAACAACTAGTAATGAATCAATTACCACGATCAAGATACTACTCTTGTCTCGATTCCCGAATAAGGTTGCAACAATGAACAATATCGATACACAACTCAAAGTTATTCCGAACGGTGAACACGGATGAATGATTATTAACAAGTGAGAAAGTACATAGTGACAATTACCGAATGAAATTACTGAATGATAATGACTGAATTACAACCGGGTATTACAGTATAGAGGCATTGGGATATGTCTTGGAGACGGACATTCCGGCGCCTCCTGTGCGGACCAGAGCCAATCAGGAAGAGATAAAAAACCACAGAAAGTGGGTTAAGGATGACCTAAAAGTCCGTGCATACATGATGGCTTCTATGTCTAATGAGCTTCAGAGAGCGCATGAGAAAATGACTTCTGCTAGGTAGATTCTATCTCACTTAACCGAACTTTATGGTGAGCACAATAGAACTGCTAGATATGAGATATCCAAGCAACTGTTTGGTGCAAGGATGAAGTAAGGTGATAAGGTTAGGGAACACGTCCTCAAAATCAATGATCGTACAAGGAAGAATAATCGTAGAATGTCCGAAAACCCATCTATGACATTCTACCAGACACCTTCAAGGCGTCGATCAAGAACTCGACCAAAATAATGAATCGGTACGATCCAACCATGGAATAACATGGGAAATGATATAATACATCTAAATAATCATCAATCCATCACAATCCTAAGTTAAATAGGTTAAACGCATGAAACAACCAAAACACCCAAATTCCCCAAAACTAGATTTCTAGAAAATCTGACCTAATTCGCTCGATCAAAGGATGTTATAGGGTGGATGATTGATGATATGAACTCCAAGAATTCATGGATTGATAGTCCAACAATATCTCTCCATGATCAACACACCTCCAGCTATGGAAGGGAAGAAAATGAGTGAGGAAAATGATGAAAAACCCGTCTGCTGGGTCCTAAATAGGCTGCCTGCTGGCCGCCGTACATACGTAATCGGCCATGGCTTACGTACGTAACTGGCCGTGGCCGAACTCACTGCCTAGAAATGCCGGAATCATTACGTACGTAACCGTCCAAGGCATACATACGTAACCGGACCTACGTACGTAATCTGCCGGGCCCTTCCGGCCGTAACTCGGCCAGGGCTGGCTTGGACCCAACCTGCCCGGCCATGACTCGGCCGGGGCCAACTCCGACGGCCCAGACGACCCCGAAACCCGAACCTGAATACGAATTGAAGATATAATTAAGAAGTAATCGCAAAGACGAATTCGAGCACTAAGAGAACACACGATTTCGACCACCTGAATGCTCGAAATTCGACAATGGAAAGTAATTACCTCAAACTTTGGGAAATTACGAAAATGGCCCAAAACGTCCGAAATACACGATACACGATCGAAACACCAAGCCAAAGCTCGCAACATGAATAATAACATTAAATGAACTTACGAGAAACTCGAAACAATAGTTTCGGACGAGATTCGCAAGAATCGAACTCAAGTGCGGAAAAACCGCTTACGAACACGGAACTCAACAAAAAGATACCGAAACAAACTCGGATGACAAAAAGTTCAGAATTAAATACTCTCGGAATGACGAAACGATCACGATCGAGTCATCAAAACGGGCTCCCACCAAAAAAAGAAAATCATCAAAATCCGAAATTGCGGGTATTACAAGACAAGCGTCCTTCTTCTTGCTCTTCGGAACTGTCGGGTCCTTGCCCTTACCCTTAAGGTCCTTAACTTGTGGTCCAGTTTGCTTCTTGGTCCTTTTCTTCTTATTCTTAGACCTCCGAGGTCCAGAAGAAATCACAAGGGCAGACTCCTTTATCCGCGGAGTCTTCATCTGAGACTAAGCGGTCACCAGTTTGTTCATTAGCCCAGCTAAGTTACATGCAATCTCATTGCAGTTGAAGTTCATAACAAACTGTGAGAAGGAATCAGGGAGAGACTGTAGGATAAGGTCGGTTTGGAGATAAGTATCCATTTTATAATCAAGAGCCTCCAATCTCTCGATCATGGATATCATTTTGAGGACGTGTTCCCTAACCTTATCACCTTCCTTCATCCTTGCACCAAACAGTTGCTTGGATATCTCATATCTAGCAGTTCTGTTGTGCTCACCATAAAGTTCGGTTAAGTGAGATAGAATCTACCTAGCAGAAGTCATTTTCTCATGCGCTCTCTGAAGCTCATTAGACATAGAAGCCATCATGTATGCACGGACTTTTAGGTCATCCTTAACCCACTTTCTGTGGTTTTTTATCTCTTCCTGATTGGCTCTGGTCCGCACAGGAGGCGCCGGAATGCCCATCTCCAAGACGTATCCTAATGCCTCTATACTGTAATACCCGGTTGTAATTCAGTCATTATCATTCAGTAATTTCATTTGGTAATTGTCACTATGTACTTTCTCACTTGTTAATAATAATTCATCCGTGTTCACCATTCGGAATAACTTCGAGTTGTGTATCGATATTGTTCATTGTTGCAACCTTATTCGGGAATCGAGACAAGAGTAGTATCTTGATCATGGTAATTGATTCATTAGTCGTTGTTGACGATGGAGTTCATGTCATTTCTAATCTCCTCATTGTTCAAATTGTGTTTTGTTGGGCGAACACTTGTAATCATGGCTTGGAACCACCATTTTGGGGTTTCCGTACTTCCATTTCGTGTTATTGTTTCCCAAATATTGACTCATATTGCTTTTATTCTCTTCCCAGGTCATTTTTCATCATTTTAGGACCCAAGGTGGGTGTGGGCCGCGACACAAGGAGTGTGCGCCGCGGCACACACGTTGTCCAGTTTTGACCGAGCAGTCTGTATTGTGGGCCGCGGCACATGCCGGCAGGGCCGCGGCACACTGCCGAGTCACTGCCGCGGCACACTCGTCCGGGCCGCGGCACTCTCGTGTTGCACTTCTCGGCCAAACCTTCTGTACCTTGTGCCGCGGCACATGCCAGCAGGGCTGCGGCACACTGCCGAGACACTGCCGCGGCACACTCGGCCGGGCCGCGGCACACTGCCGAGCACTGGGAGCATTTTTTTGGGCCTGGGCCGCGGCACACAGTGCAGTCAGCCATATAATTGCGTTTTTTGTGCGAATCAACCCATATTTTTCCATTTCTTCACCTACATCCGAGAGAGAAGACTTGAGGGAGAGGATCTTCATCATCTATCACTTGAGTGTTGAATTTTCATTATTTTCATTCGGTTGTGAAGCTCGGATCATCGATCTATCGCATATTCTTCGGATCAAAGTGCTTGAATCTTCAAGAGGTAATATTCATCAAACATCTTGGATTTCGATTTTGCATTGAAATATGATGTTTTGAGTGTTAAGATCATGAACTACTGAACAACTCGATTGCCTTAGAATGGCCAATCTATAACAATGATACAATGAATGATTGAACAACTCGATTGCCTTAGAACGGTCAATCGATACTGATGATACAATGAATGATTGAACAACTCGATTGTCTTAGAACGGTCAATCGATAACAATGATATGATAAATGATTGAACAACCCTGATTGAGTAATTACTCTGCTTTCATCATATTAATGACTCTACCAGAACAGCTTGGATTACCTCACTGAAATACACACTTAACTCCCTCGTTTGAAACAATAGTGACCATATACGAACCTTAAGGACGGTATCATGACGATCCATCCAACCAATTCCCAATATTACATCGTCTTTAGGTAAATCTACCACGATTAAATCTGCAATCCATACACGGCCATGAAGTTGAATTGGAAAATTCTGAATCTCACGATTTCCGATAATTCTCCTACCGTAAGGTAGACCAATGACATAAGGCTCACAACTAGTAGCACTATTCAGATGTAGTCTACTCAAGCATGACTCGAAAATGAATGAATGCGATGCACCAGTATCAAAAGGAGTACACACGGGTTGAGGTAAAATTTCGAGGGTACCTGAGATCGTTCAGGCCTCCGGACCGTTGCCCCTTTCTCGAAACGGACGCTCCCGTCTGATAAGTATGGTCCTCCTCTTTAGTTTCTCCCGTCATCTTAAATGACACTGATTGAATAGCCTGATTCTGGACGACTGGTCGCTTCGGGACATGAAATGCCGCCGGAGTATGCTTGGAGTCTCTTCGGCATAAACGGACCATATGCCCGGCAATTCCACAGTTGAAACAGGTGATAGTCTGCCTCAGACATTTCGTGCTGAAATGGCCCTGTTCACCACAGTTGTAACAGGTGATGGCCGAGCTGGTCGCTCGGGACTGAGATTCCGCAGGTTTAGGCGCCGTATGAGGTTGCTCAGAAAAAGTAGGGCCGCACGAGGATTTTTGAAGATTGCCTGACCGCCTTCAGACTGATCACGCTTCTTGGATTTCTTGCTAGCAGATGAAGGTTGTTGCTCAGCAATTTCCTTAGCAGTAAGTTCATCAATAAGAGCTTTCTTGATTAAATCGTTTAGAGCAGCACATCGATGATTAAGCAATTGCATCTGGGCCATCATCGACCCGGACACCATCATCTGGGCCATCATCCCTTATGATTACGTTATAAAATGATAATAACGAGCATCTGCGCTCTAATACAATGATTATATAAATGATCAACTGAGGTGACATGAATGTCAGATGAAATTCTTGAAATGATTATTCTTGAACAAGTTAGACGATTAATGATACGATCCCCAAGATCGACAACTGAGTAATGAAATGAACTGAGTGATTAATGAATTAATGTGATCAACATGATCAAGATAAAGATGATATTTGAGGATAGTTAACTGATGAATGATGAATGAGTGATTCTTATTGCCAGAAATTATACCATGGCGTCACAAATCTTACTCTTCTTTGGTCTGAGGGGCTCGGCTCTTGCATAGGTCACACGTGGCGTGAAAGTCTAATGATACTAGTCTGACGAACGATGATTTCAATGAGACATGACTCGGAAGGTAGTATTCAAAACCACGCTCCGATACCAACTCTGTAACACCCCAAACTAGATGGATATTACAGTGCCGTGGACCCCCAACTGGGACCCACCAGGCGAATGAAAATTAATGACTTAAATAATATAATTGTAGTACCGAACCACATTATATTAACATTTACTCCGATGAGGAGTTTTATTACAACACACCCAAGATCATATGGAGTACATGTATATTTTATATGAAGATAAAATATACAACACTGAATAAAAAGAGTGATTCAAACGGAAGTCTGTAGCGGAAATAAAATGAAGAAAACACGAATGACTGAAAAGGATTGGGGCCCCAACTAGTATCACTGGGACTCCTCGCCGTCCACGTTCTCTTCCCGTGCTTTAGCCTTGCCATGACCTGAAAACAACATCCCCCAACGGGGTCAGTTACACAGAACAACAATCCTCAAGAGTTGAATAAACACAATCATGATATATCTTAATTATGAAATGAAGCTGAAGAGAGGTATCATATTACGCCCTAATGGTATGTGCATGTGCACGCGACGAGTGTCCGGACACACACGCCCTTGTACCCAATTAGTCTCATGGAGGTACATCACCGTGTGCACAGTCCAATGTGTCGGTGAACCCAACACATGACCATCACGTGCCCGACTAAATTCCACACATCCCCACCCGGCCGCGCAATATGAACCCAGAAGGTCATATGAACAAGAATGACCATTATGAATAACAATGAATAACAATTCGACAAAGTCAAGGATGACTCACCGAGATGAATTAATAGTGAAATGAATTATAACTCAATGAGATGATTGGAACCGTCGTTCCTCGTGAATGCAGTGATTAATTGACAATGACAAGTCTTGATGCGGTTAATACAATATGAATGAGTTATTATTATGAATGAACAACAAAAGGAATGAATATCCTTTTTAACCGAGTAAGAATCAACTTACCTTAACACTGGTGATGATACGTCCTCTCTCGAACAACGTCCTAAGGAACTACCGGTCGCTCGAACAACCTTGAATAACACAATCATCAACAACTCGCTTAATATACGAATCAATAGAGATCATAACCAACTCAAGTTGTTGATACAACAATATCCAAACTCATTGGGGCATTCTAACGACTACGTAGTGAACATGTTATCCCTAAGGTTATAACCAACCCCAAATATCGACACCAAACCTTCAAGGAATGACTCAACCCAATAACACTCCATTAATGTCATCAATAATCCAAAAGGAAACCACAACTCAAAATTACAACGACATGAATCGGAAAATCCCCAAATTAACCGAAGTCAACCCCAACGGTTCTTGAAATAATTCTCCAAATAGCCATTAAATCCGAAATATACACCGAATAATCCATAGGAATACGTGTATTCAAGGTAGATAATCCATATCTAAAGCATTCCAACATAATATCGAGCTCACGTGAATAGATCGGAAATAAACAACTTGAACTCTGAATTTCTAGATTCAAGAGGTGATTACCTTGATTATGATGTTTGAAGGTGATGAAATGATGATTATTCCGAATTATATGCTTGGAAATGTTGATGGCTGATTTCATCTCGAAGAGCACTCCTCAAGAAGATCCAAATCGCCCCAAACCAATGAAGGAATGAAGGAAATGACAAATGACGAATCTGGACTACACTGTCCAATTTATAGCAATCCCAGTTTAGCGTGCGCTAACGGGTATACTGGGTAGTCCAGTAGCCTCTGTCCTTATCGGTAGCGTGTGCTATGTACCTTTGGTAGCGTGTGCTACTGCCATATACTTAGCATGCGTTAACTCAAAATGTTAGCGTGCTCTAACTGAATATTTGATGCCCAGTAACTGAAGTCCAGACCTTCTGTCCTCTGACCTGCTCGCGATAGCGTGCGCTACATCCAAGATTCAGCGTGCGCTACTGACACCAATTAGCATACGCTAATATTCACACATAGCGTGCGCTATGAATTATTCCAATTGAGTCCAGTAGTCACTAGACTCTGCTTGATATGACCTTAGCACGCGCTATATCGACTACATAGCATGCGCTACTCCAAACAACTAGCGCGCGCTACTTACCATTTGTAGCGTGCGCTACTATTTATCTAATCAGTACCTCACCGGATCTGTCGTCAATGACATTAGCTTGCGCTAATGTTTAAGAGATAGCGTGCGCTACCCGCACTCAATTCGCGCGCACTAAAGAGAGTACGTAGCGTGCACTACTCCTCACACACAGCCCACTGCAACGATGAAAATGATGATATACTCAGCTCGATTCTCCAATTAAATTGACGGTGAATGATAAGTGATCTAAGATGTGAATTATTCCGAATGGTGAACACAACGAATGAATATTACTGAGTGTCAAAACATTGAATGATAATTAATGAATGAAAATGAATGAGTTTACAATCGGGTATTCCAAGACCGACCCGCGACAAATGACCTAGCAATGGTGGATGTAGACTCCACGAAATAGACTGTAGCAGTCTTCATGTAGTTGGGACCTTTTCGTTTTGACAAGGCAGTCAAAGAGTTTGACTTCGTGCAAAATGAAGAAGAACCTTGTGTATACAAGAGGGTTAGTGGGAGCAAGATCACACTATAAGTACTATATGTAGATCACATTCTACTAATAGGAAATGATGTGGGAATGCTCAGTTCTGTGAAAGCTTAGCTTTCGAGTAATTTCTCTATGAAAGACTTGGGAGAAGAAACCTATATTCTTGGGATTCGACCCTACAGGGATAGATCGAAGAGAATGATAAGTTTTTTCCCAAGCCAAATCTTAAAGCGATTTAAGATGGATTATCTAAAAGAGGTTTCCTACCGATGCGACATGGAATAAAACTCTCCTTTAAGATGTGTCCTCATAGTGAGGAACAATGAAAGGAAATGAGTAATATACCACATGCTTCGGAAATTGGGTAGCCTTATACTTTATTGTGTATGACACCTGAAATTGCGCATGCAGGGAGGGTGGTAAGTAGGTTTTGGGCAAACCTAGTTAGGGAACATTAGACCACCATACAGAGCGTTCTCAAGTACTTTAGAAGGACTAAAGATCTGGTTCTTAAGTATGGTGGTGGAGAACTGAATGTGGTGGGATTCACTGAATTGGACTTCCAAGGACAGAAAAACGATTCGATGTCTACTTCTAGCTATAAATTTTATTCTTAATGGAGGAGCAGTAACTTGGCATAGTGCCAAGTATAGCATGACTGCTGATTGCACTTGTTAGGATGAGTATGTAGCGGCCTCGAAGGCCCCCAAATGAAGGATTTAGAAGTTAGTGGGTAAAATTCACGTGACACCTTGTGTTGCACTGCCAGAGCGGTAGCACAGACCTAGGAGCTGAGGTTTCATAATAGTACAGAACATATTGAGAGAGAGTATCATCTCGTAAGAGAATTTGTCCGCAAAGAGATACATTGTGCTACATAGAGTAGAGTCAGCCGACTTCGTCGCTGATCCACTGACCAAGCCACTTTCTCAGATTAGCTTAGAGCATCATCTGGAGAACATGGGTATTAGATACCATAGTGTCTGGCATTGAGTGCAAGTGGGAGATTGTTAGGAGTATGCCCTCGAATGCCACTCAGTGCATGTTGAGTGAGGGAATTGTACTTGTTATTATGTATATCATTATAATAAGGCTATGGACGTTTCTTTATTCACTGGTAGTTACTGGCGTTCCTGACTCGTAAATATACATATGGAAACTAGTCTGTGTATTCACTAGAAAGGTTTATAGCTCAAATACTTAATCGTTCGCAAGTCCATGAAACTTGACTGGGCGTTAAGTTTATATGAAGACTTGTATGACATGTTCTTTGACATGGAGAGTGCCTATCGAACACTAATGGTTAGTGGGAGCACACGTTATAGGCATGCTAATTGGATTAGTATACTCGAACCGACTCACCCTCGATTCGTCCCACGGATCTCACTTCGGAATAGTCAATGACGGAATCGAAAGGTTGTGATAGGTATTCGTGAACCTTCGACTTGAGGATTTGGTAGGGATGTGCTTGTGACATGAAGATTTTCATTAGAGTAGTACAACCCTGTAAACCGGAAGGTGGGGGTCAACCTCGATGTGCATCTTGATGGGCAAGTAGCAGGTCCTACTGAATTCTTTCTCCAGTTAGTGAGCGGGTTATATGTCATATACATTTATTGGCAGATGAGATCATAAGTCTTTGGCCAAAGCATTGGAGCTAGTTGTATTGGATACACGAGAGCTCGATGATCTCGATTTGTATTAACACATGCATAAAGTCAAGTACAGATAGGGTTTGACTTACCGTGACCCTATATCTTGATCGGGACATTTGAAAGAAGGGTTTATACGTTTACTGGTATTCACGATAGAATGGTTCTTGAATGATCCCAATCATTCTTTCTCAGTTGGGGTACAGTGTAGGCCGCCAGGCTGGCTAGGTGGTGCTACTACTCTTTGGTTCCTCCCATTGCTGACTGAGACAGACCTACCGAGTCTCGCAATAGGATTGATGACGGAATGAATCGAGCTTATTCTCTTATTATGAATATTAGATATTGGATATCTAAATTTGGGACATTGGATGTCTAAATCAATTTATTGGATAAATTAATTTACAACTTAATGAATTAAATAAATTACTGCGTGATTAACTTAATTCATGAATATAATTATTTCTTGGAGAAATTAATTATGTTATTATGTATTTGATATGATTAATTAATTAGATTAACTAATTGATATAAATACATCGGAACAGAATCGTAGTTTATCTGTTTGGACTCATGGGAGTCCGAAACGAATCGAACTCATCCGATTCCTTCTATATGGCCGCCCCCCTTCCACCTACTTTCCACTAAGTCTTTATTTCCATTTTATAAATGGAAGACAAAGACTTGGTTGGGGAATCTCTTGTGAGATTGATTGTATCATGTGGGTTGAAGAATAATAAAAGGGAAGACTTCACACTTTATTTTCTTGGTTTTTTTTTCCATCCGTAAGATAAGTACGTGAGAGAGAGAAAATTGTTTTCTCAATACTATTCATCTTCTTCTTCATATTTTCTTGGTGATTCTTAGAGAAAAATCAAGAAATCAAAGAGAGATAGTGAGTTATACACTTAGACTGTTATAATCACAATCGAAAGCTTCCATCACTTGATTCTATCCGTAACCTTAGAGGTTAATCGGGTGATCGTCGTTCTATTCGTTTCTCCGGTGCGTGGCAAGTAGAGACGCGGTATTTTCGGCATTGGATCATCCAAGAGCTTGGATCGGATTGGCTTCGTAGAGATCAAGCAATGCTCGGGGAGTAGCTCACGAGAAGGAATCCATTTAATCAACGGACTACAAGTATCTCTTGTGTTTCGTATTATATTCGTATATACGTAGCTCGATCGATCTTCGTAGGGATTCGGATCGAATTAATTTTCGTTTTACCTGTAATACCCGGTTGTAATTCAGTAATTATCATGCAGTATTTATCATTCAGTAATTTCACTCATTAATGATCATTTGTCACTCATATTCAATCATGGTATTCATCGTTCAGAGTAATTGTATCGTGTATCAATCGTCATTCATCACTAATCTAATTGGAGTTTCTTGCCGTGTTTATTATCATTGTCATTTTCATTGTGGGCTGTGCGTGAGGAGTAGCGCACGCTACGTACTCTTTTTAGCGCGCGCTAATTGAGTACAGGTAGCGCACGCTACCACTCAGCATTAGCACACGCTAATGTTACCCTGGCTGCAGTCCAGAAGGTACTGGACTGTAGGTGAGTTATAAGTACCGCACGCTACGAATGGTAAGTAGCGCGCGCTAGTAGGTTGTAGTAGCGAACGCTAATATTTGGTGTAGCGCGCGCTAAGGACGGATCAGGTTGAGTCCAGTGGCTACTGGACTGCATTGGATTAATTCATAGCGCACGCTATGAGTGTTTTTTAGCGTACGCAAACGGTATAGTAGCGCACGCTACTTGTTGGTTGTAGCGCACGCTACTGAGATCAGATCAGAGGACAGTAGGTTCTGGACTCCAGTACTGGGCATTAGATAATTCGTTAGCGCACGCTAACATTTTGGGGTTAGCGCACGCTAAGTGCATAGCCGTAGCGCACGCTACAAAAAGGTACGTAACGCGCGCTACAGTTTTCAGTCAGTGGGTACTGGACTACCCAAGATACCCGTTAGCGCACGCTACGCACAAGGGCTAGCGCACGCTAACCTCGAGTGACTATAAATTGGACAGTGTAGTCCAGAATTCGTCATTTATCTTTCCTTCTCTTTTTCTCTTCGGTTTTGGGCGATTTCGGGCGATTTGGAGAGTATTATTCGAGGTGTAATCATCAATCATCATCTTCAAGCTCATTATTCGGATTAATCATCATTTCATCATCTTCATCACATAAAATAAAAGGTATTAATCTCTTGGATCTAGAATTTCGAATTTTTAGGTTTTTCCTTCCGATTTCTTCGTGTAAGCTTGGATTGTTGTTGGAATATACTAGATATGGATTATCTACCTTGGATAAATGTATTCCTACGGATTTAATGGCTATTTTGGCGATTTATATCAAGAACCCTTGGGGTTGACTTCGGTTAAATTGGGGATTTCCGATTGACGTTGTTGTAATCTTGAATTGTGGATTCCTATGGGATTATTGATATCATTGAGAGTATCTCGATAGTTTGAAATACTCATCTTGGAGTTGGTTTCGATATATTCGAGTTTGGATATTGTTGTATCGACGTTTGAGTCGGTTATGATCGTATTTGATTCGTGTAATGATCGAATTATTGGTAATTGTGTTATTCAAGGTTGTTCAAGCGACCGACATTTCATTTAGGACGTTGTTCGTGGACGGACATTCTTCATCGTTGTTGTATAAGTTAATTCTTACTCGGTTAAAAGGATATTCATTCCTTTTGTTGTTGATTTTTCATAATCATAACTCATTCATCATGGTATTAATCATATTGAGACTTGTAATTGTTGAATAATCATTTCATTCACGAGGAACGACGGTTCCAAATCATTTCATTGGGTTATCAATCACGTCACTATTATTTTCATCTCGGTGAGTCATCTTGGCCTTGTCGAATTATTATTCATTGATATTCATTGTGGTCATTCTCATTCATATGACCTTCTAGGTTCATATTGCGTGGCCGGGTGTGGCTGTGTGGAATTTTTAGTCGGGCACATGATGGTCATGTATTGGGTTCACCGATACATTGGACCGTGCACACGGTAAAGCCTAACTCCGTGAGACTAATTAGGTACAAGGACGGGTGTGTCCGGTCATTCATCTTGTACACTTGCACAGAACATTACGGGCGTCCTATGATACTCCTCTTCAGCGTAATTCATAACTAAGGATATTTCATAACTTTAGTTATATCATGATTGTGTATTTTCAGCCCTTGAGGATTGTTGTTCTGTGTAACTGACCCCGTTGGGGGATTTTGTTTTCAGGTCACGGCAAGGCAAAGGCATGGGAAGAGCATGTTGACGGCGAGGAGTCCCAGTGATACTAGTAGGGGGCCCCAGTCATTCCGCTTAATTCAGTCATTTCAGTCATTCTTATTTCTCTTCATTTGTATTTCCGCTGCAAATTCCATTTGAGACGTTTATTTATTCAGGGTGGTGTATTTTATCTTCATATAAAATATACTAGTATTCTGTTTTGTCCTGGTGTAATGTACTTAAGCTCCTCATCGGAGTATTTGGTAATATAATGTTGTTCGGTACTACAATTATATTATTTAATTCATCAGTTTTCATTCGCCTGGTGGATCCCAGTCGGGGGTCCACGACACTGTAATATCCGCCTAGTTTGGGGTGTTACAGAGTTGGTATCAGAGCAGGTTTTGAATACTACCCTCCAAGTCATGTCTCGTTTGAAATCATCGTCATCGGACTAGCATCATTGGACTTTCGCGTCACGTGTGACCTGTGCAAATGCCGAGCCAATCAGACCAAGAACTGTAAGATTTATAATGCCATGATATAATTTCTGGCAATAATCATTCATTCATAATTCATCAGTTAAGAATCCTCAATAAGAATTTTCATTTTGACCAGGACGGTCATGTTAACTCTTCAATCACTCAGTTCATTTCATTACTTGGTTGATGATCTGGAAGATCATATCATTAATCTTGTTAATTTGTTCAAGATAATCGTTTCAATAATTTCATCAGATAATCATGTCACCTCAGTTAATCATTTATGTAATCACTGTGTTAGAGCCTGTATGCTCATTTCCATCATCTCATGTCATAATCTTAACGTGATATTCATGCGGGGAATATAATCATCATGTGACTTTCCTACTTCAGTATGGAGAGAGCAAGAAGAGGACGCAGAGGAGGAGGCCGTGGTGCGGGCAGAATCCCAAGAGCTCGTGTGAATACACGTGCGAATGCGAGAAATAATGCTAATTCATCGAGCAGCAACGCTGCCACTCATTCACCTGGACGTGATCATTCACTATTGGGGAGTCGTATCTGGGACACAGCTCAGTCAGAAGGTGTTCGGGTTGACCCACTCACTTTTATGCAGGGCATGATGGCCCAAATGACGCAGATGGCACAACTTATGGAGACGATGCACAACTCAGTTAATCAAAATCAACAGGCTCCTCCGCCGCCACCTCAGAGGCAAGAGAGGAATGTGAGCAGTATCATCGGCGACATTTCTAGCCAAAGGCCACCTACTTTTGAGGGCTCGTCTGAGCCTACGGATATTGTTAATTGGCTCGAACATTTCGAGAAGTTATTTACGATGGTAGAGTGTCCCGAAGGACATAAAGTTTCAGTTGCGGCTTACTACCTGGGTAAGAGCGCTCATTCTTGGTGGTTATCGTTGAAACCCACCGAAGGATCATGTACTTGGGATCAGTTCAAGACTCTCATGATGGAGAGGTATTATCCGGCCCCACTCAGAGAGGCCAAGCTGTCAGAATTACTCACTTCCGACCACTCAACATAAGAGGATGTTCTCGCCATTACCGAGAAATTTCAGGAACTTCTCCCTTTCGCCTCATCCATCATTTATTCAGAGGCGGATAAAATCAAGTATTTCAGCAAGAGGCTGAAACCCCGTATGAGACTTCAGTTGCTTAATCATAATTGCACCACGTTGGCCGAATTCATTGAGAAAGCTCTCACTTATGAGCTTACTGCTAAGGAAATTGCTAAGCAGCAACCTTCATCTGCTAGCAAGAAATCGAAGAATCGTAATCAGTCTGAAGGCGGTCAGACAACCTTCAATAAACCTCATGCGGGCTCTGCTTTTTCTGAGTGACCTCTTGTGACGCCTAAACCCGCGGAATCTCAGTCTCGAGTGGCTAGTTCGGCCATCACCTGTTTTAACTGTGGGGATCTTGGTCATCTCAGCACCAAGTGTCCGAGACAGACTATCACGTGTCATAATTGTGGGATTGCTGGGCATAAGGCCCGTTTTTGCCGTAGGGACTCCAAACCTACTCAGACGTCATCTCAGGCCCCTAAGCAATCAGCCGTTCAGAATCAAGGCACTCAATCAGCGTCTTTTAAAACGACAGGAGCGACTAAAGGTGGAGCCTATAACCAGAAGACGGGAGCGTCCGGTGCCGGGACTAGCAAGCCCCGGATTTATGAGATGAAGAAGACCGATGATCCAGAGGCCTGAATGATCTCAGGTACACTCTATATTCTATCTCAACATGTGTGTACCCTTTTTGATACTGGTGCATCGCATTCATTCATTTCCGAGTCATGTTTGAGTAGACTACGTCTGGGTAGTGCTACTAGTTGTGAGCCTTATGTCATTGGCCTACCTGATGGTATTCGAATTATCGGTAATCGTGAGATTCAGAATTGTCCGATTCAGCTTCATGGTCGTGCATGGCCAGCGGACTTGATCGTAATAGATTTGCCGAGAGACGACGTCATATTGGGTATTGATTGGATGGATCGTCATGATGCCATCATTAGTGTCTGTAAGCGTATGGTCACTATCATTTCAGACGATGGGGTTGAATGTGGTTTTCAGGGAGGTAATCCCGGCTGTTCTGGTAAGGTCATTAATTTTATGAAAGCAGTGAGATTACTCAATCAGGGATGTGTCGGTTATTGGTGCTATATGACCAAAACCGAGAAGTCATCAGTAATGTTGACGGATATTCCGCTAGTGAGGGAATATGCCGATGTTTTTCCAGACGAGTTACCTGGTTTGCCTCCACAGAGGGATGTGGAATTCACGATTGAGTTAGAGCCTGGTACATCCCCGATATCGAAGGCACCGTACTGGATGGCCCCGACCGAAATGCAGGAATTAAAGAACCAACTTGAGGAGTTGTTCGAGAAGGGTTATATTCGACCGAGTGCATCCCCGTGGGGAGCACCAGTGTTATTTGTCAAGAAGAAGGATGGTTCTTTTCGCTTGTGTATTGATTATCGGGAGTTGACTAGGGTGACAATCAAGAATAAGTATCCCTTACCCCGTATTGATGATCTCTTAGATCAACTTCAGGGAGCTTCAGTATTTTCCAAGATCGACTTAAGATCTGGATATCATCAGTTGCGGATTCGAGAGTTGGATATCGCGAGGACGGCGTTTCGAACACGCTATGGTCATTATGAGTTTGTGGTTATGCCGTTTGGATTGACTAACGCACCTGCGGTATTCATGGAGTTAATGAATCGGGTTTTCATCGACTTTTTGGATCAGTTTGTTGTTGTCTTCATCGATGACATTTTGATTTATTCTCGTGACCGGGAGGAACACGAGTTTCACCTTCATCAAGTGCTCGACGTGTTGAGACGAGAACAACTTTATGGGAAGTTTTCCAAATGTGAGTTATGGATGTCCGAAGTGACGTTTCTCGGACACGTAATTTCATCGGACGGAGTTCGTGTCGATCCACAGAAGACAGAGGCTATTCGAGATTGGCTACCTCCGAATGTTAAGGAAATTCGAAGTTTCCTCGGATTAGCGGGTTATTATCGGCGATTTGTGGAGGGATTTTCTAGAATCGCTCAACCGTTGACGAACCATTTACGGAAGGATAAGAAATACACGTGGTCCGACGCGTGTCAACGGAGTTTTGAGGAACTCAAGAGCCATTTAATGTCAGCACCTGTACTTTCCTTGCCACAGTGGACGGAAGGATTTATGGTTTATAGTGATGCGTCTGGACAGGGTCTCGGATCTGTGCTCATGCAGAATGGAAAGGTTATTGCCTATGCTTCACGACAATTGAGACCTTACGAGGTTAATTATCCGACCCACGACCTGGAGCTAGCAGCCGTGGTGTTCGCTTTGAAAATCTGGCATCATTACCTTTATGGCATCACGTGTCAGATTTTCACCGATCACAAGAGTTTGAAGTATATATTTACTCAGAAGGAGTTAAATATGCGACAGAGGCGGTGGTTGGAACTAATCAAATATTATGATATCGAGATCCTTTACCACCCGGGCAAGGCGAACGTTGTCGCCGACGCCTTGAGTTGTAAGTCCGTTCAGGAGCAGATGCTTGCCCGTTTAACAGTTCAGAAGGAGTTTCAGCAGGAATTCCTTAGACCCGAGATCGAGTGCAGCCGGCGACTTGAGGACAGCTTTGTATGTTGGAGATCTCATCGTCACTTGAGGAGGCAATCAGAGAGAATCAGGGTTCGGACCCATCATTGTTGCGCATCCGTGAGGATGTGGCTCAGGGGGAAGCCCCTGGATTCATGGTCCACGAGGATGGACTTTTGAGATTTAAGAATCGGTTGTGCGTACCGGCGAATGACGAGTTGAAAAACTCGATTTTGAGAGAAGCTCATGCTACCCCTTATTCTGTTCATCCGGGGTCTAGCAAGATGTACAAGGACTTGAGACAAAATTATTGGTGGAGTAATATGAAGCGAGAAGTTGCAGAATTTGTTTCGAGATGCTTAACCTGTCAACAAGTTAAGATTGAACATCAGCGACCGGCGGGTATGCTGAAACCTCTCCCTATTCCAGAATGGAAGTGGGAAGACATTTCTATGGATTTCATCACGAGTTTGCCGACGAGTCGTTGTGGCATGAATACGATCTGGGTAATTGTGGACCGCTTAACTAAATCAGCTCATTTCCTTGAGATCAAGGATACGTGGGGTCCAGAGAGACTTGCTCAACTATTCATCAAAGAGATAGTGAGACTGCACGGTACTCCTAAAAGTATCGTTTCCGATCGTGATGGACGGTTCGTGTCTCATTTTTGGAAATAAGTTCATCGTGCTATGGGAACTCAGCTTAATCTCAGTACCGCTTTTCATCCTCAGTTCGACGGACAATCAGAGAAAACCATTCAGACATTAGAGGACATGTTGAGGGCATGCGTCCTCGATTGGAAAGACGATTGGGAAGCCCAACTACCATTGATCGAATTCACGTATAATAATAGTTGGCATGCTTCGATTAAGATGTCACCTTACGAGGCCTTGTACGGTCGTCGTTGTCGATCTCCTTTGTGTTGGGATGACCTATCAGAATCAATCGGCACCGAGCCCGATATGCTTATAGCCGCCCGTGAGAAGGTAGCTTTGATCAGGAGTCGTTTGTTGACCGCTCAGAGTCGACAGAAATCATATGCAGATAACCGTCGTCAACCATTAGAGTTTGAGACAGGTGACCACGTGTTGGTCAAGGTATCCTCGAGTCGTGGTATCTTCCGTTTTGGGAAGAGGGGTAAGTTGAGTCCGAGATTCATTGGACCGTTTGAGATTTTGGATCGAGTAGGCGAGTTAGCTTATCGATTGGCTTTACCTCCGGCGTTGAGCCGAATTCATAATGTGTTTCACGTCTCTCAGTTGCGGAAGTATGTTGCCGACCCGAGTCACATACTTCAGTTCGACGAAATCGAGATCTCCGACGATCATTCATATGAGGAGTGTTCTATACGAGTTTTAGAGCGGCGAATCAAATAGTTGAGGAATAAGACGATTCCTTTGGTTAAAATTCAGTGGTCTAGACACGGAGTAGAAGAGGCTACTTGGGAAACCGAGGATAGTATGCGGGAGAGTTATCCCGAGTTGTTTGACCCTTTGTTTCGGGGACGAAACTCTTTTAAGGAGGGGTGTATGTAATACCCGGTTGTAATTCAATAATTATCATCCAGTATTTATCATTCAGTAATTTCACTCATTAATGATCATTTGTCACTCATATTCAATCATGGTATTCATCGTTCAGAGTAATTGTATCGTGTATCAATCGTTATTCATCACTAATCTAATTGGAGTTTCGTGCCATGTTTATCATCATTGTCATTTTCATTGTGGGCTGTGCGTGAGGAGTAGCGCACGCTACGTACTCTTTTTAGCGCGCGCTAATTGAGTACAGGTAGCGCACGCTACCACTCAGCATTAGCGCACGCTAATGTTACCCTGGCTGCAGTCCCGAAGGTACTGGACTGGAGGTGAGTTATAAGTAGCGCACGCTACGAATGGTAAGTAGCGCGCGCTAGTGGGTTGTAGTAGCGCACGCTAATATTTTGTGTAGCGCGCGCTAAGGATGGATCAGGTTGAGTGCAGTGGCTACTGGACTGCATTGGATTAATTCATAGCGCACGCTATGAGTGGTTTTTAGTGTACGCAAACGGTGTAGTAGCGCACGCTACTTGTTGGTTGTAGTGCACGCTACCGAGATCAGATCAGAGGACAGTAGGTTCTGGACTCCAGTACTGGGCATCAGATAATTCGTTAGCGCACGCTAACATTTTGGGGTTAGCGCACGCTAAGTGCATAGCCGTAGCGCACGCTACAAAAAGGTACGTAGCGCGCGCTACCGTTTTCGGTCAGTGGGTACTGGACTACCCAAAATACCCGTTAGCGCACGCTACGCACAAGGGCTAGCGCACGCTAACCTGGAGTGACTATAAATTGGACAGTGTAGCCCAGAATTCGTCATTTATCTTTCCTTCTCTTTTTCTCTTCGGTTTTGGGCGATTTCGGGCGATTTGGAGAGTATTCTTTGAGGTGTAATCATCAATCATCATCTTCAAGCTCATCATTCGGATTAATCATCATTTCATCATCTTCATCACATCAAATCAAAGGTATTAATCTCTTGGATCTAGAATTTTTAGTCGGGTGTGGCTGTGTGGAATTTTTAGTCGGGCACACAATGGTCATGTATTGGGTTCACCGATACATTGGACCGTGCACACGGTAAAGACTAACTCCGTGAGACTAATTAGGTACAAGGACGGGTGTTTCCGGTCATTCGTCTTGTACACTTGCACAGAACATTACGGGCGTACTATGATACTCCTCTTCAGCGTAATTCATAACTAAGGATATTTCATAACTTCAGTTATATCATGATTGTGTATTTTCAGCCCTTGAGGATTGTTGTTCTGTGTAACTGACCCCGTTGAGGGATTTTGTTTTCAGGTCACGGCAAGGCAAAGGCACGGGAAGAGCATGTTGACGGCGAGGAGTCCCAGTGTTACTAGTAGGGGGCCCCAGTCATTCCGCTTAATTCAGTCATTTCAGTCATTCTAATTTCTCTTCATTTGTATTTCCGCTGCAAATTCCGTTCGAGACGTTTATTTATTCAGGGTGGTGTATTTTATCTTCATATAAAATATACTAGTATTCTGTTTTGTCCTAGTGTAATGTACTTAAGCTCCTCATCGGAGTATTTGGTAATATAATGTGGTTCGGTACTACAATTATATTATTTAATTCATCAGTTTTCATTCGCCTGGTGGATCCCAGTCGGGGGTCCATGGCACTGTAATATCCGCCTAGTTTGGGGTGTTACATTACCGCTTCCGCTGGGCGTTCGTTTTAGGCACCGAATCCCAACACCTCGGCGGGCTCAATCCCGGTGCGGATGGCCTCGACGGCGGTGTCCACATGTAACTTCGCAGAAAGTTCATCCCGGGCGATCAAAACCCCGACGGCCGAAGTACTACCTGCCTCATACACATTTGGTCTTCCTTCGGACATATTCAAAGAGAAAAGAGGGAGAAAAAGTTTTTTTGTTCTTACCTAAATAGTCTGAGTCGAACGACGATCGTCACAAGAAGCTTCATGGGAATTCAGCTACGTCTTCTTCTCAGACGAAAATGCATAAGGTTTTTACCATGTAACCCTAGTCCCTTTTATAGGCAAGGGCGGGGGCTTCTGGGCAAATAAACCGAATCTCGGGGGCCGAAGCGCAAAGGTCAGGAAAGTTAGCATTTAATGCCGTCCTCGAACCCCGCGTACGCGTCGTTTCGAGGGCACGCCAAAGGACAGAGTGTGACAAACCGTCAGACTCCCTCAACAGAAACGCGACACGTGCCCCATGACGTTTCCAGACCGCTGTCATTTCCCGCTTATTTTAGCGATCGAATAGGTCGCCCAAATTCAAAATCAGTCCGCTCGAGAGACAATCGTCTGTTCCATAAAATACTGAGTCGCTCGTCTGAGTCAAGCGATCGCCAGTAGAACCACCTCACCCCAAGTCTTTGACATCGAAGCGAGCTAGGGGGCAATTGTTGTGCGGTGATTTATACACCTCAACAGCGATCGGCATAAGGGCCGAGCGACCAATTCAGCATCAAATAATCCAAGACAGACTTGCCAATCGAAGAGTCCAGACCGAGATTAGGTACTGAGCGATCGACATCCAGGGCAATCGCCTCTTGGCACCTCGCGATCGACTCTGGTGCCCGACTAAAGATGACCACCTCATACCACCTCGACGGCGATCGGATTAAAGGCCGAGCGACCGAGTCCACGACTAAAATGAGCTACAGCGACCTTGTCAGAATGAAGGTACAAAGCCACCTTCGAGCATCTAGCGATCGACTCCCAAGGCGATCGCCTTTTGGCGCCCAGCGATCGACTGCAAAGGCGATCGCTTTTTGGCCCGACCAAGGACGACCATCCTATGCCACAAACAAGACCTTCGTCCGTCAACGTCTACCAAGACTAGATCTCAAAGCAAGCACCCATGTGTAGACCCGCGAAAGCCGCCGCAGATCATGGATCATTGACCACAGCCTGTCACCACCTTCTCACCTACTGACAGACCCGCCGAAAGGTACAAGGTGGGACCTCACGGGACAGCAACTCAGGACGCGTGCAGACTTCTCATTGGTCCGCACAGCCGGCTGCCAGCAGCAGCAGCGGACTTTGAGGAGACCAACCCATGTGCTAAAGACGATCACCCTCTTATTATAATACAACAGAGGCGATCACCCAACAACGACCAGTGCTATAAATAGAGAACCTCCAGCAACTAGAGAGAGGTTCTGAAAATCGTCCAGGAAGTGACAATACATTCACAAAAGATCCAAACTCTCGGGCTTTCTCTCTTGAACCCATTTAGGATTTCTCTCTCAGCACCTCTTCACCGAAAGACGGTCGGCAGAGGCAAGAACTCCCTATAGTTCAGGTTTGAAGAGATTCACAAGTCCAGGAGCTCAGACATTCAGCTAATACACATAGTGAGAGACCGTCGATTTCTCACAGTCATTACAGCACCCCATCGTTGTTACAAGAACTCACAGAGCATCATATATGGTTCTTCCGGCAATCTTCATGCTCAATAGCTAAGATAACTAGGGTCTTTACACCCATTGTAATTGTACTCTGACATTAATATTTGTACTCCAAAGTATTTGTATTAATAATATCTCGCGAGAGAATTCAAGCCCGGGACTAACAACCCCGGCAAATCTTGTGTTATTTACTTCCCCACGGACGTGCTCTAGCATTTGTTTGTTACTCGACCATTCCAGCAATATCATCTCCAGATAATCTTTTGGGTAACAACAATTGGCGCTAGAAGAAGGGGATCTTAACCTTCATTTTCATTCCTACCGTCCTGAAGAACACTCACTGTTCTCGGGGCATATACTTGAAGAGACACCCACTGCTCTCCAAAGAAAAACCTTCAGAATAATGGTATCTGCCACCACATCGAAGAGATCCACTCTCCAAACCACCGGACATCATATTCTGGCTCAATTCGAGCCCCAGCCGACGGCAGAGGGTAGCCGCGGCGACGCGAAACTCTCGATCCCGCACCTGAAGGATGACCCCAGCCTTTCGCTCGACCAGTTCCAAACCACGGAACAGATCGAGGAGGCTATGGACATCCTAAAGGAGCGATGGAGAGCATGCGCATTGCCCGCGATAACTCCCTCGGCCATCCTCCGTGTGGGCAAACGGAAGTTCAAAGGGTTACTGGCCGAGCGATCGTCAGAAATCCCCGATTCACGAGAAAAGGATCTCGCTAGGCAGGACGGTTCCATCTTCAGCCGCTTAGGGAGCGATCCATCATGGCGACCTGGGAATTCTGGACCCAACCACAAGACGATGGAATCCGAGTCCATCACCAGGAGTTCGGCCTACCCAACTCCGAACCAAATACGAGTCGGCCATCTGGATCGCATCCGCCAAAGAGTCGAGCCACGCGGCAAGGACATCTTCGACAGTTGAGCCAGGGGGTCAGTACTTGATCGCCTCGGCTCCCACTCCGAGCGCCTAGCCGCGAGCAGCCAGGCCGCATCGATGACCCCTATGAAGCGCCAGCTCCACGAGATGAAGGCGCTCCTGGATACTGGGGCAAGCGCCAGTAGAAAGATCATCGGACCGACCGAGCCACTCGCAGTCCACATCGAGCTTGTCCCCGTGCAGCCAAGGATCGCTCTTCCCAAAACACCTTTGTACGAGGGGAGATCGGACCCCGATACCCACCTAAGAAAGTTCCGGATTAACATGACCGGGTGTGGGGCATCAGACTCAAGCAAGTGCCGAATCTTCCCATTAACATTGGGCGAACTGGCCCACAGGTGGCACGTCTCACTACCACCGCGATCAATCATCTCTTTTGAGAAGCAGGTGAGTGACTTCACGTCATACTTCGACACCAAGGTCGCCAGACGAGAAGGCCCTCACCGCATGATGAAAATCAGGCAGGGGGAAGACGAATCCGATGCAGATTACATCGACCGAGTAGATGAAACAGTCCTCACCGGCGAGCCCATCAGCGACGAGCTCGCTCTCTACTCAGTCCTGGGGGGATTCTATGGTCATTCACCTATGTTTAGAAATCTCACCAAGGACATCCCCCCGACCTACGAGATCTTCCGCGCTAAGGCTGCCGACTTTCTGGCCAGGCAGAGGCTGCTCACCCTCCACCTAGGCCAGGGAACGCTACCTCCTGTCTGAAAGACGGCGATCGCCAAAACCAAAAAGTCGGTCACCAAGCCACCCGGCGATCTCAAGTCCTTCGAGGATGTGTAAGCCCACCTCCTCCACAAGTTCAACCGAACTCCGGGCCATATTTTTTATGCCATCAAGGGGCGCGAACCGCTAAACAAGCCAAAGGCAATAAGGGACCACGGTCATCTGGACCACAATCATTATTGTGCTTACCACAAGAGTCTCGGCCACAACACCAACCAATGTCGCGACCTCCTCAGACAGCTCTGGAAATTGTTCGAGGAGGGCAAGTTGGACAGTCAATTGGCTTAGCCGGAGCCCCATTGATCTCCCAACACGGTCGCCCGAGTCGAACGCGAACATGCCGGAAAGCTCGTACGAGCCAAACCCTCGATCAACCTCGGCGACCGGATCTACATGCTTCATTCAAGAGAAGGGAACTTGGGAAGTCTCTCCCCAATTCCCGCCTCATGAAACCAAAGGCTACTGCTTGAGCAAACGCTTCGGAAAAGAGGATGACTCGCTCACCCTCTAAAGTTCGTCATCAACATGATGGACCTAGGCAGCGATCGCCTCCCCTAGCACAACGTATACCGTTGAGGATATCATCATCTGACATGATGGTCCGATGTAGAAAAGTGCCGCCATGGTCGGGAAAATCGATGAAACTGATGATCCGTCCATGCAAGGTTCCTTTGGGCTTCGATCACTCACCCTTCGTTTAAATACGAGGCGGGCGTAGCCGAAGGACCCAACAAAAACAAATCAGGAGATGACTCGCTCGCCCACTAAAGTTCGTCATCAACATGAAGAACCTAGGTAGGCGATATCCTCCCCTTACACAATCTATACCGTCGAAGATCGTCATCTAAACATGATGGTACGAGGTATAAGAGTGTCGACATGGCTATGGAAGATGACGGAACCGTTCTCTGTGCCCGTGCAAGGTCCTTTTGGGCCACAATCGCTCGCCTTCGTTTCAATACGAGGCGGGCGTAGTCTGAGGGCCCTCCAAAACAGATCTGTGGACACGTTCGAGAGCCCTCAAAGTTCCATCACTTAACGTGGTGGATCCTTCCCGGACAATGCGACGCGTCCCTCCCCCCGTCACAACGTATATCATCGAGGATTGCCATCTTAATGGCAGTCCGAGGTAGAAAAGTGCTAACAAGCCGCAGCCGTGGAGTCGATTAATCCGACGACGCCCCGCGCAAGGAATACTCCAGACCAAAACCGCACGCCCTTCGTTTAAATACAAGGCGAGGCACAGCCTACGGAGGACCCTCCCAATTAAGTGAGTCGCGAGAACTTAGCCATCAGACGGAATGTCGCTCACGCACAAGACACGGTCGTGGAGATCGGTCCATCGAACTCCGCGATCGTGCATGTTTCCTCAAGACCGAGATGGACGGCCTTCCTCGAGGAATCTACAAAACTGAAGACCGCTCACTCAATGATTTATTTTCGTCCCCTTACTTTCACTAAGTGAACAAAAACAAGGGGGGAGGGCGGAGCTATGTATACGACGACCATCCCTATTTATTTACATACGGAGATCGGCATTTTTTAGATGTATGTGTAGTGATCGAATTCGTTGTAAAATCTATCTATGTGAGTTTATCAATTCACTTGGAACTACACACGCAACAATCTTTCCTCACACATTTGTACAAAGTCATGCAAAGACTCCGAAAAGCAATCATTCGAGTAATAAATCGAAGAAGCAAACTTTCATTTCATTACTTGAAATATCAAAGTACATATATGGTCGCCTGAAGGCCTAAGTACAAGGAAATCTACAAAATTACAAAGCTAAAAAACAAAATAAGGACGTAGGGCCTCAGGCCCCTACCTGGCCTTCGCCTTCAACCACTGGATCAGCCCACGACCCTTCGCCAGCCTCCGGAGCTGCCTCCCCATCCTCCGGAGCATTTGGATGAACAAGATTTTTAGGAGTCGGGTACCAGCTCATGTCTACGCCGATTTTCGAGAGGTCCGAGATCGGCACAGAGAAAGCAGGGTGAAGAGGGTTCTCCAATGCATATGCCTTGAAGTTTTCAGCCATAGGGCCGACCTCTAGCCCTCCTTTCTTAGCGGGGCGAAGCGAGTCGGCGAACGCCATGTAATAGGCAAACTCGCTGATGAACTCCACGTTGAGAAAGGGATCGGCCTCGGTCGCCTCCAGCTTCCCTTTCAACTCCGCAACTGCCTGTTGCGCAGTTTGAAGCTCGGTCTCCTTAGCAGCCGTCTCTCCCATCGACAACGCCAGCTCGCTAGTCAGTCGAGCGACAGTCACCTTCAGCTGATCGGCCTCCTGCTGAGCTGCCACGTACGATCGACGGACGTCTATCATATGATCCCAAATCCGGTCGATCGTCGCCCGGGCTCGCTCGGAGTCCTGTCTCGCCAGCTCAAGTTCATGACTTGCCCGCTTAGCTGCATCCAAGGAGTCCTTCTCCATAACCACGATCCTATCAGCAAACTCGGCGTTCTGTTTTCGAGCTGCGTCGAGGTCCGCCTGAAGACGGGAAATAGAAGGACGTCCTTCGAACTCCTTCACAGCCTCGGCAGCCATCGTCGCCGCCTGGAGAGAGAGTGGGAAAGCAGCCTCCATTGTATTCCCGGATCGCTGGCGTGCGATCGCATCTAAGTCGGTCGTCCAGGCCTTCGGCAAAGCAGAAACGGCCTGGTTGACGTATAGCGGGACATCACAAGCCTGGCGAGGAGATCGGCTCGCCAGGAAATCCAATACCATCGGCGGGCAAGCTGGGTTAGTGCTACGGATCCTGCATCAAACAACAAAAGTTACCACATCTCCCACGCAAGTAACGAAACTCAGCAAACAAGCAAAGTCTACCTCTCGGCCTTCTCAGGGTCGTGACCAAAGTACGGTTTCCCGCGAGGGGTCTCGGCCTCGGAGATCGCCATCTCTCGCAAGAAAGTCGCATAAGGCGTAGGCTCATCTGCCAGGGGGACCGAGGTGAGCGGAGGCGCGGCGATCGGCACCTCACCAGCAGGGGAATGGATGGGAGATTCTCCCGACCTCTGCCGCTTGCGGTTCCACCGGAGCCCCTCCTCTCGAACCTCCTCCTCCGCTACGATCGGCTCTAAATTAGGCCTCACCTCCGGAATTAGAGGTAGCGCCACCAGAGGAACTCTCCTTGACTTCTTCTGGAGCAGGCGACTCAAAACTCTGGGGTTCGACATAGCAATCTCCGGCGGACGCTCCAAGAAGTGAGGGAAGCATTCCTCTGCAAGAAGGAATAATCAAGCAACCGTTAGACACATTCCTCAAACAGGACGATTGGCAAGCAAAAAGAGATCGTAGAAATTCATACCTGGGACCGAAAGATGTCTCGGGAAGCGGAATAGCCGAGCAGACAGCCAACGACTCTCTTTGTTAATCCGGCGAGCATCTAAGTCGTCATCCGGAAGACTTCGTATCCGCTCCCAGATGACCAGAAAATCGAAAGGTAGATCGTCGACCGCGTGAATATGGAAACCTGCAAAAGGAAGACCAAATTAAATCAGTTAAGAACATATCCAAACAAAGGGAGAGTCAAAACCCTTACTCGGATTCCTCTCCCGAAAGCTAGTGGGAATATTCAGCTTGCCCGTGGTATTGTCACTCACTGATGCCTTCCAGGCACTGCCGACCCAGAACCATTTCGCCGGATCGCCCCGTACCTTGTTCGGAACCCCAAGGATCACCCAACCAGAACAGCCTTGGATATGATAGCCGCCGACAGACCGCTTCTGAACCATCAGCTTGAACAAGTGGTTCATCTCCGATGGCGAGGGATGGCGGTACAGTCGGTGATCGCCGAACAAGGTGAGGGCATAGATGATCTGGAGACAGGCGTTCGGCGTTAGCTGAAGAGGCGCCACGTTCCAGACGGCTAGCAAATGGGAGACAGCAAAAGACAGATGTAACCGCAGCCCGACCTCCATAATCGCCTCATTCACGGCGACCATACCCTCCAGAGGTTGGTCAGCTCGCTCGTTCTCGGCTGGCGCGAAGAGAACCACATCTGAAGGGATATCGTACCTCGTCTTCCAGAGGGCCAGGTCCTTCCTGGTCGCCGAGCTCCTGATCTGGCCAAGGGACCATTGAGAGCGCTGCGCAGCCTGAAACAGTGACCGCTTCGCTGACTGATAAGGATGGGCGATCGAGTACTCCCGATAATCGAACTTGGGAAACGGACCGGCCAAATTCTCCATGATTTCAGCGAAGGCCAAATAGGCTTGGCCAAAAGCACTATGCTGCTCCCAATACACCTTCCCCACCATATCCTTCTCCGCCAGCGTGCGACTCTGCTCAGCCGCTGCCTCCCTGGCAACGTCGGCTTCATTAAATAGCACCTCGACTTCCGAGGGATCAATACCGGCACGGATAGCCTCGGCGACCATCTCCAAATGGAACCCTGCGGAGGATCCTCCCCGGACAGCGAAGTCCCGGCGGCAGAGGCGATGTCCTTTCCAGACGATGAAGATACTCCAGACATTTTCGACAAGAAGAGGAGAGAAGGAGGGTTTTCTTACCGAGGGTTGAGTCGATCGACGATCGGAAGTCAAAGCTTCAGAAAATTCTTCGGCAAAATTCTTCTTCTCCGATAAAAATGCATAAGGGTCTTAACGCTGTAACCCGGTGCCTTTTTATAGGAGATGGCAGGGACTTCCGTGCAAATATGGAGATTCTCGGGGGCTGAAGTGCAACCGTCGCAATTAATGCCTCCCTTGAAACCCGCGTACGCGTCATTTCAAGGACACGCTAGATGAGGAGTCGTATCTAACCGTCGGTCTCCCTCAACAGGAACCCGACACGTGCCACGAAGACTTTTCCTCCACCGCTGTCATTCCCCGCTCATTTCAGCGACCGACCATGTCGTTCAAATTCAAAATCAACCCGCTCAAAGATGATCGCCAGTTCCGTAAAATGCTGAGTCACATGTCAAAGTTAAGCGATCGCCAGTAGAACCACCTCACCCCATGTTTCCAACATCGGAGCGAGCTGGGGGGCAATTGTTGTGCGGCGACTTATATGCCTCGATGGCGATCGGATTAAAGGCCGAGCGACCGAGTCCACGACCAAAATGAGCAACAGCGACCTTGTCCAAATGAAGGTACCAAGCCACCTTCGAGCATCTAGCGATCGACTCCCAAGGCGATCGCTTTTTGGCACCCAGCGATCGACTCTGGGGCCCGACCAAGGACGACCGTCCTATGCCATTAACAAGACCTTCGTCCGTCAAAGTCTACCAAGACTGGATCTCAAAGCAAGCGCCCATGTGCAGACCCGCGAAAGGTGCCACAGAACATGGATCGTTGACCACAACCTGTCACCACATTCTCACCTACCGACAGACTCGCCGAAAGGTATAAGGTGGGACCTCACGGGATAGTGACTCAGGACGCATGCAGACTTCTCATTGGTCCGCACAGTCGGCTGCCAGCAGCAGCAGCGGACTTTAAGGAGACCAAGCTAAAGATGATCGCCGGCTTATTATAATACAGCAGAGGCGATCGCCTAGCAACGGCCAGTGCTATAAATAGAGAACCTCCAGCAACTGGAAAGAGGTTCCAAAAATCGTCCAGGCAGTGACAATACATTCACAAAAGATCCAAACTCTCGGGATTTCTCTCTTGAACCCATTTAGGATTTCTCTCTCAGCACCACTTTACCGAAAGACGGTCGACAGAGGCAAGAACCCCCTATAGTTCAGGTTTGAAGAGATTCACAAGTCCAGGAGCTCAGACATTCAGCTAATACACACAGTGAGAGACCGTCCATTTCTCACAGTCGTTACGGCACCCCATCGTTGTTACAAGAACTCACAGAGCATCATATCTGTTTCTTCCGGCAATCTTCACACTTAATAGCTAAGATAACAAGGGTCTTTACACTCATTGTAATTGTACTCTAACATTAATATTTGTACTCCAAAGTATTTGTATTAATAATATCTCGTGAGAGCATTCAAGCCCGAGACTAACAACCCCGGTAAATCTTGTGTTATTTACTTTCCCCACGGACGTGCTCTCGCATTTGTTTGTTACTCGAGCATTCCAGCAATATCATCTCCAGATAATATTTTGGGTAACAACAAAGTCTACGAAGACCGAATCTCAGGATGTAAGCCCACATGCAGATCCGCAAAAGGCGCCGCAGGATAAGGCCCTTTGACCCCAGCCTGTCACCAGCTGTCGGTGACAAGGATAGCCTCACCTACCGACAGACCCGCCGAAAGGTCCTAGGTGGGACCTCCTAACAGAGCGACATAGGACACGTGTTGTCTTCTCATTGGTTCACACATCCGGCTGCCAGCAGCTGCTGTGGACTTTAAGGGGACCAACCCATGTGCTAAAGACGATCATCCAGTTATTATAATACATGAAAGGCGAGCGTCTAACTACCTCCACTCCTATATATAGGAAACCTCCAGCAACTGGAAAGAGGTTCAGAAACTGTTGTTTTTATACGACAGTTCATCTAAATTTGCACAGTGAGAGATAGTCGATTTCTCGTAGTTGACTACAACACTTCATCTTTATTATAAGAACTCACAGAGAATCAACTCTGGTTCTTCCGGCAATAATCAGCACTCAAGTGCTAGATAACTAGGGTCTTTACACTCATTGTAATTGTACTCTAACATTAATATTTGTACTCCCAAGTATTCGTATTAATAATATCTCGCGAGAGCATTCAAGCCCGGGCCTAACAAACCCGGCAAATCTTGTGTTATTTACATTCCCTTGGACGTGCTCTCGCATTTTGTTTCTTACTCATCCATTCCAGCAAACCCTTCCTAATAATATATTTTGGTTAACAACACTCACAATCTCCGATAATTCTTCTACCGTCTGGTAGACCAATGACATAAGGCTCACAACTAGTAGCACTATTCAAATATAGTCTACTCAAGCATGACTCGGAAATGCATGAATGCGATGCACCAGTATCAAGAAGGGTACACACATGTTGAGATAGAATTTCGAGTGTACCTGAGATCATTCGGGCCTCCGGATCGTCGGTCCTCTTCATCTCATAAATACGGGGCTTGCTAGTCCCTGCACCAGACGCTTCTGTCTGATAACTATTGGCTCCGTCTTTATTCGCTCCCGTCGTTTTAAACGACACCGACTGAGCAGCCTGATTCTGAACAGCTAACTGCTTTGGGGCCTAAGATGCCATCGGAGCAGGTGTGGAATTTCTTCGGCAAAAACGGGCCTTATGCCCAGCAATTTCACAGTCATTGTAGACCAATGACATAAGGCTCACAACTAGTAGCACTATCCAGATATAGTCTACTCAAGCATGACTCGGAAATGAATGAATGCGATGCACCAGTATCCAAAAGGGTACACACAGGTTGAGATAGAATTTTGAGTGTATCTGAGATCATTCGGGCCTCCAGATCGTCGGTCCTCTTCATCTCATAAATTCGGGGCTTGCTAGTCCCCACACCGGATGCTTCTGTCTGATAACTATGGGCTCCATCTTTATTTGCTCCTGTCGTTTTAAATGACGCCGACTGTGCAGCCTGATTCTGAACAGTTGACTGCTTCGGGGCTTAAGATGCCGTCGGAGCAGGTCTGGAATTTCTTCGGCAAAAACGGGACTTATGCCCAGCAACTCCACAGTTGTTGCACGTGATAGTCTGCCTCGGATACTTAGTGCTGAAATGACCCTATTCTCCACAGTTGAAACAGATGATGGACGAACTGGTCACTCAGGATTGAGATTCCGCGGGTTTTGGCGCCATAGGAGGTCGCTCAGAAAAAGTAGAGCCCGCACGAGGCCTTTTGAAGGTTGCCTGACTGCCTTCAGACTGATTGTGATTCTTTGACTTCTTGCTAGCAGATGAAGGTTGTTGCTTAGCAATCTCCTTAGCAGTAAGCTAATAAGTAAGAGATTTCTCGATGAATTCGGCCAGGGTGGTGAAATTGTGATTAAGCAACTGCATCCTCATATGAGGTTTCAACCTCTTACTGAAGTACTTGATCTTATCCGCCTCGGAGTGGATAATAGATGAGGCGAAAGGAAGAAGTTCCTGAAATTTCTCAGCAATGGTGAGAACATCATCGTCCGCTGAGGGTCGGGAATGAGTAATTCTGATAACTTGGCCTCCCTGAGTGGGGCCGGATAATATCTCTCCATCATGAGGGTCTTAAACTGATCCCAAGTACAAGATCCGCCGGTGGGCTTCAAAGATAACCACCAAGAGTGAGTGCTCTTACCCATATAGTAAGTCGCGATTGAAACTTTATGCCCTTCAGGACAATCCACCATAGCAAATAACTTCTCAAAATGTTCAAGCCACTGAATTATATACGCCGGCTCAGAAGAACCCTAGAAAGTAGGTGGTCTCTGGCGCGAGATAGCGTCAATGATACTAATCACACTCCTCTCTTGCCTCGGTGGCGGCGGCGGAGGAGCTTGATTCTGAGCAGTTGAGTTCTGCATCATCTCCATGAGGCGTGCCATCTGAGTCATCTGGGCCATCATGCCCTGCATAAACGCGAGTGGGTTAACCCGAACACCTTCTGAATGAGCTGTGTCCCCGGTGCGACTCCCTGATAGTGATTATTTCCAGGTGAATGAGTGGCAGTGTCGCTGCTCGATGAATTAGCATTATTCCTTGCGTTCACACGTGTATTCACACAAGCTCCCGGGTTTTGGCCCGCACCACGGCCTCTTCCCCTGCGTCCTCTGCCAGCTATCTCCATACTGAAGTAGGAAAGTCACATGATAGTTATAGATCTCGCATGAATACCGCATTATGATTACGTCGTGAAATGATAATAATGAGCATGCGCGCTCTAACACAATGATTACATGAATGATCAACTGAGGTGACATGTGTAACACCCCAAACTATGCGGATATTACAGTGATCCCCTGGGACCCACCAGGCGAATGAAAATGATGAATTAAATAATATAATTGTAGTACCGAACCACATTATATTACCAAACACTCCGATGAGGAGTTTAAGTACAACACACCAGGACAATACCGAATACTAGTATATTTTATATGAAGATAAAATACACCACACCGAATGAAACGGAGTATCCAAATGAAAGTGTGCAGCGGAAAATAAAGGACAACAACATGGATAACTGAAAGATCGGGGCCCCCTACTAGTATCACTGGGGCTCCTCGCCGTCAACATGCTATTCCCGTGCTTTTGCCTTGCCATGACCTGAAAAACAAAATCCCCAGCCGGGGTCAGTTACACAGAACAACAATCCTCAAGGGTTGAAAATACATAATCAAGATATATGTGAAGTTATGAATTATCCTTAGTTATGAATTACGCTGAAGAGGAGTATGATAGTACGCCCGTAATGTTCTGTGCAAGTGTACAAAACGAATGACCGGACACACCCGTCCTTGCACCTAATTAGTCTCACGGAGTTAAGCTTTACCGTGTGCACAGTCCAATGTATAACTCCCAATACATGGCCATCGCGTGCCCGACTAAAAATTCCACACATCTGCACCCGGCCACGCAATATGAACCCAGAAGGTCATATGAACGAGAATGGCCATAATGAATATCAATGAATAATAATAATCTGACAAAGTGAAGAATGACTCAGCGAGATGAAAGTAATAATGAAGTGATTGATAGTTTCAATGAAATGATTGGAACCGCCGTTCCTCGTTAATGAAGTGATTATTCGACAATTACAAGTACCAATATGATTAATACGATGATCAATGAGTTATGATTATGAATGATCAACAACAAAAGGAATGAATATCCTTTTAACCGAGTAAGAATTAACTTAACACTGGTGACAATTATCCTTCCACGAACAACGTCCTAATTGAGATATCGGTCGCTCGAACAACCTTGAATAACGCAATTACCAACAATCCGTTCAACATACGAATCAAACACGAAAATAACGAACTCAAAACGTCGATACGACTAAACCAAGTTCATTGGGGCATTATATCGAACACTTTGTGGCCAAACTTCGATTGTTAACAACCAAACCTCAATAATACCAATATCAAATCCCCAAGAAGTGTTTTAAACCAACAAAACATCTTAAATACGATCAATAATCCATTATGAATATCCAAAATCGTGATTACAACAACGATTAATCGAAAACCCCCAAATCCAACTCAATATTCAAAGTGTTCTTGAATAATCCTTCAATAATCCAATGAATAATCAAACATATCCATAATCATGCGTGTATCACTTCATACAACATGATCTTAACATCCAAAACATCATATCTCAATACAAAATCGAAATCCAAGATGTTGAAGAAATTACCTCTTGAAGATCCAAGCACTTTTGATCCGAAGAACACGCGTTAGATCGACTATCCGGGCTTCACGATTGAAAGGAGATGAAGAAAATCACACACTTAAGTGATAGATGAAGGAAAATCTCCCTCTCAAGCCTCTCTCTCTCTCGTATGGTGGATGAAATGAGGAAAAATGAGCTGCTCACGCTCAGAAAACGCAATTATAGAGTTGACTGCCCTGTGTGCCGCGGCCCGGCCGAAGTGTGCCGCGGCACAGGGCCAAAAATGCCCCAGTGATCGGCAGTGTGCCGCGGACAGGACGAATGTGCCGCGGCAGTGACTCGTCAGTGTGCCGCGGCCCCGTCGGCATGTGCCGCGTACACGCATGAAAGTTTGCGATAAGTGCAAAGACGAGTGTGCCGCGCCCGACGAGTGTGCCGCGCCCCTGCATGCATCGGCCAAAATCGACAATGTGTGTGCCGCGGCGTACACTCCTTGTGCCGCGGCCCACACCTCCCTTGGGTCCTAAAATGATGAAAAATGACCCCGGAAGAGAATAAAGGCAATAGGAATCAATATTTGGGAAAAAATAACACGAAATGGAAGTACGGAAACCCCAAAACGGTGGTTCCAAGCCATGATTACAAGGGTTCGCCCAACAAAACACAAATTGAACAATGAGGAGGTTAGAAATGACATGAACTCCAACGTCAACATCGACTAATGAATTAATTATAACAATCAAGATAATACTCTTGTCTCGATTCCCGAGCAAGGTTGAAATAATGAACAACGTTGATACACAACTCGAAGTTATTCTGAACGGTGAACACGGATGAATGATTATTAACAAGTGAAAAAATTACATAGTGACAATTACCGAATGAAATTACTGAATGATAATGACTGAATTACAACCGGGTATTACATACACCCCCCTTAAAAGAGTTTCGTCCCCGAAACTAAGGGTCAAACAACTCGGGATAACTCTCCCGCATACTATCCTCGGTTTCCCAAGTAGCCTTTTCGACTCCGTGTCCAGACCACTGGATTTTAACCAAAGGAATCGCCTTAATCCCCAACTGTTTGATTCGCCGCTCTAAGACTCGTATGGGTCGCTCCTCATACGAATGATCATCTGCGATCTCGATTTCGTCGAACTGAAGTATGTGACTCGGGTCGGCAACATACTTCCGTAGCTGAGAGACGTGAAACACATTATGAATTCGGCTTAACTCCGGAGGTATGGCCAAACGATAAGCTAGCTCGCCTACTCGTTCCAAAATCTCAAACGGTCCAATAAATCTTGGACTCAACTTTCCCCTCTTTCCGAAATGGAAAATACCTCGACTCGGAGATACCTTGACCAGAACGTGGTCACCCGTCTCGAACTCCAGTGGTCGACGACGATTGTCTGCATAAGATTTATGTCGACTCTGAGCGGTCAACAAACGACTCCTGATCAAAGCTACATTCTCACGGGCGGCTATAAGCATATCGGGCTCAGTGCCGATTGATTCTGATAAGTCGTCCCAACACAAAGGAGATCGACAATGACGACCGTACAAGGCCTCGTAAGGCGCCATCTTAATCGAAGCATGCCAACTATTACTATACGTGAACTCGATCAATGGTAGTTGGTCTTCCCAATCGTCTTTCCAATCGAGGACACATGTCCTCAACATGTCCTCTAATGTCTGAATAGTCCTCTCTGGTTGTCCGTCGGACTGAGGATGGAAAGCAGTACTGAGATTAAGCTGAGTTCCCATAGCACGATGAACTGATTTCCAAAATGTGACACAAATCGTCCGTCACGATCGGAAACGATACTCTTAGGAGTACCATGCAATCTCGCTATCTCTTTGATAAATAACTGGGCAAGTCTCTCGGGACCTCAAGTATCCTTAATCTCAAGGAAATAAGCTGATTTAGTTAAGCAGTCCACAATCACCCAGATCGTATTCATGCCACGACGACTCGTTGGAAAACTCGTGAAGAAATCCATTGAAATATCCTCCCATTTCTACTCCGGAATAGGGAGCGGTTTCAGCATACCCGCCGGTCACTGATGTTCTATCTTGACTTGTTGACAGGTTAAGCATATCGAAACAAATTCCATGACTTCTCGCTTCATATTACTCCACCAGTAATTTTGTTTCAAGTCCTTGTACATCTTGCTAGACCCCGGATGAACAGAATATGGGGTAGCATGAGCTTCTCTCAAAATCGAGTTTTTCAACTCATCACTCGCCGGTACGCACAACCGATTCTTAAAACGCAAAAGTTCATCCTCGTGGATCACAAAGCCAGGGCTTTCCCCTGAGCCACATCCTCACGGATGCGCAACAGTGATGGGTCTGAACCCTGATTCTCCCTGATTGCCTCCTCAAGTGACGATGAAATCTCTAACATGCAAAGTTGCCCTTGTACTCGCTGAAGCCAGACCTTGATCTCGGGTCTAAGGAATTCCTGCTGAAGCTCCTTCTGAACTGTTAAACGAGCAAGCATCGGCTCTTGAACGGACTTACGACTCAAGGCGTCGGCGACAACGTTCGCCTTGCCCGGGTGGTAAAATATCTCAATATCATAATCTTTGATTATTTCCAACCACCGCCTCTGTCGCATATTTAACTCCTTCTGAGTAAATATATACTTCAACTCTTGTGATTGGTGAATAACTCACAGGTGACGCCATAAAGGTAATGACGCCAAATCTTCAACTCGAAAACCACAGCTGCTAACTCCAGGTTGTGGGTCGGATAACTAACCTCGTAAGGTCTAAATTGCCGTGAAGCATGGGCAATAACTTCCCAATCTGCATGAGTACACATCCAAGACCATGCCCGGACGCATCACTATAAACCACAAATCCTTCCGTCCCTTGCGGCAAGGAAAGTACAGGTGCTGAAATTAACCGGATCTTGAGTTCCTCAAAACTCCGTTGACACGCGTCGGGCCACGTGTATTTCTTATCCTTTCGTACAAGGTTCGTCATTGGTTGATTGATTTTAGAAGATCCTTCCACCAACCGCCGATAATAACCGGCTAATCTGAGAAAGCTTCGGATTTCCTTAACATTCTTCGGAGGTAACCAATCTTGGATAGCCTCCATCTTCTGAGGATCAACACGCACTCCATCTGATGAAATTACATGCCCGAGAAAAGTCACTTCGGACATCCAGAACTCACACTTAGAAAACTTTCCATAAAGTTGCTCTCATCTTAACACGTCGAGAATCTTATGAAGATGAACCTCGTGTTCCTCTCGGTCACGAGAATAAATCAAAATGTCATCGATGAAGACAACAACAAACTGATCCAAAAAGTCGATGAAAACCCGATTCATTAACTCCATGAATACCGTAGGTGCATTAGTTAGCCAGAACGGCATAACTACCAACTCATAATGACCATAGCGTGTACGAAACGATGTCCTTGCGATGTCCGACTCTCGAATTCGCAACTGATGATATCCAGACCTTAGGTCGATCTTGGAAAATATTGAAGCTCCCTGAAGTTGATCTAAGAGATCATCGATACGGGGTAAGGGATACTTATTCTTGATCGTTACCCTGTTCAACTCCCGATAATCAATACACAAACGAAATGAACCATCCTTCTTCTTGACAAACAACACTGGTGCTCCCCACGGGGACGCACTCGGTCAGATATAGCCTTTCTCGAAAAAATCCTCAAGTTGATTCTTCAACTTCTGCATTTCGGTCGGGGCCATCCGGTACGGTGCCTTCGATAACGGGGAAGAACCGGGCTCTAACTCAATCGTGAATTCCACATCTCTCTGTGGAGGTAAAACAGGTAGCTCGTCTGGGAGTACTACGTCAAATGATAACAATGATACTACGAATGGTTGAACAACTCGATTGCTTTAGAATGGTCAATCGATGACAATGATATAATGAATGACTGAGTATCTCGATTGCCTAATAACGGCCAATCGGTGATAATGAGGTAATGAATGATTGAATTTCTCGATTGACTATGAACGACCAATCGATGACAAGGATACAATGAATGATTGAACACCTCGATTTCCTAAGAATGGCCAATCGATGAAAATGATACAATGAATGATTGAACACCTCGATTGCCTAAGAACGGCCAATCGATGAAAATGATACAATGAATGATTGAACACCTCGATTGCCTAAGAACGGCCAATCGATGAAAATGATACAATGAATGATTGAACACCTCGATTGTCTAATTACACTGACTCCCTCATATAAATAATTTATATGGAGCAACGAGGATTACCTCTCTGAAATACACACTCGGCTCCAATGACTGAAATGATAGTGACCAAATGCTTACGATCACTGAGGATGGTATCATGACGATCCATCTAATTAACACCCAATATTACATCGTCCTTAGGTAAGTCCACCACGATTAGGTCCAACAACCAATCGCGGTCATTAAGCTTAATTCGGTATGATTTCCGAAAATTCTTCCATCACTAGGTAGACCGATGGTATGAGGTCCAAGCAATAGGACTATCCAAAATTAAGTCTATTCAAACATGATTCGAAAATGAATGAATGCGGTGTACCAGTATCAAAAGGTACACACCGGTTGAAATAAAATTACGAGTATACCTGAGATCATTCGGGCCACCGGATCGTCGATCCTCTTCATCACATGAATCCGGGACTTGCCGGCCCCCGAACCGGACGCTCCCGTCTGATAAATATGAGCTCCGACTTTGTTAGCTCCTGTCGTTTTAAACGACGCGGACTGAATGGCCTGATTCGGAACCGCTGACTTGTCTGGGGCTTGAGATGTCGCCGGAGTGGGTTTGTAGTCCTTTCGGCAAAAACGGGCCCTATGCCCCGCAATTCCACAGTTATGGTATAAGACAGTCTGCCTCGGACACTTAGCACTGAAATGACCCTGATCTGCACAGTTGAAACAGGTGATGGCCGAGCTGGCCGTTCGGGACTGAGATCCCAAAGGATTAGGCGCCGAGGTCGCTCCAAAACATTAGGGCCAGCACCAGGCTTCTTGAAGGTTGACTGACCGCCTTCGGACTGATTACGCTTCGTTGATTTCTTGCTGACAGATAAAGGTTGTTGTTCAGCAATTTCCTTAGCAGCAGGCTTGTACGTGAGAGTCTTCTCGATTAATTCGGCCAGAGTGGCGCAATGATGATTAAGCAATTACATATGGGTCATCATGACCTGCATAAAAGTGAGTGGATAAACCCGAACATCTTCCGATCGAGCTGAGTCCTAGGTACTACTTCCTCGTAGTGAGTGATTATTCCCCGGGTTCCGGCCCGCACCGCAGCCCCTCCCCGTGCATCCCCTGACAGCTCTCTCCATACTGAAGTTGGAAGGTCGCATGATAATTATATTTCCCGCATGAATATCACGTTATGATTATGACATGAGATGATGAAAATGAGCATACCCGCTCTAACACAGTGATTACATGAATGATTAACTGAGGTGACATGATTATCTCATGAAATTATTGAAATGATTATCTTTAATAAGTTAACAAGATTAATGATATGATCTTCCAAATCAACAGCCGAGTAATGAAATGAATTGAGTGATTAATAAGTTAACATGACCATCCTGGTCAGAATGAAAATGATTATTGAGGATTGTTAACTGATGAATTATGAATTATTATTGCCAGAAATTATACCATGGCGTTAGAAATCTTACCATTCTTGGTCTGATTGGCTCGGCATTTGCACAAGTCACACGTGACGCGAAAGTCCAATGATACTAGTCCTATGACGACGATTTCAAATGAGACATGACTCGGAAGGTAGTATTCAAAACCACGCTCTGATACCAACTCTGTAACACCCCAAACTAGGCGGATATTACAGTGCCGTGAATCCCCGACTGGGACCCACCACGCGAATGAAAATGATGAATTAAATAATATAATTGTAGTACCGAACCACATTATATTACCAAACACTCCGATGAGGAGTTTAAGTACAACACACCAGGACAATACCGAATACTAGTATATTTTATATGAAGATAAAATACACCACACCGAATGAAACGGAGTATCCAAATGAAAGTCTGCAGCGGAAAATAAAGGACAACAACATGGATAACTGAAAGATCGGGGGCCCCTACTAGTATCACTGGGACTCCTCACCGTCAACATGCTATTCTCGTGCTTTTGCCTTGCCATGACCTGAAAAACAAAATCCCCAGCCGGGGTCAGTTACACAGAACAACAATCCTCAAGGGTTGAAAATACACAATCAAGATATATCTGAAGTTATGAATTATCCTTAGTTATGAATTACGCTGAAGAGGAGTATCATAGTACACTCGTAATGTTCTATGCAAGTGTACAATACGAATGACCGGACACACCCGTCCTTGTACCTAATTAGTCTCACGGAGTTAAGCTTTACCGTGTCCACAGTCCAATGTATCACTCCCAATACATGGCCATCGCGTGGCCGACTAAAAATTCCACACATCCGCACCCGGCCACGCAATATGAACCCAGAAGGTCATATGAACGAGAATGACCATAATGAATATCAATGAATAATAATAATCTGACAAAGTCAAGAATGACTCACCGAGATGAAAGTGATAATGAAGTGATTGATAGTTTCAATGAAATGATTGGAACCGCCGTTCCTCGTTAATGAAGTGATTATTCGACAATTACAAGTATCAATATGATTAGTACGATGATGAATGAGTTATGATTATGAATGATCAACAACAAAAGGAATGAATATCCTTTTAACCGAGTAAGAATTAACTTACTCAACACCGGTGACAATTATCCTTCCACGAACAACGTCCTAATTGAGATATCGGTCGCTCGAACAACCTTGAATAACACAATTACGAAAAATCCGTTCAACATACAAATCAAACACGAAAATAACGAACTCAAAACGTCGATACGACTAAACCAAGTTCATTGGGGCATTATATCGAACACTTTGTGGCCAAACTTCGATTGTTAACAACCAAAACTCAATAATACCAATATCAAATCCCCAAGAAGTGTTTTAAACCAACAAAACATCTTCAGTACGATCAATAATCCATTATGAATATCCAAAATCGTGATTACAACAATGATTAATCGAAATGCCCCAAATCCAACTCAATATTCAAAGTGTTCTTGAATAATCCTTCAATAATCAAATGAATAATCAAACATATCCATAATCATGCGTATATCACTTCATACAACATGATCTTAACATCTAAAACATCATATCTCAATACAAAATCGAAATCCAAGATGTTGAACAAATTACCTCTTGAAGATCCAAGCACTTTTGATCCGAAGAACACGCGTTAGATCGACTATCCGGGCTTCACGATCGAAAGGAGATGAAGAAAATCACACACTTAAGTGATAGATGAAGGAAAATCTCCCTCTCAAGCCTCTCTCTCTCTCTCGTATGGTGGATGAAATGAGGAAAAATGAGCTGATCACGCTCAGAAAACGCAATTATAGAGTTGATCGCCTGTGTGCCGCAAAGACAGGCCAAAAATTCCCGGTGTGATCGGCGGCCGGCCGATTTAATGTGTCTCGGCAGTGACTCGTCAGTGTGTCGCGGCCCCGTCGGCATGTGCCGCGGCACACGGTACAGAAAGTTTGACCGATAAGTGCAACACGAGTGTGCTGCGGCCCGGACGAGTGTGCCGCGGCAGTGACTCGGCAGTGTGCTGCGGCCCTGTCGGCATGTGCTGCGGGCCCCGGTACAGACTGCTCGGCCATAAACTGGACAATGTGTGGGCCGCGGCGCACACTCCTTGTGCCGCGGCCCACACCCCCCTTGGGTCCTAAATTGATGGAAAATGACCCCGGAAAAGAATAAAGGCAATATGAATCAATATTTGGGAAACAATAACACGAAATGGAAGTACGGAAACCCCAAAACGGTGGTTCCAAGCCATGATTACAAGGGTTCACCCAATAAAACACAAATTGAACAATGAGGAGGTTAGAAATGACATGAACTCCAACGTCAACATCGACTAATGAATTAATTATAACAATCAAGATAATACTCTTGTCTCGATTCCCGAGTAAGGTTGAAACAATGGACAACGTCGATACACAGCTCGAAGTTATTCCGAACGGTGAACACGGATGAATGATTATGAACAAGTGAAAAAAATTACATAGTGACAATTACCGAATGAAATTACTGAATGATAATGACTGAATTACAACCGGGTATTACAACATGATTATCTAAAGAAATTCTTGAAATGATTATCTTGAAAAAGTTAACAAGATTAATGATATGATCCTCAAGATTAACAACTGAGCAGTGAAATGAACTGAGTGATTAATAGGTTAACATGATCGACATGATCAAATATAAAAATGATGATTGAAGATTGTTGACTGTTGAATGATGAATGAGTGATTCTTATTACTAGAAATTATACCGTGGCGTCAGAAATCTTACTGTTCTTTGGTCTGAGGGGCTTGGCTCTTGCACAGGTCACACGTGACGCGAAAGTCCAATGATACTAGTCTGATGAATGATGATTTCAATGAGACATGACTCGGAAGGTATTATTCAAAACCAAGCTCTGATACCAACTCTGTAGCACCCCGAACTAGACGGATATTACAGTGTCGTCGACCCCCAACTGGGAGACACAGGCGAATGAACATTTAATGAAATAAATAATATAATTCTAGTATCGAACCACATTATATTGCCAATTACTCCGATGAAGAGTTTCATGTACAACACACCCAGGAAAATACTGAATACATGTATATTTTATATGAAGATAAAATATACAACACTGAAGAAAAGGAATAACCAAACGGAAATCTGCAGCGGAAATAAAAGTGAAGAAACATGAATGACTGAAAAGGACTGGGGCCCCCTACTAGTATCACTGGGACTCCTCACCGTCAAAGTTCTCTTCCCGTGCCTCTGCCTTGCCATGACCTGAAAACAACATCCCCCAACGGGGTCAGTTACACAGAACAACAATCCACAAGAGTTGAACAAGCACAATCATTAAATATATCTTAGTTATGAAATTAAGCTGAAGAGGAGCATCATAGTACGCCTGTAATGGGACGTGCAAGTGCACAAGATGAGTGTCCGGACATACCCGTCTTTGTACCTAATTAGTCTCACGGAGGAACGTTACCGTGTGCACAGTCCATTGTGTCGGTGAATCCTTCACATGACTATTGTGTGCCCGACTAAAAATTCCACACATTAACCCGGCCACGCAATATGAACCCAGAAGGTCACATGAAGAAAAGTGACCATGATGAATATTAATGAATAACAATACGACAAGGGTCAAGAATGACTCACCGAGATAAATAATAATGAAATGAATGATAGCTCACTGAAATGATTGGAACCGTCGTTCCTCATGAATTGAATGATTAGTTTGATAATTACAAGTCTAGACATGAATAGTATATCATGATTAAATTATGAATATGAATGAACAACAATGAAAGGAATGGATATCCTTTTAACCGAGTAAGAATTAACTTACCTCAATACCGGTGATGAAATGTCCACTCTCGAACAAACGTCCTAAGGAAAAATATTGGTCGCTCAAACTACCTTGAATAACATGATTACCAACAAATGATCAATATACATATCAAGCACGATTATAATCAACTCAAACGTCGATACAACAATAATCAAACTCATTGGGGTATTCTAACGAATACGTTGTAAACATTCTTCCTTTGATTATAACCAATCTCAAATATATCGAAACCAACTCTAAAATGAGTAGTTCAATCCAAGAAAACACCTTCAATGATATCAATGATCCAATAGAAAACCATAACTCAAGGTTACGACAACATCAATCGGAAATCCCAAAATAACCAAAGTCAACCACCATGGGTTCTTGGATAAATCCCCCAATATTTATGAAATACGAAATATACACGAATAAATCCATATGAATACATGTATCCAAGGTAGATAATCCATATCTAACATATTCCAACATAATAGCAAGCTTACACGAAGAGATCGGAGGAAAACATTCAAAATCCGAAATTCTAGATCCAAGAAATGTTTACCTTGATTTGATGTATTGGAGAGGATGAAATGATGATTAATCCGGATTAGAACCCTGAAGATGTTGATAGGTGGATGCAGCTCGAATAGATCTCTCCAAATCGTCCGAAATCGCCCAAGGAATGAGGTGAGAAGTGAAAATGACAAAACTGGACTGAACTGTCCTATATATACTGATCCCAGATTAGCGCATGCTAAGCCCTGATATTTAGCGTGCGCTAGTGGTTAACCGGGCAGTCCAGTGAGCTATGACTGCCTCGTTAGCACGCGCTACGAACTTGGTAGCGTGTGCTAACGCCTTCCCTATAGCGTGCCTTAACCCAAAATGTTAGCGTGCGCTAACTGATGTTTGATACCCAGCAACTGGAGTCCAGAACCTACTGTTCCAAAGTCTGATCGAACCTTAGCGCGCGCTACCTGATGCTTAGCGTGCGCTACAAAAATAATCCTTGCGTACGCTATATCTATTCCTAGCATGCACTACAAATTATTCTATGTCAATCCAGTACCCACTGGACTGTCTGTTCCAATACGCTAGTGCGCGCTGATGGATACCGATAGCGTGCGCTACAAATACCATAATGTATGTTATACTCCAATCGTAGCGTACGTTATGAATTTCCTAATCCAGTCCAGTGCCTTCTGAACTATCTGTCCGAACCACACTAGCGTGTGCTAATGCTAAGAGGTAGCGTGCGCTACCCGTACTCAATTAGTGCGCGCTAAAGAGAGTACATAGCGTGTGCTACTCCTCACACACAGCCCACGACAAGGATGACAATGATGATACGCTCGGCCCGACTCTCCAACTGGGTTGAATGATCAATAATAACTGATACACGATACAAATTACTCTGAACGGTGGATACAATGAATGAATGTGAATGACGAATGATTATTAATGAGTGAAAAATTACTGAGTGAAAATATACTGAATGACACCGAATGAATTTACAACCGGGTATTACAGGATATAATAGCTCCGATTAAGCCTTTACTTTTTGATTAAGTCTTGTTAATAGGAAATAAGACCACTTTACATACATTCGAGTCAAAATTCTATGAAAACTCAGGTTTATTGATTAGATTCGAGCCTCTTGATTAAGTTTTGTTTTAGCAAAGATTGGATATACATTCTCCAATTAATCTTTTACTTCTTGATTAAGTCATGTTGTAGCAAGGATTCGCTATAATAGCTCCGACTAAGCCTTTACTTCTTGATAATTCTTGTTAATATGAGATAAAACCACGTTACCTATATTCGAGTCGGAACTCTACGAAAACTCGGGTTTATTGATTATATTCGAGTATTTTATATTGAAGAATTGGCTATAATGGCTCCGATTAAGCCTTTACTTCTTCAGTAAGTCCTGTTAATAGGAAATATAACCACGTTACATGTATTCGAGTCGGAGCTCTATAAAAACTCGGGCTCAATAGTTAGATTCGAGCCTTTTGTACTCAGAATTGGCTATAACGGGTCCAATTAATCTTTCACTTCTTGATTAAGTCTTGTTGTAGCAAGGATTCACTATAATAGTTCCGATTAAGCCTCTGCTTCTTAATAAGTCTTGTTAATTAGAGATAAAACCATGTTACATGTATTCGAGATGGAACACTACGAAAACATGAGTTTATTGATTAGATTCGAGTATTTTATATTGAAAAATTGGCTATAATGCTCCAATTAATATTTTACATCTTGACTAAGTCTTGTTGTAGCAAGGATTCGCTATAATAGCTTCGAGTAAGCCGTTACATATTAATAAGTTTTGTTAATAGGAGATAAAACCACGTTACATGTATTCGAGTTGAAACTCTATGAAAACTCAGGTTTATTGATTAGGTTCGAGTATTTTATATTGAGAATTGGCTATAATAACTTAGATTAAATATTTACTTCTTGATTAAGTCTTGTTGATAGGAGATAAGACCATGTTACATGCATTCGGGTCGGAACTTTATGAAAACTTGTGTTTATTAATTAGATTCGAGCCTTTTATACTCATAATTGGCTATAACAACTCCGATTAATCTTACTTCTTGATTAAGTCTTGCTGTAGCAAGTATTGGATATAATAGCTCTGATTAAGCCTTTACTTCTTGATTAAGTCTTGTTAATAGGAGATAAGACCACGTTACATCCACTCGAGTTGGAATTGTATGAGAACCCAGGTTTATTGATTAGATTCGAGCCTTTTGTACTTAGAATTGTCTATAACAGCTCCGATTAATCTTTTACTTCTTGATTAAGTCTTGTTTTAGTAAGGATTGGATATAATAGCTCCGATTAAGCCTTTAGTTCTTGATTAAGTCTTGTTAATAGGAGATAAGTCCACTTTACATGCATTCGAGTCGAAACTCTATGAAAACTCATGTTTATTGATTAGATTCGAGCCTCTTGATTAAGTCTTGTTTTAGCAAAGATTGGATATACATTCTCCAATTAATCTTTTACTTCTTGATTAAGTCATGTTGTAGCAAGGATTCGCTATAATAGCTCCGATTAAGCCTTTACTTCTTGATAATTCTTGTTAATATGAGATAAAACCACGTTACATATATTCGAGTCGGAACTCTATGAAAACTCGGGTTTATTGATTATATTCGAGTATTTTATATTGAAGAATTGGCTATAGTGGCTCCGATTAAGCCTTTACTTCTTCATTAAGTCCTGTTAATAGGAAATATAACCACGTTACATGTATTCGAGTCGGAGCTCTATGAAAACTCAGGCTCATTAGTTAGATTCGAGCCTTTTGTACTCAGAATTGGCTATAACGGATCCAATTAATCTTTTACTTCTTGATTTAGTCTTGTTGTAGCAAGGATTCACTATAATAGCTCCGATTAAGCCTCTGCTTCTTAATAAGTCTTGTTAATTGGAGATAAAACCACGTTACATGTATTTGAGATGGAACACTATGAAAACTCGGGTTTATTGATTAGATTCGAGTATTTTATATTGACAAATTGGCTATAATGCTCCAATTAATATTTTACATCTTGATTAAGTCTTGTTGTAGCAATGATTCGCTATAATAGCTTCGATTAAGCCGTTACTTCTTGATAAGTTTTGTTTAATAGGATATAAAACCATGTTACATGTATTCGAGTCGAGACTCTATGAAAACTCGGGTTTATTGATTAGGTTCGAGTATTTTATATTGAAAATTGGCTATAATAACTTAGATTAAATATTTACTTCTTTATTAAGTCTTGTTGATAGGAGATAAGACCATGTTACATGAATTCGAGTCGGAACTTTATGAAAACTTGTGTTTATTAATTAGATTCGAGCCTTTTATACTCAGAATTGACTATAACAACTCCGATTAATCTTACTTCTTGATTAAGTATTGCTGTAGCAAGTATTGGATATCATAGCTCTGATTAAGCCTTTACTTCTTGATTAAGTCTTGTTAATAGGAGATAAGACCACGTTACATGAGTTGAAATTGTATGAGAACCAGGGTTTATTGATTAGATTCGAGCCTTTTGTACTTAGAATTGTCTATCACAGCTCTGATTAATCTTTTACTTCTTGATTAAGTCTTGTTTTAGCAAGGATTAGATATAAAAGCTCCGATTAAGCCTTTACTTCTTGATTAAGTCTTGTTAATAGGATGACACTCATGTCAAGATTCTTAATAATAAGGAGCAAATGTTACATGTGGAAGTTTTTTGTAACTCTCTCCCTACTCCTTTCCTTTTAACTGTTGTGTACGGGAGGCATACCAAAATCGAGAGAAGGGACCTGTGGGATGATCTTCTCTCTGTGAGTCACAGCCAGCTCCCTTGGATGGTTGGGGGGGATTTCAACATTATCCTCCAACCTAACGAGAAAAAAGGAGGGGCTGCCCCGATCCAATTAGATATGGAAGAGTTCAATGATGCTCTCTTTCATTGCAACCTATCTGATGGTGGATTCTTGGGCACCCCTTACACCTGGTATAGGGCTGGTGTGTGGCAAAGGTTGGATAGGATCTTGTTCTCCCCGGCTTGGTACAGTGCTTTCCCAAGCTCCTCCATTAGGCATCTTCCTAAGTGTCGGTCTGATCACAACTCTTTGTTTTGCCAATTTAGCACTAAATCCTATAAACCCAAGGCTTCTTTCAGATTTCAAAATATGTGGATAAGACACCATCTTTTTTTACTAACTGTAAAGGAGTCTTGGGACCTCCATACCAATGCTACAGGGATGTTTAAACTTCTGGATAAGCTCTCGAGGTTAAAATACACCCTGAAGGAATGGAATCTGGTTATTTTTGGTAATATTTTTTCTCAAATTGATCAGGCTCAGTATGCGGTGGAAGTTGCCGAAAATGGGTTCGACCAAGATCCTTCCACTACCAGTCTCATCCACCTTAAAAAAATGAACGCCAACCTTACCCTTATTCTGTCCATGGAGGAGGATTTTTGGAAACAAAAATCTAATATGAAATGGACGTTTGAAGGAGAGAGGAATAGCAATTTCTTTCACAATTTAGTGAAAAAGAAAAGACAGAGAAACTATATTCATGAAATTCGGGATAGTGGTCGTACGATCACGGATCCCGAGGAAATTCACAACTCCGCGGTCTCCTACTTCTTTAATTGTTTTGCGGAGCAAAATTATTTTCTTGACGACATTGACCCTCGGGTTGTGCCTAATATTAACTCGCATGATCAAAATAATAGTCTGTGTATTAATCCCACCATTGATAAAATTAAGGTTTGTGTTTTGGACATGGACGGGGATAGTGTTGTCGGGCCTAATGGTTTTAATATTAAATTTTTCCAATCTTGCTGGGATATAGTGTGTTGGGATGTTTTAGAAGCCGTTTCTGATTTTTTCGGTGGCTGTCCGATGTCGCGTGCTTTTACTACGACCACTATTACACTTATTCCCAAAATTAATAATCCTAGATCGTGGAAAGATTTTCGGCCGATTAGTCTGTGCAACACTACCTATAAAATCATTTCAAAAATTCTTAGCATGAGACTTGGCAAAATTCTGCCCTTTATGATTAATCCTGCCCAGTCGGGTTTGATCAAAGGTAGAAATATCACGGATAATATTTTGATGGCCCACGAGGTTACTCATGACATCTCGCTTTCGATTACCAATACTATTATTAAACTTGACATGGAAAAATCTTATGATAGGATTAATTGGAATTTCATATTTCAAGTAATGTCTAGCTTTGGCTTTTCTAGTGTCTGGATTAATTTTATTAAAAATTGTATTTCTAATTGTTGGTTCTCGATCCTTGTTAATGGGCAATCGGTTGGGTTTTTTAAAAGCGAGAGAGGTATTCGGCAAGGGGATCCGCTATCCCCTCTCATTTTTGTGATTGCCGCGGACTATTTTTCTCGAAGTATTGATCAAATGTTCTTGGATAATCCATCGATGTACTTCAAGATTAAGAAAAAAGTGAAACTCACGCATCTTGCTTATGCCGATGATATTCTCATTTTTCTTAATTCTTCCAAAAAAAGTCTCCATATATTTAACAAGTGCATCACCCATTATGAGAATATTTCCTAGTAAGATCAATAACCACAAGAGTAACTTTATTTTGAATAATCCAACTCCCCAAGTTGATAGATGGGTCCATGATATCACGGGGTTTAATAGAGCTGATTTACCGATTATGTACTTAGGCACCCCTCTTTGGAAAGGTTTTCAATCCTTCGATATGTATGGTCCCTTGATTACGAAAATTAAAAACAAGATTCTTACTTGGAACCATCATTTACTATCCACCGGGGGTCGCCTTGAATTAATTAAATCGGTTCTTAACTCCATAACTTTCTATAGCTTACAAGTGCTTAAACCTCCGGATAATGTCATTATTTTCATAGAGAGACTTTTCAACAAATTCCTTTGGGGAACTAATGACAATAAACGTAAGTTACATTGGGCTTCTTGGAATCGGTTATGTTTTCCTACGGATGAGGGGGGTCTCGGGTGTCGGAATCTTCATGACATTATCCGGCAAATGAGATTAAATTGTGGTGGAGATTCAGAACTTCCAACAATATTTGGTCTAATTTACTCCTTAAAAAATACTGCTCTCGGCTCCACCCCATGATTATCAAATTCAACCCCAAAAGTTCCCTTATTTGGAAAAATATGTGCCGCATTAGATCTATTACTAATGATAAAATCTTTTGGCATAATGGTAATGGTAAAGTGTCTATTTGGCATGACATTTGGTGCGATATGAGCCCGTTAACCAATTTTCGCCAAACTAAAGCTAAAGATACTATTGATTGTGTTTGGACTAATGGGGAATGGTATAGGAGGAAAATCAATCGCAAACTCCCGTTTGGCATTTGTGATCATATTTGCCCGTTACCTATTACCCCTGGTGAGAATAAACCTGTATGGACTATATCCTCAAACGGTATTTTTGGCTTCAAAATAGCTTGGGATATAGTTCGTCAGAAAAAACCTGTCAATAATATTCTTCGTTATTGTTGGAATCCTTTAATCACACCTACCATTTCCCTGTTTTTGGTTAAGCTCCTCAATAAATGGATTTCCACGCCGGATGGGCTCGCGCGTAGGGGCATTATTGCCACTAATTCGTGTTTTTGTTGTAATGGAGATGAAAACCTTCCTCACCTCTTTATTAATGGCCCGGTTGCTAAAGAAGTTTGGAAGGTTTTTCATAACTTTGCGGGGATCAAAATCCTTATTACCACCAACTTTAATCTCATCATTGCTAATTAATTTGGTAAAACGAAGGGCAAAATTCACATTTTTCACATTATTCCCATTCTGATTCTATGGTTTCTTTGGTGTTGTAGGAATGACAAAAGAGTTGATAATGTCCCTTTCACGCCTAAACGCGTGTGTGAGCGTATTTGGAAATACATTAACAACATCAAATTAAAAGGCAAAATTAGTAGACAGTTATGGAAGGGAGCAGTTCGAATTGCTGATTTTATGGGCATCAAACTCGCCGGGCCGCGATACTCGGTCCTGGTCCGTTGGATTAAGCCACAGGTGGGGTGGTGGAAATTAAATTCGGATGGCGCCGCGAAGGGTAATCCGGGTGGCGCGGCAGCTGGGGGAATTGTTCGGGATCACCACGGCAATCCTCTTATCGTGTTCTCCGAATTTCTGGGAACTCAAACAAACAATTTTGCGGAAATTTACGCCATTTGGAGAGGGCTTGATTTTTGAATTCAACACAATTTTAAAAAAGTTTGGGTGGAAGTCGACTCGAAAATTGCAATCCAACTGATTAATCATTCCACTTCCTGCCAATGGAAAATCCAAAGGATTATTTTTCAAATTCGATCTCTTTTAGATAAAATTGAGATCCATTTCTCTCATATCTTTAGAGAGGGAAATGTCGTCGCTGACCTCTTAGCCAACGAAGGATGTGATCGTCAAGATTTCCACCTTCACGATGTCTCCAATCTTAAAGGGAAAATCCTCGGATTTATTAAACTGGATAAAATGGCCTTCCCATATATTAGGAGGAGAAAAATTCTTGCGTAATATTTTCCAGGCTGTGGTTCGTTCCCCCCAGGGCGTGTAGAGGGTCTCGTCCACCCTCATTTTTCAGTTTCATAATTTATTTTGTTTTTTGGGGCGTGTAGCGGGTTTCGTCCCCCCTGTTTTCTTCCGGGCGTGTAGAGGGACTCGTCCACCCTCTTTTTTCGCATTGTTATCAAAGTTGTCCGTTTTTTAAAAAAAAAAGTCTTGTTAATAGGAGATAAGACCACTTTACATGCATTCAAGTCGAAACTCTATGAAAACTCAGGTTTATTGATTAGATTCGAGCCTCTTGATTAAGTCTTGTTTTAGCAAAGATTGGATATACATTCTCCAATTAATCTTTTACTTCATGATTAAGTCATGTTGTAGTAAGGATTCGCTATAATAGCTCCGATTAAGCCTTTACTTCTTGATAATTTTTGTTAATATGAGATAAAACCACGTTACATGTATTCGAGTCGGAACTCTATGAAAACTCGGGTTTATTGATTATATTCGAGTATTTTATATTGAAGAATTGGCTATAGTGGCTCCGATTAAGCGTTTACTTCTTCATTAAGTCTTGTTAATAGGAAATATCACCACGTTACATGTATTCGAGTCGGAGCTCTATGAAAACTCGGGCTCATTAGTTAGATTCGAGCCTTTTGTACTCAGAATTGGCTATAACGGATCCAATTAATCTTTTACTTCTTGATTAAGTCTTGTTGTAGCAATGATTCACCATAATAGCTCCGACTAAGCCTTTGCTTCTTAATAATGTCTTGTTAATTAGAGACAAAACCACGTTACATGTATTCGAGATGGAACACAATGAAAACTCGGGTTTATTGATTAGATTCGAGTATTTTATATTGAAAAATTAGCTGTAATGCTCCAATTAATATTTTAAATCTTGATTAAGTCTTGTTGTAGCAAGTATTCGCTATAATAGCTTCGATTAATCCGTTACTTCTTCATAAGTTTTGTTAATAGGATATAAAACCACGTTACATGTATTCGAGTCGAAACTCTATGAAAACTCGGGTTTATTGATTAGGTGCTAGTATTTTATATTGAGAATTGGCTATAATAACTTAAATTAAATATTTACTTCTTGATTAAGTCTTGTTGATAGGAGATAAGACCAGGTTACATGCATTCGAGTCGGAACTTTATGAAAACTTGTGTTTATTAATTAGATTCAAGCCTTTTATACTCAGAATTGGCTATAACAACTCTGATTTATCTTACTTCTTGATTAAGTCTTGCTGTAGCAAGTATTCGATATAATAGCTCTGATTAAGCCTTTACTTCTTGATTAAGTCTTGTTAATAGGAGATAAGACCACGTTACATGCACTCGAGTTGGAATTGTATGAGAACCCGGGTTTATTGATTAGATTCGAGCCTTTTGTACTTAGAATTGTCTATAACAGCTCCGATTAATCTTTTACTTCTTGATTAAGTCTTGTTTTAGCAAGGATTGGATATAATAGCTCCGATTAAGCCTTTATTTCTTGATTAAGTCTTGTTAATAGGAGATAAGACCACTTTACATGCATTCGAGTCAGAACTCTATGAAAACTAGGGTTTATTGATTAGATTCGAGTATTTTATATTGAAGAATTGGCTATAATGGCTCCTATTAAGACTTTACTTCTTCATTAAGTCCTGTTAATAGGAGATATAACCACGTTACATATATTCAAGTCGGAGCTCTACGAAAACTCGGGCTCATTAATTAGATTTGATCCTTTTGTACTCATAATTGGCTGTAACGGATCCAATTAATCTTTTACTTCTTGATTAAGTCTTGTTTAGCAAGGATTCACTATAACAGCTCTGATTAAGCCTCTAATTCTTGATAAGTCTTGTTAATAAGAGCTAAAACCACGTTACATGTATTCGAGTCAGAACTCTACGAAAACTCAGTTTTATTGATTAGATTCGAGTATTTTGGATTGAAGAATTGATTATAATTACTCCTATTAAGCCTTTAGTTCTAAATTAAGTCTTGTTAATTGTAGATATAACCACGTTACATGTATTCGAGTCGGAGCTCTACAAAAACTCGGGCTTATTAATTAGATTCGAGCCTTTTGTACTCAAATTGGCTGTAACGGATCCAATTAATCTTTTACTTCTTGATTAAGTCTTGTTGTAGCAAGGATTCACTATAGCTCCGATTAAGCCTCTAATTCTTGATAAGTCTTGTTAATTGGAGATAAAACCACGTTACACGTATTCGAGGCGGAACTCTATGAAAACTCGGGTTTATTGATTAGGTTCAAGTATTTTGTATTGAAAAATTGGCTATAATGGCTCCGATTAAGCCTTTACTTCTTGATTAAGTCTGTTAATAGGAGATATAACAACAATACATGTATTCGAGTCAGAGCTCTACGAAAACTCGGGCTTATTAGTTAGATTCTAGCCTTTTGTACTCAGAATTGGATATAACCACATTACATGTATTCGAGTCGGAGCTCTACTTCATGATTAAGTCTTTTTGTAGCTATGATTCGCTATAATAGATTAAGGTTTTAGTTCTTGATAAGTCTTGTTAATAGGACATAAAACCACGTTACATGTATTATCGGAACTCTACAAAAACTCAGATTTATTGATTAGATTCGAGTATTTTATATTGAGAATTGGATATGATAGCTAGATTAAATATTTACTTGATTAAGACTTGTTAATAGGACAAAAGACATTACATGCATTCGAGTCGAAATTTTATAAACACTTGTGTTTATTGATTAGATTCGAGCCTTTTGTACTCAGGATTGGCTATAACAGCTTTGATTAATCTTTTACTTCTTGATTAAGTCTTGTTATACTAAGTATTAGATATAATAGCTCATATTAAGCTTTTACTTCTTGATTAAGTCTTGTTAATAGGGGATACGACCACGTTACATGCATTCGAGTCGGAACTATTTGAAAACTCGAGTTTATTGATTAGACTCGAGCCTTTTGTACTCAGAGTTGTCTATAACAACTCCGATTAATCTTTAACTTCTTGACTAAGTCATGTTGTAGTAAGGATTCGCTATAAAATTAAGCCTTTACTTCTTAATAAGTCTTGTTAATAGGAGATAAAACCACGTTACATGTATTCGAGTTGGAACTCTACGAAAACTCGGGTTTATTAATTAGAGTCGGGTATTTTATATTGAAGAATTGGCTATAATGGCTCCGATTAAGCATTTACTTCTTGATTAAGTCTGTTAATAGGAGATATAACAACAATACATGTATTCGAGTCAGAGCTCTACGAAAACTCGGGCTTATTAGTTAGATTCTAGCCTTTTGTACTCAGAATTGGATATAACCACATTACATGTATTCGAGTCGGAGCTCTACTTCATGATTAAGTCTTTTTGTAGCTAGGATTCGCTATAATAGATTAAGGTTTTAGTTCTTGATAAGTCTTGTTAATAGGACATAAAACCACGTTACATGTATTATCGGAACTCTACAAAAACTCAGATTTATTGATTAGATTCGAGTATTTTATATTGAGAATTGGATATGATAGCTAGATTAAATATTTACTTCTGATTAAGACTTGTTAATAGGACAAAAGACATTACATGCATTCGAGTCGAAATTTTATAAACACTTGTGTTTATTGATTAGATTCGAGCCTTTTGTACTCAGGATTGGCTATAACAGCTTTGATTAATCTTTTACTTCTTGATTAAGTCTTGTTATACTAAGTATTGGATATAATAGCTCATATTAAGCTTTTACTTCTTGATTAAGTCTTGTTAATAGGGGATACGACCACGTTACATGCATTCGAGTCGGAACTATTTGAAAACTCGAGTTTATTGATTAGACTCGAGCCTTTTGTACTCAGAGTTGTCTATAACAACTCCGATTAATCTTTAACTTCTTGACTAAGTCATGTTATAGTAAGGATTCGCTATAAAATTAAGCCTTTACTTCTTAATAAGTCTTGTTAATAGGAGATAAAACCACGTTACATGTATTCGAGTTGGAACTCTACGAAAACTCGGGTTTATTAATTAGAGTCGGGTATTTTATATTGAAGAATTGGCTATAATGGCTCCGATTAAGCCCTTGCTTCTTCATTAAGTCATGTTAATAGGAGATATAACCACATTACATGAATTCTAGTTGGACCTCTACGACTCGAGCTCATTAGTTAGATGCGAGCCCTATGTACTCATAATTGGCTATAACGGCTCCAATTTATCTTTTACTTCTTGATTAAGTCTTGTTGTAGCAAGATTCGCTATAACAGCTTCCATTAAGCCGTTACTTCTTGATAAGTCTTGTTAGTATGAGATAAAACCACGTTACATGTATTCGAATCGGAACTCTACGGAAACTCGGTTTTATTGATTAGATTCGAGTATTTTATATTCAGAATCGGCTATAATAGCTTAGATTAAAAATTCACTCCTTGATTAAGTCTTGTTAATAGGATATACGACCACGTTACATGCATTCGAGTCGAAACTTTATGAAAACTCATGTTTATTGATTAGATTGGAGCCTTTTGTACTCAGAATTGGCTATAACAGCTCCGATTAATCTTTTACTTCTTGATTAAGTCTTGTTGTAGCAAGTATTGTATATAATAGCTCTGCTTAAGCCTTTACTTCTGGATTAAGTCTTGTTAGTAGGAGATAAGACCACGTTACACGCATTTGAGTTGGAATTCTATGAGAACTCGGGTTTATTGATTAGATTCGAGTCTTTTGTACTCAGAATTGGCCACAAGAACTTTGATTAATCTTTTAGTTCTGGTTTAAGTCTTGCTGTAGCAAAGATCGGATATAATAGCTCATATTAAGCCTTTACTTCTTGATTAAGTCTTGTTAATAGGAGATAATACCACGTTACAAGCATTCGAGTCGGAATTGTATGAAAACTCGAGTTTATTGGTTAGACTCGAACCTTTTGTACTCAGAGTTGGCTATAACAACTCCGATTAATCTTTTACTTCTTTATAAAGTCATGTTGTAGCAAGGATTCGCTATAATAGCTCCTATTAAGCCTTTACTTCTTGATTAAGTCTTGTTAATAGGAGATAAGACCACTTTACATGCATTCGAGTCAGAACTCTATGAAAACTCGGGTTTATTGATTAGATTCGAGCCTCTTGATTAAGTCTTGTTTTAGCAAGGATTGGATATATATGCTCCGATTAATCTTTTACTTTCTTGATCAAGTCATGTTGTAGCAAGGATTCCCTATAATAGCTCCGATTAAGCCTTGACTTCTTGATAAGTCTTGTTAATAGGAGCTAAAACCACGTTACATGTATCGAGTCAGAACTCTACGAAAACTCGGTTTTATTGATTAGATTCGAGTATTTTATATTGAAGAATTGTATATAATGGCTCCGATTAAGACTTTACTTCTTCATTAAGTACTGTTAATAGGTGATATAATCACGTTACATGTATTCGAGTCGGAGCTCTACGAAAACTCAGGCTCATTAGTTAGATTCAAGCCTTTTGTACTCATAATTGGCTATAACGGCTCCAATTAGTATTTTACTTCTTGATTAAGTCTTGTTGTAGCAATGATTCACTCTAATAGCTTCAATTAAACCGTTACTTTTTGATAAGTCTTTTTAAGAGGAGATAAAACCACGTTACACGTATTCGAGGCGGAACTCTATGAAAACTCGGGTTTATTGATTAGGTTCAAGTATTTTATATTGAAAAATTGGCTATAATGGCTCCGATTAAGCCTTTACTTCTTGATTAAGTCTGTTAATAGGAGATACAACAACATTACATGTATTCGAGTCAGAACTCTACGAAAACTCGGGCTTATTAGTTAGATTCTAGCCTTTTGTACTCAGAATTGGCTATAACCACATTACATGTATTCGAGTCGGAGCTCTACTTCTTGATTAAGTCTTTTTGTAGCTAGGATTCGCTATAATAGATTAAGGATTTAGTTCTTGATAAGTCTTGTTAATAAGACATAAAACCACGTTACATGTATTATCGGAACTCTACAAAAACTCGGATTTATTGATTAGATTCGAGTATTTTATTTTGAGAATTGGCTATAATAGCTTAGATTAAATATTTACTTCTGATTAAGACTTGTTAATAGGACAAAAGACGTTACATGCATTCGAATCGAAATTCTATGAGAACTTGTGTTTATTGATTAGATTCGAGCCTTTTGTACTCAAGATTGGCCATAACAGCTTTGATTAATCTTTTACTTCTTGATTAAGTCTTGTTCTACTAAGTATTGGATATAATAGCTCATATTAAGCCTTTACTTCTTGATTAAGTCTTGTTAATAGGGGATACGACCACGTTACATGCATTCGAGTCAGAAATGTTTGAAAACTCGAGTTTATTGATTAGACTCGAGCCTTTTGTACTCAGAGTTGGCTATAACAACTCCGATTAATCTTTAACTTCTTGACTAAGTCATGTTGTAGTAAGGATTCGCTATAAAATTAAGCATTTACTTCTCAATAAGTCTTGTTAATAGGAGATAAAACCACGTTACATGTATTCGAGTTGGAACTCTACGAAAAGTCGGGTTTATTAATTAGAGTCGAGTATTTTATATTGAAGAATTGGCTATAATGGCTACGATTAAGCCCTTAATTCTTCATTATGTCATGTTAATAGGAGATATAACCACATTACATGAATTCTAGTTGGAGCTCAACGACTCGAGCTCATTAGTTAGATGCGAGCCCTTTGTACTCATAATTGGCTATAACGGCTCCAATTTATCTTTTACTTCTTGATTAAGTCCTGTTGTAGCAAGATTCGCTATAACAGCTTCCATTAAGCAGTTACTTCTTGATAAGTCTTGTTAATATGAGATAAAACCACGTTACATGTATTCGAGTCGGAACTCTACGGAAACTCGGTTTTATTGATTAGATTCGAGTATTTTATATTGAGAATCGGCTATAATAGCTTAGATTAAAAATTCACTCCTTGATTAAGTCTTGTTAATAGGATATATGACCACGTTACATGCATTCGAGTTGGAACTTTATGAAAACTCGTGTTTATTTATTAGATTTGAGCCTTTTGTACTCAGAATTGGCTATAACAGCTCTGATTAATCTTTTACTTCTTGATTAATTCTTATTGTAGCAAGTATTGTATATAATAGCTCTGCTTAAGCCTTTACTTATGGATTAAGTCTTGTTAGTAGGAGATAAGACCACGTTACACGCATTTGAGTTGGAATTCTATGAGAACTCGGGTTTATTGATTAGATTCGAGTCTTTTGTACTCAGAATTGGCCATAAGAACTTTGATTAATCTTTTAGTTCTTGTTTAAGTCTTGCTGTAGCAAATATCAGATATAATAGCTCATATTAAGCCTTTACTTCTTGATTAAGTATTGTTAATAGGAGATAATACCACGTTACAAGCATTCGAGTCGGAATTATATGAAAACTCGAGTTTATTGGTTACTCGAGCCATTTATACTCAGAGTTGGCTATAACAACTCCGATTAATCTTTTACTTCTTTATAAAGTCATGTTGTAGCAAGGATTCGCTTTAATAGCTCTGATTATTAAGTCTTGTTAATTGGAGATAAGACCACTTTACATGCATTCGAGTCAGAACTCTATGAAAACTCGGGTTTATTGATTAGATTCGAGCCTCTTGATTAAGTCTTGTTTTAGCAAGGATTAGATATATATGCTCCGAATAATCTTTTACTTTCTTGATCAAGTCATGTTGTAGCAAGGATTCGCTATAATAGCTCCGATTTATCCTTTACTTCTTGATAAGTCTTGTTAATAGGAGATAAAACCACATTACATGTATTCGAGTCGGAACTCTGTGAAAACTCTAGTTTATTGATTAGATTCGAGTATTTTATATCGAAGAATTGTCTATAATGGTTCCGATTAAGACTTTACTTCTTCATTAAGTACTGTTAATAGGTGATATAATCACGTTACATGTATTCGAGTCGTAGCTCTACGAAAACTCAGGCTCATTAGTTAGATTCAAGCCTTTTGTACTCATAATTGGCTATAACGGCTCCTATTAGTCTTTTACTTCTTGATTAAGTCTTGTTGTAGCAAGGATTCACTATAATAGCTTCAATTAAACCATTACTTTTTGATAAGTCTTTTTAAGAGGAGATAAAACCACGTTACATGTATTCGAGTCACAACTCTACCAAAACTCGAGTTTATTGATTAGATTCTAGTATTTTGGATTGAAGAATTGATTATAATTACTCCGATTAAGCCTTTACATCTTAATTAAGTTTTGTTAATAGGAGATATAACCACGTTACATGTATTCGAGTCGGAGCTCTACGAAAACTCGGGCTCATTAATTAGATTCGATCCTTTTGTACTCGTAATTGGATATAACGGATCCAATTAATCTTTTAATTCTTGATTAAGTCTTTTTGTAGCAAGGATTCACTATAATAGCTCCGATTAAGCCTCTGCTTCTTAATAAGTCTTGTTAATTGGAGATAAAACCACGTTACATGTATTCGAGGTGGAACACTACGAAAACTCGGTTTTATTGATTAGATTCGAGTATTTTATATTGAAAAATTGGCTATAATGGCACCGATTAAGCCTTTACTTCTTGATTAAGTCTGTTAATAGGATATATAACCACATTATATGTATTCGGGTCGGAGCTCTACGAAAACTCGGGCTTATTAGTTAGATTCTAGCCTTTTGTACTCAAAATTTTCTATAACCACATTACATGTATTCGAGTCGGAGCTCTACTTCTTGATTAAGTCTTTTTGTAGCAAGGATTCACTATAATAGATTAAGAATTTACTTCTTTATAAGTCTTGTTAATAGGACATAAAACCACGTTACATGTATTATGGGAACTCTATGAAAACTCGGATTTATTGATTAGATTCGAGTATTTTATATTGAGAATTGGCTATAATAGCTTAGATTAAATATGTACTTCTTGATTAAGACTTGTTAATAGGATATAAGATGTTACATGCATTTGAGTCGAAACTCTATGAAAACTCGTGTTTATTGATTATATTCGAGCCTTTTGTACTCAGGATTGGCTATAACAGCTTCAATTAACCTTTCACTTCTTGATTGAGTCTTGTTGTAGCAAGGATGCGCTATAAGATTAAGCCGTTACATTGATTCGAGTCGGAACTCTTTGAAAACTCGAGTTTATTGATTAGACTCGAGCCTTTTGTACTCAGAGTTGGCTATAACAACTCCGATTAATCTTTAACTTCTTGACCAAGTCATGTTGTAGCAAGGATGCGCTATAAGATTAAGCCTTTACTTCGTGATAAGTCTTGTTAATAGGAGATAAAACCACGTTACATGTATTCGAGTTGGAACTCTACGAAAACTCGGGTTTACTGATTAGATTCAAGTATTTTATATTGAAGAATTGGCTATAATGTAACACCCCCAAATCCCATTGGGTTATTACAGTGTCGTGGACCCCACACCCGGAGATCCACCAGGCGAACATGACTAAAATACATTAAAATTAAACAGCAAGGGAAAATCATAGTCCCTACCATGATATCCGACACAATATTCCGATAAGGAATTTCAACGACAATGATGGGCCTACATGGCCAAAAATAAAATACAACAACATCCACAAGCATCTGCTCGGGTAGTACATAATGACAATGACTGACAGACTGAAGAACACTCCAACTGACTGACCAACATGAACAACTCGGACTAGTATCGCTCGAATACCTCGTCGCCATCATCATGCCCCTGTGTCTCAACTCTCTCCTCGCAAGCACCTAAAACATGAAAACATGTTCCGCCCCCACGGGGTCAGTCATCCAGATAATGAATATCAAATACATGTATAACATGATATACATCCAAAGGCAGAATGAAACGGTACAATGATAATAATAATACGAGATGCTCACAAACCAAGGTAAGAACCGAGCATTCGCGAAACATTATGCCCACGGCATACTATTAATACCTGTTCGACAGGTTAGAACATAAGTGCCCAATGGCTAATCATAATTATAGAGTACCACAATGGATTACACGACATGAACCAAACCAGAACTGAATTAAATATGAATCACAATGAATTACATGAAGATGAACCAAACCGGAACTGAATTAATTATGAATCACAATGCCCGAAGGCTCCAATGAAATTACCAAGACAATCACACAGGCCTGAAAGCCACTCAGCCGAAGATGTCAAATATCACAATCACATGAAACTGGAACAACCCTGTAGTTAATGAGGGCTAATATGGTCATAACCACGACCGTGACCTACTAAGCTGTAGGTGTTGGGAAGCCAACTGTGAAGGTTCAAGCCCCAAGCTTACCCATAAGATCATAAACACGACCGTGACCTACTGAGTTGTAGGTGTTGGCAAGCCAACCGCGAAGGTTCAAGCCCCAAACTTACCCATAAGATCATAAACACGGCCGTGAACTACTGAGTTGTAGGTGTTGGGAAGCCAACCGCGAAGGTTCAAGCCCCAAACTTACCCATAAGCACTAGCCGAGACTAGACTCCAAAATATAATTAATCACAAACGACAACGATTCGTAGATTATCGATTTCACGAGAATGATAGTGTGCTACCTTGAATCGGCCAACACGATAATGATGACTCACGGGTGGGCATCGTACTCGACAGTCCCAATTCAATACCTCGATCACCTTAGAATGGCCAACCGATAACAATGATGCAGCGGATGATTCAATATCATGACTGCCTTATAAAGGTCAATCGATAACAATGATACAACGAATGATTGAGCACCTCTATTGCCTTAGAACGGCTAATAGATGACAATGATACAATGAATGACTGATCACCTCGATTGCCTTAGAATGGATAATCGATGACAATGAGACAATGAATGATTGAGCACCTCGATTACCTTAGAACGGCTAATCGATGACAATGAGACAATGAATGATTGAGCACCTCGATTGCCTTAGAACGGCTAATCCATAACAATGATATAATGAATGCCTCGGCACCTTTAATCGGCTACCGACGACGAAGATGAGAACGAATACTACAATGCCTTCAATCGGACAATACAACATCAATGACAGGACGCCAACATTAATAACAATGATTACAACAACGTCTAGATCGACATCAATCTTAACAACAACAACCGATACATCGATACCGCGAACCGGTGATCGATAATAACATTAACAACGAATATCTCAATGCCTTACCGGCCATTAATGAATGATAACAAACATTTGGCATAATTGCCGGAGAGTATCATATCGAACGATCCCCTAATATCAATGAGCTTATGAAGAGACTAAGTCTCGGAATGATACAACACATTCATACATATATATGATAACATTAATCTCATTGACTAGTACAAGTATAAAACTTGCCTCAACCGAAGGCGATGAATTCCTTCCACGAAAAACGAACGGCGTCCTCCAATAAACACAAGTACTCGAACCACCTTGAATGAAATACAATTCATTCAATAACACAATATCAATCGAAAACAACACAACGATCGAAGGAAACTCTTTGAGACATTTAATCGAACACTAAATGTTCAAAGTTCCTCAAGAACTTAAGAATCATCAATCGGGTTGAACGAATGGAAGATATGGATATACAATCTATAGAACATGATTAATAATGTTTACAAACATCAACCGATTCATCAAATTCAGACGGAAAATGAAATCAAAGCCAAAACTCCCAAAAATCAAATTTTAGGAGATTTCAAGAAATTACCTTAATTAGGATGAAGAATCCACAAATATGTTGTTAATCCACACCACAACTTGAAGAATATGAAATTATCTGAGTTTGATGATGCTAAATCGCCCAAAATATCGCCCACAAATTGCCCAAGGAGGAGAGGAAGAAGGAAAGTGATGAAATGAGCTTGATTTTCATGAAACCTGCTGAAATAGGCAAAACTGTACTGTGTGCCGCGGCACAGGATGAGTGTGCGACGGCCCACGGCCAAAAACTGCCCAGTACGCTGCCTTTGTGCCGCGGCCCGCGGTACTGCCCGCTCCAGCACAAAAAGGCACATGGTGCAGCCTTAGCTATTTCGACCATAACTCCTTCGTCCGGACTCCGATTGACTCACCGTTTGAACCATTGGAAAGATAACATGATTATCTACAATATTGAAAACATTCAGAATTTTTGGATTTTCCAAGAATTAATGGTGATTTTTCAAAGTCGAACTCATACGTGGAAAAGTCGCTTAAGAACACGGAATTCAACAGAACGACACCGAGACGAACTCGGATGACAAAAAGTGTAGAATTAATCATTCTCGGAATGAGGAAACAGTCACAATAGAGTTGCTAAGATGCAATTACACCAGAAGAAAAAAAAATTGGAAATCGAAATCGCAGATATTACACACTACCCCCCTTAAAAGAAGTTTCGTCCCGAAACTTAAAACAAGTTGGGAGAAGCAATATCCCGCCACGAAAACTCAATGAGATACACCGAAACTGAAAGCTCGCTCCTCATCGGCATCGGATGCCCATACAAACACTGATTCACCTCCAAAGAAGAACAACAATGCACATATAGTCCTCGGAACCATATCTATCGCATGCCCAAGTCCCCATGACTTGACGTCTCGAATCACAATAAACAATCACCCAGATTATCACGAAATCTCGGTACAACACCAAAAGGAATGCATCAAACGATCTCAAAATCTCAAGATTCTCAAATACGATCATTATAAAATAGATCAACAATAAATGATCCACAACCACGATACATTATTACGGATTGAGTTATACAGTCATCTAAAAGACAATGCTACATTTCAAATGTACCCAACATCGATATCCTCCATACCATCGATCTCCTCGATCCCAACGATTCAACGAAGACTCAAATCTGAACTCACCGCTTAATATGACCCCGAAAGGTTGCCAAAAACGAGAGTGACTATGATGAATGATAAATGAATCGAAATCCAACAAGGATCAAGAATGACTCACCGGAGTGAAATGATAACGTAATGAGTGATAGCTCAAATGAAATGATTGGATCTATTGTTTCTCGTAAAGTGAATGATTAGTTTGATAATTATAAGTCTCAACGTGATTGATATATGATGAATGACTTATGCGAATGATTGAACGGCGATGAAATGAATGATTATCCTACTACCAAGCAAGAATTAACTTGCTCAAAACCGGTGATGAATGTCCTATTTTATCACAGTTAAAGCAAACAACAGTCGAACTCGTCGTCTGAGATGAAGATGCTCTCCCAGCACGAATACGACTAGAAAACGATCTCTTGGACGTCAGAGTCCGATATCCCTCTGAAAACTCTTTCCATACCGAGGCAGGAAAGTCACGTGATAATTACAGATCTCGTATGAAGATTGCATTATGATTACGAGACGGAATGATAACAATGAGCATACACGCTCTAACACAATGAATGCATTAATAATGCAATAAAAAGATCGTCGACATGACGCCGGAATATGATAAGATCGCATGAAAGATCAAGTGAGGTGACAAGACTATCTGATGAAAATACTGAAATGATTACCTTGAACAAGTTCACAAGGTTGGAAATTTGATTCACAAGATCAACAACTGAACCGTGAGATGGGCTATATGATTAATGAATGAATTGAACAATGAGATTGACTGAGTGATAATGAATTAACTGAGCAATGAGATTGACTGAGTGATGAATGAATTGATTGAACAATGAGATTGACTGAGTGATGAATGAATTAACTGAACAATGAGATTAAATGAGTGATGAACGAATTGACTGAACAATGAGATTGACTGAGTGATGAATGAATTAATTGAATAATGAGATTAACTGAGTGATGAATGAATTGACTGAACAATGAGATTGACTGAGTGATGAATGAATTAATTGAACAATGAGATTAACTGAGTGATGAATGAATTGACTGAGCAATGAGATTGGTGAGTGATGAATGAATTGGTGAACAATGAGATTGACTGAGTGATGAATGAATTAACCGAGCAATGAGATCGATCGAGTGATGAATGAATTGATGAACAATGAGATTGATCGAGTGATTAATGAATTAATGTGAACAATGAGATTGACTAAGTGATGAAGGAATCGATCGAGTGATGAATGAATTAATCGAGCAATGATATTGACTGGGTGATGAATGAATTAACCGAGTGATGAATGAATTATCTGAGTAATGATATTGACTGAGTGATGAATGAATTAACTGAGTGATGAATGATATTAACTGAGTGATGAATGAATTAACTGAGTGATGAATGAATTAACTGATTGATGAATGAATTAACTGAGTGATGAATGATATTGACTGAGTGATGAATGAATTAACTGAGTGATGAATGAATTAACTGAGTGATGAATGATATTGACTGAGTGATGAATGAATTAACTGAGTGATGAGATCAAAATGATGATTGAGGATTATTAACTGATGAATGAGTTGATCCTTAATGCTTACACAAGTCACACGTGCTCCAAAACAATTAGTCATGAATCAATCATAACACTAATATCACATATAGGTTTCAACAAAGCATGAACAATTAATGACATGACGAATGTATGAACATAAAGAGAATCGATTCCTTACACAGGTCATACGAAGCTTCGAGGTCTCACGATACTAGTCCCAACTGACGACGACTCGATGAATGAATGACTCGTGCAGTCGAACTAATATTACGACTCGCAAAACCCGACTATCAAGATTGTCATAACCTGACAGTCCCACTACTACCGCATCGGTAGAGCCACATAACTCACATATCAGGGTATCTCACAACCCAAAATCTCTAATACCATCTTCTGTAACACCCCCAAATCCCATTGGGTTATTACAGTGTCGTGGACCCCACACCTGGAGATCCACCAGGCGAACATGACTAAAATACATTAAAATTAAACAACAAGGGAAAATCATAGTCCCTACCATGATATCCGACACAATATTCCGATAAGGAATTTCAATGAAAATGATGGGCCTACATGGCCAAAAATAAAATACAACAACATCCACGAGCATCTGCTCGGTTAGTACATAATAACAATGACTGACAGACTGAAGAACACTCCAACTGACTGACCAACATGAACAACTCGGACTAGTATTGATCGAATGCCTCATCACCATCATCATGCCCCTGTGTCTCAACTCTCTCCTCGCAAGCACCTAAAACATGAAAACATGTTCCGCCCCCACGAGGTCAGTCATCCAGATAATGAATATCAAATACATGTATAACATGATATGCATCTAAAGGCAGAATGAAACGGTACAATGATAATAATAATACGAGATGCTCACAGACAAATGTAAGAACCGAGCATTCGTGAAACATTATGCCCACGACATACTATTAATACCTGTTCGACAGGTTAGAACATAAGTGCCCAACGGAGAATCATAATTATAGAGTACCACAATGGATTACACGACATGAACCAAACCAGAACTGAATTAAATATGAATCACAATGAATTACATGAAGATGAACCAAACCGGAACTGAATTAATTATGAATCACAATGCCCGAAGGCTCCAATGAAATTACCAAGACAATCACACAGACCTGAAAGCCACTCAGCCGAAGCTGTCAAATATCACAATCACATGAAACCGGAACAACCCTGTAGTTAATGAGGGCTAATAAGGTCATAACCACGACCGTGACCTACTAAGATGTAGGTGTTGGGAAGCCAACCGCGAAGGTTCAAGCCCCAAGCTTACCCATAAGATCATAAACACGACCGTGACCTACTGAGTTGTAGGTGTTGGGAAGCCAACCACGAAGGTTCAAGCCCCAAACTTACCCATAAGATCATAAACACGACCGTGACCTACTGAGTTATAGGTGTTGGGAAGCCAACCGCGAAGGTTCAATCCCCAAACATACCCATAAGATCATAAACACGACCGTGACCTACTGAGTTGTAGGTGTTGGGAAGCCAACCACGATGGTTCAAGCCCCAAACTTACCCATAAGCACTAGCCGAGACTAGCCTACAAAATATAATTAATCACAAACGACAACGATTCTTAGATTACCGATTTCACGAGAATGATAGTGTGCTACCTTGAATCGGCCAACACGATAATGATGACTCACGGGTGGGCATCGTACTCGACAGTCCCAATTCGATACCTCGATCACCTGAGAATGGCCAACCGATAACAATGATGCAGCGGATGATTCAATATCTTGATTGCCTTATAAAGGTCAATCGATAACAATGATACAACGAATGATTAAGCACCTCAATTACCTTAGAACGGCTAATAGATGCAATGAATGACTGAGCACCTCGATTGCCTTAGAAAGGCTAATAGATGAAAATGAGACAATGAATGATTGAGCACCTCGATTGCCTTAGAACGGCTAATCGATGACAATGAGACAATGAATGATTGAGCACCTCGATTGCCTTAGAACGGCTAATCCATAACAATGATACAATGAATGCCTCGGCACCTTTAATCAGCTACCGACGACGAAGATGAGAACGAATACTACAGTGCCTTCAATCGGCCAATACAACATGAATGACAGGACGCCAACATTAATAACAATGATTACAACAACGTCTAGATCGACATCAATATTAACAACAACAACCGATACATCGATACCCCGAACCGGTGATCGATAATAACATTAACAACGAATATCTCAATGCCTTACCGACCATTAATGAATGATAACAAACATTTGGCATAATTGCCGGAGAGTATCGTATCGAACGATCCCCTAATATCAATGAACTTATGAAGATACTAAGTCTCGGAATGATACAACACATTCATACATATATATGATAACATTAATCTCATTGACTAGTACAAGTATAAAACTTGCCTCAACCGAAGGCGATGAATTCCTTCCACGAACAACGAACGGAGTCCTCCGATAAACACAAGTACTCGAACCACCTTGAATGAAATACAATTCATTCAATAACACAATATCAATCGAAAACAACACAACGATCGAAGGAAACTCTTTGAGACATTTAATCGAACACTAAATGTTCAAAGTTCCTCAAGAACTTAAGAATCATCAATCGGGTTGAACGAATCAAAGCTATGGATATACAATCCATAGAACATGATTAATAATGTTTACAAACATCAACCGATTCATCAAATTCAGACGGAAAATGAAATCAAAGCCAAAACTCCCAAAAATCAAATTTTAGGAGATTTCAAGAAATTACCTTGATTAGGATGAAGAATCCACAAACATGTTGTTAATCCACACCACAACTTGAAGAAGATGAAATTATCTGAGTTTGATGATGCTAAATCGCCCAAAATATCGCCCACAAATCGCCCAAGGAGGAGAGGAAGAAGGAAAGTGATGAAATGTGCTTGATTCTCATGAAACCTGCTGAAATAGGCAAAACTGTACTGTGTGCCGCGGCACAGGATGAGTCTGCCGCGGCCCACGGCAAAAAACTGCCCAGTACACTGCCTTTGTGCCGCGGCCCAGCCATAATGGGCCGCAGCCCGCGGTACAGCCCGCTCCAGCACAAAAAGGCACATGATGCAGCCTTAGCTATTTCGACCATAACTCCTTCGTCCGGACTCCGATTGACTCACCGTTTAAACCATTGGAAAGCTAACTTGATTCTATACAATATTGAAAAGATTTAGAATTTTTGGAGTTTCCAAGAATTAATGATAATTTTACAAAGTCGAACTCATACGTGGAAAAGTCGCTTAAGAACACGGAATTCAACTGAACGACACCGAGACGAACTCGGATGACAAAAAGTGTAGAATTAATCATTCTCGGAATGAGGAAGCGGTCACAATATAGATGCTATGATGCAATTACACCAGAAAAAAAATTATTGGAAATCGAAATCGCGGATATTACATATAATGGCTCTGATTAAGCCTTTACTTCTTCATTAAGTTCTGTTAATAGGAGATATAACCACATTACATGTATTTGAGTTGGAGCTCTACGGATCTAGCTCATTAGTTAGATGCGAGCCTTTTGTACTCATAATTGGCTATAACGGCTCCAATTTATCTTTTACTACTTGATTAAGTATTGTTGTAGCAAGATTCGCTATAATAGCTTCCATTAAGCCGTTACTTCGTGATAAGTCTTGTTAATATGAGATAAAACCACGTTACATGTATTCGAGTAGGAACTCTATGAAAAATCGGTTTTATTGATTAGATATGAGTATTTTATACTGAGAACTGGCTATAATAGCTTAGATTAATAATTTACTTCTTGATTAAGTTTTGTTAATAGGATATAAGACCACGTTACATGCATTCGAGTCAGAAATTTATGAAAACTCATATTTATTGATTAGATTAGAGATTTTGTACTCAGAACTGGCTATAACAGCTCCGATTAATCTCTTACTTCTTGATTAAGTCTTGTTGTAGAAAGTATTGCATATAATAGCTCCGATTAAGCCTTTACTTCTAGATTAAGTCATGTTAGTAGGAGATAAGTCCACGTTACATGCATTTGAGTTGGAATTCTATGAGAACTCAAGTTTATTGATTAGATTCGAGTCTTTTGTGCTCAGAACTGGCCATAACAACTTTGATTGGGGCATTATATCAAACACGTTCTGACCCATCTTCGATTGTTTACAATCAATCCTCAATTATACCAATATCAAATCCCCAAGGAGTGTTTCAAACCAAAAAAACATCTTCAATACAATCAAAAATCCAATATGAATATCCAAATTCGTGATTTCAACAACAACTAATCAAAACCCCCCAAATCAAACTCAATATTCAAAGTGTTCTTGAATAACCTTTCAATAATCCAATGAATATTCAAACACACTCGTAATCATACGTACATCTCTTCATACAACATAATTATAACGTCCAAAACATCATATCTCAACACAAAATCGAAATCGAAGATGTTTGAAGAATATTACCTTTGAAGATCCAAACACTTTGGTCCGATGAACACGCGTTAGATCGACTATCCGAGCTTCACAGCCGAATGAAGATGATGAAAAATCTCTCCATCAAGAAAATGAGAAAATGACCTCAAAAACCCGTCCAGGTCCTTAAAAACTACCGAACGTTATGGCCGTAACTCGGCCTACTTACGACCGTAACATCCCAAGTCAACAGCCTTACGGCCGTAGCCAGCCATCTCGTACGGCCATAACTCAGCTTCGTCCAGAAACTACCGACAGCCATACGGCCGTACCCGCACATGTCTTACGGGCGTAACTCGCCCTCATCTTAAACACCTGCCGACAGCCATACGGCCGTACCCGGCCAAGCTTACGGGCGTACGACGCCTTCGTCCAAACAGACCAGGCAACCTACCTGCAACATACGTCCTTATCCGGCCAAGCCTTACGGTCGTACCTGCCTCATCTTACGGCCGTATGCCGCAACCCTTACGGTCATAAGCCTTATTCGTCCGACAAAACCTGAAAATCACGAACACCTCTTACGGCCGCAGCCTGCCCACCTTACGGCCGTATCTCGTCTTCGGCCAAAACAACCTTGAGCCTACGAAAGCATGTTACAGCCATAATGTATGATTAGTTACGACCGTAACTCGTTGTTGGAAATGACAAAAATCCAACAACTCCGTCTACTCGTTACAAATGGTGAATGATCCGACATACAATACTTATATGATTGAAATTAAGTCCAATATATAGATGATACTTCCAACATAAGACTATATTCACGATGATTATGATAATACTCTCTTCTCGACTCTCAATCGGAGATGAATGAAGATCGGTAACTGTTACACGGTTACAAAAACTCCAATGATGAATACAAATGAATGAATCATGAATGATGAGTGATTATTAATGAGTGAGAAATTACTGAGTCACCATTACTGATTGATAATTACTGAATGATAATGAATGAATTACAACCGGGTATTACATACTTCTCCCTTAAAAAGAGTTTCGTCCTCGAAACTAAGGGTCAAACAACTCGGGATAACTCTCCCGCATACGATCCTCGGTTTCCCAAGTGGCCTCTTCGACTCTGTGTCTAGACCACTGAATCTTGACCAAAGGAATCGTCTTGTTCCTCAACTGTTTGATTCGCCGCTCTAAAACTCTTATAGGACGCTCCTCGTACAAATGATCATCCGTGATTTCGATTTCGTCGAACTGAAGTATGTGACTCGGGTCGGCAACATACTTCCGCAATTGAGAGACGTGAAACACATTATGAATTCGGCTCAACGCTGGTGGTAAGGCCAATCGATAAGCTAACTCGCCTGCTCGATCCAAAATCTCAAACGTTCTAATGAACCTCGGACTCAACTTCCCCCGTTTTCCAAAATGGAAAATACCTCGACTCGGGGATACCTTGACCAACACGTGGTCACCTGTCTCGAACTCTAGTGGTTGACGACGATTCTCTGCATATGATATCTGTCGACTCTGAGCTATCAACAACCGACTCTTGATCAAAGCTACCTTCTCACGGGCGGCTAAAAGCATATCGGGCTCAGTGCCGATTGATTCTGATAAGTCATCCCAACACAAAGGAGATCGGCAACGACGACCGTACAAGGCCTCATAGGGTGCCATCTTAATCGAAGCATGCCAACTATTATTGTACGTGAACTTGATCAACGGTAGTTGGGCTTCCCAATCATCTTTCCAATTGAGAACACATGCCCTCAACATGTCCTCCAAAGTCTGAATAGTCCTCTCTGATTGTCCATCGGACTGAGGATGAAAAGTTATACTGAGATTAAGCTGAGTTCCCATAGCACGATGAACTGATTTCCGAAAATGAGACACGAATCGTCCGTCATGATCGGAAACGATACTTTTAGGAGTACTGTGCAGTCTCACTATCTCTTTGATGAACAACTGGGCAAGTCTCTCGGGACCCCACGTATCCTTAATCTCAAGGAAATGAGCTGATTTAGTTAGGTGATCCACAATTACCCAGATTGTATTCATGCCACGACGACTCGTCGGCAAAATCATGATGAAGTCTATAGAAATATCCTCCCATTTCCATTCTGAAATAGGGAGCGGTTTCAACATACCCGCCAGTCGCTGATGTTCTATCTTGACTTGCTGATAGGTTAAGCATCTTGAAACAAATTCCACGACTTCTCTCTTCATATTACTCCACCAGTAATTTTGTTTCAAGTCCTTGTACATCTTGCTAGACCCCGGATGAACGGAATAAGGGGTAGCATGAGCTTCTTTCAAAATCGAGTTTTTCAACTTGTCATTCGCCGGTACGCACAGTCGATTCTTAAATCGCAAAAGTCCATCCCCGTGGACCACAAATCCATGTGCTTTCCCCTGAGTCACATAGTCTCGAATACGTAACAAAAATGGGCCTGAACCCTGATTCTCCCTGATCGCCTCCTCAAGTGGCAATGAAATCTCTAACGTACAAAGTTTCCCTTGTACTCGCTGTAACCAGACCTCGATCTCGGGTCTCAAAAATTCCTGTTGAAGTTCCTTCTGAACTATTAAACGAGCAAGCATTTTCTCCTGAATGGACTTACGACTCAAGGCATCGGCAACCATGTTTGCCTTACCCGGATGGTACAGGAGCTCGATATCATAATCTTTGATTAGTTCCAACCACCGCCTCTATCGCATATTTAACAACTTCTGAGAAAATATATACTTCAAACTCTTATGATCGGTGAATATCTGACAGGTGAGGCCATAAAGGTAATGACGCCAAATCTTCAATGCGAAAACCACGGCTGCTAGCTCCAGGTTGTGGGTCGGATAATTAACCTCGTAAGGTCTCAATTTCCGTGAAGCATAGGCAATAACCTTACCATTCTGCATTAATACACATCCCAGACCGTGTCCGAACGCGTCACTATAAACCACAGATCCTTTCGTCCCTTGTGGCAAGGAAAGGACAGGTGCTGAAATTAACCAGCTCTTGAATTCCTCAAAACTCCGCTGGCACGCGTCGGACCACGTGTATTTTTTATCCTTTTGCAAAAGGTTCGTCATTGGTTGGGTGATTTTTGAAAATCCTTCCACAAATCGCCGATAATAACCGGCTAGTCCGAGAAAGCTTCGGATTTCCTTAACATTCTTTGGAGGCAGCCAATCACGCATAGCCTCCGTCTTCTTAGGATCAATACGTACACCGTCTGATGAAATGACATGTCCAAGAAACGTCACTTCGGACATCCATAACTCACATTCGGACATCCGTCTCAACACGTCGAGAACCTGATGAAGGTGAACCTCGTGCTCCTCTCGGTCACGAGAATAAATTAAAATGTCATCAATGAAGACAACCACAAACAGATCTAAAAAGTCAATGAAAACCCGATTCATTAACTCCATGAATACCGCAGGTGCACTAGTCAACCCAAACGGCAATACCACGAATTCATAATGACCATACCGTGTTCGAAATGCCGTCCTCGCGATATCTGACTCTCGAATTCTCAACTGATGATATCCAGATCTTAAATCGATTTTGGAAAATAATGATGCTCCCTGAAGTTGATCTAAGAGATCATCGATACGGGGTAGATGATACTTATTCTTGATCGTTACCCTGTTCAACTCCCGATAATCAATACACAAGCAAAACGAACCATACTTCTTCTTGACAAACAACACTGGTGCTCCCCACGGGGACGCACTCGGTCGGATATAACCTTTCTCGAACAACTCCTCAAGTTGATTCTTCAATTACTGCATTTCGGTCGGGGCCATCCGGTACGGTGCGTTCGATATCGGAGACGTACCGGGCTCCAACTCAATCGTGAATTCCACATCTCTCTATGGAGGCAAACCAGGTAACTCGTCTGGAAAAACATCGGCATACTCTCTCACTACCGGGATATCCGCCAACATTATTGGTGATTTCTCGGTTTTGGTCATAAAGCACCAATAACCAACACACCCCTGACTGAGTAATTTCACTGCTTTCATCAAGTTAATGACCTTACCAGAACAACCGGGATTACCTCCCTGAAAAACACATTCGACCCCATCGTCTGAGATGATAGTGACCATATGCTTACGGACACTAATGATGGCATCGTGACGATCTATCCAATCAATACCCAAGATGACGTCGTCTCTCGGTAAATCCACAACGATTAGGTCTGCTAGCCATACACGGCCATGAAGCTGAATCGGACAATTCTGAACCTCACGATTACCGGTAATTCTTCTACCGTCAGGTAGACCAATGACATAAGGCTCACATCTAGTAGCACAACCCAGACGTAGTCTACTCAAACATGACTCGGAAATGAATGAATGTGATGTACCAGTATCAGAAAGGGTACACATAGGTTGAGATAGAATATCGAGTGTACTTGAGATCATCCGAGCCTCCGGATCGTCAGTCTTCTTCATCTCATAAATTCCGGGCTTGCCGGCCCCCCAACCGGATGCTCCCATCTGATAGATCTTAGCTCTGCCTTTGTTTGCTCCCGTCATCTTGAACGATGCAGACTGAGTGGCCTGATTATGAACAGCTGACTGCTTTGGGGCCTGAGATGACGCCGGAGTAGGTTTGGAGTCCCTTCGGCAAAAACAGGCCTTATGCCCAGCAATCCCACAGTTATGGCATGTGATAGTCTGCCTCGGACACTTGGTGCTAACATGACCAAGTTCCCCACAGTTGAAACAGGTGATGGCCGAATTGGCCGCTCGGGACTGCGATTCCACTGGTCTGGGTGCCACAGGAGGTCGCTCAGAGAAAGTAGAGCCCGCACGAGGCTTCTTGAAGGTTGTTTGACCGCCTTCAAACTAATTACGATTCTTGGACTTCTTGCTAGCAGATGAAGGTTGCTGCTTAGCAATCTCCTTAGTAGTAAGCTCATAGGTAAGAGATTTCTTGACGAATTCGGCCAGAGTGGTGCAATTATGATTAAGCAACTACATCCGCATATGGGGTTTCAGCCTCTTACTGAAATATTTGATTTTATCCACCTCTGAGTGGATGATAGATGAGGTAAAAGGGAGTAGCTCCTGGAATTTCTCGGCAATGGCGAGAACGTCCTCATCTGCTGAGGGGTCGGAAGTGAGTAATTCTGACAGTTTGGCCTCTCTGAGTGGGGCCGGATAATACCTCCCCATCATGAGAGTCTTGAATTGATCCCAAGTACATGATCCGTCGGTTGGGTTCAACGACAACCACCAAGAATGAGCGCTCTTACCCAGATAGTAAGCCGCAACTGAAACTTTTTGTCCTTCGGGACACTCTACCATAGCAAATAACTTCTCAAATGCTCGAGCCAATGAACAATATCCGCCGGCTAGGATGAGCCCTCAAAAGTAGATGGCCTTTGGCGAGAGATGTCGCCGATAATACTGCTTACACCCATCTCTTGCCCTTGAGGTGGCGGCGGAGGAGCCTGATGATTCTGATCTGTTGTGTTCTGCATCGCCTCCATGAGGCGTGCCATCTGAGTCACCTGGGCCATCATGCCCTGCATAAAAGTGAGTGGATCAACCCGAACACCTTCTGACTGAGCTGTGTCCCGGGTACGACTCCCTGATAGTGAATGATCATTTCTGGGTGAATGAGTGGCGGCGTCGCTGCTCGATGAGTTAGCATTATTCATAGCGTTCGCACGTGTATTCACATGAGTTCTCGGGTTTCGGCCTGCACCGTGGCCTCGTCCCCTGCTTCCTCTGCCTGCTCTCTCCATACTGAAGTAGGAAAAGTCACATGATAATTATATCTCTCGTATGAATATCATATTATGATTACGTGATGAAATGATGAAAATGAGCATACGCGCTTTAACACAGTGATTACATAAATGATTAACTGAGGTGACATGATTATCTGATGAAATTCTTGAAATGATTATCTTGAACAAGTTAACAAGATTAATGATATGATCCTCAAGATCAACAACTGAACAGTGAAATGAACTGAGTGATTAATGAGTTAACATGATCGTCCTGATCAAAATGAATGATGATAAGGATTGTTGACTGTTGAATGATGAATGAATGATTCTCATTGCCAGAAATTATACCATGGCGTTAGAAATCTTACAGTTCTTGGTCTGAGGGGCTTGGCATTTGCACAGGTCACACGTGACGCGAAAGTCCAATGATACTAGTCTGATGAACGATGATTTCAAATGAGAAATGACTCGGAAGGTAGTATTCAAAACCACACTCCGACACCAACTCTGTAACACCCCAAACTAGGCGGCTATTACAGTGCCGTGGAACCCCAAATGGGACCCACCAGGCGAATGAAAATTAATGAATTAAATAATATAATTGTAGTACCGAACCACATTATATTACCAAATACTCCGATGAGGAGCTTAAGTACAATACACCAGGATAATACAGAATACTAGTATATTTTATATGAAGATAAAATACACCACCCTGAATAAATAAACATCCCAACGGAATTTGCAGCGGAAATACAAATGAAGAGAACAAGAATGACTGAAAGGACTGGGTCCCCCTACTAGTATCACTGTGACTCCTTGCCGTCAATGTTCTCTTCCCATGCTTTTGCCTTGCCATGACCTGAAAACAAATATCCCCCAACGGGGTCAGTTACACAGAACAACAATCCTCAAGGGCTGAATATACACAATCATGATATATCTCAATTATGAAATAACCTTTTGGTTATGAATTTAAGCTGAAGAGGGGCATCGTAGTATTCCCGTAATGGTATGTGCATGTCCACAAGACGACTGACCGGACACACCCGTCCTTGTACCTAATTAGTCTCACGGAGGTACGTTACCGTGTGCACAGTCCATTATGTCGGTGAACCCGAACATGTGACCATCATGTGCCCGACTAAAAATCCCACACATCACCACCCGGCCACGCAATACGAACCCAGAAGGTCATATGAACGAGAATGACCATGATGAATATCAATGAATAATAATCCGACAAAGTCAAGAATGACTCACCGAGATGAATTAATAGTGAAGTGAATGATAGCTCAATGAAATGATTGGAACCATTCTTCCTCGTGAATGAAGTGATTATTCGACAATTACAAGTCTCAATATGGTTAATACATTATGAATGAGTTATGATTATGAATGAACAACAACAAAAGGAATGAATATCATTTTAACCGAGTAAGAATTAACTTACTCAACACCGGTGAACAATGTCCTTCCAGGAACAAACGTCCTAAATGAGATGTCGGTCGCTCGAACAACCTACAGTTACCAACAATCCGTTCAACATACGAATTAAACACGGTTAAACTAACACAAAACGTCGATACGACTTAACCAAGTTCATTGGGGCATTATATCAACCACGTTGTGACGAATCTTCGATTGTTTACAATCAATCCTCAATTATACCAATATCAAATCCCCAAGGAGTTTTTCAAACCGACAAAACATCTTCAATATAATCAAAAATCCAATATGAATATCCAAATTCGTGATTTCAACAACAATTAATCGAAACCCCCCAAATCCAACTCAATATTCAAAGTGTTCTTGAATAACCTTTCAATAATCCAATGAATATTCAAACACACTCGTAATCATATGTACATCTCTTCATACAACATGATTATAACGTCCAAAACATCATATCTCAACACAAAATCGAAATCCAACATGTTTGAAGAATATTACCTTTGAAGATCCAAACACTTTGATCCGATGAACATGCGTTAGATCGACTATCCGAGCTTCACAACCGAATGAAGATGATGAAAACCGAGTACCCAAGTGATTGATGATGAAAAATCTCTCCCTCAAGCTCTCTCTCTCTCTAGGAACAAGGTGAAGAAAATGAGAAAATGACCTCAAAAACCCGTCCAGGCCCTTATAAACTGCCGAAAGTTACGGCCGTAACTCGACCTACTTACGGCCGTAACATCCCAGGTCAACGGCCTTACGGCCGTAGCCAGCCATCTCGTACGGCCGTAACTCGACTTCATCCAGAAACTGTCGACAGCCATACGGCTGTACCCGCACATGTCTTACGGGCGTAACTCGCCCTAGTCCAAAACACCTGCCAATAGCCATACGGCCGTACCCGCACGCCTTATGGGCGTAACTCGCCCGATATGGCTGTACCCAGCCAAGCTTACGGGCGTACGACGCCTTCGCCGAAATAGACCAAGCACCCTGCCTGCAACGTACGGCTGTATCCGGCCAAGCCTTACGTCCGTACCTGCCTCATCTTACGGCCGAATGTCGCAACCATTACGGTCGTAAGCCCTCTTCGTCCGACAAAACTGGAAAATCACGAACACCTCTTGCAGCTGTAGCCTGCCCACCTTACGGCCATATCTCGTCTTCGGCCAAAACATACTTGAGCCGACAAAAGCATGTTACGGCCGTAATGTATGATTAGTTACGGCCGTAACTCGTTGTTGGAAATCACAAAAATCCGACAACCTCGTCTACTCGTTACAAACGGTGAATGATCCGACGTACAATACTTGTATGATTGAAAATAAGTCCAATAACACGTGATAGATGATACTTCCAACACAAGAATATATTCACGATGATTATGATAATACTCTCTTCTCGACTCTCAATCGGAGATGAATGACGATCGGTAACTGATACACGGTTACAAAAAAGCCAATGATGAATACAAATGAATGAATCATAAATGATGAGTGATTATTAATGAGTGAGAAATTACTGAGTGACCATTACTGATTGATAATTATTGAATGATAATGAATGAATTACAATCGGGTATTACAATGTATTCGAGTCGGAACTATACGAAAACTCGGGATTATTAATTAGATTCGAGTAGTTTATATTTAAGAATTGGCTATAATGACTCTGATTAAGCCTTTACTTCTTCATTAAGTCCTGTTAATAGGAGATACAACCACGTTACATGTATACGAGTAGGAGCTCTATGAAAACTCGGGCTCATTAGTTAGATTCGAGCCTTTTGTACTCAGAATTGGCTATAACAGCTCCAATTACTCTTTTACTTCTTGATTAAGTCTTTTTGTAGCAAGGATTCACTATAATAGTTTCTATTAAGCCGTTACTTTTTGATAAGTCTTGTTAATAGGAGATAAAACCATGTTACATGTATTCGAGTCGGAACACTATGAAAACTCGGGTTTATTGATTCGATCGAGTATTTTATATGGAAAAATTGGCTATAATCAATCCGATTAAGACTTTACTTCTTGATTAAGTTCGATAATAGGAGATATAACCCCATTACATGTATTCAAGTTGGAGCTCTATGAAAACTTGGGATTATTAGTTAGAGTCGAGCTTTTTGTACTCAGGATTGGTTATAACAGCTCCAATTAATCTTTTACTTCTTGATTAAGTCTTGTTGTAGCCAGGATTTACTAAATAGATTCGATTAAACCGTTACTTTTTGATAAGTCTTGTTAATAGGAGATAAAACCACGTTACATGTATTCGAGTTTATTGATTAGATTCGACAATTTTGGATTGAAGAATTGGTTATAATTACTCCGATTAAGACTTTACTTCTTGATTAAGTCTTGTTAATAGGAGATATAACCACGTTACATGTATTCGAGTCGGAGGTCTACGAAAACTCGGGCTCATTAATTAGATTCGAGCCTTTAATACTCATAATTGGCTATAACGGATCCAATTAATCTTTTACTTCTTGATTAAGTCTTGTTGTAGCAAGGATTCACTAAAATAGCTCCGATTAAGCCTTTAATAGGAGATATAACCACGTTACATGTATTCGAGGCGGAACTCTATGAAAACTCGGGTTTATTGATTAGGTTCGAGTATTTTATATTGAAAAATTGTCTACAATGGCTCCGGTTAAGCCTTTACTTCTTGATTAAGTCTGTTAATATGAGATATAACCACATTACATATATTCGAGTCGAGCTCTACTTCTTGATTAAGTCTTTTTGTAGCAAGGATTCGCAATAATAGATTAAGGATTAACTTCTTGATAAGTCTTGTTAATAGGACATAAAACCACGTTACATGTATTATTGGCACTCTACGAAAACTCGGATTTATTGATTAGATTCGAGTATTTTATATTGAGAATTGGCTATAGTATATTAGATTAAATATTTACTTCTTGATTAACATGGTAATAGGACATAAGACGTTACATGCATTCGAGTCAGAACTCTATTAAAACACATGTTTATTGATTAGATTCGTGGCCTTTTGTACTCAGAATTGGCTATAACATCTTCGATTATTCTTTTACTTCTTGATTAAGTCTTGTCGTAGCAAGTATTGGATATAATAGCTCATATTAAGCCTTTACTTCTTGATTAAGTCTTGTTAATAGGATATATGACCACGTTACATGCATTCGAGTCCGAACTCTTTCAAAACTGGAGTTTATTGATTAAACTCGAGCCTTTTGTAGTCTGAGTTGGCTATAACAACTCCGATTAATCTTTAACTTCTTGACTAAGTCATGTTATATCAAGGATTCGCTATAAGATTAAGTCTTGTTAATAGGAGATAAAACCACATTACATATATTCGAGTTGGAACTCTACGAAAACTCGGGTTTATTGATTAGATTCGAGTATTTTATATTGAAGAATTGGATATAGCGGCTCCGATTAAGCCTTTACTTCTTCATTAAGTCCTGTTAATAGGAGATATAACCACATTACATGTATTCGAGTCGGAGCTCTACGACTCGATATCATTACTTGGATGCAAGCCATTTGTACTCATAATTGGCTATAACGGCTCCAATTTATCTTTTACTTCTTAATTAAGTCTTTTTGTAGCAAGATTCGCTATAATAGCTTCCATTAAGCCGTTACTTCTTGATAAGTCTTGTTAATATGAGATAAAACTACGTTACATGTATTCGAGTCGGAACTCTATGAAAACTCAGTTTTATTGATTAGATTCGAGTATTTTGGATTGAAGAATTGATTATAATTACTCTGATTAAGCCTTTACTTCTTTATTAAGTCTATTAATAGGAGATATAACCCCTTTACGTGTATTCGAGTTGGAGTTCTACGAAAACTCGGGCTCATTAATTAGATTCGAGCCTTTTGTACTCAGAATTGGCTATAACGGATCCAACTAATATTTTACTTCTTGATTAAGTCTTTTTGTAGCAAGGATTCACTATAATAGATCCGATTAAGCCTCTGCTTCTTAATTAGTCTTGTTAATTGGATATAAAACCACGTTACATGTATTCGAGGTGGAACTCTACCAAAACTCGGGTTTATTGATTAGATTAGAGTATTTTATATTGAAAAATTCGCTATAATGGCTCAAATTAAGCCTTTACTTCTTGATTAAGTCTGTTATATAACCACATTATATGTATTCGAGTCGGAGCTCCACTTATTGATTAAGTCTTTTTGTAGCAAGGATTCGCTATAATAGATTAAGAATTTACTTCTTGATAAGTCTTGTTAATAGGACATAAAACCACTTTACATGTATTATCGGATCTCTTTGACAACTCGGATTTATTGATTAGATTCGAGTATTTTATATTGAGAATTGGCTATAATAGCTTAGATTAAATATTTACTTCTTGATTAAGACTTGTTAATAGGGGATAAGACGTTACATGTATTCGAGTCGAAACTCTATGAAAACTCGCGTTTATTGATTAGATTCGAGCTTTTTGTACTCGGGATTGGGTATAACAGCTTCGATTAATCTTTCACTTCTTGATTAAGTCTTGTTGTAGCAAGTATTGGATATAATAGCTCATATTAAGCCTTTACTTCTTGATTAAGTCTTGTTAATAGGAGATATGACCATGTTACATGCATTCGAGTCGGAACTCTTTGAAAACTCGACTTTATTGATTAGACTCGAGCCTTTTGTACTCAGAGTTGGCTATAACAACTCCTATTAATCTTTAACTTCTTGACTAAGTCATGTTGTAGCAAGGAGGCGCTATAAGATTAAGCATTTACTTCTTGATAAGTCTTGTTAATAGGAGATAAAACCACATTACATGTATTCGAGTTGGAACTCTACGAAAACTCGGGTTTATTGATTAGATTCCAGTATTTTATATTGAAGAATTGGCTATAATGGCTCCGATTAAGCCTTTACTTCATCATTAAGTCCTGTTAATAGGAGATATAACCACATTACATGTATTTGAGTTGGAGCTCTATGACTCGTGCTCATTAGTTAGATGCGAGCCTTTTGTACTCATAATTGACTATAACGGCTCCAATTTATCTTTTCTTGTTGTAGCAAGATTCGCTATTATAGCTTCCATTAAGCCATTACTTCTTGATAAGTCTTGTTAATATGAGATCAAACCACGTTACATGTATTCGAGTCGGAACTCTATGAAAACTCGGGTTTATTGATTCGATCGAGTATTTTATATTGAAAAATTGGCTATAATGGATCTGATTAAGCCTTTACTTCTTGATTAAGTCCGTTAATAGGAGATATAACCCCATTACATGTATTCAAGTCGGAGCTCTACAAAAACTCGGGATTATTAGTTAGATTCGAGCTTTTTGTACTCAGGATTGGCTATAACAGCTCCAATTAATCTTTTACTTCTTGATTAAGTCTTGTTGTAGCCAGGACTCACTAAATAGATTCGATTAATCCGTTACTTTTTGGTAAGTCTTGTTAATAGAAGATAGAACCACGTTATATGTATTCGAGTCGGAACTCTACGAAAACTCGGGTTTATTGATTAGATTCGAGTATTTTGGATTGAAGAGTTGGTTATAATTACTCTGATTAAGCATTTACTTCTTGATTAAGTCTTGTTAATAAGAGATATAACCACGTTACATGTATTCGAGTCGGAGCTCTACGAAAACTCGGGCTCATTAATTAGATTCGAGCCTTTTGTACCCATAATTGGCTATAACGGATCCAATTAATGTTTTACTTCTTGATTAAGTCTTGGTGTAGCAAGGATTCACTAAAATAGGTCTGATTAAGGCTCAAATTCCTGATAAGTATTCTTAATTGGAGATAAAACCACGTTATATGTATTCGAGGCGGTACTCTATGAAAACTCGGGTTTATTGATTAGGCTCGAGTATTTTATCTTTAAAAATTATCTATAATGGCTCCGGTTAAGTCTTTACTTCTTGATTAAGTCTTGTTAATAGGAGATATAAACACGTTACATGTATTCGAGTCGGAGCTCTATGAAAACTCGGGCTCATTAATTAGATTCGAGCCTTTTGTACTGATAATTGGCTATAACGGATCCAATTAATCTTTTACTTCTTGATTAAGTCTTGTTGTAGCAAGGATTCACTAAAATAGCTCCGATTAAGCCTCTAATTCTTGATAAGTATTCTTAATTGGAGATAAAACCATGTTACATGTATTCGAGGCGGAACTCTATGAAAACTCGGGTTTATTGATTAGGTTCGAGTATTTTATATTGAAAAATTGTCTATAATGGCTCCGATTAAGCCTTTACTTCTTGATTAAGTCTGTTAATATGAGATATAACCACATTACATGTATTCGAGTCGAAACTCTACGAAAATTCGGGCTTATCAGTTAGATTCTAGCCTTTTATACTCACGGTTGGCTATAACCAAATTACATGTATTCGAGTCGAGCTCTACTTCTTGATTAAGTCTTTTTGTACCAAGGATTCGCTATAATAGATTAAGGATTTACTTCTTTATAAGTCTTGTTAATAGGACATAAAACCACGTTACATGTATTATCGGCACTCTATGAAAACTCGGATTTATTGATTAGATTCGAGTATTTTATACTAAGAATTGGCTATAGTAACTTAGATTAAATATTTAGTTCTTGATTAACTTGGTAATAGGAAATAAGACGTTACATGCATTTGAGTCGGAACTTTATTAAAACTCGTGTTTATTGATTAGATTCGAGCCTTTTGTACTCAGGATTGGCTATAACATCTTCAATTAATCTTTCACTTCTTGATTAAGTCTTGTCGTAGCAAGTATTGGATATAATAGCTCATATTAAGCCTTTACTTCTTGATTAAGTCTTGTTAATAGGATATACGACCACGTTACATGCATTCGAGTCAGAACTCTTTGAAAACTGGAGTTTATTGATTAGACTCGAGCCTTTTGTAGTCTGAGTTAGCTATAACAACTGCGGTTAATCTTTAACTTCCTGACTAAGTCATGTTGTAGCAAGGATTCTCTATAAGATTAAGCCTTTACTTCTTGATAAGTCTTGTTAATAGGAGATAAAACCACGTTACATATATTCGAGTTGGAACTCTACGAAAACTCGGGTTTATAGATTAGATTCGAGTATTTTATATTGAAAAATTGGATATAATTGCTCCGATTAAGCCTTTACTTCTTCATTAAGTCCTGTTAATAGGAGATATAGCCACATTACATGTATTCGAGTCGGAGCTCTACAACTCGAGCTCATTATTTAGATGCGAGCCATTTGTACTCATAATTGGCTATAACGGCTCCAATTTATCTTTTACTTCTTAATTAAGTCTTGTTGTAGCAAGATTCGCTATAATAGCTTCCATTAAGCCGTTACTTCTTGATAAGTCTTGTTAATATGAGATAAAACCACATTACATGTACTCGAGTCAGAACTCTATGAAAACTCGGTTTTATTGATTAGATTCGAGTATTTTCGATTGAAGAATTGATTATTATTACTCTGATTAAGCATTTACTTCTTAATTAAGTCTTTTTAATAGGAGATATAACCACATTACATGTATTCGAGTCGGAGCTCTATGAAAACTCGGGCTCATTAATTAGATTCGAGCCTTTTGTGCTCATAATTGGCTATAACGGATCCAATTAATATTTTACTTCTTGATTATGTCTTGTTGTAGCAAGGATTCACTATAATAGCTCCGATTAAGCCTCTGCTTCTTGATTAGTCTTGTTAATTGGAGATAAAACCACGTTACATGTATTCGAGGTGGAAGTCTGTAACACCCCAAGATATTCGGAGTATATTACAGCGCCGTGGACCCCTACATGGGACCCACCAGGCTACAACTAGAAAACACCCCTCGACTAACCATCTCGGTAAGCGAGAACACACATTTAAATAATATAACATATAAAGATACGCCCGGAGCAACCGGCGAAATAAGCAACAGTCGACAATGTAGCAATTTAAAATAATACAACACGGGGTTTGAATTGAAAAGCCTAAGTACTCGCGAGTACAGTCTATCAGTTTATAAATATAGGAAACCACCATATCGAAGTGAACAAAAGAAATAAGTAGACCCGAGTGCACATGTCAACGACCCTGGCCAACATCCTCGTCTTGTCCCTGGGCCGCTCGTCCGGATGATCATAACCTGAAATCCATAACAAGAATTTCCCCAAAACGGGTCCCCCAAAGGGGTTAGCAATTACGCTAGTACAAGTAATCAAGGCAAACCAATCGCTTACACATTTCATAGTACATGCACCAATATCATTTCAAAAACCAAAACCAGACATGTCTTTTCCGGAAACAAACAGTCAAACAATTTGCCTAGGACCGGGATGAAACCACGAATCCCACCCTAGGCCTCTAAGGACCCTCCCAAGCTGGCCATTTCATAAAACAAATCACGCACAGGCATCGCCTAGGACCGGGACGAAGCCATGAATCCCACCCGAGGCCTCTAAGGACCCTCCCGAGCTGGCTAGCGAAACAAACTCATGAATCCAGAGTGAAGTCATAGATTCCCCAGAGGCCCCGTCGGACCCTCCCAGGGTGAGCAAAGCACACACAATATACATTACCATTTCATGTTAAGCATAAAGGTTTTCAAAAGAATACTTGCCTTGAATAGTTGACGACGCAATGAACGGAAAGGATAATCACCGACGAACACTAGGAATCAACGGAACCGAACCTAACGATTCGAAGAACATAATTACAACCAACTCTAAGACGAATACGGAAATGGAATACACCCGAAAACCCGCCTACGATCCATGTATATCCGTATATAAACAACAACGAGGGTGGACCACAACCAATCCCTCTCGATTCCGCAAAAACTACGAAATATACCATGAATCCATAGGGAAACTAAGAATACCAACAAGATTAATCATAATCATCATGAATCCACCAAAAAAACGGAACGAATCGGACAAGAATCCCAAAACCTCCAATTTATCGAAAAGTAGGGTTCTAAGAGATTTTACCTTAGATTAGGATGAAAGATTCGTGTTGATGTTGTTATAATACACCAAGAATTTGAGGAGGATGTTGGATGAGATGATTGGAAGAAGAAATCACCAAGAATCGCCCAAAATCGCCAAAGGAGCTCTAAGCCGCGGGGAGGAGAAGAAATGAACGTAATACGTTCATCTGGGTCAACTCCCTGGTTTATATAGCCAGGGAGTGTTAGCGCGCGCTAATCCTCCAGGTTAGCGTGCGCTAACGAAACAGACTACAGTCCAGTAGCCATATTTCTGGCCGTTAGCGTGAGCTACTCCAAACGTAGCGTGCGCTAATAACCTCTCGGTAGCGCGCGCTATCGACCAATACCGTGCGCTACCTGGACATCAGCCGAGTCCAGAAGCAACTGTCAGTACACACCTGATCCGGTTAGCGCGTGCTATCGACCAAACATAGCGTGCGCTAAAGTGTATCGGTTGCGCGCGCTATCGACCAATAGCGTGCGCTACTTGGGCATCAGTAGAATCCAGTGGCAAACTGCCCAGTACTGGACATCCACACTAGCGCACGCTAACGGGCGTCTCAGCGTGCGCTAACTCCCAACATTAGCGTGCGCTAGGCTACGTAGCGTACGCTAATCCACCAGTCCATAGGATCGAATCGCATCGCCACTCCTGTGGCTTGCCTCTAGCGCGCTATTTAAACAAATGTAGCGTGCGCTACTAAGTGACCCCTAGCGTGCGCTATGCAGTAAATATAGCGTGCGCTAGGTATGAGATATAAACGGTCCAAAACACCGGAATATGAACAAAACGTTAAACGGAACATCTCAAGATGCATCGAAACATAGAATGGATCCACGGCAACCCCGAATAGCGGTTCCGTACAACAATAACGAGAATCAGATCAATAGATGACGGAAAAGATACACTGAAAGAGACACGATGGTCACTACAACCGAGAAATACACCGAAAAATGAAGATACAAGGGAAATAAAAAATGCGGATATTACATTATACCCCTCTAAAAATAAGTTTCGTCCCGAAACTTAAGAAACAAACAACTGAGGGTAGCTAGCACGCATGGTATCTTCGGTCTCCCAAGTTGCCTCCTCGACACCGTGTCTCGACCACTGCACTTTGACCAAAGGTATGGTCTTATGCCTCAGTCGTTTCTCACGATGCTCCAAAATCTTCAAAGGACGCTCCTCGAAAGTAATATGCTCAGCGACATCAATCTCACCATAATCGATGACGTGACTAGGGTCCGGGACATATTTCCTCAGCTGGGAAACATGAAAAACGCTATGAACATGACTCAAGGCTGGGGGTAACGCCAAACGGTATGCTAACCCACCGACTCGCTCCAGAATCTCGAAGGGTCCAATAAATCTAGGACTCAACTTCCCCTTCTTCCCGAAACGGAAAACTCCTCTCGTCGGCGACACCTTCAGCAAAACGTGGTCTCCCACCTCGAATTCTAAAGGTCGACGACGGACATCGACATATGACTTCTGTCGACTCTGGGCAGTCAATATCCGTTCCCGAATTAATTCTATCTTCCGTCTCGTCTCTAAAACGACATCCGGTTCGGTCCCGACCAAATCAGACGCCTCATTCTAACAAATCGGCGATCGACAACGTTGCCCGTAGAGCGCCTCATACGGTGCCATCCGAATCGTCGCGTGCCAACTATTGTTGTACGTGAATTCGATTAATGGCAAGTGCTCCTCCCAGTCACTACTCCAGTCGAGAGCACAAGCACGCAACATGTCCTCGAATGTCTGGATAGTGCGTTCCGACTGTCCATCTGACTGGGGATGAAAGGAGGTACTCAAATGCAAACGGGTACCCAACGCCTCATGCACCGCCTGCCAAAAGTGCGATACGAAACGGCCATCACGATCCGAAACAATAGACTTCGGAGTACCGTGAAGCCTCACAATCTGCGTGATAAACACACGAGCCAACTTTTCTGGACCCCAAGTGTCCTTGATGCCCAAAAAATGTGCCTACTTGGTCAGACGATCAACAATCACCCATACCATATTCATGCCCGACCTCGATCTCGGCAAGCCCGTAACAAAATCCATCGATATATCTTCCCATTTCCATTATAGAACGGGAAGTGACTGTAATAACCCAGCCGGTCGCTGATGCTCGATTTTGATCTGCTGACAAGTCAAACATCTCGCTACAAACTGTGCGACCTCCTCCTTCATATCATTCCACCAGAAATTCCTCCTCAGGTCCTTGTACATCTTACTCGAACCAGGATGAACGGAATAAGGTGTAGCATGTGCCTCACGCAAAATACTCTGTCACAACTCTAAGTCGTTCGGCACACAAAGCCGACTCCGAAATCTCAAAACACCATCTTCGTGAATCACAAACCCAGGAGACTTTCTCTTAAGAACGTTCTCTCGGATTTGAGTAATCATCGGATCCTCTAATTGCTTCAGCTTAATTTCATCGATCAACGACGACGAAATCTCTAAAGCACAAAGTTGCCCGATAGCTCCAGGCAACAAAACCTCAACATCTAACTCGATCAAAGCCCGCCGAAGCTCAGACTGAGACGTTAGGATCTCAAGCGTTTGCAACGCAATCAGTTTCCGACTCAAGGCATCGGCCACGACGTTCGCCTTGCCCGGATGATAAAGGATTTCGAGGTCATAATCCTTAATCAGCTCTAACCACCTCCTCTGCCTCATATTCAACTCCCGCTGAGTAAATATGTATTTCAGGCTCTTATGATCGGTAAAAATCTGACATGTAGAGCCGAAAAGATAGTGACGCCAGATCTTGAGCGCAAAAACATCTGCCGCTAACTCCAAATCATGAGTAGGGTAGTTCAACTCATACGGCCTCAACTGTCTCGACGCGAAGGCAATGGTCTTGCCGTGCTACATCAATACGCACCCATGACCCTGACCCGAAGCATCGCTATAAATGGCGAACCTTTCGTTGCCACATGGCAACGCCAAAACCGGGGCTGAAGTCAAACGCTTCTTCAGTTCCTCAAAACTCGACTGTCTCTTGTCATTCCAGAAGAACTTCTCGGAGTTCTGGAGCAACTGTGTAAGTGGCCGAGCTAGTTTTGAGAAACCCTCGACGAACCTACGGTAGTAGCCAGCCAAACCCAAGAAACTACGGACCTCCTTCACATTTGTGGGCGATGCCCAATCCAACACTGCCTCAATTTTATGCGGATCCACACGAACTCCCTCGTCTGAAATCACGTGACCCAAAAACATCACTTCCCTTAGCCAGAACTCACATTTCGAGAACTTCGCATAGAGTTGCTCGGTCCTAAAAATGTCTAACACTATCCGCAAATGATGGGCATGCTCTTCCTCGTTCCTCGAATAAATAAGAATATCGTCAATGAAAACGACGACACACTTATCCAAATACTCGATAAAGATTTTGTTCATCAACTGCATGAACACCGCCGGCACATTAGTTAACCCGAAAGGCATAACTACAAACTCATAATGTCCGTATTTCGTCCGAAAAGCTGTTTTCGGTACGTCGGACTCTCTCACCCGAAGCTGATAGTACCCCGATTTCAAATCAATCTTCGAGAATACCGCAGCTCCCTGCAACTGATCGAACAAGTCATCAATTCTCGGCAAGGGATACTTGTTCTTGATGGTCACCTTGTTTAATTCGCGATAGTCGATACACAAACGTAGTGAACCATCCTTCTTCCGCACAAACAGGACCGGTGCGCCCCAAGGCGAGGCGCTCGGTCGAATATATCCCAACTCAAGAAGCTCGCTCAACTGCTTCTTTAATTCTGTCATCTCTGAAGGTGCCATACGATACGGCGCCTTAGAAATCGGAGCTGCGCCCGGCTCTAACTCTATAACAAATTCGAGCTCACGATCCGGTGGCAATCCCGGCAACTCGTCAGGAAATACATGAGGAAACTCATTAACGACTGGAATCGACGAAACCGTGACTCCACCATTCTCCCCTTCAAGGCGTAGCACCAAAAACCAGTACACCCCTTTCGTAGGAGTCTCATCGCCTTCAAGGCGTTAATAAACAACTTCTGATTTCCCCTCCTTCGCCCCGCGAAGGAGTGCTCGGTGCCATCCTCGGCTAACATGGTGATGCTCCTCGTGTGGTAGTTCATGATTGCGCCATGCCGCTCGAGCCAATCATCCCCGAGAATCAAATCCTCACCCTCGATGCTCACGACAATGAGATTAGAGAGCCAAGCCCTCTCACAAATAAACACAGAACAGTCCCGGACCTCTCGATCACCGACAATTCTATCACCGCTAGGAAGTTTAACGATGAAAGGCTCGCAAGGTGACAAACAGTCGAGACTCAAATGGCGTACACACTCTAGAGAAATAAATGAATGCGTAGCACCCGAATCGAAAAGCACACTGACAGGATGGGAATGGATATGAACGGTACCTGTCGCCACAGTAGCTGCTGGATCATCGGCCCTCCTCATCTCATAGATACGCGGCTGGGCATAGCCGACACTGGAAGCTCCTCCCCTAGCGGGCTGACCCCGACCCCTACCTCGACCGGCACTCGGAGGAGGCGGCGGAGCAAATGAGCCCTGGTTCACACTCGGCTCCAAAGGTGCTGGAAAAGAAGCCTGATCACCAAGAATCTTTCTTACCCGCTCACAAAAGAAGGCCTTGTGGCCCGACTGACCACAAGTGTGACAAGTTAGGGGCGGACAAGGACACTCCCGGTTCCGATGGCCCAACTCGCCGTAGTTAAAACATTTGGCATCCCGAACGGAGGCACCGACAGTACCCCGATAGCCCCCAGAGAATCGAGCCGAATTACCTCCAGGAATATTCACAGACTGAGACTTCTGCTGACCTCCACCTCTGTGACCCGAAAAATTTCCGGCGGATTTCTGCTTCTTACTCTCCCGAACCACCGCACTGGCTGTCACCGACATGTCATAGGAAAGGGCTCGACTCTGATAATCCTTCAGGGTAGTACAGACGAGTCCAGACAAATAGTCCCGACAGATAGCTTTCATCCTCCCGAAAATGGAAAATTTTGTCGCTCTCGGCCGACAACTGGGTTTTCACATAGCCCAGCTCTTTGTTGAAATCAGCAATAGCTTGGGATACGGGAATATCCCGAGGTTGAGCATCGTAGAAAGCATGGACTCGAGCCTGTCTAACTGGCCACAGGCAATATTCAGTCTCCATCAACTCCTGAAATTCGGCCCACGAAGCAACATGATCTTTGGGCCCAACGGCCTCCCACCAATCCGTAGCGTCCCCCGTGAGAAAGTACTGAGCAATAGGGACCTTACGGTCCTCGGGACAGTTGGTAGCAGTGAAGACTTTAGATATCTCCTTGATCCACCCTTCCCAGCCGATCGGGTTCGAAGCTCCCGAAAACTGAGGAGGATGCATCTTGATGACATCCTGTAGCCAGTAATCCGCTCCGCCCCAATTAGCATGAGCCTGATCGGAGTTCTGGACTACCTGAGCTATAGCCGCCATTTGATTAACCATTTGCTCCATGACGGCCGCAATACCAAGTTCGGCGCGCTCCTGAGAAGAAGCATGACTGTGACGGTCACCGGTACTGCCGGCTCCCGAAGAATGCGACGTGGCCGCCCCACCGGCTGCCCCACGTCCTCGGCCGCGTCCACGACCACGACCACGACCACGACCACGGTTTCCTCCGGCATCCATACTGGTGTTAGGAGATAACAGAAGTATATTGATGATGAGTAAGGGAGGAAAAAGCAACCACGATTCGAAAAGCGGAAATACTATGCAAGAAAACAAAAGACCGAATAAGAAAACTTACGAGCACTGGAAGTACCGAGATGCTGGCAGCGGTGTGACAATGTGCAAAACAAAACACGACTAGACCCAAATAACCAACAAGCCTCGGTATCCATAAACCTAGTGCTCTAATACCATTTCTGTAACACCCCGAGATATTCGGAGTATATTACAGCGCCGTGGAGCCCTACATGGGACCCACCAAGATACAACTAGAAAACACCCCTCGACTAACCATCTCGGTAAGCGAGAACACACATTTAAATAATATAACATATAAAGATACGCCCGGAGCAACCGGCGAAATAAGCAACAGTCGACAATGTAGCAATTTAAAATAATACAACACGGGGTTTGAATTGAAAAGCCTAAGTACTCGCGAGTACAAATCTATCGCTTATAAATATAGGAAACCACCATATCAAGTGAACAAAAGAAATAAGTAGACCCGAGTGCACATGTCAATGACCACGGCCAACATCCTCGTCTTGTCTCGCCGCTCGTCCGGATGATCATAACCTGAAATCCATAACAAGAATTTCCCCAAAACGGGTCCCCCAAAGGGGTTAGCAATTACGCTAGTACAAGTAATCAAGGCAAACCAATCGCTTACACATTTCATAGTACATGCACCAATATCATTTCAAAAACCAAAACCAGACATGTCTTTTCCGGAAACAAACAGTCAAACAATTTGCCTAGGAACGGGATGAAACCACAAATCCCACCCGAGGCCTCTAAGGACCCTCCCGAGCTGGCCATTTCATAAAATAAATCATGCACAGGCATCGCCTAGGACCGGGACGAAGCCACGAATCCCACCCGAGGCCTCTAAGGACCCTCCCGAGCTGGCTAGCGAAACAAACTCATGAATCCAGAGTGAAGTCATAGATTCCCCCGAGGCCCTGTCGGACCCTCCCAGGGTGAGCAAAGCACACACAATATACATTACCACTTCACGTTAAGCATAAAGGTTTCCAAAAGAATACTTGCCTTGAATAGTTGACGACACAACGAACAGAAAGGATAATCACCGACGAACGCTAGGAATCAACATAACCAAACCTAACGATTCGAAGAACATAATTACAACCAACACTAATACGAATACGGAAATCATACCGAATTAAGCTTAATGACCGCGATTGGTTGTTGGACCTAATCGTGGTGGACTTACCTAAGGACGATGTAATATTGGGTGTTAATTAGATGGATCGTCATGATACCATCCTCAGTGATCGTAAGCGTTTGGTCACTATCATTTCAGTCATTGGAGCCGAGTGTGTATTTCAGAGAGGTAATCCTCGTTGCTCCAGATGAATTATTTATATGAGGGAGTCAGTGTAATCAGACAATCGAGGTGTTTAATCATTCATTGTATCATTTTCATCGATTGGCCGTTCTTAGGCAATCGAGGTGTTCAATCATTCATTGTATCATTTTCATCGATTGGCCGTTCTTAGGCAATCGAGGTGTTCAATCATTCATTGTATCATTTTCATCGATTGGCCATTCTTAGGCAATCGATGTGTTCAATCATTCATTGTATCCTTGTCATCGATTGGTTGTTCATAGTCAATCGAGAAATTCAATCATTCATTACCTCATTATCACCGATTGGCCGTTATTAGGCAATCGAGATACTCAGACATTCATTATATCATTGTCATCGATTGACCATTCTAAAGCAATCGAGTTGTTCAACCATTCGTAGTATCATTGTTATCATTTGACGTAGTACTCCCAGACGAGCTACCTGTTTTACCTCCACAGAGAGATGTGGAATTCGCGATTGAGTTGGAGCCCGGTACTTCCCCGTTATCGAAGGCACCGTACCGGATGGCCCCGACCGAAATGTAGAAGTTGAAGAATCAACTTGAGGAATTGTTCGAGAAAGGCTATATCCGACTGAGTGCGTCCCCGTGGGGAGCACCAGTGTTGTTTGTCAAGAAGAAGGATGGTTCATTTCGTTTGTGTGTTGATTATCGGGAGTTGAACAGGGTAACGATCAAGAATAAGTATCCCTTACCCCGTATCGATGATCTCTTAGATCAACTTCAGGGAGCTTCAATATTTTCCAAGATCGACCTAAGGTCTGGATATCATCAGTTGCGAATTCGAGAGTCGGACATCGCAAGGACATCGTTTCGTACACGCTATAGTCATTATGAGTTGGTAGTTATGCCGTTCGGGCTAACTAATGCACCTGCGGTATTCATGGAGTTAATGAATCGGCTTTTCATCGACTTTTTGGATCAGTTTGTTGTTGTCTTCATCGATGACATTTTGATTTATTCTCGTGACTGAGAGGAACACGAGGTTCATCTTCATAAGATTCTCGACGTGTTAAGATGAGAGCAACTTTATGGAAAGTTTTCTAAGTGTGAGTTCTGGATGTCCGAAGTGACTTTTCTCGGGCATGTAATTTCATCAGATGGAGTGCGTGTTGATCCTCAGAAGACGGAGGCTATCCAAGATTGGTTACCTCCGAAGAATGTTAAGGAAATCCGAAGCTTTCTTAGATTAGCCGGTTATTATCGGCGGTTGGTGGAAGGATCTTCTAAAATCGCTCAACCAATGACGAACCTTGTGCGAAAGGATAAGAAATACACGTGGCCCGACGCGTGTCAACGGAGTTTTGAGGAACTCAAGAGCCGGTTAATTTCAGCACCTGTACTTTCCTAGCCGCAAGGGACGAAAGGATTTGTAGTTTATAGTGATGCGTCCGGGCATGGTCTCGGATGTGTACTCATGCAGATTGGTAAGTTATTGCCCATGCTTCACGTCAATTTAGACCTTACGAGGTTAATTATCCAACCCACAACCTGGAGTTAGCAGCTGTGGTTTTCGAGTTGAAGATTTTGCGTCATTACCTTTATGGTGTCACCTGTGAGTTATTCACCAATCACAAGAGTTGAAGTATATATTTACTCAGAAGGAGTTAAATATGCGACAGAGGCGGTGGTTGGAAATAATCAAAGATTATGATATTGAGATATTTTACCACCAGGGCAAGGCGAACGTTGTCGCCGACGCCTTGAGTCGTAAGTCCGTTCAGGAGCCGATGCTTGCTCGTTTAACAGTTCAGAAGGAGCTTCAGCAGGAATTCCTTAGACCCGAGATCGAGGTCTGGCTTCAGCGAGTACAAGGGCAACTTTGCATGTTAGAGATTTCATCGTCACTTGAGGAGGCAATCAGGGAGAATCAGGGTTCAGACCCATCACTGTTGCGCATCCGTGAGGATGTGGCTCAGGGGAAAGCCCTGGCTTTGTGATCCACGAGGATGAACTTTTGCGTTTTAAGAATCGGTTGTGCGTACCAGCGAGTGATGAGTTGAAAAACTCGATTTTGAGAGAAGCTCATGCTACCCCATATTCTGTTCATCCGGGGTCTAGCAAGATGTACAAGGACTTGAAACAAAATTACTGGTAGAGAAATATGAAGCGAGAAGTCATGGAATTTGTTTCGAGATGCTTAACCTGTCAACAAGTCAAGATAGATCATCAGTGACCGGCGGGTATGCTGAAACCGCTCCCTATTCCGGAGTGGAAATGGGAGGATATTTCAATGGATTTCTTCACGAGTTTTCCAACGAGTCGTCGTGGCATGAATACGATCTGGGTGATTGTGGACCGCTTAACTAAATCAGCTTATTTCCTTGAGATTAAGGATACTTGAGGTCCCGAGAGACTTGCCCAGTTATTTATCAAAGAGATAGCGAGATTGCATGGTACTCCTAAGAGTATCATTTCCGATCGTGACGGATGATTTGTGTCACATTTTGGAAATCAGTTCATCGTGCTATGGGAACTCAGCTTAATCTCAGTACTGCTTTCCATCCTCAGTCCGACGGACAATCAGAGAGGACTATTCAGACATTAGAGGACATGTTGAGGACATGTGTCCTCGATTGGAAAGACGATTGGGAAGACCAACTACCATTGATAGAGTTCACGCGCCTTACGAGGCCTTGTACGGTCGTCATTGTCGATCTCCTTTGTGTTGGGACGACTTATCATAATCAATCGGCACTGAGCCCGATATGCTTATAGCCGCCCATGAGAATGTAGCTTTGATCAGGAGTCGTTTGTTGACCGCTCAGAGTCGACAGAAATCTTATGCAGACAATCGTCGTCGACCACTGGAGTTTGAGACGGGTGACCACGTTCTGGTCAAGGTATCCCCGAGTCGACGTATTTTCCATTTCGGAAAGCGGGGAAAGTTGAGTCCAAGATTTATTGGACCATTTGAGATTTTGGAACGAGTAGGCGAACTAGCTTATCGTTTGGCCATACCTCCGGAGTTAAGCCGAATTCATAATGTGTTTCACGTCTCTCAGCTACGGAAGTATGTTGCCGACCCGAGTCACATACTTCAGTTCGATGAAATCGAGATCGCAGATGATCATTCGTATGAGGAGCGACCCATACGAGTCTTAGAGCGGCGAATCAAACAGTTGAGGATTAAGGCGATTCCTTTGGTTAAAATCTAGTGGTCTAGACACGGAGTCGAAGAGGCTACTTGGGAAACCGAGGATAGTATGTGGGAGAGTTATCCCGAGTTGTTTGACCCTTAGTTTCGGGGACGAAACTCTTTTAAGGGGGGGTGTATGTAATACCCGGTTGTAATTCAGTCATTATCATTCAGTAATTTCATTCGGTAATTGTCACTATGTAATTTTTTCACTTGATAATAATCATTCATCCGTGTTCACCATTCAGAATAACTTCGAGTTGTGTATCAACGTTGTTCATTATTTCAACCTTGCTCGGGAATCGAGACAAGAGTATTATCTTGATTGTTATAATTAATTCATTAGTCGATGTTGACGTTGGAGTTCATGTCATTTCTAACCTCCTCATTGTTCAATTTGTGTTTTGTTGGGCGAACCCTTGTAATCATGGCTTGGAACCACCGTTTTGGGGTTTCCGTACTTCCATTTCGTGTTATTGTTTCCCAAATATTGATTCCTATTGCCTTTATTCTCTTCCGGGGTCATTTTTCATCATTTTAGGACCCAAGGGAGGTGTGGGCCGCGGCACAAGGAGTGTACGCCGCGGCACACACATTGTCCAGTTTTTGGCCGAGCAGTCTGTACCGGGGGCCGCGGGACATGCCGGCAGGGCCGCGACACACTTCTGAGTCACTGCCGCGGCACACTCGTGCGGGCCGCGGCACACTCGTGCTGCACTTATCTGCCAAAATTTCTGTACCGTGTGCCGCGGCAGATGCCGACGGGGCCGCGGCACACTAACGAGTCACTGCCGCGGCACATTCGTCTGGGCCGCGGCACACTGCCGATCAGTGGGGGCATTTTTTTCCCTGTGCCGTGGCACACTTCGGCCGGGCCGCAGCACACAGGGCAGTCAACTCTATAATTGCGTTTTCTGAGTGTGAGCAGCTCATTTTTCCTCATTTCATCCACCATACGAGAGAGAGAGAGAGAGGCTTGAGAGGGAGATTTTCCTTCATCTATCACTTAAGTGTGTGATTTTCTTCATCTCCTTTCGATCGTGAAGCCCGGATAGTCGATCTAACGCGTGTTCTTCGGATCAAAAGTGCTTGGATCTTCAAGAGGTAATTTCTTCAACATCTTGGGTTTCGATTTTGTATTGAGATATGATGTTTTGGATGTTAAGATCATGTTGTATGAAGTGATACACACATGATTATGGATATGTTTGATTATTCATTGGATTATTGAAGGATTATTCAAGAACACTTTGAATATTGAGTTGGATTTGGGGGTTTTCGATTAATCGTTGTTGTAATCACGATTTTGGATATTCATAATGGATTATTGATCGTATTGAAGATGTTTTGTTGGTTTAAAACACTTCTTGGGGATTTGATATTGGTATTATTGAGGTTTGGTTGTTAACAATCGAAGTTTGGCCACAAAGTGTTCGATATAATGCCCCAATGAACTTGGTTTAGTCGTATCGACGTTTTGAGTTCGTTATTTTCGTGTTTGATTCGTATGTTGAATGGATTGTTGGTAATTGCGTTATTCAAGGTTGTTCGAGCGACCGATATCTCAATTAGGAGGTTGTTCGTGGAAGGATAATTGTCACCGGTGTTAAGTTAATTCTTACTCGGTTAAAAGGATATTCATTCCTTTTGTTGTTGACCATTCATAATCATAACTCATTCATCATCGTATTAATCATATTGGTACTTGTAATTGTCGAATAATCACTTCATTAACGAGGAACGGCGGTTCCAAGCATTTCATTGAAACTATCAATCACTTCATTATTACTTTCATCTCGCTGAGTCATTCTTCACTTTGTCAGATTATTATTATTCATTGATATTCATTATGGCCATTCTCGTTCATATGACCTTCTGGGTTCATATTGCGTGGTCGGGTGCGGATGTGTGGAATTTTTAGTCGGGCACGCGATGGCCATGTATTGGGAGTGATACATTGGACTGTGCACACGGTAAAGCTTAACTCCGTGAGACTAATTAGGTAAAAGGACGGGTGTGTCCGGTCATTCGTTTTGTACACTTGCACAGAACATTACGGGCGTACTATGATACTCCTCTTCAGCGTAATTCATAACTGAGGATAATTCATAACTTCACATATATCTTGATTGTGTATTTTCAACCCTTGAGGATTGTTGTTCTGTGTAACTGACCCCGGCTGGGGATTTTGTTTTTCAGGTCATGGCAAGACAAAAGCATGGGAATAGCATGTTGACGGCGAGGAGTCCCAGTGATACTAGTAGGGGGCCCCGATCTTTCAGTTATCCATGTTGTTGTCCTTTATTTTCCGCTGCAGACTTTCATTTGGATACTCCGTTTCATTCGGTGTGGTGTATTTTATCTTCATATAAAATATACTAGTATTCGGTATTGTCCTGGTGTGTTGTACTTAAACTCCTCATCGGAGTGTTTGGTAATATAATGTGGTTCGGTACTACAATTATATTATTTAATTCATCATTTTCATTCGCCTGGTGGGTCCCAGTCGGGGATCATTGTAATATCCGCATAGTTTGGGGTGTTACACATGTCACCTCAGTTGATCATTCATGTAATCATTGTGTTAGAGCGCGCATGCTCATTATTATCATTTCACGACGTAATCATAATGCGGTATTCATGCGAGATCTATAACTATCATGTGACTTTCCTACTTCAGTATGGAGATAGCTGGCAGAGGACGCAGGGGAAGAGGCCGTGGTGCGAGCCAAAACCCGGGAGCTTGTGTGAATACACGTGTGAACGCAAGGAATAATGCTAATTCATCGAGCAGCGACACTGCCACTCATTCACCTGGAAATAATCACTATCAGGGAGTCGCACCGGGGATACAGCTCATTCAGAAGGTGTTCGGTTTAACCCACTCGCGTATATGCAGGGCATGATGGCCCATATCACTCAGATGGCACGCCTCATGGATATGATGCAGAACTCAACTGCTCAGAATCAAGCTCCTCCGCCGCCACCTCCGAGGCAAGAGAGGAGTGTGATTAGTATCATTGACGCTATCTCGCGCCAGAGACCACCTACTTTCGAGGGTTCTTCTGAGCCGGCATATATAATTCAGTGGCTTGAACATTTTGAGAAGTTATTTGCTATGGTGGATTGTCCTTAAGGGCATAAAGTTTCAGTCGCGACTTACTATATGGGTAAGAGCACTCACTCTTGGTGGTTATCTTTGAAGCCCACCGACGGATCTTGTACTTGGGATCAGTTTAAGACCCTCATGATGGAGAGATATTATCCGGCCCCACTCAGGGAGGCCAAGTTATCAGAATTACTCATTCCCAACCCTCAGCGGACGATGATGTTCTCACCATTGCTGAGAAATTTCAGGAACTTCTTCCTTTCGCCTCATCTATTATCCACTCCGAGGCGGATAAGATCAAGTACTTCAGTAAGAGGTTGAAACCTCATATGAGGATGCAGTTGCTGTATCACAATTTCACCACCCTGGCCGAATTCATCGAGAAATCTCTTACTTATGAGCTTACTGCTAAGGAGATTGCTAAGCAACAACCTTCATCTGCTAGCAAGAAGTCAAAGAATCACAATCAGTCTGAAGGCAGTCAGGCAACCTTCAAAAGGCCTCGTGCGGGCTCTACTTTTTCTGAGCGACCACCTATGGCGCCAAAACCCACGGAATCTCAATCTTGAGAGACCAGTTCGTCCATCATCTACTTGAACTGTGGAGAATAGGGTCATTTCAGCACTAAGTATCCGAGGCAGACTATCACGTGCAACAACTGTGGAGTTGCTGGGCATAAGGCCCGTTTTTGCCGAAGAAATTCCAGACCTGCTCCGACGGCATCTTAGGTCCCAAAGCAGTTGGCTGTTTAGAATCAGGCTGCTCAGTCGGTGTCGTTTAAAACAACAGGAGCGAATAAAGACGGAGCCAATAGTTATCAGACAGAAGCGTCTGGTGCAGGGACTAGCAAGCCCCGAATTTATGAGATGAAGAGGACCGACGATCCGGAGGCCCGAATGATCTCAGGTACACTCGAAATTCTATCTCAACATGTGTGTAGCCTTCTTGATACTGGTGCATCGCATTCATGCATTTCCGAGTCATCCTTGAGTAGACTATATCTGAATAGTGCTACTAGTTGTGAGCCTTATGTCATTGGTCTACCTGACGGTAGAAGAATTATCGGAGATCGTGAGTGTTGTTAACCAAAATATATTATTAGGAAGGGTTTGCTGTAATGGATGAGTAAGAAACAAAATGCGAGAGCATGTCCGAGGGAATGTAAATAACACAAGATTTTCCGGGTTTGTTAGGCCCGGGCTTGAATGCTCTCGCGAGATATTATTAATACGAATACTTGGGAGTACAAATATTAATGTTAGAGTACAATTACAATGAGTGTAAAGACCCTAGTTATCTAGCACTTGAGTGCTGATTATTGCCGGAAGAACCAGAGTTGATGCTCTGTGAGTTCTTATAATAAAGATGAAGTGTTGTAGTCAACTGCGAGAAATCGACTATCTCTCACTGTGTGAATTTAGATGAACTCTCGTATGAAAACAACAGTTTCTGAACCTCTTTCCAGTTGCTGGAGGTTTCCTATTTATAGGAGTGGAGGTAGTTAGACGCTCGCCTTTCATGTATTATAATAACTGGATGGTCCCCTTAAAGTCCGCAGCAGCTGCTGGCAGCCGGATGTGCGAACCAATGAGAAGACAACACGTGTCCTATGTTGCTCTGTTAGGAGGTCCCACATAGGACCTTTCGGCGGGTCTGTCGGTAGGTGAGGCTATCCTTGTCACCGACAGCTGGTGACAGGCTGGGGTCAAAGGGCCTTATCCTGCGGCGCCTTTTGCGGATCTGCATGTGGGCTTACATCCCGAGATTCGGTCTTCGTAGACTTTGTTGTTACCCAAAATATTATCCGGAGATGATATTGCTGGAATGGTCGAGTAACAAACCAATGCGAGAGCACGTCCGTGGGGAAAGTAAATAACACAAGATTTGCCGGGGTTGTTAGTCCCGGGCTTGAATGCTCTCGCGAGATATTATTAATACAAATACTTTGGAGTACAAATATTAATGTTAGAGTACAATTACAATGAGTGTAAAGACCCTTGTTATCTTAGCTATTGAGTGTGAAGATTGCCGGAAGAAACAGATATGATGCTCTGTGAGTTCTTGTAACAACGATGGGGTGCCGTAACGACTGTGAGAAATCGATGGTCTCTCACTGTGTGTATTAGATGAATGTCTGAGCTCCTGGACTTGTGAATCTCTTCAAACCTTAACTATAGGGGGTTCTTGCCTCTGTCGACCGTCTTTCAGTAAAGTGGTGCTGAGAGAGAAATCCTTAATGGGTTCAAGAGAGAAATCCCGAGAGTTTGGATCTTTTGTGAATGTATTGTCACTGCCTGGACGATTTTTGGAACCTCTTTCCAGTTGATGGAGGTTATCTATTTATAGCACTGTCCGTTGCTAGGCGATCGCCTCTGCTGTATTATAATAAGCGGGTGATCATCTTTAGCTTGGTCTCCTTAAAGTCCGCTGCTGCTGCTGGCAGCCGACTGTGCGGACCAATGAGAAGTCTGCATGCGTCCTGAGTCACTATCCCGTGAGGTCCCACCTTATACCTTTCGGCGAGTCTGTCGGTAGGTGAGAATGTGGTGACAGGTTGTGGTCAACGATCCATGTTCTGCGGCACCTTTCGCGGGTCTGCACATGGGCGCTTGCTTTGAGATCCAGTCTTGGTAGACTTTGACGGACGAAGGTCTTGTTAATGGCATAGGACGGTCGTCCTTGGTCGGGCCCCAGAGTCGATCGCTGGGTGCCAAAAAGCGATATCCTTGGGAGTCGATCGCTAGATGCTCGAAGGTGGCTTGGTACCTTCATTCGGACAAGGTCGCTGTTGCTCATTTTGGTCGTGGACTCGGTCGCTCGGCCTTTAATCCGATCGCCATCGAGGCGTATAAGTCGCCGCACAACAATTGCCCCCCAGCTCGCTCCGATGTTGGAAACATGGGGTGAGGTCGTTATACTGGCGATCGCTTAACTTTGACATGTGACTCAGCATTTTACGGAACTGGCGATCATCTTTGAGCGGGTAGATTTTGAATTTGAACGACATGGTCGGTCGCTGAAATGAGCGGGGAATGACAGCGGTCGAGGAAAAGTCTTCGGGGCACGTGTCGGGTTCCTGTTGGGGGAGACCGACGGTTAGATACGACTCCTCATCTAGCGTGTCCTTGAAATGACGCATACGCGGGTTTCAAGGGAGGCATTAATTGCGACGGTTGCACTTCAGCCCCCGAGAATCTCCATATTTGCACGGAAGTCCCTGCCATCTCCTATAAAAAGGCGCCGGGTTACAGCGTTAAGACCCTTATGCATTTTTATCGGAGAAGAAGAATATTGCCGAAGAATTTTCTGAAGCTTTGACTTCCGATCGTCGATCGACTCAACCCTCGGTAAGAAAACCCTCCTTTTCTCCTCTTCTTGTCGAAAATGTCTGGAGTATCTTCATCGTCTGGAAAGGACATCGCCTCTGCCGCCGAGACTTCGCTGTCCGGGGAGGATCCTCCACAGGGTTCCATTTGGAGATGGTCGCCGAGGCTATCCGTGTCGGTATTGATCCCGCGGAAGTCGAGGTGCTATTTAATGAAGCCGACGTTGCCAGGGAGGCAGCGGCTGAGCAGAGTCGCACGCTGGCGGAGAAGGATATGGTGAGGAAGGCGTATTGGGAGCAGCATAGTGCTTTTGGCCAAGCCTATTTGTCCTTCGCTGAAATCATGGAGAATTTGGCCGGTCCGTTCCCCAAGTTCGATTATCGGGAGTACTCGATCGCCCATCCTTATCAGTCAGCGAAGCGGTCACTGTTTCAGGCTGCGCAGCGTTCTCAATGGTCCCTTGGCCAGATCAGGAGCTCGACGACCAGGAAGGACCTGGCCCTCTGTAGGACGAGGTACGATATCCCTTCAGATGTGGTTCTCTTCGCGCCAGTCGAGAACGAGCGAGCTGACCAACCTCTGGAAGGTATGGTCGCCGTGAATGAGGCGATTATGGAGGTCGGGCTGTGGTTACCTCTGTCTTTTGCTGTCTCCCATTTGCTAGCCATCTGGAACGTGGCGCCTCTTCAGCTAACGCCGAACGCTTGGCTCCAGATCATCTATGCCCTCACCTTGTTCGGCGATCACCGACTGTACCGCCATCCCTCGCCATCGGAGATGAACCACTTGTTCAAGCTGATGGTTCAGAAGCGGTCTGTCGGCGGCTATCATATCCAAGGCTGTTCTGGTCGGGTGATCCTTGGGGTTCCGAACAAGGTACGGGGCGATCCGGCGAAATGGTTCTGGTTCGGCAGTGCCTGGAAGGCATCAATGAGTGACAATCCCACGGGCAAGCTGAATATTCCCACTAGCTTTCGGGAGAGGAATCCGAGTAAGGGTTCTGACTCTCCCTTTGTTTGGATATGTTCTGAACTGATTTAATTTGGTCTTCCTTTTGCAGGTTTCCATATTCATGCGGTCGACGAGCTACCTTTCGATTTTCTAGTCATCTGGGAGCGGATACGAAGTCTTCCGGATGACGACTTAGATGCTCGCCAGATTAACAAAGAGAGCCGTTGGCTGTCTGCTCGGCTATTCCGCTTCCCGAGACATCTTTCGGTCCCAGGTATGAATTTCTACGATCTCTTTTTGCTTGGCAATCGTCCTGTTTGAGGAATGTGTCTAACGGTTGCTTGATTGTTCCTTCTTGCAGAGGAATGCTTCCCTCACTTCTTGGAGCGTCCGCCGGAGATTGCTATGTCGAACCCCAGAGTTTTGAGTTGCCTGCGCCAGAAGAATTCAAGGAGAGTTCCTCTGGTGGCGCTACCTCTAATTCCGCAGGTGAGGCCTAATTTAGAGCCGAGCATAGCGGAGGAGGAGGTTCGAGAGGAGGGGCTCCGGTCGAACCGCAAGCGGCAGAGGTCGGGAGAATCTCCCATCCCTGCCCCTGCTGGTGAGGTGCCGATCGCCGCGCCTCCGCTCACCTCGGTCCCCCCGGCAGATAAGCCTACGCCTTATGCGGCTTTCTTGCGAGAGATGGCGATCGCGAGGCCGAGACCCCTCGTGGGAAACCGTACTTTGGTCACGACCCTAAGAAGGCCGAGGGGTAGACTTTGCCTGTTTGCTGAGTTTCGTTACTTGCGTGGGGGATGTGGTAACTTTTGTTGTTTGATGCAGGATCCGTAGCACTAACCCAGCTTGCCCGCCGATGGTATTAGATTTCCTGGCGAGCCGATCTCCTCGCCAGGCTTGTGATGTCCCGCTATACGTCAACCAGGCCGTTTCTGCTTTGCCGAAGGCCTGGACGACCGACTTAGATGCGATCGCACGCTAGCGATCCGAGAATACAATGGAGGCTGCTTTCTCTCTCTCTCTCCAGGCGGCGACGATGGCTGTCGAGGCTGTGAAGGAGTTCGAAGGACGTCCTTCTATTTCCCGTCTTCAGGCGGACCTTGACGCAGCTCAAAAACAGAACGCCGAGTTTGCTGATAGGATCGTGGTTATGGAGAAGGACTCCTTGGATGCAGCTAAGCGGGCAAGTCATGAACTTGAGCTGGCGAGACCGGACTCCGAGCGAGCCCGGGCGACGGTCGACCGGATTTGGGATCAGATGATAGACGTCCGTCGATCGTATGTGGCTTCGCCAGAGGCCGATCACCGGGTGACTGCTGCCGATCGACTAGCGAGCCGGGCGCTGCCGATGGGAGAGACGGCTGCTAAGGAGACCGAGTTTGCCTATTACATGGCGTTCGCCGACTCGCTTTGCGCCGCTAAGAAAGGAGGGCTAGAGGTCGGCCCTCTGGCTGAAAACTTCAAGGCATATGCATTGGAGCACCCTCTTCACCCTGATTTCTCTGTGCCAATCTCGGACCTCTCGAAAATCGGCGTAGACATGAGCTGGTACCCGACTCCTAAAAATCTTGTTCATCCAAATGCTCCGGAGGATGGGGAGGCAGCTCCGGAGGATGGCGAAGGGTCGTGGGCTGATCCAGTGGTTGAAGGCGAAGGCCAGGTAGGGGCCTGAGGCCCTACGTCCTTATTTTGTTTTTTAGGTTTGTAATTTTGTAACTTTCCTTGTACTTAGGCCTTCAGGCGACCATATATGTACTTTGATATTTCAAGTAATGAAATGAAAGTTTGCTTCTTCGATTTATTACTCGAATGATTGCTTTTCGGAGTCTTTACATGACTTTGTACAAATGTGTGAGGAAAGATTGTTGCGTGTATAGTTCCAAGTGAATTGATAAACTCACATAGATAGCTTTTACAACGAATTCGATCACTGCACATACATCTAAAAAATGCCGATCTCTGTATGTAATTAAATAGGGATGGTCATCGTATACATATCTCCGCCCCCCCCCCCCCTTGTTTTTGTTCACTTAGTGAAAGTAAGGGGACGAAAATAAATCATTGAGTGAGCGGTCTTCAGTTTTGTAGATTCCTCGAGGAAGGCCGTCCATCTCAGTCTTGAGGAACCATGCACGATCGCGGAGTTCGATGGACCGATCTCCACGACCGTGTCTTGTGCGTGAGCGACATTCCGTCTGATGGCTAAGTTCTCGCGACTCACTTAATTGGGAGGGTCATCCGTAGGCTGCGCCTCGCCTTGTATTTAAACGAAGGGCGTGCAGTTTTGGTCTGGAGTATTCCTTGCGCGGGGCGTCGTCGGATTAATCGACTCTACGGCTGCGGCTTGTTAGCACTTTTCTACCTCGGACTGCCATTAAGATGGCAATCCTCGATGCTATACGTTGTGACGGGGGGAGGGACGCGTCGCATTGTCCGGGAAGGATCCACCACGTTAAGTGATGGACCTTTGAGGGCTCTCGAACGTATCCACAGATCTGTTTTGGAGGGCCCTCAGACTACGCCCGCCTCGTATTGAAACGAAGGGCGAGCGATTGTGGCCCAAAAGGACCTTGCACGGGCACAGAGAACGGTTCCGTCATCTTCCATAGCCATGTCGACACTCTTCTACCTCGGACCATCATGTTTAGATGACGATCTTCGACGGTATACATTGTGTAAGGGGAGGATATCGCCTGCCTAGGTTCTTCATGTTGATGACGAACTTTAGTGGGCGAGCGAGTCATCTCCTGATTTGTTTTTGTTGGGTCCTTCGGCTACGCCCGCCTCGTATTTAAACGAAGGGTGAGCGATCGAAGCCCAAAGGAACCTTGCATGGACGGATCATCAGTTTCATCGATTTTCCCGACCATGGCGGCACTTTTCTACCTCGGACCATCATGTCAGATGATGATCTCCTCGACGGTATACATTGTGTTAGGGGAGGCGATCGCTGCCTAGGTCCATCATGTTGATGACGAACTTTAGAGGGTGAGCGAGTCATCCTCTTTTTCGAAGCGTTTGCTCAAGCAGTAGCCTTTGGTTTGATGAGGCGGGAATTGGGGAGAGACTTCCGAAGTTCCCTTCTCTTGAATGAAGCATGTAGATCTGGTCGCCGAGGTTGATCGAGGGTTTGGCTCGTACGAGCTTTCCGGCATGTTCGCGTTCGACTCGGGCGACCATGTTGGGAGATCAATGGGGCTCTGGCTAAGCCAATAGACTGTCCAACTTGCCCTCCTCGAACAATTTCCAGAGCTGTCTGAGGAGGTCGTGACATTGGTTGGTGTTGTGGACGGGACTCTTGTGGTAAGCACAATATTGATTGTGGTCCAGATGACTGTGGTCCCTTATTGCCTTTGGCTTGTTTAGCGGTTCGCGCCCCTTGATGGCATAAAAAATGTGGCCCGGAGTTCGGTTGAACTTGTGGAGGAGGTGGGCTTACACATCCTCGAAGGACTTGAGATCGTCGGGTGGCTTGGCGACCGCCTTTTTGGTTTTGGCGATCGCTGTCTTTCAGACAGGAGGTAGTGTTCCCTCGCCTAGGTGGAGGGTGAGCAGCCTCTGCCTGGCCAGAAAGTCGGCAGCCTTAGCGTGGAAGATCGCGTAGGTCGGGGGGATGTCCTTGGTGAGATTTCTAAACATAGGTGAATGACCATAGAATCCCCCCAGGACTGAGTAGAGAGCGAGCTCGTCGCTAATGGGCTCGCTGGTGAGGACTGTTTCATCTACTCGGTCGATGTAATCTGCATCAGATTCGTCTTCCCCCTGCCTGATTTTCATCATGCGGTGAGGGCCTTCTGGTCTGGCGACCTTGGTGTCGAAGTATGACGTGAAGTCACTCACCTGCTTCTCAAAAGAGATGATTGATCGCGGTGGTAGTGAGACGTACCACCTGTGGGCCAGTTCGCCCAATGTTAATGGGAAGATTCGGCACTTGCTTGAGTCTGATGCCCCACACCCGGTCATGTTAATCCGGAACTTGCTTAGGTGGGTATCGGGGTCCGATCTCCCCTCGTACAAAGGTGTTTTGGGAGGAGCGATCCTGGGCTGCACGGGGACAAGCTCGATGTGGACTGCCAGTGGCTCGGTCGGTCCGATGATCTTTCTACTGGCGCTTGCCCCAGTATCCAAGAGCGCCTTCATCTCGTCAAGCTGGCGCTGCATAGGGGTCATCGCCGCAGCCTGGCTGCTCGCGGCTAGGCGCTCGGAGCGGGAGCCGAGGCGATCAAGTACTGACCCCCTGGCTCAACTGTCGAAGATGTACTTGCCGCGTGGCTCGACTCTTTGGCGGATGCGAGCCAGATGGCCGACTCGTATTTGGTTCGGAGTTGGGTAGGCCAAACTCCTGGTGATGGACTTGGATTCCATCGTCTCGTGGTTGGGTCTAGAATTCCCCGGTCGCCATGATGGATCGCTCCCTAAGTGGCTGAAGATGGAACTGTCCTGCCTAGCGAGAGCCTTTTCTCGCGAATCAGGGCTTTCTGACGATCGCTCGGCCAGTAACCCTTTGAACTTCCGTTTGCCCACACGGAGGATGGCCGAGGGAGTTATCGCGGGCAATACGCATGCTCTCCATCGCTCCTTTAGGATGGCCATAGCCTCCTCGATCTGTTCCGTGGTTGGAAACTGGTCGAGCGAAAGGCTGGGGTCATCCTTCAGGTGCGGGATCGAGAGTTTCGCGTCGCCGCGGCTACCCTCTGCCATCGGCTGGGGCTCGAATTGAGCCGGAATATGATGTCCGGTGGTTCGTAGAGTGGCTCTCTTCGATGTTGTGGCAGATACCATTATTCTGAAGGTTTTTCTTTGGAGAGCAGTGGGTGTCTCTTCAAGTATATGCCCCGAGAACAGTGAGTGTTCTTCAGGACGGTAGGAATGAAAATGAAGGTTAAGATCCCCTTCTTCTAGCGCCAATTGTTGTTACCCAAAATATTATCTAGAGATGATATTGCTGGAATGGTCGAGTAACAAACAAATGCGAGAGCACGTCCGTGGGGAAGTAAATAACACAAGATTTGCCGGGGTTGTTAGTCCCGGGCTTGAATTCTCTCGCGAGATATTATTAATACAAATACTTTGGAGCACAAATATTAATGTCAGAGTACAATTACAATGGGTGTAAAGACCCTAGTTATCTTAGCTATTGAGCATGAAGATTGCCGGAAGAACCATATATGATGCTCTGTGAGTTCTTGTAACAACGATGGGGTGCTGTAACGACTGTGAGAAATCGACGGTCTCTCATTATGTGTATTAGCTGAATGTCTGAGCTCCTGGACTTGTGAATCTCTTCAAACCTGAACTATAGGGAGTTCTTGCCTCTGCCGACCGTCTTTCGGTGGAGAGGTGCTGAGAGAGAAATCCTAAATGGGTTCAAGAGAGAAAGCCCGAGAGTTTGGATCTTTTGTGAATGTATTGTCACTGCCTGGACGATTTTCGGAACCTCTCTCTAGTTGCTGGAGGTTCTCTATTTATAGCACTGGCCGTTGTTGGGTGATCGCCTCTGCTGTATTATAATAAGAGGGTGATCGTCTTTAGCACATGGGTTGGTCTCCTTAAAGTCCGCTGCTGCTGCTGGCAGCCGGCTGTGCGGACCAATGAGAAGTCTGCACGCGTCCTGAGTTGCTGTCCCGTGAGGTCCCACCTTGTACCTTTCAGCGGGTCTGTCGGTAGGTGAGAAGGTGGTGATAGGCTGTGGTCAATGATCCATGTTCTGCGGCGGCTTTCGCGGGTCTACACATGGGTGCTTGCTTTGAGATCTAGTCTTGGTAGACTTTGACGGATGAAGGTCTTGTTTGTGGCATAGGATGATCGTCCTTGGTCGGGCTAAAAAGCGATCGCCTTTGGAGTCGATCGCTGGGCGCCAAAAGGCGATCGCCTTGGAAGCCGATCGCTAGATGCTCGAAGGTGGCTTGGTACCTTCATTCTGACAAGGTCGCTGTAGCTCATTTTGGTCGTGGACTCGGTCGCTCGGCCTTTAATCCGATCGCCATCGAGGTGGTATGAGGTGGTCGTCTTTAGTCGGGCACCAGAGTCGATTGCTAGGTGACAAAAGGCGATTGCCCTGGATGTCGATCGCTCAGTACCTAATCTCAGTCTAGACTCTTCGATTGGCAAGTCTGTCTTGGATTATTTGATGCTGAATTGGTCGCTCGGCCCTTATGCCGATCGCTGTTGAGGTGTATAAATCACCGCACAACAATTGCCCCCCAGCTCGCTCCGATGTCAAAGACTTGGGGTGAGGTGGTTCTACTGGCGATCGCTTGACTCAGACGAGCGACTCAGTATTTTATGGAACAGACGATTGTCTCTCGAGCGGACTGATTTTGAATTTGGGCGACTTATTCGATCGCTAAAATAAGCGGGAAATGACAGCGGACTGGAAACGTCATAGGGCACGTGTCGCGTTTCTGTTGAGGGAGTCTGACGGTTTGTCACACTCTGTCCTTTGGCGTGCCCTCGAAACGATGCGTACGCGGGGTTCGAGGGCGGCATTAAATGCTAACTTTCCTGACCTTTGCGCTTCGGCCCCCGAGATTCGGTTTATTTGCCCAGAAGCCCCCGCCCTTGCCTATAAAAGGGACTAGGGTTACATGGTAAAAACCTTATGCATTTTCGTCTGATAAGAAGACATAGCTGAATTCCCATGAAGCTTCTTGTGACGATCGTCGTTCGACTCAGACTCTTTAGGTAAGAACAAAAAAACTTTTTCTCCCTCTTTTCTCTTTGAATATGTCCGAAGGAAGACCAAATGTGTATGAGGCAGGTAGTACTTCCGCCGTCGGGGTTTTGACCGCCCGGGATGAACTTTCTGCGAAGTTCCATGTGGACACCGCCGTCGAGGCCATCCGCACCGGGATTGAGCCCGCCGAGGTTGAAGAGATAAATTCACCACTAGAAGCGTGGTTGAATAGTGGTGATGCGGAATACCGAAATTTCTTGCGAATAAATAGAAAATAGTGTGGAATTTAAAGACTCAAGAATTTATAGAGGTTCGGCAACTTGCCTACGTCCTCTCTCCGACTTTCTTTTTCTATTGGCTTAAGAAAAACCACAATCTTGACTCGTCTTCTATCGGTCCGAGTTCACAACCGTTACAATCGCTTGTCTTCTATCGGTCCAAGCTCAACCTCCCCCTCAATATAAATGTTTGTTTATCTAGTGTTCTATAGGAACTAGATAATCCTCACTATACGAATATGGGAGTATAATTCTAACAATGCCAGATCAAAGATCCTAATAACACCGGATTAGTGACTCTTGATTCGTTTCTTTTACGCTAAAGTGTAAGTGATGCAACACTTACAATCAAATGAAAGAATACAAAGGATAGTAGATATTACAATGAAAATCACTCTTGTATCTTTCTTTTCTCACAACTTGAAATGCAATAAAAGATATAAAACTGAGCTCAAGTATGCTTTGATTGCTTGTATGCTTGTATGCTTGAATGCTTGAAGTTGTGTATTTGATACCCAAGTCCTTCGGGTATTTATAGGTGAGATCCATCCTTCAAATGCTGAAAAACATACTATTAGCGTGCGCTAATAGTGTTCTGTAGCGTGCGCTATCGGTTTTTGACTTGGAATCTCTGAACGGTCACAAAGACTGTTGCAACGGTAAAATACCATGTCTAGCGTGCGCTAGTCATGTATCGGTAGCGTGCGTTAACGTCTGGTCAACAAGTCTTCCATCTTGACTTTGACAATGTCCGATTGTCTCTCCAACGACTCTTTATCCAACAGCTAGATTTGGGATTAGCGTGCGCTAGCAAGTATGCATAGCGTGCGCTAGCATTAATTAAATCCAACTTTTCCACATTTTCCGGATCTACATTGACTCGTGCCTTCCAACGGTAGAAAATCAAACGGTAATATGCTGACTCCTTTTAGCGTGCGCTAATGCCTATACCTTAGCGTGCGCTACTAGTTTCTTTCATTAACGTACGTTACCTTGTGTAGCGTACGTAAAGGCCTTAACGAATTGAGTCCAGTAGCTACTGGACTACTGACCGTAATATTGGTAGCGTGCGCTAGAGCTGAGCAGTAACGTGCGCTATATCCTTGCTTTACCGTACGTAAAATTATATGTGTAGCGTGTGCAACATCCATTTCTGATTTCCTTCCAAACTTCACTGACCTCTGGAATAATACGATAACGTGCGTTATTTTTACTGTATAGCGTGCGCTAACTGTAGTTACTTAGCGTGCGCTAACATTGAATAGCTTGCGTGCGCTATCGATCAGGCGGCTTCACTTGGCTGCAGCTGACTTGTCTGGACTGTACATTCATTGATCGATAGCGTGCGCTACTATAAGATGAGTAGCGTGCGCTAGCTTTATTTAGCTCCTTCAAAATATTGTCGATCCGAGATTGATCTAATTAAATGTTTTGAATGTAATAATCATCAAAATACATTTTGAGTCAACAATCTCCCCCTTTTTGATGATGTCAAAACATTTAATTAATACCTGCAAAAACATTTTTAAATGATTAGAATCAAGGTAAACGTGTTCGATATATTAGTATATTCGATATATTAGTATATTTTGGTTTTTGGAGTATTCTCCCCCTTTTTGACATAAACAAAAAGGAACTCCCCCTGAATTGTTGCGTTATAACAGATATTAACGAAAATGCCATTATTCAAAGCATAAACAACAATACTTGTAAGCAACAAATGCCAAATGAAGTGAAATGCGAATATCATTAAGATAAAATGCAAGTAATACAACGAGTTTTCATGACAGGAGACATAAAGATGATTCGAACAACAAGATTCTACAACCAAACATCAAAAATCCTCAAATCTAAGGGTCGGAAGAAGACGAGGGGAAAGGGAATGAAGGGTGTGTGAAACGGATGAACTCGGATATCAACCCGCGCACTTCCCGGACTTCCGAACGTAGAGCCCGAACATCCTCTCGAATCTCAGCCTGAGAGGTCTCGATGCCCCGCATCCGAGTACAAAGGTCGCTTTCCTATTCTTCCGTGACAACATCTCTCATAGGGCGCTTTCCTTTCGAAGTAGGCTTCCTCACGAACTCCCCAGTTTGCATTTCGCGAAGAGTATGAGGTCCCCGACGAGTGATTATTTCTTCTGCAGTAGGCATCCGCGACCCTTTCTCTACTTGGTCGTCGTCGCGTAGGTACGGAAAGAGGATCCAGCCTCTGTTGGACGTCCGGACATAGTGCATAGCCTTAAGCGAAGCATCCGAGATCTCATGACCGAGGGAGACGGGGACTGCCTTGTCCTTCGACAAGTCGACTTGGTGAAAACTGAAAATGGCCGAGAGAATTGAGCCATAAGGCATTCCAGCCTTGCCAGAATGAGATGCGTAGTTTTTCGACCGAAACAGGTCGCCCTTCACCTTCATCCAGCTGATGATGATATCGGCAAAATTAACTTTATCGTCATTGAGAACTCGATACACCACTTGCTTGTCCACTCCCACTAGTTTGTGCTGGGAATTCACCTTCGGCATTAAGCATTTTGTGAGAGCTACTAGAAGCAGGCGAATATTGACCCCAAAATCGTTGTTTTCGAAAAAGTCGTCCGTTATGTCAATAACGGCCTTTGAGCTAAGAAACTCTTTGACATCTATTTCCCCGACTTCATTATCATCGGCCAAAGATTTTCCAGTACAAACAAAACTGTCACAGGGTAAACCAAAAATTTGATACAAAACATCTGAGGAAATTTTCACCCGTGTTCCTCCGACAAGACTTCCTAAAACAAGGGCTGAAGACCCTTCACTTTCGGCCACATGGAGATTGGCATAAAACTCTCGGACAATTTCAGGAAAGATGGGGTTTTTATATTCGACAAAACGGGAAATACCAAGCGAGGAGAAGAAATTGGAAATATCGACATTTACCCATTCCAGACTCGAGAGATTGAAAAAGTAGCAGTCCGTGATGTGTTCTTGTGGAAGGATGTCAAAGAAAACCCTCGAGGCGGTAGAGGAGATGAAACGATTCGCATCAGATTGGGCGTTGAGAGGTCGTTTGAGGTTGTTGTATTGTTTTGCCATGGCTGTTCGGTTCTTGCTCGACATTAATCGGAGAAGGAATTGATGTTTGAGAAAGTTTGAAGAATCCGATTAGCGGCTAGGGTTTTTGCAAGACGGTAATGTTCTGCCGATTGCGTACGTTAGGAAGTGTGTTTGTGTGCCTGGGTAGTACGGCATATATATAGTCAACGAACTTTTAGTTAGCGTACGCTAGGGTTTATAGAATTAGCGTACGTTAGGCAGAAATGAAAGGCTTACTGGACTGTCCAGTAGCTAGAATGGAATTCTAAAAATTTTAATTAGCATACGCAAGAAAGTAGGGTTTAGCGTACGCTATCGAAGGAAGTGTTTAGCGTGCGTTAAGAAAATGAAGCTAGCGCGCGCTAGCGAGTGATCCGAATCAAGGATTTTGATGTTTTGAATAGTAAGCTTATTTCAAAAGTTGTCTACATGTCCCATGCCAAGTTGTAAACGAATGGAGTTAAATGATTCTTCGGGAAGAGGTCTTGTAAAGATGTCAGCAAGTTGGTCCTTCGTCCCGACAAATATTAAACAGATGTCTTTTTTCTGAACATGATCACGTAAAAAATGATGTCTAATATCTATATGTTTGGTTCTACTGTGCAACACAGGATTTTTGCTCAAATTAATTGCACTAGTGTTATCACATAGGATAGGGGTATTTTCAAAATGTATGCCGTAGTCGCGGAGTTGATTTTTAATCCATAGCACCTTAGCACAGGCACTCCCTGCAGCGACATATTCGGCCTCAGTTGTAGACAATGCTACGCTGGTTTGCTTTTTACTTCCCCAAGATATTAAACAAGATCCAACAAAATGACATGTACCACTAGTACTCTTTTTGTCAATTTTGCATCCGCCGAAATCGGCGTCACTATAGGCAATTAAATTAAAATCCAAGCAAGAAGGATACCATAGACCTAGTCCAATAGTTCCTTTCAAGTAGCGAAAATGCGTTTACAAGCAATTAAATGTGATTCCTTGGGATTAGCTTGGAATCGAGCACATAGACATGTAGCAAATATTATATCTGGCCTAGATGCAGTCAAATATAGCAAAGATCCGATCATACCTCGATATAATTTTTGATCTACGGATTTTCCATTTTCATCTTTCTCAAGCTTTAATGATGACGACATTGGCGTAGATATCACCTTGCTATTTTCCATATTGAATTTCTTGAGGAAGTCATTTGAGTACTTCGTTTGATGGATAAAAATTCCATCTTTGCATTGTTTGATTTGAAGTCCGAGGAAGAATGTTAATTCTCCCATCATACTCATTTCGAATTCTCCTTTCATAAGATTAGAAAAATCTTGGCACAAGGATTCATTAGTAGCTCCAAATACAATGTCATCAACGTAGATTTGGCAAACAAGTATATCATCATTTAGTATTTTAACAAACAAGGTATTATCGACTTTGCCTCTTTTATAATTATTTGCAATTAAAAATTGACTTAAACGATCATACCATGCTCGTGGTGCTTGCTTCAACCCGTAGAGTGCCTTGTTGAGCTTGTAGACATGATCCAGAAATTGATGGTCTTCAAAACCGGGAGGTTGCTTGACGTAGACTTCTTCTTGAATGAACCTATTCAAGAATGCACTTTTCACATCCATTTGAAATAGTTTGATCTTCTCGTGGGCGGAAAAAGCACATAGCAAGCGAATGGATTCGAGTCGATCCATGGGAGCAAAACTTTCTTCGTAATCAAGACCTTCCTCTTGATTATATCCTTGAGCGACCAAACGAGATTTATTTCGAATCGGGTAGCCGTCTTCGTCACTCTTGATTTTATGCACCCATTTAGTTCCGATAATTGTTTTATCTTTTGGAGCGGGAACTAAATTCCATACATTATTGTGCTTGAATTGCACAAGCTCCTCTTGCATTTCCATCACCCAACTTTCATCATCGAGAGCTTCGGATATATTCTTGGGAACTATTTCGGATACAAAAGCACAATGAGCCATAAATTCGGTGGTTCTCCTTCGGGTTTGAACACCGTCTTCAATGTTTCCAATCACGAGGTCCTTCGGATGGTCTTTGATGTGCCTCCAATCTTTCGGTAAATCAACGATTGTGTTCGTTTCGATTTCCGAAATTTTCTTCACTTCGGGTGAGGGATCCGGAAAAGTACCTGCATCATCAAAATATTCTACCTTTCTCGGGGGTGAGATCATATCATTGAATTTAACGTGTATGGACTCTTCAACTTTATTCGTTCTAATATTATAAACACGATATGCTTTGCTATTAGTACAATAACCAAGAAATATTCCGGAGTCGGATTTGGCATCAAACTTGCCCAAGTTATCCTTGCCATTGTTCAAAATAAATACATTGCAACCAAAAGGATGAAAATAAGCAATATTGGGCTTTTTGCCCTTCCATAATTCATACGGGGTTTTAAGATGAGTTCTACGAACATGAACCCGGTTAATCACATAGCATGCCGTAAAAATTGCTTCGGCCCAAAAGTATCGTGGAAGAGAGTATTCATTAAGCATTGTCCTCGACATTTCTTCCAAAGATCGGTTTTTCCTTTCAACTACTCCATTTTGTTGAGGCGTTCTAGGAGCCGAAAAATTGTGATTAATACCGAATTTATCACATAAAAGTTCAAACGGGGTGCAATCAAATTCACCTCCATGATCGGTGCGAATGGAAATTATGGAGAGATTTTTCTCATTTGATACCAAACGACACCATTTAGAAAACTCGGAAAATGCATCATCCTTATGTGCTAAAAATCTAACCCAAGTAAATCGAGAGAAATCATCAACAATAACCAAAGTCTAAAGTTTACCATTTAAACTAACATGTCTAGATGGTCCAATCAAATCCATATGCACGAGTTCAAGAACTCAACTAGTGGAAACCTCGAATTTTGGTTTAAACGATTCTCGAGTATGTTTCCCTTTTATGCATGATTCACACAAATGCTTTCTATCAAACTTGAGTTTGGGCAATCCACGAACAAGGTCGTGTCTAGATAAAATAGAAATAATAGGTAAAGAAGTATGCCCCAATTTTCGATGCCATAAATATGCATTGTCATCCAAGGTAATAAGACATTTTTCATTGAATGAACTTTTATCGTTAAGCTCAACAATATAGATGTTTCCACATCTCAAACCAATGAATGCAATTTTATTATTTATAAACGCCGTGCAATGCGTTTGCTCAAATAGAATTTTAAAACCTTCATCACAAAGTTGCGAAACGCTAACGAGGTTATGATGCAAACCTTCAACAAATAGTACTTTGTTGATAGAAGGAGAAGTTTCCTTACCGACTTTGCCGATTCCTTTGATTTTTCCCTTTTGATTATCTCCAAAGGTCACATGTCCTTGATCTTGATATTCGAGGTCTTCAAATAAGTCCTCGGAGACGCACATGTGCCTTGAGCATCCGCTATCAATGTACCACTTGTTTTTCCTTGGTGCCGGTACCTACAAAAGTAGAATTTCTCGGTTGTTTCAGTACCCAAGCCCGTTTGGGTCCTCCAAAGTTAACTATGCTTATAGCATTCGGAACAATTATCCCTTTAGGAACCCATATTTGCTTAACTTTGATAGTTCTTAACTTTGAATGAGTATTAACATTGTGAACTCATTTGAACGGATCTTTTGAGTTCTCGGTTTCGGTTTTCTTTATTTTGTCAAGGTTGATAAGAGAAGGAAAGATAAATGACGAATTCTGGGCTACACTGTCCAATTTATAGTCACTCCAGGTTAGCGTGCGCTAGCCCTTGTGCGTAGCGTGCGCTAACGGGTATTTTGGGTAGTCCAGTACCCACTGACCGAAAACGGTAGCGCGCGCTACGTACCTTTTTGTAGCGTGCGCTACGGCTATGCACTTAGAGTGCGCTAACCCCAAATTGTTAGCGTGCGCTAACAAATTATCTGATGCCCAGTACTGGAGTCCAGAACCTACTGTCCTCTGATCTGATCTCGGTAGCGTGCACTACAACCAACAAGTAGCGTGCGCTACTACACCATTTGCGTACACTAAAAACCACTCATAGCGTGCGCTATGAATTAATCCAATGGAGTCCAGTAGCCACTGGACTCAACCTGATCCATCCTTAGCGCGCGCTACACCAAATATTAGCGTGCGGTACTACAATCCACTAGCGCGCGCTACTTACCATTCGTAGCGTGCGCTACTTATAACTCACCTGCAGTCCAGTACCTTCTGGACTGCAGCCAGGGTAACATTAGCGTGCGCTAATGCTGAGTGGTAGCGTGCGCTACCTGTACTCAATTAGCGCGCGCTAAAAAGAGTACGTAGCGTGCGCTACTCCTCACGCACAGCCCACAATGAAAATGACAATGATGATAAACATGGCACGAAACTCCAATTAGATTAGTGATGAATGACGATTGATACACGATACAATTACTCTGAACGATGAATATCATGATTGAATATGAGTGACAAATGATCATTAATGAGTGAAATTACTGAATGATAAATACTGTATGATAATTATTGAATTACAACCGGGTATTACATACACCCCCCTTAAAAGAGTTTCGTCCCCAAAACAAATGGTCAAACAACTTGGGATAACTCTCCCGCATACTATCCTCGGTTTCCCAAGTAGCCTCTTCTACTCCGTGTCTAGACCACTGAATTTTAACCAAAGGAATCGTCTTATTCCTCAACTATTTGATTCGCCACTCTAAAACTCGTATAGGAAACTCCTCATATGAATGATCGTCGGCGATCTCGATTTCATCGAACTGAAGTATGTGACTCGGGTCGGCAACATACTTCCGCAACTGAGAGACGTGAAACACATTATGAATTCGGCTCAACGCCGGAGGTAAAGCCAATCGATAAGCTAACTCGCCTACTCGATCCAAAATCTCAAACGGTCCAATGAATCTCGGACTCAACTTACCCCTCTTCCCAAAACGGAAGATACCACGACTCGGGGATACCTTGACCAACATGTGGTCACCTGTCTCAAACTCTAATGGTTGACGACGGTTATCTGCATATGATTTCTGTCGACTCTGAGCGGTCAACAAACGACTCCTGATCAAAGCTACCTTCTCACGGGCGGCTATAAGCATATCGGGCTCGGTGCCGATTGATTCTGATAGGTCATCCCAACACAAAGGAGATCGACAACGACGACCGTACAAGGCCTCGTAAGGTTCCATCTTAATCGAAGCATGCCAACTATTATTATACGTGAATTCGATCAATGGTAGTTGGGCTTCCCAATCGTCTTTCCAATCGAGGACGCATGCCCTCAACATGTCCTCTAATGTCTGAATGGTTCTCTCTGATTGTCCGTCGGACTGAGGATGAAAAGCGGTACTGAGATTAAGCTGAGTTCCCATAGAACGATGAACTGATTTCCAAAAATGAGACACGAACCGTCCATCACGATCGGAAACGATACTTTTAGGAGTACCGTGCAGTCTCACTATCTCTTTGATGAACAGTTGAGCAAGTCTCTCTGGACCCCACGTATCCTTGATATCAAGGAAATGAGCTGATTTAGTTAAGCGGTCCACAATTACCCAGATCGTATTCATGCCACGACGACTCGTCGGCAAACTCGTGATGAAATCCATAGAAATGTCTTCCCACTTCCATTCTGGAATAGGAAGAGGTTTCAAAGATACCCACGGCCGCCGATGTTCAATCTTAACTTGTTGACAGGTTAAGCATCTCGAAACAAATTCTGCAACTTCTCGCTTCATATTACTCCACCAGTAATTTTGTCTCAAGTCCTTGTACATCTTTCTAGACCCCGGATGAACAGAATAAGGGGTAGCATGAGCTTCTCTCAAAATCGAGTTTTTCAACTCGTCATTCGCCGGTACGCACAACCGATTCTTAAATCTCAAAAGTCCATCCTCGTGGACCATGAATCCCGGGGCTTTCCCCTGAGCCACATCCTCACGGGTGCGCAACAATGATGGGTCTGAACCCTGATTCTCTCTGATTGCCTCCTCAAGTGACGATGAGATCTCCAACATACAAAGCTGTCCCTGAACTCGCTGAAGCCAGACCTCGATGTCGGGTCTAAGGAATTCCTGCTGAAGCTCCTTCTGAACTGTTAAACGGGCAAGCATCTGCTCCTGAACGGACTTACGACTCAAGGCGTCGGCGACAACGTTCGCCTTGCCCGGGTGGTAAAGGATCTCGATATCATAATCTTTGATTAGTTCCAACCACCGCCTCTGTCGCATATTTAACTCCTTCTGAGTAAATATATACTTCAAACTCTTGTGATCGGTGAAAATCTGACAGGTGACGCCATAAAGGTAATGACACCAGATTTCCAAAGCGAACACCACGGCTGCTAGCTCCAGGTCCTGGGTCAGATAATTAACCTCGTAAGGTCTCAATTGCCGTGAAGCATAGGCAATAACCTTTCCATTCTGCATGAGCACACATTCGAGACCCTGTCCGGACGCATCACTATAAACCACAAATCCTTCCGTCCCCTGCGGCAAGGAAAGTACAGGTGCTGACATTAACCGGCTCTTGAGTTCCTCAAAACTCCGTTGACACGCGTCGTACCACGTGTATTTCTTATCCTTCCGTAAATGGTTCGTCAAGGGTTGAGCGATTCTATAAAATCCCTCCACAAATCGCCAATAATAACCCGCTAATCTGAGGAAACTTCGAATTTCCTTAACATTCTTCGGAGGTAGCCAATCTCGAATAGCCTCTGTCTTCTGAGGATCGACACGAACTCTGTCCGATGAAATTATGTGTCCGAGAAACGTCACTTCGGACATCCATAACTCACATTTGGAAAACTTCCGATAAAGTTGTTCTCGTCTCAACACTTCGAGCACTTGATGAAGGTGAAACTCGTGTTCCTCCCGGTCACGAGAATAAATCAAAATGTCATCGATGAAGACAACAACAAACTGATCCAAAAAGTCGATGAAAACCCGATTCATTAACTCCATGAATACCGCAAGTGCGTTAGTCAATCCAAACGGCATAACCACAAACTCATAATGACCATAGCGTGTTCGAAACGCCGTCCTCGCGATATCCGACTCTCGAATCCGCAACTGATGATATCGAGATCTTAAGTCGATCTTGGAAAATACTGAAGCTCCCTGAAGTTGATCTAAGAGATCATCAATACGGGGTAAGGGATACTTATTCTTGATTGTCACCCTATTCAACTCCCGATAATCAATACACAAGCGAAAAGAACCATCCTTCTTCTTAACAAATAACACTGGTGCTCCCCACGGGGATGCACTCGGTCGAATATAACCCTTCTCGAACAACTCATCAAGTTGGTTCTTTAATTCCTGCATTTCGGTCGGGGCCATCCGGTACGGTGCCTTCGATATCGGGGATGTACCAGGCTCCAACTCAATCGTGAATTCCACATCCCTCTGTGGAGGCAAACCAGGTAACTCGTCTGGAAAAACATCGGCATATTCCCTCACTACCGGAATATCCGTCAACATTACTGATGACTTCTCGGTTTTGGTCATATAGCACCAATAACCGACACATCCCTGATTGAGTAATCTCACTGCTTTCATCAAATTAATGACCTTACCAGAACAGCCGGGATTACCTCCCTGAAAAACACATTCAACCCCATCGTCTGAAATGATAGTGACCATACGCTTACGGACACTAATGATGGCATCATGACGATCCATCCAATCAATACCCAAGATGACGTCGTCTCTCGGCAAATCTATTACGATCAAGTCCGCTGGCCATGCATGACCATGAAGCTGAATCGGACAATTCTGAATCTCACGATTACCGATAATTTGACTACCATCAGGTAGGCCAATGACATAAGGCTCACAACTAGTAGCACTACCCAAACGTAGTCTACTCAAACATGACTCGGAAATGAATGAATGCGATGCACCAGTATCAAAAAGGGTACACACATGTTGATATAGAATATATAGTGTACCTGAGATCATTCAGGCCTCTGGATCATCGGTCTTCTTCATCTCATAAATCCAGGGCTTGCTAGTCCCGGCACCGGACGCTCCTGTCTTCTGGCTATAGGCTCCACCTTTAGTCGCTCCTGTCGTTTTAAACGAAGCTGATTGAGTGGCCTGATTCTGAACGGCTGATTGCTTAGGGGCCTGAGATGACGTCTTAGTAGGTTTGGAGTCCCTACGGCAAAAACGGGCCTTATGCCCATCAATCCCACAATTATGACACGTGATAGTCTGTCTCGGACACTTGGTGCTGAGATGACCAAGATCCCCACAGTTAAAACAGGTGATGGCCGAAATAGCCACTCGAGACTGAGATTCCGCGGGTTTAGACGTCACAAGAGGTCGCTCAGAAAAAGCAGAGCCCGCATGAGGTTTATTGAAGGTTGTCTGACCGCCTTCAGACTGATTACGATTCTTCGATTTCTTGCTAGCAGATGAAGGTTGCTGCTTAGCAATTTCCTTGGCATTAAGCTCATAAGTGAGAGCTTTCTCAATGAATTCGGCCAACGTGGTGAAATTATGATTAAGCAACTGAAGTCTCATACGGGGTTTCAGCCTCTTGCTGAAATACATGATTTTATCCGCCTCTGAATAAATGATGGATGAGGCGAAAGGGAGAAGTTCCTGAAATTTCTCGGTAATGGCGAGAACATCCTCTTATGTTGAGGGGTCGGAAGTGAGTAATTCTGACAGCTTGGCCTCTCTGAGTGGGGCCGGATAATACCTCTCCATCATGAGAGTCTTGAACTGATCCCAAGTACATGATCCTTCGGTGGGTTTCAACGATAACCACCAAGAATGAGCGCTCTTACCCAGGTAGTAAGCCGCAACTGAAACTTTATGTCCTTCGGGACACTCTACCATCGCAAATAACTTCTCGAAATGTTCGAGCCAATGAACAATATCCGCCGGCTCAGACGAGCCCTCAAAAGTAGGTGGCCTTTGGCTAGAAATGTCGCCAATGATACTGCTCACATTCCTCTCTTGCCTCTGAGGTGGCGGCGGAGGAGCCTGTTGATTTTGATTAACTGAGTTGTGCATCGTCTCCATAAGTTGTGCCATCTGCGTCATTTGGGCCATCATTCCCTGCATAAAAGTGAGTGGGTCAACCCGAACACCTTCTGACTGAGCTGTGTCCCAGATACGACTCCCCAATAGTGAATGATCACGTCCAGGTGAATGAGTGGCAGCGTCGCTGCTCGATGAATTAGCATTATTTCTCGCATTCGCACGTGTATTCACACGAGCTCTTGGGATTCGGCCCGCACCACGGCCTCGTCCTCTGCGTCCTCTTCTTGCTCTCTCCATACTGAAGTAGGAAAGTCACATGATGATTATATTCCCCGCATGAATATCACGTTATGATTATGACATGAGATGATGGAAATGAGCATACACGCTCTAACACAGTGATTACATGAATGATTAACTGAGGTGACATGATTATCTGTTGAAATTATTGAAACGATTATCTTGAACAAATTAACAAGATTAATGATATGATCTTCCAGATCATCAACCGAGTAATGAAATGAACTGAGTGATTGAAGAGTTAACATGACCGTCCTGGTCAAAATGAAAATTCTGATTGAGGATTCTTAACTGATGAATTATGAATGAATGATTATTGCCAGAAATTATATCATGGCATTAGAAATCTTACAGTTCTTGGTCTGATTGGCTCGGCATTTGCACAGGTCACACGTGACGCGAAAGTCCAATGATGCTAGTCCGATGACGATGATTTCAAACGAGACATGACTTGGAGGGTAGTATTCAAAACCTGCTCTGATACCAACTCTGTAACACCCCAAACTAGGCGGATATTACAGTGCCGTGGACCCCGATCAGGATCCACCGTAATGAAAATCGATGAATTAAATAATATAATTGTAGTACCGAACCACATTATATTACCAAATACTCCGATGAGGAGCTTAAGTACATTACACCAGGACAAACAATACTAGTATATTTTATATGAAGATAAAATACACCACCTGAATAAATAAACGTCTCAAACGGAATTTGCAGCGGAAATACAAATGAAGAGAAATAAGAATGATCAAATGATCAATTAAGCGGAATGACTGGGCCTCTACTAGTATCACTGACTCTCGCCGTCAACATGCTCTTCCCATGCCTTTGCCTTGCCGTGACTAAAACAAAATCCCCAACGGCCGCCATACGTAACAACAATCCTCAAGGGCTGAAAATACACAATCATGATATAACTGAAGTTATGAAATATCCTTAGTTATGAATTACGCTGAAGAGGAGTATCATAGGACGCCCGTAATGTTCTGTGCAAGTGTACAAGATGAATGACCGGACACACCCGTCCTTGTACCTAATTAGTCTCACGGAGTTAGGCTTTACCGTGTGCACGGTCCAATGTATCGGTGAACCCAATACATGACCATCGTGTGCCCGACTAAAAATTCCACACAGCCACACCCGGCCACGCAATATGAACCCAGAAGGTCATATGAACGAGAATGACCACAATGAATATCAATGAATAATAATTCGACAAGGCCAAGATGACTCACCGAGATGAAAATAATAGTGACGTGATTGATAACCCAATGAAATGATTTGGAACCGCTGCCTCGTGAATGAAATGATTATTCAACAATTACAAGTCTCAATATGATTAATACCATGATGAATGAGTTATGATTATGAATAATCAACAACAAAAGGAATGAATATCCTTTTAACCGAGTAAGAATTAACTTATACAACAACGATGAAGAATGTCCGTCCACGAACAAAGTCCTAAATGAAATGTCGGTCGCTCGAACAACCTTGAATAACACAATTACCAATAATTCGATCATTACACGAATCAAATACGATCATAACCGACTCAAACGTCGATACAACAATATCCAAACTCGAATATATCGAAACCAACTCCAAGATGAGTATTTCAAACCATCGAGATACTCTCAATGATATCAATAATCCCATAGGAATCCACAATTCAAGATTACAACAACGTCAATCGGAAATCCCCAATTTAACCGAAGTCAACCCCAAGGGTTCTTGATATAAATCACCAAAATAGCCATTAAATCCGTAGGAATGCATTTATCCAAGGTAGATAATCCATATCTAGTATATTCCAACAACAATCCAAGCTTACACGAAGAAATCGGAAGGAATAACCTAAAAATTCGAAATTCTAGATCCAAGAGATTAATACCTTTTATTTTATGTGATGAAGATGATGAAATGATGATTAATCCGAATGATAAGCTTGAAGATGATGATTGATGATTACACCTCGAAGAATACTCTCCAAATCGCCCGAAATTGCCCAAAACCGAAGAGAAAAAGAGAAGGAAAGATAAATGATGAATTCTGGGCTATACTGTCCAATTTATAGTCACTCGAGGTTAGCGTGCGCTAGCCCTTGTGCGTAGCGTGCGCTAACGGGTATTTTGGGTAGTCCAGTACCCACTGACCGAAAACTGTAGCGCGCGTTACGTACCTTTTTGTAGCGTGCGCTACGGCTATGCACTTAGCGTGCGCTAACCCCAAAATGTTAGCGTGCGCTAACGAATTATCTGATGCCCAGTACTGGAGTCCAGAACCTACTGTCCTCTGATCTGATCTCGGTAGCGTGCACTACAACCTACAAGTAGCGTGCACTACTACACCGTTTGCGTACGCTAAAAACCACTCATAGCATGTGCTATGAATTAATCCAATGCAGTCCAGTAGCCACTGGACTCAACCTGATCCGTCCTTAGCGCGCGCTACACCAAATATTAGCGTTCGCTACTACAACCCACTAGCGCGCGCTACTTACCATTCGTAGCGTGCGGTACTTATAACTCACCTACAGTCCAGTACCTTCTGGACTGCAGCCAGGGTAACATTAGCGTGTGCTAATGCTGAGTGGTAGCGTGCGCTACCTGTACTCAATTAGCGCACGCTAAAAAGAGTACGTAGCGTGTGCTACTCCTCACGCACAGCCCACAATGAAAATGACAATGATGATAAACACGGCACGAAACTCCAATTAGATTAGTGATGAATGACGATTGATACACGATACAATTACTCTGAACGATGAATACCATGATTGAATATGAGTGACAAATGATCATTAATGAGTGAAATTACTGAATGATAAATACTGCATGATAATTACTGAATTACAACCGGGTATTATAGGTAAAAAAAAAATTATTTCGATCCGAATCCCTACGAGGATCGATCGAGCTACGTATATACGAATATAATACGAAACACAAGAGATACAAAAACTCACCCTTGTAGTCCGTTTATTAAATGGATTCCTTCTCTTGAGCTACTCCCCGAGCATTGCTTGATCTCTACGAATCCAATCCGATCCAAGCTCTTGGATGATCCAACGCCGAAAATACCGCGTCTCTACTTGCCACGCACTGGAGAAACGAATGGAACGACGATCACCCGATTAACCTCTAAGGTTATGGCTAGAATCAAGTGATGGAAGCTTTCGATTGTGATTATAACACTCTAAGTGTATAACTCACTATCTCTCTTTGATTTCTTGATTTTTCTCTAAGAATCACCAAGAAAATATGAAGAAGAAGATGAATAGTATTGAGAAAACAATTTTCTCTCCCTCACGAACTTATCTTACGGATGGAAAAAAAACCAAGAAAATAAAGTGTGAAGTCTTCCCTTTTATTATTCTTCAACCCACATGATACAATCAATCTCACAAGAGATTCCCCAACCAAGTCTTTGTCTTCCATTTATAAAATGGAAATAAAGACTTAGTGGAAAGTAGGTGGATGGGGGCGGCCATCTAGAAGGAATCGGATAAGTTCGATTCGTTTCGGACTCCCATGAGTCCAAACAGATAAACTACGATTCTGTTCCGATGTATTTATGTCAATTAATTAATCTAATTAATTAATCATATCAAATACATAATAACATAATTAATTTCTCCAAGAAATAATAATATTCATGAATTAAGTTAATCACGCAGTAATTTATTTAATTCATTAAGTTGTAAATTAATTTATCCAATAAATTGATTTAGACATCCAATGTCCCAAATTTAGATATCCAATATCTAATATTCATAATAAGAGAATAAGCTCGATTCATTCCGTCATCCATCCTATTGCGAGACTCGGTAGGTCTGTCTCAGTCAGCAATGGGAGGAACCAAAGAGTAGTAGCACCACCTAGCCAGCCTGTCGGCCTACACTGTACCCTAACTGAGAACGAATGATTGGGATCATTCAAGAACCATTCTATCGTGAATACCAGTAAACGTATAAACCCTTCTTTCAAATGTCCCGATCAAGATATAGGTTCACGGTAAGTCAAACCCTATCTGTACTTGACTTTATGCATGTGTTAATACAAATCGAGATCATCGAGCTCTCGTGTATCCAATACAACTAGCTCCAATGCTTTGGCCAAAGACTTATGATCTCATCTGCCAATAACCGTATATGACATATAACCCGTTCACTAACTGGAGAAAGAATTTAGTAGGACCTGCTACTTGCCCATCAAGATGCACATCGAGGTTGACCCCCGCCTTCCGGTTTACAGGGTTGTACTACTCTAATGAAAATCTTGATGTCACAAGCACATCCCTACCAAATCCTCAAGTCGAAGGTTCACGAATACCTATCACAACCTTTCGATTCCGTCATTGACTATTCCGAAGTGAGATCCGTGTGACGAATCGAGGGTGAGTCGGTTCGAGTATACTAATCCAATTAGCATGCTTATAACGTGTGCTCCCACTAACCATTAGTGTTCGACAGGCACTCTCCATGTCAAAGAACACGTCATACAAGTATTCACATAAACTTAACGCCCAGTCAAGTTTCATCGACTTGCGAACGATTAAGTATTTGAGCTATAAACCTTTCTAGTGCCGACCCCCTTATCCAGTAAGGAGTGGAACATTTTGGTCTCAAATACACGGACTAGTTTCCATATGTATATTTACGAGTCAGGAACGCCAGTAACTACCAGTGAATAAATAAACGCCCATAGCCTTATTATAATGATATACATAATAACAGGTACAATTCCCTCACTCAACATGCACTGAGTGGCATTCGAGGGCATACTCCTAACAATCTCCCACTTGCACTCAATGCCAGACACTATGGTATCTAATACCCATGTTCTCCAGATGATGCTCTAAGCTAATCTGAGAAAGTGGCTTGGTCAGTGGATCAGCGACGAAGTCGGCTGACTCTACTCTATGCAGCACAATGTATCTCTTTGCGGACAAATTCTCTTACGATATGATACTCTCTCTCAATATGTTTTGTACTATTATGAAACCTCAGCTCCTAGGTCTGTGCTACCGCTCTGGCAGTGCAGCACAAGGTGTCACGTGAAGTTTACCCAGTAACTTCTAAATCCTTCATTTGGGGGCCTTCGAGGCCGCTACATACTCAGCCTAACAGGTGAAATCAACAGTCATGCTATACTTGGCACTATGCCAAGTTACTGCTCCTCCATTAATAATAAAATTTATAGCCAGAAGTAGACATCGAATCGTCTTTCTGTCCTTGGAAGTCCAATTCAGTGAATCCCACCACATTCAGTTCTCCACCACCATACTTAAGAACCAGATCTTTAGTCCTTCTAAAGTACTTGAGAATGCTCTGTATGGTGGTATAATGTTCCCTAACTAGGTTTGCCCAAAACCTACTTACCACCCTCCCTGCATGCGCAATTTCAGGTGTCGTACACAATAAAGTATAAGGCTACCCAATTTCCGAAGCATGTGGTATATTACTCATTTCCTTTCATTGTTTCTCACTATGAGGACACATCTTAAAGGAGAGTTTTATTCCATGTCGCATCGGTAGGAAACCTCTTTTAGATAATCCATCTTAAATCGCTTTAAGATTTGGCTTGGGAAAAACTTATCATTCTCTTCGATCTATCCCTGTAGGGTCTGTTGTGCGGCGGTTAATACGCCTCGATAGGCGATCGGCATCACGATCAGAGAAGCCAACCATGAAAGGCATACTCCGGGCAAACACCTAGAGTTCGGCATAATGCGGCGATCGTCTTTTGGTAACCAGCGATCGTCTTTTGGTAACCAGCGATCGTCCTTTGATACCTGGCGATCGTCTTTAAAGAGCGGACCAGAGGCGATCATCTCATGCCACGTGGGGATCCAGCATCCGTCAAAGTCGTCGAAAACCGAATCTTGGACAATGGCCCACCCGCGGATCTTCAAAGGATACCGACAGATAGGATCATTGACCCCAGCCTGTCACCTACCACACCTACCGACAAGGCCGCCGAAAGGTACGAAGTGGGCCCTCCTCGGACAAATGACTGCAACACGTGGCCGGCTTCCCATTGGTTCACCCACCGGCCTTCAACTGCAACCTCGGACCTCAAGGGAACAGGCCCACGTGACGGGACGATCGGCCGTTTTATTTTAATATAGAAAACGGCGATCGCCCGCGATCGCCTGAGGGATCCCAACTACCTTGTCCCCTATAAATAGAGGACTCACTGTTGCGGCCAAAGGAGGGACGAATTCTACTACGAATTAAGTGCAAAATACATACCAAAGAGAGAATCAAATGCTCTTTTGGCAAACACTAACACATTCATAGTGATATTCATACACATTCATCATATATCCCAAGCAAGAACTCACAGATTTATCTATCTGGTTCTTCCGGCAATCTACGCGCTCTAAAGCCTAGATAACTAGAAGTCTTTACACACCTTGTATTAGATTCTAACATTAATATTTGCACTCGACAGTATATTTATTAATAACATCTCGCGAGAGCATTCAATCCCGGGATTAACAACCCCGACAAATCTTGTGTTATCTATTTTCTCACGGAAGTGTTCTCGCATTTGTTTGTTACTCGATCATTCCAGCAATACTATCTCCGGATAATATTTTGGGTAACAACAATTGGCGCTAGAGGGAGGGCATCTAAACCTTCATTTTTATTCCTACCGTATCGAAGAACACTCATTGTTCTCCGGACATATACTTGAAGAAACACTCACTGTTCTTCAATAGAAAAACCTTCAGAAAATGACATCAGCAACAACCTCCAAGAGGGCCACCCTGAGATCTGCCGGAAATCTTATTCCGGCGAGGACCGAATCCCAGCCCACGGCGGACGGCGACCGTGGCGACGCTAGGCTCTCACTCCCGCCCCCGAGGGACGGTTCTAGCCTCTCACTCGATCAGTTCCAGACCGCGGAACAGATTGAGGAGGCTATAGCCATCCTCAGGGAGCGACGGAAGGCCTACGACTCGCCCACCATCACTCCGTCAACCATCCGCCGGGCAAGCAAACGAAAGATCAAGGGGATCTATGTCGAGAAATCGACAAAAAGCCCCGAGCCGCAGGAGAAGGCCCTCGTGAGGCGGGATGATTCCGTCTTCAGTCGCCTGGGGAGCAATCCCTCATGGCGACCCGGACACTCAGGCCCCAGCCGGGAGACATCGGTGTCCGAATCCTTTACCAGGAGTTCGGCATATCCGACTCCCAGGAGACAGACCGGTCAACGAGCCCCTGCTCGCCCAAGAAAGGAACCCACTGGCAGGGAGCTCGTCATTCACCACGGAGCTAGGGGATCAGTACACGATCGCCTTGGTTCGCATTCTGAGAGCCAATCGGCGAGCAACAGTAACGGCGATCGCCGCTATGCAACGCCAGCTCGACGAGATGAAGACGCTCCTAGAAATTGGGGCAAATGCCAGGAGACCGATCGCTGGGCTAAATGAACCACTCGCGGTCCAGATCGAGATCACCCCAGTCCAATCAACGATCAATCCCCCACAAACACCTCTATATGAGGGGAGAACGGATCCGGGAACCCACTTAAGCAAATTCCGGATCTACATGACCGGATGCGGAGCTTCAGATGCGACGAAATATCGTATGTTCCCGTTAACTCTGGGCGATCTCGCCCACAGGTGGTACATATCACTACCATCTCGCTCAATCAATTGCTTTGAGAAGCTGGCGAACGACTTCACGGCGTACTTCGCCGCCAAAGTCGCTCGCCCGGAAGGTCCCCACCGCATGATGAAAATCAGGCAGGGGAAGGACGAATAGGATGAGGATTACATCGACCGGGTGGATGATATAGTCCTCACCGGTGAGCCCGTCAGCGACGAGATCGCTCACCACGCAGTCCTGAACGGATTCCACGGACGCTCACCCATGTTCAGGCACCTCACAAAGGATTTTCCACCGACCTATACAGCGTTCCGCGTCAGAGCCGCCGATTTTCTGGCCAGGTAGAAGATGCTCTCACTCCGCTTAGACGAGGGACAGTCCGAAGAAGGAAAAGAACCTTCCCATGTCCAGAAGAAGGCGGTCGCCAAGCCAGAAAGGCGGTCGCCAAGCCGCCTGGCGAGTTCAAAGCCTTCGAGGATGTAGAGGTCCACCTTCTTCACAACCTCAACTTATCTCCGGCCCATATCTTCAACGCGATCAAGGGTCGCGAGTGGCTTTCCAAGCCAAAGCCAATAAGGGACCACGGTCACCTAGACCGTAGCAAATTCTGTGCCTATCATAAGAGTCCCGGCCACAACACTAGCCAATGCCGCGACCTCCTCAGACAGCTCTGGCGACTGTTTGAGAAAGGCAAACTGGACAATTTGATCACCAAGCCAGAACCGAGGACGGAAAGAGCCGGAGGGCGCGAGCGCCGACCAAGCGAAAGAATTCCTCCCAATCCGATCGCCAGAATCGAGCATGAGCCAGAGTACTCTGATGAGTCGATCCTCCGATCAACCCCGGCGGTCGGATCAACATGCTTCAAGCGGGAGGTGGGAGCCTCGGGGCCTTTCCCGGTTTCCACCTGTCAACAAAGCGAAAAGCCGAGCTGAGGGCTTTCGCCGAAGTCCATGTTGTAGTACCTCCGGAGCCGACCATCTCTAGAGACGCGCTCATCACCTTTTCCAACAAGGACAGGGAGGGAGTGCAATGTCCCAAAGAGGATGCACTAGTGATCTCCGCTTGTATCCTTGGGAAGACGGTCGATCGCGTGCTGCTCGACAATGGGAGTTTCTGCAACATCATATTCAAGTCCGCCCTAGACCAACTCGGCAACCTAATCAAATTCATCAAGCCTTTCGACACCGTGCTCCAAGGGTTCGGCGACAACACAGTCCAAGCCTACGGGAGGATCAAACTCTCCGTTGAGCTAGTATGCTTTTATGATCCCAAGGTTAGGATTACTAGGAACCTAAGCTTTGTAATCATAGATAGGCCCAGCATCTATAATGAGTTCCTAGGTCGCCCCTTTTTAGAAACCTTTGAGGCAGTCGCCTCATCTTTCTTTTACTGTATCAAATTCCCCACTGCCGTTGGGACGGTCGGTACTGTAAAAGGAGATCAGCTAATGGCAAAGAGATGTTTGAATTACTCCTATGTTGTTACTTCTTTCAATACTTCCCATACTATATGTAACATTGAAGCAACCGACGATTAACCCATGGAGATCGACGAGCCTAACACTTCGTTCCAACCCGACTCAGGGGACGCCATCTCTCATCAATTGACGGACGACATCGAGCCGAGGATCGGTTTCGAGCCAAGTCTCGACATCGATCCAAGGACCGAGTCCGGAGATCGTACCAAACGAGAGGCGACCGTGCCTGTCGAAGAGTTGGAAAGTATTACGATGGATCCGGATCATCCAGAACGGGAAGTACAGATCGGCGCAAGCATCGACCACGAATTAAAGGGGGATCTGATCAACTTGCTACGTAGGAACATCGGAGTCTTTGCCTGGTCGCATCAAGATATGGTTGGCATAAGTCCCGAACACGCTTGCCATTATCTGAAGATCGACCGGGCAATGAAGCCTGTTCACCAGAAGCGTAGGAAGTTCGGTCCCGAGAAATACGCGGCGCTCGACATAGAAGTCCAGAAGTTACTCAACAACAAATTGATCGGAGTAGCCACAGACGAACCACAGTGGGTCGCCAACGCGGTGCTCGTCAAAAAGCCAACTGGCTCCTGGAGATTATTCATTGACTTCACCGACCTCAACGCGGCATGTCCAAAAGATCACTTCCCGATGCCTCATATCGATCACCTGGTCGATAGCACGGCAGGTTGCGAAATGATGTCGTTTATGGATGCCTTCGCCAGATATCATCAAATCCCAATGGCGGAGGAAGACATAAAACACACATCTTTCCACACAGAAAAAGACATACTTTTGGGTCAGAATGCCGTTCGGCTTGAAAAACGCGGGGGCGACCTACCAGCGATTAGTCAATAGAATGTTCGCCGATCAGATCGGCAAGACCATGGAGGTCTACATTGACGATATCGTAGTCAAAAGCCTCAAGAGGGAAGATCACCTCAACGATCTCGCCGAGACGTTCGCCATCCTTGAGAAGTTTAACATGAAGCTGAACCCCAAGAAATGCAACTTCGGGGTGGGCTCCGGGAAGTTCCTGGGGAACATAGTGAGCCAAAGGGGGATCGAGGCGAACCCCACCAAGATACAGGCGATCCTTGAAATGCAGGAACCGCGAAACATCAAGCAGGTGCAACGCCTCACATGTTGTCTAGCCGCCCTCAACCGTTTCATATCACGGCTCGGCGATAAAAGCAAGCCTTTCTTCACGACCATCAAGAACAAGAAGTTCGCGTGGACGAAAGAAAGCCAGGTAGCATTCGCCAAAATAAAGGAATATCTATCTAACCCTCAGATCCTTGCAAAGCCGATCCCCGGTGAAAAATTATTCCTTTACTTGGCGGCCTCAGAGGTCGCGCTGAGTGCCGTTCTGGTGCGAGCGGAGGGGCAAGCCCACTTGCCGATCTACTATGTTAGACAGGCACTCCACGACGCTGAGACACGTTATACACCATTGGAGAAGATCGCCTATGCCCTTGTCATGAGTGTACGTAAGCTGAGGGCTTACTTCTTCGATCACCAAGTGGAGGTCCTAACAACTCTACCTCTAAGACAAGTCCTGCACCGACCGGACACCAACGGGCGACTCCTCAAGTGGTCGCTGGAGATCGCCCAATACGGTATCACTTACGCTCCTCGCACGGCGATCAAAGGCCAAGCTCTGGCGGACTTCGTGGTGGAATTAACGTTCCCTCACAGTCCGACCCAGGTCGGCCGACCTGCCTGGAAATTATACGTGGATGGCTCAGCGACCAATGCGAGAGCAGGGGCAGGGATTGTCCTCATTAGCCCCGACGGTCAGAGTTTCACAAATGCTGTGCGTTTCGGTTTTCGTGCGACCAACAATGAAGCTGAATACGAAGCTTTGGTAGGCGGGCTTGATCTAGCCCTCGCCCTGGATGTTCGTCGCCTCCATATCTTCATGGACTCCCTTTTGGTCGTAAACCAAGTCAAGGGAGAATATGAGGCACGCGGCGAACAGATGGTCAAATACCAAGAGCTGGTCGCCGAAATGTGCACAAAATTTGAAGAAGTACTAATCGAACAAGTCCCGAGAGAGCACAACTCCCAGGCCGATGCTCTTTCCATGTTAGCATCATCGGATGGGGAAGCCGACTTCTCCAATATCCAAATCACAAAGTCAGCAAGGCCGGCGATCGACAGGAATTTGGTTACCACGGTCGCCATCGCCGAAGAGAATTGGATGACTCCGTTCATCAAATACTTAAAGGACGGAACGGTCCCTGACGACCGTGTTAAAGATCGCTAACTCCAGCTTCGTGCGACCAGGTATACCCTATTGGATGACCGACTTTACAAGCGAGCCTTCAGCCTTCCCCTCCTCAAGTGTATTACACCGGAGGAAGGTCGGCTCGTTTTAGCTGAGATCCATGATGGGATTTGTGGAAACCACGCGGGCGGGCGAGCCCTCATCCATAAGACAACCAGACAAGGATTTTTCTGGCCATCACTTTGGAAAGATGCGATCGCTTATGCCAGATCGTGTCATAGATGTCAGATAATGGGCCCCAACATTAAACTATCACCCGAACAGCTCACCTCCATGTATAGCCCTTGGCCATTTGCACAATGGGGCATCGACCTTATAGGTCCCTTGCCGACGGCTCCAGGGGGCTGTAAGTTCGCCATCGTTGGGGTCGATTATTTCACCAAATGGGCTGAGGCCGAACCGCTCAACAAGATCGGCCAAGAGCAAGTGATCAAGTTTATATGGAAAAACATCGTATGCCGATTCGGTCTGCCCCAGGCCATCATCTCCGACAACGGGAAGCTTGATTCGACGGCTTAGAAGTCATGCAATTCTGTGAAAAGTGGGGAATCAAAAGGTTATTCTCAGCGCCCTATCACCCTCAGACGAACGGGCAGGTAGAGGCAGTGAATAAGATCCTCAAACACACGATCAAAGCACGACTCGAATCCAGGCAAGGACGATGGGCGAGCGAGCTCCCAGACGTTTTGTGGTCCTACCGAACGACGACCCGCAATTCAACCGGCGAAACCCCGTTCACCCTTACCTTCGGAACAGAAGCGGTGATTCCTTCAGAGATCGCCGTCCTCAGCCATCGAACCGGACAGGAGATGACGACCGACAACGATGTAGCCCGACGAATCGACCTAGACATGCTCGAAGAAAGACGGCTGACCTCAGAAATGAAGAACACAATCCACAAAAGGAGAGCCGAGAAGTTCTTCAATTCAAAGGTCAAAGAAAGAAGATTTCAAGTGGGCGATCTCGTCCTTAAGAAGATCCAAACCCATACAGGCGTTTTTGGTCCGAACTGGGAGGGACCTTTCAGAGTATCCAGATGGCTAACTAAAGGAGCCTACGAACTGGAACATCCTGATGGTACTCCGGACCAATACCCCTGGAACGCCGTGCATCTGAAAAAATACTATAAGTGATAAATTTGTATTCAATTTCAATGATGTACAAGGAATCTAATGAGATTTTTTCCTATCCCATCTATTATGGCGATCGCCCCACCAGGCATGTCGCATACCGCCGACGATCGCTGATCACGACGATCCTAGGTAAAATTAATGCAGCCATGGTCCTGGAGGTCGATGGAACCGACAGCTTCGCCCATGCAAGGTTCCTTTGGGCTGAGATCGCCCGCCCTTCGTTTAAATACGTGGCCGGCGTAGCCGAAGGACCCTCCAAAATAATCAATAGGCACGATCGCACGTCCTCAAGGTACATCATCTAACATGGTGAACCTGAACAATGCGACGTGTCGTTACCCCCGTCTCAACGTACACCGTCGAGGATCGCCATCTTCATGGCGGGCCGAGGTGGAAGCAGAGCTGACAAGCCGCGGACGTGGTGTCGAATAAGCCGACAACACTCCGCGCAAGGACTCCTCCAGACCGAGATCGCCCGCCTTTCGTTTAAACACAAGGCAGGCGTAGCCTAACGGAGGACCCTCACAAAAAGTGAGTCGCGGGATACACAATATCCCTCGCACGCGAAGACACGATTGGGGATATCGGTCCATCGAACACCCCAACCACACATGACTCTTCAGTATCGGCAAAATGAAGATAGCTCGCCAGACAGACTAGTCTTTGTTTCCTTACTTACAATAAGTGAACAAAAACAAGGGGGCAGGGATAGGTCGAGCTAACCTCAAATACGATCGAACAAAGAGGAACCACACTCGATCGGCTTCTCTCAAAAACATGCAGGGCGATCGGGGTTGTCCGACAAAAATTACAAGTAAGAATTCCGATTCTTCTTAATGTCAACGCTTTCAAACACTCAGACGATCGGTCGGATGAGCAAAAAGTCGAAAGCAAATATACACGTACTCGTAAAAATTGCACGCAAACAATCAAAGGCGATCGCATGTAATACATTACGCAGTATAAAAAAAAGGAGTATTTTATTCATAACACAAGCTTCATACATTACGAGGCCCGAAGGCATTACAACAAAAAGTACAAGTTATGGAGGAAAAACAAAAATGCCTCTCAAGGCCCCGCCTGCTGGTCTTCGCCCTCGGGTTGCGGATCGGCTTCGGCCTCGGGATGAATGAGTTTTCCCGTATACCAACTCAGGTCGATCCCGAAGTCGGCTAAGTCAAGGATCGGCAAGGAGAACTCCGGGTGCAGAGGATTCGCGAGGGCGTAGGATTTGAAGCTCTCCATCAAGGGACCGATCTCGATCCCTGCTTTCTTTGCGGCTCGAACAGCGTCAGCATAGGCCAAGTAGTAGGCGAACTCGCCGGCGAGCGCCACACTTTGGTAGGGATCGGTCTCGATCGCCTTCAGTTGGCCCTTCAACTCCACGGCCGTTTTCTCAGCCTCCGCCAGCTCGGCAACCTTGGCGGCATTCTCACAGTGGGCCTTCTCCAGCTCCTTCCTCGCCACGTCCAGCTCACCGCTGAGCCGATCAACCATCGCCTTCAGTTCGGCCGCCTCCTCCTGCGACGCCGCGAGCTTCTGGCGAGTTTCTTTCTCCTCATCACGGGACCGATCGGCAGCCTCCTTCGAGCGGCTCAGCTCCTGCATCAATCGATCCACGTCCTGCGTAGCCCTTTTGGCCGTCTCCTCATACTCCTTCTCCATAGACCGGATCCGGTTAGCATCCTCGATATTTTTGTTCCGGGCGGCCTCGAGGTCGCGATGGAGATGAGCAGTGGAGGGTCGCCCCTCAAAATCCCTAGCAGCTTGGACGGCCATCGTCGCCGTCTGAAGAGCCAGGGAAACGTTCGCCTGCATGGCGTCTCCAGATCGCCGACGAGCGATCGCATCGAGATCGGTCGTCCAAGCCTTGGGCAGAGAGGTGATAGCCTGGCGAACGTAAGCAGGGACTTCGAGAGACTGTTGCGGAGCCTTGCTCGACAGAAAGTCCAGCACCATGGGAGCAACGTCCGGATCGGCAAGACGAACCCTGCAGCGCAAACCAAGGAAACCAAGGAGTTAGCCTAAACCTTACTCAGAACGCCTAGCTCGGAAGGTTCAAACCATTCTCACCTGTTGACCAGCTCTGGATCACGGCCAAAAAAGGGCTTTCCCCGAGGAGTCTCGGCGTCAGCGATCGCCGTCCTTTTCAAAAAGCCGACAGATGTCCAGGAGCTTGATGCCGATGGCCTGGGACCAGACCCCTCCGCCATCGGAACGGAAGAAACAGGGGGAGCGGCGATCGGCGGCTCCAAAATAGCTAAATCCGCCTCAGCCGACGGAAGGGACCCCTCCGGCCTCCGCCTCTTGCGGCGCTGGAGCTGTTCCTCTTCCTGGACCACCGGCTCGGCGACCGGCACCGCAGCGGGCCTCACCACAGGGGCAGGGCGAGACGACGTCGCAGAAACGCGACCTGTTTTCTTTCCCAGATGAAGGCGACCGATAAAACCAGTATTAGACATGGCAATCTCCTGCGGTAGCTCGGCGATACGGGGAAAATAAATCTCTGGCAAAAGAAGAAACTCAAACAAGTTAGACACTTACTTAGACATGGCGACCTCTTGGAGACGATCGCCTCGCAGAAGAGAGTAGATGAAAGGTCATACCAGGGGCCTTCAGGTGGCGAGGGAAGCGAAATAGTCGAGCTCCCAACCGATGAGATTCGTGGCTGACTGACTGAACGTCCTTATAGGAATCCGGCAATGCACGAATCCGCTCCCAGACGATCGAGAAATCAAAGGGGAGATCGTCAATCGTTGGAACAAGGGATCCTGCAAAAAGGGAAATAAATTAGATCAGTCCAAGGAGTATCCAAATAAAGGGAGAATGGAAACCCTTACTTGGATTCCTCTCCCAAAAATTGGTGGGGATATCCAACTCCTCCTCCGGCGGTTTGCTCGATGCCGACCTCCATGCACCACCAACCCAGCACCACTTTGTCAGGTTGCCCCGAGCCCTGCTCGGCACCCTAATGACCACCCTACCCTGGCGACCTTGAATATGGTAACCGCCGATCGATCCCTTCTGCACAGTCAGCTTAAAGAGATAATTCATCTCCAGCGCAGAAGGCAAGCGAAACAACCTGTGACCGCCAAACAATGTCAATGTGCTGATAATCTGCAGCCAGGCGTTCGGCGTCAACTGAAGAGGCGCCAAATTCCAGGCGATCAGCAGATACGAAACGGCGAACGGCAAGGGAAACCGCAGTCCGGCAGCCAGGGTCATTTCGTTGATGGCGACCATACCCTCGGGAGGCTGGTCGGCACGTTCGTTCTAGGAGGGCACGTGCAATGACACATCAGAGGGAATATGATATTTGGCCCTCTAGCGGGTCATGTCCTTCCAGGTCGCCGAACTCCGAATCTGACCAAGAGTCCATTGAGACAGTTCATCAGCCTGAAACTCCGTCCGCTTCACATGTACGTACGGATGAGCGGCGGAGTAAGCCTCGAAATCAAACTCCGGACAGGGCCCGGCAATCCCCTCCATAAGTTTAGCAAAAGCCGTGTAGACGGGGCCGGAGACGCTATCTTTTTCCCAAGACAAACGCATCAGTTCGTCTTCCTCCACCGGCGACGCATCTCGCTCCTCCGCCGCCGCAGAGCCCGCCACTACGGCCTCGTTGAAAAGCTCCTCAAGCTCTGCGGGTGCAATCCCCGCACGAATCGCCTCTGCGGCCGTTTCCACGGGGATTCCCACAGGAATTCCCTCCCGGTCCGGCAAAGCCGCGGCGGCAGAAGTGCTTCCGACCTCGAAGACCTTAGATCCTCCCGACATATTCTCAAAAAACTAAGGGAGAAAGAAGAATTGGGTTTCTTACCTAAAGAAAGGAAGACGGTCGGCACAACAAGCTCCAGAAATTTCTGCAGAATTTCGGCTATGGATACAAAGGACGCGTAAAAAAGTGAAGAGAAGAAACACAGGCCCCTTTTATAGATGGAGACGATGGTCTAAGTGCAAATAGGAGAAACCTCGAGGGCTGGATCACAACCGTCACATGGGGACGCATTAAATGCCGCCCTCGAATCCCGCAGACGCGTCTTTTCGAGGGCACGCCAACCGAAAAGACCGACAAAACCGTCGGACTCCTCCAACAGCGGCGCGACGCGTGTCCCTGCCACGTTAGAAAGCCCGCCTTCTTTTCCCGCTGCTCCCGACGCAAAAGAAGGTCGTCCATATTTGAAGTCATATCGGCTGATCGTTTAAACATTGGCGATCGCCAACAGTGCCACCTCACCCCGTGTTTTCAACATTGAGGCGAGCTGGGGGGCAATTGTTGTGCGGCGGTTAATACGCCTCGATAGGCGATCGGCATCACGATCAGAGAAGCCAACCATGAAAGGCATACTCCGGGCAAACACCTACAGTTCGACATAATGCGGCGATCGTCTTTTGGTAACCAACGATCGTCTTTTGGTAACCAGCGATCGTCCTTTGATACCTGGTGATCGTCTTTAAAGAGCGGACCAGAGGCGATCATCTCATGCCACGTGGGGATCCAGCATCCGTCAAAGTCGTCGAAAACCGAATCTTGGACAATGGCCCACCCGCGGATCTTCAAAGGATACCGACAGATAGGATCATTGACCCCAGCCTGTCACCTACCACACCTACCGACAAGGCCGCCGAAAGGTACGAAGTGGGCCCTCCTCGGACAGCGACTCGCAACACGTGCTGGCTTCCCATTGGTTCACCCAGCTGGCCTTCAACTGCAACCTCGGACCTCAAGGGAACAGGCCCACATGACGGGACGATCGGCCGTTTTATTTTAATATAGAAAACGGCGATCGCCCGCGATCGCCTGAGGGATCCCAACTACCTTGTCCCCTATAAATAGAGGACTCACTGTTGCGGCCAAAGGAGGGACGAATTCTACTACGAATTAAGTGCAAAATACATACCAAAGAGAGAATCAAAGGCTCTTTTGGCAAAAACTAACACATTCATAGTGATATTCATACACATTCATCATATATCCCAAGCAAGAACTCACGGATTTATCTATCTGGTTCTTCCGGCAATCTACGCGCTCTAAAGCCTAGATAACTAGAAGTCTTTACACTCCTTGTATTAGATTCTAACATTAATATTTGTACTCGACAGTATATTTATTAATAACATCTCGCGAGAGCATTCAAGTCCGGGATTAACAACCCCGGCAAATCTTGTGTTATCTATTTTCTCACGGAAGTGTTCTCGCATTTGTTTGTTACTCGATCATTCCAGCAATACTATCTCCGGATAATATTTTGGGTAACAACAGGGTCGAATCCCAAGAATATAGGTTTCTTCTCCCAAGTCTTTCATAGAGAAATTACTCGAAAGCTAAGCTTTCACAGAACTGAGCATTCCCACATCATTTCCTATTAGTAGAATGTGATCTACATATAGTACTTATAGTGTGATCTTGCTCCCACTAACCCTCTTGTATACACAAGGTTCTTCTTCATTTTGCACGAAGTCAAACTCTTTGACTGCCTTGTCAAAACGAAAAGGTCCCAACTACATGAAGACTGCTACAGTCTATTTCGTGGAGTCTACATCCACCATTGCTAGGTCATTTGTCGCGGGTCGGTCTTGGAATACCCGATTGTAAACTAATTCATTTTCATTCATTAATTATCATTCAATGTTTTGACACTCAGTAATATTCATTCGTTGTGTTCACCATTCGGAATAATTCACATCTTAGATCACTTATCATTCACTGTCAATTTAATTGGAGAATCGAGCTGAGTATATCATCATTTTCATCGTTGCAGTGGGCTGTGTGTGAGGAGTAGTGCACGCTACGTACTCTCTTTAGTGCGCGCGAATTGAGTGCGGGTAGCGCACGCTATCTCTTAAACATTAGCGCAAGCTAATGCTGTTCAGGCAGACAGTCCAGGAGGTACTGGACTGGAGTTGGGTCGTAGTAGCGCACGCTACGAATGGTAAGTAGCGCGCGCTAGTTGTCTAGAGTAGCGCATGCTATGCAGTCGATATAGCGCGTGCTAAGGTCATATCAGGCAGAGTTTAGTGACTACTGGACTCAATTGGAATAATTCATAGCACACGCTATATGTGAATATTAGCGTATGCTAATTGGTGTCAGTAGCGCACGCTGAATCTTGGATGTAGCGCACGCTATCGCGAGCAGGTCAGAGGACAGAAGGTCTGGACTTCAGTTACTGGGCATCAAATATTCAGTTAGAGCACGCTAACATTTTGAGTTAACGCATGCTAAGTATATGGCAGTAGCACACGCTACCAAAGGTACATAGCACACGCTACCGATAAGGACAGAGGCTACTGGACTACCCAGTATATCCGTTAGCGCACGCTAAACTGGGATTGCTATAAATTGGACAGTGTAGTCCAGATTCGTCATTTGTCATTTCTTTCATTCCTTTATCGGTTTGGGGCGATTTGGAGATTCTTGAGGAGTGCTCTTCGAGATGAAATCAGCCATCAACATTTCCAAGCATATAATTCGGAGTAATCATCATTTCATCACCTTCAAACATCATAATCAAGGTAATCACCTCTTGAATCTAGAAATTCAGAGTTCAAGTTGTTTATTTCCGATCTATTCACGTGAGCTCGATATTATGTTGCAATGCTTTAGATATGGATTATCTACCTTGAATACACGTATTCCTACGGATTATTCGGTGTATATTTCGGCTTTAATGGCTATTTGGAGAATTATTTCAAGAACCGTTGGGATTGACTTCGGTTAATTTGGGGATTTTCCGATTGATGTCGTTGTAATTTTGAGTTGTGGTTTCCTTTTGGATTATTGATGACATTAATGGAGTGTTATTGGGTTGAATCATTCCTTGAAGGTTTGGTGTCGATATTTGGGGTTGGTTATAACCTTAGGGATAACATGTTCACTACGCAGTCGTTAGAATGCCCCAATGAGTTTGGATATTGTTGTATCAACAAATTGAGTTGGTTATGATCTCTATTGATTCGTATATTAAGCGAGTTGTTGATGATTGTGTTATTCAAGGTTGTTCGAGCGACCGGTAGTTCCTTAGGACGTTGTTCGAGAGAGGACGTATCATCACCAGTGTTAAGGTAAGTTGATTCTTACTCGGTTAAAAAGGATATTCATTCCTTTTGTTGTTCATTCATAATAATAACTCATTCATATTGTATTAACCGAATCAGGACTTGTCATTGTCAATTAATCACTTCATTCACGAGGAACGACGGTTCCAATCATCTCATTGAGTTATCATTCATTTCACTATTAATTCATCTCGGTGAGTCATCCTTGACTTTGTCGAATTGTTATTCATTGTTATTCATCATGGTCATTCTTGTTCATATGACCTTCTTGGTTCATATTGCACGGCCGGGTGGGGATGTGTGGAATTTAGTCGGGCACGTGATGGTCATGTGTTGGGTTCACCGACACATTGGACTGTGCACACGGTGATGTACCTCCATGAGACTAATTGGGTACAAGGGCGTGTGTGTCCGGACACTCGTCTCGTGCACATGCACATACCATTAGGGCGTAATATGATGCCTCTCTTCATCTTCATTTCATAATCAAGATATATCATGATTGTGTTTATTCAACTCTTGAGGATTGTTGTTCTGTGTAACTGACCCCGTTGGGGGATGTTGTTTTCAGGTCATGGCAAGGCTAAAGCACGGGAAGAGAACGTGGACGGCGAGGAGTCCCAGTGATACTAGTTGGGGCCCCAATCCTTTTCAGTCATTCGTGTTTTCTTCATTTTATTTCCGCTACAGACTTCCGTTTGAATTACTCTTTTTATTCAGTGTTGTATATTTCATCTTCATATAAAATATACATGTACTCCATAGGATCTTGGGTGTGTTGTAATAAAACTCCTCATCGGAGTAAATGTTAATATAATGTGGCTCGGTACTACAATTATATTATTTAAGTCATTAATTTTCATTCGCCTGGTGGGTCCCAGTTGGGGGTCCACGGCACTGTAATATCCATCTAGTTTGGGGTGTTACAGAGTTGGTATTGGAGCGTGGTTTTGAATACTACCTTCCGAGTCATGTCTCATTGAAATCATCGTTCGTCAGACTAGTATCATTAAACTTTCGCGCCACGTGTGACCTATGCAAGAGCCGAGCCCCTCAGACCAAAGAAGAGTAAGATTTGTGACGCCATGGTATAACTTATGGCAATAAGAATCACTCATTCATCATTCATCAGTTAACAATCCTCAAATATCATCTTTATCTTGATCATGTTGATCACATTAATTCATTAATCACTCAGTTCATTTCATTACTCAGTTGTCGATCTTGGGGATTGTATCATTAATCGTCTAACTTGTTCAAGAATAATCATTTCAAGAATTTCATCTGACTTTCATTCACCTCACTTGATCATTTATATAATCATTGTATTAGAGCGCGGATGCTCGTTATTATCATTTTATAACGTAATGATAAGGGATGATGTCCCAGATAATGGTGTCCGGGTCGATGATGGCCCAGATGCAATTGCTTAATCATCGATGCGCTGCTATAACCGATTTAATCAAGAAAGCTCTTATTGATGAACTTACTGCTAAGGAAATTGCTGAGCAACAACCTTCATCTGCTAGCAAGAAATCCAAGAAGCGTGATAAGTCTGAAGGCGGTCAGGCAATCTTCAAAAAACCTCGTGCGGCCCTACTTTTTCTGAGCAACCTCATACGGCGCCTAAACCTGCGGAATCTCAGTCCCGAGCGACCAGCTCGGCCCATCACCTGTTACAACTATGGTGAACATGGCCATTTCAGCACGAAATGTCTGAGGCAGACTATCACCTGTTTCAACTGTGGAATTGCCGGGCATATGGTCCATTTATGCCGAAGAGACTCCAAGCATACTCCGGCGGAATTTCAGGTCCCGAAGCGACCAGTCGTCCAGAATCAGGCTATTCAATCAGTGTCATTTAAGATGATGGGAGAAACTAAAGACGAAGACCATACTTATCAGACGGGAGCGTCCGTTTCGAGAAAGGGGCAACGGTCCGGAGGCCTGAACGATCTCAGGTACCCTCGGAATTTTACCTCAACCCGTGTGTACCCCTTTTGATACTGGTGCATCGCATTCATTCATTTTCGAGTCATGCTTGAGTAGACTACATCTGAGTAGTGCTACTAGTTGTGAGCCTTATGTCATTGGTCTACCTTACGGTAGGAGAATTATCGGAAATCGTGAGATTCAGAATTTTCCAATTCAACTTCATGGCCGTGTATGGATAGCAGATTTAATCGTGGTAGATTTACCTAAAGACGATGTAATATTGGGAATTGCTTGGATGGATCGTCATGATACCGTCCTTAGGGTTCGTATATGGTCACTATTATTTCAAACGAGGGAGTTAAGTGTGTATTTCAGGGAGGTAATCCAAGCTGTTCCGGTAGAGTCATTAATATGATGAAAGCAGAGTAATTACTCAATCAGGGTTGTTCAATCATTTATCATATAATTGTTATCGATTGACCGTTCTAAGACAATCGAGTTGTTCAATCATTCATTGTATCATCGTTGTCGATTGACCATTCTAAGGCAATCGAGTTGTTCAATCATTCATTGTATCATTGTTATCGATTGGCCATTCTAAGGCAATCGAGTTGTTCAGTCGTTCATGGTATCATTGTTGTCGTTTGGCAATATATTTCTAGACGAGTCACCTGGTTTACCTCCACCGAGAGATGGAAAATTCACGATAGAGTTGGAGCCTGGTACGTACCCATTATCGAATGCACCGTATCGGATGGCCCCGACTGAAATGCAGGAACTGAAGAATCAATTGGAGGATTTGACCGAAAAAGTTTATATCCGACCGAGTACGTCCCCGTGGGGAGCACCAGTGTTATTTGTCAAGAAGAATGATGGTTCTTTTCGCTTGTGTATTGATTACCGGGAAATGAACAGAGTGACGATCAAGAATAAATATACCCTACCCCGTATTGATGATCTTTTGGATCAACTTCAGGGAGCTTTAGTATTTTCCAAGATCGATTTAAGATCTGGATATCATCAATTGCAAATTCGAGAGTCGGATATCGTAAGAACGGCGTTTCGAACACGCTATGGTCATTACGGGTTTGTGGTAATGCCATTTGGATTAACTAATGCACCTGCAGCATTCATGGAGTTAATGAATCGGGTTTTCATTGACTATTTAGATCGGTTCGTGGTTATCTTCATTGGTGACATTTTAATTTATTCCCATGACCGGGAGGAGCACGAATTTCACCTTAATCAGGTTCTCGACGTGTTGAGATGAGAGCAACTTTATGAAAAGTTCTCCAAATGTGAGTTCTGGATGTCCGAGTTGACATTTCTTGGACATGTAATTTCATCAGACGGAGTACGCATCGATCCTCAGAAGATGGAGGCTATCCGATATTGGCAACCTCCAAATAATGTTAAGGAAAGCCGAAGCTTTCTCGGATTAGCTGGTTACTATCGGCGATTTGTGGAAGGATTTTTTAAATTGCTTAACCCATGACGAGCCTTCTGTGGAAGTATAAGAAATACACGTGGTCTGAGGCATGTCAGCGGAGTTTTGAGGAACTCAAGAGTCATCTAATTTCAGCACCTGTCCTTTTCTTCCCACAAGGGACGGAGGGATTTGTGGTTTATAGTGACACGTCCGGACAGGGTCTCGGATGTGTACTCATGCAGAAAGAGAAATTGATTGCCTATGCTTCACGGCAACTGAGTTCTTATGAGGTCAATTATCCAACCCATGATCTGGAGCTAGCAGCTGTGGTTTTTGCGTTGAAGTTTTGGCGTCATTATCTATATGGCGTCACCTGTCAGATTTTCACCGATCATAAGAGCTTGAAGTATATATGTACTCAGAAGGAGTTATATATGCGTCAGAGACGCTGGCTAGAACTGATCATGGACTATGATCACCTGGGTAAGGTGAATGTTATCGCCAATGCCTTGAGTCGTAAGTCCGTTCAGGAGCAGATGCTTGCTCATTTAACTGTTCAGAAGGAACTTCGGCAGGAATTCCTTAGGCATGAGATCGAGGTTTGGTTATAGCGAGTACAAGGGCAACTTTGTACGTTAGAGATTTCATCGCCACTTGAAGAGGCGATCAGGGAGAATCGGGGTTCGGACCCATTTTTGTTGCGCATTCGAGATGATGTGACTCAAGGGAAAGCCCCTGGATTTGTGGTCCACGAGGATGGACTTTTGCGATTTAAGAATCGGTTATGCGTACCGGTGAATGACGAGTTGAAAAACTCAATCTTGAGAGAAGCCCACGCTACCCCTTATTCTATTCATCCAGGGTCCAGCAAGATGTACAAGGACTTAAGATAAAATTACTGGTGGAGTAATATGAAGCGAGAAATCGCAGAGTTTGTTTCGAGATGTATCACCTGTCAGCAAGTCAAGATAGAACATCAGCGACTGGCGGGTATGCTGAAACCGCTCCCTATTCCAGAGTGGAAGTGGGAGGATATTTCAATGGATTTCATCACGAGTTTCCCGACGAGTCGCCGCGGCATGAATACAATTTGGATAATTGTGGATCGCCTAACTAAATCCGCTCATTTCCTTGAGGTTAAGGATACGTGGGGTCCCAAGAGACTTGCCCAGTTATTCATCAAAGAGATCGTTAGATTGCACACTACTCCTAAGAGTATCGTTTCTGATCGTGACGGGCGATTCGCGTCACAATTTTGGAAATCAGTTCATCGTTCTATGGGAACTCGGCTTAATTTCAGCACAACTCTTCATCCTCAGTCCAACGGACAATCAGAGAGGACTTTTCAGACATTGTAGGACATGTTAAGAGCATGTGTCCTCGATTGGAAAGATAATTGGGAAGCCCAACTACCGTTGATCGAGTTCACGTACAATAATAGTTGACATGCTTCAATTAAGATGGCACCTTGCGAGGCATTGTACGGTCCTCGTTATCGATCGGCACTGAGCCCGATATGCTTGTAGCCGCCCGTGAGAAGGTACCTTTGATGACGAGTCGTTTGTTGACCACTCAGATTCGACATAAATCATATGCTGGTAATCGTCGTCGACCTTTAGAGTTCGAGACAGGTAACCACATTTTGGTCAAGGTATCCCAGAGTCGAGGTATCTTCCATTTCGGGAAGTGTGGAAATTGAGTCCGAGATTTATTGGATCGTTTCAGATTTTGGATCGAGTAGGCAGTCTGGCTTATCGATTGGCTTTACCTCTGGCGTTGAGCCGAAATTCATAACATATTTCATGTTTCTCAGTTGCGGAAGCATGTCGCTGACCCTAGGCACATACTTCAGTTTGATGAAATCGAGATCACGGATGATTACAAAACGTACGAGAAGCATCGTGTATGAATCAAACTGTTGAGGAATAAAACGGTTCCTTTGGTTAAGATCCAGTGGTCTATACATGGCGTCGAAGAGGCTACATGGGAAATCGAGGATAGTATGCGGGAGTGTTACCCCGAATTGTTCAACTCTTAGTTTCTATGACGAAACTATTTTTAAGGGGGGGAGTATGTAATACCGGATTGTAAACTCATTCATTTTCATTCATTAATTGTCATTCAGTGTTTTGACACTCAGTAATAATCACTCATCATTAATATTCATTCGTTGTGTTCACCCTTCAGAATAATTCATATCTTAGATCAGTTATCATTCATTGTATCATTGTTATCGATTGGCCATTCTAAGGCAATCGAGTTGTTCAGTCGTTCATGGTATCATTGTTGTCGTTTGGCAATGTATTTCCAGACGAGTTACCTGGTTGACCTCCACCGAGAGATGGAAAATTCACGATAGAGTTGGAGACTGGTACGTACCCATTATCGAATGCACCATATCGGATGGCCCCGACTGAAATGCAGGAACTGAAGAATCAATTGGATGATTTGACCGAGAAAGGTTATATCCGAACGAGTGCGTCCCCGTGGGGAGCACCTGTGTTATTTGTCAAGAAGAATGATGGTTCTTTTCGCTTTTGTATTGATTACCAGGAAATGAACAGAGTGACGATCAAGAATAAATATACCCTAGCCCGTATTGATGATCTTTTGGATCAACTTCAGGGAGCTTCAGTATTTTCCAAGATCGATTTAAGATCTAAATATCATCAATTGCAAATTCGAGACTCGGATATCGTAAGGACGGCGTTCCGAACACGCTATGGTCATTACGAGTTTATGGTAATGCTGTATGGATTAACTAATGCACCTGCAGCATTCATGGAGTTAATGAATCGGGTTTTCATTAACTATTTAGATCAGTTCGTGGTTGTCTTCATTGATGACATTTTAATTTATTCCCGTGACCGGGAGGAGCACGAAACTCACCTTCATCAGGTTCTCGACGTATTGAGACAAGAGCAACTTTATGGAAAGTTCTCCAAATGTCAGTTCTGGATGTCCGAGGTGACGTTTCTTGGACATGTAATTTCATCAGACGGAGTACGCATCGATTCTCAGAAGATGGAGGCTATCCGAGATTGGCAACCTCCAAAGAATGTTAAGGAAATCCGAAGCTTTCTCGGATTAGCTGGTTACTATCGGCGATTTGTGGAAGTATTTTCTAAATTGCTTAGCCCATGACGAACCTTCTGCGGATGGATAAGAAATGCACATGGTCTGACGCGTGTCAGCGGAGTTTTGAGGAACTCAAGAGTCGTCTAATTTCAGCACCTGTCCTTTTCTTCCCACAAGGGACGGAGGTATTTGTGGTTTATAGTGACACGTCCGGACAGGGTCTCAGATGTGTACACATGCAGAAAGGGAAAGTGATTACCTATGCTTCACGGCAACTGAGGTCTTATGAGGTCAATTATCCGACCCATGATCTGGAGCTAGCAGCTGTGGTTTTTGCGTTGAAGTTTTGTCGCATTATCTATATGGCGTCACCTGTCAGATTTTCACCGATCATAAGAGCTTGAAGGATATATGTACTTAGAAGGAGTTAAATATGCGTCAGAGACGGTGGCTAGAACTGATCATGGACTATGATCACCTGGGTAAGGCGAATGTTATCGCTGATGCCTTGAGTCGTAAGTCCGTTCAGGAGCAGATGCTTGCTCATTTAACTGTTCAGAAGGAACTTCAGCAGGAATTCCTTAGGCATGATATCGAGGTTTGGTTACAGCGAGTACAAGGGCAACTTTGTATGTTAGAGATTTCATCGCGACTTGAAGAGGCGATCAGGGAGAATCGGGGTTCGGACCCATTTTTGTTGCGCATTCGAGATGATGTGACTCAAGGGAAAGCCCCTGGATTTGCGGTCCACAAGGATGGACTTTTGCGATTTAAGAATCGGTTATGCGTACCGGTGAATGACGAGTTGAAAAACTCAATCTTGAGAAAAGCCCATGCTACCCCTTATTCCATTCATCCAGGGTACAACAAGATGTACAAGGACTTAAAACAAAATTACTGGTGGAGTAATATGAAGCGAGAAATCGCAGAGTTTGTTTCGAGATGTATCACCTGTAAGCAAGTCAAGATAGAACATCAGCGATCGGAGGGTATGCTGAAACCGCTCCCTATTCCAGAGTGGAAGTGGGAGTATATTTTAATGGACTTCATCACAAGTTTGCCGATGAGTCACCGCGACATGAATACAATTTGGATAATTGTGGAACGCCTAACTAAATCAGCTCATTTCCTTGAGGTTAAGGATACGTGGGGTCCCGAGAGACTTGCCCAGTTATTAATCAAAGAGATCGTTAGATGGCACAGTACTTCTAAGAGTATCGTTTCTGATCGTGACGGGCGATTCGTGTCACAAGTTTGGAAATCAGTTCATCGTTCTATGTGAACTCGGCTTAATTTCAGCACAGCTCTTCATCCTCAGTCCGACGGACAATCAGAGAGGACTTTTCAGACGTTGTAGGACATGTTAAGAGCATGTGTCCTCGATTGGAAAGATGATTGGGAAGCCCAACTACCGTTGATCGAGTTCACGTACAATAATAGTTGACATGCTTCAATTAAGATGGCACCTTGCGAGGCCTTGTACGGTTGTTGTTATCAATCTCCTTTGTGCTGGGACGACTTATCAGAATCAATCGGCACTGAGCCCAATATGCTTGTAGCCGCCCGTGAGAAGGTAGCTTTGATGAGGAGTCGTTTGTTGACCGCTCAGAGTCGATAGAAATCATATGTTGGTAATCGTCGTCGACCTTTAGAGTTCGAGACAGGTAACCACATTTTGGTCAAGGTATCCCCGAGTCGAGGTATCTTCCATTTCGGGAAGTGTGGAAATTGAGTCCGAGATTTATTGGATCGTTTCAGATTTTGGATCGAGTAGGCAGTCTGGCTTATCGATTAGCTTTACCTCTGGCGTTGAGCCGAAATTCATAACGTAATTCATCTTTCTCAGTTACGGAAGCGTGTCGCTGACCCTAGGCACAAACTTCAGTTCGATGAAATCGAGATCTCGGATGATCACAAAAATACGAGAAACGTCGTGTACGAATCTTGGTGCGGCGAATCAAACAGTTGAGGAATAAAACGGTTCCTTTGGTTAAGATCCAGTGGTCTAGACATGGCGTCGAAGAGGCTACATGGGAAACCGAGGATAGTATGCGGGAGAGTTACCCCGAATTTTTCAACCCTTAGTTTCAAGGACGAAACTATTTTTAAGGGGGGGAGTATGTATTACCCAATTGTAAACTCATTCATTTTCATTCATTAATTGTCATTCAGTGTTTTGACACACAGTAATAATCACTCATCATTAATATTCATTCGTTGTGTTCACCCTTCGGAAAAATTCATATCTTAGATAAGTTATCATTCATTGTATCATTGTTATCGATTGGCTATTCTAAGGCAATCGAGTTGTTTAGTCGTTCATGGTATCATTGTTGTCGTTTGGCAATGTATTTCCAGACGAGTTACCTGGTTTTCCTCCACCGAGAGATGGAAAATTCACGATAGAGTTGGAGCCTGGTACGTACCCATTATCGAATGCACCGTATCGGATGGCCCCGACTGAAATGCAGGAACTGAAGAATCAATTGGAGGATTTGACCGAGAAAGGTTATATCCGACCGAGTGCGTCCCCGTGGGGAGCACCTGTGTTATTTGTCAAGAAGAATGATGGTTCTTTTCGCTTGTGTATTGATTACCGGGAAATAAACAGAGTGACGATCAAGAATAAATATACCCTACCCTATATTGATGATCTTTTGGATCAACTTCAGGTAACTTCAGTATTTTCCAAGATCGATTTAAGATCTGGATATCATCAATTGCAAATTCGAGAGTCGGATATCGTAAGGACGGCGTTCCGAACACGCTATGGTCATTACAAGTTTGTGGTAATGCCGTTTGGATTAACTAATGCACCTGCTGCATTCATGGAGTTAATAAATCGGGTTTTCATTGACTATTTAGATCGGTTCGTGGTTGTCTTCATTGATGACATTTTAATTTATTCTCGTGACCAGGAGGAGCACGAATTTCACCTTCATCAGGTTCTCGGCGTGTTGAGACGAGAGCAACATTATGGAAAGTTCTCCAAATGTGAGTTCTGGATGTCTGAGGTGACGTTTCATGGACATGTAATTTCATCAGATGGAGTACGCGTCGATCCTCAGAAGATGGAGGCTATCCGAGATTGGCAACCTCCAAAGAATATTAAGGAAATCCGAAGCTTTCTCGGATTAGCTGGTTACTATCGGCGATTTGTGGAAGGATTTTCTAAATTGCTTAACCCATGACGAGCCTTCTGCGGAAGGATAAGAAATACACGTGGTCTGACGCGTTTCAGCGGAGTTTTGAGGAACCCAAGAGTCGTCTAATTTCAGCACCTCTCCTTTTCTTCACACAAGGGATGGAGGGATTTGTGGTTTATAGTGACACGTCCGGACAGGGTCTCAGATGTGAACTCATGCAGAAAGGGAAAGTGATTGCCTATGCTTTACGGCAACTGAGGTATCATGAGGTCAATTATCCGACCCATGATCTGGAGCTAGCAGCTGTGGTTTTTGCGTTGAAGTTTTAGCGTCATTATCTATATGGCGTCACCTGTCATATTTTCACCGATCATAAGAGCTTGAAGTATATATGTACTCAGAAGGAGTTAAATATGCGTCAGAGACGGTGGCTAGAACTGATCATGGACTATGATCACCTGGGTAAGGCGAATGTTATCGCCGATGCCTCGAGCCGTAAGTCCTTTCAAGAGAAGATGCTTGCTCATTTAACTGTTCAGAAGGAACTTCAGTAGGAATTCCTTAGGCATGAGATCGAGGTTTGGTTACAGCGAGTAGGGCAACTTTGTACGTTAGAGATTTCATCGCCACTTGAAGAGGCAATCAGGGAGAATCAGGGTTCGGACCCATTTTTGTTGCGTATTCGAGATGATGTGATTCAAGGGAAAGCCCCTGGATTTGTGGTCCACGAGGATGGACCTTTGCGATTTAAGAATCGGTTATACGTACCGGTGAATGACGAGTTGAAAAACTCAATCTTGAGAGAAGCCCATGCTACCCCTTATTCCATTCATCCAGGGTCCAGCAAGATGTACAAGGACTTAAAACAAAATTACTGGTGGAGTAATATGAAGCGAGAAATCATAGAGTTTGTTTAGAGATGTATCACCTGTCAGCAAGTCAAGATAGAACATTATCGACCGGCAGGTATGCTGTAACCGCTCCCTATTCCAGAGTGTAAGTGGGAGGATATTTCAATGGACTTCATCACGAGTTTGCCGACGAGTCGCCGCGGCATGAATACAATTTGTATAATTGTGGAACGCCTAACTAAATCAGCTCATTTCCTTGAGGTTAAGGATACGTGGGGTCCTGAGAGACTTGCCCAGTTATTCATCAAAGAGATCGTTAGATTTTACGGTACTCCTAATAGTATCGTTTCTGACCGTGACGGGTGATTCGTATCACATTTTTGGAAATCAATTCATCGTTCTATGGGAACTCGGCTTAATTCCAGCACATCTCTTCACCTCAGTCCGACAGACAATCAGAGAGGACTTTTCAGACGTTGTAGGACATGTTAATAGCATGTGTCCTCGATTGGAATGATGATTGGGAAGCCCAACAACCGTTGATCGAGTTCATGTACAAAAATAGTTCACATGCTTCAATTAAGATGGCACCTTGCGAGGCCTTGTACGGTCGTCGTTATCGATCTCCTTTGTGCTGGGACAACTTATCAGAATCAATCGGCACTGAGCCCGATATGCTTGTAGGCACCCGTGAGAAGGTAGATTTGATCAGGAGTCGTTTGTTGACCGCTCAGAGTCAACATAAATCATATGCTGGTCATTTTTGTCGACCTTTAGAGTTCGAGACAGGTAACCACATTTTGGTCAAGTTATCCCCGAGTCGAGGTATCTTCGATTTCGGGAAGGATGGAAATTGAGTCCGAGATTTATTGGATCGTTTCAGATTTTGGATCGAGTAGGCAGTCTGGCTCATCGATTGACTTTACCTCTGGCGTTGAGCCGAAATTCATAACATATTTCATGTTTCTCAGTTGCGGAAGCGTGTCGCTGACCCTAGGCACATACTTCAGTTCGATGAAATCGAGATCGCGGATGATCACATGTACGAAAAGCATCGTGTACGAATCTTGGTGTGGCGAATCAAACAGTTGAGGAATAAAATGGTTCCTTTGGTTAAGATCCAGTGGTCTAGGCATGGCGTCGAAGAGGCTACATGGGAAACCGAGGATAGTATGCGGGAGAGTTACCCCGAATTGTTCAACCTTTAGTTTCAAGGACGAAACTATTTTTAAGGGGGGGAGTATGTAATACCCGATTGTAAACTCATTAATTTTCATTCATTAATTGTCATTCAGTGTTTTGACACTCAGTAATAATCACTCATCATTAATATTCATTCGTTGTGTTCACCCTTCGGAATAATTCATATCTTAGATCAGTTATCATTCACCGTCAATTTAATTGGAGAATCGAACTGAGTATATCATCATTTTCATCATTGTAGTGGGCTGTGTGTGAGGAGTAGCGCACGCTACGTACTCCCTTTAGCGTGTGCTAATTGAGTACGGGTAGCGCACACTATCTCTTAAACATTGGCGCACGCTAATGCTGTTCAGGCAGACAGTCCAGAAGGTACTGGACTGCAGCTGCATCGTAGTAGCGCACGTTATGAATGGTAAGTCGCGCGCGCTAGTTGTTTGGAGTAGCGCACGCTATGCAGTTGGTATAGCGCACGCTAAGGTCGTATCAGGCAGAGTCCAGTGACTACTGGACTGAATTGGAATAATTCATAGCGCACGCTATGTGTGAATATTAGCATATGCTAATTGGTGTCCGTAGCGCAGGCTGAATCTTGGATGTAGCGCACGCTATCGTGAGCAGGTGAGAGGATAGAAGGTCTGGACTTCAGTTACTGTGCATCAAATATTCAGTTAGCGCACATTAACATTTTGGGTTACTGCACGCTAAGTATATGGCAGTAGCGCACGCTACAAAAGGTACGTAGCGCACACTACCGATAAGGACAGAAGTTACTAGACTACCCAGTACACCCGTTAGCGCACACCAAGAACAGGATCTAGCCCGCGCTAAACTGGGATTGTTATAAATTGGATAGTGTAGTCCAGATTCGTCATTTGTCATTTCTTTTCATTCCTTCATCGGTTTGGGGCGATTTGGAGCTTCTTGAGGAGTGTTATTCGAGTTGAAATCAGCCATCAACATTTCCAAGCATATAATTTGGAGTAATCATCATTTCATCATCTTCAAACATCATAATCAAGGTAATCACCTCTTGAATCTAGAAATTCGGAGTTCAAGTGTTTTATTTCCGATCTATTCATGTGAGCTCGATATTATATTGAAATGCTTAAGATATGGATTATCTACCTTGAATACACGTATTTCTACGGATTATTCGGTGTATATTTCGGATTTAATGGCTATTTGGAGAATTATTTCAAGAACCCTTGGGGTTGACTTCGGTTAATTTGGGGATTTTCCGATTGATGTCGTTGTAATTTTGAATTGTGGTTTCTTTTTGGATTATTGATGACATTAATGGAGTGTTATTGGGTTGAATCATTCCTTGAAGGTTTGGTGTCGATATTTGGGTTTGGTTATAACCTTAGGGATAACATGTTCACTACATAGTCGTTAGAATGCCCCAATGAGTTTGGATATTATTGTATCAACATCTTGAGTTGGTTATGATCTCCATTGATTCGTATATTAAGCGAGTTGTTGATGATTGTGTTATTCAAGGTTGTTCGAGCGACCGGTAGTTCCTTAGGACGTTGTTCGAGAGAGGACGTATCATCACCGGTGTTAAGGTGAGTTGATTCTCGGTTAAAAAGGATATTCATTCCTTTCGTTGTTCATTCATAATCATAACGCATTCATATTGTATTAACCGCATCAAGACTTGTCATTGTCAATTAATCACTTCATTCACGAGGAATGACGGTTCCAATCATCTCATTGAGCTATCATTCATTTCACTATTAATTTATCTCGGCGAGTCATCCTTGACTTTGTCGAATTGTTATTCATTATTATTCATCATGGTCATTCTTGTTCATATGACCTTCTGGGTTCATATTGCGCGTCCAGGTGGGATGTGTGGAATTTAGTCGGGCACGTGATGGTCATGTGTTGGGTTCACCGACACATTGGACTGTGCACACGGTAACGTACCTCCGTGAGACTAATTGGGTACAAGGGCGCGTGTGACCGGACACTCGTCTCGTGCACATGCACATACCATTACGGGCGTACTATGATGCCTCTCTTCAGCTTCATTTCATAATTAAGATATATCATGATTGTGTTTATTCAACTCTTGGGGATTGTTGTTCTGTGTAACTGACCCCGTTGGGAGATGTTGTTTTCAGGTCATGGCAAGGCTAAAGCACGGGAAGAGAACGTCGATAGCAAGGAGTCCTAGTGATACAAGTTGGGGGCCCAAATCCTTTTCAGTCATTCATGTTTTCTTCATTTTATTTCCGCTACAGACTTCCGTTTGAATTACTGATTTTTTTCAGTGTTGTATATTTTATCTTCATATAAAATAAATATGTACTCTCTGTGGTCTTGGGTGTGTTGTAATAAAACTCATCGGATTAAGTGTTAATATAATGTGGTTCGGTACTACAATTATATTATTTAAGTCATTAATTTTCATTCGCCTGGTGGGTCCCAGTTGGGGGTCCACGGCACTGTAATATCCGTCTAGTTTGGGGTGTTATAGAGTTGGTATCGCAGCTTGGTTTTGAATACTACCTTCCGAGTCATGTCTCATTGAAATCATCGTTTGTCAGACTAGTATCATTGGACTTTCGCGCCACGTGTGACCTATGCAAGAGCCGAGCCCCTCAGACCAAAGAAGAGTAAGATTTCTGACGCCATGGTATAACTTCTGGCAATAAGAATCACTCATTCATCATTCATCAGTTAACAATCCTCAAATATCATCTTTATCTTGATCATGTTGATCACGTTAATTTATTAATCACTCAGTTCATTTCATTACTCAGTTGTCGATCTTGGGGATCGTATCATTAATCGTCTAACTTGTTCAAGAATAATCATTTCAAGAATTTCATCTGAGATTCATGTCACCTCAGTTGATCATTTATATAATCATTGTATTATAGCGTGGATGCTCGTTATTATCATTTTATAACGTAATCATAAGGGATATTCATGCAAGAGCTATAATTATCTTATGGCCTTCCTACTTCAGTATGGAAAGAACTGTCAGAGGACGCATGGGGGGAGGCCGAGGTGCGGTCCGAAACCCGGAAAATACTCACTCACTACCAGGAAGCCGTATTCGAGATACAGCTCAATCAGAAGGTGTCCGGGTCGATGATGGCCCAGATGCAATTGCTTAATCATCGATGCGCTGCTCTAACTGATTTAATCGAGAAAGCTCTTACTGATGAACTTACGGCTAAGGAAATTGCTGAGCAACAACCTTCATCTGCTAGCAAGAAATCTAAGAAGCATGATCAGTCTGAAGGCAGTCAAGCAATCTTCAAAAAACCTCGTGCGGGCCCTAATTTTCTGAGCAACCTCATACGGCGCCTAAACCTGCGGAATCTCAGTCCCAAGCGGCCAGCTCGGCCATCACCTGTTACAACTGTGGTGAACAGGGCCATTTCAGCACGAAATGTCTGAGGCAGACTATCACCTGTTTCAACTGTGGAATCGCTGGGCATATGGTCCGTTTATGCCGAAGAGACTCCAAGCTTACTCTGGCGGCATTTCAGGTCCCGAAACGACCAGTCGTCCAGAATCAGGCTATTCAATCAGTGTCATTTAAGATGACGGGAGAAACTAAAGATGAGGACCATAGTTATCAGACGGGAGCGTCCGTTTCGAGAGCCGACAGGCCTCAAATTTTGGAGATGAGAAAGGGGCAATGATCCGGAGGCCTGAACGATCTCAGGTACTCTCGAAATTTTACCTCAACCCGTGTGTACCCCTTTTGATACTGGTGCATCGCATTCATTCATTTTCGAGTCATGCTTGAGTAGACTACATCTGAGTAGTGCTACTAGTTGTGAGCCTTATGTCATTGGTCTACCTTACGGTAGGAGAATTATCGGAAATCGTGAGATTCAGAATTTTCCAATTCAGATTCATGGCCGTGTATGGATAGCAGACTTAATCGTGGTAGATTTACCTAAAGACGATGTAATCTTGGGAATTGGTTGGATGGATCGTCACGATACCGACCTTAGTGTTCGTAAGCATATGGTCACTATTGTTTCAAACGAGGGAGTTAAGTGTGTATTTCAGGGAGGTAATCCCAGCTGTTCCGGTAGAGTCATTAATATGATGAAAGCAGCGTAATTACTGAATCAGGGTTGTTCAATCATTTATCAAATCATTGATATCGATTGACCGTTCTAAGGCAATCGAGTTGTTCAATCATTCATCGTATCATCGTTATCGATTGACCATTATAAGGCAATCGCGTTGTTCAATCATTCCTTATATCATTGTTATCGATTGGCCATTCTAAGGCAATCGAGTTGTTCAGTCGTTCATGGTATCATTGTTGTCGTTTGGCAATGTATTTCCAGACGAGTTACCTGGTTTACCTCCACCGGGAGATGGAAAATTCATGATAGAGTTGGAGCCTGGTACGTACCCATTATCAAATGCACCATATCGGGTGGCCCCGACCGAAATGAAGGAACTGAAGAATCAATTGGAGGATTTGACCGAGAAAGGTTTTATCCGACCGAGTGCGTCCCCGTGGGGAGCACCTGTGTTATTTGTCAAGAAGAATGATGGTTCTTTTCGCTTATGTATTGATTACCGGGAATTGAACAGAGTGACGATCAAGATTAAATATACCCTACCCTGTATTGATGATCTTTAGGATCAACTTGAGGGAGCTTCAGTATTTTCCAAGATCGATTTAAGATCTGGATATCATCAATTGCAAATTCGAGAGTCGGATATCGTAAGGACGGCGTTCCGAACACGCTATGGTGATTACGAGTTTGTGGTAATGCCGTTTGGATTAACTAATGCACCTGCAACATTCATGGAGTTAATGAATCGCGTTTTCATTGACTATTTAGATCGGTTCGTGGTTGTCTTCATTGATGACATTTTAATTTATTCTCGTGACCGAGAGGAGCACGAATTTCACCTTCATCAGGTTCTCGACGTGTTGAGACGAGAGCAACTTTATGGAAAATTCTCCAAATGTGAGTCCTGGATGTCCGAGGTGACATTTCTTGGACATGTAATTTCATCAGACGGAGTACGCGTCGATCCTCATAAGATGAAGGCTATCCAAGATTGGCAACCTCCAAAGAATGTTAAGGAAATCCAAAGCTTTCTCGGATTAGCTGGTTACTATCGGCGATTTGTGGAAGGATTTTCTAAATTGCTTAACCCATGACGAGCCTTCTGCGGAAGGATAAGAAATACACGTGGTCTGACGCGTGTCAGCGGAGTTTTGAGGAACTCAAGAGTCGTCTAATTTCAGCACCTGTCCTTTTCTTCCCATAAGGGACGGAGGGATTTGTGGTTTATAGTGACGCGTCCGGACAGGGTCTCGGATGTGTACTCATGCAGAAAGGGAAAGTGATTGCCTATGCTTCGCGGCAACTGAGGTCTTATTGTTAGGAGTATGCCCTCGAATGTCACTCAGAGGTTGTTGAGTGAGGGCATTGTACTTGTAATTATGTAAACCATTTATATAAGGCAAATGAATGTTTCTTTATTTACTGGTAGTTACTGGCATTCCTAACTCGTAAATAAACATATAGAAACTAGTCCGTATATTTGAGAGCAAAACGTTCCACTCCTTATTGGATAATGGGGTCGGCACTGGAAAGGTTATAGCTCAAATACTTAATCGTTCGCAAGTCGATGAAACTTGACTGGGAGTTAAGTTTATGTGAAGACTTGTATGACGTGTTCTTTGACATGGAAAGTGCCTGTCGAACACTAATGGTTAGTGGGAGCACACGTTATAGGTATGCTAATTGGATTAGTATACTCGAACTGACTCACCCTCGATTCGTCACATGGATTTCACTCCGGGACAGTCAATGATGGAATCGAGAGGTTGTGATAGGTATTCGTGAACCTTCGACTTGAGGATTTAGTAGGGATGTGCTTGTGACGTCAAGATTTTCATTAGAGTAGTTCGACCTTGTAAATCGGAAGGCGGGGGTCAACCTCGACGTGCATCTTGACGGGCAAGTAGCAGGTCCTACTGAATACCAAGATAGAATTCTTTCTCCCGTTAGTGAGCGGGTTATATGTCCTATGCGGTTATTGGCAGATGAGATCATAAGTCTTTGGCAAAAGCATTGGTGCTAGTTGTATTAGATACACGACAGCTCGATGATCTCGATTTGCATTAACGCATGCATAGCATCAAGTACATATAGGCTTTGACTGACCGTGACCCTATAACTTGATCGGGACATTTGGAAGAAGGGTTTATACGTATACTGGTATTCACGACAGAATGGTTCTTGAATGATCCCAATCATTTGTTCTCAGTTGGGGTATAGTGTAGGCCGCCAGGCTGGCTAGGTGGTGCTACTACTCTTTGGTTCCTCCCATTGCTGACTGAGACGGACCTACCGAGTCGTGAAATAGGATTGACGACAGAATGAATAAAGCTAATTCTCTCATTATAAATATTAGATATTGAATATCTAATTTATTAGACATTGGATGTCAATTAAATTTGGGACATTGGATGTCTAAATTAATTTATTGGATAAATTAATTTACGGTCAAATGAATTAAATATATTACTCGGTGATTAATTTAATTCATGAATATAATTATTTCTTGGAGAAATTAATTATGTTATTATGTATTTGATATGATTAATTAATTGGATTAATTAATCAATATAAATGCATCGGAATGGAATCGGAGTTAATATGTTTGGACTCACGGGAGTCCGAAACGGACCGAACTCGCCCGGCTCCTTCTAGATGGCCGCCCCTCTTTCTTTCCCTTTTCCTTGGTCATAGTCTCCATATGTTGGTGGAAGACTTATGTTTTGTCAAGGGGACAAAATATCACCTTAGGTGATTTCGTCAAAAGGTGATTGATATGAGGGGATTTGATGGATAATATATTTAGAAGAACACATCTCTTTGCTAGAGTAAGAACTCACGTTTTTTGTAAGTATAAGGAGAGAGGAAAAGTTTTTTCCAAGGCTTCATACTATTCATCATCATCTTCACAACATTCATAAGTTTTTCTTGGAGAAAAATATTTGTCAGATAGAGAGATACTAGATTAAACACTTAGAGTGTTGTAATCTTGAGTTGCATAGCTTCTATAACCTTGTTCTAGCCGTATCCTTTGAGGATAATGAGGTTTAGTCATTCCGGTTGTTTTTTCGGCGCGTGGCAAGTAGAGACGCGGTGCTTTCGGCGTTGGATCGTTCTAGAGCTTGGAGCGGATTGGACTCGTAGAGATAAAACTAAAGCTTGGGGAATAGCTCAAGAGAAGGTTACCATTTAATCAACGGACTTCGAGGGTTAGTTTCTTACTACTCTTGCTTTTCGTTTATATATTCGTATATACGTAGCTCGATCGATCCTCGTAGGGATTCAGATCGAATTAATTCTCATTTTACCGCTTTTGCTGGGCCTTCGATTTAGGCACCAAATCCCAACAGTGGTATCGGAGCGTAGGTCTTGCAATCGTATATACGATATTGGCATTTGGAATGCTGGATTAGATGGTTTATGATTTGGAATCATAATCATATTAATCGTTGGTTTTCTATTGTTCATCTAAAAATTAATTTTTCATGATTTTATGTTACAATATAAATCTATTTTTCTTTTGAGAAACTGATTTAAATGAGTAATATAAAGATTAGAAAAATATTATTTTTGGAATCAAATAAAAACGAGCCGAAAACGTAAACGGACCCGGCGGCTGAGCCGCTGCAGCATCGCCGCGGTTCCGCTGTATGGACCGCGTCCGGGCAAAGACGAGCGAGTCCTAGTCGGCAGATTTCGCCGTTCTCGGCACCTGTGTGCCTTGCTCGACAACCCATTGGTAGTGTCCTGCTTGGCCCGCCGTGTTTTCCGACTCGCTTTTTATATTTCATTCGATAATTAATTTCCCACAAATTAAATTGGATTTAATTTGACTAAGATTTAATTATGGTAATTTTAATCTTAGGGAATTAATTTAATGAAATATTTTCTCGTCCTAACAAGTTAAAATTGACGGTTGTTTGAATTAATTGGATTAATTCGTTTTGGATGGATTGTTTTATATTGATTGGATCAATATTCAGATTCATTATGAATGCCATTTATTTAATGTGTTGGATGCATTATTTGTTAATGGTGATGTGGTTCATGGACCTAGTTTTTGAATCGTTCGGTTTTATTCGATTGGGTTGTAAAGGCCGTTTTGAGCCTATTTATTTTACTATAAATATTTGTATCTAGGATGCAATTTTCAATGTAAAATTTATATGTAATGACGAAGACCGGAGGAAGATCCGTTTCGAGAAGACGGAGATTCAAGACGAAGACTTGTAATTAGATTACGGAGTTTTTGTTTTCTAGGAACGGTCCATGAACCACATGTTGGTAGCAACTAGGTTGTGAATGGTTGTTTCATGTTGTATGAATGCCACAAACGCGCTTAAATAATTAATGTGCAAAGTGTAACGTTAATCGCGATAATTCTCCCACAACAAATAATTAAGTTTATAAGGTTTCAAGGTTTTCCTTCCTTCCATCGAGTTTTCGGGAAATTGAAATCCAAACCGGATGTGATATGCGTCCGAGTTATCGGGGTAGTCGTTCGGGGAGGACGGATAAATTACCGGGAGCGCATTGGATGCCTTCGGTTGGAGCAAATTTTATCCCTAGAAACCTGATAGGTTGCTGATAAGATTGATTGTGAAACTGATTTGCGTCGATGGTATAAACTTAACTTGTTCACGAACCATAGAAACCGTATAGGTTGAGGGGAGTGAACAAGGGGAAAAAGAAGATCGAATCATCCATTAGATGGGTTGGTGTTGGACACCACTTTATGAAAATTAATAGACTAGAAACCTGTTCGGTTGCCCTCTATTAAGATTTATAAAGAACTCGATCACCACTATGAAGTAGAGCGACGATACTTCCGAATTTCACATGGGAGTGTGTTATTCCGATAAAAATAGTGGGAGCTAGGTAACAAGAATAGAAAAGACCTTAATTATATACTCAGGACATAATTAAATGAGTCACTAATTAATCTATCGTACTTAATGCAGACTCAAATCTCAATATGACAATGAATACACTCGCAATTCTGCTCGAAAAGAACACCTTAATGGGACCTAACTTTGTGGATTGGCTCCGCAATCTGATGATTGTCCTCAGTATAGAGGCACTGGGATACGTCTTGGAGACGGACATTCCGGCGCCTCCTGTGCGGACCCGAGCCAATCAGGAAGAGATTGAAAACCACAAAAAGTGGGTTAAGGATGACGTGAAAGTCCGTGCTTATATGATGGGTTCCATGTCTAATGAGCTTCAAAGAGCTCATGAGAAAATGACTTCTGCTAGGCAGATTCTATCTCACTTAACCGAGCTTTATGGTGAGCATAGCAGAACTGCTAGATATGAGATATCCAAGCAACTGTTCGGTGCAAGGATGAAGGAAGGTGAGAAGGTTGGGGAACACGTCCTCAAAATGATATCCATGATCGATAGATTGGAGGCTCTTGATTTTAAAATGGATACTTCTCTCCAAACTGACCTTATCCTACAGTCTCTCCCTGATTCCTTCTCACAGTTTGTTATGAACTTCAACTGCAATGAGATTGCATGTAATTTAGCTGGGCTAATGAACAAACTTGTGACCGCTCAGTCTCAGATGAAGACTCCGCGGATGAAGGAGTCTGCTCTTGTGATTTCTTATAGACTTCGGAAGTCTAAGAATAAGAAGAAAAAGACCAAGAAGCGGACTGGACTACAAGCTAAGGACCTTAAGGGAAAGGGAAGGCCCCGATGGTTCCAAAGAACAAGAAGAAGAAGGATGCTTGTCTCAAGTGCGGTGAGCTGGGCCACTGGGCTAGAGACTGTCCGATTCTTCATGGAACTTCAGGTACAGAACTTTTAGTTTTGGAAACAAATTGTTCTGCTACCGTATTTTCTACTTCCTGGATACTGGATTCTGGTGCTAGTTCTCATATTTGTAACGTGAATCAGGATCTGGAACAAAGTAGGAAGCTTGGAGCTGGAGAAGTTATGATCACATTCGGAAGCGGGCATAGTGTCGAGGCGACCGACATAGGATCGCTTCTTTTGGGTTTAGAATACGGCTTTGTTTTGACTTTAGAAGATGTACATGTTTTGCCCAAGGGGCACAAAAACATTGTATCCATTCCGGTCATGGACCGAAAAAGATTTTCATTTTTCATTGGTGATGGTTCCTGCAAAATTTATTTTAGAAATAAACTAGTGGGTACTGCTACGTTGTTGAATGGATTGTATCATCTAAATCTCAGCAACAAAGTAGTTGTGAATACTATGACTAGAAAACGTGGTAGGGATGAAACCAACCAAGTTTTGAAATGGCATATTAGACTTGGTGATGTTGGTCAGACCAAGGTTTACAAGATGGAAAAGGATGGACTTATGGGTCCATTGGGATCGGATCCCTTTCCTACATGTGAATCTTGCCTTAAAGGAAAAATGACTAAGTCCCCCTTCACAGGGAATTTTGAAAGAGCCGCTAATAAACTGGGATTAATCCATACTGATGATTGTGGTGCTTTGGAAGCAGCACGTGACGGATATCAATATTTCATTACGTTTACAGATGATCATACTAGGTATGGTTATGTATACTTAATGAAACATAAATCCGAGGCCTTTGAGAAATTACAGGAATTCAAGGCCTTAGTCGAGAAACAAACTGGTAATCATATCAAAGCACTTCGGTCGGACCGAGGTGGCGAGTATATGAGTACGGAGTTTGATGAGTTCATTAAGGAACATGGAATAGTTTCACAACTAACACCTCCAGATACTCCTCAGTTAAATAGTGTGTCAGAAAGAAGGAACCGGACCTTGTTGAACATGGTCCTTTCCATGCTGGGCTATACTGGCTTGCCGATTTACCTGTGGGGGTATGCACTCCTGACTGCCGCTTACATATTGAATAGATGTCCTTCCAAATCCGTTCCTAAAACTCCACATCCGATGTGGGAGGGCAGAAAACCAAGTCTTAATCACATTAGTATTTGGGGATGTCCCGCTTATGTCAAGAAGACTAAGGTGGAGAAGTTGGAAGCTAGGTCTTTGAAGGGACGTTTCATTGGATTTCCATCTGGGACGATGGAATATCTATTCTACATGCCCGAAGATCGAAAGATAGTTGTTGCTTTACAAGCACATTTCCTGGAAGATGAGTTCATTCAGGAAGGCGGAGCAGGTAGAAGTATTTCTTTAGAAGAATACAATGAAACTCCTCGGGAGACACCTGTGCAAGAAACTGGAACCGAACCTTCTGAAACACAAGTACAACCACCTTGTAGGTCTAGTAGGGTGTCTCATTTACCTGAGAGGTATGGGCTTGTTGTGCACTTGGAGGAGCTGGGTCTCCATGAGGTTCCATGTGATAGCCAAGAGACTGACCCGACGACTTATGACCAAGCGGTGGTGGTTGTAGACTCCGCGAAATGGCGTGAAGCTATGGAAGCAAGATAAACTCGATGTATGTCAATCAGGTCTGGACTCTAGTAGACCCCCCCCCCCAAGGGCATAGTGCCAATTGGGAACAAGTGGATCTACAAGAGAAAGACTGATGGTGATGGAAAGGTTGACGCCTATCAGGCGAGGCTTGTGGCAAAGGGTTATACCCAGAAGGAAGGGATCGATTACCACGATACCTTATCACCCATAGCCATGATCAAGTCTATTCGAATGATGCTTGCTATAGCTGCCTACCACGATTATGAGATATGGCAAAAGGACGTAAAGACGGCTTTCCTTAATAGAAGCAACCTATATTCTTGGAAATCGACTCTACCGGGATAGAGCGAAGAGAACAATAGGTCTTTCCCAAGCCCTCTATATAGATAAAATCTTAAAGCGATTTAAGATGGATGATTCTAAAAGAGGGTTCCTACCGATGCGACATGGAATAAAACTCACCTTGAAGATGTGTCCTCAAAGTGAGGAACAACGCAAGGAAATGAGTAATATACCATATGCTTCGACCGTGGGTAGCCTTATGTATGCTATGTTGTGTACAAGACCTGACATCGCACATGCTGTAAGCGTGGTGAGTAGGTTTTAGGCAAACCCAGGAAGGGAACATTGGACTGCCGTAATGAACGTTCTCAAGTACTTAAAAAGGACTAGAGATATGGTTCTCATGTATGGCGGTGGAGAATTCGATGTGGTGGGATTCACTGATTCGGACTTCGAAGGACTGAAGGACGACTCGATGTCCACTTCTGGCTACATATTTACTCTTAATGGAGGAGCAGTATCTTGGCGTAGTGCCAAGAAAAGCGCGACTGCTGATTCCACCTGTCAGGCTGAGTATCAAGCAGCCTCGGAGGCTTCCAAGGAAGGGTTCTAGATTAAGAAGTTTCTGGGAGAACTTCAAGTGATACCATGTCTTGGTCACTGTTCCACTGCATCGCGACAACGACGGAGTCAGAAGCGCAGCCCGTGAGCCGAGGTTTCACAACAGCACCAAACATATTGAGAGGAAGTATCATCTCGTAAGAGAATTTGTTCGCAAGGGATACATTGTGCTGCACAGAGTAGACTCGGCCGACAACGTCGCCGATCCACTGACCAAGCCACTTTCTCAGACTAGCTTGGAGCGTCATATAGAGAACATGGGTATTAGATACCATAGTGTGTGGCATTGAGTGCAAGTGGGAGATTGTTAGGAGTATGCCCTCGAATGCCACTCAGAGGTTGTTGAGTGAGGGCATTGTACTTGTAATTATGTAAACCATTTATATAAGGCAAATGGATTTTTCTTTATTTACTGGTAGTTACTGGCATTCCTAACTCGTAAATAAACATATAGAAACTAGTCCGTGTATTTGAGAGCATAACGTTCCACTCCTTATTGGATAAGGGGGTCGGCACTGGAAAGGTTACAGCTCAAATACTTAATCGTTTGCAAGTCGATGAAACTTGACTGGGCGTTAAGTTTATGTGAAGACTTGTATGACGTGTTCTTTGACATGGAGAGTGCCTGTCGAACACTAATGGTTAGTGGGAGCACACGTTATAGGTATGCTAATTGGATTAGTATCCTCAAACTGACTCACCCTCAATTCATCACACGGATTTCACTTCGGGACAGTCAATGACGGAGTCGAAAGGTTGTGATAGGTATTCGTGAACCTTAGACTTGAGGATTTAGTAGGGATGTGCTTGTGACGTCAAGATTTTCATTATAGTAGTTCGACCCTGTAAACCAGATGGCGGGGGTCAACCTCGACGTGCATCTTGATGGACAAGTAGCAGGTCCTACTGAATACCAAGATAGAATTCTTTCTCCCATTAGTGAGCGGGTTATATTTCCTATGCGGTTATTGGCATATGAGATTATAAGTCTTTGGCCAAAGCATTGGAGCTAGTTGTATTAGATACACGATAGCTCGATGATCTCGATTTGCATTAACACATGCATAGCATCAAGTACAGATAGGGTTTGACTGACCGTGACCCTATAACTTGATCGGGACATTTGGAAGAAGGGTTTATACGTATACTGGTATTCACGACAGAATGGTTCTTGAATGATCCCAATCATTCGTTCTCAGTTGGGGTACAGTGTAGGCCGCCAGGCTGGCTAGGTAGTGCTACTACTCTTTGGTTCCTCCCATTGCTGACTGAGACGGACCTACCGAGTCGCGCAATAGGATTGACGACGGAATGAATAAAGCTAATTCTCTCATTATAAATATTAAATATTGGATATCTAATTTATTAGACATTGGATCTCAAATTAAATTTGGGACATTGGATGTCTAAATTAATTTATTAGATAAATTAATTTACGGCCAAATGAATTAAATATATTACTCGGTGATTAATTTAATTCATTAATATAATTATTTCTTGGAGAAGTTAATTATGTTATTATGTATTTGATATGATTAATTAATTGGATTAATTAATGAATATAAATGCATCGGAATGAAATGGACCGAACTCGCCCGGCTCCTTCTAGATGACCGCCCCTCTTTCTTTCCCTTTTCCTTGGTCATAGTCTCCACATGTTGGTGGAAGACTTATGTTTTGTCAAGGGGACAAAATATCACCTTAGGTGATTTTGTCAAAAGGTGATTGATATGAGGGGATTTGATGGATAATATATTTAGAAGACCACATCTCCTTGCTAGAGTAAGAACTCACGTTTTTTGTAAGTAGAAGGAGAGAGGAAAAGTTTTTTACAAGGCTTCATACTATTCATCATCATCTTCACAACATTCATAAGTTTTTCTTGGAGAAAAATATTTGTGAGATAGAGAGATACTAGATTAAATACTTAGAGTGTTGTAATTTTGAGTTGCATAGCGTCTATAACCTTGTTCTAGCCGTATCCTTGGAGGATAACGAGGTTTAGTCATTCCGGTCATTTTTCCGGCGCGTGGAAAGTAGAGACGCGGTGCTTTCGGCGTTGGATCGTTCAAGAGCTTGGAGCGGATTGGACTCGTAGAGATCAAACTAAAGATTGGGGAATAGCTCAAGAGAAGGTTACCATTTAATCAACGTACTTCGAGGGTTAGTTTCTTACTACTCTTGCTTTTCATTTATATATTCGTATATACATAGCTGGATCGATCCCCATAGAGATTCGGATCGAATTAATTTTCGTTTTACCGCTTCCGCTGGGCCTTCGATTTAGGCACCGAATCCCAACACTTATGAGGTCAATTATTCGACCCATGATCTGGAGCTAGCAGCTGTGGTTTTTGCGTTGAAGTTTTGACGTCATTATCTTTATGGCATCACCTGTTAGATTTTCACCGATCATAAGAGCTTGAAGTATATATGTACTCAGAAGGAGTTAAATATGCGTCAGAGACGGTGGCTACAACTGATCAAGGACAATGATCACCTGGGTAAGGCGAATGTTATCGCCGATGCCTTGAGCCGTAAGTCAGTTCAGGAGCAGATGCTTGCTCGTTTAACTGTTAAGAAGGAACTTCAGCAGGAATTCCTTAGGCATGAGATCGAGGTTTGGTTATAGCGAGTACAAGGGCAACTTTGTACGTTAGAGATTTCATCGGCACTTGAAGAGGCGATCACGGAGAATCAGGGTTCAGACCCATTTTTGTTGCGCATTCGAGATGATGTCACTCAAGGGAAAGCCCCTGGATTTGTGGTCCATGAGGATGGACTTTTGAAATTTAAGAATCGGTTATGCGTACCGGTGAATGACGAGTTGAAAAACTCAATCTTGAGAGAAGCCCACGCTACCCCTTATTCCATTCACCTAGGGTCCAGCAAGATGTACAAGGACTTAAAACAAAATTACTGGTGAAGTAATATGAAGCGAGAAATCGCAGAGTTTGTTTCGAGATGTATCACCTCTCAGTAAGTCAAGATAGAACATCAGCGACCGGCGGGTATGCTGGAACCGCTCCCTATTCTAGAGTGGAAGTGGGAGGATATTTCAATGGACTTCATCACGAGTTTGCCGACGAGTCGCCGCGTCATGAATACAATTTGGATAATTGTGGAACGCCTAACTAAATCAGCTCATTTCCTTGAGGTTAAGGATACGTGGGGTCCCGAGAGACTTGCCCAGTTATTCATCAAAGAGATCATTAGATTGCACGGTACTCCTAAGAGTATCGTTTCTGATTGTGACGGGCGATTCGTGTCACATTTTTGGAAATCAGTTCATCGTTCAATGGGAACTCGGCTTAATTTCAGGACACCTCTTCATCCTCAGTCCGACGGACAATCAGAGAGAACTTTTCAGACATTGAATGACATGTTAAGAGCATGTGTCCTCGATTGGAAAGATGATTGGGAAGCCCAACTACCGTTGATCGAGTTCACGTACAAAAATAGTTCACATGCTTCAATTAAGATGGCACCTTGAGAGGCCTTGTACGGTCATCGTTATCGATCTCCTTTGTGCTGGGACGACTTATCAGAATCAATCAGCACTGAGCCCGATATGCTTGTAGCCGCCCGTGAGAAGGTAGCTTTGATCAGGAGTCATTTGTTGACCGCTCAGAGTCGACAGAAATCATATGCTGGTAATCGTCGTCGACCTTTAGAGTTCGAGACAGGTAACCACATTTTGGTCAAGGTATCCCCGAGTCGAGGTATCTTCCATTTCGGGAAGCATGGAAATTGAGTCCGAGATTTATTGGATCGTTTCAGATTTTGGATCGAGTAGGGAGTCTGGCTTATCGATTGGCTTTACCTCTGGCGTTGAGCCGAAATTCATAACGTATTTCATGTTTCTCAGTTGCGGAAGCGTGTCGCTGACCCTAGGCACATACTTCAGTTCGATGAAATCGAGATCGCGGATGATTACACGTACGAGAAGCATCATGTACGAATCTTGGTGCGGCGAATCAAACAGTTGAGGACTAAAACGGTTACTTTGGTTAAGATCCAGTGGTCTAGACATAGCGTCGAAGAGGACACATGGGAAACCGAGGATAGTATGCGGGAGACTTACCCTGAATTGTTCAACCCTTAGTTTCAAGGACGAAACTATTTTTAAGGGTGGGGGGAATATGTAATACCCGATTGTAAACTCATTCATTTTCATTCATTAATTGTCATTTAGTGTTTTGACACTCAGTAATAATCACACATCATTAATATTCATTCGTTGTGTTCACCCTTCGGAATAATTCACATCTTAGATCAGTTATCATTCACCGTCAATTTAATTAGAGAATCGAGCCGAGTATATCATCATTTTCATCATTGTAGTGGGCTGTGTGAGGAGTAGCGCACGCTACGTACTCTCTTTTGCGTGCGCTAATTGAGTACGGGTAGCGCACACTATCTCTTAAACATTAGCACACGCTAATGCTGCTCAGGCAGATAGTCCAGAAGGTACTGGACTGCAGCTGCATCATAGTAGCGCACGTTACGAATGGTAAGTATCGCGCGCTAGTTGTTTGGAGTAGCGCACGCTATGCAGTCGGTATAGCGCACGCTAAGGTCGTATCAGGCAGAGTCCAGTGACTACTGGACTGAATTGGAATAATTCATAGCGCACACTATGTTTGAATATTAGCGTATGCTAATTGGTGTCCGTAGCGCACGCTGAATCTTGGATGGAGCGCACACTATCGTGAGCAGGTCAGAGGACAGAAGTTCTGGACTTCAGTTACTGTGCATCAAATATTCAGTTAGCGCACGCTAACATTTTGAGTTAACGCACGCTAAGTATATGGCAGTAGCGCACGCAACAAAATGTACGTAGTGCATGCTACCGATTAGGATAGAGGGTACTGGACTACCCAGTATACCCGTTAGCGCACACCAAGAACAGGATCTAGCGCGCGCTAAACTGGGATTGTTATAAATTGGACAGTGTAGTCCAGATTCGTCATTTGTCATTTCTTTTCATTCCTTCATCGGTTTCGGGCGACTTGGAGCTTCTTGAGGAGTTTTATTCGAGTTGAAATCAGCCATCAACATTTCCAAGCATGTAATTCGGAGTAATCATCATTTCATCATCTTCAAACTTCATAATCAAGGTAATCACCTCTTGAATCTAGAAATTTGGAGTTCAAGTGTTTTATTTCCGATCTATTCATGTGAGCTCGATATTATGTTGGAATGCTTTAGATATGGATTATCTACCTTGAATACACGTATTCCTACGAATTATTCGGTGTATATTTCGGATTTAATGGCTATTTGGAGAATTATTTCAAGAACCCTTGGGGTTGACTTCGGTTAATTTGGGGATTTTCCGATTGATGTCGTTGTAATTTTGAATTGTGGTTTCTTTTTGGATTATTGATGACATTAATGGAGTGTTATTGGGTTGAATCATTCCTTGAAGGTTTGGTGTCGATATTTGGGTTTGGTTATAACCTTAGGGATAACATGTTCACTACGTAGTCGTTAGAATGCCCCAATGAGTTTGGATATTGTTGTATCAACATCTTTAATAGGTTATGATCTCTATTGATTCATATATTAAGCGAGTTGTTGATGATTGTGTTATTCAAGGTTGTTCGAGCGACCAATAGTTCCTTAGGACGTTGTTCGAGAGAGGACGTATCATCACCGGTGTTAAGGTAAGTTGATTCTTACTCGGTTAAAAAGAATATTCATTCCTTTTGTTGTTGTTCATTCATAATCATAACTCATTCATATTATATTAACCGCATCAAGACTTGTCATTGTCAATTAATCACTTCATTCACGAGGAACGACGGTTCCAATCATCTCATTGAGTTATCATTCATTTCACTATTAATTCATCTCGGTGAGTCATCCTTGACTTTGTCGAATTGTTATTCATTATTATTCTTCCTGGTCATTCTTGTTCATATGACCTTCTGGGTTCATATTGCGCGACTGGGTGGGGATGTGTGTAATTTTTAGTCGGGCACGTGATGGTCATGTGTTGGGTTCACCGACACATTGGACTGTGCACACGGTAATGTACCTCCATGAGACTAATTAGGTACAAGGGCGGGTGTGTCCGGACACTCATCTTGTGCACATGCACATACCATTATAGGCGTACTATGATGCCTCTCTTCAGCTTCATTTCATAATTAAGATATATCATGATTGTGTTTATTCAACTCTTGAGGATTGTTGTTCTGTGTAACTGACCCCGTTACGGGATGTTGTTTTCAGGTCATGGCAAGGCTAAATCACGGGAAGAGAATGTGAACGGCGAGGAGTCCCAGTGATACTAGTTGGGGGCCCCAATCCTTTTCAGTCATTCGTGTTTTCTTCATTTTATTTCCGCTGCAGACTTCCGTTTGAATTACTCATTTTATTCAGTGTTGTATATTTTATCTTCATATAAAATATACATGTACTTCGTATGATCTTGGATGTGTTGTAATGAAACTCCTTATCGGAGTAATTGTTAATATAATGTGGTTCAGTACTACAATTATATTAATTAAGTCATTAATTTTCATTCGCCTGGTGGGTCCCGGTTGGGGGTCCACGGCACTGTAATATCCATCTAGTTTGGGATGTTACAGGTCTCTACCCAGTTCATCGAAGTTCATAAAACTATACCTCTTAGGTAAATGAGACACCCTACTAGACCTACAAGGTGGTTGTACTTGTGTTACAGAAGGTTCGGTTCCAATTTCTTGCACAGGTGTCTCCTGAAGAGTTTCATTGTATTCTTCCAAAGAAATATTTCTACCTGCTCCGCCTTCCTGAATGAACTCATATTCCAGGAAGTGTACATGCAAATCAACAATGATCTTTTGATCTTTGGGCATGTAGAATAGATAACCCATTGCCTCAGATGGTAATCTAATGAAACGTCTCCTCACGGACCTCGCTTCCATTTTCTCCACCTTAGTATTCTTGACATATGCGGGACATCCTCAAATCCTAATGTGATTAAGACTTTGGTTTCCTGCCCTCCCACATCTCATGTGGAGTTTTAGGAACGGATTTGGAAGGACATCTGTTAAAGATATATGCAACAGTCAGGAGTGCATACCCCCATAGGTAAATCGATAAGTCAGTATAGCTCAGCATGGAACGGACCATGTCCAACAAGGTCTGGTTCCTTCTTTCTGACACACCATTTCACTGAGGAGTGCCTGGAGGTGTTAGTTGTGAAACTATTCCATGTTCCTTCAGGAACTTGTCAAACTCCGTACTTATATCCTCGCCACCTCGGTCCAACCGAAGTGCTTTGATATGATTTCCAGTTTATTTCTCGACTAGGGCCTTAAATTCCTGGAATTTCTCAAAGGCCTCGGATTTATGTTTCATTAAGTATACATAACCATACCTAGTATGATCATCTGTAAACGTAATGAAATATTGATATCCGTCACGTGCTACTTCCAAAGTGCCACATACATTGGTATGGATTAATCCCAGTTTATCAGCGGCTCTTTCATAAGTCCCTGTGAAGGGGTACTTTAGTCATTTTGCCTTTAAGGCATGATTCACAAGTAGGAAAGGGATCCGATCCCAATGAACCCATAAGTCCATCTTTGTCCATTTTGTAAACCTTGGTCTGACAAACATGACCAAGTCTAAGATGCCATTTCAAAACTTGATTGGTTTCATCCCTACCACGTTTTCTAGTCATAGTATTCACAACGACTTTGTTACTGAGGTTTAGATGATACAATCCATTTAAAAATGTAGAAGTACCCACTAGTTTATTTCTGAAATAAATTTTATAGGAACCGTCACTAATGAAAAATGAAAAGCCTTTTTGGTCCATGACCGGAATGGATACAATGTTTTTATGTCCCTTGGGCAAAACAAGTACATCTTCTAAAGTCAAAACAAAGCCGAATTCTAAACCCAAAAGAAGTGATCCTATGTCGGTTGCCTCGACACTATCCCCACTTCCGACTGTGATTATAACTTCTCCAGCTCCAAGCTTCCTACTTTGTTCCAGATCCTGATTCACGGTAGAAATATGAGAACTAGCACCAAAATCCAGTATCCAGGAAGTAGAAACTACAGTAGCAGAACAATTTGTTTCCAAAATTAAAAGTTTTGTACCTCAAGCGCCATGAAGAATCGGACAATCTCTTGCCCAGTGGCCCAGCTCACCACACTTGAGACATGTAACACCCCCAATCCGCTCAGGGATATTACATGCCGTAGAACCTTTCCTCAAGGATCTACCAGACTGGTAACAACATCGAACAACTCAACAATGCCTTTAAGGCTAAAATGACTCAGTAGATCGATTTGGTATTTCAATAAAACATACAACCCAATTACAATTCATGCCCACGTAGGGGTCAAAATACAACAACTGCCGTACAACTGGGAAAAATATTGGAGCGGAAAATAAAGTACAACTGAACGACTACACAACGAACGGGTCCTCATGTGATTAGTATCGATCATCTTTCATCATCCTTCATGCCGACCCTGTGCCACGCTCCCTAAAACATGAATGTAATACAGACATCCACCCCCCAAATACTCGGGGGTTAGCAAAACTCCACTATTTTGCTAGTGCAAGTACAAAGTGCAAATACAAGCCATACAATTCAAGTTCCAAGAATAACAATAACCAGGAATCCTCAAAGATCCAAACATAACGAAAAGTACTTCCCGAGGCAAGAGTTTGGGTAAAACAATCCAAAATCGAAAGACCGCAAATCGAGATGATAATTTATAAAACCTTTTAAAAATGCCCTATGGAGTTTTCAACGTAAATAATTTAGGATTATCGAATCCTTTTCTTTACAAAATCAACAGGGGTCACATCCCAACAGTTTTGTTTTCACAAATAGAAAACAACTAACAATTCACAAAGTCAGAACCCACATCACGTGTCGTCGACGGACATAAAATCAACACAACGTAATCACGCACAAGCATCACCTAGGACCGGGACAAAACCACAAATCCCACTTGAGGCCTCTAAGGACCCTCCTGAGCTAGTCACAATCATAAAACGAATCACGCACATACGTCGCCTAGGACCAGAACGAAGCCACGAATCCCACTCGAGGCCTCGAAGGACCCTCCCGAGCTGGCTAGCGAAATAAACTCAAACCACCGATAAGTGGTCAAATCAAAAATGCATCGAGTCCACAACAACAAGTGTTTCACATTTGCCACAATCACAAACACATCAAATCATGAGTTAATGCAACCAACACTTAGCAAAACACCACGTCAAACCATAACGCACCGAAAAGAGATAATATGTGTATATATATTATCAAAGCATAACAAGAACAACACCAACAACAAGCGAATTCATATGGTGCACTTAATCATTCACGGGGCACAATATTCACAAAACACACGCGTTTTGAAAGTGAGCCCTTAATGAGAATGAATCTTTTGAAAGTTCAAATGAAACGATCAAACAAACACATCGAGACAATCACTAATTATCATATTTACAAAACAATAATTGTATGGACAAGGTACTTGCCTAGGAATCGGCACGCAAGTATTCCAACGAACGCGGTTCAATCGGGAAGCTTCGAAACGCCCGATGCCATCGAAAAGGAAGACGACGACGAACGGAAGGGTTCAACATGGTTTCTTCGCAAGAAACTCAACCGTAACATCATATAATTAATAAATCAATGATCGTACGAGGAAGAATAATCATAGAACGTCCGAAAACCCCTCTATGACATTCTACCGGATACCTTCAAGGCGTCGATCAAGAACTCGACCAAAACAACAAATCTATACGATCCAACCATGGAATAACAAGGGAAATGATATAATACATCTAAATAATCATCAATCCATCACAATCCTAAGTTAAATCGGATTAAACGGATGAAAACAACCAAAACACCCAAATTCCCCCAAACCAGATTTCTAGAAAATCTGACGTGATTTGCTCGATCAAAGGATGTTATAGGGTGGATGATTGATGATATGAACTCCAAGACTTCATGGATTGATTGTCCAACAACATCTCTCCATCATCAACACACCTCCAGCCACGGAAGGGAAGAAAACGAGTGAATAAAACCCGTCTGCTGGGTCTTAAATAGGCTGCCTGGAGGCCGCCTTACGTACGTAATCGACCATGGCTTACGTACGTAACCGGACGTGGCCGAACTCACTACCCAGAAATGCCGGCATTGTTACGTACGTAACCGGCCAAGGCTTATGTACGTAACCGGCCCTATGTACATAATCTGCCGGGCCCTTCCGGTCGTAACTTGGCCAAGGCTGGCCTGGGCACAACCTGCCCGGCCATGACTCGGTCGGGGCCAACTCTGACGGCCCGGACGACCCCGAAACCCGAACCTGAATACGAATCGAAGATACGGTTACGAAGTACTCGCAAAGACGAATTCGAGCACTAAGAGAACACACGATTCCGACCACCCGAAGGCTCGAAATTCGACAACGGAAAGTAATTACCCCAAACTTTGGGAAATTACAAAAATGGCCCAAAACGTCCGAAATACACGATACACGATCGAAACACCAAGCCAAAGCTCTCAACATGAATAATAACATTAAATTAACTTACGAAAAACTCGAAACAAAAGTTTCGGACGAGATTCGCAAGAATCGAACTCAAGTGCGGAAAAACCGCTTAAGAACACGGAACTCAACAAAACGATACCGAAACGAACTCGGATGACAAAAAGTACAGAATTAAATACTCTCGGAATGACGAAAGATCACGAGTGAGTCGTCAAAACGGTCTCCCGCCGAAAAAAAGAAAATCACCGAAATCCGAAATTGCGGGTATTACATTTTACCCTCCTTAAAAGAAGTTTCGTCCCGAAACTTAAAACAAGTAGGGAGAAGCAATATACCACCAGGAATATTTCAATGAGATACACAAGAGTGCGTAACTAACGCCCAACTGCGAAACGTTACAAACAACGCAAAGGAATACACGGCTTGAAAACACGCTCCACGACGACCAACACAACGTCGCCGGTAGAGTTATAATAAAACCAAAAAAATGACACGCGTCATCAAGTAGATAATACAACCAAGTTGATTATCCGAACAAACACAAAACACAAAGCACCTATTACAAGGAAACACGCACAGTCGAGAAAACAGAACATAAACACAAATGATTCACAAGGACAATCACAAACAATTCAGACTATGCCGAAATTCTCAAAAACCACAATAGGCATCTCCGTGTCCTTTCGGAGCAGAGATGCAACCTCGATCCCCAAATCTCTCAGCTACCGTCCTGCAATTCACGGCTCGATGATCCACCTGGCCACACTCGAAACAACTGACTAACGGTAAACGACAATTCTTCGTGGTAGGAGATCAGGCAACAACAGTCAGACAACCCCGACCGAACAATAACGATCGAACAACAACAACCGAACAACAATGATCACATAACAATGATCGAACAACAACGATCAAATAACAATGACCGAATAACAACGATCGAATAACAATGATCGAACAACAATGATCAAATAACAATGATCGAACAACAACGATCGAAAAAATAATGATCGAGTGACAACAGTCGAACAATGACTTCAAAGTCCCCACTTCAACTCCAGACATTAAAAGAACTGGTACAAAGTGAAAGATGTTACTTCCGAACAAGGTTCATAAGAATCGAACCAAACTCGGAAAAGTCACAATGATAAACAGATCGATCTGAAACAAGGTCACAACTAGTTCGAATGATGACAACCGAGACATCAAACAAGTTCAAAAAGTATCGAAGAACACGTGCAAGTCGATAGAATTTAGAAGGAGAAACTGTAGAAGTCAAAAATAGTACGGGTATTACATCCGACCTCTTATAAAAGAAATGTCGTCCCCGTAACTCACAACAACGGAAACAAGGTAACAACACAAAAAGCAACCGACAGAAAAATCTCCTATGGGCCTCTCAGAGCCGATCCTGATATATGTGCTGAAGAGCAAACTCCGAAAGTCTCGGTAGTCAATTCGCAAAACTAAATTACGTGTCCCTCAAATCCGCACTTGAAATGCGTTACTGACGAGAAGGACAATTTACACGTGCATGCCCCAGCACATCACAGTTGAAACACCTCGGCTCGGCATACCGAAAATATAAATGCTAGATATAATGGGGCATAACGTCGCAAAACAACATAGCGGAGATGCCAACTCAGCACAACAAGGAATCATAACACATATCATATACAATGATTTCCATCGTAAAGTAATACACACATAAACACTACAGCAATGACGGTATCGTTCAGAGACCTCAACGGCCCAAACGATAACCAGCACATAATTACAAACATCATGAAACAATCACAAATGTACACAAATGTACAAACCCAAGCTTCAACAGCTCACACTCGTGCGACAACACGCAAATCACCACGAGGCAACAAATAGTAAATACCAGTTCACACCTCTCACAGAGGGCTAGTACTACAAATACGTGGCAACGCCTCAACGTTCATGCCACCAATTCGATCATACTCGGAAGTTAACATCATAACAACAATGCATACATAATACATACATTCCCAAACCGCAAACGGGAATTGCTAGGTTTTAGAAAAAAATGAAAACCACCTTTTGAAAATAATTTTGGAAACACCAATTGATCTTGAATATCACCTTTCAAAAAGTACAAACGTGAAACATCGTTATCGAGACTTTGGAAAACCATTTCGCATTCGATAAAAATGAGGACACTTTCTTTTCGTGAAAAACTTTCGGAAATATTCAACCCTCGGGCCTAAGCAAAAGCGTTTCTAAATCATTGAAAATGTCTCAAAACATTTTGGTCCTCGAGGTAGAAGAATTTTGAAACATATTGTGGCACCTTGGAAGTACCACAAGGAAACAATTCATTTTAAAAGTACTTCTCGAAATTTATTTTCTAAGATAGTTAAGGTTTTCAAAAATAATTCAATGCGCTAGAATGCCCAAAAATGCTCATGTAACAATATTCGTTTAAACATATTATACTATACGCATCAAATCGTACAAAATCAAGACAATACATGTCTTTTACCGGAAAACGGACAGTCACATCGCAGTTCAAACTTGCTTAGGACCGGGGCTAAACCACTGGTCCATCCGAAGCCCTTACGGACTGAGTAAATTGCACCCTACTGGCTAGGACATGTTGTGTGCATTGAGTTTCTTGATTGGTTCTTGTATTCCGCTGCTAGAGTATCTTCATGGTCGGTCTTTTTCCGCTGCGTGAGTACTTTGAAATGCTCTTTTGGTATCTAGTAACTGAGGTTACTTCGGAAATTGTTTTCTAAACTTTTGAGTGTCGGTTGTTTGGCCTTGCGATTTCAAATGAGTTTTTACGACGGTTTTTGATAAATGGATTTTATAAGTCTTTGTGAATTTTTAAAGATAGTACCATCGTTGGTCTCTTGGGCATTTGTAAATGTTTGCGAAAATTTCCTTCAGCCTTGTGGGTTCCATCTCGGGGCCCACGGCGCTGTAATATTCCCGGTCGGATCTGGGGGTGTTACAGAATATGGTATCGGAGCTTAGGTTGAGAAAACCTAGGCATTTGGGTCGAGTTGGGTCATGTTTTTGTCGCGTCATTCGAGTTGTCGATTGACGAATATTAGAGCCGTGAGTTTTTATTGTTCGCTCAGGCTTGTGCGTGATGTGATTTGCCAGTATCGTACTGGGCTTGTTATAACTTTTCCAAATGGCATTAACAAGATTCTTTGGAATGAGATGTATTGTGTTCTTGAGTCGAACTGATTTGGCAAACGTGTGTTTTGAAAACATCCATGTCGAGTATTTTCTAGAGTCGAGACATGTGCCAGTATCACGGGGAATCGTCGGCTTCACGATCTGTAAGTATTTGTATTTTTGAATTTCATTGAGATTTATTGCCGTTCTAAGTTGATATGTTTTGAGATTCAGCAGATATCATGCGTTACAGTATGAGATGTCAGAGTGGGACAGGATTGATGATCTTGAGAAACTATGATTTTGGAAATCAGTATGTTGGTTAGATTTTGGAACGGAATTGTGCATTTGGGGAGAAATATTGTGCATGGTTGAGAAGAACATGTAGCATGTAAATTCATTTTGTGATATATGAAACTGCTTTTGAGCATTTGAAAATGATACTTTTCAAAATGAATGTTTTACGGATGTTTTACGGAAAATGATTTTTGGGCCGAGACCCAATAGATTTTGAAATAGTTTTGTAACTCAGGACTTGGAGTCCGAAAAGGGTTTTCTACTTTTTAAAATTCTTCTAACGTGGAACGAGATACGGGCTGAGACCCTAATGTTTCAAAAGGCTTTTTTTCTTGTTTTCTAAAACTCCCGAGATCTGTAAAACACTTTACCAATCGTTTACTTATGTTAATTCCGCCTTTCGAGGCTTTGGTTTACTTGTTCAAATGAAACTTCTCGGGAAGTATTTCGCTGTATTGATCCGTTTCAATATTTTGTCATATCATATTTAAGGTGATCCAGGATGGGTTAATGACTGACGTTGCGAGTCATATGTGGACAGGAGTTTTTAGTCGGAGTTTATATTTGAGATTTTGGAACTCTATCGTGTGGTTTTCCGATCGAATATCAGTGGATATTGGTGACGAGTCAAGTGGTATACGGGAGTATGGATATGCACAATCATTTGCATAAATTCCATTTTATTTAATCGTGCATATTCGAAAAGAATTTTGATCTAGAACTTGGCACCAGCGAGCCGATTTAATTTTTAAAATTGATTTCGTGGTCTTACGAAAATTTATGTTTTGAGTTTTCAAACTCTTGAAAGAATTTTCGAAAAATTTGTCTTCTTGACGAGACTATATGATTTCAAACTGGTTTTGAAAGTATGATTGATATACATACGCATTTGGTGCATAGTACATAACATAGTGAAGTTGCGAGTGTGACTCATGAACTGGTTATGACATTCCTATGGTACGATGAATAGAGATCCGAACTTTGGTATGGTAGTAGCTCGACTTTACCATAGTGATCTTCGAATGATTTCTTTGTAAGTGCAGATTTGGGTTTGTTGACCTCATGCTGGTTGTTTTGAGTATCGATTGGTTGTTCCCACTCCATGTATAATTTTTATATGTTCGACGGGTTGTGATTGGTTGTTCGTATGCCGAGGGATATTCTCACCAGTCGGGTATGTTTATTGAGATACACTGTATGTGATTGGTGTGTCATTTTGAGAATGTTATTCTTTCGTATATTTGTTTATGTGGTTCTGTGTTGATCGTATTGGAGTTTATCACGTTGATGATATTCTCGATTGTGTTTTGACCTCTGGTAGGTCATATTGGAATTTATCATGTCGATGATAAATTTGGTTGATTGTTGATCATTGTTGGTGATCATCTGAGCGTTCGGATTTTGTGTCAATGTTTCGGGATTCGTATCGTTGTTTTGGGCAGTTGTTTCGTAGATGTATTGTTTATTATTCGTCTTATCGGAATTGGGACTTGATTATGGAATCAGGCAGACAGAATTTGATTCGGGCAGATTGCTTCATCCGAAGGTGATATATTTTGTTGAGACTCAAGGAATTGTGATTGTAAAGTGTATTGAGACTTTACAGTGAGGTCACTAGCTAGTATCTCAGGAGATCCTCGACTTTGCGCATTGGTAAGTATGCTGTTGTGGTTATTCTATAGTGATGATGATTGATCATTGTCGTGATGGTTTTGGGATATTTTGGGTTGAACGGTATGTTTGTTTGTTTTATGACGGATTGCAAGTTTCGAGGACGAAACTTATTTTAAGTGGTGTAGAATGTAATATCCGGAATTTCTACTACCGATGTTTAATATTATTTTATCCGAGTTATGTTGTACATCGTGGAATCTGTACAGTATGGATAAAATACTGAAGGACTGAGATGTCAGTATTGGTATAATTGTTGTATTTGGTCGAAAATTGTATTTAAGAATATTATTGGATTCAGTGTTTGTGTTCAGTGTGTCTTATGTTCGTTTTTGATATGTCGAGACGTTGGACAAGAATAGCTGAAATTGGCTAAGTGTAACACTATTAGCGCATGCTAATAATCATGAGTAGCGCACGCTATCGTGCAGGTTTAGCGCACGCTACAGATATAAGATAACGCACGCTAATGCAGTCCGATCGGAAGGAATCTACGCGTGGACCAGGCCACTTTCGGCGCACGTTCTGATAAGTCAACGGATGTTGTAATGTAGTGTTAGCGCACGCTAATAGATGTTGATTAGCGCACGCTAACTGTATATCGGTCAACAGGGAATCTTGGATTTATTGGTTGCTTTCGGCATGTGGGGTCACGAGCATCTTCGTGGTAGTTGTAGACTGTAGCAAGTCAACTGGTATTAGCGCATGCTAAAGGTAAATGACTTGCGTACGCTAAGCAGGATGTTTTACGTATGTTAATGCATGGGCATTACGTACGTAAGCTAGTTTACGAAGCGAGGCAGTAGCCTCTGGGCTTCGATAGCGCACGCTAACAAAGTCAGGTAGCGCACGCTAAGGCTGTTGCGCACGCTAAACATAAGGTTTAGCGCACGCTAGTAATATACTTTATAAAAGGGGACAGACGGGTTTTGAGATGCATTTAGTCCATTCTTTCTCCTTCAGTCGATAGAGAGAGCTTTGGGAGGTTCTGGAGGTTCCCAAACACCGTGAGATGATAATCTTTAACAAACATTAGATTGAGAGCTTGGATTCAAGCCTTGTTCTTCAAGTTGTTCATGATTCTTTGGATGGAGTTCTAGTGTTCTTCTTTTTGGTTCATCTAAACCAGGTAATCTTCGTATTCCTTCGTTAGTGGTTCGTTTTTCTTGGATGATTTCATGCAAGGAGCATGTTGGATAATCATATGACGATGTTCAATGGAATTTTGATAAGAGTTTCGGACGTTAGTTAAGATTCTTCATACCATAAGGATGTTGATTCATTTAACCCGATCTAAGAAGGATTTATGAATCGTGGTAATTATATTGGTTGATATAAATGAGATGAATCATGATACTAGGTTGAATTTCAGATTTAGCATGATACGATCCTTGTTATCGAGTCGGTTTGATTGTTGATGTTGTTATTGATTACTGGACATTGACATGATCATGGTGATAATTATGTGGTCGTTTATCTTCAAGAGATATGGAGATTTATGTCTTCCTTCATTCGGTTTTGTAGTCGCAAGATGTGAGTCGATGTTTGGAATGCATGCCACTGTACAGCATTAGCGCACGCTAAGCTTACTGGCTAGCGCACGGTAACGGGACAACTTAGCGCACGCTACGTTATGCGTTTAACGTACGCTAAGTAGGCAGACAGTGCAGTATTTTTGTGTATTGATTATGAATTCGTGATGGTTTGACTTGGTTGGTTCTGACTGTGTTTATTCGAGGTTGTGTTGAACCGTTGAGTTCGATTGGTTAGTTTTATCGGTTGTTGATTGTTATCGGATATGTGTTATTTGATTTCTTCGATAGGTTGAGACTATTGATCGGTGATTATAACCGGATATTGCGGTCGTGTTCGAGTATGTCCATTATATTTCTTTTGATCGGGGCTGAGGAGCTCGTAGACAAAGGCATTATAACTGGTAGCGGCTTCATCATCATTGTATCGGTATCGAGGCAAGTTATTACATGCTCAGTTATAATATTTAATGAATAGTTTCAGTTTCATTTCGTTTATAATGCATATGACGATGATTATTATTGTGAACTTTGGATATTCGGATTGCATATCGTTCTTTCGATTCTGGGAGGTAAATCATAATGTATATGCTTTATCTCAGTTATTGGTATGTTCGAATATCGAGGTTACATTGTGGTAAAGACAAGGATATGAATATCTATAGTTCATCGTACGTTTGGATCGCCGAGCATTGAGGATAATCGTCGGTGATGATTGGACATCGAGGTTGCTCCCGAAGGACTCGGGGCAAGTATTCCATATTGGTTATGGTTTAGTGCTATTTATTTTGGTCTCGTACATTTTCTTTCATGTTGTTGAACATGGAGTCGTCCTAGTAAATTGTCATGTTATCGTGCATGTTATGTTGTTCATGTTGATGAACATGTTGATTTGAATATGTGTATGCATATTGTGTTGTTTATGTTGTGTAAATAATCCGATGGGATTATGAGGATCCATGCTGAGGGCGCTGGATCGAATGTCCACCATGCGTTGGTTCGACGGGATCATCATGGGGATCTATGCCGAGGGCACTAGATCGTTGGACAGGTTTTCCACCATGCGTTGGTTCGACGGGATCAACATGGGGATCTATGCTGAGGGCGCTGGATCGTTGGATTACCAGTATTGTGTTGATGGAATCTTGTGAATTCGCATCATTGATTTTATCATGTGTTGTTGTGCATGTGTATATTATTGGTTATCCACCTCGTGTTGATCTGTAGGATCATCGTGGGATCTATGCTGAGGGCGCTGGATCGTCGGATTTCCATTGAGTATACATAATTGTTATTGTTATGATCATATTGACGCGGTCATATGAGTATGCATTTGTAGGTCTCATGTTAGGACCTTATCCGTATTGCATTGTTCTGATCCCGTATTAGACTGATATGATTATCGTGGCACATCATATCTCGAGGTATGTTCCATATTTGCTTTGGTCTTGTCTTTGGTGGACAATCAGTTATCGTCTTGGGATTTGATGATATTATTCGATGGATCGTATTGGTCAGAAATGGTAGATTTCCGTATCGTGAGTTGGTTATGATAGTTTGTGGATCTTGAGTATTGTTTGAGGTACAATACAGATATTATGTTCGAGTTTATTGGTTAATCGAGTACAGGATGTAAAATGTGATAATGGTTATTCTGATGAGAATTACTTGAGTAAGTAAAGTTATGGCGGTAAGATTACATTGGTCGTATTCTTATTCTGTATTCTCATTGGTATGTATTATTGATGTGATGTGATTGATATCATTGTTGGATATTATGGCTGACCCCGTCGTGGGATTTCTTTTTAGGTTCTCGGAGTATCGAGCTTGTAGCGGTCGTGAAGAGATGAGCTTCCCGGAGGATACTGGCTAGGACATGTTGTGTGCATTGAGTTTCTTGATTGGTTCTTGTATTCCGCTGCTAGAGTATCTTCATGGTCGGTCTTTTTCCGCTGCGTGAGTATTTTGAAATGCTCTTTTGGTATCTAGTAACTGAGGTTACTTCGGAAATCGTTTTCTAAACTTTTGAGTGTCGGCTGTTTGGCCTTGCGATTTCAAATGAGTTTTTACGACTGTCGGCTGTTTGGCCTTGCGATTGCAAATGAGTTTTTACGGATGTTTGGCCTTGCGATTTCAAACTTTTGAGTGTCGGCTGTTGGGACGATTCATCAGACTTGATCGGGACAGAACCAGAGTTGATCATACAGACTCGAGAGAAGATAGCCTTGATTCGTGAAAGGCTGTTGACTGCCCAGAGTCGACAGAAATCTTATGCAAACGTACGCCGTCGCCCATTGGAGTTCAGTACTGGAGACCACGTACTTTTAAAGGTTTCTCCTACTCGGGGAACCTTTCATTTTGGAAGGAAAGGAAAGCTGAGTCCGAGATATATCGGACCATTTGAGATCCTTGAGAGAGTTGCAGAGTTGGCATACAGATTGGCATTACCGCCGTCATTGAGCCATGTTCATAACGTGTTCCATGTATCCCAGTTACGGAGATATATACCGGATCTTAGTCATGTCATTGATTTCGGCGAGATCGAAGTCGCTCAGGATGGAACGTTTGAAGAAAGACCAGTCAAGATACTCGAGAGTCAAGTTAAGCAGTTGAGGAACAAACCAATCGTTTTGCTCAAAGTTCAGTGGTCACGCCACGGAGTGGAAGAAGCCACATGGGAAACGGAATATGGCATAAAGTCCAGATATCCAGAGTTATTTTCGTCTTGAGTTTCGGGACGAAACTTCTTTTTAGTAGGAGAGTATGTAATATCCGGATTTATTATTGTGTATTTCATCTGTAGTTGAACCCTATATTATTCGGAATTGTGATCTCGATAATTGAAGTATGTTATTTCTCACATTGGTATCTTTGTACATAAGTATATCGTCATGCAAAATTTCTCATGCGAACTCGTGATAGCGCATGCTAAGAATGTAGCTTAACGCGCGCTATCGGCTACAACTAGCGCACGCTACGAATGTAGGATTTGCGTGCGCTAGGCAGTTAATTATTGAGCTAGGCGGCTAGCACATGCGCCAGCCGGGACATGGGTCCGGATAAGATTCCCAAGGACGAACCTGGATAGATTTGGAGTCAAGGCTTATTAGCGTGCGCTAAGAATTGTATGGTAGCGTGCGCTAATCAGCTATTGTGCAGAAACTTTATTTAAAGGACAGCACTCCATTTCTACTTATTTCCCTTCATTTGTTCTTCGTTCCTTGGAAGTCCAGGGAACATTTCCTACTCCTTAAACACATACAAATCCGCCTTACTTGATCATTAAATATTAAAGAGTGCTTATACTTGATCATTGAAGAAGAATTCACTTTGAAGTGACACTCAAGCAACCGAAGCTGGATTCTACCTTTTTAGATTAGTGATTTCTTCATTAAAGGTATGTTAATTCTATCTCCAACTTTAGATTCGTGTTATGAAGAATAAGATGATCATGCTAGCAAGATATTGAGTTTCATTGGTGAATTATTCAACAAATATCATGTTTAGAAGATTGCAATAATTATACTTATGGTATTGTCGTTGGAATCCTAGTACGTCAAATGATGAGAGGAACATTCTGAAGTTGATTATCCGTATGATTTATGTTGTCTTATTGATCATAAAATTGAAGGTGATATCACTTTTGGTTATAAGGACTTAAGGAAAGAATAATCTTAGGAAGTATCCTTTCGTATAAGTTGGAATTGTTAGTTCACCTTCAAGATGAAGTCTAAATGTGAATAATGATAATAGAATCTAGTGCACCAACCGGAGATCACCGAAATTCGCATGAGAATGATAATCAAGTTCGAATATAAGAGTTGTGATGATATTCTTTTCCTTGAAACTCAAAGATGATTGGATCCGTAAGATCATTCATAAGTTTATGAACATGACATGTAGTCGGGTAACACACGTTAATCACTGAGGAATTCGTAAGTTTCATCACCGTTAGAATAAGTCTGTTGCCCAACAGTGAACTGCCATGCACACTTAGCGTGCGCTAAGCTATGTGAATTAACGTACGCTAACGGGCATATTTAACATACGCTACGATTGAAACTTAGCGTGCGTTAAGTCATCAGGCGAGTCAGTCGGCTGATGGTGAGGTGCTGACCGTGCATGGTTATCATACGCTAGGATGTGTGTAATTGCATGCGCTAACGAGTAGCCTTAACGTACGCTACATAGGATGCGTAACGTGCGTTAAGCAAACCAGACAGATTTCTTTTAAGAACTTCCGACCGTATTTTGGATTGTTAGATGGTCGTTCGACGTGAGATGAATTCTATATTATTTCTTTTGTTAAGGTTCGAGCTTGCTACGTGATTGATCGAAGGGGCGACCTTCGAGTGTTTCATTTTTCGTGGAAGTATTGTTCTTGTCTTCGAATCGAGGTAAGTACCTTAATTGTTTTATATTGTGATGTTATACATATTGTCGTGCATATATGTCGTTGTTGTATGTCCACCTCGTGTTGGTCCGACGGGATCATCGGGGGATCTATGCTAGCGTGCGCTGGATCATCGGACGGGTTTTTCCACCTCGGGTTGGTTTGACGGAATCATCGGGGGTCTAGTCAGTGAACGATGGATCATTGGAATTACCATGTGTATGTTGTGATTATCATGTGTGTATGTTATTATTGAGTTTCTCACAGGAGAAGATTCGTTGGTTCTTTTGTCATTTATGTTATTATTATCATTCGTGAGATATTGAATAATATGTTCAGGATCCAGGAGAGCAGGGAAATAACCACTGGAGTTGCATGACGACGAGGGTGCAGAGTGATGTTCTGGCTGGGTTTATTTTTCTGTTGTTTTTACCGTTTTAATAAGTACTCGAGTACGTAGTCGTTTATGATGATTTGGATTTGGTGATGTATTAATACTTTTCCGTTGAACATTCATATTTTCAGTATTTGTTCAGAATTGTTGTATCTTAATTCCGTTATTTTCATACGTTGGTACCTGTTAATGTCTTTTCAATTCTTCAGCCTTGTAAATCCTTATGTAAAGGATTTACGGCGCTGTAATATTCCTGAATATATCGGGGGTATTACAATAAAAAGGCTATCCAGGTTCATGCCGCGGGAATCTTATCCGATCCCACCACCAACTGGCCCATGTGCTCAGCGGACTCATTCTTCGTTGACTGCATTACGTACCCTACGCTTCGTCCATAGCGTACGCTATCCGCAGCTCATATCGTACGTTAGGCTAACCTGCTAGCGTACGTTATGATGTAGTGCATGCATGAATATCCAAACTCTTCCTAATATGATCGTGAATGTTTAGAATACAAATACGGGATAAATTAGGGGTGTGCAAAAAACCGCACCGCACCGTAAAAACCGTACCGAAAGAACCGATAAACCGCTTAAACTTGTAATATCCGCAATTTTCGATTTCCGGTAATTTCTTTTTTTTCAGCCAAAGTCCGTTTTGACAACTCGCTCATGACCGTTTTGTCATTCTGAGAATGATTAATTCTGCACTTTTTGACATCCGAGTTCGTTTCGGTGTCGTTTTGTTGAGTTCCGTGCTTTTTAGCGACTTTTCCGCGCTTGAGTTCGATTCTTGCGAATCTCGTTCGAAACTGCTGTTTCGAGTTTCCTGTAAGTCCTTTTAACTTCGTTAGACGTGTTGTGAACTTCGGTTTGGTTATTCGATCACGTATCGTGATTTCCGGGCATTTTGGGCCATTTTGTGATTTCTTAAAAGTTACGGGTATCCGTATCTGTAATTATTGTCTCGACCCGTTTCTTGGTCGCGTATGATTAATTATGGTATTATGTTTTCATTTCGGGTCGTTGATGTTGTCCGCGAACTTTTCGTCGTGTTCGTTCCGTACGTTTTCGGAAATCGGGTCGTCGAGCCCTGGTGGTCGGGTACTGGCCGGACGGTTGCGGGACTGGCCGGACGATGGCGGGCACCGGCCGGACAGGTGCGGCAGGAACCGGCGTAGCGCACGCTACGGCCGGAAGGCTGCGCGCGCTAACCGGCAGGTGTAGCGCACGCTATCGGCTGGCCTAACGCACGCTATCGGGTCTGGGCAGTGGGGTTACGAGGTTCGACTCGATCAGATCGGCGGGTAGCGCAAGCTACCGCCGGTCGTAGCGCACGCTAACCGGCAGGGTAGCGACGCCGTCGCCAACTAGCGACGCACGGGTGAGCTGTTTAGTCCAAAGGCTACTGGACAGGTCGGCTAGCGCGCGCAGGCATCCGGCCGTAGCGCACGCTAGCGGGAGTCGGGTCGGCAGGTTTGGTCGGTGCTGCCAGGTCGTGCGGGCCCTGGCCGAGTGTACTCGGCCGATACCGGCCGATAGCACACCCCGAGAGAAATGACCGACAGAATGCTCAGACAGACCCGCACAGAGGGGTGCGAGGTTCAACGGATCAACGTGCACGGGGCACGTTCGGGTTCGGATTATTCAACATTTAATCCTCTCCACCACTCCAAATCAAGGTAAACATTGTCTAACCCTAGAATTTTGGGATTTGGGGGTTTTCCTTCCGATCTCTTCGAGTTAGATTGCTAATGTGTTGGAATATGTTGAGTATAAATTATCTACCTTGGATACATGTGTTCCTACAGATTTATTGGTGTATTTTCCGGAATTGTTGAGTATTTGGGATGGTTGAGTGTGATTCACCATTTAGAGATTTTCTTACCGGAATGCATGTGTTGTGGGTAGTATTTTCGGGTGGATTCCAACTTATTTTCCTACCGATGGGTTATTGATAGTTGATTACGAACGTTTCTAGGTTCGGAGTTGTCGATTCCTTCAACCGCGGTACCTCGTCGTTCGTACCCTTTCCTCTCATTCTAGGCAAGTAAATTCTTGCTCGGTTAAAAGGATAATCATTCCTTTCGTTGTTGTTCATTCATATATGTAATTCATTCATAGTATATCAATCATGTTGAGACTTGTAATTATCAAACTAATCACTTAATTCATGAGGAACGACGGTTCCAATCATTTCATTTGAGCTATCACTCATTGCGTTATTAATTCACCTCGGTGAGTCATTCTCGACCCTTGTCGGATTTCTATTCATTATTATTCATCATGGTTGCTTTTGTTCTAGTGACCTTTCGGGATCGTATTGCATTGTTGGGTGGTATATGTATGTAATTTTTAGTCGGGCACATGATGGTCATGTATTATGCGGGTAATCCGATACATTGGACCGTGCATACGGTAACGTGCCTCCGTGAGACTAGTTAGGCCAAGTGCGTGTGTATATTGTAATACCCGAGATTTCTGTTATGTAATTGGAACTTGTGATATTGTAATGATTGTACTATTGTCTGAGTACTATTTTCCGTATTTCATAATCCGATGTTATCGAGCGTATGATTTCATAATTGTGATTTGAAGATTGTAATTCTGCGCATGTAGCGCACGCTACAAGCTATGTATAGCGTGCGCTAACGTGGATTCATAGCGCACGCTACTGAGGGTCATTAGCGCACGCTAGGCGTGGTCTAATTGATTGAGACGTGCGGTAGGTGAGATCTGGCCGGGGGACCCTTGTCGGATCGTGTCGAATGAACCTGGACGGCTTTCGGGAAAAGCCAAGTCAACGCCTTAGCGCACGCTACAGGCATGTGAATAGCGCACGCTAAGTGCTGACTTCAGTTAAGTCAGAGAGCCGTTAGCGCACGCTACGAACAGGGATTAGCGCGCGCTAATGGCCATTTATTATAAATAGGACAACATCCTATTCGTGATTTCAGTTCTTTCTCCTCCCATAAACCGAACTCTTACACTTAGAGCATAACTCCCTTCGTCCTAAACACTTCATATCAACCTCCTAGTTCGAGATTGAAGATCATATATCATTGGAGATTGGTGTTCAAGCCTTCGGTGTTGGATTGCTTCATTTCCCTCCGTGTTCTTCACTACTTTGAGGTAGGTGATTCTTCACTGATGTTAGTAATGTTCCTAAGGAAGTTTGAGTCATGTTTTGGTAGCAAGTATTTCGTTTATAATCGGTCATCACATGTTAGAAGGATACTTTTGACATATCGGCACTATATATCGTATGAACCTTTGAACCATCTTATTATAAGGACTCCTAAGCATGTTCAAATCGAGTTATGATCAGTAACCGGATATTTACCCAGTTGATACGTTTTACACAATGGAATCATGTGTTTTGGAACGTAGAACAAATGGAACTTAGATTAATTCTTGGAGATCGTAGATGAATTATGATGTTGAGTTGACTATCCGTATATTCGTATTTCATAACCATAAAACTTCCACAAACCTTATTAGTATGATATGCCCGAGGATAACTTGTATTATCATGGTAGAATTCATGAGTTCTTCACCATTCAACCCAGTTTTCGGTTTGCGATTCGCCATGCAAGATTAGCGCACGCTAACATATGTGAGTTAACGTGCGCTATCGGTTCGATTAACGCACAATACGACGTAGCGTGCGTTATATATCGGCCGGTGCAAGCCGATTCGTAAACTAGCGCACGCTAGTCTTACCCGATAGCGTACGCTAACGAGCTGCTTAGCGCACGTTACGTAGAGTATGTAGCGCACGCTAAGCGATCAGACAGATTGCTTATTTTGAGCTTTTCGGCCGTAGACCAAATTGTTAGGCCATCGTTCGACTTGAGATGATTTGTATATCGTTCCTTTTGTTAAGGTTCGAGCCGGTTACGTTGATCGAAGGAGGCGGCCTTCGAGTGTGTTGAGATCATCGAAGTATTTCGTCTTGCCATTTTCGAGGCAAGTATCATATGTCGAGTTCGATTTATATTGAATCTCTGATCATGCTTGTGGTTTTGTTCATATTGTTGAATATGAGATGTATTTCTGAAAATTCTCATGATATTGGTTGATTATTTGTTCGTATTGATGAACATATTGAAATGCATATGTGTATGCATAGTTGATTGATTTATGGTATAAATGATCCGAGGGGATCATGAGGATCTATGCTGAGGGCACTGGATCGAATGTCCACCATGCGTTGGTCCGACGGGATCATCATGGGGATCTATGCTGAGGGCGCTGGATCGCTGGACGGGTTTTCCACCATGCGTTGGTCCGACGGGATCATAATGGGGATCTATACCAAGGGCGCTGGATCGCTGGATTACCCTGTATTGTGTTGATGGAATCGTGAGGATTTGCATCGTTGGATTCCGGTAGCGGAAGTCCGTTTTGCATGTTTTATGATGCATTGATGATTTATTGTATTATGATACTTGTACTAGCATCGTTTTGCTAACCCCTTCGGGGGTGGACATTGTTTTGATGTTCAGGTAGCCGAGGAGCGGGGAGACAACCACGATGCAAACGGAGACGATGAAATGGCTCAGTGATGTGATTGATGTTATTGTTATTGTGATTTGACTTCTTGTTTCGTTTAGTACTCGAGTACGTCTGTTTTAATAATGTCTTTTCGATATGGTTGTATAAATTAACTCTTTGATCGGTTGAATCAAATATGTCTTTGAACTTCAGTTGTACGATTGGTTTATATTTACACTCTTTTTAAAATTAGCCTTGTAAATCCTTACCTAAAGGGTTTACGGCGCTGTAATTATTCCGAATATCTCGGGGTGTTACGAGAATATGGTATCGGAGCTAAGATTCATGGATATCTTGGCGGTCGGGTTAGTTGGGTGCATTTACGTTATTTGATTATTGGTCGTTCGTAACATCATCACGAGCCAAAGATCGTCGTGTGGACCGTGGTTGTAAGTTTCCTAAATCTCAAATACTACCGTTTTTATTTTATTCATGATTTGTGAACATTGATGGATGTACTTTTAGAAAGTTTGCCCTGGATATTGAGTATTTATGTTTACAGTATGTTGAGAGGAGGTCGTGGACGCGGACGCGGTCGTGGACGCGGATGTGGAAATGCGAGACAAGAAGAGTCGGTATCTACCCCAGAGATAACCGCTAGTCAAACGGATTCCCATTCCGGGGGACAACAGGGATCAACAAATAATAATGCAGATCCTAACATGCCGGGAGTGCTTCAACAGGTGGTTGCCCAGATAAACCAATTTGCTCAGGTTGTGGATCGCATGCAGACAGCGATGGGACAGCAACATAACGTGGAAAACCGGGGAGATAAATGGCTTACCGAAGTGATCAAATTGCATCCTCCGAAATTTGATGGTTCGACTGAGACGCTTTCTTGGGATCACTGGCTGAAGGAATTAGAGAAGATTTTTGCGGGGATTAATTGTCCCAACGATAGGAAGGTTCCGGTCTCCCAGTATCTTCTGACAGGGGAGGCTTTCGATTGGTGGGAGGCCATTCGACCGGAGGAGCATAATGTTGACTGGACAGAATTCAAACTGATGATGGAGGCGCAGTATTGTCCTCGCCCAGTTAGAGAGGCCCGAGTTTGGGAGTTTTTCTCACCGCAAAATTCAGAAGCAACTGTGACGGACGTAATTAAGACTTTTAATCACCAGCTGACTTATGTGCGCCACCTGGTCAGGACCGAGGCGGAAAGGATTTTCCATTTTGACATGCGAATGAAGCCGGAAATTCAGCAATACATGTCCGGATTTGATTGTACCACCTTGAGGCAAGCTCGTGACAAGGCGTTGGCCTATGATATGAAGGAAGCGGAGAGAGAAATCGACGAAGCAAAGAAACAAGGTGTCCGCAACTTCACGGAGAATAAGAATAGCGGGCCCGCCGGGTCAGTCCTCTTTTCACTCATCCAGGAGACCTCCGCATCCTTCTCGAGGAGGAAAGAAGTTCCGAGCAGCACCAACTGTTTCAGACGCAGGGAAGAAGTGTTATAACTGTGGAAAAGCGGGACATGTTCGACGTGATTGTTTCGCACCTGCTGTGACCTGTTTCGAGTGTGGACAGGAAGGACATCGTGCAACGTTTTGTGGGAATGCGACCCGATCTCTTGGTACTCGCACTCCAGCTCCAGTTCCGAAGGAGACGAGTGTGAACCAGACGCAACAGAGTGGATTTCAGCAGCAGAACGTTGGGAAAAGAGAGGCATCCAGTGCTGGGTCCGTTCCTCCGCGTATTTACGAGATGAAGAAGGATGATCAGAACACAGCTGTTGCATCAGGTACAATTCAGATCCTTTTGCAACCAGTTAGTGTTTTATTCGATTCCGGAGCTACACATTCTTTTGTATCATTGAACTGTGTTAATCGTTTAAAAATCTCGTGCTTGTATGATTGTGAACCTTATGTTGTGGGATTACCTAGCGGAGAGAAAATTGTGGGAACCCTAGAAGCTAGGGACTTTCCAGTAACTATAGGAGGGAGAGATTGGCCATCGAACCTTATTGTGGTTGACATTTACGGTGACGATTTAATTCTCGGAGACGATTGGCTCAACCGTTATGGAGCTATTCTGAATTACCGAGAGAGAGTCATTTCCATCATTGCTGATGACGGGTCTGAACACTTATTCCGAGGATGGAGACCAGGAAGCTCGGGAAAATTGATCAAGGCAATGAAAGCCGTGAAATTACTGAAACAGGGATGTCAGGGACTCTGGTGCTATGCCATGAAGAAAGAGGAAGGAGTAGAGCTCTCCTCTATTTCGATTGTGAATGAGTTCTCGGATGTTTTCTGACGAACTACCTGGATCACCTCCGCAGAGAGAAGTGGAATTCACTATCGAATTAGAGCCTGGAGCAGCTCCTATTTCCAGAGCACCATACCGCATGGCGCCAACCGAGATGTATGAACTCAAGAAACAACTAGAGGAATTGTTGCAGAAGGGTTATATTCAACCGAGCATTTCTCCTTGGGGAGCGCCCGTTCTCTTTGTCCGGAAGAAAGACGGATCCCTCCGACTGTGTATTGATTACAGGGAGCTCAACAAGATGACAATCAAGAATAAGTATCATATACCTCGGATCGACGACTTGTTTGATCAACTGCAAGGGGCAAGGATATTCTCGAAGATTGACTTGCGATCAGGATACCACCAGCTGAGAATTAAGGAATCGGATATACCAAAATCGCTTTGAGATCCGGTATGGGCATTATGAATTTGTAGTAATGCCATTTGGACTTACCAATGCTCCTGCGGTATTCATGCAATTGATGAATCGGGTTTTCTTGGAGTACTTGGATAAATTTGTGGTCGTTTTCATTGACGACATCTTGATATATTCGAGGGACGCAGAGGAACATGCTGAACATTTACGTGTGGTTTTGAGCATCTTGAGAAAGGAACAGCTGTATGCTAAGCTTTCTAAATGTGAGTTCTGGCTTAAGGAAGTAACTTTCCTTGGGCATGTGATATCAGCCGACGGAGTTCAGGTGGACCCGAAGAAAGTCGAAGCGATCTTGGAATGGGAAGTTCCTAGCAACGTGAAAGAAGTCCGAAGCTTCTTAGGACTTGCTGGATATTATCGCCGCTTTGTAGAGGGATTTTCCAAAATTGCTCGTCCGCTCACTCAGCTGTTACAGAAAACTCAAAAGTTCACGTGGAATGAGAAGTGCCAGGCTGGTTTTGACGAACTTAAGAGGAGACTGACGACAGCACCTATATTAGCACCGAGGGAACCGATGGATTCATGGTATACAGCGACGCTTCAAATCAGGGTTTGGGATGTGTGTTGATGCAGAGGGATAAAGTGATTGCTTATGCTTCTCGGCAATTGAAACCATACGAAGTTAATTATCCGACTCATGATCTGGAGCTAGCAGCTGTGGTCTTTGCCTTGAAAATTTGGCGACATTATTTGTACGGCACTCATTGTCAGATCTTTACAGACCATAAGAGCCTCAAGTACATTTTCAGTCAGAAAGAATTAAACATGAGGCAGAGAAGGTGGCTAGAATTGATCAAGGATTACGACTTGGAGATTCTTTATCATCCGGGAAAAGCAAATGTAGTAGCCGATGCTTTGAGCCGTAAACCTGTTTCCCTTCGAGTGTTGGAAGCACTTACGTTCCAAACCAGTATTCAACGAGAACTGATCCGCGAGGGGATTGAAGTATGGGCACCAGGAATCCAAGGGCAACTTTATGTGATGGAACTGACTTCATCACTAGTCGAGGAGATCAAGTCTAAACAATTGAACGATTCTTTAATCCTTCGATTATGCGACGAAGTAAAGAAAGGAAAAGCCCCAGGATTCGTGATACAAGATGATGGAGTTCTGAGATTTCAGAGTCGACTTTGCGTTCCCGATGATGATGATTTGAGAAGGACTATTCTAAAGGAAGCTCACATCGCGCCCTATTCTATTCACCCGGGCAGCAATAAGATGTATAAGGATTTAAAGCAAAACTTTTGGTGGGGGAATATGAAGAAGGACGTAACGGAGTAAGTTTCGAAGTGTTTGACTTGCCAGCAGGTTAAGATTGAGCATCAGCGACCTGCCGGGATGTTAAAGCCGCTTCCGATCCCGGAATGGAAGTGGGAGGACATTTCGATGGATTTCATCACCAGTATGCCAAGGACTAGAACGGGAATGAACATGATTTGGGTTGTAGTTGATCGACTAACCAAGTCGGCTCATTTCCTAAGAATTAAAGACACATGGGGACCCGAAAGGTTGGCGCGAGTATTTATTGCGGAGATAGTCAGATTGCATGGGACGCCGAAGACCATTGTTTCAGATCGAGATGGTCGTTTCGTGTCGCACTTCGAGGGCAAGCACGGTGGCTTTGGGGACCGAGCTAAACTTTAGTCTGACTTATCATCCCCAAACGGACGGTCGATCAGAAAGGACTATTCAGCCGTAGAAGACATGCTTAGAGCACTGTGCCTTGGATTGGTCAACTGATTGGGAAGTTCATTTACCATTAGTTGAATTCACCTACAATAATAGTTGGCATGCTTCAATTAAGATGGCACCATTTGAAGCTTTGTATGGGAGAAGATGCCGATCACCCCTGTGTTGGGATGATTCTTCGGATTTGATCGGGACGGAACCGGAATTGATTATTCAGACTCAAGAGAAGATAGCTTTGATTCGGGAAAGACTGTTGACTGCCCAGAGTCGACAGAAATCTTATGCAGACATACGTCGTCGCCCTCTAGAGTTCTACGTTGGTGACCATGTACTATTGAAGGTGTCTCCTACACGAGGGATTTTCCGTTTTGGGAGAAGAGGCAAGCTTAGTCCGAGATATATCGGACCATTCGAGATCTTAGAGAGAGTTGGAGATTTAGCGTACAGGTTGGCCTTACCGCCATCACTGAGTCACGTTCACAATGTGTTTCACGTATCCCAACTGCGGAAGTATGTGCCGGACCCCAGTCACGTCATTGATTTCGATGAGATCGAGATAGCTAATGATGGCACCTTCGAAGAAAGACCAATCAATATACTTGAGAACCGGATCAAACAATTGAGGAATAAACCAATACACTTGGTTAAAGTACAATGGTCACGACATGGAGTCGAGGAGGCCACTTGGGAAACGGAAGACGGTATGAAGGCTAGATATCCGGAGTTGTTTTCATCTTAAGTTTCGGGACGAAACTTCTTTTTAGGGAGGAAGGATGTAATACCCGAGATTTCTGTTATGTAATTGGAACTTGTGATATTGTAATGATTGTACTATTGTCTGAGTACTATTTTCCGTATTTCATAATCCGATGTTATCGAGCGTATGATTTCATAATTGTGATTTGAAGATTGTAATTCTGCGCATGTAGCGCACGCTACAAGCTATGTATAGCGTGCGCTAACGTGGATTCATAGCGCACGCTACTGAGGGTCATTAGCGCACGCTAGGCGTGGTCTAATTGATTGAGACATGCGGTAGGTGAGATCTGGCCGGGGGACCCTTGTGTGATCGTGTCGAATGAACCTGGACGGCTTTCGGGAAAAGCCAAGTCAATGCCTTAGCGCACGCTACAGGCATGTGAATAGCACACGCTAAGTGCTGACTTCAGTTAAGTCAGAGAGCCGTTAGCGCACGCTACGAACAGGGATTAGCGCGCGCTAATGGCCATTTATTATAAATAGGACAACATCCTATTCGTGATTTCAGTTCTTTCTCCTCCCATAAACTGAACTCTTACACTTAGAGCATAACTCCCTTCGTCCTAAACACTTCATATCAACCTCCTAGTTCGAGATTGAAGATCATATATCATTGGAGATTGGTGTTCAAGCCTTCGGTGTTGGATTGCTTCATTTCCCTCCGTGTTCTTCACTACTTTGAGGTAGGTGATTCTTCACTGATGTTAGTAATGTTCCTAAGGAAGTTTGAGTCATGTTTTGGTAGCAAGTATTTCGTTTATAATCGGTCATCACATGTTAGAAGGATACTTTTGACGTATCGGCACTATATATCGTATGAACCTTTGAACCATCTTATTATAAGGACTCCTAAGCATGTTCAAATCGAGTTATGATCAGTAACCGGATATTTACCCAGTTGATACGTTTTACACAATGGAATCATGTGTTTTGGAACGTAGAACAAATGGAACTTAGATTAATTCTTGGAGATCGTAGATGAATTATCATGTTGAGTTGACTATCCGTATATTCGTATTTCATAACCATAAAACTTCCACAAACCTTATTAGTATGATATGCCCGAGGATAACTTGTATTATCATGGTAGAATTCATGAGTTCTTCACCATTCAACCCAGTTTTCGGTTTGCAGTATTCTGCCATGCAAGATTAGCGCACGCTAACATATGTGAGTTAACGTGCGCTATCGAAGTTCAGTTAACGCACAATACGTCGTAGCGTGCGTTATATATCGGCAGTGCAAAGCGCCATTCGTAAACTAGCGCACGCTAGTCTTACCCGATAGCGTACGCTAACAGGCCTGCTTAGCGCACGTTACGTAGAGTATGTAGCGCACGCTAAGCAGTCCAGACAGATTGCTTATTTTGAGCTTTTCGGCCGTAGACCAAATTGTTAGGCCATCGTTCGACTTGAGATGATTTGTATATCGTTCCTTTTGTTAAGGTTCGAGCCGGTTACGTTGATCGAAGGAGGCGGCCTTCGAGTGTGTTGAGATCATCGAAGTATTTCGTCTTGCCATTTTCGAGGCAAGTATCATATGTCGAGTTCGATTTATATTGAATCTTTGATCATGCTTGTGGTTTTGTTCATATTGTTGAATATGAGATGTATTTCTGAAAATTCTCATGATATTGGTTGATTATTTGTTCGTATTGATGAACATATTGAAATGCATATGTGTATGCATAGTTGATTGATTTATGGTATAAATGATCCGAGGGGATCATGAGGATCTATGCTGAGGGCGCTGGATCGAATGTCCACCATGCGTTGGTCCGACGGGATCATCATGGGGATCTATGCTGAGGGCGCTGGATCGCTGGACGGGTTTTCCACCATGCGTTGGTCCGACGGGATCATCATGGGGATCTATACCAAGGGCGCTGGATCGCTGGATTACCCTGTATTGTGTTGATGGAATCGTGAGGATTTTCATCGTTGGATTCCGGTAGCGGAAGTCCGTTTTGCATGTTTTATGATGCATTGATGATTTATTGTATTATGATACTTGTACTAGCATCGTTTTGCTAACCCCTTCGGGGGTGGACATTGTTTTGATGTTCAGGTAGCCGAGGAGCGGGGAGACAACCACGATGCATCGGAGACGATGAAATGGCTCAGTGATGTGATTGATGTTATTGTTATTGTGATTTGTCTTCTTGTTTCGTTTAGTACTCGAGTACGTCTGTTTTAATAATGTCTTTTCGATATGGTTGTATAAATTAACTCTTTGATCGGTTGAATCAAATATGTCTTTGAACTTCAGTTGTACGATTGGTTTATATTTACATTCTTTTTAAAATTAGCCTTGTAAATCCTTACCTAAAGGGTTTACGGCGCTGTAATTATTCCGAATATCTCGGGGTGTTACATATATGCGGGATTCCGGACACTCGGCTACTTGTGCACTTGCACATACCATTCGGGCGTACTATGATGCCCCTCCTTCAAACTTGGTTTCATAATTTAGTCATGTGATTATTGTATTTGTTCAACTCTTGAGGATTGTGGTTTTGTGTAACTGACCCCGTTGGGGATGTTGTTTTTAGGCCATGGCAAGGAAAAGGCACGGGAAGAGAATGTTGACGGCAAGTAGTCCCAGTGATACTAGTAAGGGGCCCCAGTCTTCTCAGTTATTCATGTTTCGTTCATGTGTATTTTCCGCTGCAGTTTCCATTTGGATTTTCATTGTATTCAGTGTTGTATATTTCATCCTCATATGAAATATATATGTATTCTGTATTCCTGGGTGTATTGTACTTGAAACTCCTCATCAGAGTAATTGGTAATATAATGTGGTTTGCTACTACAGTTATATTATTTAAATTATTATTTTTCATTCGCCTGGTGGATCCGGTTGGGGTCCACGGCACTGTGATAGCCGCCTAGTTTAGGGTGTTACAGTATATATCATATATGATACAATCTCGATAGAAAATATTCTCAGATTATATTAATATTTTTTATTTGAGATATAAGTTATATTTTCCTTCATGGATAATATCATGCTACATCAAGAGCATAATATTTTAATTATGCTATTATATTTATAAGTAACAAATCAATATTCTTCAGGAATATTGTATTATCAAATAATTCATGTATAAATAAGAATTATTCATTTAGAATAGTAATATTCTTCAAGAATATTTGTAATATCCGACGGAAATTCTTACCTACTGTTGTATTATTCGGATAATTCAAGTATTGTTGTAGTCTTGTTGCATTTGTTTAATGTTTATTGATGTTGGAATATATCATAATAGACTTGAATATAACTATCATTCGCACTGTGATTGATTTCTTGACGTTGTATAGATAGGTACTTTTTTGGGTTAGTAATTCTGTAGTTAACGTACGCTAAGACTCTAGCCTAACATATGCTATCTTGTTGACTTTACGTACGTAAGGAAGTGCTGTTTACGTACGTAATGTTTGTAGTCTTATCCGATCTCAACTTTCGGCATGTGGGGTCGGGCGTTATTCGAATATCTGACCTCTTTGAGGCAGCCTAGTTGGCCTACATTACGTACGTAATGCTCCAAACCATAACATACGTAATGATGTTCGTGTTCTGAGTCAGTAGCCTCTGGTACTAGATTACCTACGTAACACTTTTGGTGTAGCGTACGTAAAGTGGCTAACGTACGTTATACACATGTGGATAACGTACGTAACGAACTGTGCAGTTATAAAAAGATAACTTGTGTCTTTCATTTTGCACGTCCAAACTCCGATTTTTCTCCCCTATAATCACCCCCTGCCTCCCTAGACCAATTATACCTACTTCCAACTTGTGTTTGAGCTTTGCATCTTGATTTGGAGCTTGTTGATTGGAAGTTTAGAGTCATTCTTGAAGCTTGGAGTGTGTTCTTGTGGTTTTGGTGTTTTGTTCTTCATTTCTGAAGGTATGTTGTATGACTTCACTCTATAATTTCGTAGTTCTAACGTTAGTGATAGAGTATACTACACCTATTGTTGAATTAATCAAGTAAAACATGTTTGTAGTTAAGCTTTTAACAACTTAGTGATGAATATGATAATTAAGGGTTTGGAATGATGTATTCTTGATGTTTTAAATGGTCGTAAGCATGTTTACTAGAATCACACTCTTCTTGCTGGACTAATAACATCATTGGGATAGTAATAATCCTTGTTTCTTTGTAGTTAAGGTTGATTGTTGGAATTGTTGTCATAAAATGTTTTAAGAACACCTTGATGAATATTGGAAGATTAGAATGATGTTCTTAAACCTATACTAGGTGAATTCATAGGTATGATATTTGATTCTCCAGGCTGGTAAGAAGATTATAAGGATGGTGTTAATGAGTTAATCTTCATGATCATAATATGGATTTATGACTAAATAGACTTAACATAGTGATTGAACAAGGTTATGCAGATTTTCACTTTGATCAATTGTGATGTTCTTGATAGGCTTAAAAGATACAAGATGATTGTTTAACATATTATCGATCAATTTCTATTTTTGTAAATATTCGTAATGTCTTGTAAACCAATTGTAAGAATGGAATGAAGTAAATAGAATTCTTGGAATAGATCTTCGATGTCTTGCGAAAGTTGAACTATTCAAATGGAAATTAGGATGTCGTCTCACTAAATTTGATATCGATGATTATATGAATGTGTTATTGAGTGAAGTATATTTCATTCAAGGATGATTGTTCGAGTAACCGATATTAGTCGAGGACCACTCGTTCATCCGACAAGGAAGGATTATTCTCGTCTCTGTATTGAGGCAAGTTATCTTGCTTGGATATAATGATGTTTGGATTCTTGTGATGGTTATGCATTTCATGTATATGAAACACTTATGAATTTATGATCCGTGATTTGATATTATCCTTGATGATGTGCTGTTTTTCATCATGGGATTGCATTCCCAAGTTCGTCACTTTGAACCGTTGATATCATTGATCCTTATTGTCATTTCGGTGAGTTTCTTGATCCTTAATTGAATATGTGATTTATTGAATTCGTTGTCATGTTGTATCGTGACATATTCGGAATTATATCTGTGTTCCGATTGGTTATTGTGTAGGATTTTTAGCCAGGCACATATATATATAGTCATGCGTGGATGTTTCCGTATGGGGCTATGCACACGAGACGTAGTTCTTGAGGCTAATTAGGTACATTGTAACACGTATATCCTCGGGCGTACTGTGATGGCCATCTTGAGCCGTACTATTTTTGGTCGTTCATAGTCCATGTATATTTAGATGTGTTTGACGTTTTGTGACTAACCGTTCATACGCCCGAGGGGTATGTTCGTTAGTCGGGATGTTTTCCTTGAGATCTAATATATATGTGAATTGTATAATGTCTTGAGAAATTATTTATCATGTATATCTGACCCTGTGTTGGGCGAAATACTTGTGTTATATTTTAGGTCGAGGAAAAGGCAAGGCACGGGAAGATCACGGTGATGGCGAAGGGTTCGAAGGATACTAGTTCGGGGGGCCCAAGTCTTTCTGTTGTCCGGTTATGTCTAAAACCGTGTAATTTTATCTTTCCGCTTTATTTAAATTGTTTACCGAATGTATTATTATTTGGGGTATATTCCATATCATATGGTTTATACTTGCGTTTCTGGATCCTGTGTATAATAAGGTCGTTGGCCATGTTATTGTAAACTTCTAATCGGAGTAAAGACTATTTATTGTGGTTCGGTATCACAAGTATTGCGTTTTTAATCTGTTTTTGGTATCGCCTGGTGGGTCCCAGTGTGGGGTCCACGACACTGTAATGGATGCCTTTTTGGGGTGTTACAGAAGATGGTATGAGAGAGTCATTTTCTTTTAAGAGTCGTTGTGAAATGAACTAGTATCAAGAGACCTTCATGTCACGTGTGACCTGTGCAAGCGCCTGACCCGACGAACCAATTCAGTATGTACTTTATAGTCCATGCTTTAATTACTGACATGATATTGATATCAGAATAGATCTCTTTATTGATCTCTTTAATTATTCGATATTTCGAGGTAAATTCTGGATTGATTATAGATTGAAACGGTTCGACCCAACGTCAATATGACATTCATTGTGGCATCCGTAGTGTCGATAAATCATTGTGAACTGTTTTCTTGAAAATGTAGTTCCTTGTTACTCTTAAACTAGCATGGATTTTGACTTGGTCATCACGACGGACTTGAACTATACTTATGAACGTTATTATTGTTGGGTCTTTCAGTATGGATAGAAATCTGAGAGGCCGTGGCAGAGGGGGACGAGGCCGCGGAAGGGGCCGAATCCCGAGACCTCGAGCCAACACGCGTGCGAATTTGGAGCAGAGTTCCGCAGGCAGTGATTTGCCTCCTAGGGACCAATCGCACCACACCGGACACGAGGATGCGCGTGTTGATCCTTACGTTGTTATGCAGGGCATGATGGCCCAGATGACCCAGATGTAATATCCGCATTATTCTTTCCCCTTGTATTTTCTTTGTCGGTGTATTTCTCGGTCGTAGTGACCCTCATGTACCTTACAGTGTATCCTTCCCGTCATCTATTGATCTGAGACTCGTTATTGTAGTGCGGAACCGCTGTTTCGGGGTTGCCGTGGATCCATTCTATGTTTTGATGCGCTTTGAGGTGTTCCGTTTGGTGTTTCGTTCATATTCCGGTGTTGTGAACCGTTTATATTTCGTAACCTAGCGCACGCTATCTCTTCTGCATAGCGCGCGCTACGGGTCCCTTAGTAACGCACGCTACGACTGATTCGTAGCGCGCGCTAGAGAGCAAGCCCTGGGAGTGGCAGTGCTATTTTCCAGCCTTCTGGACTGGCGTATTAGCGTACGCTACGTAGACTAGCGCACGCTAATGTCGGGTGGCTAGCGCACGCTGATGATACCCGGTAGCGTGCGCTAGCGTGAGTGTCCAGTACTGGATAGTTTACTACTGAACTCGGTCAGGTGCCAGTTAGCGCACGCTACGCTTGTATGGTAGCGCACGCTAACGGGTCAGGTGAGTTTTGGGCAGTTAGCTTCTGGACTCGGCTGATTTCCAGGTAGCGCACGCTATTGGTCGATAGCGCGCGCTACCAAGAGGTTATTAGCGCACGCTACGTTTCGAGTAGCGTACGTTAACGACCAGAAGTCTGGCTACTGGACTGGACGCTAACTGTTTGGCCTGTAATTTTATCCCGTTAGCGCACGCTAACCTTGAGGATTAGCGCGCGCTAACACTCCCTGGCTATATAAACCAGGGAGTTGACCGAGATAAACACAATTTTTCTTTTCTTCTCCTCTCCGCAACGCATAGCTTCTCCAGGTTATTTCCGAGCGATCCCTTCCTCCGATTATTTCCGGAATCCTCTACCTTGAGTTTTTGAAGTAGATTAACAACACCCACTTGTGTTCTTCATCCTCAATCCAAGGTAAATCTCTTAGAACCCTACTTTTGGGCGATTTGGGGGTTTTGGGATTTTCTTCCGATCTGTTCCGTTTTGTTGGTGGATTCATCATGAATATGATTAATCTTGTTGATATCATTAGTTTTCCTACGGATTCAAGGTATATTTTCATAGCTTTGTGAAATCGGGAGGGTTTGGTTGTGGTTCACCCTCGTTGTTATCTTTATTCGATTATACATGAATCATAGGCGGGTTTCCGGGTGTATTCCATTTCCATAATCGTTTAGAAGTGGTTGTGATTGTGATATTCGAATCGTTAGGTTCATTTCCGCCGGTTACTCGCGGTCGTGTTTGATCCTTCATTCCCGTACGTGTCACCGTCTATTTGATCGAGGCAAGTACCCTTATGAACGTACAATCTTGACATAATAGTATTGTATGAGAAATGGTGTGTGTGTGTGTGTATGCTCACTACGGGTTAGATCCTACGGGGTCTCGGTAGTGTAATATCCGGTATTTTTCTTTCCCTTGTATTTTCATTTTTGGTATATTTCTCGGTCATAGTGACCCTCGTGTACTTTTCAGCGTGTCCTTCCTGTCAAACTGTTGAACTGTATTCTTGTTATTGTTGTGCGAAACCGCCGTTTCGGGGTTTCCGTGGATCCATTTCGTGTTATTAGTCCCCAGATATTGATTCCTATCGTTTCATTCTCTTTCCGGATCATTCTTATCATTTTGGAACCCATAAGGGGGTGTGGGCCGCGGCACAAGGTGTGTGCGCCGCGGCACACAAATCCCTTCAGTTGTTGGTTGGACGAACTGTACTGTGTGCCGCGGCACACCCATCCGGTGCCGCGGCACACCTGTCCGGTGCCGCGGCACACTCGTGTGTCTTCTGCGACCAAAACCCAACTGTACCGGGTGCCGCGGCACACGCAGGCTGTGCCGCGGCACAATGCCAAAACCTGGGAGTAAATTTTCGGCCTGTGCCGCGGCACACTTCGGCTGTGCCGCGGCACACGAAGCGGTCAACTGCGCAACTCGTCTTTAATAGACGAAATCGACCGTCTTCTTCCTCATTTTCACCTGCAGCGCGAGAGAGAGTGAGAGAGAGGGGAAGAGTTCTTCATCCTTATCCTTTGGGGGGTCGATTTTCACCATTTTTCTTCGGTAGTGAAGCCCGGGCAATCAATCTAACGCGTGTTCTACGGATCTTGGTACTTGAATCTCCTAAGGTAATATTCTAAAACCCTATTTTCGATTAATTTGGGGGTTTCGGGTTTTTCTTCCAATTCGTTCCGTTTTGTTGGTGGATTCATGATGTATACGATTAATATTGTTAGTATCTTTAGTTTTCCTACGGATTCATGGATATTTTGTGGATTTTTACGGAATCGGGAGGGTTTGGTTGTGGTCTGCCCTCGTTGTTATTTTGGTATGAATATACATGAATCGTAGGCGGGTTTCCGGGTGTATTCCATTTCCGTAATCGTCTAGAGTTGGTTGTGATTGTGTTATTCGAATCGTTAGGTTCATTCGTCGGTTCCTCACGGTCGTGCTTGATTCTTCCGTTCCGTTCGCGTCACCGTCTATTAATCGAGGCAAGTATTTTTTTGGAAACCTTTAAGCTTAACATGAAATGGTAATGTATATTGTGTGTAATTTGCTCACCTTGTGTTGGCCCGACGGGGTCAAGGAGGGAAATCTATGCTGTCGCCCTGGATTTCACGAGTTTCGTACCGCTAGCCAACTCGTTAGGGTCCTTGTGAGGCCTCGAGTGAGAATGTATGCTGCCGCCCTGTTCTCACGGCATAGCGTATGCGTGGTTTTGTTTTTCTGTAATTGTAGCCAACTCGGTAGGGTCCCTATGAGGCCTCGAGTGAGAATGTATGCTGCCGCCCTGTTCTCAAGGCTAATTGTGGACTGTATGTTTTCCGGAAAAGACATGTGTAGTTTTGGTTTTTGAAATGATATTGATGCATGTACTATGAAATGTGTAAGCGATTGGTTTGCCTTGATTACTTGTACTAGCGTAATTGCTAACCCCTTTGGGGACCCGTTTTGGGGAAATTCTTGTTATGGATTTCAGGTTATGCTTATCCGGACGAGCGAGCACCCGATCTGATGCGAGGATGTTGGCAGTCGTTGACATGTGCATTTGGGTCTACTTATTTCCTTTGTCCATTTCGATATGGTTGTTCCCACAGTTTTAAACTTATAGATTGTACTCGCGAGTACTTAGGCCTTTTTGTTTCAAACTCCGTATTGTATTGCCTTAAATTGTCACGTTGTTGGTTGATGCTTATTTTGCCGGTTGCTCCGGGCGTATCTTTATATGCCATATTATTTAATTGTGTATCCTCGCTAACCAAGATGGTTAGTCGAGTGGAGTTTTTCTATTGTAGCACAGTAGGTCCCATGTAGGGGTCTACGGCGCTGTAACATATTCCGAATATCTCGGGGTGTTACAGAAAATGGTATCAGAGCTCTAGGTTTATGGATACCTAGGCTTGTTGGTTATTTGGGTCTAGTCGTGTTTTGTTTTGCACATTGTCACACCGCTGCCAGCATCCCAGTACTTCCAGTGCTCGTAAGTTTTCTTATTCGGCTCTTTTGTTTCTTGCATTGTATTTCCACTTTTGAATCGTAGTTGCTTTTCTTCCCTTACTCATCATCGATATACTTCTGTTATCTCTCAACATCAGTATGGATGCCGGAGGAAACCATGGTCGTGGTCGTGGTCGTGGTCGTGGACGCGGCCGGGGACGTGGGGCAGCCGGTGGGGCGGCCACGTCGCATTCTTCGAGCCGCGTGCACGGTGACCGCCACGGTCATGCTTCTTCTCGGAGCGCGCCGATCTTGGTATTGCGGGCATTATGCGGCAAATGGTTAACCAAATGGCGGCTATAGCTCAGTGGTCAGACCCCAACCAGGCCCATGCTAATCGGGCGAGCGGATCGGCAGCGAGGATGTCATCAAGATGCATCCTCCTCAGTTTTCGGGAGCTTCGGACCCGATCGGCTGGGAAGGGTGGATCAAGGAGATATCCAAAGTATTCACTGCTACCAACTGCCCCGAGGACCGTAAGGTCCCTATTGCTCAATATTTTCTCACGGGAGATGCTACAGATTGGTGGGAGGCCGTTGGTCCCAAAGATCACGTTGCTTCGTGGGCCGAATTCCAAGAATTGATGGAGACCGAATATTGTCCGTGGCCGGTCAGACAGGCTCGAGTGCATGCTTTCTATGATGCTCAACCACGGGATATCCCCGTATCTCAGGCCATTGCCGACTTTAACAAGGAGTTGGCTTATGTGAAGACCCAAGTTGTCGCTGAGAGCGACAAAATTTTTCATTTTTCCAGGAGGATGAAGCTGCCCATTCGGGACTATATGTTTGGGCTCGTCTGTACTACCTTGAAGGATTATCAGAGTCGAGCTCTCGCTTATGATATGTCGGTGACGGCTAGCGATTTGGCTCGTGAGAGCAAGAAGCAGAAGTCGGTCGGAAATTTTTCTGGTCCCAAGAGTGGAGGCCAGAAATCTCAAGCTGCAAATATTTCAACGGGCGGTTCGGCTCGTTTCTCTGGGAGCTTTCGGGGTGCCGCCGGAACCTCCGCTCGTGAACCCACATGTTTTAACTGTGGTGTGCAGGGCCATAGGAGCCGACAATGTTCTCGTCCGAAGCTTACCTATCATACTTGTGGACAGCTAGGCCACAAGGCCCCTTTTTGTGAGCAGATCAAACAGCTTCGCGGCGCCGTTCTTCTCAACCGGCCCGTTGGAGCCGAGTGTGAACCAGGGCTCATTTGCTCGCCGCCTCCACCGAGTGCCGGCCGAGGTAAGGGTCGGGGTCAGCCCGCTAGGGGTGGAGTTTCGATGTCGGCTCTGCTCGGCCGCGTATCTATGAGATGAGGAGAGCCGATGATCTAGCGACTCGTGGCGGCAGGTACCGTTCATATTCATTTCCATCCCGTCGGTGTGCTTTTTGATTCGGGTGCTACGCATTCATTCATTTCTCTAGAGTGTGTACGCCGTTTGAGTCTCATTGCTTGTCACCTTGCGAGCCTTTCATCGTTAAACTTCCTAGCGGTGATAGAATTGTCGGTGATCGAGAAGCCGGGGCTGCTACGTGATCATTTGTGAGAGGGCGTGGCTCTCTAATCTTATTGTTGTGAGTATCGAGGGCGAGGATTTAATTCTCGGGAATGATTGGCTCGAGCGGCATGGTGCAATCATGAACTACCGCACGAGGATTATTACTATGTTAGCCGAGGACGGTACTGAACACTCTTTCGCGGGGCGAAAGAGAAACCAGAAGTTTGTTATTAACGCCTTGAAGGCGGTGAAACTCCTGCGAAAGGGGTGTACTGGTTATTAGTGCTACCCCTTGAAGGCGGAGAATGGTGGAGTCGAGTTTTCGTCGATTCCAGTCGTTAGTGAGTTTCCTGAAGTATTTCCTGACGAGTTACCGGGATTGCCACCGGATCGTGAGGTTGAGTTTGTTATAGAATTAGAGCCGGGCGCGGCTCCGATTTCAAAGGCGCCGTATCGCATGGCACCTTCAGAGATGTCAGAGTTGAAGAAGCAGTTGAGTGAGCTTCTTGAGTCAGGGTATGTTCGACCGAGCGCCTCGCCTTGGGGTGCACCGGTCCTGTTTGTGCGAAAGAAGGATGGTTCACTACGTTTGTGTATCGATTATCGCGAATTAAACAAAGTGACCATCAAGAACAAGTATCCTTTGCCGAGGATTGATGACTTGTTCGATCAGTTGCAGGGAGCTGCGGTATTCTCGAAGATTGATTTGAAATCGGGGTACTATCAGCTCCGGGTGAGAGAGTCCGACGTGCGAAGCGGACTTTTCGGACGAGATACGGACATTACGAGTTTGTAGTTATGCCTTTCGGGTTAACTAATGCGCCGGCGGTGTTCATGCAATTGATGAACAAAGTCTTTATCGAGTATTTGGATAAGTGTGTCGTCGTCTTCATTGACGATATTCTTATCTATTCGAAGAATGAGGAAGAGCATGCCCATCATTTGCGGATAGTGTTAGACATTTTGAGGGCCGAGCAACTCTATGCGAAGTTCTCGAAATGTGAGTTCTGGCTGAAGGAAGTGATGTTTCTGGGTCACGTGATTTCAGCCGAGGGAGTTCGAGTGGATCCGCAGAAGATTGAGGCAGTGTTGGATTGGGCATCGCCCACAAATGTGAAGGAGATCCGTAGTTTCTTGGGTTTGGGTGGTTACTACCGTAGGTTCGTCGAGGGTTTCTCAAAACTAGCTCGGCCACTTACACAGTTGCTACAGAAATCCGAGAAGTTCGTCTGGACCGATGAGGGGCAGTCGAGTTTCGAGGAGCTGAAGAAGTGTTTGACTTCAGCCCCGGTTTTGGCGTTGCCGTGTGGCAACGAGGGATTCGCCGTTTATAGCGATGCTTTGGGCCAGGGTCTTGGGTGCGTATTGATGCAGCACGGCAAGACCATTGCCTATGCGTCGAGACAGTTGAGACCGTGTGAGCTTAACTACCCTACTCATGATTTGGAGTTAGCGGCAGTCGTTTTTGCGCTCAAGATTTGGCGTCACTATCTTTTCGGCTCTGCATGTCAGATTTTTACCGATCATAAAAGTCTGAAATATATATTTACTCAGCGGGAGTTGAATATGAGGCAGAGGAGGTGGTTAGAGCTGATTAAGGATTATGACCTCGAAATCCTTTATCATCCGGGCAAGGCGAACGTCGTAGCCGACGCCCTGAGTCGGAAACCGATTGCGTTGCGAACGCTTTAGGTCCTCACGTCTCGGTCTGAGCTTCGGCGGACTTTGATTGAGTTTGGTGTTGAGGTTTTGTTGCCTGGAGCTGTCGGGCAACTTTGTGCTTTAGAGATTTCGTCGTCTTTGATCGATGAAATTAAGCTGAAACAATTAGAGGATCCGATGATTACTCAAATCCGAGAGAACGTTCTTAAGGGAAAGTCTCCTGGGTTTGTGATTCACGAGGATGGTGTTTTGAGATTCCAGAGTCGGCTTTGTGTGCCGAACGATCCAGAGTTGCGACAGAGTATTTTGCGTGAGGCCCATTCCACACCCTATTCCGTTCATCCGGGTTCGAGTAAGATGTACAAGGACCTGAGGAGGAACTTCTGGTGGAATGATATGAAGGAGGAGGTCGCACAGTTTGTGGCGAGATGTTTGACTTGCCAACAAGTCAAAATCGAGCATTAGCGACCGGCTGGGTTATTGCAGTCACTTCCCGTTCCATAATGGAAATGGGAGGATATATCGATGGATTTCATTACGAGTTTGCCGAGATCGAGATCGGGCATGAATATGGTTTGGATGATTGTTGATCGTCTGACCAAGTCGGCACATTTTCTGGGCATCAAGGACACTTGGGGCCCGGAGAAATTGGCTCGTGTGTTTATCGCGCAGATTGTGAGACTTCACGGTACTCCGAAGTCTATTGTTTCGGATCGTGATGGACGTTTTGTATCGCACTTTTGGCAGGCGGTGCATAAGGCGTTAGGTACCCGTTTGCACTTGAGTACCTCTTTTCATCCCCAATCAGATGGACAGTCGGAACGCACTATCCAGACATTCGAGGACATGTTGCGTGCTTGTGCCCTCGATTGGAGTAGTGACTGGGAAGAGCAATTGCCATTGATCGAATTCACGTACAACAACAGTTGGCACGCGTCGATTCGGATGGCACCCTATGAGGCACTTTATGGGCGACGATGTCGATCGCCGATTTGTTGGAATGAGGCGTCCGATTTGGTCGGGACCGAGCCGGATGTCGTTTTAGAGACGAGGCGGAAGATAGAATTAATTCGGGAACGAATGTTGACGGCCCAGAGTCGACAGAAGTCATATGCCGATGTCCGTCGTCGACCTTTAGAATTCGAGGTGGGAGACCACGTTCTGCTGAAGGTGTCGCCGACGAGAGGGGTTTTCCGTTTCAGGAAGAAGGGGAAGTTGAGTCCGAGATTTATTAGACCCTTCGAGATTCTCGAGCGGATCGGTGGGTTAGCATACCGTTTGGCGTTACCCCCGGCCTTGAGTCATGTTCATAGCGTTTTTCATGTTTCCCAGCTGAGGAAATATGTTCCAGATCCTAGTCACGTCATCGATTATGGCGAGATTGATATTGCTGAAGATATTACTTTTGAGGAGCGTCCTTTGAAGATTTTGGAGCATCGTGAGAAACGACTGAGGCATAAGACCATCCCTTTGGTCAAAGTGCAGTGGTCGAGACATGGTGTCGAGGAAGCAACTTGGGAAACCGAGGATAGCATGCGTGCTAGGTACCCTGAGTTGTTTGTTTCTTAAGTTTCGGGACGAAACTTATTTTTAGGGGGGTAGAATGTAATATCCGGTATTTTTCTTTCCCTTGTATTTTCATTTTTGGTATATTTCTCGGTCATAGTGACCCTCGTGTACTTTTCAGCGTGTCCTTCCTGTCAAACTGTTGAACTGTATTGTTGTTATTGTTGTGCGAAACCGCCGTTTTGGGGTTGCCGTGGATCCATTTCGTGTTATTAGTCCCCAGATATTGATTCCTATCGTTTCATTCTCTTTCCGGATCATTCTTATCATTTTGGAACCCATAAGGGGGTGTGGGCCGCGGCACAAGGTGTGTGCTCCGCGGCACACAAATCCCTTCGGTTGTTGGTTGGACGAACTGTACTATGTGCCGCGGCGCACCCATCCGGTGCCGCGGCACAGTGCCAGGCCGGTGCCGCGGCACACCTGTCTGGTGCCGCGGCACACTCGTGTGTCTTATGTGACCAAAACCCAACTATCTGCGGGTGCCGCAGCTACGCGGTATCTTGCGGCACAATGCCAAAACACAGGAGTAAATTTTCGGCTGTGCGCGGCACACTTCGGTGTGCCGCGGCACACGAAGCGGTCAATGCGCCTTTCGTCTTTAATAGACGAAATCGACTGTCTTCTTCCTCATTTTCACTGCAGCGCGAGAGAGAGTGAGAGAGAGGGGAAGAGTTCTTCATCCTTATCCTTTGGGGGTCGATTTTCACCATTTTTCTTGGTAGTGAAGCTTGGGCAATCAATCTAACGCGTGTTCTACGGATCTTGGTACTTGAATCTCCTAAGGTAATATTCTAAAACCCTATTTTCGATTAATTTGGGGGTTTCGGGTTTTTCTTCCGATTCGTTCCGTTTTGTTGGTGGATTCATGATGTATACGATTAATATTGTTAGTATCTTTAGTTTTCCTACGGATTCATGGATATTTTGTGGATTTTTACGGAACCGGGAGGGTTTGGTTGTGGTCCGCCCTCGTTGTTATTTTGGTATGAATATACATGAATCGTAGGCGGGTTTCCGGGTGTATTCCATTTCCGTAATCGTCTAGAGTTGGTTGTGATTGTGTTATTCGAATCGTTAGGTTCATTCGTCGGTTCCTCACGGTCGTGCTTGATTCTTCCGTTCCGTTCGCGTCACCGTCTATTAATCGAGGCAAGTATTTTTTTGGAAACCTTTAAGCTTAACATGAAATGGTAATGTATATTGTGTGTAATTTGCTCACCTTGTGTTGGCCCGACGGGGTCAAGGAGGGAAATCTATGCTGCCGCCATGGATTTCACGAGTTTCGTATCGCTAGCCAACTCGTTAGGGTCCTTGTGAGGCCTCGAGTGAGAATGTATGCTGCCGCCCTGTTCTCATGGCATAGCGTGTGCGTGGTTTTGTTTTTCTGTAATTGTAGCCAACTCGGTAGGGTCCCTATGAGGCCTCGAGTGAGAATGTATGTTGCCGCCCTGTTCTCAAGGCTAATTGTGGACTGTATGTTTTCCGGAAAAGACATGTCCAGTTTTGGTTTTTGAAATGATATTGATTCATGTACTATGAAATGTGTAAGCGATTGGTTTGCCTTGATTACTTGTACTAGCGTAATTGCTAACCCCTTTGGGGACCCGTTTTGGGGAAATTCTTGTTATGGATTTCAGGTTATGCTTATCCGGACGAGCGAGCACCAGGACAGTACGAGGATGTTGGCCAGGGTCGTTGACATGTGCATTTGGGTCTACTTATTTCCTTTGTCCATTTCGATATGGTTGTTCCCACAGTTTTAAACTTATAGATTGTACTCGCGAGTACTTAGGCCTTTTTGTTTCAAACTCCGTATTGTATTGCCTTAAATTGTCACGTTGTTGGTTGATGCTTATTTTGCCGGTTGCTCCGGGCGTATCTTTATATGTCATATTATTTAATTGTGTATCCTCGCTAACCAAGATGGTTAGTCGAGTGGAGTTTTTCTATTGTAGCCTGGTAGGTCCCATGTAGGGGTCTACGGCGCTGTAACATATTCCGAATATCTCGGGGTGTTACAGGTAGGGGTCCACAGAGACGTGGATCGACGAGCTTGCTTTTAACCACTACGGGTTAGATCCGACGGGGTCTCGGTAGGGGTCCACAGAGACGTGGATCGACGGTTAATTGTGGTGCATTTTACAAATGTGATTTGATTATGGCATTTCCGGAAATGAGTATTTTGGAACTATGATTTCTTGATTGCATGCATTTACTATATGTGTAAGATGTAAGATGTTCATTTGGTTATTTGTACTAGCGTAATTGCTAACCCCTCTGGGGACCCGTTTTGGGGAAATTCATTTTATGAATTTCAGGTCAGGTTCATCGAGACGAGCGGGCCGGACAAGATTACGGATGATGGCCGTGCGTGATGATTGTGCACGAGTGACGTCTTAGTGTCTTTTATCTTTTCATCTTTTGTGGTTTTTGAACTAATAGTAGTACTCGAGTACTTAAGAGTTCTTGTTCGTCCGGATTGTATTGTTGCCCATTATGTTTGTGTTGGATGATGATGTTATGTTTGACCGGTTGAACCGGGTGGATTATTCTGTTTTGCATCTTTATGACGAGGTGTTATTTTGTCGTTTCTGTGAGTCGATGAGTATGCTGCTGTTCAGCCTGGTGGGCCCCATATAGGGATTCACGGCGCTGTAATATACCTCGAATATCTTGAGGGTGTTACACCAGATGGGCTAGTTTATGGAAACAATGCAGAGAGCTACTACTGGACAGCAGCAGGGTCCGCATCCACCACCTCCTGTATATGGCGGACCCGTGAGTCGGATCATCAGCGACATCTCCCACCAGCGACCCCCAACTTTTGAAGGATCCTCTGAGCCTGCTGATATCGTGCATTGGATTGAACACTTTGAGAAACTATTCGAGATGGTGGACTGCCTAGTGGAGAATCGCGTCTCTGTAGCAGCTTACTATCTTAGCAAGGTCCCCCACACCTGGTGGCTTTCGGTGAGGCCATCGGATGGCATGTGCACTTGGGAGGAATTCAAGAACCTCATGTTAGACCGTTACTATCCAGGTCATCTCCGCGAGGCCAAACTGTCAGAATTGCTGAATCCAGACCCATCTGAAGATGATGATGTACTATCTATTGCTGAGAAATTCCAAGCACTTCTTCCTTTTGCCTCGACGATTGTCCGAACGGAGGCCGATAAGATCAAATATTTCCTCAAGAGGCTTAAACCCCAAATGAGAATGTAACTGTTGAATCATCACTGTACGACCCTGCCGGAGTTCATCGAGAGAGCTTTGGAATACGAACTTACCGCCAAGGAGATTTCCAAGAAGCAACCGCAGTCCAACAACAATAAATTCAGGAACTAGAACAAGACTGACAGCAACCGGGGAACATTCAAGAGGCCCCAACCAGTGCCAAATCCTTCTAAACGGCCACCCATGGCGTCGAAGCCAGCCGGATCGTAACCTCCAGCGGTCAGCCTATCTGTTATGTGCTATAACTGTGGATACCAGGGGCACATCAATTTCAAATGCCCGAGGCCGGACATCGCATGCCACACTTATGGGAAGAATGGACATTGTGCTTGTTATTGTAATAATGGACCAGGACGTACTCCAGCGGCATCTGATGCTCCAGTTCAATCTTCTGTCCAGGACCATGTACCTCCGTCCGCTTCTTATCAGACTACCGGGGCAAACAGAGGGATGGGCCGTGGAAACCAAGCTAGTACATCTGGTACCAGGGCTGCAAAACCTAGATTCTATGAGATGAAGAAGGCCGACGATCCTGAAGCCAGCATGATTGCAGGTACTCTTGAGATCCGATCTCAGCCCGTCTGTGTTCTTTTTGATACTGGTGCTTCACACTCCTTTTTATCTGTTTCTTGTTTGAGTCGTTTGTAATTAGATCATGTTATCAATTGTGAACCTTATGTAATTGGACTACCCGATGGTAGAAGAATTATTGGGAATCGGGAAGTGCATAACTGTCCAATTCGTATGAACGACCGTGAGTGGTTGTCAAATCTGATTGTGGTCGATTTACCTAAAGATGATGTGATCTTAGGTATTGACTGGATGGATCATCATGATGCTATACTTAGTGTCTGCAAAACCATTAGTGATAGTCACAACTGACGATGGTGTTGAGTGCATTTTTCAGGGTGATAATGTAATATCCGCAATTTCGATTTCTGGTAATATCTTTTTTTTCGGCGGAAATCCATTTTGTCGACTCGCTCATGATCGTATCGTCATTTCGAGAATGATTAATTCTGCACTTTCTGGCATCCAAGTTAGTTTCGGTGTTGTTTTGTTGAGTTCCGTGCTTCTTAGCGACTTTTCCGCATTTGAGTTCGATTCTTGCGAATCTCGTTTGAAACTGCTATTTCGAGTTTCCTGTAAGTCCGTTTAACTTTGCTAGATGTGTTGTGAACTTCGGTTTGGTTATTCGATCACGTATTGTGATTTTCGGGCGTTTTGGGCTATTTTTTAATTTACCTAAAGTTGTGGGTATCCGCATTCGTATTTGTTGTCTTGACCCTTTTCATGGTCGCGTGTGATTAATTGTTACATGGTATTTCATTTCGGATCGATGTTGCTGTCCGTGAGCGTTTCGTCGTGTTCGTTCCGTGCGTTTTTGGGAATCGAGTCGCCAGGCCACTGCAGCTGGGCGCTGGCCGGACGGTTGCGGGAGGAACCGGCATGGCAGCTTGGCGCTGGCCGGACAGGTGCGGTAGGTACCGGCATAACGTACGCTACTGCCGGGAGACTGCACGCGCTAACCGGCAGGCATAGCGCACGCTATGCGGCATCCGGCGCGCGCTACCTGGGCCGGGCAGTGGGGCACCTAAAGTTCTGGACTCCGGAGGGCTGGCGGGTAGCGCACGCTACGGCTGGTCTCTGTGCGCGCTAACCGGCAGACGTAGCACATGCTGCTCGGCAGCCAGCGCGCGCTACCTGGGCAGGGGGATCGGTCCAGGAGGCTCTAGACTGGACCATGGTCGGCCCGCTAGCGCACGCTGCCGGCACCCTAGCGCACGCTAGGGCGGCCTGCCTATTTATTTGACCGAGCAGCCCTATTTCCAACCATTTTTCATTTCCCATCTTTATTTTTCGCGGCCAAAGATTTTGAGAGCGAGGAGACATGTTGTTAAACAACAAATCCATGAAGTTCTTGAGTTCATATCATTGATTGATCATCCTATAACATCCTTTTATCCAGCGAATCAAGGTTAGATTTCCTAGAACCCTATCTTTGGGAAATTTTGGAGTTTTCGGGATTTTGTCCGATTCGTTCCGTATTGTTGATTAATCCATGATGTGTATGATTAATCTTAATATTATTCATGTGTTTAACATCATTTAATACATTGTTCTTCGTCGAATCAAGGTATATTTCTTGATTTCCTCTGAGTTGACTTTTTGCGGGATTTGTTCTTGATTTCGTTTTCCATCCGTTTTTGATGAACCGATTGTTGTAAAATGATGTTTTTAAACCTATCCTATGTATTGAATATCCATATTTCGGTTGGGAATTCCATTTTCATGTTTTGTCGGGTCGATTCGTGTTCTTGGCCGTTTTGGGGGAAACCCTTGAACTTTCATCGTTTGTTACTTGAATTCAGCGGCTTTGGGTTGTACTTTGGAATTCATTTTCATTGTTATTGTTGTCATTCGTAGTTTATTGTTGCGGGTTGTCGTTCAGCAGAGTCGGCAGGTTCGTAGTCGGTCCGAGTCTCCTCACTTCGGTCGATTCTCCACGTTGTGATTATTCGAGGCAAGTATCTTGCCCATACATTTCATGTTTCTTAGGCATAATTGTTGGTAAATGATTTTATGTAAAATTCGGATGTTTAATGAATGTTAAAAAGTATCGGTATGTCCTCGATAAATGCTGTCTTTCAACGATAACTCGGATGCTTCGTGAATAAGTGTGTTTTTGGCCTATGTGTGTTAACTCCGTTGGTTGAAAGATTTATGATCACATTTAGTGAATGTAATCAATCGTAATCATTTACCAAGGATAACGTGTTGTTATGTGTACTTATTCGGTGAATATGTGACGGGTGATAGTGGTTGTTACTCCTTTGAAAGGAAGTTGTGATGCTTAATGTTGCTTGGCTTGATAGTTGATTATTGTTATGTGCTTGTTGTATGTGATGTGGCTCCGGGTAGGATTGTTGAATCTCCGGGATCTGTACTTGCTAGTATGGGTCGGGCGTGGCCGTAGGGTTATCCACCGGGTATGTCTTGCGGGGACTCCGAGGTTCGTGGCTTGTTATCCCGATGTCGAGATAACTGATGGGGTTATCGTCGGGTATGTCTTGCGGGGACTCCGAGGTTCGTAGCTTGTTAGCGCGATGCCGGGATAACTTATGGTTGTGGTTTGGTTAAGTATGTATCACGTGACTGTCGTTACGGTGACATGTGGTTTGATATAGTTTCCCTGTGGAATATTCACTCGGGTTTGTTCTACGGGAGCATCTGAGGTCCGTGGTTTGCTATCACGGGACGCGAATAATCTGTGGAAACAGGTTGTTATGGTATGATCGGGTCATGGACCCCACGTGTTGTTATCGTAATTTTGTTTTGGGAAAATGACTTTTGGGAAGTGTCCCTAAATGTTTTCGAAAGGCTTGAGAGTTCTTAAAATCCCAAATGTTTTCAAAACTCCCGAGATCGTAAAATGTTTTTACAAGATGCATATCGGGTTTACCCCTATCTTTCGATTTAACCGTTTTGATCAAGTGATTTACCTCGGGAAGTATGTTAAGGATTATCATGTTTCGTGGGGTATGATATGTATGGCTCGTTTTTGTATTTTATACTTGCACTAGCAAAATAGTGGAGTTTTGCTAACCCCCGTGTATTCGGGGGTGGATGTCTGTATTGCATTTAGGTTTTGGAGCATAGCACAGGGTCCGCATGAAGGATGATGAAAGATGAACGATACTAATCACACGAGGACCTGTTGATGTCGTATTGGTTTAGTTGTATTTTATTTTCCGCTGCAGTATTCTTTCCCCGTTATACGGGAGTGTGTTGTACTCGACCCCTGCATGGGCATGTGTTGTGATTGAGTTGTATGTATTTATTGAAAGACCAAATCGGTCTACTGAGTCATTTTAGCATTAAAGGCGTTGTTGGGTTGTTCGATGTTGTTACCAGCCTGGTAGATCCTGTTAGGAGTGTGCCCTCGAATGCCACTTAGAGGTTGTTGAGTGAGGGCATTGTACTTGTAATTATGTAAACCATTTATATAAGGCAAATGAATGTTTCTTTATTTATTGGTAGTTACTGGCATTCCTAACTCGTAAATAAACATATAGAAACTAGTCCGTGTATTTGAGAGCAAAACGTTCCACTCCTTATTGGATAAGGGGGTCGGCACTGGAAAGGTTTATAGCTCAAATACTTAATCGTTCGCAAGTCGATGAAACTTGACCGGGCGTTAAGTTTATGTGATGACTTGTATGACGTGTTCTTTTACATGGAGAGTGCCTGTCGAACACTAATGGTTAGTGGGAGCACACGTTATAGGTATGCTAATTAGATTAGTATACTCGAACCGACTCACCCTCGATTCATCACACGGATTTCACTCCGGGACAGTCAATGACGGAATCGAAAGGTTGTGATAGGTATTCGTGAACCTTAGACTTGAGGATTTAGTAGGGATGTGCTTGTGACGTCAAGATTTTCATTAGAGTAGTTCGACCCTGTAAATCGGGAGGCGGGGGTCAACCTCGACGTGCATCTTGACGGGCAAGTAGCAGGTCCTACTGAATACCAAGATAGAATTCTTTCTCCCGTTAGTGAGCGGGTTATATGTCCTATGCGGTTATTGGCAGATGAGATCATAAGTCTTTGGCCAAAGCATTGGAGCTAGTTGTATTAGATACACGACAGCTCGATGATCTCGATTTGCATTAACGCATGCATAGCGTCAAGTACAGATAGGGTTTGACTGACCGTGGCTCTATAACTTGATCGGGACATTTGAAAGAAGGGTTTATACGTATACTGGTATTCACGACAGAATGGTTCTTGAATGATCCCAATCATTCGTTCTCAGTTAAGTGCACGGTGTAGGCCACCAGGCTGGCTAGGTGGTGCTACTACTCTTTGGTTCCTCCCATTGCTGACTGAGACGGACCTACCGAGTCGCGCATTAGGATTGACGACGGAATGAATCAAGCTTAATTCTCTCATTATGAATATTAGATATTGGATATCTAATTCGGGACATTGGATGTTTAAATTGATTTATTGGATAAATTAATTTACGGCCTAATAAATTAAATAAATTACTGGGTGATTAATTTAATTCATAGATATAACTATGTTGTTACCCAAAATATTATCCGGAGATAGTATTGCTGGAATGATCGAGTAACAAACAAATGCGAGAACACTTCCTTGAGAAAATAGATAACACAATATTTGCCGGGGTTGTTAATCCCGGGCTTGAATGCTCTCGCGAGATGTTATTAATAAATATACTGTCGAGTACAAATATTAATGTTAGAATCTAATACAACGAGTGTAAAGACTTCTAGTTATATAGGCTTTAGAGCGCGTAGATTGCCGGAAGAACCAGATAGATGAATCTGTGAGTTCTTGCTTGGGATATATGATGAATGTGTATGAATATCACTATGAATGTGTTAGTGGTTGCCAAAAGAGCTTTTGATTCTCTCTTTGGTGTGTATTTTTCACTTAATTCGTAGTAGAATTCGCCCCTTTTGGCCGCAGCAGTGAGTCCTCTATTTATAGGGGACAAGGTAGTTGGGATCCCTCAGGCGATCGCGGGCGATCACCGTTTTCTATATTAAAATAAAACGGCCGATCGTCCCGTCACGTGGGCCTGTTCCCTTGAGGTCCGAGGTTGCAGTTGGAGGCCAGCTAGGTGAACCAATGGGAAGCCAGCACGCGTTGCGAGTCGCTGTCCGAGGAGGGCCCACTTCGTACCCTTCGGCGGCCTTGTCGGTAGGTGTGGTAGGTGACAGGATGGGGTCAATGATCCTATCTGTCGGTATCCTTTGAAGATCCGCGGGTGGGCCACCGTCTAAGATTCGGTCTTCGACGACTTTGACGGATGTTGGATCCCCACGTGGCATGAGACGATCGCCTCTGGTCCGCTCTTTAAAGACGATCGCCAGGTATCGAACGACGATCGCTGGTTACCAAAAGACGATCGCCGCATTATGCCGAACTCTAGGCGTTTGTCCGGAGTATATATTCCATGGTTGGCTTCTCTGGAAGGTCTCCGATCGCCTATCGTTGCGAATCAATTGCCGCATAACAATTGCCCCCCAGCTCGCCTTGATGTTGTAAACACGGGGTGAGGTGGCACTGTTGGCGATCGCCAATGTTTAAACGACCAGCCGATCTGAATTCAAATATGGACGACCTTCTTTCGCGTCGGGAGCAGCGGGAAAAGAAGGCGGGCTCTCCAGAAATGGCGGGGACACGCGTCGTGCCGCTGTTGGGGGAATCTGACGGTTTGTCAGATCTGTCGGCTGGCCTGCCCTCGAAAAGACGCGTATGCGGGATTCGAGGGCCGCATTTAATGCGTCCCCACGTGACGGTTGCGATCCAGCCCCCGAGGTTTCTCCTATTTGCAATTAGGCCCTCGTCTACATCTATAAAAAGGGTAGGGCTTCTTCTCCTTCACTTTTTTTACGCGTCCTTCGTATCCATAGCCGAATTTCTGTAGAAATTTCTGGAGCTTTTTTGTGCCGATCTTCCTTCTTTTTTCTAGGTAAGAAAAAATTTAACCTTCTCCCTCTTTTACTTTCTGAAATGTCGGGAGGATCAAAAGCCTTCGAGACCGGAAGCTCTTCCGCTGCCGCCGCGTTGCCTGAACGGGAGGAGGTTCCCATTAGAGTGGATATGGAGACGGCCGCTGAAGCTATTCGAGCGGGGATTGCACCCGCAGAACTCGAAGAACTTTTCAACGAGGCCGAGGTGGCGAGGACGGCGGCGACGGCGGAGCAGGAGGGCTCGCCGGTGGAGGGAGACGAACTGATGCGTTTGTCTTGGGAAAAAGATAGCGTCTCCAGCCCCGTCTATACGGCTTTTGCTAGACTTATGGAGGGGATTGCCGGGCCCTGTCCGGAGTTTGATTTCGAGGCTTACTCCGCCGCTCATCCCTACGTACATGTGAAACGGACGGAGTATCGGGCTGCTGACCCGTCTCAATGGACTCTTGGTCAGATTCGTAGTTCGGCGACCTGGAAGGACATGACCCGCTGGAGGGCCAAATATCATATCCCCTCTGATGTGTCATTGCACGTGCCCTCCGAGAACGAACGTGCCGATCAGCCTCCTGAGGGTATGGTCGCCATCAACGAAATGACCCTGGCTGCCGGACTGTGGTTTCCCTTGCTGTTCGCCGTTTCGTATCTGCTGATCGCCTGTAATTTGGCGCCTCTTCAGTTGACGCCGAACGCCTGGCTGCAGATTATCAGCACATTGACATTGTTTGGCGGTCACCGGTTGTTTCGCTTGCCTTCTGCGCTGGAGATGAATTATATCTTTAAGATGACCGTGCAGAAGGGATCGATCGGCGGTTACCATATCCAAGGTCGCCAGGGTAGGGTGGTCATTGGGGTGCCGAGCAAGGCTCGGGGCGACCTGACAAAATGGTGCTGGGTTGGTGGTGCATGGAAGTCGGCATCGAGCGAATCGCCGGATGAGGAGTTGGATATCCCCACCAATTTTCAGGAGAGGAATCCAAGTAAGGGTTTCCATTCTCCCTTTATTTGGATACTCCTTAGACTGATCTAATTTATTTCCCTTTTTGCAGGATCCCTTATTCCTTCGATCGACGATCTCCCCTTTGATTTCTCGATCGTCTGGGAATGGATTCGCGCATTGCCGGATTCCTATAAAGACGTTCAATCAGTGAGCCATGAATCTCATCGGTTGGGAGCTCGACCGTTTCACTTCCCTCGCCATCTGAAGGCCCCTGGTATGACTTTTCATCCGCTCTCTTCCGCGTGGCGATCGTCTCCAAGAGGTCGCCATGCCTAAATAAGTGTCTAACTTGTTTGAGTTTCTACTTCGGCAGAGATTTATTTTCCCCGTCTCGCCGATCTACCGCAGGAGAATGCCATGTCTAATCCCGGTTTCATCGGTCGCCTTTATCTGGGAAAGAAAACGGGTCGCGTTGCCGCGACGTCGTCTCGCCCTGCCCCTGTGGTGAGGCCCGCTGCGGTGCCGGTCGCCGAGCCGGTGGTCCAGGAAGAGGAACAGCTCCAGCGCCGCAAGAGGCGGAGGTCGGAGGAGTCCCCGTCGATCTCTGAGGCGGATGTATCAATTCTCGAGCCTCCGGTCGCTGCGGCTCCTATCTCTGCCATCCCGATGATGGAGCGATCAGGCCCCAAGCCCACGGTCTCCAGCCCCCGGTCATCTGGAAGCTCGGCGAAGAAGGTGGCGATCGCCGATGCGGAAACATCCCGGGGCAAGCCTTATTTCGGACGCGATCCCGAGCTGGTCAATAGGTAAGAAAGGGTCAAACTTTTCTGAGTTAGGCATTCTGAGCATGGCATGGGCTAACTCCTTTATTTCCTTGGTTTGCGCTGCAGGGTTCGTCTTGCCGATCCGGACGTTGCTCCCATGGTGCTGGACTTTCTGTCGAGCAAGGCTCCGCAACAGTCACTTGAAGTCCCTGCTTACGTTCGTCAGGCTAACACCTCTTTGCCTAAGGCTTGGACGACCAATCTTGATGCGATCGCTCGCCGGTGATCTGGATATGCCATGCAGGCGACCGTTGCCCTGGCTCTTCAGACGGCGACGATGGCCGTCCAGGCTGCTATGGATTTTGAGGGGTGACCCTCTACTGCTCATCTCCATCGCGAACTCGAGGCTGCCAGGAACAAAAATATCGAGGATGCCAACCAGATCCGGTCTATGGAGAGGGAGTATGAGGAGACGGCCAAAAGGGCTAAGCAGGACGTGGATCGATTGATGCAGGAGCTGAGCCGCTCCAAGGAGGCTGCCGATCGGTCCCGTGATGAGGAGCGCGAAACTCGCCAGAAGCTCGCGGCGTCGCAGGAGGAGGCGGCCGGACTGAAGGCGATGGTTGATCGGCTCAGCGGTGAGCTAGACGTGGCAAGAAAAGAGCTGGAGAAGTCCCAGGGTGAGAATGCCGCCAAGGTTGTCGAGCTGGCGGAGGCTGAGAAGACGGCCGCGGAGTTGAAGGGCCAACTGAAGGCGATCGAGACCGATCCCTACCAAATAGGGGTGGCATTTCGGAACCGAAAATTCAAAACCAAACCGAAAAAATCCGAAAAAAGAACCGAAGAACCGAAACCAAAGAAGACCGAACCGAAAAATAGAAAAACAGAACCGAACCGAATTGGTTTGGTTCGGTTCTGCCTCGGCCTGACAGAGCGAACCGAACCGAAATGGACCGAAGTCAAAGTTACTTACTAAAATGACATCTTTTTGTGAGTTTTATGTGTATGAGATTTTAATGTAATTTGTTTTTCTTTGTTAAGACCCTCATGGATCCAAGGAGGACCGATAATATGCTCGTGTAATTCGTGATTCAACTAATTTAGGTTTAGAGAATAATCTATTGTGATTTGTGATTGTTATATCTTTTGAGATATTTGTAAACTGCTGTGCAAGTCTACCTCTTATCTTGAGCATATATATACATATAACTTTTGTTGGCTTGTTGTTATATATAACTTATTCAATTGAATATAATATTTGAATTTATATTGTGAAGAACCGAAAAAACATCAAACCAAACCAAAACCGAACCGAATATTTATAAAACCGAATTTAACCGAACCGAACTTCAAAAAGAACCGAACCAAACCGAAACCGAATATTTGGTTCGGTTATTGGTTTCGGTCAAAAACCGAACCGAATGGAACCGAGTCCACCCCTACTACCAAAGTGTGGCGCTCGCCGGCGAGTTCGCCTATTACTTGGCATATGCTGACGCTGTCCGAGCCGCAAAGAAGGCAGGGATCGAGGTCGGTCCCTTGATGGAGAGCTTCAAATCCTACGCCCTCGCGAATCCTCTGCACCCGGAGTTCTCCTTGCCGATCCTTGACTTAGCCGACTTCGGGATCGACTTGAGTTGGTACGGGTAAACTCATTCATCCCGAGGCCGAAGCCGATCCGCAACCCGAGGGGCCTTGAGAGACATTTTGTTTTCCTCTGTAACTTTGTACTTTTTGTTTTCCTTTTGTAATGCCTTCGGGCCCCGCAATGTATGAAATTTGTGTTATGAATAAAATGCTCCTCTTTATATACGATCGCCCTTTGAATGTTTGCGTGCAATTTTTACGAGTACGTGTATATTTGCTTTCGACTTTTTGTTCGTCCGGCCGATTGTCTGAGTGTTGAAAGCATTGACATGTTTTGAATCGGAATTCTTACTTGTAATTTTCGTCGGACGACCCCGATCGCCCTGCATGTTTTTGAGCGAAGCCTATCGAGTGTGGTTCCTCTTTGTTCGATCGTATTTGAGATTAGCTCGACCTATCCCTGCCCCCTTGTTTTTGTTCACTTATTGTAAGTAAGGAAACAAAGACTAGTCTGTCTGGCGAGCTATCTTCATTTTGCCGATTTTGAAGAGTCATGTGTGGTTGGAGTGTTCGATGGACCGATCTCCCCAATCCTGTCTTTGTGTGCGAGGGATATTGTGTATCCCGCGACTCACTTTTTGTGAGGGTCCTCCGTTAGGCTACGACTGCCTTGTGTTTAAACGAAAGGCGGGCGATCTCGGTCTGGAGGAGTCCTTGCGCGGAGTGTTGTCGGCTTATTCGACACCACGTCCGCGGCTTGTCAGCTCTGCTTCCACCTCGGCCCGCCATGAAGATGGCGATCCTAGACGGTGTACGTTGAGATGGGGGTAACGGCACGTCGCATTGTTCGGGTTCACCATGTTAGATGATGTACCTTGAGGACGTGCGATCGTGCCTACTGATTATTTTGGAGGGTCCTTCGGCTACGTCGGCCTCGTATTTAAACGAAGGGCGGGCGATCTCAGCCCAAAGGAACCTTGCATGGGCGAAGCTGTCGGTTCCATCGACCTCCAGGACCATGGCTGCATTAATTTTACCTAGGATCGTCGTGATCAGCGATCGTCGGAGGTATGCGATATGCCTGGTGGGGCGATCGCCATAATAGATGGGATAGGAAAAAATCTAATTATATTCCTTGTACATCATTGAAATTGAATACAAATTTATCACTGGTAGTATTTTTTCAGATGCACGGCGTTCCAGGGGTATTGGTCCGGAGTACCGTCAGGATGTTCCAGTTCGTAGGCTCCTTTAGTTAGCCATCTGGATACTCTGAAAGGTCCCTCGATTCGGACCAAAAACGCCTGTGTGGGTTTGGATCTTCTTAAGGACGAGATCGCCCACTTGAAATCTTCTTTCTTTGACCTTAGAATTGAAGAACTTCTCGGCTCTCCTTTTGTGGATTGTGTTCTTCATTTCTGAGGTCAGCCGTCTTTCTTCGAGCATGTCTAGGTCGATTCGTCGGGCTACATCGTTGTCGGTCGTCATCTCCTGCTCGGTTCGGTGGTTGAGGACGGCGATCTCTGAAGGAATCACCGCTTCTGTTCCGAAGGTATGGGCGAACGGGGTTTCGCCGGTTGAATTGCGGGTCGTCGTTCGGTAGGACCACAAAACGTCTGGGAGCTCGCTCGCCCATCGTCCTTGCCTGGATTCGAGTCGTGCTTTGATCATGTGTTTGAGGATCTTATTCACTGCCTCAACCTGCCCGTTCGTCTGAGGGTGATAGGGTGCTGAGAATAACCTTTTGATTCCCCACTTTTCACAGAATTGCATGACTTCTAAGCCGTCGAACTGTTTCCCATTGTCGGAGATGATGGCCTGGGGCAGACCGAATCGGCATACGACGTTTTTCCATATAAACTTGATCACTTGCTCTTGGCCGATCTTGTTGAGCGGTTCGGCCTCAGCCCATTTGGTGAAATAATCGACCCCAACGATGGCGAACTTACAGCCCCCTGGAGCCGTCGGCAAGGGACCTATAAGGTCGATGCCCCATTGCGCAAATGGCCAAGGGCTATACATGGAGGTGAGCTGTTAGGGTGATAGTTTAATGTTGGGGCCCATTATCTGACATCTATGACATGATCTGGCATAAGCGATCGCATCTTTCCGAAGTGATGGCCAGAAAAATCCTTGTCTGGTTGTCTTATGGATGAGGGCTCGCCCGCCCACGTGGTTTCCACAAATCCCGTCATGGATCTCAGCTAAAACGAGCCGACCTTCCTCCGGTGTAATACACTTGAGGAGGGGAAGGCTGAAGGCTCGCTTGTAAAGCCGATCATCCAATAGGGTATACCTGGTCGCACGAAGCTGAAGTTGGCGAGCTTTAACACGGTCGTCAGGGACCGTTCCGTCCTTTAAGTATTTGATGAACGGAGTCATCCAATTCTCTTCGGCGAAGGCGACCGTGGTAACCAAATTCCTGTCGATCGCCGGCCTTGCTGACTTTGTGATTTGGATATTGGAGAAGTCGGCTGCCCCATCCGATGATGCTAGCTTGGAAAGAGCATCGGCCTGGGAGTTGTGCTCTCTCGGGACTTGTTCGATTAGTACTTCTTCAAATTTTGTGCACATTTCGGCGACCAACTCTTGGTATTTGACCATCTATTCGCCGCGTGCCTCATATTCTCCCTTGACTTGGTTTACGACCAAAAGGGAGTCCATGAAGATATAGAGGCGACGAACATCCAGGGCGAGGGCTAGATCGAGCCCGCCTACCAAAGCTACGTACTCAGCTTCATTGTTGGTCGCACGAAAACCGAAACGCACAGCATTTGTGAAACTCTGACCGTCGGGGCTAATGAGGACAATCCCTACCCCTGCTCTCGCATTGGTCGCTGAGCCATCCACGTATAATTTCCAGGCAGGTCGGCCGACCTAGGTCAGACTGTGAGGGAACGTTAATTCCACCATGAAGTCCGCCAGAGCTTAGCCTTTGATCGCCGTGCGAGGAGCGTAAGTGATACCGTATTGGGCGATCTCCAGCGACCACTTGAGGAGTCGCCCGTTGGTGTCCGGTCGGTGCAGGACTTGTCTTAGAGGTAGAGTTGTTAGGACTTCCACTTGGTGATCGAAGAAGTAAGCTCTCAGCTTTCATACACTCATGACAAGGGCGTAGGCGATCTTCTCCAATGGTGTATAACGTGTCTCAGCGTCGTGAAGCGCCTGGATAACATAGTAGATCGGCAAGTGGGCTTGCCCCTCTGCTCGCACCAGAACGGCACTCAGTGCGACCTCCGAGGCCGCTAAGTAAAGGAATAATTTATCACCGGGGATCGGCTTTGCCAGGATCTGGGGGTTAGATAGATATTCCTTTATCTTGGCGAATGCTATCTGGCTTTCTTTCGTCCATGCGAACTTCTTGTTCTTGATGGTCGCGAAGAAAGGCTTGCTTTTATCGCCGAGCCGTGATATGAAACGGTTGAGGGCGGCTAGACAACCCGTGAGGCGTTGCACCTGCTTGATGTTTCGCGGTTCCTGCATGTCAAGGATCGCCTGTATCTTGGTGGGGTTCGCCTCGATCCCCCTTTGGCTCACTATGTGCCCCAGGAACTTCCCGGAGCCCACCCCGAAGTTGCATTTCTTGGGGTTCAACTTCATGTTAAACTTCTCAAGGATGGCGAACGTCTCGGCGAGATCGTTGAGGTGATCTTCCTTCTTGAGGCTTTTGACTACGATATCGTCAATGTAGACCTCCATGGTCTTGCCGATCTGATCGGCGAACATCCTGTTGATTAATCACTGGTAGGTCGCCCCTGCGTTTTTCAAGCCGAACGGCATTCTGACCCAAAAGTATATGTCTTTTTCTGTGTGGAAAGATGTGTATTTTATGTCTTCCTCCGCCATTGGGATTTGATGATATCCGGCGAAGGCATCCATAAACGACATCATTTCGCAACCTGCCGTGCTATCGACCAGGTGATCAATATGAGGCATCGGGAAGTGGTCTTTTGGACATGCCGCGTTGAGGTCGGTGAAGTCAATGCATAATCTCCAGAGCGATTGGCTTTTTGACGAGCACCGCGTTGGCGACCCACCGTGGTTCGTGCGTGGCTACTCCGATCAATTTGTTGTTGAGTAACCTGACTTCTATGTCGAGCGCCGCGTATTTCTCGGGACCGAACTTCCTACGCTTCTGGTGAACAGGCTTCATCGCCCGGTCGATCTTCAGATAATGGCAGGCGTGTTCGGGACTTATGCCAACCATATCTTGATGCGACCAGGCAAAAACTCCGATGTTCTTACGTAGCAAGTTGATCAGATCCCCCTTTAATTCGTGGTCGATGCTTGCGCCGATCTGTACTTCCCGTTCTGGATGATCCGGATCCATCGTAATACTTTCCAACTCTTCGACAGGAACGGTCGCCTCTCGTTTGGTACGATCTCTGGACTCAGTCCTTGGATCGATGTCGAGACTTGGCTCGAAACCGATCCTTGGCTCGATGTCGTCCGTCAATTGATGAGAGATGGCGTCCCCTGAGTCGGGTTGGTACGAAGTGTTAGGCTCGTCGATCTCCATGGGTTGATCGTCGGTCGCTTCAATGTTACATATAGTATGGGAAGTATTGAAAGAAGTAACAACATAGGAGTAATTCAAACATCTCTTTGCCATTAGCTGATCTCCTTTTACAGTACCGACCGTCCCATCGGCAGTGGGGAATTTGATACAGTAAAAGAAAGATGAGGCGACCGCCTCAAAGGTTTCTAAAAAGGGGCGACCTAGGAACCCATTATAGATGCTGGGCATATCTATGATTACAAAGCTTAGGTTCCTAGTAATCCTAACCTTGGGATCATAAAAGCATACTATCTCAACGGAGAGCTTGATCCTCCCGTAGGCTTGGACTGTGTTGTCGCCAAACCCTTGGAGCACGGTCTCGAAAGGCTTGATGAATTTTATTAGGTTGACGAGTTGGTCTAGGGCGGATTTGAATATGATGTTGCAGAAACTCCCATTGTCGACCAGCACGCGATCGACCGTCTTCCCAAGGATGCAATTGGAGGTCACTAGTGCATCCTCTTTGGGACATTGCACTCCCTCCCTGTCCTTGTTGGCAAAGGTGATGAGCGCGTCTCTAGAGATGGTCGGCTCCGGAGGTACTACAACATGGACTTCGGCGAAAGCCCTCAGCTCGGCTTTTCGCTTTCTGTTTGACAGGGTGGAAACCGGGGAAAGGCCCCCGAGGCTCCCACCTCCTGCTTGGAGCATGTTGATCCGACCGCCAGGGTTGATCGGAGGGATCGACTCATTAGAGTACTCCGGCTCATGCTCGATCCTGGCGATCGGATTGGGAGGAATTCTTTCGCTCGGTCGGCGCTCGCGCCCTCCGGCTCTTTCCGTCCTGGGTTCTGGCTTGGTGATCAAATTGTCCAGTTTGCCTTCCTCAAACAGTCGCCAGAGCTGTCTGAAGAGGTCGCGGCATTGGCTAGTGTTGTGGCCGGGACTCTTATGATAGGCACAGAATTTGCTACGGTCTAGGTGACCGTGGTCCCTTATTGGCTTTGGCTTGGAAAGCCACTCGCGATCCTTGATCGCGTTGAAGATGTGGGCCGGAGATAAGTTGAGGTTGTGAAGAAGGTGGACCTCTACATCTTCGAAGGCTTTGAACTCACCAGGCGGCTTGGCGACCGCCTTTCTGGGCTTGGCGACCGCCTTCTTCTGGACATGGGAATGTGCTTTTCCTTCTTCGGACCGTCCCTCGTCTAAGCGGAGTGAGAGCATCTTCTGCCTGGCCAGAAAATCGGCGGCTCTGACGCGGAACGCTGTATAGGTCGGTGGAAAATCCTTTGTGAGGTGCCTGAACATGGGCGAGCGTCCGTGGAATCCGTTTAGGACTGCGTGGTGAGCGATCTCGTCGCTGACGGGCTCACCGGTGAGGACTTTCTCGTCCACCCGGTCGATATAATCCTCATCCGATTAGTCCTTCCCCTGCCTGATCTTCATCATGCGGTGGGGACCTTCCGGGCGAGCGACTTTGGCGGCGAAGTACGACGTGAAGTCGTTCGCCAGCTTCTCAAAGCAATTGATAGAGCGAGATGGTAGCGAGATGTACCACCTATGGGCGAGATCGCCCAGAGTTAACGGGAACATACGACATTTCTTCGCATCTGAAGCTCCGCATCCAGTCATGTAGATCCGGAATTTGCTTAAGTCGGTTCCCGGATCCGTTCTCCCCTCATATAGAGGTGTTTGTGGGGGATTGATCGTTGATTGGACTGGGGCGATCTCGATCTGGACCGCGAGTGGTTCATTTAGCTCAGCGATCGGTCTCCTAGCGCCTGCCCCATTTTCCAGGAGTGCCTTCACTTCGTCCAGCTGGCGTTGCATGGCGGCGATCGCCGTCGCCTGACTGCTTGCCGACTGGCTCTCAGAGCGTGAACCAAGGCGATCGTGTACCGATCCCCTAGCCCCGTGGTGAATGACGAGCTCCCTGCCAGTGGGTTCCTTCCTTGGGCGAGCAGGGGCTCGCTGACCGACCTGTCTCTTGGGAGTCGGATATGCCGAACTCCTGGTAAAGGATTCAGATACCGATGTCTCCCGACTGGGGCCTGAGTGCCCAGGTCGCCATGAGGGATCGCTCCCTAGGCGGCTGAAGACGGAATCGTCCCGCCTTACGAGAGCCTTCCCCTGCGGCTCGGGGCTTACTGTTGATTTCTCAACATAGATCCCCTTGAGCTTCCGTTTGCTTGCCCGGCGGTTAGCTGACGGGGTGATGGTGGGCGTATCGCGGGCCCTCTGCCGTTCCCTGAGGATGGCTATAGCCTCCTCAATCTGTTCCGATGTATGGAACTGATTGAGTGAGAGGCTAGAACTGTCCCTCGGGGGCGGGAGTGAGAGCCTAGCGTCGCCACGGTCGCCTTCCGCCGTGGGCTGGGATTCGGTCCTCGCCGGAATAAGATTTCCGGCAGATCTCAGGGTGGCCCTCTTGGAGGTTGTTGCTGATGTCATTTTCTGAAGGTTTTTCTATTGAAGAACAGTGAGTGTTTCTTCAAGTATATGTCCGGAGAACAGTGAGTGTTCTTCGAGACGGTAGGAATAAAAATGAAGGTTTAGATGCCCTTCTTCTAGCGCCAATTGTTGTTGCCCAAAATATTATCCGGAGATAGTATTGCTGGAATGATCGAGTAACAAACAAATGCGAGAACACTTCCGTGAGAAAATAGATAACACAATATTTGCCGGGGTTGTTAATCCCGGGCTTGAATGCTCTCGCGAGATGTTATTAATAAATATACTGTCGAGTACAAATATTAATGTTAGAATCTAATACAAGGAGTGTAAAGACTTCTATTTATCTAGGCTTTAGAGCGCGTAGATTGCCGGAAGAACCAGATAGATGAATCTATGAGTTCTTGCTTGGGATATATGATGAATGTGTATGAATATCACTATGAATGTGTTAGTGGTTGCCAAAAGAGCTTTTGATTCTCTCTTTGGTGTGTATTTTGCACTTAATTCGTAGTAGAATTCGCCCCTTTTGGCCGCAGCAGTGAGTCCTCTATTTATAGGGGACAAGGTAGTTGGGATCCCTCAGGCGATCGCGGGCGATCGCCGTTTTCTATATTAAAATAAAAAAAAGGCCTATTGTCCCGTCACGTGGGCCTGTTCCCTTGAGGTCTGAGGTTGCAGTTGGAGGCCAGCTGGGTGAACCAATGGGCAGCCAGCACGCGTTGCGAGTCGCTGTCCGAGGAGGGCCCACTTCGTACCTTTCGGCGGCCTTGTCGGTAGGTGTGGTAAGTGACAGGCTGGGGTCAATGATCCTATCTGTCGGTATCCTTTGAAGATCCGCAGGTGGGCCACCGTCTAAGATTCGGTCTTCGACGACTTTGACGGATGTTGGATCCCCACGTGGCATGAGACGATCGCCTCTGGTCCGCTCTTTAAAGACGATCGCCAGGTATCGAACGACGATCGCTGGTTACCAAAAGACGATCGCCGCATTATGCCGAACTCTAGGCGTTTGTCCGGAGTATATCTTCCATGGTTGGCTTCTCTGGAAGGTCGCCGATCGCCTATCGTGGCGAATCAATTGCCGCATAACAAACTATTTCTTGGATAAATTAATTATGTTATTATGTATTTGATATGATTAATTAATTGGATTAATTGATCGATATAAATACATCGGAACGGAATCGGAGTTTATCTGTTTGGACTCACGGGAGTCCGAAACGAACCAAACTCGTCCTATTTCTTCATCATGGCCGCCCCCCCTTCCCCACACCTTGACAAGACTTTGATTTTTAAATCAATTGGAATCTTGATTAGGTGTTTAATGAATAGATATTTGATATCTTTTTCAAGGTGGGGTTAACATGAGTTGTTCTCATCTGGAAAGGAATTGAATAAGAAGAGAAGACTTGTCACTCTCTTGAGATGAATGAGCCATCCGTGAGATACATTGAGAGAGAGAGAAAGTGAGACTTTGAGTTCAAACACTTATCTTCATCTTCTTCTTCAACTTGTTCTTGGTGATTCTTGGAGAAAAATCAAGAAATAAATGAGAGTTGTGAGTTATACACTTAGAGTGTGATAATCTCATATTGGAAGCTTCATCACTTAGCTCTAGCCATATCCTCGGAGGATAGCAAGGTGATCGTCGTTCCGGTCGTTTCTCCGGCGCGTGGCAAGTAGAGACGCGGTGCTTTCGGCGTTGGATCATTCAAGAGCTTGGAGCGGATTGAATTGAAAGGAGATCGCCTAAATCTTGGGGAATAGCTCGAGAGAAGGTTATCCATCTAATCAACGGACTACAAGGGTGAGTTTCTATATCTCTTGTGAATTCGTTTTTGATATTCGTATATACGTAGCTCGATCGATCCTCGTAGGGATTCGGATCGAATTAATTTTCGTTTTACCGCTTCCGCTGGGCCTTCGTTTTAGGCGCCGAATCCCAACAGTGGTATCGGAGCGTAGGTCTTGCGATCGTATATACGATATTAGCATTTGGAATGCTTAATTAGATGGTGAATGATTTGGAATCATTTTAGTCATAATCGTGGTATATATTTTTACGTTCGTTGTAGTTATATTTTTCGTAAGTTTATGTCTAAATATAAATCTTAATTTCTTGGAAATATGATTTATATTGAAGATATGAATGTTGAAAAATATTTATATTGGATATCCGGTCGAAAATTGAGCTCCGAATCGTCGTCGGACGACTTTTCGGACAAAGGGCAGGAAGCTGCCAGGGTGACTCGGCCGTGTCTGGTGACACGGGCCGTGTTAGGCCCCCGTGCCATCGCCAGTAGACCCGACCGTGTCGAGACACGGGCGTGCAAGCCGCAGAGTCGCCGAGCGGACTCGCCATGCTGCCGCGTCACGGAAGATGCCGGCGATGACTGCCATGGCAGCCAATTTCGTCCCCACTGCTTTTTTCCGCGTATTCTTGAAAATTAATCTCCCGCATGTTAAATTGGATTTAATATGATTAAAATGATTTATGTTATTTCATTTTATAAGGGAAATTTGACTAATTGGAATATTTATGGTCGACCGAATTATTTTGAACGTTATCATATTACCGATTGTGTGAATCGATTTGATCGGTTCGTATTGTTGATTGGATCAATGTATCTCTACGCTTTTCATTTATATAGTATTTATTGGATGAATGCTTTTGAATGGGGATGTGGTTCGTGGACTTAGTTTTGAATCGTTTGTTTTATTCGATTGGGTTGTAAAGGCCGTTTTGAGCCTATTTATTTTACTAGAAAAATTTGTATCTAGGATGCAATTTTCAATGTATAATTTATATGTAATGACGAAGACCGGAGGAAGATCCATTTTGAGAAGACGAAGATTCAAGACGAAGACTTGTAATTAGATTACGGAGTTTTGTTTTCTAGGAACGGTCCATGAACCACATGTTGGTAGCAACTAGGTTATGAATGGTTGTTTCATATTGAATGAATGCCACAAACGCGCTTAAACGATTAATGTGCAAAGTGCAACGTAAATCGCGAAAATTCTCCCACAATAAATTATTAAGTTTATAAGGTTTCAATGTTTTCCTTCCCTCCATCGAGTTTTCGGGAAATTGAAATCCAAACCGGATGTGCTATGCTTCCGAGTTATCGGGGTAGTCGTTCGGGGAGGACGGATAAATTACCGGGAGCGCATTGGATGCCTTCGGTTGGAGCAAATTTTATCCCTAGAAACCTGATAGGTTGCCGGATAAGATTCAATTGTGAAACTGATTTGCGTCGATGGTATAAACTTAACTTGTTCACGAACCATAGAAACCGTATAGGTTGAGGGGAATGATCAAGGGGAAAAAGAAGATCGAATCATCCATTAGATGGGTTGGTGTTGGACACCACTTTATGAAAATTAATAGACTAGAAACCTGTTCGGTTGCCCTCTATTAAGATTTATAAAGAACTCGATCACCACTATGAAGTAGAGCGACGATACTTCCGGTTTCACATGGGAGTGTGTTATTCCGATAAAAATAGTGGGAGCCGGGTAACAAGAATAGAAAAGACCTAAATTCTATACTCGTAACATAATATAACAAGTCACTAATTAACTGCTATACTTAATGCGTACATAACTCAATATGACAATGAATCCACTCGCAATTCTACTCGAAAAGAACACCTTAATGGGACCTAAGTTTGTGGATTGGCTCCGCAATCGATGATTGTCCTCGGTATAGAGGCACTGGGATACGTCTTGGAGACGGACATTCAGCGCCTCTGTGCGGACCCGAGCCAATCAGAAGAGATTGAAAACCACGAAAAGTGGGTTAAGGATGACGTGAAAGTCCGTGCTTATATGATGGCTTCCATGTCTAATGAGCTTGAGCTCATGAGAAAATGACACGCTAGGCGATTCTATCTCACTTAACCAAACTTTATGGTGAGCACAGCAGAATCGCTAGATATGAGATATCCAAGCAAGCTGTTCGGTGCAAGGATGAAGGAAGGTGGGAAGGTTGGGAACACGTCCTCAAAATGATATCCATGATCGAGAGATTGGAGGCTCTTGATTTTAAAATGGATACTTCTCTCCAAACCGACCTTATCCTACAGTCTCTCACGATTCCTTCTCACAGTTTGTTATGAACTTCAACCGCAATGAGATTGCATGTAACTTAGTGGGCTAATGAACAAGCGGTGACCGCTCGGTCTCGGATGAAGAAGCGGTGGACCACAAGCTAAGGACCTTAAGGGAAAGGGCAAGGCCCGATGGTTCCAAAGAACAAGAAGAAGAAGGATGCTTGTCTCAAGTGCGGTGGTGGGCCACTGGGCTAGAGACTGTCGATTCTTCATGGCACTTGGTCTGAGAACTTTTAGTTTTGGAAACAAATTGTTACGCTCTTGTATTTTCTACTTCTGGATACCGTATTCGGTGCTAGTTCTCATATTTGTACCGTGAATCGGGATCTGGAACAAAGTAGGAAGCTTGGAGGTGGAGAAGTTATGATCACGGTCGGAAGCGGGCATAGTGTCGAGGCGACCGACATAGGATCACTTCTTTTGGGTTTAGAATTCGGCTTTGTTTTGACTTTAGAAGATGTACTTGTTTTGCCCAAGGGGCACAAAAACATTGTATCCATTCGGTCATGGACCGAAAAGGCTTTTCATTTTTCATTGGTGATGGTTCTGCAAAATTTATTTTAGAAATAAACTAGTGAGTCTGCTACATTGTTGAATGGATTGTATCATCTAAATCTCAGCAACAAAGTAGTTGTGAATACTATGACTAGAAAACGTGGTAGGGATGAAACCAATCAAGTTTTGAGATGGCATCTTAGACTTGGTCATGTTGGTCAGACCAAGGTTTACAAGATGGAAAAAGATGGACTTATGGGTCCATTGGGATCAGATCCCTTTCCTACTTGTGAATCTTGCCTTAAAGGCAAAATGACTAAGTCCCCCTTCACAGGGACATTTCAAAGAGCCGCTGATAAACTGGGATTAATCCATACCGACGTATGTGGTGCTTTGGAAGCAGCACGTGACGGATATCAATATTTCATTACGTTTACGGATGATCATACTAGGTATGGTTATGTATACTTAATGAAACATAAATCTGAGGCCTTTGAGAAATTCCAGGAATTCAAGGCCCTAGTCGAGAAACAAACTGGTAATCATATCAAAGCACTTCGGTCGGACCGAGATGGCGAGTATATGAGTACGGAGTTTGACGAGTTCCTTAGAGAACATGGAATAGTTTCACAACTAACACCTCCAGGTACTCCTCAGTTAAATGGTGTGTCAGAAAGAAGGAACCAAACCCTGTTGAACATGGTCCGTTCCATGCTGGGCTATATTGACTTTCCAATTTACCTGTGGGGGTATGCACTCCTGACTGCCACGTATATCTTGAACAGATGTCCTTCCAAATCCGTTCCTAAAACTCCACATGAGATGTGGGAAGGAAGGAAACCAAGTCTTAATCATATTAGGATTTGGGGATGTCCCGCTTATGTCAAGAAGACTAAGGTGGAAAAGTTGGAAGCTAGGTCTGCGAAGGGACGTTTCATTGGATTCCCATCTGGGACGATGGGATATCTATTCTACATGCCCGAAGATCGAAGGATCATTGTTGCTTTACAAGCAAACTTCCTGGAAGATGAGTTCATTCAGGAAGGCGGAGCAGGTAGAAGTATTTCTTTAGAAGAATACAATGAAACTCCTCGAGAGACACCTGTGCAAGAAACTGGAACCGAACTTTCTGAAACACAAGTACAACCACCTCGTAGGTCTAGTAGGGTGTCTCATTTACCTGAGAGGTATGGGCTTGTGCACTTGGAGGAGCTGGGTGTCCATGAGGTTCCAAGTGATAGCCAAGAGACCGACCCAACAACCTATGACCAAGCGATGGTGGATGTAGACTTTGCAAAATGGCGTGAAGCTATGGAAGCTGAGATAGACTCGATGCATGTCAATCAGGTTTGGACTCTAGTAGATCGCCCCAAGGGCATAGTGCCTATTGGGAACAAGTGGATCTACAAGAGAAAGACTGATGGTGATGGCAAGGTTGACGACTATAAGGCCAGGCTTGTGGCAAAGGGTTATACCCAGAAGGAAGGGGTCGATTACCACGATACCTTCTCGCCCGTAGCCATGATCAAGTCTACTCGCATGATGCTTGCTATAGCTGCCTACCACGATTATGAGATATGGCCAATGGACGTAAAGACGGCTTTCCTTAATGGATTCCTCGAGGAGAAAATCTATATGGAGCAGCCTAAAGGCTTTGTGTCCGAAGTTGATATTCAGAAAGTGTGCAAGCTTCAGCGTTCCATTTATGGACTGAAACAAGCGTCGCGTAGTTGGAACCTTCGTTTTGACGAGGCGGTCAAAGAGTTTGACTTCGTGCAAAATGAAGAGGAACCTTGTGTATATAAGAAAGTTAGTGGGAGCAAGATCGCATTCTTAGTACTATATGTAGATGACATTCTACTAATAGGAAATGATGTGGGAATGCTCAGTTCTGTGAAAGCTTGGCTTTCGAGTAATTTCTCCATGAAAGACTTGGGAGAAGCAACCTATATTCTTGGTATTCGACTCTACCGGGATAGAGCGAAGAGAACAATAGGCCTTTCCCAAGCCCTCTATATAGATAAGATCTTAAAGCGATTTAAGATGGATGATTCTAAAAGAGGGTTCCTACCGATGCAACATAGAATAAAACTCACCTTGAAGATGTGTCCTCAAAGTGAGGAACAACGCAAGGAAATGAGTAATATACCATATGCTTCGGCCGTGGGTAGCCTTATGTATGCTATGTTGTGTACAAGACCAGACATCGCGCATGCTGTAAGAGTGGTGAGTAGGTTTCAGGCAAACCCAGGTAGGGAACATTGGACTGCTATAAAGAACGTTCTCAAGTACTTGAGAAGAACTAGAGATATGGTTCTTATGTATGGCGGTGGAGAATTGGATGTGGTGGGATTCACTGATTCGGACTTCCAAGGACTGAAGGACGACTCGATGTCCACTTCTGGCTACATATTTACTCTTAATGGAGGAGCAGTATCTTGGCGTAGTGCCAAGCAAAGCGCGACTGATGATTCCACCTGTCAGGCTGAGTATCAAGCAGCCTCGGAGGCTTCCAAGGAAGGGTTCTGGATTAAGAAGTTTCTGGGAGAACTTCAAATGATACCATGTCTTGAAATTTGCTGTTCATCTTTGCGACAACGACGGAGCTGTAGCGCAGGCCAAGGAGCCGAGGTTTCACAACAGCACCAAACATATTGAGAGGAAGTATCATCTCGTAAGAGAATTTGTTCGCAAGGGATACATTATGCTGCACAGAGTAGACTCGGCCGACAACGTCGCCGATCCACTGACCAAGCCACTTTCTCAGACTAGCTTGGAGCGTCATCTGGAGAACATGGGTATTAAATACCATAGTGTGTGGCATTGAGTGCAAGTGGGAGATTGTTAGAAGTGTGACCTCGAATGCCACTCAGAGGTTGTTGAGTGAGGGCATTGTACTTGTCATTATGTAAACCATTTATATAAGGCAAATGAATGTTTCTTTATTTACTGGTAGTTACTGGCATTCCTAACTCATAAATAAACATATAGAAACTAGTCCGTGTATTTGAGAGCAAAACGTTCCACTCCTTATTGGATAAGGGGGTCGGCACTGGAAAGGTTTATAGCTCAAATACTTAATCGTTCGCAAGTCGATGAAACTTGACTGGGCGTTAAGTTTATGTGAAGGCTTGTATGACGTGTTCTTTTACATGGAGAGTGCCTGTCGAACACTAATGGTTAGTGGGAGCACACGTTATAGGTATGCTAATTAGATTAGTATACTCGAACCGACTCACCCTCGATTCATCACACGGATTTCACTCAGGACACCAATGACGGAATCGAAAGGTTGTGATAGGTATTCGTGAACCTTAGACTTGAGGATTTAGTAGGGATGTGCTTGTGACGTCAAGATTTTCATTAGAGTAGTTCGACCGTAAACCGGGAGGCGGGGTCAACCTCGACGTGCATCTTGACGGGCAAGTAGCAGTCTCTTGAATACCAAGATAGAATTCTTTCTCCCGTTAGTGAGCGGGTTATATGTCCTATGCGGTTATTGGCAGATGAGATCATAAGTCTTTGGCCAAAGCATTGGAGCTAGTTGTATTAGATACACGACAGCTCGATGATCTCAATTTGCATTAACGCATGCATAGCGTCAAGTACAGATAGGGTTTGACTGACCGTGACTCTATAACTTGATCGGGACATTTGAAAGAAGGGTTTATACGTATACTGGTATTCACGACAGAATGGTTCTTGAATGATCCCAATCATTCGTTCTCAGTTGGGGTACGGTGTAGGCCACCAGGCTGTCTAGGTGGTGCTACTACTCTTTGGTTCCTCCCATTGCTGACTGAGACGGACCTAACGAGTCGCGCATTAGGATTGACGACGGAATGAATCAAGCTTAATTCTCTCATTATGAATATTAGATATTGGATATCTAATTCGGGACATTGGATGTTTAAATTGATTTATTGGATAAATTAATTTACGGCCTAATAAATTAAATAAATTACTAGGTGATTAATTTAATTCATAGATATAACTATTTCTTGGAGAAATTAATTATGTTATTATGTAATTGATATGATTAATTAATTGGATTAATTGATCGATATAAATACATCGGAACGGAATCAGAGTTTATCTGTTTGGACTCACGGGAGTCCGAAACGAACCAAACTCGTCCTATTTCTTCATCATGGCCGCCCCCCCTTCCACACACCTTGACAAGACTTTGATTTTTAAATCAATTGGAATCTTGATTAGGTGTTTAATGAATAGATATTTGATATCTTTTTCAAGGTGGGGTTAACATGAGTTGTTCTCATGTGGAAAGGAATTGAATAAGAAGAGAAGACTTGTCACTCTCTTGAGATGAATGAGCCATCCGTGAGATACATTGAGAGAGAGAGAGAGAAAGTGAGACTTTGAGTTCAAACACTTATCTTCATCTTCTTCTTCAACTTGTTCTTGGTGATTCTTGGAGAAAAATCAAGAAATAAATGAGAGTTGTGAGTTATACACTTAGAGTGTGATAATCTCATATTGGAAGCTTCATCACTTAGCTCTAGCCGTATCCTCAGAGGATAGCAAGGTGATCGTCGTTCTGGTCGTTTCTCCGGCGCGTAGCAAGTAGAGACGCGGTGCTTTCGGCGTTGGATCATTCAAGAGCTTGGAGCGGATTGAATTGAAAGGAGATCACCTAAAGCTTGGGGAATAGCTCGAGAGAAGTTTATCCATCTAATCAACGGACTACAAGGGTGAGTTTCTATATCTCTTGTGAATTCGTTTTTGATATTCGTATATACGTAGATCGATCGATCCTCGTAGGGATTCGGATCGAATTAATTTTCGTTTTACCGCTTCCGCTGGGCCTTCGTTTTAGGCGCCGCATCCCAACAGATCCTTGAGGAAAGGTTCTACGGTGTGTAATATCCCTGAGCGGATTGGGGGTGTTACATAAATGGTATCGTAGCTTTAGGTTGTGGAAACCTAGGCTATCGGGTTTAGTGGTGTCTGTTGAGTTTATGTCTCGTCAAATTTTGTCTGACTGAGTCGTGTCGCGACGCGTCCCCTGAGTTGGTTGGTCGTGATTAGTATCGTGCGGTGATCATCATCTTCGTGCGACCTGTGGATGTAAGTCTCCCTTCTTTGTGTGTGCCTCGTGTGACACGAGTTACTGGTATGATAATGTGTTAAGTGACGGAGTCTGTATGCAGATTCTTGGTTTCGTGATGCGTTTATGTGACTCTCATATTTCGTTTATATGAGGAGTGTTGTCGTTATTTATGTCCCTTTGAATATGATATTCGACTGTTTGTTTCCGGTAAAAGACATGTGTTGTCTTGGTTTTTGAGCGAGTTGATGAGTGTATTATGATGTATGTAAGTGAATGTTGTTACATGTGAGTTTTTTTTGGCATTCTATCCTAATATATTTTCGAAAAAATTGAGTATCTTAGAAAATAAATTTCGAGACGTACTTTTAAAATGAATTATTTTCTCGCGATACTTTCAAGGTGCCTTCCAGTGCCGCGATATGTTTCAAAATTATTCCAGTTGAGGACCAAAATATTTTGAGATATTTTCAATTATTTAGAAATGCTTTGCTTAGACCCGAGGGTCGAATGTTTCTGAAAGTTTTTCACTAAAAGGAAAGTGTCCTCGTTTTATCAAACGCATGATGGTTTTCAAAGTCTCGACAATAATGTTTGTTCAATTTTTCGTAATGTGATACTCAAGATCAACTGGTGTTTCCAAATTGTTTTCAAAAGATGGTTTTCGTTTTTAAAACCCATAATTTCCTGCTTGTGGTCAGAGAAGGTGTGTATGATGTTGGTATTGTCGTTAGGGTGTTAGCCCTCCGAATTGTGATTGAATTGGTGGCATGAGCGTTGAGTCATTCGCCACGTATTTGTTATGTTAGCCCTCTGTGAGAGGTGTGATGTTGATCTTCAATGTTGTCGTTTCGTGGTGATTTGCGTGCTATCGCACCCGTGTGAGCAGTTAGGACTTGAGTTTGTATGATTGTGTACATACGTGGTTGTTTCGTGATGTTTAGTAATTATATGCTGGTTATCGTCGGGCCATTGTAATCGTCGAACGATGCCATGGTTGTTGTGATTTTAGTATGTGTTGATATGTTATGCCAAGTTGGCATCTCCGGTTTGTTGTTTTGTGATGTTATGTTCTATTGTATCTAGCATTTGTATATTTGGTATGCCGAGCCGAGGTGTTTCAACCGTGGTGTGCCGGGAGCATGCACGTACCAATTGTCCTTCTCGTCAATAACGCATTTCAAGTGTGGACCCGGGAGACATAGAATCCAGTTCTGCGAGTTGGGTTCCGAGTCTTTCGGGGCACGAACTTTAGTGCAGATATCTGGATCGGCTCTAAGAGGCCCATGGGAAATGTTTCCGTCAGCTGCTTTTGTGTTGTTGCCTTGTTTCCGTTATTGTGAGTTGCGTGGACGACCTTCTTTTATAAGAGGTCGAATGTAATACCCGTATTATTTTTGGACTTCTGCATTTCCTCTTTCTCAAGTCTATCGACTCTCTCGTGTTCGTTGATACTTTCTGAACTTGTTCTGCATTTCGGTTTCATCATTCAAATGAGCCGTGATCTTGTTTTGGGTCGATCTGGTTATCGCTGTGACTTTTTCGAGTTCGGTTCGATTCTTGTGAACCTTGTTCGGAAGTAACATCTTTTGGTTCTACTAGTTCTTTTGATGTCTTGAGTTGAAGTGTGAACTTCGGAGTCATTGTTCGGCCGTTGTCATTCGATCATTGTTGTTCGATCATTGTTATTCGATCATTGTTGTTCGATCGTTGTTGTTTGATCATTGTTACTCGATCATTGCTTTTTGATCATTGTTGTTCGATCATTGTTATTTGATCGTTATTGCTCGATCATTGTTTTTCGATCGTTGTTGTTCGATCGTTGTTGTTCGATAGGGGTTGTCTGACTTTTGTTGCCTGATCTCGTACCGCGAAGAATTTTCGTTCACTGTTAGTCACCTGTTTCGAGTGTGGCCAGGTGGGTCACTGAGCCATGCATTGCGAGACGGTAGCTGGGAGATTTGGGGATCGAGGCTGCGTCTCTGCTCCGAAAGGGCACAAAGATGCCTAGTATGCTTTTTGAGGATTCCGGCGTAGTCCGAATTGTTTGTGATTGTCCTTGTGGATCGTTTTGTGTTTATTTTCTGTTTTCTCGACTGTGCGTGTTCCTTGTAACATGTGCTTTGTGTTTTGTGATAGTTCGGATAATCGACTTGATTGTATGATCTGTTTGATGACGCTTGTCACTTGTTGGTTTTATTATGTTTCTACTGGTGGCGTTGTGTTGGTCGTCGTGGGGCGCGTTTTCATGCCGTATATTCCTTTGCGTTGCTTGTAACGTTTCGCCGATGGGTGAAAGTTACGCGTTTCTTGCGTATCTCGTTAAGTTTTCCTGGCGGGATATTGCTTCTCCCTACTTGTTTTATGTTTCGGGACGAAATTTCTTTTAAGGAGGGTAGTATGTAATATCCGCAATTTCGATTTCCAGTAATATCTTTTTTTCGGCGGAAGTCCATTTTGACGACTCGCTCATGACCGTATCGTCGTTTTGAGAATGATTAATTCTGCACTTTTTGGCATCCGAGTTCGTTTCGGTGTTGTTTTGTTGATTTTCGTGCTTCTTAGCGACTTTTCCGCATTTGAGTTCGATTCTTGCGAATCTCCTTCGAAACTGCTGTTTCGAGTTTCCTGTAAGTCCGTTTAACTTTGTTAGACGTTTTGTGAACTTCGGTTTGGTTATTCGATCACGTATTGTGATTTTCGGGCATTTTGGGCCATTTTGTAACTTACCCAAAGTTGTGGGTATCCGCATTCGTATTTGTTGTCTTGACCCCTTTCATGGTCGCGTGTGATTAATTGTTACATGGTATTTCATTTCGGATCAATGTTGCTATCCGCGAGTGTTTCGTCGTGTTCGTTCTGTGCATTTTTGGGAATCGAGTCGCCAGGCCACTGCAGTTGGGCACTGGCCGGGCGGTTGTGAGAGTAACCGGCATGGCAGCTTGGCGCCGGCCGGACGGGTGCGGCAGGTACCGGCATAGCGTACGCTACTGCCGGGAGACTGCGCGCTAACCGGCAGGCGTAGCGCACGCTATGCGGCATCCAGCGCGCCCTACCTGGGCCGGGCAGTGGGGCACCTGAGGTTCTGGATTTCGGAGGGTTGGCGGGTAGCGCACGCTACGGCCGGTCTCTGCGCGCTTCGTAGACGTAGCGCACGCCGCGGCCAGCCGTGCGCTACAGGCGAGATCGGTCCAGGAGGCTCTGGACTGGACCATGGCCGGCCCACTAGGGCACGCTGCCGGCACCCTAGCGCACGCTAGGGCGGCCTGCCTATATATTTGACCGAGCAGCCCTGTTTCCAACCATTTTTCATTTCCCATCTTTATTTTCCGCGGCCAGAGATTTTGAGAGAGAGGAGACATGTTGTTGAAAAACAAATACATGAAGTTCTTGAGTTCATATCATTGATTGATCATCCTATAACATCCTTTGATCCAGCGAATCTAGGTTAGATTTCGTGAGCACAAGGTTTCACAAAAACACTTTCAAACGAACAAATCAACTTGAAATATACACTACTACAAAACTAGCCTTTAACAGCGCCCTTTTAACAGCGGTTGTTCGAAAACCGCTGTTAAAATGACGCGGTGGCATACATGTAAATAGTGTGCAAAAAATTAACAGCGGTTATTAATATAACCGATGTTAAAATAAACATAATGGCGGTTTTATAATAACCGATGTTAAATTTATCGAAAAATTAAAAAAAAATTCTGACAAATTTAACATCGGTTGTTAAGTAAAACCGATGTTAAATTTGACAATTCTTTATCGGTTGTTAAGTAAAACCGATGTTAAATTTCTTGTAATTTTTCAAAAAAATATATAGTTAACGGTTTTTAACAAAACCATTTAAATATACAATACATTTAACGGTTTTAAAACAACATTTGTTGTATTATCATTAAGATCAGTTCAGGGATTTTATTTTTCTTTCTTCCTCCGCCTCTGTACCTCTGTCTTTCTTCCTCCGCAGCGGTCGTTCCTGAGTTACCCAAAACGAAACCGCCCTTCCGGTCGCTGTTGTCCGGCATCTCGATTTTTTGGGACGACAAACGAACCCTGAGCCGAATCGCATTGAACCAAACGAAGCAGGCCCGAATCGCATTTCTTGAACCAAACAAACTTAAGCCCTATTCTACCACACCCGAATCGCCGCTGCGACCTCTCTCTCTCCGGCCGCTGCCATCTCTGTCTCTCCTACAGATATTTATTTTTATTTAATTTTATTAGAACTCATTCTTCCCTTATTTTTTGAGCTCCTTTTCTCATTCGGTTCTAAATTCACCATCCCCATCGGCGGCCGCGGCTACCTTCCGCCGCCCATCCTGCCCATTTTTTTGCTTTTTTTCCTTGTATGTTGATTTTTTTAGTTTCTGTTCAATTGTTTTGACAAACAAGAGCATTGGATTGGTAATTAGAAGTATGGCCTGTCGTTTTTTTGCTTTCATTAATGGGATATTCACATTGAGGGTTCTGAGTTGGGTGTACACTTTGAGGTGCTCGTATTCCTTAGTTTCTGTTCAATTGCTTTGACAAACAAGAGCATTGGATTGGTAATTAGAAGTATGGCCTGTCGTTTTTTTGCTTTCATTAATGGGATATTCACTTTGAGGGTTCTGAGTTGGGTGTACACTTTGAGGTGCTCGTATTCCTTAGTTTCTGTTCAATTGTTTTGACAAACAAGAGCATTAGATTGGTAATTAGAAGTATGGCCTGTCGTTTTTGCTTTCATTAATGGGATATTCACTTTGAGGGTTACGAGTTGGGTGTACACTTTGAGGTGCTCGTATTCCTTGATACCTCAAAGTGTATATTCATGAAACTATGAAAGAAATGCTTTGTAGGAGATTATAGCATAATGAAACTATCTCAAAGTGGCAACGTTTTACTTTGGATGTCTGCTACCTTCGTAAGAAGGAGATTATAGCATAATGATATCTTAAGAATTTTTTTTTAAATGGATGCCATAATCGAGTGAGGAAGAGAGGATACAAGACCTTTTAATTTACTATATGGTATATCTCGTCCGCAATTAAAGGTATGTTCTAACATAAAGGTATATCTACTATATGGTCGACGAGGATAGCGTGATTACTCTTGTGTGTCTTTCAGTTTTTGTCTGTTACCTTTTAAAGCATGAATTACGTTGGGATAGATGTGGTTAACTTCTTAAGGATCTTCTCCCTTTGGGATAGATGTTAACTTTCATCTTAAGGATCTTCTCCCAATAGTTAATGCAGGAAAAGGTGACGGTCTTTATAAAATAGTGAGATGACATAGTATATTAATAGCAATAATAGTTGTATGTTTTTGGTAGAAGATTAAAATAACACTAAATGTGGTTGGTTCTAACTAAATGAATTGCAAATTGAATTTCACTATGTGTACAACAGAAAAGAAGAAAAATGGATCGAAGTTGGATGAATGCAAGTCGTAACAGTGATGAGTATGATAATGGAATCGAACAATCTCTTGAGTTCGCCCGACAAAATCGCCCGGAACCCGATGAAAGATATTTTTGCCCTTGTGTCAAGTGTATGAACGGGAGACGACATGAAGCTGACATTATTCGTGAACATCTTATTTGTGAGAGAATAAATACAAACTATGCGATTTGGATATGGCATGGCGAACTAGTAGACATTCCAACTGAAGACACACACGTAGATATAGATGGTGATCAATTTGAAGACATGATTCGTGATGTTGGAGAAGAATCATTCCGACGAGCGCATGTTTATGATGCATTGAAAAGTGATTCAGAGACTCCTTTATATCCGGGTTGTAAAAATTTTACACGCTTGTCTGCCGTGTTGAAGTTGGTTAATGTGAAAGCAATAAATGGGTGGAGTGATAAAAGTTTCACCGAATTACTCGAGTTGATACAGGAGATACTTCCAGAAGGTAATAAATTGCCTAACCGTACTTATGAGGCGAAGAAGGTTTTGTGTCTGATGGGTTTATCGTATAAGAAAATACACGCATGCCCTAATGATTGCATATTGTACCGAAAAGAGTTTGAATTATTGAATAAGTGTTCTAGGTGCGGGGCATCACGCTACAAAGTGAAGCATGATGATTCTAGTGATGGAGAGAGCACACAACGAGGGCCTCCAGTGAAGGTGTTGTGGTATCTTCCAATTATTCCAAGGTTCAAGCGACTGTTTGCTAATAAGGATGACGCAAAGAATCTCATATGGCACGCAAAAGGGAGAAAATGCGACGGACTAATTCGTCATCCTGCTGATTCTGTACAGTGGAAGAAAATAGATCATTTATTTCCGGATTTTGGGGGTGAGGCAAGAAACCTTAGGCTTGGACTTGCCACAGATGGGATGAATCCGTTTGGTAATTTAAGCACTAAGCATAGCTCATGGCCCGTCCTACTTGTGATCTATAATTTACCTCATTGGTTATGTATGAAGCGGAGATATGTTATGTTGTCAATGATGATTTCAGGCCCAAAACAACCAGGAAATGACATAGATGTTTATCTAAGTCCGTTGAATGATGATTTGAAAATGATGTGGGATGAAGGGGTTGACGTGTTTGATGGGTACCACCAACAAAGTTTCAAGCTACGTGCAATGTTATTTTGTACCATTAATGACTTTCCGGCATATGGAAACTTGAGCGGCTATAGTGTGAAGGGGCATTATGCATGTCCTATATGTGAAGAAAACACAAGTTACGTTCAGTTGAAACACGGAAAAAAAACAGTTTACACTCAACATCGGAGGTTTCTCAAGCGCCATCACCCATATCGTAGATTGAGAAAAGCTTTTAATGGATACCAGGAAGAGGGATTTGCACCGATACCATTAACAGGTGAGCAAGTTTACGATCGCGTTAAGAATATCAATACTGTGTTTGGGAAAGCTACAAAAAAGTCCGTTGCGACAAATATATGGAAGAAGAGGTCCATATTCTTTGATCTTCCATACTGGAGCAAACTAGATATTAGACATTGCATAGATGTTATGCATGTGGAAAAAAATGTGTGCGATAGTGTGATCGGCACACTTCTCAATATTAAAGACAAAACAAAAGATGGTGTCCAGGCTCGTCTAGACCTAAAGGATATGGGTATTCATCCTCAGTTGCATCCGCAATCAGTTGGTAAACGAACTTATCTCCCCCCAGCATGTTATACTTTATCAAAAAGGGAGAAAATCAGCTTTTGTAAATGTTTACAAGGCATTAAAGTGCCACAAAGTTACTCTTCAAATATTAAGAGTCTTGTGTCGTTGCCAAATCTTAGATTGGTTGGCTTAAAGTCCCATGACTGTCATGTCTTGATGCAACAACTTCTAGCAGTTGCTATACGTGATGTTTTGCCTAAAAAAGTGAGGCATGTCATAACTCGCTTGTGCTTTTTTTTCAATGCTATATGTAGCAAAGTGATAGATCCTCTAGTTTTGAATGAGTGGAAAAATGAGGCTGTTGTTATCTTATGCCAATTGGAGATGTATTTTCCTCCTCCTTTTTTCGATGTCATGGTTCACTTACTTGTCCATCTAGTTAGAGAGATTGAACAGTGTGGCCCTGTTTATTTGAGATGGATGTACCCCATTGAGCGATACATGAAGATTTTCAAAGGGTATACCAAGAACCCATTTCGTCCGGAAGCATCTATTGTGGAGAGGTACATTGCAGAAGAAGCTATCGAGTTTTGCACAGATTACATGTCACAAGTAGAATCTGTAGGGCTTCCTAAGTCTCGACATGAGGATAGAATTAGAGGAAAGGGTACACGAGGTGTTAAAGTTGTAACCAAGAGTCGAGATGAGGTGCTTCAAGCACATTTGTACATTTTGAATAACAACGATGATGTTCTTCCCTACTTGTCACTCACAAGAATCATTTGAAGATAAAGAATCCCGAATGAGTGAAAAATGGTTGTTGATCGAACATAATAAGACTTTCTTGAGATGGTTTAAGGAACAAATTTCTAGCGGTGCATCCGAAACATTACAATGGCTAGCTTACGGACCCAAATCGATGTCGTAACTTGGAGTGGATACGATATTAATAAGTACTCATTCTATACAAAGTCACAAGATGACAAGAGTACGGTTCAAAATAGTGGAGTTACTCTTCAAGCCGAGTCTATGCACTTTTCAAGCTCAAAAGACAAAAACCCGTTTTGGCATCGACGAGTTACTATGGAGTTATAGAAGAGATCTGGGAACTTGATTATGTTAAGTTTAGAGTGCTGTGTTTAAGTGCAAGTGGGGTGATAATAATACGGGTGTGGAAATCGATGAGTTAGGATTTACTTTGGTAGATCTTCACAAGGTAGCTTACAAAGACGAGCCTTTTATCATGGCACACCAAGCAAAACAGGTGTTCTATGTCAACGATCCATGTAATGAAAGATTGTCCGTGGTTATTCCTGGTAGAAGTGTGGATATGAATGGCGAAGAATCAACGTTTGACAATTGTGAATTTATTCCTTTGTCAACACGGTTACCCACTATCGTTGAAGAAAATGAAGCTGACGACATACATGCCATTCGAAATGACCATGATGAAGGTTTATGGGAGAACTATGATCTCAAAAGATAAATAAAAATCAGGTACATGAACGAATACATCTAAGTTTTGCATAGATACATATGTACATGGACGGATTCTTTGTACGGTTGGAAGGTGTATTTCTATCGTTTAGATGTTTTTCAGAAGAATTTCGTTTTTTATGTGTTTGTATGATTGCAAATGTATCCTATGCTAACAACTGTTTCGAAGTGTGATGTGATGTTGAAGTTATATTTACATTTGTGGAAGTGAGTTTGAAACAGCTTTGTGCTGTCCGTGTTATCTTGGGTATCAGGTGTACTTGCGTATTCATTGTCAAATAGCTTGCATGTCAGGTCAAAAGAATAATTCGACTTGTTCTCACAGTAGATGCTAAAAAAGAAAGAAATACTGCAAAGAGGTGCACGCATTGCCCATTTCTCTTTTTTTTTTTTTTTTGGATAGAAAGGAAGAGTTCCTCTACAGATTGCTTCTTAAATGTAAAACCTCCGAAAACAGGACCAAATTTGTGGAGAAATTGTTTGATAGGTAAAGAATAATTATAATTCCTGTTCCAGTGCCCTGGATAACTTGCTACCATGCCTCACCATCTGCCTTTATGGCTCAGTTTCCTTATTCCTAAACCTTTGGTTCTGTCTCGTCTGGCAAAAGTTGCTGATCAGTAGACACGCGCACACGATCCGAGTAGATTTGTGCATGCCAGTATTTTAGAAAGCGAGAGCGGTTTGGTCCCGATAGCGCATAGTGCAAACAGTGGACTTCTTATATTTTCCTAGGGTTTTTAATAAATAAGACACAACAGCTTCTTATTTCTGTCTATCCTTTTACTATGTTTTTCTTTCCTTTCCGTATGTGCTGCTTTTTTATTCTGTATGTTCTGCCTTTCTGCGCATGAGAATGGCGAATCTGAAGGGGCTTGGAAAATTCTGAATTTTTAGGTGTTCAGGTCAAAAAAAAAATCCCTAATAGCGCATGAGAATGGCGAATCTGAAGGGGCTTTGTTGTTCTTTTATGCTAAATCTGTTTACGCCTCAGTGTGCCTCGATTCTTAGGCCGGCCTAAGAATTTTGTATACTTATGAGATTAAGAGTTCCATGCAAATTTTGGATCAAACTACTTTACGGACTGTAGAAGACTTATAAAAAATTCTCCCTTTATGTTTTCATGACAACTTTAATATTTTCTTGTGCAGTAAACTCTCTCGAAATCCAGATTCCTGTGCTCCCGCTGGTAGAAAAGAAGGTTTGCACTCAACATCTGAACCGTATGTTTTGTCAAATTAAAATGGACATTTACTTCTTTCCACTAATAGTTCCCCTGTGAATTTCTACCAAGAACTAGAAAGGGGGGAAATAAATGAAAAGAATTGGCTTTTCCAAATATGAACATATGCCTTATTTTAACATGGGTTATGATAAGTGCTTTATTGTAGGAACAACCTTGGATGCTGATAGGCTCGTGAAGTTGCTTTCCGAGTGGGCAAAACATGTAAGTTAAAAGTGTAATGCTGGATAATTAGCTGTTACCTTAGTATATTTACGGCATTATAACCTACCAAGATGTTTCATATGATTAAGCTGTATTACATTTTAAGAGTGCTGTTACATTTGGTGGGTGTCATTCCTTTTTTTTCCGGGTTCGATGATTTCAGCACCATGGTCTTACGGAAATTTTCGGGTTGAAGATTGGCATGTAATGTTCGATGTTCGGAAAGCATTTCTAACTGTTCCTTGAGCAATTACAAGATACAAGGGGTAGAAATCAATGCATGCTATAATATAACAAGAATAAAAATTATTTGCTATTAGTTTTTTGACAAAGAGTTTTTCAAAAAAAAAATATTACTGTTGTGTTTGACAAGTATTAGTTTTTTGACAGAGAGTTTTTCAAACAAAAAATATTATTGGTGTATGTTGTGTTTGACAAATATTATTTTTTTGGTTTATGTTGTGTTTGACAATATTTTCATTTGTCTATCTGAGCACATGACTTCTCCTCGGCATCCTTCTCGTTCTCCTTCTCATTCTCCTCATACTCCTCGCCATTCTCCTCCTCATTCCGCTGCTTCTCCTCATACGCAGACTACTTCATCGAGAAATCCTACAAGATGTAGAAGTATGGCCAAAAGGCGTATAGATGGGAAAAAGCTACCTCTTGATATCGATCCAGTCAGGGGAAAACTTAAGTACGAGCACAAAGTCAAGTTGAGTACGTATTTGGGTAAACTTGCGAAAGATCATGTTTCTATATTGTACGATCGATGGAATCACGTACCAGACAAGCTCGATAAGGAAATGCTGTGGCAGGATGTATTGGTACGTGCATTACTTTTGTGATTAATTATGTGTTTCACTTTGTGCTTAAAATAAATTAAATTATTCTATAAAAACTGAAATTAAATAAAATAATTTAAACAACTGAATTAAATATAAATATGGATTAAAAGTGAAATTTATTAAAAAAACCTTAATTTAAGTAATTTATTTTCTAAAAACTGAAATTAAATAAAATAATTTAAAAAATTGAATTAAATATAAATAATGGAATAAAATTAAAATTTATGAAAAACATTATTTGATCAAATTATTCTATAAAAACTTAAATTATAGCAAATAATTTAAAATTGTATTATTGATAACGTTTCAATTTGAATTGTCAATGTAGGCCAACTTTGATGTCAGTCAAATTAGCAATATTGGTCAATTTCGCACGAAGACATTGCAGTCTATTGGCAGGATGTGGAGGCAATTTAAGACTGATTTGACCGTGAGTATATATATGGTCCGTCGAAAGGGTTGTCTCCTTGCGAGAAATATGGTATATCGGAGGACGATTGGAAAGAATTCAAAAAGACTCGTGAGGACCCTACTTGGGAGGTAAATTCGAATTCAAAAGACATTTTACGTAGCTCGATTACTTGCAGATATTTCCTTACATATTACTTCGTGTCGCAATTTTCATACAAAGCGAAATGAGATGAAATTCTAAAAACGGAACATCATATGTTTTTGAGTTACATGAGAAAAAAATATCATGAGATAGCAATATGTAAATGAAACAAACACATGGTTTTTTTATGATTTCAAATCTGAAAGGTATATATAATTTTAGTGGGTATATATATAATCTGAAACAAAAACGAATTAAAGAAGATGTCTGGGGAGAAAATCACTTTCCACAAGACGAATATGTCTTTCTTAATTGTAGAGCGAAACGATGATAGATATAGCACCCTGAGAAATTCACAAAGAATCATAAAAAGAATCATAAAAAGTTAGCTGCCATTTCTCAATATTAAATATGAATATGTTGTGACAACACAAATACACTTAGTGCATAGCTACAAAGGATTGGGAAGACTTTATTCATATTTGTTGCATCACATTGTACTTGACCTATGAACACATTGATAGTACAAAAATTATTTCGATTCCTTGCAAATATTTTTTCCCAGGAAAAGAGAATCAAGAAACAAGATATAGCGAAGATGAACAATGCTCCCCATACTATGGCTCGAGGCGGATATGATTTTGTGGAGGTGCAGGAGATGGAGAGAAAGATGAAGGAGCGTAAAGAAGAAGCGTCAAAGTCTGGAGAAGATGTTATTATTGATTCTCCATCTCCTCCTTCACGTCATCAGAGGTGGAAACTTGGTCGCCAAAAAAGATCTGGAGGAGTGTCATCAGATGCAGCACGAGAGATTATTACTAAGATCGTAAGTTTAAAAAATTATTTAATATTTGACAATGTGCTTCTAATTAAATAAACTTATTTTTCTTATCTTTTCAAAAGTTGATTCTGGAAATTTTTGTTTTGCAATTAAATTCTATAACTTCAATTTTTGTTGTTGAAAAAAATAAAAGTCGTAATATTAACTTGTGAAAGGTTGTGAATAAAATTTTAAAAGTTCAGTTTTATGTTTCACTTATGAAACAAAGTTTTTTTTATCCATACAAGAAAAATATTAACTGTTCATTTATGTTCTTCACATTTGTGTTACACTTACGAAAAAACGTTTTTTTGTAGGATGAGTTGGAGGCACAGTGTACACAGGGCAGCTTCACTCCCGAGGGACGACATGATATATTGGCCGAGGCCATTGGGAGACCGGAGCACCCTGGTCGTGTTCGTGGGATTGGATTTGGTGTAGGCATTCTAGATTATTTTGGACGATCTTCACGTCGATCTGCATCATCAAGTGTATTGGAGGAACTAACGAAGAAGATCACATATGATGTGACACAAAATTTGATGAAGACATTTGGCCATTCACAGCAGCCCCACACCGATCTACGTACACCTGATGATCATCATGTCACCCGTGTCAGTACGAAGGGGAGTTGTGTCGATGATGTTCCTGGCCCTTCACGAGGGAAGACTCCGCCTAGGGACACTGGTCGATTTGGATTTTATGTGGACGAGCGTCCTCCTCGTCTAGTCGCTATCGGTCAAGTTCATCATGGTGATTCTACCCTGCACTGTGCACCTTTACCAGCTCATTTGGTTAAGGTAGTAGTCGAGGAGGCCGTAGATGGCGGTGCCGAAGTTCCTATACCTACTGAAGAGGTAAGCTTAGTGAGGGAAGCTCTAGGTACCTTTATTGCATGGCCAAAGGATCTTGTCGTTGCCGACTTTATCAAGGTATATTTCTTTCATGTTTTAATATTAAATCTAAATAAAAGATACATCTAATGTTTAGCCTAATTACAAAAAATTCCAATTACCTCTCAAGGGATCAAAAACACCTAGATCTGTATTTATCTAAAAAAATATACCCTGTTGAGAGATTAATGGGTTTTTATGTAATTAGACTAAGACCTTGGGGTACTTTTTGTAACTTTACCATTAATTCAATACCGTCAAGGAAAGAAAAAAAGATGTAAAATAGTTGGTTTTTACACTACTTGTCCTCAAGAAACTAGCTGAAAATTTAGAAAATTTAGAATTTAGAAAATTAAGAATAAAATTTGTAGTTTTTAATATTAAAATCTAAATAAAAGATACTTCGTTTACAATTGGTTTCTGATTTGTTTTTATAGTTTTCATGTTTCTTCTATATGATTTAGGATATTGAGCGACCCGAGCCACCTAAGAAACATGCTCGTCAAGATGACCTGGTCGAGTGACGGTGACACGTTGAGAGAGTTATTTAGTGTTGCGGCGACTCTCTTTAGTGAGCCGTTACAGTGCCATGGGATACTGACTTCCTTTGGTTGTGGTGGTGATGACGTTCCCTTGTACATAAGTTACAATGATCTTTTGGAAATCATTCAAGACAGGCAGTGGCTTACCTTATCGATTCTACAGTTTTGGACTTTGTAAGTAATTCTTTACATGCATATTTATGTATTTTTATCAAAAATTCATAGTTTGAAACGTAAATATGAAAATCGCCACTTAAAGAGTCTGATATATAATTGTTAATAGATTTATCGTACATATAATATATTATAATGCATTTTTATTTTTCACACATTTATTACAAATTAGGTACTTATATGCTTCGGTATGTTTGATTAATACATTTATTAATAGTCTGATTAATACATTTATTACACTTAAAGAGTCTGATTAATACATTTATTACACTTGAATATATGCTTCTGGTATGTTTGAAACCATGTGCGAAAATGATCTGTTTAAATAAGGTAGTAATATTTTGTTTAACAAATTAGGTACTTATCTAAATTGAACGTGGGCACGATGGACGAGGATTTGTATGGATATTTTGATCCTCAATCCATTCAAAATATGGGAAATAAGGGAGAGGAGGCCTCCAGATACATCGCTTCGCGTATGTCGGATGCCAGAAAACAGATATACCTTGGAGCTTACCATCATGAGTAAGATCTAACATATTCGTCTAACTCCTCTCTTTTTTTCTCTAAAAGTCTTAATATTTCTTTCTTGTCTTTGTAGATTATTATATATTAATAATTATGTAAATAGATGTATTTAGATTGATTATGGAAAAATTAAATATTTCGTTTGTTAATGCAGTGAGCATTGGCAACTTTTGGTCGTTACGGCAAAAGCCGAAGTTGTGTGGTTTTGCTCACTACACCGTAAGCCCGACAATCGCATTAAGGCCGTAGTCCAGAAGTAAGTTTTAACTTGTAGCATTTACTTGAAAAATATATATTATATTAACTTGTAGCATTTATGGGACATATTTGCTAAGTTATTTGAAGGTATTTTATTTGAAGGTTTTTTGCCTTAGGAAATTTAGATTTAATTTTATCAAGTAAATCTATCTTATATTTGAGAGTTGTATTTATTTATCTGCTATCGTGTATGTATAAAGATTATTTCTTATTTCCATATAAATTGTTAGGTAATAAGAAAGTGGTTTTGAATCGAATGTGAATCCATTTGAATTTTAATCATCTTTGTGAAGGTGGGGCAGAAAAATTTAATTCTGTCGTGGTTGCAATAAATTACATCCGCTCTGTCATAATAATGATTGTTTTCTATTGTTTTAAATTTTCGGTCCGGCTTGACAGATGGGAAAATGTTGAATTAAGAGTCTTTCTCATCTCTATATTAATGTCCCCTCTCCGTGGATTATTATTTTCATTCTTGTGAAGGAAACATTTCGTTTCTTCTTCTTTGTCACTCTAGTTTCCAATACCCATCAAGTCTGTTAAATTGTTGATATTTCTCTACTCAGTTTAAAATGTAGTCTCTCTAATTTGTGTCTGTTACTTGTTTGCCATGTTATTGTTAATTTCCTTACTTTTTTTAAGGTAAACATTTTCATTCGCTGTAAACGTTCTTGATCTGCTGACCTCTGATCACTAATATTGATAGAGATTTTGTAAATTCCTAATTCAAGCACTTTTCCATATGGTCTAGTTTTTCCTTGCCGTGAATGGTAAGAGTAAAAATGTATGTGTGTGTGTGTGTGTTTGTGTGTTTGTGCAATGTTAGTAACTGATTGTCTTGCTTGCCCCAATTTGTTACTCAACAAGCTATCTAAGGCTTTAAGCACTTAGCTATCATATCCCATATTAATGTTTTCATTAATAACTCCTCATATTAATGTTTTCATTTCATAATACATTATTACTTCTTTTAAATAGTTCCGTGACCGCGTTTAAGGTGATGGGGGGTATGCATACAAGTAGATCCAAACAGACGATTACGTGGATATATCCCAAAGTAAGTAATACATTCAATATATATTAGCTATATAAGTATATATTATTAAATATTATACATTATAGAATTGAGCAAAATATTCTTTTTAGTGTAATAAACAAAACGGAGGTTGTGTAACACCCCAATTCACAAATGAGACATTACACGCCGTAGAACCCTCGTGAGGTCTACCAGGCTAACACATGACACATAACCCACAATGTAATTCCAAACAATGCACTCAAAAGTAAATAAGGCCGTGGCCTCGGCCAAAACAATTGTAACGGAGTACATGAACATAAAATAAATACCAATCCGTTGCCCACGCAGGGGACTTATGTAATACCCGGTTGTAATTCATTCATTTTCATTCAGTAATTATCAGTCTGTAATTGTCACTCAGTAATTCTCACTCATTAATAATCACTCATCATTCATGAATCACTTATTTGCGTTCAATGTTGGCATGTTGTAATCGTATATCAGTTACCGATCGTCATTTTATCTCCGTTTTTTAGATCGAGACGGGAGTACTATCATTTTCATTGTGATTGATAGCCTTGTACTGAGAGTATCATCTGTGCCTCGTATTAGACTTGTTCACTTTCACATTCGTATGATATGTCGGATCATTCATCAGTCGTAGCGAGGAATCGGAATTATCGGATTGATTCACCTTGGCAAGCAACGAGTTACGGCCGTAAGGTTCTGGGATACGGCCGTAAGTCGGTAGTGCGGCCGTAAGTGGCCGATTCTGGCCGTAAGTGGTCCAGCCAGTGCCCAGGCATTTTGGCCGAAGGTGAGTTACGGCCGTAAGGAAGGTGAGATACGGCCGTAAGTGGTGTTCGTGAATTTTGGGTGTTGTCGACCAAGGGTGACTTACGGCCGTAAGGGTTGCGGCATACGGCCGTAAGTCGAGGAAGGTACGGCCGTAAGGCTTGGCGATTCTGGCCGTCTGTGGCAGTGCAGTACAGCCATTTTGTGGCGGGTTACGCCGTAAGGTTGGCGGATACGGCCGTATCATCCGAGTTACGGCCGTAAGGTGTGTGGTACGGCCGTAAGGCTGTCGTAGTGTTTTTGACGAAGGTGAGTTACGCCGTGGCGAGAGCGATTCTGGCCGTAAGTCTGTCGGCGACTTTGACGAAGCGATTACGGCCGTCTGAGTTGGCGATTCTGGCCGTAAGGCCGTTGACTTGTAAAGTTACGGCCGTAAGAGGGCCGAGTTCTGGCCGTAACTTCGGCGATATATATGGGTTGGTAGGGACACTTTTTCCTCATTTTCTTCATTTTCACTTCCTTCTTCCTTTTGTCCGAGAGAGAGCTTGGGAAAGGGATTCTTCCTTAATCAAACACTTGAGTACTTGAGTTCCTTCAATTCCATTCAATCATATAGCTCAGATACTCGTTTTAACTCGTGTTCATCGGATCGAAGTGGTTGGATCTTCAAGAGGTAATTTCTTCAACACCTTGGATTTCGATTTTATGTTGAGATATGATGTTTTGGACGTTATAATCATGTTATATGAAGGGATATGTATATGATTATGAGTTTGTATAAGGATTCATTGGATTATTGAGGGATTATTCAAGAACACTTTGATTATCGAGTTGAAATTGGGGTTTTCGTTTAATTGTTGTTATAATCACGTTTTTGGATATTCATAACGGATTATTGATCGTATTGGAGATGTTTTGTTGATTTGAAACACTTCTTGGGGATTTGAGGTTGGTATTGTTGAGGTTTAATTGTTATCAATCGTAGTTGGCCTCAAAGTGTTCGATATAATGCCCCAATGAACTTGGTTTAATCGTATCGACGTCTTGAGTTCGTTATATTCGTGTTTGATTCGTATATTGAACGAGTTGTTGGATATTGTACAATTCAAGGTTGTTCGAGCGACCGATATTTCATTTAGGACGTTGTTCGTGGACGGACATTCATCATCGGTATTGTGTAAGTTAATTCTTACTCGGTTAAAAGGATATTCATTCCTTTTGTTGTTGTTCATTCATAATCATAACTCATTCATCATTGTATTAATCGTATCAAAACTCGTCATGGTCAATTAATCACCTCAGTCATAAGGAGCAGCGGTTCGATCATTTCATTGAGCTATCATTCATGTCACTATCATTCAATCTTGGTGAGTCATTATTCATTTTCATTGTCACTTTTGTTATATTGTGGCATTAGGGTCATCTTGGCGTGCGGTTGGTATGTGTAGGATTTTCATGTCGGGCACATTATAGTCGTGTGTTGGTTGGTGGCCTCACATTGGGTGTGCACACGAGTCGATTGCTCGTGAGGCGATTAGGTACAAGACCACGCGTGTTTGATCGTTGGTGGCTTGTGCACGGACACATTTCCATCCGGACTCGGTGTGGCGCCATTCCTTTGAGCCGTCTTGATTAGTCGATTCATATAGCATGTTTGATTGCGTATGTTTCGACAGGATAATTCATAATTTCAGATATATCATGATTGTGTATTTTCAACCCTTGAGGATTGTTGTTACGTATGGCGGCCGTTGGGGGATGTTGTTTTTCAGGTCATGGCAAGGCTAAGGCACGGGGAGAGCACGGTGATGGCGAGGAGTCCCAGTGATACTAGTAGGGGGCCCCAGTCTGTTCAGTCATTTATTCAGTCATTTGTATTTACTTTATTTATTCCGCTGCAGACATTCCGTTTGAATGCTCATTTCATTCATATTTCTTTATATTATCGTCACATAAATTACACATGTATTCTATTTTATCACAGGTGTTGTATAAAACTCCTCATCGGAGTAATTGATGTTGTAATGTGGTTCGGTACTACATTTACCTGTGTAATTCATTCATTCTCATTCGCTGGTGGGTCCCGATCGGGGGTCTACAGACCGTAATACCCGCCTAGTTTGGGGTGTTACAGAGTTGGTATCGGAGCGTGGTTTGAATACTACCCTCCAAGTCATGTCTCATTTGAAATCATCATCACCGGACTAGTATCATTGGACTTTCGCGTCACGTGTGACCTGTGCAAATGCCGAGCCAATCAGACCAAGAACTGTAAGATTTCTAATGCCATGGTATAATTTCTGGCATTAATCATTCATTCATAATTCATCAGTTAACAATCCTCATTCATCAATTTCAATTGTGATCAAGTCGATAATGTTAACTCATTAATCACTCAATTCATTCCATTACCCAGTTGTTGATCTTGAAGATCATATCAATCTTGTTAAATTGTTCAAGATAATCATTTCAGTAATTTTATCAGATAATCATGTCACGTCAATTAATCATTCATGTAATCGCTGTTTGTGAGCGCGTATGCTCATTTTCATCATTTCATAATGTAATCATAATGTGATACTCATGCGAGATATATAATCATCATATGACTTTCCACTTCAGTATGGAGAGGGCTGGCAGAGGACGTGGAGGACGAGGCCGTGGAGCGGGCCGAATCCCGAGAACTCGTGCGAATACCGTGCAAATGCCGGGAATAATGCTAACTCATCGAGCGCGGCCGCCACTCACTCACACAGGACGCGATCATTCATCGTCAGGAGTCGTACAGGACACGGCTCGGTCGAGAGGGTGTTCGGGTCGACCCACTCGCATTTATGCGGGGCATGATGGCCCAAATGACCCAGATGGCTCGGTTGATGGAGACGATGCATAACCGTCAATCAAAATCAGCGAGCTCCTCCGCCGCCGCCTCGGAGGCAAGAGAGGGGTGTAAGCAATATCATCGGCGATATCTCTACTTGGACCACCTACTTTTGAGGGCTCATCGGCGGCGGATATTGTTCACCGGCTTGAGCATTTTGAGAAGTTATTCGCTATGGTGGATTGCCAGAAGGGCATAAAGTTTCGATTGCGGCTTACTATCTCGGTAAGAGCGCTCATTCATGGTGGTTATCGTTGAAGCCCACAGACGGAACATGCACTTGGGATCGATTCAAGACTCTCATGATGGAGAGGTACTATCCGGCCCCACTCGGGGAGGCCAAGTTGTCGGAATTACTCACTCCCGACCTTTCGGCGGATGATGACGTTCTCGCCATCGCCGAAAAATTTCAGAACTTCTTCCGTTCGCCTCATCTATCATTCACTCGAAGCGGACAAGATCAAGTATTTGACAAGAGGTGAAACCCCGTATGAGACTTGATTACTTAATCATAAGCGTGCCACTGCCGAGTTCATTGAGAAAGCTCTTACCTACGAGCTTCTTGCTAAGGAAATTGCTAGCGGCAACCTTCGTGCGCTAGCAAGAAGTCCAAGAATCGTAATCGGTCGGCGAGTCGTGCCACTTTCAAGAAACCACGCGCGGGCTCCACTTTTACGAGCGACCTCCTGGCGTCTAAACCGCGGAATCTCGATCGCGAGCGGCGATTCGGCCATCACTGTTTCAGCGTGAGGAACAGGTCATTTCGGCACCAAGTGTCCGGCGATGCATCACGTGCCACAAGCGTGGGATTGCTGGGCATAGGGCCGTTTTGCCGTAGGGACTCTAAACCCACTCCGGCGTCATCTCAAGCCCTGGTCATTCGGGAGTGCGAATCGGGCCACTCACTCGGCGTCGTTCAAGGCAGCGGGAGCTAAAGGCGGAGCCAAGAGCTATCGAGGCAGGAGCATCCGGTTCGGGGCAGCAAGCCCCGAATTTATGAGATGAAGAAGACCGATGATCCCGAGGCCCGGATGATCTCAGGTACACTCGATATTCTATCTCAACCTGTGTGTACCCTTTTTGATACTGGTGCATCTCATTCATTCATTTCCGAGTCATGTTTGAGTAGACTACGTCTGGGTAGTGCTACTAGTTGTGAGCCATATGTCATTGGCCTACCTGATGGTAGACGCATTATCGGTAACCGTGAGATTCAGAATTGTCCGATTCAGTTTCATGGTCGTGTATGGCCAGCGGACCTAATCGTAGTAGATTTACCGAGGGACGACATCATCTTGGGTATTGATTGGATGGATCGTCATGATGCCATCATTAGTGTCCGAAAGCGTTTGGTCACTATCATTTCAGACGATGGAGTTGAATATGTGTTTCAGGGAGGTAATCCCGGCTGTTCTGGCAAAGTCATTAATTTGATGAAAGCAGTAAGATTACTCAATCAGGGATGTGTCGGTTATTGGTGCTTTATGGCCAAAACCGAGAAATCATCAGTAATGTTAATGGATATTCCGGTGGTGAGGGAATATGCCGATATTTTTCCAGACGAGTTACCTGGTTTGCCTCCACAAAGGGATGTGGAATTCACGATTGAGTTGGAGCCTGGTACGTCCCCGATATCGAAGGCACCGTACCGAATGGCCCCGACCGAAATGCAGGAATTAAAGAACCAACTTGAGGAGTTGTTCGAGAAAGGTTATATCCGACCGAGTGCGTCCCCGTGGGGAGCACCAGTGTTGTTTGTCAAGAAGAAGGATGGTTCATTCCGCTTATGTATTGATTATCGGGAGTTGAACAGGGTGACGATCAAGAATAAGTATCCCTTACCCCGTATTGACGATCTCTTAGATCAACTTGAGGAGCTTCGGTATTTTCCAAGATCGACTTAAGATCTGGATATCATCGATTCGGATTCGAGAGTCGGATATCGCGAGGACGCTTTCGAACACGCTATGGTCACTATGAGTTTGTGGTTATGCCGTTTGGATTGACTAATGCACCTGCGGTATTCATGGAGTTAATGAATTGGGTCTTCATCGACTTTTTGGATCGGTTTGTTGTTGTCTTCATCGATGACATTTTGATTTATTCTCGTGACCGGGAGGAACACGAGTTTCACCTTCATCAAGTGCTCGACGTGTTGAGACGAGAACAACTTTATGGGAAGTTTTCTAAATGTGAGTTACGGATGTCAAGTGACTTTTCTCGGACATGTAATTTCATCGACGGAGTTCGTGTCGATCCTCGAAGACGGAGGCTATTCGAGATTGGCTACCTCGAAGAGCGTTAAGGAAATCCAGTTTCCTCGGATTAGCGGGTTATTATCGGCGATTTGTAGAGGGATTTTCTCGAATCGCTCAACCCTTAACGAAGCTTTTGCGGAAGGATAAGAAATACACGTGGTCCGACGCGTGTCAACGGAGTTTTGAGGAACTCAAGAGTCGGTTAATGTCAGCACTGTACTTTCCTTGCCGCGAGGGACGGAAGGATTTGTGGTCTATAGTGATGCGTCGGACGGGGTCTCGGATGTGTGCTCATGCGAGCAGGAAAGTTATTGCCTATGCTTCACGGCAATTGAGGCCTTACGAGGTTAATTATCCGACCCACGACACAGGTTAGCGTAGTGGTGTTCGCTTTGAAGATTTGGCGTCATTATCTTTATGGCGTTACATCGAGATATTCACCGATCATAAGAGCTTAAAGTATATATTTACTCGAAGGAGTTAAATATGCGCGAAGGCAGTGGTTGGAATTAATCAAAGATTATGATATCGAGATCCTTTACCACCGGGCAAGGCGAATGTTGTCGCCGACGCCTTGAGTCGTAAGTCCGTTCGGAGCAGATGCTTGCCCGTTTAACGATTCGGAAGGAGCTTGGCAGGAATTCCTTAGATCCGAGATTGAGGTCCGGCTTGGCGAGTTCGGGCAGCTTTGTATGTTAGAGATTTCATCGTCACTCGAGGAGGAAATCCGAGAGAATCGAGTTCGAGACCCATCATTGTTGCGCATCCGAGAGGATGTGGCTCGGGAAAGCCCTGGATTTGTGGTCCACGAGGATGGACTTTTGAGGTTTAAGAATCGGTTGTGCGTCGGCGAATGACGAGTTGAAAAACTCGATTTTGAAGGAAGCTCATGCTACCCCTTATTCTCAGGCATCCGGGTCTAGTAAGATGTACAAGGACTTGAAACAAAATTACGGTGGAGTAATATGAAGCGAGAAGTCGCGGAATTTGTTTCGAGATGCCTAACCTCAACAAGTTAAGATTGAACATCGGCGGCCGTGGGTATGCTGAAACCTCTTCCTATTCCCGAGTGGAAGTGGGAAGACATTTCTATGGATTTCATCACGAGTTTGCCGACGAGTCGTCGTGGCATGAACACGATCTGGGTGATCGTGGACCGTTTAACCAAATCAGCTCATTTCCTTGAGATCAAGGATACGTGGGGTCCCGAGAGACTTGCCCAGTTGTTCATTAAAGAGATAGTCAGACTGCACGGTACTCCTAAAAGTATCGTTTCCGATCGTGACGGACGGTTTGTGTCGCACTTTTGGAAATCGGTTCATCGCGCTATGGGAACTCGGCTTAATCTCGATACAGCTTTTCATCCTCGGTCCGACGGCAATCGAGAGAGGACCATTCGGACATTAGAGGACATGTTGAGGGCATGCGTCCTCGATTGGAAAGACGATTGGGAAGCCCAACTACCATTGATCGAGTTCACGTATAATAACGATTGGCATGCTTCGATCAAGATGGCACCTTACGAGGCCTTGTATGGTCGTCGTTGTCGATCTCCGTTGTGTTGGGACGACTTATCGTAATCATTGGGCACCGAGCCCGATATGCTTATAGCCGCCGTGAGAAGGTAGCTTTGATCGAGTCGTTTGTTGACATTTCAGTCGGCGAAATCATATGCGGATAACGATCGTCGACCATTAGAGTTCGAAATTTGGTGACCACGTGTTGGTCAAGGTATCCCCGAGTCGTGGTATCTCCGTTTTGGGAAGAGAGGAAGTTGAGTCCGAGATTCATTGGACCGTTTGAGATTTTGGATCGAGTAGGCGAGTTAGCTTATCGATTGGCTTTACCTCGGCGTTGAGCCGAATTCATAATGTGTTTCATGTCTCCCGATTGCGAAAGTATGTTGCCGACCAGTCACATACTTGATTCGACGAATCGAGATCGCCGACGATCATTCATATGAGGAGCGTCCTATACGAGTTTTAGAGCGGCGAATCAAGCAGTTGAGGAATAAGACGATTCCTTTGGTTAAAATTCAGTGGTCTAGACACGGAGTCGAAGAGGCTACTTGGGAAACCGAGGATAGTATGCGGGAGAGTTATCCCGAGTTGTTTGACCCTTAGTTTCGGGGACAAAACTCTTTTAAGGGGGGGTGTATGTAATACCCGGTTGTAATTCATTCATTTTCATTCAGTAATTATCAGTCTGTAATTGTCACTCAGTAATTCTCACTCATTAATAATCACTCATCATTCATGAATCACTCATTTGCGTTCAATTTTGGCATGTTGTAATCGTATATCAGTTACCGATCGTCATTTTATCTCCGTTTTTTAGATCGAGACGGGAGTATTATCATTTTCATTGTGATTGATAGCCTTGTACTGAGAGTATCATCTGTGCCTCGTATTAGACTTGTTCACTTTCACATTCGTATGATATGTCGGATCATTCATCAGTCGTAGCGAGGAATCGGAATTATCGGATTGATTCACCTTGGCAAGCAACGAGTTACGGCCGTAAGGTTAAGGATACGGCCGTAAGTCGGTAGTACGGCCGTAAAGGCTGGCGATTCTGGCCGTAAGTGGTCCAAGCAGTGCCAGGCATTTTGGCGAGAAGGTGAGTTACGGCCGTAAGGAAGGTGAGATACGGCCGTAAGTGGTGTTCGTGAATTTTGGGTGTTGTCGACCAAGGGTGACTTACGGCCGTAAGGGTTGCGGCATATGGCCGTAAGTCGAGGAAGGCGGCCGTAAGGCTTGGCGATTCTGGCCGTCTGCGGCAGTACACTGGCCATTTTTGAAGGCGGGTTACGCCCGTAAGGTTGGCCGGATACGGCCGTATCATCCGAGTTACGGACGTAAGGTGTGTGTGCAGTCGTAAAGTGTCGGCGGGTGTTTCGACGAAGGTGAGTTACGCCCGTGGCGAGAACGATTCTGGCCGTAAGTCTGTCGGCGAGCTTTGACGAAGCGAGTTACGGCCGTCTGAGTTGGCGATTCTGGCCGTAAGGCCGTTGACTTGTAAAGTTACGGCCGTAAGAGGGCCGAGTTACGGCCGTAACCCGGCGATATATATGGGTTGGCCGGGACACTTTTTCCTCATTTTCTTCATTTTCACTTCCTTCTTCCTTTTGTCCGAGAGAGAGCTTGGGAAAGGGATTCTTCCTTAATCAAACACTTGAGTACTTGAGTTCCTTCAATTCCATTCAATCATATAGCTCGGATACTCGTTTTAACTCGTGTTCATCGGATCGAAGTGGTTGGATCTTCAAGAGGTAATTTCTTCAACACCTTGGATTTCGATTTTATGTTGAGATATGATGTTTTGGACGTTATAATCATGTTATATGAAGGGATATGTATATGATTATGAGTTTGTATAAGGATTCATTGGATTATTGAGGGATTATTCAAGAACACTTTGATTATCGAGTTGAAATTGGGGGTTTTCGTTTAATTGTTGTTATAATCACGTTTTTGGATATTCATAACGGATTATTGATCGTATTGGAGATATTTTGTTGATTTGAAACACTTCTTGGGGATTTGAGGTTGGTATTGTTGAGGTTTAATTGTTATCAATCGTAGTTGGCCTCAAAGTGTTCGATATAATGCCCCAATGAACTTGGTTTAATCGTATCGACGTCTTGAGTTCGTTATATTCGTGTTTGATTCGTATATTGAACGAGTTGTTGGATATTGTACAATTCAAGGTTGTTCGAGCGACCGATATTTCATTTAGGACGTTGTTCGTGGACGGACATTCATCATCGGTATTGTGTAAGTTAATTCTTACTCGGTTAAAAGGATATTCATTCCTTTTGTTGTTGTTCATTCATAATCATAACTCATTCATCATTGTATTAATCGTATCAAAACTCGTCATGGTCAATTAATCACCTCAGTCATAAGGAACGACGGTTCCGATCATTTCATTGAGCCATCATTCATGTCACTATCATTCAATCTTGGTGAGTCATTATTCATTTTCATTGTCACTTTTGTTATATTGTGGCATTAGGGTCATCTTGGCGTGCGGTTGGTATGTGTAGGATTTTCATGTCGGGCACATTATAGTCGTGTGTTGGTTGGTGGCCTCACATTGGACTGTGCACACGAGTCGATTGCTCGTGAGACTGATTAGGTATAAGACCACGCGTGTTTGATCGTTGGTGGCTTGTGCACGGACACATTTCCATCCCGGACTCAGTGTGGCGCCATTCCTTTGAGCCGTACTGATTAGTCGATTCATACAGCATGTTTGATTGCGTATGTTTCGACAGGATAATTCATAATTTCAGATATATCATGATTGTGTATTTTCAACCCTTGAGGATTGTTGTTGGTAAATCGGCCCGTTGGGGATGTTGTTTTTCGTGTCATGGCAAGGCTAAGGCACGGGAGAGCACGGTGACGGCGAGAGTCCCAGTGATACTAGTAGGGGCCCTCTGCTGATCCATTTATTCGATCATTTGTATTTCCTTTATTTATTCCTGCAGACATTCCGTTTGAATGCTCATTTCATTGATCTTGTGTATCTTATCGTCACATAAAATACACATGTATTCTATTTTATCCTGGGTGTTGTATAAAACTCCTCATCGGAGTAATTGATGTTGTAATGTGGTTCGGTACTACATTTACCTGTGTAATTCATTCATTCTCATTCGCCTGGTGGGTCCCAGTCGGGGGTCTACGGCACTGTAATACCCGCCTAGTTTGGGGTGTTACAACTTAAACCAAGTTTAAAAGTAGACAATTTAATTCCAGTACTCGACAAATGCAATGACAAAACATAAAATTACAGACTCGAGCCACATCATCAAGCCATCCCATCCTTTACGTGCGTGCCGTGCTCCTCTCGCTCTCCGTGCACTAAATGCATAAGATGCATTTCCCCCATTTAAGGGGTTAGCATTCGAATAGCTAGTGCAAGTACACAATTACACAACATTATATACAAAAATACGGTTTTACACAATCATCTCAAACATAAGTCATTTGCCACATATATATTCCGGAATACTACATTGGCAATCACATCGATTTTCAGTCATCACGATATCACAAAATCACAACTGGTATCCCGTGGCCGTACCCCTTAGTATCGACCCCGGACATCCCGTCGAACACTCGGGTGGGATACCACTTCCGCGGCCGTACCCCTTAGTATCGACCCCGGACATCCCGTCGAACACTCCGGGTGGAAGTTCAATCACACACGCACCCAAGTCCACTTCCGCGGCCGTACCCCTTAGTATCGACCCCCAGACATCCCGTCGGACACTCCGGGTGGAAGGAACACAACTCACGCACCCAAAAATCACCATTCATCATTCATTTCGAAAATCACAATATACATAACGAAATGTAATACATGTACTTGCCTTGAATGAAACGAAACGAAGGACACGACGACGGAATAGGTTTCGGTCCGAACAATCCTCCCAAATCCAATCCTAACACAATAACGGTATACACAAGTCTCAATAATGCAGAAAGGTAAGAATTAATCCTAATTCTACCCGTTAGGACAATTCATCGGACACCAAGAGTGCATAAGGAAATGAAATCGGTCAATGGTATAACAACGGGATTTCATCCCAATCAAAACAAGAAAACCATGGGTCGCGAGAATACTATCAAAATCTAATAACAACATCGGTTAACTCGAATTAAAACACAAGATCACCACCAAACCGTCCCCAAAATCATACTAGGGTTAAAGGAATTCTTACCTCTTGAAGAATCAAGCATTCAAATCCAAAAACCACGTGTTAGATCCGCAATCCGAGCCACCCGATCGAAAAGGGATAAAGAAATCTACACAATTAAGTGATAGATGGAGGAACTCTCCCTCTCAAGACTCTCTCTCTCGCACGGTTGAAGAAGGGGAAGGAAATGAGCGATTCTCGCTGAATAAGAAGCAGATATAGCGCTAACCGCGTTGTGTGCAGCTCGGCTAAAGCGTGCCGCGCACACGAGCCAAAATTGTGCCAGTGGCCGACGCTCGTTGTGCCGCGGCTCATTCGAACGTGCCGCTCGACTCGGCATGTGCCGCGGCATCGCCGGGATCGCCGCTGCGCACGCGTCTGCCGATTTTGGCCGGCAAGTGTCACACTTTGGTGTGCCGCGGCGGACAAGTGTGCCGCGGCACCGACTTCATTGTGTGCCGCGGCGCACAATCCTTGTGCCGCGGCACACTGCAGTACGATTTGTTTAGGCAACAATCGGGTGATGTGTGTGCCGTGGCGCACAATCCTTGTGCCGCGGCCCACACCCCCTCGGGTCCCAAAATGACGAAAATGATCCTAAGGAGAATAAAAGCAACAGGATCGATATTTGGGCAACAATAACACGAAATGGAAGTACGGAACCCAAAACGATCTGAGGTACACAACCAAAGTCGAACAAGGGACAAATTCCTAAACTTCTAGGAAATTACAAAAGCGGCCCAAACATACGAAAATCACGACACAACGCTTCGGATTAACAATCCGAAACTCACAACATGCTCTACACAAGCATACGAACTCATGGAAGTAAGAAAACGACGAAATCGAACGAGTTAATGAGAATCGAATACACATGAGACAGAATATAACACGAGGTGAAAATACGTAAAAACATTATCAAGACCCGTCTAAACGGAAAAACTCCAAGAACAAAATAGGTTCAGAATTACAAACAAAGGCAAAGTAGTTGTCCAAACGAATATGCACCAAAAATAGAAATTACCAAGGATAGAAAACGCGGATATTACATTATCTCCCCCTAAAAATAAGTTTCGTCCCGAAACTTACAACACGAATAACTCGGGGTATCTCGACTTCATACTCTCCTCTGTTTCCCACGTGGCCTCCTCGGATCCATGCCTCGACCACTGCACTTTGACTAAAGGGATGGTTTTGTGCCTGAGTTGCTTAACTCGACGCTCTAAGATCTGAATCGGCCTCTCCTCGAAGGTAATGTCGGGCCCCAACTCGATCTCTCCAAAATCAATAATATGGCTAGGGTCCGATACGTACTTCCTAAGCTGGGAAACATGAAATACGTTATGCACGTGGCTCAGGGACGGCGGCAAGCCTAACCGATACGCGAGTTCTCCAACTCTATCTAAAATCTCAAACGGCCCGATAAATCTCGGACTAAGTTTACCCTTCCGACCGAAGCGGTAAACTCCCCGTGTCGGCGACACCTTAAGCAAGACATGATCTCCCACCTCAAACTCCAACAGTCGGCGACGTGTATCGGCATAAGACTTCTGCCAACTCTGGGCCGTCAACAATCTACCACGAATCAGGGTAATCTTCTCCCTCGTCTCAACTATCAGGTCGGGCTCGGTACCGATTAGCTCGGACGTATCATCCCAACACAACGGTGATCTGCACCTCCTTCCATACAACGCTTCGAATGGTGCCATTTTGATCGAGGCATGCCAAATATTGTTATACGTGAACTCGATCAACGGCAAGTGTGTCTCCCAATCATCCTTCCAATCTAAGGCACAGGCTCTCAACATATCCTCTAAGATTCGTATCGTCCGCTCGTATCGTCGTCTGTCTCGAGGGTGGTAGGATGTACTAAGTCTCAACTCGGTTCCCAAAGCTCTATGAACGGCCTGCCAAAAATGTGATATGAACCGGCCATCACGATCCGAAACAATGCTCTTAGGGGTCCCATGCAATCTCACTATTTCCGCAACAAACACTCGTGCAAGCCTCTCCGGCCCCCAAGTGTCCTTAATACTTAGAAAATGAGCTGATTTGGTTAGTCGATCAACAACGACCCAAATCATGTTAATTCCCGTCCGAGTCTTAGGCATACCGGTAATGAAATCCATAGTAATATCTTCCCATTTCCACTCCGGGATAGGAAGTGGTCGTAACAGCCTCGCGGGTCGCTGATGCTCAATCTTAACCTGTTGACAGGTCAAACACTTCGCCACAAACTCGCTAACAACCATCTTCAAATTACTCCACCAGTAGTTACTCCTCACGTCCTTGTACATTTTACTCGTACCAGGATGTATGGAGTAGGGCGTGGTATGAGCTTCGCTCAAGATCTTCTGTCTCAGCTCAATATCACATGGTAAACAAAGTCTGCCGCGAAACCTCAAAACTCCATCATCGTGAACCACAAATCCAGGGGCTTTCCCTCTCCTCACATCCTCCCTCAGCTGGACCAAAAACGGATCGTCATATTGCTTCGCCTTGATATCATCAGTCAAGGACGAAGTGATCTCTAATGCACATAACTGGCCCTCAACTCTCTGAACCCAAACCTCAATATTCTGACGGATGAAATCTCACTGGATCTTACTCTGCGGTGTAAGTACCTCTAACTGTAATACCCAGTAATTATCATTCAGTAATTATCATTCAGTATTTATCATTCAGTAATTGGTACTCAGTAATTTCATTATTGATCAATTATCACTCAGATTCAGTCATGGTATTCATCATTCAGAGTAATTGTATCGTGTATCAATCGTCATTCATCACTAATCTGATTGGAGTTTCGTGCCGTGTTTATCATCATTGTCATTTTCGTTGCAAGCTGTGCTTGAGGAGTAGCGCACGCTACATACTCCTTTTAGCGTACGCTAATTGGGTATAGGTAGCGCACGCTACCGCTCAGCTTTAGCGCACGCTAAGGCTACCTTGGGCCGCATCCGTAAGGTACTGACTGCAGTGAGAATATTTGTAGCGCACGCTACGAGTGGTAAGTAGCGCGCTATCGGGTTGTAGTAGCGCACGCTATATGTGTGGAGTAGCGCGCTAGGACGGATCGTTGAGTCCGGTAGCTACCTTGGATCGCACCGATTAATTCATAGCGCACGCTATGAGTTATATGTAGCGAACGCAATCCAAATTATAGCGCACGCTCATCGGTTGTTGTACCGCACGCAATCGAGGTTAGATCGAGGGCGACGGTTTTACGGACTCGATCGGGCGTCGAATATTTCGCTAGCGCACGCTAACAATGGATAATAGCGCACGCTAGTAATATGGCCGTAGCGCACGCTACAAATAGGTACGTAGCGCGCGCTACCGTGTTCGGACAGGGGTTACTGGACTACCCAAATTACACGTTAGCGCACGCTAGGCACAAGGGCTAGCGCACGCTAACATGGACTGAGTATAAATTGGACAGTTTAGTCAGAGTTCGTCATTTTCCATCTCATTTCTTTCCTTCGGTAGTTTTGGGCGATTTCGAGCGTTTCGGAGAGGATTCTTCGAGGTGTAATCATCAATCATCATCTTCAAGCTCATCTTTCGGATTGATCATCATTTCATCATCTTCATCACATCGAATCAAAGGTATTAAACTCTTGGATCTAGAATTTCGGATTTTTGGGTTTTCCTTCCGATTTCTTCGTGTAAGCTTGGATTATCTTTGGAATATGTTAGTTATGGATTATCTAACTTGGATAAATAATTTCCTACGGATTTAAACGGTTATATTCGGAATTATTCCAAGAACCCTTGGGGTTGACTTCGGTTAATTGGGGATTTTCCGATTGATGTTGTTGTAATCATGAGTTATGGATTCCTAATGGATTATTGATATCCTTGAAAGTGTTTTGATGGTTTGAAATACTCATCTTGGAGTTGGTTTCGATTCATTCGAACTCGGATATCGTTGTGTCGATGTTTGAGTCGTTTATGATCGTTTTGATTTACGTAATGATCGGATTATTGGTAATTGTGTTATTCAAGGTTGTTCGAGCGACCGATATTTCATTTAGGACGTTGTTCGTGGACGGACATTCATCATCGGTATTGTGTAAGTTAATTCTTACTCGGTTAAAAGGATATTCATTCCTTTTGTCGTTGTTCATTCATAATCATAACTCATTCATCATTGTATTAATCGTATCAAAACTCGTCATTGTCAATTAATCACCTCACCATAAGGAACGACGGTTCCGATCATTTCATTGAGCTATCATTCATTTCACCATCATTCAATCTTGGTGAGTCATTATTCATTTTCATTGTCACTTTTGTCATATTGTGGCATTCGGGTCATCTTGGCGTGCCGGTTGGTATGTGTAGGATTTTCATGTCGGGCACATTATAGTCGTGTGTTGGTTGGTGGCCTCACATTGATCGTGCACACGAGTCGATTGCTCGTGAGACTCGATTAGGTACAAGACCACGCGTGTTTGATCGTTGGTGGCTTGTGCACGGACACATTTCCATCCGGGCGTAGTGTGGCGCCATTCCTTTGAGCCGCATCGATTAGTCGATTCATATAGCATGTTTGATTGCGTATGTTTTGTGAGAATAATTCATAATTTCGGATATATCATGATTGTGTATTTTCAACCCTTGAGGATTGTTGTTACGAATGGCCTTCCCGTTGGGGGATGTTGTTTTTCAGGTCATGGCAAGGCTAAGGCACGGGGAGAGCACGATGACGGCGAGGAGTCCCAGTGATACTAGTAGGGGGCCCCAGTCTGTTCAGTCATTTATTCAGTCATTTGTGTTTCCTTTATTTATTCCGCTGTAGACATTCCGTTTGAGTGTTCATTTCATTCAGTGTTGTGTATTTTATCGTCATATAAAATACACATGTATTCTATTTTATCCTGGGTGTGTTGTATAAAACTCCTCGTCGGAGTAATTGACGTTGTAATGTGGTTCGGTACTACATTTACCTGTGTAATTCATTCATTTTCATTCGCCTGGTGGGCCCCAGTCGGGGGTCCACGGCACTGTAATATCCTCCTAGTTTGGGGTGTTACAGAGTTGGTATCGGAGCGTGGTTTTGAATACTACCCTCCAAGTCATGTCTCATTTGAAATCATCGTCATCGGACTAGTATCATTGGACTTTCGCGTCACGTGTGACCTGTGCAAATGCCGAGCCAATCAGACCAAGAACTGTAAGATTCTAATGCCATGGTATAATTTCTGGCATTAATCATTCATTCATAATTCATTAGTTAACAATCCTCATTCATCAATTTCAATTGTGATCAAGTCGATAATGTTAACTCATTAATCACTCAATTCATTTCATTACTCAGTTGTTGATCTTGAAGATCATATCATCAGTCTTGTTAAATTGTTCAAGATAATCATTTCAGTAATGTCATCAGAAATCATGTCATGTCAACTAATCATTCATGTAATCGCTGTATTTGAGCGCGTATGCTCATTTTCATCATTTCATAATATAATCATAATGTGATACTCATGCGAGATAGATAATCATCATATGACTTTCCACTTCAGCATGGAAGGGGCTGGCAGAGGACGTGGAGGACGAGGCCGTGGAGCGGGCCGAATCCCGAGAACTCGTGCGAATACACGTGCAAATGCCAGGAATTATGCTAACTCATCGAGCAGTGATGCTGCCACTCACTCACCTGGACGCGATCATTCACTATCGGGGAGTCGTACCCGGGACACGGCTCAGTCAGAGGGTGTCCGGGTTGACCCACTCGCATTTATGCAGGGCATGATGGCCCAAATGACCCAGATGGCTCAGTTGATGGAGACGATGCATAACTCCGTCAATCAAAATCAGCAGGCTTCTCCGCCGCCACCTCAGAGGCAAGAGAGGGGTGTAAGCAATATCATTAGCGATATCTCTCGCCAGCGACCACCTACTTTTGAGGGCTCATCTGAGCCGGCGGATATTGTTCACTGGCTTGAGCATTTTGAGAAGTTATTTGCTATGGTGGATTGCCCGGAAGGGCATAAAGTTTCAGTTGCGGCTTACTATCTCGGTAAGAGCGCTCATTCATGGTGGTTATCGTTGAGGCCCACAGACGGAACATGTACTTGGGATCAGTTCAAGACACTCATGACGGAGAGGTACTATCCGGCCCCACTCAGGGAGGCCAAGTTGTCGGAATTACTCACTCCCGACCTTTCGGCGGATGATGACGTTCTCGCCATCGCCGAAAAATTTCAGGAACTTCTTCCGTTCGCTTCATCTATCATTCACTCGGAAGCGGACAAGATCAAGTATTTCAGCAAGAGGCTGAAACCCCGTATGAGACTTCAGTTACTTAATCATAACTGTGCCACTCTGGCCGAGTTCATTGAGAAGGCTCTTACTTACGAGCTTACGGCTAAGGAAATTGCTAAGCAGCAACCTTCGTCTGCTAGCAAGAAGTCCAAGAACCGTAATCGGGCGGGACTCGTGCCACTTTCAAGAAACCGCGGGCGGGCTCTACTTTTTCCGAGCGACCTCCTGGCGTCTAAACCCGCGGAATCTCTCGCGCGGCAGATTCGGCCATCACTGTTTCAACCGTGAGGAACAGGTCATTTCGGCACCAAGTGTCCGGCGATCATCACGTGCCACAACCGTGGGATTGCCGGGCATAGGGCCCGTTTTTGCCGTAGGGACTCTAAACCCACTCCGGCGTCATCTCAAGCCCCGTGTCATTCGGGGGTGCAGGAATCGGCCACTCACTCGGCGTGGTTCAAGACGACAGAGCTAAAGGCGGAGCCAAGAGCTATCGACGGAGCATCCGGTTCGGGGCGGCAAGCCCCGAATTTATGAGATGAAGAAGACCGATGATCCCGAGGCCGGATGATCTCGGTACACTCGATATTCTATCTCAACCTCGTGTGTACCCTTTTTGATACCGGTGCATCTCATTCATTCATTTCCGAGTCATGTTTGAGTAGACTACGCCCGGGTAGTGCTACTAGTTGTGAGCCATATGTCATTGGCCTACCCGATGGTAGACGCATTATCGTAACCGTGAGATTCGTAATTGTCCGATTGGGTTTCATGGTCGTGTATGGCGGCGGACCTAATCGTAGTAGATTTACTGGGGACGACATCATCTTGGGTATTGATTGGATGGATCGTCATGATGCCATCATTAGTGTCCGAAAGCGTTTGGTCACTATCATTTGACGATGGAGTTGAATATGTGTTTCGGGAGGTAATCCTACTGCTCGCAAAGTCATTAATTTGATGAAAGCAGTAAGATTACTCAATCAGGGATGTGTCGGTTATTGGTGCTTTATAGCCAAAACCGAGAAATCATCAGTAATGTTAACGGATATTCCGGTGGTGAGGGAATATGCCGATGTTTTTCCACACGAGTTACCTGGTTTGCCTCCACAGAGGGATGTGGAATTCACGATTGAGTTGGAGCCTGGTACGTCCCCGATATCGAAGGCACCGTACCGGATGGCCCCGAACGAAATGCAGGAATTAAAGAACCAACTTGAGGAGTTGTTCGAGAAAGGTTATATCCGACCGAGTGCGTCCCCGTGGGGAGCACCAGTGTTGTTTGTCAAGAAGAAGGATGGTTCATTCCGCTTATGTATTGATTATCGGGAGTTGAACAGGGTGACGATCAAGAATAAGTATCCCTTACCCCGTATTGACGATCTCTTAGATCAACTCCAGGGAGCTTCAGTATTTTCCAAGATCGACTTAAGATCTGGATATCATCAGTTGCGGATTCGAGAGTCGGATATCGCGAGGACGGCGTTTCGAACACGCTATGGTCACTATGAGTTTGTGGTTATGCCGTTTGGATTGACTAATGCACCTGCGGTATTCATGGAGTTAATGAATCGGGTCTTCATCGACTGTTTGGATCGGTTTGTTGTTGTCTTCATCGATGACATTTTGATTTTTCTCGTGACCGGGAGGAACACGAGTTTCACCTTCATCAAGTGCTCGACGTGTTGAGACGAGAACAACTTTATGGGAAGTTTTCTAAATGTGAGTTCTGGATGTCCGAAGTGACTTTTCTCGGACATGTAATTTCATCAGACGGAGTTCGTGTCGATCCTCAGAAGACGGAGGCTATTCGAGATTGGCTACCTCCGAAGAACGTTAAGGAAATCCGAAGTTTCCTCGGATTAGCGGGTTATTATCGGCGATTTGTAGAGGGATTTTCTCGAATCGCTCAACCCTTAACGAACCTTTTGCGGAAGGATAAGAAATACACGTGGTCCGACGCGTGTCAACGGAGTTTTGAGGAACTCTAGAGTCGGTTAATGTCAGCACCTGTACTTTCCTTGCCGCGGGGACGGAAGGATTTGTGGTCTATAGTGATGCGTCAGACGGGGTCTCGGATGTGTGCTCATGCGAGCGGGAAAGTTATTGCCTATGCTTCACGGCAATTGAGGCCTTACGAGTTTAATTATCCGACCCACGACAGGAGTTAGCGGCCGTGGTGTTCGCTTTGAAGATTTGGCGTCATTATCTTTATGGCGTTACCTGTCAGATATTCACCGATCATAAGAGCTTAAAGTATATATTTACTCAGAAGGAGTTAAATATGCGCCAGAGACGGTGGTTGGAATTAATCAAAGATTATGATATCGAGATCCTTTACCACCCGGGCAAGGCGAATGTTGTCGCCGACGCCTTGAGTCGTAAGTCCGTTCAGGAGCAGATGCTTGCCCGTTTAACAATTCAGAAGGAGCTTCAGCAGGAATTCCTTAGACCCGAGATCGAGGTCGGCTTCAGCGAGTTCGGGGGACTTTGTATGTTAGAGATTTCATCGTCACTCGAGGAGGAAATCCGAGAGAATCAGGGTTCGGACCCATCATTGTTGCGCATCCGAGAGGATGTGGCTCAGGGGAAAGCCCCTGGATTTGTGGTCCACGAGGATGGACTTTTGAGGTTTAAGAATCGGTTGTGCGTACCGGCGAATGACGAGTTGAAAAACTCGATTTTGAAAGAAGCTCATGCTACCCCTTATTCTGTGCATCCGGGGTCTAGTAAGATGTACAAGGACTTGAAACAAAATTACTGGTGGAGTAATATGAAGCGAGAAGTCGCAGAATTTGTTTCGAGATGCTTAGCACATCAACAAGTTAAGATTGAACATCGAATGGCGGGTATCTTTGAAACCTCTTCCTATTCCCGAGTGGAAGTGGGAAGACATTTCTATGGATTTCATCACGAGTTTGCCGACGAGTCGTCGTGGCATGAACACGATCTGGGTGATCGTGGACCGCTTAACCAAATCAGCTCATTTCCTTGAGATCAAGGATACGTGGGGTCCCGAGAGACTTGCCCAGTTGTTCATTAAAGAGATAGTCAGACTGCACGGTACTCCTAAAAGTATCGTTTCCGATCGTGACGGACGGTTTGTGTCGCACTTTTGGAAATCAGTTCATCGCGCTATGGGAACTCAGCTTAATCTCAGTACCGCTTTTCATCCTCAGTCCGACGGGCAATCGAGAGGACCATTCGGACATTAGAGGACATGTTGAGGGCATGCGTCCTCGATTGGAAAGACGATTGGGAAGCCCAACTACCATTGATCGAGTTCACGTATAATAACAGTTGGCATGCTTCGATCAAGATGGCACCTTACGAGGCCTTGTATGGTCGTCGTTGTCGATCTCCGTTGTGTTGGGACGACTTATCAGAATCATTGGGCACCGAGCCCGATATGCTTATAGCCGCCCGTGAGAAGGTAGCTTTGATCAGGAGTCGTTTGTTGTATTTCAGTCGGCAGAAATCATATGCGTATAACCGTGCCGACCATTAGAATTCGAGTGGTGACCTCTTGTTGGTCTAGGTATCCCCGAGTCGTGGTCTCTTCCGTTTTGGGTTGTGAGGGAAGTTGAGTCCGAGATTCATTGGACCGTTTGAGATTTTGGCTCGAGTAGGCGAGTTAGCTTATCGATTGGCTTTACCTCCGGCGTTGAGCCGAATTCATAATGTGTTTCATGTCTCCCAGTTGCGGAAGTATGTTGCCGACCCGAGTCACATACTTCAGTTCGACGAAATCGAGATCGCCGACGATCATTCATATGAGGAACGTCCTATACGAGTGTTAGAGCGGCGAATCAAGCAGTTGAGAAATAAGACGATTCCTTTGGTTAAAATTCAGTGGTCTAGACACGGAGTCGAAGAGGCTACATGGGAAACCGAGGATAGTATGCGGGAGAGTTATCCCGAGTTGTTTGACCCTTAGTTTCGGGGACGAAACTCTTTTAAGGGGGGGTGTATGTAATACCCAGTAATTATCATTCAGTAATTATCATTCAGTATTTATCATTCAGTAATTGGTACTCAGTAATTTCATTATTGATCATTTATCACTCAGATTCAGTCATGGTATTCATCATTCAGAGTAATTGTATCGTGTATCAATCGTCATTCATCACTAATCTGATTGGAGTTTCGTGCCGTGTTTATCATCATTGTCATTTTCGTTGCAAGCTGTGCTTGAGGAGTAGCGCATGCTACATACTCCTTTTAGCGTACGCTAATTGGGTATAGGTAGCGCACGCTACCGCTCAGCTTTAGCGCACGCTAAGGCTACCTTGGCTGCAGTCCAGAAGGTACTGGACTGCAGGTGAGAATATTTGTAGCGCACGCTACGAGTGGTAAGTAGCGCGCGCTATCGGGTTGTAGTAGCGCACGCTATATGTGTGGAGTAGCGCGCGCTAGGGACGGATCAGGTTGAGTCCAGTGGCTACTGGACTGCACCGGATTAATTCATAGCGCACGCTATGAGTTATATTTAGCGTACGCAATCAATATTATAGCGCACGCTAATCGGTTGTTGTAGCGCACGCTATCGAGGTTAGATCGAGGGCGACGGTTTTCGGACTCGATCGGGCGTCGAATATTTCGCTAGCGCACGCTAACAATGGATATTAGCGCACGCTAGTAATATGGCCGTAGCGCACGCTACAAATAGGTACGTAGCGCGCTACCGTGTTCGGACGGGGGTTCTTGGACTACCCAAATTACACGTTAGCGCACGCTAGGCACAAGGGCTAGCGCACGCTAACATGGACTGAGTATAAATTGGACAGTTTAGTCAGAGTTCGTCATTTTCCATCTCATTTCATTCCTTCGGTAGTTTTGGGCGATTTCGAGCGTTTCGGAGAGGATTCTTCGAGGTGTAATCATCAATCATCATCTTCAAGCTCATCTTTCGGATTGATCATCATTTCATCATCTTCATCACATCGAATCAAAGGTATTAAACTCTTGGATATAGAATTTCGGATTTTGGGTTTTCCTTCCGATTTCTTCGTGTAAGCTTGGATTATCTTTGGAATATGTTAGTTATGGATTATCTAACTTGGATAAATATATTCCTACGGATTTAAACGGTTATTTTCGGAATTATTCCAAGAACCCTTGGGGTTGACTTCGGTTAATTGGGGATTTTCCGATTGATGTTGTTGTAATCATGAGTTATGGATTCCTAATGGATTATTGATATCCTTGAAAGTGTTTTGATGGTTTGAAATACTCATCTTGGAGTTGGTTTCGATTCATTCGAACTCGGATATCGTTGTGTCGATGTTTGAGTCGTTTATGATCGTTTTGATTTACGTAATGATCGGATTATTGGTAATTGTGTTATTCAAGGTTGTTCGAGCGACCGATATTTCATTTAGGACGTTGTTCGTGGACGGACATTCATCATCGGTATTGTGTAAGTTAATTCTTACTCGGTTAAAAGGATATTCATTCCTTTTGTCGTTGTTCATTCATAATCATAACTCATTCATCATTGTATTAATCGTATCAAAACTCGTCATTGTCAATTAATCACCTCAGTCATAAGGAACGACGGTTCCGATCATTTCATTGAGCTATCATTCATTTCACCATCATTCAATCTTGGTGAGTCATTATTCATTTTCATTGTCACTTTTGTCATATTGTGGCATTCCGGGTCATACTGGCGTGCCGGTTGGTATGTGTAGGATTTTCATGTCGGGCACATTATAGTCGTGTGTTTGTTGGTGGCCTCACATTGGGTATTCACACGAGTCGATTGCTCGTGAGACCGATTAGGTACAAGACCACGCGTGTTTGATCGTTGGTGGCTTGTGCACGGACACATTTCCATCCCGGCGTAGTGTGGCGCCATTCCTTGGAGCCGTCTTGATTAGTCGATTCATATAGCATGTTTGATTGCGTATGTTTTGTGAGAATAATTCATGATTTCGGATATATCATGATTGTGTATTTTCAACCCTTGAGGATTGTTGTTACGTATGGCCCGGCCGTTGGGGATGTTGTTTTGGTCATGGCAAGGCTAAGGCACGGGAGAGCACGATGACGGCGAGTCCCAGTGATACTAGTAGGGGGCCCGATGCATTCGATCATTTATTCAGTCATTTGTGTTTCCTTTATTTATTCCGCTGCAGACATTCCGTTTGAGTGTTCATTTCATTCAGTGTTGTGTATTTTATCGTCATATAAAATACACATGTATTCTATTTTATCCTGGGTGTGTTGTATAAAACTCCTCGTCGGAGTAATTGACGTTGTAATGTGGTTCGGTACTACATTTACCTGTGTAATTCATTCATTTTCATTCGCCTGGTGGGCCCCAGTCGGGGGTCCACGGCACTGTAATATCCGCCTAGTTTGGGGTGTTACACTAACATCTGCAAAGCCATCGGTTTTCTGCTCAACGCATCAGCCACTACGTTGGCCTTACCCGGATGGTAAAGTATCTCGAGGTCGTAATCTTTAATTAGCTCTAACCACCTACGCTGTCTCATGTTCAACTCTTTCTGGCTGAAGATGTACTTCAAACTCTTGTGATCCGTAAAAATCTTACATGATGACCCATAGAGGTAGTGCCTCCAGATTTTTAAGGCGAAAACGACCGCAGCTAACTCCAAATCGTGCGTGGGATAGTTTACTTCATAAGGTTTCAATTGGCGGGACGCATAAGCAATCACTCTGTCTCTCTGCATCAAAACACATCCTAGAACAAGGCCCGAAGCATCACTATACACTACGAAGTCCTCGTTCCCCTGAGGCAATGCTAAAACGGGCGCGGTAGTCAGACGTCTCTTTAACTCGTCAAAGTTGTCCTGCGCATGTCTGCGGTCACTCGAACTTCGAGTTTTGGAGCAACCGAGTGAGTGGTCTAGCGATCTTAGAAAATCCCTCAACGAATCTGCGGTAATAGCCGGCGAGACCCAGAAAACTCCTCACCTCCTTCACATTCTTAGGCGGCTCCCAAGCCATCACTGCCTCTATCTTCTGCGGATCTACCCGAACTCCCTCTGCTGAAATCACATGCCCGAGGAACGTCACTTCCTCGAGCCAAAACTCACACTTAGAGAACTTGGCGTACAACTGCTCAGCCTTCAAAGTGTCTAATACAATTCGGAGATGTAAGGCGTGATCCTCCCGACTCCGTGAATAGATAAGAATATCGTCGATAAAAACGACTACGAATTTGTCCAGATACTCAATAAAAACCTTGTTCATCAACTGCATGAACACTGCTGGGCGTTAGTTGCCCGAAAGGCATAACCACAAACTCGTAATGGCCATATCTCGTCAGAAAGGCGGCTTTGAATATCGACGTCCCGAATTCTCAATCGGTAGTAGCCCGATCGCAAATCAATCTTGAAAAGGCCTTCGCCCGAAGTGATCAAACAAATCGTCAATCACGGGCAAAGGGTATTTATTTTTGATGGTCACTTGTTTAATTCTCGATAATCGATGCACAAACGGCGACCCATCTTTCTTCTTAACGAAAGTGCAGGCGCACCCCAAGGCGATGCGCTCGGTCGAATATACCCTTTATCTAACAATTCTCCCAACTGGTTCTTCAACTCTAACATCTCCGACGGTGCCATACGATACGGTGCTCGAGAAATAGGGGCTGCATTCGGCTCTAGATCGATAGAAAACTCCACCTCTCGCTGTGGTGGTAACCCCGGCAAGTCATCTGGGAAGACATCGGGATACTCACTAACAACTGGAATTGACGACATGTCAACTCCACCATCTTCCGCCTTCAGAGCATAACACGATGGCAGACACGCCACGGTTCAGAAGTTTCATCGCCTTCAAGGTGCTAATCACGCTCCCCGATCTACCCGGCTTACAGCCGATGAGAGTATGCTCGGTGCCATCCTCGGCCACGATCGAGATAGTACGAGTCCGATAGTTCATGATAGCACCGTGATGCTCTAACCAATCGTCCCCGAGGATTAAATCCTCACCCTTGAGGTCGATAACAATGAGGTTCGAGGGCCAATCTCGGCTCCCGATCCTCACGGGGCAATCCCTAACTTCCCGGTCCCCAACCATACGATCCCCGCTAGGCGTACCCACCACAAACGGTTCACACTCAAACAAGCAGTTAAAGCCAATACGATTCACACAATCCGACGCAATAAAGGAATGGGTAGCACCGAATCAAAAGCACGAAGCTGGATGAGTAAGGATCGAGTGGTACACAGCGCCACCGGAATGTCTGCCTCCTCTGCGCCTCATCGTCTGATCGGGGTGGGTGAACCCGAGCTCGAGGCTGCGACGATCCGGTGTCCCGACCTCTACCGCGACCCGAACCCTGCGGATCCTGAGTAGCTGGAGTATTATGATCCCTCTGATCGGTAGTGGTAGTCGGAACTCTAGCAGCCCTGGTGGCTCTCTCACAATGAGTCGCCCGATGCCCGGTCTGCCCGCAATTGAAGCAAGCAACGGGGGGAAAAGGACAATCCTTCATCAAATGCTCATATTGGTTGCAGTTAAAACAAACCACCGCCACGGCGACGGTGGCGAGCAGTTACCACGAGATCCACCGGCTGATGGAACGGCCTCTTCCCGGTATGGGAGCGAGCGAGACCTCGGCCCGACCACCCTTCCCGGTCGAGAATCCACCGGTAGTCTTACGCTTCTTAGCTTGGCAAACCGACTCGATTAGGAACCGCCATCTCGATCGCTAGGCGCGATCACAGTATTCTTTCAAAGTGGCACACATGAGCGGTGCCATACTGCGCCTAATATGCGGCTTCATGCGCATATTGAAGTAACGGATTTTATCGGCCTCCGTCCTCACCGATCTCTCACGAAACCCAACCGATTGTAAGTAATGATGGCACGAGAAATAGGCACGTCCCGAGGTGTAGCGGTGAAGAACTCCACAATTCTGCGCTCCTTAGCGGCGGTGGGCAATATTACGCTTCCATAGCGGCCTTGAATTCCTCCCAAGTAGCTCGACGGTCTGCGGGCGTAACGGCCTCCCACCATTCCGCACTTCCTTATCCGGAGGTATTGGGCAATATGTACCCTCTGTCTTGGGACAAGCTACGGCATCGAAGGTCTGGACAACCGAAAGAGCGATTCTCCCAACCAGGGAGTCGGAGGATCGGAGAAGCGAGGAGGGTGCATCTTAGTCACCGTTTGAAGCCACTTACTAGCCTCCTCTTAGGTGTCGGGGCGGTCAGCGTCCACCCCGAGCTATCTGAGTAAGTTGGGCTACCAAGCTGAAATCTGGCGGTAGCCAGCGTCGGCATTATTACCCGGCAGCGGCCGAGTGAGAGGCGAGTCCGCAGAGGCCGAGAAATTGAGCCCTCCTCATTATCGGCACCCGACCACGGCCTCAGTGCGTCCCCTAGCCGGTCTACCACGACCTCTCAACATACTGAAGGAAAATAAGAAAAGGACAAGGTCAGAAAGATTCACAATTCACAAAGTTGGTAACACAAGTCACGATTCTGAACAGCGCAAGAAAACGAATTACAGAGATATAAGAGTTTGAGGAGAGTTACAGCCACGGGTCGCACGAAGAGACGGTAGCATGATGATATTAGGCTCAACGACTGACTCTAATGACGCAACTGACAGACCCAAAATTCACCGACAGCCTAGGTATTCAAAACCTAAGCTCTGATACCATAAATGTAACACCCCAATTCACAAATGGGACATTACACGCCGTAGAACCCTCGTGAGGTCTACCAGGCTAACACATGACACATAACCCACAATGTAATTCCAAACAATGCACTCAAAAGTAAATTAGGCCGTGGCCTCGGCCAAAACAATTGTAACGGAGTACATGAACATAAAATAAATACCAATCCGTTGCCCACGCAGGGGACTTAAACCAAGTTTAAAAGTAGACAATTTAATTCCAATACTCGACAAATGCAATGACAAAACATAAAATTACAGACTCGAGCCACATCATCAAGCCATCCCATCCTTTACGTGCGTGCCCCGTGCCTGCTCCTCAGCTCTCCCGGTACCTGAAATGCATAAGACGCATTTCCCCCATTTAAGGGGTTAGCATTCGAATAGCTAGTGCAAGTACACAATTACACAACATTATATACAAAAATACGGTTTTAAACAATCATCTCAAACATAAGTCATTTGCCACATATATATATTCCGGAATACTACATTGGCAATCACATTGATTTTCAGTCATCACGATATCACAAAATCACAACTGGTATCCCGTGGACGTACCCCTTAGTATCGACCCCCAGACATCCCGTCGAACACTCCGGGTGGGATACCACTTCCGCGGCCGTACCCCTTAGTATCGACCCCCAGACATCCCGTCGAACACTCCGGGTGGAAGTTCAATCACACACGCACCCAAGTCCACTTCCGCGGCCGTACCCCTTAGTATCGACCCCCAGACATCCCGTCGGACACTCCGGGTGGAAGGAACACAACTCACGCACCCAAAAATCACCATTCATCATTCATTTCGAAAATCACAATATACATAACGAAATGTAATACATGTACTTGCCTTGAATGAAACGAAACGAAGGACACGACGACGGAATAGGTTTCGGTCCGAACAATCCTCCCAAATCCAATCCTAACACAATAACGGTATACACAAGTCTCAATAATGCGGAAAGGTAAGAATTAATCCTAATTCTACCCGTTGGGACAATTCATCGGACACCAAGAGTGCATAAGGAAATGAAATCGGTCAATGGTATAACAACGGGATTTCATCCCAATCAAAACAAGAAAACCATGGGTCGCGAGAATACTATCAAAATCTAATAACAACATCGGTTAATTCGAATTAAAACACAAGATCACCACCAAACCCTCCCCAAAATCATACTAGGGTTAAAGGAATTCTTACCTCTTGAAGAATCAAGCATTCAAATCCAAAAACCACGTGTTAGATCCGCAATCCGAGCCACCCGATCGAAAAGGGATGAAGAAATCTACACAATTAAGTGATAGATGGAGGAACTCTCCCTCTCAAGACTCTCTCTCTCGCACGGTTGAAGAAGGGGAAGGAAATGAGCGATTCTCGCTGAATAAGAAGCAGATATAGCGGCGGCGCGTTGTGTGCAGCTCGGCTAAAGCGTACGCGGCCTGAGCAAAATTGTGCCCGGTGGTGGATGACCGCTCGTTGTGCCGCGGCTCATTCGAAGTGTGCCGCGGCTCGGACTCGGCATGTGCCGCGGCCTTTGCCGGTGCAGCGCCGCACGCGTCTGATCGATTTTGGCGGCAAGTGTCACACGGGTGTGCCGCGGCCGGACAAGTGTCTTTGCGGCAACGGCTTCATTTGTGTGCCGCGGCGCACAATCCTTGTGCCGCGGCACACGGTACAGTTTGTTTAGGCAACAACTGGGTGATGTGTGTGCCGCGGCGCACAATCCTTGTGCCGCGGCCCACACCCCTCCTCGGGTCCCAAAATGACGAAAAATGATCCGGAAGGAGAATAAAAGCAACAGGGATCGATATTTGGGCAACAATAACATGAAATGGAAGTACGGAACCCAAAAACGATCTGAGGTACACAACCAAAGTCGAACAAGGGACAAATTCCCTAAACTTCTAGGAAATTACAAAAACGGCCCAAACATACGAAAAATCACGACACAACGTCGGATTAACAATCCGAAACTCACAACATGCTCTACACAAGCATACGAACTCATGGAAGTAAGAAAACAACGAAATCGAACGAGTTAATGAGAATCGAATACACATGAGACAGAATCTAACACGAGGTGAAAATACGTAAAAACATTATCAAGACCCGTCTAAACGGAAAAACTCCAAGAACAAAATAGGTTCAGAATTACAAAACAGTGCCAGGCGAGTTGTCCGAAATGAATATGCACCAAAAATAGAAATTACCAAGGATAGAAAACGCGGATATTACAGGTTGGGAGTGTGGGTATTACGTCATGCACTGGATGTCGACTATTGTCTGGGCTCGTATTATCGATGGATGGATGGAGGTGATAAACTTTTATTTCAGTTTATTAAATTATTTAAATTAATTTCAGTTTTTTAAATTATTTCAGTTTAAAAGTGATTCGTTTAAGTTGATGAGTTTGTTAATTTATATATATATATATATATATATATTTATATGTACAGATGTTTGATGATGTTGCGGCACTTACTATAGAGAGTATTCGTGCAATTCGAATCGAATGGGCAAAACAATTTTTGGAGGTTAGGGACCGTTTATGTGCGTAGACTTTTGACATTTTGTAAGAATACCATTGTTGTACACGAAGATTGATTTCTTTTAAGTTCATGGTTGTAGGGATATCCTTTTTCTGATTCATGTTTTGTTCATGGTTGTAGTGTATTCGTTGTTGTGTTCTTCTTCTTCTTCATTTTCTCCTTTTACTTGTGCTTGATTTTGCTTGTGGTTGTTTGTTGCCGCTGTACTTGAATTGTGTTGTATTTTTTTGTATTGGATAGAATGTTATTGTATTGGATGGTTGGATAAAAATTGTTTAGTTGTATTGGTGAATGGATGAAATAAAGTTGTGTTGTTGAGGTTTTATTTGATGTTTTTGGTTGGATCTGTTTTTGGTGTTTAGGATCTGTTTTATGTGTATGTTTAGCGAGTTGGAAATAAAAAAACACAGTATTTAAAAAATAATAATAATAATACTTGGTTCTAAGGCGAAACATTGTTAATTTCTGATGTAAATTAACGGTTCCCTCAAAACCCATTTATTAATTCTTGGACGTTTAACGGTTTTAACGACATTTGTTAAATTAACAATGATTCCATTAAAAACCATTGTTAAATGTACGTTTAACGGTTTTAACCAAAACATTTATTAACAATGATTCAGATAAAAACCATTGTTAAATGTCCATTTTAACGGTTTCTACGAGAACATTAATTTAATTGCTGTGATTCCCTTAAAAACATTGTTAAATGTACGTTTAACGGTTTTTATGCGGAACATTGTTAATTTAACAAGTTACGGTTAAAACATTAAGCGTCGATAATGCGGTTTTGAGTGAACCGCTGTTAAATTAACAGCACCACCTTTAACAGCGGTTCCGGAACCGCCGTTAATGTGGCTCCAGAACCGCTGTTAAAAGCCCAGTTTTGTAGTAGTGATACACGCAACGGTCGAAACCAACAGTCAAGAGTACATAACCAGCGACACCACTCCTCATATAAACAAAATATGAGAGCCAAATAACCACATATCACGAAATAAAAATCCATAGGAGGATTCCGTCACTTAACACCTAATCACACCAGTAATTCGCAACAGACGAGGCACTATCACAACGAAGGGAGACTTACAACCACAGGTCGCACGAAGATGATGATCGCTCCACGATACTAATCATGACCAACCAACTCAGACGACGCGTCGCGACACGACTCAGTCTGACAAAATCTGACGAGACAAAAACTCAACAGACACCACTAAACCCTACAGCTTAGGTTTCCACAACCTTTCTCTGATACCATTTCTGTAACACCCCCAATCCGCTCATGGATATTACATGCCGTAGAACCTTTCCTCAAGGATCTACCAGGCTGGTAACAACATCGAACAACTCAACAATGCCTTTAACGCTAAAATGACTCAGTAGACCGATTTGGTCTTTCAATAAAACATACAACTCAATTACAATTCATGCCCACGCAGGGGTCAAAATACAACAACTCCCGTACGATGGGGAAAAATATTGCAGCGGAAAATAAAGTACAACTGAACGACTACACAACGAATGGATCCTCATGTGATTAGTATCGATCATCTTTCATCATCTTTCATGCCAACCCTGTGCCACGCTCCCTGAAACCTGAATGCAATACAGACATCCACCCCCCGAATACTCGGGGGTTAGCAAAACTCCACTATTTTGCTAGTGCAAGTACAAAGTGCAAATACAATCCATACAATTCATGTTCCAAGAATAACAATAACCAGGAATCCTCAAAGATCTAAACATAACGAAAAGTACTTCCCGAGGCAAGAGTTTGGGTAAAACATTCCAAAACGAAAGACCGTAAATCGAGAGGATAATTTATAAAACCTTTTAAAAATGCCCTTGGGAGTTTTCAACGTAAATCATTTAGGATTATCGAATCCTTCTCTTTCCAAAATTAACAGGGGTCACAGCCCAACAGTTTTGTTTTCGCAAATAGAAAACCACTAACAATTCACAAGGTCAGAACCCACATCACGTGTCCTCGACGGACATAAAATCAACACAACGTAATCACGCACAAGCATCGCCTAGGACCGGGACGAAGCCACAAATCCCACTCGAAGCCTCTAAGGACCCTACCGATCTGGCCACAATCATAAAACGAATCACGCACACACGTCGCCTAGGACCGGGACAAAGCCACAAATCCCACTCGAGGCCTCGAAGGACCCTCCCAAGCTGGCTAGCGAAATAAACTCAAACCACCCATAAGTTTTCTTGACATCGTACTCGCACGTACCGATTCTCGGAGCACTCTCCAGACCTACCCGATTAGATAACCTTATGGTCAAATCATACACACTGGTTGTACTCGCAAGTACACGCCGTTGGAGGCCTCACAGATCCCTACACGGTCAAACATCAGTCGAACATACCCACAAGTTATCGTGACATCGCACTCGCAAGTGACGATTCTCGGAGCCCTCTCCGGACCTACCCGAATTGATAAACTTGTGGTCAAATCATCAATGCATCGAGTTCACAACAACGAGTGTTTCACATTTTCCACAATCACAAACACATCAAATCATGAGTTAATGCAACCAACACTTAGCAAAACACCACGTCAAACCATAATGCACCGAAAAGAGATAATATATGTATATATATTATCAAAGAATAAGAACAACAACAAAAACAACAAGCGAATTCATACGGTTCACTTAATCATTCACGGGGCACAATATTCAAAAAACACACGCGTTTTGAAAGTGAGCCCTTAACGAGGCTAAACCGAATCTTTTGAAAGTTCAAATCAAACGATCAAACAAACACATAGAGACAATCACTAATTTTCATATTCACAAAACAAGAATTGTATGGACAAGGTACTTGCCTAGGAATCGGCATGCAAGTATTCCAACGAACGCGGTTCAACCGAGAAGCTTCGAAACGCCCGATGCCATCGAAAAGGAAGACTACGACGAACGAAAGGGTTCAACACAGTTTCTTTACAAGAAACTCGACCCTAACATCATATAATTAATAAATCAATGATCGTACAAGGAAGAATAATCGTAGAATGTCCGAAAACCCATCTATGACATTCTACCAGACACCTTCAAGGCGTCGATCAAAAACTCGACCAAAATAATGAATCGGTACGATCCAACCATGGAATAACAAGGGAAATGATATAATACATCTAAATAATCATCAATCTATCACAATCCTAAGTTAAATCGGAATAAACGCATGAAACAACCAAAACACCCAAATTCCCCAAAACTAGATTTCTAAAAAATCTGACCTGATTCGCTCGATCAAAGGATGTTATAGGGTGGATGATTGATGATATGAACTCCAAGAATTCATGGATTGATAGTCCAACAATATCTCTCCATGATCAACACACCTCCAGCTATGGAAGGGAAGAAAATGAGTGAGGAAAATGATGAAAAACCCGTCTGCTGGGTCCTAAATAGGCTGCCTGCTGGCCGCCGTACATACGTAATCGGCCATGGCTTACATACCTAACTGGCCGTGGCCGAACTCACTGCCAAGAAATGCCGGAATCATTACGTACGTAATCGTCCAAGGCTTACATACGTAACCGGACCTACGTCGTGTCTGCCGGCCCTTCCAAGTAACTCGGCCAGGGCTGGCTTGGGCCCAACCTGCCCGGCCATGACTCGGCCGGGGCCAACTCCGACGGCCCAGACGACCCCGAAACCCGAACCTGAATACGAATTGAAGATATAATTACGAAGTACTCGCAAAGACGAATTCGAGCACTAAGAGAACACACGATTTCGACCACCCGAATGCTCGAAATTCGACAATGGAATGTAATTACCCCAAACTTTGGGAAATTACGAAAATGGCCCAAAACGTCCGAAATACACGATACACGATCGAAACACCAAGTCAAAGCTCGCAACATGAATAATAACATTAAATGAACTTACGAGAAACTCGAAACAATAGTTTCGGACAAGATTCGCAAGAATCGAACTCAAGTGCGGAAAAACCGCTTACGAACACGGAACTCAACAAAACGATACCGAAACAAACTCGGATGACAAAAAGTGCAGAATTAAATACTCTCGGAATGACGAAACGATCACGATCGAGTCATCAAAATGGGCTCCCACCAAAAAAGAAAATCATCAAAATCCGAAATTGCGGGTATTACAAGACAAGCGTCCTTCTTCTTGCTCTTCGGAACTGTCGGGTCCGTGCCCTTACCCTTAAGGTCCTTAACTTGTGGTCCAGTTTGCTTCTTGGTCCTTTTCTTCTTATTCTTAGACCTCCGAGGTCCAGAAGAAATCACAAGGGCAGACTCCTTTATCCGCGGAGTCTTCATCTAAGACTAAGCGGTCACCAATTTGTTCATTAGCCCACCTAAGTTACATGCAATCTCATTGCAGTTGAAGTTCATAACAAACTGTGAGAAGGAATCAGGGAGAGACTGTAGGATAAGGTCGGTTTGGAGAGAAGTATCCATTTTAAAATCAAGAGCCTCCAATCTCTCGACCATGGATATCATTTTGAGGACGTGTTCCCTAACCTTATCACCTTCCTTCATCCTTGCACCAAACAGTTGCTTGGATATCTCATATCTAGCAGTTCTGTTGTGCTCACCATAAAGTTCGGTTAAGTGAGATAGAATCTACCTAGCAGAAGTCATTTTCTCATGCGCTCTCTGAAGCTCATTAGACATAGAAGCCATCATGTATGCACGGACTTTTAGGTCATCCTTAACCCACTTTCTGTGGTTTTTTATCTCCTCCTGATTGGCCCTGGTCCGCACAGGAGGCGCCGGAATGTCCGTCTCCAAGACGTATCCCAATGCCTCTATACTGTAATACCCGGTTGTAATTAAGTCATTATCATTCAGTAATTTCATTCGGTAATTGTCACTATGTACTTTCTCACTTGTTAATAATCATTCATCCGTGTTCACCGTTCGAAATAACTTCGAGTTGTGTATCGATATTGTTCATTGTTGCAACCTTATTCGGGAATCGAGACAAGAGTAGTATCTTGATCGTGGTAATTGATTCATTAGTCGTTGTTGACGATGGAGTTCATGGCTTTTCTAATCTCCTCATTGTTCAAATTGTGTTTTGTTGGGCGAACCCTTGTAATCATGGCTTGGAACCACCATTTTGGGGTTTCCGTACTTCCATTTCGTGTTATTGTTTCCCAAATATTGACTCATATTGCTTTTATTCTCTTCCCAGGTCATTTTTCATCATTTTAGGACCCAAGGGGGGTGTGAGCCGCGACACAAGGAGTGTGCGCCGCGGCACACACATTGTCCAGTTTCGGCCGAGCAGTCTGTACTGTGGGCCGCGGCACATGCCGGCAGGGCCGCGGCACACTGCCGAGTCACTGCCGCGGCACACTCGTCCGGGCCGCGGCACTCTCGTGTTGCACTTCTCGGCCAAACCTTTTGTACCTTGTGCCGCGGCACATGCAGGCAGGGCTGCGGCACACTGCCGAGACACTTCCGCGGCACACTCGGCCGGGCCGCGGCACACTGCCGAGCACTGGGAGCATTTGTTTGGGCCTGGGCCGCGGCACACAGTGCAGTCAGCCATATAATTGCGTTTTTTGTGCGAATCAACCCATAATTTTCCATTTCTTCACCTACATCCGAGAGAGAAGACTTGAGGGAGAGTATCTTCATCATCTATCACTTGAGTGTTGAATTTTCATCATTTTCATTCGGTTGTGAAGCTCGGATCATCGATCTATCGCATATTCTTCGGATCAAAGTGCTTGAATCTTCAAGAGGTAATATTCATCAAACATCTTGGATTTCGATTTTGCATTGAAATATGATGTTTTGAGTGTTAAGATCATGTTGTATGAATTGATATATGCATGATTATGGATATGTTTGATTATTCATTGGATTATTGACGGATTGTTGAAGAACACTTTGAATATTGAGTTGGATTTGGGGGGTTTCGATTAATTGTTGTTGAAATCACGAATTTGTATATTCATATTGGATTATTGATCGTATTGAAGATGTTTTGTTGGTTTGAAACACTTCTTGGGGCTTTGATATTGGTATTATTGCGGCTTGGTTATAAACAATCGAAGTTTGGCCACAAAGTGTTCGATATAATGCCCCAATGAACTTGGTTTAATCGTATCGACGTTTTGAGTTCGTTATATTCGTGTTTGATTCGTATATTGAATGGATTGTTGGTAATTATATTTATTCAAGGTTGTTCGAGCGACCGATATCTCAATTAGGACGTTGTTCGTGGAAGGATGTTTGTCACCGGTGTTGAGTAAGTTAATTCTTACTCGGTTAAAAGGATATTCATTCCTTTTGTTGTTGTTCATTCATAATCATAACTCATTCATCATTATATTAACTGTATTGAGACTTGTAATTGTCGAATAATCATTTCATTCACGAGGAACAGCGGTTCCAATCATTTCATTGGATTATCAATCACTTCACTATTATTTTCATCTCGGTGAGTCATTTTTGACCTTGTTGAATTATTATACATTGATATTCATTGTGGTCATTCTCGTTCATATGACCTTCTGGGTTCATATTGCATGGCCGGGTGCGGATGTGTGGAATTTTTCGTCGGGCACGCGATGGCCATGTATTGGGAGTGATACATTGGGCTGTGCACACGGTAAAGATTAACTCCGTGAGAATAATTAGGTACAAGGACGGGTGTGTCCGATCATCCATCTTGTACACTTGCACTAAACACTACGGGCGTACTATGATACTCCTCTTCAGCGTAATTCATAACTAAGCATAATTCATAACTTCAGATATATCATGATTGTGTATTTTCAACCCTTGAGGATTGTTATTCTGTGTAACTGACCCCGTTGGGGGATTTTGTTTTCAGGTCACGGCAAGGCAAAGGCACGGGAAGAGTATGTTGATGGCGAGGAGTCCCAGTGATACTAGTAGGGGTCCCCAGTCATTCTGGTTGTTTCAGTCATTCAGTCATTCAGTCATTTCCGTCATTTGTATTTTCCGCTGCAAATTCCGTTTGAGATGTTTAATTATTCAGGGTGGTGTATTTTATCTTCATATAAAATATACTAGTATTCTATGTTGTCCTGGTGTGTTGTACTTAAGCTCCTCATCGGAGTATTTGATAATATAATGTGGTGCGGTACTACAGTTATAGTATTTAATTCATCTGTTTTCATTCGCCTGGTGGGTCCCAGTCGGGGATCCACGGCACTGTAATATCCGCCTAGTTTGGGGTGTTACAGAGTTGGTATCGGAGCCAGGTTTTGAATACTACCTTCCGAGTCATGTCTCATTTGAAATCATCGTCATCGAACTAGTATCATTGGACTTTCGCGTCACGTGTGACCTATGCAAATGCCGAGCCAATCAGACCAGGAACTGTAAGATTTCTAACGCCATGGTATAATTTGTGGCAATAATCATTCATTCATAATTCATCAGTTAACAATCCTCAAACATCATTTTCATTTTGACCAGGACGGTCATTTTAACTCATTAATCACTCAATTCATTTCATTACTCAGTTGTTGATGTGGAAGATCATATCATTAATCTTGTTAACTTGTTCAAGATAATCATTTCAATAATTTCATCAGATAATCATGTCACCTCAGTTAATCATTCATATAATCACTATGTTAGAGCATGTACGCTCATTTTCATCATCTCATGTCATAATCATAACGTGATATTCATGCGAGGAATATAATCATCATGTGACTTTCCTACTTCAGTATGGAGAGAGCAAGAAGAGGACGCGGAGGACGAGGCCGTGGTGCGGGCCGCATCCCGAGAGCTCGTGTGAATACACGTGCGAACGCAAGGAATAATGCTAATTCATCGAGCAGCGACGCTGCCACTCATTCACCTGGACATGATCATTCACTATCGGGGAGTCGTACCCGGGACACGGCTCAGTCAGAAGGTGTTCGGGTTGACCCACTCGCTTTTATGCAGGGCATGATGGCCCAAATGACGCAGATGGCACAACTTATGGAGACGATGCATAATTCAGCTAATCAAAACCAACAAGCTCCTCCGCCACCACCTCAGAGGCATGAGAGGAATGTGAGAAGTATCATCGGCGACATCTCTCGCCAAAGGCCACCTACCTTTGAAGGCTCATCTAAGCCGGCGGATATTATTCATTGGCTAGAACATTTCGAGAAGTTATTCGCTATGGTAGATTGTCCCGAAGGACACAAAGTCTCAGTTGCGGCTTACTATCTGGGTAAAAGCGCACATTCTTGGTGGTTGTCGTTGAAACCCACCGAAGGATCATGTACTTGGGATCAGTTCAAGACTCTCATGATGGAGAGGTATTATCCGGCCCCACTCAGAGAGGCCAAGCTATCAGAATTACTCACACCCGACCCCTCAGCAGATGAGGATGTTCTCGCCTTTGCCGAGAAATTTCAGGAACTTCTTCTGTTCGCCTCATCTATCATTCATTCCGAGGCGGATAAGATTAAGTATTTCAGCAAGAGGCTGAAACCCCGTATGAGACTTCAGTTGCTTAATCATAATTGCACCACGTTGGCCGAATTCATTGAGAAAGCTCTTACCTACGAGCTTACATCTTAGGAGATTGCTAAGCAGCAACCTTCATCTGCTAGCAAGAAGTCCAATAACCGTAATCAGTCTGACGGCAGTCAGGCCACTTTCAAGAAACCTCGTGCGGTCTCTGCTTTTTCTGAGCGACCTCCTGTGACGTCTAAACCCGCGGAATCTCAGTCACGAGCGGCCAGTTTGGCCATCACCTGTTATAACTGTGGGGATCTTGGTCATGTTAGCACCAAGTGTCCGAGACAGTCTGTCACGTGTCATAACTGTGGGATTGCTGGGCATAAGGCCCATTTCTGCCGTAGGGACTCCAAACCTACTCCGGCGTCATCTCAGGCCCCAAAAAAATGAGCTGTTCAAAATCAGGCCACTCAGTCTGCGTCGTTCAAGACGACAGGAGCGAATAAAGGTGGAGCCTATAGCCAGCAGACGGGAGCATCCGGTGCCGGGACTAGCAAGCCCCGGATTTATGAGATGAAGAAGACCGATGATCCAGAGGCCCGAATGATCTCAGGTATACTCTATATTCTATCTCAACCTGTGTGTGCCCTTTTTGATACTGGTGCATCGCATTCATTCATTTCCGAGTCATGTTTGAGTAGACTACGTCTGGGTAGTGCTACTAGTTGTGAGCCTTATGTCATTGGTCCACCTGATGGTAGACGAATTATCGGAAATCGTGAGATTCAGGATTGTCCGATTCAGATTCATGGTCGTGTATGGCCAGCGGACCTAATCGTAGTAGATTTGCCGAGAGACGACATCATCTTGGGTATTGATTGGATGGATCGTCATGATGCCATCATTAGTGTCCGTAAGCGTATGATCACTATCATTTCAGATGATAGGGTCGAATGTGTATTTCAGGGAGGTAATCCCGGCTGTTCTGGTAAGGTCATTAATTTGATGAAAGTGGTGAGATTACTCAATCAGGGGTGTGTTGGTTATTGGTACTATATGACCAAAACCGAGAAATCATCAGTAATGTTGACGGATATTCCGGTAGTGAGGGAATATACCGATGTTTTTCCAGACGAGTTACCTGGTTTGCCTCCACAGAGAGATGTGGAATTCACGATTGAGTTGGAGCCCGGTACGTCCCCGATATCGAAGGCACCGTACTGGATGGCCCTGACCGAAATGCAAGAATTAAAGAATCAACTTGAGTAATTGTTCGAGAAAGGTTATATCCGACCGAGTGCATCCCCGTGTGGAGCACCGGTGTTGTTTGTCAAGAAGAGGGGTGGTTCTTTTCGCTTGTGTATTGATTATCGGGAGTTGAACAGGGTGACAATCAAGAATAAGTATCCGTTACCCCGTATTGATGATCTTTGGGATCAACTTCAGGGAGCCTCAGTATTTTACAAGATCGACATAAGATCTGGATATCATCAGTTGCGGATTCGAGAGTCGGATATCGCGAGGACGGCGTTTCGAACACGCTATGGTCATTATGAGTTTGTGGTTATGCCGTTTGGATTGACTAATGCACCTGCGGTATTCATGGAGTTAATGAATCGGGTTTTCATCGACTTTTTAGATCAGTTTGTTGTTGTCTTCATCGATGACATTTTGATTTATTCTCGTAACCGAGAGGAACACGAGGTTCATCTTCATCAGGTTCTCGACGTGTTAAGACGAGAACAACTTTATGGAATGTTTTCCAAATGCGAGTTCTGGATGTCCGAAGTGACTTTTCTCGGGCATGTAATTTCATCAAATGGAGTGCGTGTTGATCCTCAGAAGACGGAGGCTATCCAGGATTGGTTACCTCCGAAGAATGTTAAGGAAATCCGAAGCTTTCTCGGATTAGCCGGTTATTATCGGCGGTTTGTGGAAGGATTTTCTAAAATCGCTCAACCCTTGACGAACCTTTTGCGAAAGGATAAGAAATACACGTGGTCCGATGCGTGTCAACGTAGTTTTGAGTGACTCAAGAGCCGGTTAATGTCGGCACCTGTTCTTTCCTTACCGCAAGGGACGGAAAGATTTGTAGTTTATAGTGATGCGTCCGGACAGGGTCTCGGATGTGTACTCATGCAGAATGGGCAGGTTATTGCCTATGATTCACGGCAATTGAAACCTTACGAGATTAATTATTCGACCCACGACCTGGAGCTAGCAGCTGTAGTGTTCGCTTTGAAAATCTGGCGTCATTACCTTTATGGCGTTACTTGTCAGATACTCACCGATCATAAGAGTTTAAAGTATATATTTACTCAGAAGGAGTTAAATATGCGACAGAGACGGTGGTTGGAATTAATCAAAGATTATGATATCGAGATCCTTTACCACCCGGGCAAGGCAAACGTTGTCGCCGATGCCTTGAGTCGTAAGTCCGTTCAGGAACAGATGCTTGGTCGTTTAATAGTTTAAAAGGAACTTCAACAGGAATTCCTTAGACCCGAGATTGAGGTCTGGCTTTCAGCGAGTGCAAGGGCAACTTTGCATCTTAGAGATTTCATCGCCACTTGAGGAGGCAATCAGAGAGAATCAGGGTTCGGACCCAACATTGTTGCGCATCCGTGAGGATGTGGCTTAGGGGAAAGCCCCTGGATTCGTGGTCCACGAGGATAGACTTTTGAGATTTAAGAATCGGTTGTGCGTACCGGAGAATGACGAGTTGAAAAACTCGATTTTGAGAGAAGCTCATGCTACCCCTTATTCTGTTCATCCGGGATCTAGCAAGATGTATAAAGACTTGAAACAAAATTACTGGTGGAGTAATATGAAGCGAGAAGTCGCGGAATTTGTTTCGAGATGTTTAACCTGTCAACAAGTCAAGATTGAACATCAGCGACCGGCGGGTATGCTGAAACCTCTTCCTATTCCAGAATGGAAGTGGGAAGACATTTCTATGGATTTTATCACGAGTTTGCCGACGAGTCGTCATGGCATGAATACGATCTGGGTGATTGTGGACCGCTTAACTAAGTCAGCTCACTTTCTCGAGATTAAGGATACTTGGGGTCCCGAGAGACTTGCCCAGTTATTCATCAAAGAGATAGTGAGACTGCACGGTACTCCTAAGAGTATCGTTTCTGATCGTGACGGGCGATTTGTGTCTCATTTTTAGAAATCAGTTCATCGTGCCATGGGAACTCAGCTTAATTTCAGCACATCTTTTCACCCTCAGTCCGACGGACAATCAAAGAGGACTATTCAGACTTTGGAGGACATGTTGAGGGCATGTGTCCTCGATTGGAAAGATGATTGAGAAGCCTAACTACCATTGATCGAGTTCATGTATAATAATAGTTTGCATGCTTCGATTAAGATGGCGCCTTACTAGGCCTTGTACGGTCGTCGTTGTCGATCTCCTTTGTGTTGGGACGACTTATCAGAATCAATCGGCACCGAGCCCGATATGCTTATAGCCGCCCGTGAGAAGGTAGCTTTGATCAGGAGTCGTTTGTTGACCGCTCAGAGTCGACAGAATCTTATGCAGACAATCGTCGTCGACCACTAGAGTTCGAGACGGGTGACCACGTTTTGGTCAAGGTATCCCCGAGTCGAGGTATTTTCCGTTTCGGAAAATGGGGGAAGTTGAGTCCGAGATTTATTAGACCGTTTGAGATTTTGGAACGAGTAGGCGAGCTAGCTTATCGTTTGGCTTTACCACTCAACTACGGAAGTATGTTGCCGACTCGAGTCACATACTTCAGTTCGACGAAATTGAGATTGTTGATGATCATTCATATGAGGAGCGTCCCATACGAGTCTTAGAGCGGCAAATAACAGTTGAGGAATAAGACGATTCCTTTGGTTAAAATTTAGTGGTCTAGACTGGAGTCGAAGAGGCTACTTGGGAAACCGAGGATAGTATGCGGGAGAGTTATCCCGAATTGTTTGACCCTTAGTTTTGGGGACGAAACTCTTTTAAGGGGGGGTGTATGTAATACCCGACTGTAATTCAGTCATTATCATTCAGTAATTTCATTCGGTAATTGTCACTATGTACTTTCTCACTTGTTAATAATCATTCATCCATGTTCACTTTTCGGAATAACTTCGAGTTGTGTATCGATATTGTTCATTGTTGCAACCTTATTCGGGAATCGAGACAAGAGTAGTATCTTGATCGTGGTAATTGATTCATTAGTCGTTGTTGACGATGGAGTTCATGTCATTTCTAATCTCCTCATTGTTCAAATTGTGTTTTGTTGGGCGAACCCTTGTAATCATGGCTTGGAACCACCGTTTTGGGGTTTCCGTACATCCATTTCGTGTTATTGTTTCCCAAATATTGACTCATATTGCTTTTATTCTCTTCCCGGGTCATTTTTCATCATTTTAGGACCCAAGGGGGGTGTGGTCCGCGGCACAAGGAGTGTGCGCCGCGGCACACACATTGTCCAGTTTCGGCCGAGCAGTTTGTACTGTGGGCCGCGGCACATGCCGGCAGGGCCACGGCACACTGCCGAGTCACTGCCGCGGCATACTCGTTCGGGCCGCGGCACACTCGTGTTGCACTTCTCGGCCAAACCTTCTGTACCTTGTGCCGCGGCACACTCGGCTGGGCCGCGGCACACTTCCGAGCACTGGGAGCGTTTTTTCGGGCCTGTGCCGCGGCACACTCGGCCTGGGCCGCGGCACACAGTGCAGTTAGCCATATAATTGCGTTTTTTGTGCGAATCAACCCATATTTTTCTATTTCTTCACCTACATCCGAGAGAGAAGACTTGAGGGAGAGGATCTTCATCATCTATCACTTGAGTGTTGGATTTTCATCATTTTCATTCGGTTTTGAAGCTCGGATCATCGATCTATCACGTATTCTTCGGATCAAAGTGCTTGAATCCTCAAGAGGTAATATTCATCAAACATCTTGGATTTCGATTTTGTATTGAAATACGATGTTTTAGGTGTTAAGATCATGTTGTATGAAGTGATATACGCATGATTATGGATATGTTTGATTATTCATTGGATTACTGACGGATTGTTCAAGAACACTTTGAATATTGAGTTGGATTTGGGGGTTTTCGATTAATTGTTGTTGAAATCACGAATTTGTATATTTATATTGGATTATTGATCGTATTGAAGATGTTTTGTTGGTTTGAAACACTTCTTGGGGTTTTGATGTTGGTATTATTGCGGCTTGGTTATAAACAATCGAAGTTTGGCCACAAAGTGTTCGATATAATGCCCCAATGAACTTGGTTTAATCGTATCGACGTTTTGAGTTTGTTATATTCGTGTTTTATTCGTATATTGAACGGATTGTTGGTAATTGTATTTATTCAAGGTTGTTCGAGCGACTGATATCCCAATTAGGACGTTGTTCGTGGAAGGATAATTGTCACTGGTGTTAATTTAATTCTTACTCGGTTAAAAGGATATTCATTCCTTTTGTTGTTGTTCATTCATAATCATAACTCATTCATCATTGTATTAACCGTATTGAGACTTGTAATTGTCGAATAATCATTTCATTCACGAGGAATGGCGGTTCCAATCATTTCATTGGATTATCAATCACTTCACTATTATTTTCATCTCGGTGAGTCATTTTTGACCTTGTCGAATTATTATACATTGATATTCATTGTGGTCATTCTCGTTCATATGACCTTCTGGGTTCATATTGCGTGGCCGGGTGCGGATGTGTGGAATTTTTAGTCGGGCACGCGATGGCCATGTATTGGGAGTGATACATTGGGCTGTGCACACGGTAAAGATTAACTCCGTGAGACTAATTAGGTACAAGGACGGGTGTGTCCGGTCATCCATCTTGTACACTTGCACAGAACACTACGGGTGTACTATGATACACTCTTCAGCGTAATTCATAACTAAGCATAATTCATAACTTCAGATATATCATGATTGTGCATTTTCAACCCTTGAGGGTTGTTGTTTTGTGTAACTGACCCCGTTGGGGGATTTTGTTTTGAGGTCACGACAAGGCAAAGGAACGGGAAGAGCATGTTGACGGCGAGGAGTCCCAGTGATACTAGTAGGGGGCCCCAGTCATTCCGGTTATTTTAATCATTTAGTCATTCAATCATTTCCGTCATTTGTATTTTCCGCTGCAAATTCCGTTTGAGATGTTTAATTATTCAGGGTGGTGTATTTTATCATCATATAAAATATACTAGTATTCTATGTTGTCCTGGTGTATTATACTTAAGCTCCTCATCGGAGTATTTGATAATATAATGTGGTTCGGTACTACAGTTATATTATTTAATTCATCTGTTTTCATTCGCCTGGTCGGTCCCAGTCGGGGGTCCACGGCACTGTAATATCCGCCTAGTTTGGGGTGTTACATATACTGAGGACAATCATCAGATTGCGGAGCAAATCCACAAAGTTAGGTCCCATTATGGTGTTCTTTTCGAGCAGAATTGCGAGTGGATTCATTGTCATATTGAGATTTGAGTCTGCATTAAGTACGATAGATTAATTAGTGACTCATTCAATTATGTTCTGAGTATAGAATTAAGGTCTTTTCTATTCTTGTTACCCAGCTCCCACTATTTTTATCGGAATAACATACTCCCATGTGAAATCCGGAAGTATCGTCGCTCTACTTCATAGTGGTGATCGAGTTCTTTATAAATCTTAATAGAGGGCAACCGAACAAGTTTCTAGTCTATTAATTTTCATAAAGTGGTGTCCAACACCAACCCATCTAATGGATGATTCGATCTTCTTTTTCCCATTGTTCACTCCCCTCAACCTATAGGGTTTCTATGGTTCATGAACAAGTTAAGTTTATACAACCGACACAAATCAGTTTCACAATTGAATCTTATCCGGCAACCTATCAGGTTTCTAGGGATAAAATTTGCACCAACCGAAGGCATCCAATGCGCTCCCGGTAATTTATCCATCCTCCCCAAACGACTACCCCGATACCTCGGAAGCATAGCACATCCGGTTTGGATTTCAATTTCCCGAAAGCTCGATGGAGGGAAGGAAAACTTTGAAACCTTATAAACTTAATAATATGTCGTGGAAGAATTTTCACGATTAATGTTACATTTTGCACATTAATACATTTAAGTGCGTTTGTGGCATTCATACAATATGAATAAACATTCACAACCTAGTTGCTACCAACATGTAGTTCATGGACCGTTTCTAGAATCAAAAACTTAGTAATCTAATTACATGTCTTCGATCGTGAATCTTCGTCTTCTCGAAAACGATCTTCCTCCGGTCTTCGTCATTACATATAATTTTACATTGAAAATTGCATCCTAGATACAAATATTTCTAGTAAAATAAATAGGCTCAAAATGGCCTTTACAACCCAATCGAATAAACCGAATGATTCAAAACTAAGTCCATGAACCACATGCCCATTCAAAAGCATTCATCCAATAAATACTATATAAACGGAAAGCATAGAGATACATTGATCCAATCAACAATACGAACCGATCCAATCGATTCACACAACCTAGTTAATCGCTAGCACAAGCTTAACATCAGGTGGGAAGCAGCATGTGACGGATATCAATATTTCATTACGTTTACAAATAGTCATACTAGGTATGGTTATGTATACTTAATGAAACATAAATATGAGGCCTTTGAGAAATTCCAGGAATTTAAGCTCCTAGTCGAGAAACAAACTGGTAATCATATCAAAGCACTTCGATCGGACCGAGGTGGCGAGTATATGAGTACGGAGTTTGACGAGTTCCTTAAGGAACATGGAATAGTTTCACAACTAACACCTCCATGTACTCCTCAATTAAATGGTGTGTCAGAAAGAAGGAACCGGACCTTGTTGAACATGGTCCGTTCCATGTTGGGCTATACTGACTTACTGATTTACCTGTGGGGGTATGCACTCCTGACTGCCGCTTACATCTTGAACAGATGTCCTTCTAAATCCGTTCCTAAAACTCCACATGAGATGTGGGAGGGCAGGAAACCAAGTCTTAATGACATTGGGATTTGGGGATGTCTCACGTATGTCTATAAGACTAAGGTGGACAAGTAGGAAGCTAGGCCCATGTGGAGACTTTTTATTGGATTCCCATCTGAGACGATGGGTTATCTATTCTACATGCCCAAAGATCGAAAGATCGTTATTGCTTTGCGTGCACACTTCCTGGAAGAAGAGTTCATTCAGGAAGGCGGAGCACGTAGAAATATTTCTTTGGAAGAATACAATGAAACTCCTCATGAGATACCTGTGCAATAAAAATGGAACCGAACCTTCTATAACACAAGTACGACCACCTCGTAGGTCAAGTAGGGTGTCTCAATTACCTGAGAGGTATAGTTTTATGCACTTGAAGGAACTGAGTTTCCTCGAGGTTCCAAGTGATAAACAAGAGACCGACCTGCGACCAATGACCTAGAAATGGTGGATGTAGACTCCATGAAATGGACTGTAGCAGTCTTCATGTAGTTGGGACCTTCATTTTGACGAGACAGTCAAAGAGTTTGACTTTGTGCAAAATGAAGAGGAACCTTGTGTATACAAGAGGGTTAGTGGGAGCAAGATCACATTCTTAGTACTATATGTACATTACATTCTACTAATAGGAAATGATGTGGGAATGCTCAGTTCTGTGAAAGCTTGACTTTTGAGTAATTTCTCCATGAAAGACTTGAGAGAAGAGACCTATATTCTTGGGATTCGACTCTACTGGGATAGATCGAAGAGAATGATAAGTTCTTCCCAATCCCTCTATGTAGACTAGATCTTAAAGAGGGTTCCTTCCGATGCGACATAGAATAAAACTCACCTTGAAGATATGTCCTCACAGTGAGGAACAATGAAAGGAAATGAGTTATATACCATATGATTCGGCAGTGGGTAGCCTTACAAATGCTTTATTGTGTACGAGACCTGACATTGCGCATGCTGGGAGCGTGATAAGTAGGTTTCGGGCTAACCCCGTTCGGGAACATTAGACCACCATAAAGAACGTTCTCAAGTACTTTAGAAGGACTAGAGATCTGGTTCTTATATATGGTGGTGGAGAACTGAATGTGATGGGATTCACTGTGTTGGACTTCCAAGGACAGAAAGATGATTCTATGTCTACTTCTGGCTACATTTACTCTTAATGGAAGAGCAGTATCATGGTATAGTGCGAGTATATCGAGACTGCTAATTCCACCGATTAGGCTGAGTATAAAGTGGCCTCGGAGGCCTCCAAAGGAAGAATTTAGAAGTTACTGGGTAAACTTCACGTGACACCTTGTGGTGCACTGCCAGAGTGGTAGCACAGGCCTAGGAGGCGAGGTTTCAAAATAGTACTAAACATATTGAGAGGGAGTATCATCTCGTAAGAGCATTTGTTTGCAAAGAGATACATTGTGCTGCATAGAGTAGAGTCAGCCGACTACGTCGCTGATCCACTGACCAAGCCACTTTCTTAGATTAGCTTAGAGCGTCATCTGGAGAACATGGGTATTAGATACCATAGTATGTGGCATTGAGTGCAAGTGGGAGATTGTTGGGAGTATGCCCTCGAATGCCACTCAGAGGATGATTGAGTGAGGGCATTGTACTTGTAATTTTGTAAATTCACTAATATATGTCAATGGATGTTTCTTTATTTACTGGTAGTTACTGGCATTCTCAACTCGTAAATATACATATAGAAACTAGTTCGGGTATTTGTGAGCAAAACGTTCCACTCCTTATTGGATAAGGGGGTCGGTACTGGAAAGGTTTATAGCTCAAATACTTAATCGTTCGCAAGTCGATGAAACTTGACTGGGCACTAATTTTATGTAAAGACTTGTATGATGTGTTCTTTGACATGGAGAGTGGTTGTCGAATGCTAATGGTTAGTGAGAGCATACGTTATAGGTATGCTAATTGGATTAGTATACTCGAACCGACTCACCCTCGATTCGTCACACGGATTTCACTCTGGGACAGTCAATGACAGAATCGAAAGGTTGTGATAGGTATTCGTGAACCCTCGACTTGAGGATTTAGTAGGGATGTGCTTGTGACGTCAAGATTTTTATTAGAGTAGTTTGACCCTATAAACCAGAAAGCGTGGGTCAACCTCGATGTGTATCTTAACGGGCAAGTAGTAGGTCCTACTGAATACCAAGATAGAATTCTTTCTCCCGTTAGTGAGCAGGTTATATGTCCTATGCGGTTATTGGAAGATGAGATCATAAGTCTTTGGCCAAATCATTGGAGCTAGTTGTATTAGATACACAACAGCTTGATGATCTCAATTTGCATTAACACATGCATAGCGTCAAGTACATATAGGGTCTGACTGACCGTGATCGGGACATTTGAAAGAAGGGTTTATACGTTTACTGGTATTCACGATAGAATGGTTCTTGAATGATCCCATCATTCGTTCTTAGTTGGGGTACAGTGTAAGCCGTCAGGCTGACTAGGTGGTGCCACTACTCTTTGGTTCCTCCCATTGCTGACTGAGACGAACCTACCGAGTCGCGCAATAGGATTGATGACGGAATGAATCGAGCTTAATTTTTCATTACTAATATTAGATATTAGATATCTAATTTATTGAACATTAGATGTCTAATTGATTTTGGGATATTGGATGTCTAAATTGATTTATTGGATAAATTGATTTACGGCCTAATGAATTAAATAAATTACTAGGTGATTAATTTAATTCATGGATATAATTATTTTTTGGAGAAATTAATTATGTTATTATGTATTTGATATGATTAATTAATTGGATTAATTGATCGATATAAATACATCGCAACGAAATCAGAGTTGACCTGTTTAGACTAACGGGAGTCCGAAACGGACCGAACTTTTTCCTACCCTTCTAGATGGCCGCCCCCCATTTACTCCATCTTTCATCTTGTCTTTTGGTTCCATTTTTAAATGGAAGACAATAACTTGAAAGGCATCTCTCATGTGAGATGAGATGTTGAGTGGGTTGTTGGTTTATAAAGAATGAATAAAGGGAGAAGACTTGTAACTCTTTTTAAAACACACTCTTGATTCCATACGTAAGTGGTAGAGAGAGAAAGAGTGAGAAAGAACTTAGAGTTCATTACAAAGTCTTCATCTCCTTCTTCATCTTGTTCTTGTTGTTCTTGGAGAAAAATCAAGAAAGCAAAGAGAGAAAGTGAATTATACACTTAGAGTGTTATAATTTCATATTAGAAGCTTCATCACTTAGCTCTAGCCGTATCCTCGGAGGATAGCAAGGTGATTGTCGTTCCGGTCGTTTCTCCGGTGCGTGGCAAGAGACACGGTGCTTTCGGCGTTGGATCATTCAAGAGCTTGGAGAAGATTGAATTACAGAGAGGTCGCCTAAAGCTTGGGGAGTAGCTCAAGAGAAGGATACCATTTAATCAATGGATTACAAGGGTATGTTTTATCGTAACTCTTGTGTTTCGGTTATATATTCGTATATACGTAGCTCGATCCATCCTCGTAGGGATTCAAATCGAATTAATTTTTGTTTTACTGCTTCCGCTGGGCCTTCGTTTTAGGCACCGAATCCAAACGGCATGGGGTCAAGCTCGATCTGGACCGCGAGTGGATCACTCGGTTCGGTGAACTTTCTCCTGGCGTCTGCCCCAGTTTCCATGAGCGCTTTCATCTCATCGAGCTGGCATTGCATAGCGGCCATCGCCGTGGACTGGCTTCTCACGGCCCGATGCTCGGAGCGGGAGCCGAGGCGATCAAGTACTGATCACCTGGCTCTACTGTAGATGATGTCCTTGCCGCGGGGCTTGATTCCTCGGCGAATGGAAGCCAAACGGCCGACCTGTTTTTGCTTGGGAGTTGGGTATGCCGAACTCCTAGTGACAGATTCAGATTCCGTCGTCTCGTGAATGGGACCAGAATGCCCCGATCGCCACGATGGATCGCTTCCTAGGCGGCTGATGACGGAACCATCCCGCCTCGTGAGTGCTTTTTCTCGTGAATCGGGGCTTTATGACGATTTCTCGACAAGTAACTCATTGAGCTTCCATTTGCCCGCGCAGCGGATGGCTGAGGGGGTTATAGCGGGCACTTCACATACTCTCCATCGCTCCATTAGGATGGCCATGGCCTCCTCGATCTGTTCCTCGGGGGCGGGATTGAGAGTCTCGCGTCGTCCCGGCTACCCTCCGCCGTAGGTTGCGACTCGGCTTGGGCCGGAATAAGACGTCCGGCGAATCGGAGAGTGGCTCTCTTTGATATGGTGGCAGACGTCATTATTCTGAAGATTTTTCTTTGAAGAACAGGGAGTGTTTCTTGAAGTATATGTTTCGGAGAACAGTGAGTGTTCTTCGAAACAGTCGGAATGAAAATGAGGGTAAATGCCCTTCCTCTAGCGCCCATTGTTGTTACCTAAAATATATTGTTCGGAAAGGTTTGCTGGAATAGATGAGTAACAAACAAAATGCGAGCGCACGTCTGAGGGAATGTAAATAACACAAGATTTGCCGGGTTTGTTAGGCCCGGACTTGAATGATCTCGCGAGATATTATTAATACAAATACTTGTGAGTATAAATATTAATGTTAGAGTACAATTACAATGAGTGTAAAGACCCTAGTTATCTAGCTCTTGAGTGCTGATGATTGCCGGAAGAACCAGAGTTGATGCTCTATGAGTTCTTGTAACAAAGATGAAGTGTTGTAGTCAACTGCGAGAAATCGACTGTCTCTCACTATGTGAATTTAGCTGAACTCTCGTATGAAAACAACAGTTTCTGAACCTCTTTCTAATTGCTGGAGGTTTCCTATTTATAGGAGTGGAGGTAGTTAGGCGCTCGCCTTTATTATAATAAGCAGGCGATCGTCTTTAGCACATGGGTTGGTCTCCTTGAAGTCTGCAACAGCTGCTGGCAGCTGGATGTGCGAACCAATGAGAAGACAACATGTGTCCTATGTCGCTATCTTGGGAGGTCCCACCTAGGACCTTTCGGCGGGTCTGTCGGTAGGTGAGGCTATCCTTGTCACCGAAAGCTGGTGACAGGCTGGGGTCAAAGGGCCTTATCCTGTGGCACCTTTTGCGGATCTGCATGTGGGCCTTCATCCCGAGATTCGGTCTTCGTAGACTTGACAGATGCTGGCTTTCCACGTGGCATGAGGCGGTCGTCTTTAGTCGGGCACCAGAGTCGATCGCTAGGTGCCAAGAGGTGATCGCCCTGGACGTCGATCGCTCGGTACCTGATCTCATTCTGGACTCTTCGCTTGGCAAGTCTGCCTTGCATTATTTGATGTTGACTTGGTCGCTTGGCCCTTATGCCGATCGCCGTCGAGGCATATAAATCGCTGCACAATAATTAGATTAAGAATTGTCCGATCTAGCTTCATGGCCGTGATTGGTTGGCAGACCTGATCATGGTAGAGTTACCTAGAGATGACGTAATATTGGGTATTGATTGGATGGATCGTCATGATGCCGTCCTTAATGTCCGTAAGCGTATGGTCACTATTATTTCAGACGATGGAATCGAATGTGTATTTTAGGGCCAGCTATTCCGGTAGAGTCATTAATATCATTAAGGCAGTGAAATTACTCAATCAGGGGTGTGTCGGTTATTGGTGCTATATGACCAAGAAAGAGAAATCATCAAGAATGTTGGCGGATATTCCTGTGGTGAGCGAATATGCCGATGTATTTCCAGAAGAGTTACCTGGTTTGCCTCAACAGAGAGATATGGAATCCACGATTGAGTTGGAGACTGGTATGTCTCCAATATCGAATGCACCGTATTGGATGGCCCGACCGAAATGCAGGAATTGAAGAATCAACTGGAGGAATTGTTTGAGAAAGGTTATATCCGATCGAGTGCGTCCCCGTGTTAAGCACCTGTGTTATTTGTCAAGAAGAAGGACGGTTCTTTTCGCTTGTGCATTGACTACCGGGAATTGAACAGAGTGATGATCAAGAATAAATATCCTCTACCCCCGCATCGATGATATTTTGAATCAACTTCAGGGAGATTCCGTATTTTTCAAGATAAATTTAAGATCTTGGTATCATCAGTTGCGAATTCAAGAGTCCGATATCGCTAGGACGGCGTTTCGAACATGCTATGGTCATTACGAGTTTGTGGTGATGTCGTTTAGGTTAACTATTGCACCTGCTGTATTCATGGAGTTTATGAACCAAGTTTTAATCGACTATTTAGATCAGTTTGTGGTTGTTTTCATAGATGACATTTTGATTTATTCTTGTGACCGAGAGGAGCATGAATTTCACCTTCATCAGGTTCTCGACGAGTTGAGACGAGAGCAACTCTATGGAATGTTTTCTAAATGTGAGTTCTGGATGTCCCATGTGACGTTTCTCGGACATGTAATTTCATCAGACGGAGTACGCGTCGATCCTCATAAGACAGAGGCTATACGATATTGGCAACCTCCGAGGAATGTTAAAGAAATCCGAAGCTTTCTCGGATTAGCAGGATATTAGAGGCGGTTTGTGGAATGATTTTCTAAAATTGCTCAACCTATGATGAACCTTTTGCAGAAGGATAAGAAATACACGTGGTCTGATGTGTGTCAACTGAGTTTTGAAGAACTCAAGAGCCATTTAATTTCAGCACCTATCCTTTCTTTTCCACAAGGGACGGAAGGATTCATGGTGTATAGTGACGCGTCCGGACACGATCTTGGTTGTGTATTAATGCAGAATGGGAAAGTAATTACTTACGCTTCACGGCAATTGAGACCTTACGAGGTCAATTATCCGACCCACAACCTGGAGCTAGCCACCGTAGTATTCGCGTTGAAGATTTGGCGTCATTATCTTTATGGCGTCACCTGTCAGATTTTCACCGATCATAAGAGTTTGAAATATATATTTACTCAGAAGGAGTCAAATATGCGACAGAAATGGTGGTTGGAACTAATAAAAGATTATGATATTGAGATTCCATACCACCCGGGTAAGGTGAACATGGTTGCCGATGCCTTGAGCCGTAAATCTATTCAAGAGCAAATGCTTGCTCGTTTAACAGTTCAGAAGGAACTTCAACAGGAATTTCTGAGACCCGAGATCGAGGTCTGGTTACAGCGAGTGAAAGGGCAACTTTGCATGTTAGAGATTTCATCGCCACTCGAGGAGGCGATCAGAGTGATCTTTGTTGCGCATTCGAGATGATGTGGCTCAGGGGAAATCCCCTAGATTTATGGTCCACGAGGATGGACTTTTGCGATTTAAAAATCGGTTATACGTACCCGGCGGATGCCGAGTTGAAAAACTCAATTTTGAGAGAACCTCATGCTACCCCTTATTCCATTCATCCAGAGTCTAGCAAGATGTACACTTGAAACAAAATTAATGGTGGAGTAATATGAAGCGAGAAATTGCAGAATTTGTTTCGAGATGTTTAACCTGTCAGCAAGTCAAGATAGTACATCAGCGACCGGAGGGTATGCTGAAACCACTCCCTATTCTAGAGTGGAAGTGGGAGGATATTTCAATGGACTTCATCACGAGTTTGCCGACGAGTCGTCGTGGCATGAATACAATTTGGGTAATTGTGGACCGCTTAACTAAGTCAGCTCATTTCCTTGAGATTAAGGATACGTGGGGTCCCGAGATACTTGCCCAGTTGTTCATTAAAGAGATAGTGAGATTGCACGGTACTCCTAAGAATATCGTTTCTGATCGTGACGGGCGATTTGTGTCACATTTTCGGAAATCAGTTCATCGTGCCATGGGAACTCATCTTAATCTCATCACAGCCTTTCACCCTCAGTCCGACGGACAATCAGAGCGAACTATTCAGACGCTGGAGGACATGTTGAGGGCATGCGTCCTCGATTGGAAAGATGATTGGGAAGCCCAACTACCGTTGATCGAGTTCAGGTACAATAACAGTTGGCATGCTTCAATTAAGATGACACCTTACGAGACCTTGTATAGTTGTCGTTGTCGATCTCCTTTTATGTTGGGATGACTTATCAGAACCAATCGGCACCGAGCCCGATATGCTTATAGCCGCTTGCGAGAAGGTAGCTCTGATCAGGAGTTGTTTGTTGACCGCTCAGAGTCGACAAAAATCATATGTAGATAATCATCGTCGACCACTAGAGTTCGAGGCAGGTGACCACGTTTTGGTCAAGGTATCCCCGAGTCGAGGTATCTTCCATTTCGGGAAGCGGGGAAAGTTGAGTCCGAGATTCATTGGACCGTTTGAGATTTTGGATCGAGTAGGCAGTCTGGCTTATCGATTGGCCTTACCTCCTCCATTGAGCCGAATTCATAATGTATTTCACGTCTCTCAGTAGTAGAAGTATGTTGCCGACCCGAGTCACATACTTCAGTTCGATGAAATCGAGATCGAGGATGATCATACGTACGAGGACCGTCCTATACGAGTCTTAGATCGGCGAATCAAGTAGTTGAGGAACAAGACGATTCCTTTGGTTAAAATTCAGTGGTCTAGACACAGAGTCGAAGAGGCTACTTGGGAAACCGAGGATAGTATGCGGGAGAGTTATCCGAATTATTTAACCCTTAGTTTCGGGGACGAAACTCTTTTTAAGGGGGAGTATGTAAAACCCGGTTGTAAATTCATTCAGTATCATTCAGTATATTGTCACTCAGTAATTTTTCACTCATTAATAATCATTCGTCATTCACATTCACTCATTGTATCCACCATTCAGAGTAATTTGTATCGTGTATCATTTATTGTTCGTCATTCAACCCGGTTGGAGAGTCGGGCCGAGCGTATCATCATTGTCATCCTTGTAGTGGGCTGTGTGTGAGGAGTAGCGCACGCTACATACTCTCTTTAGCATGTGCTAAGTGAGTACGGGTAGCGCACGCTACCTCTTAGCATTAGTGCATGCTAGTGTGGTTCAGGCAGACAGTCCAGAAGGCACTGGAATAGATTAGTGAAATTCATAACGTACGCTACGATTGGAGTATGACGTACATAATGGTGTTTGTAGCGCACGCTATCGGTATCCATCATCGCGCGCTAGCGTATTGGAACAGACAGTCCAGTGGGTACTGGACTGAGATAGAATAATTCATAGCGCACGCTAGGAATGTGTAACACCCCCAAATCCTATTGGGTCATTACAGTGCCGTGGACCCCACGCCGACAGATCCAAAGTTGAACATGACAAAATTACATCAAATTAGCTAACAAGAGAGATCACAGCCCCTATTATGATAACCGACACAATATTCCGATAGGGAATTTCAACGAATAAATGGCCTACATGGCCAAAAATGAAAATACAACCACACCCACGAGCATCTGCTTGGGTAATACATAATGACAATGACTGACAAACGGCAGAACACTCCAACTAACTGACCAACATGAACAACTCGGACTAGTGTCGCTCGAATGCCTCGTCGCCATCATCATGCCCCTGTGTCTCAACTCTCTCCTCGCAAGCACCTAAAACATGAAAACATGTTCCGCCCCACGGGGTCATTCATCCAGATAATGAACATCAAATACATGTATAACATGATATGCATCCAAAGGCGGAATGAAATAGTACAATGGTAATAATAATACGAGATATTCCCAAACCAAGGTAAGAACCGAGCATTCGTGAAATACTATGCCCATGGCATACTATTAATACATGTTCAACATGTTAGAACATAAGTGCCCAACGGCGAATCATAATCATAGAGTACCACAATGAATTACACAACATGAACCAAACCATAATTGAATTTACTATGAATCACAATGAATTACATGAAGATGAACCAAACCAGAACTGAATTAAATATGAATAACAATGAATTACATGAAGATGAGCCAAACCAGAACTGAATTAAATATGAATCACAATGAATTACATGAAGATGAACCAAGCCAGAACTGAATTAAATATGAATCATAATGAATTACATGAAGATGAACCAAACCAGCCCGAAGCTGTAACAATGAAGTCCGTATCAAAATGAAACCATCCAATGGCCGTTGACCTACTGAGTTGTAGGTGTTGGGGGAAGCAACCGCGAAGGTTCAGGCCCCACCAAACTTACCCCATAATGAAACCATCCAATGGTTGTTGACCTACTGAGCTGTAGGTGTTGGGGGAAACAACCGCGAAGGTTCAGGTCCCACCAAACTTACCCCATAATGAAATCACCAGTGATTGTTGACCTACTAATTATAGGTGTTGGGATGTCAACCGCGAAGGTTTCAAACTCCCCAAACTTACCCATCGAGCACTAGCCGAGACTAGACTCCAAACCACAACTAATCACAAACGACAACGATCCCAAGATTACCGAATTCACGAAAATGATAGTGTACTGCCTTGAGTCGGCCAACACGACAACAATGACTCACGAATGGGTACCGTCCTCGGTGGTCCCAATTCAATACCTAGATTACCTTAGAATGGTCAATCGATAACAATGACACAACGGATGGGAACTATCCTCGACAGCCCCAATTCAATACCTCGATTGCCATAGAATGGGCAACCGATAACAATGATGCAGCGGATGATTCAATACCTCGATTGCCTTAAAACGGCCAATCGATAATAATGATACAACGAATGATTGAGTACCTCAATTGCCTTAGAACGGCCAATCGATAACAATGATACAATGAATGATTGAGCACCTCCATTGCCTCAAAACGGCCAATCGATAACAATGATACAATGAATGATTGAGCACCTCGATTGCCTTAGAACGGCCAATCGATATCAATGATACAATGAATGATTGAGTACCTCGATTGCCTTAGAATGGCCAATCGATAACAATGATACAATGAATGCCTCGGCACCTTTAATCGGTTACCGACGACGAAGATGAGAATGAATACACGAATGCCTTCAATCGACCAATACAACATATATGGCCGACAGACTTATGGCCATAACCGGCAGGGTCTTACAGCCGTAACTCGGCCCTTACAGCCGTACCCGGCAGGTCCTTACGGCCATAACCGGCATTCATCCGGAAGCTGCCTGGCGCCCGTACGGCCGTAACTCTCGGCCCTTACGGCCGTAACTGGCACCTTACGTCCGTAACTCGGCCAGGCCAGGCCAGTTCCAAACTGTGCGGCCGTGGCTCGTCCGTGGCCACTCCGACGGTCCGAACGACGCCGAAACCCGAACCTAAATATGAATCGAAGATACGGTTTCGAAGTACTCGCAAAGACGAATCCAAGCGCTAAGAGAATACACGATTCCGAAATTACGAAAATGGCCCAAAACGTCTGAAATACACGATACACGATCAAAACACCAAGCCAAAGCCCGCAACATGAATAATAACATTAAATGAACTTACGAGAAACTCGAAACAATAGTTTCGGACGAGATTCGCAAGAATCAAACTCAAGTGCGGAAAAGCCGTTTAAGAACACGAAACTCAACAAAACGATACCGAAACGAACTCAGATGACAAAAAAATGCAGAATTAAATATTCTCAGAATGACGAAACGGTCACAACAGAGTCGCCAAGATGGACTTCCGCCAAAAAAAAAAAAGAAAATTCCGGAAAATCGAAATTGCGGATATTACATACTACCCTCCATAAAAGAAGTTTCGTCCCGAAACTTAAAACAAGTAGGGAGAAGCAATATCCCGCCAGGAAAAATCAACGAGATACACAAGAACTGAAAACTCACTTCTGATCGGCATCAGACGCCCAAGTTCTCATGACTTGATGTCTCGAATCACAATGAAAAATTACACAGATTATCACGAAATCTCGGGTACAACACAAAGAAAGAAAATACATCAAATGAACCAAATCTCAAGATTATCAAATACGATCATTATAAAATAGATCAACAATAATGCTCCACAACCACGATACATTATTACGGATATACACATTAATCCGAAAACGGAGAAAGGATAATACAAAAATTAAGGCTACATATCAAATGTACCCAACACCGATATCCTCCAGATAATCGATCTCCTGGATCTCATCGATTTTAGGAGACCCAAATCTGAACTCATTGCTCAATATGATCCCGGGAGGTCACAAGAACAAGAATGATCACAATGAATGATAATGAATCAAAATCCAACAAGGATCAAGAATGACTCATCGGGGTGAAATGTTAACGTAATAAGTGATAGCTCAAATGAAATCATTGGAACCATTGTTCCCCGTGAAGTAAATGATTAGTTTGATAATTATAAGTCTCACCATGATTGATATATGATGAATGAATTATATGAATGAATGAACGACAAACGAAATGAATGATTATCCTATTACCGAGCAAGAATTAACTTGCTCAAAACCGGTGATGAATGTCCTTACCTCGGGCTCTCGAAGCCTGATAGGACCCCTTGGATGATGCATGGGATGGAGTGACAAAATCTCTCGAGGTTTGCGAACTCTCTCGAGATCTACCGGCATTAGAGCTCCTACAGTATTTCCGTAGGTGTCCCTGCCTCCCACACAGAAAACAAACAACGGCCTGCATCGAGCACTGGCTACTGTGATGTCCTATTGTATCACAGTTAAAGGAAACAACAGTCGAACTCGTCGTCTGAGATGAAGATGCTTTCTCAGCATGAAGACGACTAGAAAACGACTTCTTGGATGTCGGAGCCCGATGTCCTTCAGAACGAACCGGCATCCTAGTCCTTCCACTGGAAGAAACTGAAGGGTGCTTCCGAGCAAGCTCCCTAATCAAAAGCTCTGCTCCAAGAGCCTTCTCGATGACTTTACTAAGTGAATTACAATTGTGATTGAACAACTCCATCCTCAACTGCGGATTTAGCATCTTGCTAAAATATTTGATCTTATCCGCCTCAGTACGGATAACAGACGAAGCAAACTGAAGTAGTCCTTGAAACTTCTCAGCAATGACAATAACACCCTCGTCCTCGACGGGTTCGGGGTTTAAATCCTCTGATAACTTGGCTTTACGATGTGGATCCGGATAATACCTCTCTAACATGAGAGTCTTGAACTTACTACAAACACAATCGCGATCGGTGGGTTTCACAGAAAGCCACCACGAATAAGCGCCCTTACTAAAGTAGTAAGCCGCTACTGCCGCTTTACTCTCTTCCGGACACTGAACTATGTCGAAGAATTTATCAAAATGCTCAAGCCAATGAACAATATCAGCTGGTTCCGACGAACCCTCAAAAGTAGGCGGCCTCTGACAGCTCTATCCATACTGAAGTAGGAAGGCCACATGATAATTATAGATCCCGCATGAATATCGCATTATGAGTACATTACAGAATGATAACAATGAGCATACACGCTTCAACACAATGAATGCATTAATAATGCGGTAAAATGATTGTCCATATGATGCCGGAATATGATAAGATCGCATGAAAGATCAAATGAGGTTACATGATTATCTGATGAAATTCCTGAAATGATTATCTTGAATACGTTAACAAGATTGATAGTTCGATACACAAGATCAACAACTGAGCAATGAGATTGACTGAGTGATTAATGAATTAACATGATCGACAAGATCAAAATGACGATTGAGGATTATTAATTGATGAATGAGTTGATCCTTAACGCTTACACAGGTCACACGTGCTCCAAAACAATTAGTCATGAATCAATCATAACACTAATATCATATATAGGTTAAAAAAAGCATGTATAATTAATGACATAATGAATGTATAAACATAAAGAAAATCGAGTCCTTACACAGGTCATAGCGAAGCTTCGAGGTCTCGCGATACTAGTCTCAACTGACGACAACTCGATGAATGAATGACTCATGCAGTCGCACAAATATCACGACTCACAAAACCCGACTGTCCAGATTGTCATAACCTGACAGTCCCACCACTACCGCGTTGGTAGAGCCACATAACTCACATATCAGGGTATCTCACAACCCAAATCTCTGATACCATCTTCTGCAACACCCTCAAATCCTATTGGGTCATTACAGTGTCGTGGACCCCATGCCAGGAGATCCACGAGGCGAACATGACTAAATTACATCAAATTAGCTAACAAGGGAGATCACAGTCCCTACTACGATATCCGACACAATATTCCGATAGGAAATTTCAACGACAAAAGTGGACCTACATGGCCAAAAATGAAAATACAACCACACCCACGAGCATCTGCTCGGGTAATACATAATGACAATGACTGACAAATGGGAGAACACTCTAACTGACTAACCAATATGAACAACTCGGACTAGTATCGCTCGAATGCCTCGTCACCATCATCATGCCCCTGTGTCCCAACTCTTTCCTCGCAAGCACCTAAAACATGAAAACATGTTCCGCCCCCACGGGGTTAGTCATCCAGAAAATGAACATCAAATACATGTATAACATGATATGCATCCAAAGGCGGAATGAAACGGTACAATGATAATAATATTACGAGATGCTCACAAACTAAGGTAAGAACCGAGCATTCGTGAAACACTATGCCGACGGCATACTATTAATACCTGTTCAACAGGTTAGAACATAACCGGCAGGGCCTTACGGCCGTAACTCGGCCCCTACAGCCGTACCCGACAGGTCCTTACGGCCGTAACGGACATTCGTCTGGAAGTTGCCTGGCGCCCGTACGGCCGTAACTCTCGGCCCTTACGGCCGTAACTGGAATTTGTCAGGGCATGCCTGCCGATCACTTACGGCCGTAACTGGCACCTTACGGCCGAAACTCGGCCAGGCCAGGCCAGTTCCAAACTGTGCGGTCGTGGCTCGGCCGTGGCCACTACGACGGTCCGAACGACGCCGAAACCCGAACCTGAATATGAATCAAAGATACGTTTACGAATTACTCGCAAAGACGAATTCAAGCGCTAAGAGAACACACGATTCCGAACACCGAAGGCTTGAAATTCGACAACGGAAAGTAATTACCCCAAACTTTGGGAAATTACGAAAATGGCCGAAAACGTCCGAAATACACGATACACGATCGAAACACCAAGCAAAAGACCGCAACATGAATAATAACATTAAATGAACTTACGAGAAACTCGAAACAACAGTTTCGGACGAGATTCGCAAGAATCGAACTCAAGTGCGGAAAAGCCGTTTAAGAACACGGAACTCAACAAAACGATACCGAAACAAACTCGGATGACAAAAATGCAGAATTAAATATTCTCAGAATGATGAAACCGTAACAACAGAGTCGCTAAGATGGACTTCCCCCAAAAAAAGGAAAATTCCGGAAATTCGAAATTGCGGATATTACATACTACCCTCCATAAAAGAAGTTTCGTCCCGAAACTTAAAACAAGTAGGGAGAAGCAATATCGCGTCAGGAAAGATCAACGAGATACACAAGAACCGAAAACTCACTTCTCATCGGCATCAGACGCCCAAGTTCTCATGACTTGACGTCTCGAATCACAATGAACAACTACAAAGATTATCACGAAATCTCGGGTACAACACAAAGAAAGAAAATACATCAAATGACCCAAATCTCAAGATTCTCAAATACGATCATTATAAAATAGATCAACAATAATGCTGCACAACCACGATACATTATTACGGATTTACACATTAATCCGAAAACGGAGAAAGGAAAATACAAAAATTAAGGCTACATATCAAATGTACCCAACACCGATATCCTCCAGATAAAACCAAGACTTTGTGTCGGGAAGCGGGAGTCCCCGTGTACTGGGAGATTCGGAAATGAGCTCCATTCTCGATCTCCTGGATCTCATCAATTTTAGGAGACCCAAATCTGAACTCATTGCTCAATATGATCCCGGGAGGTCACAAGAACAAGAATGATCACAATGAATGATAATGAATCGAAATCCAAAAAGGATCAAGAATGACTCACCGGGGTGAAATGATAACGTAATGAGTGATAGATCAAATGAAATGATTGGATCCATTGTTTCTCGTAAAGTGAATGATTAGTTTGATAATTATAAGTCTCAACGTGATTCATATATGATGAATGAATTATATGAATGAATCAACAACAAACGAAATGAATGATTATCCTATTACCGAGCAAGAATTAACTTGCTCAAAACCGGTGATGAATGTCCGTACCTCAGGCTCTCGAAGCCTGATAGGACCCCTTGGATGATGCATGGGCTGGAGTGACAAAATCTCTCGAGGTTTGCGAACTCTCTCGAGATCTACCGGCATTAGAGCTCCTACGGTATTTCCGTAGGTGTCCCTGCCTCCCACACAGAAAACAAACAACCACCTGCATCGAGCATCGGGTACTGTGATGTCCTATTGTATCACAGTTATAGGAAACAACAATCGAACTCGTCATCTGCGATGAAGATGCTTTCTCAGCATCAAGACGACTAAAACGACCTCTTGGATGTCGGAGCCCGATGTCCTTCAGAACGAACCTGCATCCTAGTCCTTCCACCGGAAGAAACTGAAGGGTGCTTCCGAGCAAGCTCCCTAATCAAAAGCTCTACTCCAAGAGCCTTATCGATGAACTCACTAAGCGAATTACAATTGTGATTGAACAACTGCATCCATAACTGCGGATTTAGCCTCTTGATAAAATATTTGATCTTATCTGCCTCAGTACGGATAACAGACGAAGAAAACTGAAGTAGTCCCTGAAACTTCTCAGCAATGACAATAACACCCTCATCCTCGATGGGTTCGGGGTTCAAATCCTCTGATAACTTGGCTTTACGAAGTGGATCCGGATAATACCTCTCTAATATGAGAGTCTTGAACTCACTCCAAACACAATCGCGATCAGTGGGTTTCACAGAATGCCACCACGAGTAAGCACCCTTACTCAAGTAGTAAGCCGCTACTGTCGCTTTACTCTCTTACGGACACTGAACCATGTCGAAGAGTTTATCAAAATGCTCAAGCCAATGAACAATATCAGCTGGTTCCGACGAACCCTCAAAAGTAGGTGGCCTCTGACAGCTCTATCCATACTGAAGTAGGAAGGCCACATGATAATTATACATCCCGCATGAATATCGCATTATGAGTACGTGACGGAATGATAACAATGAGCATACACGCTTCAACACAATGAATGCATTAATAATGCGGTAAAATGATCGTCCATATGATGTCGGAATATGATAAGATCCCATGAAAGATAAAATGAGGTAACATGATTATCGGATGAAATTCCTGAAATGATTATCTTGAATACGTTAACAAGATTGATAGTTCGATCCACAAGATCAACAAATGAGCAATGAGATTGACTGAGTGGTTAATGAACTAACATGATCGACAAGATCAAAATGATGATTGAGGATTATTAACTGATGAATGAGTTGATCCTTAACGCTTACACAGGTCACACATGCTCCAAAACAATTAGTCATGAATCAATCATAACACTAATATCAAATATAGGTTAAAAAAAGCATGTATAATTAATGACATAATGAATTTATAAACATAATGAAAATCGAGTCCTTACACAGGTCATAGCGAAGCTTCGAGTTCTCGCGATACTAGTCTCAACTAACGACGACTCGATGAATGAATGACTCATGCAGTCGCACAAATATCACGACTCACAAAACCCGACTGTCCAGATTGTCATAACCTGACAGTCCTACTACTACCGCGTCGGTAGAGCCACATAACTCACATTTCAGGGTATCTCACAACCCAAATCTCTGATACCATCTTCTGCAACACCCTCAAATCCTATTGGGTCATTACAGTATCGTGGACCCCACGCCAGGAGATCCACCAGGCGAACATGACTAAATTACATCAAATTAGCTAACAAGGGAGATCACAGTCCCTACTACGATATCCGACACAATATTCCGATAGGGAATTTCAACGACAAAAGTGGGCCTACATGGCCAAAAATGAAAATACAACCACACCCACGAGCATATGCTCGGGTAATACAAAATGACAATGACTGACAAATGGGAGAACACTCTAACTGACTGACCAATATGAACAACTCGGACTAGTATCGCTCGAATGCCTCGTCACCATCATCATGCCCCTGTGTCTCAACTCTCTCCTCGCAAGCACATAAAACATGAAAACATGTTCCGCCCCCACGGGGTTAGTCATCTAGATAATGAACATCAAATACATGTATAACATGATATGCATCCAAAGGCGGAATGAAACAATACAATGATAATAATATTATGAGATGCTCACAAACCAAGGTAAGAACCGAGCATTCGTGAAACACTATGCCCATGGCACACTATTAATACCTGTTCAACAGGTTAGAACATAACCGGCAGAGCCTTACGACCATAACTCGGCCCTTACGGCCGTACCCGATAGGTCCTTACGGCCGTAACCGACATTCGTCTCGGGAAGCCGCTCGCGCCCGACGGCCAGAATCTCGGCCCTTACGGCCAGAATCGCATTCGCTGTGCCATGATCGCTGATCGACACGGCCAATCGCACCTTACGATCAGAACTCGCCAAAGCAAAGCGCCTAAATCAGGCGGCCGTGGCTCGGCCGTGGCCACTACGACGGTCCGAACGATGCCGAAACCCGAACCTGAATACGAATGGAAGATACTGTTATGAAGTACTCGCAAAGACGAATCTAAGCGCTAAGAGAACACATGATTCCGACAACCCGAAGGCTTGAAATTCGACAACGGAAAGTAATTACCCCAAACTTTGGGAAATTATGAAAATGGCCCAAAACGTCCGAAATACACGATACACGATCGAAACACCAAGCCAAAGCCCGCAACATGAATAATAACATTAAATGAACTTACGAGAAACTCGAAACAACAGTTTCGGATGACATTCGCAAGAATCGAACTCAAGTGCGGAAAAGCCGTTTAAGAACACGGAACTCAACAAAACGATACCGAAACGAACTCGGGTGACAAAAAGTGCAGAATTAAATATTCTCAGAATGACGAAATTGTCACAACAGAGTTGCCAAGATGGACTTCCGCCAAAAAAAAAGAAAATTCCGGAAAATCGAAATTGCGGATATTACATACTACCCTCCATAAAAGAAGTTTCGTCCCGAAACTTAAAACAAGTAGGGAGAAGTAATATCCCGTCAGGAAAAAACAACGAGATACACAAGAACCGAAAACTCACTTCTCATCGGCATCGGACGCCCAAGTTCTCATGACTTGGCATCTCGAATCACAATGAACAATTACACATATTATCACGAAATCTCGGGTACAACACAAAGAAAGAAAATACATCAAATGACCCAAATCCCAAGATTCTCAAATATGATCATTATAAAGTAGATCAAAAATAATGCTCCACAACCACGATACATTATTACGGATTTACACATTAATCCGAAAACGGAGAAAGGAAAATACAATAATTAAGGCTACATATCAAATGTACCCAACACCGATATCCTCCAGATAATCGATCTCCTGGATCTCATCAATTTTAGGAGACCCAAATCTGAACTCATTGCTCAATATGATCCCGGGAGGTCAGAAGAACAAGAATGGTCACAATGAATGATAATGAATCAAAATCCAACAAGGATCAAGAATGACTCATCGGGGTGAAATGATAACGTAATGAGTGATACTCAAATGAAATGATTGGATCCATTGTTCCCCGTGAAGTGAATGATTAGTTTGATAATTATAAGTCTCAACGTGATTCATATATGATGAATGAATTATATGAATGAATGAACGACAAACGAAATGAATGATTATCCTATTACCGAGCAAGAATTAACTTGCTCAAAACCGGTGATGAATGTCCTTACCTCAGTCTCTTGAAGCCTGATAGGAACCCTTGGATGATGCATGGGCTGGAGTGACAAAATCTCTCAAGGTTTGCGAACTCTCTCGAGATCTACCGGCATTAGAGCTACTACAGTATTTCCGTAGGTGTCCATGCCTCCCACACAGAAAACAAACAACGGCCTGCATCGAGCATCGGGTATTGCGATGTCCTATTGTATCACAGTTATAGGAAACAACAGTCGAACTCGTCGTCTGAGATGAAGATGCTTTCTCATCATGAAGACGACTAAAACGACCTCTTGGATGTCGGAGCCCGATGTCCTTCAGAACGAACCTGCATCCTAGTACTTCCACCGGAAGAAACTGAAGGGTGCTTCCTAGAAAGCTCCCTAATCAAAAGCTCTGCTCCAAGAGCCTTCTCGATGAACTCACTAAGTGAATTACAATTGTGATTGAACAACTGCATCCTCAACTGCGGATTTAGCCTCTTGCTAAAATATTTGATCTTATCCGCCTCAATACGGATAACAGACGAAGCAAACTGATGTAGTCCCTGAAACTTCTCAGCAATGACAATAACACCCTCGTCCTCGATGGGTTCGGGGTTCAAATCCTCTGATAACTTGGCTTTACGAAGTGGACCCGGATAATACCTCTCTAATATGAGAGTCTTGAACTCACTCCAAACACAATCGCGATAGGTGGGTTTCACAGAAAGCCACCACGAATAAGCACCCTTACTCAAGTTCTAAGCCGCTACTGCCGCTTTACTCTCTTCCGGACACTGAACCATGTCGAAGAGTTTATCAAAATGCTCAAGCCAATGAACAATATTAGTTGGTTCCGATGAACCCTCAAAAGTAGGCGGCCTCTGACAGCTCTATCCATACTGAAGTAGGAAGGCCACATGATAATTATACATCCCGCATGAATATCGCATTATGAGTACGTGACGGAATGATAACAATGAGCATACACGCTTCAACACAATAAATGCATTAATAATGCGGTAAAATGATCGTCCATATGATGCCGGAATATGATAAGATGGCATGAAAGATCAAATGAGGTAACATGATTATCTGATGAAATTCCTGAAATTATTATCTTGAATACGTTAACAAGATTGATAGTTCGATCCACAAGATCAACAACTGAGCAATGAGATTGACTGAGTGATTAATGAATTAACATGATCGACAAGATCAAAAATGATGATTGAGGATTATTAACTGATGAATGAGTTGATCCTTAACGCTTACACATGTCACACGTGCTCCAAAACAATTAGTCATGAATCAATCATAACACTAATATCAAATATAGGTTAAAAATAGCATGTATAATGAATGACATAATGAATGTATGAACATAAAGAAAATCGAGTCCTTACACAGGTCATAGCGAAGCTGCGAGGTCTCGCGATACAAGTCTCAACTGACGACGACTCGATGAATGAATGATTCATGCAGTCGCACAAATATCACGACTCATAAAACCCGACTGTCGAGATTGTCATAACCTGACAGTCCCACTACTACCGCGTCAGTAGAGCCACATAACTTACATATCAGGGTATCTCACAACCCAAATCTCTTATACCATCTTCTGCAACACCCCCAAATCCTATTGGGTCATTACAGTGTCGTGGACCCCACGCTAGGAGATCCACCAGGCGAACATGACTAAATTACATCAAATCAGCTAACAAGGGAGATCACAGTCCCTACTATGATATCCGACACAATATTCCGATAGGGAATTTCAACGAAAAAAGTGGGCCTACATGGACAAAAATGAAAATACAACCACACCCATGAGCATCTGCTCGGGTAATACATAATGAAAATGACTGACAATTGGGAGAACACTCTAACTGACTGACCAATATGAACAACTCGGACTAGTATCGCTCGAATGCCTCGTCGCCATCATCATGCCCCTATGTCTCAACTCTCTCCTGGCAAGCACCTAAAACATGAAAACGTGTTCCGCCCCCATGGGGTCAGTCATCCAGATAATGAACATCAAATACATGTATAACATGATATGCATCCAAAGGCGGAATTAAACGTTACAATGATAATAATAATACGAGATGCTCACAAACCAAGGTAAGAACCGAGCATTCGTGAAACACTATGCCCACGGCATACTATTAATACCTGTTCAACAGGTTAGAACATAAGTGCCCAACGGTGAATCATAATCATAGAGTACCACAATGAATTACACGACATGAACCAAACCAGAACTGAATCAAATATGAATCACATTGAATAACATGAAGATGAACCAATCCAGGACTGAATTAAATATGAATCACAATGAATTACATGAAGATGAGCCAAACCAGAACTGAATTAAATATGAATCACAATGAATTACATGAAGATGAACCAAGCCAAAACTGAATTAAATATGAATCACAATGAATTACATGAAGATGAACCAAACCAGCCCAAAGCTGTAACAATGAAGGCCGAAGCCACGGCACAAATCCGTATCAAAATGAAACCATCCAATGGCTGTTGACCTACTGAGCTGAAGGTTCAGGCCCCACCAAACTTACCCCATAATGAAACCATCCAATGGCCGTTGACCTACTGAGCTGTAGGTATTGGGGGAAACAACTGCGAAGGTTCAGGCCCCACCAAACTTACCCCATAATGAAATCACCCAGTGACCGTTGACCTACTGATTGTAGGTGTTGGGAAGTCAACCGCGAAGGTTTCAAACTCCCCAAACTTACCCATCGAGCACTAGCCGAGACTAGACTCCAAAACACAACTAATCACAAACGACAACGATCCCAATATTACTGAATTCACGAAAATGATAGTGTGCTGCCTTGAGTCGGCCAACACGACAACAATGACTCACGTATGGGTACCGTACTCGGTGGTCCCAATTCAATACCTCAATTACCTTAGAATGGTCAATCGATAACAACGACACAACGTATGAGAACTATCCTCGATAGCCCCAATTCAATACCTCGATTGCCTTAGAATGGCCAACCGATAACAATGATGCAGCGGATGATTTAATACCTTGATTGCCTTAAAACGGCCAATCCATAACAATGATACAACGAATGATTGAGTACCTCAATTGCCTTATAACGGCCAATCGATAACAATGATACAATGAATGATTGAGCACCTGGATTGCCTTAGAACGGCCAATCGATAATAATGATACAATGAATGATTGAGTACCTCGATTGCCTTACAACGGCCAATCGATAACAATGATACAATGAATGATTGAGCACCTCGATTTCCTTATAACGGCCAATCGATAATAATGATACAATGAATGATTGAGTACCTCGATTGCATTAGAACGGCCAATAGATAACAATGATACAATGAATGCCTCGGCACCTTTAATCGGTTACCGACGATGAAGATGAGAACGAATACGCGAATGCCTCCAATCGGCTAATACAACATGAATGATAGGACGCCAACATTAATAACAATGATTACAACAATGTATTAGATCGACATGAATGATAGGACGCCCAAGAGTGTCGTATCGAACGATCCCCTAATATCAATGAACTCATGAAGAGACCAAGTCTAGAAATGATACAACACATTTATACACATATATGATAACATTAATCTCATTGACTAGTACAAGTATAAAACTTGCCTCAACCGAAGGCGATGAATTCCTTCCACGAACAACGAACGGCGTCCTCCGATAAATACAAGCACTCAAACAACCTTGAATAAAATACAATTCATTCAATAACACAATATCAATCGAAAACAACATAACGATCGAAGGAAACTCTTTGAGACATTTAATCGAACACTACATGTTCAAAGTTCATCAAGAACCTAAGAATCATCAATCGGGTTGAACGAATCGAAGATATGGATATCCAATCCATAGAACACGATTAATAATGTTCACTAGCATCAACCGATTCATCAAATTCAGATGAACAATGAAAATCATGAAGAAATCCTGAAAATCAAATTCTAGGAGATTTTAAGAAATTACCTCGATCCGACGAAGAACAAGGATTTGATGTTGTTATAATCGACAAGAATCCTCAAAAACGCTTACAAATCGAGTGGAATCGACCAGAAACTCCACTCCCCAATTTTTCCGGTCGCCAGCGGCCACCCGGGTGAAGAAATGTGATGAAAATGAGGTCTGGCCGGTCACATGCCTATATATGGCCGACAGATTTACGTTCGTAACCGGCAGGGCCTTACGGCCGTAACTCGGGCCTTACGGCCGTACCCGGAAGGTCCTTACGGCCGTAACCGGCATTCGTCCGGAAGCTGCCTGGCGCCCGTACGGCCGTAACTCGGCCAAGCCAGGCCAGTTCCAAACTGTGCGGTCGTGGCTCGGCCGTGGCCACTTCGACGGTCCGAACGACGCCGAAACCCGAACCTAAATATGAATCGAAGATATAGTTACGAAGTACTCGCAAAGACCAATCCAAGCGCTAAGAGAACACACGATTCCGACCACCCGAAGGCTTGAAATTCGACAATGGAAATTAATTACCCCAAACTTTAGGAAATTACGAAAACGGCCCAAAACGTCCGAAATACACGATACACGATCAAAACACCAAGACAAAGCCCGCAACATGAATAATAACATTAAATGAACTTACGAGCAACTCGAAACAACAGTTTCGGACGAGATTCGAAGAATCAAACTCAAGTGCGGAAAAGTCGTTTAAGAACACGGAACTCAACAAAACGATACCGAAACGAACTCGGATGACAAAAAGTGCAGAATTAAATATTCTCGTAATGACGAAACGGTCACAACAGAGTCGCTAAGATGGACTTTCGCCAAAAAAAGAAAATTACCGGAAAATCAAAATTGCGGATATTATAGGTATAGCGTATTCAAGGATTAGTTTTGTAGAGCACGCTAAGCATCAGGTAGCGCGCGCTAAGGTTCGATCAGACATTGGGACAGTAGGTTCTGGACTCCAGTTGCTGGGTATCAAACATTAGTTAGCGCAGGCTAACATTTTGGGTTAACGCACGCTATCGGAAAGGCGTTAACGCACGATACCAAGTTCGTAGCGCATGCTAACGAGCCAGTCAGAGCTCACTAGACTGCCCTATTAACCGATAACGCATGCTAAATATCAGGGCTTAGCAGGTGCTAATCTGGGATCAGTATATATAGGACAATTCAGTCCAGTTTCGTCATTTTCACTTCTCACCTCCTTCCTTAGGTGATTTCGGGTGATTTCGGATGATTTGGAGAGATCTCTTCGAGCTGCATCCACTTATCAACATCTTCAGGCTTCTAATCTGGATTAATCATCATTTCATCCTCTCCAATACATCAAATCAAGGTAAACATTTATTGGATCTAGAATTTCGGATTTTGAATGTTTTCCTCCCGATCTCTTCGTGTAAGCTTGCTATTATGTTGGAATATGTTAGATATGGATTATATACCTTGGATACATGTATTCCTATGGATTTATTGGTGTATATTTCGGATTTGATGAATATTGGGGGATTTATCCAAGAACCCTTGGTGGTTGACTTTGGTTATTTTGGGGGTTTCCGATTGATGTTGCCATAACCTTGAGTTGTGGTTTCCTATTGGATTATTGATATAATTGAAGGTGTTTTGTTAGATTGAACTACTCATTTTGGAGTTGGTTTCGATATATTTGAGATTGGTTATAATCAAAGGAAGAATGTTTACAACATATTCGTTAGAATGCCCCAATGAGTTTGATTATTGTTGTATCGACGTTTGAGTTGGTTATAATCGTGCTTGATACATATATTGAGCATTTGTTGGTAATTATGTTATTCAAGGTTGTTCGAGCGACCAGTATTTTTCCTTAGGATGTTTGTTCGAGAGAGGACATTTTATCACCGGTATTGAGGTATGTTAATTCTTACTCGGTTAAAAGGATATTCATTCCTTTCGTTGTTATTCATTCATATTCAAAATTTAGTAATGATATACTATTCATGTCGTGACTTGTAATTATCAAACTAATCATTCAATTCACGAGGAACGACGGTTCCAATCATTTCAGTGAGCTATCATTCATTTCATTATTATTTCATCTCGATGAGTCATTCTTGACCCTTGTCGGATTGTTATTCATTAATATTCATCATGGTCACTTTTGTTCATGTGACCTTATGGGTTCATATTGTGTGGCCGGGTGGTTATGTGTGGAATTTTTAGTCGGGCACACGATAGTCATGTGAAGGGTTCACCGACACAATGTGCTGTGCACACGGTAACGTGCCTCCGTGAGACTAATTAGGTAAAAGGATGGGTGTGTCCAGACACTCATCTTGTGCACTTGCACGGCCCATTACGGGCATACTATGATGCCCTTCTTCAGCTTAATTTCATAACTAAGATATATTTAATGATTGTGCTTGTTCAACTCTTGAAGATTGTTGTTCTGTGTAACTGACCCCATTGGGGTATGTTGTTTTGAGGTCATGGAAAGGCAAAGCCACGGGAAGAGAACATTGATGGCGAGGAGTCCCAGTGATACTAGTAGGGGGGCCCAGTCCTTTCATGTTTCTTTACTTTTATTTCCGCTGCAGATTTCAGTTTGGATATTCCTTTTATTCAGGTTGTATATTTTATCTTCATATAAAATATATATGTATTGAGTATTTTCCTGGGTGTGTTGTACTTGAAACTCCTCATCGGAGTAATTGGTAATATAATATGGTTCGGTACTATAATTATATTATTTATTTCATTAAATCTTCATTCGCCTGGTAGGTCCCAGTTGGGGGTCCACGACACTGTAATAGCCGCCTAGTTCGAGGTGTTATATATCCAATCCTTGCTAAAACAAGACTTAATCAAGAAGTAAAAGATTAAACGGAGCTATTATAGCCAATTCTAAGTACAAAAGGCTCAAATCGAATCAATAAACGCGAGTTTTCATACAATTCCAACTCGAATGCATTTAACGTTGTCTTATATCCTATTAACAAGACTTAATCAAGAAGTAAAATATAAGTCGGAGCTATTAAGCTAATTTTGAGTGCAAAAGGCTCAAATATATTCCATAAACCCGAGTTTTCATAGAGTTCCGACTCGAATGCATGTAAAGTGGTCTTATCTCCGATTAACAAGACTTAATCAAGAAGTAAATATTTAATCTAAGCTATTATAGCCAATTATCATTATAAAATACTCGAATCCAATCAATAAACCCGAGTTTTCATAAAGTTCCGACTCGAATACATGTAACATGGTTTTATATCTATTAACAAGACTTATCAAGAAGTAACGGCTTAATCAAAGCTATTATAAGGAATCTTTTCTGCAACAAGACTTAATCAAGAAGTAAAAGATTAATTCGAGCCGTTATAGCAAATTATGAGTACAAAAGGCTCACATCTAACTAATGAGCCCGAGTTTTCGTAGAGCTCCACCTCAAATACTTGTAACATGGTTATATCTCCTATTAACAGGACTTTATGAAGAAGTAAAGGCTTAATCGGAGCCATTATAGCCAATTTTTAAATATAAAATACTCGAATCTAATCAACAAACCCGAGTTTTCATAGAGTTCCGACTCGAATACATGTAACGTGGTTTTATCTCCTATTAATAAGACTTATCAAGAAGTAAAGGCTTAATCGGAGATAATTTAGAGAATCCTTGCTACAACATGACTTAATCAATAAACTACGAGTACAAAAGGCTCAAGTCTAATCAATAAACTCGAGTTTTCAAAGAGTTCCGACTCGAATGCATGTAACGTGGTCTTATTTCCTATTAACAAGACTTAATCAAGAAGTAAAGGCTTAATAGGAGCTATTATATCCGATCTTTTCTACAACTAGACTTAACCACGTAGTAAAAGATTAATCAAATTTGTTCAATTTTGAGTACAAAAGACTCGAATCTAATCAGTAAACCCGAGTTCTCATAGAATTCTAACTCGAATGCATGTAAAGTGGTCTTATCCCCTACTAGCAAGACTTGATCACAAAGTAAAGGAGTAATCAGAGCTATTATATTGAATACTTGCTACAACAAGACTTAATAAAGAAATAAAAGATTAATCGGAGCTATTATAGCTAATTCTGAGTACAACAGGCTCGAATCTAATCAATAAACACGAGTTTTTATAGAGTTTCGATTCGAATGCATGTAACGTCTTATCTCCTGTTAACAAGACTTAATCAAGAAGTAAATATTTAATCTAAGCTATTATAGCCAATTGTCAATATAAAATACTCGAATCTAATCAATAAACCCGAGTTTTCATAGAGTTGCAACTCGAATACATGTAACGTTGTTTTATCTCCTATTAACTAGAGTTATCAAGAAGTAAAGGCTTAATATATTATAGCGAATCCTTGCTACAACAAGACTTAATCAAGAAGTAAAATATTAATCGGGGTTGTTATAGCCAATTCTGAGTACAAAACGCTCGAATCTAACTAATAAATGTTAGTCGGAGTTTCGTAGAGCTCCAACTCGAATACATGTAACGTGGTTATATCTCATATTAACATGACTTAATAAAGAAGTAAAGGCTTAATTGGAGTCATTAGATCCAATTCTTCAATCCAAAATACTCGAATCTAGTCACAAACCCGAGTTTTCATAGAGTTCCGACTCGAATACATGTAACGTGGTTTTATCTCCTATTAACAAGACTTGTCAAGAAGTAACAGCTTAATCGAAGCTATTATAGTGAATCCTTGCTACAACAAGACTTAATCAAGAAGTAAAAGATTAATTGGAGCCATTATAGCCAATTCTGAGACAAAAGGCTCGAATCTAACAAATGAGCCCAAGTTTTCATAGAGCTCTGACTCGAATACATGTAACGTGGCCCCGACTATGGTGGCCATTACAGTGCCGTGGACCCCACACTTGGATCCACCAGGCGATACCAAAACATAGTTTAAACATAATGTTATCGTGATACCAAATCACAAAACAATAATCATTACTCCGATTTGGAGTCTACACATAGTACAGATATTAGCCACAAAATACACAGGATTCAAATATTAGTATAAACCATATAAAGATGGAATATACTTAAAATAATAGTACAATCGGTAATAGTTTAAGTGAGACGGAAAGTAACATTAAACGGTTTAAGCATAACTGGTCTAGAAAATGCTCATGTCACTTTCTAGATTGGTATTTTAGAACCGATCTAGAAAGTGAACTTTCTAGATCGGTTATTTTAGAACTGATCTAGAAAATGGCCGCATCACTTTTTACATCGGTTCCAACATAACCAATGTTAAAAGTCCGATGTGAAATGGTATTTTTCTACTAGTGAAGTAAATATTTAATCTAAACTATTATAGCCATATTCTCAATATAAAATACTCGAATCTAATCAATAAACCCGATTTTTCATAGAGTACCGACTCGAATACATGTAACGTGGTTTAATCTCCTATTAACAAGGCTAGTCAAGAAGTAACGACTTAATCGAAGCTATTATAGTGAATCCTTGCTACAACAAGACTAAATCAAGAAGTAAAAGATTAATTGGAGCCGTTATAGCCAATTATGAGTATAAAAGGCTTACATATAACTAATGAGCCCGAGTTTTCGTAGAGCTCTGACTCGAATACATGTAACGTGGTTATATCTCCTATTAACAGGTCTTAATGAAGAAATAAAGGCTTATTCGGAGCTATTATAGCCAATTCTTCAATATAAAATACTCGAATCTAATCAATAAACCCAAGTTTTTGTAGAGTTCCGACTCGAATACATGTAACGTGGTTTTATCTCCTATTAACAAGACTTATCAAGAAGCAAAGGTTTAATCGGAGCTATTATAGCGAATCCTTGCTACAACATGACTTAGTCAAGAAGTAAAAGACAAATCGGAGTTGTTATATCCAACTATGTGTACAAAAGGTTCGAGTCTAATCAATAAACTCATGTTTTCAAAGAGTTCCAACTCGAATGCATGTAACGTGGTCTTATCTCCTATTAACAAGACTTAATAAAGAAGTAAAGGCTTAATAGTAGCTTTTATAGCCAATCCTGAGTACAAAAGGCTCGAATCTAATCAATAAGCACGAGTTTTCATATAGTTCCGACTCGAATGCATGTAACGTCTTATCTCATATTAACAAGACTTAATCGAGAAGTAAATATTTAATCTAAGCTATTATAGACAATTCTCAATATAAAATACTCGAATCTAATCAATAAATATGAGTTTTTGTAGAGTTTCGACTGGAATACATGTAACGTGGTTTTATGTCCTATTAACTAGACTTATCAAGAAGGAAAGGCTTAATCTATTATAGCGAATCATTGCTACAAAAAGACTTAATCAAGAAGTAAAACATTAATCGGAGCTGTTATAGCCAATTCTGAGTACAAAAGGCTCGAATCTAACTAATAAGCCCGAGTTTCGTAGAGCTCCGACTCAAATACATGTAATGTGGTTATATCTCCTATTAGCATACTTATCAAGAAGTAAATGCTTAATTGGTGCCATTATAACCAATTTTTCAATATAAAATACTCGAATCTAATCAATAAACACGAGTTTTCATAGAGTTCTGACTCGAATACATGTATCGTTGTTTTATCTCCTATTAAGAAGACTTATCAAGAAGCAAAGGCTTAATCGGAGCTATTATAGTGAATTCTTGCTACAACAAGACTTAATCAAGGAGTAAAAGATTAATTGTAATGCCCGGATTTTTAGTGTAAATTTTTTGCATTATTTCATCTGAGATAAATTTGATAGCTTGGTGTCTATACAGTATGGATAAAATAAATTGAGGATGGAGACATCTGTATTTACGGATGTATTTGGTCGACAGTTATATTTGAGGATATCGTGTATCAGATTGTCTTAATTTTAATATCAGGTTTATCGTATGAGAATGTTATTGGAACAAGTATGTATAATCAGTATGTTCTGTAATGTATTTGGTATGTCGAGACGACAGGCAGGAGCAGTTGTTAATGGCTGAGTACAGAGCCCTTAATGTACGTTAAGTTTATGAGATAGCGTTTGCTAAGATGCTACGTGTTGCGTACATTATGCATAATGCATTACGTACGTAACGAGAGGAATCGGATAGAGGAATCAACACATGCTATGTGGAGCCCAGGTATCGGCTGGCGTGCCAAAAGATAAGTCAACTATATATGCAGATCTTGTTACATACGTAATATGAGCATATACTGTAGCAAGTCAACGTACGTATTATGTACGCTTTGTATTAAGTGTTACGTAGCAAGATACGAACTGAGGCAGTGAACTCTGGATGACTACTACGTACGCTATGTTGGACATGTAGCGTACGCTATGGAGCATTACGTACGTTAATGATGGGTTATAACGTACATAAATGGGTGTGCAGATTATAAAATAAGGATTGTTCTATCATTTCTTCACGAGAATAAACCGATGTTTTCCTCCCAACATCATCCCACTGCATATGTAAAATGAGAATAAGCCTCTTCTATCTTGGTTATGAGCTTGGAAACATGGATTTGAGGCTTGGATATGAAGATGTTGATGATTCTTGAAGAGTTTGATTGTGTTATTCATGTTCTTGAGGTATGTTGACCAACTCTACACCTTGAATTCGGATTTTTAATGCTGTTGTTGAGGAATAATTCATATGAAGATGATTATGTTGTTGTTGTTGTGATTCTTGAGGTTATGTGAATTGTATGTTGAAGAATATGATGATATATGTCTTCGATTATGTTATTTGTTATAATCATGATTATTGAATCATGGTATTCTTGGTGTTGTTGGTATTCTTGGTATATATAATCATGGATTTGATGATTGAAACCAATACTATGTTGATTGTAGTGGTATAATTCATATGTTCTTGACGAAATATGAATCTTGATAACGAGTTTGAATCCGGAAAGATTATGGTTAATCTTAGAACAAGATTATCAATGGTATTGAACTATTTGGATAGTTTGGATTGTCTATTATGCCGATAATATTGTTTTACTATGAAATTTACAAGTATGAACAAGAAGAAATCTTGTTGATTCGTGTTTAATGTTGAAGTTGGAATCGAATATTTTATGAAATCCTTAATATCGAGATGAATTGATCATTGATATGATGAATGTGTTTAAGAAGTATTGGTGTTTTGGATACGAATATAGAATATTCATATCTAGAACTAAGTTATGTGTTTTGGAACAATATTCATATGGGAATACAAATATGATTACGAGTTTGATGAGATTATTATTCATCTTTGAGTTTGGAAGTTCGTACGTATTGAATAAGTGTTCAAATCGAATGATTGAATTATTTGACACCATTGGAACATGATCTTATATAATGTTGAACTAATCAGATTATCCGGATTGAGGATGATAATCGGTAATTGGTTTTAATTATGAAATTTACGAGGAGGGAACTTATAGTCGTATTAGAGATTGGATTTGGAATCGGTAATGTTTAGACCCTTGTTATTGGTTTAAATTGATTATTGATATGATTATCGGTATATGGAAACGTATTCTGGTTATGGCTTCGTGATTGATTGATTTAGGTTTTTTGGATTTGTGCTTAATTGAGATATTGTGGAACCGTTGGGTTCATTGATCGGTTATATTAATTATCGAGTTGCGGCTTGTATTGTGGATATGAGTTCGTATTTGTTGAGTTGGATTATTTGGTTTTGTGTATATGATCGAGGTATCATTGAACCATTTAGTTTGATTGGATGGTTATGTCGGTTGTTGATTTTTACCGAATGTGTGTTAATCGATTATTGCAATATATTGTGATAATTGATTGTTGATTTCGACCATTGTGTTGTGGTTGAGGTTGAAGAGTTCATAGATTGCTTTGGTCGGGACTGAGGAGCTCGTAGATGAAGGCAATGGAATCGGTAACAGCTTTGTCGTATCAGTATCGAGGCAAGTTATACTTTTTCAGTTTATAATATTTAATGAATGGTTTCAGTTTCATCTCATTTATAATTCATATAGTAATGATATTATAAATATACGTTGTCGAGATGATGGGTTGTATATTATGCTCTAGTTTTGATTAAATCATAATGTATATGATTTAATTGTGTTTGGGGAAGACATGAGTTATCTTTGGTCAGTGATATGGAATGTCAGATATCGAGGATAGTTTATCGTGTCGACATTGATGTTGGGATGGTGGTTTATTGATATTAATGGAATATACCTCATTCAAAATTATTCGTATAACTGCGTATTCGTTCAGGGATGTTGTTCGTGGAAAGGATATTATCTTCGGCCCTGAGGTAATTTAAGTATTGTTCAGTTATGAGGATAATTATTATGTTAAATTGTTGTATATGTTATATGTTGGGGTTTCGTATAATGAGATTCGTATTGGCTGTTCGTTGAGGGATATTGATCCCATGACCATTTTTTCGTATTCATGGTTGTGTTGATTGGTTCGTTGAGGGATGTTGGTTCCAGGACTGTTGTGTTGAGATTGTTAATTGTGTTGATCATTCTTTGGGGATGTTTATCCCAGGATGGTTGTTTTGGATATTGTCGGTCATGTCGATCTTTCATTATCCGTGTGTCATTGTTCACTTCGGTGAGTCTTTTGATCCTTATTGGATATGTGATTCCTTGAGTTTCGTTGTCATGTTGCATCGTGACATATATGGAGTCATATCTATGTGCCGATTGGTTATGTGTTGGATTTTCAGGGCAGGCACGTATAGTCATGTGATGGGTTCATGTCCTCACATTGAGCTGTGCCCACGAGACGTACTTCATGAGACTGATTACGTACAAGACCACACGTGTATTTGATCGATACTCGGGGTGGATTGTGCAAGGACACATTTCTGGATCGGGCATTCTGTGACGTCCATCTTTGAGCCATATGGATTTTTCGTTCATCCTCCATTTATGGTTGGATATGTTCGACGGGTTGCGACTGGTTGTTCATACGCCCGAGGGGTATGTTCGACAGTCGGGGTTATTTCGTTGTTGATCCTTGTTGATTATGTCGGAGTTTATCATGTTGATGGTATTCTCGGTTATTGTTGATCCTTTGTCAATCGTGTTGGAGTTTATCATGTTGATGGTATTCTCGGTCATTGTTGATCCTTTGGTTGATCGTGTTTGGAGTTTACCTTGTTGATGGTACTCTCGGTCGCTGTTGATCATTTGTTGATCGTGTTGGAGTTTATCATGTTGATGATATTCTTGATTATTGTGGATCTTTCATTGGTAACATAGGAGTTTATCATGTCGATGATATTCTTAGTTAATTTATTGGTTGATCATTGTTATTGATCGTATGAGCATTGGGACTGTGTGTCGATGTTTCGGGACTTGTCATTGTTCTGTGTGTTATTGGTTTTTATCCAGATTGAGATTTGACGGTGCAATCCGACGGACAAGATTTGGCACAGATGGTTCATTCTACACTTATGAGTTATGATGATGTTTGAGGATTCTTGGTATTGTTTGAATACAGTACATATGGTTGTAGTTTAGTGCATTTCGTCATTTGAGAATAAGGATTGGTTTATTATGGATGTTAGGAGTATGCCCTCGAATGCCACTCAGAGGATGTTGAGTGAGGGCATTGTACTTGTTATTATGTAAATCATCAATATAAGGCAATGGATGTTTCTTTATTTACTGGTAGTTACTTGCATTCCTAACTCGTAAATATACATGTAGAAACTAGTCCGTGTATTTGAGAGCAAAACGTTCCATTCCTTATTGGATAAGGGGGTCGGCACTGGAAAGGTTTATAGCTCAAATACTTAATCGTTCGCAAGTCGATGAAACTTGACTGTGCGTTAAGTTTATGTGAATACTTGTATGACGTGTTCTTTGACAAGGAGAGTGCTTGTCGAACACTAATGGTTAGTGGGAGCACACGTTATAGGTATGCTAATTATATTAGTATACTCGAACCAACTCACGCTCGATTCGTCACACGAATTTCACTCCGGGACAGTCAATGATGGAATCGAAAGGTTGTGATAGGTATTCGTGAACCTTCGACTTGAGGATTTAGTAGGGATGTGCTTGTGACGTCAAGATTTTCATTAGAGTAGTTCGACCCTATAAACCGAAAGGCGGGGGTCAACCTCGACGTGCATCTTGATGGGCAAGTAGCAGGTCCTACTGAATACCAAGATAGAATTCTTTCTCCTATTAGTGAACGGGTTATATGTCCTATGTGGTTATTGGCAGATGAGATCATAAGTCTTTGGTCATAGCATTGGAGCTAGCTGTATTAGATACATGAGAGCTCGATGATCTCGATTTGCATTAACGCATGCATAGCGTCAAGTACGGATAGGGTTTGACTGACCGTGACCCTATAACTTGATCGGGACATGTGAAAGAAGGGTTTATACGTTTACTGGTATTCACGACATAATGGTTCTTGAATGATCCCAATCATTCGTTCTCAGTCGGGGTACAGTGTAGGCCACCAGGCTGGCTAGGTGGTGCTACTACTCTTTGGTTCCTCCCATTGCTGACTGAGACGGACCTACCGAGTCGCGCATTAGGATTGACGACAGAATGAATCAAGCTAATTCTCTCATTATGAATATTAGATATTGGATATCTAAATTTGGGACATTGAATGTTTAAATCGACTTATCAGATAAATTGATTTACGGCTTAATGAATTAAATATACCACTGGGTGATTAATTTAATTCATGAATATAATAATTTCTTGGAGAAATTAATTATGTTATTTTGTATTTGATATGTTTAATTAATTAGATTAATTAATCGATACAAATACATCGGAACGGAATCGTAGTTTATCTGTTTAGACTCACGATTGTCCGAAACGAACCGCACTCATCCGTTTCTGCATGGTAGCCGCCCCCCTTAGTTCCACCCACTTTCCTCTTGTCTTGTTGTTTTCATTTTATATGAAAAAGATGACTTTGTGGGGTTTGATCTCATGTGACATGAGTTGTTCACATGAGGGTGGAATAAGAATAAAAGGAGGAAGACTTCTTATCTCTCCCACATTATTTTCAAGGTGAAGTTAATAGAGGAAAGAGAGAGAGAAGTCTTCTTCATCATCTTCTTCTTTATTCATCAAGTTCTTGATTTTTCTTGGAGAAAAATTGAGAAATAAAAGAGAGATTGTGAGTTATACACTTAGAGTGTTATAATTTCATATTGGGAGCTTCATCATTTAGCTCTAGCCGTATCCTCGGAGGATAGCAAGGTGATTGTCGTTCCGGTCGTTTCTCCGGCACGTGGCAAGTAGAGACGCAGTGCTTTCGGCATTGGATCATTCAAGGGCTTGGAGCAGATTGGATTCGTAGAGATCAATCTAAAGCTTGGGGAATAGCTCAAGAGAAGGAATCCATTTAATCAATGGACTACAAGGGTGAGTTTCTATATCTCTTGTGAATTCGTTTTTTAATATTCGTATATACGTAGCTCGATCGATCCTCGTAGGGATTCAGATCGAATTAATTTTTATTTTACCGCTTCCGCTGGGCCTTCATTTTAGGCACCGAATCCCAATAGTGGTATCAGAGAGTGGGTCTTGCTATCGTATATATGATATTAGCATTTAGAATGCTTGATTAGATGGTGAATGATTTGGAATCATTTTAGTCATAATCGTGGTATATGTTTTTACGTTCGTTGTAGTTATATTTTTCGTAAGTTTATGTCTAAATATAAATCTTAATTTCTTGGAAGTATGATTTATATTGAAGATATGAATGTTGGAGAATATAGATATTGGATATCCGGTCGAAAAACTAGCCCCGAAATGCCGTTGGATGGTCCGGGAGGGGTCCAGGAGCAGGGGGCCGCGGCCTGTGGTCATTGCGGCCCGGCAAAGGCCAGATCTTGGGAGCCAGGCAGCCCTGCATGCTGCCTGGTGGCGTTTTCGGCCGCGGTTCGGCCTATTTCGGACCCGTTTCGGGCTTGTTTGCTTCGCGTATTCCTAAAAATGATTTCCCTCATTTTAAATTGGATTTAATATGATTAAAATGATTTATGGTATTTCATTTCATAAGGGAAAATTGATTTATTGGAATACTTGTGATCGACCGAATTATTTTGAATGTTTTCATATTACCGATTGTGTGAATCAATTTGATCGGTTCGTATTGTTGATTGGATCAATGTATCTCTATGCTTTCCATTTATTTAGTGTTTATTGGATGAATGCTTTTGAATGGTGATGTGGTTCGTGGACTTAGTTTTTGAATCGTTCGTTTTATTCGATTGGGTTGTAAAGGCCGTTTTGAGCCTATTTATTTTACTGGAAAAAATTTGTATCTAGGATGCAATTTTCAATGTAAAATTTATATGTAATGACGAAGACCGGAGGAAGATCCATTTCAAGAAGACGAAGATTCAAGATGAAGACTTGTAATTAGATTACGGAGTTTTTGTTTTCTAGGAACGGTCCATGAACCACATGTTGGTAGCAACTAGGTTATGAATGGTTGTTTCATATTGTATGAATGCCACAAACGCGCTTAAATGATTAATGTGCAAAGTGTAACGTTAATCGCGATAATTCTCCCACAACAAATAATTAAGTTTATAAGGTTTCAAGGTTTTCCTTCCCTCCATCGAGTTTTCGGGAAATTGAAATCAAAACCGGATGTGCTATGCTTCCGAGTTATCGGGGTAGTCGTTCGGGGAGGACGGATAAATTACCGGGAGCGCATTGGATGCCTTCAGTTGGAGCAAATTTTATCCCTAGAAACCTGATAGGTTGCCGGATAAGATTCAATTGTGAAACTGATTTACGTCGATGGTATAAACTTAACTTGTTCACGAACCATATGTAACACCCCCGATATATTCAGGAATATTACAGCGCCGTAAATCCTTTACATAAGAATTTACAAGGCTGATTAAAGGAAAAGACAATAACAGATACCGATTCATGAAATTTCTCAAATAAAATACAACCGTCTGGTTCAAAACCGAGAATACAAATATCCAATGAAGAGTTATTATTACATCACTAAAATCCAAACATTATAAACGGACGACGTACTCGAGTACTTATTGAAATAACCAACAAACAACAGACAGTAAACTCGGCCGGAACATCACTCTGCACCCTCGTCGTCATGCATCTCCAGTGGTTGTTTCCCCGCTCTCCTGGATCCTGAACATACACAAATGTTCACCCCCGAAGGGGTTAGCACAACGATGCTAGTACAAGTACAATAATCATACAACAGTGATATAATCAACAATTATATCGTAACAAGTTTCTCCAACGGGAAATATTCAGAACACATATCATATCATAACAGTTTCAACATACTGTTGGTATTCCAACGATCCAGCGCACACAGCTATAGATTCCCATGATGATCCCGTCGGACCAACACATGGTGGAACTACCTGTCCAATGATCCAGCGCACACAGCTATAGATTCCCATGATGATTCCCATCGGATCAACGCATGGTGGACATATAATCACAACATATTTATACGATACAATCACATTGTCATAATATAAACAATTCTAATTAGAGTACTTGCCTCGGTTCGATGACAAGAATAAACTTCCACGAATATCAAAATACTCGAAGGTCGCCCCCTTCGATCAATCACGTGTTAAGCTCGAACCTTAACAAAAGAAATAGCATAGAATTCATTTCATGTCGAATGAACGTCTAATAATTCAACAATTACGGTAGAAAGTCCTTAATATGCAATCTGTCTGGATAGCTTAACGCACGCTACGAATCCTATGGAGCGTACGTTAATGCTACTCATTAGCGCACGCAGTACACACAGCCTAGCGTACGCTAAGCAGGCGTGGTCAGTGCCTCACTGATCAGCCGACTGACTCAGCTGATGACTTAACGCATGCTAAGTCCCAATCGTTGCGTACGCTAAACGTACTCGATAGCGCGCGTTAATTCTCGTAGCTTAGCGCACGCTAAGAGTGCATGGAAGTTCACTGGAGGGCAGCAAAATATACAAATGGTGATGAAGTAAGCGAATCCCTCAGTCATTAATGTTTGTTATCCGGCTTCATGTTATGATCATAACCTTTATGAATGATCTCATGGATACTAACAACTTCGAGGTGTAAGTATATGTATAATCATCATAACACTATAATCCGTCTTGATTACAATTCTCATGCGAAGTTGGTGATCTCCGGTTGATGTATTAGATTTTACTATCATTATACATATTCAGACTTCATCTGAAGGTGAACTAACAATTCCCACTTATACGAAAGAATATTTCCTAAGACGATTCTTCCCTTAAGTCCTTATAACCGAAAATAATACCACCTCCAATTTATGATCACTAAGATGACACAAATCATATGGATAATAAACTTCAGAATGTTCTCTTATCACTTGAAGTACTAGGATTCCAACTACGAGGTTCCAATGATAATATCATAAGCATAGACATTCCAATCTTTAAAACATGATGTTTGTTGAATAATTCACCAACGAAATTCAATATCACGTTAGCATGATCATCTAATCCCTTGGAATCCAAATCTAATGCTGGTGATAGGTTGAACATACCTTAATATGCCGAAATCACTGAACCACAAGGTAGAATCCGACTCCGGTTGGTTATGTGCCACTCCAAGGTGTTACTTCTCTTTAATGACCACTCACAAGTGATAACCAATATTCAAGGATCACCAAGATATGTTCTAAGTGTGTTGGAGGGATGATTATAGCTCTCTGGCCTCTCAAGAATGAAGAGTGGACGAATGAAATGTAAGCCAAAACGGGTTGTTGTCCCATTTATAATATCCTGCATTTTAGCCGATTAGCGCACGCTACTAAGCATTCCTTAGCGCGCGCTAATAAGAGTTGACTTAAAAATTGTCCAGGTTCGTCCGCGGGAATCTTACCCGGACCCACGTCCCGGCTGGCGCATGTGCTAACCACCTACCTCAATAATTCAGTGTCTAGCGCACGCAACTCCTACATATGTAGCGTGCGCTAGTAATAGCCGATAGCGCGCGTTAAGCTACATCCTTAGCGTGCGCTATCACGAGTTTGCATGAGAAAATTTGCATGTTGTTATACTTAAGTACAAGGATGCCAATGCAAGAAGTATCATACTCCAATAATCAAAACCACAAATCCGAATAATACAGGGTTGGATACAGATGAAATACACCATAATAAATCCGGATATTACATACTCTCCTACTAAAAAGGAGTTTCGTCCCGAAACTCAAGACGAAAATAATTCGGGATATCTGGACTTCATACCATCTTCTGTTTCCCATGTGGCTTCTTCCACTCCGTGGCGTGACCATTGAACTTTGACCAAAACGATTGGTTTGTTCCTCAACTGTTTAACTCGACTCTCGAGTATCTTGACCGGTCTTTCTTCAAACGTCCCATCGTGAGAAACTTCGATCCCGCCAAAATCAATGATATGACTAGGATCTTGTATATATCTCCGTAACTGGGATACGTGGAACACGTTATGAACATGGCTCAATGACGGCGGCAATGCTAATCTGTATGCCAACTCTCCAACTCTCTCAAGGATCTCAAATGGTCCGATATATCTCGGACTCAGCTTTCCTTTCCTTCCGAAACGAAGTATTCCTCGAGTAGGAGAAACCTTTAAGATTATGTGGTCTCCCGTACTGAACTCCAAAGGGCGACGGCGTACGTCTGCGTAAGATTTCTGGCGACTCTGGGCGGTCAACAGCCTTTCACGAATCAAGGCTATCTTTTCTCGAGTCTGCACGATCAACTCTGGTTCTGTCCCGATCAAGTCTGACGAATCATCCCAACATAGGGGCGATCTGCATCTCCTCCCGTATAATTCCTCGAATGGTGCCATCTTAATGGAAGCATGCCAACTATTGTTGTAGGTAAATTCAATCAATGGTAGATGAATCTCCCAATCGTTTGACCAATCTAAGGCACAAGCCCTCAGCATATCTTCCACCGTTTGAATGGTCCTCTCGGATTGCCCGTCAGTATGCGGGTGATAAGCTGTACTGAAGTTCAATTCGGTCCCCAATGCCTTAAGAACTGCTTTCCAAAAGTGAGACACAAAACGGTCATCTCGATTAGAAATGATGGTCTTCCGCGTACCATGTAATCGAACTATCTCCGATATAAATACTCGTGCCAACCTCTCTGGTCTCCACGTGTCCTTAATGCCTAGAAAATGAGCTGATTTGGTTAAACGATCAACTATCACCCAAATCATGTTCATTCCTGTCTTGGTTCTCGGCATACTGGTGATAAAGTCCATCGATATGTCCTCCCACTTCCATTCAGGGATTGGAAGCGGCTTCAACATTCCGGCAGGCCGTTGATGCTCGATCTTAACCTACTGACAAGTCAAGCATTTCGAAACATAGTCCGCTACATCTTTCTTCATGTTGCCCCACCAGAAATTCTGCTTCAAGTCCCTATACATTTTACTGGTGCCCGGGTGGATAGAATAGGGCGAACTGTGAGCTTTCTTCATAATCGTCTTTTTCAGAACATTGACATCGGGAACGCAGAGTTGGTCCTGAAATCTCAAAACTCCATCATCATGGATTACGAATCCGGGGGCCTTCCCCTTGATCACTTCGTCATGTAACCGAATCATCAGAGGATCATCTACCTGTCTAGATTTGATTTATTCGATTAATGACGAAGTTATTTCCATCATGCACAGTTGTCCTTGGACTCTTTGTAACCACACTTCAATTCCTTCTCAAATCATCTCATGTTGAAGGCTAAGTTGGGAGGTCAGAGTCTCCAGCATCTGAATAGAAACAGGCTTGCGGCTGAGTGCATCGGCCACTACATTCGCTTTGCCTGGGTGATACAAAATCTCCAAGTCATAGTCCTTAATCAATTCTAACCATCTTTTTTGCCGCATGTTCAATTCTTTTTGACTGAAGATGTATTTGAGACTCTTGTGATCCGTAAAGATCTGACAGTGAGTCCCGTACAGATAATGCCTCCAGATCTTCAAAGCAAAAACTACTGCTGCTAGCTCCAAATCATGTGTTGGGTAATTCACTTCATAAGGTTTCAGTTGTCGTGAAGCATAAGCGATCACCTTGTCATTCTGCATTAATACGCATCCAAGTCCTTGGTTCGAAGCATCACTGTAAACTATGAATCCTCCAGTCCCCTGTGGAAGTGATAGAATCGGTGTCGTCGTCAATCTCGCTTTTAATTCGTCAAAATTAGTCTGACATGACTCGTTCCACTCAAACTTTTGAGTTTTCTGTAGGAGTCGAGTAAGTGGGCGGGAGATTTTGGAAAACCCTTCCACGAACCGACGATAATACCCAGCAAGTCCTAAGAAACTTCGGACTTCTTTCACATTCTTTGGTGGTTTCCAATCCATAATTGCTTCGATTTTCTGCGGATCTACTCGGACTCCTTCCGCTGATACCACATGACCGAGGAACATTACTTCCTTTAGCCAGAATTCACACTTAGAGAGTTTGGCGTATAGTTGCTCGCTTCTCAAAAGTTCTAATACAATTCGCAAATGCTGTGCATGCTCTTCCGGGTTCTTAGAATACACCAAGATGTCATCAATGAACATGACCACAAATTTATCCAAATATTCGATGAACACTCGGTTCATCAACTGCATGAATACAGCAGGTGCATTAGTGAGACCAAATGGCATCACTACAAACTCATAGTGTCCGTAGCGAGTTCTGAATGCTGACTTTGGAACATCAGATTCCTTAATCCTCAGCTGATGGTATCCTGATCTCAGATCGATTTTAGAAAATACTTTTGCCCCTTGCAACTGGTCAAACAGAACATCAATCCGTGGCAACGGATACTTGTTCTTAATCGTCATCTTGTTCAGCTCTCGATAGTCAATACACAGTCGAAGCGATGCATCCTTCTTTCGGACAAAAAGAACTGGCGCTCCCGGGGTGGCAGCTTGGTGAATATAGCCTTTGTCCAGTAACTCCTCCAGTTGCTTCTTCAGTTCGTACATCTCAGTAGGTGCCATACGATACGGCGCCTTAGAAATTGGTGTAGCTCCGGGTTCCAGCTCAATAGTGAATTCTACATCTCGTCGTGGAGGTAGTCCAGGTAACACGTCAAGAAATACATATGGAAATTCATTCACAACAGGAATGGATGAAAGTTTCATAATTTCATCTTCTTTCTTCATTGCATAGCACCAATACCCTGTACAGCCCTGTTTCAACAATTTGACAGCTTTCATTGCTTTGATTAACTTTCCTGAGCTTTCTGGTTTCCATCCTTCAAACAGTACTTCGGAGCCATCATCAGCGATCAGCGAAATATTCCTCCTCCGGTAGTTTACAATTGCTCCATATCGATTAAGCCAATCGTCTCTGAGTATTAGGTCATCTCCTTGCATTTCTATCACAATTACATTTGAGAGCCACTCCCTACCCCCAAATGATACAGGGAAATCTCTGGTCTCTAAGTTCCCAACAATCCTCTCTCCACTCGGTAAACCAACAACATAAGGTTCTTTTTTTGAAAATTTTTCAAATTATATTTCCAAAAGGCTTTTTTACAAACAGAAGTTTGATGAACTTATTTTACTACACAAGAAATACTAGAAAATCCTATCTAGTAGATAGCCAAAAAATGAGAAGATCGCCGTAGCGAGCCGGGTCGATTTTTCTCATTGTGCTGATACGGTTCCGGATTACTTTCTCCAGCCACCGAGACATAGTCCTTGAATCCATCGGTTTGCCTCCATGTCTCCTATTGTTTCGCTCTCTCCAAATGGAATGGATAAGAAGCTGATACACGTAACGCACCACGAAACTCGTGAAGCAATCCATCGTTGAGGAAATGACATTGACAATTTCATTCCACAGCTTAGTGTAATTATTTCTCAAAACCCCTTGAGTCAAATCTTTCCACACTCTTTCCGAGTATTGGCATTTGAAGAACAGATGTTCCCTTGTTTCCATTGGTTCGGAGCAAAGCATACATCCCGTGTTTACTCCCAAATTCCACCTAGCCATTCGACTACCCATAGATAGACGATCGTGCATCACCAGCCAAGCAACAAAAGAGTATTTTGGAGTTGAGAAGGGGAACCAAATACCTTTTGCCCATGATTGTGTGTGTGTACGACTTCTAATCAGCTCCCATGTTGCACTCGACTCGAATGTGTCTTTAAAAACATCCCCTTTGTATCGCCAGAGAGGTGAGTCATCATCATTAATCCGAGGTCCGCGTCGATGCGATTCCAGGATGTCTTCCAGGCTTCTCATAATGTGGTTTCAATGCCGTCGACGGCGATTTCTTCGGAAAGCATCATCCACTGTAGAATGCTCCGCTAGACCCATGTCAATGAAACCCCGCGGACCCAGAAGTTCATACAAGACCCCTAGGTTACTCCAATAGTCGAACCAGAAAGAAGAGTTCAAGCCGTTTCCAACCTCAACCCGGTAGAACCTCAACAACATAAGGTTCACAAGTATGAAAATCGGAAATATTCAAACGATTTACACAAGACAAAGATATAAAAGAATGCGTAGCTCCTGTATCGAATAAAACGCTAATCGGGAAAGGATGCGGGCGGTGCACGATGCGGCATGACATCCTGATCGTCTGTCCTCCTCATCTCGTACAGACGTGGGGGAGCATATCCGGCACTCGATGTCCCCTTTCGGTCTGATTGTCCTCTGCCTCGTCCGCGGCCAAAATTTTGAGGCATCTGAACACTTTGTTGCGTCTGTTGGATACTAGCTTCCTTCTGAACTGGCTGCGATGAACGGGTTCCATTGTATTTGGTGGCGTCCTTGAAAAACGTCGCACGGTGCCCTTCCTGTCCGCAGTCAAAACATGTAACTGGAGTGCGCAAACAATCACGCCAAAGGTGGCCTGGGCGACCACAGTTAAAGCACTTCCTAGCTGTATCCGTCGTGGCTGACATTGTTCCGTAATTCTTTCCGCTCTTACATGAGTGCGGAGGTTTCTTGAAAGAAAAAGAAGACTGGGCCTTTCGGGGCCCACTGCTCTTGTGCTCTGTAAAAGTACCAGAGACTTTCTGTTTCTTCGACTCCATAAACTTCTCCATTGCTGCTTATTTTATTTCGTACACCAATGCCTTATCCTGATATTGGCGGAGAGTGGTACATTCAAAACCAGACATGTACCTCTGGATTTCTGGTTTCATCCTCATTTCAAAATGAATCATCATCTCCGCATCTGTTCTGACCATATGTCGAACAAATGCCAACTGTTGGTTAAACGTATTAATCGTCTGGGATACGGGTTCGTCTGATGGTTGAGCGGAGAAAAATTCCCGAATTTTGGCTTCCCTCATAGGACGAGGGCAGTACTGAGGTTCCATCATCATTTTAAATTATGTCCAATCAGCATCATGATCTGCAGGTCGGATAGCTTCCCACCACTCGGATGCCTCCCCAATCAGAAAGTATTGGGCAATAGGAGCTCTCCTATCGTCTGGGCAATTAATTCTAGCAAAAATTTTCTCCAATTCCGTCAACCAATGATCCCAAGTGGGAGTCTCGGAAAAGCCATCGAATTTGGGTGGTTGCATCTTCGCCACCTCTTGCAGCCACCGGTCACCTCGATTTCCCATGTCTGGGATCCCTTGCTGTCTCTCTCCCTGCTGTAGTCCCACTGCCACTTGCATTCGGTCCACGACTTGGGCGAACTGAGTCATCTGGTTCACCACTTGACGATGGATCTCTGGTACAGCAGGTTCTGGTTCGTTGTTAATAGATTGTTGCGGCTCGCCTGAGCAATGACTGGCCTGATTAGAAGGCGACGCTTCTCTTTCAGCATTTCTTCGTCCGCGTCCATGACCGCGACCACGTCCACGTCCGCCTCTCAACATACTGTAAGCATAAATACTCAATATACAGGAAACAACATTGTTCTAATATTCAAGTATAAAGGGAAATAACATGTAAAGAACGAGATAGAGTTTAGGAACTTACAACCACCGTTCGCATGAAGACGTAGGCAGCGCAGTGATGTCATTCACGGCCGGTTACCTCAAAAGGCATAAATGACCCCTATTTTAACCCAACGGACAAGATATCCATAATCTTAGCTCCGATACCATATTCTGTAATACCCCCGATATATTCAGGAATATTACAGCGCCGTAAATCCTTTACATAAGAATTTACAAGGCTGATTAAAGGAAAAGACAATAACAGATACCGATTCATGAAATTTCTGAAATAAAATACAACCGTCTGGTTCGAAACCGAGAATACAAATATCCAATGAAGAGTTATTATTACATCACTAAAATCCAAACATTATAAACGGACGACGTACTCGAGTACTTATTGAAATAACCAACAAACAACAGACAGTAAACCCGGCCGGAACATCACTCTGCACCCTCGTCGTCATGCATCTCCAGTGGTTGTTTCCCCGCTCTCCTGGATTCTGAACATACACAAATGTTCACCCCCGAAGGGGTTAGACAACGATGATAGTACAAGTACAATAATCATACAACAGTGATATAATCAACAATTATATCGTAACAAGTTTCTCCAACGAGAAATATTCACAACACATATCATATCATAAGAGTTTCAACTTACTGTTGGTATTCCAACGATCCAGCGCACACAGCTATAGATTCCCATGATGATCCCATCGGACCAACACATGGTGGAACTACTTGTCCAACGATCCTACTTGTGAATCTTGCCTTAAAGGAAAAATGACTAAGTATGTGGTGCTTTGGAAGCAGCACGTGACGGATATAAATATTTCATTACGTTTACAGATGATCATACTAGGTATGGTTATGTATACTTAATGAAACATAAATCCGAGGCCTTTGAGAAATTCCAGGAATTCAAGGCCCTAGTCGAGAAACAAATTGGTAATCATATCAAAGCACTTCGGTCGGACCGAGGTGGCGAGTATATGAGTACGGAGTTTGACGAGTTCCTTAAGGAACATGGAATAGTTTCACAACTAACACCTCCAGGTACTCAGTTAAATGGTGTGTCAGAAAGAAGGACCGGACCTTGTTAAACATGGTATGCACTCCTGACTGCCGCTTATATCTTAAACAGATGTCCTTCCAAATTCATTCCTAAAACTCCACATGAGATGTGGGAGGGAAGGAAACCAAGTCTTAATCATATTAGGATTTGGGCATGTCCTGCCTATGTCAAGAAGACTAAGGTGGAAAAGTTTGAAGCTAGGTCTGCGAAGGGACATTTCATTGGATTCCTGTCTGGGACGATGGGATATCTATTCTACATGCCCGAAGATCGAAAGATCGTTGTTGCTTTACAAGCGCACTTCCTGGAAGATGAGTTCATTCAGGAAGGCGGAGCAGGTAGAAGTATTTCTTTAGAAGAATACAATGAAACTCCTCGGGAGACACCTGTACAAGAAACTGGAACCGAACTTTCTGAAACACAAGTACAACCACCTCGTAAGTCTAGTAGGGTGTCTCATTTACCTGAGAGGTATGGGTCTGTGCACTTGGAGGAGCTGGGTCTCCATGAGGTTCCCAGTGATAGCCAAGAGACCGACCCGATGACCTATGACCAAGCGATGGTAGATGTAGACTCCGCGAAATGGCGTGAAGCTATGGAAGCTGAGATAGACTCGATGCATGTCAATCAGGTCTGGACTCTAGTAGACTGCCTCAAGGGCATAGTGCCTATTGGGAACAAGTGGATCTACAAGAGAAAGACTGATGGTGATGGCAAGGTTGACGCCTATAAGGCCAGGCTTGTGGCAAAGGGTTATACCCAGAAGGAAGGGATCGATTATCATGATACCTTCTCGCCCGTAGCCATGATCAAGTCTATTCGCATGATGCTTGCTATAGCTGCCTACCACGATTATGAGATATGGCAAATGGACGTAAAGACGGCTTTCCTTAATGGATTACTCGAGGAGGAAATCTATATGGAGCAGCCTAAAGGTTTTGTGTCCGAAGTCGATATTCAGAAAGTGTGCAAGCTTCAGCGTTCACTGAAGCAAGCGTCGTGTAGTTGGAACCTTCGTTTGACGAGGCGGTCAAAGAGTTTGACTTCGTGCAAAATGAATAGGAACCTTATGTATACAAGAGGGTTAGTGGGAGCAAGATCGCATTCTTAGTACTATATGTGGATGATATTCTGCTAATAGAAAATGATGTGGGAATGCTCAGTCCTGTAAAAGCTTGGCTTTCGAGTAATTTCTCCATGAAAGACTTGGGAGAAGCAACCTATATTCTTGGAATTCGACTCTACCGGGATAGAGCGAAGAGAACAATAGGTCTTTCCCAAGCCCTCTATATAGATAAAATCTTAAAGCGATTTAAGATGGATGATTCTAAAAGAGGGTTCCTACCGATGCGACATGGAATAAAACTCACCTTGAAGATGTGTCCTCAAAGTGAGGAACAATGAACGGAAATGAGTAATATACCATATGCTTCGGCCATGGGTAGCCTTATGTATACTATGTTGTGTTCAAGACCTGACATCGCGCATGCTGTAAGCGTGGTGAGTAGGTTTCAGGCCAACCCAGGTAGGGAACATTGGACTGCCGTAAAGAATGTTCTCAAGTACTTAAGAAGGACTAGAGATATGGTTCTGATGTATGGCGGTGGAGAATTGGATGTGGTGGGATTCACTGATTCGGACTTCCAAGGACTGAAAGACGACTCAATGTCCATTTCTGGCTACATATTTACTCTTAATGGAGGAGTAGTATCTTGGCGTAGTGCCAAGCAAAGCGCTACTGCTGATTCCACCTGTCAGGCTGAGTATCAAGCAGCCTCGGAGGCTTCCAAGGAGGGGTTCTGGATTAAGAAGTTTTTAGGAGAACTTCAAGTGATACCATGTGCTGAGCTGCCTGTTCCGCTGTACTGCGACAACGATGGAGTTGTAGCGCAGGCCAAGGAGCCGAGGTTTCACAACAGCACCAAACATATTGAGAGGAAGTATCATCTCGTAAGAGAATTTGTTCTCAAGGGATACATTGTGCTGCACAGAGTAGACTCGGCAGACAACGTCGCCGATCCACTGACCAAGCCACTTTCTCAGACTAGCTTAGAGAATCATCTGGAGAACATAGGTATTAGATACCATAGTGTGTGGCATTTAGTGCAAGGGGGAGATTGTTAGGAGTATGCCCTCAAATGCCACTCAGAGGATGTTGAGTGAGGGCATTGTACTTGTTATTATGTAAATCATCAATATAAGGCAATGGATGTTTCTTTATTTACTGGTAGTTACTGGCATTCCTAACTCGTAAATATACATGTAGAAACTAGTCTATGTATTTGAGAGCAAAACGTTCCACTCCTTATTGGATAAGGGGGTCGGCACTGGAAAGGTTTATAGCTCAAATACTTAATGGTTCGCAAGTCGATGAAACTTGAATGGGCGTTAAGTTTATGTGAAGACTTGTATGACGTGTTCTTTGACAAGGAGAGTACCTGTCGAACACTAATGGTTAGTGGGAGCACACGTTATAGGTATGCTAATTAGATTAGTATACTCGAACCGACTCACCCTCGATTCGTCACACAGATTTCACTCCGGGACAATCAATGATGGAATCGAAAGGTTGTGATAGATATTCGTGAACCTTCGACTTGAGGATTTAGTAGGGATGTGCTTGTGACGTCAAGATTTTCATTAGAGTAGTTCAACCCTATAAACTGAAAGGCGGGGGTCAACCTCGACGTGCATCTTGATGGGCAAGTAGCAGGTCCTACTGAATACCAAGATAGAATTATTTCTCCTGTTAGTGAACGGGTTATATGTCCTATGCGGTTATTGGAAGATGAGATCATAAGTCTTTGGCCAAAGCATTGGAGCTAGCTATATTAGATACACAAGAGCTGTAACACCCCGAGATATTCGGAATAATTACAGCGCCGTAAACCCTTTAAATAAGGATTTACAAGGCTAATTAAAAAGGAAAGTGAATATAAGACGTCAATACTGCGAAAATTCGAGTTTATGAAAACGTACAACTGATTCAACGGTAATTAATACAACCATATCGAATTAATATCAAAGGACACACGTACACGAGTACAGAAACCAAACCAAGACAACAAATCTCCAATAACAATAAACATCACTGAACCCCTTCGTCGTCACGTCGGTACTGTGGCTGTTTCCCTGCTCCTTGGCTACCTGGACATCAAAACAAATGTCCACCCCCGAAGGGGTTAGCAAAACAATGCTAGTACAAGTATCGTATTTAAACAATTCGAATATGTATCAACAATACACAACAAGACATATCACACGGGCTTCCGCTACCGGAACCCGACAATGCGAATCTACAAGATTCCATTACACAGCATGGGTATTCCAATGATCCAGCGCCCTCAGCATAGATCCCAAGATGATCCCGTCGGACCAACACGAGGTGGAAATAACCCGTCCAATGATCCAGCGCCCTCAGCCTAGATCCCAAGATGATCCCGTCGGATCAACACGAGGTGGACATCCGATCCAGCACCCTCAGCATAGATCGTACAACGTATACAAACACAACTCATGCATACACATATGCCAAATCAATATGTTCATCAACATGAACATATAAACAATATACAACGAATATCATGACAAATCAACGAAGTAAATATCATGTTCAACAACATGCATAATCATACGTATATTCCAAAAATACCGATATTAACATATCACGATACTTGCCTCGAAGATGGCAAGAATGATATACTTCAATGCTCTCGACGCACTCGAAGGCCGCCCCCTCCTATCAACGTCACAAGCTCGAACCTTAACAAAAGGAACGATATACAAATCATCTCGAGTCGAACAAATGGCCTAACAATTCGACCTACGGCCGAAAAGCTCAAACTAAACAAGTGCTGGATTGCTTAGCGCGCTACGTACTATACGTAACGTGCGCTAAGCTGAACTGTTAGCGTACGCTATCGTATAAGACTAGCGTGCGCTAGCCACAAACTGGCAGTCTGACTCGGCTGCCTCATAACGTACGCTACGTACGTTTTGTGCGAAAACCGAACCTCGATAGCGCACGTTAACTCACACATGTTAGCGTGCGCTACTCTTGCATGGCAGAATACTGCAAACCGAAAACTGGGTTGAAATGATGAAGGACTCATGAATCCTATGGTGATATTACAAGTTATCCTCGGGCATATCATGCTAATAAGGTTTCTGGAGGATTTCTATGATCATGAGATACAAATATACGGATGGTTATCTTGATATCACAATTCCTCTACGATCTTCAAGAAATAATCTAAATTCCATCGTCTTACGTTCCAAAACACATGATTCCAACGTATACAACGTATCAACTGGGTAATATCCGATTACTTGATCATAAATCGATTTAAACATGCTTAGGAGTCCTTATAATAAGATGGTTCAAAGGTTCATTCGTCATCTAGTACCGATACGTCAAAAGTATCCTTCTAACATGTGATGACCGATAAAAACGAGATACTAGCTATCCAAACATGATTCAAACTTCCTCATGAACATTACTAATCATTGGTGAAGAATCACCTACCTCAAAGTAGTGAAGAACAAAAAATGAAGCAATCCAACACCCAAGGCTTGAACACCAATCTCCAATGATATATGATCTACAATCTCGAACTAGGAGGTTGATATGGAGTGTTTGAGACGAATGGAGTTATGTTACAAGTGCAAGAGTTCGGGTTATGGGGGAAGAAAGGACTGAAATCACGAATAGGATGCTGTCCTATTTATAATAAATGGTTATTAGCGCGCGCTACACCCTGTTCGTAGCGTGCGCTAACGGCTCACAGTCTAAACTGTACTCGGCACTTAGCGTACGCTACGCATATTCCTGTAGCGTGCGCTAAGGCGTTGACCCGGCTTTTCCCGAAAGCCGTCCAGGTACATCCGACAGGATCCGACAGGGGTCCCCCGGCCAGATCTCACCTACCGCACGTCTCAATGCAGCCGACCACGCATAGCGTGCGCTACTTACACTCGGTAGCGTGCGCTATAAAACCATGTTAGCGTACGCTACCCTTAGCCTGTAGCGTGCGCTACATGCACAGAATTTCATCCTTTGAATCACATACACGAAATTATATGATCGGAGGCATCGGATTATGAAATACGGAGAATAGTACTCATACAAAAGTACAATTATTACAATATCACAGGTTCCAATTACATAACAGAATCTCGGGTATTACATCCTTCCTCCCTAAAAAGAAGTTTCGTCCCGAAACTTAGGATGAAAACAACTCCGGATATTTAGCCTTCATACCGTCCTCCGTTTCCCAAGTGGCCTCTTCGACTCCATGTCGTGACCATTGTACTTTAACCAAATGTATTGGTTTATTCCTCAATTGTTTGATCCGGCTTTCAAGTATGTTGATTGGTCTTTCTTCGAAGGTGCCATCATTAGCTATCTCGATCTCGTCGAAATCAATAACGTGACTGGGGTCCGGTATATACTTCCGTAGTTGGGATACGTGAAACACATTGTGAACATGACTTAGCGATGGCGGTAAGGCCAACCTGTACGCTAAATCCCCAACTCTCTCTAGGATCTCAAATGGTCCGATATATCTTGGACTAAGCTTACCTCTTCTCCCGAAACGGAAAATCCCTCGTGTAGGAGACACCTTCAATAGTACGTGGTCCCCAGCGTCGAACTCTAGAGGGCGACGACGTACATCTGCATAAGACTTCTGTCGACTCTGGGCAGTCAACAGTCTCTCTCGAATCACAGCTATCTTCTCTTGAGTCTGAACAATCAATTCTGGTTCCGTCCCGATCAAATCCGAAGAATCATCCCAACACAGGGGTGATCGGCATCTCCTCCCGTACAAAGCTTCAAATGGTGCCATTCTAATAGAAGCATGCCAACTATTATTGTAAGTGAATTCGATCAAGGGCAAGTGAACTTCCCAATCAGTTGACCAATCCAACGCACAGGCTCTAAGCATGTCTTCCACAGTTTGGATAGTCCTTTCGGACTGACCGTCTGTTTGGGGATGATAAGCTGTGCTAAAATTGAGCTCAGTCCCCAAAGCCTTGTGAACTGCTTTCCAGAAGTGCGACACGAAACGACCATCTCGATCCGAAACAATGGTCTTTGGCGTCCCATGCAATCTGACTACCTCCGCAATAAATACTCGCGCCAATCTTTCGGGTCCCCAAGTATCTTTGATCCCTAGGAAATGAGCTGACTTGGTTAGTCGATCAACTATAACCCAAATCATGTTCATTCCCGATCTAGTCCTTGGCATACTGGTGATGAAATCCATCGAAATGTCCTCCCACTTCCATTCAGGGATCGGAAGCGGCTTTAACATCCCGGCAGGTCGCTGATGTTCAATCTTAACCTGTTGACAAGTCAAACACTTCGAAACGTACTCTGCTACGTCCTTCTTCATATTCCCCCACCAGAAGTTTTGTTTAAGATCCTTATACATCTTACTGCTGCCCGGGTGAATAGAATAGGGCGCGCTATGAGCTTCTTTCAGAATAGTCCGTCTCAAATCATCATCTTCGGGAACGCAAAGTCGATTCTGAAATCTCAGAACTCCATCATCTTGTATCACGAATCCTGGGGCTTTTCCTTTCTTTACTTCATCACATAATCGAAGGATCAGAGAATCGTCCAACTGCTTGGACTTGATCTTCTCGACTAGTGATGAAGTCAGTTCCATCACATAAAGTCGCCCTTGGATTCCTGGTGCCCATACTTCAATCCCTTCGCGGATCAGTTCCCGTTGAATACTGGTTTGGGATGTAAGTGCTTCGAACACTCGAAGAGAAAGCAGTTTACGGCTCAATGCATCGGCTACTACATTTGCATTCCCGGATGATAGAGAATCTCTAAGTCGTAATCCTTGATCAATTCCGACCACCTTCTCGCCTCATGTTTAATTCCTTATTGAAAATGTATTTGAGGCTCTTATGATCCGTAAAGATCGACAATGAGTGCCGAGATAATGTCTCCAAATTTTCAAGGCAAAGACCACATTTGCTAGCTCCGGATCATGCGTCGGATAATTAACCAGACGGTTTCAATTGCCGAGAAGCATAAGCAATTACTTTATCCTTCGCATCAACACACAACCCAAACCTGTTTTGAAGCGTCAGTATACCATGAATCCATCGGTTCCTTACGCGGCGCTAAAATAGGTCTTGTCGTCAGTCTCTTTTTAAGTTCATCAAAACCACTGGCATTTCTCATTCCACGTGAACTTTTGAGTTTTCTGTAACAGTTGAGTGAGCGGACGAGCAATTTTGGAAAATCCCTCTACAAATCGGCGATAATATCCTGCTAGTCCTAAGAAGCTTCGGACTTCCTTCACGTTCTTAGGAGCTTCCCATTCCAAGATTGCTTCGACTTTATTCGGGTCCACCTGAACTCCATCGGCGGATATCACATGCCCAAGGAAGGTTACTTCCTTAAGCGAACTCGCATTTAGCAAATTTCGCATATAATGTTCCTTTCTCAAGATGCTCAAAACCACACGTAAATGATCAGCATGCTCCTCTGCGTCCCTCGAATAAATCAAAATGTCGTCAATGAAAACGACCACAAATCTATCCAAGTATTCCAAGAATACCCGATTCATCAATTGCATGAATACCGCAGGAGCATTGGTAAGTCCGAATGGCATCACCACAAATTCATAATGCCGTCTTAGGGATCCGAAAGCGATTTGGTATGTCCGATTCCTTAATTCTCAATTGGTGGTATCCGATTGCAAGTCAATCTTCGAGAATACCTCGCCCCTTGCGAGTTGATCAAACAAGTCGTCGATCCAAGGTATAGGATACTTATTCTTGATCGTCATCTTGTTAAGCTCCTGTAATCAATACACGATCGGAGGGATCCGTCTTTCTTAGGACAAAGAGAACAGGCGCTCCCAAGGGAAACACTCGGTTGAATATAGCCCTTCGTAACAATTCCTCCGGTTGCTTCTTGAGTTCATACATCTCGGTTGGCGCCATGCGGTATGGTGCCACTGGAAATAGGGGTTGCTCAGGGCTCTAATTCGATGGTGAATTTCACTTCTCTTTGCGGGGGTAACCCGGGTAGCTCGTCGGGAAATACATCGAGAACTCATTCACAACCGAAATAGGCAGAGCTCTATTCCTTCCTCTTTCCTCATGGCATAGCACCAAAGTCCGTGACATCCCCGCCCATAATTTCACGGCTTTCATTGCCTTGATCAATTTCCCGAGCTTCGGTCTCCATCCTCGGAATAAGTGTTCGAGATCCGTCATCGGCAATAATGGAAATGACTCTCTCTCGGTAATTCAACACGGCTCCATAGCGGTTGAGCCAATTATCTCCGAGAATTAAATCACCGCATATGTCAACTACAATAAGATTCGATGGCCAATCTCTCCCTTCTATAGATCTGGGAAATCCCTAGCTTCTAGTGTTCCCACAATTTTCTCTCCGCTCGGTAACCCCACAACATAAGGTTCACAATTATACAAGCACGAGATGTTCAAACGATTAATACGGTTCAAAGATATAAAAGAATGCGTAGCTCCCGAATCGAACAAGACACTAATCGGTTGCAAAAGGATCTCGAATCGTACTCGATGCAACAGCGGTGTTCGATCGCCGACCTCCTCATTTCGTACGGGCGCGGAGGAACGGACCCGGCCTGGATGTCTCTCTCTTCCCAGCGTTTCACTGAAATCCACTCTGTGTCTGGTTCACACTCATCTCCTTAGGAACCGGCCGGAGTGCGGGTGCCAACAGATCTAGTAGCGGCTCCACGAAGGCCGCACGGTGCCCTTCTTGCCCACAATCGTAACAAGTCACGAAGATGCGGCAATCTCGTCGAATATGCCCCGCTCGACCACAATTGTAGCATTTCCTTGATGCGTCCGAAACCGATGCCGTCCGAACTTCTTTCCGCCTTTAGAAGGATGTGGAGGTTTCTAGCCGAATAAAAGGGAAGACCGGCCCTGCGGGCCCCACCACTCTTGTTTTCGCAAAGCACGGTCACCTTCTCGCTTCTTTGCCTCTACCGATTTCTCCACCGCCGCCTCTTTCATGTCGTAGGCCGCCGCTTTGTCTTGGTACTGCCGCAACGTAGTACACTCAACCCGGACATGTCTCTTTGAATTTCCGGCTTCATCCGCATATCAAAATGAAAAATCTTTTCTGCCTCCGTTCTGACCAAATGTCGCACACAAGTCAGCTGATGATTAAAAGTTTTAATTACATCTGTCACAGATGCCTCCGAACTCTGTGGTGAGAAAAACTCTCGGATCTTCGCCTCTCTAACCGGACGAGGACAATACTGTGCTTCCATCATTTGTTTGAATTCCGTCCAATCCGCATTATGATTCTCGGGTCGAATGGCCTCCCACCAGTCAAAGGCCTCCCCAGTCAGGAAATACTGGGCAATGGGAACCTTCCGGTCCTCGGGACAATTAAGACCCGCGAATATCTTCTCCAACTCCTTGAGCCAGTGATCCCAAGTAAGTGCCTCAGCAGATCCGTCAAATTTTGGCGGGTGCAATTTAACCACCTCAGCAAGCCATCTGTCTCCCCGGTTATCCTCATGGTGCTGCTGTCCCATCGCTGTCTGCATGCGATCAACGACACCGGGCGAATCGGTTTATCTGCGCCACCACTGTTGAAGCACTCCCGGCATGTTCGGATTTGCGTCATCATTCGCTGATCCTTGCTGCCCTCCAGAATGGGAATCGGTTCGACTAGCCGATATTTCTGGGGTAGTTGCGGAATCCTCATGTCTCACGTTACCACGTCCGCGTCCACGACCGCGTCCGCGTCCACGACCTCCTCTCAACATACTGTAAACGAAATTTCTCAATATACAGAATAAAATTTTTGAAATAAAGTCCGTCAATACTCACAAAACAGTAATTAAGTAAAACGGTAGTATAAGAGATTAAGAGACTTACAACCACGGTCCACATGACGACTTCGGCTGAACAGTGATGTTACAAACGACCCGTAAATCAAATAATGTTCACAGACCCAAACAAAACCCGACTGCCAAGATATCCATAAATCTTAGCTCCGATACCATATTCTGTAACACCCCGAGATATTCGGAATAATTACAGCGCCGTAAACCCTTTAAATAAGGATTTACAAGGCTAATTAAAAAGGAAAGTGAATATAAGACGTCAATACTGCGAAAATTCGAGTTTATGAAAACGTACAACTGATTCAACGGTAATTAATACAACCATATCGAATTAATATCAAAGGACACACGTACACGAGTACAGAAACCAAACCAAGACAACAAATCTCCAATAACAATAAACATCACTGAACCCCTTCGTCGTCACGCTTGCATCTGGTCGCTTTCCGCTTCCTTAGCTACGGACATCAAAACAAATGTCCACCCCGAAGGGGTTAGCAAAACAATGCTAGTACAAGTATCGTATTTAAACAATTCGAATATGTATCAATAATACACAACAAGACATATCACACGGGCTTCCGCTACGGAACCCGACAATGCGAATCTACAAGATTCCATTACACGGCATGGGTATTCCAATGATCCAGGCGCCTCAAAGATAGATCCCAAGATGATCCCGTCGGACCAACACGAGGTGGAAATAACCCGTCCAATGATCCAGCGCCCTCGGCTAGATCCCAAGATGATCCCGTCGGATCAACACGAGGTGGACATCCGATCCAGCGCCCTCGGCATAGATCGTACAACGTATACAAACACAACTCATGCATACACATATGCTAAATCAATATGTTCATCAACATGAACATATAAACAATATACAACGAATATCATGACAAATCAACGAAGTAAATATCATGTTCAACAACATGCATAATCATACGTATATTCCAAAAATACCGATATTAACATATCACGATACTTGCCTCGAAGATGGCAAGAATGATATACTTCAATGCTCTCGACGCACTCAAGGCCGCCTCCTATCAACGTAACAAGCTCGAACCTTAACAAAAGGAACGATATACAAATCATCTCGAGTCGAACAAATGGTTTAACAATTCGACCTACGGCGAAAAGCTCAAACTAAACAAGTGCTGGATTGCTTAGCGCGCTACGTACTATACGTAACGCGGCGCTAAGTCAACTTAGCGTACGCTATCGTATAAGACTAGCGTGCGCTAGCCACAACCGCGCCTCGACTCGCCTCATAACGCACGCTACGACGTTCGGCGAAAACCGAACCTCGATAGCGCACGTTAACTCACACATGTTAGCGTGCGCTACTCTTGCATGGCAGAATACTGCAAACCGAAAACTGGGTTGAAATGATGAAGGACTCATGAATCCTATGGTGATATTACAAGTTATCCTCGGGCATATCATGCTAATAAGGTTTCTGGAGGATTTCTATGATCATGAGATACAAATATACGGATGGTTATCTTGATATCACAATTCCTCTACGATCTTCAAGAAATAATCTAAATTCCATCGTCTTACGTTCCAAAACACATGATTCCAACGTATACAACGTATCAACTGGGTAATATCCGATTACTTGATCATAAATCGATTTAAACATGCTTAGGAGTCCTTATAATAAGATGGTTCAAAGGTTCATTCGTCATCTAGTACCGATACGTCAAAAGTATCCTTCTAACATGTGATGACCGATAAAAACGAGATACTAGCTATCCAAACATGATTCAAACTTCCTCATGAACATTACTAATCATTGGTGAAGAATCACCTACCTCAAAGTAGTGAAGAACAAAAAATGAAGCAATCCAACACCCAAGGCTTGAACACCAATCTCCAATGATATATGATCTACAATCTCGAACTAGGAGGTTGATATGGAGTGTTTGAGACGAATGGAGTTATGTTACAAGTGCAAGAGTTCGGGTTATGGGGAAGAAAGGATCGAAATCACGAATAGATGTCTTCCCTATTTATAATAAATGGTTATTAGCGCGCTACACTGCTCGTAGCGTGCGCTAACGGCTCACGCCTAAACTGTACTCGGCACTTAGCGTACGCTACGCATATTCTCAGTAGCGTGCGCTAAGGCGTTGACCCGTCTTTTCCCGAAAGCCGTCCGGTACATCCGACAGGATCCGACAGGGGTCCCGGCCAGATCTCACCTACCGCACGTCTCAACTGCTCGACCACGCATAGCGTGCGCTACTTACACTCGGTAGCGTGCGCTATAAAACCATGTTAGCGCACGCTACCCTTAGCCCGTAGCGTGCGCTACATGCAGTAATTTCATCCTTTGAATCACATACACGAAATTATATGCTCGAAGGCATCGGATTATGAAATACGGAGAATAGTACTCATACAAAAGTACAATTATTACAATATCACAGGTTCCAATTACATAACAGAATCTCGGGTATTACAAGAGCTCGATGATCTCGATTTGCATTAACGCATGCATAGCGTCAAGTACGGATAGGGTTTGACTGACCGTGACCCTATAACTTGATCGGGACATGTGAAAGAAGGGTTTATATGTTTACTGGTATTCACGACATAATGGTTCTTGAATGATCCCAATCATTTGTTCTCAGTCGGGGTACAGTGTAGGCCACCAGGCTGGCTAGGTGGTGCTACTACTCTTTGGTTCCTCCCATTGCTGACTGAGACGGACCTACCGAGTCGCGCATTAGGATTGACGACGGAATGAATCAAGCTAATTCTCTCATTATGAATATTAGATATTGGATATCTAAATTTGGGACATTGAATGTTTAAATCGACTTATCAGATAAATTGATTTAAGGCTTAATGAATTAAATATATCACTGCGTGATTAATTTAATTCATGAATATAATTATTTCTTGGAGAAATTAATTATGTTATTTTGTATTTGATATGTTTAATTAATTGGATTAATTAATCGATACAAATACATTGGAACGGAATCGTAGTTTATCTGTTTGGACTCGCAATTGTCCGAAACGAACTGAACTCATCCGTTTCTGCATGGTAGCCGCCCCCTTAGTTCTACCCACTTTCCTCTTGTCTTGTTGTTTTCATTTTATATGAAAAAGATGACTTTGTGGGGTTTGATCTCATGTGACATGAGTTGTTCACATGAGGGTGGAATAAGAATAAAAGGAGGAAGACTTCTTATCTCTCCCACATTATTTTCCAACGTGAAGTTAAGAGAGGAAAGAGAGAGAGAAGTCTTCTTCATCATATTCTTCTTCATTCATCAAGTTCTTGATTTTTCTTGGAGAAAAATTGAGAAATAAAAGAGAGATTGTGAGTTATACACTTAAAGTGTTATAATTTCATATTGGAAGCTTCATCACTTAGCTCTAGCTGTATCCTCGGAGGATAGCAAGGTGATTGTCGTTCCGGTCGTTTCTCCGGCGCGTGGCAAGTAGAGACGCTGTGCTTTCGGCGTTGGATCATTCAAGGGCTTGGAGCGGATTGGATTCGTAGAGATCAATCTAAAGCTTGGGGAATAGCTCAAGATGAGGAATCCATTTAATCAACGGACTACAAGGGTGAGTTTCTATATCTCTTGTGAATTCGTTTTTTGATATTCGTATATACATAGCTGGATCGATCCTTGTAGGGATTCGGATCGAATTAATTTTCGTTTTACTGCTTCCGCTGGGCCTTCGTTTTAGGCACCGAATCCCAACAATGGATTGCTATGGATTGGTAAGGTTATGACGGTAAGATTAACTCGGTAGTATTCTTAATGGTAATTACATTGGTGTGTAATTATTTATGATGACGTGATAGTTATCATTGTTGAGTATTGTGGCTGACCCCGTTGTGGGCTTTATTTTTCAGTACTCGGAGATCGAGATAGTAGCGGTCGTGGAGGGATGAGCTTCCCGAGTGATACTGGCTATGGCATTATTTTGGGAGCCGAGTATTTGACTGGTTGTTTTATTCCGCTGCAAATGTATATTTTGAACTGTGTTTATATCTGCTACATGTGTATTTTAAAATGGCTTTCCGGTATTTTTACTAACCCATGCATAACTTTCAAAATGGCCTTTTAGGGTATCTCGTAAACTTGGGTTATTTCGTTAAACCCTTTTCCCTAAACTATTTTATCGGTACGTATAAGTGGTGGCTTAACGTACATTTTGAAACTGTTGAATTTTGGCATTTTTGGCCTTTTGTTTTCAAATGTAATTTAATGACGGTATCTGGAAAATAGATTTTTTGGAGACTATTTGAGTATTTGCAAAATATTACCATCTTGGCCTCTTTAGCGTGTTTCAAACGTTTGTGAAAATGATTTTTAGCCTGGTGGGTTTCGGCGCGGGACCCACGGCGCTGTAATATCTCGAGATGGTTTTGGGGGTGTTACATTAATTGGAGTCATTACAGCCAATTCTGAGTACAAAAGGCCCGAATCTAACTAATGAGCCCGAGTTTTCGTAGAGATCCGACTCGATTACATGTAACGTGGTTATAGCTCCGATTAAGAGGACTTAATGAAGAAGTAAAGGCTTAATCGGAGCCATTATAGCCAATTCTTCAATATAAAATACTCGAATCTAATTAATATACCCGAGTTTTCGTAGAGTCATGACTCGAATACATGTAACGTGGTTTTATTGTAATACGCGGTTGTGAATTCATTTATTTTCATTCAATAATTGTCACTTAGTAATTTTCACTCAATAATAATCATTCATCATTCATATTCATTCAGTTGTGTTCACCGTTCGGCGTAACTTTGATTAGTGTATCAGTCATCATTCGTCATTCAACTCTGTCCGAGATTCGAGGCGAGAATATTATCATTATCACCGTGATTGGTAGTCTTGTGTTGGAAGTATCATTATTGCGTGGTTTGGGGACTTGATTATACTCATGCAAGTTATGTATGTCGGATCATTCATCATTTCATAGCGAGAAGACGGTGTTGTCGCTTTGTTGTCGTCCCAGCAGTTAGTTACGGCCGTAACTTATCTTGCATTACGGCCGTAAAATGCATTATTTGGTTTCATGGCTTTGAGACGACGACGACAAACGGCCGTAAGTCATATAGGATACCACCGTAATAGGAGGAAGTGATCGGCCAAAAATCTTATCCTAAAAATAGGAGTTCTTGAGTCGCTCGCAAATATATTAAGACTATTTATATTAAGACTATTTTTAATACTACTAGTTTTAAGAAAACTATTTTTATACTAGACTATTTTTAACTAGTGAAAATGAATAGAATTAAAATGAGTTGGGAATTTATAAAATCTAGGGGATTATGGGTTCATTAAATTAGGTATTTAATTAAGTATAGGAATTGATTTATATGGATATAAAAGAAAAAATGAATATTTATCGAGTAATCAACTTTTCACCTCCGTACTTTCGTAATCAAAGATGTCTTAATCATTGTCACTTTTTAAGATGTTGATAACAAGATTAACACTTGATAGATTGAAAAGATGTGTTTCCAATACACTTAACAATCAATCAAGGAGGTTTCACTAGTAGAAATAGGATATGATCAATCTCTATTTAAACCAATTAGTCCTTTCATTTCTCTAACTTGACTATTTTTAGGATAAACGATCGTTCATCAGGTAATCAACTTTTCACCTCCGTACTTTCGTAATCAAAGATGTCTTAACCACTTTCGCAATCTTAAGATGTTGATAACAAGATTAACATTTGATAGATTGAAAAGATATGTTTCCAATTCACTCAACAATCAATCAAGAAGGTTTCATTAGTAAAAATAGGATATGATCAATCTCTATTTAAACCAAATAGTCCTAAAAATAGTTTAAATCAATCAAATACTCAATATATAACCTAATAGAAATCCCCTTCCCTAGGAAGAAAGATTAGCTACTCATTGGTTTATACATACTAAAATTATAATAGAAATAATTGATATATATAATATATATATAGAAACTTTTAATTACTAGAACTTAATGACAATAGATAAAACTTACTTGAATATGATGAATCAAAGTGCAAGAAACAAACTTCAAAATATAACTTCAAACTTGTTTAAAGGTTACAAGCTTACAAAATTTGAAAGTAAAACACTAAGTAAAATACTAAGTGCTTATTGATCAAGCACTTTTCAATTACAAACTAAATGAAAGAAAACTTCAAACCAAATATAAAATACAAACTAAAATTGAAAGTTCTAAGGAAAATATATTGCTAAAGGAAAGGAGTATTTCTTAGCAAGAAGTTGAGGATTTCTTGGTAAGAATGTGGGTTGGTATTTTTGCAATGGATGAACATGTCCTTTTATAGGTGATTTTCAAGAATACAATTGATTATTTGATTCAAAATATCTATTGTAATATCATTTTTTTAATTCTTTGTTCACACTTCACCCATGTCTTTGAATTTTCAGATTTTTGACCAAAAAAATATCTTGTGGTTGATTTCACAAGTTGGTCAAAAGTGGACTAATTTTGCATGGCATCTCTTGAAACACGGCGATGAAAACGGCCCGATTTTCCCGTGTTGTGCGCCGTTTGTGCCGACTCGGTCTCTTCGGAATACGCGCGAGGACACGGCGCTAAATGCCGGCCGTGTGTGAAACGGCCCAAGACACGGCCCTTGTTGCGCCGTATGTGAAACGGCCTACATAACACGGTCCTGTTTGCGCCGTGTTGTAGGTCGTTTTGCCTTGAAAAATTCCCGTCGTTGGATTTGGTCTTGTTTTCCATCCTTTTTGATGCTTCATGTCGATGTCAGTAAAATAACCATTTTTAGCTCATGTTTGGATATATCTGTAAAATATATATTTTTAATCACAAATCAGTACAATTATGCCCGGAAAAATGAATATTTTGTATATGAATTTTAGATCAATTATGCACTAATCAGGAAGGTACGGCCGTATGATTGGAGAGACGGCCATAGCATGCGTACGTTGAGTTATCGACATTTTTCGACGAAGACACCTTACGGCCGTAAGATTCATGTTACGGCCGTATGCTTGGGTTCTGGGTGTTTCGACGAAGACTACTGTAAAGCCCTAAAATCTGGTTTCACATTTTTATAACTAATTTGATTTTTACCTAAGTTTGTATAATGATTAATAAATAATTAAAACTATACGTTATGTATTAAACCTGTAAGTAAATTAACTAAATAAGATTTGTTATATCCTAATCTACAAAATCGACCCACATTATTTTCCCCATAACTCTTCACGTATTATTTTTTTTTTAAAACAGAAATCCCCTTTGATAAGATCAAATAATAATCGTGAATATCAGCTGACAAAAATAAAAGATATATTTCCCCCTAACCTGAACCAATACACATGGTTTTCCTTATAACTTGTACACTTCATTCCCTCCTTATTACACAATATTTGGCCGCCTCTTCTCCCTAAAAATTTCGAAACATAACCATCCCTAAATCCATTATTTTCTCTCCACAAAATCAAGGAAGTTGAAGGTTTAGCAGCTTGGTAGTTGTAGCAGCCCTTGCGATCATTTGAAGTTGTGTTTCAGCCTTGCACTCATTAGTCCCGGCCCTTTATTTGTGTCTCGTTAATCTGCCCTCAAGAGGTAACCATGAATAATCCTTGTCGATGGTTTTGTCACCATGAATGTTGTGAAACTTTAAATCATGTAAACCAAATCGTTTTAATCATGTGTTATGCTGCCTAATTGTCTCGTTAATATATTTATACACTTGAATTAAAGAAGATTATGCCACATATGATGATAAAACTTGTGTAAAACTTGTGAGTTGAACCTTCTTATTTATGCATCCTAATCAGTTTTGTCCAACCTTAGGCAATTAATTAAGGACGATTAGGGCTTGAAAGGGTTTAGGGGTTGTGATTTTATGTGTATAAGCTGTCCAGAATTTGGGTTGGGTTCAAAGGGGTCTATATTGATCATACCAACGTGTTTTTACGTTACTCTTGATTCTAAAACTTATTTTAGGATGTGTAATCTCTAGATATTAAGTTTTAGAGCAATTGGAGGTCGGGAAGATGGTCTTTTGATTTTTACAAGATTAAGTATCAAAACTGTATTTTGGATGTCTCAAAATCAGTTGGTGTTTTTGATTTTTAGTTTTCAAACGATAAGGAATTAAGAGCTCTAATTTGACAGGGAGAATGTCTAAGATGTATATGACTTCCTAGATTTTTTGTGGTTTTTTATGATAGGTTAAAACAGGTTAAATAAATGCAAACTTTTGGGGTATATCTGTAGTGCAATTTCTGGACAGGTTTGGTAAAATGATTTTTGAAATGGTACTTTAACTTGAAAATAAAATTCGGGAAAAATTTGGGGAGGTGATTATCTCATGAGGTAAAATTGGAAAACCTCTGGACCTTATTTGTTATGCTTTAAAAATAATAAGTGAACAGAACCAGATTCACATGTGAAACCCTAAACCTATTAATAAGTAACTTTGAGTAATAAATCCGTTATGACTTTAATGAATGTATAAGTAATATATGATTATAATTCGTGTAGATTCAGTGAAGGAGAAGTGATCCACCTTCCTTGTGTTTATTTTCCAATTGCTTTCATTTCCTAAGGTACAAATATTCCGCCCTTTTTCAGTAAGGGTTTCTCATGACTTGTTTTCTTCAGGTTTGTTATTGGATGCCATTGATCCATATTTGCTTTGTTATTCGTTTGATTATTCCTTGATGCTATATTCATTTTCTATAGTCATCATCTTAGTTGGACAATTAGTAATTGTCCCTCATGATTATTATATACATCATTTCCCTATTTATGTTGCCCATATTGTTTAACTAGTCATGGGGGTTCCATGACCTTGCCATTGATGCACCAATGGTATTGACACTATCTGTGGAGGTGTGACTTTGTCCACGGCGTTCCCATCTGTTATATTGCTATATATAGCGCACTTGGCCCGTGTATATTGTATGTATGCTTAGTCTAGAACTTGGCATATGTATATCTGTTTTGCAGGAAGCGTATGGATGCATCCTAGGTACTTAGTTATGTTTAGAATTTCGTGAATGGACTTGTATGTGTACAATACACCCCATTTCACATTAGTACATGTGGAGAGCTAGAATCCTTTGTACGATTTGCTATTTGTTTGTTACTTGGGCATTTTCCTTTGTTTATGCGTGAATCTGTTTCATATTTTTCCCTTGTTCAAGTTTTCATTCCTTCATCGTTTGTTCCATATTTCATTCGACATCTTGTTCAGCAGGTTCTCTTGGATTCATTCATTTATTCTTTCGTTTATACTTATTACCTTTCATTATTTATATCTATTCACTGAGAGTTAGCTTAGCCGCATTTTCTTTCTCTACGGCAGGTAATAAGCGGGATGCTGGGCATTAGGGATGCAAGTAGGAGCTGGAGGACCTACCCATGTTTAGATTCCCATTTATAGAGTATTTTATGACTTATTATTTTGGAGTTTTATTTCATTTCAGACTTATGTTTTGGATTGTTTCTTTCATTGAGACTTTGTTGAGATTATACTTTGGAAGTCATTGTTTTACGTGACTTATTATTTATTTTATTATTAAAGTCTTCCGCTTGCGTTAGTATGTTCTGATTGGCAACATAATGTTACATTTTGGCCCTTTTCGGGTTGGGGTGTTTCAATTATGGTATGGGAGCCCTAGGTTCGACCTGTAGAGCTTAGGTTATGACCTGTGAGGATTGGGTAGACATTAGGCTTCCTTTTGCTTTAACCATTTTCCTTTATATTTTGATCTTAACCTCTAATCTTGTCTTTGCTGTTTTGTTTATTGATCTTTTAGATGGTGAACACTCATTCTACTACCTCATCCGGTGGTGATGAAGCTGCTTTTAACGCGGCTGTTGCTGCAGCTGTTCAAGCCTTGTTACCGGATCTCACTGCCAAGATTACTAAAGAGATTCATCAGACAGGGACTTCTGGTGGTTCTAGTGGAGGTGTTCCCCCCTCTATGCATGTTTGGCTAGAGCGGTTTGGGAAGCAAAAACCCATATAATTCAGCAAATCTAACACTCCAGTCGATGCTGAGAACTGGATTGCACATGTGGAGAAGATTTTCGAGGTGTTAGGTTGTGCGTATGAATTTAAAGATAGGCTGGTCAAGCAGGCTAAGGGTGGGGATATTTTTGTTGCTGCAATGACTTGGCAGGAGTTTCATGATGCTTTCTTTCTGCAGTATTTCCTAGATCAGAACAACAAAAGTATGAATGTGAGTATCATACTATCCGTCAGTTGGAGGATGAATCTACTTGTGAGTTCATGAAGAGATTCCTTCATTTGGCTGGATTTTTGGGGGCTAAGGCTGGTACACATGAAGAGCAGGCCAAAATTTTAAATGGGCGTTGCACGGTTGGATTATTGATGGTATTCTGAACACGTAGTTCACAGATGTCGCCCATGTTGCGAACTTGGCTCGTAACATTGAGATTCTTCAAGCGAGGTCCAGGAACAGTAGTAAGAGGAACATGGAAGGTGACAGGATTCGACCGGCTTTGTCACCTACTCCAGTGAATACCCCAAAGGTGCAGGATCATAGAAACTATGATAGGCGGGGTGATAACTGTAACACCCCAAACTAGGCGGATATTACAGTGCCGTAGATCCCCAACTGGGACCCACCAGGCAAATGAAAATGAATGAATTACACAAGATAAATGTAGTACCGAACTACATTACAATAATAATTACTCCGATGAGGAGTTTAGTTACAACACACCAGGACAATACCGAATACTAGTGTATTTTATATGAAGATAAAATACACAACACTGAATGAAACGGAGTATTCAAATGAAAGTCTGCAGCGGAAAATAAAGGACAATAACATGAATAACTTAAAGATCGGGGGCCCCTACTAGTATCACTGGGACTCCTCGACGTCAGCGTGTTCTCCCCGTGCCTTTGCCTTGCCAAGACCTGAAAAACAAAATCCCCAAACGGGCCGCCATTACGTAACAACAATCCTCAAGGGTTGAAAATACACAATCATGATTATATACGAAGTTATGAAATATCTGCCGAAACATACGCAATCAAACATGCTATATGAATCAACTAACAAGACGGCTCAAAGGAAATGGCGCCACACTACGCGGGATGGAAATGTGTCCGAGCACAAGCCACCAACGAGTATCGATCGAATACACGTGTGGTCTTGTACCTAATCGATCTCACGAAACCATCAATCTCGTGTGCACACCCAATGTGAGGCCACCAACCAACACATGACTATAATGTGCCCGACATGAAAATCCTACACATACCAACCGGCACGCCCGGCGACTTAATGCCACGATATAACAAAAGTGACATCGAAAATGAATAATGACTCATCGAGATGGAATGATAGTGAAATAAATGACAGCTCAATGAAATGATTGGAACCGTCGTTCCTTATGACTGAAGTGATTAATTGACAATAACAAGTTTTGATACGGTTAATACAATGATGAATGAATTATGATTATGAATGAACAACAACAAAAGGGATGAATATCCTTTTAACCGAGTAAGAATTAACTTACACAATACCGGTGACAATTATCCTTCCACGAACAACGTCCTAATTGAGATATCGGTCGCTCGAACAACCTTGAATTATACAATATCCAACAACCCATTCAATATACGAATCAAACACGAATATAACGAACTCAAAACGTCGATACGATTAAACTAAGTTCATTGGGGCATTAAATCGAATATGTTGTGGCCAAACTCCGATTGTTTACATTTAAATCTCAATGAACCACTATCAAATCCCCCAAGAGGTGTTTCAAACCAATAAACATCTTCCAAATGATCAATAATCCGAAATGAATATCCGAAAACGTGATTATAACGACAATTAATCGAAAACCCCCAATTTCAACTCGATAATCAAAGTGTTCTTGAATAATCCCTCAATAATCCAATGAATCCTTATACAAACTCATAATCATATACATATCCCTTCATATAACATGATTATAACGTCCAAAACATCATATCTCAACATAGAATCGAAATCCAAGGTGTTGAAGAAATTACCTCTTGAAGATCCAACCACTTCGATCCGAAGAACACGAGTTTAATCGAGTATCCAAGCTTCCCAAAGGATTGAAGGTAAATAAAAATACACACTCAAATGATAATTGATGAAGAAATCTCTCCCTCAAGACCCTCTCTCACGTAAGAAGGTGAAAAAATGAAGAAATGAGCTGAAATGCTCAAAAAAATGAAATTATAGGGGTTGACTGTCTGTTGGACACGGCCCGTGCCGATCGGCACGGTCGCGGCGCGCACTGGCCGGCAGGGACTCGACCGTGTCCTGCTTGACACGGTCGCGGTGCGAAGGGGACTACCGATAGACCTGTCCGACAGCGACTCGGCATGACTCGACCGTGTCCTAGAACACGGTCGGGCGTTTGGGCAGTCGGTTCTGGCTTATCCGGAAGAGTTTGACTCGGCCGTGCTGACGGCTACGATCGGGGTCTCGTGGCGAGACTTCGGCATTTCCGGACGAGTACAGCACGGGCCGTGTCGGACGACACGGCCGAGTTCGGTCGGCAGTGATCGGCCAATAACTGAAAAATGAGCGGGTGAGCTAAAACGACCATAACTCTCTCGTCCGGACTCCGATTGACTCACCGTTTGAACCATTGGAAAGCTAACTCGATGCTCTATAATATTGAAAAGATTCAGAATTTTTGGAGTTACCAAAAGTTAATGGTGATCTAACAAAGTCGAACTCATATGTGGAAAGTTGAAACAATGAACAATAACGATACACAACTCGAAGTTTTTCCAAACGGTGAACACGGGTGAAAGAACATGATTGATGAATGATTATAAATGAGTGAAAATCCACTGAGTGACAATCACCGAATGAAATTACTGAATGATAATAACTGAATTACAACCGGATATAACATACACCCCCCCTTAAAAGAGTTTCGTCCCCGAAACTAAGGGTCAAACAACTCGGGATAACTTTCCCGCATACTATCCTCGGTTTCCCAAGTAGCCTCTTCGACTCCGTGTCTGGACCACTGAATATTGACCAAAGGGATCGTCTTCTTCCTCAACTGTTTGATTCGCCGCTCCAACACTCGTACAGGACGCTCCTCGTACGAATGATCATCCGCGATCTCGATTTCGTCGAACTGAAGTATGTGACTGGCCGCAAGAACATACTTCTGCAACTGAGAGACGTGAAACACATTATGAATTCGGCTCAATGCCGGAGGCAAAGCCAATCGATAAGCTAACTCGCCTACTCGATCCAAAATTTCAAACGATCCAATGAATCTCGGACTCAACTTCCCCCGTTTTCCGAAACGGAAAATACCTCGACTCGGGAATACCTTGACCAAAACGTGGTCACCCGTCTCGAACTCTAGTGGTCGACGACGATTATCTGCATATGATTTCTGTCGACTCTGAGCTGTCAACATACGACTCTTGATCAAAGCTACCTTCTCTCGGGCGGCTATAAGCATATCGGGCTCGGTGCCATTTGATTCTGACAAGTCATCTCAACACAAAGGAGATCGACAACGATGACCGTACAAGGCCTCGTAAGGTGCCATCTTAATCGAAGCATGCCAACTATTATTATACGTGAATTCGATCAATGGTAGTTGGGCTTCCCAATCGTCTTTCCAATCGAGGACGCATGCCCTCAACATGTCCTCTAATGTCTGAATAGTTCTCTTTGATTGTCCGTCGGACTGAGGATGAAAGGCAGTACTGAGATTAAGCTGAGTTCCCATAGCACGATGAACTGATTTCCAAAAATGGGATACAAATCGTCCGTCACGATCGGAAACGATACTTTTAGGAATACCGTATAGTCTCACTATCTCTTTGATGAATAAATGGGCAAGTCTCTCGGGACCCCACGTATCCTTGATCTCAAGGAAATGAGCTGATTTAGTTAAGCGGTCCACAATCACCCAGATCGCATTCATGCCACGACGACTCGTCGGCAAACTCGTGATGAAATCCATAGAAATGTCTTCCCACTTCCACTCCGGAATAGGGAGAGGTTTCAAAGATACCCGCCGGTCGCTGATGTTCAATCTTAACTTGTTGACAGGTTAAGCATCTCGAAACAAATTCTGCGACTTCTCGCTTCATATTACTCCACCAGTAATTTTGTTTCAAGTCCTTGTACATCTTGCTGGACCCCGGATGAACAGAATAACGGGTAGCATGAGCTTCTCTCAAAATAGAGTTTTTCAACTCGTCATTCGCCAGTACGCACAACCGGTTCTTAAACCTCAAAAGTCCATCCTCGTGGACCACGAATCCAGGGGCTTTCCCCTGAGCCACATCTTCACGGATACGCAACAATGAAGGGTCTGAACTCTGATTCTCTCTGATTACCTCCTCAAGTGACGATGAAATCTCTAACATACAAAGCTGTCCCTGAACTCGCTGAAGCCAGACCTCGATCTCGGGTCTAAGAAATTCCTGCTGAAGCTCCTTCTGAACTGTTAAACGAGCAAGCATCTGCTCCTGAACGGACTTACGACTCAAGGCGTCGGCGACAACGTTCGCCTTGCCCGGGTGGTAAAGGATATCAAAATCTTTGATTAGTTCCAACCACCGCCTCTGTCGCATATTTAACTCCTTGTGAGTAAATATATACTTCAACTCTTGTGATTGGTGAAGATCTGACAGGTGATGCCATAAAGGTAACGACACCAAATTTCCAACGCGAAAACTACGGTTGCTAGCTCCGGCCGTGGGTTGGATAATTAACCAGCTAATCTGAGGAAACATCGGATTTACTAAATATCTTTCGGAGGTTGCCAATCTCGAATAGTCTCCGTCTTCTGAGGGTCGACACGAACTCTGTCAGATGAAATTACATGCCCGAGAAAGTCACTTCGGACCTCCAGAACTCACATTTGGAAAACTTTCCATAAAGTTGCTCTCGTATCAACACGTCGAGAACCCGATGAAGATGAACCTCGTGTTCCTCACGGCTACGAGAATAAATCAAAATGTCGTCGATGAAGACAACAACAAACTGATCCAAAAAGTCGATGAAAACCCGATTCATTAATTCCATGAATACCGCAGGTGCAATAGTTAGCCCGAACGGCATAACTACGAACTCATAATGACCATAGCGTGTGCAGCATTTGTCCTCGCGATATCCGACTCTCGAATCCGCAATCGGTGATATCCAGATCTTAAGTCGATCTGGAAAATACCGAGGCTCTCGAAGTTGATCTAAAAGATCATCAATACGGGGTAAAGGATACTTATTCTTGATCGTCACCCGGTTCAATTCCGTAATCAATACACAAACGGAACGAACCATCCTTCTTCTTTACAACAAGACCGGGTGCTCCCACGGGACGCACTCGGTCGGATATAACCTTTCTCGAACTACTCCTCAAGTTGAATCTTCAACTCCCGCATTCAGTCGGGGCCATCCGATACGGTGCCTTCGATAAAGGGGACGTACCGGCTCCAACTCACTCCTGAATTCCCCTACTCTATGTGAAGGCAACCAGATAACTCGTCTGGAAATATATCGTCAATCGATGACAATGATACCACGAATGATTGAACATTTCGATTGCCCTAGAATGGTCAATCGATAAAAAGAGATACCAATAATGATTAAACAACTCGATTGCCTTAGAAAGGCCAATCGATGAAGATGATACAATGAATGTTTGAATAACTCGATTGCCTTTGAAAGGCCAATCGATGAAAATGATACAATGAATGATTGAATGACTCGATTGTCTTAAAAAGGCCAATCGATGGAAATGATGCAATGAATGATTGAATAACTCGATTGCCCTAGAAAGGCCAATCAATGAAAATGATACAATGAATGATTGAATAACTCGATTGCCTTAGAAAGGCCAATCGATGGAAATGATACAAGGAATGATTGAATAACTCGATTGCCTTAGAAAGGCCAATCGATGAAAATGATACAATGAATGATTGAATAGTTCTATTGCGGAATTTCTCTGCTTTCGTCATAATAATACTTCTTCTGGAACAACGGGGATTACTTCCCTGAAGCACACATTCGACAACCAACGACGGAAAGATAGCGACCAACTGCTAACAAACACTGAGGATAGTATCAAGACTATCAAACCAACTAATACCGAAAATTACATCGTCTTAAGATAAATTCACCACGATTAGATCCATCAACCAATCGCGGTCATTAAGCTTAATTCGGTATGATTCCGAAAATTCTTCCATCGTCAGGTAGACCGATGGTATGAGGTCCACAAGCAATAGGACTATCCCGAAATAAGTCTATTCAAGCATGATTCGAAAATGAATGAATGCGGTGTACCAGCATCAAAAGGTACACACAAGTTGAAATAAATTACGAGTATACCTGAAATCATTCGGACCACCGGATCGTCGATCCTCCTCATCATATGAATCTGGGACTTGCCGGTCCCCGAATCGGACGCTCTCGTCTGATAAATATGAGCTCCAACTCTATTTGCTTCCATTGTCTTAAATGACGATGACAAAGCAGCCTGATTCTGAAATGCTGGTTGCTTCGGGGCCTGAGATGCCGCCGGAGCCGACTTGGAGTCCTTTCGGCAAAAGCGGGCCTTATGCCCAAAATTCCCACAATTATAGCACGTGATAGACGGTTTCAGACACTCAGTGCTGAAATGACCCGGTTGCCCACAATTGAAACAGTGATGGCCGAATCGCCGCCGGGAATGAGATCCCGCACGATTATGCGCCGTAGAGGTCGCTCGAAACGATAGGACTCACGAGGCTTCTTGAAGGTTGATCGACCGCCTTCGGATTGATTACGCTCGTTGATTTCTTGCCGACAAATGAAGGTTGTTGTTCAGCACTTTCCTTAGCACTGCTCATACGGACAGTTCTCTCGATTAATCCGCCGAGTGGCGCAATGATGATTGAGCAACCGCACATGGGTCATCATGGCTCGCATAAAAGTGAGTGGATCAACCCGAACATCTTCTCGATCGAGCCGAGTCCCGGCACGATTTCCCGGCTGAGTGATTATTTCTCGGTTTCGGTCCGCACCGCGCCTCTCCCCGTGCATCTCTCGATGCCTCTCTCCATACCGAAGTAGGAAGGTCGCATAATGATTATATTACCCGCATGATTAGCACGTTATGATTATGTCATGAGATGATGAAAATGAGTATACATGCTCTAACTTAGTGATTATATGAATGATTTACTGAAGTTACATGGTTATCTGATGAAATTCTTGAAATGATTATCTTGAATAACTTAACAAGATTGATAATATGATCATCCAGATTGACAACTGAGTAATGAAATGAATTGAGTAATTAATGAGTTAACATGATCGTCCTGATTATTAACTGAGTAATGAAATGAATTAAGTAATTAATGAGTTAACATGACCGTCCTAATCACAATGAATGATGATGTTTGAGGATTGTTAATTGATGAATGATGAATGAATGACTATTGCCAGAAATTATACCATGGCGTTAGAAATCTTACAGTTCTTCCGGTCTGATTGGCTCGGCATTTGCACAGGTCACACGTGACGCGAAAGTCCAATGATACTAGTCTGATGACGATGATTTCAAATGAGACATGACTCGGAAGGTAGTATTCAAAACCACGCTCCGATACCAACTCTGTAACACCCCAAACTAGGCGGATATTACAAAGGTAGATCCCCAACCGGGACCCACCAGGCAAATGAAAATGAATGAATTACACAAGATAAATGTAGTATCGAACTACATTACAACAATAATTACTCCGATGAGGAGTTTAGTTACAACACACCAGACAATACTGAATACTAGTGTATTTTATATGAAGATAAAATACACAACACCGAATGAAACGGAGTATTCAAATGAAAGTCTACAATGGAAAATAAAGGACAATAACATGAATAATCAAAGATCGGGGCCCCTACTAGTATCACTGGACTCCTCGACGTCGGCGTGTTCTCCCGTGCCTTTGCCTTGCCAAGACTCGAAAAACAAAATCCCCAAACGGTCGGGCCATTACGTAACAACAATCCTCAAGGGTTGAAAATACACAATCATGATTATATCTGAAGTTATGAAATATCCTGTCGAAACATACGCAAGCAAACATGCTATATGAATCAACTAACAGTACGACTCAAAGGAAATGGCGCCACACTACACCCGGGATGGAAATGTGTCCGAGCACAAGCCACCAACGAGTATCGATCGAATACACGTGTGGTCTTGTACCTAATCAGTCTCACGAAACCATCAATCTCGTGTGCACAGTCCAATGTGAGGCCACCAACCAACACACGACTATAATGTGCCCGACATGAAAATACTACACATACCAACCGGCACGCCAGTGCGACCCGGAATGCCACGATATAACAAAAGTGACATCGAAAATGAATAATGACTCACCGAGATGGAATGATAGTGAAATAAATGACAGCTCAATGAAATGATTGGAACCGTCGTTCCTTATGACTGAAGTGATTAATTGACAATAACAAGTTTTGATACGGTTAATACAATGATGAATGAATTATGATTATGAATGAACAACAACAAAAGGGATGAATATCCTTTTAACCGAGTAAGAATTAACTTACACAATACCGGTGACAATTATCCTTCCACGAACAACGTCCTAATTGAGATATCGGTCGCTCGAACAACCTTGAATTATACAATATCCAACAACCCATTCAATATACGAATTAAACACGAATATAACGAACTCAAAACGTCGATACGATTAAACTAAGTTCATTGGGGCATTAAATCGAATACGTTGTGGCCAAACTCCGATTGTTTACAATCAAATCTCAATGAACCACTATCAAATCCCCCAAGAGGTGTTTCAAACCAATAAACATCTTCCAAATGATCAATAATCCGAAATGAATATCCGAAAACGTGATTATAACGACAATTAATCGAAAACCCCCAATTTTAACTCGATAATCAAAGTGTTCTTGAATAATCCCTCAATAATCCAATGAATCCTTATACAAACTCATAATCATATACATATCCCTTCATATAACATGATTATAACGTCCAAAACATCATATCTCAACATAGAATCGAAATCCAAGGTGTTGAAGAAATTACCTCTTGAAGATCCAACCACTTCGATCCGAAGAACACGAGTTTAATCGAGTATCCAAGCTTCCCAAAGGATTGAAGGTAAAGAAAAATACACACTCAAATGATAATTGATGAAGAAATCTCTCCCTCAAGACCCTCTCTCGCGTAAGAAGTTGAAAAAATGAAGAAATGAGCTGAAATGCTCAAAAAAAACGAAATTATAGGGTTGATCGTCTGTTTCGGACACGGCCCATGCCGATCGGCACGGCCGCGCGCACTCGCCGGCAGGACTCGACCGTGTCCTCGCTTGACACGGTCGCGGCGCGAAGGCCTACCGATAGACTCCGTCCGAAGGCCGACTCAAGATGACTCGACCGTGTCCCGGAACACGGCCGGGCGTCTGGCGCTTGGTTCCGCCGATCCGGAAGAGTTTGACTCGCCGCGCTGCATTTACACGGCCGGGTCTCGTGGGCGTAGACTTCGCATTTCCGACGAGTACAAAGACGGGCCGTGTCGGACGACACGGCCGAGTTCGGTCGGCAGTGATCGGCCAATAACTGAAAAATGAGCGGGTGAGGTAAAACGACCATAGCTCTCTCGTCCGGACTCCGATTGACTCACCGTTTGAACCATTAGAAAGATAACTCGATGCTCTATAATATTGCAAAGATTCAGAATTTTTGGAGTTACCAAAAGTTAATGGTGATCTAACAAAGTCGAACTCATATGTGGAAAGTTGAAACAATGAACAATAACGATACACAACTCGAAGTTTTTCCGAACGGTGAACACGGGTGAAAGAACATGATTGATGAATGATTATAAATGAGTGAAAATCCACTGAGTGACAATCACCGAATGAAATTACTGAATGATAATGACTGAATTACAACCAGGTATTACAATAACAGTCAGAGGTTTGGGCGTGACTGTGGTCAGCATTTCAACCATGCTTCTGGGTCTGGTTCTGGTTCTTCTAATCAGAATAGGTTTCCTGATCAGGCTACTTCTCCCCCATGTGCTGCATATGGGAAGCTGCATCCAGGAGAACCGTGTCACAGAGTCACTGGAGGTTGCCTTTCTTGTGGTGTAGTAGGACATCAAGCTCGTGAATGTCCTAAGAATAATGGAAAGGGTAATGGGAAACAGCCAGCTGCTTAGGGTCGGGTGTTTTTCCTTGACCAGAGATCAGGCGGCGACTGCTTCAGGTATCGTCATGGGAACCTTACATATGTTTGTTCGAGCTGATTTTGTCTTATTTAATACTGGTGCAACTCATTATGTGGTATCTGTTTCAGTTGCTAATCAAATTACAATCCCATATACATTACTTGACTATGCCTTATCTATATCCACCCCTATGAATAATCAAGTAATTATTAGCCATGAATTTAAGAACCATCCCTTACATTTTGACGACAAAATTCATTCTGCCAATCTATTTCCTTTGGAGATGTGCGATTTTGATATCATTCTAGGCATGGATTGGTTGACGGTACATCGATCTACGATTGACTGTCATGCCAAATGTGTCATCTATGGTGACCTCACTAATCCCGAACTCATTTATCACGGTTCTCGACCTGTTAAGTCTATGAAAATCATTTCTTCTTTGAAAGCGCGTACCTTGATCTCACACGGTTTTGAGGGTTTCCTAGCATCCATCAAGGATACTTCTATGGATGACGCCTTGAGAATCATCCTGTTGTCCGAGATTTTTCTGATGTATTCCCAGAAGCACTTCCGGGAATACCTCATGAATGAGAAGTTGAATTCAGCATTGAGTTTATTCCTGGTGTCGAACCTATTTCGAAAGCTCCTTATCGTATGGCTCCTATTGAGTTGAAGGAATTGAAGGAGCAACTTTAAGAACTTTTGGAATGTGGATTCATTCGAGAATGTCCATATGCCATCTTTTGTTTGCAGGAAAGATTTAAACCTTTGCTCCGAGACCACATCTGTAACACCCCCTAACCTAGCAGCTGAACCGCAAAAGGGGTATGTGCTACTAAATTGTGGAGTATCATGCTTTTATATTTTTAAACCAAAACAAAAAATTGGGTATAAGCAAGAACTCAGGAAAATAAAGCAAACAGGTATTATTTTGTTGAAAACATTACACAACCTTGAATTTAATAAATAAACAAAACCATAACAGAGCGATCTTATTCAAAATAAAACATTGTCTTCCAGCATAAGAGCGATATAGCTGGGGAATGACATATGGACAAGTCTCCAACTGGCAACACTGAAGAAGATAGTCAACCCCTAAACATGAGCATCATCACCTGTATTATAAGAATCTAGTGAGCTACTGGCTCAGTAAAATGAGACTTCTATAATAGCAAAGTATCACATATCACATTCATCAGCAAATAACTACTTTATATGATATAGTCATGTTCTTGTAAAATCCTTTCTTCGGGTACCCTTGAAGTGTGATACTCGACTGATAGTGATAGGCCATGGTTTTTGGAACCTGTTCATATAATTGGCCAATAAAGCACGTATACGGGGGTTCCCATAGTGGTTTTTCAACCATTTTCATTCAGTGGGTTTCCTTGACCGACTTTCAGCCGCAAGTATTTGCCACCATGTGTAGGGTCCGCCGGTCCCCCGCGTCCCGTGCCTACCCGCCATCAATCAAGTACCATACTTCCTATTCTTAAACATTCTTTCACATACACATGTTATGCATGATCGTTCAATAACAGTCACATATGAAAATATCAATCAATATATGATACTTATGATACAGCAAGGAAAAGACTCATCTTACCTTAGGTCTTGTGCCTGTTGATGTGAAAAGATCAGTTTCTATAGATGGATGTGCTAAAATCCTTGAAAAAAATCCGAAATCTCTTTGGGGACTTTTATCAAACAACATTGAAAAACTGTCAGATTTTAGCTATCTGTTTGATCGGGATTTTTGTGGCATATATAATTTTTGGAAGGAAAATATGTTACGGGCGTTTTAAAATAGAGGTTCACAGCTTCAAAATGGTATATTATTTGTTGGAATATACTTACGTATATATGTATTTATAGGAGTCTAAAGTCGGTTGAAAATCAACCTTGCCCCCGGACAGCTGGAAGCCTTATCCGGACAGCTGGCCGAGAAGCTTCTTTCGGTCGTGACCGACCTTATCCGGACAGCTGGACAGCCTTATCCGGATAGTGGCCGAGAAGCTTCTGTCGGTCGTGACCAACCTTATCCGTACAGCTGGACAGCCTTATCCAGATAGTGGTCGAGAAACTTCTGTCGGCCGTGACCGGCAGCTGTCGGTAGGCGTGTCCGGCGGTGACCGGCAGATGTCCGTCAACTTGGCTCGGCCGGTTCGACCCCTTCCTGATGTCCAAATTCAATTTTCCGACCTGTTCCGGACCCGTCAGAGTTAAATATTTGATATGCTCAGAACGGATTTTCGATAATAATAATAATAAAATAATTTAATATTATTTTTGCAATATAAGTGTTCTATAATGAAAATTTTATCGTATCAAAATCGTCGGAACTTTTAGAAATCACATTCATAAAATCTAAAAATGACCCTTATAATTTATTTTGAAATCGTTTCTTTTTTAATGAATTAAATATATCACTGGGTGATTAATTTAATTCATGAAAATAATTATTTCTTAGAGAAATTAATTATGTTATTTTATATTTGATATGTTTAATTAATTGGATTAATTAATCGATACAAATACATCGGAACGGAATCGTAGTTTATCTGTTTGGACTCGCAATTGTCAGAAACGAACCGAACTCACCCGTTTCTGCATGGTAGCCGCCCCCTTAGTTCCACCCACTTTCCTCTTGTCTTGTTGTTTTCATTTTATATGAAAAAAATGACTTTGTGGGGTTTGATCTCATGTGACATGAGTTGTTCACATGAGGGTGGAATAAGAATAAAAGGTGGAAGACTTCTTATCTCTCCCACATTATTTTCCAACGTGAAGTTAAGAGAGGAAAGAGAGAGAGAAGTCTTCTTCATCATCTTCTTCTTTATTCATCAAGTTCTTGATTTTTCTTGGAGAAAAATTGAGAAATAAAAGAGAGATTGTGAGTTATACACTTAAAGTGTTATAATTTCATATTGGAAGCTTCATCACTTAGCTCTAGCCGTATCCTCAGAGGATAGCAAGGTGATTGTCGTTCCGGTCGTTTCTCCGGCGCGTGGCAAGTAGAGACGCGGTGCTTTCGGCATTGGATCATTCAAGGGCTTGGAGCGGATTGGATTTGTAGAGATCAATCTAAAGCTTGGGGAATAGCTCAAGATGAGGAATCCATTTAATCAACGGACTACAAGGGTGAGTTTCTATATCTCTTGTGAATTCGTTTTTTGATATTCGTATATACATAGCTGGATCGATCCTCGTAGGGATTCGGATCGAATTAATTTTCATTTTACTGCTTCCGCTGGGCCTTCGTTTTAGGCACCGAATCCCAACAATGGATTGCTATGGATTGGTAAGGTTATGACGGTAAGATTAACTCGGTTGTATTCTTAATGGTAATTACATTGGTGTGTAATTATTTATGATGATGTGATCGTTATCATTGTTGAGTATTGTGGCTGACCCCATTGTGGGCTTTATTTTTCAGTACTCGGAGATCGAGATAGTAGCGGTCGTGGAGGGATGAGCTTCCCGAGTGATACTGGCTATGGCATTATTTTGGGAGCCGAGTATTTGACTGGTTGTTTTATTCCGCTGCAAATGTATATTTTGAACTGTGTTTATATCTGCTACATGTGTATTTTAAAATGGCTTTCCGGTATTTTTACTAACCCATGCATAACTTTCAAAATGGCCTTTTAGGGTATCTCGTAAACTTGGGTTATTTCGTTAAACCCTTTTCCCTAAACTATTTTATCGGTACGTATAAGTGGTGGCTTAACGTACATTTTGAAACTGTTGAATTTTGGCATTTTTGGCCTTTTGTTTTCAAATGTAATTAAATGACGGTATCTGGAAAATAGATTTTTTGGAGACTATTTGAGTATTTGCAAAATATTACCATATTGGCCTCTTTGGCGTGTTTCAAATGTTTGTGAAAATGATTTTTAGCCTGGTGGATTTCGGCGCGGGACCCACGGCGCTGTAATATCTCGAGATGGTTTTGGGGGTGTTACATTAATTGGAGTCGTTACAGCCAATTCTGAGTATAAAAGGCCCGAATCTAACTAATGAGCCCGAGTTTTCGTAGAGATCCGACTCGAATACATGTAACGTGGTTATAGCTCCGATTAAGAGGACTTAATGAAGAAGTAAAGGCTTAATCGGAGCCATTATAGCCAATTCCTCAATATAAAATACTCTAATCTAATTAATACACCCGAGTTTTCGTAGAGTTATGACTCGAATACATGTAACGTGGTTTTATTGTAATACGCGGTTGTAAATTCATTTATTTTCATTCGATAATTGTCACTCAGTAATTTTCACTCAATAATAATCATTCATCATTCGTATTCATTCAGTTGTGTTCACCGTTCGGCGTAACTTTGATTAGTGTATCAGTCATCATTCGTCATTCAACTCTGTCCGAAATTCGAGGCGAGAATATTATCATTATCACCGTGATTGGTAGTCTTGTGTTGGAAGTATCATTATTGCGTGGTTTTGGGACTTGATTATACTCATGCAAGTTATGTATGTCGGATCATTCATCATTTCATAGCGAGAAGACGGTGTTGTCGCTTTGTTGTCGTCCCAGCAGTTAGTTACGGCCGTAACTTATCTTGCATTACGGCCGTAAAATGCATTATTTGGTTTCATGGCTTTGAGACGACGACGACAAACGGCCGTAAGTCATGCAGGATACCACCGTAATAGGAGGAAGGTACGGCCGTATGATTGGAGAGACGGCCATAGCATGCGTACTGTAATATCCGAAATTTCTACTACCATTGTTTAATATTATGTTATCCGAGTTATATTGTACAGCGTGGAATCTGTACAGTATAGATAAAATAAATGAGGGACTGAGATGTCAGTATTGGTATAATTGTCGTACTTGGTCGACAATTGCAATTGAGGATATTATGTATCATATGAGAATATTATGGAATTAAGTATATGTATTTGGTGTGTGACTGTACGTATCCAGTATGTCGAGACAGACGAGAAGAGTTGGAAATGGCTAAGTATAGCCTGACTAGCGCGCGCTAATGGTCAAGTATAGCGCACGCTATCGTTCATGGTTAGCGCACGCTAGAGGCAGAATGTAGCGCACGCTAGTGCAGTCAGATCAGAAGGAATCTACGTGTGGACCAGACCACTTTCGGCGCACGTTCTGGTAAGTCAACAGATGTTGTAATGTAGTGTTAGCGCACGCTAATGCATGATGGTTAGCGCACGCTAACTTTATATCGGACAAAAAGGAATCTTATCCTCGTCAGCACTTTCGGCGTGTGGACCTTCTTGAGCATACACAAACGAGTCAATCGATGTTAGCGCACGCTAAAATGCAAGGACTTGCGACGCTAGATGGTTTAAGTTACGTACGCTAATGCATGGGCATTACGACGTAAGCTCATGTACGGCCGCATAGAGTCTCTCGGATCGCGATAGCGCACGCTAACAAAGGTCACTTAGCGCACGCTAGGCCGTAGCGCACGCTAAACATAAGATTTAGCGCACGCTAGTAATGTATTCTATATAAGGGATGACGGGTATTATGAAGCATTTCGTCCTTTCTTTCACCTTCAGTCGATAGAGAGAGTTTTGGGAGGTTCTTGAGGTTCCCAAACACGGTGAGGTGGTGATCTTTAACAAGATTAAGATAGAAATCATGGATTAAAGTTTTGCTCTTGAAATCATTGGTGATTCTTGGAAATGGATTCAACCTTGGAAATCAATCCATTCCTTCATAAAGGTAATCACTCTTCATCTTTGGATTTCATTTTGGATTGAATGTTGATGTTCTTGAGTTGATGATTATTACATAAACGAGTTGATAAGCATGATTATGAGATGGATTACCGGATTATGATGATGTTATTGTTGATATGAAGATATTGATATGATTCTTGTGGTTTAAATTGTGTTGTTCGTTTTCTTGAGATAAGTGGATTAATCCTTCTCCTCAGTTTCGGATGTTGATGTTATTGTCGATGATTACTCTCTGTAATGGAAGATTAAGGGAGTGTTGTTACGTTCTTGATGTTTCATGATGTTGATATTGAGGAAGATGATATATGGATATAGGACTTGGATTATAAGTTGAATGATTGTTTGTATGTTAAAGGATATCGAATTTCGTTGTTTGATAACTATGAACATGGTTTAGAATCACTTGTGTTCTTGATAATCGCCATGTGTTGATCGGTATATGAAATGCATGCAACTGCATGTCATTAGCGCACGCTAGTGTTACTGTCTAGCGCACGCTAACGGGAATGTCTTAGCGCACGCTATGTTAAGTAATTAACGTGCGCTAAGTCAACAGGCAGGGTAGTATATTCTGTTTCGATTATGAATTCGTGATCGTTTAAGTTGGCTTGATCAGACTTATGGTTAACCGAGATATTGTTGAGCCGTGGAGATTGTGAATTGGTTTTATCGATTGTTGATTGTTGTCGAACTTGTTGTTTATCGATTATTGTAATAGGTTGAGATTATTGATCGGTGTTTATAACCGTATGTTGCGGTCGTGTTCGAGTATGTTCATGAATGGCATTGGTCAGGGCCGAGGAGCTGGTAGACGAAGACAATGAAATTGGTAGCGGCTTCATCATCGTCGTATCGGTATCGAGTAAGTTATTACTTACTCAGTTTATAGTATTTAATGAATGGTTTCCGTTTCATTCGTTTATAATTCGTATAGCAATGTTTATAATCGTAATCACATGAGACTTGGGATTATAAATCATATTCGAGTTTTGGGAATCTAAATCATAATGTATACGATTTACTTTTGTTATTGGTATACTTGTATATCGAGGATATATCGTGATAAAAATGGAGATATGAACTATCTGCAATCCGTGATACTTTGGACCGTCGAGTATTGAGGATAATGGTTCTGGATGGTTTAGACATTGAGATCATTCTCGAAGGACTCGGGGCAAGTACTCTAATCATTTTTATCATTTGAGTCGATCATGTTGTGATACATTCGTGTATCGTTGTTGTCATGCAGTTGTGCATTGTTGTTGTCGTGTATTGTGTACTGTTGTTCTGTGCAGTTGTGCATTGTTGTCATATGTCCACCTCGGGTTGGTCCGACGGGATCATCGGGGGATCTATGCTAGTGTGCGCTGGATCGTCGGACAGGTTTTCCACCTCGGGTTGGTCTGACGGGATCATCGGGGGATCTAGGCAGTGAACGCTGGATCATCGGATTGCCATGTATTGTTGTTGTGCATATGTATATTATGGGTTTGCCATAAGTATACATTGTCGTTATTGTTGTGATCATATTGACGTTGTCATATGAGTATGCATTTGTTGGTCTTGTGTTAGGACCATGTCCGTATGTTGTGTTGATCTGATCTTGGATTAGACTGACGTGATGGTAATGGTATTTCGTATCTTGAGGTATGTTCCGTATTTCCTTGGTACTTGTTTTTGATGGACAATCGATTATCGTATTGGAATTGTCGATGTTATCCGATGGATTGAATTGGCCAGAGTTGGTATAATTTTCTTATCGCGAGTTATGATAATGTTTTGAGAACCTTGAGTATTGTTGAGATACCGTACAGATATTTCGGTATTATTTTAATGTGTTGTTAAGGATGCGAATCGTGGATTCTCGTAAAGTTACGACGGTAAGAGTACACTAGTCGTATTCTTACTTAGTATTTCCATTGATATGTAATTATTGTCGAGATGTGATGGTTATCATTGTTGGATATTATGGCTGACCCCGTCGTGGGCTTTCTTTTTAGGTTCTTGGATTATCAAGTTTGTAGCGGTCGTGGAGAGATGAACTTCCCGGAGGATACTGGCAAGGGCATGTATTTGTGATTTGAGTTTCTGACCAGTTGTTGTATTCCGCTGCTAAAGTATTTCAATTGTTTGTCTTCATCCGCTGCGTGAGTATTTTTAAATGGCCTTTTTGGTATCCGGTAACTTAGGTTACTTTGGCAATCATTTTCTAAATCTATTCAGCGTGATGCGTGTAAGCGATAGCTTAACATATGTTTTTAAACTGTTGAGTTTTGGCATTTTGGGCCTTGTGGTTTCAAATGAGTTTTTACGACGGTTTGATAAACGAGCTTTATAAATCTTCGAATGTTTTTAATAGATAATACCGTCGTTAGCCTCTTGGGCGTTTGTAAATGTTTGCGAAAATTTCCTTCTGCCTTGTGGGTTCCATCTCGGGGCCCACGGCGCTGTAATATTCCCGGTCGGATCTGGGGGTGTTACACGTACGTTGAGTTATCGACATTTTTCGACGAAGACACCTTACGGCCGTAAGATTCATGTTACGGCCGTATGCTTGGGTTCTGGGTGTTTCGACGAAGACTACTGTAAAGCCCTAAAATCTGGTTTCACATTTTTATAACTAATTTGATTTTTACCTAAGTTTGTATAATGATTAATAAATAATTAAAACTATATGTTATGTATTAAACCTGTAAGTAAATTAACTAAATAAGATTTGTTATATCCTAATCTACAAAATCGACCCACATTATTTTCCCCATAAATCTTCACGTATTATTTTTTTTTAAAACAGAAATCCCCTTTGATAAGATCAAATAATAATCGTGAATATCAGTTAACAAAAATAAAAGATATATTTCCCCCTAACCTGAACTAATACACATGGTTTTCCTTATAACTTGTACACTTCATTCCCTCCTTATTACACAATATTTGGCCGCCTCTTCTCCCTAAAAATTTCGAAACATAACCAGCCCTAAATCCATTATTTTCTCTCCACAAAATCAAGGAAGTTGAAGGTTTAGCAGCTTGGTAGTTGTAGCAGCCCTTGCGATCATTTGAAGTTGTGTTTCACCCTTGCACTCGTTAGTCCTGGCCCTTTATTTGTGTCTCGTTAATCTGCCCTCAAGAGGTAACCATGAATCATCCTTGTCGATGGTTTTGTCACCATGAATGTTGTGAAACTTTAAATCATGTAAACCAAATCGTTTTAATCATGTGTTATGCTGCCTAATTGTCTCGTTAATATATTTATACACTTGAATTAAAGAAGATTATGCCACATATGATGATAAAACTTGTGTAAAACTTGTGAGTTGAACCTTCTTATTTATGTCAGCCTAATCAGTTTTGTCCAACCTTAGACAATTAATTAAGGAGGGCTTGAAAGGGTTTAGGGGTTGTGATTTTATGTGTATAAGCTGTCCAGAATTTGGGTTGGGTTCAAAGGGGTCTATATTGATCATACCAACGTGTTTTTATGTTACTCTTGATTCTAAAACTTATTTTAGGATGTGTAATCTCTAGATATTAAGTTTTAGAGCAATTGGAGGTCGGGAAGATGGTCTTTTGAGTTTTACAAGATTAAGTATCAAAACTGTATTTTGGATGTCTGAAAATCAGTTGGTGTTTTTGATTTTTAGTTTTCAAACGATAAGGAATTAAGAGCTCTAATTTGACAGGGAGAATGTCTAAGATGTATATGACTTCCTAGATTTTTTGTGGTTTTTTATGATAGGTTAAAACAGGTTAAATAAATGCAAACTTTTGGGGTATATCTGTAGTGCAATTTCTGGACAGGTTTGGGAAAATGATTTTTGAAATGGTACTTTAACTTGGAAATAAAAATCGGGAAAAATTTGGGGAGGTGCTTATCTCATGAGGTAAAATTGGAAAACCTCTGGACCTTATTTGTTATGCTTTAAAAATAATAAGTGAACAGAACCAGATTCACATGTGAAACCCTAAACCTATTAATAAGTAACTTTGAGTAATAAATCCGTTATGACTTTAATGAATGTATAAGTAATATATGATTATAATTCGTGTAGATTCAGTGAAGGAGAAGTGATCCACCTTCCTTGTGTTTATTTTCCAATTGCTTTCATTACCTAAGGTACAAATATTCCGCCCTTTTTCAGTAAGGGTTTCTCATGACTTGTTTTCTTCAGGTTTGTTATTGGATGCCATTGATCCATATTTGCTTTGTTATTCGTTTGATTATTCCTTGATGCTATATTCATTCTTTATAGTCATCATCTTAGTTGGACAATTAGTAATTGTCCCTCATGATTATTATATACACCATTTCCCTATTTATGCTGCCCATATTGTTTAACTAGTCATGGGGGTTGCATGACCTTGCCATTGATGCACCAATGGTATTGACACTATCTGTGGAGGTGTGACTTTGTCCACGGCGTTCCCATTTGTTATATTGCTATATATAGCGCACTTGGCCCGTGTATATTGCATGTATGCTTAGTCTAGAACTTGGCATATGTATATATGTTTTGCAGGAAGCGTATGGATGCATCCTAGGTACTTAGTTATGTTTAGAATTTCGTGAATGGACTTGTATGTGTACAATACACCCCATTTCACATTAGTACATGTGGAGAGCTAGACTCCTTTGTACGATTTGCTATTTGTTTGTTACTTGGGCATTTTCCTTTGTTTATGCTTGAATCTGTTTCATATTTTTCCCTTGTTCAAGTTTTGATTCCTTCATCGTTTGTTCCATATTTCATTCGACATCTTATTCAGCAGGTTCTCTTGGATTCATTCATTTATTCTTTAGTTTATACTTATTACCTTTCATTATTTATATCTATTCACTGAGCGTTAGCTTAGCCGCATTTTCTTTCTCTACGGCAGGTAATAAGCGGGATGCTGGGCATTAGGGATGCGAGTAGGAGTTGGAGGACCTACCCATGTTTAGATTCCCATTTATAGAGTATTTTAAGACTTAGTATTTTGGAGTTTTATTTCATTTCAGACTTATGTTTTGGATTGTTTCTTTCATTGAGACATTGTTGAGATTATACTTTGGAAGTCATTGTTTTACGTGGCTTATTATTTATTTTATTATTAAAGTCTTCCGCTTGCGTTAGTATGTTCTGATTGGCAACATAATGTTACATTTTGGCTCTTTTCGGATTGGGGTGTTTCAATTATGGTATGGGAGCCCTAGGTTCGACCTGTAGAGCTTAGGTTATGACCTGTGAGGATTGGGTAGACATTAGGCTTCCTTTTGATTTAACCATTTTCCTTTATATTTTGATCTTAACCTCTAATCTTGTCTTTTCTGTTTTGTTTATTGATCTTTTAGATGGTGAACACTCATGCTACTACCTCATTCGGTGGTGATGAAGCTGCTTTTAACGCGGCTGTTGCTGCGGCTGTTCAAGCCTTGTTACCGGATCTCACTGCCAAGATTACTAAAGAGATTCATCAGACAGGGACTTCTGGTGGTTCTGGTGGGGGTGTTCCCCCCCCCCCCCCCACTATGTGTAACACCCTCAATATATTCAGGAATATTACAGCGTCGTAATTCCTTTACATAAGGATTTACAAGGCTGAAGAATTGAACAGACATTGAGAAATACTAACGAATGGAAATATCGGAATTAAGATACAACAGTTCTGACCAAATACTGAAAGTACAATTGTTCAACAAGAACTTAATAATACATCACCAAATTCAAATTCATCATAAATGACTTCGTACTCGAGTACTTATTGAAATAACCAATAAACAACAGACAAATAAACCCGGCCGGAACATCACTCTGCACCCTCGTCGTCATGCAGCTCCAGTGGTTGTTTTCCCGCTCTCCTGGATCCTGAACATAAACAAAATGTTCACCCCCGAAGGGGTTAGCACAACGATGCTAGTACAAGTATCACAACATATTATTCAACGTCACACTCAGAATAATAATAATAATGTAAATGATAAAATGTCAAACGAGTCTTCTCCTGCGAGAAACTCAAACATAACATACACAACTGATAATCACAACATGATATCATAACATACACATGGTAATTCCGTCGATCCAGCGTTCACTGCCTAGAACCCACGATGATCCCGTCAGACCAACCCGTGGTGGAAAAACCCGTTCGATGATCCAGCGCATGCTAGCATAGATCCCCCGATGATCCCGTCGGATCAACACGAGGTGGACATACAATAACGACATACATGCACGAAAATATGTATAACAACAATAGATAAAACAAATAAGTTACTTGCCTCGATTTGAAGACAAGAAAAATACTTCCACGAAAACGAACACTCGAAGGTCGTCCTCCTCAATTAATCACGTAACAAGATCAAACCTTAACAAACGAAATGATATAGGATTTATCTCACGTCGTACGAATGTTTAACAATTGATTTACGGCCAAAAGTTCATAAAATGTAATCTGCCTGAACTGCTTAGCGCACGCTATGTACTCTGTGTAGCGTGCATTAAGTCTACTCGATAGCGCACGCAAACAACAAAGCCTAGCGTACGCTAACTATGCATGGTCAGTACTTCACTGATCAGTCGACTGACTCGTCTGATGGCCTAGCGTACGTTTCGTACCAAATGTAGCATACGCTAACTCGTGCTCGATAGCGCACGTTAATCTACATAGCTTAGCGTGCGCTATCTGTGCATGGCAGTTTACTGCTGGGCAGTAGACTGTTCTCATCATGATCAAAACAATGAAATCTTCCGTGATAATTCATGTTACCTCCATGAATATCATGTTCATACGATTATGAATGATCTTACGGATAGCAACAACTTCGGATTCAGGGATATGTATACCATTATAAAACCATATTCCATTTCGACTACAAATCTTCATACGACGATTCGAACGGATTAACGGTTGATATCAACACCTTTATATCCATCAAAATTATCATGCTGTAGTTGTTTAACATTCCATCTATACTAGATAAATCCTTCCATGATCAATCCCTTAGATTCATCTAACAATAATGATGTTAGAGTCAAGTCCATGATTGGTATGAAGTCATCTACTAGATTCGGATTACCAATGATAGAAGCTTCCTCTACTTGTTCAATGTAATAAGATTCGAATCATGATGTTCATAATCAAGGTAGTTAAGGCTTATTCATCTCGATATTCCAAACATGATGTACTTTGGATAATTCACTAATGAAAATTAATATCTCGTTATCATGATCATCCAATTCTTTAGAATCCAACTCTAAGTCTGGAGATAGGTTGAACATACCTTAATATGACGAAAATCACTGAACCGTAAGGTAGAATCCGACTCCGGTTGGTTGTATGCCACTCCAAGGTGCTACTCCACTTCAATGATCACTTACAAGTGATAACCAATATACAAGGATCAATAAGATGTGTTCTAAGTGTGTAGAAGGATTATTATAGCTCTCTGGCCTCTCAAGAATGAAGAATGGACGAATGAAATGTAAGCCAAAACGGGTTGTTGTCTCATTTATAATATTCTACACTTTAACTAATTAGCGCACGCTACTAAGCTTTCCTTAGCGCACGCTAATAAGAGTTGACTTCAAAACTATCTAGGTTCGTCCGCGGGAATCTTATCCGGACCCATGTCCCGGCTGGCGCATATGCTAGCCGTCCAGTTCAACAATTGAGTTCTTAGCGCACGCAACTCTTACATGCATAGCATGCGCTAGTAGTAGCCCGATAGCGCGCGTTAAGCTATATTCTTAGCGTGCGCTATCACGAGTTTGCATGAGAAATTTTGCATGTTGTTATACTTATGTACAAAGATATCAATGCAAGAAATATCATACTCCAATAATCAAAACCACAAATCCGAATAATACAGGGTTTGAATACAGATGAAATACACCGTAATAAATCCGGATATTACATACTCTCCTACTAAAAAGGAGTTTCGTCCCGAAACTCAAGACGAAAATAACTCAGGATATCTGGACTTCATATCAGCTTCCGTTTCCCATGTGGCTTCTTCCATTCCGTGACGTGACCATTGAACTTTGACCAAAATGATTGGTTTGTTCCTCAACTGCTTAACTCGACTCTCGAGTATCTTGACCGGTCTTTCTTCAAACATCCCATCCTGTGCGACTTTGATCTCGCCGAAATCAATGATATGATTGGGATCTGGTATATACCTCCGTAACTGGGATACGTGCAACACGTTATGAACATGGCACAATGACGGCGGCAATGCCAATCTGTATGTCAACTCCCCAACTCTCTCAAGGATCTCAAATGGTCCGATATATCTCGGACTCAGCTTTCCTTTCCTTCTGAAACGAAAGATTCCCCGAGTAGGAGAAACCTTCAAAAGTACGTGGTCTCCAGTACTGAACTCCAATGGGCGACGGCGTACGTCTGCGTAAGATTTCTGGCGACTCTGGGCGGTCAACAGCCTTTCACGAATCAAGGCTATCTTTTCTCGAGTCTGCACGATCAACTCTAGTTCTGTTCCGATCAAGTCTGACGAATCATCCCAACATAGGGGCGATCTACATCTCCTCCGTATAATGCTTCAAACGGTGCCATCTTAATGGAAGCATGCCAACTATTGTTGTAGGTAAAATTTCCCAATCGTTTGACCAATCTAAGGCACAGGCCCTTAACATGTCTTCCACCATTTGAATAGTCCTCTCGGATTATCCGTCAGTCTGTGGGTGATAAGCTGTGCTGAAGTTCAATTCGGTCCCCAAGGCCTTATGAACTGCTTTCCAAAAGTGAGACACAAAATGGCCGTCTCGATCAGAAACAATGGTCTTCGGGGTACCATGCAATCGAACTATCTCCGAAATAAATACTCGTGCCAACCTCTGTGGTCCCCACGTATCCTTAATGCCTAGAAAATGAGCTGATTTGGTTGAACGATCAACTATCACCCAAATCATGTTCATTCCTGTCCTGGTTCTCGGCATATTAGTGATAAAGTCCATCGATATGTCCTCCCACTTCCATTCAGGAATTGGGAGCGGCTTCAACATTCCGGCAGGCCGTTGATGCTCGATCTTAACCTGCTGACAAGTCAAGCATTTCGAAACATAGTCCGCTACATCTTTCTTCATGTTGCCCCACCAGAAATTTTGCTTCAAGTCCTTATACATTTTACTGGTGCCCGGGTGGATAGAATAGGGCGAATTGTGAGCTTCCTTCATAATCGTCTGTTTCAGAACATCATCATCGGGAACGCAGAGTCGGTTCTGAAATCTCAAAACTCCATCATCATGAATTATGAATCCGGGGGCCTTTCCTTTGATCACTTCATCACGTAAACGAATCATCACAGGATCATCTGCCTGTCTAGATTTGATTTCTTCGGTTAATGATGAAGTTATCTCCATCACGCACAGTTATCCTTGGACTCTTTGTAATCACACTTCAATTCCTTCTCGAATCATCTCTCGCTGAAGGCTAAGTTGGGAGGTTAGCGTCTCCATCATCTGAATAGAAACAGGCTTGCGGCTGAATGCATCGGCCACTACATTCGTTTTGCCTGGATGATACAAAATCTCCAAGTCATAGTCCTTGATCAGTTCTAACCATCTTCTTTGCCGCATGTTCAATTCTTTCTGACTGAAGATGTATTTGAGACTCTTATGATCCGTAAAGATCTGACAGTGAGTACCGTACAGATAATGCCTCCAGATCTTCAAAGCAAAAACTATTGATGCTAGCTCCAAATCATATGTTGGGTAATTTACTTCATAAGGTTTCAGCTGTCGCGACGCATAAGCGATCACCTTATCATTCTGCATCAATATGCACCCGAGTCCTTGGTTCGAAGCATCACTGTAAACTATAAATCCTCCAGTTCCCTGTGGAAGAGATAGAATCGGTGCCGTCGTCAATCTCTTCTTTAACTCATCAAAACTAGTCTGACACGGCTCGTTCCACTCAAACTTTTGAGTTTTCTGCAGGAGTCGAGTAAGTGGGCGGGAAATTTTAGAAAACCCTTCCACGAATCGACGATAATATCCAGCAAGTCCTAAGAAGCTTCGGATTTCTTTCACGTTCTTTGGAGGCTTCCAATCCATAATTGCTTCGATCTTCTGAGGATCTACTCGGACTCCTTTAGCTGACACCACATAGCCGAGGAACATTACTTCCTTTAGCCAGAATTCACACTTAGAAAGTTTGGCATACAATTGCTCGCTTCTCAAAAGTTCCAATACAATCCGCAAATGTTGCGCATGTTCTTCTGGGCCCTTAGAATACACCAGAATGTCATCAATGAACACGACCACAAATTTATCCAAAAATTCAATGAACACTCGGTTCATCAATTGCATAAATACAGCAGGTGCGTTAGTGAGACCAAACGGCATCACTACAAACTCATAATATCCGTAGCGAGTTCTGAACGCTGATTTCGGAACATCAGATTCCTTAATCCTCAGCTGATGATACCCTGATCTCAGATCGATTTTAGAAAATATTGTTTCCCCTTGAAACTGGTCAAACAGGTCATCAATTCGTGCAAACGGATACTTGTTCTTAATCGTCATCTTGTTCAGCTCTCGATAGTCAATACACAGTCGAAGCGATCCATCCTTCTTTCGGACAAAAAGAACTAGCGCTCCCCAGGGCGAAACGCTTGGATGAATATAGCCTTTGTCCAGTAACTCCTCCAGCTGCTTTTTCAGTTCGTACATCTCAGTAGGTGCCATATGATACGGCGCCTTAGAAATTGGTGTAGCTCCGGGTTCCAGCTCAATGGTAAATTCTACATCCCTTCGTGGAGGTAGTCGAGGTAACTTGTCAGGAAATACATCTGGAAATTCGTTCACAACAGGAATGGATGAAAGTTCCACAATTTCGTCTTCTTTCTTCATTGCATAGCACCAGTATCCGATACAGCCCTGTTTCAACAATTTGACAGCTTTCATCGCCTTGATCAATTTTCCTGTGCTGCCCGGTTTCCATCCCTCAAACAGAATTTCGGAACCATCGTCAGCGATCAGCGATATATTCCTCCTTCGGTAGTTTACAATTGCTCCATATCGATTAAGCCAATCGTCTCCGAGTATCAGGTCGTCTCCATGCATTTCTATTACAATCAAATTTGAAAGCCACTCTCTGCCTCCAAATGATACAGGGAAATTTCTAGTTTCTAAGTTCCCGACAATCCTCTGTCGACTCGGTAAACCAATAACATAAGGTTCACAAGTATGAAAACCGGAAATATTCAAACGATTCACACAAGACAAAGATATAAAAGAATGCGTAGCTCCTGTATCGAATAAAACGCTAACTGGCTGGGAAAAGATCTCGATGCACTGATGCGGCAAGACATCACGATCGTCTGTCCTCCTCATCTCGTACAAACGTGGGGGAACAGATCTGGCACTCGATGTCCCCTTTCGGTCCCATTGTCCTCTGCCTCGTCCGCGGCCAAAATTCTGAGGCATCTGAACACTTTGCTGCGTCATTGGATATCTTGCTTCTCGGATCGCCGTGGTGTACGGGCTCTAAAAGACTTTGCAGCCTCTTCACAAAACACTGCCCGATGTCCCTCTCGTCCACAATTAAAACAAGTCACGGCAGGAAGGGGGCAATTCCGTCGATAGTGCCCCGTCTGGGCGCAGTTAAAGCATTTCCTGGTAACATCAGTAATAGTTGATGTCGCTCTGAAGTTCTTTCCGCTCCTAACTGGGTGCGGAGGTTTCTTGAAAGAGTGAAAGGATGACTTGGCCTTATGGGCCCCGCTGTTCTTGTGCTCTGTAAAAGTACCAGAGACTTTCTGTTTCTTAGATTCCGAAAATTTCTCCATAGCTGCTTCCTTGATCTCATACGCCAACGCCTTATCCTGGTATTGACGGAGTGTGGTACATTCAAAACCGGACATATACCTCTGGATTTCTGGTTTCATCCTCATATCGAAATAGATAATCATTTCTGCATCTGTTCTGACCAGATGTCGAACAAATGCCAGCTGCTAGTTAAACGTCTTAATCGCCTGGGATACCGGAACATCTGAAGGCTGAGCGGAGAAAAACTCCCGAACCTTGGCTTCCCTCACAGTACGTGGGCAGTACTGAGCTTCCATCATCAATTTAAACTCTGCCCAATCAGCATCATGGTCTACAGGCCGGATGGCTTCCCACCATTCGGACGCTTCCCCTATCAGAAAGTATTGCGCGATAGAGGCTCTCCGGTCATCTGGGCAGTTAATTCCGGCAAAGATTTTCTCCAGTTCCTTCAACCAATGGTCCCAGGTGGGAGTCTCAGAAATACCGTCGAATTTGGGTGGTTCCTTCGTTATTAATAGATTGTTGCGGCTCGCCTGAGCTATGACTAGCCTGATTAGAAGGCGACACTTCCCTTTCAGCATTTCTTCGTCCGCGTCCACGACCGCGACCACGTCCATGTCCGCCTCTCAACATACTGTAAACATAAATACTCAATATACAAGAAACAACATCGTTCTAATATTCTAGTATAAAGAGACACAACATGTAAAGAACGAGATAGAGTTTAGGAACTTACAACCACCGTTCGCATGAAGACGTAGGTAGTACAGTGATGTCATTCACGACCGGTTACCTCAAAAGACATAAATGACCCCTATTTTAACCCAACGGCCAAGATATCCATAATCTTAGCTCCGATACCATATTCTGTAACAACCTCGATATATTCAGGAATATTACAGCGCCGTAAATCCTTTACATAAGGATTTACAAGGGTGAAGAATTGAACAGTCATTGAGAAATACTAACGAATGGAAATATCGAAATTAAGATACAACAGTTCTGACCAAATACTGAAAGTACAATTGTTCAACAGGAACTTAATAATACATCACCAAATTCAAATTCATCATAAATGACTTCGTACTCGAGTACTTATTGAAATAACCAATAAACAACAGACAAATAAACCCGGCCGGAACATCACTCTGCACCCTCGTCGTCATGCAGCTCCAGTGGTTGTTTTCCCGCTCTCCTGGATCCTGAACATAAACAAAATGTTCACCCCTAAAGGGGTTAGCACAACGATGCTAGTACAAGTACCATAACATATTATTCAACGTCACACTCAGAATAATAATAATAATGTAAATGATAAAATGTTAAACGAGTCTTCTCCTGCGAGAAAATCAAACATAACATACACAAATGATAATCACAACATGATATCATAACATGCATATGGTAATTCCGTCGATCCAGCGTTCACTGCCTAGAACCCACGATGATCCTGTCAGACCAACCCGTGGTGGAAAAACCCGTCCGATGATCCAGCACACGCTAGCATAGATCCCCCGATGATCCTGTCGGACCAACACGAGGTGGACATACAATAACGACATACATGCACGACAATATGTATAACAACAATACATAAAACAAATAAGGTACTTGCCTCGATTTGAAGACAAGAAAAATACTTCCACGAAAACGAACACTCGAAGGTCGTCCTCCTCAATCAATCACGTAACAAGATCAAACCTTAACAAAAGAAATGATATAGGATTTATCTCACGTCGTACGAATGTTTAACAATTGATTTACGGCCATAAGTTCATAAAATGTAATCTGCCTGAACTGCTTAGCGCACGCTAAGTACTCTGTGTAGCGTGCATTAAGTCTGCTCGATAGCGTACGCAAACAACAAAGCCTAGCGTATGCTAACTATGCACGGTCAGTACTTCACTGATCAGTCGACTGACTCATCTGATGGCCTAGCATACGTTACGTACCAAAGGTAGCGTACGCTAACTCGTACTCGATAGCGCATGTTAATCTACATAGCTTAGCGTGCGCTATCTGTGCATGGCAGTTTACTGCTGGGCAGTAGACTGTTCTCATCATGATCAAAACAATGAAATCTTCCGTGATAATTCATGTTACCTCCATGAATATCATGTTCATACGATTATGAATGATCTTACGGATAACAACAACTTCGGATTCAGGGATATGTATACCATTATAAAACCATATTCCATTTCGACTACAAATCTTCATACGACGATTCGAAAGGCTTAACGGTTGATATCAACACCTTTATATCCATCAAAATTATCATGCTGTAGTTGTTTAACATTCCATCTATATTAGATAAATCCTTCCATGATCAATCCCTTATATTTATCTAACAATAATGATGTTAGAGTCAAGTCCACGATTGTTATGAAGTCATCTACTAGATTCGGATTACCAATGATAGAAGCTTCCTCTACTTGTTCAATGTAATAAGATTCGAATCATGATGTTCATAATCAAGGTACTTAAGGCTTATTCATCTCGATATTCCAAACATGATGTACTTTGGATAATTCACTAATGAAAATTAATATCTCGTTAACATGATCATCCAATTCTTTAGAATCCAACTCTTAGTCTGGAGATAGGTTGAACATACCTTAATATGATGAAAATCACTGAACCGTAAGGTAGAATCCGACTCCGGTTGGTTGTATGCCACTCCAAGGTGCTACTCCACTTCAATGATCACTTACAAGTGATAACCAATATACAAGGATCAATAAGATGTGTTCTAAGTGTGTAGAAGGATTATTATAGCTCTCTGGCCTCTCAAGAATGAAGAATGGACGAATGAAATGTAAGTCAAAATGGGTTGTTGTCTCATTTATAATATTCTGCACTTTAACTAATTAGCGCACGCTACTAAGCTTTCCTTAGCGGGCGCTAATAAGAGTTGACTTCAAAACTGTCCAGGTTCGTCCGCGGGAATCTTATCCGGACCCATGTCCCGGCTGGCGCATGTGCTAGCCGTCCAGTTCAATAATTGAGTTCTTAGCGCACGCAACTCCTACATGCATAGCGTGCGCTAGTAGTAGCCCGATAGCGCGCGTTAAGCTACATTCTTAGCGTGCGCTATCACGAGTTTGCATGAGAAATTTTGCATGTTGTTATACTTATGTACAAAGATATCAATGCAAGAAATATCATACTCCAATAATCAAAACCACAAATCCGAATAATACAGGGTTTGAATACAGATGAAATACACCATAATAAATCTGGATATTACACTATGCATGTTTGTCTAGAGCGGTTTGGGAAGCAAAAACCCATATAATTCAGCACATCTAACACTCCAGTTGATGCTGATAACTAGATTGCACATGTGGAGAAGATTTTCGAGGTGTTAGGTTGTGCGTATGAATTTAAAGCTAGGCTGGTCAAGCAGGCTAAGGGTGGGGATGTTTTTGTTGCTGCAATGACTTGGCAGGAGTTTCATGATGCTTTCTTTCTGCATTATTTCCTAGATCAGAACAACAAAAGTATGAACGTGAGTATCATACTATCCGTCAGTTGGAGGATGAAACTATATGTGAGTTCATCAAGAGATTCCTTCGTTTGGCTGGATTTTTTGGGGCTAAGGCTGGTACACATGAAGAGCAGGCCAAAATTTTAAATGGGCGTTGCACGGTTAGATTATTGATGGTATTCTGAACATGGAGTTCACAGATGTCGCCCATGTTGCGAACACGGCTCGTAACATTGAGATTCTTCAAGCGAGGTCCAGGAACAGTAATAAGAGGAACATGGAAGGTGACAGGATTCGACCGGCTTTGTCACCTACTCCAGTGAATACCCCGAAGGTGCAGGATCATAGAAACTATGATAGGCGGGGTGATAACAGTTAGAGGTTTGGGCGTGACTGTGGTCAGCATTTCAACCATGCTTCTGGGTCTGGTTCTGGTTCTTCTAATTAGAAGAGGTTTCCTGATCAGGCTACTTCTCCCCCATGTGCTGCATATGGAAAGCTGCATCCAGGAGAACCGTGTCACAGTGTCACTGGAGGTTGCCTTTCTTGTGGTGTAGTAGGACATCAAGCTCGTGAATGTCCTAAGAATAATGGAAAAGGTAACGGGAAACAGCCAGCTGCTTAGGGTCGGGTGTTTTGCCTTGACCAGAGATCAGGCGGCGACTGCTTCAGGTATCATCATGGGAACCTTATATATGTTTGGTCGAGCTGATTTTGTCTTATTTAATACTGGTGCAACTCATTATGTGGTATCTGTTTCATTTGCTAATCAAATTACAATCCCATATACATTACTTGACTATGCCTTATCTATATCCACCCCTATGAATAATCAAGTAATTATTAGCCATGAATTTAAGAACCATCCCTTACATTTTGACGACAAAATTCATTCTGCCAATCTATTTCCTTTGGAGATGTGCGATTTTGATATCATTCTAGGCATGGATTGGTTGACGGAACATCGATCTACGATTGACTGTCATGCTAAACGTATCATCTATGGTGACCTCAGTAATCCCGAACTCATTTATCACGGTTCTCGACCTGTTAAGTCTATGAAAATCATTTCTTCTTTGAAAGCGCATACCTTGATCTCACACGGTTTTGAGGGTTTCCTAGCATCCATCAAAGATACTTCTGTGGATGACGCCTTGAGAATCATCCTGTTGTCCGAGATTTTTCTGATGTATTCCCAGAAGAGCTTCCGGGAATACCTCATGAATGAGAAGTTGAATTCAGCATTGAGTTTATTCCTGGTGCCGAACCTATTTCGAAATCTCCTTATCGTATGGCTCCTATTGAGTTGAAGGAATTGAAGGAGCAACTTCAAGAACTTTTGGAACGCGGATTCATTCGAGAATGTCCATATGCCATCTTCTGTCTACAGAGAAGATTTAAACCTTCGCTCCGATACCACATCTGTAACACCCCCTAACCTAGCAGCTGAACCGCAAAAGGGGTCTGTGCTACTAAATTGGGGAGTATCATGCTTTTATATTTTGAAACCAAAACAAAAAATTTGGTATAAGCAAGAACTCAGGAAAATAAAGCAAACTGGTATTATTTTGTTGAAAACATTACACAACCTTGAATTTAATAAATAAACAAAACCATAACAGAGCGATCTTATTCAAAACAAAACATTGTCTTCCTGCATAAGAGCGATATAGCTGGGGAATGACATATGGACAAGTCTCCGACTGGCAACACTGAAGAATATAGTCAACCCCTAAACATGAGCATCATCACCTCTATTATAAGAATCTAGTGAGCTAATGGCTCAGTAAAATGAGATTTCTATAATAGCAAGGTATCACATATCACATTCATCAGCACATAACTACTTTATATGATATAGTCATGTTCTTGTAAAATCCTTTCTTCGGGTACCCTTGAAGTGTGATACTCGACTGATAGTGATAGGCCATGGTTTTCGGAACCTGTTCATATAATTGGCCAATAAAGCACTTATACGGGGATTCCCATAGTGGTTTTTCAACCAATGGTATTAGCCGTATTCAACCATTTTCATTCAGTGTGGGTTTCCTTGACCGACTTTCAGCCGCAAGTATTTGCCACCATGTGTAGGGTCCGCCGGTCCCCCGCGTCCCGTGCCTACTCGCCATCAATCAAGTACCATACTTCATATTCTTAAACATTCTTTCACATACACATGTTATGCATGATCATTCAATAACAGTCACATATGAAAATATCAATCAATATATGATCCTTATGATACAGCAAGGAAAAGACTCATCTTAACTTAGGTTCTGTGCCTGTTGATGTGAAAAGATCAGTTTCTATAGATGGATGTGCTAAAATACTTGAAAAATCCGAAATCTCTTTGGGGACTTTTATCAAACACCATTGAAAAACTGTGAGATTTGAGCTATCTGTTGATCGGGATTTTTGTGGCTTATATAATTTTTGGAAGGAAAATATGTTACGGGCGTTTTAAAATAGAGGTTCACAGCTTCAAAATGGTATATTATTTGTTGGAATATACTTACGTATATATGTATTTATAGGAGTCTAAAGTCGGTTGAAAATCAACCTTACCCCCGGACAGCTGGAAGGCTTCTCCGGATAGCTGTCCGAGAAGCTTCTATCGGTCGTGACCGACCTTATCCGGACAGCTGGACAGCCTTATCCGGATAGTGGCCGAGAAGCTTCTGTCGGTCGTGACCAACCTTATCCAGATAGTGGTCGAGAAACTTCTGTCGGCCGTCACCGGCAGCTGTCGGTAGGCGTGTCCGGCGGTGACCGGCAGATGTCCGTCAACTTGGCTCGGCCGGTTCGACCCCTTCCTGATGTCCACATTCGATTTTCCAACCTGTTCCGGACCCGTCAGAGTTAAATATTCGATATGCTCAGAACGGATTTTCGATAATAATAATAATAAAATAATTTAATATTATTTTTGCAATATAAGTGTTCTGTAATGAAAATTTTATCGTATCAAAATTGTCGGAACTTTTAGAAATCACATTCATAAAATCTAAAAATGACCCTTATAATTTATTTTGAAATCGATTCTTTTTTAAATTCTTCATTTTATGCTAGAAACATATCGATCCAAGTATTGGACAACCTGTAAATATCGAAACCCATGATCATTAGCAAAATAAATAGCATTTAAATAAGTCTTTGAATTTTTTTAGGGTATTACAATTATTGTTTTATAATCGTTTAGCACATCTATCTCCTTACTGCGAAACTGAGCACCTCACTGTAACAAAACATCTTACAAAATCACTTTTATCATGTTAGAAGAGATAATTAACATGTCGTATAACATGTAATGCGAATGGAAATAGCAGTTATTCATGCTCATGAAATATCTACTTGTATTCCATGCTTCCCTAATGCGTATTATGTAAATGCATTTAGGTATAAAATGGTTATTGGCTAAGAAGGGGATAACTGGGCATTACACTAACTCTGAGTACAAAAGGCTCGAGTCTAATCAATAAACTCGAGTTTTCAAAGAGTTCCGACTCGAATGTATGTAACGTGGTCTTATATCCTATTAACAAGACTTAATCAAGAAGTAAAGGCTTAATAGGAGCTATTATAGCCAATCCTGAGTACAAAAGGCTCGAATCTAATCAATAAACACGAGTTTTCATAGAGTTCCGACTCGAATACATGTAACGTCTTATCTCCTATTAACAAGACTTAATCAAGAAGTAAATATTTAATCTAAGCTATTATAGATAATTCCCAATATAAAATACTCGAATCTAATCAATAAATCTGAGTTTTCGTAGAGTTCCAACAGGAATACATGTAACGTGGTTTTATGTCCTATTAACAAGACTTATCAAGAAGTAAAGGCTTAATCTATTATAGTGAATCCTTGCTACAAAAAGACTTAATCAAGAAGTAAAAGATTAATCGGAGCTGTTATAGCCAATTTTGAGTACAAAAGGCTCGAATATAACTAATAAGCTCGAGTTTTCGTAGAGCTCCAACTCGAATACATGTAATGTGGTTATATCTCATATTAGAGCCATTATAGCCAATTTTTCAATATAAAATACTCGAATCTAATCAATAAACCCGAGTTTTCGTAGACTTCCGACTCGAATACATGTAACGTGGTTTTATCTTCTATTAACAAGACTTATCAAGAAGAAAAGGCTTAATCGGAGCTATTATAGTGAATCCTTGCTACAACAAGATTCAATCAAGAAGTAAAAGATTAATTGGAGCCGTTATAGCCAATTCTGAGTACGAAAGCTCGAATCTAACTAATGAGCCCGAGTTTTCATAGAGCTCCGACTCGAATACATGTAACGTGGTTATATATCCTATTAAGAGGACTTAATGAAGAAGTAAAGGCTTCATCGGAGGCATTATAGCTAATCAATATAAAATATGAATTTAATCAATAAACCCGAGTTTTGGTAGAGTTCCGACTCGAATACATGTAACGTGGTTTTATCTCCTATTAGCAAGACTTATCAAGAAGTAAAGGCTTAATCGGAGCTATTATAGCGAATCCTTGCTACAACATGACTTAATCAAGAAGTAAAAGATTAATCGCAGTTGTTATAGCCAACTCTGAGTACAAAAGGCTCGAGTCTAATCAATAAACTCGAGTTTTTAAAGAGTTCCGACTCGAGTGCATGTAACGTGGTCTTATTTCCTATTAACAAGACTTAATCAAGAAGTAAAGGCTTAATAAGATCTATTATAGCCAATCACGAGTACAAAAGGCTCGAATCTAATCAATAAACACGAGTTTTCATAGAGTTCCGACTCAAATGCATGTAACGTCTTATCTCCTATTAACATGACTTAATTGATAAGAAAAGGCTTAATCGGAGCTATTATAGCGAATCCTTGATACAATAAGACTTAATCAAGAAGTAAAAGATTAATTGGAGTCATTATTGCCAATTCTGAGTACGAAAGCTCGAATCTAACTAATGAGCCCGATTTTTCATAGAGCTCCGACTCGAATACATGTAACGTGGTTATATCTCCTATTAAGAGGACTTAATCGGAGTTGTTATAGCTAACTCTGAGTACAAAAGGCTCGAGTCTAATCAATAAACTCGAGTTTTCAAAGAGTTCCGACTCAAATGCATGTAAAGTGGTCTTATCTCCTATTAACAAGACTTAATCAAGAAGTAAAGACTTAATAAGATCTATTATAGCCAATCCTGAGTACAAAAGGCTCGAAACTAATCAATAGAGTTCCGACTTGAATGCACGTAACGTCTTATCTCCTATTAACAAGACTTAATCAAGAAGTAAATATTTAATCTAAGCTATTATAGATAATTCTTAATATAAAATACTCGAATCTTGTCAATAAATCTGAGTTTTCGTAGAGTTCCGACAGGAATACATGTAACTGTTGGGATTCGGTGCCTACATCGAAGGCCCAGCGGAAACGGTAAAATGAAAATTAATTCAATCTGAATCCCTACAAGGATCGATCGAGCTACGTATATACGAATATATAAACGAGATCACAAGAGATATTAGAAACTCACCCTTGTAGTCCGTTGATTAAATAGATTCCTTATCTTGAGCTATTCCCCAAGCTTTTGAAATTCCGAGGACTGAAAGCACCGTGCCTCTACTTGCCACGCGCCGTAAAAATGATCGGAAGGACCTCCACTTCGTTGTCCTCCAAGGACACGGCTAGAACAAAGTAGTCGGAACTTCACAAAATTTATTTATATCACTCCAAGTGAAAAATAAATTTTCTCTCTTTATTTTCTCAATTTTTCTCTAAGAAAAATAATGATGAAGTAATGAAGACTAGAAAACAATTTCCTTTCTCTCTGTTCTTGCTAAGAAACATGAGTATCAAAGTCTTAGAAGATAAATGAATTCTTCACAATTTATTCTTCATGCTTTCACCAAAGTCACCAAGACCATGAAGAAAAGGAGTAGGTGGGAAGCCTTCTAGAACAACCGGATGAGTTCGGTTCATTTTGGACTCCCGAGAGTCCAATCAGATAAACTTCAATTCCGTTCCGATGTATCTATATCAATTAATTATTCCAATTAATTAATCATATCAAATACAATATAATATAATTAATTTCTCCAAGAAATAATTATATCTATGAATCAAACTAATCACCCAGTAATTTATTTAATTCATTAGGTCGTAAATTAATTTATCCAATAAATTAATTTAGACATCCAATGTCCCAAAAATTAACTAGACATCCAATGTCCAATAAATTAGATGTCCAATATCTAATATTTACAAAGAGAGAATAAGCTCGATTCATTCCGTCATCAATCCTATTGCGCGCCTTTGTAGGTCCGTATCAGTTAGCAATGGGAGGAACCAAAGAGTAGTAGCACCACCTAGCCAGCCTGGCGGCCTACACTGTACCCCAACAGAGAACGAATGATTGGGATCATTCAAAAACCATTCTGTCGTGAATACCAGTACACGTATAAACCCTTCTTTTACATGTCCCGATCAAGTTATAGGGTCATGGTCAGTCAACCCCTATCTGTACTTGACGCTATGCATGCGTTAATGCAAATCGAGGTCATCGAGCTCTTGTGTATCCAATACAACTAGCTCCAATGCTTTGGCCAAAGACTTATGATCTCATCTGCCAATAACCGCAAAAGACATATAACCCGTTCACTAATAGGAAAAAGAATTCTATCTTGGTATTCAATAGGACCTGCTACTTGCCCGTCAAGACGCACATCGAGGTTGACCCCCACCTATCGGTTTTATGGGTCGAACTACTCTAATGAAAATCTTAACGTCACAAGCACATCCCTACCAAATCCTCAAGTCGAAGGTTCATGAATACCTATCACAACCTTTCTATTCTGTCATTGACTGTCCCGGAGTGAAATCCGTGTGACGAATCGAGTGTGAGTCGGTTCGAGTATACTAATCCAATTAGCATACCTATAACACCCCAAACTAGGCGGATATTACAGTGTCGTGGACCCCCGACTGGGACCCACTAGGCGAATGAGAATTAATGATTTTAATAATATAATTGTAGTACCGAACCACATTATATCATCAATCACTCCGATGAGGAGTTTCATTACAACACACCCAAGATTATACAGAATACATGTATATTTTATATGAAGATAAAATATACAACACTGAATGAAATAAATATTCAAACGGAAGTGTGCAGCGGAAATAAAATGAAGAAAACATGAGTGAAAGAAAAGGATTGGGGCCCCATACTTGTATCACTGGGACTCCTTGCCGTCAACGTTCTCTTCCCGTGCCTTAGCCTTGCTATGACTTGAAAACAATATTCCCCAATGGGGTCAGTTACACAGAACAACAATCCCCAAGAGTTGAATAGTCACAATCCTGTTGAAAACATACGCAATCAAACATGCTGTATGAATTAACTAACAGTACGGCTCAAAGGATGGCGCCACACTACGCCCGAGATGGAAATGTGTCCATGCACAATCCACCAACGAATATCGATCGAATATACGTGTGGTCTTGTACCTAATCAGTCTCACGAAGTGATCGTCTCGTGTGCACAGTCCAATGTGAGGTCAACTACCAACACACGAATTTATATGAGCCCGACATGAAAATCCTACACATACCAACCGGCCGCCAGTATGACCCGGAATGCCACGATATAACAAAAGTGACATCAAAAATCAATAATGACCCACCGAGGTGAAATGATAGTGAAATGAATGATAACTCAATGAAATGATTGGAACCGTCGTTCCTCGTGAATGAACTGATTAATTGACAATTACAAGTCTCAATACGGTTAATACTTTATGAATGAATTATAATTATGAATGAACAACAACGAAAGAAATGAATATCCTTTTAACCGAGTAAGAATTAACTTACACAGCCGGTGAAGAATGTCTTTCCTCGAACAAACGTCCTATAAAGAGATGTCGGTCGCTCGAACAACCTTGAATGACAATTACCAACAATGTTCAATATACGAATCAAACACGATTATAACTGACTCAATCGACGATACAACAATATCCAAACTCATTGAGGTATTCTAACGAACACTTAGGAATCACACATCCTTCGATAATATCCAAATCTCAAATATATCAAAACCAACTCCCAAAGGAGTATTTCAAACCATCAAAACACTTTCAATGATATCAATAATCCCATAGGAATCCACAATTCGAGTTAACGACAACATCTAATCGAAAACCCCAAAAATATCAAAGTCAACCCCAAAGTGTTCTTCAAATCTGAGATATATGCCATTAAATCCGTAGGAATAATTTTATCCAAGGTAGATAATCCATATCTAACATATTCCAACAACAATCTATGTTCATACGAAGAAATCGGAAGGAAAACCCCAAATATCCGAAATTCTAGATCCAAGAAATCATTACCTTTGATTTGATGTATTGGAGATGATGAAGTGATGATTAATCCGAATGATAACCTTGAAGGTGATGATTGATGATTGCATCTCGAAATATACTCTCCAAAATGCCCGGAATCGCCCAAAACCGTCGAAGAAACGAAGAGAAATGACAATTCACGTTAAAGGACTTGACTGTCCTATATATATAGCAAATCCCAGTTAGCGTGCGCTAGCTCCTGTGCGTAGCGTGCGTTAACGGGTGTACTGGGTAGTCCAGTATCCTCTGATCAAAACGGTAGCGTGCGCTACAACCCTCTAATTAGCGTGTGTTAACATAAATGGTTAGCGTGCGCTAACGAATTATCTGATGCCCAGTATTGGAGTCCAGAACCTCCTGTTCTCTGATCTGATCGTGGTAGCGCGCGCCACACACAAGCTTTAGCGTGCGCTACTTACACCGATTAGCGTACGCTAATCTACTCGTAGCGTGCACTGGGCATTTATCCAATGCAGTCCAGTAGCCACTGGACTCTGCCTGATCCGTCCTTGGAGCGCGCTACACCGGCTACATAGCGTGCGCTACTCCAAACTACTAGCGCGCGCTACTTACCATTCGTACCGTGTGCTACTTACCATTCGTAGCGTGCGCTACTAATAACCCAACTGCAGTCCAGTGCCTTCTGGACTGCCTGCTTGAAACATACTAGCGTGCGCTGGTGTTGAGAGACAGCGTGCGCTACCCGTACTCAATTAGCGCACGCTAAAGAGAGTACATAGCGTGCGCTACTCCTCACACACAGCACACTACGAAGATGACAACGATGATAAACATGGCACGATTCTCCAACTAGATTGATTATGAATGACGATTGATAAACGATACAATTACCTTGAACGGTGAATACAATGATTGAATATGAGTGACAAATGATCATTAATGAGTGAAAATTACTGAGTGACAAATACTGGCTGATAAATACTGAATGATAATGACTGAATTACAACCGGGTATTACATACACCCCCCCTTAAAAGAGTTTCGGCCCCGAAATTAAGGGTCAAACAACTCAGGATAACTCTCCCACATACTATGCTCGGTTTCCCAAGTAGCCTCTTCGACTCCGTGTCTAGACCACTGAATTTTAACCAAAGGAATCGTTTTGTTCCTCAACTGTTTGATTCGCCGCTCTAAGACTCGTATGGGACGCTCCTCATATGAATGATCATCGGCGATCTCAATTTCATCGAACTGAAGTATGTGACTCGGGTCGGCAACATACTTCCATAACTGAGATACGTGAAACACATTATCAATTCGACTCAACTCCGGAGGTAGGGCCAATCGATAAGCTAGCTCGCCTACTCGATCCAAAATCTCAAACGGTCCAATGAATCTGGGACTCAACTTTCCCCTCTTTCCAAAACAGAAGATACCACGACTCGCGGATACCTTGACCAAAACATGGTCACCTGTCTCGAACTCTAATGGTCGACGACGATTATCTGCATAAGATTTCTGTCGACTCTGAGCGGTCAACAAACGACTCCTGATCAAAGCTACCTTCTCACGGGCGGCTATAAGCATATCGGGCTCGGTGCCGATTGATTCTGATAAGTCATCCCAACACAAAGGAGATCGACAACGACGACCGTACAAGGCCTCGTAAGGTGCCATCTTAATCGAAGCATGCCAACTATGATTATTTGTGAACTCGATCAACGGTAGTTGGGCTTCCCAATCATCTTTCCAATCGAGAACACATGCCCTCAACATGTCCTCCAAGGTCTGAATAGTCCTCTCCGATTGTCCGTCGGACTGAGGATGAAAAGCTATACTGAGATTAAGCTGAGTTCCCATAGCACGATGAACTGATTTCCAAAAATGAAATCGTCCGTCACGATCAGAAACGACACTTTTAGGAGTACTGTGCAATCTCACTATCTCTTTGATAAACAACTGGGCAAGTCTCTCAGAACCCCACGTATCCTTAATCTCAAGGAAATGAGCTAATTTAGTTAAGCGATCCACAATTACCCAGATTGTATTCATGACACAACGACTCGTCGGCAAACTCGTGATGAAGTCCATTGAAATATCTTCCCACTTCCACAATTGATGCTAAAGGACTGGACTGTCCTATATATATAGCAAATCCCAGCTAGCGTGCGCTAGCTCCTATGTATAGCGTGCGCTAACGGGTGTACTGGGTAGTCCAGTATCCTATGATCGCAATGGTAGCGTGCGCTACGTACCTCTTGTAGGGTGCGCTACAACCCTTTAATTAGCGTGCATTAACATAAATGGTTAGCGTGCGCTAACGAATTATCTGATGCCCAGTACTGGAGTCCAGAACCTCCTGTTCTCTGATCTGATCGCGGTAGCACGCGCCACACACAAGCTTCAGCGTGCGCTACTTACACCGATTAGCGTACACTAATCTACTCGTAGCGTGCGCTGGGCATTTATCCAATGCAGTCCAGTAGCCACTGGACTCTGCCTGATCCGTCCTTAGCGCGTGCTACACCAGCTGCATAGCGTGCGCTACTCTGAACTACTAGTGCGCGCTACTTACCATTCGTAGTGTATGCTACTAATAACCCAACTGCAGTCCAGTGCCTTCTGGACTGCCTGCTTGAAACATACTAGCGTGCGCTAGTGTTGAGAGGTGGCGTGCGCTACCCGTACTCAATTAGCGCATGCTAAAGAGAGTACGTAGCATGCACTACTCCTCACACACAGCACACTGTGAAGATGACAACGATGATAAACACGGCATGATTCTCCAACTAGATTGATGATGAATGACGATTGATACATGATGCAATTACTCTGAACGGTGAATACAATGATTCAATATGAGTGACAAATGATCATTAATGAGTGGAAATTACTGAGTGACAAATACTGACTGATAAATACTGAATGATAATGACTGAATTACAACCGGGTATAAAAATACCTATAACGTGTGCTCCCACTAACCATTAGTGTTCGACAGACTCTCTCCACGTCAAACAATACATCATACAAGTCTTCACATAAACTTAATGCCCAGTCAAGTTTCATCGACTTGCGAACGATTAAGTATTTGAGCTATAAACCTTTCCAGTGCCAATCTCCTTATCCAATAAGGAGTGGAATGTTTTGCTCTCAAATACACGGACTAGTTTCTATATATATATTTACGAGTCAGGAATGCCATTAACTTCCAGTAAATTAAGAAACATTCATTTGCCTTATATAGATGATTTACACAATTACAAGTACAATGCCCTCACTCAACATCCCTTGAGTGGCATTCGAGGGCATACTCCTAACAATCTCCTACTTGCACACAATGCCACACACTATTGTATCTAATACCCATGTTCTCCAGATGACGCTCCAAGCTAGTCTGAGAAAGTGGCTTAGTCAGTGGATCAGCGACGTTGTCGGCCGAGTCTACTCTGTGCAGCACAATGTATCCCTTGCGAACAAATTCTCTTACGAGATGATACTTCCTCTCAATATGTTTGGTACTATTGTGAAACCTTGGCTCCTTGGCCTGTGCTACAGCTCCGTCGTTGTCGCAGTACAGCGGAATAGGAAGCTCAGCACATGGTATCACTTGAAGTTCTCCCAGAAACTTCTTAATCCAGAACCCTTCCTTGGAAGCCTCCGAGGTTGTCTGATACTCAGCCTGATAGGTGGAATCAGCAGTCGCGCTTTTATTAGTGCTATGCCAAGATACTTCTCCTCCATTAAGAGTAAATATGTAGCCAGAAGTAGACATCGAATCGTCCTTCAGTCCGTGGAAGTCCGAATCAGTGAATCCCACCACATCCAATTCTCCACCGCCATACATCAGAACCATATCTCTAGTCCTTCTTAAGTACTTGAGAACGTTCTTTACGGCAGTCCAATGTTCCCTACCTGGGTTTGCCTGAAACCTACTCACCATGCTTAGAGCATGCGCAATGTCAGGTCTCGTACACAACATAGCATACATAAGGCTACCCACGGCCGAAGCATATGGTATATTACTCATTTCCTTTCGTTGTTCCTCACTTTGAGGACACATCTCCAAGGAGAGTTTTATTCCATGTTGCATTAGTAGGAACCCTCTTTTAGAATCATCCATCTTAAATCGCTTTAAGATTTTATCTATATAGAGGGCTTGGAAAAGACCTATTGTTTTCTTCGCTCTATCCCGGTAGAGTCGATTTCCAAGAATATAGGTTGCTTCTCCCAAGTCTTTCATGGAAAAATTACTCGAAAGTCAAGCTTTCACAAAACTGAGCATTCCCACATCATTTCCTATTAGTAGAATGTCATCTACATATAGTACTAAGAATGCGAACTTGCTCCCACTAACCCTCTTGTATACACAAGGTTCCTCTTCATTTTGCACGAAGTCAAACTCTTTGACCGCCTTGTCAAAATGAAGGTTCCAACTACGCGACGCTTGCTCCAGTCCATAAATGGAACTTTGAAGCTTGTACACTTTCTGAATATCGAGTTCGGACACAAAGCCTTTAGGCTGCTCCATATAGATTTCCTCCTCATGGAATCTATTAAGGAAAGCCGTCTTTACGTCCATTTGCCATATCTCATAATCGTAGTAGACAGCTATAGCAAGCATCATGCGAATAGACTTGATCATAGCTACGGGCGAGAAGGTATCGTGGTAGTCGATCCCTTCTTTCTGGGTATAACCCTTTTCCACAAGCATGGCCTTATAGGCGTCAACTTGCCATCACCATCAGTCTTTCTCTTGTAGATCCACTTATTCCCAATAGGCACTGTGCCCTTGGGGCGGTCTATTAGAGTCCAGAACTGATTGACATGCATCAAGTCTATCTCAGCCTGTATAGCTTCACGCCATTTCGTGGAGTCTACATCCACCATCGCTTGGTCATAGGTCGTTGGGTTGGTCTCTTGGCTATCACTTGGAACCTCGTGGAGACCTAGTTCCTCCAAGTGTACAAGCCCATACCTCTCAGGTAAATGAGACACCCTACATGACCTACGAGGTGGTTGTACATGTGTTTTAGAAGGTTCGGTTCCAATTTATTGCACAGGTGTCTCCCGAGGAGTTTCATTGTATTCTTCTAAAGAAATACTTCTACCTGCTCTGCCTTCCTGAGTGAACTCATCTTCCAGGAAGTGTGCTTATAAAGCAACAATGATCTTTCGATCTTCGGGCATGTAGAATAGATATCCCATCATCCCTGACGGGAATCCAATGACACGTCCCTTCGCGGACCTAGATTCCAACTTCTCCACCTTAGTCTTCTTAACATAGGCGGGACATCCCCAAGTCCTAATATGATTAAGACTTGGTTTCCAGCCCTCCCACATCTCATGTGTAGTTTTAGGAATTGATTTGGAAGGACATCTATTCAAGGTGTAAGCGGTAGTCAGGAGTGCATACCCCCACAGGTAAATCGATAAGTCAGTATAGCCCAGCATGGAACGAACCATGTTCAACAAGGTCCGGTTCCTTATTTCTGACACACCATTTAACTGAGGAGTACCTCGAGGTGTTAGTTGTGAAACTATTCCATGTTCCTTAAGGAACTCGTCAAACTCCGTACTCATATACTCGCCACCTCGGCCCGACCGAAGTGCTTTGATATGATTACCAGTTTGTTTCTCGACTAGGGCCTTGAATTCCTGGAATTTCTCAAAGGCCTCGGATTTATGTTTCAATAAGTATACATAACCATACCTAGTATGATCATCCATAAACGTAATGAAATATTGATATCCGTCACGTGCTGCTCCCAAAGCTCCACATACGTTGGTATGGATTAATCCCAGTTTATCAGCGGCTCTTTCAAAAGTCCCTATGAAGGGGGACTTAGTTATTTTGCCTTTATGGCAAGATTCACAAGTAGGAAAAGGATCTGATCCTAATAGAGCCATAAGTCCATCTTTTTCCATCTTGTAAACCTTGGTCTGACCAACATGACCAAGTCTAAGATGCCATTTTAAAGCTTGATTGGTTTCAACCCTACCACGTTTTCTAGTCATAGTATTCACAACTACTTTGTTGCTGAGATTTAGATGATATAATCCATTTAACAATGTAGCAGTACCTACTAGTTTATTTCTGAAATAAATTTTTGCAGGAACCATCACCAATGAAAAATGAAAAACCTTTTCGGTCCATGACCGGAATGGATACAATGTTTTTGTGCCCCTTGGGCAAAACATGTACATCTTCTAAAGTCAAAACAAAACCAGATTCTAAACCCAAAAGAAGTGATCCTATGTCGGTCGCCTCGGCACTATGCCCACTTCCGACTGTGATCATAACTTCTCCAGCTCCAAGATTCCTACTTTGTTCCAGATCATGATTCACGGTACAAATATGAGAACTAGCACCAGAATCTAGTATCCAGGAAGTAGAAAATACAGTAGCAGAACAATTTGTTTCCAAAACTAAAAGTTATGTACCTGAAGTGCCATGAAGAATCGGACAGTCTCTAGCCGAGTGGCCCAGCTCACCGCACTTGAGACGGGCATCCTTCTTCTTCTTGCCTTTTAGAACCATCGGGGCCTTCCCTTTCCTTTAAGGTCCTTAACTTATGGTCCAGTCTGCTTCTCGGTCTTTTTCTTCTTATTCTTTGACCTCCGAGGTCCAGAAGAAATCACAAGGGCAGATTCCTTCATCCGCGGAGTCTTCATCTGAGACTGAACAGTCACCAGTTTGTTCATTAGCCCAGCTAAGTTACACGCAATCTCATTGCAGTTTAAGTTCATAACAAACTGTAAGAAGGATTCAGGGAGAGACTACAGGATAAGGTCAGTTTGGAGAGAAGTATCCATTTTAAAATCAAGAGCCTCAAATCTCTCGATCATGTATATCATTTTGAGGACGTGTTCCCCAACCTTCTCACTATCCTTCATCCTTGCACCGAACAGTTGCTTGGATATCTCATATCTAGCAGTTCTGCTGTGCTCACCATAAAGCTCGGTTAAGTGAGATAGAATCTGCCTAGCAGAAGTCATTTTCTCATGAGCTCTCTCAAGCTCATTAGACATGGAAGCCATCATATAAGCACAGACTTTCACGTCATCCTTAACCCAATTTTCGTGGTTTACAATCTCTTCCTGATTGGCTCAGGTCCACAGTGGAGGCGCTGGAATGTCCGTCTCCAAGATGTATCCCAGTGCCTCTATACTGAGGACAATCATCAGATTGCGGAGCCAATCCAAAAAGTTAGATCCCATCAAGGTGGTTTTTTCGAGTAGAATTGCGAGTGGATTCATTGTCATATTGAGAGTTATGTCTGCATTAAGACAAATTAATTAGTGACTTATTATATTATGATCTGAGTATAGAATTAAGGTCTTTTCTATTCTTGTTACCCAGCTCCCACTATTTTTATCGGAATAACACACTCCCATGTGAAATCCGGAAGTATCGTCGCTTTAATTCATAGTGGTTATCAAGTTCTTTATAAATCTTAATAGAGGGCAACCGAACAGCTTTCTAGTCTATTAATTTTCATAACGTGGTGTCCAACATCAACCCATCTAATTGATGATTCGATCTTCTTTTTCCCCTTGTTCACTCCCCTCAACCTATACGGTTTCTATGGTTCGTGAACAAGTTAAGTTTATACCATCGACGCAAATCAGTTTCACAATTGAATCTTATCCGGCAACCTATCTGGATTCTAGGGATAAAATTTGCTCCAACCGAAGGCATCCAATGTGCTCCCGGTAATTTATCCATCTTCCACGAACGACTACCCCGATAACTCGGAAGCATAGCACATTCGGTTTGGATTTCAATTTCCCGAAAACTCGATGGAGGGAAGGAAAACCTTGAAACCTTATAAACTTAATAATTTGTCGTGGGAGAATTTTCGCGATTAATGTTACACTTTGCACATTAATTCATTTAAGCACGTTTGTAGCATTCACACAATATGAACAACCATTCACAACCTAGTTGCTACCAATTTGTAGTTCATGGACCGTTCCTAGAAACAAAAACTCCGTAATCTAATTATAAGTCTTCGTCTTGAATCTTCATCTTCTCGAAACGGATCTTCCTCCGGTCTCGTCATTACATATAAATTTTACATTGAAAATTGCATCCTAGATATAAATATTTCTAGTAAAATAAATAAGCTCAAAACGGCCTTTACAACCCAATCGAATAAAACCGAACAATTCAAAATTAAGTCCATGAACCACATCACCATTCAAAATAATGCATCAAACACATTAAAATAAATGGCATTCATAATTAATCTAAATATTGATCCAATCAATATAAATTAATCCATCCAAACGAATTAATACAATTAATTCAAACAACCGTTAATTTTAGCTTGTTCCGGACGATAAAATATTTCATTAAATTAATTCCCCTAAGAATGAAGTTACCATAATTATATCCTAGTCAAATTATATCCAATTTAATTTTTTAAAAATTAATTACCGAACGAAATATAAAAAACGGAGCCAAAAACACAAGGCCCGGACCAAGCTCATGGCTGACAGTGCCAGCCAAATTTCACCTGCCCGGCCAAATTTCCAAATTTCCAGCTTCAAGAAATTTCGCTTGCCGGCATTTGATCCAATCGAGTCACGGGGTCCGCCATTTTTGCCTGCTTTTCGTCCCAAATCCAAAAATAATATTTTTCTAATTTTTATATTACACAATTAAATCAGTTTCAAAAGAAAAATAAATTTATATTGTAACATAAAATCATGAAAAATTAGTTTTTAGATGAACAATTGAAAATCAACGATTAATGCGATCATGATTCCAAATCATAAACCATCCGATCAAGCATTCAAAATGCTAAATATCGTATATACGATCGCAAGACCTACGCTCCGATACCACTGTTGGGATTTGGTGCCTAAACCGAAGGCCCAGCGGAAACGGTAAAATGAAAATTAATTCGATCCGAATCCCTACGAGGATCGATCGAGCTACGTATATACGAATATATAAAGGAGATCACAAGAGATATTAAAAACTTACCCTTGTAGTCCGTTGATTAAATGGATTCCTTCTCTTGAGCTATTCTCCAAGCTTTTGAAATCCCGAGCACCGAAAGCACTGTGCCTCTACTTGCCACGCGCCGGAAAAATGATCGGAACGACGTCCACTTCGTTGTCCTCCAAGGACACGGCTAGAACAAAGTAGTCGGAACTTCACAAAATTTATTTATATCACTCCAAGTGAAAAATAAATTTTCTCTCTTTATTTTTTCAATTTTTCTCTAAGAAAAATAATGATGAAGTAATGAAGACTAGAAAACAATTTTCTTTCTCTCTCTTCTTGCTAAGAACCGTGAGTATCAAAGTCTTAGAAGAGTAATGAATTCTTCACAATTTATTCTTCATGCTTTCACCAAAGTCACCTATCCTTTATTAAATGAGATATCAAAATCACTTATTTTCTTTGGTCTTCCACCCATTAAGGTGGACACCAAGACCATGAAGAAAAGGAGTAGTTTGGGCGGCCTTCTAGAACAACCGGACGAGTTCGGTTCGTTTTGAACTCCCGAGAGTCCAATCAGATAAACTTCAATTCCGTTCCGGTGTATTTATATCAATTAATTAATCCAATTAATTAATCATATCAAATACTATATAATATAATTAATTTCTCCAAGAAATAATTGTATCTATGAATCAAACTAATCATCCAGTAATTAATTTAATTCATTAGGCCGTAAATTAATTTATCCAATAAATTAATTTAGACATCCAATGTCCCAAAAATTAATTAGACATCCAATGTCCAATAAATTAGATGTCCAATATCTAATATTTACAAAGAGAGAATAAGCTCGATTCATTCCGTCGTCAATCCTATTGCGCGACTCGGTAGGTCCGTATCAGTTAGCAATGGGAGGAACCAAAGAGTAGTAGGACCACCTAGCCAGCCTGGCGGCCTACACTATATCCCAACTGAGAACGAATGATTGGGATCATTCAAAAACCATTCTGTCGTGAATATCATTACACGTATAAACCCTTCTTTCACATGTCCCGATCAAGTTATAGGGTCACGGTCAGTCAACCCCTATCTGTACTTGACGCTATGCATGCGTTAATGCAAATCGAAGTCATCGAGCTCTTGTGTATCCAATACAACTAGCTCCAATGCTTTGGCCAAAGACTTATGATCTCATATGCCAATAACCGCATAGGACATATAACACGTTCACTAACAGGAGAGAGAATTCTATCTTGGTATTCAGTAGGACCTGCTACTTGCCCGTCAAGACGCATGTCGAGGTTGACCCCCACCTTTCGTTTTTCTGGGTCGAACTACTCTAATGAAAATCTTAGCGTCACAAGCACATCCCTACCAAATCCTTAAGTCGAAGGTTCACAAATACCTATCACAAACTTTCGATTCTGTCATTGACTGTCCCGGAGTGAAATCCATGTGACGAATCGAGGGTGAGTCGGTTCGAGTATACTAATCCAATTAGCATACCTATAACGTGTGCTCCCACTAACCATTAGTGTTCGACAGGCACTCTCCACGTCAAAGAACATGTCATACAAGTCGTCACAAAAGCTTAACGCCCAGTCAAGTTTCATCGACTTGCGAACGATTAAGAATTTGAGCTATAAACCTTTCCAGTGCCAATCCCCTTATCCAATAAGGAGTGGAACGTTTTGTTCTCAAATACACAGGCTAGTTTATATATATATATATATATATATATATATATATATTTACGAGTCAGGAATGCCCGTAACTACCAATAAATAATGAAACATTCATTTGCCTTACATAAATGATTTTCACAATTACAAGTACAATGCCCTCACTCAACATCCTCTGAGTGGCATTCGAGGGTATATTCCTAACAGTAACGTGGTTTATGTCCTATTAACAAGACTTATCAAGAAGTAAAGGCTTAATCTATTATAGCGAATCCTTGCTGCAAAAAGACTTAATCAAGACGTAAAAGATTAATCGGAGATATTATAGCCAATTCTGAGTACAAAAGGCTCGAATCTAACTAATAAACCCGAGTTTTCATAGAGTTCCAACTCGAATACATGTAATGTGGTTATATTAGCAGACTTATCAAGAAGTAAAGGCTTAATCGGAGCTAGTACAGCAAATCCTTGCTACAATATGCCTTAATCAAGAAGTAAAAGATTAATCGGAGTTGTTATAGCTAACTCTGAGTACAAAAGGCTCGAGTCTAATCAATAAACTCGAGTTTTCAAAGAGTTCCGACTCGAATGTATGTAATGCGGTCTTATCTCCTATTAACAAGACTTTTTTTTAAAAAAAAAAACACGGGCAGATTTTATAACATAGCGAAAAAATGAGGGTGGACGAGTCCCTCCACACGCCCCAACGGGTGAAATACAAAAGAAAATTGAGGAGCCGAGCCCCACACAAGTCAAATATAAATGTTTATGGGATTTGCCCCGTCAAAACTAAGAAAAACTTTTCTGCTCCTAATATAAGGATATGGCAACTTATCAAGTTTGATAAGGCCTCGGATTTTCCCTTTAGGATTGGAGATATCATGGAAATGGAAATCTTGACGGTCACATCCTTGACTGGCCAAAAAATCAGCAACAGCATTTCCTTCACGTAAAATATGGGAGAAACGGATGTCGAATTTATCCACAATATCCCGAATTTTACAAATTAGGCCTTGGAGATGCCAATGACATGAAGACGATTTCTCGATCAAATGAAGTGCAACCTTCGAGTCGACCTCCACCCAAACTTTGGTGAAATTGTGTTCGATGCATAAATCGAACCCCCTCCAAATGGCCTAAATTTCAGCGTAATTATTGGTTTGAGCCACAATAAATTCCAAAAACATGAAAAGTAGATTCCTGAAATGATCCCGAACAATACCCCCCGTGGCCGCACCGCCCGGGTTGCCTTTCACGGCACCATCCGTATTGAGTTTCCACCATCCCATATCCGGCTTAATCCAACGAACCGTCCGAATTTTATATTTCGGTCCCGAGCTCGGTTTAACGCCCATGAAACCGGCAATTGTATCAGCCCCTTTCCAAAAATTTCTTTTAATTTTGCCTCGAACTTTAATATTGTTAATGTAGTTCCAAATATGCTTGCACACAAGTTTCGACGTAAATGGAATATTATCAACCCTCTTGTCGTTCTTACAACACCAAAGAAACCATAGAATGAGGATCAGAATGATGTAAAAAATGTGAATAGTGCCCTTCGTTTTACCAAACCAATTGGCAATGAGAAGATTAAAGTTAGAGGACACGAGAATTTTAATATCCGCAAGGTTATGAAAAAACTTTCACACATCTTTAGCAAACGGGCCATGAAAAAATAGATGTGGAAGAATTTCAACACAATTATAATAATAACAATTATTGGTTGCAACAATGCCCCTCTGCAAGAGACCATCCGGCGTTGAGATCCATTTATTAAGAACCTTAACCATAAAAAGAGAAATGGTAGGTGTGATAAGTGGATTCCAACAATACCGCAGAATATTATGCGGAGGATTATTTTTACGAACCAGCCCCCAAGCGGTTTTGAAAGAAAAAATACCGTTAGGGGAGAGAGTCCATGAAGGCTTGAAGTCGGATGGGAAAGTAGGTAGGGAGCAAATATGATCACAAATGCCAGGATGTAGCTTGCGACTAATTTTATCCCTATCCCACTCCCCATTATTCCAATAAACACTAATTTTATCTTTGGACTTAGTATGGTAAGATTTGGTGAGAGGGCTGAATTCACACCAAATGTCATGCCAAAAAGACATAATTATTGCCACTATGCCAAAAAAATTTATCATTCGCGATCGATCTAATACCACAAAGATTTTTCCAAGTAGGAGAAGTTTTGGGGTTAAGTTTAATAATCATGGGGTGGGTGCGAGAACAGTATTTATGAAGTAAGAAATTGGACCAAATATTATTAGATGTTCTCAATCTCCACCACATTTTAACATGGGCAGCCCGAATAATGTCATTGAGATCCCGACAGCCAAGGCCGCCCTCATCCTTGAGGAAACAAAGTCGACTCCATGCAGCCCAATGTAACTTACGTTTGTTGTCATTTGTTCCCCAAAGAAATTTGTTGAATAATCTTTCAATGCAAAGAATGACATTCCCAGGGTGTTTAAGTACTTGTAAGTTATAAAAGACAATGGAGTTTAAAATCGAATTAATTAATTCAAGGCGCGCCCCTGTCGAAAGCAAATGATGGTTCCAAGTAGTGATTTTATTTTTAATTTTCGAGAGAAGGGGACCGTACATTGTTGCTACCCAAAATATTATCCGGAGATAAATATTGCTGGAATGGATGGGATAGCAAACAAATGCAAGAGCACTTCCGAGAGAAAGATAAATAACACAAGATTTGCCGGGGTTGTTAGTCCCGGGCTTGAATGCTCTCGCGAGATATTATTAATACCGATATTCGGGGATACAAATATTAATGTAAGAATACAATTACAATGAGTGTAAAGTTTCTTGTTATCTTAGCTAGTGAGCGTGTAGATTGCCGGAAGAACCAGATTTGATGCTCTGTGAGTTCTTGTAACAAAGGTGATGTACGGTCGCGGCGGTGAGAGATCGACCGCCTCTCACGGCGAGTATATAGCTGGATGTTTGGGCTTCTGGGCTTGTGAATCCCTTGGAATCTGTCTAGTGGAGACTTGCTGCTTCTGCCGATCGTCTTCTGGATGAGAGATTTGGAGAGAGAAGTCCTGAGACGGATTCCGGTGAGATAGCCGGTAGCTTGATGATGTGTGTGTGTGTTCTTCAGTATTTCCGTGGATGTATCGGAATGTGAGAGAATGGACTCTGAGCGTAGGTCAGAATGAATTCGGAACTGTATATTCAGTGAACTGGGAACCGAGAACTGAGAACCGAGAACTGAGAACCGAGAACTGAGAACCGAGAACTGAGAACCGAGAACTGAGAACCGAGAACTGAGAACCGAGAACTGAGAACCTAGAACTGAGAACCTTTTTCCAGTAGGAGGAGGTTCTCTATTTATAGGGCTTGGATACGCCGGGCGATCGCCTTTACTGCAATATAATAATCGGGCGATCGTCTTTTAGCACATGGGCATGTCCCCTCAGAGTTTGCAGGAGTTGTTGGCAGTCAACTACTCGGTCCAATGGGGAGCTTACACGCGTCCTGAGTTAGTCACATGCGGCCCTACTGACAACTTTCGGCGCACATGCCGGTAGGTGGGGTAGGTGACAGGCTTTAGTCAAAGATCTTGTCAGTTAGCAAAAGATCTTGTCAGCGCCTTCTACGGATCTGCACGTGGGTGCTTTCTGAGATCCAGTCCTCGACGGTTTTGATGGGCGATCGTCTCTCGCTCGGGCGCAGTCGATTGCCCTTAGCCGCTAGTAGAGCAGATCGCCCGCAAAGGGCGATCGCCCGGGAGTCGATCGCTAGGTGCCTCGATGGTGGTTTGATATCTTCGACTTGGCGAGCTAGTCATAGTTTGATGGAGTTGACTTGGTCGCTCGGCCTTATAGTCGATCGCTGTCGGGATGAATAAATCGTGACACAACAATTGCCCTCACTCGCTCATACGTTGGAAACGTGGGGTGAGGTGGCTCTCTTGGCGATCGATGAACTATCGACGAGCGACTTCGTGTTTAATGGAATCGCGATCGTCTTTGGTGATATACTGGATTCGACGACTTTGGCCGCCAATCGCTACGGAAAAAACAACGGCGTTGAAAAGTCTCCGCACGTGTCGGGCTTCTATCGAGGACGCCACGGTCATTAATGACTCCTCGCCGACGCGTCTCGAAAAGACGCGACGCGGTCTCGAGGGGTCAACCGTGCGCTGCTTGAGATCCGACCCCGAGGTTTTCCTTTATTGCAATCGGGTCCCCGCTTTCTCCTATAAAAGGGGGCGCGGGCTGCAGCCTCACTCACGCGTACGCATTGGAGAAAGAAGGTCCCGCCGCCGAATTTTTGAAGATCTAAGCGCCGATCGTCGATCGATTTCACTTTAGGGTAAGAAAACCTTTTCTTCTTTTCTAACTCGAAAATGGCGGAACCTCATCGTCGTTTGAGCGGAACTGCTCGCCACGACATCACGCCAGGGAGAAACTTCTTCCGTCTTCCACTGAGACGGCGCCGGGCCATTCGAGCTAATCGACCCTACTGAAGTTGAGGCTTTGTTCAATGAGGCCGATGTTGCTAGGGAGTCGGCCGCCGAGGAGAGACGATCGCAGATCGAGAGAGATCTCGCGATCGGGGGTTACCGGGAGCAACATAGTGATTTTGGACGGGCTATAGGGCCTTTGCCGAAATAATGGATAGATTGGCAGGTCTACTCCGCGATTCGATTTGGGGATATTCGGTCGCTTATCCCTATGTGCTCCCCAAGCGGCCGCAGATCGTGCCGCAATGATCGTTGTGGTCGCTCGGCCAACATGAGCTCGACGTCCGTGAGAGATCCGCCGTCTGGAGGACAAGATTCCATGTTCCTTCGATGTGGACATGTTCGCGCCCGCGAGAATGAACGAGCCGACCAGGCCTCTCCGATGGGTATGGTCGCAGTGAGTGAGGCCGTTATGGAGGCCGGCCGCGCTTCCTCCGTCCTTTGCGGTCTCCCATCTGGCTGCCGCTTGGAATGTGGCGCCACTTCACCGACGCCGAACGCCCGGCTCCAAATCATATGCACTCTCACCCTTTGGCGGTCACCGCTGCACTGCCTCCCGTCGTTGGAGATGAACTATTTGTTTAAACTGACGGCACATAGAGGGTTGGTCGGCGGTTACCATATTCAAGGCCGATCCGCCGGTGATTCATGGAGTTCGAATAAGATACGGGCGATCGGGACGAAGTGGTTCTCGGGTCGCCGCAAGTGGAGAGCTTCGGCGAGCGACAATCCCATGTGCGAACTGAGATCCCCATCGAATTTCGGGAGAGGAATCCTGAAGGGTTTAGACTCTCCTTCGCTGATGCGTGTTGGGTGATCTAATTTGATTTACGCCAGGTGCTTTCATATCCCGGCGATCGAGGAGCTGCCTTTCGACTTCCTCGTTGTTTGGGAGCGAATTAGGAGCTTGTCGGACGACGACCTAGACGCCACTCGGATCAACAAGGAGAGTCGCTGGTTGTCGGCTCGACTATTCCGCTTCCCGAGACATCTCGCGGTGCCAGGTATGACTTTATGCGACCTTCAATTTCTAGGCGATCGCCTTATTTGAAGATAGTGTCTCACCGTTAGTCGATCGTCTTTAACCGCAGAGGTTCGTTTCCCTCGCTTTTTGGAGCCTCCGGCGGAGATCGCTATGTCGAACCCAGGAGTCCTAGGCCGTCTCAAGGCGAAGAGGTCGACTCGGGTTCCACCCGTCGCATTGCCTATAGTTCCAGAGGCGGTGCCTCGTGCGGAGCCGGAGCCTCGCAGAGCGTGTCGAGGTTGAGGAGGAACTTCCGAGGAGGGGCTTCGGGCGACCGCAAGAGGCCGAGGCCGCAAGAAACTTCGTTTCGCCCGGCGATGAAGTGCCGATCGCGCGCCTCCGATCACCATCGTTGCTCCGAGCGCGAGCCGCCCTCTGCGGCTTTTCTGCGGAGACGGCGATCGCGGATGCGAAACTCCTCGAGGGAAACCGTTTTTGGCCGGGATCCCGAGAAGGCTGAGAGGTAGATAGCATTTCTGTGTTGACAATTACATCTGCGTAGGAGTTGTATTAACCTTGGTGTTTTGGTGCAGGATCCGTCGCAAAGACCCGTCTTGTCCACCGATGGTCGTGGATTTTCTGGCGAGTCGATCTCTTCGCCATTCCTGCGACATTCCTCCCTATGTGAGCAAGGCTGCTTCTGCCTTGCCGAAGGCGTGGACAACTGATTTGGATGCGATCGCCCGGCTGCGATCGTCGAGTTCGATGGATGCTGTTGTCGCCCTTTCTCTTCAGACGGCGACCATGGCCGCCTGTGCCGCCAGAGTTTGAGGCGGCCCTCCACTATTCGCCTTCAGAGGATCTTGAGGCGCTCGGAAAGAGAACGCCGAGTTTGCCGACAAGATTGCGGCGATGGAGAGGGACTCGAGGCGGCCAAGCGGCGAGCCTTGAGCTTGAGCCGAGAAGAAGGAGACCGAGAAATTCGAATGGCGGTCGACTGTTTCGGGACCAGATGCAGAGTGCCGCCTGTGCGAGGAACGTTGCCGAGGAGGAGGCCGATCGCTGAGCAGGACGATCGCTCGCCGATGAGCGAGCCGTGAGGCGAAAGAGAAGGTTGCTGCGAGGGAGGCCGAGCCTGTGGATCGCAATGGCGATGGCCGAGCCGAGAGGAGAGGTCGAGGCGACCAAGGCCGATCCCTTCCAAAATTTGGAGTATGTCGGCGAGTTCGCCTATTACTTGGCGTTCGCCGACTCGATCCGAGCGGCTAAGAAGGGAGGCTTGGAGGTCGGTCCTCTTGCCGAGAAGTTCAAGTCATATGCATTGGAGCATCCTCTCACCCGGCTTTCTCCTTGCCGATCTTGGACTCCGGCGACATCGGTGTGGATTTGAGCCGGTATCCGTCTCTGCAGCCTTGCTCATCCCGATGCTCCTAAGATGAGGGAACCGCGCCGAATGCCGATGGTGAAGGCCTAGGCCTCGAGGCGCTTCCTTTGATGTTTTTAGCTTACTTGTAGCTTTGTAGTTTTCTTTTTGTAGCACTTAGGCCTTCGGGCGACCGTGTACTCTATTTTTTTTTAAGTAATGAAATGAGCGTTTGTCTTTCTGACTTATCTCTTGAATGAATGGTTATTTTTAAGTCTTAGTTTGACTTTGTACAAATGTGTGAGGAGAGATCGTTGCGAGGGTAGTTCCAAGTGAATTGATAAACTCATAAGACAACTTTTTACAACAAGTTCGATCGCTGCACTACATCTGAAAAAATGACGATCTCCGTATGTGGTTGAATAGCGACGATCGTCGTGTAGGTAGTCCGCACTCTTCTTGCCCCTTGTTTTATTCACTTAGTGGAAGTAAGGGGATGAAAATAATTCCTTGAGTGAGCGGTCTTCAAGTTTGTCGAATCCTCGGGGACGGTCGTCCGTCTTGAGGAACCGTGCACGATCGCGGAGTTCAATGGACCGACTCCTTGATCGCGTCTTGATGCGCGAAGACATTGAGTGTCTCGTGACTCACTTTATTATGAGGGTCCTCTGTTAGCCGCGCCGCCTCGTATTTAAACGAAGGGCGTGCGGTCTCGGCCTAGAGGAGTCCTTGCGCAAGCGGCGTCGGATGAATCAACTCCACGCCCGCGGCTTGTTAGCTCTGCTTCCACCTCGGCCACCATGGAGATGGCCGACCTCGACGGTACGTTGAGACGGGGTTGCGGCACGTCGCATTGTCCGGTTCACCATGTTAGGTGATGAACCTTTGAGGGCGAGCGATCGTGTCCACCGACAATTTGAGGGCCTCGACTACGCCGGCCTCGTATTTAAACGAAGGGCGCGATCTTGGCCTAAAGGGACCTTGCATGGCCTAAGCAATCGGTTCCATCGACCGCCAGACCATGGTCGCACTCTTCCACCTTGGATCGTCATGTAGATGCCGACCTTCGACGGTGCACGTTGTGCGGGGAGGCGATCTCGTGCCTTAGTCCATCGTGTTTAGACGGTGAGCTGCAGATGGCGATCGAGTCCTCCGCTTCTTAAATAAGGAGGGAGATCGGGTGACTTCCGTGGTCTCCTTCTCTTGATCGAAGAATATAGAGACGGTCGCCGAGGTTGATCCAGGGTCGGCTCGTATGAGCTTCCCACTGCTTTGCGTTCGACTCGGACGATCGTCTATAGAGATAGGCGGGGCTTCGCTAAACCAATAAGTTGTCAACTTGCCCTCCTCGAGCAGTCTCCAGAGCCGCTTGAGGAGGTCGCGCAATTGTTGGTGCGTGGCCGGGACTCTTGTGGTAGGCGCAATATTGATTGTTGTCCAGTGACCGTGGTCCCTTATCGCCTTAGGCTTTTTAGCTCTTCGTGCCCCTTGATGGCATAGAAAATATGTGCCGTGTTCTCATTGAACGTATGGAGGAGATGGGCTTCCATGTCCTCGAAAGCTTTGAGATCTCCGGTGTCTTGGCGATCGCCTTCTTTGCTTTGGCGATCGCTATCTTCCGGGCAAGAGGTGGCGTTTCCTCGTCTATGCGGAGGGTGAGTAGCCTTTGCACGGCCAGAATTTGGCGGCTTTAGCGCGGAAGATCGTGTAAGTTGGGGGATATCTTTGGAGAGATGTCGAACATGGGAGAGTGACCGTGAATCCCCATGACCGAGTAGAGAGCGAGCTCATCACCGACGGTTCGCGGTGAGGATGATTTCGTCTACCCTGGCCGATGTAATCTGCGTCGATTCGTCCTTCCCCGCTTGATTTTTATCATGCGGCTGGGGCCTTCGTCTGGCGACCTTCTTTGGCGAAGTATGACGTGAAGTCATCCGATTTCTTAAAAGAGGTGACCGATCGTGGTGGTAGTGAGACGTACCACTTATGGGCCGGCTCGCCGATGTCGAGAGGAAGATCCGGCACTGGTTGCATCGGATGCCCCACACCTACCATGTAAATTCGGAATTTACTCGAGTGGGTTTGAGTCCGATCTCCCCTTATACAGAGGTGTTTTAGGAGGAGCGATCGTTGGTTGTATGGGGCAAGCTCGATGTGGACCGCGAGTGGCTTGGTCGGCCGGGCGATCTTCTTGCTGGTGCTTGCCCAGTGTCCAAGAGTGCTCTCATCTCGTCGAGCCGACGTTGCATGGCGGCCATCGCCGTGGCTCGATCGCTAGCGGCTCGGCGGTCGGAGCGGAGCCGAGGCGATTGAGTACGAGTCCTCGGCGATCGGGCGCGGAGTCGGATGGCGACATGCGTTGGTGTGAAGTGAGTAGCCGAACTCTGGTGACGGATTCGGATTAGTCTTCTCGTGGTTGGAAACAGAGTGCCTCGGCCGCCGGATGGGTCGCGTCCCAAGCGATCGAATATGGACTCGTCCGTCGGCCGTGCGAGAGCCTTTCCTCGCGCATTGGGGCTTTCGACGATCGCTCGTTCGAGTCCGTTGAATTTCCGTTTTCCCATGCGGCGGATGATCGAGGGAGTTATCGCGGGCGCGTGCATGCTCTCCGTCGCTCCTCCAGGATGGCCATAGCCTCATCGATCTGTTCCTTGGTTTGGAACTGATCGAGTGAGAGGTTGGGGCCATCTCTCGGATGCGGGATCGAGAGTCTAGCGTTGCTGCGGCTTCCCCCTGTCGTCGGCTGGGGTTCGGACTGAGCCGGGAAATGGTGTCCGGCGGTTTGGAGAACAGCTTTCTTCGATGGACCGGCGGATGTCATGATTCTGAAGGTTTTCTTTGAAGTGCAGTGAGTGTCACTTCAAGTATCTGCCCCGAGAACAGTGAGTGTTCTTCGGGACGGTAGAAATAAAAATATGAGGGTTAGATCGCCCTCCTTCTAGCGCCAATTGTTGCTACCCAAAATATTATCCGGAGATAGATATTGCTGGAATGGATGGGATAGCAAACAAATGCAAGAGCACTTCCGAGAGAAAGATAAATAACACAAGATTTGCCGGGGTTGTTAGTCCCGGGCTTGAATGCTCTCGCGAGATATTATTAATACCGATATTCGGGGATACAAATATTAATGTAAGAATACAATTACAATGAGTGTAAAGTTTCTTGTTATCTTAGCTAGTGAGCGTGTAGATTGCCGGAAGAACCAGATTTGATGCTCTGTGAGTTCTTGTAACAAAGGTGATGTACGGTCGCGGCGGTGAGAGATCGACCGCCTCTCACGGCGAGTATATAGGCCGGATGTTTGGGCTTCGGGCTTGTGAATCCCTTGGAATCTGCCTAGTGGAGACTTGCTTTCGCCGATCGTCTTACGGACGAGAGATTTGGAGAGAGAAGTCCTGAGACGGATTCCGGTGAGATAGCCGGTAGCTTGATGATGTGTGTGTGTTCTTCAGTATTTCCGTGGATGTATCGGAATGTGAGAGAATGGACTCTGAGCGTAGGTCAGAATGAATTCGGAACTATATATTCAGTGAACTGGGAACCGAGAACTGAGAACCGAGAACTGAGAACCGAGAACTGAGAACCGAGAACTGAGAACCGAGAACTGAGAACCGAGAACTGAGAACCGAGAACTGAGAACCTAGAACTGAGAACCTTTTTCCAGTAGGAGGAGGTTCTCTATTTATGTGGCTTGATACGCGGCGATCGCTTTTACTGCAATATAATAATCGGGCGATCGTCTTTTAGCACATGGGCCTGTCCTCGAGTCTGCAGGAGTTGTTGGCGCCAACTACTCGGCCCAATGGGGAGCTTACACGCGTCCCGAGTTAGTCACATGCGGCCCTACCGACAACTTTGGCGCACATGCCAGAGGGGTAGGTGATGAGCTTTAGTCAAAGATCTTGTCAGTTAGCAAAAGATCTTGTCAGCGCCTTCTACGGATCTGCACGTGGGTGCTTTCTGAGATCCAGTCCTCGACGGTTTTGATGGGCGATCGTCTCTGCTCGGGGCGCAGGTCGATTGCCCTTAGCCGGTTAGTAGAGCAGATCGCCAGCTGCCAAAGGGCGATCGCCCTGGGAGTCGATCGCTAGGTGCCTGATGGTGGTTTGATATCTTCGACTTGGCGAGCTAGTCATAGTTTGACTGGAGTTGACTTGGTCGCTCGGCCTTATAGTCGATCGCCTGTCGGGATGAATAAATCGTGACACAACATACATATCAAAGGATTGAAACCTTTTCCATAGGGGGATGCCAAGATACATAATCGGTAAATCAACTTTATTAAACCCCAATATTCTTTGCACCCAACTAGCAATTTGAGGGGTCAGTTTGTTCATACTAAAATTATTTTTGCGGTTGTTGATCTTATGCCCGGAAACATTCTCATAGTGAGTAATGCAATTAGTAAGAATGTGTAGACTCATTTTAGACGCATTAAGAAAAATGAGAATGTCATCAGCATACGCAAGATGCGTGATTTTCACTTTTTTCTTAATCTTATAGTACATCGAAGGGTTATTGGAAAACATTCGATCAATACTCCTGGAGAAATATTCCGTGGCAATCACAAAATAAGAGGGGAAAGAGGATGCCCTTTCCGAATACCTCTCCCGCTTTTGAAAAACCCACTTGGCTGCCCATTCACAAGGACCGAGAATCAGCAATTCGAAATGCACGATTTGATAAAACCAATCAAAACATTAGAAAAACCAAAGCTAGACATCACTTGAAAAATAAAATTCCAATTGATCCTGTCATATGTTTTTTCCAAATCAAGTTTAATAATGGTATTAGTAACCGTTTGAGAAATATCATGGATAACTTCGTGAGCCGTCAAAATATTATCCGTAATATTCCTACCTTTGATGAAGCCCGACTGGGCCGGATTGATAATGGATGGGAGAATTTTGCTAAGTCTCCTACTAAGAATTTTCGAGATGATTTTATAAGAAGTGTTGCATAAGCTTATCCGGCGAAAATCTTTCCATGATTAAGGGTTATTATTTTTAGGGATGAGTGTAATGGTAGTTGAAGTGAAGGCCCGAGGCAATGGAGAACCACCAAAAAAATCCAAAACGGCATCCAAAACATCCCAACAAACGATATCCCAACATATTTGGAAAAATTTAGCATTAAATCCGTCCGGCCCGGCAACACTATCACCATCCATGTCAAAAACATAACTTCTAACTTCATCAATAGTAGGAATACTACAAATACTATTATTAACATCATTGGAAATGTTATTGGCGACCACCCGGGGGTCGATGGCGTCTAAGAACGAGTTTTGCTCCATAAAACAATTGGAGAAATAAGAAACCGCGGACTCACTTTTCTCCTCGGGGTTCGTGATCCTGCGATCATTATCCCGAATCGAGTGAATAAAATTATTATGTCTTTTTTTTTTTTTTACAATGAAGTGAAAAAATTTGCTATTCCTTTCCCCTTCAATCATCCATTTCACATTATATTTTTGTTTCCAAAAATTCTCTTCCATGGATAGTACAAGGGTAAGGTTGGCATTCATTTTTTTTAGGTTAATGAGATTATTAATGGAGGGGACGAGATCAAAGTCATTTTCGGCAACTTCCACCGCATATTGCGCTTGATCAATTTTAGAAATAATGTTTCCAAATTTAAACTTATTCCATTCCTTAAGGGTGTGTTTTAACCTTGAGAGCTTTTCAACAAGTTTAAACATCCCTCTAGAATTGGTATAAAGTTCCCAAGATTCCTTCACAGTAGGGATAAAAAGGTGGTGTTTAATCCACATATTCTGAAATCTGAAGGACGACTTGAGTTTGGAGATATTATTACTAAATTGACACAACATGGAGTTATGATCCGATTTATATTTAGGGAGATGTCTAATGGACATGTAAGGAAAAGCCTAAAACCACTCTGGAGAGAGTAGGATCCTATCCAATCTTTGCCATACCCCATTACTATACCAGGTGAAAGGGGTGCCCACATATCCACCATCGGACAAATTGTAGTTTAATAAAGCATCGTTGAACTCCTCCATGTCTGAGTGGGGTGGGACAGCCCCCCCTTTTTTCTCATCCGGTTGGAGGATAATGTTGAAATCTCCCCCAATCATCCAAGGAATCTGGCTTTGACTGACGGAGAGAAGATCATCCCAAAGCTCCCTTTTCTTGAGTTTGGTATTTTTACCATAAACCACAGTTAATAAAAAAGGGTTGGGAAGGGAAGCACATACAACTTCGACATGAAGCAACTGCTCCTTATTTTGTAAAATATTAATTTGAACATCAGAGAAAAGCCACATGTGGTTACTAACATTGGCACAACCATTAGAAAACCCAAATCGTTTTAGAAAAAAATTAGAGTCCAAATATACGTTTGGTTCAATGAGAGCCAAAATGTTAAACTTGTTTTTTTTTTAATATTCTGATTTTATTTTGGGCAGGTTTGTTCCCAATACCTCTAATATTCCAAAAAAGTGTACTAATCATTGAGTGGTAAAGCACTACTCCTAGTCCTCCTTTTTGGAAGATTATTAGTTTGGGTTTTATTTTTAGTAAGCCTCTGCTTACCATAGATGATGGTTTTATTTTTAGTATTTCCTTTGATAAACTTAATCTCATCAAAAATCAGAACATGCGTCATTGTTATCCGAGAGGGAAAGCTCTTGAACAGATTTTTTGGAATTAGTGGAGCTGTCGGACCCTCCTCCTGTATCACAATCAAAATCATCATTAGATTCAGAAACACAATCACTGCCCTCTTCACATTTGTCGAGTGGGGAGTCCACGCTGGAGATCCTGACATCAACAAGAGTTTCACGGTCAGCAATATCGTGCACAATAAAATTGGGTGGTTTAAATATAATTAAATCTGATCTATTGCCCCCAACAGAATTATCAATCTTGGCTGAAATACCCAAAGCCTCGGCAACAGCCATTTTTTCCGGAGATGAATTGCCTTGGTTAGAGGCCTCATCCATTTTTTCTAGTGGGAGGACAGTAGGTTTTAGTTTATGGGGATATGATTTTTGGGCCAGATTTACAGTTCTTGTACTCCCATGATTAGGTTTGATCTGGTTTTTGTTAATTACATCAGATTTGAATGACTCCGAAACATGTGTGTGGTCCTCTGATTCTTGTAAAACAACAAGAGTTTGAAATTTATTTTGCGAGTCAAATTTGGCAGATTCAGGGCGGTAGCTGTTAAGATTGGAAGAGTTTTTTGTGGACCTCAAAACCATTACAAAAGCATCATTATTCTGATTCTGGCTAGTAATAACTTCCGTAGTAGGCTTCACAATTTAACCCAGGTTTTTATGAGTGAAAACAACAAGTTTTAATGCTGGGTTTTTAATGTAACACTCTACTATGTCATGTCTAATATGTTTAGAGTGTTGGCAATATTTTGGTATTTTTTCAAATTTTATGTCATATTCAGTTTTAACATCCTCCACTTTGAGATTATATTTTTTGGTAAGGTGTTCTTCCAAATTGATAACACATAATCTGGCAAAATTCATTTTGGTCCGCTTAAGTGTGAAATCATCAACCTTTACAAATGTGCCAACCAGGCTGGCTATGGTTTTAAGGGAGCATAAATCAAACCATTGTGAGGGTAAAGCATGAATTTTAAACCACACCGGCACTAAGGCCATTTCATGTTTGAAATCGAAAGATGGTGACCATTGTAACAATCTCATGGGAAACCCTGCAAAATTATATTCCCTTTTCAACCAGAGTTTATCACACAGATATTTGCAAGTTAAATTGATAAGCACATGTTTACCATTCAAGAAATGCACTTTACACAGCCCAAAACCATCGGCTTTAAGTTGCTGGGATATTACCTAATTAGACGGTTTACCGTACGTGAATTTGCCAATGAGTGCAAATCTGTAGAACTCGGAAACTGTATCGCATTCCTCCTTTGAGAAGATGGCCGTCGGGATGGACTCTGAGAAGTCCAGTGTACCGAATCTAGTATCATCGCTATCCTCCATTGAAATGGCATCACGGTAAGATTTGGTAGTGATCTGGGAAGACATTGATGCTGGAGGTTTTAGGACCGATGGAATTTCCCCTTCCTTCAGCATACCCTTTGGAGAGATCTCATCGAAAATGCCCTATTGAGTGTTGACCCGAGAAGAGTTAACCGGTAAAGTTTTTTTGGAACCTCTGCAGGGACTCTATTTAAATCGTTGACCGTGGTGTATTTAAAAATATTAGCCGAGATTTTATTTGCAAGTGAGTGAATCTGGTTTTGGGTGTTCTCCGAAGGTATGGATGTATATTTTGGTGTCGTGTTCACAGTGGTTTCATGATTAGACGAACTAGGGTTTTGGTTCGGAGACAAAACCGATTTGGCGATCGGTGCTATTGATATTACCGAATCTTGGGCTGAAGTTTGTTTCGGAGAGCTATTGTTTTGGATAGCAAACTGGAGAGCAGGAGCAAAATCGCCGATGGCCACCGCCGGAGAAACCGCAGAACCGCCTACCACCGCGAAAACCGAGTGACCCCCAAGAGAGACATCCACCGTCGGAGAAGGACCAACCAGTACTGCAGGAATGATACCGTGATATTTTCCGACATGGATAAAAGGAGAAGAGTCAAAGCCAGCATCCAAAAGAGAAGTATTTTCACATGGGTTGAGGTCTGTAATATGAAAAAAATCCGCCCCATGTGAGTTGAGTGGATCGTGACAAGATTCCTTTATCCCACCAGAAGTGGTGTTTGTGTTTTCAAGGTGGTACACGTGAGTTGCTCCTTTTGGATTTTTAATTCTGGTATCACAACACACCAAGTCTGTGGGGCTGGCCGCATGTGATAATCCTATCGGTAGATGGGCTTTATTTTGCTGGGATGAGGGTAGCTCATTTTTTGAAGAATCAGATGTAGATCTGAAATTTGGGAGGGTTGACTGGGGGTTCTCCCTAGAAGCAATTGTTTTATCTCCCATAGAGCAGATTAATTTATCAATAAAATGTCCGCCGCTCTGGGCGGCGGAAAACGCAAAAAATAGGGAAATTATCAGATGAATATGCTGACAACGGATGGAAATTCAAAAAAAGTTGAAGAACACAGATGAAGATTGTAAAGAGAAGGGAGAGGAAAAATCATAGAGAGAGGAAAAATCCGATTATGCTAGAATAACTTAACCTATTAACAAGACTTAATCAGTAATAGAAATTTATTATACCAATCCGAGCATAAAGCGCCGAATCTAATCAATAAACACGAAGCCATAGGTCCGATCAATATATATAACGTCTTATCTTCTATTAACAAGACTTAATCAAGAAGTAAATATATAATCTAAGCTATTATAGATAATTCTCAATAAAAAATCTAATCAATAAATCTGAGTTTTCGTAGAGTTCCAACAGGAATACATGTAACGTGGTTTTATGTCATATTAACAAGACTTATCAAGAAGTAAAGGATTAATCTATTATAGCGAATACTTGCTACAAAAAGACTTAATCAAGTAGTAAAGGATTCATCGGAGATGTTATAGCCAATTCTGAGTACAAAAGGCTCGAATCTAACTAATAAGCCCGAGTTTCTATATAGCTCCAACTCGGATACATGTAATGTGGTGATATCTCATATTAGCCGACTTATCAAGAATTAAAGGCTTAATTGGAGCTATTATAGCCAATTTTTCAATATAAAATACTCGAATCTAATCAATAAACCCGAATTTTCGTAGAGTTGTGACTCGAATACATGTAATGTGGTTTTGTCACCTATTAACAAGACTTATCAAGAAGAAAAGGCTTAATCGGAGATACTATAGCGAATCCTTGCTACAACAAGACTTAATCAAGAAGTAAAAGATTAATTGGAGCCGTTATAGCAAATTCTGAGTATGAAAGCTCGAATCTAACTAATGAGCCCGAGTTTTCATAGATCTACGACTCGAATACATGTAACGTGGTTATATCTCCTATTAAGAGGACTTAATGAAGAAGTAAGGGCTTAATCGGAGCCATTATAGCCAATTCGTCAATATAAAATACTCTAATCTAATCAATAAACCTGAGTTTTGGTGGATTTCCGACTCGAATACATGTAACGTGGTTTTATCTCCTATTAACAAGACTTATCAAGAAGTAAAGGCTTAATCAGAGCTAATATAACGAATCCTTGCTACAACATGACTTAATCAAGAAGTAAAAGATTAATCGCAGTTGTTATAGCCAACTCTGAGTACAACAGGCTCGAGTCTAATCAATAAACTCGAGTTTCCAAAGAGTTCCGACTCGAATGCATGTAACGTGGTCTTATCTCCTATTAACAAGACTTAATCAAGAAGTAAAGGCTTAATAAGATCTATTATAGCCAATCCTGAGTACAAAAGGCTTGAATCTATCAATAATTCTCAATATAAAATACTCCAATCTTGTCAATAAATCTGAGTTTTCGTAGAGTTCCGACAGGAATACATGTAACGTGGTTTATGTCCTATTAACAAGACTTATCAAGAAGTAAAGGCTTAATCTATTATAGCGAATCCTTGCTACAAAAACACTTAATTAAGAAGTAAAAGATTAATCGGAGCTGTTATAGCCAATTCTGAGTACAAAAGGCTCGAATCTAACTAATAAGCCCGAGTTTTCATAGAGCTCCAACTCGAATACATGTAATGTGGTTATATTAGGAGACTTATCAAGAAGTAAAGGCTTAATTGGAGCTAGTACAACGAATCCTTGCTACAATATGCCTTAATAAAGAAGTAAACTATTAATCGGAGTTGTTATAGCTAACTTTGAGTACAAAAGGCTCGAGTCTAATAAATAAACTCGAGTTTTCAAAGAGTTCCGACTCGAATGTATGTAACGTGGTCTTATCTCCTATTAACAAGACTTAATCAAGAAGTAAAGGCTTAATAGGAGATATTATAGCCAATCCTGAGTACAAAAGGCTCGAATCTAATCAATAAACACGAGTTTTCATAGAGTTCCGACTCGAATACATATAACGTCTTATCTTCTATTAACAAGACTTAATCAAGAAGTAAATATATAATCTAAGCTATTAAAGATAATTCTCAATATAAAATCTAATCAATAAATCTGAGTTTTCGTAGAGTTCCAACAGGAATACATGTAACGTGGTTTTATGTCCTATTAACAAGACTTATCAATAAGTAAAGGCTTAATCTATTATAGCGAATATTTGCTACAAAAAGACTTAATGAAGAAGTAAAAGATTAATCGGAGCTGTTATAGCCAATTCTGAGTACAAAAGGGTCGAATCTAACTAATAAGCCCAAGTTTTCGTATAGCTCCAACTCGAATACATGTAATGTGGTGATATCTCATATTAGCAGACTTATCAAGAATTAAAGGCTTAATTGGAGCTATTATAGCCAATTTTTCAATATAAAATACTCGAATCTAATCAATAAACCCGAATTCGTAGAGTTCCGACTCGAATACATGTAACGTGGTTTTGTCACCTATTAACAAGACTTATCAAGAAGAAATGGCTTAATCGGAGATATTATAGCGAATCCTTGCTACAAGAAGACTTAATCAAGAAGTAAAAGATTAATTGGAGCCGTTATATCCAATTCTGAGTACGAAAGCTCGAATCTAACTAATGAGCCCGAGTTTTCATAGATCTACGACTCGAATACAAGTAACGTGGTTATATATCCTATTAAGAGGACTTAATGAAGAAGTAAAGGCTTAATCGGAGCCATTATAGCCAATTTGTTAATATAAAATACTCTAATATAATCAATAAACCTAAGTTTTGGTAGATTTCCGACTCGAATACATGTAACGTGGTTTTATCTCCTATTAACAAGACTTATCAAGAAGTAAAGGCTTAATAAGAGCTATTATAGCGAATCCTTGCAACAACATGACTTAATCAAGAAGTAAAAGATTAATCACAGTTGTTATAGCGAACTCTGAGTAAAAAAGGCTCGAGTCTAATCAATAAACTCGAGTTTCCATAGAGTTCCAACTCGAATGCATGTAACAGGGTCTTATCTCCTATTAACAAGACTTAATCAAGAAGTAAAGGGTTAATAAGATCTATTATAGCCAATCTTGAGTACAAAAGGCTTGAATCTAATCAATAAACACGAGTTTTCATAGAGTTCTGACTCGAATGCATGTAACGTCTTATCTCCTATTAACAAGACATAATCAAGAAGTAAATATTTAATCTAAGCTATTATAGATAATTCTCAATATAAAATACTCGAATCTTGTCAATAAATCTGAGTTTTCGTAGAGTTCCCACAGGAATACATGTAACGTGGTTTATGTCCTATTAACAAGACGTATCAAAAAGTAAAGGCTTAATCTATTATAGCGAATCCTTGCTACAAAAAGACTTAATTAAGAAGTAAAGGATTAATCGGAGCTGCTACAGCCAATTCTGAGTACAAAAGGCTCGAATCTAACTAATAAGCCCGAGTTTTCATAGAGCTCAACTCGAGTACATGTAATGTGGTTATATTAGCAGACTTATCAAGAAGTAAAGGCTTAATCGGAGCTAGTACAGCGAATCCTTGCTACAATATGACTTAATCAAGAAGTAAAAGATTAATCGGAGCTGTTATAGACAATTCTGAGTACAAAAGGCTCGAATCTAACTAATAAACCCGAGTTTTCATAGAGCTCCAACTCGAATACATGTAATGTGGTTATATTAGCAGACTTATCAAGAAGTAAAGGCTTAATCAGAGCTAGTACAGCGAATCCTTGCTACAATATGCCTTAATCAAGAAGTAAAAGATTAATCGGAGTTGTTATAGCTAACTCTGAGTACAAAAGGCTCGAGTCTAATCAATAAACTCGAGTTTTCAAAGAGTTCCGACTCGAATATATGTAACGTGGTCTTATCTCCTATTAACAAGACTTAATCAAGAAGTAAAGGCTTAATAGGAGCTATTATAGCCAATCCTGAGTACAAAAGGCTCGAATCTAATCAATAAACACGAGTTTTCATAGAGTTCCGACTCGAATACTTATAACGTCTTATCTCCTATTAACAAGAGTTAATCAAGAAGAGTAGCATATGAAGTTAATCTTAGGAGTTTAGCTAAGAACCGGGTTAATCTTAGTAGTTTAGCTAAGAAAACCCGGAATGTATGAAGTATTGCCTTTTTCTCTCTCTCTCTAAAATATGCTGTAATCTCAGAATTATTGCTTTGGATGAAAACCCCCCTCTCCCTTTTATAGAAGGGAGAGGTGCTTATTCTATAAGATCTTCCCTGATTTTTAGAGAAGATCCCGGATATCCAGGAATTCAGGCTGCGATTTCCCATCCCTGGATTTCCGGGATTGCAGAGTATGGGCTTTCAGCCCTCGGATCTCAGGGATTCTGTCAGGTGAGTCAGGATCTCCTTTCCCGAGAGTTCGACCTTCATGAGCCCGGAAGCCTTAGGTCGGTTCATATTATAAAGGATTACTTAGGTCGGGACATTCTTATTCAAATCCGTAGGTCGGATATACCTTTGAGGTCGGTAACCTTTTAACAGGTGTCACAGGTCAGCAGGGCCTCGGAGGTCAGCGCCCTTTTATCTGAGGTTATAGATCGGAGGTCGGCATCCTCTTGTCTGAGAACCTAGGTCGGGAGGTATTACTCTAAGAAAACCCTTCTTTGCTAAGAGGTCGATACCTCAGCTTATAACGGTTCATATTTTAAACCAGGTTTTCAGGGAGCGTACATTCGTCGTCCTATCAACCAGTCCCCCCTACTCTAGTTGAGCTGTAAGACTGAGTAGAGTAAGATTTGTTTACAATCTGACGACCTTGACACAATACTCCTTGGGATTCCCGTTCCCAGGTAACAAGGTTCCTTGGACTTCGTGCGCTTTAATATCCACGTCTTTTCCTTTCCTCGCCTCCCAACCGTCGCGTTTATGGTCAAGTCCAGGTGTCAACCTGCTATAGGTCGGATGAGGCGGTTTCAAATCCAAGCCGTTCTTTTACAGGAGGCATCGGACGCTCCAGATCGCCCGTTATCTTCTTGATTTTCGCCCTCCTTCTCTATAAGTAGGCATCCTCTCCCCAAATCGACGAATCCCCCTATAGAGAGGGCAGAGGGCTCATCAAAGACTAAACGGAAGCTCCCCTCTTGCCCCAAATCTGGGGTGACTCTTCCCTCCGACCTAGCTCCTACCTTGACCACCGGGCGAAGCCCTGCAGGCTCGTCTCGGCAACTTCAGGTCACCCAGAGGGCCCCTTCTCCTAGCACCTACCTTGACCACCGGGCGAAGCCCTGCAAGCTCGTCTCGGTAACTTCAGGTCACCCAGATGGCCCCTTCTCCTAGCTCCCCCACTTCCAAACGGCCGAAGACTGCAGGTCCCCCTGGTCCGGCTATGGAGACCTTTCTCCGTTGCAGGGAGTTTGAGAAATTTCTTCCATATTTCAGCCCCATGGTCCCATCTAGGGATAAGCAAGCATTACGAGATGCCGAGGAGGACCCTTGCTTCGATGCTATGATGATGTACTTTGGGAAGGTATTCCCCTTTTCGCCTTCCCCCCTTTTTGACTATTTTTATGTGTATTATTACCCTTTGCCATCCTGATGTGACTCTTTTTTGTGTAGTTCTTCGCCATTTTTGTGACCTTCGCCGAAGATCATAAGATCGGCGCCTCGTCTTCCTCCTAGCTCACCCAGATGTCAGTCGATCTGGCAGCCGCCCTGCAGGCTAAGTCGGATCTCTCAGCTCAGCTTCAGGAGAGGGAATATCGTTTAGAGGCTACCCTTAAGAAAAGCTCTGAGCGGGAGGCGGTTTTGGAATGGACTCAAATGGCCAATGTTCAGCTGAACCAAGAGCTGAAATTTTGGAAGGCCCTGTCTCAAGCTGAAACGAAGAAGGCGGGCCAGCTCAAGGCTTAGTTGTCGGAAGCTAAGGCCGAATCTGAGAGGATTGCCCAGCTTGAGGCCCATGCTAAGGCAGAATTGGAGAAGGTCGCCCAACTCGAAGCTCAGGCTAGAGCAGAATCAGAAAAGGTCGCCCAGTTGGAAGCTCAACTAGCCGAAGCTAGATCTGAGGGATCATCTTATGAGCGCAGGATGATAGATGGCCGACGTCGATTTCTGACCAGTGACGTTGGTCACTCTTTCCTGGGGGCCTACCGTTCTGCCCTTCTAGCCCGGTATCACAATTCTACCGCTTACCTGGTCAAGCTGGCTCCTGCCGTGACGCAATATTTTGATTTTGCTCTAACTCGCGCTCATGAGCAACTAGCTTCTTTGGGTTTTGTGTGCGAGATGGATCGGGATGCTGCATTAAACGGGGCTCCTGTCCCTTCGGGTTGGTCCGGGGACGTGGAAGAATCTCCGGAGGCTGCCTGGTGGGAGGATGCCCTTGGGGAGTCTGTAAAGAAATCCCGCCTGGATTTGGAGCTGCCTTCTATCCCTCCTAACTCACCTGTTAAGGCCATCACTCCTAATCCCGAGGTGACCGGGACTGACCTTGATGCTTCCCCTTCGCCGCCCCCTCCATCTTCTGATCCTGTAGCTTAGTTTTATGTGTAGACATATTTTATTATTTTTTTTTGTCTTGTTCGTTGTACTGGCACAGCTGTTTTTAATGAAAAGTCTCCTCTTTTTTTATGTGCTTTGTTTCGTAGCTTATCTCTGCCAATTCAAGTTAATATAGCTCGGCGTCGATTGCAACCTCGATATATCTGAACTTGTTTGAATTACTACAACCACTCCCAAATATAACCCGGCCTTTTCCTAGTATACCTCCGACTATTTTAAATTTCGCAACATCTTAAATATAACCTGACCACTTCGATCTTTACAAGCTGTAATGATGCTTTGGTGGTTTTTAGGTTGATTTAACCTAACCTTTTCACCGATCTTTAGTATAGGTTGGGTATTTTTAGATAAGTTTTATGGATTTTAAGGCTGCTGGGATGTTCCCAACACTTTCGGGTGGGATAGCCTGGACAGGATCCCCCTTTTTTTATAGGTCGGCTTGGACTCTACGCCTGAGACTATATATCGAGGCGGTTTTCCTTTACCTGAAATCGAGGATATTTCCCTTAGTCATAGCTTCATGGAGTGGTTCACCCTTACTCGGATCCGAAGGCATTTCACCTGATCGGATGTCACAGGGCCGTTCATCCTTACTCGGATCTGAAGGCGTTTCACCTGATCAGATATCACAGGGCGATTCACCCTTACTCGGATCTGAAGGCGTTTCACCTGATCAGATGTCACAGGGCGGTTCACCCTTACTCGGATATGAAGGCGTTTTACCTGATCAGATGTCACAGGGCGGTTCACCCTTACTCGGATTTGAAGGCATTTCACCTGATCAGATGTCACAGGGCGGTTCACCCTTACTCGGATCTGAAGGCGTTTCACCGGATCATATGTCACAGGGCGGTTCACCCTTAATCGGATCTGAAGGCGTTTCACCTGATCAGATGTCACAGAGCGGTTCACCCTTACTCGGATCTGAAGGCGTTTCACCTGATCATATGTCACAGGGCGGTTCACCCTTACTCGGATCTGAAGGCGTTTCACCTGATCAGATGTCATTTCTAGTTTTACACATTCAAAGAGATTTTATTTGTAATAGACTTTTATTAAAACAACACAAGCTTTCCTCCACACTTATTCATACAAAATACTTTTTTAAGTGACATATGTTCCAAGGTCTTTTGATGGGGGTGCCCTTCCATATCCTCGAGTTCATAAGCTCCTCCTGCATAAATTCGGATTACCTTGTAAGGGCCCTCCCAGTTCGGCTACAGCTTTCCTGTTTTTCTGAGGGCATCAGCCCGCCTAAGCACCAAATCACCGACTTAGAATTGTCTCTTCCTGACTCTTTTGTCGTGAGCTGCTTTTGTCAGGCTTTTGTATCTTTCAGTTCGTGCTGCGGCCACTTCCCTTCTTTCTTCTATGGTATCTAACGCCTCCTTCATTATTTCCTCGTTTTCCACCTCGTTGAACCATCGAACCCGATGGGACATTTCTCCGACTTCTGCCGAGATGACGGCTTCGGACCCGTATACCATACTGAAGGGTGTTTCCCCCGTTAACGATCTAGGTGTGGTCCTGTATGACCATAGTACCGATCTAAGCTCATCCACCCATCCACCTCCAGCTTTGTCTAAGCGGGTTTTGATTCCTTGCAAGATTGTTCTGTTAGTTACCTCCACTTGCCCATTAGTCTGTAGGTGAGCAAACGCATCGAACCTTTGCTTGATATGCATCCCCTCGCACCAGGACTGGGTTCTTTTCCCATTGAATTGAGTTCCATTGTCTGAGATAAGTATCTGGGGTGCTTTGTACCTGCAGCAAATGTTGTTAAACATAAAACTTATGATTCTTTGCTCGGTTATGGTGGCCACGGGCTCGGCCTCTACCCACTTGCTGAATTAGTCTATGGCTACTACTAAGAACTTCCTTCCTCCCGAGCCAGGTGTAAACTGCCCCATGATATCAATTCCCCATTTATCAAAGGGACAGGGTGCTCCCATGGAAATCATATCTTCAGCTGGGATGTGAATTAAGGGTGCGTGCATTTGACATTTTTGGCATCGCTTAACCATCTCCACTGCTTTCTTGCTCATGGTCGGCCAGAAAAACCCAGCTCTTAGTGTTTTGCTAATTAGCGCTCTTCCTTTGGTATGATCTCCGCAACACCCTTCATGGATTTCTTCCAGTATACCCCGCCCTTCTTTTTCCGAAATGCACCGTAGGTATGGACCGAGGTAGGATCTCTTGTATAGCTCATCGTTAATGCAACAGAACCTCGCTGCTCTTCGCACAATTTTCATTATTTCTTGCCTTTCCTTGGGTAGTTCTGCCCTTCTTAGGTATGCTAACAAAGGAGTTCGCCAGTCTGCCATCTCGTTCATCTCCATCACCTATTTCATGATGCGACTCCGGGCTGCTCCCAAAATTGTTACTGTTCGCAAGCGGCAATCCACTAAGGAGCTTCCCATTTTTCTAGGTAATCACCTTTTGCATTTTCCGCCCTAGGGATATGGATCAACTTCCATTCCCCTAGTTTTTTGGCAGCCTCTCTCACTTCCTCAACATACTTCTTCATCCGATCCTCATTTATCTCAAATTTTCCTTCTACCTGTTGTGTGACCAGTTGAGAATCAGAGTAAGCAATGAGTCGTCGCGCGCCCAAGTCTATCCCCAGCTGCATTCCCTTAACCAGGGCTTCATTTTCGGCCTCGTTGTTAGATGCTTTGAAATCGAATTTTATGGCATACTCTAATTGTTCACCCTCCGGGGTAGTAAGGACTATACCTACCCCAAAACCACTGGTTGTTGCTGATCCATCCACATGTAATAGCCACTGTCCCTCTGGCGGCGATGGCATGGCCCCTTCTTGGATGAAGTCCGCTAGGGCCTAAGCTTTAATTGTCATTCTCGGCTCATACTCCATGTCGTATTCCCCCATTTCTACCGCCCACTTCACCAGGAGACCTGACGCATTAGGTCGCCCTAATATTTCTCTTAAGGGCAAGTTGGTTCGCAGTTTTATCCGGTGGGCTAGGAAATACGGCCTCAATCGCCGGGCTGTAACTACTAACGCCAGTGCCCCTTTTTCTAGCTCGGAGTAATTCCGTTCTGCTCCTTGCAAAATTCGGCTTGTATAATAAATGGGTTTTTGCTTACTCATTTCTTCTCTTAGCAAGACCGAGCTAACCGCCCCCTCTCCCACGGATAAGTAGAGTACGAGCTCCTCTCCTGGTACTGGTTTGGTGAGCAGAGGCAGCTCGGCCAAATATTCTTTTAATTTTCCGAATGCTGTTTGCGCTTCGGGGGTCCATTCGAATTTGTTCCCTTTTCTTAAGAGTTTAAAAAATGGGAATCCCTTCTCGGCCGAGCGTGATATGAAATGGCTCAGCCCTACTATTCTTCCTGTTCGTGTCTGGATATCCTTGATATTTTTTGGAGGATTCATTTGCAGCACTGCCTTGACCTTCTCTGGGTTGACCTCGATTCCTTGTTCTGTGACTACATATCCCATGAATTTTCCCGATTTTACTCCAAAAGAACATTTTGATGGGTTGAGCTTCATTCGGTATGTGCGCAGGTTTTCGAATGTCTCTTCTAGGTCTCTGATATGCTCTCCTGCCTTTACGCTTTTTACTAGCATGTCATCCACGTGCACTTCCATGTTTCTGCCGATTTGAGATCTAAAGATTCTGTCAACCATCCTTTGATATGTGGCTCCTACAATTTTTAACCCAAAAGGCATGCGTACATAACAAAAAGTTCCTTTTGATACCACAAAACTAACCCTCTTTCTATCGTCGGGTGCGAGAGGAATCTGATGATATCCCTGAGAAGCATCCATCATACTGAGCAACTCGCATCCCGAGGTTGAATCCACTAACTGATCTATGCGGGGTAATGGGTAGTGATCCTTTGGACATGCTTTATTTAGGTCCCGGAAGTCCATGCACATCCTCCACTTCCTCTGGCCTTTCCCCACCATGACAGCATTGGATAGCCACTCCGGAAACTGGATCTCCGTTATGTGTCCAGCTCGGAGGAGCTTGTCAACTTCTTCCCTAATGATCGCATCCATCTCCGGCCCAAAATGCCTCTTTTTCTGCTTTACTGGTCTTACGGTTGGGTCGATGTTTAACCTATGCTTGGCAACCGTTGGGCTGATTCCCACCAGATCCTCAGCTACAAATGCGAAAATGTCCACAAATCTCCTTAGTAGGCCGATAACGCTTTCCTTTATCCCATCGTCTAACCGACTTCCCACGCGAGTTTTTGTTTCTGGCTTTCCTGGAACCAATTCTATTTCTAGCAACTCCTCATTGGGCTTGACGCCTTCTTCCTCAACTTCCTCAGGTGCCTTTTATTGTTTATTCTTCTTAAACTCTGGATCCGGGCCTCCTAGCTCGGATGTCCTCTTTCCGCGTTGCACTCCCTGTTTTACCGTTGTTTGGTAACAAGATCGAGCTACAAACTAATCCCCGGCTACTTCCCCTACCTCACCTCCTACGGGGAATTTTACTTTCATGTGTGCGGTAGAGGGCACTGCTTCGAACTTGTTGAGTCCCGGTCGTCCTAGAATGGCGTTATAGGCCGATTTGGTGTCCACCACTAAAAACCTGAGTGTCTTGACCTTTCGATGAGGCATCGACCTAGTGCTACCGGAAGCACCACTTCTCCAACCGGTTGCACCTCGGTCATGCAGAACCCATAAATCGCGGTATCTACCTTTTTTAATTCCACCTCCAGGTTCATCTGTTTGAAACAGTCATAGAATAAGATGTCTACCGAGCTTCCCGTATCGATAAATGCCCTTTGCACATCGTAACTGGCGATCTCCGCGGTGATGACCAGCGCGTCATTATGGGGCGCATGTATCCCGTTATAATCCATGGGGCCGAACTGAATGATAGGCCCGCTGCCTACAAAGGCGACCTCCTTGAACTGATGACACCTAGCCTTTCACGCGTGGGCTTTCCTAGCCTGATTAGAACTTCCGTCGGTTGGTCCTCCTGATATCATGTGGATCACTCCTTTCTTAGCTGGGGGAGAAGCGGGTCCCCGAGGGGCTTCTCTTTTTATCCCCGCCCCCCCTTGGGGCATGGGTGGTTGCCTCCGACCTCCATTCCTCTGCTGATACGTGAACTCCATTAGATGCCCCGCTCGGACCAGCCTTTCGATGTCGTTTTAAGGTGTTTGCACTCATCTGTTTTATGCCCATAATCATTGTGGAATCGACAATAAAGCTCTGATTTCGACTGGGTGGGCCTATTAGGACGAGATGCAGGCCACTCGATAACCCTGTTCATCTTATCTTCAACTGCTTCTAAAACCTGAGCTCTTCTCATTGTTAGTGGGCTGTATTGGTCAAATCTTGGTCGCCTTAGAACGGTATCGCTCTTCTTTCAGTCTATTTTTCCCCGCGGCATTTCCTCCCGAGGTAAATATCCTTGAAAGGTGTACTCCTCGCGTCGTATCAATCTGCTAGACCCCCTTTCCCCATCTTCAGGCTTTTCTTGCAATTCTTCCATATCCTTCTCGGTTTCCTCAACATTAATGTATTTCGAACATCGGGCTAAGACCTCGTCATATGTTCTGGCTGGTTTTTTAGCTAATGAGGTGCGTAGCAATCCAGGCCTTAGTCCCTATGTCAAGGCACTGGTTTTTACCTCTTCCGAAGACTAGGGTACCTCCATACATGCCTTTGTAAATCGGTCACATAAGCTCTCAGCGCTTCTCCGGAGTACTGCTTGATACTGAACAAGGACATGAAGGTCTTTTGGTGCGCCCTGGCGCTTGCAAAGTGAGTCAAGAACGCGGAGCTGAAAGTTTTGAAGCTGGTGATTGACCCAGGGGGTATCTGGTGGAACCAATCCTGAGCTGACTCTGTCAGCGTAGCCAGGACTGCTTTGCAACTCACGGCATTCGAATATCGATGTAGTAACGCCATGTTTTCGAATCGTTATAAATGTCGGGTAGGATCTGAGAGTCCATCGTAGGTGAAGGTGACAGCCCTAAACCCATATGGGAGCACGGCCTGCAGTATGCCTTCTGAGAAGGGATGGCCTGGATGACTCTCCATGTCCTTCCCCGCAACCCTCTATCGTAACTCCTCCAGCTCGTCTTGCATACTGGATATCAAGGGATCCAGCGTTCTTTCCTGTCTAGATCGCTCCCATATTCTTGGATAACTCTCCCCATGCTCTTCCTGCTGATCAATTTCCTCCGGCCCATCCGAAAGGATGGGTATTACTTTTCGTGGTACTCTTTGTTTTTCGACCTCCTGACTCTTCTGGATCGTATTGGCGATTATGTCGGCTAAGGCTTCCTTCATCAGTGTGATTGTGCTTGGTGCGGCTTCCTCTACTAGGGTGACGGGTGTTTTTTCCAGAGTCGATTCTCCACCTGCAGCTGCTAGTTCCTCTTCTAAATTTCGGGGTATCAACTCCCCTATTTTCTTCTGGTTCATTTCTCCTGCCATTATTGACCTCACGTCTCAGCTCAAAGTGACTCGATGTCACACTTCCCACAGACGGCGCCACTTGATGTAACCGAGCTGATCGGCCACCAAGAACCGGGTTAATCTTAGGAGTTTAGCTAAGAAAACCCGGAATGTATGAAGTATTGCCTTTTTCTCTCTCTCTCTCTAAAATATGTTGTAAATCTCAGAATTCTTACTTTGGATGAAAACCCCCCTCTCCCTTTTATAGAAGGGAGAGGTGCCTATTCTCTAAGATCTTCCCTGATTTTTAGAGAAAATCCCGGATATCCAGGGATTCAGGCTCTGATTTCCCATCCCTGGATTTCCGGGATTGCAGAGTATGGGCTTTCAGCCCCCAGATCTCAGGGATTCTGTCAGGTGAGTCAAGATCTCCTTTCCCGAGAGTTCGACCTTCATGAGCCCGGAGGCCTTAGGTCGGTTCATATTATAAAGGATTACTTAGGTCGGGACATTCTTATTCAAATTCGTAGCTCGGAGATACCTTTGAGGTCGGTAACCTTTTAACAGATGTCACAGGTCAGTAGGGTCTCGGAGGTCGGCGCCCTTTTATCTGAGGTTATAGATCGGAGGTCGGCATCCTCTTGTCTGAGAACCTATGTCGGGAGGTATTACTCTAAGAAAACCCTTCTTTGCTAAGAGGTCGATACCTCAGCTTATAATGGTTCATATTCTAAACCGGGTTTTCAGGGAGCGTACACTCGTCGTCCTATCAAACGTCTTATCTCCTATTAACAAGACTTCATCAAGAAGTAAATATATAATCTAAGCTATTATAGATAATTCTCAATATAAAATCTAATCAATAAATCTGAGTTTTCGTAGAGTTCCAACAGGAATACATATAACGTGGTTTTATGTCCTATTAACAAGACTTATCAAGAAGTAAAGGCTTAATCTATTATAGCGAATAATTGCTACAAAAAGACTTAATCAAGAAGTAAAAGATTAATCAGAGCTGTTATAGCCAATTCTGAGTACAAAAGGCATGAATCTAACTAATAAGCCCGAGTTTTCGTATAGCTCCAACTCGAATACATGTAATGTGGTGATATCTCATATTAGCAGACTTATCAAGAATTAAAGGCCTAATTGGAGCTATTATAGCCAATTTTTTAATATAAAATACTATCTAATTAATAAACCCGAGTTTTCATAGAGTTCCGACTCGAACACATGTAACGTGGTTTTGTCACCTATTAACAAGACTTATCAAGAAGAAAAGGCTTAATCGGAGATATTATAGCGGATCCTGGCTACAACAAGACTTAATCAAGAAGTAAAAGATTAATTGGAGCAGTTATAGCCAATTCTGAGTACGAAAGCTCGAATCTAACTAATGAGCCCGAGTTTTCATAGATCTACGACTCGAATACATGTAACGTGGTTATATCTCCTATTAAGAGGACTTAATGAAGAAGTGAAGGCTTAATCGGAGCCATTATAGCCAATTCGTCAATATAAAATACTCTAATCTAATCAATAAACCTGAGTTTTGGTAGATTTCCGACTCGAATACATGTAACGTGGTTTTATCTCCTATTAACAAGACTTCTCAAGAAGTAAAAGCTTAATCTATTATAGCGAATACTTGCTACAAAAATACTTGATCAAGAAGTAAAAGATTAATCGGAGCTGTTATAGCCAATTCTGAGTATAAAAGGCTCGAATCTAACTAATAAGCCCGAGTTTTCGTATAGCTCCAACTCGAATACATGTAATGTGGTGATATCTCATATTAGCAGACTTATCAAGAATTAAAGGCTTAATTGGAGCTATTATAGCTAATTTTCAATATAAAATACTCGAATCTAATTAATAAACCCGAGTTTTCGTAGAGCTCCGACTCGAATACATGTAACATGGTTATATCTCCTATTAATAGGACTTAATGAAGAAGTAAAGGCTTAATCGGAGCCATTATAGCCAATTCGTCAATATAAAATACTCTAATCTAGTCAATAAACATGAGTTTTGGTAGATTTCCGACTCGAATACATGTAACGTGGTTTTATCTCCTATTAACAAGACTTATCAAGAAGTAAAGGCTTAATCAGAGCTATTATAGTGAATCCTTGCTAAAACTTGACTTTATCAAGAAGTAAAAGATTAATCGCATCTGTTATAGCCAACTCTGAGTACAAAAGGCTCGAGTCTAATCAATAAACTCGAGTTTCCAAAGAGTTCCGAATCGAATGCATGTAAGGTGGTCTTATCTTCTATTAACAAGACTTAATCAAGAAGTAAAGGCTTAATAGGATCTATAGCCAATCCTGAGTACAAAAGGCTTGAATCTAATCAATAAACACGAGTTTTCATAGAGTTCCGACTCGAATGCATGCAACGTATTATCTCCTATTAACAAGACATAATCAAGAAGTAAATATTTAATCTGAGCTATTATAGATAATTCTCAATATAAAATACTCGAATCTTGTCAATAAATCTGAGTTTTCGTAGAGTTCCGACAGAAATACATGTGATGTGGTTTATGTCCTATTAACAAGACTTATCAAGATGTAAAGGCTTAATCTATTATAGCGAATCCTTGCTACAAAAAGACTTAATTAAGAAGTAAAAGATTAATTGGAGATGTTATAGCCAATTCTGAGTACAAAAGGCTCGAATCCAACTAAAAAGCCTGATTTTTGGTAGAGCTCCAACTCGAATACATGTAATGTGGTTATATTAGCAGACTTATCAAGAAGTAAAGGCTTAATCGGAGCTACTACAGTGAATCCTTGCTACAATATGAATTAATCAAGAAGTAAAAGATTAATCGGAGTTGTTATAGCTAACTCTTAGTACAAAAGGCTCGAGTCTAATCAATAAACTCGAGTTTTCAAAGAGTTCCAACTCGAATGTATGTAACGTGGTCTTATCTCCTATTAACAATACTTTTTTTTTAAGAAAACAGCAGCTGCTATATAGATGCGAAAAAATAAGCCGAGGGTGGACGAGGCCCTCTACACGCTCGAAAGATTGAGGGAGGACAAACCCCTCTACAAGACCCAAAAGGAAAAGCACATGAAAATAAGATGAGCCAACCCTCAGACAAGGCTAAAGTTGCTTGGGAACACCCAAAAATAACTGGATTATACATAATTTTTTCTGCTCCTAATATACGGATAAGCCATTTTATTAAGTTTAATGAGACCTCAGATTTTCCCTTTAATATTGGAGATATCATGTAGATGAAAATCTTTACGATCACACCCTTGATTAGCTAGTGAATCGGCAACAGCATTGCCTTCCCGATAGATATGTGAGAAATGAATTTCCAATTTATCCATGAAAGCACGAATTTTAAAAATGAGACCTCGGAGTTGCCAATGGCACGAGGATGAATGCTCGATCAAATGAAGTGCAACCTTCGAATCTACTTCCACCCACACTTTGCCAAGGTTGTGATCAAAGCAAAAATAGAGCCCACTCCAAATAGCATAGATTTCCACGAAATTGTTAGTTTGGACCCCGAGATATTCCGAAAAAATGAGAAGGGGATTGCCGAGATGATCCCTAACAATCCCCCCCGCGGACGCATCGCCCGGGCTGCCCTTCGCGGCACTATCCATATTAAGCTTCCACCAGCCCAGGTTAGGCCTCATCCATCATACCGTCATAATTTTGTAGCACGGGCCCGGGCTTGGAATGACGCCCACATAATTGACAATTCTATCCGCTCCTTTCCAAAAATATCTTTTAATTTTGCCATGACATTTGAGATTGGTCAAGTAATTCCAAATACGCTTACGCACAAGTTTCGATGTAAAAGGAATGTTATCAACCCTCTTATTATTCCTACAACACCAAAGAAACCAAAAAATGAGGATCGGAATGATGTAAAAAATGTGGATAGTTCCCTTGGCTTTACCAAACCAATTGCTAATGATACGATTGAAATTAGATGACAAGAGGACTTTGATCCCAGCAATATTATGGAAAAACTTCCAAACTTCTTTAGCAACCGGACCATTTAAAAAAGGTGGGAAAGGTTTTCAACACCATTACAACAATAGCATGAATTGGTGGCAATAATACCCTTACGAAGGAGACCATCTGGTGTTGGGATCCATTTATTAAGGACCTTAACCATAAACAAAGAGATGACAGGTGTGATAAATGGATTCCAACAAAACAGAAGAATATTATTCGAAGGTTTTCTATTGCGAACCAAACCCCAAGCGGTTTTGAAAATAAACAGCCCATCAGGGGATAAAGTCCAAGAAGGTCTATTTTCGGAAGGGTAAGTAGGTAAGGAACAAATATGGTCACAAATGCCCACCGGGAGTTTGCGAGCAATTTTCATTCTATTCCACTCCCCATTAGTCCAAAACAATTCAATTTTATCTTTCGAATTAGTAGGGTTAAAATTGGTTAAAGGGCTCATTTCACACCAATTGTCATGCCAAAAAGACACGTGACCATTCCCACTATTCCAAAAAAATTTACTGTTTGCAAGAGATCTAATACCACACATGTTTTTCCAAGTCGGAGAACTTTTAGGATTAAATTTGATAACCATGGGGTGGAGCTGAGAACAATATTTTTGAAATAAGCTGTTCGACTAAATATTATTAGATGTTCTAAACCTCCACCACATTTTAATTTGGGCAGCCCGGATAATGTCATTAAGATCCCAACAACCAAGCCCCCCCATCCGTTGGGTAGCAAAGATGATTCCAAGCCGCCCAGTGCAACTTCCGTTTATTGTCATTGGAGAAATTTGTTGAACAATCTTTCTATGTAATTTATGACATTAGCAGGAGGTTTGAGCACTTGCAAGCTAAATAAAGCAATAGAGTTTAAAACCGATTTAATAAGTTCCAGACGCCCCCCAGTAGACAGCAAGTGATGGTTCCAAGTAATAATTTTGTTTTTAATTTTAGTAAGGAGGGCGCTGTACATATCGAAGTTTTGAAAACCTTTCACATAGGAACACCGAGATACAAAATCATTAAGTCAACTTTATTAAATACCAAAATTGTTTGCACCCAACTAACAACTTGAGGGGTCAGATTATTCATATTGAAAGTACTCTTGTGGTTGTTGATCTTTTGACCCGAATAATTCTCATAATGGGTAATACATTTGTCAAAAATATGAAGACTTTTTTTGGAAGCATTAAGGAAAATGAAAATATCATCGGCATATGCAAGATGCGTGATTTTCACTTTTTTCTTAATTTTTAGTACATCGTAGGATTATTCGAAAACATTTTATCAATACTCCGGGAGAAGTAATCTGCGGCAATCACAAAAATGAGAGGGGAGAGAGGGTCCCCTTGCCGAATACCTCTCTCGCTTTTGAAAAACCCATTGGGCTGTCCGTTTACAAGGACCGAAAACCAACAGTTGGAAATACACGATTTGATAATATTAATCCAAACATTGGAGAAACCAAAGCTAGACAAATCTTGAAATATAAAATTCCAATTAATCCTATCATATGCTTTTTCCATATCCAATTTAATTATAGTATTAGTAACCGATTGAGAAATGTCGTGAGTAACCTCGTGAGCCGTCAAGATATTATCCGTAATATTCCTACCTTTGATGAAACCCGATTGGGCCTGATTAATAATGGATGGGAGAATTTTGCCAAGTCTTTTGCTAAGAATTTTTGAAATGATTTTGTAGGAAGTGTTACAAAGACTAATCGGGCGAAAATATTTCCAAGATCGAGGATTATTATTCTTGGGAATAAGTGTGATGGTAGTGGTAGTGAAAGCCCGAGGCATTGGAGATCCATAAAAAAAAATCCAAAATGGCTTCCACAACATCCTGACACACAATGTCCCAACAAGTTTGAAAAAAATTAGCATTAAACCCGTCCGGCCCGGCAACACTATCCCCATCCATATCGAAAACACAATCTTTAATTTCATCAAAAGTTGGAATACTACAAATACTATCGTTAGTATCAGTTGAAATAGTATTAGGAACCACCCGAGGGTCGATATCTACCAAGATCGGGTTGGGCTCTGCAAAGCAATTGGAAAAATACGAAACCGCAGAGTTACCAATCTCCTCGGGATTAGTGATACTACGACCATTATCCCAAATCGATTGAATACTACTCCTCGGGATTAGTGATACTACGACCATTAACAAGACTTAATCAAGAAGTAAAGGCTTAATAGGAGCTATTATAGCCAATCCTGAGTACAAAAGGCTTGAATCTAATCCATAAACACGAGTTTTCATAGCGTTCTGACTCGAATACATGCGTCTTATCTCCTATTAACAAGACTTAATCAAGAAGTAAATATTTAATCTAAGCTATTATAGATAATTCTCAATATAAAATCTAATCAATAAATATGAGTTTTCGTAGAGTTCCAACAGGAATACATGTAACGTGGTTTTATGTCCTATTAACAAGACTTATCAAGAAGTAAAGGCTTAATCTATTATAGTGAATACTTGCTACAAAAAGACTTAATCAAGAAGTAAAATATTAATCAGAGATGTTATAGCCAATTGTGAGTACAAAAGGCTCGAATCTAACTAATAAGCCCGAGTTTTCGTATAGTTCCAACTCGAATACATGTAATGTGGTTATATCTCATATTAGCAGACTTATCAAAAATTAAAGGCTTAATTGGATCTATTATAGCCAATTTTTCAATATAAAATACTCGAATCTAATCAATAAACCCGACTTTTCATAGAGTTCCCACTCGAATACATGTAACGTGATTTTGTCTATTATTAACAAGACTTATCAAGTTGAAAATGCTTAATCGGAGCTATTATAGCAAATCCTTGCTACAACAAGACTTAATCAAGAAGTAAAAGATTAATTGGAGCCATTATAGCCAATTCTGAGTACGAAAGCTCGAATCTAACTAATGAGCCCGAGTTTTCATAGAGCTCTTACTCGAATACATGTAACGTGGTTATATCTCCTATTAAGAGGACTTAATGAAGAAGTAAAGGCTTAATCGGAGCCATTATAGCTAATTCGTCAATATAAAATACTCGAATCTAATCAATAAACCTGAGTCCGACTCGAATACATGTAACGTGGTTTTATCTCCTATTAACAACACTTATCAAGAAGTCAAGGCTTAATCAGAGCTATTATAGCAAATCCTTGCTACAACATGACTTAATCAAGAAGTGAAAGATTAATCGCAGTTGTTATAGCCAACTCTGAGTACAAAAGGCTCGAGTCTAATCAATAAACTCGAGTTTCCAAAGAGTTTCGACTCGAATGCATGTAACTGTTAGGAATACTTGTTAGATTTTGATGATGTCATCAGTATAAATTCAAATGTTTATACTTAACATTATTTTGCCTATGGAAGATACTCATTTGGTTCTTCCTTACATTTTTGACAAGTAATAAACACTTGAATTTATACTGATGTCATCATCAAAATCTAACAAGTATTCCTAACAAATTCCCCCTATTTTGATGATGGCAAAACTTTAAACAAGTAATCAAGTGATCAAGTCTGCACTTAAGTGCAAGACACAAACTAAAGTCAGTCTAATTTTTGAGACAACTGGGAATTGTCATTCAAAAAGACTGTTATAAAATTAAGTTCATGGTTGAATTTTACAAGAAAATTTTCAAGTACATAAATCATTACAAGTACAAAAATATAAGTGAAAGTCATCTGCCTCTTCCTCTGCCTCTTCGAATAGGCTATTTGGCAGGTCTGAAGTGTTTAGCTCCGATTGGTCTTGTTTTGACTGGGGCAAGACCATACTTCCTTTTCACGACAAGAGCTGCGAAGGCTTGCTCTTCTTGGGATGAAAATTTGTTCTCAAGACATAGCTTCTTGATTTTCCTTTGTAGCGCAAGTTCATCCAACGCACCTCCTCTTTCCAAAGTAGGAGAGACTTTGGCACTAAATGGAGGGATCATGGGATAAGCGTTTAGTTTCTCAGCAAGTTTCTTCAGAATAGCCCAGAGTTGTGGATGAGCTTCTTCCATGAAATTTATGAAGATCTGTTGTGGGGAGAGATTATCATCCTGGAGTATTTCCCAGATGTAGTAGTCTCTGATAAACTTCTTTCTTGCAGATCCCCACATTTCCAGAGCTTCATATGGAACAAAGTCCTCCACAAACCACAACTCCTTTCCTTCCCACTCTAGAGTAGGCTCAAAACCTCCTCTAGTCATACTCTTCTTGCCTTCAGGCTGGTCAGCCTGTTCTTCTGGATCTGCTCCTCCCTTCCTCTTGGCTGAGGATATCCCAGTAGTGATCATCTGGACATCCTGCCTTTTCTTTGATCTAAACTCCTTCCTTATCTCTTCTTGATCATTTCCTTCCCCCTGCATTATCTCTTCCCCCTTTTTGCCAGCATCAACTAGGGTAGTCAATTGCTGCTCCATTTTGCTCATCCAATCAGACATGCCAAATGGCATTCTGTTGTTGGTAGGGGGAGGAGGCTGAGGAACTTCTCTCTGCAGCAATGTGTCAAGCTTTGCATTGATGGTTTGGAGGTCAGGAGTGACCTGAGATGCCAGCAGTTCTCCAATCGTATCTTTCACTATCTGCCTGATCAGCTCAGTCAGGGCAGGTGAGATCTGAGCTGGTGGAGAGTGCTCACCTGAGCCTTATGCAATTGAGGCACTGGACTGCAAGCTTCTATCTGCAGCTGGTACTCCAGATGGGGTCTTCTATGGGGTCCCTGATCTGGAGTCCTCAGCTAACTCCGCGTCTAGGCTGGTGTACCGGGCAGGTACCACAGTCCTATCTCCAGCCTCTTGTGTTCGCTCTGGCTCCGGCTCCTTTTCTCCTTCTTCCTTCTCTTGCTCTTTCTCCTGCTCTTCCTCCTTTTCTTCTTCAATATTTTCTTTTTCTTTTTCTTCATCTTTTTCTTTCTCTTTTTCAGCTCCTTTATCTCCTCCTTCATCGTTATCATCATCCTCATCATCATCTTTATTATTATCATCATTAGCTTTCCCATCCTTTTCTCCTTCATCCGCATCATCATCTTCTCCTTCATCATTCTCCTTCTATCCTTCATCATCTTTCTTTTCGACTTCTTCTCCTCCTTCTTCTTCTTCTTATTCATCAAGCAACTCTTCTGTTTTCTCAGCTTCCTCAGAATATTTTTCAACTAAATTCTTTTCTTTTTATCTTCTCTCTTCCTGCTCTTCTTCTTCATCGTCTAAAACAACAACTTCTTCATTTTCTTCTCCATCTACCTCCTCAATCCTTATTTCCTTTTCAACTTCCTCCTCAACAGCTTTCTCATAGGATCCATCAAAAATACTAAGCATAATGGAATGGATGAACTGGTCCATGTTGGTTTTAAAATTTGACATGAACCAGTCCTCCTGAAGGATCAAAATTGTGTCTGATGTTTTACAAAAATCTATCAGCACATCCTTCGTGGCTTGGGGATAGTCCCAACCACCAGTGTCAATGAAAGTTTGAAGTTTGACAAAAGATAGGGATTTTAAAAATTTCCATTCTTCAAAAACTTCAAGGAACGATTGTTTTAAGGCTAGAGGTTTAACAAGTTGTAATTGTTCGATGGATAGATTGAAAATATTATTTTCAAGCAGGTTAAATGTATAATTGGCTTCAGGGATGAAATAATTAGACCTGCTTCTTCTTCCTCAGAGATGTAGGCTGGGGTGAAGACAGCCACAATTTGAGTCTCGAGGGTGCCTGGGGCAGGCTAGTCTTCCAGGGTAGGTGACCTGGCTGCAGGGCTAGCATGATGATCTGACTGCTCTTCCTCACTAAACTGCAGTCTCCTGGGTCTCTTGGGAAAGGGTTCTAGTGATGACTGTATGATAGAAGGTCCTTCAGGGGCTGGTCCCCTTCTCTTAAATCGGACTGCTATGGGAGTATTATCGGACTCAGAGTCTGACTCCATTGCAGTTGGGTTGTCGGCTGCAGGTCGGTCCGACTCGCCTGACGAATAATACCTCGGGTAGGGCCTTGTGTCAGGCAGCTCTTTCAACATCTGAGCTGCTCTCCTTGTGCCTTCCAATTTTCTCAGCGTCTCTTGGTCTAGATGACCAAGTCTTTTCTTGGGGTGGAATGGGTCAGTGCTTCCCTTTGCCATTCCTGTCTTTTCCAGCATCCAACTGAGTTGCGTTCCAAACGCCACCTTGGTCTTAAATCTCTTCTCATCAACAAGCCATTCGGCTTTGTTGAACTCTCGAACGAGTTGCCTAAATATGTAATCTGCCCAATCAATTTCTTCATCCTGAATTAGTGCTCCCAGCACCATGAACTTCGCCGACGACAGTTGATCATAACTGCCGGCCATCCCCATGATGATTTTGTTGGTTATATCCAACGCAAAACGATAAACTCTCTTAATCTCACTCCTCTTGGCAGTGAGTTTCAGTTTTTCCAGCTGAATCTCCGTCTTGATCTTCTTCCAGGTTTCGGCAGTAGACTGTTTGAGTGCTTCGACGGCTATGCCACGGTGCTTCATACCGAAAACTGTACGGATCGACTCTCGAGATATGTTGACTTGTATTCCGCCGACTGTGCTCCGAATTCCATCTTGAATTATACAGGCTTCGCGATAGAATGCGATAACATCCTCCTTGTACAGATGTTGAGGGTTGATGTCCAGGAATGGGTAGATCCCATTGAGCTTCATCGAGCGGATTAGGTTAAGCATGTCGTAATCCTCCAGATTAGCTTCCAATAATCCTTCGAAATCGACGACCAGCGAGAAAATAACCTGGTCCTTGACCGCCTTCAGGTTGACGCCTTCGAAGTATGATTCCATTTCTGCAAACACAAGATTTCTTAGTGTATTTGGAGTTCAGTAATTTTTGCTCTGCAAATTTTTGCTCTGTAGATCTAGGGTAAGCGTAAAAGGTAAAGTGAAGAGGTTTGTTTCCTTATAAAGAAGATGAAAAGATGTATGGATTAATTTATAATATATTTGAAACGGTGGTATGCCTTTCGATATTCTTTTGAATTTCAAATTTGAACCGGTGGTCCATTTTAAAATTTGACAGTTTGTTTTGATTGGCCACCGTGGAGGTCGATTTAATAAACGATTGACACGTGTATTTAAATTGCCACTTGTGAAACGAACATTAATATATTTAAATGCCATTTGTGAACCAAAATTAATATAATAATATTATAAATATGGCAGATAATAATTAAATATTCAGAGGTCGGTTTAGAAAACATAGCTGGTTTGACTGTTGACTGTTGACCGCTCTGCATCAGGTAAGTTGACTCCATTGTCTCCTCGCCTGATATTCTGATCAGCTAGGTTCCTTTGACCGCATCAGCTAGGATATGATTTTTTTAATCAGCTGGGTTCGTCCTTCCTCTGAAATGCTTCAGCTTGCTTCAGTACTAGATTCCCAATCCAGTAACCCAAGATCTCTGCTCAGCTCCAAAAATCTTTCCTCTGGCAGAGGTTTGGTAAAGATGTCAGCTATCTGATAGTCTGTGCTGACTCTTTCAACTCTAACTCTTTTGTTAAGCACATGGTCTCTGATGAAGTGGTGCTTAACATCAATGTGCTTCGTCCTTGAATGCAAAACCGGATTGTTGGTTATTGCAATAGCACTATTGTTGTCACACCAGATAGGAACTTCATTGGCAATGATATTATAATCCCTTAGCTGTTGTCTGATACATAAAATCGGCACAACAATGACTACTGACTAGGTATTCGACTCTGTGGTGGAGATAGAGTTAGAAACTCCGCTTCTTGCTAAACCAGATATCACCTGTTCCTAGGAATTGGCACGTTCCACTAGTGCTCTTCCCGTGATTTTGCATCTGCGAAATGCATCCGAGTATCCCGATGACTCGAAATTATCATCCTTGGGATACCATAGTCCAACATTGATTGTAGACTTAAGGTATTTTATTATCCACTTGGCTGCATCTAGGTGTGATTGCTTCGGCTTGGACTGGAATTGTGCAAAAACTCCTACGGCATAGGATATGTCTGGCCTGCTTGCAGTGAGGTACAGAAGAGATCCAATGAGTCCTCTGTAGTGGGTTGAGTCCACTGATATGCCTGCCTCGTCTGCATCCAGGTGAGTACTTGTGCTCATAGGAATTCTTGCTGGCTTGGCTGATTCCATTCCATATCTCTTGATCAGATCTTTGGTATACTTAGCTTGTTTGATGAAAATTCCTTTTTCCATCTGCTTAACTTGTAGTCCGAGAAAGAAGTTAAGCTTTCCCATCATACTCATCTCAGATTCTCCTTGCATGAGGTTGGAGAATTTCTCGCATAGGGATTGGTTGATCCGAATATGATGTCATCCACATATATCTGGACTATTAATATGTGGCCTTCGTTCTCCACTCTGAATAGGGTCTTGTCCACCTTCCCTTTGCAAAAACCATTTTTCTCAAGAAACACAGACAATGTTTCATACCACGCTCTAGGTGCTTGCTTAAGTCCATAGAGAGCCTTTAACAGCTTATAGACTTTGTCTCTTTTGACAAAACCTGGGGATTGCTCTACATAGACTTCTTCTTCTAGGATTCCATTTAGAAAAGCACTCTTTACATCCATCTGATATACTTCAAAATCCTTGAATGCAGCATATGCGAGGAATAGTCTGATGGCCTCTAATCTTGCAACAGGTGCATAGGTTTCATCAAAATCTATTCCTTCACACTGTGCATAACCTTTTGCTACAAGTCTGTCCTTATTCCTAACAACAGCTCCGACTTCATCACTCTTGTTTTTGTACACCCACTTGGTGCCAATAACCTTCTTGTGATCAGGTCTGTCTGTTAGTTCCCAAACTTTGTTTCTTTCCATCTGCTCCAATTATTCTTGCATGGCATTTACCCAGGAATAATCTTCCAGGGCTTGTTCTGTAGTTTTAGGTTCTATTTGTGACATGAAGCATGAGAACATAGCCATTCCTGCTGGTAGGGTTGACTGTCTTGTCTTAACTCCATCAGTCATCTTTCCGATGATTTGCTGGATTGGATGGTCTTTGAGCCATTTGGGGATATCGTCCTCTTCTGGGTTTGTTCCCCCTGTTGGATTGCTCTGGTGGATTTCTGCATTAGCTGGATTCTGGTCTGCAACTGGATCAGCTACCGTCTTGTCATCTGCAGGTTGGTTCTGATCTGCAGATGAGTCTTTGTCAGCTACAGCTGGGTCTTCATCAGCAGCAACTGGATCAGATGGGTTCGGTGATCCTGTCTGATCTGCAGTTGGGTCTTCAGCAGCTGCAGTTGGATCATCAGGCTGGTCTGCAGGTGAGTCCACCATTCCAGTGTCATGTACAATGACTTCTTCAAGAGTCGCTGATTTGAGCTTGTTCTCAATTAACTCAACTTGCTTCCTGTACTCAACAGTAGATTCATCAAAAACAACATGGGGTGTTTCCTCCGCAACAACGGTAAAACACAACTAAATGCCTTTAATGCTAAAACTGAATGAGTATCTTCCATAGGCCAAATAATATTAAGTATAAAACTTGGCAAAATGTAAAGAAGAACCAAATGAGTATCTTCTATAGGCCAAAAATAAGTTAGGCTAAAAATCGGTTAAGTACTAAGTACAGCTAAGTCTATCAGAGAGGATCAGCCGAGTCAAGTCAGAGTAGTTATGGTCAACAAAAATTATCAGGGATGTTTGACCAGACTGCAGCCAAGGTACCTCAGACAAGTCACCTGATCAGTTAAGTCACAAACAGTGAACATCAGAGAGGTCCAGACTGCAGAGATGTTAACTGCTCATCAGCCTAGTCGAAGTTAGCCAAGTACTCCAAGTCCACGTCAGCATGCGTTGAAAAGTCAAGTATTACGGAAAGTCACATGCAACGTGAAAAGACAAATTGGAGTAATTCCCGCAAGAGATATGATTTAAATAAATCATCCAGACCCTCCTTGAAGGCTTTAATCGTTTAATAATCAAAAGATTCGGCGCATCACATGCAGAGTCTTCACAACGGTCGGAAGATAGATTAAAATATGGGAATTCATCCTTGCAACGTTTAGAAAGAAAACAATGAAGTCTACCTCTCCAACGGACGGGTTTGTTCAAAAGATTTGCAACGGCTATAAGGAAAAGCTCAGATATCGTGACCTATATATTTCCGAAGATTTGAAGCTGAGCATACCTCACCTTACTTTACGATAATCGGTGCTAATATACTTTCAAGCGATCAAATCATTCAAGCTATCAAAAAGCGAAATACAGCATCGAGAAAAGAGCGGTTCTAAAAGTTCATACTTAAAGAAGCTCTTAGTTGGAGAAGACAAAAACTCTTGTCTATAATCCTGAGTTCGGGGTACTTCACTGGTTGAAGTTAAGAGACTGTAAAGGCATCCAAGGATCGAGGATCAAGAGGTGCAAGGCAGTCAAGTGTGGTACAACGGCATGAATTTCCACTGGTTGGAAGCTGTTGTAGTTTTGTTTGAATCACTGTAATATTTATCACTGGTTGAGAATTATAGTGAATTCATCTCCAACTGGTTTGGAGAAAAGTGTATTAGTAGAGGATTACCCCACCTCTGAGACCACTATAATCGCCTGCGTTCTTTACTGTTTTATTGCATCATACTTTAACTGCTGCATTCATTGTTAAGTGTTTCATTAGTTGCTTTCTATTCGTCATCAGCTGACTTCCGCATATATTAAAGAACAAACGACTTCAAGTCATTTGTTTACCTATCAGCTGAAGAAACTCACTCTTCGTGAAAAAGAGTTTAAGAGTTTCAACAAGTCTATTCACCCCCCTAGACTTGTTCCTGGACGACTTGTGACCTACAGTAACGTGGTCTTATCTCCTATTAACAAGACTTAATCAAGAAGTAAAGGCTTAATAAGATCTATTATAGCTAATCCTGAGTACAAAAGGCTCGAATCTAATCAATAAACACGAGTTTTCATAGAGTTCCGACTCGAATGCATGTAACGTCTTATCTCCTATTAACAAGACTTAATTAAGAAGTAAATATTTAATCTAAGCTATTATAGATAATTCTTAATATAAAATACTCGAATCTTGTCAATAAATCTGAGTTTTCATAGAGTTCCGACAGGAATACATGTAACGTGGTTTATGTCCTATAAACAAGACTTATCAAGAAGTAAAGGCTTAATCTATTATAGTGAATCCTTGCTACAAAAAGACTTAATCAAGAAGTAAAAGATTAATCTGAGCTGTTATAGCCAATTCTGAGTACAAAAGGCTCGAATCTAAGTAATAAGCCTGAGTTTTCGTAGAGCTCCAACTCGAATACATTTAATGTGGTTATATATCCTATTAGCAGACTTATCAAGAAGTAAAGGCTTAATTGGAGCCATTATAGCCAATTTTTCAATATAAAATACTCGAATATAATCAATAAACCCGAGTTTTCATAGAGTTTCGACTCGAATACATGTAACATGGTTTTATCTCCTATTAACAAGACTTATCAAGAAGCAAAGGCTTAATCCGAGCTATTATAGTGAATCCTTGCTACAACAAGACATAATCAAGAAGTAAAAGATTAATTGGAGCCGTTACAGCTAATTCTGAGTACAAAAGGCTCGAATCTAACTAATGAGCCCTAGTTTTCATAGAGATCTGACTCGAATACATGTAACGTGGTTATATATTCTATTAAGAGGACTTAATGAAGAAGTAAAGGCTTATTCGGAGACATTATAGCAAATTCTTCAATAATAACTACTCGAATCTAGTCAATAAATGCGAGTTTTCATAGAGTTCTGACTCGAATACATGTAACGTGGTTTTATATCCTATTAACAAGACTTATCAAGAAGTAAAGGCTTAGTCGGAGCTATTATAGCGAATCCTTGCTACAATATGACTTAATCAAAAAGTAAAAGCTTAATCGGAGTTGTTATAGCCAACTCTAAGCTCCTTGCTGCTACCTGAATCTGAGTGATGCTTTCGTGATGTAGGACCAAACTAAGATCCTTCCCGTTCATTGACATTGGGAAGTATGCCGTGTTTATCTGGTTTTTTGATGTTTATTGTTCCCGAGCTTACATGAACCCTGGTTAAGGTTTTGCTCGATTTCAGTTCGGCTGAATTATGCACCCAGTGTAAGATCGGAAAGTATGCCATGTTTGTCCAGAGTTTTGATGTTTATTGTTCCCGAGCTTACATGAATTGTAGTTAAGGCTATGTTTGATTTCAGCTCGGCTGAATTATGCACTTCAGACTTGTGCAGCATTCGGTTTAGAACATATTATCTTTTGTTGCTTTTGTTACTGTTGGGTTGTATGTTTCTTAAGATGGGATTTGCAGCACAATTAACCGGTTTGTTGCATTTAAACTCCCAAACTTACACCAGTTGTTCTTTACATTTTTATAATTTTTGGGTATGGATTTATTTGCCTTCGGTTGTTATTCGATCAATTCGTTGGAGATTTATTTCCACTTTGAGTAGATTGCCTTGGTTTGTATCTTTGATCATCTGCTATTGTGGGATTCTATCAAGGCCTATGATAGCTTTGAGATTGTAATTCCATCAAGGTTTTGTGATTGTACTTCAACACCGAACAGCAGCGATGTGATCGTTCTAGCTGGTTTTGTCTGGGCTTGCGATTGTAAATTTTCTAGATATGTGCATGGTCCGAAATTAGTCTAGCGAGTCGATGCATTGAAATATCCCCGAGGATATTTAGACTCACTCTGATGTGAGGAGCGTTGGTTATCCTCCACGCTCGGGTTTCGTGTCTCAGGGCATCATGATTGGCAGCTTGACTTCTGTAGTATGTTCGAAGAAAATTCAAAACCGGTCACCTTCTCTAGCTATCCCGCCCAATTACAGTCTTTTATATTTGGCTCTTTGGATGAGTAGAAGGTGGTGGACTTTTGTGATTTTCACGATTGATTTTCTAGCTAATCTTTGGGATTGTCGGTCTTGTTTGCTTCACAGTTATCGGCTTTGATGAGTTCTTTGACAGTTTTAAGTGCTAATGTGCTGCAATAGGGTCCTGCCTTTTCCGGCTGAATTTGGTCTTGAGTCATACAGAGGCACTCCCTTCATTGTTAGACCGCATTCACATCTTCTGATCGACGGAAGCACCGTCTTTTTGGCTTGGCAGTCCCGAGTCACAGGGAGGCAGTCCCTATAACACCCCCAAAACATTTGAGAATATTACAGCGCCGCAGACCCTCTCCGTGAGGATCTACCAGGCTAAATACAAAAAAACACGATAAACGATACATTCCAACATGGCTAAAGACAAACCATTAGACCGATTTGGTCTTTTATCACAACACAACACATTAATCATACATAACTCAAAACTCATAACTCATACCCACGCAGGGGTTGGAATATATCAACGTTCCCATAAATTAGGAAGACTACACAATGGAGAGCCAAATACTGAGACTCTACCAAAATACTCAACGACTGGTTTACATGCGATTAGTATCATCGTTTTACATCATCCTTCATGTCGATCCTGTGATTTGCTCCCCAGCTGCCTGCAAGTACCTGGATGTAATACATATATCCACCCACCGAATACTCGGGGGTTAGCAAAACTCCACTGTTTTGCTGGTGCAATTATAAAATACAAATACAAGCCATACACAACATATTCCACGAGTATAAAAATTTAATTAATTCGACAATTTAACCCAATGAAAGACTTCCCGAGACATTTCATTAGATAAAATAGTTCAAACCGTAAAAAGTTGGAATGAGACATGTAGACGCTTTGAAAAGCATTTTAAAATTCTCAGGAGTTTTTGGAAAGACAATTTGGACTAATGAATCCTCAATTCATCAAAACCCACATAGGGACACGACCTCAAGTATTGCTTTTCAAAAGATGCAAATCCGGTCACAAAACACGGGTCTACGACCCAAACATCAACATCACATACTCGAGTAAATAACCCAAAGGTCAAACTCGATACACAACCAAACCACAATGCACGGAAAGAATCATAGGGCCCACGTCCTTATGCCAAAAACCTCATAATCAAGAAACGAGTCACATACGACACTTATAATAATGACATTCTGGCCCAGTATCAAGACCTTACATATGACATATCTCACACCGAGAATGAAAGCATTATGATATTACGGACATATCACAATTATCGAAACAACAAAGTGACATAATTATCATCACAAAAGAACCTCCTGAGTTGTACTGGCCCTGTACCCCCACACGGGATACACACCCCAGTGAGTCCTCACCAGGCCCTCTCTGGTTGCACAACCCCACCAAGTGATATATTTTCCGTAAAATTCACATGAAGTACATCAAACGCAATCAAAATACTTGCATGAATACCACATTCTGATACCACATATTCACACGAAGTACATCAAACACAATCAAAGTACTTGCTAGAAATGGCCATTTATCTGACACATACTCACAACCAATATTCCACAACAACATATTATCATCGATAGACGCACACACCTCTTGCCAAAAAGTTCTGAACTTTAAGTCCAGTAAAGATGTAATCACACACAACGGTACCATACGCAAATTAGGCATTCCAATGCCCGACACTAATACACATTCTTGGAACAACACATTCGTTCACAAACATACAAGTAGATCCTTGTGAAACTTTTTATCTAGAGTATGCCGATTCTTTTAAAGTTCATTAAAGCATTCAAATTCTACATATAATCCATTGCCAACTATCACATCTATGAAACACGAAGTGTATGGGCAATATACTTGCCTCGAAATTACGAGCAACCGAACAATGAACATATGAGGTTGAGCAGCCCTCTAGATTCCAAAAACGACCAAGAACTCGACAACTCCATGAGGACTACGAAAATAACACCAACACGAATCAATAACACTAAACGGAATCCAAATCGATCCTAAAAACAACAAGGATCTAAGTGTGTCTCAAAGAAATCAAGAACTATGTTTCGAGTGATATAAAATCATGAATGAGTTCAAAAATCTGAAGATCAAGGCCAAGACAATAAGAATTTCATAATCAATTCATCATCGTCGAACTAAATCGAAGAACCAAGGAGAAACCCCCAAAATTCAAGAACTAGGGTTTTAAGAAGAGAATACCTTGATTTGAGCAAAGGAGATGATTAGATGTTGTTAAACACCTACAAATCCACTCCAAGATGAAGCTTGATGAAGAAGATCGCTCAAAATATCCCTTAGAACTCACTCCCAGCGGAAAAAGGTGATGAAGGGTGAGAAATGACGAAGTGAAGGCTGCTGTTCGGTATTTATACTGGACAGTTTATTAGCGTTCGCTAAACAACCTGCATTAGCGCACGCTAACGGGGTCAACGCTCAGAACAAACCGCCTAAAACACAATTAGCGTGCACTAGCTAATATGCGTAGCGTGCGCTAATGTAACACCCCAAACTAGGAAAATATTACAGTGTCGTGGACCCCCGACTGGGATCCACTAGGCGAGTGAAAATTAATGAATTAAGTGATATAATTATAGTACCGAACCAGAGTATATCAATAATTACGCCGATGAGTAGTTTTAAGTACAACACACCCAGGATAAAACAGAATACATGTATATTTTATATGAAGATAAAATATACAACACCAATTAAAATGAGTATATAAATGGAAGTCTGCAGCGGAGTACAAATGAAGAAAACATGAAGACTAAAAGAACTGGGGCCCCCTACTAGTATCATTGGCACTCCTCGCCGTCAACGTTCTCTTCCCATGCCTTAGCCTTGCCATGACCTGAAAACAACATCCCACAACGGGGTCAGTTACACAGAACAACAATCCTCAAGAGTTGAATAAACACAATGATGATATTGTAACACCCCAAAATCCTATTGGGTTATTACAGTGCTGTGGACCCCACGCCAGGAGATCCACCAGGCGAACATGACTAAAATACATTAAATTACACAATAAGGGAAAATCATAGTCCCTACCATGACATCCGAAACAATATTCCGATAAGGAATTTCAACGACAAAAGTGGCCTACATGGCCAAAAATGAAATACAACAACATCCACGAACATCTGTTCGGGTAATACAACACGACAACAACTGACAAGACTGGAGTACACTCCAACTGACTGACCGACAATGAACAACTCGGACTAGTATCGCTCGAATGTCTCGTCGCCATCGTCATGCCCCTGTGTCTCAACTCTCTCCTCGCAAGAACCTAAAACATGAAAACATGTTCCGCCCCCACGGGTTCAGTCATCCAGATAATGAACATCAAATACATGTATAACATGATATGCATCCAAAGGCAAAATGAAACGGTACAATGATAAAAATAATACGAGATACTCACAAACCAAGGTAAGAACCGAGCATTCGTGAAATACTCTGCTCACGGCATACTATTAATACCTGTTCGACAAGATAGAACAAAAGTGCCCAACGGCGAATCATAATCACAGAATACCACAATGAATTACACGACATGAACCAAACCAGAACTGAATTAAATATGAATCATAATGCCCGAAGGCTCTAATGAAATTATTAAGACAATCACAAATGTCTAAAAGCCACTCAGCTGAAGCTGTCAAATATCACCATCACATGAAGCCAAAACAGCCCGCAGCTGTTATTGATTAGGTCCGAAGCCACGTCACGAAGCCGTATCACCATTAGGGCCGAAGCCACGGCATGAAGCCGTATCACAATTAAGGCCGGAGCTGCGGCACGAAGCCGTATCACAATTAGGGCCGAAGCCACGGCACGAAACCGTATCACAATTAGGGCTGAAGCCACAGCACGAAGCCGTATCACAATTAGGGCCGAAGCCACTGCACGAAGCCGTATCACAATTAGATAGAGTGCTACCTTGAGTCGGCCAACACGATAATGATGACTCACGGATGGGCATTGTATTCGACAGTCCCAATTTAATACCTCGATTACCTAAGAGTGGTCAATTGATAACAACGACACAACGGATGGGAACTATCCTCGACAGCCCCAATTCAGTACCTCAATTGCCTTAGAATGGCCAACCGATAACAATGATGTAGCAGATGATTCAATACCTCGATTGCCTTAAAACGGTCAATCGATATCAATGATATAATGAATGATTGAACACTTCGATTTACCTGAGAATGGCCAATCGATAACAATGACACGATGAATGAGTGAATACCTCGATTGCCTTAGAACGGCCAATCGATAACAATGATACGAAGGATGTCTCGGCACCTTTAATCGGTTACCGACAACGAAGAAGATAAATGAATACGTCAACGCCTTTAGTCGGCCAAAACAACATCAAGGACAAAACTCCAACATTAATAGCAATGATTACAACGACGTCTTAAATCGATATTAATATCAATAACAACGATCGATACATCGATACCGCGAACCGGTGATCAATAATAACATTAACAATGAGTGTCACAATGCCTTGAACCGGCCATTAACAAAAAATAAAAACATTTGGCATAATTGCCGAAAGGTATCGTATCGAACGATATCTTAATATCAATGAATTCATGAAGAGACTAAGTATCGGAATGATACAACACATTTATACACATTATGATAACATTAATCTCATTGACTAGTACAAGTATAAAACTTGCCTCAACCGAAGGCGATGAAATCCTTCCACGAACAACGTCCTTAAAGTGATTATCGGTCGCTCGAACAACCTTGAATAACACAATTACCAACAATCCGTTCAACATACGAATCAAACACGAATATAACAAACTCAAAACGTCGATACGACTAAACCAAGTTCATTGGGGCATTATATCGAACACTTTGTGGCCAAACTTCGATTATTTACAAACAACCCTCAATAATACCAACATCAAATCCCCAAGAAGTGTTTCAAACCAACAAAACATCTTCAATACGATCAATAATCCAATATGAATATTCAAATTCGTGATTATAACAACGATTAATCGAAAACCCCCAAATCCAACTCAATATTCAAAGTGTTCTTGAATAATCTTTCAATAATCCAATGAACAATCAAACATATCCATAATCATGCGTATATCACTTCATACAACATGATCTTCACATCCAAAACATCATATCTCAACACAAAACGAAATCCAAGAGGTTGGATGAATATTACCTTTGAAGATCCAAGTACTTTAGTCCGATGAAATCACGTTAGATCGAAAATCCGAGCTTCACAACCGAATGAAAATGTTGAAAAATGAATACTCAAGTGATTGATGAAGAAGATCTTCCCCCTCAAGCCCTCTCTCTCGGATAGGTTGAAGAAAGTGGAAAAAAATGAGTTGAATCTCACAAAAATCGCAATTATAGTGCAGACTGCACTGTGTGCCGCGGCCCAGCCGAAGTGTGCCGCGGCACAGGGCCAAAACTGCCCCCAGTGATCGGCAGCGTGCCGCGGCCCGGACGAATGTGCCGCGGCAGTGACTCGGCAGTGTGCAGCGACCCTGTCGGCATGAGCCGCGGCCCCCGGTATAGACGGGTTGGCCGATAATTCAACATGAGTGTGCTGCGGCCCGGACGGGTGTGCCGCGGCAGTGATTCGGCAGTGTGCCGCGGCCCTGCCGGCATGAGCCGCGGCCCACGGTACAGGCTACTCGGCCAAAACTGGAAAATGTGAGTGACTTAGCTATTTCGACCATAACTCCCTCGTCCAGACTCCGATTGACTCACCGTTTGAACCATTGGAAATCTATCTTGATGCTCTATAATATTGAAAAGATTCAGAATTTTTGGAGTTTCCAAAAATTAATAGTGATTTTACAAAGTCAAACTCATACTTGGAAAAGTCGCTTAAGAACACGGAACTCAACAGAACGATACCGAGACGAACTCGGATGACAAAAAGTGTAGAATTAAATATTCCCGGAATGACGAAATGGTCACAAAGGAGTCTCTAAGATGGACTTACTCCAAAAAAGAAAATTACCGAAAAAAATCGAAACTGCGGATATTACATACTACCCCCCTTAAAAGAAGTTTCGTCCCGAAACTTAAAACAAGTAAGGAGAAGCAATATCCCGCCAGGAAAAATCAACGAGATACACACGAACAAGAATGATCACAATGAATGATAATGAATCGAAATCCAACAAGGATCAAGATTGAATCACCGGGGTGAAATGATAACGTAATGAGTGATAGCTCAAATGAAATGACTGGAACCATTGTTCCCCGTGAAGTGAATCATTAGTTTGATAATTATAAGTCTCAACGTGATTGATATATGATGAATGAATGAACGACAATGAAATGAATGATTATCCTATTACCGAGCAAGAATTAACTTGCTCAAAACTGGAGATGAATGTCCTTACCTCGGGCTCTCGAAGCCTGATAGGACACCTTGAATGAAGCACGAGCTGGAGTAACAAAGTCCCTCGAGGCCCTTGAGCTCTCTCGAGATCTACCGGCACTAGAACTCCTGCAGTGTTTCTGAAGGTGTCCCGTGTTCCCACACAGAAAACAGACAATAGCTGGTACCGTACATCGAATATTAATGTGTCCTGCTGAATCACAGTTAAAGCAAATAACTGTCGAACTCATCGTCTGAGAGGAAGATGCTTTCTCAACACGAAGACGACTAAAAGACGACCTCTTGGAGGTCGGAGCCCGATGTCCCTCAGAACGAACCGGCATCCTAGTCCCCCCATCAGAAGAAACTGAAGGGTGTTTCTGAGTAAGCTCCTTCATCAAAAGATCTGCTCCAAGATCCTCCTCGATGAACTCACCAAGCGAATTACAATTGTGATTGAACAACTGCATCCTCAACTGCGGATTTAGCCTCTTGCTAAAATATTTGATCTTATCCACCTCAGTACGGATAACTGATGAAGCAAACTGAAGTAGTCCCTGAAACTTCTCAACAATGAAAATAACACCCTCGTCCTCGACGGATTCGGGGTTCAAGACCTCTGACAACTTGGCTTCACGAAGTGGAGCCGGATAATACCTCTCTAACATGAGGGTCTTGAACTCATTCCAACCACAATCGCGATCGGCGGGTTTCACAGAAAGCCACCACGAATAAGCACCCTTAATCAAGTAATAAGCCGCTACTGCCACTTTACTCTCTTCCGGACACTGGACCATGTCGAAGAGTTTATCAAAATGTTCAAGCCAATGAACAATATCAGCTGGTTCCGACGAACCCTCAAAAGTAGGCGGCCTTTGACGAGAGATATCACCAACAATCTGATTCACTCCTCCAGTCTGTCCATGAAACGGCACCTAGAATTCCTGTTGCGGTGGACCACGAACCATCGAGGTCTGCATGTTCTCTACCATCCGCGTCATCTAAGTCATCTGGGCCATCATGCCCTGCATAAATATGAATGGGTCAACCCGAACACCTTCCGAGTGAGATGCCTCTCGGGTACGACTCCCTGACAGCGACTGATTATCTACTGATGAATGAGTAGCCTCACTATCTGATGAATAAATGCTATCCCTCGCATTCCCGTGGGTATTCACATGAGGACCCGGGTTTCAGCCCGCACCGTCCTCCCCTGCGTCCTCTGACAGCTCTATCCATACTGAAGTAGGAAAGCCACATGATGATTATAGATCTCGCATGAAGATCGCATTGTGATTACGTTAGTGAATGATAATGATGAGCATACACGCTATAACACAATGAACGCATTAATTATGCAATAAAATGATCGTCGACATTACACTGGAATATGACAGATCACATGAAATATCGAATGAGGTAACATGATTATTTGATGAAATTCCTGAAATGATTACATTGAACAAATTAACAAGGTTGAAAATTCGATCCACAAGATCAACAACTGAACCGTGAGTTGGGCTGGATGATTAATGAATTAACTGAGCAATGAGATTGACTGAGTGATGAATGAATTGACTGATCAATGAGATTGACTGAGTGATGAATGAATTAACTGAGTAATGAGATTGACTGAGTGATGAATGAATTAACTGAATAATGAGATTGAGTGAGTGATGAATTAATTAATTGAGCAATGAGATTGACTAAGTGATGAATGAATTAACTGAGCAATGAGATTGACTGAGTGATGAATGAATTGACTGATCAATGAGATTGACTGAGTGATGAATGAATTAACTGAGTAATGAGATTGACTGAGTGATGAATGAATTAACTGAATAATGAGATTGAGTGAGTGATGAATTAATTAATTGAGCAATGAGATTGACTAAGTGATGAATGAATTAATTGAGCAATGAGATTGATTGTGTGATGAATGAATTAATTGAGTGATGAGATTGACTGAGTGATGAATTAATTAATTGAGTAATGAGATTGAATGTGTGCTGAATGAATTAATTGAGTAATGAGATTGATTGAGTGATGAATGAATTAATTGAGTGATGAGATTGACTGAGTGATGAATGAATTAATTGAGTAATGAGATTGATTGAGTGATGAATGAATTAATTGAGTGATGAGATTGACTGAGTGATGAATGAATTAATTGAGTAATGAGATTGATTGAGTGATGAATGAATTAATTGAGTGATGAGATTGACTAAGTGATGAATGAATTAACTGAACGATGAAATTAACTGAGTGATGAATGAATTAACATGATCGACAAGATCAAAATGATGGTTGAGGATTATTAACTGATGAATGAGCTGATCCTTAACACTTACACAAGTCACACGTGCTACAAAACGATTAGTCATGAATCAGTCATAACACTAATATCACATATAGGTTTCAACAAAGCATGATTAATTAATGACATGGTGAATGTATGAACATAAAAAGAATCGAGTCCTTACACAGGTCATACGAAGCTTCGAGGTCTCACGATACTAGTCTTCACTGATGACGACTCGATGAATGAATGACTCGTGTAGTCGTACAAATATTACGACTCACAAAACCCGACTGACCAGATTGTCATAACCTGACAGTCCAACTACTATCGCATCGGTAGAGCCACATAACTCATATATCAGGGTATCTCACAACCCAAACTCTCTGATACCATCTTTTGTAACACCCCAAAATCCTATTGGGTTATTACAGTGCCGTGGACCCCACGCCAGGAGATCCACCAGGCGAACATGACTAAAATACATTAAATTACACAATAAGGGAAAATCATAGTCCCTACCATGACATCCGACACAATATTCCGATAAGGAATTTCAACGACAAAAGTGGCCTACATGGCCAAAAATGAAATACAACAACATCCACGAACATCTGTTCGGGTAATACAACACGACAACAACTGACAAGACTAGAGTACACTCCAACTGACTGACCTACAATGAACAACTCGGACTAGTATCGCTCGAATGCCTCGTCGCCATCGTCATGTCCCTGTGTCTCAACTCTCTCCTCGCAAGCACCTAAAACATGAAAACATGTTCCGCCCCCACGGGGTCAGTCATCCAGATAATGAACATCAAATACATGTATAACATGATATGCATCCAAAGGCAAAATGAAACGGTACAATGTTAATAATAATACGAGATGCTCACAAACCAAGGTAAGAACCGAGCATTCGTGAAATACTATGCCCATGGCATACTATTAATACCTGTTCGACAGGTTAGAACATAAGTGTCCAACGGCGAATCATAATCAAAGAATACCACAATGAATTACACGACATGAACCAAACCAGAACTGAATTAATTATGAATCACAATGCCCGAAGGCTCCAATCAAATTATTAAGACAATCACAAAGGTCTAAAAGCCACTCAGCCGAAGCTGTCAAATATCACCATCACATGAAGCCAAAATAGCCCGCAGCTGTTATTGATTAGGGCCGAAGCCACAGCACGAAGCCGTATCACCATTAGGGCCGAAGCCACGGCACGAAGCCGTATCACAATTAGGGCCGAAGCCACGGCACGAAGCCGTATCACAATTAGGGTCGAAGCCACGGCACGAAGCCATATCATAATTAGGGCCGAAGCCACGGCACGAAACCGTATCACAATTAGGGCCGAAGCCACGGCACGAAGCCGTATCACAATTAGGGACGAAGCCACGGCACGAAGCCGTATCACAATTAGATAGTGTGCTAGCTTGAGTCAGCCAACACGATAATGATGACTCACGGATGGGCATTGTACTCGACAGTCCCAATTTAATACCTCGATTACGTTAGAGTGGTCAATTGATAACAACGACACAACGGATGGGAACTATCCTCGACAGCCCCAATTCAATACCTCGATTGCCTTAGAATGGCCAACCGATAACAATGATGCAGCAGATGATTCAATACCTCGATTGCCTTAACACGGTCAATCGATAACAATGATACAATGAATGATTGAACAGTTCGATTTACTTGAGAACGGCCAATCGATAACAATGACACGATGAATGAGTGAATACCTCGATTGCCTTAGAAAGGCCAATCGATAACAATGATACGAAGGATGTCTCAGCACCTTTAATCGGTTACCGACAACGAAGAAGAGAAATGAATACGTCAACGCCTTTAGTCGGCCAAAACAACATCAAGGACAAAACTCCAACATTAATAGCAATGATTACCACGACGTCTTAAATCGACATTAATATCAATAACAACGATCTATACATCGATACCGCGAACCGGTGATCAATAATAACATTAACAACGAGTGTCACAATGCCTTGAACCGGCCATTAACGAACAATAAAAACATTTGGCATAATTGCCGAAAGGTATCGTATCGAACGATCTCTTAATATCAATGAATTCATGAAGACACTAAGTCTCGGAATGATACAACACATTCATACACATATATGATAACATTAATCTCATTGACTAGTACAAGTATAAAACTTTCCTCAACCGAAGGCGATGAAATCCTTCCACGAACAACGTCCTTAAAGTGATTATCGGTCGCTCGAACAACCTTGAATAACACAATTACCAACAATCCGTTCAACATACGAATCAAAAACGAATATAATGAACTCAAAACGTCGATACGACTAAACCAAGTTCATTGGGGCATTATATCGTACACTTTGTGGCCAAACTTCGATTGTTTACAAACAACCCTCAGTAATACCAGCATCAAATCCCCAAGAAGTGTTTCAAACCAACAAAACATCTTCAATACGATCAATAATCCAATATGAATATTCAAATTCGTGATTATAACAATGATTAATCGAAAACCCCCAAATCCAACTCAATATTCAAAGTGTTCTTGAATAATCTTTCAATAATCCAATGAACAATCAAACATATCCATAATCATGCGTATATCACTTCATACAACATGATCTAAACATCCAAAACATCATATCTCAACACAAAACAAAATCCAAAAGGTTTGATGAATATTACCTTTGAAGATCCAAGTACTTTAATCCGATGAAATCACATTAGATCGACAATCTGAGCTTCACAATCGAATGAAAATGATGAAAAATGAATACTCAAGGGATTGATGAAGAAGATCTTCCCCCTCAAGCCCTCTCTCTTGGATAGGTTGAAGAAAGTGGAAAAAAATGATTTGAATCTCACAAAAATCGCAATTATAGTGAAGATCGCCTTTGTGTGCCGATCGAAGTGTGGCACAGTGGCCAAAATCGCCCCAATGATCGACAGCGTCGGCCGGACGAATGTGCCGCGGCAGTGACTCGGAAGTGTGCCGCGGCCTTGTCGGCATGAGCCGCGGCCCCCGGTACAGACGGGTTGGCCGATAATTCAACATGAGTGTGCCGCGGCCCGGACGGGTGTGCCGCGGCCCACGGTACAGGCTGCTCGGCCAAAACTGGAAAATGTGAGTGACTTAGCTATTTCAACCATAACTCCCTCGTCCGGACTCCGATTGACTCACCGTTTGAACCATTGGAAAGCTAACTTTATGCTCTATAATATTGAAAAGATTCAGAATTTTTGGAGTTTCCAAAAAATAATAGTGATTTTGAAAAGTCGAACTCATACTTGGAAAAGTCGCCTAAGAACACGGAACTCAACAGAACAACACCGAGATGAACTCGGATGTCAAAAACTGTAGAATTAAATATTCCTGAAATGACGAAACGGTCACAACGGAGTCTCTAAGATAGACTTACTCCAAAAAAGAAAATTACCGAAAAAAATCGAAATTGCGGATATTACAGATATATCTCAATTATGAAATTAAGCTGAAGAGGGGCATCATAGTACGCCCGTAATGCTATGTGCAAGCGAACAAGACAAGTGTCCGGACACACCCGCCCTTGTACCTAATTAGTCTCACGGTGGTACGTTACCGTGTGCACAGTCCAATGTGTCGGTGAACCCAATCACATGACTATCATGTGCCCGACTAAAAATTCCACAAATCTAAATTACAAATCTCAATGCGGTTAATACATTATGAATGAATTATGATTATGAATGAACAACAACGAAAGTAATGAAAATTCTTTTAACCAAGTAAAAGGGATGTCGGTCACTCGAACAACCTTGAATGACAACACCGGTGAAGAATGAATAAACGACAATGAAATGAATGATTTAGGACGTAATTGTGTTATTCAAGGTTGTTCGAGCGACCGACATTTTATTTAGGACGTTTGTTCGTGGAAGGACATTCTTCATCGGTGTTGAGTAAGTTAATTCTTACTCGGTTAAAAGGATATTCATCCCTTTTGTTGTTGTTCATTCATAATCATAACTCATTCATCATTGTATTAACCGTTTTGAGACTTGTAATTGTCGAATAATCACTTCATTAACGAGGAACGGCGGTTCCAATCATTTCATTGAACTATCATTCACTTCACTATTATTTTCATCTCGGTGAGTCATTCTTGACCTTGTCGGATTATTATTCACTGATATTCATTTTGGTCATTCTCGTTCATATGACCTTATGGGTTCATATCACGTGGCCGGGTGCGGATGTGTGGAATTTTTAGTCGAGCACGCGATGGTCATGTATTGGAGAGTGTTCTTCGAGGAGTAATCATCAATCATCATCTTCAAGCTTATATTTTGGATTAATCATCATTTCAACATCCTCATCACATCAAATCTAAGGTATTAATCTCTTGGATCTAGAATTTCGGATTTTTGGGTTTTTCCTTCCGATTTCTTCGTGTAAGCTTGGATTATCATTGGAATATGTTAGATATGGATTATCTACCTTGGATAAACATATGCCTATGGATTTAATGGCTATTTTCGGAATTATTTCAAGAAACCTTGGGGTTAACTTTGGTTAATTGGGGGATTTTCCGATTGATGTTGTTGTAATCTTGAATTGTGGATTCCTAATGGATTATTGATATCATTGAAGTGTTGTGTTAGTTCGAAATACTCATTTTGGTGTTGGTTTCGATAAATTCGAGATTGGATATTTTCGAAATTGTGTGGTTGGTTACGTATTTGTTAGAATGCCCCTATGAGTTTGATTACCGTTGTATCGACCTTTGGGTTAGTCGTGTTGTTGCTTGATACGTGTATTGAATGGTTATTGGTAATTGTTGTTATTCAAGGTTGTTCGAGCGACCGGTATCTCGACTAGGACGTTGTTCGTGGAAGGACATTGTCATCGGTATTGAGTAAGTTGATTCTTACTCGGTTAAAAGGATATTCATTCCTTTTGTTGTTGATCATTCATAATCATAACTCATTCATCATTGTATTAACCGTTTTGAGACTTGTAATTGTCGAATAATCACTTCATTAACGAGGAACGGCAGTTCGAATCATTTCATTGAACTATCATTCACTTCACTATTATTTTCATCTCGGTGAGTCATTCTTGACCTTGTCGGATTATTATTCACTGATATTCATTTTGGTCATTCTCGTTCATATGACCTTCTGGGTTCATATTACGTGGACGGGTGCGGATGTGTGGATTTTTAGTCGAGCACGCGATGGTCATGTATTGGGATTGATACATTGGACTATGCACACGGTAATGACTACCGCCGTAAGACTAATTAGGTACAAGGATGGGTGTGTCCGGTCATTCATCTTGTACACTTGCACAGAACATTACGAGCGTACTATGATACTCCTCTTCAGCGTAATTCATAACTAAGGATATTTCCTAACTAAAGATAATTCATGATTGTGTATTTTCAACCCTTGAGGAATGTTGTTCTGTGTAATTGACCCCATTGGGGGATTTTGTTTTCAGGTCACGGTAAGGCAAAGGCACGGGAAGAGCATGTTGACGGCGAGGAGTCCCAGTGATACTAGTAGGGGGCCCCAATCATTTTAGTCATTCTTATTTCTCTTCATTTATAATTCCGCTGCAAAATCCGTTTGAGATGTTTATTTATTCAAGGTGGTGTATTTTATCTTCATATAAAATATACTAGTATTTTGTATTGTCCTGGTGTATCATACTTAATATCCTCATCGGAGTATTTGGTAATATAATGTGGTTCGGTACTACAATTATATTATTTAATTCATCTCATTCGCCTGGTGGGTCCCAGTCAGGGGTCCACGGCACTGTAATATCCGCCTAGTTTGGGGTGTTACAGAGTTGGTATCGGAGAGTGGTTTTGAATACTACCTTACGAGTCATGTCTCATTTGAAATCATCGTCATTGGACTAATGTCATTGGGCTTTCGCGTCACGTGTGACCTGTGCAAATGCCGAGCCAATCAGACCAAGAACTGTAAGATTTCTAACGCCATGGTATAATTTTTGGCAATAAGAATCATTCATTCATCATTCATTAGTCAACAATCCTCAATCATCATTCGTTTTGATCAGGACGATCATGTTAACTCATTAATCATTCAGTTCATTTCACAGTTCAGTGGTTGATCTGGAGGATCACATCATTAATCTTGTTAACTCGTTCAAGATAATCACTTCAAGGATTTCATCAGATAATCATGTCACCTCGGTTAATCATTCATGTGATCACTGTGTTAGAGCGTGTATGCTCATTTTCATCATTTCATGATGTAATCATAATGTGATATTCATGCGAGAGATATAATCATAATGTGACTTTCCTACTTCACTATGGAGAGAGCAGGCAGAAGATGCGGAGGACAAGGCCGTGGTGCGGGCCGAGCCCCGAGAGCTCGCGTTAATACTCGTGCAAATGCGAGGAATAATGCTAACTCATCTAGCAGCGACGCTGCCACTCATTCACCTGGGCGTGAACATTCACTATCGGGGAGTCGTACCCGGGACACAGCTCAGTCAGAAGGTGTTCAGATTGATCCACTCGCCTTTATGCAGGGCATGATGGCCCAGATGACTCAGATGACATAACTAATGGAGACGATGCATAACTCAGCTAATCAAAATCAACAGGCCCCTCTGCCGCCACCTTAGAGACAAGAGAGGAGTGTGGGCAGCATCATCGGCGACATCTCTCGCCAAAGGCCACCTACTTTTGAGGGTTCATCTGAGCCGGCGGATATTGTTCATTGGCTCGAGCATTTCGAGAAGTTATTTGCTATGGAAGAGTGTCCTGAAGGACACAAAGTCTCAGTTGCGGCTTACTATCTGGGTAAGAGCGCTCATTCTTGGTGGTTGTTGTTGAAGCCAACCGACGGATCATGTACTTGGGATTAATTCAAGACTCTCATGATGGAGAGGTATTATCTGGCCCCAATCAGGGAGGCCAAACTATCAGAATTACTCATTCCCGATCCCTCAGCAGACGAGGATGTTCTCGCCATTGCCGAGAAATTTCAGGAACTTCTTCCATTCGCCTCATCTATCATTCACTCCGAGGCAGATAAGATTAAGTATTTCAGCAAGAGGCTGAAACCCCGGATGCAGATGCAGTTACTTAATCATAATTGTACAACTCTGGATGAATTCATTGAGAAGGCTCTTACTTATAAGCTCACTGCTAGGGAGATTGCTATTCAGCAACCTTCATCTGCTAGCAAGAAGTCGAAGAATCGTAATCAGTGTGAAGGCGGTCAGAAAACTTTCAAGAAGCCTCATGCGGGCACTACTTTCTCTGAGCGACCTCCTGTGGCGCCTAGACCGGCGGAATCGCAGTCTAGAGCGTCCAGTTCGGCCATCACCTGTTTTAACTGTGGGGATCTTGGTCATGTCAGCACCAAGTGCCCGAGGCAGACTGTCACGTGTCATAACTGTGGGATTGCTGGGCATAAGGCCCGTTTTTGCTGAAGGGACTCCAAACCTACTCCGGCGTCATCTCAGGCCCCGAAGAAGTCAGCTGTTCATAATCAGGCCACTCAGTCTGCGTCGTTCAAGACGACATGAGAGAATAAAGGTGGAGCCTTTAGTCATCAGACGGGAGCGTCTGGTGCCGGGACTAGCAAGCCCTGAATTTATGAGATGAAGAAGACCGACGATCTAGAGGCCCGGATGATCTCAGGTACACTCGACATTCTATCTCAACCTGTGTGTACCCTTTTTGATACTGGTGCATCACATTCATTCATTTCCGAGTCATGTTTAAGTAGACTACGTCTAGGTAGTGCTACTAGTTGTGAGCCTTATGTCATTGGACTACCTGATGGTAGGAGAATTATTGGAAATCATGAGATTCAGAATTGTCCGCTTCAGCTTCGTGTCCGTGTATGGATAGCGGACCTAATTGTGGTAGATTTTCCGAGAGACGACGTCATCTTGGGTATTGATTGGATGGATCGTCATGATGCCATCATTAGTATCCGTAAGCGTATGGTCACTATCATTTCAGACGATGGGGTCGAATGTGTTTTTCAGGGAGGTAATCCCGGCTGTTCTGGTAAAGTCATCAACTTGATGAAAGCAGTGAAATTACTCAGTCAGGAGTGTATTGGTCATTAGTGCTATATGACTAAAACCGAGAAATCACCAATAATTTTGGCGGATATTCCGGTAGTGAGGGAATATGCCGATGTATTTCCAGACGAGTTACCCGATTTGCCTCCACAGAGAGATGTGGAATTCACGATTGAGTTGGAGCCTGGTACATCTCCAATATCAAAGGCACCGTACCGGACGGCCCCGACTGAAATGAAGGAGTTGAAGAATCAACTTGAGGAAATGTTCGAGAAAGGTTATATCCGACCAAGTGCGTCTCCGTGGGGAGCACCAGTGTTGTTTGTTAAGAAGAAGGATGGTTCATTTCGCTTGTGTATTGATTATCGGGAATTGAACAGGGTGACGATCAAGAATAAGTATCCTCTACCCCGTATTGATGATCTCTTAGATCAACATCAGGGAGCTTCAATATTTTCCAAGATTGACCTAAGATCTGGATATCATCAGTTGCGAATTCGAGAGTCGGATATCGCAAGGACAACGTTTCGTACACATTATGGTCAATATGAGTTCGTGGTAATGCTATTCGGGTTAACTAATGCACCTGCGGTATTCATGGAATTAATGAATCGGGTTTTCATTGACTTTTTGGATCAGTTTGTTGTTGTCTTCATTGATTACATTTTGATTTATTCTCGTAACCGAGAGGAGCACGAGGTTCATCTTCATGAGGTTCTCGACGTGTTGAGACGAGAACAACTTTACGGAAAGTTTTCCAAATGTGAGTTCTGGATGTCCGAAGTGACGTTCCTCGGGCATGTAATTTCATCGGATGGGGTGCGTGTTGATCCTCATAAGACGGAGGCTATCCAAGATTGGTTACCTTCGAAGAATGTTAAGGAAATCTGAAGCTTTCTCGGATTAGCCGGTTATTATCGGCGGTTTGTGGAGGGATTTTCTAAAATTGCTCAACCTTTGATGAACCTTTTGCGAAAGGATAAGAAATACACGTGGTCCGACGCGTGTCAACGGAGTTTTGAGGAACTCAAGAGCCGGTTAATTTCAGCACCTGTACTTTCCTTGCCACAAGGGACGGAAGGATTCATGGTTTATAGTGACGCGTCCGGACACGGTCTCGGATGTGTGTTAATGCAGAATGGGAAGGTTATTGCCTATGCTTCACGGCAATTGAGACCTTACGAGGTTAATTATCTGACCCACGACCTGGAGTTAGCATCCGTGGTTTTCGCGTTGAAGATTTGGCGTCATTACCTCTATGGCATCACCTGTCAGATTTTTACCGATCACAAGAGTTTGAAGTATATATTACTCAGAAGGAGTTAAATATGCGACAGAGGCGGTGGTTGGAACTGATCAAAGATTATGATATCGAGATCCTGTACCCCCGGGTAAGGCAAACGTGGTTGCCGATGCCTTGAGTCGTAAGTCCGTTCAGGAGCAAATGCTTGCTCGTTTAACAGTTCAGAAGGAGCTTCAGCAGGAATTCCTTATACCCGAGATCGAGGTCTGGCTTCAGCGAGTGCAAAGGCAACTTTGCATGTTATAGATTTTATCGCTACTGGAGGAGGCAATCAGAGAGAATCAGGGTTCAGACCCATCATTGTTGCGCATCCGTGAGGATGTGGTTCAGGGGAAAGCCTCTGGATTTGTGGTCCACAAGGATGGACTTTTGTGATTTAAGAATCGGTTGTGCGTACCGGCGAATGACGAGTTGAAAAACTCGATTTTGAGAGAAGCTCATGCTACCCCGTATTCCGTTCATCTGGGGTCTAACAAGATGTACAAGGACTTGAAACAAAGTTACTGGTGGAGTAATATGAAGCGAGAAGTCGCAGAATTTGTTTCGAGATGCTTAACCTGTCAGCAAGTCAAGATTGAACATCAGCGACCGGCCGGAATGCTGAAACCTCTCCCTATTCCAGAGTGGAAGTTGGAAGAAATTTCGATGGATTTCATCAGGAGTTTGCCGACGAGTCGTCGTGGCATGAATACAATCTGGGTAATTGTGGACCGTTTGACTAAATCGGCTCATTTCCTTGAGATTAAGGATACGTGGGGTCTCGAGAGACTTGCCCAGTTGTTCATCAGAGAGATAGTGAGACTGCACGGTACTCCTAAAAGTATCGTTTCCGATCGTGACGGACGATTCGTGTCTCATTTTTGGAAATCAGTTCATCGTGCTATGGGAACTCAACTTAATCTCAGTACCGCTTTTCATCCTCAGTCCAACGGACAATCAGAGAGGACTATTCAGACATTAGAGGACATGTTGAGGGCATGCGTCCTCGATTGGAAAGACGATTGGGAAGCCCAATTACCGTTGATTGAGTTCACGTACAATAGTAGTTGGCATGCTTCGATTAAGATGGCCGTCGTTGTCGATCTCCATCGTTGTTGATTGAGTTCACCTTACGAGGCCTTGTACGGCCGTCGTTGTCGATCTTCTTTGTGTTGGGAAGACTTATCAGAGTCAATCAGCACCGAGCCCGATATGCTTATAGCCGCCCGTGAGAAGGTAGCTTTGATCAGGAGTCGTCTATTGACCGCTCAGAGTCGATAGAAATCATATGCAGATAATCGTCGTCGACCACTAGAGTTCGAGACAGGTGACCACGTGTTGGTCAAGGTATCCCCGAGTCGAGGCATTTTCCGTTTCGGAAAGTGGGGAAAGTTGAGTCCGAGATTCATTGGGTCGTTTGAGATTTTGGATCGGGTAGGCGAGTTAGCTTATCGATTGGCTTTACCTCCGGCATTGAGCCGAATTCATAATGTGTTTCACGTCTCTCAATTGCGGAAGTATGTTGCCGACCCGAGCCACATACTTCAGTTCGACGAAATCGAGATCGCGGATGATCATTCGTATGAGGAGCGTCCTATACGAGTTTTAGAGCGGCGAATCAAACAGTTGAGGAACAAGACGATTCCTTTGGTCAAGATTCAGTGGTCTAGACACGGAGTCGAAGAGGCTACTTGGAAAACCGAGGAGAGTATGCGGGAGAATTATCCCGAGTTGTTTGACCGTTAGTTTCGAGGACGAAACTATTTTTAAGGAGGGGAGTATGTAATACCCGGTTGTAATTCATTCATTTTCATTCAGTATTAATCAGTCAGTAATTATCATTCAGTAAATTTCACTCATTATTAATCACTCTTCATTCATGATTCATTCATTTCGTTCACTATTGCATGTTGTAACCGTATATCAGTTACCGATCGTCATTTCATCTCCGTTTATAGATCGAGACAGGAGTATTATCAATTTCATGATGATTGGTAGTCTTGTACTGGAAGTATCATTTTTGGCATGTGTTGGACTTGTTCACTTTCACATACGTATGGTATGTCGGATCATTCATCAATCGTAGCGAGGAATCGGAGTTATCGGATTTTCACCTTGTCCAGTAACGAGTTACGGCAGTAAGGATTGTAGGTTACGGCCGTAACAAGTGTTCGTTGTTTTCAGGCCATTTTGGACGAATGGGACTTACGGCCGTAAGTTGAGCAGGTACGGACATAAGGCTTGGCCGGTTACGGACGAACGTGTCCAGCAGGCTGCCCAGGCATTTTTGGCCGAAGGTGAGTTACGGCCGTAAGATGGGTAGGATACGGCCGTAAGTGGTATTCGTAAATTTCAGGTTTTGTCGGACGAGAGGGACTTACGGCCGTAAGGGTTGCGGCATACGGCCGTAAGACGAGGAAGGTACGGTCGTAAGGCTTGGCCGGATACGGCCGTACGTTACAGGCAGGGTGCCTTGTAATTTTCAACGAAGGGGGCTTACACCCGTAAGTTTGGCCGGATACGGCCGTATCATCCGAGTTACGCCCGTAAGGTGTGCGGGTACGGCCGTAAGGATGTCGACAGGTGTTCTAGACGAAGGCGAGTTACGCCCATAAGTCAGGAGCGGATACGGCCGTAAGGCTGTCGGCAGGTGTTTGGACGAAGCCGAGTTACGGCCGTACGAGTTGGCCGGTTACAGCCGTAAGGCCGTTGACCTGGGATGTTATGGCCGTAAGAAGGCCGAGTTACGGCCGTAACTTCTGGCAGTTTATAAGGAGTTGGCCGGGACTTTTTCATCATTTTCACCATTTCTTTCACTTTGTTCCGAGAGAGAGAACTTGAGGGAGGGATTTTCCATCATCAATCACTTGAGTGTTAGATTTTCATCATCTTCATTCATTTGGGTAGCTTGGATACTCGATTTAACTTGTGTTCATCGGATCGAAGCGGTTGGATCTTCAAGAGGTAATTTCTTCAACATCTTGGATTTCGATTTTGTATTGAGATATGATGTTTTGGACATTATAATCATGTTATATGGAGGGATATGCATATGATTATGAGTTTGTATAAAGATTCAATGGATTATTGAAGGATTATTCAAGAACACTATGAATATTGAGTTGGATTTGGGGGTTTTCGATTAATTGTTGTTGTAATCACGAATTTGGATATTCATTTTGGATTATTGATCATTTGGAAGATGTTTTGTTGGTTTGAAACACTTCTTGGGGTTTTGATATTGGTATAATAGAGGTTTGGTTGTTAACAATCGAAGATTGGCCGCAACGTATTCGATGTAATGCCCCAATGAACTTGGTTTAGTCGTATTGACGTTTTGAGTTCGTTATAATCGTGTTTGATTCATATATTGAATGGATTGTTGGTAATTGTGTTATTCAAGGTTGTTTGAGCGACCGACATTTCATTTAGGACGTTTGTTCGTGGAAGGACATTCTTCATCAGTGTTGAGTAAGTTAATTCTTACTCGGTTAAAAGGATATTCATTCCTTTTGTTGTTGTTCATTCATAATCATAACTCATTCATCATTGTATTAACCGTTTTGAGACTTGTAATTGTCGAATAATCACTTCATTAACGAGGAACGGCGGTTCCAATCATTTCATTGAACTATCATTCACTTCACTATTATTTTCATCTCGGTGAGTCATTCTTGACCTTGTCGGATTATTATTCACTGATATTCATTTTGGTCATTCTCGTTCATATGACCTTATGGGTTCATATCACGTGGCCGGGTGCGGATGTGTGGAATTTTTAGTCGAGCACGCGTTGGTCATGTATTGGGATCGATACATTGGACTGTGCACATGGTAACGACTACCTCCGTGAGACTAATTAGGTGCAAGGACGGGTGTGTCCGGTCATTCGTCTTGTACACTTGCACAGAACATTACGGGCGTACTATGATACTCCTCTTCAACGTAATTCATAACTAAGGATATTTCATAACTAAAGATAATTCATGATTGTGTATTTTCAACCCTTGAGGATTGTTGTTCTGTGTAACTGACCCCGTTGGGGGATTTTGTTTTCAGGTCACGGTAAGGCAAAGGCACGGGAAGAGCATGTTGACGGCGAGGAGTCCCAGTGATACTAGTAGGGGCCCCCAATCATTTTAGTCATTCTTATTTCTCTTCATTTATAATTCCGCTACAAATTCCGTTTGAGATGTTTATTTATTCAAGGTGGTGTATTTTATCTTCATATAAAATATACTAGTATTCTGTATTGTCCTGGTGTATTGTACTTAAACTCCTCATCGGAGTATTTGGTAATATAATGTGGTTCAGTAGTACAATTATATTATCGAATTCATCAGTTTTCATTTTCCTGGTGGGTCCCCGTCTGGGATCCACGGCACTGTAATATCCGCCTAGTTTGGGGTGTTTCAAATACAATGATTGAATATGAATGACAAATGATCATTAATGAGTGAAAATTACTGGGTGACAATTACTAAACGATAATTACTGAATTACAACCGGGTATTACATACACCCCCCTTAAAAGAGTTTCGTCCCCGAAACTAAGGGTCAAACAACTCAGGATGACTCTCCTGCATACTATCCTCGGTTTCCCAAGTAGCCTCTTCGACTCCGTGTATAGACCACTGAATTTTGACCAAAGGAATCATCTTGTTCCTCAACTGTTTGATTCGCCGCTCTAAGACTCGTATAGGATGCTCCTCATATGAATGATCATCAGCGATCTCGATTTCGTCGAACTGAAGTATGTGACTCGGGTCGGAAACATACTTTCATAACTGATAGACGTGAAACACATTATGAATTCGGCTCAACGCCGTAGATAAGGCCAATCGATAAGCTAACTCGCCTACGCGATCCAAAATCTCAAACGGTCCAATGAATCTCGGACTCAACTTTCCCCTCTTCCCAAAACGGAAGATGCCTCGACTCGGGGATACCTTGACCAAAACATGGTCACCCATCTCGAACTCTAATGGCCGACGACAGTTATCTGCATAAGATTTCTGTCGACTCTGAGTGGTCAACAAACGACTCCTGATCAGAGCTACCTTCTCACCAGCGGCTATAAGTATATCGAGATCGGTGCCGATTGATTTTGATAAGTCATCCCAACACAATTGAGATGGACCATGACGACCGTGCAAGGCTTCGTAAGGTGACACTTAATCGAAGCATGTCATGTATTATTGTACGTGAACTCGATCAACGGTAGTTGGGTTTCCCAATCATCTTTCCAATCGAGAACACATGCCCTCAACATGTCCTCCAAAGTCAGAATAGTCCTCTATGATTGTCCGTCGGACTGAGAATGAAAAGATGTACTGAGATTAAGCTGATTTCCCATAGCACGATGAACTGATTTCCAAAAATGAGACACAAATCGTCCGTCACTATCGGAAACGATACTTTTAGGAGTACCGTGCAGTCTCACTATCTCTTTGATGAACAACTAGGCAAGTCTCTCGGGACCCCACATATCCTTAATCTCAAGGAAATGAGCTGACTTAGTTAGACGATCCACAATTACCCAAATTGTATTCATGCCACGACGACTCGTCGGCAACCTCGTGATGAAGTCCATTGAAATATCATTCCACTTCCACTCTGGAATAGGGAGAGGTTTCAGCATACCCGCCGGTCGCTGATGTTCTATCTTGACTTGCTGATAGGTCAAACATCTCGAAACAAATTCCGCGACTTCTCGCTTCATATTACTCCACTAGTAATTTTGTTTCAAGTCTTTGTACATCTTGCTAGACCCCGGATGAACGGAATAAGGGGTAACATGAGATTCTCTCAAAATTGAGTTTTTCAACTCGTCATTCGCCGGTACACACAACCGATTCTTAAATCACAAAAGTCCATCCTCGTGGACCACAAACCCAGGGGCTTTCCCCTGAGTCACATCATCTCGAATGGGTGACAAAAATGGGTCGGAACCCTGATTCTCCCTCATCGCCTCCTCAAGTGGCGATGAAATCTCAAAGGTGCCCATGTACTCGCTGTAACCAGACCACGATCTCGGGTCTCAAAAAATTCTGCTGAAGTTCCTTCTGAACTGTTAATCGAGCAAGCATCTGCTCCTGAACGGACTTACGACTCAAGGCGTCGGCGACAACGTTCGCCTTGCCTGTGTGGTAAAGTATCTCAATATCATAATCTTTGATTAGTTCCAACCACCGTCTCTATCGCATATTTAACTTCTTCTGAGTAAATATATACTTTAAACTCTTATGATCGGTGAATATCTGACAGGTAACACCATAAAGATAATGACGCCAAATCTTCAATGTGAATACCACGGCTGCTAGCTCCAGGTCGTGGGTCGTATAATTATCCTCATAAGGTCTCAATTGTCGTTAATCATAAGCAATAACTTTCCCATTCTGCATTAGTACACATCCGAGACACTGTCCGGATGCATCACTATAAACCACAAATCCTTCCGTCCCTTGCGGTAAAGAAAGGAGAGGTGCTGAAATTAACCAGCTCTTGAGTTCCTCAAAACTCTGTCGACATGCGTCGGACCACGTGTATTTCTTATCTTTCCGTAAAAGGTTTGTCATGGGTTTAGCGATTTTAGAAAATCCTTCCACAAACTGCTGATAATAACCAGCTAATCCGAGGAAACTTCGGATTTCCTTAACATTCTTCGGAGGTTTCCAATCTCGGATAGCCTCTGTCTTCTGAGGGTCGACACGAACTCCGTATGATGAAATTACATCTCCGAGAAACGTCACTTCGGACATCCAGAACTCATATTTGGAAAACTTCCCATAAAGTTGCTCCCGTCTCAAAACGTTTAACACCTGATGAAGATGAAACTCGTGCTCCTCCCGGTCACGAGAATAAATTAAAATGTCATCAATAAAGACAACAACGAACTGGTCCAAATAGTCAATGAAAACCCGATTCATTAATTCCATGAATACCGCAGGTGCATTAGTTAACCCAAACGGCATTACCACAAACTCATAATGACCATAGCATGTTCGGAACGCCGTCCTTGCGATATCCGACTCTCGAATTCGCAGCTGATGATATCCAAATCTTAAGTCGATCTTGGAAAATACTAAAGCTTCCTGAAGTTGATCCAAAAGATCATCGATACGGGGTAGAGGATATTTATTCTTGATCGTCAACCGGTTTAATTCTCGATAATCAATACACAAGCGGAACGAACCATCCTTCTTCTTGACAAATAACACTGGTGCTTCCCACGGGGACGCACTCGGTCGAATATAACCCTTCTCGGTCAAATCCTCTAATTGATTCTTCAACTCCTGCATTTCGGTCGGGGCCATCCGGTACGGTGCCTTCGATATTGGGGATGTACCAGGCTCGGACTCAATCGTGAATTCCACATCTCTCTGTGGAAGCAAGCCAGGTATCTCGTCTGGAAATACATCGGCATATTCTCTCACTACAGGAATATCAGTCAACATTACTAATGGTTCCTCGGTCTTGGTCATATAGCACCAATAACCGACACACCCCTGATTGAGTAATCTCACTGCTTTCATCAAGTTGATGACTCTCCCGGAACAGTTGGGATTACCTCCCTGTAATACACACTCGACCCCATCGTCTGAAATGATAGTGACCATACGCTTATGGACACTAATTATGGCATCGTGACGATCCATCCAATCAATACCCAGTATGATGTCGTCTCTCGGTAAATCTACAAAGATTAGGTCTGCTAACCAATCACGGCCATGAAACTTAATCGGACAATCCTTAATCTCACGATTCCCGATAATTCTTCTACCATAAGGTAGACCAATGACATAAGGCTCACAACTAGTAGCACTACCCAGACGTAGTCTACTCAAACATGACTCGGAAATGAATGAATGCGATGCACCAGTATCAAAAAGGGTACATATAGGTTGAGATAGAATATCGAGTGTACCTGAGATCATCCGGGCCTCTGGATCTTCGGTCTTCTTCATCTTATAAATTCGGGGCTTGCCGGCCCCCGAACCGGACGCTCCCGTCTGATAACTCTTGGCTCCGCCTTTATTTGCTCCTGTCGTATTGAACGATGTGAAATGAGTGGCCTGATTCTGCACCGTTGAATGTATCGGGGCCTGAGATGATGCCGGAGTAGGTTTAGAGTCTCTTCGGCAAAAATGGTCCTTATGCCCAGCAATCCCACAGTTATGGCACGTGACAGTCTGCCTCGGACACTTGGTGCTGAAATGACACTGTTCTTCACAGTTGAAATAGGTGATGGCCGAACTGGCCGCTCATGACTGAGATTCCGCAGGTCTAGGCTCCATAGGAGCTCGCTCAGAAAAAGTAGAGCCTGTACGAGGTTTCTTGAAAGTGGCCTGACTGCCGTCAGACTGATTACGATTCTTTGACTTCTTGCCAGCAAATGAAGGTTGTTGCTTAGCAATCTCCTTAGCAGTAAGCTCATAAGTAAGAGCTTTCTCAATGAATTCGGCCAGAGTGGTGCAATTGTGATTAAGCAACTGCATCCGCATACGAGGCTTCAACCTCTTGCTAAAATACTTGATCTTGTCTGCCTCAGAGTGAATAATAGACGAGGCGAAAGGAAGTAGCTCCTGAAATTTTTTGGTGATGGCAAGAACATCATCGTCCGCTAAGAGGTCGGGTGTGAGTAATTCTGACAACTTGGCCTCCCTGAGTGGGGCCGGATAATACCTCTCCATCATGAGAGTCCTGAATTGATCCCAAGTACAAGATCCGTCGGTGGGCTTCAACGATAACCACCATGAATGTGCGCCCTTACCAAGATAGTAAGCCGCAACTGAAACTTTGTGCCATTCGAGACACTCCACCATAGCAGACAACTTCTCGAAATGCTCAAGCCAGTGAACAATATCCGCCGGCTCAGATGAGCCCTCAAAAGTAGGTGGCCTCTGGCGAGAGATGTCGCCAATGATACTACTTACACCCCTCTCTTGCCCCTGAGGTGGCGGTGGAGGAGCCTGTTGATTCTGAGTTGCTGAGTTTTGCATCGTCTCCATGAGGCATGCCATTTGAGTCATCTGGGCCATCATGCCCTGCATAAAAGCTAGTGGATCAACCCGAACACCTTCTGATTGAGCTGTGTCCCGGGGACGACTCCCTCACAGTTAGTGATCATTTTTGGGTGAATGAGTGGCAGCGTCGCTGCTCGATGAATTTGAATTATTCCTCGCGTTCATGCGTGTATTCACACGAGCTCTCGGGTTTCAGCACGCACCACGGCCTCTTCCCCCGCGTCCTCTGCCAGCTCTTTCCATACTGAAGTGGAAAGTCATATGATAATTATATATCTCGCATGAATATCACATTATGATTACGTTATGAAATGATGAAAATGAGCATACGCGCTCAAACACAATGATTACATGAATGATCAATTGAAGTGATGTGATTATCTGATGAAATTCTTGAAATTATTATCTTGAACAAGTTAATAAGATTAATGATATGATCCTCAAGATCAACAACTGAACAATGAAATGAACTAGTGATTAATGAATTAACATGATCGACTTGACCAAAAATGAAAATGATGAAAGAGGATTGTTGACTGTTGAATGATGAAAGAGTGATTCTTATTGCCAGAAATTATACCATGGCGTCAGAAATCTTACTGTTCTTTGGTCTGAGGGACTCGGCTCACGTGACGCGAAAGTCCAATGATACTAGTCTAATGAATGATAATTTCAAATGAGACATGACTCGGAAGGTAGTATTCAAAACCACACTCTAATACCAACTCTGTAACACCCCAAACTAGGCGAATATTACAGTGTCGTGGACCCTCGACTGGGACCCACTAAGCGAGTGAAAATTAATGAATTAAGTGATATGATTGTAGTACCGAACCACAGTATATCAATAATTACTCCGATGAGGAGTTTTAAGTACAACACACCCAAGATAAAACATAATACATGTATATTTTATATGAAGATAAAATATACAACACCAATTAAAATAAGTATATAAATGGAAGTCTGCAGCGGAGTACAAATGAAGAAAACATGAAGACTGAAAGGACTGGGGCCCCCTACTAGTATCATTGGGACTCCTCGCCGTCAACGTTCTCTTCCCGTGCCTTAGCCTTGCCATGACCTGAAAACAACATCCCCCAACGGGTTCAGTTACACAGAACAACAATCCTCAAGAGTTGAATAAACACAATCATGATATATCTCAATTATGAAATTAAGCTGAAGAGGGGCATCATAATACGCCCGTAATGATATGTGCAAGTGCACAAGACGAGTGTCCGGACACACCCACCCTTGTACCTAATTAGTCTCACGGAGGTACGTTACCGTGTGCACAGCCCAATGTGTCGATGAACCCAATCACATGACTATCACGTGCCCGACTAAAAATTCCACACATCCCCACCCGACCATGAAATATGAACCTAGAAGGTCATATGGACAAGAATGACCATGAAGATTAATAATGAATAACAATCCGACAAAGTCGAAAACGACTCACCGAGATGAAATGATAGTCAAATGAATGATAGCTCAATGAAATGATTGGAACCGTCGTTCCTCGTGAATGAAAGGATTATTTGACAATTACAAATCTCAATACGGTTAATATATTATGAATGAATTATTATTATGAATGAACAACAACGAAAGGAATGAAAATCCTTTTAACCGAGTAAGAATTAACTTACACAACACCGGTGAAGAATGTCCTTCCTCGAACAACGTCTTAAAAGGGATGTCGGTCGCTCGAACAACCTTGAATGACAATTACCAACAAACGTTCAATATACGTAACAAACACGATTATAACCAACTCAAACGTCGATACAACAATATCCAAACTCATAGAGGCATTCTAACGAATACTTAGAAAACACACATCCTTTGATAATATCCAATCCCGAATCTATCGAAACCAACTCCAAAATGAGTATTTCAAACCAACAAAACACCTTCAATGATATCAATAATCCCATAGGAAACCACAAATCGAGTTAACGACAACATCTAATCGAAAACCCCCAAATATCAAAGTCAACTCTAATGTGTTCTTGAATCAAACGCCAAACAATTCCTGAAATCCGAAATATATGCCATTAAATCCGTAGGAATACATTTATCCAAGGTAGATAATCTATATCTAATATATTCCAACAACAATCCAAGCTTACACAAAGAAATCGGAAAGAGAATGCCCAAAATCCAAAATTCTAGATCCAAGAGATTATTACCTTGATTAGATGTGATGGAGATGATGGAATGATGATTACTCCGAATTATAAGCTTGGAGATGTTGATAGATGATTGCACCTCCAAGAACACTCCTCAAGAAGCTCCAAATCGCCAGGAACTGACGAAGGAATGAAAAGAAATAAAGAATGACGAAGAAAAGACTGAACTGTCCTATTTATAGCAACCCCAGTTTAGTGTGCGCTAGCTCCTGTGCGTAGCGTGCGCTAACGGGTGTACTGGGTAGTCCAGTACCCTCTGTTCGCAATGGTAGCATGCGCTATGTACCTTTTGTAGCGTGCGTTACAACCATATACTTAGCGTGCGTTAGCTCAAAATGCTAGCGTGCGCTAACAATTTATCTGCGGCCCAGTACTAAAGTCCAGAACCTCCTGTTCTCAGATCTGTTTGCAATAGCACACGCTACACACAAAATTCAGCGTGCCCTACTGACACCGATTAGCGTACGCTAATATCTACTCGTAGCGGGCTCTAGGAAATTTTCCAATTCAGTTCAGTAGCCACTGGACTCTGCCTGATCCGACCTTAGCGCGCCCTACACCGACTGCATAGCGTGCGCTACTCGGACCTAATAGCGCGCCCTACTTACCATTCGTAGCCTGCGCTACTTACAACCCAACTACACCCCAGTGCCTTCTGGACTGCCTGTTGAACTACATTAGCCTGCGCTAATGTTGAGAGGTAGCGTGCGCTACCCGAACTCAATTAGCGCGCGCTAAAGAGAGTACGTAGCGGGCGCTGCTCCTCACACACAGCCCACTATGAAGATAACAATGATGATAAACATGGCACGATTCTCCAACTAGACTATTGATGAATGACGATTGATACACGATACAATTACTCTGAACGGTGAATACAATAATTGAATATGAGTGACATATGATCATTAATTAGTGAAAATTACTGAGTGACAATTACTTAATGATAATTACTGAATAATAATGACTGAATTACAACCGGGTATTACAGCTAGCAAGTCACGAATCCAGTCCAGTGTCTCCTGGACTGTTTTGCACCTAACACGTAGCGTGCGCTAGAAAGAAGAATTAGCGTGCGCTAAGCAGTCGATAGCGTATGCTAGCTACCAACCTTAGCATGCGCTAACTAGACTCCAATCCCAGTCCAGTAGCTCATGGACTGTCTCTGGACTGCCAGTTAGAGTGCGCTGCATGCCCGGTAGCGTGCGCTAACAATAGCATAGTAGCGCGTGCTACACCACAAGTGGTAGCGTGCGCTACACTGAAATGAGTCAAAAACTCATGAAATGATCTGGAAAGGAAATCAACCCAGTGTCAACTCATGACACGACCATCGTGGCACAACAATCCGAAGACATGGACAACGCCAATCCAATAATCCACAGAAAACTCAACGAAACTGGAATGAAGATCTCGGGTATTACATTCTACCCCTCTTTAAAGAAGTTTCGGCCCCGAAACTTAAAACATAAAACGATCAGCGCAAAACAATCTCCGACAACAAAAATCAGAACGATAATAAAATGCAACGAATGAAAATTAATATGGTTGACCAACCCAAACAGTACGTTAGTCAAAACGCAAGATAAATGTTGAGCAAATACAAAATTCCACCACCCGAGGGTCGGAGGATCGACAACGAAGCTAATTTCCCGAACTTAAGGAAATTACGAAGTGATCTGAATGCTCAAAAATCACGATACAGGAGCAACAAAAATCAGATAACAAACGATCGAACCACAACGATCGAGACAATAATTGTCGAACAATCAAAATCAAATAGCAACTCATAAGTTCGCACCATGACTCGAGACAATAGTTGATGTGGTAAGACGACAAGATATGCATTTATATAAGATTCATAGGGATGGAGCCAAAGTCATGAAAAGTCATAACAACAAACGGATTAATCCGAAACATTACCACAGTTCGTTCGATCAACGAAACAAAAGATAGGACAAGTCCCGAAAATATCAACGAACACAAACGGGTCTATGAGGTTGAAAATATAGAAGTTCAACGATCCGATCCACTTCTAATAAAAGAAGTTTATCCCTGAAATTTAAAACAACAAGCCAAGGAGATAACGCAACATGCAACTGGTAGATTACACTCTTAGGTACTTCTCGGAGTCAATCCGGACATTAGTGCTCACGTCTGAGCCCCGTAAGACTCGGTGACTAACTCGCAAAACTGAATCCGGTGTCCCACGAGTCTGCACTTGTAACACGTTACTGGCGGAGAAGGACAATATGCACGAACATGCTCCGACACATTGCAGTTGAAATACCTATTGGCCTTACCAGGAGATAATGCTGACGATTTGGAACTCTCAGTCCTACGCATCGAGCGATGGAGCTTTCCAGTAGAAAGGCTACGACCCTGTAATCCAGAAACGCCAAATCCTGTACTGTCCGTAAGGTCAATAGACATCTTCCGTTTCTTCAACTCGTGCACACGCTCCAATGATAACAAAGCTAGTTCGTAAGCCAAGGCTCGATCCTGGTAATCTCTCAGTAAAGTGCAAGTAAGTTCCGACATATACATGCGAATTTCCATCTTTATCCGCCTATCAAAATGAAGGATCTTCTTTTCTTCGGTCCTCACCTGATCTCGCACATATCTGAGTTGTTTGCTGTAGTCAATGATGGCCTGTGATACCGATATATCTTGCGGTTCTGCCAAATAAAATTCCCGAATTCTCTGATCTCTAATCCAAGGTGGGATCTTTACACATATGATATGGTGGAAGTTTGATTCCGATTTATTTGGCGTTTCGGATAGGACCCAGCTTCCATAAATGCCTAGAACTCTGCCCATGTGACATCACGATCACGAGGTTTAACTGCTTCCCGCCAATTAGCAGCATCGTTGTCAAGAAGGTACTGAGCGATAGGTACCTTCCACTCTTCGGGACAATCGACGGCCTCGAATATCTTTCCCAACTAGAAAAGGCAACCGTCCCAGCCCAATACATCCGCAGCACCAGCAAAACGAGGGGGAATTCACATGAACTACCTCTCGAGCCATTGATTTTCACTGACGTTCCGAGTCGCATCAGTGTTGCGTTGAACAGCCTGGGTCAACTGAGTCATCTGTGCTGCTATTTGTTGCAATATAGTATCAACAACAATTCAAATATCATTCCCGACAATATTCTCTCGATCATGCATTTGATCCCCGTGGCCATCATTATCACGGTTACGACCACGACCTCTGCCCCTCTGCATACTAACAAGCAACAACCCTACGCAACGAAAATCGCATGATCACACATAGAATCTATTCATAGATGATAGACTGCAAAAATTGACCTGACAGGAAAAAAATGCAGTCCTAAAACTTTGCCCAGCCAGAAAGTGCACTCCACAACAAAAGATGATGTGCGCTAACTGTGCAAGTTTGGTAACACAATCATAATCACCTACCAACGGTGCTAGACTGGAGGTTACAAACAAACAACAGCGTGCAAATCCAACTGCCAACGGTTCACATAATTACAACATCACACAAGTAACCGCCGGAGGTTGATTAACATTAAAAACCGAATTCCCACCTCTCGCCAAGAAAACTATCTCAACGAGTGCATACCGAACGGCTCAGCGTTCACACCACCACTTAATCACAACTCGGAGTATTACAGCTGAAATAATGATAACGTCATTACCACGTACCTTATTAACGAAATGCCTGGAACCGGAAAGTTAAAAGAGAGAGTCACGTTTCAAGTAAGTTTTTGGTAGACCTCATTTGAGTTTTAAAACAACAGAAAAATGGATATAAAATATAAGTAGTTTGAATTCTCAAAATTTTCAGTCTCGAGGTCGTCACACGAAAATCAAACTTTTCCTTTCTTGAAGGATGTTTTAAAATAAAATTTACGTGAATTCTCAAAACATTCAAAACTTTAAAGTATCGGGTTGATAAACCTTCTTAGTGTAACAACACCCAAAACATTACTATTGTAAAAATGATTTATACAAGGATATATATATATATATACATACACATACATACATATACACCGGAACATTACTAAAATCAAACAAACTATGGAGTACTTATTCACGATTCACATTTAACTCCTCATAATAACACAAATATCACACAAGCACGTGTAAAACTAAACACAACATATAGTGGGGAGACTTACATCCACAGATCGCACGAAGATGATGGTTGCACCTTGATACTAATCACGACCGACATCTCAGACGATGCGCCGCGACACGACTCAGTCAGATAAAGTCTGACATGACAAGACTCGACAACACACAACTCGACCCGATTGCCTAGGTGTCCGCAACCTAAGATCTGATACCATATTCTGTAACACTCCCAAAACAGTTGGGAATATTACAGTGTCGCAGACCCTCTCCGTGAGGATCTACCTGGCTATATACAAAAAAACATGATAAACAATACATGACAACATGGCTAAAGACAAACCATTAAACCGATTTGGTATTTTAACACAACACAACACATTTATCATACATAACTCAAAACTCATAACTCATACCCACGCAGGGGTTGGAATACATCAACGTTCCCATAAAACCGGAACACTACACAACGGAGAGCCAAACACTGAGACACTACCAAAATACTTAACGACTGGTTTACATACGATTAGTATCGTCGTCTTCCATCATACTTTGTATCGATCCTGTAATTTGCTCCCCAGCTACTTGCAAGTACCTGGATGCAATACAGACATCCACCCCCCGAATACTCCGGGGTTAGCAAAACTCCACTGTTTTGCTAGTGCAAGTATAAAATACAAATACAAACCATACACAACATATTCCACGAGTATAAAAATTTATAATTCCACAATTTAACCCAATGAAAGACTTCCTGAGACATTTCATTAGATAAAATAGTTCAAAACGTAAAAAGTTGGAATGAGACATGTAGACGCTTTGAAAAGCATTTAAAAATCTCGGGAGTTTTTGGAAAGACAATTTGGACTAATGAATACTCAATTTATCAAAACCCACATAGGGACACGGCCTCAAGTATTGCTTTTCAAAAGATGCAAATCCGGTCACAAAACACGGGTCTACGATCCAAACATCAACATCACATACTCGAGTGAATAACCCAAAGGTCAAACTCGATACACAACCAAACCACAATGCACGGAAACAATCACAGGGCCCGCGTCCTTATGCCAAAAACTTCACAATCAAGAAACGAGTCACATACGACACTTATATTGATGCCATTCTAGCCAACTACTGAGACCTTACCTATGACATATCTCACACCGAGAATGAAAGTGTTACGATATTCTGGACATATCACAATTATCGAAACAACAATGTGCCATAATTATCATCACAAAACAACCTCCCGAGTTGTACTGGCCCTGTACCCCCACACGGGAAACACACCCCAGGGAGTCCTCACCAGACCCTCTCTGGTTGCACAACCCCACCAAGTGATATATTTTCCGAAATATTCACACAAAGTACATCAAACGCAATCAAAATACTTGCATGAATATCACATTTTGATACCACATATTCACACGAAGTACATCAAACACAATCAAAGTACTTGCTAGAAATGGCCATTTATCCGACACATACTCACAACCAATATTACACAACAACACACATCGATAGACGCACACACCTCTTGCCAAAAAGTCATGATCTTTAAGTCCACTAAAGATGTAATCACACACAACGGTACCATACGTAAATAAGGAATTCCAATGCCCGACACTAATACACATTCTTGGAACAACACATTCGTTCACAAACACACAAGTAGATCGTTGTGAAAGTTTTTATATAAAGTATGCCAATTCATTTAAAGTTCATTAAAGCATTCAAATTCTACATATAATCCATTGCCAAGTATCACGTCTATGAAACACGAAGTGTAGGGGCAAGATACTTGCCTCGAAATTACGAGCAACCGAACAACGAACGGATGAGGTTGAGCATCCCTCTGCCTTCCAAAAATGACCACAAACTTGATAACTTCATGACGACTACGAAAATAACACCAATATGAATCAATAACACTAAACGGAATCCGAATCGATCCTAAAAACAACAAGGATCTAAGTGTGTCTCAAAGAAATCAAGAACAATGTTCCGAGTGATATAAAATCATGAATGAGTTCCAAAATCCGAAGATCAAGGCCAAGATAATATGAGTTTCATAATCAATTCATCATCGTCGAATTCAATCGAAGAATGAAGGAGAAACCCCCAAAATTCAAGAACTAGGGTGTTAAGAAGAGAATACCTTGATTTGAGCAAATGAGATGATTAGATGTTGTTAAACACCTACAAATTCACTCCAAGATGAAGCTTGATGAAGAAGATCGCTCAAAATCTCCCTTAGAACTCACTCCCGGCGGAAAAAGGTGAAGAAGGGTGAGAAATGACGAAGTGAAGGCTGTTGTCCAGTATTTATACTGGACAGTTTATTAGCGTTGGCTAAACACCCTGCATTAGTGCGCGCTAACGGAGTCAACGCCCAGAACAAACTGCCTAAAACACAGTTAGTGTGCGCTAGCTAACATGTATAGCGTGTGCTAACGAGTCACGAATCTAGTCCAGCGGCTCCTGGACTGGTCTGCACCTAACAGGTAGCGTGCGCTAGAAAGAAGAATTAGCATGCGCTAAGCAGTCGATAGCATACGCTAGCTACCAACCTTAGCGTTCGCTAACTAGACTCCAGTCCCAGTCCAGTAGCTCCTGGACTGTCTCTGGACTTCCAGTTAGCGTGCGCTACATGCCCGGTAGCATGCGCTAACAATAGCACAGTAGCGTGCGCTACACCACAAGCGGTAGCGTGCGCTACACTGAAATTAGTCAAAAACTCATGAAATGATCTGGAACGGAAATCAACCCCGTGTCAACTCATGACACAACCATACGTGGCACAAAAATCCAAAGAAATGGACAACGCCAATCCGATAATCCGTAGAAAACTCAACGAAACTGGAACGAAGATCTCGAGTATTACATTCTACCCCTCTTAAAAGAAGTTTCAGCCTCAAAACTTAAAACATAAAACGATCAGCGCAAAACAATCTCCGACAACAAAAATCAGAACGATAACAAAACACAGTGAATGAAAATCAATATGGTTGACCAACCTGAACAGTATGTCAGTCAGAACGCAAGATAAATGCTGAGCAAATACAAAATTCCACCACCCGAGGGTTGGATGATTGACAACGAAGCAAATTTTCCAAACTTAAGGAAATTACGAAATAATCTGAACGCTCAAACATCACGATACAGGAGCAATAAAAATCAGATAACAAACGACCGAACCACAACGATCGAGACAATAACGGTCGAATAGTCAAAATCAAATAGCAACTCAGAAGTTCGCACCACGACTCGAGACAATAGGTGGTGTGGTAAAGATGACAAGATATGCATTTATATAAGATTCATAGGGATGGAGCCAAATTCGGAAAAAGTCATAACGAGAAACGGATTAATCTGAAACATTACCACCGATCATTCGATCAATGAAACAAATGATAAGACAAGTCCAGAAAATATCAACTAACACAAACGAGTCGATGGAGTTGAAAATACAGAAGTTCAACGATCCGATCCACTTCTAATAAAAGAAGTTTATCCCCGAAATTTGAAACAACAAGGCAAGGAGATAACACAACATACAACTGGTAGATTACACTCTTAGGGACTTCTCGGAGTCAATCCTGACATTAGTACTCATGTATGAGCCTCGGAAGACTCGGTAACTAACTCGCATAACTGAATCCAGTGTCCCACGAGTCCGCACTTGTAACACGTTACTGGCGGAGACGGACAATATGCACGAACATGATTGTTAGGCATATTATTATACGCTTATTTATCATCATTTTGTATTATTTTGGAGAGTGAAATTGTTTAAATGAGCCTTTAATGCCTTAATTTTGTATGTTTGTCAGGAAATTGAAGTCCGAAAGCGAAAACGAGGCGAAACGGGCGAAAACGGCAAATTTTAGCTACGAGCCGCGGCACAAGGAAGCAGGGCCGCGGCACAGGAAGACACCCAGCGAGCGCAGAGTAAACTGTACTCTGTGCCGCGGCACAGCCCAGGTGAGCCGCGGCACCGAAGAATTTAAGGACGCCTGCATCCAAATCAGGAAGCAGCCGCGGCAGATTTAGTGCGCCGCGGCACACTTGGCGGTTTTTGTATGTCCGCGCGGATTTGGGCCGTTTCGAAGCCAGTTTTCGACCTACTCATACGGACGCGATTTGGAGGATGTGCTGAGCTATAAATAGGGTTTAAGACCCTAATTAATTATCTTGGATCTTTTATCTTTTGGAGCTTAAGCTTGGAGACGGCAGAAGAAGAGGGAAGCAGAAGACTTCAAAGGCAGAGGGCGGAAGCCGAAGAATGAAGGAATCCGAGCTTCATCTGCGTTTGATTTTAATGCTTTCATTCATTTATTCTGTATTTTTATTTATTAGTATGTCAGGCTAAAAACCTAATCTAGGGTTTTGATGAAACCTATGTTTTGAAGAATTGCTTGAGATTATCCAATTAATTACCTTTTTGTTGAGTTTTCCGCATTGTGTTTAATGCTTGCAATTATCTGGCCAATAGTTGTATTGATTTAATCATTCAGTTCGAATCGGGAGAGGAGAATTGGTGAGGAACTATTGGTGAGGACCGTTTTATTCTGTGAGATAGGAATATACTCATAGGAACTACATGGCCTTTTGGAGAATTTATGCTTTTCGCCTATTGACGAATTAATTCACCTAGGGATAGAGTGCGTTATTCGCCTTTAGATAAATCTATTGACCTCGGGAGAGGCGGTAGAATATTTTAGAAATCTCCGCCTTCAATAAATTGGGAAAATTATTTATTACGGATAATCGAGAGTAAATTCGGATAAACCGAGGTGGATTCAGAATCCTAGACTTATTCATCATTTGATTTCCCTTTATTCAAGCTATCGTTTTCTACTGTTTAGTCTTTTAGTAATTCTTTTAGTTATTAATTGCAAAACCCAAATTCGATTGTTCAAATAAAACTGGAATACATAAAAATCGGTAGTTAGAGATTCAGTCCTCGTGGGAACGATACTCTACTTATCACTTTATTACTTGTAAACGATAACGTGCATTTGCGTGTAAGAAATATTGCAACAATGATCCGAGACATTGCAGTTGAAACACCTCTTGGCCTTACCAGGAGACAATGCTGATGATTTGGAACTATCAATCCCACGCATCGAGCGATGGAGCTTCACAGTAGAAAGGCTACGACACTGCAATCCAGAAACGCTAACTCCTGTACTGTCCGTAAGGTCAACGGACATCTTTCGTTTCTTCGACTCGTGCACACGCTCCGACGATAACGAAGCTAGTTCGTAAGCCAAGGCTCGATCCTGGTAATCTCTCATCGAAGTGCAAGTAAGTTCCGACATATACAGGTGAATCTGCGTCTTTATCTCCCTATCAAAATGAAGGATCTTCTCTTCTTCAGTCCTCACCTGATCTCGCACATAACTGAGTTGTTTGCTGTAGTCGATAATGGCCTGTGATACCGATATATCTTGCAGTTCTGCCAAATAAAATTCATGAATTCTCTGATCTCTAATCGATTTTGGACAGAACTCAGCTTCCATAAATGCCTAGAACTCCACCCACGTGACATCACGATCACGAGGTTTAACAGCTTCCCACCAATTAGCAACATCGTTGTCAAGAAGGTACTGAGCGATAGATACCTTTCGCTCTTCGGGACAATCGACGGCCTCGAATATCTTTCCCAACTAGAAAAACCAACCGTCCCAGCCCAATGCATCCTCAACACCAGCGAAACGAGGGGGAATTCACATGGACTACCTCTCGAGCCATTGATTTACACCGACGTTCTGAGTCGCGTTAGTGTTGCGTTGAACAGCGTGGGTCAACTGAGTCATCTGTGATGCTATTTGTTGCAATATAATAGCAACACCAGTACCAATATCATTACCGACAATATTCTCTCGATCACGCATTTGATCCCCGTGGCCATTAGTATCACGGTTACGACCACGACCTCTGCCCCTCTGCATACTAACAAGCAACAACCCAACGCAAGGAAAATCAGATGATCACAAATAAAATCTACTCATACATGATAGACTGCAAAAATTGACCTGGAGGTGAAAAAAAAAAGTCCTAAAACTTTGCCCAGCCAGAAACCGCGCTCCACAACAAAAGATGGTGTGCGCTAACTGTGCAAGTTTGGCAACACAATCATACTCACCTAAAAACGGTACTAGACCGGAGGTTACAACCAAACAACAGCGTAAAAATCTAAATGCCAATGGTTCACATAATTACAACATCACACAAATAACCGTCGGAGGTTGATTAACATTTAAAACCGAATTTCCACCTCTCGGTCAAGAAAACTATCTCAACGAGTGCATACCGAATGGCTCAGCGTTCACATCACCACTTAATCATAACTCGGAGCATTGCAGCTGAAATAACTATAACATCATCACCACGTACCTTATTAACGAAATGCATGGAACCGAAAAGTTAAAAGAGAGAGTCACGTTTCAAGTAATTTTTTGGTATACATCATTTGAGTTTTAAAACAATACAAAAATGGATATAAAATATAAGTAGTTTGAATTCTCAAAATTTTCGGTCTCGAGGTCGTCACACGAAAATCAAACTTTTCCTTTCTTGAAGGATTTTTTAGTGTAACCACACCCAAAACATTATTCTTGTAAAAACGATTTATACAAGGATACATATATATAAATATATATATATATATACACATATGTAACACCCCAAAATCCTATTGGGTTATTACAGTGCCGTGGACCCCACCCTAGGAGATCCACCAGGCGAACATGACTAAAATACATTAAATTAAACAAGGGGAAATCATAGTCCCTACCATGATATCCGACACAATATTCCGATAAGGAATTTCAACGACAACGATGGGCCTACATGGCCAAAAATAAAATACAACAACATCCACGAGCATCTGCTCGGGTAAAACATAATGACAATGACTGACAGACTGAAGAACACTCCAACTGACTGACCAACATTAACAACTCGGACTAGTATCGCTCGAATGCCCTTGTTGCCATCATCATGCCCCTGTGTCTCAACTCTCTCCTCGCAAGCACCTAAAACATGAAAACATGTTCCGCCACCACGGGGTCAGTCATCCAGATAATGAATATCAAATACATGTATAACATGATATGCATCCAAAGGCAGAATGAAACGGTATAATGATAATAATAATGCGAGATGCTCACAAACTAATGTAAGAACCGAGCATTCGTGAAATACTATGCCCACGGCATACTGTTATTACCTGTTCGACAGGTTAGAACGTAAATTCCCAAGGGCGAATCATAATTATAGAGTACCACAATGAATTACACGACATGAACCAAACCAGAACTGAATTAATTATGAATCACAATGCCCGAAGGCTCCAATGAAATTACCAGGACAATAATAAAGGCTTGAAAGCCACTCAGCCGAAGCTGTCAAATATCACAATCACATGAAGCCAAAACAGCCCGAAGCTGTATCGATTAGGGCCGAAGCCACGACGCGGCCGTATCACAATTAGGGCGAAGCCGCACGCGGCCGTATCACAATTAGGGCCGAAGCCACGGCACGAAGCCGTATCACAATTAGGGCCGAAGCCACGGCAGGAAGCCGTATCACAATTAGGGCCGAAGCCACGGCACGAAGCCGTATCACAATTAGGCCCGAAGCCACGACACGAAGCTGTATCACAATTAGGGCCGAAGCCACGACACGAAGCCGTATCACATTTAGGGCCGAAGCCACGGCACGAAGCTATATCACAATTAGGGCCGAAGCCACGGCACGAAGCCGTATCACAATTTTGATAGTGTGCTACCTTGAGTCGGCCAACACGATAATGATGACTCACGGATGGGCATTGTACTCGACAGTCCCAATTCAATACATCGATTACCTTAGAGTGGTCAATCGATAACAACGACACAACGGATGGGAACTATCCTCGACAGCCCCAATTCAATACCTCGATTTCTTTAGAATGGCCAACCGATAACAATGATGCAGCGGATGATTCAATACCTCAATTGCCTTAAAACGGTCAATCGATAACAATTATACAATGAATGACTGAACACTTCGATTTGCCTGAGAACGGCCAATCAATAACAATGACACGATGAATGAGTGAATACCTCAATTGCCTTAGAACGGCCAACCAATAACAATAATATGATGAATGATTGAACACCTCGATTGCCTTAGAATGGCCAATCGATAACAATGATACGAAGGATGTCTCGGCACCTTTAATCGGTTACCGAAAACGAAGAAGAGAAATGAATATGTCAACGCCTGTAATCGGCCAAAACAACATCAAGGACAAAACTCCAACATTAATAGCAATGATTACAACGATGTCTTAAATCGACATTAATATCAACAACAACGATCAATACATCGATACCGCGAACCGGTGATCGTTAATAACATTAACAACGAGTATCACAATGCCTTGAACCGGCCATTAACGAACAATAAAAACATTTGGCATAATTTCCGAAAGGTATCGTATCGAACGATCTCTTAATATCAATGAATTCATGAAGAGACTGTGTCTCTGAATGATACAACACATTCATACACATATATGATAACATTAATCTCATTGACTAGTACAAGTATAAAACTTGCCTCAACCGAAGGCGATGAAATCCTTCCACGAACAACGAACGGCGTCCTCCGATAAATATAAGCGCTCGAACAACCTTGAATGAAATACAATTCATTCAATAACACAATATCGAACGAAAACAACACAATCATCGAAGGAAACTCTTTGAGACATTTAATCGAACACTAAATGTTCAAAGTTCCTCAAGAACTTAAGAATCATCAATCGGGTTGAACGAATCGAAGATCTGGATATACAATCCATAGAACATGATTAATAATGTTTACAAACATCAACTGATTCATCAAATTCGGATGGAAAATGAAATCAAAGCCAAAACTCCCACAAATCAAATTTTAGGAGATTTCAAGAAATTACCTTGATTAGGATGAAGAATCCACAAACATGTTGTTAATCCACACCACAACTTGAAGAAGATGAAATTATTTGAGTTAGATGATGCTAAATCGCCCAAAATATCGCCCACAAATCGCCCAAGGAGGAGAGTGATGAAATGAGGATGATTCCACAACAAAACGCTGATATAGGCAAAACTGTACTGTGTGCGGCGGCACAGGATGAGTGTGCCGCGGCCCACGGCCAAAAACTGCCCAGCACACTGCCTTTGTGCCGCGGCCCGGCCAGAAGGGGCCGCGGCCTCATGCTGACCGCTCGGCACAAAAAGACACATGGTGCAGCCTTAGTTATTTCGACCATAACTCCTTCGTCCGGACTCCGATTGACTCACCGTTTGAACCATTGGAAAGATAACTTGATTCTCTATAATATTGAATAGATTCAGAATTTTTGGAGTTTTCAAGAATTAATGGTGATTTTACAAAGTCGAACTCATACGTGGAAAAGTCGCTTAAGAACACGGAATTCAACAGAACGACACCGAGACGAACTCGGATGACAAAAAGTGTAGAATTAATCATTCTCATAATGAGGAAACGGTCACAATAGAGTTGCTAAGATGGAATTGCACCAGAAAAAAAATTATTGGAAATCGAAATCGTGGATATTACATACTACCCCCCTTAAAAGAAGTTTCGTCCCGAAACTTAAAATAAGTTGGGAGAAGCAATATCCCGCCAGGAAAACTCAATTAGATACACTAGAACTGAAAGCTTTCTTCTCATCGGCATCGGATGCCCATACAAACACTGATTCACCTCCAAAGAAGAACAAAAATGCACATATAGTCCTCGGAACCATATCTATCGCACGCCCCAGTCCCCATTACTTGACGTCTCGAATCACAATAAACAATCACCCAGATTATCACGAAATCTCAGTACAAAACCAAAAGGAATGCATCAAACGATCTCAAAATATGAAGATTCTCAAATACGATCATTATAAAATAGATCAACAATAAATGATCCACAACCATGATACATTATTACGGATTGAGTTATACAGTCATCCGAAAGACAAGGCTACATTTCAAATGTACCCAACATCGATATCCTCCATATCATCGATCTCCTCGATCCTAACGATTCAACGAAGACTCAAATCTGAACTCACAGCTTAATATGACCCCGAAAGGTTACAAAAAATGAGAGTGACTATGATGAATGATAAATGATTAGAAATCCGACAAGGATCAACTCACCGAGGTGAACTAATAACACAATGAGTGATAACTCAAATGAAATGATTGCAACCATTGTTCCCCGTGAAGTGAATGATTAGTTTGATAATTATAAGTCTCAACGTGATTGATTTATGATGAATGACTTATGCGAATGATTGAACGGCGATGAAATGAATGATTATCCTATTACCGAGCAAGAATTAACTTTCTCAAAACAGGTGATGAATGTCCTATTGTATCACAGTTAAAGCAAACAATAGTCGAACTCGTCGTCTGAGATGAAGATGCTCTCCCAGCACGAAGACAACTAGAAAACGATCTCTTGGACATCGGAGTCCGATGTCCCTCTGACAACTCTTTTCATACCGAGGCAGGAAAGTCATGTGATAATTACAGATCTCATATGAAGATTGCATTATGATTATGAGACGGAATGATAACAATGAGCATACACGCTCTAACACAATGAATGCATTAATAATGAAATAAAACGATCGTCGACATGACGCCGGAATATGATAAGATCGCATGAAAGATCAAGTTAGGTGACAAGACTATCTGATGAAATTCCTGAAATGATTATCTTGAACAAGTTAACAAGGTTGAAAATTTGATTCATAAGATCAACAACTGAACCGTGAGATGGACTGGATGATTAATGAAGTAATTGAACAATGAGATTGACTGAGTGATAATGAATTAACTGAGCGATGAGATTGACTGAGTGATGAATGAATCAACTGAGCGATGAGATTAACTGAGTGATGAATGAATTGACTGAGCAATGAGATTGACTGAGTGATGAATGAATTGACTGAACAATGAGATTGACTGAGTGATGAATGAATTAACTGAACAATGAGATTAACTGAGTGATGAATGAATTGACTGAACAATGAGATTGACTGAGTGATGAATGAATTGACTGAACAATGAGATTGACTGAGTGATGAATGAATTAACTGAGCAATGAGATCGACTGAGTGATGAATGAATTGACTGAACAATGAGATTGACTGAGTGAATAATGAATTAATCTGAACAATGAGATTGACTAAGTGATGAAGGAATTGACTAAGTGATTAATGAATTAACTGAGCAATGATATTGACTGGGTGATGAATGAATTAACCGAGTGATGAACGAATTATCTGAGTAATGATATTGACTGAGTGATGAACGAATTAACTGAGTGATGAATGATATTGACTGAGTGATGAATGAATTAACTGAGTGATGAATGAATTAACTGAGTGATGAATGATATTGACTGAGTGATGCATGAATTAACTGAGTGATGAATGAATTAACTGAGTGATGAATGATATTGACTGAGTGATGAATGAATTAAGTGAGTGATGAATGAATTAACTGAGTGATGAATGATATTGACTGAGTGATGAATGAATTAACTGAGTGATGAATGAATTAACTGAGTGATGAATGATATTGACTGAGTGATGAATGAATTGATTGAGTGATGAATGAATTAACTGAGTGATGAGATCAAAATGATGATTGAGGATTATTAACTGATGAATGAGTTGATCCTTAATGCTTACACAAGTCATACGTGCTCCAAAACAATTAGTCATGAATCAATCATAACACTAATATCACATATAGGTTTCAACAAAGCATGAACAATTAATGACATGATGAATGTATGAACATAAAGAGAATCGAGTCCTTACACAGGTCATACGAAGCTTCGAGGTCTCACAATACTAGTCCCAACTGACGACGACTCGATGAATGAATGACTCGTGCATTCGTAGTAATATTACGACTCACAAAACCCGACTGTCCAGATTGTCATAACCTGACAGTCCCACTACTACCGCATCGGTAGAGCCACATAACTCACATATCAGGGTATCTCACAACCCAAAGGCTCTGATACCATCTTCTGTAACACCCCCAAATCCTATTGGGTTATTACAATAACTTGGACCCCACGCCAGGAGATCCACCAGGCGAACATGACTAAAATACATTAAATTAAACAACAAGGGGAAATCATAATCCCTACCATGATATCCGACACAATATTCCGATAAGGAATTTCAAGGACAACGATGGGCCTACATGGCCAAAAATAAAATACAACAACATCCACGAGTGCTCGGGTAATACATAATGACAATGACTGACAGATTGAAGAACACTCCAACTGACTGACCAACATTAACAACTCGGACTAGTATCGCTCGAATGCCTCCTTGCCATCATCATGCCCCTGTGTCTCAACTCTCTCCTCGCAAGCACCTAAAACATAAAAACATGTTCGGCCCCCACAGGGTCAGTCATCCAGATAATGATATCAAATACATGTATAACATGATATGCATCCAAGGGCAGAATGAAACAGTACAATGATAATAATTATACGAGATGCTCACAAACCAATGTAAGAACCGAGCATTCGTGAAATACTATGCCCACGGCATACTATTAATACCTGTTCGACGGGTTGGAACGTAAATGCCCAACATAGAATCATAATTATAGAGTACCACAATGAATTACACAACATGAACCAAACCAGAACTGAATTAATTATGAATCACAATTCCCGAAGGCTCCAATGAAATTACCAGGACAATAATAAAGGATTGAAAGCCACTCAACTGAAGCTGTCAATATCACAATCACATGAAGCCAAAACAGCCCGAAGCTGTATCGATTAGGGCCGAAGCCACGGCACGAAGCCGTATCACAATTAGGGCCGAAGCCACGGCACGAAGCCGTATAACAATTAGGGCCGAAGCCACGGCACGAAGCCGTATCACAATTAGGGCTGAAGCCACGACACGAATCCGTATAACAATTAGGGCCGAAGCCACGGCACGAAGCCGTATCACAATTAGGGCCGAAGCCACGGCCCGAAGCCGTATCACAATTTTGATAGTGTGCTACCTTGAGTCGGCCAACACGATAATGATGACTCACGTATGGGCATTGTACTCGACAGTCCCAATTCAATACCTCGATTACCTTAGAGTGGTCAATCGATAACAACGACACAACGGATGGGAACTATCCTCGACAGCCCCAATTCAATACCTCGATTGCCTTAGAATGGCCAACCGATAACAATGATGCAGCGGATGATTCAATACCTCGATTGCCTTAAAACGGTCAATCGATAACAATTATACAATGAATGATTGAACACATTGATTTACCTGAGAACGGCCAATCGATAACAATGACACGATGAATGAGTGAATACCTCGATTGCCTTAGAACGGCCAACCAATAACAATAATATGATGAATGATTGAACACCTCGATTGCCTTAGGACGGCCAATCGATAACAATGATACGAAGGATGTCTTGGCACCTTTAATCGGTTACCGACAACGAAGAAGAGAAATGAATACGTCAACGCCTTTAATCGGCCAAAACAACATCAAGGACAAAACTCCAACATTAATAGCAATGATTACAACGACATCTTAAATCGACATTAATATCAACAACAACGATCGATACATTGATACCGCGAACCGGTGATCGATAATAACATTAACAACGAGTATCACAATGCCTTGAACCGGCCATTAACGAACAATAAAAACATTTGGCATAATTGCCGAAAGGTATCGTATCGAACGATCTCTTAATATCAATGAATTCATGAAGAGACTAAGTATCTGAATGATACAACACATTCATACACATATATGATAACATTAATCTCATTGACTAGTACAAGTATAAAACTTTCCTCAACCGAAGGTGATGAAATCCTTCCACGAACAACGAACGGCGTCCTCCGATAAATATAAGCACTTGAACAACCTTGAATGAAATATAATTCATTCAATAACACAATATCGAATGAAAACAACACAACGATCGAAGGAAACTCTTTGAGACATTTAATCGAACACTAAATGTTCAAAGTTCCTCAAGAACTTAAGAATCATCAATCGGGTTGAACGAATTGAAGATATGGATATACAATCCATAGAACATTATTAATAATGTTTACAAACATCAACCGATTCATCAAATTCGGACGGAAAATGAAATCAAAGCCAAAACTCCCAAAAATCAAATTTTATGAGATTTCAAGAAATTACCTTGATTAGGATGAAGAATCCAGAAACATGTTGTTAATCCATACCACAACTTGAAGAAGATGAAATTATTTGAGTTTGATGATGCTAAATCGTCCAAAATATCGCCCAGAAATCGCCCAAAGAGGAGAGGAAGAAGGAAAGTGAAGAAATGAGGATGATTCCACAAGAAAACGCGGATATAGGCAAAACTGTACTGTGTGCCGCGGCACAAGATGAGTGTGCCGCGGCCCACGGCCAAAAACTGCCCAGCACACTGCCTTTGTGCTGCAGCCCGGCCAGAAGGGGCCGCGGCCCGCGGTACAGCCCGCTACAGCACAAAAAGGCACATGGTGCAGCCTTAGCTATTTCGACCATAACTCCTTCGTCCGAACTCCAATTGACTCACCGTTTGAACCATTGGAAAGCTAACTTGATTATCTATAATATTGAAAGGATTCAGAATTTGTGGAGTTTCCAAGAATTAATGGTGATTTTACAAAGTCGAACTCATACGTGGAAAAGTCGCTTAAGAACACGGAATTCAATAGAACGACACCGAGACGAACTCGGATGACAAAAAGTGTAGAATTAATCATTCTCGGAATGAGGAAACAGTCACAATAGAGTTGCTAATATGGAATTACACCAGAAAAAAAATTATTGGAAATCGAAATCGCGGATATTACAACATATACACCGGCACATTACAAAAATCAAACAAACATGGAGTACTTATTCACGATTCACATTTAACTCCTCATCATAACACAAATATCACACAAGCTCGTGTAACACGAAACACAACATATAGTGGGGAGACTTACATCCACAGATCGCACGAAGATGGTGGTTGCACCTTGATACTAATCACGTCCGACATCTAAAACGACGGGCCGCGACAAGACTCAGTCAGATAAAGTCTGACAAGACAAGACTCGACAACACACAACTCGACCCGACTGCCTAGGTTTCCGCAACCTAAGCTCTGATACCATATTCTGTAACACCCCCAAAATATTTTGGAATATTACAGGATAAACGATACATGCCAACATGGCTAAAGACAAATCATTAGACCGATTTGGTCTTTTACCACAACACAACACATTAATCATACATAACTCAAAACTCATAACTCATACCCACGCAGGGGTTGGAATACAACAACATTCCCATAAAACGGGAAGACTACACAACGGAGATCCAAACACTGAGACTCTCTCAAAATACTCAACGACTAGTTTACATGCGATCAGTGTCGTCGTCATCCATCATCCTCCGTATCGATCCTGTGATTTGCTCCCCACTGTTTTGCTAGTGCAAGTATAAAATACAAATACAAGCCATACACAACATATTCCACGAGTATAAAAATTTAATTAATTCCATAATTTAACCCAATGAATGTAATATCCGGGGGTAAATTTTTTTTCTTTCCCGTTTCACTGCTGAGTGGTACATATTCATTTGGAATTGTACAAATGCCATTATATTGTATCATTTGTGTTTGTTGAGGTGTGTTGGATTGTAGTTCGTTCTCTCCGGTTGAGACTTGGTTGTCCACTTTGTTGAGCTAACGTACGTTAGCTTGTGCGCTTAACATATGTTAGTCTTTAGGCATTACGTATGTTATGATGTTCATGTTACGTACGTAATGAGTGTTAGGTGGAGGGAACCTTCCTCGGACTTGACTTTCGGACGGTGGGTCCCGGGCATCTTTCATCTCATCTTACTATTGCAGTCAACGGATCCTTACGTACGTTAAGAGGTGAGCTCTACGTACGTAATCCATGTAGCTTGGTAATGTACGTAAATTATTATTGTTTACATACGTCAAGGTCTTCATATTTTAGGTTAGTTGGTTTTGGAGTTAGAATTATGTACTTTAATGTATTGGCATAGCGTATGTAATGGCCCTTACGTACGTTAACCTTGGTGTATAACGTATGTAATATGTTTGTCAGATTATATAACTTGGTTTCGTATTTCATTTGTCCACGAACCAAAATCAATTTTCTCTCCCTAGAATCGTCCTTCTGGACTTGTTCTTGATATTTAGCCTCTTCCAACACGATTTTGATCATCCTAGCTTAGATTGAAGCTTGAAGTTGGAAGCTTGTTGGTGCTCCTTTGGTGTTTCGAGAGTTCTTCTTTTTCTTCATTGGTAAGTTCACTTAATCTCTTGTTCTTCAAGTGATTTTCGAATATGATGATGTTGTTGTTGTTGTTGTTTTCCTCATATGGTTGGTGATTGTTGGAGTATATCATGATTCTTGATGAGTTTTCATAACTTGTATTGAAGAACATGAGGATTTTGTCTTGAGGATGAGTTGTTCTTGATGTTTTAGAATGTTTGGAGGCTATAATCATGTCTAGGAAGGATTATGTTAAGATTGCTATATGATTAACATATTCTTGATATGATTGTTGTTGTTGATTTTGTTTTTGGAGGGATTATAACCATTTTAGTAAGGAATTATGATGAATTATGTAATGATTATCATAATCTTGAAATGGTTGAGTGAACCTTGTTGATTAATCCGAATTCATGATGAATTGTTGATTGAATATGGTTTAGACATCATGTTTGTTGAGATGATGATGTTCTTGGAGTATTGATAATGATATTGGTGATATTATCATTTTGAGATGTTTGTTTTGATGATTGTTTTTAAGTGATTCTTGTTGAATTGATTTCACAAGTGTTAAGATCGTAATGATCATGTTAATCGATCATTGAGGTGTTGGAGGATGTTAGAATTCATAGTTGAGAACTATGATATTCGTTGGTGGAGTTTAACCGATTCGGGGTTGAATCGGGATTACCATTAGTGTTGTTTTCTATTGATTTTGTGTTATTGAATGAATTGCATTTCATTCAAGGTTGTTCAAGTGGTTGTGATCGTTGGAAGACGCCATTCGTCGTTTTGTGGAAGGACGTTGATCGTGGAAGGACTTTCTAACTTCGGTTTGAGGCAAGTTTTATACTTGTACTGGTCAATGAGATTAATGTTATCATATATGTGTATGAATGTGTGTATCATTTCGAGACTTGGTCTCTCTATGATTTCGTTGATATTTGGGGATTGTTTGATGCAATACCCTTCGGAAATTATGCTAGGTGTTATTGTTATTCGTTAACGGCCTATTTAAGGCATCGAAACTCTTGTTGTTATTATTGTTGTAGATAGCCGGTCCGCGGTATCGATGTATCGATTATTATTGCTGACATTGATGTCAGTCTAAGACATCGTTGGGATTGTTGTTACCGAATTGGTATTGTTGCTATTGTATTGGCCGATTGAAGGCATTTGACATATCCGATTTTCACCTCTATTTTTGGTGGTCAGTTTAAGACACCGGGACATCTATTCCAATTGAGTCATCATTATCGGCATATTGAATTGGGATTATCGAAGATAATTCCCATCCGTTGTGTTGTTGTTATCGATTGGCCATCCTATGGAAATCGATGTATTGCATTGGGATTATCGAAGATAATTTTCATCTGTGGTGTTGTTGTTATCAATTTGCCATTCTAATCGAGGTATTGAATTGGGATTATCGAAGATAATTCCCATCCGTTGTATCATTATTTATCGATTGACCGTTCTAAGGTAATCAGCGTATTGAATTGGGATTATCGAAGATGATTTCCATCTATTGAGGCATCGTTATTGATTTACCGTTCTAAAGTAATCGATGTATTGAATTGGGATTATCGAAGAAATTTCCCATCCGTTGAGTCATTGTCATCAATTTACCATTCTAAGGTAATCGAGGTATTGAATTGGGACTGTCTAGGATAGTTTCCATCCATTGAGTTGTTTTGATCGATTGGACATTCCAAGGCAGTCGAGCTATTTAAATTGGGACAGCCGAGGACGGTGCCCATCCGTGAGTTATTGTTGTCGTGTTGGCTGACTCAAGGCAGCATAACATTATTCTTGTAATTCAGTAATCTTGGGATCGTTGCCATTTGTGATTAATTGTGTTTTGGAGGCTAGTCTCGGCTAGTGCTCGATGGGTAAGTCTGGGGCTTGAACCTTCGCGGTTGGTTTCCCAGCACCTGCGATTCAGCAGGTCACGGTCACTGGGTGATCTCATTATGGGTAAGTTTGTGGCTTGAACCTTCGAGGTTGGTTTCCCAACACCTACAGTTCAGTAGGTCACGGTCATTGGACGACCCTCATTGTGATACGGCTTCATGCCATGGCTTCGGCCCTCATTGTGATACGGCTCCGTGCTGTGGCTTCACCCCTCATTGTGATACGGCTTCGTGCCGTGGATTCGGCCCTCATTGTGATACGGCTTCGTACTGTGGATTCGACACTCATTGTGATACGGCTTCGTGCCGTGGATTCGGCCCTCAGATGATACAGCTTCAGTCTGTTTGGCTTCGGGCCATTGTGATGATTGACAGCTCTGACTGAGTGGTTTTTTAGACAATCATGATATCGTGGTAGCTTCGGCCGAGTGGCTTTCAGACCATTGTGATGTATTGGTATTTCCGTTAGAGCCTTCGGGCATTGTGATTCGTATTTATTCAGTTCGGGTTTGGTTTACCTCTGGGTAATTCATGGTTGTGTTCTGTATTGATGATTCACCATTGGGCACTTGTGTTCTAACCCGTTGAGTAGGTACCGATCGTATGCCGTGGGCATAGTGTTTCTAGAATGCTCGATTCTTACTTTGGTTTGTGAGCATCTCGTAATTACCCTTGTTGTACCATTTATTCTACTTTTGGATGCATATCATGTTGTACATGTATTTGATATTCATTATCTGGATGACTGACCCTGTGGGGGTGGAACGTGTTTACATGTTTTAGGTGCTTCCGAGGAGAGAGTTGAGACACAGTGGCATGACGATGGCGACGAGGCATTCGAGCGATACTAGTCCGAGATATTTTGGTGTTCATGTCAGTTTGACAGTTTGGAGTAATCCAGTTTTGTTCAGTTGTTGTCATTTTGAATTATCTGAGAGAGGCTCGTGAGTGTTGTTGTATTTTTATTTTGGCCATGTAGGCCCACTTTTGTCGTCGAAATTCCATATCGGAATATTATGTCAGATGTTATAGTAGGGACTGAGATTCCCCTTTTGGTCAGTTTGTTGTATTTTTGGTCGTGTTCGCCTGGTGGATCTCCTGGGGGGTCCACAACACTGTAATGACCTAATGGGATTTGGGGGTGTTACAATGAAAGACTTCCCGAGACAATTGATTAGATAAAATAGTTCAAACCGTAAAAAGTTGGAATGGGACATGTAGACGCTTTGTAAAGCATTTTAAAATTCTCGGGAGTTTTTGGAAAGACAATTTGGACTAATTAATCCTCAATTTATCAAAACCCACATAAGGATACGACCTCAAGTATTACTTTTAAAATATGCAAATCCGGTCACAAAACACGGGTCTACGACCCAAACATCAACATCACATACTCGAGTGAATAACCCAAAGGTCAAACTCGATACACAACCAAACCACAATGCACGAAAACAATCACAGGTCCCGCGTCCTTATGCCAAAAACCTCATAATCAAGAAACGAGTCACATACGACACTTATATTGATGCCATTCTAGCCAAGTACCAAGACCTTACGTATGACATATCTCACACCGAGAATGAAAGCGTTATGATATTCTCGACATATAACAATTATCGAAACAACAACGTGCCATAACTATCATCACAAAACAACCTCTCGAGTTGTACTGGCCCTGTACCCCCACACGGGATACAAATTGTCACATCCCAAGACCGCTCCACCGTAGCATGATATTGTTCGCTCTGGGTACTCTCCTCTGAGCTGGCCCTCACGGTTTTGTTTCTGGGAGCCCGCGAGCAGCTTCCCAGGAGATCACCCATCCTGAGATTACTCTCGCCCGAGCATGCTTAACTTAGGAGTTCTCATCTCTCCAAAGCCAATGGGCTCCCAAAAGGCCTCATGCTATTTTGAGGCGGGCATGCACATATAAGGCACTTCGCCCTCTCTCCGTTAGTCGATGTGGGATATCACAATCCACCCCTCCTCAAGGGACCTGACGTCCTCGTCGGCACACTCGCACTACATGGCAGAGTGGCTCTGATACCAAATTGTCACATCCCAAGACCGCTCCGCCGTAGCATGATATTGTCCGCTCTGGGCACTCTCCTCTCAGCTGGCCCTCACGGTTTTGTTTTTGGGAGCCCGCGAGTAGCTTCTCAGGAGGTCACCCATCCTGAGATTACTCTCACCCGAGCACGCTTAACTTCGGAGTTCTCATCTCTCGAAAGCAACTGGGCTCCCAAAAGGCCTCATGCTATTTGGAGGCGGGCATGAACATATAAGGCACTTCGCCCCCTCTCCGCTAGTCGATGTGGGATATCCCAGTCCCTCTGGCCGACGGTAGCCCCGTCTCTTGTGTCTTGGCATTCCCGAGCTTTCCCTGGCTCAATCGAAGACAGCCCTGTCTTGCAGTGCCCCATTTGCAGTTGCACTTGTACTTTCTCACTATCTAGATTTATTTGTGCCTGTATTCTGTTTCGATCTTCCAGTCTACCACTGGCTTGTGGTAGACTATCTCTGTTCTAAGGCTCTGCGTAGCATCCTTTGCCGCATGTGGCCTTTTCAGTTCTCGAGTTCGCCTTTTATTTTGATTGTAAGACTTTTTTACACATTTTTATTATAGCACCTATTTAGCCAACTTTGAGTATAAAAGGCTCGAGTCTAATCAATAAACTCGAGTTTTCAAAGAGTTCCGACCCGAATGCATGTAACGTGCTCTTATCTCTTATTAACAAGACTTAATCAAGAATTAAAGGCTTAATGGGGGCTATTATAGCCAATCCTGAGTACAAAAGGCTAGAATCTAATCAATAAACACGAGTTTTCATAGAGTTCCGACTCGAATACATGTAACATCTTATCTCCTATTAACAAGACTTAATCAAGAAGTAAATATTAATCTAAGCTATTATAGATAATTCTCAATATAAAATACTCAAATCTAATCAATAAGTCTGAGTTTTCGTAGAGTTCCAACAGGAATACATGTAACGTGGTTTTATGTCCTATTAACAAGACTTATCAAGAAGTAAAGGCTTAATCTATTAGAGCAAATCCTTGCTACACAAAGACTTAATCAAGAAGTAAAAGATTAATCGGAGCTGTTGTTGTTACCCAAAATATTATCCGAAGATAATGTTGCTGGAATGATTGGGTAACCAACAAGTGCGGGAGCACGTCCGTGAGAAATTAAATGACACAAGATTTGCCGGGGTTGTTAATCCCGGGCTTGAATGCTCTCGCGAGATTTTATTAATAAGTATACGGTTGAGTACAAATATTAATGTTAGAATCTATCACAAAGAGTGTGAAGGATTCTAGTTTTCTAAGCTGTGGAGCGTATAGAATGCCAGAAGAATCAGATATGGAGTTCTGTGAATTCTTGCTATGGATGTTCTATGTGTGAGAATGTCTTTCTCTTTTCTCTCTCTTGTTTTCTGTGTCTTTTCGCAGTCCTTGGACCTTCTATTTATAGCAGACCAAGTTCCTGAGGGCCCCCCGACGATCGCAGGCGATCGTCGTTATTTATATTATAATAAGACGGCCGATCGTCTCGTCGCGTGGGGCTTTTCCCTCAAAGTCCGCGGTTTATTCTTGACAGTAGGTTATGCAGTCTGACAGGAACTCGCATGCGCCCGAGCCATTGTCACCCACCTTTTCGGCAGATCTTGTTGGTAGGTGAAGTTGGTGACAGTGTGAGCACAGTCTTGTGCATCGATCTTGTTCGCAGTGCGGCCTGTTTGTAGGTGAAGTAGGTGACAGGCTGTGGGCACCGATCTTGTCTGTCAGCACCTTTTGAGATCTGCATGCGGGTCCCAGCCCGAGATTTGGGCTTTGATGACTTTTGACGGATGTTGGAGTAAAACACGGCACGAGACGATCGCCAATCAACAAAAGACGATCGCCAGTCAACAGAAGGTGATCGCCGTGGGTGCCGAGTTCAGGGTGTTTACCCCGAGCACATCTCTCATGGTAGACCTCCCGACTGCTATGACGATCGTCTTCGAGGCGTGTTTAAATGCCGCACAACAATTGCCCCCCAGCTCGGCTCGATGTTGAAAACACGGGGTGAGGTGGCACTTTTGGCGATCGCTAATGTTTTAGACGACCGGTCGATCTGATTTCAAATTTGGACGATCTCCCTTTGCGCTGGGAGCGGCGGGAAAAGAGACGTGGGCTCGCGAAACCATGCAAGGACACGCGTCGCGTTTCTATTGAGGGAGTCCGACGGTTCGTCAGACTTTGTCGATTGGCGTGCCCTCGAAAAGACGCGTACGCGGGACTCGAGGGCCGCATTTATTGCGTCCTGGCTGTCGGTTGCATCCCAGCCCTCAGACTTTCGCCTATTTGCCCAGAGACCCCGGCCTCCATCTATAAAAGGGGCTAGGGCTACTCCATTTTCATCTTTTACGCGTCCTTGTCTTCCTGCTGAAGCTCTGCAAAAATTTCCGTAGCTTGTTGTGCCGACCGTCTTCCTTTCTTTAGGTAAGAAACCCAATTTTTCCCTCTCCCTTAACTTTTTGAGAATATGTCGGGAGGATCTAAGGCCTTCGAGGTCGGAAGCACTTCTGCCGCCGCGCGGCCGCGGGAGAAATTCTGTGGGAATCCCGTGGAAACGGCCGCAGAGGCTATTCGTGCGGGGATTACACCCGCAGAGCTTGAGGAGCTTTTCAATGAGGCCGTAGTGGCGGGCTCTGCGGCGGCGGAGGAGCGAGATGCATCGCCGGTGGAGGAAGACGAACTGATACGTTTGTCTTGGGAAAAGGACAGCGTCTCTGGCCCGGTTTATAGGGCTTTTGCTAGACTTATGGAGGGGATTGCCGGGCCCTGTCCGGAGTTTGATTTCGAAGCTTACTCCGCCGCTTATCCCTATGTACATGTGAAGCGGACGGAGTTTCGGGCTGCTGAACCGTCTCAATGGTCCCTTGGTCAGATTCGGAGTTCGGCGACCTGGAAGGACATGACCCGCTGGAGGGCCAAATATCATATTCCCTCTGATGTGTCATTGCACGTGCCCGCCGAGAACGAACGTGCCGACCAGCCTCCCGAGGGTATGGTCGCCATCAACGAAATGACCCTGGCTGCCGGTCTGCGGTTTCCCTTGCCGTTCGCCGTTTCGTATCTGCTGATCGCCTGGAATTTGGCGCCTCTCCAGCTGACGCCGAACGCCTGGCTGCAGATTATCAGCACACTGACGTTATTTGGCGGTCACAGGTTGTTTCGCCTGCCTTCTGCGGGAGAGATGACTTATCTTTTTAAGCTGACCGTGCAGAAAGGGTCGATCGGCGGGTACCATATCCAAGGTCGCCAGGGTAGGGTGGTTATCGGGGTGCCGAGCAAGACCCGAGGCGACCTGAAAAAGTGGTGCTGGGTTGGTGGTGCACGGAGGTCGGCATCGAGCGAACCGCCGGAGGAGGAGTTGGATATCCCTACCAATTTTCGGGAGAGGAATCCAAGTAAGGGTTTCCTTTCTCCCTTCGTTTGGATACTCCTTGGTGATCTAATTTTGTTTCCCTTTTGCAGGATCCCTTGTTCCATCGGCCGACGATCTCCCCTTTGATTTCTCGATCGTGCGGGAGCGGATTCGCGCATTGCCGATTTCCTATAAAGGCGTTCGATCGATCGACCCACGAATCTCATCGGTTGGGAGCTCATTGTTTCGCTTCCCTCGCCACCTTAAGGCACACGGTATGACTTTCTATCCGCTCTTTCGCGGCGATCGTCTCCAAGAGGTCGCCACGTTTACGTAATTGTCTAACTTGTTTTAGTTTCTTCTTTGGCGAGACTTATTTTCCCGGATCACCGAGCTACCTCGGGAGATCGCCATGTCTAACCCGGTTTTCTCGGTCGCCTTCATATGGGAAAGAAGACAGTCGCGTTGCCGCGACGTCGTCTCGCCCGCCCCGTGGTGAAGCCCGTTGCGGTGCAGTCGGCGACCGGAAACTCAAGGTGAGGATCAACTCCAGCGCAACCGCAAGGCGGAGGCCGGGCGTCCCTTCCGTCGGCCGAGGCGGATTTAGCTATCTGGAGCCGCCGATCGCCGCTCCCCGTTCTTCTGTTCGATGGCGGAGGGGCTGGTCCTGTGCCGTCGGCGTCCGGCTCAGTCGCCTTCGGCTACTTGAAAAGGACGGCGATCGGCGGCCGAGACTCCTCGGGAAAGCCCTTTTCGGCCGTGACCCGGAGTGGTCAACAGTGAGAATGTTTTGAACTTTCCGAGGTAGGCGCTCTGAGTAAGTCTTAGGCTAACTTTTTGGTTTCCTTGGTTTTGCGCTGCAGGTTCGTCTCGCCGATCCGGACGTTGCTCCCATGGTCTGGACTTTCGTCGAGCAAGGCTCGCAACAACCTCTTGATATCCACCTTACGTTCGCGTGCCACCGCCTCTTTGCCCAAGGCTTGGGCGGCCGACCTCCATGCGATCGCTCGTCGGCGATCCGAGACGCCATGCGGGCCGTTGCCACTGGCTCTTGACGGCGACGATGGCCGTCCCAAGATGCAAGGATTTTGAGGCGACCATCCACTGCTCATCTCCATCGCGACCTCGAGGCCGCCGGAGCGAAATATCGAGGATGCCAATCGGATCGGGCTATGGAGAAGGAGTATGAAGAGACGGCCAAAAGGGCCAAGCGGGATGTGGATCGATTGATGCAGAGCCGAGCCGCTCAAGGAGGCCGCCGATCGGTCCGTGACGAGGAGGCCTTGGCTCGCGAGCTCGCAGCGTCGCAGAGGAGGCGGCCGGACTAAAGGCGATGGTTGACCGGCTTAGCGGTGAGCTGGACGCGGCAAGGAAAGAGCTGGAGAAGTCCCAGGGCGAGAATGCCGCCAAGGTTGCCGAGCTGGCGGAGGCTGAGAAAGTGGCCGCGGAGTTGAAGGGCCAACTGAAGGCGATCGAGACCGATCCCTACCAAAGTGTGGCGCTCGCCGGCGAGTTTGCCTATTACTTGGCATATCTTGTGTGTCCGAGCCGCAAAGAGCGAGGATCGAGATCGGTCCCTTGATGGAGAGCTTCAAATCTTACGCCCTTGCGCATCCTTTGCACCCGGAGTTCTCCCTGCCGATCCTTGACTTGGCCGACTTCGGGATCGACTTGAGTTGGTACTCGGGTAAACTCATTTATCGAGGGCGAAGACCAGCAGGCGGATTCTTGAGAGGCATTTTTGTTTTCCTCCAGCACTATGTACTTTTCGTTTTCCTTTTGAGATGCCTTCGGGCCTCGTGATGTACTAAACTTGCGTTGTGAATAAAATGTTCTTCTTTTTCATACGATCGCCTTTGAATGTTTGCGTGCAACTTTTACAAGTATGTGTATGATTGCTTTCGACGTTTTGTTCATCCGATCGATTGTCTGAGTGTTGAAAGTATCGATATGTTTTGAATCGGAATTCTTACTTGTAGTTTTTTGTTGGACGACTTCGATCGTCCTGCGCGTATTTGAGCGAATGTGTTTGAGTGAGGCCGATCGTGTGTGGTTCCTTTTGTTCGATCGTGTTTGGGATTAGCTCGACCCATCTCTGCCCCCTTGTTTTTGTTTACTTATTGTAAGTAAGGAAACAAAAACTAGGTCGTCCGGCGGGCTATCTTCAGCTTCGTCGGTTCTGACGAATTATGTATGGTTGGGGTGTTCGATGGATCGACCTCCCTTATCGTGTCTTTGTGTGCGAGGGATGTTGTGTATCCCGCGACTCACTTTTTGTGAGGGTCCTCCGTTAGACTACGCCTGCCTTGTGTTAAAACGAAAGGTGGGCGATCTTGGTCTGGAGGAAACCTTGCGCGGGGCGTCGTCGGTTTATTCGACTCCACGCCCGCGGCTTGTCAGCTCTGCTTCCACCTCGGCTCGCCATGAAGATGGCGACCCTCGATGGTGTACGTTGAGACGGGGGTGGTGGCACGTCGCATTGTCCGGGTTCACCAAGTTAGTTGATGGACCATTGAGGGAGGGCGATCGTGTCCACTGACTATTTTTGGAGGGTCCTTCGGCTACGCCGGCCTCGTATCCAAACGAAGGGCGGGCGATCTAAGCTCGAAGGAACCTTGCATGGGCGAAGCTGTTGGTTCCATCGACCTCCAGTGCCATGGCGGTATTGTTTTCTACCTCAGATTGTCATTCTTGAACGACGATCCTCGACGGTATGTAATATGCTTGTGGGGCGATCGCCAGAATAGATGGGATAGAGAACAAAAATATTTCATTATGTTCCATGTACATTTGGTAGTTGAAAATGAATACAAAGTTATCATTGATAGTATTTCTTCAGATGTACAGCGTTCCAGGGATACCGGTCCGGAGTACCGTCGGGGTGTTCCAGCTCGTAGGCTCCCTTAGTTAGCCATTTCGATATTCTGAAGGGGCCTTCCCAACTTGGTCCAAAGACACCTGTGTGGGTTTGGATCTTTTTGAGGACGAGATCGCCCACTTGAAACCGCCTTTCCCTGACCTTTGAATTGAAGAACTTTTCGGATCTCCTTTTGTGGATAGTGTTCTTCATCTCCGAGGTCAGTCGACGTTCTTCGAGCATGTCGAGGTCGATCCGCCGGGCCACATCATTATCGATCGTCATCTCTTGCTCGGTTCGATGGCTGAGGACGGCGATCTCCGAGGGAATCACCGCTTCTGTTCCGAAGGCGAGGGCGAATGGGGTTTCGCCCGTTGAATTGCGGGTCGTTGTTCGGTAAGACCACAAAACGTCTGGGAGCTCGCCGCCCATCGTCCTAGCCTCGGATTCGAGTCGTGCTTTAATTGTGTGTTTGAGGATCTTGTTCACCGCCTCTACACCCATTCGTGCGAGGGTGATAGGAGCCGAGAAGAACATTTTGATTCCACACTTATCACTTAATTGCATGAATTCTAAGCCGTCGAACGCTTTCCATTGTCGGAGATGATGGCACAGGGTAGACCGAACCGGCATATGATGTTTCTCTGAGATAAACTTGATCACTTGCTCCTGGCCGATCTTGTTTAGCGGTTCGGCCTCTGCCCATTTTGTGAATTAGTCGTCCCCGACGATGGCGATCTTACAACCTCCTGGAGTCGTCGGTAGGGGACCTATAAGGTCGATGCCCCATTGAGCGAACGGCCATGGGCTGTACATTGAGGTGAGCCGCTCGGGGAGATTTTAATACTTGGTCCCATTATCGGCATCTATGACACGACTGGCATAGGCGATCGCATCCTTACAGTGACGGCGGAAAAACCTTGCTGGTTGTCTTATGGATGAGAGCTCGTCCACGGCGTGATTTCCACATTCCGTCGTGGATCTCGGCTAAGCAGTGTCCTTCCTCCGGTGTAATACACTTGAGGAGGAAGGCTGAAAGCTCGCTTGTAAAGACGATCGTCCGGATGGGGTGTATCAGTCGCTCGGAGCTGGAGTTGGCGAGCTTTGATACGGTCGTCAGGGACCGTCCCGTCCTTTAAGTATGTGATGAACGGAGTCATCCAGCTTTCTTCGGCAACGACAACTGTGGCCACCAGGTTTCTTTCGATTGCCGGCCTTTCTGACTTTGTAATTTGGATATTAGAGAAATCGGCTGCCCCATCCGACGATGCTAGCTTGGATAGGGCATCGGCCTGAGAGTTGTGCTCTCTCGGGACTTGTTCGATTTGTACTTCTTCGAATTTCGTGCACATCTCGGCGACCAGCTCTTGGTATTTGATCATCTGTTCGCCACGTGCCTCATATTCTCCCTTGACTTGGTTCACCACCAGGAGGGAGTCCATGAAGATATGGAGGCGACGAACGTCTAGGGCGAGAGCCAGGTCGAGCCCGCCTACCAAGGCCTCGTATTCGGCTTCCTTGTTGGTCGCTCGAAATCCGAAACGCACGGCATTTGTGAAGCTTTGTCCGTTGGGGCTAATGAGGACGATCCCTGCCCCTGATCGTGAGTTGGTTGCCGATCCGTCAACGTACAGCTTCCAGGCAGGTCGACCGACATGGGTCGGGCTGTGAGGGAATGTTAACTCCACCACGAAGTCCGCCAGAGCTTGGCCCTTGATCGCCGTGCGAGGAGCGTACGTGATGCCGTATTGGGCGATCTCTAGTGACCATTTGAGGAGTCGCCCGTTGGTGTCCGGTCGATGTAGAACTTGCCTTAGAGGGAGAGTTGTCAAAACCTCCACTTGATGGTCGAAAAAATAGGCTCTTAGCTTACGGACACTCATGACTAGAGCGTAGGCGATCTTCTCCAAAGGTGTATAGCGTGTTTCAGCGTCGTGGAGCACTTGACTGACATAGTAGATCGGCAGATGGACTAGCCCCTCCGCTCGCACCAAGACCGCACTCAGCGCGACCTCCGAGGCCGCTAGGTAAAGGAATAATTTCTCCCCGGGGATCGGCTTTGCCAGGATCTGGGGATTGGATAAATATTCCTTTATTTTGGCGAACGCCAGCTGACTCTCCCTCGTCCATGCGAACTTTTTGTTTTTGATGGTCGCGAAGAAAGGCTTGCTTTTATCGCCGAGCCGAGATATGAAGCGGTTGAGGGCGGCGGACAACCCGTGAGGCGTTGTACACCTTGATGTTCCGAGGTTCCTGCATGTCGAGGATCGCCTGTATCTTGGTGGGATTTGCCTCGATCCCCCTCTGGCTGACAATGTGCCCCAGGAATTTCCCGGAGCTCACCCCAAAGTTGCATTTCTTTGGGTTAAGCTTCATGTTGAACTTTTCGAGGATGGCGAATGTCTCGGCGAGATCATTGAGGTGATCTTCCTTCTTGAGGCTTTTGACCACGATATTGTCGATGTAGACCTCCATGGTCTTGCCGATCTGATTAGCGAACATCCTGTTGACTGTGCCGGTAGGTCGCCCCGCATTCTTCAAGCCGAACGGCATCCGGACCCAAAAGTATATGTCTTTTCCGTGTGGAAAGATGTGTGTTTTATGTCTTTCTCCGCCATTGGGATTTGATGATATCCGCGAAGGCATCCATAAACGACATCATTTCGCGACTGCGATCTTATCGACCAAGTGGTCAATATGAGGCATCGGAAAGTGATCTTTTGGACAAGCCGCGTTGAGGTCGGTAAAGTCAATGCATAACCTCCAGGAGCCAGTCGGCTTCTTGACGAGGACCGCGTTAGCGACCCATTGTGGGTCGTCCGTAGCTACCCCGATTAACCTGTTGTCGAGCAACTTTTGGACCTCTATGTCGAGCGCCGCGTATTTTTCGGGGCCGAATTTCCTACGTTTTTGATGAACAGGCTTCATCGCCGGGTCGATCTTCAGATAGTGGCAAGCGTGCTCGGGACTTATGCCAACCATATCTTGATGCGACCAGGCGAAGACTCCGATGTTCTTACGCAGTAAATTGACCAGATCTCCTTTCAGTGCGAGGTCGATGCTTGCGCCGATCTGCACTTCCCGTTCTGGACGAGCCGGATCTATGGCTATACTCTCCAACTCTTCGATGGGGACGGTCGCTTCTTGCTTGGAACGGTTTCCGGACTCGATCCTCGGATCGACGTCGAGACTCGGCTCGAAACCGATCCTTGGCTCGATGTCGTCCGTTAACTGATCCGAGATGCCGTCGTCTGAGTTGGGTTGATACGATGTGTTTGGTCCGTCGATCTCCATGGGTCGATCGTCGATCGTTTCAACGTTACACATATCGGGGGAAGTATTGAAAACAGTAGCGACACAGGAGTAATTTAAACATCTTTTTGCCATTAGCTGGTCCCCCTTTACAGTACCGACCGTCCCATCGGCAGTGGGGAATTTGATACAATAAAAGAAGGACGAAGCGACCGCCTCAAAGGTTTCTAAGAATGGACGACCTAGGAACCCATTATAGATGCTGGGTCTATCTATTATTACAAAATTTAGGTTCCTAGTGATCCTAACCTTGGGATCGTAAATGCATATCAGCTCGACGGAGAGCTTGATCCTCCCATAGGCTTGGACAGTGCTGTCGCCGAATCCTTGGAGCACGGTGTCGAATGGCTTGATGAATTTGGTCGGAGTTTCGAGTGATCCAGAGCTGTTTGAATATGATATTGCGAAGCTCCGTTGTCGATCGGACGCGGTCGACCGCCTTCCCAGGATACGGGCAGAGATCACCAATGCATCCTCTTTGGGGCATTGTACCCCCTCCTGTCTTTATTGGAGAAGGTGATGAGCGCGTTTCTAGCAATGGTCGGCTCGGGGCACCACAATATGGACTCGCGAATGCCCTCAGTTCGGCCTTCCGCTTCCTGTTTGACGCGGTGGAAACCGGGGAAAGGCCCCCGAGGCTCCCACCTCCCGCTTGGAGCATATTAATCCGACCGCCAGGGTTGATCGGAGGAATCGATTCATCGGAATGCTCTGGCTCATGTTCGATCCTGGCGACCGGATTGGGAGGCGTCCTTTCGATCTGACGGCGCTCGCGCCCTCCGGTCCTCTCTGGTCGAGGTTCTGGCTTGGTGACCAGGTTGTCTAATTTGCCTTCTTCGAACAGTCGCCAGAATTGCCTGAGGAGGTCGCGGCATTGGCTGGTGTTGTGGCCGGGACTTTTGTGATAGGCACAGAACTTGCTACGGTCTAGATGACCGTGGTCCCTTATTGGCTTCGGTTTGGAAAGCCACTCCCACCCCTTAATTGCGTTGAAGATGTGGGCTAGAGACAGGTTGAGGTTGTGGAGGAGGTGAACCTCCACATCACCGAAAGCTTTGAATTCGCCAGGCGGCTTTGCAACCGCCTTTCTGGGCTTGGCGACCGCCTTCTTCTGAACATGGGATGGCATCTTCCCCTCTCCGGTGGGTTCCTCATCTAAACGGAGGGAGAGCATCCTCTGCCTGGCCAGGAAATCGGCGGCTCTGACGCGGAAGACCGAGTAGGTCGGGGGATATCCTTTGTGAGATGCCTGAACATGGGTGAGTGGCCGTAGAATCCCCAGATCGAATAGAGGCGAGCTCGTCGCTAATGGGTTCACGGTGAGGACTATCTCGCCCACCCGGTCGATGTAATCTGCATCGGCTCGTCCTTCCCCGCTTGATTTTCATCATGCGGTGGGGGCCTTGTGGCGGCGACTTTGGCGGCGAGTACGACGTAAAGTCGTTCGCCAACTTCTCAAGCAATTGATTGAGCGAGGAGCGGCGAGATGTACCACTGTGGCGAGTCGCCAGAGTTAGCGGGAACATCCGACACTTCGCCGCATCGATGCTCGCATCCGGTCATGTAGATCCGGAATTTGCTCAAGTGGGTCTCCGGTCCGATCTTCCCTCATATAGAGGTGTACGTGGGGAGCGATTGTTGGTTGAACCGGGCGAGCTCGATCTGGACGCGAGTGGTTCACTTGGTCAGAGATCGGTCTCTGGCGCCGCCCGTGTCTAGTAGCGCCTTCATTTCGCCGAGGCGTGCATTGCGGCCATCGCGTGGCTCGGCGGCTCGATTGGCACGGAGGCGAGCCGAGGCGATCATGTACCGATCTCGCCCCCAGTGGATGACGAGTTCTCTGCCCCGCGAGACTCATTTCTCGGGCGAGTGGGGGCCTGTCGACCGGCCTGTCTTCTGGGAGTCGGGTATGCCGAACTCCTGGTGAAGGATTCGGACTCCGATGCCTCCCGACTCGGGCCCGACTGTCCGGGTCGCCACGAGGGATCACTCCCTAGGTGGCTGAAGACGGAGTCATCCCGCCTAACGAGAGCCTTCGCCTGCGGCTCTGGGTTTTCTGTTGATTTCTCAACATATATCCCCTTGAGCTTCCGCTTTCCAGCTCGGCGGATGGTTGACGGAGTGATGGTGGGCGAGTCGCATGCAATTCGTCGCTCCCTGAGTACGGCTATGGCATCCTCAATCTGTTCCGCGGTCTGGAACTGATCGAGTGAGAGACTAGGGCCGTCCCTTGGGGGCGGGAGTGAGGATCTTGCGTCGCCGCGGTCGCCTTCCGCCGCGGGCTGGGATTCTGTCCGTGTCGGAATGATATTTCCGGCGGATCTCAGGGTGGCTCTCTTGGAAGTTGTAGCAGACGTCATTTTTCTGGAGGTTTGTTTCTTTTGAAGAACAGTGAGTGTTTCTTCAAGTGTGAGTCCGGAGAACAATGAGTGTTCTACGAGACGATCGGAATAAAAGTGAAGGTAAGCCCCCTTCTTCTAGCGCCAATTGTTGTTACCCAAAATATTATCCGAAGATAATGTTGCTGGAATGATCGGGTAACCAACAAGTGCGGGAGCACGTCCGTGAGAAATTAAATGACACAAGATTTGCCGGGGTTGTTAATCCCGGGCTTGAATGCTCTCGCGAGATTTTATTAATAAGTATACGGTTGAGTACAAATATTAATGTTAGAATCTATCACAAAGAGTGTAAAGGATTCTAGTTTTCTAAGTCATGGAGCGTATAGAATGCCGAAGAATCGATATGGAGTTCGTGAATTCTTGCTATGGATGTTCTATGTGTGAGAATGTCTTTCTCTTTTCTCTCTCTTGTTTTCTGTGTCTTTTCGCAGTCCTTGGACCTTCTATTTATAGCAGACCAAGTTCCCGAGGGCCCCGACGATCGCAGGCGATCGTCGTTATTTATATTATAATAAGACGGCCGATCGTCTCGTCGCGTGGGGCTTTTCCCTTAAAGTCCGCGGTTGTTACTGACAGCCGGTTGTACGGTCTGACGGGGAACTCGCATGCGTCCTGAGCCACTGTCACCCACCTTTTCGGCGGTACTGTTGGTAGGTGAAGTAGGTGACATCGTGAGCACAGTGTCTTGTCTGTCAAGATCTTCGCAGTCTCGCCCTGTTGGTAGTAGGTGAAGTAGGTGACAGGCTGTGGGCACCGATCTTGTCTGTCAGCACCTTTTGAGATCTGCATGCGGGTCCCAGCCCGAGATTTGGGCTTTGATGACTTTTGACGGATGTTGGAGTAAAACACGGCACGAGACGATCGCCAATCAACAAAAGACGATCGCTAGTCAACAGAAGGTGATCGCCGTGGGTGCCGAGTTCAGGGTGTTTACCCCGAGCACATCTCTCATGGTAGACCTCCCGACTGCTATGACGATCGTCTTCGAGGCGTGTTTAAATGCCGCACAACAGCTGTTATAGCCAATTCTGAGTAGAAAAGGCTCGAATCTAACTAATAAGCCCGAGTTTTCGTAGAGCTCCAACTCGAATACATGTAATGTGGTTATATCTCCAATTAGCAGACTTATCAAGAAGTAAAGGCTTAAATGGAGCCATTATAGCCAATTTTTCAATATAAAATACTTGAATCTAATCAATAAACCCGAGTTTTCATAGAGTTCCGACTCGAATACATGTAACGTGGTTTTATCTCCTATTAATAATACTTATCAAGAAGCAAAGGCTTGATCGGAGCTATTTTAATGAATCCTTGCTACAACAAGACTTAATTAGGAAGTAAAAGATTAGTTGGAGCCGTTATAGCCAATTTTTAGTACAAAAGGCTCGAATCTAACTAATGAGCCCAAGTTTTCATAGAGATCCGACTCAAATACATGTAATGTGGTTATATCTCCTATTAACATGACTTAATCAAGAAGTAAAGGCCTAATCGGAGTTATTATAGCTAATTCTTCAATCCAAAATACTCGAATCTAGTCAATAAACCCGAGTTTTCGTAGAGTTCCGACTCGAATACATATAACGTGGTTTTATCTCCTATTAACAAAACTTATTAATAAGTAACGGCTTAATCGAAGCAATTATAGCGAATCCTTACTACAACAAGACTTAAGCAAGAAGTAGAAGATTAATTGGAGCCGTTATAGCCAATTTTGAGTACAAAAGCTTGAATCTAACTAATGAGCCAGATTTTTCGTAGAGATCCAACTCGAATACATGTAACGTGGTTATATCTCCTATTAAGAGGACTTAATGAAGAAGTAAAGGCTTAATTTGAGCCATTATAGCCAATTCTTCAATATATAATACTCGAATCTAATCAATAAACCCGAGTTTTCTTAGAGTTCCGACTCAAATACATGTAATGTGGTTTCATCTCCTATTAACAATACTTGTCAAGAAGTAAAGGCTTAATAGGAGCTATTATAGCGAATCCTTGCTACAACATGACTTAATCAAGAAGTGAAAGATTAATCGGAGTTGTTATAGCCAACTCTGAGTACAAAAGGCTCGAGTCTAATCAATAAACTCGAGTTTTCAAAGAGTTCCGACTCGAATGCATGTAACATGGTCTTAGCTCTTATTAACAAGACTTAATCAAGAAGCAAAGACTTAATAGGATCTATTATATCCAATACTTGCTACAACAAGACTTAATCAAGAAGTAAAAGATTAATAATAAAGCCCAACAAATCATATACCAAATAAACTCCTAGGGTTACAACCCATCTGAACCCTAAACCTAGGAGTATAAATACATCATTCCTGCAGTACAAAAAAAATACACTATACACATAAATTACACCATCACGTAAAAACATCAGCTTCTTCAAGACTACCGCCTTCTCTCAAACCAACAAGTTGTACTGCCTTCTCAAATTTCTCTACAACATCAGGTGAGAATCCAGATCTTAGGGGGGTGTATTTAATTAAGATTTTAATGGAATTTGATAGATTTTAGAGTTTGATGGATTTGATAGATTTTAATGGAATTCAACAGACTTTCATAAATTCTCTTTGATTTCAATGGACTTCTATCTATTAGAATTCTATAGACTTTTATGGATTTTTATGGACTTTTACGAATTTCTAATGACTTTATTTTTCTCAAAAGATAGTAACCACGTGAATTTCATTAATAACGTTCTATCTTAATAGATAGTTGTTCTATATGTGATTTTCAATCGATTGCTATGTATAATAGCTTTTTTAATTAAAAACAAATATCTATTACAAATAGAAATTTTACAACAAATTGATATAATTTGACGAGAAAAAACAAAGAAGTATCTCATATTAAAAAGACAAACAGATACAAGTTATTAAAGCAATGAGCAGATATAAAATGTTTAATTATAAATTGAATTTTTTTTACAAGTTTCTGTAAATAATTATTTTTTTCCATAAAAAGTTGAAGAAGAGAAGATAAAAATATTATAAGAACTTCTTTACCGTTCCGGGATATGGTGGTAGGGCTGTCTAAATGATTCTGCTAGAATCGAACTGCGCGGTTCAGCTTAACTGAGAACTGCAATTTCGGTTATCGGTCCGGTTTTCGATTCCATTGTGTATCATTTGTTCGGTTTTTGGTCTAACCGATAACCGTTCGGTTCTGAACCGAAAACCAGTTTTATAAAATATATTTATTAAATTTTATTTTTTATTTTATAACTATATTATATTATTTTAATTTTTGTAAATTAAAATTGGAAATTAGACTGTTTTTATGAAATTATATTTTGTAATTATATTATACAATTATAAAATAAAAATAATATTAAATAAATATATTTTATAAACCGAACCGGAAGCATATTTTATTTATGAAATTATATTTTTATATTTTATAATGATATTATATTATTTCAATTTTTTTAAATTGAAAATAAAAAAAATGGTTTTTGTGGTTAATCAACCGAACCAAAATAATCGTCCGGTTTGTTAATCAAAATTTATACGGTCCAGATTTGGTTCTTATTTTAGGACATTTATGGTTAGGTTAACCGAAAATTCACTGATTAATCAAATCGAACCGCTCGACATTTCTATATGGTGGTAGTGGCAACGGTGACAGGAAATGGTGTTGGTGGTGGGACGGACGGCAATGGTGGTGTGGAGGCGGTTGTGGTGGAGGTTGCGTATGGTGGTGACGAATAAAAATCCATCAAAATCTTAGGGGTGTAGGAAAGATTTTAAAAGATAAATTATGTTTAGATTTGTCTTAAAGATGAGTACCCAGGTGATTCCATTAAAATCCTTAAAATCCAAAATAAATTTGAATACCTCAAAATTTTGTAAGATTTATAAAAGTTTTCATTTAATACCTCATGACTTTAATAGACTTTTAAGAACTCCATTAAATTCTATATTGAATACCACAAAAAATTAATTAGCTTTTAAAAGTCTCAATTAAATACACCCAAACTTTTTCAAATCCATCAAATTCTATAAAAGTCTTTAAAACTCATTTAAAATCTCAATTGAATAGGACCCCCTTATTCTCTTTTATTCAGCAAAAATTTCATTTCTTAATCGGCTCTTTTGTAAATTTTGATCTTAAGCACTAGAACCAGAAAACAATCAAACACAAATCTCAAACACTAAAACTCTTAAGCATCCAACCCACTAGTCCGAATCCGCCAAACCACGAACACTTTACACCTGATTTAGAACATGAATTCCAAACCAACTCTGTAAATTCCTCAAGCTCGAATCCAGCCCAAAACTGACTTCAAAACCCATCATAGAGCTAAAGATATGAAACTACGTTCAATACGAATCAGCTGACTGCAATCAATACCTGCAATCTCAAACGTGAACATCATCAAAACAGATAAAATGATCATCTCAAACAACTCAGAAATTTGACACCTTTATTTTTTCCGAGTTCAGGCACCAGACCGAAATCAGAAACCAATCCCCGAATCCCAAATTACTTGAATCCCAAATTCATCTTCGGACATGAGGGTCGGAGCGCCGCCGCGTACCAAATCGCCATCTCGCCTGAAGCTGAGGTTGTCGCCCACTGTGAATCCAGAACCACCACCAGTAATCCAGCGCTGTAGCCCTTACTTTCACCGCGGCTATATTATACCGGTCAGATACTCTATCGCTCCGGAATCCAACGTCGAACCGAACTCAGACCCGTCGCTGCCACAACGCTCGATTCGAACCGCCGCTACCTTTCTGACTCACCTCTCACGTCTGGCTATAGTACGCGGTTCATGTGAGATTGATCGATTTTGTTTGGTGTGTGTGTGTCTTTCGGTCATCATATTTCCGGCCGAGAAGAAATTTTGTAGAGAGATAGATAGAGACGGGGGAGAGGATTGTAGAGAGAGAGAGGGGGCGAGAGGCAGGAGTGGAAATTGTCGGCCGAAAAACAAGGGCAAGGGTATATATATATATATCCTATATTTTGCAACCCAATCCCTAAACTCTTCAAGTTATTCAACTTAGTCCTCACTTTTTCCCGAGACTTTCAATTTAACCCCAGAAATTCTGGATACTTCAATTTAAATCCGTTTTGATTTATAATTCTTTTATTTTAACCCAGTCAGCTTCTCAACTCTTACAATTTGACCCTAGTCAACTTAAAAACCTTCAATTCAGTCCGAATTTTGACCAAGACATTAAAATATTGACTTTCAATTTATATTAATAATTAGTCCGATTTTATGCACATATATTTTAATTTCAGTCATTATATCATAATATTATATAATGATTAAATTATTATTATATGTAGATTTTATTGAGGATTTACGGGCTTAGGACTATGAGTCGAGCATCTCCATATTCAACTGAGACAGCATCATTTATTCAGGTGGCAATTTTCACTATCACTTTAATTGCTTTAATTCGATTGTATATGTGATATTCTATTCAGGTTTAAAATTGACGATACATGTTCTAAATCAGGCTCACTTGTATACGTGTAAAGAGGCTATCTTAAGATATATGTTGTCTGGGGACACCTGCAGCACCTCAATATTCACATACGTGCTTGATTCACGTTATATGTGGTATTGTGTGTATGTTTCATGTTGTTGTAGGGGCACCTGCGCAACCTCAATATTCGTGTTATGCGTACTAGATTCATGCTATATGTAATATTGTGTGTATGTATTCACGTTGAGGAAAAGATATGATAGATTATTCATGTTATGCTTTCCATGAGATTGTATATTACTATGATATGTGTGATTTCCAAGAGCTGAAGGAAGCTCACCCACACCTTTATTGATCCCGCAGGTTAAGCCGAGCAGGATGGGTGAAGGAGCAATCCGAGAGGGCATATGAATGATATTTTATTAAAAGATTTTTTTCTTTACATCTCGTGTTTTTCAAAATTATTTGGGGAAACTTGGATTAGGAATTAACAATTTATAAGTTATTCTTCTGCTGCAAATTTTTATTTCGTATCCATTACGTGTTATTGCCTTAATTAAAGGTATTTAATTTATGTCAGTGTAGCGACTCGAATTTGTAGGCGAGAATTTTAATATTCTCAAAAGAAATTATTTTTGTCAAAATTTACCTTTTATTCAATTTCCCTTATAATTACCCCTAGAAAGTCTGGGCGTTATAATTTCTTTATAATAACTATATGTATCTATATATATGGATATGCATGGCATTTATTTGTTGTTGGAACAGCTTGAATATGACAGCAAGGAAAAGGTGCTTGGGATTTGAAGAACCAAATCGTGGCGATTCCAATAAGAAGCAAGCAACTTCTGGAACTAGTGTTGATATTGGTGTTCCTCTCAAGTCCTGCCTCAAGTCTAATATCCATGCTTCTCATAAGCCTGTGAGAGGTAAAACTACCCTTCAGGTGTAATATCCGCATTTTTTCTTTTCCCGGTATTTTTATTTTTAGTGTATTTTTCATTTTTAGCGACTCACTTGTAACCGTATTGATATTTCGAGAATATTTAATATTGGATTTTTTGTCATCTGAGCTTGTTTCGGACTCGTTTTACTCAATTCCGTATTTTATTTCTTTTCCATCACTTTTTTGTTCGATCTCGTAATCGTTGTTCGGAACTGCCGTTTCGGGGTTGCCATAAATACATCTTATGCTATTATGCATGTTGTGAGATTTGGCTTGATGTTCGATCGTGTATCGTGTGTTTTGGATGTTTTAGGCCGTTTTGTAATTTTATAAAGTTATAGGGTAATTACTATCATTGCCGTTCCCGAACCCTCGGGTAGTCGGAATCACGTTTCATTTGAGCGTTTCAGTTTCTATCTAGACACTTGTTATGAAGGTATCCATTGGTAGTTGCACCTCGGTATTCTCCGATTATTCTTTCTCGAGATGTTATCTCATTTCTAGCCTGCTGTCATAGGCATACTACGGCCGTAAGCTAGCCTTCATACTACCGTAAGTGCACTTCGTTTTGTTGTCCAGTTTCATTTCAGTCGCAAGTTACGGCCTTAAAACGACTTACTTACGGCCGTAAGGTTCGTATGTTACGACCATATGTATTTGCTATTACGGCCGTAACACCTACCAGTATATAAACTGGCAGCGGCCGAAATTTCTTCATTTCTCATCTTCCTCTCTTTCTTCACGACGGGAACGACTTTGGAAGCTAGGGTTCGTCCGATTTTAACCCAAATTCCATTGTAGGAGTATATTCAAGCATCATATCATCAATCTATCACTAATCATTCGTTGTTCATCTTCGTATCAAGGTAAAATTTCTTAGAACCCTACTTTTGGGAATTTTGGGGATTTTTAATTTTAAGACCGTTTCGTTCCGTGTGGTTGATTAATCCTTGATGTATATGATTAATCTGGATAGTATTCTTGTTTTCCCTATGAGTTCATGGTAAGTTTCGTTATATTTTGGAAATCGAGAGGGTTCGATTGCGATCCATCCTCGTCGTTGTTTTTTCGGGTGTATTCCATTTCCGTAATGGTTTAGAAATGGTTGTGATTGTATTCTTCGAATCAATAGGATTGGGTTCGTCGGTTCCTAGCATTCGTGTTTGATTCTTCCCTTCCGTTCGTGTTATCGTCAATTGATCGAGGCAAGTACCCTTATTGAACTTACATGCTTAACATGGTAGTATTGTATGAGTAACATGTTTGTGTGTATGCTCACTATGGGTTAGATCCGAGGGGGTCTCAGTAGGGGTCCACAGAGGCATGGATCCGCGAGCTTGCTTTTAACCACTATGGGTTAGATCCGATGGGGCCTCGGTAGGGGTCCACAGAGGCGTTGGTCCGCGGTTAATTGTGGTGCATTTTACAAATGTGTTTTGGATTATGGCATTTCTGGAAATATGTGTTTTAACTCATGTTTTCTGAATTGCATGCTTTTACTAGATGTGTAAGGTGTAAGCTGTTCATTTGGTTACTTGTACTAGCGTAATTGCTAACCCCGTTGGGGGACCCTTTTTGGGGAAACTCGTTTTATGAATTTCAGGTTATGTTTCGCCAGACGAGCGGGCATTGGGACAGTACGAGGATGCTGGCCAGGGTTGTTGACATGTGCAAGCGAGTTTCTTTATTTTCCATTGTCCATTTCAATATGGTTGTTTTACAACTTGTGAACTAATAGACATACTCGAGTACTTAGGGGCTTTTGATTTTGCAAGTGTATTGAGTTGACCATTATGTTTTTGTTGGGAGTATCGTGTTGCTTGATTGATCGGTCGAACCGGGTGGATTTTTATTGTTTTGCGTCTTTGTGATGTGGTGTTATTTCGACGTCTCTGTGAGTCGACGAGTGAAGTTTATTACCTAGCCTGGTGGGTCCCATGTAGGGGTCAACGATACTATTACATTCCAGGGATTTCTTGGGGGTGTTACATCAGTAACTCCAATAGGAGAAGCAGGACCACAACAAGTTACGTGGAATGAAAGAGGGCAACCTGTTGGGAAGATATCTAAAAGGTTTAGCTCCACTATTGGGGTTATAGTGAGGGAGCATGCTCCACTCAATGCAACAACATGGCATAAAGTGTGTGGCCAAACTAGGGATGACCTCTTGGATTATTTGATGGTAAAATTTACTTTTAAACATTCATTGTTCCTTATTTTGTTCTCCGCAAGTATGGATGAGGATAATAACATTTTTACCTTGTCATTATTGCAGTTAAAATTTATTGTCGAACTTATTCATAGGCCAGCTGTGTTTATGCAAATGGGAAGACTATGGAGAAGCTGGAAATCAACTCCCTCGGTGAACATCAGAAGAATTATTGGAGCAAAACGCACCAAGGCAGATGCAAAAGGGTTACTTGACCTTTTAAGACCTGCCGACACATATGTGGTAGAATGGGAAATATTTGTTAATGATCATTGTTCTGATGCCTTCAAAGTGAGTTTCTGAGCTACTTAATTATTATAGAATCTCAATTATTAAATTACTATAGGGTCGATGCAAGTTTGTAACTGATAATTGGTGTGTACGGGCTACTGATTCGCAGGAGAGAAGTGATAAAATGACGGAAATAAGGGATAAATAGCTTTTATGTCACACAATGAGTAGGGAAGGTTATGAAAGAAAAGCCAATAAATGGGTTAGTGTGATATACTGATATTTTCTGGAAGTATGTACAAATATTCTATTGAAAAATCCTCATAGTTGTGCATTTTGTTAGCTAGACCTCTATTGTTTCTGTTGAATACCACAACCTCTATTATCATTTTAAGTTGGACTTTTAGTTTTTTTTTTCTTTCATATTATTCAGCTAATTGAACAAACTTAACTAAGAGTTGTATTTATTTCTGTTGAAGGAAAATGAGCACCCTGGTCAAACCCTTTCCAGGTCAAACTTATGGATAATGCGCCATGAGCAGAAGAAGGCTAAAAACCCGTATGTTGCTGCCAAACTTGTAAGTGTTTTATTCTCTAAACTATGTAAAAAAATGCTTTTGTAATATTGAATTTTGCTTTGAGGTTGTAATGTTGTTCAGATTGAGGTGCAAGAAGCAATTGCTCTTGAACTACCTAGCGAAGGGCCTCTTTCTATACATAATGATGCATTAGCCAAGGTTTTGGGTAAGGAGCAACCTGGGCGTATAAGAGGTTTTGGAGGAGGTGTGACAATGTCAAAGATAGATGCTCAACAACAATTTTCATCCTGGGAAGCAAAATTTGAGATAATGGAAGAGCGTTACAGTCGTCTTGAGCGTGCTGTTTATAACCTTGTAAGTGTAGATATATCTTACGTCCTATTTTTTTCTACTTTGGTTTATTTATTTTGGATGATAACTCATATATGGTTTGCATTTATGTTGAGGGCTATGATGATGAATCATGTTGATTTGCATTATTGACATATTGAACTTGAATGTTTCTCTGTTTATGCTTTCAAGTACAACAGCTACATATTTATAATTTACTTTTGTTTGACTCACCTTCACTCCATTTTCTCTCTCTAAAGACTCAACAACATATTCCTCCCCATGATGATATCAATAGGCGACAAACTAGTCCTCCTCTTACTATGAACGAGACCATGACAACTCCTCGGTTTGTGATTTCCAACGGTTGGGCCGCTAGCAGTGGTGGAAGTAACCAAAAAAGCACTCGAAAAAATTTACAAGTAAGATATGGCTACTGATCTTAGTAGCTAAGTTTTTAATTGTCAATTGTATGACTTATTTTTTTGTAATACCTGGCCTTGGAGTCACTATTATCATTCAGTAATTGTCACTCAGAAAGTTTTTTTAATCAGTAATAATCATTCATCATTCATGTTCATTCATTCGTGTTCACCGTTCGGACTAAGTTGAGTTGTGTATCGATACCGTTCATTGTTTCAACCTTGCTTGAGAATCGAGACAAGAATATTATCTTGATCGTTATAATTACTTCATTAATCGATGTTGATATTGAAGTCCATATTAGCAACTCTATTGTGACCGTTTCGTCATTCTGAGAATGATTAATTCTACACTTTTTGTCATTCGAGTTCGTCTCGCTTACACTTTTTCCACGTATGAGTTCGACTTTGTAAAATCACCATTAATGATTGGAAACTCCAAAAATTCTGAATCTTTTCAATATTATAGAGCATCAAGTTAGCTTTCCAATGGTTCAAATGGTGAATCAATCGGAGTCCGGACGAAGGAGTTATGGTCGAAATAGTTAAAACTGTACCGTGTGCCTTTTGATGCTGGAGTGGGCTGTACCGCAGGCCGCGGCCCCTTCTGGCTGGGCCACGGCACAAAGCTGTTTTGCTGGGCATTTTTGGCTGTGGGCCGTGGCAAACTCAGCCTGTGCCGCGGCACACAGTACAGATTTTTGTATTTCTGCGTTTGTTGTGAAGAACATCCTCCTTTCTTCACTTTCCTCATTCCTCTCTCAACTTGGGCGATTTTGGGCGATTTTTGGGTGTTTTAACATCATCAAAACTCAGATAATTTCATCTTCTTCAAGTTGTGGTGTGGATTAACAACATATTTTTGGATTCTTCATCCTAATCTAAGGTAATTTCTTCAACCCTAGATTTGATTTTTAGTTGGAGCTTGATGTTTTGGATGATATAATCATGATTTGTGATGGATATACGTATGATTACGAGTTTTTATGAGTTATCATCGGATTGTTGGAAGTTTTTCTCAAAATACTTTGAAGGTTCACTTGGAATTGGGATTTTCGATTAAATGTTATCGTAAGCTCGATTTGAGTATTCCTATTGGATTATCGATGGTATTGAAGGTGATTTATTGGATTGAATCATTCGTTTGAAGTTGATTTTCAATACAATTGGGTTTGGTTGTTTAGGATGGGAGATTGTTTTCAAGGTGTTTGTCGAAATGCCTCAATGTGTTTAGGATTTATTGTAACGACCTCTTGAATTGGTTGTGATCATGCTTGATTAGTGTATTAAACGAATTGTTGGTATTTCTGTCGTTCAAGGTTGTTCAAGTGGCCGACAATTTCATTAAGGACGTTGTTCATGGAAGGACTTTCTCGTCGTCAGTTTGAGGCAAGTTTTATACTTGTACTAGTCAATAAGATTAATGTCATCATATATGTGTATTAATATGTTGTATCATTCCGAGACTTAGCTCTCCATGAGTTCATTGATATTAAGGGATCGTTCGATACGATACTCTTCGGCAATTATGCCAAACGTTATTATCGTTCATTAATGGCCGGTTCAAGGCATCGGGATACTCGTTGCTAATGTTATTGTCGATAGCCGGTTCGCGGTATCGATGTATCGATTATTGTTGCGATATTGATGTCGACCTATGACGTCATTGTAATCATCGTTATCAAGGTTGGTGTTTTATCATTGATGTTGTATTGGCCGATTGAAGGCATTGACGTATTCATTTCTCTTCTTCATTATCGGTAACCGATTAAAGGTGCCGAGACATCCTTCGCATCATTGTTGTCGATTGGCAGTTCTAAGGCAATCGAGGTATTCAATCATTCATTGTATCATTGTTATCGACTGGCCGTTCTAAGGCAACCGAGGTATTCAATCATTCATCATATCATTTCTATCGATTGGCCGTTCCAAGTCAGTCGAAGTATTCAATCACTCATCGCATCATTGTTATCAGTTGGCCATTCTAAGGCAATCGAGGTATTGAATTTGGACCGCCGAGGACGGTGCCCATCCGTGAGTCATTGTTGTCGTGTTGGCCGAATCAAGGCAGTACACTATCATTCTCTTGAATTCGGTAATCTTGGGATCGTTGCCATTTATTATTAGTTGTGTTTTGGAGGCTAGTCTCGGCTAGTCATCGATGGGTAAGTTTGGGGAGTTTGAAACCTTTGCGGTTGACTTCGCAACACCTACAGTCAGTAGGTCAACGATCACTAGGTGATTTCATTATGGGTACATTTGGGGAGTTTGAAACCACGCGGTTGACTTCGCAACACCTACATCTCAGTAGGTCAATGGCCATTGGATGGTTTCATTGTGATACGGCTTCGTGTCATGGCTTCAGCCCTCATTGTGATACGGCTTCCTGCCGTGGCTTCGGCCCTCATTGTGATATGGCTTCGTGTCGTGGCTTCGGCCCTTATTGTGATATGGCTTCGTACCATGGCTTCGGCCCTCATTGTGATACGGCTTCGTGCCATGGCTATTTCGGTTTCAGGTGATTGTGATATTTACAGCTTCGGTTGAGTGGATTTCAGGCGTTTGTGATGTCTTGGTAATTTCATTGGAGCCTTCGGGCATTGTGATTTATATTTAATTCAGTCCTGGTGTGGTTCATGTTCGTGTAATTCATTGTGGTGCTTTATAAGTTATGATTCACCGTTGGGCATTCATATTCTAACCTATTGAGCACGTATTATTCATATGTTGTGGGCATAGTGTTTCACGAATGCTCGGTTCTTAACTTGGTTTGTGAGCATCTTGTATTATTATCATTTTACCCTTTCATCATGCCTTTGGATGCATATCATGTTATACATGTATTTGATGTTCATTATTTGGATGACTGAACCCATGGGGGCGGAACATGTTTTCATGTTTTAGGTGCTTGCGAGGAGAGAGTTGAGACATAGGGGCATGATGATAGCGACGAGGCATTCGAGCAATACTAGTCCGAGTTGTTCATGTTGGTCAGTCAGTTGGGGTGTACTCCAGTTTTATCAGTTGATGTATTTTCATTTTTGGCCATGTAGGCCCATCATTGTCTTAAAAATTCCTTATCGGAATATTGTGTTAGTTATCATTTTAAGGGCTGTGGTTGCCCTTGTTGGTTAATTTAATGTAATGTCAGTCGTGTTCGCCTGGTGGATCTCCTGGTGTGGGGTCCATGGTACTGTAATGAACCAATGGGATTTGGGGGTGTTACAGAAGATGGTATCAGAGCTTTGGGTTGTGAGATACCCTGATATGTGAGTTATGTGGCTCTACCGTCGTGGTAGTAGGGGGCTCACAGATTATGACAATCTGGATAGTCGAGTTTTGTGAGTTGTTAAGTTAGTATGTCTGCACGAGTCATTCATTCATCGAGTCGTCATCAGTGAAGACTAGTATCGCAAGACCTCGAAGCTTCGTATGACCTGTGTAAGGACTCGATTCTCTTTATGTTGATACATTCATCATGTCATTAATTATACATGCCTTGTTGAAACATATATGTTATATAAATGTTACGATTGATTCATGACTAATTGTTTTAGAACACGTGTGATCTGTGTAAATGATAAGAATCAACTCATTCATCAGTCAATAATCCCCAATCATCAATTTTGATCTTGTCAATCATGTTAATTCATTAATCACTCAGTCAATCTCATTGATCTGTTGTTGATCTTGTGGGTTGAATTATCAATCCTGTTAACTTGTTCAAGATAAACATTTCAGGAATTTCATCAGATAATCAAGTCACCTCACTTAATCTTTCATACAATCTTATCATATTCCGACGTAATGTCGACGATCATTTCATTGCATCATTACTGCATTCATTGTGTTAGAGCGTGTATGCTCATTATTATCATTCTGTAACGTGATCATAATGCGATCTTTATGCGGTATCTGTAATCATCATGTGGCTTTCCTGCTTCAGTATGTATAGAGCTGTCAGAGGATGCAGGGGAAGAGGCCGCGGTGTGGGCCGAAACCCAAGATCTCGTGTGAATATCTGCGCGGATGCAAGGGATATCATTAGTTCATCAGATATCGGTGCTACTCATTCACCGTCAGATAATCAGTCACTATCAGAGAGTCATACCCGAGATGGAACCCAGCCGGAAAGTATTCGGGTGGACCCATTCATATGTATACAGGGCATGAAAGCCCAGATGACTCAGATGACGCGGATAATGGAGACCCTACAGACCTCGATGGTTCGAGTTCCACTGCAGCAGGAATCTCAGATGTCGTTTCATGGTCAGACTGGAGGAGTGAGTCATATTGTTGGCGATATATCTCGTCAGAGGCCGCCTACTTTTGAGGGTTCGTCGGAACCAGCTGATATTGTTCATTGGATTGAGCATTTTGATAAACTCTTCGACATGGTTCAGTGTCCGGAAGAGAGTTAGGTGTCAGTAGCGGCTTACTACTTGAGTATGGGTGCGTATTCTTGATGGATTTCCATGAAACCCACCGATCATGATTGTGTTTGGAATGAGTTCAACATGCTCATGTTAGAGAGGTATTATTCGGCTCCACTTCGCGAAGCCAAGTTATCGGAGGTTTTGAACCCCGAATCTGTCGAGGACAAGGGTGTTATTGTCATTGTTGAGAAGTTTCATGGACTTCTTCAGTTTGCTTTGTCTGTTATCCATACTGAAGCGGATAAGATTAAGTATTTTAGCAAGAGGCAGGACATTCTTCACCAGTTATGTAAGTTAATTCTTACTCGGTTAAAAGGATATTCATTCCTTTCGTTGTTGTTCATCTATAATCATAATTCATTCATAATGTATTAACCGTATTGAGACTTGTAATTGTCAATTAATCACTTCATTCATGAGAAACGACGGTTCCAACCATTTCATTGAGCTATCATTCATTTCACTATCATTTTATCTCGGTGAGTAATTTTTGACTTTGTCGGATTGTTATTCATTAACATTCTTCATGGTCATTATTGTTCATACGACCTTCTGGGTTCATATTGCGCGGCCGGGTGGGGATGTGTGGAATTTTTAGTCGGGCACGTGATGGTCATGTGTTGGGTTCGCTGACACATTGGACTATGCACACGGTAATGTACCTCCGTGAGACTAATTAGGTACAAGGGTGGGTATGTCCGGACACTCGTCCTGTGCACGTGCACATACCATTAAGGGCGTACTGTGATGCCTCTCTTCAGTGTCATTTCATAATTGAGATATATCATGATTGTGTTTATTCAACTCTTGAGGATTGTTGTTCCGTGTAACTGAACCCGTTGGGGGATGTTGTTTTCAGGTCATGGCAAGGCTAAGGCACGGGAAGAGAACGCTGACGGAGAGGAGTCCCAGTGATACTAGTAGGGTGCCCCAGTCCTTTTCATTCATTCGTGTTTCCTTTATTTTATTTCCGTTGCAGACTTCTGTTTGGATATTCATTTCATTCAGTGTTGTATATTTTATCTTCATATAAAATATACATGTATTCTGTATTATCTTGGGTGTGTTGTAATGAAACTCCTCATCGGAGTGATTGATGATATAATGTGGTTCGGTACTACAATTATATTATTTAATTCATTAATTTTCATTCCCCTGGTGGGTCCCAGTCGGGGGTCCACGACAATGTAATATCAGCCTAGTTTGGGGTGTTACAGGAACTCTACGAAAACTCGGGTTTATTGATTAGATTCGAGTATTTTGGAGAAGAATTGGTTATAATTACTCCAATTAAGCCTTTACTTCTTGATTAAGTCTTTACTTCTTGATTAAGTCTTGTTAATAAGAGATATAACCACGTTACATGTATTCGAGTCGGAGCTCTATGAAAACTCGGGCTCATTAATTAGATTCGAGCCTTTTGTACTCATAATTGGCTATAACAGATCCAATTAATCTTTTACTTCTTGATTAAGTCTTGTTGTAGCAAGGATTCACTAAAATAGCTCCGATTAAGCCTCTAATTCTTGATAAGCATTCTTAATTGGAGATAAAACCACGTTACATGTATTCGAGGCGGAACTCTATGAAAACTCGGGTTTATTGATTAGGATCGAGTATTTTATATTGAAAAATTGTCTATAATGGCTCCTGTTAAGCCTTTACTTCTTGATTAAGTCTGTTATATATCCACATTACATGTATTCGAGTCGGAGCTCTACTTATTGATTAAGTCTTTTTGTAGCAAGGATTCTATAATAGATTAAGAATTTATTTCTTGATAAGTCTTGTTAAAAGGACATAAAACCACATTACATGTATTATCGGAACTCTATGAAAACTCGGATTTATTGATTAGATTCGAGATTTTATATTGAGAATTGGCTATAATAGCTTAGATTAAATATTTACTTCTTGATTAAGACTTGTTAATAGGAGATAAGACGTTACATGCATTCGAGTCGAAACTCTATGAAAACTCGTGTTTATTGATTAGATTCGAGCTTTTTGTACTCAGGATTGGCTATAACAGCTTTGATTAATCTTTCACTTCTTGATTAAGTCTTGTTGTAGCATGTATTGGATATAATATCTCATATTAAGCCTTTACTTCTTGATTAAGTCTTGTTAATAGGAGATGCGACCACGTTACATGCATTCGAGTCGGAACTCTTTGAAAACTCGACTTTATTGATTAGACTCGAGCCTTTTGTACTCAGAGTTGGCTATAACAACTCCGATTAATCTTTAACTTCTTGACTAAGTCATGTTGTAGCAAGGATGCACTATAAGATTAAGCCTTTACTTCTTGATAAGTCTTTTTAATAGGAGAAAAAACCATGTTACATGTATTCGAGTTGGAACTCTACGAAAACTCGGGTTTATTGATTAGATTCGAGTATTTTATATTGAAGAATTGGCTATAATTGTAATACCCGGTTGTAATTCAGTCATTATCATTCAGTAATTTCATTCGGTGATTGTCACTAAGTGGATTTTCACTCATTTATAATCATTCATCAATCATATTCATTCACCGTGTTCACCGTTCGGAAAAACTTCGAGTTGTGTATCGTTATTGTTCATTGTTTCAACTTTCCTCATTTGAGTTCGACTTTGTTAGATCACCATTAATTTTTGGTAACTCCAAAAATTCTAAATCTTTGCAATATTATAGAGCATCGAGTTAGCTTTCCAATGGTTCAAACGGTGAGTCAATCGGAGTCCGGACGAGAGAGTTATGGTCGTTTTAGCTCAACCGCTCATTTTTCGCTTGTTGGCGATCATCGCCGAACGAACTTCGGCCGTGTCGTCCGACACGGACCGTGCATTTCGTCCGGGATAATGCCGCAGTTGTTCCGCCTCAGACCCGACCGTGTCGCTCGCACGGCCGAGTCGCACCCTTCCGGATAGGCCGTAACTGTCGCCAGAGGCCCGACCGTGTGCTAGGACACGGTCGAGTCATTGCCGGCGCCGCGACGGGTCACTGTCGGTAGGCCCCTTCGCGCCGCGACCGTGTCATGCAGACACGGTCGAGTCCTCGCCGGCCAGATGCGCGCCGCGACCGTGTCGCGGGCACGGCCGAGTCTGGCCGCGAGTCAACCCCTATAAATTCATTTTTGAGCATTTTGAGCTCATTTCTCCCATTTTTTCCATCTTCTTCACCGCAACCGAGAGAGAATAACTTGAGGGAGAGATTTCTTCATCAATTATCATTTGAGTGTGTATTTTCACCACCTTCAATCATTTGGGAAGCTTGGATAGTCGCTTTTACACGTTTTCATCGGATCGAATTGGTTGGATCTTCAAGAGGTAATTCCTTCAACACTTTGGACTTCGATTTTGTGTTGAGATATGATGTTTCGACGTTATAATCATGTTATATGAAGGGATATGTATATGATTATGAGTTTGTATAAGGATTCATTGGATTATTGAGGATTATTCAAGAACACCTTGAATATCGAGTTGGAATTGGGGATTTTCGACTAATTGTTGTTATAATCACATTTTTGGATATTCATAACGGATTATTGATCGTATTGGAGATGTTTTGTTGGTTTGAAACACTTCTTGGGAATTTTGATATTGGTATATTGAGGTTTGATTGTAAACAATCGGAGTTTGACGCAACGTGTTTGTTTTAATGCCTCAATGGACTTAGTTTTATCGTATCGACGTTTGGAATTCGTTATATTCGTGTTTAATTCGTGTATTGATCGGATTGTTGGTAATTGTATTGAATTAAGGTTGTTCGAGCGACCGATATCTCAATTAGGACGTTGTTCGTGGAAGGATAATTGTCATCGGTATTGTGTAAGTTAATTCTTACTCGGTTAAAAGAATATTCATACCTTTTGTTGTTGATCATTCATTATCATAACTCATTCATCATTGTATTAATCATATTAAAACTTGTTATCGTCAATTAATCACTTCAGTCATAAGGAACGACGGTTCCAATCATTTCATTGAGCTGTCATTTACTTCACTACTATTTTCATCTCGGTGAGTCATTCTTGACCTTGTCAGATTATTATTTATTCATTGATATTCATTACGGTCAAGCTCGTTCATATGACCTTCCGGGTTCATATTGCGTGGCCGGTTGTGGCTGTGTGGAATTTTTAGTCGGGCACACGATGGTCATGTATTGGGTTCACCGATACATCGGACCGTGCACACGGTAACGCTTACCTCCGTGAGACTAATTAGGTACAAGGACGGGTGTGTCCGGTCATTCGTCTTGTACACTTACACAGAACATTACGGGCGTACTATGATACCCCTCTTCAGCGTAATTCATAATTAAGATATTTCATAACTTCAGTTAATTCATGATTGTGTAATTTCAACTCTTGAGGATTGTTGTTCTTTATGGCGGCCCGTTTGGGGATTTTGTTTTTGTGTCATGGCAAGGCAAACGCACGGGAATAGCATGTTGATTTCGAGGAGTCCTAGTGATACTAGTAGGGGACCCAAATCCTTTGATCATTCCTATTGTTGTCATTTATTTTCCGCTTGATTTTCATTTGAATACTCCGTTTCATTCGGTGTTGTGTATTTTATCTTCATATAAAATACACTAGTATTCAGTATTGTCTGGTGTGTTGTAACTAAACTCCTCATCGGAGTAATTATCGTTGTAATGTAGTTCGGTACTACATTTATCTTGTGTAATTCATTCATTTTCATTTGCACAGTGGGTCCTGGTTGGGGATCTACAGACCGTAATATCCGCCTAGTTTGGGGTGTTACGAGTTGGTATCGGAGCGTGGTTTTGAATACTACCCTCCAAGTCATGTCTTATTTGAAATCATCGTCATCGGACTAGTATCATTGGACTTTCGCGTCACGTGTGACTGTGCAAATGCCGAGCCAATCAGGAAGAAGCTGTAAGGTTTCTAACGCCATGGTATAATTTACGGCAATAGTCATTCATTCATCATTCATCAATTAACAATCCTCAAACATCATCATTCATTGTGATTAGGGCGATCATGTTAACTCATTAATCACTTAATTCATTTCATTACGCAGATTAATAATCGTGACGATCACGTTAACTCATTAATTACTCAATTCATTTCATTACTCGATTGTCAATCGGAAGATCATATTATCAATCTTGTTAAGTTATTTAAGATAGTCATTTTAAGAATTTCATCGAGATAATCATGTAACTTCAGAATCATTCATATAATCACTAAGTTAGAGCATGTATACTCATTTTCATCATCTCATGACATAATCATAACGTGTTAATCATGCGGAAATATAATCATTATGCGACCTTTCTACTTCGGTATGGAGAGAAGCGTCGGGAGATGCACAGGGAAGAGGCGCGGTGCGGGCAGAAACAAGAAATAATCACTGTTGCCGGAAATCGTGCCCAGGACTCGGCTCGATCGTAAGATATTCGGGTTGATCCACTCACTTTTATGCAGGCCATGATGACCCATGTGCGGTTGCTCAATCATCATTGCGCCACTGACCGGATTAATCGAGAGAACTCTCCCGTATGAGCCACCGCTAAGGAAAGTCTTGAACAACAACCTTCATCTGTCGGCAAGAAATCAACGGCGTAATCAACCCGAAGGTGGTCACCAACCTTCAAGAAGCCTCGTGTGAGTCCTATCGTTTCGGCGACCTCTACGGCGCATAATCGTGCGGGATCTCATTCCCGAGCGGCCAGTTTGGCCATCACCTGTTTCAATTGTGGAACGCCGGGTCATTTCAGCACTGAGTGTCTGAAACCGTCTATCACGTGCTATAATTGTGGGAATTTCGGGCATAAGGTCCGTTTTTGCCGAAGGGACTCCAAGTCGGCTCCGGCGGCATCTCAGGCTCAGAAGCAATCAGCCTTTCAGAATCAGACTGCTTTGTCAACGTCGTTTAAGACAATGGAAGCAAATAGAGTTGGAACTCGTATTTATCAGACGGGAGCGTCCGGTTCGGGGACCGGCAAGTTCCAGATTCATATGATGAGGAGGATCGACGACCCGGTGGCCCGAATGATTTCAGGTATACTCGTAATTTTATTTCAACTTGTGTGTACCTTTTGATTCTGGTACACCGCATTCATTCATTTTCGAATCATGCTTGAATAGATTTATTTCGGGATAGTCCTATTGCTTGTGGACCTCATACCATCGGTCTACCTGACGATGGAAGAATTTTCGGAATCATACCGAATTAAGCTTAATGACCGCGATTGGTTGATAGATCTAATCGTGGTGAACCTATCTTAGGACGATGTAATTTTCGGTATTAGTTGGTTTAACCGTCTTGATACTATCCTCAGTGATTGTTAGCGTTTGGTCGCTATCTTTCCGTCGTTTGTTGTCGAATGTATGCTTCAGGGAAGTAATCCCCGTTGTTCCAATAGAATTTCTATTATGGCGGAAGCAGAGAAATTCCGCAATCGAACTATTCAATCATTCATTGTATCATTTCCATCGATTGGCCTTTCTAAGACAATCGAGTCATTCAATCATTCATTGTATCATTTTCATCGATTGGCCTTTCTAGGGCAATCGAGTTATTCAATCATTCCTAGTATCATTTTCATCGATTGACCTTTCTAGGGCAATCGAGTTATTCAATCATTCATTTCATCATTTCCATCGATTGGCCTTTCTAAAGCAATCGAGTTGTTCAATCATTATTGGTATCTCTTTTTATCGATTGACCATTCTAAGACAATCGAAATGTTCAATCATTCGTGGTATCATTGTCATCGATTAACGATGTATTTCCAGACGAGTTATCTGGTTGCCTTCACATAGAGTAAGGGAATTCAGGAGTGAGTTGGGCAGTGCGTCCCCCTTTATCGAAGGCACCGTATCGGATGGCCCCGACTGTAATGCAGGAGTTGAAGATTCAACTTGAGGAATAGTTCGAAGAAGGTCATCTTCGACCGATTGCGTCCCCGTGAGGAGCACCAGTGTGATCTGTCAAGGAGAAGGATGGCTCGTCTCGTGTGTGTATTAATTACTAGGAGTTGAACAGGGTGATGATCAAGAGTAGTATCCTTTACCTCGTATTGATGATCTTTTAGATCAACTTCAGGGAGCTTCAGTATTTTCCAGGATCGACTTAAGATCTGGATATCACCAGTTGCGGATTCGAGAGTCGGATATCGCGAGGACAGCGTTTCATACACGCTATGGTCATTATGAGTTCGTAGTTATGCCGTTCGGGCTAACTATTACACCTGTGGTATTCATGGGGTTAATGAATCGGGTTTTCATCGACTTTTTGGATCAGTTTGTTGTTGTCTTCATCGACGACATTTTGATTTATTCTCGTAGCCGAGAGGAACACGAGGTTCATCTTCATCAGGTTCTCGACGTGTTGAGACGAGAACAATTTTATGGAAAGTTTTCCAAATGTGAGTTATGGAGGTCCGAAGTGACTTTCTCGGGCATGTAATTTCATCTGACAGAGTTCGTGTCGACCCTCAGAAGACGGAGACTATCCGAGATTGGCAACCTCCGAAAGATATTAAGTAAATCCGATGTTTCCTCGGATTAGTTGGTCAATTATCCAACCCACGACCTGGAGCTAGCAACCGTGGTTTTCGCGTTGGGGATTTGGCGTCGTTACCTTTATGGCGTCACCTTTCAGTTATTCACCAATCACAAGAGTTGAAGGATATATTTACTCACAAGGAGTTAAATATGCGACAGAGACGGTGGTTGGAACTACTCAAAGATTATGATATCGAAATCCTTTACCACCCGGGCAAGGCGAACATTGTCGCCGACGCCTTGAGTCGTAAGTCCGTTCAGGAGCAGATGCTTGCTCGTTTAACAGTTCAGAAGGAGCTTCAACAGGAATTCTTTAGACCCGACATCAAGGTCTGGCTTCAGCGAGTTCAGGGACATCTTTGTATGTTAGAGATTTCATCGTCACTTGAAGAGGTAATCAGAGAGAATCAGGGTTCAGACCCTTCATTGTTGCGCATCCGTGAAGATGTGGCTCAGGGGAAAGCCCCTGGATTCGTGGTCCACGAGGATGGACTTTTGAGGTTTAAGAACCGGTTGTGCGTACCGGCGAATGACGAGTTGAAAAATTCTATTTTGAGAGAAGCTCATGCTACCCCTTATTCTGTTCATCCGGGGTCCAGCAAGATGTACAAGAACTTGAAACAAAATTACTGGTGGAGTAATATGAAGCGAGAAGTCGCAAAATTTGTTTCGAGATGCTTAACCTGTCAACAAGTTAAGATGGAACATCAGCGACCGGCGAGTATGCTGATACCGCTCCCTATTCCAGAATGGAAGTGGGAAGACATTTCTATGGAATTCATCACGAATTGCCGACGAGTCGTCGTGGCATAAATACGATCTGAGTGATTGCGGACTGCTTTACTAATTTAGCTCATTTCCTTGAACTCAAGGATATGTGGAGTCCCAAGAGACTGGCCCAGTTGTTCATCAAGGAGATAGTGAGACTTCACGGTGCCCCTAAGAGTATCGTTTCTGATCGTGACGGACGATTCGTGTCTCATGTTGGAAATCATTTCATCGTGCTATGGGAACTCAGCTTAATATCAGTACTGCCTTTCATCCTCAGTCCGACGGACAATCAGAGAGGACTATTCAGACATTTGAGGACATGTTGAGAGCTTGCGTCCTCGATTGGAAGGACGATTGGGAAGCCCAACTACCACTGATCGAGTTCACGTATAATAATAGTTGGCATGCTTCCATTTAGATGGCACCTTACGAAGCCTTGTACGGTCGTCTTTGTCGATCTCCTTTGTGTTGGGATGACTTGTCAGAATCAATCGGCACCGAGCCCGATATGCTTATAGCCGCCCGAGAGAAGGTAGCTTTGATCAAGAGTCGTATGTTGACAGCTCAGAGTCGACAGAAATCGTATGCAGATAACCGTCGTCGACCATTAGAGTTCGAGGCTGGTGACCATGTGTTGGTCAAGGTATCCCGAGTCGTGGTATCTTCCGTTTTGGGAAGAGGAGAAAGTTGAGCCCCAGATTCATTGGACCGTTTGAAAATTTGGATCGAGTAGGCGAGTTAGCTTATCGATTGGCGTTACCTCCGGCGTTGAGCCGAATTCATAATGTTTTTCACGTCTCTCGATTGCGGAAGTATGTTGCCGACCGAGTCACATACTTCAATTCGACGAAATCGAGATCGCGGATGATCATTCGTACGAGGAGCGTCTGTCTGCAGTGTTGGAGCGGCGAATCAAACAGCTTGAGGAACAAGACAATCCCTTTGGTCGATTCGGTGGTCGGACATGGAGTCGAAGAGGCTACTTGGAAAACCGAGGATAGTATGCGGGAGAGTTATCCCGAGTTGTTTGACCCTTAGTTTCGGGACGAAACTCTTTTAAGGGGTGTATGTAATACCGGTTGTAATTCGATCATTATCATTCAGTAATTTCATTCGGTGATTGTCACTCAGTGGATTTTCACTCATTTATAATCATTCATCAATCATATTCATTCACCGTGTTCACCGTTCGGAAAAACTTCGAGTTGTGTATCGTTATTGTTCATTGTTTCAACTTTCCTCATTTGAGTTAGACTTTGTTAGATCACCATTAATTTTTGGTAACTCCAAAAATTCTAAATCTCTGCAATATTATAGAGCATCGAGTTAGCTTTCCAATGGTTCAAACGGTGAGTCAATCGGAGTCCGGACGAGAGAGTTATGGTCGTTTTAGCTCAACCGCTCATTTTCGGATTGTTGGCGATCATCGCCGAACGAACTTCGGCCGTGTCGTCCGACACGGACCGTGCCGTACTCGTCCGGATAATGCCGCGATGTTCGCCTCAGGACGACCGTGTCGCTGCAGCACGGCCGAGTCGCACCCTTCCGGATAGGCGAGTAACTGCGCCCGGAGGCCGGCCGTGTGCCGGGACACGGTCGAGTCATTGCGGCGCCGCGGATGGGTCATCGGTAGGCCCCTTCGCGCCGCGACCGTGTCATGCGGGACACGGTCGAGTCCTGCCGGCCGGATGCGCGCCGCGACCGTGTCGAGCGGGCACGGTCGAGTCTGGCTGAAGTCAACCCCTATAAATTCATTTTTGAGCATTTTGAGCTCATTTCTCCCATTTTTTCCATCTTCTTCACTGCAACCGAGAGAGAATAACTTGAGGGAGAGATTTCTTCATCAATTATCATTTGAGTGTGTATTTTTCATCACCTTCAATCATTTGGGAAGCTTGGATAGTCGTTTTTACACGTTTTCATCGGATCGAATTGGTTGGATCTTCAAGAGGTAATTCCTTCAACACTTTGGACTTCGATTTTGTGTTGAGATATGATGTTTTGGACGTTATAATCATGTTATATGAAGGGATATGTATATGATTATGAGTTTGTATAAGGATTCATTGGATTATTGAGGGATTATTCAAGAACACCTTGAATATCGAGTTGGAATTGGGGATTTTCGACTAATTGTTGTTATAATCACATTTTTGGATATTCATAACGGATTATTGATCGTATTGGAGATGTTTTGTTGGTTTGAAACACTTCTTGGGAATTTTGATATTGGTATATTGAGGTTTGATTGTAAACAATCGGAGTTTGGACGCAACGTGTTTGTTTTAATGCCTCAATGGACTTAGTTTTATCGTATCGACGTTTGGAATTCGTTATATTCGTGTTTAATTCGTGTATTGATCGGATTGTTGGTAATTGTATTGAATTAAGGTTGTTCGAGCGACCGATATCTCAATTAGGACGTTGTTCGTGGAAGGATAATTGTCATCGGTATTGTGTAAGTTAATTCTTACTCGGTTAAAAGAATATTCATACCTTTTGTTGTTGATCATTCATTATCATAACTCATTCATCATTGTATTAATCATATTAAAACTTGTTATCGTCAATTAATCACTTCAGTCATAAGGAACGACGGTTCCAATCATTTCATTGAGCTGTCATTTACTTCACTACTATTTTCATCTCGGTGAGTCATTCTTGACCTTGTCAGATTATTATTTATTCATTGATATTCATTACGGTCATTCTCGTTCATATGAACTTCCGGGTTCATATTGCGTGGCCGGTTGTGGCTGTGTGGAATTTTTAGTCGGGCACACGATGGTCATGTATTGGGTTCACCGATACATCGGACCGTGCACACGGTAACGCTTACCTCCGTGAGACTAATTAGGTACAAGGACGGGTGTGTCCGGTCATTCGTCTTGTACACTTAAACAGAACATTACGGGCGTACTATGATACCCCTCTTCAGCGTAATTCATAATTAAGATATTTCATAACTTCAGTTAATTCATGATTGTGTAATTTCAACTCTTGAGGATTGTTGTTCTTTGTAACTGACCCCGTTTGGGGATTTTGTTTTTCAGGTCATGGCAAGGCAAACGCACGGGAATAGCATGTTGATGTCGAGGAGTCCTAGTGATACTAGTAGGGGGACCCAAATCCTTTCAGTCATTCCTATTGTTGTCATTTATTTTCCGCTGCAGATTTTCATTTGAATACTCCGTTTCATTCAGTGTTGTGTATTTTATCTTCATATAAAATACACTAGTATTCGGTATTGTCCTGGTGTGTTGTAACTAAACTCCTCATCGGAGTAATTATCGTTGTAATGTAGTTCGGTACTACATTTATCTTGTGTAATTCATTCATTTTCATTTGCCTGGTGGGTCCCAGTTGGGGATCTACGGCACTGTAATATCCGCCTAGTTTGGGGTGTTCAATAATGGCTCTGATTAAGCCTTTACTTCTTCATTAAGTCCTGTTAATAGGAGATATAACCACATTACATGTATTTGAGTTAGAGCTCTATGACTCGTGCTCATTAGTTAGATGCGAGCCTTTTATACTCATAATTGACCATAACGGCTCCAATTTATCTTTTCTTGTTGTAGCAAGATTCGCTATAATAGCTTCCATTAAGCCATTACTTCTTGATAAGTCTTGTTAATATGAGATAAAACCACGTTACATGTTTTCGAGTCGGAACTCTATGAAAACTCGGGTTTATTGATTCGATCGAGTATTTTATATTGAAAAAATGGCTATAGTGGATCTGATTAAGCCTTTACTTCTTGATTAAGCCCGTTAATAGGAGATATAACCCCATTACATGTATTCGCATTAGAGATCTACGAAAATTCGGGATTATTAGTTAGATTCGAGCTTTTTGTACTCACGATTGGCTATAATAGCTCCAATTAATCTTTTACTTCTTGATTAAGTCTTGTTGTAGCCAGGATTCACTAAATAGATTTGATTAAACCGTTACTTTTTGATAAGTCTTGTTAATAGGAGATAAAACCATGTTACATGTATTCGAGTCGGAACTCTACAAAAACTCGGGTTTATTGATTAGATTCGAGTATTTTGTAGAAGAATGAGTTATAATTACTCCGATTAAGCCTTTACTTCTTCATTAAGTCCTGTTAATAGGATATATAACCATGTTACATGTATTCGAGTAGGAGCTCTATGAAAACTCGGGCTCATTAGTTAGATTCGAGCCTTTTGTACTCGGAATTGGCTATAACGGTTCCAGTTAGTCTTTTACATCTTGATTAAGTCTTGTTTAGCAAGGATTCACTATAATAGTTTCTATTAATCCGTTACTTTTTGAAAAGTCTTGTTAATAGGAGATAAAACCACGTTACATGTATTCGAGTCAGAACTCTACGAAAGCTAGGGTTTATTGATTCGATCGAGTATTTTATATTGAACAATTGGCTATAATGGAACTGATTAAGCCTTTACTTCTTGATTAAGTCCGTTAATAGGAGATATAACCCCATTACATGTATTCGCGTCAGAGCTCTATGAAAATTCGGGATTATTAGTTAGATTCGAGCTTTTGTACTCACGATTGGCTATAACATCTCCAATTAATCTTTTAATTCTTAATTAAGTCTTGTTGTAGCCAGGATTCACTAAATAGATTCGATTAAACCATTACTTTTTGATAAGTCTTGTTAATAGGAGATAAAACCATGTTACATGTATTCGAGTCGGAACTCTACGAAAACTCGGGTTTATTGATTAGATTCGAGTATTTTGTAGAAGAATGGGTTATAATTACTCCGATTAAGCCTTTACTTCTTCATTAAGTCCTGTTAATATGAGATATAACGACGTTACATGTATTCGAGTAGGAGATCTATGAAAACTCGGGCTCATTAGTTAGATTCGTGCCTTTGGTACTCGGAATTGGCTATAACGGCTCCAATTAGTCTTTTACATCTTGATTAAGTCTTGTTGTAGCAAGGATTCACTATAATAGTTTCTATTAACCTGTTACTTTTTGATAAGTCTTGTTAATAGGAGATAAAACCACGTTACATGTATTCGAGTTGGAACTCTACGAAAGCTCAAGATTATTGATTCGATCGAGTATTTTATATTGAAAAATTGGCTATAATGGATCTGATTAAGACTTTACTTCTTGATTAAGTCCGTTAATAGGAGATATAACCCCATTACATGTATTCGCGTCAGAGCTCTATGAAAATTCGGGATTATTAGTTAGATTCGAGCTTTTTGTACTAAGGATTGGCTATAACAGATCCAATTAATCTTTTACTTCTTGATTAAGTCTTGTTGCACCCAGGATTCACTAAGTAGATTTGATTAAACCGTTACTTTTTGTTAAGTCTTATTTATAGGAGATAAAACCATGTTACATGTATTCGAGTCGGAACTCTACGAAAACTCGGGTTTATTGATTCGAGTATTTTGTAGAAGGATGGGTTATAATTACTCCGATTAAGCCTTTACTTCTTGATTAAGTCTTGTTAATACGAGATATAACCACGTTACATGTATTCGAGGCGGAAATCTATGAAAACTCGGGTTTATTGATTAGGATCGAGTATTTTATATTGAAAAATTGTCTATAATGGCTCTGGTTAAGCCTTTACTTCTTGATTAAGTCTGTTAATATGAGATATATCCACATTACATGTATTCTAGCCTTTTATTGTAATACCCGATTGTAATTCATTCATTATCATTCAGTAATTATCAGTCAGTAATTGTCACTCAGTAATTTTCACTCATTAATAATCACTCATCATTCATGATTCATTCATTTGTGTTCATCGTTGGCATTTTGTAACCGTGTATCAGTTACCGTTCGTCATTCATCTCCGACTGAGAGTCGAGACGAGAGTAGTATCATTATCATCGTGAATGGTAGTCTTATGGTGGAAGTATCATCTATCGCGTGTTATTGGACTTAATTACATTCATACGAGTATTGTATGTCGGATCATTCACCGTTTGTAGCGAGTTAACGAAATTGTCGCATTTTCGTCATTTCCAGCAACGAGTTACGGCAGTATCAAATCATACATTACAGCCGTAACATACATTCATTGGCTTAAGGTTGTTTTGGCCGAAGACGAGATACGGCCGTAAGGTAGGCAGGAGACGGCCGTAAGATATGTTCGTGGGTTGCAGGAAATGTCGGACGAGGAGGGGTTACGGCCATAAGGGTTGCGGCATATGTTGGTATATTTCTTGAACGCAAGTGCACGTTATCATATACAAGTAATAAAGTGATGAGTGAGTATCGTTCCCACGAGGACTGAATCACTAACTACCGATATTTATGTATTCCAGTTTTATTTGAACAATCGAACTTTGGGCAGTAATTAATTACTAAAGAAAATTAATAAAAGACAGTAAAAACGATCGCTTGAAGAAAGAGAATCAAATTATGAATAAGTCTAGGATTCTGAATCCACCTTGGTTTATCTGAATTTACTCTCGATTATCTGAAGTTAATGATTTTCCCAATTTATTGAAGGCGAAGATTGCTAATATACTCTACCGCCTCTCCCGAGGTCAATAGATTTTTCTAAAGGGGAATAACGAACTCTATCCCTAGGTGAATTAATTCGTCAATAGGCAAAAAGCATAAAATCTCCAAAAGGCCACGTAGTTCCTATGAGTATATTCCTATCTCACAAGATAAAACGGTCCTCACCAATAGTTCCTCACCAACTCTCCTCTCCCGATTCGAATTGAATGATTAAAACAATACAACTATTGGCCAGATAATTGAAAGCATTAAACACGATTGGGAAAACTCAACAAAAAGGGAATTAAATAAATAATCTCAAGAAAATCCGTCAAAACATAGGTTTCATCAAAATCCTAGATTAGGGTTTTAGCCTGACATGCTAAATAATGAAAATACAGAATTAATAAATAAAAGCATGAAAATCAAACGCAGATGAAGAGCTCGGATTCCTCCGTTCTTCAGGCTTCCGCCCTCCGCCTTTGATCTCTTATGCTTCTCTCGTCTGCGATAATCTTCTGTGATCCTCCTTTTCCGAAGCCTCCAAGATAATTAATTAGGGTCTTAAACCCTTATTTATAGCTCTCACAATCTCCAAATCGCGTCCGTGTGAGTAGGTCGAGAACTGGCTTCAAAACGGCCCAAATCCGTACAGAGCACACAAAAACCGCCTTGTGTGCCGCGGCTCACTTAATCTGTGCCGCGGCACATGGCGTCCAGGTTAAAAACTGGGCGCTGTGACTTTCTTCTGGGCCGCGGCTCACCTGGATTGTGCCGCGGCACAGAGTACAGATTACTCTGGTGCCCGCTAGTTGCCGTCCTATGCCGCGGCCCACTTGGCTTGTGCCGCGGCCCACGGCCAAAATTCGCCGTTTTCGCCCGTTTTGCTTCGTTTTAGCTTCCAGACTACAATCTCCTATCAAACATACAAGAATAAGACATTAAAAGCTCATTTATGCAATTTTACTCGCAAAAATAATACTAAATAATGATAAATAACCGTATAAAAATACGCCTAACAACATACGGCCGTAAGTTGAGTTAGGTACGGCCGTAAGGCTTGTCCGGTTACGGCCGTACGTGTCGAACAGGATGCCTAGGCAGTTTCGACGAAGGCTTCATACGCCCGTAAGTTTGTCCGGTTACGGCCGTATCGGTCAAGTTATGCCCATAAGGTGTGCGGGTACGGCCGTATGGCTGTCGGGAGGTGTTTGGACGAGGGCGAGTTACGCCCATAAGAGAGGTGCGGGTACGGCTGTATGACTGTCGGCAGATTCTAGACGAAGCCGAGTTACGGCCGTACGAGATGACTGGTTACGGCCGTAAGGCCGTTGACCTGAGATGTTACGGCCGTAAGTAGGCCGAGTTACGGCCGTAACGTTCGGCAGTTTATAAGGACCTGGACGGTTTTTTGAGGCCATTTCTCTCATTTTCTTCACCTTGTCCTAGAGAGAGAGCTTGAGAAAGAGATTTTTCTTCATCAATCACTTGAGTACTCGGTTTTCATCATCTTCATTCGGTTGTGAAGCTTGGATAGTCAATCTAACGCGTGTTCATCGGATCAAAGTATTTGGATCTTCAAAGGTAATATTCTTCAAACATCTTGGATTTCGATTTTGTGTTGCGATATGATGTTTTGGACGTTATAATCATGTTGTATGAAGAGATGTACGTATGATTACGAGTGTGTGTGAATATTCATTGGATTATTGAAAGGTTGTTCAAGAACGCTTTGAATATTGAGTTGGATTTGGGGGTTTTCGATTAGTTGTTGTTGAAATCACGAATTTGGATATTCATATTAGATTTTTTGATTATATTGAAGATGTTTTGTTGGTTTGAAACTGTAATATCCGTAACTTTTCATTTTTAGCAGTTTCCATTTTTGGGTGTATGTCTATTTTTATCGACTCGCTTGTAACCATTTCGACATTGTGAATCTACTTTATTCTTGGAGTTTTTCCATTTGGACGACTTTTGGTGATGTTTTCACGTGATTTCATTTTATGATATGTTTTGCCGTATGAACATTCGATTCTAATAAAACTCGTTCGTTTTCATTTTTTCTTAGTTTGTACAAGTTCGTATGAGTGAGTTGGTTGTGTGGAGACTTTCGGTTCGTTGATCCGACGTCGTTTCGTGATTTTCGGTCACTTGGGCTATTTTTGTTATTTCCTAATAGTTTAGGGAATCCCATTTTCGTTGTCGCATTTCGGACCCTCCGGTGATCGGACTTGTATTTTCTCTTAGCGCTTAGCTCTGTCGTCTTGTATGCTTCGTGTTTATGTTTCTGGATTCTGGCCTCGTCGCGCGTTTCGTGTATTGTACCTTCGACAGCAGCGTACTGCTGATGTGAGTAGCAGTACTGAACTGCTGCGTAGGTAGCGCACGCTACTCCTTTTACCTTGCGTGCGCTACCGATGTGCAGTTAGCGTACGCTAACTCACTATTGTTAGCGTACGCTAGCGAATGGTGGCAGTAGCTACTGGACCTGTCACAGCCCCGTTAGCGCGCGCTATATATGACAGTTAGCGTGCGCTAACTTCACAGTTTATATAGATCAGCGGCACTTTAGATTCAACATTATTTTTCATTCTTTTTCTTTCCTTCCCTTCCTACGGGCGATTTCGGCGACTTCAGAGCAGATTGTGGAGAGTAATCAGTGGAGTTCCCTTCCAGCCCGATTTTCGTGTCTCGAGCATAACACAACATCATCTAAATCCATCTCCTTCACTCCGATTCAAGGTATTTCCTCAGGAACCCTAACTTTGACGAATTTGGGGTTTTTTCGGGATTCGAGGGATTAGTTCCGAATTGTTCAATTATGTTACGATATTCCTTACTGATTGTTGTTATTGAGTGATTCCAAATCCAATTTCCTTGATTTAATCCGTGAATTATCAATACGGGGAGATTTTACATAAACCCTCGCCCGTATCAATTGATCGTTCATTGTCGTAGCATGTAATCGGGGTTTTGGGAGTATTCCTTTCGGTTATTGATGTCCGTTGGGACTGAGTTATGCTAATTCTTCGTTTAGGAACCGTCGTTTTCCATTCGAATCGTCCGTATTCGATTTTCACTTCCGATTCTTCAAGAATGTCTCAAAGGCAAGTACTTTATATTTGTTTACATGTTCTAGTATTTGAATTATGGCTGTATCGTGGTTGTTGTGGATGGATATGTGTATGTTCACCTCGGGACGGTCCAACGGGGCCTCTAGGGATACGTATTGCCGTGAGTGTGTGTATCGCGAACTCTGGTTAGCCACCCAGGGATGTCCGATGGGGCTCTGCGGGGTACGGTGGCCGTGAGTCTCGTACCAACGGTTAACATTGAATTGTGATTTGTTGGAGATAATATGTTTTGTGATTGTACATTATAAATATTCCGGAATATAAAATGTTTTCTAAAATGACTTTTTGGCGCATATACTCATCTTATTAGAATGTAGTTCAAATGGATTGTACTTGCACTAGCAGTTGTCGCAAACCCCTTAAATGGGGGAAATACTTTTTGTATTTCAGGTATCGATCGTGGGGACAAGTGAGCACTCGAGCCGTATGAGGGGCAAGCATGATACTGTCCAGTAGTTGTTTATTGGTGTTCTATCTATCGGTTATTATTGATGTCTCGTTTTGGGGATTGCTGTATTATAAAATTGGTTTAAGTACTCGAGTACTTCCTGTTTGAATTTGTTATGTTGTGTTCCTGTTTTGGGAAATGGATTTGATGTCAGATTTTATTTATCGGTATGTAGTCTTTTATTTGAATTGTCGTTTTATTGATGATTGCTTGTCGTTGTCGAATGTCGTGTTTGGTACGTTAGCCTGGTGGATTCCGCAGTGTGGGGTCCATGGCGCTGTAATATGCCCTGAATGTCTTGGGGGTGTTATATAAACACTCCTTGGGGTTTTGATATTGGTATAATTGAGGATTGATTGTAAACAATCGAAGATTGGTCACAACGTGTTTGATATAATGCCCCAATGAGCTTGGTTTAGTCGTATTGACGTTTTGTGTTGGTTTAACCGTGTTGATACGTATGTTGAACGGATTGTTGGTAATTGTGTTATTCAAGGTTGTTCGAGCGACCGACATCTCATTTAGGACGTTTGTTCGTGGAAGGACATCCTTCATCGGTGTTGTGTAAGTTAATTCTTACTCGGTTAAAAGGTTATTCATTCCTTTCGTTGTTGTTCATTCATAATCATAACTCATTCAATGTATTAACTGTATTGAGACTTGTAATTGTCGAATAATCACTTCATTCACGAGGAACGACGGTTCCATTCATTTAATTGAGCTATCATTCACTTCACTATTATTTCATCTCGGTGAGTCATTCTTGACTTTGTCGGATTATCATTCATTTATAATCATCATGGTCACTTTTGATCGTGTGACCTTCTGGGTTCATATTGCATGGACGGGTGTGGATGAGTGGAATTTTTAGTCAAGCACACGATAGTCATGTGTTGGGTTCACCGATACATTGGACTGTGCACACGGTAACACTTACCTCCGTGAGACTAATTAGGTACAAGGACGGGTGTGTCTGGGCATTCGTCTTGTACACTTGCACACAACATTACGGGCGTACTATGATGCTCCTCTTTAGCTTAAATTCATAACTAAAGGATATTTCATAATTAAGATATATCAGGATTGTGTATATTCAACCCTTGAGGATTGTTGTTCTGTGTAACTGACCCCGTTTGGGGATATTGTTTTCAGGTCACGGCAAGGCAAAGGCACGGGAAGAGCATGTTGACGGCGAGGAGTCCCAGTGATACTAGAAGGGGGCCCCAACCCTTTCAGTTGTAACACCCCAAACTAGGCGGATATTACAGTGCCATGGACCCCCGACTGGGACCCACCAGGCGAATGAAAACTGATGAATTAAATAATATAATTGTAGTACCGAACCACATTATATTACCAAATATCCCGATGAGGAGCTTAAGTACATTACACCAGGACAAAACAGAATACTAGTATATTTTATATGAAAATAAAATACACCACCCTGAATAAATAAACGTCTCAAACGGAATTTGCAGCGGAAATACAAATGAAGAGAAATAAGAATGACTGAAATGACTGAAATGACTGAATTAAACGGAATGACTGGGGCCCCCTACTAGTATCACTGGGACTCCTCGCCGTCAACATGCTCTTCCCGTGCCTTTGCCTTGCCGTGACCTGAAACAAAATCCCCCAACGGGGTCAATTACACAGAACAACAATCCTCAAGGGGAAAATACACAATCATGATTTAACTGAAGTTATGAAATATCCTTAATTATGAATTACGCTGAAGAGGAGTATCATAGTACGCCCGTAGTGTTCTGTGCAAGTGTACAAGACGAATGGCCGGACACACCCGTCGTTGTACCTAATTAGTCTCACGGAATTAAGCTTTACCGTGTGTACGGTCCAATGTATCGGTGAACCCAGTACATGACCATCGTGTGCTCGACTAAAAATTCCACACATCCGCACTCGGCCACGCAATATGAACCCAGAAGGTCATATGAACGAGAATGATCACAATGAATATCAATGAATAATAATTCGACAAGTTTAAGAATGACTCACCGAAATGGAAATAACAGTGAAGTGATTGATAACTCAATGAAATGATTGGAACCATCGTTCCTCGTGAATGAAGTGATTATTCGGCAATTACAAATCTCAATATGGTTAATACAATGATAAATGAATTATGATTATGAGTGAACAACAACAAAAGGAATGAATATCCTTTTAACCGAGTAAGAATTAACTTACACAACAACGATGAAGAATGTCCGTCCACGAACAACGTCCTAAATGAAATGTCGGTTGCTCGAACAACCTTGAATAACACAATTACCAATAATTCGATCATTACACGAATCAAATATGATCATAACCGACTCAAACGTCGATACAACAATATCCAAACTCGAATATATCAAAACCAACTCCAAGATGAGTATTTCAAACCATCAAGATACTTTCAATGATATCAATAATCCCATAGGAATCCACAATTCAAGATTACAACAACGTCAATCGGAAATCCCCAATTTAACCGAAGTCAACCCCAATGGTTCTTGATATAAATCCCCAAAATAGCCATTAAATCCGTAGGAATACATTTATCCAAGGTAGATAATCCATATCTAATATATTCTAACAACAATCCAAGCTTACACGAAGAAATCGGAAGGAAAAACCCAAAAATCCGAAATTCTAGATCCAAGAGATTAATACCTTTGATTTGATGTGATGAAGATGATGAAATGATGATTAATCCAAATGATGAGCTTGAAGATGATGATAGATGAATACACCTCGAAGAAAACTCTCCAAATCGCCCGAAATCGCCCAAAACCGAAGAGAAAATGAGAAGGAATGATAAATGACGAAATCTGGGCTACACTGTCCAATTTATAGTCACTCCAGGTTAGCGTGCGCTATCCCTTGTGCGTAGCGTGCGCTAACGGGTATTTTGGGTAGTCCAGTACCCACTGACCGAAAACGGTAGCGCGCGCTACGTATCTTCTGTAGCGTGCGCTACGGCTGTACACTTAGCGTGCGCTAACCCCAAAATGTTAGCGTGCGCTAACGAATTATCTGATGCCCAGTACTGGAGTCCAGAACCTTCTGTCCTCTAATCTGATCTCGGTAGCGTGCGCTACAACCAACAATTAGCGTGCGCTACTACACTGTTTGCGTACGCTAAAAACCACTCATAGTGTGCGCTATGAATTAATCTAATGCAGTCCAGTAGCCACTGGACTCAACCTGATCCGTCCTTAGCGCGCGCTACACCAACTATTAGCGTTTGCTACTACAACCCACTAGAGCGCACTACTTACCATTCGTAGCGTGCGCTACTTATAACTCACCTGCAGTCCAGTACCTTCTGGACTGCAGGCAGGGTAACATTAGCGTGCGCTAATGCTGAGTGGTAGCGTGCGCTACCTGTACTCAATTAGAGCGCGCTAAAAAGAGTACGTAGCGTGCGCTACTCCTCACGCACAGCCCACAATAAAAAGACAATGATGATAAACACGACACGAAACTCCAATTAGATTAGTGATGAATGACGACTGATACACGATACAATTACTCTGAACGATGAATACCATGATTGAATATGAGTGACAAATGATCATTAATGAGTGAAATTACTGAATGATAAATACTGAATGATAATTACTGAATTACAACCGGGTATTACATACACCCCCCCTTAAAAGCGTTTCGTCCCTGAAACTAAGGGTCAAACAACTCGGGATAACTCTCCAGCATACTATCCTCGGTTTCCCAAGTAGCCTCTTCAACTCCATGTCTAGACCACTGAATTTTAACTAAAGGAATCGTCTTATTCCTCAACTGTTTGATTCGCCGCTCTAAAACTCGTATAGGACGCTCCTCATATGAATGGTCGTCGGCGATCTTGATTTCGTCGAACTGAAGTATGTGACTCGGGTCGGCAACATACTTCCGCAACTGAGAGACGTGAAACACATTATGAATTCGGCTCAATGCCGGAGGTAAAGCCAATCGATAAGCTAACTCGCCTACTCGATCCAGAATCTCAAACGGTCCAATGAATCTCGGACTCAACTTTCCCCTCTTCCCAAAACGGAAGATACCATGACTCGGGGATACCTTGACCAACACGTGGTCACCTGTCTCAAACTCTAATGGTCGATTTACGGTTATACGCATATGATTTACGCCGACTACGGCGGTCAACAAACGACTCCTGATCAAAGCTACCTTCTCACGGGCGGCTATAAGCATATCGGGCTCGGTGCCGATTGATTCTGATAGGTCATCCCAACACAAAGGAGATCGACAACGACGACCGTACAAGGCCTCGTAAGGTGCCATCTTAATCGAAGCATGCCAACTATTATTATATGTGAACTCGATCAATGGTAGTTGGGCTTCCCAATCGTCTTTCCAATCGAGGACGCATGCCCTCAACATGTCCTCTAATGTATGAATAGTCCTCTCTGATTGCCCGTCGGACTGAGGATGAAAGGCGGTACTGAGATTAAGCTGGGTTCCCATAGCACGATGAACTAATTTCCAAAAATGAGACACAAACCGTCCGTCACGATCGGAAACGATACTTTTAGGAGTACCGTGCAGTCTCACTATTTCTTTGATGAATAACTGGGCAAGTCTCTAGGGACCACAAGTATCCTTAATCTCAAGAAAGTGAGTTGATTTAGTTAAGCGGCCCAAAATTACCCAGATCGTATTCATGCCACGACGACTCGTCGGCAAACTCATGATGAAATCCATAGAAATGTCTTCCCACTTCCATTCTGGAATAGGGAGAGGTTTCAGCATACCCGCCGGTCGCTGATGTTCAATCTTAACTTGTTGACATGTTAACCATATCGAAACAAATTCTGCGACTTCTCGCTTCATATTACTCCACCAGTAATTTTGTTTCAAGTCCTTGTACATCTTGCTAGACCCCGGATAAACAGAATAAGGGGTAGCATGAGCTTCTTTCAAAATCGAGTTTTTCAACTCGTCATTCGCTGGTACGCACAACCGATTCTTAAATCTCAAAAGTCCATCCTCGTGGACCACGAATCCAGGGGATTTCCCCCGAGCCACATCCTCACAGATGCGTAACAATGATGGGTCCGAACCCTGATTCTCTCTGATTGCCTCCTCAAGTGACGATGAGATCTCCAACATACAAAGCTATCCCTGAACTCGCTGAAGCCAGACCTCGATCTCGGGTCTAAGGAATTCCTGCTGAAGCTCCTTCTGAACTGTTAAACGGGCAAGCATCTGCTACTGAACGGACTTACGACTCAAGGCGTCGGCAAAAACATTCGCCTTGCCCAGGTGGTAAAGGATCTCGATATCATAATCTTTGATTAGTTCCAACCATCGCCTCTGTCGCATATTTAACTCCTTCTCAGTAAATATATACTTCAAACTCTTGTGATTGGTGAAAATCTGACAGGTGAAGCCATAAAGGTAATGACGCCACATTTTCAAAGCGAACACCACGGCTGCTAGCTCTAGGTCGTGGGTCGGATAATTAACCTCGTAAGGTCTCAATTTCCGTGAAGCATAGGCAATAACCTTTCCATTCTGCATGAGCAGACATCCGAGACCCTGTCCGGACGCATCACTATAAACCACAAATCCTTCCGTCCCCTGCGGCAAGGAAAGTACAGGTGCTGACATTAACCGGGTCTTGAGTTCCTCAAAACTCCATTGACACGCGTCGAACCACGTGTATTTCTTATCCTTTCGCAAAAGGTTCGTCAAGGGTTGAGCGATTCAAGAAACTCCCTCCATAAATCGCCGATAATAACCCGCTAATCCGAGGAAACTTCGGATTTCCTTAACATTCTTCGGAGGTAGCCAATCTCGAATAGCCTCCGTCTTTTGAGGATCGACCCGAACTCCATCTGATGAAATTACGTGTCCGAGAAACGTCACTTTGGACATCCAGAACTCACATTTAGAAAACTTCCCATAAAGTTGTTCTCGTCTCAACACGTCGAGCACTAGATGAAGGTGAAACTCGTGTTCCTCTCGGTCACAAGAATAAATCAAAATGTCATCGATGAAGACAACAACAAACTGATCCAAAAAGTAGATGAAAACCCGATTCATTAACTCCATGAATACCGCAGGTGCATTAGTCAATCCAAACGGCATAACCACAAACTCATAATGACCATAGCGTGTTCGAAATGCCGTCCTCGCGATATCCGACTCTCGAATCCGCAACTGATGATATCCAGATCTTAAGTCGATCTTGGAAAATACTGAAGCTCCCTGAAGTTGATCTAAGAGATCATCAATACGGTGTAAGGGATACTTATTCTTGATTGTCACCCTATTCAACTCCCGATAATCAATACACAAGCGAAAAGAACCATCCTTCTTCCTGACAAATAACACTGGTGCTCCCCACGGGGACGCACTCGGTTGAATATAACCCTTCTCGAACAACTCCTCAAGTTGGTTCTTTAATTCCTGCATTTCGGTCGGGGCCATTCGGTACGGTGCCTTCGATATCGGGGACGTACCAGGCTCTAACTCAATCATGAATTCCACATCCCTCTGTGGAGGCAAACTAGGTAACTCGTCTGGAAAAACATCGGCATATTCCCTCACTACCGGAATGTCCATCAACATTACTGATGATTTCTCGGTTTTGGTCATCTAGCACCAATAACCAACACACCCCTGATTGAGTAATCTCACTGCTTTCATCAAATTAATGACCTTACCAGAACAGCCGGGATTACCTCCCTGAAACACACATTCAACCCCATCGTCTGAAATGATAGTGATCATACGCTTACGGACACTAATGATGGCATCATGACGATCCATCCAATCAATACCCAAGCTGACGTCATCCCTCGGCAAATCTACTACGATTAGGTTCGCTGGCCATACACGACCATGAAACTGAATCGGACAATTCTGAATCTCACGATTACCGATAATTCGTCTACCATCAGGTAGGCCAATGACATAAGGCTCACAACTAGTAGCACTACCCAGACGTAGTCTACTCAAACATGACTCGGAAATGAATGAATGTGATGCACTAGTATCAAAAAGGGTACACACAGGTTGAGATAGAATATCGAGTGTACCTGAGATCATTCGGGCCTCTGGATCATCAGTCTTCTTCATCTCATAAATCCGGGGCTTGCTAGTCCCGGCACCGGACGCTCCCGTCTGCTGGCTATAGACTCCACCTTTAGTCGCTCCTATCGTTTTAAACGACGCTGATTGAGTGGCCTAATTCTGAACGGCTGACTGCTTAGGAGCCTGAGATGACGTCTGAGTAGGTTTGGAGTCCCTACGGCAAAAACAGGCCTTATGCCCAGCAATCCCACAATTATGACACGTGATAGTCTGTCTCGGACACTTGGTACTGAGATGACCAAGGTTCCCATAGTTAAAACAGGTGATGGCAGGCGCGCTCGAGGCCGAGATTCTGCGGGTTTAGGCGTCACGGGAGGTCACTCGAAGCAGAGCCATACGAGGTTTCTTGAAGGTTGTCTGACCGCCTTCAGACTGATTATGATTCTTCGATTTCTTGCTAGCAGACGAAGGTTGCTGCTTAGCAATTTCCTTAGCAGTAAGCTCATAAGTGAGAGCTTTCTCAATGAATTCGGCCAACGTGGTGCAACTATGATTAAGCAACTGAAGTCTCATACAGGGTTTCAGCCTCTTGCTGAAATACTTTAATTTATCCGCTTCTGAATGAATGATGGATGAGGCGAAAGGGAGAAATTCCTGAAATTTCTTGGCAATGGCGAGAACATCCTCGTCTGCTGAGGGGTCGGGAGTGAGTAATTCTGATAGATTGGCCTCTCTGAGTGGGGCCGGATAATACCTCTCCATCATGAGAGTCTTGTACTGATCCCAAGTGCATGATCCTTCGGTGGGCTTCAACGACAACCACCAAGAATGAGCGCTCTTACCCAGACAGTAAGCCGCAACTGAAACTTTGTGTCCTTCAGGACACTCTACCATTGCAAATAGCTTCTCGAAGTGTTCGAGCCAATGAACAATATCCGCCGGCTCAGACGAGCCCTCAAAAGTAGGTGGCCTTTGGCGAGAGATGTCGCCGATGATACTGCTCACATTCTTCTCTTGCCTCTAAGGTGGCGGCGGAGGAGACTGTTGATTTTGATTGACTGAATTATGCATCGTCTCCATTAGCTGTGTCATTTGGGTCATTTGGGCCATCATGCCCTGCATAAAACCAAGTGGGTCAACCCAAACACCATCTGACTGATCCGTGTCCCGGGTACGACTCCCCGATAGTGAATGATCGTGTCCAGGTGAATGAGTGGCAGTGTCGCTGCTCGATGAATTAGCATTATTTCTCGCATTCGCACGTGTATTCACACGAGCTCTTGGGATTCGGCCCGCACCACGGCCTCGTCCTCCTCGTCCTCTTCTTGCTCTCTCAATACTTAAGTAGGAAAGTCACATGATGATTATATTCCCTTCATGAATATCACGTTATGATTATGACATGTGACGATGAAAATGAGCATACACGCTCTAACACAGTGATTACATGAATGATTAACTGAGGTGACATGATTATCTGATGAAATTATTGAAACGATTATCTTGAACAAGTTAACAAGATTAATGATATGATCTTCCAGATCAACAACCGAGTAATGAAATGACTTGAGTGATTAATGAGTTAACATGACCGTCCTAGTCAAAATGAAAATGATGATTGAGGATTGTTAACAAATGAATTATGAATGAATGATCATTGCCAGAAATTATATCATGGCATTAGAAATCTTACAGTTCTTGGTCTGATTGGCTCGGCATTTTCACAGGTCACACGTGACGCGAAAGTCCAATGATACTAGTCCGATGACGATGATTTCAAATGAGACATGACTCGGAAGGTAGTATTCAAAGCACTCTCTGATACCAACTCTGTAACACCCCAAACTAGGCGGATATTACAGTGCCGTGGACGCCCAACTGAGACCCACCAGGCGAATGAAAACTGATGAATTAAATAATATAATTGTAGTACCGAACCACATTATATTACCAAATACTCCGATGAGGAGCTTAAGTACATTACACCAGGATAAAACATAATACTAGTATATTTTATATGAAGATAAAATACACCACCCTGAATAAGTAAACGTCTCAAACGGAATTTGCAGCGGAAATACAAATGAAGAGAAATAAAAATGACTGAAATGACTGAAATGACTGAATTAAGCGGAATGACTGGGGCCCCCTACTAGTATCACTGGGACTCCTCTCTGTCAACATGCTCTTCCCGTGCCTTTGCCTTGCCGTGACCTGAAAACAAAATCCCCCAACGGGGTCAGTTATACAGAACAACAATCCTCAAGGGTTGAAAATACACAATCATGATATAACTGAAGTTATGAAATATCCTTAGTTATGAATTACGCTGAAGAGGAGTATCATAGTACGCCTGTAATGTTTTGTGCAAGTGTACAAGATGAGTGACCGGACACACCCGTCCTTGTACCTAATTAGTCTCACGGAGGTAAGCGTTACCGTGTGCACGGTCCAAATGTATCGGTGAACCCAATACATGACCATCGTGTGCCCGACTAAAAATTCCACACAACCACACCCGGCCACGCAATATGAACCCATAAGGTCATATGAACGAGAATGACCACAATGAATATCAATGAATAATAATTCCACAAGGCCAAGATGACTCACCGAGATGAAAATAATAGTGACGTGATTGATAACCCAATGAAATGATTTGGAACCGTCGTTCCTCGTGAATGAAATGATTGTTCGGCAATTACAAGTCTCAAAGTGATTAATACCATGATGAATGAGTATGATTATGAATGATCAACAACAAAAAGGAGTGAATATCCTTTTAACCGAGTAAGAATTAACTTACACAACACCGATGAAGAATGTCCGTCCACGAACAATGTCCTAAATGAAATGTCGGTCGCTCGAACAACCTTGAATAACACAATTTACCAATAATTCGATCATTACACGAATCAAATACGATCATAACCGACTCAAACGTCGATACAACAATATCCAAACTCGAATATATCGAAACCAACTCCACGATGAGTATTTAAAACTATCAAAACACTTTCAATGATATCAATAATCTCATAGGAATCCACAATTTCAAGATTACAACAACGTCAAACGGAAATCCCCAAATTATCCAAAGTCAACCCCAAGGGTTCTTGATATAAATCCCCAAAAATAGCCATTAAATCCGTAGGAATACATTTATCCAAGGTAGATAATCCATATCTAATATATTCCAACAACAATCCAAGCTTACACAAAGAAATCGGAAGGAAAACCCAAAAATCCAAAATTCTAGATCCAAGAGATTAATACTTTTGATTTGATGAGATGAAAATGATGAAATGATGATTAATCCAACTCAAAGACTTGAAGATGATGATAGATGATAGCAGCTCGAAGAGAACACTCCAAGTCGCCCTAAATCGCCCGACGTCGCTCAAAAACGAAGAGAAGTGAGAAAATGACGAAACTCAGGCTAACTGTCCAATTTATACTGCTCCAGATTAGCGCACGCTATGACCTGCTATTTAGCGTGCGCTAACGAGTTGTACGAATATTCCAGTGAACTCTGGCTGACCCGTTAGCGTACGCTACAACCTAGTAGCGTGCGCTAGCTCTATCCCAATAGCGTGCGTTAACTCCAATTGTTAGCATGCGCTAGCTAAATATCTGTTGTCCAGTACTGAAGTCCACAACCTTCTGTCCTCTGATCTGATCTCGGTAGCGTGCGCTACAACCAACAATTAGCGTGCGCTACTACACCGTTTGCGTACGCTAAAAACCACTCATAGCGTGCGCTATGAATTAATCCAGTGCAGTCCAGTAGCCACTGGACTGAACCTGATCCGTCCTTAGCGCGCGCTACACCAAATATTAGCATGCGCTACTACAACCCACTAGCGCGCGCTACTTACCACTCGTAGTGTGCGCTACTTATAACTCACCTGCAGTCCAGTACCTTCTGGACTACAGCCAGGGTAACATTAGCGTGCGCTAATGCTGAGTGGTAGCGTGCGCTACCTGTACTCAATTAGTGCGCGTTAAAAAGAGTACGTAGCGTGCGCTACTCCTCACGCACAACCCACAATAAAAATGACAATGATGATAATCACGGCACGAAACTCCAATTAGATTAGTGATGAACGACGATTGATACACGATACAATTACTCTGAATGATGAATACCATGATTGAATATGAGTGACAAATGATCATTAACGAGTGAAATTACTTAATGATAAATACTGAATGATAATTACTGAATTACAACCGGGTATTACAGTCGAGTTGAAACTCTACGAAAACTCGGGATTATTGATTAGATTCGAGTATTTTGGATTGAAGAGTTGGATATAATGGCTCCAATTAAGCCTTTATTTCTTGATCAAGTCCTGTTACTAGGAGATATAACCACGTTACATGTATTCGAGTCGGAGCTCTATGAAAACTCGGGCACATTAGTTAGATTCGAGCCTTTTCTACTCAGAATTGGCTATAAGAGCTCCAATTAATCTTCTACTTCTTGATTAAGTCTTCCTGTAGCAAGGATTCACTATAAGAGCTCCGATTAAGCCTCTGCTTCTTGATAAGTCTTGTTAATTATATATAAAACCACTTTACATGTATTCATGTCGGAACTTTATGAAAACTCGGGTTTATTGATTATATTTGAGTATCTTATATTGAAAAATTGGCTATAATGGCTCCTATTAAGCCTTTACTTCTTGATTAAGTCTGTTAATAGGAGATATAACCACATTACATTTATTCGAGTCGGAGATCTATGAAACCTCGGGCTTATTAGTTAGACTCGAGCTTTTTGTACTCAGAATTGGCTATAACAGCTCCAATTAATCTTTTACATCTTGATTAAGTTTTGTTATAGCAAGGATTCACTATAATAGCTCCGATTAAGCCAACTTCTTGATAAGACTTGTTAATTGGACATAAAACCACGTTACATGTACTCGAGTCGGAACTCGACGAAAGCTCGGGTTTAATGATTAGATTTGAGGATTTTATATTTAAGAATTAGCTATAATGTCTCCGATTAAGCCTTTAATTCTTCATTAAGTCCTGTTAATAGGAGATATAACCACGTTACATGTATTCGAGTCGGAGCTTTATGAAAACTCAGGCTCATTAGTTAAACTCGAGCTTTTTGTACTCAGCATTGGCTATAACAGCTCCAATTAGTCTTTTAATTCTCGATTAAGTCTTGTTGTAGCAAGGATTCACTATAATAGCTTCGATTAAGCCGTTACTTTTGGATAAGTCTTGTTAATAGGAGATAAACCACGTTACATGTATTCGAGTCGGGACTCTACGAAAACTCGGAATTACTGATTAGATTCGAGAATTTTATATTGAGAATTGGCTATAATAGCTTAGATTAAATATTTACTTCTCGATTAAGACTTGTTAATAGGAGATAAGATGTTACGTGCATTCTAGTCGAAACTCTATGAAAACTCGTGTTTATTGATTAGATTCAAGCCTTTTGTACTCAGGATTGGCTATAATAGCTCTGATTGATCTTTTACTTCTTGATTAAGTCTTGTTGTAGCAAGGATTCGCTATAATAGCTCTGATTAAGCATTTACTTCTTGATAAGTTTAGTTAATATGAGATAAAACCATGTTACATGTATTCGAGCCAGAACTCTATGAAAACTCGGGTTAATTGATTAGATTCGAGTATTTTATATTGAAGAATTGGCTATAATGGCTCCGATTAAACCTTTACTTCTTCATTAGGTCATGCTGATAGGATATATAACCACGTTACATGTATTCGAGTCGGAGCTCTACAAAAACTTGGGCTCATTAGTTAGATTCGAGCATTTTGTACTCAGAATTGGCCATAACGGACCCAATTAATCATTTACTTCTTGATTAAGTCTTGTTGTATCAAGGATTCACTATAATAGCTTCGATTAAGTCGTTACTTCTTGATAAGTCTTGTTAGTAGGAGATAAAACGAAGTTATATGTATTCGAGTCGGAACTCTACGAAAACTAGGGTTTATTGATTATATTCGAGTATTTTGGATTGAAAAATTGGTTATAATTACTCCAATTAAGCCTTTACTTACTTGATCAAGTCCTGTTAATAGGAGATATAACCACGTTACATGTATTCGAGTCGGAGCTCTATGAAAACTCGGGCTCGTTAGTTAGAGTCCAGCCTTTTCTACTCAGAATTGGCTATAACAGCTCCGATTAATCTTTTACATCTTGATTAAGTCTTGTTGTAGCAAGGATTCACTATAATAGCTCTGATTAAGCCTTTAATTCTGGATTAAGTCTTGTTAGTAGGAGATAAGTCCACGTTATATGCATTTGAGTTGGAATTCTACGAGAACTCGGGTTTATTGATTAGATTCGAGTCTTTTGTACTCAGAATTGGCCATAACAACTTTGATTAATCTTTTACTTCTTGGTTAAATCTTGTTGTAGAAAACATCGGATATAATAGCTCCTATTAAGCCTTTACTTCTTGATTAAGTCTTGTTAATAGGAGATAATACCATGTTACATGTATTCGAGTCGGAACTCTATTAAACCTCGAGTTTATTGATTAGACTCGAGCCTTTTGTACTTAGAGTTGGCTATAACAACTCCGATTAATTTTTTACTTCTTCATTAAGTCATGTTGTAGCAAGATTCACTATAATAGCTTCGATTAAGCCTTTACTTCTTGATAATTCTAGTTAATAGGAGATAAAACCACTTTACATATATTCGAGTCGGAACTCTATGAAAACTCGGGTTTATTGATTATATTCGAGTATTTTATATTGAAGAATTTGCAATAATGTCTCCAATTAAGCCTTCACTTCTTCATTAGGTACTGTTGATAGGAGATATAACCACGTTACATGTATTCGAGTCGGAGCTATACAAAAACTTGGGCTCATTAGTTAGATTCGAGCCTTTTGTACTCAGTATTGGCTATAACGACTCCAATTAATCTTTTATTTCTTGATTAAGTCTTGTTGTAGCAAGGATTCACTATAATAGCTTCGATTAAGCCGTTACTTCTTGATAAGTCTTATTAATAGGAGATAAAACCACATTATTTGTATTCGAGTGGGAACTCTACGAAAACTCGGGATTATTCATTAAATTCGAGTATTTTGTATTGAAGAATTGGTTATAATTACTCCAATTAAGCCTTTACTTCTTGATCAAGTCCTGCTAGTAGGAGATATAACCACGTTACATGTATTCGAGTCGGAGCTCTATGAAAACTCGGGCTAATTAGTTAGATTCGAGCCTTTTCTACTCAGAATTGGCTATAACGCTCCAATTAATCTTTTACTTCTTGATTAAGTCTTCTTGTAGCAAGGATTCACTATAATAGCTCCGATTATGTAACACCCCAAAAAGGCGGTCATTGCAGTGCCGTGGACCCCACACTGGCACCCACCAGGCAATACCCAAAATACAGATTAAATACGCAATAATTGTGATACCGAACCACAATACATAGTATTTTCACCAATTAGGAGTTTACAGTAGTATGGCAAACGGCCTTATTACACACGGGATCCGAAATACAAGTATAATCCATATGGAGATGGAATATACCTTAAATAACAATACATTAGTCCACAATTTAAAATAAAGCGGAAAGATAACATTACACAGTTCGAACAAAACCGGACAACAAAAGACTTGGGGCCCCCCGAACTAGTATCTTTCGAACCCTTCGCCGTCACTATGATCTTCCCGTGCCTAGCCTTTTCCTCGACCTAAAATACAACACAAGTATTTTGCCCAACATAGGGTCAGAAATACATGATAAATGAATTCTCAAGATATTATACAGTTAACATACATTAGATCTCAAGGAAAATAACCCGACTAACGAGCATACCCCTCGGGGATATGAACGATTAGTAACAAAATGTCGAGCACATCCAAATATATAAATGGACTATGAACGACCAAAAATAGTACGGCTCAAGATGGACATCACAGTACGCCCGATCCGGAAATGTGTCACTGCACATGTCCACCCCGTATACGGAATCTAGGATATACGTGGGACAATGTACCTAATTAGCCTCACGAACTATGTCTCGTGTGCACAGTCCAATACGGAACATCCACGCATGACTATATATGTGCCTGACTAAAAATCCTACACAATAACCAATCAGAACGCAGATATAATTCCGGATTTGTCACGATACAACATGACAATGAATTCAATAAATCACATATCCGATTAAGGATCAAGAAAATCACCGAAATGACAATACGGATCAATGATATCAACAGTTCAAAGTGATGAATTTGGGAATGCAATCCCACGTGAAAAACGGAACATCATCAAGAATAATATCAAATCAAGGATCACAAATTCATAAGTGTTTCATATACACGAAACGCATAATCACACAAGAATCCAAACATCATTATAACCAAGCAAGATAACTTGCCTCAATATGGAGACGAGAATAGTCCTTCCTTATCGAACGAACGAACGCTCCTCGACTTAATATCGGTTACTCGTACAATCAACCTTGTAAGGGATACAATCCATTCAATAACACATTCTCATAACTATCGATATCTAGTTCAGCGAATCGATATTCTAAATTCAATTCGCTTAGTTCAACTATCTTTGAATCATAATTCCATTTCAAGAATTCATACTAACTTCAATTTATACTCATTATTGGTTATCATTCAAGGTGTTCTCGATTATTTGTAAGGTTCAAACGGATGAGAATTTATCAAGAACAACCATCAAGGAGAACTATGCCAAAATTGATATGCCGATAGAATTTCTTAAAAACAACATCAATATTTTGAAAGATATAATCCAAACAACTACGTTTCATAAAACATTGATCAAAGTGAAGGTTACTCAGCGATTATCATTGTTCGAACGAATCATGAATTTGTAAAGTTATTACTATGTTCATTGTTTATGAGTTCACCTAGTTAGATTAACGATATAGTCGAGTCATTCATCACAAGATCATCACGATATCATCATTAGGGTGAATTAAACACCTCTGAACTATAACTTTATGTTGATATATATCAAGGTTCAACCAAAACAGATGGAAATCCTAAGTTCTTTTAGTTTAGACTCTTCCTAAACATGATGGTTTGATTCAATATAATGATAACAATCCTACAAATCAACCTATCTACAATGAAACTAAGGCTCATTATTGTTCTAGTGATGTTAATAGTCCAGCAAGAAGAGTGTGTTTCTACTAAACATGATTACTACCATTTAAGACATCCAGAATACATCACATCAAACCCTTAATCACCATATTCACCATTATGTTGTTAAAATCTTAACTACAAACATGTTTAGATTGATTAGTTCAACATTAGGTGAAGTATACTTTATCACTAACATTATAACTACGAGATTATATGGTGAAATCGTATAACATACTTTCAGAAATGAAGAACAATACACCAAAACCACAAGAACACACTCTAAGCTTCAAGAATGAATCCAAACTTCCAATCAACAAGCTCCAAATCAAAATGCAAAGCTCAAACACAAGTTGGAAGAAGGTAGAATTGATCTAGGGAGGCAGGGGATGTTAGGCATATTTTTATATGCTTATTTATCATTATTTTTTATTCTTTTTGTGATTAAGTCTGCATAAATGAGCTTTTAATGCACTATTATTATATGTTTTGCATGAAATTGTAGTCCGAAAGCTAAAACGATGAAAACGGGCGAAAACGGCAAATTTTGGCCTGGGGCCGCGGCACTAGGCAAGCGGGCCGCGGCACACGCAGAGGACCAGCGAGCCCCGAGTAAACTGTACTCTGATCCGCGGCACAAGTATAGTCAGCCGCGGCCCAGAAGAAATAAATAACGCCCAGGCATCCCGCTGTGCCCCGTGAGCCGCAGCACAGATTAAGTGAGCCGCGGCCCACGGGGCGGTTTTGACATAAAGTGCCGCGTTTCTGGGCCGTTTTGGAGCCTGTTTTCAACCTAATTACACGGACGCGTTTTTGAGGCAAAAGAGGATTATAAATAAGGGTTTATAAGGTTGGAATCAGGGGAGAATCGCGGAAGAGAGGAATCGATCATAAGAAGCAGAAGACACCAATAGAAGAGGGCGGAAGCCAGAAGAACGGAGGAATCCGAGTTTTCATCTGCATTTGATTTCAATGCTTTCATTCATTAATTCTGTATTTTTATCTTTTAGCATGTCAGGCTAAAACCCTGTTCTAGGATTTTGATGAAACCAAAGTTTTGACGGATTTGCTTTTGATTATCTATATAATTCCCTTTTCTGTTGAGTTTTCCCAATCGATTTTAATGCTTTCAATTGTCTGGCCAATAATTGGATTGTTTTAATTACGCAACTCGAATCGGGAGAGGAGAGTTGGTGAGGAACTATTGGTGAGAACCGTTTTATCTTGTGAGATAGGAATATACTCATAGGAACTACGTGTCCTTTTGAAGATTTTGTGCTTTTTGCCTATTGTCGAATTAATTCACCTAGGGATAGAGTGTGTTATTCGCCTTTAGAAAAATCTACTGACCTCGGGAGAGGCGGTAGAGTATTTTAGCAATTTTCGCCATCAATAAATTGGGGAAATCATTAACTTTGGATAATCGATAATAAATTCGGATAAACCAAGGTGGATTCACAATCCTAGACATATTCATCATTTGATTTTATTTCTTCGAGCGATCGTTATTCTGTTTATTATTGATTTTTTTTAGTCATTAATTGCAACCCAAATTTCGACTGTTCAAATAAAATTAGAATACATATAAATCGGTACTTAGTGATTCAGTCCTTGTGGGAACGATACTCACTCATCACTTTATTACTTGTCTATGATAACGTGCACTTGCGTTTAACGAAATATCGCAACAAGTTTTTGGTGCCGTTGTCGGGGACTGATTTTTCTACTAATATCGATTTCAGTATTTCTAGTCTTAGATTGAACATTTTTTTTTGTTTTTGTGTAATTTTATTTATTTATTTGTTTTTCCTTTCAGGAGTTTCCGGTTAGTGCATGAGAAAATTCGGTAACGAAGGCCTACTACCTTTGGATACCGAACTCGAGCGCACTCTTCGGAGAAGCAAGAAGGAGAAAAGAGAGCTACTAGCAAAAGTCACCATGGCCGATAATACGGGAAATCACGAAGCGGAAAATCCCATGGTGCAAGCTCAACCGGCATTAGCACTCCGCGATTATGCTATGCCGCAAATAAATGTGAACTTTTCGGGGATTCAGCGTCCAACAATCCAAGCCAACAACTTCGAAATCAAGCCTGCGATTATTCAGATGGTGCAAGCTAGCCAGTTTTGTGGATTGCCGAATGATGACCCAAATGCACACATTTCATCTTTTCTCGAGATTTGTGACACCTTAAAAAACAATGGTGTTACCGATGATGCAATTCGTCTAAGGTTGTTCCCTTTCTCTTTGAGGGACAAGGCCAAATTTTGGTTAAATTCTTTACCGCCGGCCTCTATCACGACATGGGCGGAATTAGCGCAAGCCTTCCTTGCTAAATTCTTCCCACCTTCGAAGACAGCGTGGTTACGAAATGAAATTGCTACTTTTGGTCAATTTGATATGGAGTCACTTCACAAAGCTTGGGAGCGGTACAAAGATTTGTTACGGAGATGCCCACACTACGGCTTACCGGATTGGCTCCAAATTCAAATATTTTACAACGGATTGAGTGCCTCCACACGCACCCTCGTTGATGCAGCCGCTGGGGGTGCCTTAATGGGAAAAACAATGGCCGAAGCACACTCTTTATTGGAAGCTATGGCTGCGAACGCTTATCAATGGCTGGCCGAACGAGTACACCCAAAACGAGTAATGGAAATCTCCAATAATGATCCGATCTCTACATTATCAGCTCAAGTCGCCGCCTTGACCCAGCAACTTCAAGCCTTTTCACATGCTCCTTCCCCCGTTACCATTGAATCGTGCAATTGGTGTAATGGATCTCATCCTAGCGCAGAATGCCAAGTCGCAATACCCTTTCAAGCAACCATCGATGGGACAAGCTCAGTTCGTGGGGAACGGGAACCGGCAGAATAATCCTTACTCAAACACTTATAATCCGGGATGGCGAAATCATCCTAACTTCTCATGGGGGAACGGACAAAGCTCAAACCAGCCTCAGTTTGCTCAACACCAACAACAACCTTCTACCGCTCCAAAAATCTCTCTAGAAGAAGTAATGACAAAATTTTCAGCGAGCACGAGTCAATTCATGGCCCGCACGGAGGCGACCTTGCAAAACCATTCCGCTTCTATCCGCAACTTGGAAGTCCAACTGGGCTAGATTGCTAATGTATTAACAGCCTGCCTGGAAGGTACCTTGCCAAGTACGACTGAAACGAATCCCAGAGAGAATGTCAATGCCATTAGGTTGAGAAGTGGGAAAGAATTGGGTGAGCTGCCGGGCCGAACGAAAAGAGAAGTGAGGATGGGGAGAAGAAAAATTCAGCGACTAAGGAATCACCAAGTTTGAGACCCTCGATACTGTTTCCTGACAATCCAAAAGCATATGTACCACCTGTCCCATTTCCGCAGCGATTACAACAGAAAAAGGTGGACAAGCAATTCTCAAAGTTCCTCGACGTCTTCAAGAAACTGCACATAAACATTCCATTTGCCGACGCCTTGGAACAAATGCCTAGTTACGGGAAATTCATGAAGGAAATTTTGTCAAACAAAAGAAAGCTCAAGGAGTATGAGACAGTTGCATTGACGGAGGAGTGCAACGCTATTCTTCAGAAAAAGCTTCCGCCAAAATTGAAGGATCCGGGAAGTTTTAATATACCATGCACTATAGGAAATCTGACTTTTGAAAGGGCATTGTGCGATCTCGGTGCTAGTGTTAATCTCATGCCTCTGTCTATTTTCAAGAAGCTAGGTATTGGGGAAGCGAAACCTACTACGGTCTCCTTACAATTAGCTGATAGTTCCATCAAATATCCGACGGGAGTGATAGAGGACATCTTAGTCAAAGTCGATAAGTTCATCTTTCCGGACGATTTCATTGTGCTTGACATGGAGGAGGACCACGACATCCCAATTATCTTGGGAAGACCATTTTTTGCAACCGGCCGAACTTTAATCGACGTGGAAAAATGGGAACTAACTCTAAGGGTTCAAGACGAGTATGTCACTTTTCAAGTATTTAAATCCTTTCCATGTCCAGGTGGTGTTGAGAAGAGCTCGCAAATTGAAAGTGTGGATATCGTTGCGAAAGACACACACCGGAAGAATCGTCGGTCGAAAAACTCAGAATCCGTTTCAGAGGGTCCGACTTCTAAGAAAAATGTAGAACGAGTTGCATATCTCAAGCATGTGGACATGCCATCATCATCAACCGTTCATCCATCAATGAGAAATTTCGATGCTGTCATAAGTTCGTTCGAGAAAAAGGAGAATAAGCCGGACGTAAAACGGAGGCCAAATCATGAGAAAACTGGGTGCTTCGGAAAGTTGGTAAAATCTTTTCGCAAACAACATTAGGTGTCCAAACCAAAAATCGGATCTTTAAGGACCAATGGTCAAAATTTTAAAACACACATTAACGGTTCGATGGACGGGGCGGAGTTCAAATGGAGTTTACGAAAAGCGAACTGACTTTTCAATAGGTCCGGCTGAAGACTATAAACTTAGCGCTTCTCGGGAGGCAACCCGAGTTTTAGTAGTAGATTTTTGTGTTTCAGTATTTTCTTGCGTTTTTGAATTTTTATTTTTCATCATTTTTGCTTTGATTTGCTTATCCCTCTCGTTCTTGATGTTTTCCTTTTAAAAATTCTGTGCAGGAATCACCCCAGGAGAAGAAATCAGTGATGGGCCACGGCACAAGAATGGTGAGCCGCGGCACACACCAGTTGAAGGAAAAAGGCCAAACAAACTGTACTCTGTGCCGCGGCACGACCTTACTGAGCCGCGGCACACCAGGTCCCTGAGCGGCGGCACATATTCCCTGAGCCGCGGCACACCAAATGTCCAAGAAATGACCAGGAGACTGTACTCTGTGCTGCGGCACGGATCAAATGAGCCGCGGCACACTAACACGATGAGCCGCGGCACGCGTAGATTGAGCCGCGGCACCCGGAGACATCACAAAAAGTCCCAGGCCAACTGTACTATGGGCCGCGGCTCACTTAAGCTGTGCCGCGGCCCCCGTCGCAAATAGGAAAGCCCAGGTACCCTTCTCATACTCGATCGGCCGGGATTCAGGTAAACTTCTTCCCTTTTCTTTGCACAGTGATCGGCCGATTTCTTTTTCTGCACTTTCTTCTTGCATTCTACATTCCAAGTCAGGTGATTCTCGATCTCTTAATCATAATTGATGCATGATTCGAAAAGTGAATTGAAGTTATATGCTGCTAGTTGTTCTTCAAAGTTTTCTCAAAAATGGAGTTGGAATATGGTGAATATGGAGTTGATTGTGATGGTATTTGTGATTATGAACTAATTGGTGATGTTAGTTGTCTTTTATCATGGCTATATATCTGTGTTATTATTTTTGGGATTTGGAGTTAGCCATTAAAATTCTTGTTCTTCATTTTAACTTGTGCATACCAAGTGTTTGAGAAATTGCAGCAATGAAACATTGTTAAGCCAAGTATTTTCAAACTATATGCAACGAATCGTTTTATCGGATTACATTATCTCCCGACCCTTACATCATATGTAAACTTGAGAGCTCATTCTTAATTTCCTCTTTGATGATGCAAGCTCATTCATTGACATTCTGCATGGTGTAGTCGAGAAGCGTGCAGGCTCGCCGGACGACGCCGGCACCAGTTCGTGAGCAGACTGTAGAGGAGTACTTCACATTTTTCTTTTATTGCATATTACATTTTGTGTATATCTACGTCAATGTACGTCCTAAGTTTGGGGGGGGGGGGTTTACTTTTTGTCGCTATACTTATTGCTGTACTTATTCGTTGCACTTTTCATTATTTTTCGTTATTTTTGTTGGTTTTTAATTGCATTCGTGATTTGTTCGTGCTTCTTTTTGTGTAAAACTGATGTTACGATACTGATTTCTCTCTGAAGAAACGGTTGAGTTTTAGTTGAGTTGTAGTCAGTGATATCTGTTTCTGTTGAGTATTCATCTAGGTCCGAAATTTTTTCGTTTTTGTAGAAATCTTAGAAGATAAGAAAGGAGACATAAGTGTATTCAAATCGCCATCTATATGTTTGGTTACACTTTTTGCATAGCTAGTCGTCCAGTAACATAAGTCGTGTAGGCACCTAATTTGAGTTTAGAGTCGGACAGTTTTTCCCAAAAGTCGAGATATTATTTGTTCTATGATGGGAAGTCTAGTAACTGGGGGTATTCGCGTGACCCATTGTTTACTCTCGCGTAAAATGACGACCCTGATTAGACTAGTGGTTTCGATATTTCGCATGTGCTGATGATGGGGAGCCTAGTAATCGGGGGTATTCGCGTGACCCGTTGTTTACTCTCGCGTAAAACAGCGACCTTGAATCGGACATGCGTGAATAGCTATTCGAGTTGTTTCTCCGCTGTGGAGGGGAACTTAGTAACTAGAAGCATCCATGTGCCCCATGAGTGTCTTTTACGGCAAACGGTTCCCCAACACATGAGAATGGAATTCCACCCTAGGATTATCCCGATGAAACATCCCGAGATCCGAACCTAGTGGTCAACTCGAATCATCTTATTGACCGTATATAAGGGAATACTGTCCGAGGGTTATATTTGATGTGGAAACTCTTGAAAATTTTGCCACTAGACTGTGGGATTGGGCGAGTTAGCTTGTTTATTTTAACCCTTCATATTGGCGGGCGATTAAATTCACACTTGTTAATCTTTGAGCTGGATTTTCTTCATGAACGATTGATTAGGACTGAAATTGGGTACTTTGTGGAATCAATGTCCTGAACGTGGCTCGCTATTATGATACTTGTATCATTCCTTGAGATTTTCAGGATAGTATTGATTAGGTTGAGCACTATGAGTTGCACGATTGTTCACGATATTCTTTTGTTGAAATTGATTATTTTTTTGATTGAGAACAAGCAAAGGCTCATGTTTGGGGGTATTTGTTAGGCGTATTTTTATATGCTTATTTATCATTATTTTGTATTCTTTTTGTGATTAAGTCTGCATAAATGAGCTTTTAATGCACTATTATTATATGTTTTGCAGGAAATTGGAGAACGGAAGCTAAAATGATGAAAACGGGCGAAAACGGCAAATTTTGGCCTGGGGCCGTGGCACAAGGCAAGCGGGCCGCGGCACACGCAGAGGACCAGCGAGCCCCGAGTAAACTGTACTCTGAGCCGCAGCACAAGTATAGTGAGCCGCGGCCCAGAAGAAATAAATAACGCCCAGGCATCCCGCTGTGCCCCGTGAGCCGCGGCACAGATTAAGTGAGCCGCGGCCCACGGGGCGGTTTTGACAGAAAGTGCCACGTTTCTAGGGCGTTTTGGAGCCTGTTCTCGACCTAATTACACAGACGCGTTTTTGAGGCAAAAGAGGATTATAAATAAGGGTTTATAAGGTTGGAATCAGGGGAGAATCGCGGAAGAGAGGAATCGATCATAAGAAGCAGAAGACACCAAGAGCAGGGTGGAAGCCAGAAGAACGGAGGAATCTGAGTCTTCATCTGCGTTTGATTTCAATGCTTTCATTCATTAATTCTGTATTTTTATCTTTTAGCATGTCAGGCTAAAACCCTGTTCTAGGATTTTGATGAAACCAAAGTTTTGACGGATTTGCTTTTGATTATCTATATAATTCCCTTTTCTGTTGAGTTTTCCCAATCGATTTTAATGCTTTCAATTGTCTGGCCAATAATTGGATTGTTTTAATTACGCAACTCGAATCGGGAGAGGAGAGTTGGTGAGGAACTATTGGTGAGAACCGTTTTATCTTGTGAGATAGGAATATACTCATAGGAACTACATGGCCTTTTGAAGATTTTGTGCTTTTTTCCTATTGTCGAATTAATTCACCTAGGGATAGAGTGCGTTATTCGCCTTTAGAAAAATCTACTGACCTCGGGAGAGGCGGTAGAGTATTTTAGCAATTTTCGCCTTCAATAAATTGGGGAAATCATTAACTTCGGATAATCGATAGTAAATTCGGATGAACCAAGGTGGATTCACAATCCTAGACATATTCATCATTTGATTTTCTTTCTTCGAGCGATCGTTATTATGTTTATTATTGATTTTTTTTAGTCATTAATTGCAACCCAAATTTCAACTGTTCAAATAAAATCAGAATACATATAAATCGGTACTTAGTGATTCAGTCCTCGTGGGAACGACACTCACTCATCACTTTATTACTTGTCTACGATAACGTGCACTTGCGTTTAACGAAATATCGCAACAGGGGATGATTATAGTGCTGAAAAATCGGAGTTTAGATGTGCAAAATGAAAGACACGAGTTGTCTTTTTATAACAACACAATTCGTTACGTACGTTATACACAAGAGGATAACGTACGTTAGCAGCTTTACGTACGCTACACCAAAAGTGTTACGTACGTAAGCTAGTCCAAGAGGCTACTGGACTAAAATACGATCATCATTATGTACGTTATGGCTTGGAGCATTATGTACGTAATGTAGGTCAACTAGGCTGCTCCAAAAGATCAGATATTCGAATCACGCCCCACCCCACATGCTGAAAGTTGAGATCGGATAAGACTACAAGCCTTACGTACATAAAAATCACCTCTTTATGTATGTAAAACCCACAATATAGCGTACGTTATGCTAAAGGGTTAACGTACTTTAAGCACAGAATTACTAGCCCAAAAATGCACTTATCTATACAACGTTTAGAAATCAATCATAGTGTGAAAGATAGTTGTATTCAAGTCTATTATGATATATTCCAACATCAATAAATATTAAACAAATGCAACAAGACTACAATACTGTTGAATTATTCGAATAATACAACAGTCGGTAAGAATTTCTGTCGGATATTACATACTCCCCCCTTAAAAGTGTAATACCCGGTTGTAATTCATTCATTATCATTCAGTATTTATCAGTCAGTATTTGTCACTCAGTAATTTTCACTCATTCACAATCACTCATCATTCATGATTCATTCATTTGCATTCACTGTTGGCATGTTATAACCGTGTATGAGTTACCGATCGTCATTTCATCTCCATTTATAGATCGAGATGGGAGTATTATCATTTTCATCATGATTGGTAGTCTTGTGCTGGAAGTATCATCTTTGGCATGTGTTGGACTTGTTTACTTTCGCATACGTATGGTATGTCGGATCATTCTTCAATCGTAGCGTAAAATCAGGGTTGTTGGATTTTCTTCTTGTCCAGCAACGAGTCACGGCCGTAAGGATTTTCGATTACGGCCGTAACAGGTGTTCGTTGATTTCAGGCCATTTTGGACGAACGTGACTTACGGCCGTAAGGGTTGCGGCATACGGCCGTAAGTTGAGCAGGTATGGCCATAATGCTTGGCCGGTTACGGCCGTATGTGACGAACAGGGTGCCCAGGCGTTTTTGGCCGAATGCGAGTTACGACCGTAAGATGGGCAGGTTACGGCCGTAAGGGGTGTTCGTAATCTTCAGGATGTGTCGGACGAGAAGGACTTACGACCGTAAGGGTTTCGGCATACGTCCGTAAGATGAGGCAAGTACGGCCGTAAGACTTGGCCGGATACGGCCGTACGTTGCATGCAGAGTGCCTGGTCAGTTTCGACGAAGGGGTCTTACGCCCGTAAGTTTGGCCGGTTACGGCCGTATCGGTCGAGTTACGCCCGTAAGGTGAGCGGGTACGGCCGTATAGATGTCGGCAGGTGTTTTGGACGAGGGCGAGTTACGCCGGTAAGTCAGTTGCGGGTACGGCCGTATGGCTGTCGGCAGTTTCTGGACGAAGCCGAGTTACGGCCGTAACTTCCGGCAGTTTATAAGGACTTGATCGGGTCTATCAGTTCAATTTGCCATTTCTTTCACCTTGTTTCGAGAGAGAGAGATTGAGGGAGATATTTTCCATCACCCATCACTTGAGTACTCGATTTTCATCATCTTCATTCGTTTGGGAAGCTTGGATGCTCGATTTAACTCGTGTTCATCGGATCGAAGTGTTTGGATCTTCAAGAGGTAATTTCTTCAACATCTTGGATTTCGATTTTGTGTTGAGATATGATGTTTTGGACGTTTTAATCATGTTGTATGAAGAAATATACATATGATTATGAGTTTGTATAAATATTCATTAGATTATTGAAGGATTATTCAAGAACACTTTGAATATTGAGTTGGATTTGGGGATTTTCGATTAATTGTTGTTGAAACCACGAATTTGGATATTCATATTGGATTATTGATCGTATTGAAGATGTTTTTGTTGGTTTGAAACACTTCTTGGGGATTTGATGTTGGTATTATTGAGGTTTGGTTGTAAACAATCGAAGATTGGCCACAACGTGTTTGATTTTATGCCCCAATGAACTTGGTTTAGTCGTATCAACGTTTTGAGTTTGTTATATTCGTGTTTGATTAGTATGTTGAACGGATTGTTGGTAATTGTGTTATTCAAGGTTGTTCGGTACGACCGACATCTCATTTAGGATGTTTGTTCGTGGAAGGACAATTGTCACCGGTGTTGAGTAAGTTAATTCTTACTCGGTTAAAAGGATATTCATTCCTTTTGTTGTTGTTCATTCATAATCATAACTCATTCATCATTGTATTAACCGTATTGAGACTTGTAATTATCGAATGATCACTTCATTCACGAGGAACGACGGTTCCAATCATTTCATTGAGTTATCAATCACTTCACTGTTATTTTCATCTCAGTGAGTCATTCTTGACTTTGTCGGATTATTATTCATTGATATTCATTGTGGTCATTCTCGTTCATATGTCCTTCTAGGTTCATATTGCGTGGCCGGGTGCGGATGTGTGGAATTTTTAGTCGAGCACGCGATGGTCATGTAATGGGTCACCGGTACATTGGACTGTGCACACGGTAACGATTACCTCCATGAGACTAATTAGGTACAAGGACGGGTGTGTCCGGTCATTCATCTTGTACACTTGCACAGAACATTACGGGCATACTATGATACTCCTCTTCAGCTTAATTCAGAACTAAGGATATTTCATAACTAAAGATATATCATGATTGTGTATATTCAACCCTTGAGGATTGTTGTTCTGTGTAACTGACCCCGTTGGGGTATATTGTTTTCAGGTCATGGCAAGGCAAAGGCACGGGAAGAGCATGTTGACGGCGAGGAGTCCCAGTGATACTAGTAGGGGGCCCAGTTCTTTCAGTCATCCTTGTTTCTCTTCATATGTATTTCCGCTGCAAATTCCGTTTGAGATGTTTATTTATTCAGGGTGGTGTATTCTATCTTCATATAAAATATACTAGTATTCTGTATTGTCCTGGTGTATTGTACTTAAAATCCTCATCGGGGTATTTGGTAATATAATGTGGTTCGGTACTACACTTATATTATTGAAGTCATCAGTTTTTATTCGCCTGGTGGGTCCCAGTCGGGGGTCACGGCACTGTAATATCTGCCTAATTTGGGGTGTTACAAAAAGGAGTTTCGTCCTCAAAACTAAGGGGTAAACAATTCGGGATATCTCTCTTGCATGCTGCTCTCCGTATCCCACATGGCCTCCTCGACTCCATGTCGTGACCACTGAACCTTCAGTAAGGGAATCGTCTTGTTCCGCAATTGTTTGATCCTCCTCTCAAGTATTCGTATGGGGCGCTCTTCGTATGAATGATCCTCCTCTATATCGATATCATCGAACTGAAGTATATGACTCGGATCAGCAACATATTTCCTTAACTGGGAAACATGGAACATGTTATGAATCCGGCTCAGAACTGGTGGCAATGCCAGGCAATAGGCTAGATAACCTACTCGTTCCAAAACCTTAAATGGCCCGACATATCTCGGATTCAGCTTGCCTCTCTTCCCAAAACAAAAAACACCTCGAGTATGGGACACCATCATTAATACATGGCCGCCAACCTCGAACTCAAGTGGTCGTCGGCGGTTGTCTGCGTAAGAATTCTGTCGGCTTTGAGCCGTCAACAAACGACTCCTAATCAGAGCGATCTTCTCACGGGCTGCTAACAACATATCGGGTTCCGTACCCAAAGATTCAAACAGATCGTCCCAACACAAAGGGGATCTACAATGACGGCCATTCAATGCTTCATAAGGTTCCATCTGAATCGAAGCGTTCCAGCTATTATTATAAGTGAATTCCACCAAAGGTAGTTGGGCCTCCCAATCATCCTTTCAATCAAGAATGCACACCCTCAACATATTCTCTAGATTCTGGATAGTCCTCTCAGTTTAACAAATCAGTCTGTGGATGAAAAGCTGTGCTAAAGTTCAATTGCGTACCCATCGCACGATGAACTGCTTTCCAGAAATGTGACACGAATCGCCCGTTACGATCTGATACAATACTCTTAGGGCTACCATGTAACCTTACAATCTCTTTGATAAATAGCTGGGCCAATCTCTCGGGTCCCCATATGTCTTTTATCTCCAAAAAGTGGGCTGATTTTGTCAGGCGGTCCACAATCACCCAAATCATATTCATTCCTCGACGACTAGTCGGTAAGCTAGTGATAAAATCCATCGATATATCCTCCCATTTCCACTAAGGAATTAGGAGCGGTTTCAGAATCCCTGCGGGTCGCTGATGCTAAATCTTAACCTGTTGACAGGCTAAACACCTCGAAACGAATAATATTGCTTCAAATCCTTATACATTTTGCTAGACCCCGGGTGAATGGTGTACGGGGTAGCATGAGCTTCTCTTAGGATAGAGTTTCTCGATTCGTCGTCTGCAGGTACACAGACTCGATTCCTGAAGCGTATTAATCCATCCTCGTAGATCACAAATCCAGGGGCTTTCCCTTGAGTTGCTTCATCCTGAACTCGAGATAAGAATGGGTCTGTAACCTGCTTCGATCAAATTATATCCTCAAGGGATGATGAAATCTCAAGTGTGCAGAGTTATCCTTGAATACGCTGTAACCAGACTTCTATTTCTGGCCTCGCCAACTCTAACTGCAATTCTCTCTGAACTGTCAAGCGGGCAAGCGTCTGCTCCTATACTGTTTTACAACTCAAAGCGTCAGCAACTACATTGGCTTTGCCCGAATTATAAAGGATCTCGATATCATAATCTTGGATGAGTTCTACTCACCTTCTCTGCCTCATGTTTAACTCCTTCTGAGTGAAAATGTGCTTCAGGCTCTTGTGATCGGTAAAAATATGACAGGTAACTCCATACAGATAGTGACGGCAGATTTTTAAAGCAAACACCACGACTGCATGTTCCAAATCATGGGTGGGGTAATTGACCTCGTAAGGTCGTAGTTGTCTTGATGTATAGGAGATCACCTTCCCTTTCTGCATTAGTACACATCCAAGGCCCTGTTTAGACGCGTCACTATACACCACGAATCCTTCTGTTCCTTTCGGTAAAACCAAAATAGGTGCCGAAATCAACCGACTTCTGAGTTCATCAAAACTCCGCTGACATGCCTCTGACCATAAATACTTCTTATCCTTCCTCAACATGTTAGTGATCAGTTGGGCAATCTTGGAAAAACCTTCCACAAACCGTCGGTAATAACCTGCTAGTCAGAAGAAACTGCATACTTCCTTCATGTTCTTTGGTGGTAGCCAGTCTCGGATAGCTTCTGTCTTCTGTAGTCTACTCGCACCCCATCAGCTGATATCACATGTCCGAGAAAGATAATTTCACGCATCTAGAACTCACATTTAGAAAATTTTCCATAAAGCTGCTCCCATCTTAACGCCTTGAGAACCTGATGGAGATGATGCTCATGCTCTTTATGTTCATGAGAATAAATCAGAATGTCATCGATAAAAATGACCACAAAGCGATCTAGATAATAATAAAGACCCGATTCATCAACTCCATGATTACTGCTGGTGCATTAGTCAGTCCAAAAGGCATCACTACGAACTCATAATGCCCATAGAAAGTACGAAAAGCGGTCTTCAAAATGTCAGACTCACGAATCCTCAGCTGATGGTAACCGGACCTCAATTCGATCTTAGAAAACACAGCAGCCCCCTGAAGATGATCCAATAAATCATCAATACGCGGCAATGGATATTTGTTCTTAATGGTTACCCTGTTCAACTCACGATAATCAATACACAGACGCAGAGATCCATCTTTCTTCCGTACAAATAGCACTGGTGCTCCCCAAGGGGACGCACTAGGTCGAATATAGCCCTTGTCCGTCAAATCCTCAAGCTGGTTCTTCAACTCCTGCATCTCAGTCGGAGCCATACGATACGGTGCTTTCCAAAAGCGGGGACGTACCTGGCTCTAATTCAATACTGAACTCTACGTCACGATGTGGAGGTAAGCCTGGCAACTCATCTGGAAATACGTATGGGTAGTCTCGGACTACCGGAATATCAACCAATTCGACTGGTCGATCTGCTGTTTTGGTCATGAAACACCAATAGCCAATACACCCCTGATTAAGCAATTTTACTACTTTCATAGCGCTGATGACTCTCCGGGAACGGCTGGGATTGTCACCTTGAAAAGTACACTCAACGCCATCGTCAGATGTGACGGTCACTGTTCGTTTGCAGACACTAAGTATGGCATCATGACGATACATCCCATGGATACCCAAGATCACATCGTCTTTAGGGAAATAGACCATAATTAAATTCGATAACTAGTCACAGTCGTTCATGCGAATCGGACAGTCTTGCACTTCACGATTCCCAACAATTCTTCTACCATCGGGTAGACCAATTATATAAGGTTCACAATTGGTAACATGATCTATGTAATTCCCGGTTGTAATTTAGTAACTGTCATTCAGTAATTGTCACTCAGTAATCTTCACTCATTATTAATCATCCATCATTCATATTCATTCATTGTATTCACTTTTCAGAGTAATTTGCAACGTGTATCAGTTATTATTCGTCTTTCAACCCAGTTGGAGAGTCGGGTCGAGCGTAACATCATTGTCATCTTTGTAGTGGGCTGTGTGTGAGGAGTAGTGCACGCTACATACTCTCCTTAGCACACGCTAATTGAGTACGGGTAGCGCACGCTACCTCTTAGCATTAGCGCTCGCTAAGGCACTGGACTGCAGTTGAGTTGTAGTAGCGCACGCTACGAATGGTAAGTAGCGCGCGCTAGTAGTTTGGGGTAGTGCATGCTATATAATCGGTGTAGCGCGCGCTAAGGTCGATCAGGTAGAGTCCAGTGGGTAGTGGACTGAGTTGGAATAATTCACAACGCACGCTATGAGTAGATATTAGTGTACGCTAATGATGTAGTAGCGCACTCTGAGTTTTGAGTGTAGCGCACGCTATCGTGAGTAGGTCAGAGGACAGAAGGTTCTGGACTTCAGTTACTGGGCATCAGATAGTCAGTTAGCGCACGCTAGCATTATGGGTTAACGCACTCAATCGGGAAGGCGTTAGCGCACACCACCAAGTTCGTAGCGTACGCTAACGAGGCAGTCAGAGCTCACTGGACTGTCCGATTAACTCGCTAGCGCACGCTAAATATCAGGGTTTAGCTTGCGCTAAACTGGAACAGTATAAATTGGACAGTCCACTCCAGGTTCGTCATTTTTTCGACGGTTTTGGGCGATTTCGGACGGTTTTGGGAGGTCTCTTCGAGCTGCATCCACCTATCAACATCTTCAAGCTTATTATTCGGATTAATCATCATTTAATCCTCTCCGATACATCAAAGCAAGGTAAATGATTCTTGAATCTAGAATTTCGGATTTTGAATGTTTTTCTCCCAATCTCTTCGTGTAAGCTTGCTATTAAGTTGGAATATGTTAGATATGGATTATCTACCTTGGATAAATGTATTCCTACGGATTTATTAGTGTATATTTTGGATTTGATGAATAATTGGGGAATTTTTCAAGAACCCTTACGGGTTGACTTTGGTTATTTTGGGGATTTCCAATTATAGTTATCGTAACCTTGAGTTGTGGATTCCTATTAGATTATTGGTATCATTGAAGGTGTTTTGTTGGATGGAACTACTCATTTTGGAGTTTCGTTCCGATATAGTTGGGGTTGATTATAATCAAAGGATGAATGTTTGCTAAGTGTTTGTCATAATGCCCCAATGAGTTTGGATATTGTTGTATCGACTTTTGAAGTGGATTGCGATCATGTTTGAATCGTTTATTAAGCGTATTATTTGTAGTTGTGTTATTCAAGGTTGTTCGAGCGACCGACATCTCTTTTAGGACGTTTGTTCGAGGAAGGACATTCTTCACCAGTGTTGTGTAAGGAAATTCTTACTTGGTTAAAGGGATATTCATTACTTATGTTTTTTTTCATTCATAAATGTAATTCACTCATAATATATCATTCATGTCAAGACTTGTAATTATCAACTAATTACTCAATTCACGAGGAACGACGGTTCCAATCATTTTAATGAGCTACCATTCATTTCATTGTTATTTCATCTTGGTAAGTCATTCTTGAATCTTGTCGGATTATTATTCATTAATGTTCATTGGTCACTTTTGTCCTTGTAGCCTTCTGGGTTCATATTGCGTGGCCGGGTGGGGATCTGTGGAATTTTTAGTCGGGCACTTGATATTCATGTGATCGGGTTCACCAACACAATGGACTGTGCACACAATAACGTACCTCGGTGAGACTAATTAGGCACAAGGGCGGGTGTGTCGGGACACTCGTATTGTGCACTTGCACATATCATTACGGGCATACTATGATGCCCCTCTTCAGCTGTATTTCATAACTAAGATATGTGATTGTTGTATATTGTTCAACTCTTGGGGATTGTTGTTCTGTTTAACTGACCCCATTGGGGGATGTTGTTTCAGGTCATGGCAAGGCTAAAGCACGGGAAGAGAACATTGACGGCGAGGAGTCCCAGTGATACTAGTAGGGGGCCCCAATCCTTTTCGGTCATTCCTGTTTCTTCATTTTATTTCCGCTGCAGATTTCCGTTTGGATACTTATTTTTATTCAGTGTTGAATATTTTATCTTCATATAAAATATACATGTATTCTGTATTATCTTGGGTGTGTTGTACTTGAAACTCCTCATCGGAGTAATTGATGATATAATGTGGTTCGGTACTACAATTATATTATTTAAGTCATTAATATTCATTCGCCTGGTGGGTCCCAGTCGGGGGTCCACGGTACTGTAATATCCGCCTAGTTTGGGGTGTTACAGAGTTGGTATCGGAGCGTGGTTTTGAATACTACCTTCCGAGTCATGTCACATTTGAAATCATCCTTCATTAGACTAGTATCATTGGACTTTCACATCATGTGTGACCTGTGTAAGAGCCAAGCCCCTCAGACCAAAGAACAGTAAGATTTCTGACGCCATGGTATAATTTTTGGCAATATGAATCACTCATTCATCATTCAACAGTCAATAATCCTCAATCATCATTTTCATTTTTCATCATGTCGATCATGTTAACTCATTAATCACTAAGTTCATTTCATTGCTCAGTTGTTGATCTTAAGGATCATATCATTAATCTTGTTAACTGTTCAAGATAATCATTTCAAGAATTTCATCAGATAATCATGTCACCTCAATTTATCATTCATGTAATCATTGTATTAGAGCGCGTACGCTCATTATTATCATTTCATGACGTAATCATAATGCGGTATTCATGCGAGATCTATAACTATCATGTGACTTTCCTACTTCAGTATGGAGAGAGATGACAGAGGACGCGGGGGAATAGGCCGCGGTGTGGGCCAAAACCCGAGAGCTCATGTGAATACACGCGCCAATGCGAGGAATAATGCAAATTCATCGAGCTGTGACGCTGCCACTCATTCACCCAGAAATGATCATTCTCTCTGTTAGGGAGTCGTACTTGGGACACAGCTCAATCAGAAGGTGTTCGGGTTGATCCCCTCGCTTTTATGCAGGGCATGATGGCCCAGATGACACAGATGGCACGCCTCATGGAGACGATGTAGAACTCAACCGCCCAGAATTAGCAGGCTCCTCCGCCGCCACCTCAGGGGCAAGAGAAGAGTGTGTGTAGTATTATTGGCGACATCTCTCGCTAAATACCACCTACTTTTGAGGGCTCGTCTGAGCCTGCGGATATAGTGTAACACCCCAAACTAGGCAAATATTACACTGTTGTTGACTCCCGACTGGGACCCACTAGGCGAATGAAAATTAATGACTTAAATAATATAATTGTAGTACCGAACCACATTATCTCATTAATTACTCCGATGAGGAGTTTCAAGTACAACACACACAAGATAATATAGAATACATGTATATTTTATATGACGATAAAATATACAACACTGAATAAATGAGTAATCAAACGGAAATTTGCAGAGGAAATAAAATGGAGAAAACACGAATGACTAAAAAGGACTGGGCCCCCCTACTAGTATCACTGGGACTCCTCGCCGGCAACATTCTCTTCCCGTGATTTAGCCTTGCCATGACCTGAAAACAACATCCCCCAACGGGGTCAGTTACACAGAACAACAATCCTCAAGAGTTGAATAAACACGATCATGATATATCTTAATTATGAAATTAAGCTAAAGAGGAGAATCATAGTACGTCCGTAATGGTATGTGCAAGTGCACAAGACGAGTATCCGGACACACCCCTTCTTGTACCTAATTAGTCTCATGGAGGTACGTTACCGTGTGCACAGTCCATTGTGACGGTGAACCCGAACACATGACCATCATGTGCCAGACTAAAAATTCCATACATCCCCACCCAGCCACGCGAAATGAACCCAGAAGGTCATATGAACAAGAATGACCATGAAAAATATTAATGAATAACAATCCGACAAAGTCAAGAATGACTCACCGAGATGAAATAATAGTGAAATGAATGATAGCTCACTGAAATGATTGGAACCGTTGTTCCTCGTGAATGAAGTGATTATTTGATAATTACAAGTCTCAATACAGTCATTACATTATGAATGAGTTATGATTATGAATGAACAACAACGAACGGAATGGGTATCCTTTTAACCGAGTAAGAATTAACTTACACAACACCGGTGAATAATGTCCTTCCTCGAACAAACGTCCTACAATGAGATGTCGGTCGTTCGGACAACCTTGAAACACAATTACCAATAATACGCTCAATATACGTATCAAGCATGAATTACGACTAACTCAAAGGTCGATACAACAATATCCAAACTCATTGAGGCATTCAAACAAACACTTAGCGAACATCAACCTTTGATTATAACCAAATCCCAAATATATCGAAACCAACTCCAAAATGAGTAGTTCAATCCAACAAAACACCTTCAATTATATCAATAATCCAATAGGAATCCACAAATCGAGTTAACGACAACATCTATTCGAAAACCGCGAAAATCAAAGTCAACTCTAAAGTGTTCTCGATTAATTCTCCAAATATTCATCAAATCCGAAAAACACATCAATAAATCCGTAGGAATATATGTATCCAAGGTAGATAATCTATATCTACATATTCCAACATAATAGCAAGCTTACACGAAGAGATCGGAAGGAAAATACTCAAAATCTGAAATTCTAGATCCAAGAGATCATTACCTTGATTGTTGTGCTGAAGAGGATGCAATGATGATTAATCTGAATGATAAGCTTGAAGATGAGGGTAGATGGATTCAGCTCGAAGAAATCTCTCCAAAATGTCCGAAATCTCCCAAAACCGTCGAAGGAATGAAGAGAGAATGACAAATGACGAATCTGGACTGCATTGTCCAATATATATTGGTCCCAGCTTAGCGCACGCTATGACCTGATATGTAGCGTGCGCTAACGGGTTAACCAGACAGTCCAGTGAGCTATGACTGCCTCGTTAGCGTATGCTACGAACTTGGTAGCGTACGCTAACGTCCTCCCGATAGCGTGCGTTAACCCATAATGTTAGCGTGCACTAACTGAATATCTGATGCCTAGTAACTGAAGTCCAGAACCTCCTGTTTTCTGATCTGCTCACGATAACATACACCACACCCAAAACTCAGCGTACGCTACTACACCATTAGCGTACGCTAAAATCTACTCATAGCGTGCGTTATGAATTATTTCAGATCAGTCCAGTACCCACTGGACTCTGCCTGATCGGACTTAGCGCGTGCTACACAGACTGCATAGCAGGCGCTATCCAAACTTACTAGCGTGCGCTACTTACCATTCGTATCATGTGCTACTACAACTCGACTGCAGTCCAATGCCTTCTGGACTGCACGCCTGAACCACATTAGTGTGCGCTAATACGGAGAGGTAGCGTGCGCTACCCATACTCAATTAGTGTGCGCTAAATAGAGTACGTAGTATGCGCTACTCCTCACACACAGCCCACTACGATGTTGACAAAAATGATAAACACGGCTCGATCCTCCAACCAGGTAGAAAGGCGAATAATAACGGATACACAATACAAATTACTCTGAATGGTGAATCTAATGATTGAATAAGAATGATGAATGATTATTAATGATTGAAAATTACTGAGTGACAATTACTGAATGATGATTACTGAATGATAATAACTGAATTACAACCGGGTATTACATATAGTTCACTGGCTTGAGCATTTCGAGTAGTTGTTTGCTATGGTGGAGTGTCCCGAAGGGCACAAAGTTTCAGTCGCGGCTTACTATTTGGGTAAGAGTGCTCACTCTTGGTGGTTATCGTTGAAGACCACCGACGGATCTTGTACTTGGGACCAATTCAAGACTCTCATGATGGAGAGGTATTATCCGGCCCCACTCAGAGAGGCCAAGTTATCAGAATTACTCACTCCCAACCTCTCAACGGACAATGATGTTCTCGCCATCGCTGAGAAATTTCAGGAGCTACTTCCTTTTGCCTCATCTATTATTCACTCCGAGGCGGACAAGATCAAGTATTTCAGCAAGAGGCTGAAACCTCGTATATGGATGCAGTTGCTTAATCACAATTGCACCACTCTAGCCGAATTCATCGAGAAAGCTCTTAATTATGAGCTTACTGCTAAGGAAATTTCTAAGCAAGAACCTTCATCTGCTACAAGAAGTCTAAGAATCGTAATCAATCTGAAGGCAGTCAGGCAACTTTCAAGAAGCCTCGTGCGGGCCCTACTTTTTTTGAGCGACCTCCTATGGCACCTAGACCCACGGAATCTCAGTCCCGAGTGGCCAGTTCGGCCATCACCTGTTTCAATTGTGAAGCGCAGGGTCATTTTAGCACCAAGTGTCAGAGGTAGACTATCACATGCCATAACTGTGGGATTGCTGGGCATAAGGCCCGTTTTATACGAAGAAACACTAAACCTACTCCGGCGATATCTCAGGCCCCGAGACAGTCAGCTGTTCAGAATCAGGCCACTCAGTCCGCGTCGTTCAAGATGACGGGAGCAAACAAAGGCGGAGCCAAAAGCTACCAGACGGGAGCATCAGGTTCGGGGGCCGGCAAGCCCCGGATTTATGAGATGAAGAAGACCGACGATCTGGAGGCCCGAATGATCTCAGGTACATGAAATTCTATCTCAACCTGTGTGTACCCTTTTTGATACTGGTGCATCGCATTCATTCATTTCCGAGTCATGCTTGAGTAGACATCATATGGATAGTGCTACTAGTTGTGAACCTTTTATCACGGGTCTACCTGATGGTAGAAGAATTATCAGGGATCGTGAGATTGAGAATTGTCCGATTCAGCTTAATGGCTATGTTTGGTTAGAAAACCTAATCGTAGTAGATTTACCGAGAGACGATGTTATCTTGGGTATTGATTGGATGGATCATCACGATGCCATCATTAGTGTCCGAAAGCATATGGTCACTATCATTTCAGATGATGGAGTCTAATGTGCATTCCAGGGAGGTAATCCCAGCTGTTCCGGTAGAGTCATTAATTTGATGAAAGCAGTGAAATTACTCAGTCAGGGGTGCATTGGTTATTGGTGCTATATGACCAGGACCGAGAAATCATCAATAGTTTTTAAGGATATTCCAGTAGTGAGAGAATATGCCGATGTATTTCCAGACGAGTTACCTGGTTTTCCTTCACAGAGGGATGTGGAATTCACAATAGAGATGTAGCCTGGTACATCCCCAATATCGAAGGAACCATATCGGATGGCCCTGATCGAAATGCAGGAACTGAAGAACCAATTGGAGGATTTAACCGAGAAAGGTTATATCCGACCGAGTGCGTCCTCGTGGGGAGCACCTGTGTTATTTGTCAAGAAGAAGAATGGTTCGTTTCGCTTGTGTATTGATTACCGGGAATTGAATAGGGTGAAGATCAAGAATAAATATCCCCTACCCCACATCGATGATATTTTGGATCAACTTTAAGGGGCTTCAGTATTTTCCAAGATCGATTTAAGATCTGGGTATCATCAGTTGCGAATTCGAGAGTCGGATATTACTATAATGGCGTTTCGAACACGCTATGGTCATTATGAGTTTGTGGTAATGCCGTTTGGGTTAACTAATGCACATGCGGTGTTCATGGAGTTAATGAATCGGGTTTTCATCAACTATTTGGATCAGTTCATGGTTGTCTTCATTGATGACATTTTGATTTATTCTCGTGACCGAGAGGAGCACGGATTTCACCTTTATCAGGTTCTCGAAGTTTTGAGACGAGAGCAACTTTATGGGAACTTTTCCAAATGTGAGTTTTGGATGTCCGAAGTGATGTTTCTCGGGCATGTGATCTCATCAGACGGAGTACGCGTCGACCCTCAGAAGATGGAGGCTATCCGAGAATGGCAGCCTCAGAAGAATGTTAAGGAAATCCGAAGTTTTCTCGGATTAGCTAGTTATTATTGGAGATTTGTGGAAGGATTTTCTAAAATCGCTCAACTCATGGCGAACCTTTTGCGGATGAATAAGAAATATGAGTTGTCCGATGCGTGTCAACGGAGTTTTGAGCAACTCAACAAGGGCCGATTAATTTCAGCACCTTTCCTTTCCTTGCCACAAGGGACGGAAGGATTTGTGGTTTATAGTGACGCGTCCGGACACGGTCTTGGATGTGTATTAATGCAGAACGGGAAAGTTATTGCCTATGCTTCACGACAGCTGAGATCTTACGAGGTCAACTATCTGACCCAGGACCTAGAGTTAGCGGCCGTGGTATTCGCGTTGAAGATTTGGTGTCATTATCTTTATGGCGTTACCTGCCAGATTTTCACCGACCATAAGAGTTTGAAATATATATTTACTCAGAAGGAGTTAAATATGCGACAGAGGCGGTGGTTGGAACTAATCAAAGATTATGATATTGAGATACTATACCACCTGGACAAGGCGAACGTTGTCGCCGACTCCTTGAGTCGTAAGTCCGTTCAGGAGCAAATGCTTGCTCGTTTGACTGTTCAGAAGGAGATTCAACAAGAATTCCTAAGATCTGAGGTCGAGGTTTGGTAACAACGAGTACAAGGGCAACTATAGACGTTAGAGATTTAATCACCACTTGAGGAGGCGATCAGAGTGAATCAGGGTTCGGACCCATCTTTGTTGCGCATTTGAGATGATGTGACTCGGGGGAAAGCCCCTAGATTTGTGGTCCACGAGGATGGACTTTTGCGGTTTAAGAACTGGTTATGCGTTCCAGCGAATGACGAGTTGAAAAACTCGATTTTGAGAGAAGCTCATGCTACCCCTTATTCCATTCATCCGGGGTCTAGCAAGATGTACAAAGACTTGAAACAAAATTACTGGTGGAGTAATATAAAACGAGAGGTTGCAGAATTTGTTTCAAGATGTCTGACCTGTCAGCAAGTCAAGATAGAACATCAGCGACCGGCAGGTATGCCGAAACCGCTCCCTATTCCAGAGTGGAAGTGGGAGGATATTTCAATGGACTTCATCACGAGGTTGCCGACGAGTTATCATGGCATGAATACAATTTGGGTAATTGTGGACCGTTTAACTAAGTTAGCTCATTTCCTTGAGATTAAGAATACGTGGGGTCCCGAGAGACTTACCCATTTGTTCATCAAATAGATAGTGACACTACACGGTACTCCTAAGAGTATCATTTCTGATCGTGGTGGGCGATTCATGTCACATTTTTGGAAATCTGTTCATCGTACCATGGGAACTCAACTTAATTTCAGTACAAATTTTCACCCTCAGTCCGACGGACAATCAAAGAGGACTATTCAGACGTTGGAGGACATGTTGAGGGCATGTGTTCTCGATTGGAAGGACGATTTGGAAGCCCAACTACCATTAATCGAGGTCATGTATAATAATAGTTGGCATGCTTCGATTAAGATGGCATCTTACGAGGCCTTGTATGGTCGTCGTTGTCGATCTCCTTTGTGTTGGGATGACTTATCAGACTCAATCAGCACCGAGCCCGATATGCTTATAGCCGCCCGTGAGAAGGTAGCTTTGATCATAAGTCGACAGAAATTATATGCAGATAATCATCGTCGACCATTAGAGTTCGAGGCAGGTGACCACGTTTTGGTCAAGGTATCCCCGAATCGAGGTATCTTTCGTTTCGGGAAGTGGGGAATGTTGAGTTCGAGATTTATTGGACCGTTTGATATTTTGGATCGAGTAGGCTATTTGGCTTATCGATTGGCTTTACCTCCGGCGTTGTGCCGAATTCATAATGTGTTTCACATCTCTCAGTTGCGGAAGTATGTTGCCGATCCGAGTCACATACTTTAGTTCGACGAAATCAAGATCGTGGATGATCATTCGTATGAGGAGCATCTTATACGATTTTTAGAGCGCCGAATCAAACAGTTGAGGAACAATACAAACCATTTGGTTAAAATTCAGTGGTCTAGACATTGAGTCGAAGAGGCTACTTCGGAAACCGAGGATAGTATGCGGGAGAGTTATCCCGAGTTGTTTGACCCTTAGTTTCGAGGACGAAACTCTTTTTAAGGAGGGGAGTATGTAATACCCGGTTGTAATTCAGTAATTATCATTCAGCAATTGTCACTCAGTATTTCACTCATTATTAATCATTCATCATTCATATTCATTCATTGTATTCACCGTTCAGAGTAATTTGCATCATCTATCAGTTATTATTCGTCTTTCAACCCGATTGGAGAGTCGGGCCGAGCGTATCATCATTGTCATCTTTGTAGTGGGCTGTGTTTGAGTAGTAGCGCATGTTACGTACTCTCCTAAGCGCGCGCTAATTGAGTAAAGGTAGCGCACGCTACCTCTCAGCATTAGCGCATGCTACGGTGGTTCAGGCTGACAGTCCAGAAGGCACTGGACTGCAGTTAAATTTTAGTAGCGCACGCTACGAATGGTAAGGGGCGCGCGCTAGTAGTTTGGGATAGCGCACGCTATACAATCGGTGTAGCGCGCGCTAAGGTCGATCAGGCACAGTCCAGTGGGTATTGGATTGAATTGGAATAATTCATAGCGCACGCTATGAGTATATATTAGCGTACGCTAATAGTGTAGTAGCACACGCTGAGTTTTGAGTGTAGCGCACGCTATCGCGAGCAGGTCAGAGGACAGAAGTTTCTGGACTTCAGTTACTGGGCATCAGATATTCAGTTAGCGCACGCTAACATTATGGGTTAACGCACGCTATCGGGAAGGCGTTAGAGTGCTAACGAGGCAGTCAGAGCTCACCGTACTGTCCGGTTAACTCGCTAGCGCACGCTAAATATCAGGCCTTAGCGTGTGCTAAACTGGAACAGTATAAATTGGACAGTTAAGTCCAGATTTGTCATTTTTTCATTTCACTTCATTCCTTCGATGGTTTTGGGCGATTTCGGACGTTTTTGGGAGATCTCTTCGAGCTGCATCCAGCTATCAACATCTTAAGCTTATTATTCGGATTAATCATCATTTCATCCTCTCCGATACATCAAATCAAGGCAAATGATTTTTGAATCTAGAATTTCGGATTTTGAATGTTTTCCTCCCGATCTCTTCGTGTAAGCTTGCTATTAAGTTGGAATATGTTAGATATGTATTATCTACCTTGGATAAATGTATTCGTACGGATTTATTGGTGTATATTTCTGAGTTGATGAATAATTGAGGAATTTTTCAAGAACCCTTAAGGGTTGACTTTGGTTATTTTGGGGATTTCCGATTATAGTTGTCGTAAACTTGAGTTGTGGATTCCTATTATATTATTGATACCAATGAAGGTGTTTTGTTGGATGGAACTACTCATTTTGGAGTTTGGTTCCGATATAGTTAGGGTTGATTATAATCAAAGGATGAATGTCTGCTAAGTGTTTGACATAATGCCCCAATGAGTTTGGATATTGTTGTATCGACTTTTGAAGTGGGTTGCGATCATGTTTGAATCATTTATTGAGCGGATTATTGATAATTGTGTTATTCAAGGTTGTTCGAGCGACCGTGTAACACCCACAAATCCTATTTGGTTATTACAATGTCGTGTACCCCACGCCAGGAGATCCACCAGGCGAACATGACTAAAATACATTAAATTAAACAACAAGGGAAAATCATAGTCCCTACCATGATATCCGACACAATATTCCGATAAGGAATTTCAACGACAACAATGGGCCAACATGGCCAAAAATAAAATACAACAACATCCATGAGCATCTGCTCAAGTAATACATAATGACAAAGACTGGCGATCTAGAGAACACTCCAACTGACTGACCAACATGAACAACTCGGACTAGTATCGCTCGAATGCGTCGTCGCCATCATCATGCCCCTGTGTCTCAACTCTCTCCTCGCAAGCACCTAAAACATGAAAACATGTTCCGCCCCCACGAGGTTAGTCATTCAGATAATGAATATCAAATACATATACAACATGATATGCATCCAAAGGCCGAATGAAACGGTACAATGATAATAATAATACGAGATGCTCCCAAACCAAGGTAAGAACCGAGCATTCGTGAAACACTATGCCCACGGCATACTATTAATACTAGTTCGACAGGTTAGAACATAAGTGCCCAACGGCAAATCATAATCACAGAGTACCACAATGAATTACACGACATGAACCAAACCAGAACTGAATTAAATATGAATCACAATGACCGAAGGCTCCAATGAAATTATCAAGACATCATAAAGACCTGAAAGTCACTCAGCCGAAGCTGTCAATCAACATAAACACTGAAACCGGAACAACCTGAAGCTGTAGTTAATGAGGGCTAATAAGGTCATAACCACGACCGTGACCTACTGAGCTGTAGGTGTCGGGAAGCCAACCGCGAAGGTTCAAGCCCCAAGCTTACCCATAATAAGATCATAATCACGACCGTGACCTACTGAGTTGTAGGTGTTGGGAAGCCAACCGAGAAGGTTCAAGCCCCAAGCTTACCTATAATAAGATCATAAACACGACCGTGACCTACTGAGTTGTAGGTGTTGGAAAGCCAACCGCGAAGGTTCAAGCCCCAAGCTTACCCATAATAAGATCATAAACACGACCATGACCTACTGAGTTGTAGGTGTTGGGAAGCCAACTGCGAAGGTTCAAGCCCCAAGCTTACCCATAATAAGATCATAAACACGACCGTGACCTACTGAGTTGTAGGTGTTGGAAAGCCAACCGCGAAGGTTCAAGCCCCAAGCTTACCCATAATGAGCACTAGCCGAGACTAGCCTCCAAAATATAATTAATCACAAACGGCAATGATCCGATGATTACCGAGTTCATGAGAATGATAGTGTGCTGCCTTGAGTCGGCCAACACGATAATGATGACTCACGGATGGGCACCGTCCTCGGCGGTCCCAATTCAATACCTTGATTACCTTAGAATGGTCAATCGATGAAAACGACACAACAGATGGGAACTATCTTCGACAGCCCCAATTCAATACCTCGATTGCCTTAAAATGGCCAATCGATAACAATGATGCAGCGGATGATTCAATATCTCGATTGCCTTAAAATGGCCAATCGATAACGATGATACAACGAATGATTGAGCACCTCGATTGCCTTAGAACGGCTAATCGATGACAATGATACAATGAATGATTGAGCACCTCCATTGCCTTAGAATGGCTACTCGATGACAATGAGACAATGAATGGTTGAGCACCTCGATTGCCTTATAACGGCTAATCGATGACAATGAGACAATGAATGATTGAACTCCTCGATTGCCTTAGAACGTCCAATCGATAACAATGATACAATGAATGATTAAACTCCACGATTGCCTTAGAACGGCCAATCGATAACAATGATACAATGAATGCCTCGACACCTTTAATCGGCTACTGACGACGAAGATGAGAACGAATATGACAATGCCTTCAATCGGCCAATACAACATGAATGACAGGGCGCCAACATTAATAACAATGATTACAACAACGTCTTAGTTCGACATCAATATTAACAACAACAACCGTGTTGTTGCCCAAAATATTTATCCGATGATGAAATACTGCTGGAATGGACGGACAACAAACAAGGTTGCGGGAGCACTTTCGAGGGGGTGTGAATAACACAAGATTTGCCGGGTTTGTTAGGCCCAGGCTTGAATGCTCTCGCGAGATGTTATTAATACAAATATTCTTGGATACAAGTATTAATGTGAGAATCTAAGTACAATGAGTGTAAAAAGATCCTATTATCCAGCTCTTGAGCGAAGCTTTGGTGTTCTTTGTAACACCCCGAGATATTCGGAATAATTACAGCGCCGTAAACCCTTTAGATAAGGATTTACAAGGCTAATTTTAAAAGAAGTGTGAAAATAATTCAATCGAACAAATGAAGTTCAAATACAGGATTGATTCAACCGATCAAATGAGTTAACTTGTACAACCATATCGAAATGACCTTATTAAAACAGACGTACTCGAGTACTAAACGAACCATGAAGACAATTCACAATAACAATAACATTAACCACATCACTGAGCCATTTCATCGTCCTGTCGGTACTGTGGTTGCCTCCCCGCTCCTCGGCTACCTGAACATCAAAACAATGTCCACCCCCGAAGGGGTTAGCAAAACAATGCTAGTACAAGTATCATCATACAATAAATCATCAATGCATCATAAAACATGCAAAACGGACTTCCGCCACCGGAATCCAACGATGCGAATCCTCACGATTCCATCAACACAATACAGGGTAATCCAGCGATCCAGCGCCCTTGGTATAGATCCCCATGATGATCCCGTCGGACCAACGCATGGTGGAAAACCCGTCCAACGATCCAGCGCCCTCAGCATAGATCCTCATGATCCCCTCGGATCATTTATACCATAAATCAATCAACTATGCATACACATATGCATTTCAATATATTCATCAATACGAACAAATAACAACGAATATCACGAGGATTTTCAGAAATACATTTCATATTCAACAATATGAACAAAACCACAATCATGATCAAAGTTTCAATATAAATCGAACTCGACATATGATACTTGCCTCGAAAATGGCAAGGACGAAACACTTCAATGATCTCGACACACTCGAAGGCCGCCTCCTTCGATCAACGTAACAAGCTCGAACCTTAACAAAAGGAATGATATACAAATCATCTCAAGTCGAACGATGGCCTAAAAATTCGGTCTACGGCTGAAAAGCTCAAAATAAACAATCTGCCTGGACTGCTTAGCGTGCGCTACGTACTCTCCGTAACATGCGCTAAGCCGGCCTGTTAGCGTACGCTATCGTGTAAGACTAGCGTGCGCTAGCCACGAACTGACAGTTTGAATCGGCTGATACATAACATACGCTACGTACGTATTGTGCGTTAACTGAACCCCGATAGCGCACGTTAACTCACATATGTTAGCATGCGCTAATCTTGCATGGCAGAATACTGCTAACGGGAAAACTGGGTTGAAAGGTGGTGAATTTCATGAACTCTATGGTGATAATACAAATTAACCTCGGGCATATCATGCTAATAAGGTTTGTGGAAGTTCTATGATTATGAGATACAAATATACGGATAATTATCTCAACATCATAACTTATCCAAGATCTTCAAGAAATATTCTAAGTTCCGATTATTCCAAGTCCCAAAACATATGATTCCTTACGTAAAACATACGAACCAGGTAATCTTCATATACTGGTCGATTGGTTTTGAAGATACATAACATGCTCAGGAATCCACATACTAAAAGGTTCAATGGATCATACGATGAATAAGTGTCGAAACGTCGAAAATATCCTTCTAACACATGATGTACGACTAATAACGAATCTAACTGACTAGATGAACATGATCAACATCCTTTAGAACACTACTAGTATTGGTGAAGAATCACCTACCTCAAGGTAGTGAAGAACACGGAGGAAATTGAAGCAATCCAACACCGAAGGCAGACACCAATCTCCAATGATATACGATCTTCAATCACGAACTAGGATGTTGATATGAAGTGTTTAGGATGAAGGAAGTTATGTTCTAAGTGTAAGAATTCGGGTAATGGGAGAAGAAAGAACTGAAATCACGAATAGGATGCTTTCTATTTATAAGAAATGGCTATTAGCGCGCGCTAGACCCTGCTCGTAGCGTGCGCTAACGGCTCACTGACTTAACTGTACTCAGCACTTAGCGTGCGCTACGCATATACCTGTGGCGTGCGCTAAGGCATTGACTCGGCTTTTCCCGAAAGCCGTCCAGGTACATCCCGACACGATCCGACAGGGGTCCCCCGGCCAGATCTCACCTACTTTACGTCTCAATCAAATTGACCACGCATAGCGTGCGCTAATGACCCTCAGTAGCGTGCGCTATGAATCCACGTTAGCACACACTAAACATACCCGATAGCGTGTGCTACATGCGCAGAATTACAATCTTTAAATCACAAACACGAAATTAAACGCTCGACAACATCGGATTATGAAATACAGAGAATAGTACTCAGACAAAAGTACAATCATTACAATATCACAAGTTCCAATTACATAACAGAAATCTCGGGTATTACATCCTTCCTCCCTAAAAAGAAGTTTCGTCCCGAAACTTAAGATGAAAACAACTCCGGATATCTAGTCTTCATAGTGTCCTCCGTTTCCCAAGTGGCCTCTTCGACTCCATGACGTGACCATTGTACTTTAACCAAGTGTATTGGTTTATTCCTCAATTGTTTGATCCGGCTCTCAAGTATCTTGATTGGTCTCTCTTCGAAGGTGCCATCATTAGCTATCTCGATCTCATCGAAATCAATGACGTGACTGGGGTCCGGTACATACTTCCGCAATTGGGATACGTGAAACACATTGTGAACGTGAATCAGCGATGGCGGTAAGACCAACCTGTATGCTGAATCTCCAACTCTCTCGAGGATCTCGAATGGTCCGATATATCTCGGACTAAGCTTGCCTCTCCTCCCAAAACGGAAAATCTCTTGTGTAGGAGACACCTTCAATAGTACATGGTTTCCAGCGTCGAACTCTAGAGGGCGACGACGTACATCTGCATAAGACTTCTGTCGACTCTGGGCAGTCAACAGTCTCTCTCGAATCAAAGCTATCTTCTCCTGAGTCTGAATAATCAATTCCGGTTCCGTCCCGATCAAATCCGAAGAATCATCCCAACATAGGGGTGATCGGCATCTTCTCCCGTACAAAGATTCAAATGGTGCCATCTTAATTGAAGCATGCCAACTATTATTGTAGGTGAATTCAACTAATGGCAAATGAACTTCCCAATCAGTTGACCAATCCAAAGCACAGGCTCTAAGCATGTCTTCTACAGTTTGAATAGTCCTTTCGGACTGACCGTCCATTTGGGGATGATAAGCTGTGCTAAAGTTGAGCTCAGTCCCCAAAGCCCTGTGAACAGCTTTCCAGAAGTGTGACACGAAGCGACCATCTCGATCCGAAATAATGGTCCTCGGCGTCCCATGCAATCTGACTATCTCCGCAATAAATACTCGTGCCAATCTCTCGGTTCCCCATGTATCTTTAATTCCCAGGAAATGAGCCGACTTGGTTAGTCGATCAACTACAACCCAAATCATGTTCATTCCCGTTCTAGTCCTTGGCATACTAGTGATGAAATCCATCGAGATATCCTCCCACTTCCACTCAGGGATCGGAAGCGGCTTTAACATTCCGGCAGGTCGTTGATGTTCAATCTTAACCTGCTGACAAGTGAAACACTTTGAAACGTACTCCGCTACGTCCTTCTTCATATTCCCCCACCAGAAGTTTTGCTTTAAATCCTTATACATCTTACTGCTGCCTGGGTGAATAGAATAGGGCGCGCTATGAGCTTCCTTTAAAATCGTCTGTCTCAAATCATCATTCTCGGGAACGCAAAGTCGACTCTGAAATCTCAGAACCCCATCGTCTTGTATCACGAATCCTGGGGCTTTTCCTTTCTTTACTTCGTCACATAATCGAAGGATCAGAGAATCGTTCAATTGTTTAGACTTGATCTCCTCGACTAGTGATGAAGTCAGTTCCATCACATAAAGTTGCCCTTGGATTCCTGGTGCCCATACTTCAATCCCCTCGCGGATCAGTTCTCATTGAATAATGGTTTGGGACGTAAGTGCTTCCAACACTCGAAGAGAAATAGGTTAACGGCTCAAAGCATCGGCTACTACGTTTGCTTTCCCCGGATGATAGAGAATCTACAAGTCGTAATCCTTGATCAATTCCAGCCACCTTCTCTGCCTCATATTTAATTCTTTCTGACTGAAAATGTACTTGAGGCTCTTATGATCTGTAAAGATCTGACAATGAGTGCCGTACAAATAATGTCGCCAAATTTTCAAGGCAAAGACCACAGCTGCTAGCTCCAGATCATGAGTCGGGTAATTAATCTCGTACGGTTTCAATTGCCGAGAAGCATAAGCAATCACTTTATCCTTCTGCATCAACACACAACCCAAACCTTGATTTGAAGCATCGCTGTATACCATGAATCCATCAGTTCCCTGCGCGGCGCTAATATAGGTGCTGTCGTCAGTCTCCTCTTAAGTTCGTCAAAACCAGCCTGGCACTTCTCATTCCACGTGAACTTTTGAGTTTTCTGTAACAGCTGAGTGAGCGGCCGAGCAATTTTGGAAAATCCCTCTACAAAGCGGCGATAATATCCAGCAAGTCCTAAGAAGCTTCGGACTTCTTTCACGTTTTTAGGAGCTTCCCATTCCAAGATTGCTTCGACTTTCTTCGGGTCCACCTGAACTCCGTCGGCTGATATCACATGCCCAAGGAAGTTTACTTCCTCAAGCCAGAACTCGCATTTTGAAAGTTTTGCATACAGCTGTTCCTTCCTCACGGTGCTCAAAACCACACGTAAATGTTTCGCATGTTCCTCTGCGTCCCTCGAATATATCAGGATGTCGTCAATGAAGACGACCACAAATTTATCCAAGTATTCCAAGAATACCCGATTCATCAATTGCATGAATACCGCAGGAGCATTGGTAAGTCCAAATGGCATTACTACAATTTCATAATGCCCGTACCGGGATCTGAAAGCAGATTTCGGTATATCCGACTCCTTAATTCTCAACTGGTGGTATCCCGATCGCAAGTCAATCTTCGAGAATACCCTTTCCCCTTGCAGTTGATCAAACAAGTCGTCGATCCGAGGTATATGATACTTATTCTTGATCGTCATCTTGTTAAGCTCCCTGTAATCAATACACAGTCGGAGGGAGCCGTCTTTCTTCCGAACAAAGAGAACGGGCGCTCCCCAAGGAGAAACACTAGGTTGGATATAGCCCTTCTGTAATAATTCCTCCAGTTGCTTCTTGAGTTCATACATCTCGGTTGGCGCCATGCGGTATGGTGCTCTGGAAATAAGAGCTGCTCCAGGCTCTAATTCGATAGTGAATTCCACTCCCCTCTGCGGAGGTAACCCAGGTAGTTCGTCAGGAAATACATCTGAGAACTCATTCACAACTGAAATAGACGAGAGATCTACTCCTTCCTCTTTCCTCATGGCATAGCACCAAAGTCCGTGACATCCACCTTGATAATTTCACGGCTTTCATTGCTTTGATCAATTTTCCCGAGCTTCCTGGTCTCCATCCTTGGAATAAGTGTTCAGATCTGTCATCAGCAATGATAGAAATGACTCTCTCTCGGTAATTCAGAACAGCTCCATAACGGTTGAGCCAATCATCTCCTAGAATTAAATCGTCACCGTAGATGTCAACTACAATAAGATTCGATGGCCAATCTCTTCCTTCTATAGATACTGGGAAATCCCTAGCTTCTAGGGTTCCCACAATTTTCTCTCCGCTCGGTAATCCCACAACATAAGGTTCACAATTATACAAGCACGAGATTTTCAAACGATTTACACAGTTCAATGATACAAAAGAATGTGTAGCTCCGGAATCGAATAAAACACTAACTGGTTGCAAAAGGATCTGAATTGTACCTGATGCAACAGCTGTGTTCTGATCCTCAGATTTCCTCATTTCATACAGGCGCGGAGGAACGGACCCAGCACTGGATGTCTCTCTCTTCCCAACGTTCTGCTGCTGAAATCCACTCTGCTGCGTCTGGTTCACACTCGTCTCCTTGGGCCCGGAGTGAGTCAGTACCAAAAGATCGGGTCGCATTCCCACAAAATGTTGCGCGACGTCCTTCGTGTCCACACTCGAAACAGGTCACAGCAGGCGCGAAACAATCACGTCGAACATGTCCCGCTTTGCCACAGTTGTAACACTTCTTCCCTGCGTCTGAAATAGTTGGTGCTGCCCGGAACTTCTTTCCACCTCGAGAAGGATGTGGAGGTCTCCTGGATGAATGAAAAGAGGACTGGCCCCTGCGAGGCCCGCTACTCTTATCCTCCGTGAAGTTGCCAGACACCTTCTGCTTCTTTGCTTCCGTCGATTTCTCTACTGCTGCCTCCTTCATATCATAGGCCAACGCCTTGTCCTGATACTGTCGCAAGGTGGTACATTCAAATCCGGACATATACTGCTGAATTTCCGGCTTCATTCGCATGTCAAAATGAAAAATCTTCTCCGCCTCGGTCCTGACCAAGTGGCGCACATAAGTCAGCTGGTGATTAAAAGTCTTAATCACGTCCGTCACAGATGCTTCCGAATTTTGTGGTGAGAAAAACTCGCGAACTCGGGCTTCTCTAACTGGGCGAGGACAATACTGTGCCTCCATCATCAATTTGAATTCCGTCCAGTCAACATTGTGCTCCTCCGGTCGAATGGCCTCCCACCAGTCGAAAGCCTCCCCGGTTAAAAGATACTGGGCGACCGGAACCTTCCTATCGTTGGGACAGTTAATCCCTGCAAAAATCTTTTCTAATTCCTTCAGCTAGTGATCCCAAGAAAGCGTCTCGGCAGAACCGTCAAATTTCGTAGGGTGCAATTTAATCAATTCGGTAAGCCATCTATCTCCTCGATTTTCCACGTTATCGCTTTGTCCCATCGCATGCGATCCACAACTTGAGCAAACTGGTTTATCTGGGCAACCACCTGCTGAAGCACTCCCGGCACGTTAGGATCTGCATTATTATTTGCCGATCCCTACTGTCCCCCGGAATGGGAATCCGTTCGACTAGCGGTTATCTCTGGGGTAGATACCGACTCTTCTTGCCTCGCATTTCCACGTCCGCGTCCACGACCGCGTCCGCGTCCACGACCTCCTCTCAACATACTGTAAACATAAATACTCAATATCCAGGGCAAACTTTCTCAAAGTACATCCATCAATGTTTACAAGACATGAATTAAATAAAACGGTAGTATTCGAGATTAGGAAACTTACAACCACGGTCGACACGACGATGCTGGCTCAGCAGTGATGTTACGAACGACTAGTCAAATATCGTAAACAGACCCAACTAACCCGACTGCCAAGATATCCATGAATCTTAGCTCCGATACCATATTCTGTAACACCCCGAGATATTCGGAATAATTACAGCGCCGTAAACCCTTTAGATAAGGATTTACAAGGCTAATTTTAAAAGAAGTGTGAAAATAATTCAATCGAACAACTGAAGTTCAAATACAGAATTGATTCAACCGATCAAATGAGTTAACTTGTACAACCATATCGAAATGACCTTATTAAAACAGACGTACTCGAGTACTAAACGAACCATGAAGACAATTCACAATAACAATAACATTAACCACATCACTGAGCCATTTCATCGTCCTGTCGGTACTGTGGTTGCCTCCCCGCTCCTCGGCTACCTGAACATCAAAACAATGTCCACCCCCGAAGGGGTTAGCAAAATAATGCTAGTACAAGTATCATCATACAATAAATCATCAATGCATCATAAAACATGCAAAACGGACTTCCGCCACCGGAATCCAACGATGCGAATCCTCACGATTCCATCAACACAATACAGGGTAATCCAGCGATCCAGCGCCCTTGGTATAGATCCCCATGATGATCCCGTCGGACCAACGCATGGTGGAAAACCCGTCCAATGATCCAGCGCCCTCAGCATAGATCCCCATGATGATCCCGTCGGACCAACGCATGGTGGACATTCGATCCAGCGCCCTCAGCATAGATCCTCATGATCCCCTCGGATCATTTATACCATAAATCAATCAACTATGCATACACATATGCATTTCAATATGTTCATCAATAAGAACAAATAACAACGAATATCACGAGGATTTTCAGAAATACATCTCATATTCAACAATATGAACAAAACCACAAGCATGATCAAAGTTTCAATATAAATCGAACTCGACATATGATACTTGCCTCGAAAATGGCAAGGACGAAACACTTCAATGATCTCGACACACTCGAAGGCCGCCTCCTTCGATCAACGTAACAAGCTCGAACCTTAACAAAAGGAATGATATACAAATCATCTCAAGTCGAACGATGGCCTAACAATTCGGTCTACGGCCGAAAAGCTCAAAATAAACAATCTGCCTGGACTGCTTAGCGTGCGCTACGTACTCTACGTAACGTGCGCTAAGCCGGCCTGTTAGCGTACGCTATCGTGTAAGACTAGCGTGCGCTAGCCACGAACTGACAGTTTGAATCGGCTGATACATAACGTACGCTACGTACGTATTGTGCGTTAACTGAACCCCGATAGCGCACGTTAACTCACATATGTTAGCGTGCACTAATCTTGCATGGCAGAATACTGCTAACGGGAAAACTGGGTTGAAAGGTGGTGAATTTCATGAACTCTATGGTGATAATACAAATTACCCTCGGGCATATCATGCTAATAAGGTTTGTGGAAGTTCTATGATTATGAGATACAAATATACGGATAATTATCTCAACATCATAACTTATCCAAGATCTTCAAGAAATATTCTAAGTTCCGATTATTCCAAGTCCCAAAACATATGATTCCTTACGTAAAACATACGAACCAGGTAATCTTCATATACTGGTCGATTGGTTTTGAAGATACATAACATGCTCAGGAATCCACATACTAAAAGGTTCAATGGATCATACGATGAATAAGTGTCGAAACATCGAAAATATCCTTCTAACACATGATGTACGACTAATAACGAATCTAACTGACTAGATGAACATGATCAACATCCTTTAGAACACTACTAGTATTGGTGAAGAATCACCTACCTCAAGGTAGTGAAGAACACGGAGGAAATTGAAGCAATCCAACACCGAAGGCTTGAACACCAATCTCCAATGATATACGATCTTCAATCACGAACTAGGATGTTGATATGAAGTGTTTAGGATGAAGGAAGTTATGTTCTAAGTGTAAGAATTCGGGTAATGGGAGAAGAAAGAACTGAAATCACGAATAGGATCTTTGTCCTATTTATAAGAAATGGCTATTAGCGCGCGCTAGACCACCTTTCGTAGCGTGCGCTAACGGCTCACTGACTTAACTGTACTCAGCACTTAGCGTGCGCTATGCATATACCTGTAGCGTGCGCTAAGGCGTTGACTCGGCTTTTCCCGAAAGCCGTCCAGGTACATCCCGACACGATCCGACAGGGGTCCCGCGGCCAGATCTCACCTACCGTACGTCTCAATCAAATTGACCACGCATAGCGTGCGCTAATGACCCTCAGTAGCGTGCGCTATGAATCCACGTTAGCGCACGCTAAACATACCCGATAGCGTGCGCTACATGCGCAGAATTACAATCTTTAAATCACAAACACGAAATTAAACGCTCGACAACATCGGATTATGAAATACAGAGAATAGTACTCAGACAAAAGTACAATCATTACAATATCACAAGTTCCAATTACATAACAGAAATCTCGGGTATTACATTCTTGCTCTCGGCCGATCGTCTTCTGTGTGAGAGAGGCTGAGAGAGAAGAATGAACCGAGAGATAGCTGTTGCCAAGAGTAGGAGAAAGCCAAGTTGTGTGTACTGTTTGAATCGTAAAAAACCCGAGAGAGTTGAACCCTTTTCCAAGTGCATGCAGCCTTCTATTTATAGGGGCTGAGATGCCCTGTTTCCTGGCGGGCGATCGCCTTTCGTCCAATATAATAATGGGGCGATCGTCTTCAAGTCACATTGGCTGTCTGCCTAAAGTCCAAGGCAGCTGCTGGCAGCCAGCTGTGCGGTCCAATGAGGAGCCAGCACGTGTTCGGAGTTGCTGTCACGGGCGGTCCTACTGACACCTTTCGGCGGGCCTATCGGCTGGTGGAAAGATGCTGACAGGCTGTGGTCAACGATCCGTGAAATGCGGATCTTGTATCGGCACTGCACGTGGGTTCTGTCCTGGGCTTCGGCCTTTGCCGACTGGATGACCATCGGCTTCGAGTGGCATGAGGCGGTCGTCAATAGTCGGTCACCAGGGATCGGCATCGGTCGGTCGCCAAGGGTCGATCGGCAAGTGCCGAGAGATGATCGTCTGCTAGTCGGCCACCAGGAGTCGATCGCCAAGTACCGAGAGACGATCGTCTTAGATGTCGATCGCTCGACACCGGGACTTGTCCTGGGACCTTCGGTCGACCGATCTATCTCGGCTGCTCGGCTATGGCTAGGTCGCCTGGCCTCTGGTCGGCAGTTCTACCTCAGCTGCTCGGCAATGGCTAGGTCGCCCGATCTCCGAGGCAATCGCCGGTCGGAGAGTATAATTCTCGACACAACAAACCGATACATCGATACCGCGAACCGTTGATCGATAATAACATTAACATCGAATATCTCAGTGCCTTACCGGCCATTAATGAATGATAATAAACATTTGGCATAATTACCGGAGAGTATCGTATCGAACTATCCCCTATTATCAATGAACTTATGAAGAGACTTAAGTCTCGGAATGATACAAGACATTCATACACATATATGATAACATTAATCTCATTGACTTGTACAAGTATAAAACTTGCCTCAATCGAAGGCGATGAATTCCTTCCACGAACAACGAACGGAGTCCTCCGATAAACACAAGTACTCGAACAACCTTTAATGAAATACAATTCATTCAATAACACAATATCAATCGAAATCAACATATCGACCGAAAGAAACTCTTTGAGGCATTTAATCGAACACTAAATGTTCAAAGTTCTTCAAGAGCCTAAGAATCATCAATCGGGTTGAACGAATCGAAAATATGGATATACAATCCATAGAACAAGATTAATAATGTTCACTAGCATCAACCGATTCATCAAAATCGGACTAGAATCGAAATCAAGAACAAATTCCCCAAAAAGTCAACTTGGAGGAAAATCAAGAAATATACATTGATTCGACGAAGAACACGGATTGGATGATGATATAATCAACAATAATCTTCCAAAACGTCTTGGAATTGATTAGAATCGGCCAAGAACTCGATTTCCCGAGCCTCCCGTCGCCAGCCGCCGAAAAAAAGAGAAAAACAAGTAAAAATGAAGGTCTGGCCGAGCCCAGGCTATATATAGACGGCAGGGTTACGGCCGTAACTGGCAGTGCCTTACGGCCGTAACCGGCATTCGTCCAAACCCGCCCAACGCCTGCCGATCGCTTACGGCCGTAACCGACAGGGACTTACGGCCGTAACTCGGCACTTACGGCCGTACCCGGTAGGTCCTTACGGCCGTAACCGGCATTCGTCCGGAAACTGCCAGGCGCCATACGGCCGTAACTCTCGGACCTTACGGTCGTAACTGGCATTCGTCAGGCCATGCCTGCCGAGCACGTATGGCCGTAACCGGCACCTTACGGCCGTAACTCGGCCAGGCCAGGTCCGGCTCTGGCCATGGCCACTCTGACGGCCCGACGACCCCAAAACCCGAACCTGAATACGAATCGAAGATACGGTTACGACGTACTCACAAAGACGAATCTAAGAGCTAAGAGAACACACGATTCCGACCACCCGAAGGCTCGAAATTCGACAACGTAAGTAATTACCCCAAACTTTGGGAAATTACAAAAATGGCCGAAAACGTCCGAAATACACGATACACGATCGAAACACCAAGCCAAAGCTCACAACATGAAAAATAAAATTAAATGAACTTACGAGAAACTCGAAACAGCAGTTTCGGACGAGATTCACAAGAATCAAACTCAAGTGCGGAAAAGCCGCTTAAGACCACGGAACTCAACAAAATGATACCGAAACGAACTCGGATTACAAAAAGTGCAGAATTAAATATTCTCAGAATGACCATACGGTCATGGGAGAGTCATCAGAACGGAATTCCGCAAAAAAAAGAAAATTACCGAAAAATCGGGTATTACACACTACCCTCCTTAAAAGAAGTTTCGTCCCGAAACTTAAAACAAGTAGGGAGAAGCAATATCCCTCCAGGAAAAATCAATGAGATACACACGAACAAGAATGATCACAATGAATGATAATGAATCGAAATCCAACAAGGATCAAGAATGACTCACCGGGGTAAAGTGATAACGTAATGAGTGATAGCAAAAATGAAATGATTAGAACCAATGGTCCCCGTGAAGTGAATGATTAGTTTGATAATTATAAGTCTCAACGTGATTGATATATGATGAGTGAATTATACGAATGAATTAACGATGATGAAACGAATGATTATCTTATTACCGAGCAAGAATTAACTTGCTCAAAACCGGTGATGAATGTCTTACTGTATCACAGTTAAAGCAAACCACAGTCGAACTCGTCGTCTGAGATGAAGATGCTATCCCAGCACGAAGACGACTAGAAAACGATCTCTTGGACGTCGAAGTCCGATATCCCTCTTACAGCTCTTCCCATACAGAGGTAGGAAAGTCACGTGATAATTACAGATCTCGTATGAAGATTGCCTTATGATTACGAGACGGAATGATAACAATGAGCATACACGCTCTAACACAATAAATGCATTAATAATGCAATAAAATGATCGTCGACATGACGACGGAATATGATAAGATCGCATGAAAGACCAAGTGAGGCGACATGATTATCTGATGAAATTCCGCAAATGATTATCTTGAACAAGTTAACAAGGTTGAAAATTTGCTCCGCAAGATCAACAACTAAACAATGAGATTAACTGAGTGATGAATGAATTAACTTAACAATGAGATTGACTGAGTGATGAATGAATTAACTGAGCGATGAGATTGACTGAGTGATGAATTAATTAACTGAACAATGAGATTGATTGACTGATGAATGAATTAACTGAGCGATGAGATTGACTGAGTGATGAATGAATTAACTGAACAATGAGATTAACTGAGTGATGAATGAATTAACTGAACAATGAGATTGACTGAGTGATGAATGAATTAACTGAACAATGAGGTTGACTGAGTGATGAATGAATTAACTGAACAATGAGGTTGACTGAGTGATGAATGAATTTACTGAACAACGAGGTTGACTCAGTGATGAATGAATTAACTGAACAATGAGGTTGACTTAGTGATGAATGAATTAACATGATCGACAAGATCAAACTGATGATGGAGGATTATTAACTGATGAATGAGTTGATCCTTAGCACTTACACAGGTCACACGTGCTCCAACACAATTAGTCATGAATCAATCATAACACTAATATCACATATAGGTTTCAACAAAGCATGAATAATTAATGACATGATGAATGTATGAACATAAAGAGAATCGAGTCCTTACACAGGTCATACGAAGCTTCGAGGTCTCGCGATACTAGTCTTTACTGACGACGACTCGATGAATGAATGACTCGTGCAGTCATACTAATATTACGACTCGCAAAACCCGACTGACTAGATTGTCATAACCTGACATTCCCACTACTACCGCATCGGTAGAGCCACATAACTCACATATCAGGGTATCTCACAACCCGAAATTTTTGATACCATCTTCTGTAACACCCACAAATTCTATTGGGTTATTACAGTGCCGTGGACCCCACACCAGGAGATCCACCAGGCGAACATGACTAAAATACATTAAATTAAACAACAAGGGAAAATCATAGTCCCTACCATGATATCCGACACAATATTCCGATAAGGAATTTCAACGACAACAATGGGCTTACATGGTTAAAAATAAAATACAACAACATCTACTAGCATCTGCTCAAGTAATACATAATGACAAAGACTGACGAACTGGAGAACACTCCAACTGACTGACCAACATGAACAACTCGGACTAGTATCGCTCGAATGCCTCGTCGCCATCATCATGCCCCTGTGTCTCAACTCTCTCCTCGCAAGCACCTAAAACATGAAAACATGTTCCGCCCCCACGGGGTCAGTCATCCAGATAATGAATATCAAATACATGTATAACATGATATGCATCTAAAGGCCGAATGAAACGGTACAATGATAATAATAATACGAGATGCTCCCAAACCAAGGTAAGAACCGAGCATTCGTGAAACACTATGCCCACGACATACTATTAATACCTGTTCGACAGGTTAGAACATAAGTGCCCAATGGCGAATCATAATCATAGAGTACCACAATGAATTACATGACATGAACCAAACCAGAACTGAATTAAATTTGAATCACAATGCCCAAAGGCTCCAATGAAATTATCAACACATCATAAAGACCTGAAAGTCACTCAGTCGAAGCTGTCAATCAACATAAACACTTAAACCGGAACAGCTCGAAGCTGTAGTTAATGAGGGCTAATAAGGTCATAACCATGACCGTGACCTACTGAGCTGTAGGTGTCGGGAAACCAACTGCGAAGGTTCAAGCTGTAATATCCGTGATTTTGATTTCCAATAATTCTTTTTTCTGGTGTAATTGCATCTTAGCAACTCTATTGTGACCGTTTCCTCATTCCAAGAATGATTAATTCTACACTTTTTGTCATCCGAGTTCGTCTCGGTGTCGTTCTGTTGAATTCCGTGTTCTTAAGCGACTTTTCCACGTATGAGTTCGACTTTGTAAAATCACCATCAATTCTTGGAAACTCCAAAAATCTGAATCTTTTCAATATTATATAGAATCAAGTTATCTTTCCAATGGTTCAAACGGTGAGTCAATCGGAGTCCGGACGAAGGAGTTATGGTCGAAATAGCTAAGGCTGCACCATGTGCCTTTTTGTGCTGGAGCGGTCTGTACCGCAGGCCGCGGCCCATTCTATCCGGGCCGCGGCACAAAGGCAGTGTATTGGGAAGTTTTTGGCCGTGCTCCGCGGCACACTCATCCTGTGCCACGGCACACAGTACAGTTTTGCCTATTTCAGCAGGTTTCATGAGAATCAAGCTCATTTCATCGCTTTCCTTCTTCCTCTCCGCCTTGGTCGATTTGTGGGCGATATTTTGGGCGATTTAGCATCATCAAACTCAGATAATTTCATCTTCTTCAAGTTGTGGTGTGGATTAACAACATGTTTGTGGATTCTTCATCCTAATGAAGGTAATTTCTTGAAATCTTCTAAAATTTGATTTTTGGGAGTTTTGGCTTTGATTTCATTTTTCGTCTGAATTTGATGAATCGGTTGATGTTTGTAAACATTATTAATCATGTTCTATGGATTGTATATCTATATCTTCGATTCGTTCAACCCGATTGATGATTCTTAAGTTCTTGAGGAACTTTGAACATTTAGTGTTCGATTAAATGTCTCAAAGAGTTTCCTTCGATCGTTGTGTTGTTTTCGATTGATATTGTGTTATTGAATGAATTGTATTTCATTCAAGGTGTTTCGAGTACTTGTGTTTATCGGAGGACGCCGTTCGTTGTTAGTGGAAGGAATTCATCGCCTTCGGTTGAGGCAAGTTTTATACTTGTACTAGTCAATGAGATTAATGTTATCATTTATATGTATGAATGTGTTGTATCATTCCGAGACTTAGTCTCTACATAAGTTCATTGATATTAGGGGATCGTTCGATACGATACTCTCTGCCAGACCTTCATTTTTACTCGTTTTTCCCTGTAAAAAATGAAGGTACGGCCGTAACCGGCAGTGCCTTACGGACGTAACCGGCATTCGTCCAAACCCGCCCAGCGCCTACCGATCGCTTACGTCCGTAACCGACAGGGACTTACAGCCGTAACTCGGCACTTACGGCCATACCCGACAGGTCCTTACGGCCGTAACCGGCTTTCTTCCGGAAACTGCCAGGCGCCATACGTCCGTAACTCTCGGACCTTACGGCCATAACTAGCATTCATCATGCCATGCATGCCGAGCACGTACGGCCATAACCGGCACCTTACGGCCGTAACTCGGCCAGGCAGGCCCGGTTCCGGCCGTGGCCACTCTGACGGCCCGACGACCCCGAAACCCGAACCTGAATACGAATCGAAGATACAATTACGACGTACTCGCAAAGACGAATATAAGAGCTAAGAGAACACACGATTCCGACCACCCGAAGGCTCGAAATTCAACAACGGAAGTAATTACCCCAAACTTTGGGAAATTACGAAAATGGCCCAAAACGTCCGAAATACACGATACACTATCGAAACACCAAGCCAAAGCTCACAACATGAATAATAACATTAAATGAACTTACGAGAAACTCGAAACAGCAGTTTCGGACGAGATTCACAAGAATCAAACTCAAGTGCAGAAAAGCCGCTTAAGAACACGGAACTCAACAAAATGATACCGAAACGAACTTAGATTACAAAAAGTGCAGAATTAAATATTCTCATAATGACGATACGGTCATGGGCGAGACGTCATAATGGACTTCCGCCAAAAAAAGAAAATTACCAAAAAATCGGGTATTACATACTACCCTCCTTAAAAGAAGTTTCGTCCCGAAACTTAAAACAAGTAGGGAGAAGCAATATCCCTCCAGGAAAAATCAATGAGATACACACGAACAAGAATGATCACAATAAATGATAATGAATCGAAATCCAACAAGGATCAAGAATGACTCACCGGGGTAAAGTGATAACGTAATGAGTGATAGCTCAAATGAAATTATTGGAACCAATGTTCCCCGTGAAGTGAATGATTAGTTTGATAATTATAAATCTCAACGTGATTGATATATGATGATTGAATTATACGAATGAATGAACGACGATGAAATGAATGATTATCCTATTACCGAGCAATAATTAACTTGCTCAAAACCGGTGATGAATGTCCTATTGTATCACAGTTAAAGAAAACCACAGTCGAACTCGTCATCTGAGATGAAGATGCTCTCCCAACACGAAGACGACTAGAAAACGATCTCTTGGACCTCGGAGTCCGATGTCCCTCTGACAGCTCTTCCCATATACCGAGGCAGGAAAGTCACGTGATAATTACAGATCTCATATGAAGATTGCCTTATGATTACGAGACGGAATGATAACAATGAGCATACACGCTCTAACACAATGAATGCATTAATAATGCAATAAAATGATCGTCGACATGACGCCGGAATATGATAAGATCGCATGAAAGACAAAGTGAGATGACATGATTATCTGATGAAATTCCTGAACTGATTATCTTTAACAAGTTAACAAGGTTGAAAATTTGCTCCGCAAGATCAACAACTGAACCGTGAGATGGACTGGATGATTAATGAATTAACTGAACAATAATATTAACTGAGTGATGAATGAATTAACTGAGCGATTAGATTGATTGAGTGATGAATGAATTAACTGAATAATGAGATTAACTGAGTGATGAACGAATTAACTGAACGATTAGATTGACTGAGTGATGAATTAATTAACTGAACAATGAGATTGACTGAATGATGAATGAATTAACTGAGCGATGAGATTGACTGAGTGATGAATGAATTAACTGAACAATGAGATTAACTTAGTGATGAATGAATTAACTGAACAATGAGATTGACTAAGTGATGAATGAATTAACTGAACAATGAGGTTGACTGAGTGATGAATGAATTAACTGAATAATGAGGTTGACTGAGTGATGAATGAATTAACTGAACAATGAGGTTGACTGAGTGATGAATGAATTAACTGAACAATGAGGTTGACTGAGTGTTGAATGAATTAACATGATCGACAAGATCAAAATGATGATTGAGGATTATTAACTGATGAATGAGATGATATTTAGCACTTACACAGGTCACACGTGCTCCAAAACAATTAGTCATGAATCAATCATAACACTAATATCACATATAGGTTTCAAAAAAGCATGAATAATTAATGACATGATAAATGTATGAACATAAAGAGAATCGAGTCCTTACACAGGTCATACGAAGCTTCGAGGTCTCGCGATACTAGTCATCACTGACGATGACTCGATGAATGAATGACTCGTGCAGTCGTACTAATATTACGACTCACAAAACCCGACTGACTAGATTGTCATAACCTGACAGTCCCACTACTACCGCATTGGTAGATCCACATAACTCACATATCAGGGTATCTCACAACCCAAAATCTCTGATACCATCTTCTATAACACCCCAAAATCTTATTGGGTTATTACAGTGCCGTGGACCCCACGCCAGGAGATCCACCAGGCGAACATGACTAAAATACATTAAACTAAAAAACAAGGGAAAATCATAGTCCCTACCATGATATCCGACACAATATTCCGATAAGGAATTTCAATGACAACAATGGGCCTACATCGCCAAAAATAAAATACAACAACATCTACGAGCATCTTCTCAAGTAATACATAATGACAAAGACTGACGAACTGGAGAACACTCCAACTGACTGACCAACATGAAGAACTCGGACTAGTATCGCTCGAATGCCTCGTCGCCATCATCATGCCCCTATGTCTCAACTCTCTCCTCGCAAGCACCTAAAACATGAAAACATGTTCCGCCCCCACGGGGTCAGTCATCCAGATAATGAATATCAAATACATGTATAACATGATATGCATCCAAAGGCCGAATGAAACGGTACAATGATAATAATAATAATAATACGAGATGCTCCCAAACCAAGGTAAGAACCGAGCATTCGCGAAACACTATACCCACGGCATACTATTAATACCTGTTCGACAGGTTAGAACATAAGTGCCCAACGGCAAATCATAATCACAGAGTACCACAATGAATTACACGACATGAACCAAACCAGAACTGAATTAAATATGAATCACAATGCCCGAAGGCTCCAATGAAATTATCAAGACATCATAAAGACCTGAAAGTCACTCAGCCGAAGTTTTCAATCAACATAAACACTGAAACCGGAACAGCTCGAAGCTGTAGTTAATGAGGGCTAATAAGGTCATAACCACTACCGTGACCTACTGAGCTGTAGGTGTCGGGAAGCCAACAGCGAAGGTTCAAGCCCCAAGCTTACCCATAATAAGATCATAAACACGACTGTGACCTACTGAGTTGTAGGTGTTGGGAAGCCAACCGCGAAGGTTCAAGCCCCAAGCTTACCCATAATGGGCACTAGCCGAGACTAGCCTCAAAAATATAATTAATCACAAACGGCAATGATCCGAAGATTACCGAGTTCACGAGAATGATAGTGTGCTGCCTTGAATCGGCCAACACAATAATGATGACTCACGGATGGGCACTGTCCTCGGCGGTCCCAATTCAATACCTCGATTACCTTAGAATGGTCAATCGATGACAACGACACAACGGATGGGAACTATCCTCGACAACCCCAATTCAATACCTCGATTGCCTTAAAATGGCCAACCGATAACAATGATGCAGCGGATGATTCAATATCTCGATTGCCTTAAAACGGCCAATCGATAACGATGATACAACAAATGATTGAGCACCTCGATGGCCTTAGAACGGCTAATCGATGACAGTGATATAATGAATGATTGAGCACCTCGATTGCCTCAGAACGGCTAATCGATGACAATGATACAATGAATGATTGAGCACCTCGATGGCCTTAGAACGGCTAATCGATGACAATGAGACAATGAATGATTGAACTCCTCGATTGCCTTAGAACGGCCAATCGATAACAATGATACAATGAATGATTGAACTCCACGATTGCCTTAGAACGGCCAATCGATAACAATGATACAATGAATGCCTCGGCACCTTTAATCGGCTACCGACGACGAAGATGAGAACGAATATGACAATGCCGTCAATCGGCCAATACAACATGAATGACAGTACGCCAACATTAATAACAATGATTACAACAACGTCTTAGTTCGACATCAATATTAACAACAACCGATACATCGATACCACGAATCGGTGATCGATAATAACATTAACAACGAATATCTCAATGCCTTACCGGCCATTAATGAATGATAATAAACATTTGGCATAATTGGCGGAGAGTATCGTATCGAACGATCCCCTAATATCAATGAACTTATGAAGAGACTAAGTCTCGGAATGATACAACACATTCATACACATATATGATAACATTAATCTCATTGACTTGTACAAGTATAAAACTTGCCTCAATCGAAGGCGATGAATTCCTTCCACGAACAATGAATGGCGTCCTCCGATAAACACAAGTACTCGAACAACCTTGAATGAAATTCAATTCATTCATTAACACAATATCAATCGAAATCAACATAACGACTGAAAGAAACTCTTTGAGGCATTTAATCGAACACTAAATGTTCAATGTTCCTCAAGAGCCTAAGAATCATCAATCAGGTTGAACGAATAAAAAATGTGGGAATACAATCCATAGAACACGATTAATAATGTTCACTAGCATCAACCGATTCATCAAAATCGGACTAGAATCGAAATCAAGAACAAATTCCCTAAAAAGTCAACTTGGAGGAAAATCAAGAAATATACATTGATTCGACGAAGAACACGGATTGGATGATGATATAATCAACAACAATCTTCCAAAACATCTTGGAATTGATTAGAATCGGCCAAGAATTCGATTTCCCGAGCCTCCCGTCGCCAGCCGCCGAAAAAAAGAGAAAAACGAGTAAAAATGAAGGTATCGCCGAGCCCAGGCTATATATAGCCGGCAGGGTTACGGCCGTAACCGGCACTCGTCCAAACCCGCCCAGCGCCTGCCGATCGCTTACGGCCGTAACCGACAGGGACTTACGGCCGTAACTCGGCACTTACGGCCGTAACTCGGCACTTACGGCCGTACCCGGCAGGTCCTTACGGCCGTAACCGGCATTCGTCCGGAAACTGCCAGGCGCCATACGGCCGTAACTCTTGGACCATACGGCCGTAAATGGCATTCGTCAGGCCATGCCTGCCGAGCACGTACTGCCATAACCGGCACCTTACGGTAACTCGGCCAGGCCAGGCCCGACTGCGGCCGTGGCCACTCTGACGGCCCGACGATCCCGAAACCCGAACCTGAATACGAATCGAAGATACGGTTATGACGTACTCGCAAAGACGAATATAAGAGCTAAGAGAACACACGATTCCGACCACCCGAAGGCTCGAAATTCGACAACGGAAGTAATTACCCCAAACTTTGGGAAATTACGAAAATGGCCCAAAACGTCCGAAATACACGATACACGATCGAACCACCAAGACAAACCTCACATCATGAATAATAACATTAAATGAACTTACGAGAAACTCGAAACAGCAGTTTCGGACGAGATTCACAAGAATCAAACCCAAGTGCGGAAAAGCCGCTTAAGAACACGGAACTCAACAAAATGATACCGAAATGAACTCGGATTACAAAAAGTGCAGAATTAAATATTCTCAGAATGACGATATGGTCATGGGCGAGGCGTCAGAATGGACTTCCGCCAAAAAAAGAAAATTACCGAAAAATCGGGTATTACAAACTACCCTCCTTAAAAGAAGTTTCGTCCCGAAACTTAAAACAAGTAGGGAGAAGCAATATCCCTCCAGGAAAATCAATGAGATACACATGAACAAGAATGATCACAATGAATGATAATGGATCGAAATCCAACAAGGATCAAGAATGACTCACCGGGGTAAAGTGGTAACGTAATGAGTGATAGCTCAAATGAAATGATTGGAACCAATGTTCCCCGTGAAGTGAATGATTTGTTTGATAATTATAAATCTCAACGTGATTGATATATGATGAGTGAATTATACGAATGAATGAACGAAGATGAAATGAATGATTATCCTATTACCGAGCAAGAATTAACTTGCTCAAAACCGGTGATGAATGTCCTATTGTATCACAGTTAAAGCAAACCACAGTCGAACTCGTCGTCTGAGATGAAGATGCTCCCCCAACACGAAGACAACTAGAATACGATCTCTTGGACGTCGGAGTCCGATGTCCCTCTGACAGCTCTTCCCATACCGAGGTAGGAAAGTCACATGATAATTATAGATCTTGTATGAATATTGCCTTATGATTACGAGACGGAATGATAACAATGAGCATACACGCTCTAACACAATAAATGCATTAATAATGCAATAAAACGATCGTCGACATGACGCTGGAATATGATAAGATCGCATGAATGACCAAGTGAGGTGACATGATTATCTGATGAAATTCCTGAAATGATTATCTTGAACAAGTTAACAATTTTGAAAATTTGCTCCGCAAGATCAACAACTAAACACGTGCTCCAAAACAATTAGTCATCAATCAATCATAACACTAATATCGCATATAGGTTTCAACAAAGCATGAACAATTAATGACATGATGAATGTATGAACATAAAGAGAATCGAGTCCTTACACGGGTCATACAAAGCTTCGAGGTCTCGCGATACTAGTCTTCACTGACGACGACTCGATGAATGAATGACTCGTGCAGTCGTACTAATATTATGACTCACAAAACCCGACTGACTAGATTGTCATAACCTGACAGTCCCACTACTACCGAATCGGTAGATCCACATAACTCACATATCAGGGTATCTCACAAACCAAAATCTCTGATACCATCTTTTGTAACACCCCCAAATCTTATTGGGTTATTACTGTGCCGTGGACCTCACGCCAGGAGATCCGCCAGGCGAACATGACTAAAATACATTAAATTAAACAACAAGGGAAAATCATAATAAGATCATAAACACGACCGTGACCTATTGAGTTGTAGGTGTTGGGAAGGCAACCGCGAAGTTTCAAGCCCCAAGCGTACCCATAATAATATCATAAACACGACCGTGACCTACTGAGTTGTAGGTGTTAGGAAGCCAACCGCGAAGGTTCAAGCCCCAAGCATACCCATAATAAGATCATAAACACGACCGTGACCTACTGAATTGTAGGTGTTGGGAATCCAACCACGAAGGTTCAAGCCCCAAGCTTACCCATAATGAGCACTAGCCGAGACTAGCCTCCAAAATATAATTAATCACAAACGGCAATGATCCGAAGATTACCGAGTTCACGAGAATGATAGTGTGCTGCCTTGAGTCGGCCAACACGATAATGATGACTCACGGATGGGCACCGTCCTTGGCGGTCCCAATTCAATATCTCGATTACCTAATAATGGTCAATCGATGACAACGACACAACAGATGGGAACTATCCTCGATAGCCCCAATTCAATACCTCGATTGCCTTAAAATGGCCAACCGATAACAATGATGCAACGGATGATTCAATATCTCGATTGCCTTAAAACGACCAATCGATAACGATGATACAACGAATGATTGAGCACCTAGATTGCCTTAGAACGGTTAATCGATGACAATGATACAATGAATGATTGGGCACCTCGATTGCCTCAGAACATCTAATCGATGACAATGATACAATGAATGATTGAGCACTTCGATTGCCTTAGAACGGCTAATCGATGACAATGAGACAATGAATGATTGAACTCCTCGATTGCCTTAGAACGGCCAATCGATAACAATGATACAATGAATGATTGAACTCCACGATTGCCTTAGAATGGCTAATCGATAACAACGATACAATGAATGCCTCAGCACCTTTAATGGGCTACCGACGACGAAGATGAGAATGAATATAACAATGCCTTCAATCGGCCAATACAACATGAATGACAGGACGCCAACATTAATAACAATGATTACAACAACGTCTTAGTTCGACATCAATATTAACAACAACAACCGATACATCGATACCGCGAACCGGTGATCGATAATAACATTAACAACGAATATCTCAATGCCTTACCGGACGTTAATGAATGATAATAAACATTTGGCATAATTGCCAGAGAGTATCTGTAATACCCGAGATTTCTGATGTGTATTTGAACCTTGTGATATTGTATTTGTCGCATTTTTATCTTAGTATTATTCTCCATATTTCATGATCCCGTGTTGTCGAACGTATGATTTCATGAATGTGTTCAAAATTGTTATTTTTGCACATGTAGCGCACGCTATCGACTAGGCATAGCATACGCTAATATGGGTTTCATAGCGCACGCTATGTATGAAACTTAGCGCGCGCGATACGTAGTCAACTTGATTAAGACAGGGTGGTAGGTGAGATCAGCCACGGATCTTGGTCGGAACATGTCGGGATGAACCTGGACGGCTTTTGGAAAAAGCCGAGTCAACGCTGTTAGCGCACGCTACTGGTATGAGGATAGCGAACGCTAAATGTTGAGTATAGTGAGGTCAGTAAGCTTCGTATGGTCGTTAGCATACGCTATATAAGTGGTAACGTACGCCAATTCCTGAACTTAGCGCACGTAAAGGAGATGTTAGCGCACGCTAAGTCGATACCAGGCAGAATAGTATACTGCAGGCCCGTTAGCGCACGCTACGGATATGGACTAGCGCGCGCTAATAACCATTTTCTATATATAGGACAACACTCTTTTTCATTTTTCAGATTCCATCACTTCTCAAACTCGATTTCTGAACTTAGAGAGTTACTTCCTCCATCCTAAACCTATCATATCATCATCCTAGCACGAGTTTAAAGATTGTAGATCATTGGAGATCGGTGTTCAAGCATCCGGTGTTGGATTTCTTCAAGTTCCTCCTTGTTCTTCACTATTTGGAGGTAGGTGATTCTTCACCAACTGGAGTAGTATTCTTAAGGATGTTTTGGAACATGTTTTGAGATTATCTAGTCAGTTAAATTCGTACATAATCGATCATCATGTTGTTAGAAGGATATTTTCGATGTTTTGGCACTTCTTCATCGTATAAACCATTGAACCTTTTAGTGTTTGAACTCCTAAGCACATTCATGTAACTACAAAACCGATTGTGGCCAGCTTATGGAGAATATCAAGTTCATATGTATTTACATAATGGAAATTATACATTTTGGGACATTGAGGGATTGAACTTAGGATATTTTCTTGAAGATGAAGATGAATTATAAGTATGGTCTTGTAATATCCTGGGATAGTATGAGGTGACCTTGAATGTAAATCATAACTCATAGTGATTTCTGGATTTGGTTAGCTTCATGTTGATGATTCAAACAAAAGGAAGTCGATGGGTAACCATTGCTATGAACGTAAATTTTGGCAAGGAAGATAAATTATGGAAGAACGAATTATATGGTTGCTAAACCTTAAACTCGGATTGGAGCATGATTTTGTAACCAAACTTGGTTAGGGAATTAATAATCTTAAATCGTAGTATGTAATTACGGTGATTTGAATGGCTCTAGCTAGATCGGCCGGTCGTCGAGTGAGTTGAGACGTGAGTCGGCGAGCTTAGGGTGTTAACGAGACAATAGTAGACGTTAGATGTTTGTACGTCTAAACTTTTCCTGAGTTGCCGTTATTTTTCCTACTTATTCTAGGGCCGAGCATTGCGAATGTGTGATCGAAGGAGGCGGCCTTCGAGTGTGTTGAGATCATCAGAGTGATTAGTTCTTGCCATCTTTGAGGCAAGTATCATAATTTGTTCATGTTGGTATTTTGAGCATGCATGTGGTTTATTCATGTTGTTGAACATGGGATTTATTTCATTAAATTGTCATGATATTCGTTATCAAGTGTTTGTATGTTCATGTTGATGGACATAGCGATTTTGCATATATGTATGCATGAGTTGTGTTTGTGTATGTTGTACGATCTATGCTGAGGGTACTGGATCGGAAGTCCACCTCGTGTTGGTCTGACGGGATCATCTTGGGATCTATCATGAGGGCGCTGGATCATTGGACTGGTTGTTCCACCTCGTGTTGGTCCGACGGGATCATCTTGGGATCTATGCTGAGGGCGCTGGATCATTGGAATACCCATACAGTGTTAATGGAATCTTGTGGATTCGCATTGTTGGATTCAGGTAGCAGAAGTCCGTGTTGTGTATTTTGTTGCGTATTGTTGTTGCATATTCGATTTGTTTAATATGATACTTGTACTAGCATCGTTTTGCTAACCCCTTCGGGGGTGGACATTTGTTTTGATGTTCAGGAACCCTTGGAGCGGGAAAACAGCCACAGTACCGACGTGACGACGAAGGGGCTTAGTGATGTTTATTGTTATTGTGATTTGTCTTCTTGGTTCACTTTCAGTACTCGAGTACGTGTGTTTTAGTAATATTATTTCGATATGGTTGTATTAATTACCTCAATGGATCAGTTGAAACCGGTTTTGTATTTTGAACTTCTATGGTACTGTTGTAATATATTTTCATTTTATTTTAATTAGCCTTGTAAATCCTTACTTAAAGGGTTTACGGCGCTGTAATTATTCCGAATATCTCGGGGTGGTACAGAATATGGTATCGGAGCTAAGATTCACGGATATCTTGGCAGTCGGGTTTTAGTTGGGTTTGTTTACGTTATTTGATTTACGGGTCGTTCGTAACATCACTGTTCAATCAGCGTCGTCATGTGGATCGTGGTTGTAAGTCTCCTAATCTCTTAGACTACCGTTTTACTTAATTTCTGTTTTGTGAATATTGAAGGGCTTTATTTTTGAAAATTTTGCCCTGGATACTAAGTAATTGTGTCTACAGTATGTTGAGGGGAGGACGTGGACGCGGACGTGGTAATGTAACACAAGAGGATTCAGCAACTACCCCATAATTATCGGCTAGTCGGACCGATTCCCATTCCGGAGGACAACAGGGGTCAGCGAATGACAACGCGAATCCTAGAATGCCGGGAGTGCTTCAACAGGTGGTGGCTCAGATAAACCAGTTCGCTCAGGTGGTTGATCGCATGCAGACGGCGATGGGACAACAGCATAACGAGGATAATCGGGGACACAAATGGCTTACTGAGGTGGTCAAATTGCACCCGCCAAAATTTGACGGTTCTACTGAGGAACTTACTTGGGATCATTGGCTAAAGGAGTTAGAGAAAATATTTGCGGGGATTAACTGTCCCGAGGACCGAAAAGTTCCTATTGCCCAGTATTTTCTGACTGGGGAGGCTTTTGACTGGTGGGAAGCTATTCGACCTGAGGATCATAATGTTGACTGGATGGAGTTCAAACTAATGATGGAAGCACAATATTGTCCTCGTCCAGTTAGAGAGGCAAAAATCCGGGAGTTTTTCTCACCGCAGAGTTCGGAAGCATCTGTGACAGACATAATCAAGACCTTTAATCATCAGCTGACTTGTGTGCCACACTTGGTCAGAACGGAGGTGGAGAAGATTTTTCATTTCGATATGCGGATGATGTTGGAGATTCAACAGTACATGAAAGATTGTACTATGTTTCGACAATACCAGGACAAGGCGCTGGCCTACGACATGAAAGAGGCAGCAGTGGAGAAATCGATAGAGGTAAAGAAGTAGAAAGTGTCCGGAAACTTCTCGGAAAACAAGACTGGTGGGCCCCACAAGGGCCAATCTTCATTTTATTCATCTAGGAAACCTCCACATCCTTCTCGAGGTGGAAAGAAGTTCCGGACAACATCAGCAGTTTCGGACGCATCAAAGAAGTGCTATAATTGTGGTCGAGCAGGGCATATTCGACGTGATTGCCCAATTCCTTCTGTGACTTGTTTTGAATGTGGGCAAGAAGGACACCGGCCGAATTTTTGCGGAAATATGAATAGATCAATTGGTACTCGCACTCCAGCACCAGTTCCGAAAGAGATAAGTGTGAACCAGGCACAGCAGAGTGGATTTCAACAGCAGAATATTGGAAAGACAGAGACATCCAGTGTTGGGTCCGTTCCTCCGCGCCTGTACGAGATGAGGAAATCTGACGATCAGAACACTGCTGTTGCATCAAGTACGATCCAGATCCTTTTGCCACCAGTTAGTGTTTTATTCGATTCAGGAGCTACACATTCTTTCATATCATTGAAATGTGTTAATCATTTGAAAATCTCGTGTTTATTTGATTGTGAGCCTTATGTTGTGGGTTTGCTGAGCGGAGAGAGAATTGTAGGAACCCTATAAACTAGAGATGTTCCAGTGTCTATATGAGGGAGAGATTGGCCATCGAATCTTATTGTAGTCGACATCCATGGTGACGATTTAATTCTCGGAGACGATTGGCTCAACCATTATGGAGCTATTTTGAATTACCGAAAGAGAGTCATTTCTATCATTACCGATGATGGATCTGAACATTTATTCAAAGGATGGAGACCGGGAAGCTCGGGAAAATTGATCAAGGCTATGAAAGCAGTGAAATTACTGAAGTAGGGTTGTCACGGATTTTGGTGCTACGTCATGAAGAAATAAGAAGAATTAGAGCTCTCATCTATTCCAGCTGTGAATGAATTATCAGATGTATTTCCTGACGAACTACCCGGGTTACCTCCGCAGAGAGAAGTGGAGTTCACTATCGAATTAGAGCCTGGAGCCGGTCCTATTTCTAGAGCACCATACCCTATGGCTCCAACCGAGATGTATCAACTAAAGAAGAAACTGGAGAAATTATTACAGAAGGGCTACATTCAACCTAGCGTTTCTCCTTGGGGAGCGCCCATTCTCTTTGTCCGGAAGAAAGATGAATCCCTCCGATTATGTATCGATTACAGGGAGCTAAACAAGGTGACGATCAAGAAAAAGTACCCTACACCTCGGATCGAAAACTTGTTTGATCAACTGCAAGTGGCAAGGGTATTCTCGAAGATTGACTTGCGATCAGGATACCATCAGTTGAGAATTAAGGAATTAGATATACCGAAATCTGCGTTCAGATCCCGGTACGGACACTATGAATTTGTGGTAATGCCATTCGGACTTACCAATGCTCTTACGGTAATTATGCAATTGATGAATCGGGCATTCTTAGAATACCTAGATAAGTTTGTGGTCATTTTCATCGATGACATCTTGATCTATTCGAAAGACATAGAGGAGCATGCTGAGCATTTGCGTGTTGTTTTGAGCACCTTGAGGAATGAGCAGCTTTATGCAAAACTTTCCAAATGCAAGTTCTGGCTTAGGGAAGTTACTTTCCTTGGGGCATGTGATATCAGCTGACGGAGTTCAGGTGGACCCGAAGAAAGTCGAAGTAATCTTGGAATGGGAATCTCCTAATAACGTGAAAGAAGTCCGAAGCTTCTTAGGACTTGCTGGATATTATCGCCATTTTGTAGAGGGATCCTCCAAAATTGCTCGTCCGCTCACTCAGCTATTGCAGGAAACTCAAAAGTTCACGTGGAATGAGAAATGCCAGGCTAGTCTTCATGAACTTAAGAGGAGACTGACGACAGCGCCTATATTAGCGTTACCAGATGGAACTAATGGATTCATGGTATACAACGATGCTTCAAATCAGGATCTGGGATGTGCGTTGATGCAAAAGGATAAGGTGATTGCCTATGCCTATCGACAGTTGAAACCGTACGAAGTTAATTACCCGACTCATGATCTGGAGTTAGCAGCTATGGTCTTTGCTTTGAAAATTTAGCGACATTATTTATACGGCACTCATTATCAGATCTTTACAGATCATAAGAGCCTCAAGTATATTTTCAGTCAGAAGGAATTAAACATGAGGCAGAGAAGGTGGCTGGAATTGATCAAGGATTACGATTTGGAAATCCTCTATCATCCAGGCAAAGCAAACGTAGTAGCTGATGCACTGAGCCGTAAACCTATTTCTCTTCGAGTTTTGGAAGCACTTACGTCCCAAACCAGCATTCAACGAGAACTGATCCGCGAAGGGATTGAAGTATGGTCACCAGGAATCCAAGGGCAACTATATGTGATGGAACTAACTTCGTCACTAGTCGAGGAAATCAAATCTAAGCAGTTGAATGATTCTCTGATTCTTCGGTTATATGAAGAAGTAAATAAAGGGAAGGCCCCAGGATTCGTAATACAAGATGATGGAGTTTTGAGATTTCAGAGTCGACTTTGCGTTCCCGATGATGATGTTTTGAGAAAGACAATTCTGAAGGAAGCTCACAGCGTGCCCTATTCTATTCACCCGGGCAGCAGTAAGATGTATAAAGATTTAAAACAAAACTTTTGGTGGGGAAATATGAAGAAGGACGTAGCAGAATACGTTTCCAGGTGTTTGACTTGTCAGCAGGTTAAGATTCAACATCAGCGACCTGCCGGAATGTTGAAGCCACTTCCGATCCATAAGTGGAAATGGGAGGATATCTCGATGGATTTCATCACCAATATGCCAAGGACCAAGACAGGAATGAACATGATTTGGGTTGTAGTTGATCGACTAACCAAGTCGGCTCATTTCTTAGCAATTAAAGACACTTGGGGACCCGAGAAATTGGCGCGAGTATTTATTGCGGAGATAGTCCGATTGCATGGTACGCCGAAGACCATTATTTCAGATCGAGATGGTCGCTTCGTATTGCATTTTTGGAAAGCAGTTCAAAGGGCTTTGGGAACCGAACTGAACTTTAGCACGGCTTATCATCCTTAGACGGATAGTCAATCTGAAAGGACTATTCAGACAGTAGAAGACATGCTTCGAGCTTATGCCTTGGATTGGTCAACTGATTGGGAAGTTCCCTTGCCGTTGATTGAATTCACCTACAACAATAGTTGGCATGCTTCTATTAAGATGGCACCATTTGAAGATTTGTACGGGAGAAGATGCCGATCACCCCTGTGCTGGGATGATTCTTCGGACTTGATCGGGACGGAACAGGAATTGATAGTTTAGACTCAAGAGAAGATAGCTCTGATTCGGGAAAGACTGTTGACTGGCCAGAGTCGACAGAAGTCTTATGCCGATGTGCGTCGTCGCCCACTGGAGTTTGAGATTGGGGACCACGTACTATTGAAGGTATCTCCTACTCGAGGAATTTTCCGTTTTGGGAGGAAAGGTAAGCTAAGTCCGAGATATATCGGACCATTTGAGATCCTCGAGAGAGTTGGAGATTTAGCATACAGGGTAGCCTTACCGCCATTGCTGAGTCACGTTCACAATGTGTTTCACGTATCCCAATTGCGGAAGTATGTACCAGATCCCAGTCATATTATTGATTTCGACGAGATCAAGGTAGCTAATGACAGCATCTTCGAAGAGAGACCAATCAAGATACTTGAGAGTCGGATCAAACAATTGAGGAATAAACCAATACCCTTGGTTAAAGTACAATGGTCACGACACGGAGTTGAAGAGGTCACTTGGGAAACGGAGGACAATATGAAGACTAGGTATCCAGAGTTGTTTTCATCTTAAGTTTCGGGACGAAACTTCTTTTTTGGGAGAAAGGATGTAATACCCGAGATTTCTGATGCGTATTTGAACCTTGTGATATTGCATTTGTTGCATTTTGATCGGAGTATTATTCTCCGTATTTCATGATCCCGTGTTGTTGAATGTATGATTTCATGAATGTGTTCAAAATTGTGATTTTTGCACATGTAGCGCGAGCTATCGACTAGGCATAGCGTACGCTAATATGGATTTCGTAGCGCATGCTATGTATGAACCTTAGCACGCACTATACATAGTCAACTTGATTAATACAGGGTGGTAGGTGAGATCAGCCGCGGATCTTGGTCGGAACATGTTGGGATGAACCTGGACGGCTTTTGGAAAAAGCCGAGTCAATGCTGTTAGCGCACGCTACTGGTATGAGGATAGCGCCCGCTAAATGTTGAGTACAGTGAGTTCGTCAAACGAATCCATTTTATTTCCAATGTGTTTGGACTAATTAATTAATCCAATTAATTAATTATATCAAACACAAATATATATTTCTCTAAGAAATATAATTTATGAATTAAAGTAATCACCCAGTAACCTACTTACAATTCATAAGACCGCTATTTGATTTATCCGATAAATCAAACTTAGATATCTAATATCTAATATTATAAGAGAGATTATTAATTCACATTTATCCATCAATGATCCTATTGCGCGACTCCGTAGGTTCGTCTCAGCCAACATTGGGAGGAACCAATGAGTGCGGGCAGCACTTAGCCAGCCTAGCGGGCCGCACTGTAAACCCCGACTGAGAACGAATGAACGAATCATTCCAGAACCATTATGTCGTGAATACTATATACGTATAGACCCTTCATCAGATGTCCCGGTCAAGTCTTCGGGTCACGGTAAAGTCAAACCCTACTGTTGACTAAACTCTATACATGTGTTAATGCAAATCAAAACCGACTGATTAATAGTGTATCTAATACGACTATATCAGAATGCTTTGGCCAAAGACTTATGATCTTATTTGCCATTAACCGTATAGGACATTCGCCTGCTCACTAACAGGAGATAGAATCCTTTCTTGGCGTTCAGCAAAGACTGCTACCTGCCCGTATAGTCCGCACTTCGAGGTCGACTCAGCAATTAAGCAAATGAGTCTAACTACTCTAATGACAAACTAAACGTCACAGACACATCTTCTACTGAACCCTCAAGTCAAAGGTCCACGTATACTATCACAACCTTTCGATTCGTCATCGACTCTCCGAGAGTGAATACCGTGTGACTGAATCGAGTATGAGTCATGTTCGAGTATACTGGTCCCACCAATATACTTATAACTATGCTATCAAGACGTGCACACATCCTAGCATCAGTTATACAAGTCTTATTAAAACTTAATGTCCTGTTAAGTTTTATCGACTTGCGAACTAGTTAAGCATTCGAGCTCTAAACACTTCTAGTGCCTATCTCCTTATCTCCATAAGGAGTAGAATGTTCACTCTCAAATGCAAGGACTATTATTCTATATACCAAATCACAATGCCAGTGATATACAATAATATAGAAATAATAATTGCCTCATTAAATATAATATTCATAATTACTATACAATTGCTCTCACTCTCTCATCCTCTGAGTGGCATTCGAGGGCATATTCCTAACAACTATAACATCCCGAGATATTCGGAATAACTACAGCGCCGTAAACCCTTTAAGTTAGGATTTACAAGGCTAATTAAAAGAAAATGAAAATATAATACAACAGTACCATAGAAGTTCAAAATATAAAACCAGTTTCAACTAATCCATTGAGATCATTAATACGACCATATCGAAATAATATTACTAAAACACACGTACTCGAGTACTGAAAGTGAACCAAGAAGACAAATCACAATAACAATAAACATCACTGAGCCCCTTCGTCGTCACGTCGGTACTGTGGCTGTTTTCCCGCTCCACGGCTACCTGAACATAAAAACAAATGTCCACCCCCGAAGGGGTTAGCAAAACGATGCTAGTATATGCAACAACAATGCGTAACAAAATACACAACACGGACTTCCGCTACCGGAATCTAACAATGCGAATCCACAAGATTCCATTAACACAGTATGGGTATTCCAATGATCCAGCGCCCTTAGCATAGATCCCAAGATGATCCCGTCGGACCAACACGAGGTGGAAAAAATCGTCCAATGATCCAGCGCCCTCAGCATAGATCCCAAGATGATCCCGTCGGACCAACACGAGGTGGACATCCGATCCAGCGCCCTCAGCATAGATCGTACAACATACACAGACACAACTCATGCATACATATATGCAAAATCGCTATGTCCATCAACATGAACATACAAACACTTGATAACGAATATCATGACAATTTAATGAAATAAATCCCATGTTCAACAACATGAATAAACCACATGCATGCTCAAAATACCAACATGAACAAATTATGATACTTGCCTCAAAGATGGCAAGAACTAATCACTCTGATGATCTCAACACACTCGAAGGCCGCCTCCTTCGATCACACAGTCGCAATGCTCGGCCCTAGAATAAGTAGGAAAAATAACGGAAACTCAGGAAAAGTTTAGACGTACAAACATCTAACGTCTACTATTGTCGGGTTAACACCCTAAGCTCACCGACTCACGGCTCAACTCACACGACGACCGCCCGGTCTAGCTAGAGACATTCAAATCACCATAATTACGATTCCGGATTATTGATTCCCTCACCAAGTTTGGTTACAAAATCATGCTCCAATCCAAGTTTAAGGTTTATCAACCATATAATTTGTTATTCCATAATTTATCTTCCTTGCCAAAATTTACGTTCATAGCAATGGTTAGCCATCGACTTCCTTTTGTTTGAATCATCAACATGAAGCTTACCAAATACAAAAATCACTATGAGTTATGATTTACATTGAAGGTCACCTCATACTATCCAAGGATATTACAAGACCATACTTAAAATTCATCTTCATCTTCAAGAAAATATCCTAAGTTCAATCTTTCAATGTCCCAAAATGTATAATTTCCATTATGTAAATACATATGAACTTGATATTGTCCATAAGCCGGCCATAATCGGTTTTTGTAGTTACATTAATGTGCTTAAGAGTTCAAACACTAAAAGGTTCAATGGTCTATACGATGAAGAAGTGCCGAAACATCGAAAATATTCTTCTAACAACATGATGATCGATTACGTACGAATTTAACTGACTAGACAATCTCAAAACATGTTCCAAAACATCCTTAAGAATACTACTCCAGTTGGTGAAGAATCACCTACCTCAAAATAGTGAAGAACAAGGAGGAACTTGAAGAAATCCAACACCAGAAGCTTGAACACCAATATCCAATGATCTACAATCTTTAAACTCGTGCTAGGATCCGATACACGAGGGATTCGTTTTGACGAACATCCAGTACACGAGCCGAGTAAATTCGACCCGTCTTCTTGGAAATTTCCCTTAAGGCCGTCCCCCTCCCTCTCTTGTCTCTTTTAAACTTATTTTATGTCACTAGGTGACATATGTGAGGTGTATTTGATACCCTCTTAAAGGAAGACTTTCATTTTTTTTATAAATAAAAGTCTTTAAAAAGGAGAGAGGATAACTTCTTCTTGGAAGAACTCAAAATCACGAATTTGAGTGAGAGAGTAAGGTTGAAAACTTCATCTTGATCTTAGAGACAAGATATAAGAAGAATACATTGAGAGAGAAAATTCCTACAAGCTTCCCTAGCCGCATTCTTGAAGAAAGGAAGCTTGTCGATTTTTCCATCAAGTTCCGGCGTGTGAAGTAGAGGCATCTTGCTTTAGGTGCTTGGAACGAAGGGCTCTTCATCATCATCATCATCATACGAAGGTTCTTCAGAGACATCATAGGTATGGGACTTTGATTCCTTGATCTTCGTATTTTTCTTTTCGTATATATGTTACTTGATCGATCCTCTTAGGGATTCCGTTATTCTTCCGCTGCGTTTATTTTCTATGGAATCCCAATAGTGGTATCAGAGCGAGGTCAAATATATCGTATATACGATCATCTTTGCATTTGGAATGTTATTTGATGATGTTTATGATTTAGAATCATAATAGACATAATCGAAGAAATTTAATCGTTCGTAGTAAGTCAAGTTTCAACTATTTTATGTGAATTATAAATCTGATAAATTTGATTTTTGTTGATTTATAAGTTCTTCATGAAGTTAAGAAACTTTTTCGTTTTGGAAGCGAGTCGAAAAAATGAGAAAAACGGGGGTTAAACACGAATACCGCACGAAGACGCAGTGGCGTGACATCTTTGGGCTTGCACGGCGGCCGAGAGTGTCTCGGTAGGCTACTGTAGCTGGTCGGCCAGCCTGCCGGGCAGTGCCGAGAGTGACTCGGTACGGGCGATTCTCGGGTTTTCGGCCCGATTTTGAATCAGGCCGTGGGCTGGGCCTGATACTGGATTTTCCGGGACTCCATTTTTGTGTTTATATTTCGTTGTAATAATTTTCGAAATTTAAATTGGATTTAATTGGATTTAATAAAATATTTGGAATATCTTTTTATTAAGGTAAATTATTAGACGAGAATATTGTTTTGGCCGGATTACTTTGAACGGATTAAAATGACGATTATAAATATTAATTTGATTAATATTGTAGAAATTAAATAGATTAATTTTTATATTAATTGGATTAATATATTAATTGATTATTTAATTTCATTTACCGTTACATGTTGTATGGAATGCCTTATGTGATGGTGATATAGCTCGTGGACTTAGTTGTTGATTTGTTCGATTCGATATGGTTGTAAAGGCCATTTTGAGCCTATTTATTTTTACTAGAAAATATGTATTATAGGACGTATTGTTCAATGATGTAATTATTCATATGGCTATGACGAAGACCGAAGACGACCGACTAGAAGACGAAGAATCAATCGTATTTTCCTTTCTTTATTTGGCTTGGCCCAATACTTAGGAAAAAGTCCGTGAGCTATATGTTGGTAGTAACTAGGTTGCTATTTATTGTTTTTCATTTTGAATGATTGACAAACAACAAACCGCGCTTATAAACGGATTAATGTGCAAAGTGTAACATATAATCGCGTTAATACTCCCACTTACAAACACTAAGTTATAAAGGTTACGAGGTTTCCTACCCTCCGCCAAACTCATGGAAAATTGAAATCTAAACCGGAATATTATTCTTCCGAGTATGTCGGGGTAATATTTTTGGGGAAAGTTGATAAATTTCTAGAGTGCATTAGATGCCTTTGGTTGTGACAAATCAAACCCCTATAAACCGTATGGGTTTCCGGGTAAGATTCAATTGTCAGACTAATAGGAGTTGACGGTTTAAACTTAGATAGTTCAGCGAGCCATAGAAACCGAATGGGTTGAGGGCAAGTGAACTAGGGGTAAAAGAAGATCGAATCATCCATTAGATGGGTTGGTATTAGACACCACTTTATAATGAATAATAGAATATAAACCGTATGGGTTGCCCTCTATTAAACTTTGTAAAGAAATCGATCACCACTATGAAGTCACCCAACGCTTCCGGATTTAACATGGGAGTGTGTAAGTGCCTATAAAATAGTGGGAGCCGAGTTATGAATAAAGAAAGTCCTTAAATTCTTTACTCGGATCATAATTAAACAATCACTAACGAATCTCATATTATTCTCTGCAGTTAACAAAACTCTCAATATGACAATGAACCCACTCGCTATACTACTTGAAAAGAACGTCCTGACTGGTCCGAACTATGTGGGCGGAACTTGAGGATTGTCCTAACTATGGAAATCTGGGATACGTCTTGGAAGCGGACATCCCGGCTCCTGCAAGAACCCGAGCCAATCGGGAAGATGTCGATGCCCATGAGAAATGGGTAAAAGACGACATAAGAGTGCGAGGTACATGTTAGGCTCAATGACCAATGAGCTTCAACGTGCCCATGAAAAGATGACGTCTTCACGAGCCATCTTAGCGCACTGGCCGAGCTCTATGGAGAGCATAGCCGAACCGCTAGATATGAGATATCAAAGCAATTATTCGGCGCCAGGATGAAGGAAGGAGAGAAGGTTGGGGACCATGTCCTCAAGATGATCTCGATGATTGAGAGATTGGAAGCTCTTGATTTTCGAGATGCATGCATCTCTCCAGTCGACCTTATCCTCAGTCACTTCGACTCCTTTTCCCAATTTGTCATGAACTTCAACCGCAATGAGATTGCATGTAACTTAGTGGGCTAATGAACAAGCGACATTGCCCGATCTCAGATGAAGACAAAGGGAAATGAAGCTGCACTTGTGATTTCTTCTAAGACTTGGAAGTCCAAGAATAAGAAGAAAAAGAACAAGAAGCAGTTAGGTCCGATAGCCAAGATCGACAAGGAAAGGGGCAAGGCCCTAATGGTTCAAAAGAGCAAAGGGGCCAAGAAAACGGATGTATGCCTCAACTGCAGTGAGCTAGGCCACTGGAAGAGGTATTGTCCAAAGCTTGACCGTAATGCGCCTTCAGGTACGGAACTACTAGTTTTAGAAACAAATTGTTCTGTAACTGTATATTCTACTTCTTGGATACTTGATTCCGGTGCGAGTTCTCACATTTGTACAATGAATCAGGATCTGGAACGAAGTAGGAAGCTGGATTCAGGGGAGGTGATGGTCACCGTCGGAAGTGGGCATAGTGTCTTCTGATATCGGATACCTTATGTTGGATTTAGAATCTGGTTTTATTCTCACTTTAGAAGATGTACTTGTTTTGCCCAAGGGGCACAAGAATATTGTATCAATTCCGGTCATGGACCGAAAGGGATTTCACTTCTTTATTGGAGATGGGTCCTGTCGTATTTATTTCAGAAATAAATTGGTTGGTACTGCTACATTATTACATGGTTTATACCATTTAAATTTAAAGAATAAGACAAGTGTGAACACTATAACTAGGAAGGGTGGTAGGGATGAAACGAACCAAGCAATTAAGTGGCATCTTAGACTTGGTCATATCGGTCAGACCAAGGTTCATAAAATGGAGAAAGATGGGCTTACGGGTCCATTGGGATCAGATCCCTATCCAACTTGTGAATCTTGCCTTCAAAGCAAAATGACTAAGTTACCCTTCGCAGGGACTTTTGAAAGAGCTGCTGAAAAACTTGGATTGATCCATACCGACGTCTGTGGCCCTTTTGAAGTGGCACGAGACGGCTTTCAGTATTTCATTACATGCACTGATGACCATACCAGGTATGGATTCGTGTACGTAATGAAACATAAGTCTGAAGCTTTTGATAAGTTCAAGGAATTTAAAACCCTAGTTGAAAATCAAACAGGTAACCGTGTTAAGACTCTTGGTCGGGGCCAAGGGGTGGTGAGTACATGAGTACCAAATTTGATGAGTTCTTAAAAGAACTAGGAATAGTGTCACAATTCACTCCTCCAGCTACTCCACAATTAAATGGTGTATCAGAAAGAAGGAACCGAACCTTGTTGGACATGGTTCGCTCCATGCTTAACTATACTGATCTACCGATTTATACGTGGGGTTACGCGCTCCTCATCTTTGTGCATATCTTGAACAGATGTCCTTCCAAATCTATTCCTAAGACTCCCCATGAGATGTGGAGAGGTAGGAAACCAAGTCTTAATCACATTAGGATTTGGGGATGCCCTGCTTATGTCAAGAAGACTAAAGTAGAGAAATTGGAAACTAGGTCTGTGAAAGGTCGTTTCATAGGATATCCAGGGGATTCCATGGGATATCTATTCTACATGCATGAAGATCATAGGATCATCGTTGCTATACAAGCACACTTCCTGGAAGATCAGTTTATTCAGGAAGGAGGGGCAGGTAGAAATATTTCTTTGGAAGAAATAAAAGAAACACCAAATGAGACACCTATGCAAGATATAAGAACCGAACCTTCTGAAATACAAATACAACCTCGCAAGTCTAGTATAATTTCTCAATTACCTGAGAGGTATGGCTATCTGCATCAAGAGAAACTGGGTGTCCATGAGATGACAGAAATTAGTCAAGAGAATGATCCTTCTACATACGACCAAGCGATGGTAGACGTTGACTCCACCAAGTGGCAAGAAGCTATGGAAGCTGAGATAGACTCAATGCATGCTAATCAGGTCTGGACTTTAGTAGATCATCCTAAAGGCATAGTGCCTATTGGAAACAAATGGATCAATAAGAGAAAGACTGATGGAGATGACAAGGTTGATACCTATAAGGCCAGGCTTGTGGCAAAGGGTTATTCCCAAAGAGAAGGAATCGATTACTTCGAGACCTTCTCGCCTGTAGCTATGATTAAGTCTATTCGCATGATGCTTTCTATAGCAGCCCACTTAGATTATGAAATATGGCAAATGGATGTGAAAACGGCATTCCTAAATGGATTCCTCGAGGAGGAGATTTATATGGAACAGCCTAAGGGATTCATATCTCTAACCAATATTCATAAAGTATGCAAACTTCAGCGTGCCATTTATAGACTGAAGCAAGCTTCACGGAGTTGGAATCTTCGTTTTAACGAGACAGTCAAAGAGTTTGATTTTGTCCAAAACGAAGAAGAGCCCTGTATTTACAAGAAGGTTAGTGGGAGCAAAATTGCGTTCTTAATACTATATGTAGATGACATTCTACTTATAGGAAGCAGCGTAGGAATGCTCGATTACGTGAAAGCTTGGCTTTCTAAAGAGTTCTCAATGAAAGACTTGGGAGAAGCTACCTATATTACAGGTATTCGTCTCTCTAGGGATAGAGCGAAAAGAATGTTAGGTCTTTCCCAAGCCCTATACATAGAAAAGATCCTGAAGCGATTTAGGATGGAAGATTCTAAAAGAGGGTTTCTACCTATGCAACATGGTGCAAAACTTTCCTTAAAGATGTGTCCTCAAAGTGAGGAAGATAGAAAGGAAATGAGCAAGGTACCTTATGCTTCGGCAGTAGGTAGCCTTATGTATGCAATGATTTGCACTAGACCGGACATTGCCTATGCTGTGAGCGTAGTAAGTCGGTTTCAGTCAAATCCAGGGCAGGAACATTGGACTGCTGTAAAGAACATTATTAAGTACCTAAGGAGGACTAAAGACTTGGTTCTTACATACGGCGGTGGACAACTAAGAGTGATGGGTTATACAGACTCAGATTTTTCGGGGGACATGGATGCTCAGATGTCCACATTAGGGTATATCTTTACTCTGAATGGTGGGGCATTTTCTTGGAGAAGTGCCAAGCAAAGTTCAACTGCTATCTCTACATGTCAAGCCGAATATCAAGCAGCCACGGAGGCTGCTAAAGAAGCTTTTTGGATAAAGAAGTTCAATGAGGAACTTCAAGTGGTTCCTAACGCAGAGAAGCCCGTGACACTGTTTTGTGACAACGACGGAGGTACATTGCACGAGCTAAGGAGCCTAGGGCTCACCACAACACCAAACATATTGCGAGAAAATATCATTTTGTTAGAGAAATGGTTCGGGATGGGAATGTTACACTGCAGAGAGTAGACACAGCAAATAACGTTGCTGATCCGCTTACCAAGCCACTATCTCAGAAGGTCTTAGAGAGACATCTGGAGAGTATGGGTATTAGATACCATAGTTTGTGGCATTGAGTGAAAGTGGGATATTGTTAGGAATATGCCCTCGAATGCCACTCAGAGGATGAGAGCGTGAGAGCAATTGTATTGTAATTATGAATATTATATTTAATGAGACAATTATTATTTCTATATTATTGTATATCACTGGCATTTTGATTTGGTATATAGAATAATAGTCCTTGCATTTGAGAGTGAACATTCTACTCCTTATGGAGATAAGGAGCTAGCAACTAGAAGTGTTTAGAGCTCGAATGCTTAACTAGTTCGCAAGTCGATAAAACTTAACAGGACATTAAGTTTTAATAAGACTTGTATAACTGATGCTAGGATGTGTGCACGTCTTGATAGCATAGTTATAAGTATATTGGTGGGACCAGTATACTCGAACATGACTCATACTCGATTCAGTCACACGGTATTCACTCTCGGAGAGTCGATGTGAATCGAAGGTTGTGATAGTATACGTGGACCTTTGACTTGAGGTTGTTAGAAGATGTGTTTGTGACGTTTAGTTTGTCATTAGAGTAGTTAGACTCATTTGCTTAATTCTTGAGTCGACCTCGAAGTGCGGACTATACGGGCGAGTAGCGATCTTTCTTTGAATGCCAAGAAAGGATTCTATCTCTGTTAGTGAGCGGGCGAATGTCCTATACGGTTAATGGCAAATAAGATCATAAGTCTTTGGCGAAGCATTACGATATAGTCGTATTAGATACACTATTAATCGATCGGTTTTGATTTGCATTAACACATGTATAGAGTTTAGTCAACATTAGGGTTTGACTTTACCATGAACCGAAGACTTGACCGGGACAACTGATTAAGCGACTAAAAGAATATAGTATTCACGACATAATGGTTACGGAATGATTCGTTCATTCGTTCTCAATCGGGGTTACTGATGCGGCCCGCTAAGTGGCTAAGTGCTGCCCGCACTCATTGGTTCCTCCCAATGCCGGCTGAGACGAACCTACGGAGTCGCGCAATAGGATCATTGATGGATAAATGTGAATTAATAATTTCTCTTATAATATTAGATATTAGATATCTAAGTTTGATTTATCGGATAAATCAAATAGCGGTCTTATGAATTGTAAGTAGGTTACTGGGTGATTACTTTAATTCATAAATTATATTTCTTAGAGAAATATATATTTGTGTTTTATATAATTAATTAATTGGATTAATTAATTAGTCCAAACACATTAGAAATAAAACGGATTCGTTTGACGAACATCCGATACACGAGGGATTCGTTTTGACGAACATCCGGTACACGAGCCGAGTAAATTCGACCCGTCTTCTTGGAAATTTCCCTTAAGGCCGTCCCCCTCCCTCTCTTGTCTCTTTTAAACTTATTTTATGTCACTAGGTGACATATGTGAGGTGTATTTGATACCCTCAATCATGTGTTAAAGGAAGACTTTCATATTTTTTATAAATAAAAGTCTTTAAAAAGGAGAGAGGATAACTTCTTCTTGGAAGAACTCAAAATCACGAATTTGAGTGAGAGAGTAAGGTTGAAAACTTCATCTTGATCTTAGAGACAAGATATAAGAAGAATACATTGAGAGAGAAAATTCCTACAAACTTCCCTAGCCGCATTCTTGAAGAAAGGAAGCTTGTCGATTTTTCCATCAAGTTCCGGCGTGTGAAGTAGAGGCATCTTGCTTTAGGTGCTTGGAACGAAGGGCTCTTCATCATCATCATCATCATACGAAGGTTTTTCAGAGACATCATAGGTATGAGACTTTGATTCCTTGATCTTCGTATTTTTCTTTTCGTATATATGTTACTTGATCGATCCTCTTAGGGATTCCGTTATTCTTCCGCTGCATTTATTTTCTGTGGAATCCCAACAGTGGTATCAGAGTGAGGTCAAATATATCGTATATACGATCATCTTTGCATTTGGAATGTTATTTGATGATGTTTATGATTTAGAATCATAATAGATATAATCGAAGAAATTTAATCGTTCGTAGTAAGTCAAGTTTCGACTATTTTATGTGAATTATAAATCTGAAAAATTTGATTTTTGTTGATTTATAAGTTCTTCATGAAGTTAAGAAACTTTTTCGTTTTGGAAGCGAGTCGAAAAAATGAGAAAAACAGGGGTTAAACACGAATACCGCACAAAGACGCAGCTGCCGGCTCTTTGGGCTTCTTTGGCCGGCCGAGAGTGTCTCGGTAGGCTATGGTAGTTGGTTGGCCACTGTAGGCGATGGCGAGTGACTCGGTACGGGTGATTCTCGGGTTTTCGGCCCGATTTTGAATCGGGCCGTGGGCTGGGCCTGATACTGGATTTTGCGGGACTCCATTTTTGTGTTTATATTTCGTTGTAATAATTTTCGAAATTTAAATTGTATTTAATTGGATTTAATAAAATATTTGGAATATCTTTTTATTAAGGGAAATTATTAGACGAGAATATTGTTTTGGCCGGATTACTTTGAACGGATTAAAATGACGATTATAAATACTAATTTGATTAATATTGTAGAAATTAAATAGATTAATTTTTATATTAATTGGATTAATATATTAATTGATTATTTAATTTCATTTACCGTTACATGTTGTATGGAATGCCTTATGTGATGGTGATATAGCTCGTGGACTTAGTTGTTGATTTGTTCGATTCGATATGGTTGTAAAGGCCATTTTGAGCCTATTTATTTTTACTAGAAAATATGTATTATAGGACGTATTGTTCAATGATGTAATTATTCATATGGCTATGACGAAGACCGAAGACGACCGACTAGAAGACGAAGAATCAATACTGTATTTTTCCTTTCTTTATTTGGCTTGGCCCAATACTTAGGAAAAAGTCCATGAGCTATATGTTGGTAGTAACTAGGTTGCTATTTATTGTTTTTCATTTTGAATTATTGACAAACCACAAACCGCGCTTATAAACGGATTAATGTGCAAAGTGTAACATATAATCGCGTTAATACTCCCACTTACAAACACTAAGTTATAAAGGTTACGAGGTTTCCTACCCTCCGCCAAACTCATGGAAAATTGAAATCTAAACCGGAATATTATTCTTCCGAGTATGTCGGGGTAATATTTTTGGGGAAAGTTGATAAATTCCTAGAGTGCATTAGATGCCTTTGGTTGTGACAAATCAAACCCCTATAAACCGTATGGGTTGCCGGGTAAGATTCAATTGTCAGACTAATAGGAGATGACGGTTTAAACTTAGATAGTTCAGCGAGCCATAGAAACCGAATGGGTTGAGGGCAAGTGAACTAGGTGTAAAAGAAGATCGAATCATCCATTAGATGGGTTGATATTAGACACCACTTTATAAAAAATAATAGAATATAAACCGTATGGGTTGCCCTCTATTAAACTTTGTAAAGAAATCGATCACCACTATGAAGTCACCCAAGGCTTCCGGATTTAACATGGGAGTGTGTAAATGCCTATAAAATAGTGGGAGCCGAGTTATGAATAAAGAAAGTCCTTAAATTCTTTACTCGGATCATAATTACACAATCACTAACGAATCTCATATTATTTTCTGCAGTTAACAAAACTCTCAATATGACAATGAACCCACTCGCTATACTACTTGAAAAGAACGTCCTGACTGGTCCGAACTATGTGGATGGCCGGAACTTGAGGATTGTGCTAACTATGGAAATCCGGGATACGTCTTGGAAGCGGACATCCCGGCTCTGCAAGAACCCGAGCCAATCAGGAAGATGTCGATGCCCATGAGAAATGGGTAAAAGACGACATAAGAGTGCGAGGGTACATGTTAGGCTCAATGACCAATGAGCTTCAACGTGCCCATGAAAAGATGACGTCTTCACGAGCCATCTTAGCGCACCTGGCTGAGCTCTATGGAGAGCATAGCCAAACTGCTAGATATGAGATATCAAAGCAATTATTCGGCGCCAGGATGAAGGAAGGAGAGAAGGTTGGGGACCATGTCCTCAAGATAATCTCGATGATTGAGAGATTGGAAGCTCTTGATTTTCAGATGCATGCATCTCTCCAAACTGACCTTATCATGCAGTCACTTCCTGACTCCTTTTCCCAATTTGTCATGAACTTCAACTGTAATGAGATTGCATGTAACTTAGCTGGTCTAATGAACAAACTGACGACTGCCCAGTCTCAGATGAAGACAAAGGGAAAGGAAGCTGCACTTGTGATTTCTTCTAAGACTTGGAAGTCCAAGAATAAGAAGAAAAAGAACAAGAAGTAGTTAGGTCCGATAGCCAAGATCGACAAGGAAAGGGGCAAGGCCCCAATGGTTCAAACGAGCAAAGGGGCCAAGAAAATGGATGTATGCCTCAACTGCAGTGAGCTAGGCCACTGGAAGAGGTATTGTCCAAAGCTTGACCGTAATGCGCCTTCAGGTACGGAACTACTAGTTTTAGAAACAAATTGTTCTGTAACTGTATATTCTACTTCTTGGATACTTGATACCGGTGCGAGTTCTCACATTTGTACAATGAATCAGGATCTGGAACGAAGTAGGAAGCTGGATTCAGGGGAGGTGATGGTCACCGTCGGAAGTGGGCATAGTGTGGAGGCTTCTGATATCGGATCCCATTATGTTGGATTTAGAATCTGGTTTTATTCTCACTTTAGAAGATGTACTTGTTTTGCCCAAGGGGCACAAGAATGTTGTATCAATTCCGGTCATGGACCGAAAGGGATTTCACTTCTTTATTGGAGATGGGTCCTGTCGTATTTATTTCAGAAATAAATTGGTTGGTACTGCTACATTATTAAATGGTTTATACCATTTAAATTTAAAGAATAAGACAAGTGTGAACACTATAACTAGGAAGGGTGGTAGGGATGAAACGAACCAAGCACTTAAGTGGCATCTTAGACTTGGTCATATCGGTCAGACAAAGGTTCATAAAATGGAGAAAGATGGGCTTACGGGTCCATTGGGATCAGATCCCTATCCAACTTGTAAATCTTGCCTTCAAGGCAAAATGACTAAGTTACCCTTCGCAGGGACTTTTGAAAGAGCTGCTGAAAAACTTGGATTGATCCATACCGACGCCTCGTGGCCCTTTGAAGTGGCACGAGGCGGCTTTGATTTCATTACATTCACCGATGACCATACTGTATGGATTCGTGTACTTAATAAAACATAAGTCTGAAGGTTTTGATAAATTAAAGGAATTTAAAGCCCTAGTTGAAAATCAAACAGTAACCGTGTTAAGACTCTTGATCGGAAGGTGGTGAGTACATGAGTACCAAATTTGATGAGTTCTTAAAAGAACTAGGAATAGTGTCACAATTCACTCCTCCGGCTACTCCACAATTAAATGGTGTATCGAAAGAAGGAACCGAACCTTGTTGGACATGGTTCGCTCCATGCTTAACTATACTGATCTACCGATTTATCTGTGGGGTTACGCGCTCCTTACTGCTGTGCATATCTTGAACAGATGTCCTTCCAAATCTATTCCTAAGACTCCCCATGAGATGTGGAGAGGTAGGAAACCAAGTCTTAATCACATTAGGATTTGGGGATGCCCTGCTTATGTCAAGAAGACTAAAGTAGAGAAATTGGAAACTAGGTCTGTGAAAGGTCGTTTCATAGGATATCCAGGGGATTCCATGGGATATCTATTCTACATGCATGAAGATCATAGGATCATCGTTGCTATACAAGCACACTTCCTGGAAGATCAGTTTATTCAGGAAAGAGGGGCAGGTAGAAATATTTCTTTGGAAGAAATAAAAGAAACACCAAATGAGACACCTATGCAAGATATAAGAACCGAACCTTTTGAAATACAAATACAACCTCGCAAGTCTAGTATAATTTCTCAATTACCTGAGAGGTATGGCTATCTGCATCAAGAGGAACTGGGTGTCCATGAGATGACAGAAATTAGTCAAGAGAATGATCCTTCTACATACGACCAAGCGATGGTAGACGTTGACTCCACCAAGTGGCAAGAAGCTATGGAAGCTGAGATAGACTCAATGCATGCTAATCAGGTCTGGACTTTAGTAGATCGTCCTAAAGACATAGTGCCTATTGGAAACAAATGGATCTATAAGAGAAAGACTGATGGAGATGGCAAGGTTGATACCTATAAGGCCAGGCTTGTGGCAAAGGGTTATTCCCAAAGAGAAGGAATCGATTACTTCGAGACCTTCTCACATGTAGCTATGATTAAGTCTATTCGCATGATGCTTGCTATAGCAGCCCACTTAGATTATGAAATATGGCAAATGGATGTGAAAACGGCATTCCTAAATGGATTCCTCGAGGAGGAGATTTATATAGAAACGACTAAGGATTCATATCTCAAACCAATATTCATAAAGTATGCAAACTTCAGCGTGCCATTTATGGACTGAAGCAAGCTTCACGGAGTTGGAATCTTCGTTTTAACGAGACAGTCAAAGAGTTTGATTTTGTCCAAAACGAAGAAGAGCCTTGTATTTACAAGAAGGTTAGTGGGAGCAAAATTGCGTTCTTAATACTATATGTAGATGACATTCTACTTATAGGAAACGACGTAGGAATGCTCAGTTCTGGGAAAGCTTGGCTTTTTAAAGAGTTCTCAATGAAAGACTTGGGAGAAGCTACCTATATTCTGGGTATTCGTTGTAATACCCGGTTGTAATTCAGTTGTTATCATTCAGTAATTATCATTCAGTAATTGTCACTCAGTAATTTCACTCATTAATGATCATTTGTCACTCATATTCAATCATTTTATACACCATTCAGAGTAATTGTATCGTGTATCAATCGTCATTCATCATCAATCTAATTGGAGAATCGTGCGGTGTTTACCATCATTGTCATTTCTTAGTGTGCTGTGTGTGAGGAGTAGCGCACGCTACGTACTCTTTTTGGCGTGCGCTAATTGAGCACTGGTAGCGCACGCCACCTCTCAACACTAGCGCACGCTAGTGTAGTTGAGCAGGCAGTCCAGAAGGCACTGGACTACAGTTGGGATTGCAGGTAGCGCACGCTACGAATGGTAGGTAGCGCGCGCAAGTGATCCGGAGTAGCGCACGCTATGCAGTCGGTGTAGCGCGCGCTAAGGTCGGATCAGGTTGAGTCCAGTGGCTACTGGAATGAATTGAATTTATTCCTAGCGCACGCTAGGAGTGGTTTTCAGCGTACGCAAGCGATGTAGTAGCGCACGCTAATCGTTGGTTGTAGCGCACGCTATCGAGTTCAGATCAGAGGACAGAAGGTTTCTGGACTCCAGTACTGGGCATCAGATAATTCGTTAGCGCACGCTAACAATGGGTATTAACGCACGCTAATGGCATGACCGTAGCGCACGCTACAAAAGGCTACGTAGCGCGCGCTACCGTGTTCGGACAGTGGGTACTGGACTACCCAAATTACCCGTTAGCGCACGCTAAGCACAAGGGCTAGCGCACGCTAACCTGGAATGGCTATATATTGGACAGTTAGCCTGAGTTCGTCATTTTATCATCCTTTCTCATTCCCTCATCGGTTTCGGGCGATTTTGGGCATTTTGGAGAGTTCTCTTCGAGCTTCTATCATCCATCATCATCTTCAAGTCTTTGAGTTGGATTATCATCACTTCATCATCTCCTTAACATCGAATCAAAGGTATTAATCTCTTGGATCTAGAATTTCGGATTTTTGGGTTTTTCCTTCCGATTTCTTCGTGTAAGCTTGGATTATCATTGGAATATGTTAGATATGGATTATCTACCTTGGATAAGTATATTCTTACGGATTTAATGGTTATTTGCGGAATTATTTCAAGAACCCTTGGGGTTGACTTCGGTTATTTGGGGATTTTCCGATTAATGTAGTTGTAATCTCGAATTGTGGATTCATAATGGATTATTGATATCATTGAAGTGTTTTGTTAGTTCGATATACTCATTTTGGTGTTGGTTTCTATATATTCGGGATTGGATATTTTCGAAGTCGTGTGGTTGGTTACGTATTCGTAAGAATGCCCCTATGAGTTGATTATCGTTGTTTCGACCTTTGGGTTAGTCGTGTTTTGTTGCTTGATACGTGTATTAAACGGTTGTTGGTAATTATTGTTATTCAAGGTTGTTCGAGCGACCGGTATTTCACTTAGGACGTTGTTCGTGGACGGACATTCTTCATCGGTATTGGGTAAGTTAATTCTTACTCGGTTAAAAGGATATTATTCCTTTTGTTGTTGTTCATTCATAATCGTAACTCATTCATCATTGTATTAACCGTATCAAAACTTGTCATTGTCAATTAATCACCTCAGTCATAAGGAACGACGGTTCCAATCATTTCATTAAGCTGTCATTCATTTCACCATCATTTAGTCTTGGTGAGTCATTATTCATTTTCGTTGTCACTTTTGTCATATTGTGGCATTCCGGGTCATACTGGCGTGCCGGTTGGTATGTGTAGGATTTTCCTGTCGGGCAAATTATAGTCGTGTGTAGGTTGGTGGCCTCACATTGGACTGTGCACACGAGTTTATGGCTTCGTGAGACTGATTAGGTACAAGACCACACGTGTATTCGATCGATACTCGTTGGTGGCTTGTGCACGGACACATTTCCATCCCGGACGTAGTGTGGCGCCATTCCTTTGAGCCGTATCATTAGTTGATTCATATAGCATGTTTGATTGCGTATGTTTCGACAGGATATTTCACAACTATGGATAACTCATGATTATGTATTTTCAACCCTTGAGGATTGTTGTTCTGTGTAACTGACCCCGTTTGGGGATTTTGTTTTTCAGGTCATGGCAAGGTAAAAGCACGGGAATAACATATTGACGGCGAGGAGTCCCAGTGATACTAGTAGGAGGCCCCAAATCCTTTCAGTCATTCCTATTATTGTCATTTATTTTCCGCTGCAGATTTTCACTTGGTTATTCCATTTCATTCAGTGTTGTGTATTTTATCTTCATATAAAATATACATGTATTCTGTATTATCCTGGGTGTGTTGTATGAAACTCCTCATCGGAGTAATTAATGTTGTAATGTGGTTCGGTACTACATTCGCCCTGTGTAATTCATTCATTTTCATCCGCCTGATGGGTCCTAGTTGGGGGTCCACGGCACTATAATATCCGCCTAGTTTGGGGTGTTACAGAGTTGGTATCGGAGCGTGGTTTTGAATACTACCTTCCGACTCATGTCTCATTTGAAATCATCGTCATCAGACTAGTATCATTGGACTTTCGCGTCACGTGTGACCTGTGCAAATGCCGAGCCAATCAGACCGAAAGAACTGTAAGATTTCTAACGCCATGGCATAATTTCTGGCAATAGTCATTCATTCATCATTCATCAATTAACAATCCTCAAACATCATCATTCATTGTGATTAGGACGATCACGTTAACTCATTAATCACTAAATTTCTCAGTTAATGATCAGGACGATCATGTTAACCCATTAATCACTTAATTCATTTCATTTCTCAGTTAATGATCAGGACGATCATATTAACTCATTAATCACTTAATTCATTTCATTACTCAGTTGTCGATCTGGATGATCATATTATTAATCTTGTTAAGTTATTCAAGATAATCATTTCAAGAATTTCATCAGATAATCATGTCACTTCAGTAAATCATTCATATAATCACTATGTAGAGCATGTATACTCATTTTAATCATCTCATGACATAATCATAACGTGATAATCATGCGGGAAATATAATCATTATGCGACCTTCCTACTTCAGTATGGGGAGAGCTGTCAGGGGATGCACGGGGAGAGGCCGCGGTGCGGGCCGAAACCCGGGAAATAATCCCTCGCTGTCGGGAAATCGTGCCCAGGACTCGGCTTGATCAGAAGATGTTCGGGTTGATCCACTCACTTTTATGCAGGCCATGATGACCCATGTGCAATTGCTTAATCATCATTGCGCCACTCTGGCCGGATTAATCGAGAGAACCCTCCCGTATGAGCCAGTCGCTAAGGGAAGTGCTGAACAACAACTTCCATCTGTCAGCAAGAAATCAGCGAAGCGTAATCAATCCGAAGGCGGTCAGTCAACCTTCAAGAAGCCTCGTGTGAGTCCTATCGTTTCTGAGCGACCTCCTACGGCGCATAATCGTGCGGGATCTCAGTCCCGAGCGGCCAGTTCAGCCATCACCTGTTTCAATTATGGAACACCGGGTCATTACATCACTGAGTGTCTGAAACCGTCTATCACGTGCTATAATTATGGGAATTTTGGGCATAAGGCCCGTTTTTGCCGAAAGGACTCCAAGTCGGCTCCGGCGGCATCTCAGGCCCCGAAGCAAGCAGCGATTCAGAATCAGACTGCTTGGTCAACGTCGTTTAAGACAATGGAAGCAAATAGAGTTGGGACTCATATTTATCAGACGGGAGCGTCCGGTTCGGGGGCCGGCAAGTCCCAGATTCATGTGATGAGGAGGATCGACGATCCGGTGGCCCGAATGACCTCAGGTATACTCGTAATTTTATTTCAACCTGTGTGTACCTTTTGGATACTGGCGAACCGCATTCATTCATTTTCGAATCATGTTTGAATAGACTTATTTTGGAACAGTCCTATTGCTTGTGGACCTCATACCATCGATCTACCTGACGATGGAAGATTTTTCGGAAATCATACCGAACTAAGCTTAATGACCGCGATTGGTTGATGGACCTAATCGTGGTGAATTTATCTTAGGACGATGTAATTTTCGGTATTAGTTGGTTTGGTCATCTTGATACTATCCTCAGTGTTTGTTAGCGTTTGGTCGCTATCTTTTCGTCGTTGGTTGTCGAATGTGTACTTCAGGGAAGTAATCCCCGTTGTTCCAGAAGAATTATTATTATTATGACGGAAGCAGAGAAATTCCGCAAGCAAATTGTTCAATCATTCATTGTATCATTTCCATCGATTGGCCTTTCTAAGGCAATCGAGTTATTCAATCATTCATTGTATCATTTTCATCGATTGGCCTTTCTAAGGCAATCGAGTTGTTCAATCATTCATTGTATCATTTCCATCGATTGGCCTTTCCAAGGCAATCGAGTTATTCAATCATTCATTGTATCATTTTCATCGATTGGCCTTTCTAAGGCAATCGAGTTGTTCAATCATTCATTGTATCATTTCCATCGATTGGCCTTTCTAAGGCAATCGAGTTATTCAATCATTCATTGTATCATTTTCATCGATTGGCCTTTCTAAGGCAATCGAGTTATTCAATCATTCATTGTATCATTTCCATCGATTGGCCTTTCTAAGACAATCGAGTCATTCAATCATTCATTGTATCATTTTCATCGATTGGCCTTTCTAAGGCAATCGAGTTATTCAATCATTCATTGCATCATTTTCATCGATTGGCCTTTCTAAGGCAATCGAGCTATTCAATCATTCATTGTATCATTTTCATCGATTGGACTTTCTAAGGCAATCGAGATGTTCAATCATTCATTGTATCACTTTTTATCGATTGACCATTCTAGGGCAATCGAAATGTTCAATCATTCGTGGTATCATTGTCATCGATTGACGATGTATTTCCAGACGAGTTATCTGATTGCCTTCACATAGAGTAGTGGAATTCAGGAGTGAGTTGGAGCCGGTATGTCCCCATTATCGAAGACACCGTATCGGATGGCCCCGACCAGAATGCAGGAGTTGAAGATTCAACTTGAGGAATAGTTCGAGAAAGGTTATCTCCGACCGAGTGCGTCCCCGTGAGGAGCACCAGTGTGATCTGCCAAGGAGTAGGATGGCTCGTCTCGTGTGCGTATTAATTATCAGGAGTTGAACAGGGTGATGATCAAGATTAGTATCCTCTACCGCGTATTGATGATCTCTTAGATCAACTTCAGGGAGCTTCAATATTTTCCTAGGTCGACTGAAGATCTGGATATCATCAGCTGCGAATTCAAGAGTCGGGTATCGCAAGGACGGCATTTCGTACACGCTATGGTCATTATGAGTTCGTAGTTATGCCGTTCGGGCTAACTAATGCACCTGTGGTATTCATGGAGTTAATGAATCGGGTTCTCATCGACTTTCTTTTTGATCAGTTTGTTGTTGTCTTCATCGATGACATTTTGATTTATTCTCGTGATCGAGAGGAACATGAGGTACATCTTCATCAGGTTCTCGATGTGTTGAGACGCGAGAAACTTTATGGAAAGTTTTCTTAATGTAAGTTCTGGATGTCCGAGGTGATTTTTCTCAGGCATGTAATTTCATCAGACAGAGTTCGTGTCGACCCTCAGAGGATGGAGGCTATTCGAGTTTGGCAACCTCCGAGAGATGTTAAGAAAATCCGAGGTTTCCTCGGATTAGCTGATTAATTATCCGACCCACAACCTGGAGCTAGCAGCCGTGGTTTTCACGCTGGAAATTTGGCGTCGTTACCTGTATGGCGTCACCTGTTAGATCTTCACTGATCACAAGAGTTAAAGTATATATTTACTCAGAAGGAGTTAAATATGCGACAAAGACGGTGGTTGGAACTAATCAAAGATTATGATATCGAGATCCTTTACCACCCAGACAAGGCGAACATTGTCGCCGACGCCTGGAGTCATAAGTCCGTTCAGGAGCAGATGCTTGCTCGTTTATCAGTTCAGAAGGAGCTTCAACAGGAATTCCTTAGACCCGAGATCGAGTGCATCGGCCGGCGGAGGGTATCTTTGAAACCGCTCCCTATTCCAGGATGGAAGTGGGAAGTCATTTCTATGGATTTCATCACGAGAGTGCCGACGAGTCGTCGGGGCATGAATACGATCTGGGTGATCGTGGACCACTTAACTAAGTCAGCTCATTTCCTTAAGATTAAAGATACGTGGGGTCCCGAGAGACTTGCCCAGCTGTTCATCAAGAGATAGTGAGATTGCACGGTACTCCTAAGATTATCGTTTCTGATCGTGACGGGCGATTCGTGTCTCATTTTGGAAATCAGTTCATCGTGCTTTGGGAACTCAGCCTAATCTCATTACCGTTTTTTTCATCCTCAGTCCGACGGACAATCAAAGAGGACTTTTCAGACACCGGAGGACATGTTGAGGGCATGCGTCCTCGATTAGTAGGCGATTGGGAAGCCCAATTACTGTTGTTTGAGTTCACATACAGTTATAGTTGGCATGCTGCGATGAAGGTGGCACCTTACGAGGCCTGGTACGGTCGTCGTTGTCGATCTCCCTTGTGTTGGGACGACCCATCAGAGTCAATCGGCACCGAGCCGATATACTTATAGCCGCCCGGGAGAAGGTAGCTTTGATCAGAAGTCGTTTGTTGACCGCTCAGAGTCGACAGAAATCATATGCAGATAACCGTCGTCGACCATTAGAGTCCGAGGCTGGTGACCATGTGTTGGTCAAAGTATCCCCGAGTCGTGGTATTTTCCGTTTTGGGAAGAGGGGAAAGTTGAGTCCGAGATTCATTGGACCGTTCGAGATATTGGATCGAGTAGGCGAGTTAGCTTACCGATTGGCTTTACCTCCGGCGTTGAGCCGAATTCATAATGTGTTTCACGTATCTCAGTTGCGGAAGTATGTTGCTGACCTGAGTCACGTACTTCAGTTCGATGAAATCGAGATCGCCGATGATCATTCATATGAGGAACGTCCTGTACGAGTTTTAGAGCGGCGAATCAAACAGTTGAGGAACAAGACGATTCCTTTGGTAAAAATTCAGTGGTCTAGACACGGAGTCGAAGAGGCTACTTGGGAAACCGAGGATAGATGTGGGAGAGTTATCCCGAATTGGTTGACCCTTAGTTTCGGGGACGAAACTCTTTTAAGGGGGGGTGTATGTAATACCCGGTTGTAATTCAGTTGTTATCATTCAGTAATTATCATTCAGTAATTGTCACTCAGTAATTTTACTTATTAATGATCATTTGTCACTCATATTCAATCATTTTGTACACCATTCAGAGTAATTGTATCGTGTATCAATCGTCATTCATCATCAATCTAATTGGAGAATCGTGCGGTGTTTACCATCATTGTCATTTCTTAGTGTGTTGTGTGTGAGGAGTAGCGCACGCTACGTACTCTTTTTAGCGTGCGCTAATTGAGTACTGGTAGCGCACGCCACCTCTCAACACTAGCGCACGGTAGTGTAGTTGAGCAGGTAGTCCAGAAGGCACTGGACTGCAGTTGGGATTGTAGGTAGCGCACGCTACGAATGGTAAGTAGCGCGCGCTAGTGATCCGGAGTAGTGCACGCTATGCAGTCGGTGTAGCGCGCGCTAAGGTCGGATCAGGTTGAGTCCAGTGGCTACTGGACTGAATTGAATTTATTCCTAGCACACGCTAGGAGTGGTTTTCAGCGTACGCAAGCGATGTAGTAGCGCACGCTAATCGTTGGTTGTAGCGCACGCTATCGAGATCATATCAGAGGACAGAAGGTTTCTGGACTTCAGTACTGGGCATCAGATAATTCGTTAGCGCATGCTAACAATGGGTATTAACGCACGCTAATGGCATGACCGTAGTGCACGCTACAAAAGGGTACGTAGCGCGCGCTACCGTGTTCGGACGGTGGGTACTGGACTACCCAAATTACCCGTTAGCGCACGCTACGCACAAGGGCTAGCGCACGCTAACCTGGAATGGCTATATATTGGACAGTTAGCCTGAGTTCGTCATTTTATCATCCTTTCTCATTCCCTCATCGGTTTCGGGCGATTTTGGGCATTTCGGAGAGTTCTCTTCGAGCTTCTATCATCCATCATCATCTTCAAGTCTTTGAGTTGGATTATCATCACTTCATCATCTCCTTAACATCGAATCAAAGGTATTAATCTCTTGGATCTAGAATTTCGGATTTTTTGGTTTTTCCTTCCGATTTCTTCGTGTAAGCTTGGATTATCATTGGAATATGTTAGATATGGATTATCTACCTTGGATAAGTATATTCTTACGGATTTAATGGTTATTTTCGGAATTATTTCAAGAACCCTTGGGTTTGACTTCGGTTATTTGGGGATTTTCCGATTAATGTAGTTGTAATCTCGAATTGTGGATTCATAATGGATTATTGATATCATTGAAGTGTTTTGTTAGTTCGATATACTCATTTTGGTGTTGGTTTCTATATATTCGGGATTGGATATTTTCGAAGTCGTGTGGTTGGTTACGTATTCGTAAGAATGCCCCTATGAGTTGATTATCGTTGTTTCGACCTTTGGGTTAGTCGTGTTTTGTTGCTTGATACGTGTATTGAACGGTTGTTGGTAATTATTGTTATTCAAGGTTGTTCGAGCGACCGGTATTTCACTTAGGACATTGTTCGTGGACGGACATTCTTCATCGGTATTGGGTAAGTTAATTCTTACTCGGTTAAAAGGATATTCATTCCTTTTGTTGTTGTTCATTCATAATCGTTACTCATTCATCATTGTATTAACCGTATCAAAACTTGTCATTGTCAATTAATCACCTCAATCATAAGGAACGACGGTTCCAATCATTTCATTAAGCTGTCATTCATTTCACCATCATTTAATCTTGGTGAGTCATTATTCATTTTCGTTGTCACTTTTGTCATATTGTGGCATTCCGGGTCATACTGGCGTGCCGGTTGGTATGTGTAGGATTTTCATGTCGGGCACATTATAGTCGTGTGTAGGTTGGTGGCCTCACATTGGACTGTGCACACAAGTTTATGGCTTCGTGAGACTGATTAGGTACAAGACCACACGTGTATTCGATCGATACTCGTTGGTGGCTTGTGCACGGACACATTTCCATCCCGGACGTAGTGTGGCGCCATTCCTTTGAGCCGTATCATTAGTTGATTCATATAGCATGTTTGATTGCGTATGTTTCGACAGAATATTTCACAACTATGGATAACTCATGATTGTGTATTTTCAACCCTTGAGGATTGTTGTTCTGTGTAATTGACCCCGTTTGGGGATTTTGTTTTTCAGGTCACGGCAAGGAAAAAGCACGGGAATAACATATTAACGGCGAGGAGTCCCAGTGATACTAGTAGGAGGCCCCAAATCCTTTCAGTCATTCCTATTGTTGTCATTTATTTTTCGCTGCAGATTTTCACTTGGTTATTCCGTTTCATTCAGTGTTGTGTATTTTATCTTCATATAAAATATACATGTATTCTGTATTATCCTGGGTGTGTTGTATGAAACTCCTCATCGGCGTAATTAATGTTGTAATGTGGTTTGGTACTACATTCGCCCTGTGTAATTCATTCATTTTCATCCGCCTGATGGGTCCCAGTTGGGGGTCCACGGCACTGTAATATCCGCCTAGTTTGGGGTGTTACATTCATCTCTACCGGGATAGAGCGAAAAGAATGTTAGGTCTTTCCCAAGCCCTATACATAGAAAAGTTCCTGAAGCGATTTAGGATGGAAGATTCTAAAAGAGGGTTTCTACCTATGCAACATGGTGCAAAGCTTTCCTTAGAGATGTGTCCTCAAAGTGAGGAAGATAGAAAGGAAATGAGCAAGGTACCTTATGCTTGGCGATGGTAGCCTTATGTATGCAATGATTTGCACTAGACCGAACATTGCCTATCTTTGTGAGCGTAGTAAGTCGGTTTGATCAAATCAGGCGGGAACATTGGGCTCTTGTAAAGAACATTCTTAAGTACCTAAGGAGGACTAAAGACTTGGTTCTTACATACGGCGGTGGAGAACTAAAAGTGATGGGTTATACAGACTCAGATTTTTCGGGGGACATGGATGCTCAGATGTCCACATCAGGGTATATCTTTACTCTGAATGGTGGGGCAGTTTCTTGGAGAAGTGCCAAGCAAAGTTCAACTGCTATCTCTACATGTCAAGCCGAATATCAGGCAGCCACGGAGGCTGCTAAAGAAGCTTTTTGGATAAAGAAGTTCAATAAGGAACTTCAAGTGGTTCATAATGCAGAGAAGCCCGTGACACTGTTTTGTGACAACGGCCAGAAATTACCTGAGCTAAGGAGCCTAGGGCTCACCACAACACCAAACATATTGCGAGAAAATATCATTTTGTTAGAGAAATGGTTCGGGATGGGAATGTTACACTACAGAGAGTAGACACAGCAAATAACGTTGCTGATCCGCTTACCAAGCCACTATCTCAGAAGGTCTTAGAGAGCCATCTGGAGAGTATGGGTATTAGATACCATAGTTTGTGGTATTGAGTGCAAGTGGGAGATTGTTAGGAATATGCCCTCGAATGCCACTCAGAGGATGAGAGAGTGAGAGCAATTGTATTGTAATTATGAATATTATATTTAATGAGGCAATTATTATTTCTATATTATTCTATATCACTGGCATTGTGATTTGGTATATAGAATAATAGTCCTTGCATTTGAGAGTGAACATTCTACTCTTTATGGAGATAAGGAGATAGACACTAGAAGTGTTTAGAGCTCGAATGCTTAACTAGTTCGCAAGTCGATAAAACTTAACAGGACATTAAGTTTTAATAAGACTTGTATAACTGATGCTAGTATGTGTGCACGTCTTGATAGCATAGTTATAAGTATATTGGTGGGACCAGTATACTCGAACATGACTCATACTCGATTGATCGCCGCAGTATTCACTCTCGGAGAGTCGATGACGAATCGAAAGGTTGTGATAGTATACGTGGACCTTTGACTTGAGGTTCGGTAGAAGATGTATGCAGTGACGTTTAGTTTGTCATTAGAGTAGTTAGACTCATTTGCTTAATTCTTGAGCCGACCTCGAAGTGCGGACTATACGGGCGGTAGCAGTCTTTCTTGAATGCCAAGAAAGGATTCTATCTCTGTTAGTGAGCAGGCGAATGTCCTATACGGTTAATGGCAAATAAGATCATAAGTCTTTGGCCAAAGCATTCGATATAGTCGTATTAGATACACTATTAATCGATCGGTTTGATTTGCATTAACACATGTATAGAGTTTAGTCAACAGTAGGGTTTGACTTTACCGTGACCGAACACTTGGTGGGACATCGATGAAGGGTCTATACGTATATAGTATTCACGACATAATGGTTACGGAATGATTCGTTCATTCGTTCTCGGTCGGGGTTTACTGTGCGGCCCGCTAAGTGGCTAAGTCCGCCCGCACTCATTGGTTCCTCCCAATGCCGGCTGAGACGAACCTACGGAGTCGCGCAATAGGATCATTGATGGATAAATGTGAATTAATAATCTCTCTTATAATATTAGATATTAGATATCTAAGTTTGATTTATTGGATAAATCAAATAGCGGTCTTATGAATTGTAAGTAGGTTACTGGGTGATTACTTTAATTCATAAATTATATTTCTTAGAGAAATATATATTTGTGTTTGATATAATTAATTAATTGGATTAATTAATTAGTCCAAACACATTGGAAATAAAACGGATTCATTTGACGAACATCCGATACACGAGGGATTCGTTTTGACGATCATCCAGTACACGAGCCGAGTAAATTCGACCCGTCTTCTTGGAAATTTCCCTTAAGGCCGTCCCCCTCCCTCTCTTGTCTCTTTTAAACTTATTTTATGTCACTAGGTGACATATGTGCGGTGTATTTGATACCCTCAATCATGTGTTAAAGGAAGACTTTCATTTTTTTTATAAATAAAAGTCTTTAAAAAGGAGAGAGGATAACTTCTTCTTGGAAGAACTCAAAATCACGAATTTGAGTGAGAGAGTAAGGTTGAAAACTTCATCTTGATCTTAGAGACAAGATATAAAAAGAATACATTGAGAGAGAAAATTCCTACAAGCTTCCCTAGCCGCATTCTTGAAGAAAGGAAGCTTGTCGATTTTTCCATCAAGTTCCGGCGTGTGAAGTAGAGGCATCTTGCTTTCGGTGCTTGGAACGAAGGGCTCTTCATCATCATCATCATCATACGAAGGTTTTTCAGAGACATCATAGGTATGGGACTTTGATTTCTTGATCTTCGTATTTTTCTTTTCGTATATATGTTACTTGATCGATCCTCTTAGGGATTCCGTTATTCTTCCGCTGCGTTTATTTTCTGTGGAATCCCAACAATAGTATCGTATCGAACGATCCCCTAATATCAATGAACTTATGAAGAGACTAAGTCTCGGAATGATACAACACATTCATACATATATATGATAACATTAATCTCATTGACTAGTACAAGTATAAAACTTGCCTCAACCGAAGGCGATGAATCCATAGAACACGATTAATAATGTTAACTAGCATCAACCGATTCATCAAAATCGGACTAGAATCGAAATAAAGAACAAATTCCCCAAAAAGTCAACTTGGAGGAAAATCAAGAAATATACCTTGGTTCGACGAAGAACATGGATTGGATGATGATATAATGAACAAGAATCTTCCAAAACGTCTTGGAATTGATTAGAATCGGCCAAGAACTCGATTTCCTGAGCCTCTCGTCGTGTCACGGGGTGTGGCTCACTGAGGTTCAGGCCGTCGAATTCGTGCAGCGGATCACGAATCACCCGTGCGCCTAGGAGACATCCGAGTCTCCGTCCGGGTACCATCAACGAGATTTCATAGAATACCAACATTAGAGATATCATGCACTGGTCCATTGTGCTGCGTAAAATCCTAGGCACCCGCCTGTCCTTTGCCTCCGACCAAATAAGGACCGATATCTCATACCCTTCAAGCTTAACCCGCAATGGCACTCGGCACTAAGGTGTAATACCCGGTTGTAATTCAGTAATTATCATTCAGTATTTATCATTCAGTAATTGATACTCAGTAATTTCACTCATTATTGATCATTTGTCACTCATATTCAATCATGGTATTCACCATTTAGAGTAATTGCATCGTGTATCAATCGTCATTCGTCACTAATCTAATTGGAGTTTCGTGCCGTGTTTTTCATCGTTGTCATTTTCGTTGTGGGCTGTGCGTGAGGAGTAGCGCACGCTACTTACTCTTTTTAGCGTACGCTAATTGAGTACAGGTAGCGCACGCTACCACTCAGCATTAGCGCACGCTAATGTTGCCCTGGTTGTAGTCCAGAAGGTACTGGACTGCAGGTGAGTTATATGTAGCGCACGCTACGAGTGGTAAGTAGCGCGCGCTAGTGGGTTGTAGTAGCGCACACTAAATATGTGGAGTAGCGCGCGCTAGGGACGAATCAGGTTGAGTCCATTGGCTACTGGACTGCACTGGATTAATTCATAGCGCACGCTATGAGTGATATTTAGCGTACGCAATCGATATTATAGCACACGCTAATCGTTGGTTGTAGCGCACGCTATCGATATCAGATCAGAGGACAGAAGGTTTCTGGATTCCAGTACTGGGCATCGCATAATTCGTTAGCGCACGCTAACAATGTGTATTAACGCACGCTAATGGCATGACCGTAGCGCACGCTACAAAAAGGTACGTAGCGCGCGCTACCGTGTTCGGACAGTGGGTACTGGACTACCCAAATTACCCGTTAGCGCACGCTACGCACAAGGGCTAGCGCACGCTAACCTGGAATGGCTATATATCGATGCTTAGCCCGAGATCATCATTTTATCATCCTTTCTCATTCCCTCATCGGTTTCGGGCGATTTTGGGCATTTGGAGAGTTCTCTTGAGCTTCTATCATCCATCATCATCTTCAAGTTTTTGAATTGGATTATCATCACTTCATCATCTCCTTAACATCGAATCGAAGGTATTAATCTCTTGGATCTAGAATTTCGGATTTTTGGGTTTTTCCTTCCGATTTCTTCGTGTAAGCTTGGATTATCATTGGAATATGTTAGATATGGATTATCTACCTTGGATAAGTATATTCTTACGGATTTAATGGTTATTTTCGGAATTATTTCAAGAACCCTTGGGGTTGACTTCGGTTAATTGGGGATTTTCCGATTGATGTAGTTGTAATCTCGAATTGTGGATTCCTAATGGATTATTGATATCATTGAAGTGTTTGGTTAGTTCGATATACTCATTTTGGTGTTGGTTTCGATATTTTTGGGATTGGATATTTTCGAAGTCGTGTGGTTGGTTACGTATTCGTTAGAATGCCCCTATGAGTTGATTATCGTTGTTTCGACCTTTGGGTTAGTCGTGTTTTGTTGCTTGATACGTGTATTGAACGGTTGTTGGTAATTATTGTTATTCAAGGTTGTTCGAGCGACCGGTATTTCACTTAGGACATTGTTCGTGGACGGACATTCTTCATCGGTATTGGGTAAGTTAATTCTTACTCGGTTAAAAGGATATTCATTCCTTTTGTTGTTGTTCATTCATAATCGTTACTCATTCATCATTGTATTAACCGTATCAAAACTTGTCATTGTCAATTAATCACCTCAATCATAAGGAACGACGGTTCCAATCATTTCATTAAGCTGTCATTCATTCCACCATCATTTAATCATGGTGAGTCATTATTCATTTTCGTTGTCACTATTGTCATATTGTGGCATACCGGGTCATACTGGCGTGCCGGTTGGTATGTGTAGGATTTTCATGTCGGGCACATTATAGTCGTGTGTTGGTTGGTGGCCTCACCTTTGGGTGTGCACGAGTTGATGGCTTCGTGAGACTGATTAGGTACAAGACCACACGTGTATTTGATCGATACTCGTTGGTGGCTTGTGCACGGACACATTTCCATCCCGGACGTAGTGTGGCGCCATTCCTTTGAGCTGTATCATTAGTTGATACATATAGCATGTTTGATTGCGTATGTTTCGACAGGATATTGTATAACTGTAGATAGCTCATGATTGTGTATTTTCAACTCTTGAGGATTGTTACGTATGGCGGCCCGTTGGGGATATTGTTTTTAGTCATGGCAAGGCTAAAGCACGGGAGAGCACGGCGGCGAGGAGTCCCAGTGATACTAGTAGGGGGCCCCAGTCTTTTCAGTCATTTATGTTTCTTTCATTTATTCCGCTGCAGACATTCCGTTTGAATATTCATTTCACTCAGTGTTATATATTTTATCTCCATATAAAATATACTTGTATTCAGTATCATCCTGGGTGTGTTGTATGAAACTCCTCATCGGAGTAATTAATTGTGTAATGTGGTTCGGTACTACATTTACCCTGTGTAATTCATTCATTTTCATTAGCCTGGTGGGTCCCAGTCGGGGGTCCACGGCACTGTAATATCCGCCTAGTTTGGGGTGTTACATAAGGGTCACTCGCATGCCCGAAGTGCAATTCCTCGTGCTCGACACTCACTCGGGACTTCCTAGGTGCAGTACCTTGGCGCCCTTGAGAGTACCTCACCCGAGACGGACAACCTTTTATATCTTGGCTTAGATTCATGCCATCGATATATATTTGCCCCTCACGATGTTTGGGACTACTTCGCATACCGACATATTACCTTCAATCCGCAATGTGGTGTTGTCTCGCAACCACATGTACAAGCCAACGATCCCCCGCAGCATAGCCGGAACCGATAGCTAATGCTTACGAGTAAGATCACGAGGCGTATGATTTAAGTGAGTGCCTCGATTGCCCAATCGACATAGAGGAAGTGTTATATGGCCGACGACATCCCTCCGGTCACACTAGAGCCTCCATGCCAACCTTAAGCCCAACGCAGACCACATAGGTCCTACGCCGCCCTAACGATTTCCAACTCGCTCAGGAACTCTTCGCACACTTCGAATGCTTAGAGTTGGATCCCTAGAGGACCCCCTTACCTCTAGGAAGATTGCATGGTTGGTGCTCGACAGCACGAGGAAGACTGGCCGCTTTCCCACCATTGCCTCTCTAAGGTCTGTCCCCCCTATAATAGGCTTAGACAAATATTCCCTTGTAATTGCACTAGACATTGATTGGCCGAGGAAGCACATCAGGTGTAACTCCCTCATACGAACTCCAAATCCTTATCCGCTTGAACCGTAGATTAGCTTACGACATTATCTATAAGTCCTCAAAGTTTCAGCCCTATCCAATAATCGAGGAGTGAGGAATTGCTTCTGCAATATTCTGAAACTACTACAATGCCACTGCACTGCAGCATCTCGATCCTTCGCATCGTTCGCTACTCAAACGAAACCGTCTAGTTGTGAACCTTGGTGTAGACCTTCCCAACACTCCAAGGGACTCCCCACTCCAAGCATTCCACGAAACTATTCTCTTAAAGCCCTCTGCTCAACGACTCAATGTCCTGCTCACGCACGGACACACTCCGGACGCCGACCACTGTCGCACGTCCCCAACCTTATTCGTGTCGCAGGGCAACTATCCAACATAATCCTTTATAATTCCGGGGCAATCCGGGGTACTCCGAATAATATGGAAAGCGCCTTGTGACATCCTCTCCCTCTCGATCCGTTGACGTCCTCGTCAACGCATGCACACCCAACCTGCTCTATGTACATGCGCTGCCCATCTCATCATGAAAATACTTGGGCAACGAACCCGACACTCTACCTCCATCTCCCGGATGTTGCCTCTATCTCGGCGCACACCCACTCTAATCTTGGCAGGAATCATTCTCTGCATGCCTCGATATAACCGAAAACCAACTGATGGTGTTAGATTGCCACTCTAGCTCAAATCAAGCTACTCCCTCATTGTCAAGTCCGAGACTAGCGACAAGTTCTCCGAATTAAACCGGGTCGATTTGCCTCAACGTCTGGAGTACATGATACTTATAAGAGTGCTCACTAACACCAAGAACCCATCCAAAGGAGCCTTGCGCTGCGCTCAAATACCACTGCGGCTGCCCTCTCAAAAATCCTTACTAACCATACCCCATAATATGGATTCCGAATATTATCAAGGACGAGCCAAACCCAATCTGAAACTCTGTAAGACAAGTGCCCTCGAGCACAAGTCGAAAGAGGCCTACACGGATGCACACAGATCACTAAACTCTCGGCCCTCAGGCCACCGCACTTCTACGGCAAGGAGCTTGAAGGTTGTACGCGTGATCAACGCACCCTCCCCCGCTCGAAGGTGATGCCTAACTCTCGGCACACCGCATCACCGGCCTTCAGCCTGGCATGACGAAAACTCGCCAGTTGGTCTCGCTGGTCCTCTGACTCAGGCGAAGACACGAACCCAGGCCATCTGGCCTAACTCGTAACCTGGCCATCTGGCCTTATTGCTCAACGCACGATTCTGAACTCTGTACGAGTACACCTCATCCGGCTTGCTCCCATCAGAAATCCTTAGACCAATAGTTCCCATTTATTGGGTTCCAAATTACTTCCAAGAACAGCCATCTCGAAATCGCTCACATGTGTGTCCAGGATGGACACACCTCCTCAGTAACCAAGGAGCCCAATGCTCCATATAACCCAGTCCCTTTCAGAAAATCCCTCAACCACAGAGCCCATACTCTAGGCTTTGGAATCCCCTTAAGGAACATCATTCTAGAATCAGCCCATTCTCATATCTACCCGACTCGAACCAGGAAGACTGAACACTCCACTCTTGCAACTTCCGTGGTGGCTGTGTTACGATTGCACCTCATGTGCGAAAGCGCTTTGCGCATAAAAATTCAAATCTCATGTAACCGACGTAACCGATGCACCTTAAGTGCGATGACGCTTGCGCGCACTAAAATTCAGCCCATGTTTTGCACCTAAACGTGTTGTGACGGATTCCCGCACTGAAGTTCTCGCACAAATAGGTCTCAAATCCAAATCACCTCTCAATCTGCGGCGCTACGCAAACATGGCTGCAACTTGGCAGACGTGGCTACTGCACACCACCCGGCTCACCGGCATGTTTCCTTCTAGGAGATCAAGATGTCTAATAAGCCCGCAAAAAGGTTAACACCGATTCTGATTGGATTGCACCAACACCGTTACTCGCGCATCCGCAATTTACCGATGAGGATGTTCGCCTCACATTAACCAACTTCCAACCATACTCGCAAAGAATTAATATAGTCATCAAAGATGTCGTAACTCGGTTACTACCATTCGTCGGAGTCACTAATGCCAACAACTCGCACCGAACAAAAGCCTTCGAACATCACCGACAGAAACTATACAACCAGGGTACTACCATTCGCCCAATTGCAAAGCCAACTCGAGGTACTACCATTCGCTCAAGTCCCACTGCCAACTTAATTCTAAACTCTGCCACAATACGTAAGAACGCACTGCAAGCCCTTCGCTGAAATGCCACTACAATGGCTAATCAAAAAAAAATTTGGCACGATTTTGGTATCCGGTTCTCAAGGGAAGAAAGATCTTCAACAAAGATCAACTCAAACCTGGATGCGACATTCTGGTCTCCGATACCACTTGTCACGGGGTGCGGCCCACTGATGTTCGGGCCGTCGAATTCGTGCAGCGGATCACGAATCACCCGTGCGCCTAGGAGACTTCCGAGTCTCCGTCCGGCTACCATCAACTAGATTTCATAGAATACCAACATTAGAGATATCATGCACTGGTCCATTGTGCTGCGTAAAACGCTAGGCACCCGCCTGTCCTTTGCCTACGACCAAATAAGGACCGGTATCTCATACCCTTCAAGCTTAACCCGCAATGGCACTCGGCACTAAGGGTCACTCGCATGCCCGAAGTGTAATTTTTCGTGCTCGACACTCACTGAGGACTTCCTAGGTGCAGTACCTTGGTGCCCTTGAGAGTACCTCACCCGAGACGGACAACCTTTTAGATCTTGGCTTACATTCATGCCATCAAAATATATTTGCCCCTCACGATGTTTGGGACTACATCGCATACCGACATATTACCTTCAATCCGCAATGTGGTGTTGTCTCGCAACCACATGTACAAGCCAACGATCCCCCGCAGCATAGCCAGAACCGATAGTTAATGCTTACGAGTAAGCTCACGAGGCGTATGATTTAAGTGAGTGCCTCGATTGCCCAATCGACATAGAGGAAGTGTTATATGGCCGACGGCATCCCTCCGGTCACACTAGAGCCTCCATGCCAACCTTAAGCCCAACACAGACCACATAGGTCCTACGCCGCCCTAACGATTTCCAACTCGCTCGGGAACTCTTCGCACACTTCGAATGCTTAGAGTTGGCTCCCTAGAGGACCCCCTTACCTCTAGCAAGATTGCATGCTTGGTGCTCGACAGCACGAGGAAGACTAGCCGCTTTCCCACCAAATATTCCCTTGTAATTGCACTAGACATTGATTGGCCGAGGAAGCACATCGGGTGTAACTCCCTCATACGAACTCCAAATCCTTATCCGCTTGAACCGTAGATTAGCTTACGACATTATCTATAAGTCCTCAAAGTTTCAGCCCTATCCAATAATCGAGGAGTGAGGAATTGCCTCTGCAATATTCTGAAACTACTACAATGCCACTGCACTGCAGCATCTCGATCCTTCGCATCGTTCGCTACTCAAACGGAACCGTCTAGTTGTGAACCTTGGTGTAGACCTTCCCAACACTCCAAGGGACTCCCCAATCCAAGCATTCCACGAAACTATTCTCTTAAAGCCCTCTGCTCAACGACTCAATGTCCTGCTCACGCACGGACACACTCCGGACGCCGACCACTGTCGCACGTCCCCAACCTTATTCGTGTCGCAGGGCAACTATCCAACATAATCCTTCATAATTCCGGGGCAATCCGGGGTACTCCGAATAATATGGAAAGCGCCCTGTGACACATCGCCAGCCGCCGAAAAAAAGAGAAAAACGAGTAAAAATGAAGGTCTGGTCGAGCCCAGGCTATATATAGCCGGCAGGGTTACGGCCGTAACTGGCAGTGCCTTACGGCCGTAATCGGCATTCGTCCAAACCCGCCCAGCACCTGCCGATCGCTTACGGCCGTAACCGACAGGGACTTACGGCCGTAACTCGGCACTTACGGCCGTACCCGGCAGGTCCTTACGGCCGTAACCGGCAATCGTCCGGGAACTACCAGGCGCCATACGGCCGTAACTCTCGGCCCTTACGGCCGTAATTGGAATTCGTCAGGCCATTCTTGCCGAGCATGTACGGCCGTAACCGGCACCTTACGGCCGTAACTCGGCCAGGCCAGGCCCGGCTCAGGCCGTGGCCACTCTGACGGCCCGACGACCCCGAAACCCGAACCTGAATACGAATCGAAGATACGGTTACGACGTACTCGCAAAGACGAATCTAAGATCTAAGAGAACACACGATTCCGACCACCCGAAGGCTCAAAATTCGACAACAGAAGTAATTACCCCAAACTTTGAGAAATTACGAAAATGGCCCAAAACGTCCGAAATACACGATACACGATCGAAACACCATGCCAAAGCTCACAACATGAATAATAACATTAAATGAACTTACGAGAAACTCGAAACAGCAGTTTCGGATGAGATTCGCAAGAATCGAACTCAAGTGCGGAAAAGCCGCTTAAGAACACGGAACTCAACAAAATGATACCGAAACAAACTCGGATTACAAAAAGTGCAGAATTAAATATTCTCAGAATGACGATGCGGTCATGGGCGAGTCATCAGAATGGACTTCCGCCAAAAAAAAGAAAATTACCGAAAAATCGAAATTACGGGTATTAGAGACATCTCTTTTAGGACGTTTGTTCGAGGAAGGACATTCTTCACCAGTGTTGTGTAAGTAAATTCTTACACGGTTAAAGGGATATTCATTCCTTATGTTGTTCATTCATACATGTAATTCACTAATAATATATCATTCATGTCGAGACTTGTAATTATGAATTAATCATTCAATTCACGAGGAACGATGGTTCCAATCATTTCAATGAGCTACCAGTAATTTCATTGTTGTTTCATCTCGTTGAGTCATTCTTGATCCTTGTCGGATTATTATTCATTAATGTTCATTGGTCGCTTTTGTCCTTGTGGCCTTCTGGGTTCATATTGCGTGGACGGGTGGGGATGTGTGGAATTTTTAGTCGGGCACTTGATAGTCATGTGATCGGGTTCACCGACATAATGGACTGTGCACACGGTAACATACCTCCGTGAGACTAATTAGGCACAAGGGCGGGTGTGTAATACCCGGTTGTAATTCAGTCATTATCATTCAGTATTTATCATTCAGTATTTGTCACTCAGTATTTTTCACTCATTAATGACCATTTGTCACTCATATTCAATCATTGTATTCATCGTTCAGAGTAATTTTATCGTGTATTAATCGTCATTCATCATCAATCTAGTTGGAGAATCGTGCGATGTTTATCATCATTGTCATTTTCATGGTGTGCTGTGTGTGAGGAGTAGTGCACGCTACGTACTCTCTTTAGCGTATGCTAATTGAGTACGGGTAGCGCACGCTATCTCTCAACACTAGTGCACGCTAGTATGTTTAAAGCAGGTAGTCCAGAAGGCACTGGACTGCAGTTGGGTTATAAGTAGCGCACGCTACAAATGGTAAGTAGCGCGCGCTAGTAGGCTGGAGTAGCGCACGCTATGCATCCGATATAGCGCGCGCTATGGTTGAATCAGGTTGAGTCCAGTGGCTACTGGACTGCATTGGATTAATTCATAGCGCACGCTATGAGTGGTTTTTAGCGTACGCAAACGATGTTGTAGCGCACGCTAAATATTGTTTGTAGCGCACGTTACCGTGATCAGATCAGAGGACAAAAGGTTCTGGACTCCAGTACTGGGCATCAGATAATTCGTTAGCGCACGCTAACATTTTGGGGTTTGCGCACGCTAGGTGTTCATCCGTAGCGCACGCTACAAGAAGGCACGTAGCGCGCGCTACCGTTTTCGGACAGTGAGTACTGGACTAACCAAAACACCCGTTAGCGCACGCTAAGAGCTGGGGCTAGCGCGCGCTAAACTGGAATTTCTATAAATTAGATAGTGTAGCCCAGATTTCGGCATTTGTCATTTCTTCTCATTCTCTCATCGGTTCCGGGCGATTTGGAGCAATTTGGAGAGCATTCTTCGAGGTGTAATCATCAATCATCATCTTCAAGTCTTTGAGTTGGATTAATCATCATTTCATCACCTTCAAACATCATAATCAAAGGTATTAATCTCTTGGATCTAGAATTTTGGATTTTTGGGGTTTTCCTTCCGATTTCTTCGTGTAAGCTTGGATTGTTGATGGAATATGTTAGATATGGATTATCTACCTTGTATAACTATATTCCTACGGATTTAGTGGCTATTTTGGGGATTTATTTCAATAACCCTTGGGGTTGACTTCGGTTAATTTGGGGATTTCCGATTGATGTTGTTGTAATCTTGAATTGTGGATTCCTATTGGATTATTGATGCCATTGATATTGTTTTGCTGGTTTGAATCAATCATTTGAAGTTGGTTTCGATAATTTGGGTTTGGTTGTAACCAACGGGAAGGATATTTTCAACGTATTCGTTAGAGTGCATCTACGAGTTTGGATATTGTTGTATCGACGTTTGAGTTGGTTATAATCGTGTTTGATGCGTGTATTGATCTAATTATTGGTAATTGTGTTATTCAAGGTTGTTCGAGCGACCGACATTTCATTTAGGACGTTGTTCGTTGACGGCGAAGAGTCCCAATGATACTAGTAGGGGGCCCCAGTCTTTTCAGTCATTTATGCTTCCTTCATTTTATTCCGCTGCAGACATTCCGTTTGAATACGCATTTTACTCAGTGTTGTATATTTTATCTCCATATAAATTATACATGTATTCTGTATTATCTTGGGTGTGTTGTATGAAACTCCTCATCTGAGTAATTAATGTTGTAATGTGGTTCGGTACTACATTTACCCTTTGTAATTCATTCATTTTCATTCGCCTGGTGGGTCCCAGTCGGTCGGGGTCCACGGCACTGTAATATCTGCCTAGTTTGGGGTGTTACAGAGTTGGTATCGAAGCGTGGTTTTGAATACTACCTTCCGAGTCATGTCTCATTTGAAATCACCATTCATTAGACTAGTATCATTGGACTTTCGCGTCACGTGTGACCTGTGCAAGAGCCGAGCCCCTCAGACCAAAGAACAGTAAGATTACCTCATCTATCATTTTCATTTGTGATCAAGTCGATCATGTGAATTCATTAATCACTCAGTTCATTTCACTGTTCAGTTGTTGATCTTGAGGATCATGTCATTAATCTTGTTAACTTGTTCAAGATATTTATTTCAAGAATTTCATCAGATAATCACGTCATTTCAGTTGATCATTCATGTAATCATTGTGTTTGAGCGCGTATGCTCATTTTCATCATCTCATAACGTAATCATAATGTGATATTCATGCGAGATATATGATTATCATATGACTTTCCACTTCAGTATGGAAAAAGCTGGCAGAGGACGTGGGGGAAGAGGCCGTGGTGCAGGCCGAAACCCGAGAGCTCGTGTGAATACACGTGCGAATGCCAGGAATAATGCTAACTCATCGAGCAGTGACGCTGCCACTCATTCACCGGGACGTGATCATTCACTATCGGGGAGTCGTACCCAGGGCACAGCTCAGTCAGAAGGTGTTCAGGTTGACCCACTCGCTTTTATGCAGGGCATTATGGCCCAAATGACTCAGATGGCTCAACTAATGGAGACAATGCATAACTCAACTACTCAAAATCAACAGGCTCCTCCGCCGCCACCTCAGAGGCAAGAGAGAGGTGTAAGCAGTATCATTGGCGATATCTCTCGCCAGCGACCACCTACCTTCGAGGGATCATCTGAGCCGACGGATATTGTTCATTGGCTCGAGCATTTCGAGAAGTTATTTGCTATGGTGGATTGCCCTGAAGGGCATAAAGTTTCAGTTGCGGCCTACTATCTTGGTAAGAGCGCTCATTCATGGTGGTTATCGTTGAAGCCCACCGACGGAGAGGTATTATCCAACCCCACTCAGGGAGGCTAAGTTGTCGGAATTACTCACTCCCGACCTCTCAACGGACGATGATATTCTTGCCATCGCCGAAAAATTTCAGGAACTTCTTCCGTTCGCCTCATCTATCATTCACTCTGAGGCGGACAAGATCAAGTATTTCAGCAAGAGACTGAAACCTCGTATGCGGCTACAGTTGCTTAATCATAATTGTACCACTCTGGCCGAATTCATCGAGAAAGCTCTTACTTATGAGCTTACTGCTAAGGAAACTGCTAAGCAACAAACTTCATCTGCTGGCAAGAAGTCTAAGAACCGTAATCAGTCTGACGACAGTCAGGCCACTTTCAAGAAACCACGTGCGGGCTCTACTTTTTCTGAGCGACCTCCCATGGTGTCTAGACCTACGGAATCTCAGTCACGAGCGGACAGTTCGGCCATCACCTGTTTCAACTGCGAAAAACAGGGTCATTTCAGCACCAAGTGTCTGAAACAGACTATCACATGCCACAACTATGGGATTGCTGGGCATAGGGCTCGTTTTTGCCGAAGGGACTCTAAACCTACTCCGGCATCATCTCAGGCCCCAGGGCATTCAGCGGTGTAGAATCAGGCCACTCAGTCAGCGTCGTTCAAGACAACAGGAGCTAATAAAGGCGGAGCCAAGATCTATCAGACGGGAGCGTCCGGTTCGGGGGCCGGCAAGCCCCGAATTTATGAGATGAAGAAGACCGATGATCTAGAGGCCCGGATGATCTCAGGTACACTCGATATTCTATATCAACCTGTGTGTACCCTTTTTAATACTGATGCATCACATTCATTCATTTCCGAGTCATGTTTGAGTAGACTACGTCTGGGTAGTGCTACTAGTTGTGAGCCTTATGTCATTGGTCTACCTGACGGTAGAAGAATTATCGGAAATCGCGAGATTCAGAATTGTCCGATTCATCTTCATGGCCATGTATGGCTAGCAGACCTAATCGTGGTAGATTTACCGAGAGACGATGTCATTCTGGGTATTGACTGGATAGATCGTCACGATGCCATCATTAGTGTCTGTAAGCGTATGGTCACTATCATTTCAGACGATGGGGTTGAAAGTGATTTTCAGGGAGGTAATCCCGGCTGTTCTGGTAAAGTCATTAACTTGATGAAAGCAGTGAAATTACTCTGTTAGGGGTGTGTTGGTTATTGGTGCTATATGACCAAAACCGAGAAATCACCAGTAATGTTGACGGATATTCCGGTAGTGAGGGAATATGCCGATGTTTTTCTAGACGAGTTACCTGGTTTGCCTCCACAGATATGTGGAATTCACGATTGAGTTGGAGCCCGGTATGTCCCTGATATCGAAGGCACCGTACCGGATGGCCCCGACCGAAATGCAGGAATTAAAGAACCAACTTGAGGAGTTGTTCGAGAAATGTTATATTCGACCGAGTGCGTCCCCGTGGGAAGCACCAGTGTTATTTGTCAAGAAGAAGGATGGTTCGTTCCGCTTGTGTATTGATTACCGGGAATTAAACCGGGTGACGATCAAGATTAAATATCCTCTACCCCGTATCGATGATCTTTTGATCAACTTCAGGGAGCTTCAGTATTTTCCAAGATCGACTTAAGATCTGGATATCAGCAGTTGCGAATTCGAGAGTCGGATATCGCAAGGACGACGTTCCAAACACGCTATGGTCATTATGAGTTTGTGGTTATGCCATTTGGGTTGACTAATGCACCTGCGGTATTCATGGAGTTAATGAATCGGGTTTTCATCGACTATCTGGATCAGTTCGTGGTTGTCTTCATTGATGACATTTTGATTTATTCTCGTGACTAGGAAGAACATGAGTTTCACCTTCATCAAGTGCTCGACGTGTTGAGACGAGAGCAACTTTTTGGAAAGTTTTCCAAATGTGAGTTATGGATGTCCGAAGTGACGTTTCTAGGACATGTAATTTCATCAGACGGAGTTCGTGTCGACCCTCAAAAGACGGAGGCTATTCGAGATTGGCTACCTCCGAAGAATGTTAAGGAAATCCGAAGTTTCCTCGGACTAGCGGGTTATTATCGACGATTTGTAGAGGGATTTTCTAAAATCGCTCAACCCATGACGAACCTTTTATGGAAGATTAAGAAATATACGTGGTCTGACACGTGTCAACAGAGTTTTGAGGAACTCAAGAGCCGGTTAACTTCAGCACCTGTCCTTTCTTTACCGCAAGGGATGGAGGGATTTGTGGTTTATAGTGATGCGTCCGGACAGGGTCTCGAATGTGTAGTCATGCAGAATAGGAAGGTTATTGCTTATGCTTCACGGCAATTGAGACCTTACAAGGTTAATTATCCGGCCCATGACCTGGAGTTAGCAGCCGTGGTTTTTGCATTGAAGATTTGGCGTCATTATCTTTATGGCGTTACCTGTCAGATATTCACCGATCATAAGAGTTTAAAGTATATATTCACTCAGAAAGAGTTAAATATGCGACAGAGACGGTGGTTGGAACTAATCAAAGATTATGATATCGAGATCCTTTACCACCCGGGCAAGGCGAACGTTGTCGCCGACGTTTTGAGTCGTAAGTCCGTTCAGGAGCAGATGCTTGCTCGATTAACAGTTCAGAAGGAACTTCAGAAGGAATTTCTGAGACCCGAGATCGAGGTCTGGTTACAGCGAGTACAAGGGCAACTTTGTACTTTGGAGATTTCATCGCCACATGAGGAGGCGATCAGGGAGAATCAGGGTTCGGACCCATTTTTGTTACGCATTCGAGAGGATGTGACTCAGGGGAAACCCCTGGGTTTGTGGTCCACGAGGATGAACTTTTGTGTTTTAAGAATCGGTTGTGCGTACCGGCGAATGACGAGTTGAAAAACTCGATTTTGAGAGAAGCTCATGCTACCCCTTATTTCGTTCACCCGGGGTCTAGCAAGATGTATAAAGACTTGAAACAAAATTACTGGTGGAGTAATATGAAGCGAGAAGTCGCGGAATTTGTTTTGAGATGCTTAACCTGTCAGCAAGTCAAGATAGAACATCAGCGACCGGCGGGTATGCTGAAACCTCTCCCTATTCCAGAATGGAAGTGGGAGGATATTTCAATGAACTTCATCACGAGTTTGCCGACGAGTCGTCGTGTCATGAACACAATCTGGGTAATTGTGGATCGCTTAACTAAATCAACTCATTTCCTTGAGATTAAGGATACGTGGGGTCCCGAGAGACTTGCCCAGTTGTTTATCAAAGAGATAGTGAGACTGCACGGTACTCCCAAAAGTATCGTTTCCGATCGTGACGGACGATTCGTGTCTCATTTTTGGAAATCAGTTCATCGTGCTATGGGAACTCAGCTTAATCTCAGTACAGCTTTTCATCCTCAGTCCGACGAACAATCAGAGAGGACTATTCAGACTTTGGAGGACATGTTGAGGGCATGTGTGTAATACCCGGTTGAATTTCATTCATTTTTATTCAATATTAATCAGTCAGTAATTATCATTCAGTAAACTTCACTCATTATTAATCACTCATCATTCATGATTCATTCATTGCGTTCACTGTTGGTATGTTGTAATCGTATATCAGTTACCGATCGTCATTTCATCTCCGTTTATAGATCGAGACGGGAATATTATCATTTTCATCGGGATTGGTAGTCTTGTACTGGGAGTTGATCCACTCACTTTTATGCAGGCCATGATGACCCATGTGCAATTGCTCAATCATCATTGCGCCACTCTGGCCGGATTAATCCAGAGAACTCTCCCGTATGAGCCTGCTGCTAAGAAAATTGCTGAACAACAACCTTCAACTTTCAGCAAGAAATCAACGAAGCGTAATCAATCCGAAGGCGGTCAGTCAACCTTCAAGAAGCCTCGTGTGAGTCCTATCATTTCTGAGCGACCTCCTACGGTGCTTAATCGTGCGGGATCTCAGTCCCGAGCGGCCAGTTCGGCTATCACCTGCTTCAACTGTGGAGCGCCGGGTCATTACAGCACTAAGTGTCTGAAATCGTCTATCACGTGCCATAATTGTGGGAATTATGGGCATAAGGCCCGTTTTAGCCGAAAGGACTCTAAGTCGGCTCCGGCGGCATCTCAGGCCTCGAAGCAATCAGCGATTCAGAATCAGACTGCTCTGTCAACGTCGTTTAAGACAATGGAAGCAAATAAAGTTGGAGCTCATATTTATCAGACGGGAGCGTCCGGTTCGGGGGCTGGCAAGTCCCGGATTCATGTGATGAAGAGGATCGACAATCCGGTGGCCCGAATGATCTCAGGTATACTCGTAATTTTATTTCAACCTGTGTGTACCTTTTGATACTGGTACACCGCATTCATTCATTTTCGAATCATGTTTGAATAGACTTATTTTGGGATAGTCCTATTGCTTGTGGACCTCATACCATCGGTCTACCTGATGATGGAAGAATTTTCGGAAATCATACCGAAGTAAGCTTAAAGACCGCGATTGGTTGGTGGACCATTCAAGATGTTCAATCATTCATTGTATCACTTTTTATCGATTGACCATTCTAGGGCAATCGAAATGTTCAATAATTCATTGTATCACTTTTTATCGATTGACCATTCTAGGGCAATCGAAATGTTCAATCATTCGTGGTATCATTGTCATCGATTTACGATGTATTTCCAGACGAGTTATCTGGTTGCCTTCACATAGAGTAGTGGAATTCAGGAGTGAGTTGGAGCCCGGTACGTCCCCGTTATCGAAGGCACCGTATCAGATGGCCTTGACCAAAATGCAGGAGTTGAAGATTCAACTTGAGGAATAGTTCGAGAAAGGTTATCTCCGACCGAGTGCGTCCCCGTGAGGAGCACCAGTGTGATCTGTCAAGGAGAAGGTTGGCTTGTCTCGTGTGTGTATTAATTATCAGGAGTTGAACAGGGTGATGATCAAGATTAGATCAACTTTAGGGAACTTCAATATTTTCCCAGATCGACTTAAGATCTGGATATCATCAGTTGAGAATTCAAGAGTCGGTTATCGCAAGGACGGCGTTTCGTACACGCTATGGTCATTATGAGTTCGTAGTTATGCCGTTCGGGCTAACTAATGCACCTGCGGTATTCATGGAGTTAATGAATCGGGTTTTCATCGACTTTTTGGATCAGTTTGTTGTTGTCTTCATCGATGACATTTTGATTTATTCTCACGATCGAGAGGAACGCGAGGTACGTCTTCATCAGGTTCTCGACGTGTTAAGACGCGAGCAACTTTATGGAAAGTTTTCTTAATGTGAGTTTTGGATGTCCGAAGTGACTTTTCTCGGGCATGTAATTTCATCAGACAGAGTTCGTGTCGACCCTCAGAAGACGGAGGCTATTCGAGATTGGCAACCTCTGAAAGATGTTAAGGAAATCCGAAGTTTACTCGGATTAGCTGGTTAATTATCCGACCCACAACCTGGAGCTAGCAGCCATGGTTTTCGCGTTGGAAATTTGGCGTCGTTACCTTTATGGCGTCACCTGTCAGATCTTCACTGATCACAAGAGTTTAAAATATATATTCAAAGATTATGATATCGAGATCCTTTACCACCCGGGCAAGACGAATGTTGTCGCCGACGCCTTGAGTCGTAAGTCCGTTCAGGGGCATATTCTTGCTCATTTAACAGTTCAGAAGGAGCTTCAGCAGGAATTCCTTAGACCAGAGATCGAGGTCCGGCTTCATCGAGTTCAGGGACAGCTTTGTATGTTAGAGGTTTCATCATCACTTGAGGAGGAAATCAGGGAGAATCAGGGTTCAGAACCAGCATTGTTGTGCATCCGTGAGGACGTGGCTCCGGGGAAAGCCCCTGTATTCGTGGTCCACGAGGATGGACTTTTGAGATTTAAGAATCGGTTTTGCGTACCGGCGAATGACGAGTTGAAAAACTCGATTTTGAGAGAAGCTCATGCTACCCCTTATTCTGTTCATCCGGGGTCTAGCAAGATGTACAAGGACTTGAAACAAAATTACTGGTGGAGTAATATGAAGCGAGAAGTCGCGGAATTTGTTTCGAGATGCTTAACCTGTCAGCAAGTCAAGATAGAACATTAGCGACCGGCGGGTATGCTGAAACCTCTCCCTATTCCAGAATGGAAGTGGAAAGACATTTCTATGGATTTCATTACGAGTTTGCCGACGAGTCGTCGTGGCATGAATACGATCTGGGTGATCGTGGACCGCTTAACTAAATCAGCTCATTTCCTTGAGATCAAAGATATATGGGGTCCCGAGAGACTTGCCCAGCTGTTTAACCAAGAGATAGTGAGACTGCACGGTACTTCTAAGAGTATCGTTTCCGATCGTGACGGACGGTTTGTGTCTCATTTTTGGAAATCAGTCCATCGTACTATGGGAACTCAGCTTAATCTCAATACCGCTTTTCATCCTCAGTCCGACGGACAATCCAAGAGAACCATTCAGACATTAGAGGACATGTTGAGGGCATGCGTCCTCGATTGGAAGGACGATTGGGAAGCCCAACTACCATTGATCGAGTTCACGTATAATAATAGTTGGCATGCTTCGATCAAGATGGCACCTTACGAGGCCTTGTACGGTCGTCGTTGTCGATCTCCTTTGTGTTGGGACGACTTATCAGAATCAATCGGCACCGAGCCCGATATGATTAGCCATCCGTGAGAAGGTAGCTTTGATCAAGAGTCGTTTGTTGACCGCGCAGAGTCGACAGAAATCTTATGCAGACAATCGTCGTCGACCACTAGAGTTCGAGACAGAGGACCACATTTTGGTCAAGGTTTCCCCGAGTCGGGGTATTTTCCGCTTCGGAAATGGGTGAAGTTGAGTCCGAGATTTATTGGACCGTTTGAGATTTTGGAACGAATAGGCGATCTAGCTTATCGTTTGGCTTTACCTCCGGCGTTAAGCCGAATTCATAATTTGTTTCACGTCTCTCAGTTGCGGAAGTATGTTGCCGACCTGAGTCACATACTTCAGTTCGACGAAATCGAGATCGCGGATGATTATTCATACGAGGAACGTCCTGTACGAGTTTTAGAGTGGCGAATCAAACAGTTGAGGAACAAGACGATCCATTTGGTCAAGATTCAGTGGTCTGGACACGGAGTCAAAGAGGCCACTTGGGAAACCGAGGAGAGTATGCGGGAGAGTTAGCCCGACTTGTTGACCCTTAGTTTCGGGGACGAAACTATTTTTAAGGGGGGGAGTATGTAATACCCGGTTGAATTTCATTCATTTTTATGCAATATTAATCAATCAGTAATTATCATTCAGTAAACTTCACTCATAATTAATCACTCATCATTCATGATTCATTCATTGCGTTCACTGTTGGTATGTTGTAATCGTATATCAGTTACCGATCGTCATTTTCATCTCTGTTTATAGATCGAGACTGGAATATTATCATTTTCATCGGGACTGGTAGTCTTGTACTGGGAGTATCATTTTTGGCTTGTGTTGGACCTCTTCACTTTCACATTCGTATGATTTGTCGGATCATTCATCAGTTGTAGCGAGGAATCGGAGTTATCGGATTTTCACCATGTCCAGCATTGAGTTACGGCCGTAAGGATTGTAGGTTACGGCCGTAACAAGGGTTCGTTGATGTCAAGCCATTTTGGACGAACGGACTTACGGCCATAAGGTTTCGGAATACGGCCGTAAGTTGAGCAGGTACGGCCGTAAGGCTTGGTCGATTACGGCCGTACGTGTCGAGCAGGGTGCCCAGGCGTTTTTGGCCGAAGGCGAGTTACGACCGTAAGGGTTGCGGCATACGGCCGTAAGGCGAGGGAGATACGGCCGTAAGGCTTGGCCGGATACGGCCATACGTTACAGGCAGGGTACCTGGTCATTTTCGACGAAGGGGGTTTACGCCCGTAAGTTTGGCCGGATACGGCCGTATCATCCGAGTTACGCCCGTAAGGTGTGCAGGTACGGCCGTAAGGATGTCGGCAGATGTTTCTGCATTTAGCGAAGTTACGCCCGTAAGTCGTATGATACGGCCGTAAGGCCGCGTTTTTGGACGAAGCCGAGTTACGGCCGTACGAGTTGGCCGGTTACGGCCGTAAGGCCGTTGACCTGGGATGTTACGGCCGTATGACGGCCGAGTTACGGCCGTAACTTCCGGTAGTATATAAGGATCCGGCCGGGACTTTTTCTTCATTTTCACCCTTTTCTTCCATCTTGTCCGAGAGAGAGAGAGAGCTTGAGGGAGGGATTTTCCTTCATCAATCACTGGAGTACTTGATTTTATTCATCTTCATTCGTTTGGGAAGCTTGGATACTCGATTTAACTCGTGTTCATCGGATCGAAGTGGTTGGATCTTTAAGAGGTAATTTCTTCAACATCTTGGATTTCGATTATGTGTTGAAATATGATGTTGTGGACGTTATAATCATGTTATATGAAGGGATATGAATATGATTATGAGTTTGTATAAAGATTCATTGGATTATTGAGGGATTATTCAAGAACACTTTGAATATCGAGTTGGATTTGGGAGTTTTTGATTAATTGTTGTTATATTCACATATTTGGATATTCATAACAGATTATTGATCGTATTGAAGATGTTTTGTTGGTTTGAAACACTTCTTGGGGATTTGGTGTTGGTATTATTGAGGTTTGGTTGTAATCAATCGAAGTTGGCCACAAAGTGTTCGATATAATGCCCCAATGAACTTGGTTTAATCGTATCGACGTTTTGAGTTCGTTATATTCGTGTTTGATTCGTATATTGAACGGATTATTGGTAATTGTATTTATTCAAGGTTGTTCGAGCGACCGATATATCAATTAAGACATTGTTCGTGGAAAGATAATTGTCACCGGTGTTGAGTAAGTTAATTCTTACTCGGTTAAAAGGATATTCGTTCCTTTTTGTTGTTGATCATTCATAATCATAACTCATTCATCATTGTATTAATCATATTGAGACTTGTAATTGTCGAATAGTCACTTCATTAACGAGGAACGGCGGTTCCAATCATTTCATTGAAACTATCAATCACTTCATTATCACTTTCATCTCGGTGAGTCATTCTTAACTTTGTCAGATTATTATTATTCATTGATATTCATTATGGTCATTCTCATTCATATGACCTTCTGGCTTCATATGGCGTGGCCGGGTGCGGATGGGTGGAATTTTTAGTCGGGCACGTGATGGCCATGTATTGGGAGTGATACATTGGACTGTGCACACGGTAAAGATTAACTCCGTGAGACTAATTAGGTACAAATACGGGTGTGTCCGGTCATCCGTCTTGTACACTTGCACAGAACACTACGGGCGTACTATGATACTCCTCTTCGGCGTAATTCATAACTAGGGATATTTCATAACTTCAGTTAAATCATGATTGTGTATTTTTCAACCCTTGAGGATTGTTGTTCTGTGTAACTGACCCCGGCTGGGGATTTTGTTTTTCAGGTCATGGCAAGGCAAAAGCACGGGAATAGCATGCTGACGTCGAGGAGTCCCAGTGATACTAGTAGGGGGCCCCGATCTTTTAGTTATTCATGTTGTTGTCCTTTAATTTCCGCTGCAGACTTTCATTTGGATACTCCGTTTCATTCAGTGTTGTGTATTTTATCTTCATATAAAATATACTAGTATTCGGTATTGTCCTGGTGTGTTGTACTTAAACTTCTCATCGGAGTATTTGGTAATATAATGTGGTTCGGTACTACAATTATATTATTTAATTCATCATTTTCATTCGCCTGGTGGGTCCCAGTCGGGGATTCACGGCACTGTAATATCCGCCTAGTTTGGGGTGTTACAGAGTTGGTATCGGAGCGTGGTTTTGAATACTACCTTCCGAGTCATATCCCATTTGAAATCATCGTCATCAGACTAGTATCATTCGACTTTCGCGTCACGTGTGACCTGTGCAAATGCCGAGCCAATCAGACCGAAAGAACTGTAAGATTTCTAACGCCATGGTATAATTTCTGGCAATAGTCATTCATTCATCATTCATCAATTAACAATCCTCAAACATCATCATTCATTGTGATTAGGACGATCATGTTAACTCATTAATCACTTAATTCATTTCATTACTCAGTTAATGATCAGGACGATCATGTTAACTCATTAATTACTCAATTCATTTCATTACTCAGTTGTCGATATGGATGGTCATATTATTAATCTTGTTAAGCTGTTCAAGATAATCATTTCAAGAATTTCATCAGATAATCATGTCACTTCAGTAAATCATTCATATAATCACTAAGTTAGAGCATGTATACTCATTTTCATCTTCTCATGACATAATCATAACGTGATAATCATTCGGGAAATATAATCATTATGCGACCTTCCTACTTCAGTATGGGGAGAGCTATCAGGGGATGCACGGGGAGAGGCCGCGGTGCGGGCCGAAACCCGGGATATAATCACTCGCTGTCGGGAAATCGTACCCAGGACTCGGCTCGATTAGAAGATGTTCGGGTTGATCCACTCACTTTTATGCAGGAAATGATGACCCATGTGCAATTGCTCAATCATCATTGCGCCACTCTGGCCGGATTAATCCAGAGAACTCTCCCGTATGAGCCTGCTGCTAAGAAAATTGCTGAACAACAACCTTCATGTTTCAGCAAGAAATCAACGAAGCGTAATAAATCCGAAGGCGGTCAGTCAACCTTCAAGAAGCCTCGTGTGAGTCCTATCATTTCTGAGCGACCTCCTACGGTGCTTAATCGTACGGGATCTCAGTCCCGAGCGGCCAGTTCGGCTATCACCTGCTTCAACTGTGGAGCGCCGGGTCATTACAGCACTAAGTGTCTGAAACCGTCTATCACGTGCCATAATTGTGGGAATTTTGGGCATAAGGCCCGTTTTAGCCGAAAGGACTCCAAGTCGGCTCCGGCGGCATCTCAGGCCTCGAAGCAATCAGCGATTCAGAATCAGACTGCTCTGTCAATGTCGTTTAAGATAATGGAAGCAAATAAAGTTGGAGCTCATATTTATCAGACGGGAGCGTCCGGTTCGGGGGCCGGCAAGTCCCGGATTCATGTGATGAAGACAATCCGGTAGCCCGAATGATCTCAGGTATACTCGTAATTTTATTTCAACCTGTGTGTACCTTTTGATACTGGTACACCGCATTCATTCATTTTCGAATCATGTTTGAATAGACTTATTTTGGGATAGTCATATTGCTTGGGGACCTCATACCATCGGTCTACCTGATGATGGAAGAATTTTCGGAAATCATACAGAAGTAAGGTTAAAGACCGCGATTGGTTGGTGGACCTAATCGTGGTGAATTTATCTAAGGACGATGTAATATTGGGTATTAGTTGGATGGATCGTCATGATACTATCCTTAGTGCTGTAAGCATTTGGTCACTATCATTCCGTCGTTGGTTGTCGAATGTGTGCTTCAGGGAAGTAATCCCCATTGTTCCAGAAGAATCATTATTATGACGGAAGCAGAGAAATTCCTGAATAGAGTTGTTCAATCATTCATTGTATCACTTTCATCGATTGGTCTTTCTAAGCCAATCGAGTTATTCAATCATTCATTGTATCATTTTCATCGATTTGCTGTTTTAAGGCAATCGAGATGTTCAATCATTCATTGTACCATTTTCATCGATTTGCCGTTTTAAGGCAATCGAGATGTTCAATCATTCAGTGTATCACTTTTTATCGATTGACCATTCTAGGGCAATCGAAATGTTCAATCATTCGTGGTATCATTGTCATCGATTTACGATGTATTTCCAGACGAGTTATCTAGTTGCCTTCACATAGAGTAGTGGAATTCAGGAGTGAGTTGGAGCCCGGTACGTCCTCGTTATCGAAGGCACCGTATCGGATGGCCTCGACCAAAATGCAGGAGTTGGAGATTCAACTTGAGGAATAGTTCGAGAAAGGTTATCTCCGACCGAGTCCGTCCCCGTGAGGAGCACCAGTGTGATCTGTCAAGGAGAAGGTTGGCTCGTCTCGTGTGTGTATTAATTATCAGGAGTTGAACAGGGTGATGATCAAGATTAGTATCCTCTACCCCGTATTGATGATCTCTTAGATCAACTTCAGGGAACTTCAATATTTTCCCAGATCGACTTAAGATCTGGATATCATCAGTTGCGAATTCAAGAGTCGGGTATCGCAAGGACGGCGTTTCGTACACGCTATGGTCATTATGAGTTCGTAGTTATGCCGTTCGGGCTAACTAATGCACCTGCGGTATTCATGGAGTTAATGAATCGGGTTTTCATCGACTTTTTGGATCAGTTTGTTGTTGTCTTCATCGATGACATTTTGATTTATTCTCGTGATCGAGAGGAACGCGAGGTACGTCTTCATCAGGTTCTCGACGTGTTAAGACGCGAGCAACTTTATGGAAAGTTTTCTTAATGTGAGTTCTGGATGTCCGAAGTGACTTTTCTCGGGCATGTAATTTCATCAGACAGAGTTCGTGTCGACCCTCAGAAGACAGAGGCTATCCGAGATTGGCAACCTCCGAAAGATGTTAAGGAAATCCGAAGTTTCCTCGGATTAGCTGGTTAATTATCCGACCCACAACCTGGAGCTAGCAGCCGTGGTTTTCGCGTTGGAAATTTGGCGTCGTTACCTTTATGGCGTCACCTGTCAGATCTTCACTGATCACAAGAGTTTAAAGTATATATTTACTCAGAAGGAATTAAATATGCGACAGAGGCGGTGGTTGGAACTAATCAAAGATTATGATATCGAGATCCTTTACCACCCGGGCAAGACGAATGTTGTCGCCGACGCCTTGAGTCGTAAGTCCGTTCAGGGGCAGATGCTTGCTCGTTTAACAGTTCAGAAGGAGCTTCAGCAGGAATTCCTTAGACCCGAGATCGAGGTCTGGCTTCATCGAGTTCAGGGACAGCTTTGTATGTTAGAGATTTCATTATCACTTGAGGAGGAAATCAGGGAGAATCAGGGTTCAGAACCAGCATTGTTGTGCATCCGTGAGGACGTGGCTCCGGGGAATGCCCCTGGATTCGTGGTCCACGAGGATGAACTTTTGAGATTTAAGAATCGGTTGTGCGTACCGGCGAATGACGAGTTGAAAAACTCGCTTTTGAGAGAAGCTCATGCTACCCCTTATTCTGTTCATCCGGGGTCTAGCAAGATGTACAAGGACTTGAAACAAAATTACTAGTGGAGTAATATGAAGCGAGAAGTCGCGGAATTTGTTTCGAGATGCTTAACCTGTCAGCAAGTCAAGATAGAACATCAGCCAGGCGGTATCTTGAAAACCTCTCCCTATTCCAGAATGGAAGTGGAAAGACATTTCTATGGATTTCATTACGAGTTTGCCGACGAGTCATCGTGGCATGAATACGATCTGGGTGATCGTGGACTGCTTAACTAAATCAGCTCATTTCCTTGAGATCAAAGATATATGGGGTCCCGAGAGACTTGCCCAGCTGTTTAACCAAGAGATAGTGAGACTGCACGGTACTTCTAAGAGTATCGTTTCCGATCGTGACGGACGGTTTGTGTCTCATTTTTGGAAATCAGTCCATCATGCTATGGGAACTCAGCTTAATCTCAGTACTGCTTTTCATGCTCAGTCCGACGGACAATCCGAGAGAACCATTCAGACATTAGAGGACATGTTGAGGGCATGCGTCCTCGATTGGAAGGACGATTGGGAAGCCCAACTACCATTGATCGAGTTCACGTATAATAATAGTTGGCATGCTTCGATCAAGATGGCACATTACGAGGCCTTGTACGGTCGTCGTTGTCGATCTCCTTTGTGTTGGGACGACTTATCAGAATCAATCGGCACAGAGCCCGATATGCTTAGCCGTCCATGAGAAGGTAGCTTTGATCAAGAGTCGTTTGTTGACCGCGCAGAGTCGACAGAAATCTTATGCAGACAATCGTCGTCGACCACTAGAGTTCGAGACGGAGGACCACATTTTGGTCAAGGTTTCCCCGAGTCGGGGTATTTTCCGCTTCGGAAATAAGGGTAGTTGAGTCCGAGATTTATTGGACCGTTTGAGATTTTGGAACGAATAGGCGAGCTAGCTTATCGTTTGGCTTTACCTCCGGCGTTAAGCCGAATTCATAATGTGTTTCACGTCTCTCAGTTGCGGAAGTATGTTGCCGACCCGAGTCACATACTTCAGTTCGACGAAATCGAGATCGCGGATGATTATTCATACGAGGAACGTCCTGTACGAGTTTTAGAGCGGCGAATCAAACAGTTGAGGAACAAGACGATCCCTTTGGTCAAGATTCAGTGGTCTATACACGGAGTCAAAGAGGCCACTTGGGAAACCGAGGAGAGTATGCGGGAGAGTTAGCCCGAGTTGTTGACCGTTAGTTTCGGGGACGAAACTCTTTTTAAGGGGGGGAGTATGTAATACCCGGTTGAATTTCATTCATTTTTATGCAATATTAATCAATCAGTAATTATCATTCAGTAAACTTCACTCATTATTAATCACTCATCATTCATGATTCATTAATTGCGTTCACTGTTGGTATGTTGTAATCGTATATCAGTTACCGATCGTCATTTCATCTCCGTTTATAGATCGAGACGGGAATATTATCATTTTCATCGGGATTGGTAGTCTTGTACTGGGAGTATCATTTTTGGCATGTGTTGGACCTCTTCACTTTCACATTCGTATGATTTGTCGGATCATTTATCAGTCGTAGCGAGGAATCGGAGTTATCAGATTCTCACCATGTCCAGCATTGAGTTACGGCCGTAAGGATTGTAGGTTACGGCCGTAACAAGGGTTCGTTGATGTCAAGCCATTTTGGACGAACGGACTTACAGCCATAAGGTTTCGGAATACGGCCGTAAGTTGAGTAGGTACGGCCGTACGTGTCGAGCAGGGTGCCCAGGCGTTTTTGGCCGAAGGCGAGTTACGGCCGTAAGGGTTGTGGCATACGGCCGTAAGGCGAGGGAGATATGGCCGTAAGGCTTGGCCGGATACGGCCATACGTTACAGGCAGGGTACCTGGTCATTTTCGACGAAGGGGGCTTACGCCCGTAAGTTTGGCCGGATACGGCCGTATCATCCGAGTTACGCCCGTAAGGTGTGCACGTACGGCCGTAAGGATGTCGGCAGATGTTTCAGACGAGGGCGAGTTACGCCCGTAAGTCAGGGAGGATACGGCCGTAAGGCTGTCGGCAGGTTTTTGGACGAAGCCGAGTTACGGCCGTACGAGTTGGCCGGTTACGGCCGTAAGGCCGTTGACCTGGGATGTTACGGCCGTATGAAGGCCGAGTTACGGCCGTAACTTCCGGCAGTATATAAGGATCCGGCCGGGACTTTTTCTTCATTTTCACCCTTTTCTTCCATCTTGTCCGAGAGAGAGAGCTTGAGGGAGGGATTTTCCTTCATCAATCACTGGAGTACTTGATTTTCTTCATCTTCATTCGTTTGGGAAGCTTGGATACTCGATTTAACTCGTGTTCATCGGATCGAAGTGGTTGGATCTTCAAGAGGTAATTTCTTCAACATCTTGGATTTCGATTTTGTGCTGAAATATGATGTTGTGGATGTTATAATCATGTTATATGAAGGGATATGAATATGATTGAGTTTGTATAAAGATTCATTGGATTATTGAGGGATTATTCAAGAACACTTTGAATATCGAGTTGTATTTGGGAGTTTTCGATTAATTGTTGTTATATTCACATATTTGGATATTCATAACGGATTACTGATCGTATTGAAGATGTTTTGTTGGTTTGAAACACTTCTTGGGGATTTGGTGTTGGTATTATTGAGGTTTGGTTGTAATCAATCGAAGTTGGCCACAAAGTGTTCGATATAATGCCCCAATGAACTTGGTTTAATCGTATCGACGTTTTGAGTTCGTTATATTCGTGTTTGATTCATATATTGAACGGATTATTGGTAATTATATTTATTCAAGGTTGTTCGAGCGACCGATATATCAATTAGGACGTTGTTCGTGGAAGGATAATTGTCACCGGTGTTGAGTAAGTTAATTCTTACTCGGTTAAAAGGATATTCATTCCTTTTTGTTGTTGATCATTCATAATCATAACTCATTCATCATTGTATTAATCATATTGAGACTTGTAACTGTCGAATAGTCACTTCATTGACGAGGAACGGCGGTTCCAATCATTTCATTGAAACTATCAATCACTTCATTATCACTTTCATCTCGGTGAGTCATTCTTGACTTTGTCAGATTATTATTATTCATTGATATTCATTATGGTCATTCTCGTTCATATGACCTTCTGGGTTCATATTGCGTGGCCGGGTGCGGATGTGTGGAATTTTTAGTCGGGCACGTGATGGCCATGTATTGGGAGTGATACATTGGACTGTGCACACGGTAAAGATTAACTCCGTGAGACTAATTAGGTACAAGGACGGGTGTGTCCGGTCATCCGTCTTGTACACTTGCACAGAACACTACGGGCGTACTATGATACTCCTCTTCAGCGTAATTCATAACTAGGGATATTTCATAACTTCAGTTAAATCATGATTGTGTATTTTTCAACCCTTGAGGATTGTTGTTCTGTGTAACTGACCCCGGCTGGGGATTTTGTTTTTCAGGTCATGGCAAGGCAAAAGCACGGGAATAGCATGCTGACGTCGAGGAGTCCCAGTGATACTAGTAGGGGCCCCGATCTTTCAGTTATTCATGTTGTTGTCCTTTAATTTCCGCTGCAGACTTTCATTTGGATACTCCGTTTCATTCAGTGTTGTGTATTTTATCTTCATATAAAATATACTAGTATTCGGTATTGTCCTGGTGTGTTGTACTTAAACTCCTCATCGGAGTATTTGGTAATATAATGTGGTTCGGTACTACAATTATATTATTTAATTCATCATTTTCATTCGCCTGGTGGGTCCCAGTCGGGGATTCACGGCACTGTAATATCCGCCTAGTTTGTGGTGTTACAGAGTCATGTCTCATTTGAAATCATTGTCATCAGACTAGTATCATTTGACTTTCGCGTCACGTGTGACCTGTGCAAATGCCGAGCTAATCAGACCGAAAGAACTGTAAGATTTCTAACGCCATGGTATAATTTCTGGCAATAGTCATTCATTCATCATTCATCAATTAACAATCCTCAAACATCATCATTCATTGTGATTAGGACGATCATGTTAACTCATTAATCACTTAATTCATTTCATTACTCAGTTAATGATCAGGACGATCATGTTAACTCATTAATTACTCAATTCATTTCATTACTCAGTTGTCGATCTGGATGGTCATATTATTAATCTTGTTAAGCTGTTCAAGATAATCATTTCAAGAATTTCATCAGATAATCATGTCACTTCAGTAAATCATTCATATAATCACTAAGTTAGAGCATGTATACTCATTTTCATCATCTCATGACATAATCATAACGTGATAATCATTCGGGAAATATAATCATTATGCGACCTTCCTACTTCAGTATGGGGAGAGCTATCAGGGGATGCACGGGGAGAGGCCGCGGTGCGGGGCGAAACCCGGGATATAATCACTTGCTGTTGGGAAATCGTACCCAGGACTCGGCTCGATCAGAAGATGTTCGGGTTGATCCACTCACTTTTATGCAGGCCATGATGACCCATGTGCAATTGCTCAATCATCATTGCGCCACTCTGGCCGGATTAATCCAGAGAAATCTCCCGTATGAGCCTGCTGCTAAGAAAATTGCTGAACAACAACCTTCAACTTTCAGCAAGAAATCAACGAAGCGTAATCAATCCGAAGGCGGTCAGTCAACCTTCAAGAAGCCTCGTGTGAGTCCTATCATTTCTGAGCGACCTCCTACAGTGCTTAATTGTGCGGGATCTCAGTCCCGGGCGGCCAGTTCGGCTATCACCTGCTTCAACTGTGGAGTGCCGGGTCATTACAGCACTAAGTGTCTGAAATCGTCTATCACGTGCCATAATTGTGGGAATTTTGGGCATAAGGCCCGTTTTAGCCGAAAGGACTCTAATTCTGCTCCGCTGCATCTCGTGCCTCAAGCACCGATTCGTAATCGATCGCTCACAACGCTGTTTAAGACAATGGAAGCAAATAAAGTTGGAGCTCATATTTATCGACGGAGCGTCCGGTTCGGGCCGCAAGTCCCGGATTCATGTGATGAAGAGGATCGACAATCCGGCCCGAATGATCTCGTGTATACTCGTAATTTTATTTCAACTCGTGTGTACCTTTTGATCTTTGGTACACCGCATTCATTCATTTTCGAATCATGTTTGAATAGACTTATTTTGGGATAGTCCTATTGCTTGTGGACCTCATACCATCGGTCTACCTGATGATGGAAGAATTTTCGGAAATCATACCGAAGTAAGCTTAAAGACCGCGATTGGTTGGTGGACCTAATCGTGGTGAATTTATCTGAGGACGATGTAATATTGGGTATTAGTTGGATGGATCGTCATGATACTATCCTTAGTGCTATAAGCGTTTGGTCACTATCATTCCGTCGTTGGTTGTCGAATGTGTGCTTTAGGGAAGTAATCCCCGTTGTTCCAGAAGAATTATTATTATGACGGAAGCAGAGAAATTCCTGAATCGAGTTGTTCAATCATTCATTGTATCATTTTCATCGATTGGTCTTTCTAAGGCAATCGAGTTATTCAATCATTCATTGTATCATTTTCATTGATTTGCTGTTTTAAGGCAATCGAGATGTTCAATCATTCATTGTACCATTTTCATCGATTTGTCGTTTTAAGGCAATCGAGATGTTCAATCATTCATTGTATCACTTTTTATCGATTGACCATTCTAGGGCAATTGAAATGTTCAATCATTCGTGGTATCATTGTCATCGATTTACGATGTATTTCCAGATGAGTTATCTGGTTGCCTTCACATAGAGTAGTGGAATTCAGGAGTGAGTTGGAGCCCGGTACGTCCCCGTTATCGAAGGCACCGTATCAGATGGCCTCGACCAAAATGCAGGAGTTGAAGATTCAACTTGAGGAATAGTTCGAGAAAGGTTATCTCCGACCGAGTGCGTCCCCGTGAGGAGCACTAGTGTGATATGTCAAGGAGAAGGTTGGCTTGTCTCGTGTGTGTATTAATTATCAGGAGTTGAACAGGGTGATGATCAAGATTAGTATCCTCTACCCCGTATTGATGATCTCTTAGATCAACTTCAGAGAACTTCAATATTTTCCCAGATCGACTTAAGATCTGGATATCATCAGTTGAGAATTCAAGAGTCGGGTTTCGCAAGGACGGCGTTTCGTACACGCTATGGTCATTATGAGTTCGTAGTTATGCCGTTTGGGCTAACTACTGCACCTGCGGTATTCATGGAGTTATAGAATTGGGTTTTCATCGACTTTTTGGATCAGTTTGTTGTTGTCTTCATCGATGACATTTTGATTAATTCTCACGATCGAGAGGAACGCGAGGTACCTCTTCATCAGGTTCTCGACGTGTTAAGACGCGAGCAACTTTATGGAAAGTTTTCTTAATGTGAGTTCTGGATGTCCGAAGTTACTTTTCTCGGGCATGTAATTTCATCAGACAGAGTTCGTGTCGACCCTCAGAAGACGGAGGCTATCCGAGATTGGAAACCTCCGAAAGATGTTACGTAAATCCGAAGTTTCCTCGGATTAGCTGGTTAATTATCCGACCCACAACCTGGAGCTAGCAGCCGTGGTTTTCGCGTTGGAAATTTGGCGTCGTTACCTTTATGGCGTCACCTGTCAGATCTTCACTGATCACAAGAGTTTAAAGTATATATTTACTCAGAAGGAGTTAAATATGCGACAGAGGCGGTGGTTGGAACTAATCAAAGATTATGATATCGAGATCCTTTACCACCCGGGCAAGATGAATGTTGTCGCCGACGCCTTGAGTCGTAAGTCCGTTCAGGGGCAGATTCTTGCTCGTTTAACAGTTCAGAAGGAGCTTCATCAGGAATTCCTTAGACCCGAGATCGAGGTCCGGCTTCATCGAGTTCACGGACAGCTTTGTATGTTAGAGGTTTCGTCATCACTTGAGGAGGAAATCAGGGAGAATCAGGGTTCAGAACCAGCATTGTTGTGCATCCGTGAGGACGTGGCTCCGGGGAAAGCCCCTGGATTCGTGGTCCACGAGGATGGACTTTTGAGATCCTTTACCACCCGGGCAAGACGAATGTCATCGTGGCATGAATACGATCTGGGTGATCGTGGACTGCTTAACTAAATCAGCTCATTTCCTTGAGATCAAAGATATATGGGGTACCGAGAGACTTGCCCAGCTGTTTAACCAAGAGATAGTGAGACTGCACGGTACTTCTAAGAGTATCGTTTCCGATCGTGACGGACGGTTTGTGTCTCATTTTTGGAAATCAGTCCATCATGCTATGGGAACTCAGCTTAATCTCAGTACTGCTTTTCATGCTCAGTCCGACGGACAATCCGAGAGAACCATTCAGACATTAGAGGACATGTTGAGGGCATGCGTCCTCGATTGGAAGGACGATTGGGAAGCCCAACTACCATTGATCGAGTTCACGTATAATAATAGTTGGCATGCTTCGATCAAGATGGCACATTACGAGGCCTTGTACGGTCGTCGTTGTCGATCTCCTTTGTGTTGGGATGACTTATCAGAATCAATCGGCACAGAGCCCGATATGCTTAGCCGTCCATGAGAAGGTAGCTTTGATCAAGAGTCGTTTGTTGACCGCGCAGAGTCGACAGAAATCTTATGCAGACAATCGTCGTCGACCACTAGAGTTCGAGACGGAGGACCACATTTTGGTCAAGGTTTCCACGAGTCGGGGTATTTTCCGCTTCGGAAATAAGGGTAGTTGAGTCCGAGATTTATTGGATCGTTTGAGATTTTGGAACGAATAGGCGAGCTAGCTTATCGTTTGGCTTTACCTCCGGCGTTAAGCCGAATTCATAATGTGTTTCACGTCTCTCAGTTGCGGAAGTATGTTGCCGACCCGAGTCACATACTTCAGTTCGACGAAATCGAGATCGCAGATGATTATTCATACGAGGAACGTCCTGTACGAGTTTTAGAGTGGCGAATCAAACAGTTGAGGAACAAGACGATCCATTTGGTCAAGATTCAGTGGTCTAGACACGGAGTCAAAGAGGCCACTTGGGAAACCGAGGAGAGTATGCGGTAGAGTTAGCTCGAGTTGTTGACCCTTAGTTTCGGGGACGAAACTCTTTTTAAGGGGGGGAGTATGTAATACCCGGTTGAATTTCATTCATTTTTATGCAATATTAATCAATCAGTAATTACCATTCAGTAAACTTCACTCATTATTAATCACTCATCATTCATGATTCATTCATTGCGTTCACTGTTGGTATGTTGTAATCGTATATCAGTTACCGATCGTCATTTCATCTCCGTTTATAGATCGAGACGGGAATATTATCATTTTCATCGGGATTGGTAGTCTTGTACTGGGAGTATCATTTTTGGCATGTGTTGGACCTCTTCACTTTCACATTCGTATGATTTGTCGGATCATTCATCAGTCGTAGCGAGGAATCGGAGTTATCGGATTTTCACCATGTCCAGCATTGAGTTACGGCCGTAAGGATTGTAGGTTACGGCCGTAACAAGGGTTCGTTGATGTCAAGCCATTTTGGACGAACGGACTTACGGCCATAAGGTTTCGGAATACGGCCGTAAGTTGAGCAGGTACGGCCGTAAGGCTTGGTCGATTACGGCCGTACGTGTCGAGCAGGGTGCCCAGGCGTTTTTGGCCGAAGGCGAGTTACGGCCGTAAGGGTTGCGGCATACGGCCGTAAGGCGAGGGAGATACGGCCGTAAGGCTTGGCCGGATACGGCCATACGTTACAGGGAGGGTACCTGGTCATTTTCGATGAAGGGGGTTTACGCCCGTAAGTTTGGCCGGATACGGCCGTATAATCCGAGTTACGCCCGTAAGGTGTGCAGGTACGGCCGTAAGGATGTCGGCAGATGTTTCAGACGAGGGCGAGTTACGCCCGTAAGTCAGGGCGGATACGGCCGTAAGGCTGTCAGCAGGTTTTTGGACGAAGCCGAGTTACGGCCGTACGAGTTGGCCGGTTACGGCCGTAAGGCCGTTGACCTGGGATGTTACGGCCGTATGAAGGCCGAGTTACGGCCGTAACTTCCGGCAGTATATAAGGATCTGGCCGGGACTTTTTCTTCATTTTCACCCTTTTCTTCCATCTTGTCCGAGAGAGAGAGCTTGAGGGAGGGATTTTCCTTCATCAATCACTGGAGTACTTGATTTTCTTCATCTTCATTCGTTTGGGAAGCTTGGATACTCGATTTAACTCGTGTTCATCGGATCGAAGTGGTTGGATCTTCAAGAGGTAATTTCTTCAACATCTTGGATTTCGATTATGTGTTGAAATATGATGTTGTGGACGTTATAATCATGTTATATGAAGGGATATGAATATGATTATGAGTTTGTATAAAGATTCATTAGATTATTGAGGGATTATTCAAGAACACTTTGAATATCGAGTTGGATTTGGGAGTTTTTGATTAATTGTTGTTATATTCACATATTTGGATATTCATAACGGATTATTGATCGTATTGAAGATGTTTTGTTGGTTTGAAACACTTCTTGGGGATTTGGTGTTGGAATTATTGAGGTTTGGTTGTAATCAATCGAAGTTGGCCACAAAGTGTTCGATATAATGCCCCAATGAACTTGGTTTAATCGTATCGACGTTTTGAGTTCGTTATATTCGTGTTTGATTCGTATATTGAACGGATTATTGGTAATTGTATTTATTTAAGGTTGTTCGAGCGACCAATATATCAATTAAGACATTGTTCGTGGAAGGATAATTGTCACCGGTGTTGAGTAAGTTAATTCTTACTCGGTTAAAAGGATATTCGTTCCTTTTTGTTGTTGATCATTCATAATCATAACTCATTCATCATTGTATTAATCATATTGAGACTTGTAATTGTCGAATAGTCACTTCATTAACGAGGAACGGCGGTTCCAATCATTTCATTGAAACTATCAATCACTTCATTATCACTTTCATCTCGGTGAGTCATTCTTAACTTTGTCAGATTATTATTATTCATTGATATTCATTATGGTCATTCTCATTCATATGACCTTTTGGGTTCATATTGCGTGGCCGGGTGCGGATGTGTGGAATTTTTAGTCGGGCACGTGATGGCCATGTATTGGGAGTGATACATTGGACTGTGCACACGGTAAAGATTAACTCCGTGAGACTAATTAGGTAAAAGACGAGTGTGTCCGGTCATCCGTATTGTACACTTGCACAGAACACTACGGGCATACTATGATACTCCTCTTCAGCGTAATTCATAACTAGGGATATTTCATAACTTCAGTTAAATCATGATTGTGTATTTTTCAACCCTTGAGGATTGTTGTTCTGTAATCGACCGGCCGGGATTTTGTTTTTCAGGTCATGGCAAGGCAAAAGCACGGGAATAGCATGGTGATGTCGAGGAGTCCCAGTGATACTAGTAGGGGGTCCCGATCTTTCAGTTATTCATGTTGTTGTCCTTTAATTTCCGTTGCAGACTTTCATTTGGATACTCCGTTTCATTCAGTGTTGTGTATTTTATCTTCATATAAAATATACTAGTATTCGGTATTGTCCTGGTGTGTTGTACTTAAACTCCTCATCGGAGTATTTGGTAATATAATGTGGTTCGGTACTACAATTATATTATTTAATTCATCATTTTCATTCGCCTGGTGGGTCCCAGTCGGGGATTCACGGCACTGTAATATCCGCCTAGTTTGTGGTGTTACAGAGTTGGTATCGGAGCGTGGTTTTGAATACTATCTTCCGAGTCATGTCTCATTTGAAATCATTGTCATCAGACTAGTATCATTCGACTTTCGCGTCACGTGTGACCTGTGCAAATGCCGAGCCAATCAGACTGAAAGAACTGTAAGATTTCTAACGCCATGGTATAATTTCTGGCAATAGTCATTCATTCATCATTCATCAATTAACAATCCTCAAACATCATCATTCATTGTGATTAGGACGATCATGTTAACTCATTAATCACTTAATTCATTTCATTACTCAGTTAATGATCAGGACGATCATGTTAACTCATTAATTACTCAATTCATTTCATTACTCAGTTGTCGATCTGGATGGTCATATTATTAATCTTGTTAAGCTGTTCAAGATAATCATTTCAAGAATTTCATCAGATAATCATGTCACTTCAGTAATCATTCATATAATCACTAAGTTAGAGCATGTATACTCATTTTCATCATCTCATGACATAATCATAACGTGATAATCATTCGGGAAATATAATAATTATGCGACCTTCCTACTTCAGTATGGGGAGAGCTATCAGGGGATGCACGGGGAGAGGCCGCGGTGCGGGGCGAAACCCGGGATATAATCACTTGCTGTCGGGAAATCGTACCCAGGACTCGGCTCGATCAGAAGATGTTCGGGTTGATCCACTCACTTTTATGCAGGCCATGATGACCCATGTGCAATTGCTCAATCATCATTGCGCCACTCTGGCCGGATTAATCCAGAGAACTCTCCCGTATGAGCCTGCTGCTAAGAAAATTGCTGAACAACAACCTTCAACTTTTAGCAAGAAATCAACGAAGCGTAATCAATCCGAAGGCGGTCAGTCCACCTTCAAGAAGCCTCGTGTGAGTCCTATCATTTCTGAGCGAACTCCTACGATGCTTAATTGTGCGGGATCTCAGTCCCGGGCGGCCAGTTCGGCTATCACCTGCTTCAACTGTGGAGCGCCGGGTCATTACAGCACTAAGTGTCTGAAATCGTCTATCACGTGCCATAATTGTGGGAATTTTGGGCATAAGGCCCGTTTTAGCCGAAAGGACTCTAAGTCGGCTCCGGCGGCATCTCAGGCCTCGAAGCAATCAGCGATTCAGAATCGATCGCTCACAACGCTGCGTTTAAGACAATGGAAGCAAATAAAGTTGGAGCTCATATTTATCGACGGAGCGAGAGCGTCGGTCGAAGTGGCAAGTCCCGGATTCATGTGATGAAGAGGATCGACAATCCGGTGGCCCGAATGATCTCAGGTATACTCGTAATTTTATTTCAACCTGTGTGTACCTTTTGATACTGGTACACCGCATTCATTCATTTTCGAATCATGTTTGAATAGACTTATTTTGGGATAGTCCTATTGCTTGTGGACCTCATACCATCGGTCTACCTGATGATGGAAGAATTTTCGGAAATCATACCGAAGTAAGCTTAAAGACCGCGATTGGTTGGTGGACCTAATCGTGGTGAATTTATCTGAGGACGATGTAATATTGGGTATTAGTTGGATGGATCGTCATGATACTATCCTTAGTGCTATAAGCGTTTGGTCACTATCATTCCGTCGTTGGTTGTCGAATGTGTGCTTTAGGGAAGTAATCCCCGTTGTTCCAGAAGAATTATTATTATGACGGAAGCAGAGAAATTCCTGAATCGAGTTGTTCAATCATTCATTGTATCATTTTCATCGATTGGTCTTTCTAAGGCAATCGAGTTATTCAATCATTCATTGTATCATTTTCATTGATTTGCTGTTTTAAGGCAATCGAGATGTTCAATCATTCATTGTACCATTTTCATCGATTTGTCGTTTTAAGGCAATCGAGATGTTCAATCATTCATTGTATCACTTTTTATCGATTGACCATTCTAGGGCAATCGAAATGTTCAATCATTCGTGGTATCATTGTCATCGATTTACGATGTATTTCCAGACGAGTTATCTGGTTGCCTTCACATAGAGTAGTGGAATTCAGGAGTGAGTTGGAGCCCGTTACGTCCCCGTTATCGAAGGCACCGTATCAGATGGCCTCGACCAAAATGCAGGAGTTGAAGATTCAACTTGAGGAATAGTTCGAGAAAGGTTATCTCCGACCGAGTGCGTCCCCGTGAGGAGCACCAGTGTGATATGTCAAGGAGAAGGTTGGCTTGTCTCGTGTGTGTATTAATTATCAGGAGTTGAACAGGGTGATGATCAAGATTAGTATCTTCTACCCCGTATTGATGATCTCTTAGATCAACTTCAGAGAACTTCAATATTTTCCCAGATCGACTTAAGATCTGGATATCATCAGTTGAGAATTCAAGAGTCGGGTATCGCAAGGACGGCGTTTCGTACACGCTATGGTCATTATGAGTTCGTAGTTATGCCGTTTGGGCTAACTAATGCACTTGCGGTATTCATGGAGTTAATGAATCGGGTTTTCATCGACTTTTTGGATCAGTTTGTTGTTGTCTTCATCGATGACATTTTGATTTATTCTCACGATCGAGAGGAACGCGAGGTACGTCTTCATCAGGTTCTCGACGTGTTAAGACGCGAGCAACTTTATGGAAAGTTTTCTTAATGTGAGTTCTGGATGTCCGAAGTGACTTTTCTCGGGCATGTAATTTCATCAGACAGAGTTCGTGTCGACCTCAGAAGACGGAGGCTATCCGAGATTGGCAACCTCCGAAAGATGTTAAGGAAATCCGAAGTTTCCTCGGATTAGCTGGTTAATTATCCGACCCACATCCTGGAGCTAGCAGCCGTGGTTTTCGCGTTGGAAATTTGGCGTCGTTACCTTTATGGCGTCACCTGTCAGATCTTCACTGATCACAAGAGTTTAAAGTATATATTTACTCAGAAGGAGTTAAATATGCGACAGAGGCGGTGGTTGGAACTAATCAAAGATTATAATATCGAGATCCTTTACCACCCGGGCAAGACGAATGTTGTCGCCGACGCCTTGAGTCGTAAGTCCGTTCAGGGGCAGATTCTTGCTCGTTTAACAGTTCAGAAGGAGCTTCAGCAGGAATTCCTTAGACCCGAGATCGAGGTCCGGCTTCATCGAGTTCACGGACAGCTTTGTATGTTAGAGGTTTCATCATCACTTGAGGAGGAAATCAGGGAGAATCAGGGTTCAGAACCAGCATTGTTGTGCATCCGTGAGGACGTGGCTCCGGGGAAAGCCCCTGGATTCGTGGTCCACGAGGATGGACTTTTGAGATTTAAGAATCGGTTGTGCGTACCGGCGAATGACGAGTTGAAAACTCGATTTTGAGAGAAGCTCATGCTACCCCTTATTCTGTTCATCCGGGGTCTAGCAAGATGTACAAGGACTTGAAACAAAATTACTGGTGGAGTAATATGAAGCGAGAAGTCGCGGAATTTGTTTCGAGATGCTTAACCTGTCAGCAAGTCAAGATAGAACATCAGCGACCGGCGGGTATGCTGAAACCTCTCCCTATTCCAGAATGGAAGTGGAAAGACATTTCTATGGATTTCATTACGAGTTTGCCGACGAGTCGTCGTGGCATGAATACGATCTGGGTGATCGTGGACCGCTTAACTAAATCAGCTCATTTCCTTGAGATCAAAGATATATGGGGTCCCGAGAGACTTGCCCAGTTGTTTAACCAAGAGATAGTGAGACTGCATGATACTTCTAAGAGTATCGTTTCCGATCGTGACGGACGGTTTGTGTCTCATTTTTGGAAATCAGTCCATCGTGCTATGGGAACTCAGCTTAATCTCAATACCGCTTTTCATCCTCAGTCCGACGGACAATCCAAGAGAACCATTCAGACATTAGAGGACATGTTGAGGGCATGTGCCCTCGATTGGAACGACGATTGGGAAGCCCAACTACCATTGATCGAGTTCACGTATAATAATAGTTGGCATGCTTCGATCAAGATGGCACCTTACGAGGCCTTGTACGGTCGTCGTTGTCGATCTCCTTTGTGTTGGGACGACTTATCAGAATCAATCGGCACCGAGCCCGATATGATTAGCCATCCGTGAGAAGGTAGCTTTGATCAAGAGTCGTTTGTTGACCGCGCAGAGTCGACAGAAATCTTATGCAGACAATCGTCGTCGACCACTAGAGTTCGAGACGGAGGACCACATTTTGGTCAAGGTTTCCCCGAGTCGGGGTATTTTCCGCTTCGTAAATGGGTGAAGTTGAGTCCGAGATTTATTGGACCGTTTGAGATTTTGGAACGAATAGGCGAGCTAGCTTATCGTTTGGCTTTACCTCCGGCATTAAGCCGAATTCATAATGTGTTTCACGTCTCTCAGTTGCGGAAGTATGTTTCCGACCTGAGTCACATACTTCAGTTCGACGAAATCGAGATCGCGGATGATTATTCATACGAGGAATGTCCTGTACGAGTTTTAGAGTGGCAAATCAAACAGTTGAGGAACAAGACGATCCATTTGGTCAAGATTCAGTGGTCTAGACACGGAGTCAAAGAGGCCACTTGGGAAACCGAGGAGAGTATGCGGGAGAGTTAGCCCGAGTTGTTGACCCTTAGTTTCAGGGACGAAACTCTTTTTAAGGGGGGGAGTATGTAATACCCGGTTAAATTTCATTCATTTTTATGCAATATTAATCAATCAGTAATTATCATTCAGTAAACTTCACTCATTATTAATCACTCATCATTCATGATTCATTCATTGCGTTCACTGTTGGTATGTTGTAATCGTATATCAGTTACCGATCGTCATTTCATCTCCGTTTATAGATCGAGACGGGAATATTATCATTTTCATCGGGATTGGTAGTCTTGTACTGGGAGTATCATTTTTGGCATGTGTTGGACCTCTTCACTTTCACATTCGTATGATTTGTCGGATCATTCATCAGTCGTAGCGAGGAATCGGAGTTATCGGATTTTCACCATGTCCAGCATTGAGTTACGGCCGTAAGGATTGTAGGTTACGGCCGTAACAAGGGTTCGTTGATGTCAAGCCATTTTGGACGAACGGACTTACAACCGTAAGGTTTCGGAATACGGCCGTAAGTTGAGCAGGTACGGCCGTAAGTCTTGGTCGATTACGGCCATACGTGTCGAGCAGGGTGCCCAGGCGTTTTTGGCCGAAGGCGAGTTACGGCCGTAAGGGTTGCGGCATACGGCCGTAAGGCGAGGGAGATACGGCCGTAAGGCTTGGCCGGATACGGCCATACGTTACAGGCAGGGTACCTGGTCATTTTCGACGAAGGGGGCTTACGCCCGTAAGTTTGGCCGGATACGGCCGTATCATCCGAGTTACGCCCGTAAGGTGTGCAGGTACGGCCGTAAGGATGTCGGCAGTTGTTTCAAACGAGGGCGAGTTACGCCCGTAAGTCAGGGCGGATACGGCCGTAAGGTTGTCGGCAGGTTTTTGGACGTAGCCGAGTTACGGCCGTACGAGTTGGCGGGTTACGGCCGTAAGGCCGTTGACTTGGGATGTTACGGCCGTATGAAGGCCGAGTTACGGCCGTAACTTCCGGCAGTATATAAGGATCTGGCCGGGACTTTTTCTTCATTTTCACCCTTTTCTTCCATCTTGTCCGAGAGAGAGAGCTTGAGGGAGGGATTTTCCTTCATCAATCACTGGAGTACTTGATTTTCTTCATCTTCATTCGTTTGGGAATCTTGGATACTCGATTTAACTCGTGTTCATCGGATCGAAGTGGTTGGATCTTCAAGAGGTAATTTCTTCAACATCTTGGATTTCGATTTTGTGTTGAAATATGATGTTGTGGACGTTATAATCATGTTATATGAAGGGATATGAATATGATTATGAGTTTGTATAAAGATTCATTGGATTATTGAGGGATTATTCAAGAACACTTTGAATATCGAGTTGTATTTGGGAGTTTTCGATTAATTGTTCTTATATTCACATATTTGGATATTCATAACGGATTACTGATCGTATTGAAGATGTTTTGTTGGTTTGAAACACTTCTTGGGGATTTGGTGTTGGTATTATTGAGGTTTGGTTGTAATCAATTGAAGTTGGCCACAAAGTGTTCGATATAATGCCCCAATGAACTTGGTTTAATCGTATCGACGTTTTGAGTTCGTTATATTCGTGTTTGATTCGTATATTGAACGGATTATTGGTAATTATATTTATTCAAGGTTGTTCGAGCGACCGATATATCAATTAAGACGTTGTTCGTGGAAGGATAATTGTCACCGGTGTTGAGTAAGTTAATTCTTACTCGGTTAAAAGGATATTCGTTCCTTTTTGTTATTGATCATTCATAATCATAACTCATTCATCATTGTATTAATCATATTGAGACTTGTAATTGTCGAATAGTCACTTCATTAACGAGGAACGGCGGTTCCAATCATTTTATTGAAACTATCAATCACTTCATTATCACTTTCATCTCGGTGAGTCTTTCTTAACTTTGTCAGATTATTATTATTCATTGATATTCATTATGGTCATTCTCGTTCATATGACCTTCTGGGTTCATATTGCATGGCCGGGTGCAGATGGGTGGAATTTTTAGTCGGGCACGTGATGGCCATGTATTGGGAGTGATACATTGGACTGTGCACACGGTAAAGATTAACTCCGTGAGACTAATTAGGTACAAAGACGGGTGTGTCCGGTCATCCATCTTGTACACTTGCACAGAACACTACGGGCGTACTGTGATACTCCTCTTCAGCGTAATTCATAACTAGGGATATTTCATAACTTCAGTTAAATCATGATTGTGTATTTTTCAACCCTTGAAGATTGTTGTTCTGTGTAACTGACCCCGGATGGGGATTTTGTTTTTAAGGTCATGGCAAGGCAAAAGAACGGGAATAGCATGGTGACGTCGAGGAGTCCCAGTGATACTAGTAGGGGGCCCCGATCTTTCAGTTATTCATGTTGTTGTCCTTTAATTTCCGTTGCAGACTTTCATTTGGATACTCCGTTTCATTCAGTGTTGTGTATTTTATCTTCATATAAAATATACTAGTATTCGGTATTGTCCTGGTGTGTTGTACTTAAACTCCTCATCGGAGTATTTGGTAATATAATGTGGTTCGGTACTACAATTATATTATTTAATTCATCATTTTCATTCGCCTGGTGGGTCCCAGTCGGGGATTCACGGCACTGTATTATCCGCCTAGTTTGGGGTGTTACAGAGTTGGTATCGGAGCGTGGTTTTGAATACTACCTTCCGAGTCATGTCCCATTTGAAATCATCGTCATCAGACTAGTATCATTCGACTTTCGCATCACGTGTGACCTGTGCAAATGCCGAGCCAATCAGACCGAAAGAACTATAAGATTTCTAACGCCATGGTATAATTTCTGGCAATAGTCATTCAATCATCATTCATCAATTAACAATCCTCAAACATCATCATTCATTGTGATTAGGACGATCATGTTAACTCATTAATCACTTAATTCATTTCATTACTCAGTTAATGATCAGGATGATCATGTTAACTCATTAATTACTCAATTCATTTCATTACTCAGTTGTCGATCTGGATGGTCATATTATTAATCTTGTTAAGCTGTTCAAGATAATCATTTCAAGAATTTCATCAGATAATCATGTCACTTCAATAAATCATTCATATAATCACTAAGTTAGAGCATGTATACTCATTTTCATCATCTCATGACATAATCATAACGTGATAATCATTCGGGAAATATAATCATTATGCGACCTTCCTACTTCAGTATGGGGAGAGCTATCAGGGGATGCACGGGGAGAGGCCGCGGTGCGGGCCGAAACCCGGGATATAATCACTCGCTGTCGGGAAATCGTACCCAGGACTCGGCTCGATCAGAAGATGTTCGGGTTGATCCACTCACTTTTATGCAGGAAATGATGACCCATGTGCAATTGCTCAATCATCATTGCGCCACTCTGGCCGGATTAATCCAGAGAACTCTCCAGTATGAGCCTGCTGCTAAGAAAATAGCTGAACAACAACCTTCATCTTTCAGCAAGAAATCAACGAAGCGTAATAAATCCGAAGGCGGTCAGTCAACCTTCAAGAAGCCTCGTGTGAGTCCTATCATTTCTGAGCGAACTCCTACGGTGCTTAATCGTGCGGGATCTCAGTCCCGAGCGGCCAGTTCGGCTATCACCTGCTTCAACTGTGGAGCGCCGGGTCATTACAGCACTAAGTGTCTGAAACCGTCTATCACGTGCCATAATTGTGGGAATTTTGGGCATAAGGCCCGTTTTAGCCGAAAGGACTCCAAGTCGGCTCCGGTGGCATCTCAGGCCTCGAAGCAATCAGCGATTCAGAATCAGACTGCTCTGTCAACGTCGTTTAAGATAATGGAAGCAAATAAAGTTGGAGCTCATATTTATCAGACGGGAGCGTCCGGTTCGGGGGCCGGCAAGTCCCGGATTCATGTGATGAAGACAATCCGGTGGCCCGAATGATCTCAGGTATACTCGTAATTTTATTTCAACCTGTGTGTACCTTTTGATACTGGTACACCGCATTCATTCATTTTCGAATCATGTTTGAATAGACTTATTTTGGGATAGTCATACTGCTTGTGGACCTCATACCATCGGTCTACCTCATGATGGAAGAATTTTCGGAAATCATACCGAAGTAAGGTTAAAGACCGCGATTGGTTGGTGGACCTAATCGTGGTGAATTTATCTGAGGACGATGTAATATTGGGTATTAGTTGGATGGATCGTCATGATACTATCCTTAGTGCTGTAAGCATTTGGTCACTATCATTCCGTCGTTGGTTGTCGAATGTGTGCTTCAGGGAAGTAATCCCCGTTGTTCCAAAAGAATTATTATTATGACGGAAGCAGGGAAATTCCTGAATCGAGTTGTTCAATCATTCATTGTATCATTTTCATCGATTGGTCTTTCTAAGCCAATCGAGTTATTCAATCATTCATTGTATCATTTTCATCGATTTGCTGTTTTAAGGCAATCGAGATGTTCAATCATTCATTGTACCATTTTCATCGATTTGCCGTTTTAAGGCAATCGAGATGTTCAATCATTCAGTGTATCACTTTTTATCGATTGACCACTCTAGGGCAATCGAAATGTTCAATCATTCGTGGTATCATTGTCATCGATTTACGATGTATTTCCAGACGAGTTATCTGGTTGCCTTCACATAGAGTAGTGGAATTCAGGAGTGAGTTGGAGCCCGGTACGTCCCCGTTATCGAAGGCACCGTATCGGATGGACTCGACCAAAATGCAGGAGTTGGAGATTCAACTTGAGGAATAGTTCGAGAAAGGTTATCTCCGACCGAGTGCGTCCCCGTGAGGAGCACCAGAGTGATCTGTCAAGGAGAAGGTTTGCTCATCTCGTGTGTGTATTAATTATCAGGAGTTGAACAGGGTGATGATCAAGATTAGTATCCTCTACCCCGTATTGATGATCTCTTAGATCAACTTCAGGGAACTTCAATATTTTCCCAGATCGACTTAAGATCTGGATATCATCAGTTGCGAATTCAAGAGTCGGGTATCGCAAGGACAGCGTTTCGTACACGCTATGGTCATTATGAGTTCGTAGTTATGCCGTTCGGGCTAACTAATGCACCTGAGGTATTCATGGAGTTGATGAATCGGGTTTTCGTCGACTTTTTGGATCAGTTTGTTGTTGTCTTCATCGATGACATTTTCATTTATTCTCGTGATTGAGAGGAACGCGAGGTACGTCTTCATCAGGTTCTCGACGTGTTAAGACGCAAGCAACTTTATGGAAAGTTTTCTTAATGTGAGTTCTGGATGTCCGAAGTGACTTTTCTCGGGCATGTAATTTCATCAGACAGAGTTCGTGTCGACCCTCAGAAGACAGAGCCTATCCGAGATTGGTAACCTCCGAAAGATGTTAAGGAAATCCGAAGTTTCCTCGGATTAGCTGGTTAATTATCCGACCCACAACCTGGAGCTAGCAGCCGTGGTTTTCGCGTTGGAAATTTGGCGTCGTTACCTTTATGGTGTCACCTGTCAGATCTTCACTGATCACAAGAGTTTAAAGTATATATTTACTCAGAAGGAATTAAATATGCGACAGAGGCGGTGGTTCGAACTAATCAAAGATTATGATATCGAGATCCTTTACCACCCGGGCAAGACGAATGTTGTCGCCGACGCCTTGAGTCGTAAGTCCGTTCAGGGGCAGATGCTTGCTCGTTTAACAGTTCAGAAGGAGCTTCAGCAGGAATTCCTTAGACCCGAGATCGAGGTCTGGCTTCATCGAGTTCAGGGACAGCTTTGTATGTTAGAGATTTCATCATCACTTGAGGAGGAAATCAGGGAGAATCAGGGTTCAGAACCAGCATTGTTGTGCATCCGTGAGGACGTGGCTCCGGGGAAAGTCCCTGGATTCGTGATCCACGAGGATGGACTTTTGATATTTAAGAATCGGTTGTGCGTACCGGCGAATGACGAGTTGAAAAACTCGATTTTGAGAGAAGCTAATGCTACCCCTTATTCTGTTCATCCGGGGTCTAGCAAGATGTACAAGGACTTGAAACAAAATTACTAGTGGAGTAATATGAAGCGAGAAGTCGCGGAATTTGTTTCGAGATGCTTAACCTGTCAGCAAGTCAAGATAGAACATCAGCGACCGGCGGGTATGCTGAAACCTCTCCCTATTCCAGAATGGAAGTGGAAAGACATTTCTATGGATTTCATTACGAGTTTGCCGACGAGTCATCGTGGCATGAATACGATCTGGGTGATCGTGGACTGCTTAACTAAATCAGCTCATTTCCTTGAGATCAAAGATATATGGGGTCCCGAGAGACTTGCCCAGCTGTTTAACCAAGAGATAGTGAGACTGCACGGTACTTCTAAGAGTATCGTTTCCGATCGTGACGGACGGTTTGTGTCTCATTTTTGGAAATCAGTCCATCATGCTATGGGAACTCAGCTTAATCTCAGTACCGCTTTTCATCCTCAGTCCGACGGACAATCCGAGAGAACCATTCAGACATTAGAGGACATGTTGAGGGCATGCGTCCTCGATTGGAAGGACGATTGGGAAGCCCAACTACCATTGATCGAGTTCACGTATAATAATAGTTGGCATGCTTCGATCAAGATGACACCTTACGAGGCCTTGTACGGTCGTCGTTGTCGATCTCCTTTGTGTTGGGACGACTTATCAGAATCAATCGGCACCGAGCCCGATATGCTTAGCCGTCCATGAGAAGGTAGCTTTGATCAAGAGTCGTTTGTTGACCGCGCAGAGTCGACAGAAATCTTATGCAGATAATCGTCGTCGACCACTAGAGCTCGAGACGGAGGACCACATTTTGGTTAAGGTTTCCCCGAGTCGGGGTATTTTCCGCTTCGGAAATAGGGGAAGTTGAGTCCGAGATTTATTGGACCGTTTGAGATTTTGGAACGAATAGGCGAGCTAGCTTATCGTTTGGCTTTACCTCCGTCGTTAAGCCGAATTCATAATGTGTTTCACGTCTCTCAGTTGCGGAAGTATGTTGCCGACCCGAGTCACATACTTCAGTTCGACGAAATCGAGATCGCGGATGATTATTCATACGAGGAACGTCCTGTACGAGTTTTAGAGCGGCGAATCAAACAGTTGAGGAACAAGACGATCCCATTGGTCAAGATTCAGTGGTCTAGACACGGAGTCAAAGAGGCCACTTGGGAAACCGAGGAGAGTATGCGGGAGAGTTAGCCCGAGTTGTTGACCCTTAGTTTCGGGGACGAAACTCTTTTTAAGGGGGGGAGTATGTAATACCCGGTTGAATTTCATTCATTTTTATGCAATATTAATCAATCAGTAATTATCATTCAGTAAACTTCACTCATTATTAATCACTCATCATTCATGATTCATTAATTGCGTTCACTGTTGGTATGTTGTAATCGTATATCAGTTACCGATCGTCATTTCATCTCCGTTTATAGATCGAGACGGGAATATTATCATTTTCATCGGGATTGGTAGTCTTGTACTGGGAGTATCATTTTTGGCATGTGTTGGACCTCTTCACTTTCACATTCGTATGATTTGTCGGATCATTCATCAGTCGTAGCGAGGAATCGGAGTTATCGGATTTTCACCATGTCCAGCATTGAGTTACGACCGTAAGGATTGTAGGTTACGGCCGTAACAAGGGTTCGTTGATGTCAAGCTATTTTGGACGAACGGACTTACAGCCGTAAGGTTTCGGAATACGGCCGTAAGTTGAGCAGGTACGGCCGTAAGTCTTGGCCGATTACGGCCATACGTGTCGAGCAGGGTGCCCAGGCGTTTTTGGCCGAAGGCGAGTTACGGCCGTAAGGGTTGCGGCATACGGCCGTAAGGCGAGGGAGATACGCCCGTAAGGCTTGGCCGGATACGGCCATACGTTACAGGCAGGGTACCTGGTCATTTTCGACGAAGGGGGCTTACGCCCATAAGTTTGGCCGGATACGGCCGTATCATCCGAGTTACGCCCGTAAGGTGTGCAGGTACGGCCGTAAGGATGTCGGCAGATGTTTCAAACGAGGGCGAGTTACGCCCGTAAGTCAGGGCGGATACGGCCGTAAGGCTGTCGGCAGGTTTTTGGACGAAGCCGAGTTACGGCCGTATGAGTTGGCAGGTTACGGCCGTAAGGCCGTTGACCTGGGATGTTACGGCCGTATGAAGGCCGAGTTACGGCCGTAACTTCCGGCAGTATATAAGGATCCGGCCGGGACTTTTTCTTCATTTTCACCCTTTTCTTCCATCTTGTCCGAGAGAGAGAGCTTGAGGGAGGGATTTTCCTTCATCAATCACTGGAGTACTTGATTTTCTTCATCTTCATTCATTTGGGAAGCTTGGATACTCGATTTAACTCGTGTTCATCGGATCGAAGTGGTTGGATCTTCAAGAGGTAATTTCTTCAACATCTTGGATTTCGATTTTGTGTTGAAATATGATGTTGTGGACGTTATAATCATGTTATATGAAGGCATATGAATATGATTATGAGTTTGTATAAAGATTCATTGGATTATTGAGGGATTATTCAAGAACACTTTGAATATCGAGTTGTATTTGGGAGTTTTCGATTAATTGTTGTTATATTCACATATTTGGATATTGATAACGGATTACTGATCATATTGAAGATGTTTTGTTGGTTTGAAACACTTCTTGGGGATTTGGTGTTGGTATTATTGAGGTTTGGTTGTAATCAATCGAAGTTGGCCACAAAGTGTTCGATATAATGCCCCAATGAACTTGGTTTAATCGTATCGACGTTTTGAGTTCGTTATATTCGTGTTTGATTCGTATATTGAACGGATTATTGGTAATTATATTTATTCAAGGTTGTTCGAGCGACCGATATATCAATTAAGACGTTGTTCGTGGAAGGATAATTGTCACCGGTGTTGAGTAAGTTAATTCTTACTCGGTTAAAAGGATACTCGTTCCTTTTTGTTGTTGATCATTCATAATCATAACTCATTCATCATTGTATTAATCATATTGAGACTTGTAATTGTCGAATAGTCACTTCATTAACGAGGAACGGCGGTTCCAATCATTTTATTGAAACTATGAATCACTTCATTATCACTTTCATCTCGGTGAGTCATTCTTAACTTTGTCAGATTATTATTATTCATTGATATTCATTATGGTCATTCTCGTTCATATGACCTTCTGGGTTCATATTGCATGGCCGGGTGCAGATGGGTGGAATTTTTAGTCGGGCACGTGATGGCCATGTATTGGGAGTGATACATTGGACTGTGCACACGGTAAAGATTAACTCCGTGAGACTAATTAGGTACAAAGATGGGTGTGTCCGGTCATCCGTCTTGTACACTTGCACAGAACACTACGGGCGTACTATGATACTCCTCTTCAGCGTAATTCATAACTAGGGATATTTCATAACTTCAGTTAAATCATGATTGTGTATTTTTCAACCCTTGAGGATTGTTGTTCTGTGTAACTGACCCCGGCTGGGGATTTTGTTTTTTAGGTCATGGCAAGGCAAAAGCAGGGGAATAGCATGGTGACGTCGAGGAGTCCCAGTGATACTAGTAGGGGGCCCCGATCTTTCAGTTATTCATGTTGTTGTCCTTTAATTTCCGCTGTAGACATTCATTTTGATACTTCATTTCATTCAGTGTTGTGTATTTTATCTTCATATAAAATATACTAGTATTCGGTATTGTCTTGGTGTGTTGTACTTAAACTCCTCATCGGAGTATTTGGTAATATAATGTGGTTCGGTACTATAATTATATTATTTAAATCATCATTTTCATTTGCCTGGTGGGTCCCAGTCGGGGATTCACGGCACTGTAATATCCGCCTAGTTTGGGGTGTTACAATGTGTCCTCGATTGGAAAGATGATTGGGAAGCCCAACTACCGTTGATCGAGTTCACGTACAATGATAGTTGGCATTCTTCGATTAAGATGGCACCTTACGAGGCCTTATACGGTCGTCGTTGTCGATCTCCTTTGTGTTGGGATGACTTATCAGAATCAATCGGCACCGAGCCCGATATGCTTATAGCCGCCCGTGAGAAGGTAGCTTTGATCAGGAGTCGTTTGTTGACTGCTCAGAGTCGACAGAAATCTTATGCAGATAATCGTCGTCGACCATTAGAGTTCGAGGCGGGTGACCATGTTTTGGTCAAGGTATCCCCGAGTCGTGGTATCTTCCGTTTTGGGAAGAGGGGAAAGTTGAGTCCGAGATTCATTGGACCGTTTGAGATTTTGGATCGAGTAGGCGAGTTAGCTTATCGATTGGCCTTACCTCCGGCATTGAGCCAAATTTATAATGTGTTTCACATCTCTCAGTTTCGGAAGTATGTTGCCGAACTGAGTCACATACTTCAGTTCGACGAAATCGAGATCGCCGATGATCATTCATATGAGAAGGGTCCTATACGAGTTTTAGAGTGGCGAATCAAACTGTTGAGGAATAAGATGATTTCTTTGGTTAAAATTTAGTGGTCTAGACACAGAGTCGAAGAGGCTACTTGGGAAACCGAGGATAGTATGCGGGAGAGTTATCCGGAGTTGTTTGATCCTTAGTTTCGGGGACGAAACTCTTTTAAGGGGGGTGTATGTAATACCCGGTTGTAATTCAGTCATTATCATTCAGTATTTATCATTCAGTATTTGTCACTCAGTATTTTTCACTCATTAATGATCATTTGTCACTCATATTCAATCATTGTATTCATCGTTCAGAGTAATTGTATCATGTATCAATCGTCATTCATCATCAATCTAGTCGGAGAATAGTGCGATGTTTATCATCGTTGTCATTTTCATGGTGTTCTGTGTGTGAGGAGTAGCGCATGCTACGTACTCTCTTTAGCGTACGCTAATTGAGTACAGGTAGTGCACGCTATCTCTCAACACTAGCGCACGCTAGTATGTTTCAAGCAGGCAGTCCAGAAGGCACTGGACTGCAGTTGGGTTATAAGTAGCGCACGCTACAAATGGTAGGTAGCGCGCACTAGTAGGCTGGAGTAGCGCACGCTATGCAACCGGTATAGCGCGCGCTAAGGTCGGATCAGGTTGAGTCCAGTGGCTACTGGACTGCATTGGATTAATTCATAGCGCACGCTATAAGTGGTTTTTAGCGTACGCAAACGATGTTGTAGCGCATGCTAAATATTGTTTGTAGCGCACGCTACTGCGATCAGATCAGAGGACAGAAGGTTCTGGACTCCAGTACTGGGCATCAGATAATTCGCTAGCGCACGCTAACATTTTGGGGTTTGCGCACGCTAGGTGTTCATCCGTAGCGCACGCTACAAGAAGGCACGTAGCGCTTGCTACCGTTTTCGGACAGTGAGTACTGGACTAACCAAAACACCCGTTAGCGCACGCTAAGAGCTGGGGCTAGCGCGCGCTAAACTGGAATTTCTATAAATTGGACAGTGTAGCCCAGATTTCGGCATTTGTCATTTCTTCTCCTTCTCTCATCGGTTCCGGGCGATTTGGAGCAATTTGGAGAGTATTCTTCGAGGTGTAATCATCAATCATCATCTTCAAGTCTTTGAGTAGGATTAATCATCATTTCATCACCTTCAAACATCATAATCAAAGGTATTAATCTCTTGGATCTAGAATTTTGGATTTTTGGGGTTTTCCTTCCGATTTCTTCGTGTAAGCTTGGATTGTTGTTGGAATATGTTAGATATGGATTATCTACCTTGGATAGATATATTCCTATGGATTTAATGGCTATTTTGGGGATTTATTTCAAGAACCCTTGGGGTTGACTTCGGTTAATTTGGGGATTTCCGATTGATGTTGTTGTAATCTTGAATTGTGGATTCCTATTGGATTATTGATGCCATTGATATTGTTTTGCTGGTTTGAATCAATCATTTGAAGTTGGTTGCGATAATTTGGGTTTGGTTGTAACCAACGGGAAGGATATTTTCAACGTATTCGTTAGAGTGCATCTACGAGTTTGGATATTGTTGTATCGACGTTTGAGTTGGTTATAATCGTGTTTGATGCGTGTATTGATTGAATTATTGGTAATTGTGTGATTCGAGGTTGTTCGAGCGACCGACATTTCATTTAGGACGTTGTTCGTTGACGGCGAGGAGTCCCAATGATACTAGTAGGGGGCCCCAGTCTTTTCAGTCATTTATGCTTCCTTCATTTTATTCTGCTGCAGACATTCCGTTTGAATACTCATTTTACTCAGTGTTGTATATTTTATCTCCATATAAAATATACATGTATTCTGTATTATCGTGGGTGTGTTGTATGAAACTCCTCATCGGAGTAATTAATGTTGTAATGTGGTTCGGTACTACATTTACCCTCTGTAATTCATTCATTTTCATTCGCCTGGTGGGTCCCAGTCGGGGGTCTACGGCACTGTAATATCCGCCTAGTTTGGGGTGTTACAGGGTGTGTCCGGACATTCGACTTGTGCACTTACACATACCATTACGGGCGTACTATGATGCCCCTCTTCAGCTGGATTTCATATCTAAGGTGATTGTTGTATATTGTTCAACTCTTGAGGATTGTTGTTCTGTGTAACTGACCCCATTGGGGGATGTTGTTTTCAGGTCATGGCAAGGCTAAAGCACGTGAAGAGAACGTTGACGGCGAGGAGTCCTAGTGATACTAGTAGGGGGGGCCAGTCCTTTTCAGCCATTCATGTTTCTTCATTTTATTTCCGTTGCAAATTTCCGTTTGGATACTTATTTTTATTCAGTGCTGTATATTTTATCTTCATATAAAATATACATGTATTCTGTATTATCTTGGGTGTGTTGTACTTGAAACTCCTCATCGGAGTAATTGATCATATAATGTGGTTCAGTACTACAATTATATTATTTAAGTAATTAATATTCATTCGCCTGGTGGGTCCCAGTCGGGGGTCCACGGCACTGTCTGCCTAGTTTGGGGTGTTACAATCTAATTGCAAACGACTCAAACAAGAAGCAGATGAAAAGGAGTGTGAAGCACCACCATCAAAAAGAACATAGACAGGGTGAGATCGGATCTCGAGAGTACCAGCAATCATGTTGGCTTCGTGATCGTCGACCTTTTTCATCTCGTAGACTCTAGGTTTTGCAGCCCCTGTACTAGATGCACCAGCTTGATTTCCACGCCCCATCCCTCTGTTTGCCCCGGTAGTCTGATAAGAAGCGGACGAAGGTACACAGTCCTGGACAGAAGACGAACTGGAGCATGAGGTGCTGCTGGAGTATGTCCTGGTCCACTCCTACAATAACTAGCACGATGTCCATTCTTCCCACAATTATGGCATGCAACGGCCGGCCTCGGGCATTGAGAATTGATGTGCCCCTGGTCTCCACAGTTATAGCACACAACAGATAGGTTGACCGCTCGAGGTTGCGATCCGATTGGCTTCGACGCCATGGGTCGCCGTTCAAAAGGATTTGGCACTGGTTGGGGCCTCTTGAATGTTCCCCGGTTGCTGTCAGTCTGGTTCTGGTTCCTGAATTTCTTGTTGTTGGACTGCGGTTGCTTCTTGGAGATTTCTTTCGCGGTCAATTCGTACTCCAGAGCTTTCTCGATGAACTCCGGTAGGGTCGTACATTGGTGATTCAGCAGTTGCATTGTCCTTCGGGGTTTAAGCCTCTCGAGAAAATATTTAATCTTATTGGCCTCCGTTCGGACAATAGTCGCGCCAAAAGGAATAAGTGCCTGGAATTTCTCGGTAATAGATAGTACATCATCATCTTCAGACGGGTCTGGATTCAGCAATTCTGATAGTTTGGCCTCGCGGAGAGGACCCGGGTAGTAACGGTCTAGCATGAGATTATTAAATTCCTCCCAAGTACTTATGCCATCAGCTGGCCTCACCGAAAGCCACCATGTGTGGGCGCCCTTGCCAAGATAGTAAGCTGCTATGGAGACGCGATTCTCTGCTGGACAGTCTACCATATCAAAAAATTTCTCGAAGTGTTCAATCCAATGCACGATATCAGCAGGCTCATAGGAGCCTTCAAAAGTCGAGGGTCGCTGGCGAGAGATGTCGCTGATGATCCGACTCACCGGTCCGCCATGTACAGGAGGTGGCCCCTATTGCTGCTCAGTAGTAGCTCTCTGCATAGCTTCCATTAACTAACCTATCTGGGTCATATGAGCCATCACTGCCTGCGGAACTATGCTCTGCATTCGCATGCCTGTTGGCTCGTGGTATCGGGATTCAGCCACTTCCGCGGCCTCGTTCCCCTCTGCCACGGCCTCTCAGATTTCTTTCCATACTGAAAGAATCAATTCATAATGATAACCATAAGTACAATTTATGATACCAATCAAAATTCATGCTAAGTTAATAGCAACAAGAATTTACATATTTAAGAAAACAGTTCATAATGAATTATCGACACTACGAGTGTCACACAGAATATCATATCGACGTTGAGTCTAGCAATTTCAATCATATAATCAATCCAGAATTTACCTCGAATTATCAATCAGATAAATCCTACCACAAATCCTCGAAAATAACAAGATCAACAAGGAGATCCATTCTAATATCAATTTCATGCAAGTAATTAAATCATGCCTCGGAGAGTACATACAACATTTGGCTCGTAGGATCAGGCGCTTGCACAGGTCACACGTGACACGAAGGTCTCTTGACACTAGTTCATTCCACAATGACTCTAAAAAAAACGACTCTCTGATACCATCTTCTGTAACACCCCAAAAAGGAGGTCATTACAGTGACGTGGACCCCACACTGGGACCCACCAGGCGATACCCAAAATACAGATTAAATATGTAATACTTGTGATACCGAACCACAATACATAGTATTTACACCGATTAGGAGTTTACAGTAGTATGGCCAATGGCCTTATTACACACAATATCCGAAATACGAGTATAATCCATATGGAGATGGAATATACCATAAATAACAATACATTAGTCCACAATTTAAAATATAGCGGATAGATAACATTACACGGTTCGAACAAAACCGGACAACAAAAGACTTGGGCCCCCCGAACTAGTATCCTTCGCACCCTTCGACGTCACCATGATCTTCCAGTGCCTTGCCTTTTCCTCGACCTAAAATAGAACACAAGTATTTCGCCCAACACAGGGTCAGATATACATGATAAATGAATTCTCAAGATATTATACAGTTCACATACATTAGATCCCAAGGAAAATAACCCGACTAACGAACATACCCCTCGGGCGTATGAACGATTAGTCACACAATGTTGAGCACATCCAATTATATAAATGGACTATGAACGACCAAATATAGTACGGCTCAAGATAGACATCACAGTATGCCCGATCCGGAAATGTGTCAGTGCACATGTCCACCCCGTATACGGAATCCAGGATATACGTGGGATAATTGTACCTAATTAGCCTCACGAACTACGTCTCGTGTGCACAGTCCAATACGGAACATCCACGCATGACTATGTATGTGCCTGGCTAAAAATCCTACACAATAACCAATCGGAATGCAGATATGATTCTGGATATGTCACGATACAACATAAAAACGAATTCAATAAATCACATATCTAATTAAGTATCAAGAAACTCATCGAAATGACAATAAGGATCAATGATATCAACGGTTCAAAGTGACGAATTTGGGAATGCAATCCCACGATGAAAAACGGAACATCATCAAGAATAATATCAAATCAAGGATCACAAATTCATAAGTGTTTCATATACAGGAAACGCATAATCATCACAAGAATCCAAACATCATTATAACCAAGCAAGATAACTTGCCTCAATACGGAGACGAGAATAGTCCTTCCTTGTCGAACGAACGAACGGTCCTCGACTTAATATCGGTTAATCGAACAATAAACCTTGTAAGGGATATAATTCATTCAATAACACATTCTCATAACTATCAATATTTAGTTCAGAGAATCGATATTCTAAATTCAATTCGCTTAGTTCAACTATCTTTGAATCATAATTCCATTTCAAGAATTCATACTAACTTCAATTTATACTCATTATCAGTTATCATTCAAGGTGTTCTCGATTATTCGTAAGGTTTAAACGGATGAGAATTTATCAAGAACAACCATCAAGGAGAACTTTGCTAAAACTGATATGCCGATAGAATTTCTTAAAACAACATCAATATTTTGAAAGATATAATCCAAACAACTACGTTTCATAAAACATTGATCAAAGAGAAGGTTACTCAGCGATTATCTTTGTTCGAACGAATCATGAATTTGTAAAGTTATTACTATGTTCATCAGTTATGAGTTCACCTAGTTAGATTAACGATATACTCGAGTTATTCATCAAAAGATCATCACGATATCATCATTAGGGTGAATTAAACATCTCTAAACTATAACTTTATGTTGATATATATCAAGGTTCAACCAAAACAGATGGAAATCCTAAGTTCATTTAGTTTAGAATCTTCCTAAACATGATGGTTTGATTCAATATAATGATAACAATCCTAAAAATCAACCTATCTACAATGAAACTAAGGATCATTATTGTTCTAGTGATGTTAATAGTCCAGCAAGAAGTGTGTGTTTCTACTAAACATGATTACTACCATTTAAGACATCAAGAATACATCACATCAAACCCTTAATCACCATATTCACCATTATGTTGTTAAAAGCTTAACTACAAACATGTTTAGCTTGATTAATTCAACATTAGGTGAAGTATACTTTATCACTAACATTATAACTACGAGGTTATATGTGAAATCGTATAATATACCTTTAGAAATGAAGAACAATACACCAAAACCGCAAGAACACACTCTAAGCTTCAAGAATGACTCCAAACATCAAATCAACAAGCTCCGAATCAAAATGCAAAGCTCAAACACAAGTTGGAAGAAGGTAGAATTGATCTTGGGAGGTAGGGGAGATTATAGAGGTGAAAAATCGGAGTTTGAATGTGCAAAATGAAGGACACAAGTTGTCTTTTTTATAACAGCACAGTTCGTTATGTATGTTATACACAAGAGGATAACATACGTTAGCAACTTTACGTATGCTACACCAAAAGTGTTACATAGGTAAGCTAGTTCCAGAGGCTACTGGACTAAAATACGAATATCATTACGTACGTTATGGCTTGGAGCATTATGTACGTAATGTAGGTCAACTGGGCTCCTCCAAAAGATCAGATATTCGAATCACGCCCGATCCCACACGCAGAAAGTTGAGATCGGATAATACTACAAGCCTTACATACGTAAAAAGCACCTCCTTACGTACGTAAAACCCACAATATAGCATACGTTATGCTAAAAGGTTAGCGTACGTTAAGCACAGAATTACTAGCCCAAAAATGCACTTATCTATACAACGTTGAGAAATCAATCATAGTGCGAATGATAGTTGTATTCAAGTCTATTATGATATATTCCAACATCAATAAATATTAAACAAATGCAACAAGACTACAATGTGTTGAATTATCCGAATAATGCAACAGTAGGTAAGAATTTCAACCGGATATTACAGATTAAGCCTCTGCTTCTTGATAAGTCTTGTTAATTAGATATAAAACCATGTTACATATATTCGAGTCGGAACTCTATGAAAACTCAGGTTTATTAATTAGATTCGAGTATTTTATATTGAATAATTGGCGATAATGGCTCCGATTAAGCCTTTACTTCTTCATTAAGTCCTGTTAGTAGGAGATAGAACTATGTTACATGTATTCGGGTCGGAGTTCTGTGAAAACTCGGGCTCATTAGCTAGATTCGAGCCTTTTGTACTCAAGATTGGCTATAACGACTCCAATTAGTCTTTTACTTCTTGATTAAGTCTTGTTGTAGCAAGTATTCACTATAATAGCTTCGATTAAGTTGTTACTTTTTGATAAGTCTTGTTAATAGGAGATAAAACCACGTTACATGCATTCGAGTTGGAACTCTACGAATACTCGGGTTTATTGATTCAATTCGAGTATTTTATATTGAAAAATTGGCTATAATGGCTCCGATTAAGCCTTTACTTCTTGATTAAGTCTGTTAATAGAAGATATAACCACATTACATGTATTTGAGTCGGAGCTCTATGAAAACTCGGGCTTATTAGTTAGATTCAAGATTTTTGTACTCAGAATTGGCTATAACAGCTCCAATTAATCTTTTACTTCTTTATTAAGTTTTGTTGTAGCAAGGATTCACTATAATAGCTTCGATTAAGCCTCTGCTTCTTGATAAGTCTTGTTAATTGGACATAAAACCACGTTACATGTATTCGAGTTGGAACTCTATGAAAGCTCGGGTTTATTGATTAGATTCGAGTATTTTATATTGAAGAATTGGCTATAATGTCTCCGATTAAGCCTTTAATTCTTCATTAAGTTCTGTTAATAGGAGATATAACCACGTTACATATATTCGAGTCGGAGCTTTATGAAAACTCAGGCTTATTAGTTAGATTTGAGCCTTTTGTACTCAGAATTGGCTATAACGGCTCCAATTAGTCTTTTAATTTTTGATTAAGTCTTGTTGTAGCAAGGATTCACTATAATAGCTTCGATTAAGCCGTTACTTTTTGATAAGTCTTGTTAATAAGAGATAAACCACGTTACATGTATTCGAGTCGGGATTCTACGAAAACTCGGAATTATTGATTAGATTTGAGTATTTTATAATGAGAATTGGCTATAATAGCTTAGATTAAATATTTACTTATCGATTAAGACTTGTTAATAGGAGATAAGATGTTACATGGATTCCAGTCGGAACTCTATGAAAACTCATGGTTATTGATTAGATTCGAGCCTTTTGTACTCAGGATTGGCTATAAGAGCTCCGATTGATCTTTTACTTCTTGATTAAGTCTTGTTGTAGCAAGGATTCACGATAATAGCTCTGATTAAGCCTCTACTTCTTGATAATTCTAGTTAATATGAGATAAAACCACGTACATGTATTCGAGCCAGAACTCTATGAAAACTCGGGTTAATTGATTAGATTCGAGTATTTTATATTGAAGAATTGGCTATAATGGCTCCGATTAAGCCTTTACTTCTTCATTAGGTCCTGTTGATAGGAGATATAACCACGTTACATGTATTTGAGTCAGAGCTCTACAAAAACTTGGGCTCATTAGTTAGATTCGAGCCTTTTGTACACATAATTGGCTATAACGGATCCAATTAATCTTTTACTTCTTGATAAAGTCTTGTTGTAGCAAGGATTCACTATAATAGCTTCGATTAAGTCGTTACTTCTTCATAAGTCTTGTTAATAGGAGATAAAATGATGTTATATTATTCGAGTCGGAACTCTACGAAAACTAGTGTTTATTGATTAGATTCGAGTATTTTGGATTGAAAAATTGGTTATAAGTACTCAAATTAAGCCTTTACTTCTTGATCAAGTCCTGTTAATAGGAGATATAACCATGTTACATGTATTCGAGTCGAAGCTCTATGAAAACTCGGGCTCGTTAGTTAGATTCGAGCCTTTTCTACGCAGAATTGGCTATAACAGCTCCAATTAATCTTTTACTTCATGATTAAGTCGTAGCAAGGATTCACTATAATAGCTCCGATTAAACCTCTGCTTCTTGATAAGTCTTATTAATTAGACATAAAACCACATTACATGTATTCGAGTTAGAACACTATGAAAACTCGGGTTTATTAATTAGATTCGAGTATTTTATATTGAATAATTGGCGATAATGGCTCCTATTAAGCCTTTACTTCTTCATTAAGTCCTGTTAATAGGAGATATAACTATGTTACATGTATTCGAGTCGGAGTTCTGTGAAAACTCGGGCTCATTAGCTAGATTCGAGCCTTTTGTACTCAAGATTGGCTATAACGACTCCAATTAGTCTTTTACTTCTTGATTAAGTCTTGTTGTAGCAAGTATTCACTATAATAGATTCGATTAAGTTGTTACTTTTTGATAAGTCTTGTTAATAGGAGATAAAACCACGTTACATGCATTCAAGTTGGAACTCTATGAAAACTCGGGTTTATTGATTCAATTCGAGTATTTTATATTGAAAAATTGGCTATAATGGCTCCGATTAAGCCTTTACTTCTTGATTAAGTCTGTTAATAGAAGATATAACCACATTACATGTATTTGAGTCGGAGCTCTATGAAAACTCGGGCTTATTAGTTAGATTCGAGCTTTTTGTACTCAGAATTGACTATAACAGCTCCAATTAATCTTTTACTTCTTTATTAAGTTTTGTTGTAGCAAGGATTCACTATAATAGCTTCGATTAAGCCTCTGCTTCTTGATAAGTCCTGTTAATTGGACATAAAACCACGTTACATGTATTCGAGTTGGAACTCTACTGTAACGCCCCAAAAATGAACCGGGACGCCACAGTGCCGTAGATCCCATGAGGGACCCACAAGGCAAGTTTTTGAAAATATTTTATTAAAAGTGGTAATATACGGAAGTAATTAAGAAAGTATTCGTACAACCCAAAGTACAAAAGCAAATAGTGTCCGTACATATGGTTATTACACAACGTGGAATGTTCAAATTGATTTAAGAAATTAACAGGCCTTCTTCCAACACAGCTCATGCCTGGCCGTAACCTTCGGGGGTGTCCTGCACAAATTCAACAAATTTACCTGGCACGACATGTCGTGCCAGTAACCTAGGTCAGAAACAATCCAAACCAAACTCAAAGGTAAAATCTAAAAATTTCAAGGAATAAAGTTATCACCGAATGTTCCATGTTATTCCTTTTATCAGCACATAAACTCCCAAGGTCGCAACCAAGGGTCACGGAAGTATCTACACAGGAATACTACGGATGTGGTTACCATTCATGTTTTATCCCGCAACACGGTCCAACAAGAAAACTCCCAAGGCCGCAACCAAGGGTCACAGTAGTATCTACTCGGGAATACTCCGGATAAGATAATCGTAAGAGCACCATTCCACAATAGTAACATTTACTATGTCTAAAATTATAAGACGTAAAGTATGAGCAAGATTCACTTGCCTCAAATCCGACGAGAGTTATTTCTTGACAAGGCAACGGCTTGAATGATCGCACTTGGAAATCCGACCTATTACATGTTTGTCGATTAACATCTTATGATAACAATGATGATCAACGACGTTCCTCCCCCTCCCGCCTGTTAGAACCCTATCCTAGTTGCTTATGATGTCGGAATCGAATTTCTCCGTTTTTAACCATAATGCGTGCCATTAATTTCTTAGGTTCGGCAACATTCTTTATAAGTTATCCTTCCGCTAAACAATAGTGTTCTAACACAACATTACTAGTTAATTATAACCAACAATGACCAAGATTTCATCGTTGTCTTAATATGCAAGTCTAGAAGGATTAATCCATCATCTCAACACGTTTCGATATCTATTCGGCTAGAAATTGTTGGTAAGTTCATCAAGGATTCGTTAACGGTTTTATTCAACATGATAATACGGTTATACATGAAATCCTTCAAGATGATTCCGAGAAGTTGGTGATTAGCAATATGATTATGAGTTCTACCATTATTCATTCCAATTTCTAGCTTTGATGGATATCGATTAACAATTGCGATAGTTATATACCGGTTCGATTATTACTGAGGGTTCTAAGCTACCCAAGGCATCCGAGGTTTACTATAACTTACTAAACAATACTGAAATGAGTTCAAGGTTGGATAAACTTACCTTCTTGTGAGAAGATGATGAAGAACGACGGTGGACGAAGGAGAACGAGAAGATAACACCTTCAAGACCTTCCCCGAAGCTTGATTAACGTACTCTAGTAGGATAGCACTTGAATTGGGAGGTTAGAATTGGTTCAAGGATGGTGGAGAGCAGTGTACAAGGAAGAAGAATGATTTTTGGGATGGAAGAAATGAAAGGCAAAGTGTTCTTTTATAAACTCAGATTTCCCTTACGTACGTTATGCCTGACGGTTTACGTACGTAAGAGACTTTATGTACGTTATGGCAAAATATTAACGTACGTAAGGAACTCATTGAACGATTTACACACATCGTTAAATGCATGTAGCGGGTTAATGTACGTAACACCTCGTTGACTTGCCTGTCGCAATCACGCCGAAAGTTGGTCGGCATGCGTACTACCTGACGAAGATTCCTGTCCGAAGACCGAAGACCGATGTTACGTACGTAAGGGCCGATATTTAACGTACGTAATGACTCAGATATAGCGTGCGTAATGACTCGGAGTATAACGTACGTAAAGGACAGTTTTGTTTTCTAAATTATTATCACATTAATTTCTCATGACACGACTCCCTCTCCATGTCGTCTGGAAATCTCTCGGGGAACAAGACGTTGGCCACCGTCATATTCGCACCGATAATTGCCTAACGACATCGAGGTATGTCACTGAAAGTTCGTCAATCATCATACCATCACAATACACGAATAACAGATGCGAACAATATAGTACAAGCATATTATACAAAATATGTTTTATTGCAATGGAGTACATTTATTTATCAAACAGAAGAAATGGACGTGAGCGCCCAAAGTGAAAAAGCATGTAATACTGGTGGTATTACATACCACCCCCCTTAAAAATAGTTTCGTCCCGAAACTAAGAAAATAACTCGGGATGATTCTCTCTCATGCTCGCCTCGGTCTCCCAAGTCGCTTCTTCCGTACCGTGGTGCGACCACTGAACTTTAACAAAGGGTATGTTCTTGTTCCTTAGTGTCTTTACGCGTCGATCCAAAATCGCTGTTGGAACTTCCCTAAAGGTAGCATCATTGGAAATCTCTACTTCTTCGAAGTTGATCTTGTGGCTAGGATCGTACACGTACTTTCTCAGCTAGGAGACGTGGAAGACATTATGCACTCCATCTAACGATGGTGGTAATGCTAGCCGATAAGCGAGTATACCGACTCGGTCCAGTATTTCGAACGGGCCAATAAATCTCGGGCTTAGTTTGCCCTTCTGGCCGAAGCGTCGAATGCCCCGCATTGGCGATACTTTAACCCAAACATGATCCCCAACCATAAATTCCAACGGTCGCTGCCGGTCCATAGCATAAGACTTTTGGCGACTCTGTGCTGCCAACATGTGTTTTCGAACAATGGATATCTTCTTAATAGATTCCTGGATTAGATCCAACTCGGTGGCGATGACATCGGATGCATCGTCCCAACATAGGGGAGACTTGCACTTTCTACCATACAAGGCCTCAAAGGGGGCCATGCCTATGCTTGCATGCCAACTGTTGTTGTACGAAAATTCCGCTAAGCAGAGGTGTTTAGCCCAGTCCTTGCCCCAATCGAGTACACATGCTCTCAACATATCTTCCAGGGTCTGTATGGTGCGTTCTGTTTGTCCATCCGTTTGAGGGTGATATGCAGTGCTGAAATGCAGTTGAGTACCCATGGCCTGGTGGACAGCCTTCCAGAAGCGGGACACATATTTAGTGTCTCTATCCGAAATAATCCCCGAGGGAACGCCATGTAATCTCACGATTTCCCGAACAAAGATGGTAGCCAGCTGTTCTGTTCCGATGGCCTCCTGAATTAGAATGACGTGTGCCGACTTTGTCAGTCGGTCTACAATAACCCATATTGTGTCCTTCCCCCCCGCCGTCACTGGTAACTTGGTGACAAAGTCCATTGATATGCTCTCCCATTTCCATTCCGGAATGGGTAAGGGCTGCATGATTCCGGCCGGTCTACGGTGTTCAATCTTCACCTGTTGACATATCATACATCGAGCGACAAACCTTGCTACCTCTCGCTTCATATTCTTCCACCAGAAACTCTTTCGCAGGTCTTTGTACATTTTGCTCACCCCGGGATGTATCGAATATGGAGTATAATGAGCTTCCTTGAGTATCGTTTGCTTAAGCTCGTCATTAGGTGGAATGTAAATACTGTTCTTGAATCTAACTAAGCCCCCTTGGATCCTGTAGTCTGAAATAACTCCCCCTTCGGCCTTTGCACCGATCGCACGAAGTTCTGGATCCTCGATCTGTGCTAGGCGTATCTCATCCAGCAGAGACGAGCGAATATCAATCGAGCACAACTGTCCCTGGCGGTGTTGTATCCACACTTCAATGTCATTTCTCCTGAGATCTTGCTGCAACTCCAGCTGTACTGTCAAACCAGATAGTGTCACCTCCTGCGCAGTTTTCCGACTCAGTGCGTCTGCTACGACGTTGGCCTTTCCAGGGTGATATAGAATCTCTACATCGTAATCCTTGATTAACTCCAGCCAACGCCTCTGTCTCATATTTAACTCTTTCTGCGTGAAAATATACTTTAAACTCTTGTGGTCCGTAAAGATCTTACAGGTAACCCCATATAGGTAATGTCTCCAAATCTTAAGAGCGTGGACCACTGCAGCTAGTTCCAAGTCGTGTGTCGGGTAGTTCACCTCATAAGGTTTAAGTTGTCGAGAGGCGTAAGCGATAACCCTGTCATTTTGCATGAACACACATCCCAACCCGTGCTTAGACGCATCGGTGCATATTACGAATCCCTCCGTACCCGGCGGTAGTACCAACACTGGGGCAGTAGTAAGCTTCCTTTTTAGCTTGTCGAAACTCTCCTGACAATCTGTTGTCCAGACAAACTTGGTGTTCTTCCTAAGCAGATTTGTTAATGGCTGAGCGACACAGGAGAAGGCCTCGACGAACCGTCGATAATATCCCGCCAACCCCAGGAAACTCCTCACCTCTTTGACGTTTCTAGGTGGTTCCCAATTCATAACTGTCTCGATCTTCTGGGGGTCTACTTTAACGCCTCTAGCTAAAATCACATGCCCCAAAAAGGTTACCTCTGGCATCCAGAACTCGCATTTAGAAAGTTTAGCATACAGCTGATGTTGCCTTAAAACGCTCAACACCTGCCTCAAGTGTTCCTCATGCTCCCATCGGCTTCGGGAATAAATTAAAATATCGTCAATGAAAACCACCACACATTTATCGAGAAACTCTGTCAGGACCCTGTTCATCAATTCCATAAAAACGGCTGGAGCATTAGTCAGGCCAAACGACACCACCATGTACTCGTAGTGCCCATATCTCGATCGAAATGCAGTCTTAGGAATATCCTCCTCTCGAATTCTCAATTGGTGATATCCCGAACATAAGTCGATCTTTGAAAACACAGTCGCCCCTTGCAGTTGGTCCGGTAAATCATCAATCCTTGGAAGTGGGTAACGGTTCTTAATAGTGACCTTATTAAGTTCCCTGTAATCGATACACAGGCGTAGAGAGCGGTCCTTTTTCTTCACAAAAAGAACTGGCACACCCCATGGCGAAGTACTTGGACGAATGAGCCCCTTCCTTAGAAATTCTTCGAGTTGTGACTTTAGTTCCTTCATTTCGGCTGGTGCCATCCTGTATGGTGCCTTGGAGATAGGCGTCGTTCCTGGCTCAAGTTCCATTGAGAGATCGACCTCTCTTTGTGGTGGCAATCCCGGTAGTTCGTCGGGGAATATGTCCGGAAATTCGTTCACTACAGGAATGTTAGCAACCGATAATTGTGACGTGCCCTCCTGAAGAATATAGCACCAGTAATACGCTCCTCGATCATCATGAGATCGAGGAGACTGAGGGACCCTTTAGTACTGAGGGACCCTTTAGTACTGAAGTGTTCTCGGCCTCTAATTGTGTGAGTGGCACCGTCATGGGTCGTAATAGAAACGGTCTGGTGATAGGTATCCAATACCGTCTTGTGCATCGTCATCCAGTCCATACCCAAAATCACATCTTCGTTTTGGAGTGTAAAGGCCATGAGATTGGCTGACCAGCCCAGATTATTGATACGAATCAGACAGTTTCGAACTTCCAAGTTACCCTCCACCCTGCTACCCTCGGGTAGTTTAACAGTAAAGGACTCACAGGATACACAAGGGAGATGCAAACGGTTAACACATTCTACGGATATAAAAGAGTGGGTGGCTCCAGTATCAAACAGTACATGAACAGGCTGAGATTTAATAAGGAGTGTACCTGAGACAGCAGGAGTAGTCTGGTCGTCAGTAGCCCTTAGTTCGAACACGCAGGACGGCAGTGTCCCCGAGGAGGGTGCAGTACCTCCTCCGCGACCACGTCCTCTTCCGGCACCGTGTAGAGGAGATTGGTGAGGTGGAGATTGGTAGTCGGACATGGCAGACGCTCTGGATGTCTGTACCGAGCCTTGTTGACTCTGAGGAGCTGGGTTTGGTGTAGGTTTGATCCGAGAATAGTAGCGAGACATGTGCCCACCCCTTCCGCATGAAAAGCACTTTGTCGACGCTTTACGACACTGACTCATGGTATGCCCTGCTATGCCACAATTGAAACAGCTACGGCGAGAAGGCCCGTCAGATATTCCTTTCTGTCGGGATGAAGCTGCTGATTTGGAGGGGAACCCAATTCCCAAATTCACTCTGCTGGTGCTCCCGGACTGATTTGCTGTCTTCTGCTTCTTTTGGTTGTGCCCGGCATCCGAACTGACAACCGTACCGGCGTATACTGTGACCACGTCCTCATATGCCCTCAACGTGGTGCAATGAAACCCCGCCGCGTAGCGTTGAACATCCTCCGGCAATCGTTGAGCAAGGTGACAAATTCGCTGGTCTTCGGATGGAACCATATGTGCGACATAGCTTAGCTGGGTCCTGTATGCCCGAATGATTTCTGGTACTGGCAAATTCTGAGGCCCTGCGCTGAAGAAACTCCGTGCTCGTGCAGTTTGAACTGATCGGGGATAGTACTCGTCTCTCAATAGTTTGGAAAACTCGGGCCATCCGACTATTCTGTCCTCTGGCTTATAGGTCCTCCACCATCGGGCTGCGGTGTCACGGAGGTGGTTGATCCCGAGTGGCACTTTTCGGTTTCCTGGGCAGCCGATGACCTCGAAGGCAGTCTCCATCTCCGAGATCCAATCGTCCACGTGCTTATCCCCTGACCCGCCGAATAATGGCGGTCTGGCCTTCAGCATTTCTCCCAGCCAGCGGTCCTTCCCGGTGTTCTCTTCTATGTTAATGACTGGTACTTGTTCGTTTGACCTGAGCGATTCCCATAGCAATGGCACAGGCGAGTAACGAGCAGTGGATCAAATCCCCCGTTGTTCTGGTTTTCCGCTTCTTGTTCGTTCTGATTAACAGGCGGTGGTTGATTTCCGGCTAGATTAGTTTCTCCGGTGTTTCTATCTTCCTGCTGGTTCATAGCGGAACCTTGTGCGTCATTTACGTTTCTTCTAGCTCCTCGACGTGCCTTTGGTGATGTTCGTTCAATCTAACAGGTTAGTTTAATGCAAACATTCTCTGAGTTCTTACTGAATCCAAACCTCATACTTGATCCTTAAGAATTTACGTGTATTTTACCTCGACATCCCTCGAGGAGTTACGGTCGTCAGAAGTGTTGGATTTTGAAGGCAAAACGTTTTCAAAATATTTTTGGTAAAACATTCCACGTGAGTGTTTGGGCTCTGATACCATTTTCTGTAACGCCCCCAAAATGAACCGGGACGCCACAGTGCCGTAGATCCCATGAGGGACCCACAAGGAAATTTTTTGAAAATATTTTATTAAAAGTGGTAATATACGGAAGTAATTAAGAAAGTATCCGTACAACCCAAAGTACAAAAGCAAATAGTGTCCGTACATACGGTTATTACAGAACGTGGAATGTTCAAATTGATTTAAGAAATTAACAGGCCTTCTTCCAACACAGCTCATGCCTGGTCGTAACCTTCGGGGGTGTCCTGCACAAATTCAACAAATTTACCTGGCACTACATGTCGTGCCAGTAACCTAGGTCAGAAACAATCCAAACCAAACTCAAAGGTAAAATCTAAAAATTTCAAGGAATAAAGTTATCACCGAATGTTCCATGTTATTCCTTTTATCAGCACATAAACTCCTAAGGTCACAACCAAGGGTCACGGAAGTATCTACACAGGAATACTCCGGACGTGGGTACCATTCAGGTTTTATCTCGCAACACGGTCCAACAAGAAAACTCCCAAGGCCGCGGCCAAGGGTCACGGTAGTATCTACTCGGGAATACTCCGGACAAGATAATCGTAAGAGCACCATTCCACAATAGTAACATTTACTATGTCTAAAATTATAATACGTAAAGTCTGAGCAAGATTCACTTTCCTCAAATCCGACGAGAGTTATTTCTTGACAAGGCAACGGCTTGAACGATCGCACATGGAAATCCGACCTATTACATGTTTGTCGATTAACATCTTATGATAACAATGATGATCAATGACGTTCCTCCCCCTTCCGCCTTTTAGAACCCTATCCTAGTTGCTTATGATGTCGGAATCGAATTTCTCCGTTTTTAACCATAATGCGTGCCATTAATTTCTTAGGTTCGGCAACATTCTTTATAAGTTATCCTTCCGCTAAACAATAGTGTTCTAACACAACATTCCTAGTTAATTATAACCAACAATCACCAAGATTTCATCGTTGTCTTAATATGCAAGTCTAGAAGGATTAATCCATCATCTCAACACGTTTCGGTATCTATTCGGCTAGAAATTGTTGGTAAGTTCATCAAGGATTCATTAACGGTTTTATTCAACATGATAATACGGTTATACATGAAATCCTTCAAGATGATTCCGAGAAGTTGGTGATTAGCAATATGATTATGAGTTCTACCATTATTCATTCCAATTTCTAGCTTTGATGGATATCGATTAACAATTGCGATAGTTATATACCGGTTCGATTATTACTGAGGGTTCTAAGCTACCCAAGGCATCCGAGGTTTACTATAACTTACTAAACAATACTGAAATGAGTTCAAGGTTGGATAAACTTACCTTTACTGACAGAAGATGATGAAGAACGACGGTGGACGAAGGAGAACGAGAGGATAACACCCTCAAGACCTTCCCCGAAGCTTGATTAACGTACTCTAATAGGATAGCACTTGAATTGGGAGGTTTGAATTGGTTCAAGGATGGTGGAGAGCAGTGTACAAGGAAGAAGAATGATTTTTGGGACGGAAGAAATTAAAGGCAAAGTGTTCTTTTATAAACTCAGATTTTCCTTACGTACGTTATGCCTGACGGTTTACGTACGTAAGAGACTTTACGTACATTATGGCAAAATATTAACGTACGTAAGGAACTCGCTGGAACGATTTACACACATCGTTACGTACGTAACGAAAGCGGGTTAATGTACGTAACACCTCGTTGACTTGCCTGTCGCAATCACGCCGAAAGTTGGTCGACATGCGTACTACCTGACGAAGATTCCTGTCCGAAGACCGAAGATCGATGTTACGTACGTAAGGGCCGATATTTAACGTACGTAATGACTCAGATATAGCGTGCGTAATGACTCGGAGTATAACGTACGTAAAGGACAGTTTTGTTTTCTAAATTATTATCACATTAATTTCTCATGACACGACTCCCTCTCCATGTTGTCTGGAAATCTCTCGGGGAACAAGACGTTGGCCACCGTCATATTCGCACCGATAATTGCCTAACGACATCGAGGTATGTCACTGAAAGTTCGTCAATCATCATACCATCACAATACACGAATAACAGATGCGAACAATACAGTACAACCATAATACAAAATATGTTTTATTGCAATGGAGTACATTTATTTATCAAACAGAAGAAATGGACGTGAGCGCCCAAAGTGAAAAAGCATGTAATACTGGTGGTATTACATCTACGAAAGCTCGGGTTTATTGATTAGATTTCAGAATTTTATATTGAAGAATTGGCTATAATGTCCCCGATTAAGCCTTTAATTCTTCATTAATTTCTGTTAATAGGAGATATAACCACGTTACATGTATTCGAGTCGGAGCTTTATGAAAACTCAGGCTTATTAGTTAGATTTGAGCCTTTTGTACTCAGAATTGGCTATAACGGCTCCAATTAGTCTTTTAATTTTTTATTAAGTCTCGTTGTAGCAAGGATTCACTATAATAGCTTCGATTAAGCTGTTACTTTTTGATAAGTCTTGTTAATAAGAGATAAACCACGTTACATGTATTCGAGTCGGGATTCTACGAAAACTCGGAATTATTGATTAGATTTTAGTATTTTATATTGAGAATTGGCTATAATAGCTTAGATTAAATATTTACTTATCGATTAAGACTTGTTAATAGGAGATAAGATGTTACAGGGATTCCAGTCGGAACTCTATGAAAACTCATGGTTATTGATTAGATTCGAGCCTTTTGTACTCAGGATTGGCTATACGAGCTCTGATTGATCTTTTACTTCTTGATTAAGTCTTGTTGTAGCAAGGATTCACTATAATAGCTCTGATTAAGCCTTTACGTCTTGATAAGTCGAGTTAATATGAGATAAAACCACGTACATGTATTCGAGCCAAAACTCTATGAAAACTCGGGTTAATTGATTAGATTCGAGTATTTTATATTGAAGAATTGGCTATAATGGCTCCGATTAAGCCTTTACTTCTTCATTAGGTCCTGTTGATAGGAGATATAACCACGTTACATGTATTTGAGTCATAGCTCTACAAAAACTTGGGCTCATTTGTTAGATTCGATCCTTTTGTACACAGAGTTGGCTATAACGGGTCCAATTAATCTTTTACTTCTTGATAAAGTCTTGTTGTAGTAAGGATTCACTATAATAGCTTCGATTAAGCCGTTACTTCTTCATAAGTCTTGTTAATAGGAGATAAAATGATGTTATATTATTCGAGTCGGAACTCTATGAAAACTAGGGTTTATTGATTAGATTCGAGTATTTTGGATTGAAAAATTGGTTATAATTACTCCAATTAAGCCTTTACTTCTTGATCAAGTCCTGTTAATAGGAGATATAACCACGTTACATGTATTCGAGTCGAAGCTCTATGAAAACTCGGGCTCGTTAGTTAGATTCGAGCCTTTTCTACGCAGAATTGGCTATAACAGCTCCAATTAATCTTTTACTTCTTGATTAAGTCTTCTTGTAGCAAGGATTCACTATAATAGCTCCGATTAAACCTCTGCTTCTTGACAAGTCTTATTAATTAGACATAAAACCACGTTACATGTATTCGAGTTACAACACTACGAAAACTCGGGTTTATTAATTAGTTCGAGTATTTTATATTGAATAATTGGTGATAATGGCTCCGATTAAGCCTTTACTTCTTCATTAAGTCCTGTTAATATGAGATATAACTATGTTACATGTATTCGAGTCGAAGTTCTGTGAAAACTCGGGCTCATTAGCTAGATTCGAGCCTTTTGTACTCAAGATTGGCTATAACGACTCCGATTAGTCTTTTACTTGTTGATTAAGTCTTGTTGTAGCAAGTATTCACTATAATAGCTTCGATTAAGTTGTTACTTTTTGATAAGTCTTGTTAATAGGAGATAAAACCACGTTACATGTATTCGAGTTGGAACTCTATGAAAACTCGGGTTTATTGATTCAATTCGAGTATTTATATTGAAAAATTGGCTATAATGGCTCCGATTAAGCCTTTACTTCTTGATTAAGTCTGTTAATAGAAGATATAACCACATTACATGTATTTGAGTTGGAGCTCTATGAAAACTCGGGCTTATTAGTTAGATTCGAGCTTTTTGTACTCAGAATTGGCTATAATAGCTCTAATTAATCTTTTACTTCTTTATTAAGTTTTGTTGTAGCAAGGATTCACTATAATAGCTTCCATTAAGCCTCTGCTTCTTGATAAGTCTTGTTAATTGGACATAAAACCACGTTACATGTATTCGAGTCGGAACTCTATGAAAGCTCGGGTTTATTGATTAGATTCAATTATTTTATATTGAAGAATTGGCTATAATGTCTCCGATTAAGCCTTTAATTCTTCATTAAGTCCTGTTAATAGGAGATATAACCACGTTACATGTATTCGAGTTGGATCTTTATGAAAACTAAGGCTTATTAGTTAAATTCGAGCCTTTTGTACTCAGAATTGGCTATAACGGCTCCAATTAGTCTTTTAATTTTTGATTAAGTCTTGTTGTAGCAAGGATTCACTACAATAGCTTCGATTAAGCCGTTACTTTTTGATAAGTCTTGTTAATATGAGATAAACCATGTTACATGTATTCGAGTCAGGATTCTACGAAAACTCAGAATTATTGATTAGATTTGAGTATTTTATATTGAGAATTGGCTATAATAGCTTAGATTAAATATTTACTTATCGATTAAGACTTGTTAATAGGAGATACGATGTTACATGGATTCCAGTCGGAACTCTATGAAAACTCATGGTTATTGATTAGATTTGATCCTTTTGTACTCAGGATTGGCTATAAAAGCTCCGATTGATCTTTTACTTCTTAATTAAGTCTTGTTGTAGCAAGGATTCACTATAATAGCTCTGATTAAGCCTTTACTTCTTGATAAGTCTAGTTAATATGAGATAAAACCAGGTACATGTATTTGAGCCAGAACTCTATGAAAACTCGGATTAATTGATTAGATTCGAGTATTTTATATTGAAGAATTAGCTATAATGGCTCCGATTAAGCCTTTACTTCTTCATTAAGTCTTGTTGATAGGAGATATAACCACGTTACATGTATTTGAGTCAGAGCTCTACAAAAACTTGGGCTCATTTGTTAGATTCGAGCCTTTTGTGCACAGAATTGGCTATAACGGATCCAATTAATCTTTTACTTCTTGATAAAGTCTTGTTGTAGCAAGGATTCACTATAATAGCTTCGATTAAGCCGTTACTTCTTCATAAGTCTTGTTAATAGGAGATAAAATGATGTTATATTATTCGAGTCAGAACTCTACGAAAACTAGGGTTTATTGATTAGATTCGAGTATTTTGGATTGAAAAATTGGTTATAATTACTCCAATTAAGCTTTTACTTCTTGATCAAGTCCTGTTAATAGGAGATATAACCACGTTTCATGTATTCGAGTCGAAGCTCTATGAAAACTCAGGCTCATTAGTTAGATTCGAGCCTTTTCTACGCAGAATTGGCTATAACAGCTCCAATTAATCTTTTACTTCTTGATTAAGTCTTCTTGTAGCAAGGATTCACTATAATAGCTCCGATTAAACCTCTGCTTCTTGACAAGTCTTATTAATTAGACATAAAACCACGTTACATGTATTCGAGTTACAACACTACGAAAACTCGGGTTTATTAATTAGATTCGAGTATTTTATATTGAATAATTGGCGATAATGGCTCCGATTAATCCTTTACTTCTTCATTAAGTCCTGTTAATATGAGATATAACTATGTTACATGTATTCGAGTAGGAGTTCTGTGAAAACTCGGGCTCATTAGCTAGATTCGAGCCTTTTGTACTCAAGATTGGCTATAACGACTCCAATTAGTCTTTTACTTCTTGATTAAGTCTTGTTGTAGCAAGTATTCACTATAATAGCTTCGATTAAGTTGTTACTTTTTGATAAGTCTTGTTAATGGGAGATAAAACCACGTTACATGTATTCGAGTTGGAACTCTATGAAAACTCGGGTTTATTGATTCAATTCGAGTATTTTATATTGAAAAATTGGCTATAATGGCTCCGATTAAGCCTTTACTTCTTGATTAAGTCTGTTAATAGAAGATATAACCACATTACATGTATTTGAGTCGGAGCTCTATGAAAACTCGGGCTTATTAGTTAGATTCGAGCTTTTTGTACTCAGAATTGGCTATAACAGCTCCAATTAATCTTTTACTTCTTTATTAAGTTTTGTTGTAGCAAGGATTCACTATAATAGCTTCGATTAAGCCTCTGCTTCTTGATAAGTCCTGTTAATTGGACTTAAAACCACGTTACATGTATTCGAGTTGGAACTCTACGAAAGCTCGGGTTTATTGATTAGATTTCAAAATTTTATATTGAAGAATTGGCTATAATGTCTCCGATTAAGCCTTTAATTCTTCATTAAGTTCTGTTAATAGGAGATATAACCACGTTACATGTATTCGAGTCGGAGCTTTATGAAAACTTAGGTTTATTAGTTATATTTGAGCCTTTTGTACTCAGAATTGGCTATAATGGCTCCAATTAGTCTTTTAATTTTTGATTAAGTCTTGTTGTAGCAAGGATTCACTATAATAGCTTCGATTAAGCCGTTACTTTTTGATAAGTCTTGTTAATAAGGGATAAACCACGTTACATGTATTCGAGTCGGGATTCTACGAAAACTCGGAATTATTGATTAGATTTGAGTATTTTATATTGAGAATTGGCTATAATAGCTTAGATTAAATATTTACTTATCGATTAAGACTTGTTAATAGGAGATAAGATGTTACATGGATTCCAGTCGGAACTCTATGAAAACTCATGGTTATTGATTAGATTCGAGCCTTTTGTACTCAGGATTGGCTATAAGAGCTCCGATTGATCTTTTACTTCTTGATTAAGTCTTGTTGTAGCAAGGATTCACTATAATAGCTCTGATTAAGCCTTTACATCTTGATAAGTCTAGTTAATATGAGATAAAACCACGTACATGTATTCGAGCCAGAACTCTATGAAAACTCGGGTTAATTGATTAGATTCGAGTATTTTATATTGAAGAATTGGCTATAATGGCTCCGATTAAGCCTTTACTTCTTCATTAGGTCCTGTTGATAGGAGATATAACCACGTTACATGTATTTGAGTCAGAGCTCTACAAAAACTTGGGCTCATTAGTTAGATTCGAGCCTTTTGTACACAGAATTGGCTATAACGGATCCAATTAATCTTTTACTTCTTGATAAAGTCTTGTTGTAGCAAGGATTCACTATAATAGCTTCGATTAAGCCGTTACTTCTTCATAAGTCTTGTTAATAGGAGATAAAATGATGTTATATTATTCGAGTCGGAACTCTACGAAAACTAGGGTTTATTGATTAGATTCGAGTATTTTGGATTGAAAAATTGGTTATAATTACTCCAATTAAGCCTTTAGTTCTTGATCAAGTCCTGTTAATAGGAGATATAACCACGTTTCATGTATTCGAGTCGAAGCTCTATGAAAACTCAGGCTCATTAGTTAGATTCGAGCCTTTTCTACGCAGAATTGGCTATAACAGCTCCAATTAATCTTTTACTTCTTGATTAAGTCTTCTTGTAGCAAGGATTCACTATAATAGCTCCGATTAAACCTCTGATTCTTGACAAGTCTTATTAATTAGACATAAAACCACGTTACATGTATTCGAGTTACAACACTACGAAAACTCGGGTTTATGAATTAGATTTGAGTATTTTATATTGAATAATTGGCGATAATGGCTCCGATTAATCCTTTACTTCTTCATTAAGTCCTGTTAATATGAGATATAACTATGTTACGTGTATTCGAGTAGGAGTTCTGTGAAAACTCGGGCTCATTAGCTAGATTCGAGCCTTTTGTACTCAAGATTGGCTATAACGACTCCAATTAGTCTTTTACTTCTTGATTAAGTCTTGTTGTAGCAAGTATTCACTATAATAGCTTCGATTAAGTTGTTACTTTTTGATAAGTCTTGTAAATAGGAGATAAAACCACGTTACATGTATTCGAGTTGGAACTCTATGAAAACTCGGGTTTATTGATTCAATTCGAGTATTTTATATTGAAAAATTGGCTATAATGGCTCCGATTAATCCTTTACTTCTTGATTAAGTCTGTTAATAGAAGATATAACCACATTACATGTATTTGAGTCGGAGCTCTATGAAAACTCGGGCTTATTAGTTAGATTCGAGCTTTTTGTACTCAGAATTGGCAATAACAGCTCCAATTAATCTTTTACTTCTTTATTAAGTTTTGTTGTAGCAAGGATTCACTATAATAGCTTCGATTAAGCCTCTGCTTCTTGATAAGTCCTGTTAATTGGACATAAAACCACGTTACATGTATTCGAGTTGGAACTCTACGAAAGCTCGGGTTTATTGATTAGATTTCAAAATTTTATATTGAAGAATTGGCTATAATGTCTCCGATTAAGCCTTTAATTCTTCATTAAGTTCTGTTAATAGGAGATATAACCACGTTACATGTATTCGAGTCGGAGCTTTATGAAAACTTAGGTTTATTAGTTATATTTGAGCCTTTTGTACTCAGAATTGGCTATAATGGCTCCAATTAGTCTTTTAATTTTTGATTAAGTCTTGTTGTAGCAAGGATTCACTATAATAGCTTCGATTAAGCCGTTACTTTTTGATATGTCTTGTTAATAAGGGATAAACCACGTTACATGTATTCGAGTCGGGATTCTACGAAAACTCGGAATTATTGATTAGATTTGAGTATTTTATATTGAGAATTAGCTATAATAGCTTAGATTAAATATTTACTTATCGATTAAGACTTGTTAATAGGAGATAAGATGTTACATGGATTCCAGTCGGAACTCTATGAAAACTCATGGTTATTGATTAGATTCGAGCCTTTTGTACTCAGGATTGGCTATAAGAGCTCCGATTGATCTTTTACTTCTTGATTAAGTCTTGTTGTAGCAAGGATTCACTATAATAGCTCTGATTAAGCCTTTACATCTTGATAAGTCTAGTTAATATGAGATAAAACCACGTACATGTATTCGAGCCACAACTCTATGAAAACTCGGGTTAATTGATTAGATTTGAGTATTTTATATTGAAGAATTGGCTATAATGGCTCCGATTAAGCCTTTACTTCTTCATTAGGTCCTGTTGATAGGAGATATAACCACGTTACATGTATTTGAGTCAGAGCTCTACAAAAACTTGGGCTCATTAGTTAGATTCGAGCCTTTTGTACACAGAATTGGCTATAACGGATCCAATTAATCTTTTACTTCTTTATAAAGTCTTGTTGTAGCAAGGATTCACTATAATAGCTTCGATTAAGCCGTTACTTCTTCATAAGTCTTGTTAATAGGAGATAAAATGATGTTATATTATTCGAGTCGGAACTCTACGAAAACTAGGGTTTATTGATTAGATTCGAGTATTTTGGATTGAAAAATTGGTTATAATTACTCCAATTAAGCCTTTAGTTCTTGATCAAGTCCTGTTAATAGGAGATATAACCACGTTTCATGTATTCGAGTCGAAGCTCTATGAAAACTCAGGCTCATTAGTTAGATTCGAGCCTTTTCTACGCGAATTGACTATAACGACTCAATTAATCTTTTACTTCTTGATTAAGTCTTCTTGTAGCAAGGATTCACTATAATAGCTCCGATTAAACCTCTGATTCTTGACAAGTCTTATTAATTAGACTTAAAACCACGTTACATGTATTCGAGTTACAACACTACGAAAACTCGGGTTTATTAATTAGATTCGAGTATTTTATATTGAATAATTGGCGATAATGGCTCCGATTAATCCTTTACTTCTTCATTAAGTCCTGTTAATATGAGATATAACTATGTTACGTGTATTCGAGTAGGAGTTCTGTGAAAACTCGGGCTCATTAGCTAGATTCGAGCCTTTTGTACTCAAGATTGGCTATAACGACTCCAATTAGTCTTTTACTTCTTGATTAAGTCTTGTTGTAGCAAGTATTCACTATAATAGCTTCGATTAAGTTGTTACTTTTTGATAAGTCTTGTTAATAGGAGATAAAACCACGTTACATGTATTCGAGTTGGAACTCTATGAAAACTCGGGTTTATTGATTCAATTCGAGTATTTTATATTGAGAAATTGGCTATAATGGCTCCGATTAAGCCTTTACTTCTTGATTAAGTCTGTTAATAGAAGATATAACCACATTACATGTATTTGAGTCGGAGCTCTATAAAAACTCGGGCTTATTAGTTAGATTCGAGCTTTTTGTACTCAGAATTGGCTATAACAGCTTCAATTAATCTTTTACTTCTTTATTAAGTTTTGTTGTAGCAAGGATTCACTATAATAGCTTCGATTAAGCCTCTGCTTCTTGATAAGTCCTGTTAATTGGACATAAAACCACGTTACATGTATTCGAGTTGGAACTCTACGAAAGCTCGGGTTTATTGATTAGATTTCAAAATTTTATATTGAAGAATTGGCTATAATGTCTCCGATTAAGCCTTTAATTCTTCATTAAGTTATGTTAATAGGAGATATAACCACGTTACATGTATTCGAGTTGGAGCTTTATGAAAACTTAGGTTTATTAGTTATATTTGAGCCTTTTGTACTCAGAATTGGCTATAATGGCTCCAATTAGTCTTTTAATTTTTGATTAAGTCTTGTTGCAAGGATTCACTATAATAGCTTCGATTAAGCCGTTACTTTTTGATAAGTCTTGTTAATAAGGGATAAACCACGTTACATGTATTCGAGTCGGGATTCTACGAAAACTCGGAATTATTGATTAGATTTGAGTATTTTATATTGAGAATTGGCTATAATAGCTTAGATTAAATATTTACTTATCGATTAAGACTTGTTAATAGGAGATAAGATGTTACATGGATTCCATCGGAACTCTATGAAAACTCATGGTTATTGATTAGATTCGGGCCTTTTGTACTCAGGATTGGCTATAAGAGCTCCGATTGATCTTTTACTTCTTGATTAAGTCTTGTTGTAGCAAGGATTCACTATAATAGCTCTGATTAAGCCTTTACATCTTGATAAGTCTAGTTAATATGAGATAAAACCACGTACATGTATTCGAGCCAGAACTCTATGAAAACTCGGGTTAATTGATTAGATTCGAGTATTTTATATTGAAGAATTGGCTATAATGGCTCCGATTAAGCCTTTACTTCTTCATTAGGTCCTGTTGATAGGAGATATAACAACGTTACATGTATTTGAGTCAGAGCTCTACAAAAACTTGGGCTCATTAGTTAGATTCGAGCCTTTTGCACAGAATTGGCTATAACGGATCCAATTAATCTTTTACTTCTTGATAAAGTCTTGTTGTAGCAAGGATTCACTATAATAGCTTCGATTAAGCCGTTACTTCTTCATAAGTCTTGTTAATAGAAGATAAAATGATGTTATATTATTCGAGTCGGAACTCTACGAAAACTAGGGTTTATTGATTAGATTCGAGTATTTTGGATTGAAAAATTGGTTATAATTACTCCAATTAAGCCTTTAGTTCTTGATCAAGTCCTGTTAATAGGAGATATAACCACGTTTCATGTATTCGAGTCGAAGCTCTATGAAAACTCAGGCTCATTAGTTAGATTCGAGCCTTTTCTACGCAGAATTGGCTATAACAGCTCCAATTAATCTTTTACTTCTTGATTAAGTCTTCTTGTAGCAAGGATTCACTATAATAGCTCCGATTAAACCTCTGATTCTTGACAAGTCTTATTAATTAGACTTAAAACCACATTACATGTATTCGAGTTACAACACCACGAAAACTCGGGTTTATTAATTAGATTCGAGTATTTTATATTGAATAATTGGCGATAATGGCTCCGATTAATCGTTTACTTAATCATTAAGTCCTGTTAATATGAGATATAACTATGTTACGTGTATTCGAGTAGGAGTTCTGTGAAAACTCGGGCTCATTAGCTAGATTCGAGCCTTTTGTACTCAAGATTGGCTATAACGACTCCAATTAGTCTTTTACTTCTTGATTAAGTCTTGTTGTAGCAAGTATTCAATATAATAGCTTCGATTAAGTTGTTACTTTTTGATAAGTCTTGTTAATAGGAGATAAAACCACGTTACATGTATTCGAGTTGGAACTCTATGAAAACTCGGGTTTATTGATTCAATTCGAGTATTTTATATTGAAAAATTGGCTATAATGGCTCCGATTAAGCCTTTACTTCTTGATTAAGTCTGTTAATAGAAGATATAACCACATTACATGTATTTGAGTCGGAGCTCTATGAAAACTCGGGCTTATTAGTTAGATTCGAGCTTTTGTACTCGAATTGGCTATAATGACTCAATTAATCTTTTACTTCTTTATTAAGTTTTGTTGTAGCAAGGATTCACTATAATAGCTTCGATTAAGCCTCTGCTTCTTGATAAGTCCTGTTAATTGGACATAAAACCACGTTACATGTATTCGAGTTGGAACTCTACGAAAGCTCGGGTTTATTGATTAGATTTCAAAATTTTATATTGAAGAATTGGCTATAATGTCTCCGATTAAGCCTTTAATTCTTCATTAAGTTCTGTTAATCGGAGATATAACCACGTTACATGTATTCGAGTCGGAGCTTTATGAAAACTTAGGTTTATTAGTTATATTTGAGCCTTTTGTACACAGAATTGGCTATAATGGCTCCAATTAGTCTTTTAATTTTTGATTAAGTCTTGTTGTAGCAAGGATTCACTATAATAGCTTCGATTAAGCCGTTACTTTTTGATAAGTCTTGTTAATAAGGGATAAACCACGTTACATGTATTCGAGTCGGGATTCTACGAAAACTCGGAATTATTGATTAGATTTGAGTATTTTATATTGAGAATTGGCTATAATAGCTTAGATTAAATATTTACTTATCGATTAAGACTTGTTAATAGGAGATAAGATGTTACATGGATTCCAGTCGGAACTCTATGAAAACTCATGGTTATTGATTAGATTCGAGCCTTTTGTACTCAGGATTGGCTATAAGAGCTCCGATTGATCTTTTACTTCTTGATTAAGTCTTGTTGTAGCAAGGATTCACTATAATAGCTCTGATTAAGCCTTTACATCTTGATAAGTCTAGTTAATATGAGATAAAACCACGTACATGTATTCGAGCCACAACTCTATGAAAACTCGGGTTAATTGATTAGATTCGAGTATTTTATATTGAAGAATTGGCTATAATGGCTCCGATTAAGCCTTTACTTCTTCATTAGGTCCTGTTGATAGGAGATATAACCACGTTACATGTATTTGAGTCAGAGCTCTACAAAAACTTGGGCTCATTAGTTAGATTCGAGCCTTTTGTACACAGAATTGGCTATAACGGATCCAATTAATCTTTTACTTCTTTATAAAGTCTTGTTGTAGCAAGGATTCACTATAATAGCTTCGATTAAGCCGTTACTTCTTCATAAGTCTTGTTAATAGGAGATAAAATGATGTTATATTATTCGAGTCGGAACTCTACGAAAACTAGGGTTTATTGATTAGATTCGAGTATTTTGGATTGAAAAATTGGTTATAATTACTCCAATTAAGCCTTTAGTTCTTGATCAAGTCCTGTTAATAGGAGATATAACCACGTTTCATGTATTCGAGTCGAAGCTCTATGAAAACTCAGGCTCATTAGTTAGATTCGAGCCTTTTCTACGCAGAATTGGCTATAACAGCTCCAATTAATCTTTTACTTCTTGATTAAGTCTTCTTGTAGCAAGGATTCACTATAATAGCTCCGATTAAACCTCTGATTCTTGACAAGTCTTATTAATTAGACTTAAAACCACGTTACATGTATTCGAGTTACAACACTACGAAAACTCGGGTTTATTAATTAGATTCGAGTATTTTATATTGAATAATTGGCGATAATGGCTCCGATTAATCCTTTACTTCTTCATTAAGTCCTGTTAATATGAGATATAACTATGTTACGTGTATTCGAGTAGGAGTTCTGTGAAAACTCGGGCTCATTAGCTAGATTCGAGCCTTTTGTACTCAAGATTGGCTATAACGACTCCAATTAGTCTTTTACTTCTTGATTAAGTCTTGTTGTAGCAAGTATTCACTATAATAGCTTCGATTAAGTTGTTACTTTTTGATAAGTCTTGTTAATAGGAGATAAAACCACGTTACATGTATTCGAGTTGGAACTCTATGAAAACTCGGGTTTATTGATTCAATTCGAGTATTTTATATTGAGAAATTGGCTATAATGGCTCCGATTAAGCCTTTACTTCTTGATTAAGTCTGTTAATAGAAGATATAACCACATTACATGTATTTGAGTCGGAGCTCTATAAAAACTCGGGCTTATTAGTTAGATTCGAGCTTTTTGTACTCAGAATTGGCTATAACAGCTCCAATTAATCTTTTACTTCTTTATTAAGTTTTGTTGTAGCAAGGATTCACTATAATAGCTTCGATTAAGCCTCTGCTTCTTGATAAGTCCTGTTAATTGGACATAAAACCACGTTACATGTATTCGAGTTGGAACTCTACGAAAGCTCGGGTTTATTGATTAGATTTCAAAATTTTATATTGAAGAATTGGCTATAATGTCTCCGATTAAGCCTTTAATTCTTCATTAAGTTATGTTAATAGGAGATATAACCACGTTACATGTATTCGAGTTGGAGCTTTATGAAAACTTAGGTTTATTAGTTATATTTGAGCCTTTTGTACTCAGAATTGGCTATAATGGCTCCAATTAGTCTTTTAATTTTTGATTAAGTCTTGTTGCAGCAAGGATTCACTATAATAGCTTCGATTAAGCCGTTACTTTTTGATAAGTCTTGTTAATAAGGGATAAACCACGTTACATGTATTCGAGTCGGGATTCTACGAAAACTCGGAATTATTGATTAGATTTGAGTATTTTATATTGAGAATTGGCTATAATAGCTTAGATTAAATATTTACTTATCGATTAAGACTTGTTAATAGGAGATAAGATGTTACATGGATTCCAGTCGGAACTCTATGAAAACTCATGGTTATTGATTAGATTCGGGCCTTTTGTACTCAGGATTGGCTATAAGAGCTCCGATTGATCTTTTACTTCTTGATTAAGTCTTGTTGTAGCAAGGATGCACTATAATAGCTCTGATTAAGCCTTTACATCTTGATAAGTCTAGTTAATATGAGATAAAACCACGTACATGTATTCGAGCCAGAACTCTATGAAAACTCGGGTTAATTGATTAGATTCGAGTATTTTATATTGAAGAATTGGCTATAATGGCTCCGATTAAGCCTTTACTTCTTCATTAGGTCCTGTTGATAGGAGATATAACAACGTTACATGTATTTGAGTCAGAGCTCTACAAAAACTTGGGCTCATTAGTTAGATTCGAGCCTTTTGTACACAGAATTGGCTATAACGGATCCAATTAATCTTTTACTTCTTGATAAAGTCTTGTTGTAGCAAGGATTCACTATAATAGCTTCGATTAAGCCGTTACTTCTTCATAAGTCTTGTTAATAGAAGATAACATGATGTTATATTATTCGAGTCGGAACTCTACGAAAACTAGGGTTTATTGATTAGATTCGAGTATTTTGGATTGAAAAATTGGTTATAATTACTCCAATTAAGCCTTTAGTTCTTGATCAAGTCCTGTTAATAGGAGATATAACCACGTTTCATGTATTCGAGTCGAAGCTCTATGAAAACTCAGGCTCATTAGTTAGATTCGAGCCTTTTCTACGCAGAATTGACTATAAACTCAATTAATCTTTTACTTCTTGATTAAGTCTTCTTGTAGCAAGGATTCACTATAATAGCTCCGATTAAACCTCTGATTCTTGACAAGTCTTATTAATTAGACTTAAAACCACATTACATGTATTCGAGTTACAACACCACGAAAACTCGGGTTTATTAATTAGATTCGAGTATTTTATATTGAATAATTGGCGATAATGGCTCCGATTAATCGTTTACTTAATCATTAAGTCCTGTTAATATGAGATATAACTATGTTACGTGTATTCGAGTAGGAGTTCTGTGAAAACTCGGGCTCATTAGCTAGATTCGAGCCTTTTGTACTCAAGATTGGCTATAACGACTCCAATTAGTCTTTTACTTCTTGATTAAGTCTTGTTGTAGCAAGTATTCACTATAATAGCTTCGATTAAGTTGTTACTTTTTGATAAGTCTTGTTAATAGGAGATAAAACCACGTTACATGTATTCGAGTTGGAACTCTATGAAAACTCGGGTTTATTGATTCAATTCGAGTATTTTATATTGAAAAATTGGCTATAATGGCTCCGATTAAGCCTTTACTTCTTGATTAAGTCTGTTAATAGAAGATATAACCACATTACATGTATTTGAGTCGGAGCTCTATGAAAACTCGGGCTTATTAGTTAGATTCGAGCTTTTTGTACTCAGAATTGGCTATAACAGCTCCAATTAATCTTTTACTTCTTTATTAAGTTTTGTTGTAGCAAGGATTCACTATAATAGCTTCGATTAAGCCTCTGCTTCTTGATAAGTCCTGTTAATTGGACATAAAACCACGTTACATGTATTCGAGTTGGAACTCTACGAAAGCTCGGGTTTATTGATTAGATTTCAAAATTTTATATTGAAGAATTGGCTATAATGTCTCCGATTAAGCCTTTAATTCTTCATTAAGTTCTGTTAATCGGAGATATAACCACGTTACATGTATTCGAGTCGGAGCTTTATGAAAACTTAGGTTTATTAGTTATATTTGAGCCTTTTGTACACAGAATTGGCTATAATGGCTCCAATTAGTCTTTTAATTTTTGATTAAGTCTTGTTGTAGCAAGGATTCACTATAATAGCTTCGATTAAGCCGTTACTTTTTGATAAGTCTTGTTAATAAGGGATAAACCACGTTACATGTATTCGAGTCGGGATTCTACGAAAACTCGGAATTATTGATTAGATTTGAGTATTTTATATTGAGAATTGGCTATAATAGCTTAGATTAAATATTTACTTATCGATTAAGACTTGTTAATAGGAGATAAGATGTTACATGGATTCCAGTCGGAACTCTATGAAAACTCATGGTTATTGATTAGATTCGAGCCTTTTGTACTCAGGATTGGCTATAAGAGCTCCGATTGATCTTTTACTTCTTGATTAAGTCTTGTTGTAGCAAGGATTCACTATAATAGCTCTGATTAAGCCTTTACATCTTGATAAGTCTAGTTAATATGAGATAAAACCACGTACATGTATTCGAGCCAGAACTCTATGAAAACTCGGGTTAATTGATTAGATTCGAGTATTTTATATTGAAGAATTGGCTATAATGGCTCCGATTAAGCCTTTACTTCTTCATTAGGTCCTGTTGATAGGAGATATAACCACGTTACATGTATTTGAGTCAGAGCTCTACAAAAACTTGGGCTCATTAGTTAGATTCGAGCCTTTTGTGCACAGAATTGGCTATAATGGATCCAATTAATGTTTTACTTCTTGATAAAGTCTTGTTGTAGCAAGGATTCACTATAATAGCTTCGATTAAGCCGTTACTTCTTCATAAGTCTTGTTAATAGGAGATAAAATGATGTTATATTATTCGAGTCGGAACTCTACGAAAACTAGGGTTTATTGATTAGATTCGAGTATTTTGGATTGAAAAATTGGTTATAATTACTCCAATTAAGCCTTTAGTTCTTGATCATGTCCTGTTAATAGGAGATATAACCACGTTACACGTATTCGAGTCGAAGCTCTATGAAAACTCGGGCTCGTTAGTTAGATTCGAGCCTTTTCTATGCAGAATTGGCTATAACAGCTCCAATTAATCTTTTACTTCTTGATTAAGTCTTCTTGTAGCAAGGATTCACTATAATAGCTCCGATTAAACCTCTGATTCTTGATAAGTCTTATTAATTAGATATAAAACCACATTACATGTATTCGAGTTAGAACACTATGAAAACTCGGGTTTATTAATTAGATTCGAGTATTTTATATTGAATAATTGGCGATAATGGCTCCGATTAAGCCTTTACTTCTTCATTAAGTCCTGTTAATAGGAGATATAACTATTTTACGTGTATTCGAGTCGGAGTTCTGTGAAAACTCGGGCTCATTAGCTAGATTCGAGCCTTTTGTACTCAAGATTGGCTATAACGACTCCAATTATTCTTTTACTTCTTGATTAAGTCTTGTTGTAGCAAGTATTCACTATAATAGCTTCGATTAAGTTGTTACTTTTTGATAAGTCTTGTTAATAGGAGATAAAACCACGTTACATGTATTCGAGTTGGAACTCTATGAAAACTCGGGTTTATTGATTCAATTCGAGTATTTTATATTGAAAAATTGGCTATAATGGCTCCGATTAAGCCTTTACTTCTTGAATAAGTCTGTTAATAGAAGATATAACCACATTACATGTATTTGAGTCGGAGCTCTATGAAAACTCGGGCTTATTAGTTAGATTCGAGCTTTTTGTACTCAGAATTGGCTATAACAGCTCTAATTAATCTTTTACTTCTTTATTAAGTTTTGTTGTAGCAAGGATTCACTATAATAGCTTCGATTAAGCCTCTGCTTCTTGATAAGTCTTGTTAATTGGACATAAAACCACGTTACATGTATTCGAGTCGGAACTCTATGAAAGGTCGGGTTTATTGATTAGATTCGAGTATTTTATATTGAATAATTGGCTATAATGTCTCCGATTAAGCCTTTTATTCTTCATTAAGTCCTGTTAATAGGAGATATAACCACGTTACATGTATTCGAGTCGGAGCTTTATGAAAACTCAGGCTTATTAGTTAAATTCGAGCATTTTGTACTCAGAATTGGCTATAACGGCTCCAATTAGTCTTTTAATTTTTGATTAAGTCTTGTTGTAGCAAGGATTCACTACAATAGCTTCGATTAAGCCGTTACTTTTTGATAAGTCTTGTTAATAGGAGATAAACCATGTTACATGTATTCGAGTAGGGATTCTACGAAAACTCAGAATTATTGATTAGATTTGAGTATTTTATATTGAGAATTGGCTATAATAGCTTAGATTAAATATTTACTTATCGATTAAGACTTGTTAATAGGAGATAAGATGTTACATGGATTCCATTCGGAACTCTATGAAAACTCATGGTTATTGATTAGATTTGAGCCTTTTGTACTCAGGATTGGCTATAAGAGCTCTGATTGATCTTTTACTTCTTAATTAAGTCTTGTTGTAGCAAGGATTCACTATAATAGCTCTGATTAAGCCTTTACTTCTTGATAAGTCTAGTTAATATGAGATAAAACCACGTACATCTATTCGAGCCAGAACTCTATGAAAACTCAGGTTAATTGATTAGATTCGAGTATTTTATATTGAAGAATTAGCTATAATGGCTCCGATTAAGCCTTTACTTCTTCATTAGGTCCTGTTGATAGGAGATATAACCACGTTACATGTATTTGAGGCAGAGCTCTACAAAAACTTGGGCTCATTTGTTAGATTCGAGCCTTTTGTACACAGAATTGGCTATAACGGATCCAATTTATCTTTTACTTCTTGATAAAGTCTTGTTGTAGCAAGGATTCACTATAATAGCTTCGATTAAGCCGTTACTTCTTCATAAGTCTTGTTAATAGGAGATAAAATGATGTTATATTAGAGTCGGAACTCTATGAAAACTAGGGTTTATTAATTAGATTCGAGTATTTTGGATTGAAAAATTGGTTATAATTACTCCAATTAAGCCTTTACTTCTTGATCAAGTCCTGTTAATAGGAGATATAACCACGTTACATGTATTCGAGTCGAAGCTCTATGAAAACTCAGGCTCGTTAGTTAGATTCGAGCCTTTTCTACGCAGAATTGGCTATAACAGCTCCAATTAATCTTTTACTTCTTGATTAAGTCTTCTTGTTGCAAGGATTCACTATAATAGCTCCGATTAAACCTCTGCTTCTTGACAAGTCTTATTAATTAGACATAAAACCACGTTACATGTATTCGAGTTACAACACTACGAAAACTCGGGTTTATTAATTAGATTCGAGTATTTTATATTGAATAATTGGCGATAATGGCTCCGATTAAGCCTTTACTTTTTCATTAAGTCCTGTTAATATGAGATATAACTATGTTACATGTATTCGAGTCGGAGTTCTGTGAAAACTCGGGCTCATTAGCTAGATTCGAGCCTTTTGTACTCAAGATTGGCTATAACGACTCCAATTAGTCTTTTACTTCTTGATTAAGTCTTGTTGTAGCAAGTATTCACTATAATAGCTTCGATTAAGTTGTTACTTTTTGATAATTCTTGTTAATAGGAGATAAAACCACGTTACATGTATTCGAGTTGGAACTCTACGAAAACTCAGGTTTATTGATTCAATTCGAGTATTTTATATTGAAAAATTGGCTATAATGGCTCCGATTAAGCCTTTACTTCTTGATTAAGTCTGTTAATAGAAGATATAACCACATTACATGTATTTGAGTCGGAGCTCTATGAAAACTCGGGCTTATTAGTTAGATTCGATCTTTTTGTATTCAGAATTGGCTATAACAGCTCTAATTAATCTTTTACTTCTTTATTAAGTTTTGTTGTAGCAAGGATTCACTATAATAGCTTCGATTAAGCCTCTGCTTCTTGATAAGTCTTGTTAATTGGACATAAAACCACATTACATGTATTCGAGTCGGAACTCTACAAAAGCTCGGGTTTATTGATTAGATTTGAGTATTTTATATTGAGGAATTGGCTATAATGTCTCCGATTAAGCCATTAATTCTTCATTAAGTCCTGTTAATAGGAGATATAACCACGTTACATGTATTCGAGTCGGAGCTTTATGAAAACTCAGGATTATTAGTTAGATTCGAGTCTTTTGTACTCAGAATTGGCTATAACGGCTCCAATTAGTCTTTTAATTTTTGATTAAGTCTTGTTGTAGCAAGGATTCACTACAATAGATTCGACTAAGCCGTTACTTTTTGACAAGTCTTGTTAATATGAGATAAACCATGTTACATGTATTCGAGTCGGGATTCTACGAAAACTCAGAATTATTGATTAGATTTGAGTATTTTATATTGAGAATTGGCTATAATAGCTTAGATTAAATATTTACTTATCGATTAAGAGTTGTTAATAGGAGATAACATGTTACATGGATTCCATTCGGAACTCTATGAAAACTCATGGTTATTGATTAGATTCGAGCCTTTTGTACTCAGGATTAGATATAAGAGCTCCGATTGATCTTCTACTTCTTAATTAAGTCTTGTTGTAGCAGGGATTCACTATAATAGCTCTGATTAAGCCTTTACTTCTTGATAAGTATAGTTAATATGAGATAAAACCACGTACATGTATTCGAGCCAGAACTCTATGAAAACTCGGGTTAATTGATTAGATTCGAGTATTTTATATTGAAGAATTGGCTATAATGGCTCCGATTAAGCCTTTACTTCTTCATTAGGTCCTGTTGATAGGAGATATAACCACGTTACATGTATTTGAGTCAGAGCTCTACAAAAACTTGGGCTCATTAGTTAGATTCGAGCCTTTTGTACACAAAATTGGCTATAACGGATCCAATTAATCTTTAACTTCTTGATTAAGTCTTGTTGTAGCAAGGATTCACTATAATTGTAACACCCCCAATATATTCGGGAATATTACAGCGCCGTAAATCCTTTACGTAAGGATTTACAAGGCTGAAGAATTGAACAAGTATAAAAAGGTACTGACGAATGGAAATAACGGAATTACAGTACATCAGTTCTGACTAAATACAGAAATAGTACAATTGTTCAACAGAACTCAATATTACATCACCAAATTCAAATCATCACAAACGACTTCGTACTCGAGTACTTATTGAAATAACGAATAAACGAAAGATAAATAAACCCGGTCGGGACATCACTCTGCACTCTCGTCGTCATACAGTTCCAGTGGTTGTTTCCCCGCTCTCTGGATCTGAACACAAACAAAATGTTCACCCCGAAGGGGTTAGCACAACGATGCTAGTACACGTACCACAACATATTATTCATATCTCACGGTGAATAATAATAACGTAACGACAAAATACCAACGAGGCTTCTCCTAGAAACTCAAACATAACATTCACAATGGCCGATAATCACAACATGATATCAATACATACACATGGTAATTCCATCGATCCAGCGTTCATCGCCTAGAACCCACGATGATCCCGTCGGACCAACCCGTGGTGGAAAAACCCGTCCGATGATCCGGTATGCGCTAGCATAGATCCCCGATGATCGTCGGACCAACACGAGGTGGACACACAATAACGACATACATGCGACAATATGTATAACAACAATACATAAAACAATTAAGGTACTTGCCTCGATTTGAAGACAATAACAATACTTCCACGAAAATGAACACTCGAAGATCGTCCTCCTCAATCAATCACGTAACGAGACCAAACCTTAACAAAAGAAATGATATAGGATTTATCTCACGTCGTATGAATGTTTAACAATTCGATTAATGGTCAAAAGTTCATAAGCGCAATGCGCCGAATAGCTTAGCGTCGCTAAGTACTACGTAGCGTCGTTAAATGCGCCCGATAGGCGCACGCAAACAACAAAGCCTAGCGCACGCTAACGATGCATGGTCGATTACTTCGCGACCCGGTCAATCGACTTCGTCGATGGTCTAGCGTCGTTACGTACCAAACGTAGCGCACGCTAACTCTCGCCGATAGCGCCGCGTTAAATTGCATAGCATAGCGTGCGCTATCTATGCATGGCGATTCTTCTTTGAGCGATGCTTATTCTTGCCATGATCGAGACAATGAAATCTTGCGTGATAATTCATGTTACTTCCATGAATACCATGTTCATACCCTTATGAATGATTTTACGGATAAAGACAACTTCAGATTCAAGGATATGCATACCAATATAAAACCATATTCCATTTCGACTTCAAATCTTCATACGACAATTCGAAAAGCTGAACGGTTGATATCAACACCTCTATATGAGTCCATGTTATCATACTGAAGTTGATAAACGTCCTATATATACTAGATAAATCCTTCCATGATCAAACCTTTAGATTTATCTAACAATAAGGATGTTAACGTCTAGTCCAAGATTACTATGAAATCATCTATTAGATTCGGTTTACTAATGATAGAAGCTTCTCTTCACATATTCAGTGTACTAAGATTCGAATCATGATGATTATAATCAAGGTATTTAAGGCTTATTCATCTCACTATCCCAAACATGATATACTTGGATAATTCATCTATAAAAATCCATATCTTGTTAACATGATCATCCAAATCGTTAGAATCCAACTCTAAGTCTGGAGATAGATTGAACATACCTTAAAATGACGAAAATCACTGAACCGTAAGGTAGAATCCCACTCCGGTTGGTTGTATGCCACTCCAAGGTGCTATTCCACTTCCATGAACATTCTCAAGTGATAACCAATGTATAATACCAACAATATGTGTTCTAAGTGTATAGGAGTATTACTACAATTCTCAGAACTCTCAAGATTGAGGAAAATACGAAAGAAATGCAAGCCAACACGGTTGATGTCCCATTTATAATATTCTGCATTATCGACAAGTTAGCGCACGCTACTAAGCATCTCTTAGCGTGCGCTAATAATGGTTGACTTCAGAATTTGTCCGGGTGCGTCAGCGGGAATCTTATCCGGACCCATGTCCCGGCTGGCGCATGTGTTAGCCGTCCCGTTCAATAATTTAGTCCTTAGCGCACGTTACTCCTACCTGCATAGCGTGCGCTAATAATGGCCCGATAGCGCGCGTTAAGATACATTCTTAGCGTGCGCTATCACGAGGTTGCTTGAGCAATTTTGCATGTTTCTATACTTATGCATAATGATATTAATGCACTAAATATCATACTCCAATAATCAAAATCACCAATCCAATATAATACATGGTTTGAATACAGATGAAATACACTGTAATAAATCCGGATATTACATACTCTCCTACTAAAAAGGAGTTTCGTCCCGAAACTCAAGACGAAAATAACTCGGGATATCTAGACTTCATATCAGCTTCTGTTTCCCAAGTGGCTTCTTCCATTCCGTGACGTGACCACTGAACTTTGACCAAAACGATTGGCTTGTTCCTCAGTTGCTTAACTCGACTCTCGAGTATCTTGACTGGTCTTTCTTCAAACGTCCCATCCTGCTCGACTTCGATCTCGCCGAAATCAATGATATGACTGGGATCTGGTATATATCTCCGTAACTGGGATACGTGGAACACGTTATGAACATGGCACAATGACGGCGGCAATGCTAATCTGTATGCCAACTCCCCAACTCTCTCGAGGATCTCAAATGGTCCGATATATCTCGGACTCAGCTTTCCTTTCCTTCCGAAACGAAAGATTCCCCGGGTAGGAGAAACCTTCAAAAGTACGTGATCTCGATCGAACTCCAATGGGCGGCGGCGTACGTCCGCATAGGATTTCTGGCGACTGCAGGCGGTCAACGACCTCTCACGAATTAAGGCTATCTTCTCTCGAGTCCGCTCGATCAACTCTGGTTCTGTTCGATCAAGTCCGATGAATCGTCCCAAAGATAGGGGCGATCTGCATCTCCTTCCGTATAATGCCTCAAACGGTGCCATCTTAATAGAAGCATGCCAACTATTGTTGTAGGTAAATTCAATCAACGGTAGATGAACTTCCCAATCGTTTGACCAATCTAAGGCACAGGACCTTAGCATGTCTTCCACCGTTTGTATAGTTCTCTCAGATTGTCCGTCAGTCTGCGGGTGATAAGCTATACTGAAGTTCAATTCGGTCCCCAAGGCCTTATGAACCGCTTTCCAAAAGTGAGACACAAAACGGCCGTCTCGATCAGAAACAATGGCCTTCGGCGTACCATGCAATCGAACTATCTCCGAAATAAAGACTCGTGCCAACCTCTCTGGTCCCCACGTATCCTTAATGCCTAGAAAATGAGCCGATTTGGTTAAACGATCAACTACCACCCAAATCATGTTCATTCCTGTCCTGGTTTTCGGCATATTAGTGATGAAGTCCATCGATATGTCCTCCCACTTCCATTCAAAAATCGGGAGCGGCTTCAACATTCCAGCGGGCCGTTGATGCTCGATCTTAACCTGCTGACAAGTCAAGCATTTCGAAACATAGTCCGCTACGTCTTTCTTCATGTTGCCCCACCAGAAGTTCTGCTTCAAGTCCTTATACATTTCTTGGTGCACAGGTGGATAGAATAGGGCGAACTATGAGCTTCCTTCATAATCGTCTGTTTCAGAACATCAACATCGGGAAAGCAGATTCGGTTCTGAAATCTCAAAACTCCATCGTCATGAATTATGAATCCGGGGGCCTTTCCTTGGATCACTTCATCATGTAACCGAATCATCAGAGGATCATCTGTCTGTCTAGATTTGATTTCTTCGGTTAAAGATGAAGTTATCTCCATCACGCACAGTTGTCCCTGGACTCTCTGTAACCACACTTCAATCCCTTCACGAATCATCTCTCGCTGAAAGTTAAGTTGGGAGGTCAGTGTCTCCAGCATCTGAATAGAGACAGGCTTGCGGCTAAGTGCATCGACCACTACATTTGCTTTGCCTGGATGATATAAAATCTCCAAGTCATAGTCCTTAATCAGTTCCAACCATCTCCTTTGCCGCATGTTCAACTCTTTCTGACTAAATATGTACTTGAGACTCTTATGATCCGTAAAGATCTGACAGTGAGTCCCGTACAGATAATGCCTCCAGATCTTCAAGGCAAAAACCACTGCTGCTAGCTCCAAATCATGTGTCGGGTAATTCACTTCATAAGGTTTCAGTTGTCGCGACGCATAAGCGATCACCTTATCATTCTGCATCAACACACACCCAAGTCCTTGGTTCGAAGCATCACTGTAAACTATGAATCCTTCAGTTCCTTGCGGAAGTGATAGAATTGGTGCCGTCGTCAATCTCTTCTTCAATTCATCAAAGCTAATCTGACACAATTCATTCCACTCAAACTTTTGAGTTTTCTGCAGGAGTCGAGTAAGTGGGCGGGAGACTTTAGAAAACCCTTCCACGAATCGACGATAGTATCCAGCAAGTCCTTAGAAGCTTCGGACCTCTTTCACGTTCTTTGGAGGCTTCCAATCCAATATTGCTTCGATCTTCTGAGGATCTACTCGGACTCCTCTAGCTGACACCACATGGCCGAGGAACATTACTTCCTTTAGCCAGAATTCACACTTAGAAAGTTTGGCGTACAATTGTTCATTTCTCAAAAGTCCCAATACAATCCGCAAATGCTGCGCATGTTCTTCCGGACTCTTAGAATACACCAGAATGTCATCAATAAATACGACCACAAATTTATCCAAAAATTCAATGAACACACGGTTCATCAATTGCATAAATACAGCAGGTGCGTTAGTGAGACCAAACGGCATCACTACAAACTCATAATGCCCGTAGCGAGTTCTGAACGCTGATTTCGGAACATCAGATTCCTTAATCCTCAGCTGATGGTATCCTGATCTCAGATCAATTTTAGAAAATACCGTTGCCCCTTGCAGCTGGTCAAACAAATCATCAATCCTTGGCAACGGATACTTGTTATTAATCGTCATCTTGTTCAGCTCTCGATAGTCAATACACAGTCGGAGCGATCCATCCTTCTTTCGGACAAAAAGAACTGGCGCTCCCCAGGGTGAAACGCTTGGCTGAATATAGCCCTTGTCCAGTAACTCCTCCAGCTGCTTCTTCAGTTCGTACATCTCAGTAGGTGCCACACGATACGGCGCCTTAGAAATTGGTGTTGCTCCAGGTTCCAGCTCAATGGTAAATTCCACATCCCTTCGTGGAGGTAGTCCAGGTAACTCGTCAGGAAACACATCTGGAAATTCGTTCACAACAGGAATGGATGAAAGTTCCACAATTTCGTCCTCTTTCTTCATTGCGTAACACCAGTACCCGGTACAGCCCTGTTTCAACAATTTGACAGCTTTCATCGCCTTGATCAATTTCCCTGAGCTTCCCGGTTTCCATCCCTCAAACAAAATTTCGGAACCATCATCAGCAATCAGCGAGATATTCCTCCTTCGGTAGTTCACAATTGCTCCATATCGATTAAGCCAATCGTCTCCGAGTATCAGGTCGTCTCCTTGCATTTCTATCACGATCAGGTTTGAGAGCCACTCTCTGCCTCCAAATGATACAGGGAAATTTCTAGTTTCTAAATTTCCGACAATCCTCTCTCCACTCGGTAAACCAACAACATAAGGTTCACAAGCATGAAAACCGGAAATATTCAAACGATTTACACAGGACAAAGATATGAATGAATGTGTAGCTCCTGTATCGAATAAAACGCTAATCGGCCGGGAAAGGATGCGGGCCAGTGCACGATGCGGCAAAGACATCTTGATCGTCTGTCCTCCTCATCTCGCATGGACGTGGGGAGCAGATCGGCACTCGATGTCCCCTTTCGGTCCCATTGTCCTCTGCCTCGCCCGCGACCAAAATTCCCGAGGCATCCGAACACTTTCTGCGTCTGTGGAATACCGGCCTCCTTCGACGGGCCGTGGTGTACGGGCTCAGAAAGACTTTGCGGCCTCTTCACAAAACACCGCCCGATGTCCCTCTCGTCCACAATCAAAACAAATCACAGCGGGAAGGGGGCAATTCCGTCGATAGTGCCCCGTCTGCGCGATTAAAGCATTTCCTGGTAACATCAGTAATAGTTGATGTCGCCCCGAAATTCTTTCCGCTCCTAGCTGGGTGCGGAGGTTTCTTGAAAGAATGGAAGGATGACTGGGCCTTACGGGCCCCACTGTTCTTGTGCTCTGTAAAAGTACCAGAGACTTTCTGTTTCTTGGATTCTGAAAATTTCTCCATGGCTGCTTCCTTGATCTCACATGCCAACGCCTTATCCTGGTATTGGTGGAGTGTGGTACATTCGAATCCGGACATGTACCTCTGAACTTCTGGTTTCATTCTCATATCGTAATGAATCATCATTTCTGCATCTGTTCTGACCAGATGTCGAACAAATGCCAGCTGCTGGTTAAACGTCTTGATCGCCTGGGATACTGACACATCAGAGGGCTGAGCGGAGAAAAACTCCCGAACTTTGGCTTCCCTCACAGGACGAGGGCAATACTGAGCTTCCACCATTAATCTAAACTCTGTCCAATCGGCATCATGGTCTACAGGCCGGATGGCTTCCCACCATTCGGACGCTTCCCCTATCAGAAAATATTGAGCGATATAGGCTCTCCGGTCGTCAGGGCAGTTAACTCCGGCAAAGATTTTCTCCAGCTCCTTTAACCAATGATCCCAGGTGGGAGTCTCAGAAATACCGTCAAATTTGGGTGGTTGCATCTTTGCTACCTCCTGCAGCCACCGGTCACCTCGATTTCCCATATCTGGGATCCCTTGCTGTCTCTCTCCCTGCTGTAGTCCCACCGCCACTTGCATTCGGTCCACGACCTGGGCGAACTGAGTCATCTGGTTCACCACTTGACGAAGGATATCTGGTACAGGATCTCGGTTCATTATTAATAGATTGCGGCTACTTTGAGCTATGACGGCTCGGTTAGAAGGCGACGCTTCCCTTTCGGCATTTCTCCGTCCGCATCCACGACCGCGACCACGTCCACGTCCGCCTCTCAACATACTGTAAGCATAAATACTCAATATACAGGAAACAACATCGTTCTAATATTCGAGTATAAAGAGATACAATATGGAAAGAACGAGATAGAGTTTAGGAACTTACCACCACTGTTCGCATGAAGACGTAGGCAGTGCAGTGATGTCATTCACGGCCGGTTATCCCAAAAGACATAAATGACCCCTATTTTAACCCAACGGCTAAGATATCCATAATCTTAGCTCAGATACCATATTCTGTAACACCCCCAATATATTCGGGAATATTACAGCGCCGTAAATCCTTTACGTAAGGATTTACAAGGCTGAAGAATTGAACAAGTATAAAAAGGTACTGACGAATGGAAATAACGGAATTACAGTACATCAGTTCTGCCTAAATACAGAAATAGTACAATTGTTCAACAGAACTCAATATTACATCACCAAATTCAAATCATCACAAACGACTTCGTACTCGAGTACTTATTGAAATAACGAATAAACGAAAGATAAATAAACCCGGTCGGGACATCACTCTGCACTCTCGTTGTCATACAGTTCCAGTGGTTGTTTCCCCGCTCTCCTGGATCCTGAACACAAACAAAATATTCACCCCCGAAGGGGTTAGCACAACGATGCTAGTACAAGTACCACAACATATTATTCATATCTCACGGTGAATAATAATAACGTAAACGACAAAATACCAACGAGGCTTCTCCTACGAGAAACTCAAACATTACATTCACAACTGATAATCACAACATGATATCAATACATACACATGGTAATTCCATCGATCCAGCGTTCACTGCCTAGAACCCACGATGATCCCGTCAGACCAACCCGTGGTGGAAAAACCCGTCCGATGATCCAGCGCACGCTAGCATAGATCCCCCGATGATCTCGTCGGACCAACACGAGGTGGACACACAATAACGACATACATGCACGACAATATGTATAACAACAATACATAAAACAATTAAGGTACTTGCCTCGATTTGAAGACAATAACAATACTTCCACGAAAATGAACACTCGAAGATCGTCCTCCTCAATCAATCACGTAACGAGACCAAACCTTAACAAAAGAAATGATATAGGATTTATCTCACGTCGTATGAATGTTTAACAATTCGATTAACGGTCAAAAGTTCATAAGCGCAATGCCCGAATAGCTTAGCGTACGCTAAGTACTCGTGTAGCGTGCGTTACGTGCCCGATAGCGCACGCAAACAACAAAGCCTAGCGCACGCTAACGATGCATGGTCGGTACTTCACCGGCCGGTCAATCGACTTCGTCGATGGTCTAGCGTCGTTACGTACCAAGCGTAGCGCACGCTAACTCTCGCTTCGATAGCGACGTTAAATTGCATAGCATAGCGTGCGCTATCTATGCATGGCGGTTCTTCTTTGAGCGATGCTTATTCTTGCCATGATCGAGACAATGAAATCTTGCGTGATAATTCATGTTACTTCCATGAATACCATGTTCATACCCTTATGAATGATTTTATGGATAAAGACAACTTCAGATTCAAGGATATGCATACCAATATAAAACCATATTCCATTCCGACTTCAAATCTTCATACGACAATTCGAAAAGCTGAACGGTTGATATCAACACCTCTATATGAGTCCATGTTATCATACTGAAGTTGATAAACGTCCTATATATACTAGATAAATCCTTCCATGATCAAACCTTTAGATTTATCTAACAATAAGGATGTTAACGTCTAGTCCAAGATTACTATGAAATCATCTATTAGATTCGGTTTACTAATGATAGAAGCTTCTCTTCACATATTCAGTGTACTAAGATTCGAATCATGATGATTATAATCAAGGTATTTAAGGCTTATTCATCTCACTATCCCAAACATGATATACTTGGATAATTCATCTATGAAAATCCATATCTTGTTAACATGATCATCCAAATCGTTAGAATCCAACTCTAAGTCTGGAGATAGATTGAACATACCTTAAAATGACGAAAATCACTGAACCGTAAGGTAGAATCCCACTCCGGTTGGTTGTATGCCACTCCAAGGTGCTATTCCACTTCCATGAACATTCTCAAGTGATAACCAATGTATAATACCAACAATATGTGTTCTAAGTGTATAGGAGTATTACTACAATTCTCAGAACTCTCAAGATTGAGGAAAAGACGAAAGAAATGCAAGCCAACATGGTTGATGTCCCATTTATAATATTCTGCATTATTGACAAGTTAGCGCACGCTACTAAGCATCTCTTAGCGTGCGCTAATAATGGTTGACTTCAGAATTTGTCCGGGTGCGTCAGCGGGAATCTTATCCGGACCCATGTCCCGGCTGGCGCATGTGTTAGCCGTCCCGTTCAATAATTGAGTCTTTAGCGCACGTTACTCCTACCTGCATAGCGTGCGCTAATAATGGCCCGATAGCGCGCGTTAAGATACATTCTTAGCGTGCGCTATCACGAGGTTGCTTGAGCAATTTTGCATGTTTCTATACTTATGCATAATGATATTAATGCACTAAATATCATACTCCAATAATCAAAATCACCAATCCAATATAATACATGGTTTGAATACAGATGAAATACACTGTAATAAATCCGGATATTACAATAATAGTGTAATATCCGACTGTAACTTTTCATTTTTACCTGTCGTTGTATTATTCGGATAATCTGATTATCATAAATCGTTGCATTTAGTATTATGTTGAGGTATTATAGATTTGAATATCATATCGTTGTTATTTCATTTCATATGTGATGATTCAATGTTAATTAGAGTGTTGCATTTTCGAATTTTTCTGATGATGTAGCGTACGCTACACAGTACGATTAACGTACGCTAATCATGTGCCTTAGCGTGCGTAAGGTTTCCTCTGTTGCATACGCTAAGAGGGAATCTGGCATCAGTTGACTTCAGCACGTGAACTCCTTAGCTGTTAGCATGCATGTGATCAAGGTCTGAGCTGTCGTGTCGGTGAGAATCTACTTTTATTAGCGTGCGTAACCCATTTCTCGTTAGCGTGCGCTAACGGCCTGCGATAATTCAAGACAGTACCCACTGTAAGCCGCTTACGTACGTAATATCGACCGGATAGCGTACGTAAGTGCATTAGCGTACGCTAAACTGTTCCGGTAGCGTGCGCTAAGTCTGCACAGTCTATTTATAGGACCAGCCTGTTTTTCATTTCTTCACAACCCCAAACCGAATTTCTCTCTTTACATATCATACCTCTGCACTACCAAAACGATATCAACCTTCACCAACTTGTTTCTAAGCCTTGAATCTTGGAGTGGAGCTCATTTCCTTGGAGATTTGGAGTTGTTTTTGAGCTTGGAATATATTCTCTCATAACATTGAAGTTGTTCTTCATTTCTGGAGGTAGGTGTGCTTTCTTCTCTGCATTATTTTCTTATGTTGATCTTAATGACGAATTATACTTCACCTAGAGTTAGATTAAGCAAGTAAAACATAGTTTTAATCCAACCTTTTTAACACTTCTTGATGAATATGATAAATGAGGGTTTAGATTAGATGAGTTCTTGATGTTGTAGTGATGGTAATCATGTTTATAGTTATCATTACTCATCTTACTGGACGAATTTAACTCAGTAGAACATTGTTGGATCGGTTAGCTTCTTCATAGCTGGATTTAATCAAGAACTTGATATCATAAAGTGTTTAAAAACCATTTTAGGTATTTAATTACCTTGGGAAGAACTTGATAATGTTAAAGATAGGATTAGATGATCTTGTTCAGAAATCTTAGAAGCTTTAAATCATTATGGTTGACCGTCACAAGTCTTTGAAGAATGGTAAGGATCTTGATGACTACAAACAATAACTTTTCATCAATCTAATGTGTTGATAACTTAGAATGTGGTTCATCATCATGCTAAATAGATAGTGTTCTTAAGAAGATAATGCTGTTTATGAACAATATTGTCATGGTAGATTGAGTATCAAATTCATTATGACTATCCTTTTATAATAGTAGATGTTGTAGAACATGAGAATTTGATTTAAATCCATTTTATTGGCAAATTGAAGATGTTTTGTTCATAGAATAACAAGAGAATTAAAGGACACTTTTGGTATGGTAATCCGATTTTGGAAGATGAATTAGATGTATTGAAACCTTTCATTAATCGTTAAGGTATTCATTAGGGTGGAATGAATTATTCGAGTAGGTTGTGGGCGTCGTTTCCTACGAATTGATATTAATATTATGTGAATATGTTATTGAATGAATTACGTTTCATTCAAGGTTGCTTGTTCGATTGAGTGTTTAACCGAGGATACCGTCCGTTTGATCATTTGGAGAAGGACTATCTTTCGCTTACGGATTTGAGGCAAGTTATCTTGCTTGGTTATAATGATCATTAGATCCTTGTGATGGTTATATATTTCATATGTATGAATTGTTCATGTAATGTTTGTCGTGATTTGACATTGTCCTTGACGTTATCCCGCTTTTCTTCATGGGATTGCATTCCCAAGTTCGTCATTTTGAACCGTTGATGTCATTGATCCTTATTGTCATTTCGGTGAGTTTTCTTGATCCTTAATCGGATATGTGATTTGTTGAATTCGTTGTCATGTTGTATCGTGACATATCCGGAATCATATCTGCGTTCCGATTGGTTATTGTGTAGGATTTTTAGCCAGGCACATATATAGTCATTGGTGGATATTATTCTGCATTGGACTGTGCACACGAGACGTAGTTTCGTGAGGCTAATTAGGTACATTGTCCCACGTATATTCTGGATTCCATATACGGGGCGGACATGTGCACGGACACATTTCCGGATCGGGCGTACTGTGATGTCCATCTTGAGCCATACTGTTAATCGTCCATAGTATTGGATGCTTGTGACTGATCGTTTCATACGCCCGAGGGGTATGATTGATAGTCTGAATGATTTCTTTGAAATCTATATATGTGAATTGTATAATGTCAGAAGAATTGATTATCATGTATATCTGACCCTGTGTTGGGCGAAATACTTGTATTGTATTTTAGGTCGAGGCAAAGGCAAGGCACGGGAAGAGCATGTCGACGGCGAAGGGTTCGAAGGATACTAGTTCGGGGGCCCCACACCTTTTGTTGTCCGGTTATGTTAAACCGTGTTATGTTATTTCCTGTTTCATTTAAATTGCTATTTGGTTGTATTTGACATTTGAAGTATTTTCCATCCCCATATGGTTTATACTTGTTTTTCGGATCCTGTGTATTGTAAGGCCGTTGGCCATATTTTAATAAACTCCTAATCGGAGTAATGACTATTCATTGTGGTTCGGTATCACAAATAATATTTGTTTAATCTGTTTTGAATATCGCCTGGTGGGTCCCAGTGTGGGATTCACGGCACTGTAATAGCCGCATTTTGGGGTGTTACAGAAGATGGTATCGTAGAATTGTTTCCTTTTTATGAGTCATTGAGAAATGAACTAGTATCAAGAGACCTTCGTGTCACATGTGACCTGTGCAAGCGCCTGACCCTACGAGCCAAATACGGTATGTACTTTATGAGCCATGATTTAATTACTGGCATGATATTGATATCAGTATGGGTCTCCTTGTTGATCATGTTATTTCGAGGAATTGTGACAGGATTTAACCGATTGATAATCCGAGGTAAATGCTGAATTGATTATACACTTGAAAATTGTTTGACTTGACACCGATATGATATTCGGTGCGATATTTGTGGTATCTATAACCGTTTTCCTTGAATATGTGATTCCTTGTTGCTATTAACTTAGCATGAATTTTAGTATCTTGAATTGTACTTATGATTATCACTATGATTGATTCTTTCAGTATGGAAAGAAACACGAGAGGTCGTGGCGAGAGGACGAGGCCGCGGTAGGGGCCGAATCCCGATACCTCGAGCCAACAGACGCGCGAATGCGGATCAGAGTTCCGCAGACAGTGGTTCACCTTCTAGGGAACAATCGCACCACAGTGGGCGCGGGGATGCGCGTGTCGATCCTTACGTCGTAATGCAGGGCATGATGACACAGATGACCCATATGGGTCAACTAATGGAAGCTATACAGAGGGCCGCTACTGGCCAGCAACAGGGGGCTCATCCTCCTCCTGTGATTGGCGGACCCGTGAGTCGGATTATCAGCGACATTTCTTGCCAGCGACCACCGACTTTTGAAGGCTCATCTGAGCCTGCTGACATTGTGCATTGGATCGAGCATTTTGAGAAACTTTTTCAGATGGTGGACTGCCCGGAAGAGAATCGCATTTCGGTAGCCGCTTATTACCTTGGCAAAGGCGCTCACACCTGGTGGCTTTCAGTAAGGCCAACTGATGGTGTTTACACTTGGGAGGAATTTAAAAACCTCATGCTAAACCGTTACTATCCAGGGCCACTCCGTGAGGCCAAAATGTCGGAACTATTGAACCCCGACCCGTCTGAAGACGATGATGTATTATCTGTTGCTGAGAAATTCCAGGCACTCCTTCCTTTTTCCACGACAATTATCCGATCAGAGGCCGATAAGATCAAATACTTTCTCAAGAGGCTTAAACCCCGAATGAGAATGCAGCTGTTGAATCACCACTGTACTACCTTACCAGAGTTCATCGAGAAGGCTCTGGAGTACGAACTCACCGCGAAGGAGATTTCCAAGAAACAACCACAGTCCATCAACAAAAGGTCCAAGAACCAGAACCAGACTGAGAGTAATCGGGGGACATTCAAGAAGCCCCAGTCATTGCCAAACCCTTCTAATCAACCACCCATGGCGGCAAAGCCCGCCGGATCACACTCTCGAGCAGTTCCCTCTTCCGTGGTGTGTCATAACTGTGGGGGCCAGGGGCATATCAACTTCAATTGCCCAAAGCCTGCCATCACATGCCATACTTGTGGGAAGAATGGTCACCATGCTCGTTTTTGCAGGAGTGGACCCGGACTTGATCCAGTAGCGTCTCATACCCCAGTTCAATCCTCTGTCCAGAACCGGACGCCTCCGTCCGCTTCCTATCAGACCACCGGGGCGAATAGGGGAATGGGCCGTGGGAATCAAAGTGGTACACCTGGTGCCGGAACTGCGAAACCCAGGATTTACGAGATGAAGAAAGCTGACGATCCCGAGGCCAGCATGATTTCAGGTATACTCGAGATCCACTCCCAACCTGTATGTGTTCTTTTTGATACCGGTGCTTCACACTCCTTTATATCTTCTACTTGTTTAAGTCGTTTGCCTCTAGACCATGTTATCGATTGCGAGCCCTACGTGATTGGTCTACCTGATGGTAGAAGAATTATTGGAAATCGTGAAGTCCAGGACTGTTCGATTCGTTTGAACGACCGTGAGTGGTTGTCAAATCTGATTGTAGTCGATCTACCTAAGGATGATATAATCTTGGGTATCGATTGGATGGACCGTCACGATGTAATACTCAGTGTCCGCAAGCGGATGGTTACCGTCACTTCTGATGATGTATTCGAGTGTATTTTTCGAGGTGATAATCCCAGTCGTTCTGGGAGAGTCATCAGCGCTATGAAAGCAGTGAAACTGCTTAATCAAGGGTGTATTGGTTATTGGTGCTACATGACCAAAACAGCAGATCGACCAGTTGAATTGGCCGACATTCCGGTAGTCCGAGACTACCCCGATGTATTTCCAGACGAGTTACCAGGCTTACCTCCTCATCGTGACGTGGAGTTTATTATTGAGTTAGAACCAGGTACGTCCCCGCTCTCAAAAGCACCGTACCGTATGGCTCCGACTGAGATGCAAGAATTGAAGAACCCGACTTGAGGAGTTGGTGACAAAGGCTATATTCGACCTAGTCGTCCCCTTGGGGAGCACCGGTGTTATTAAATGCGGAAGAAAGATGGATCTCTACGCTTATGTATTGATTATCGTGAGCTGAACAGGGTAACCATCAAGAACAAGTACCCCTTGCCTCGTATTGATGATTTATTGGACCAACTTCAGGGAGCCGCCGTGTTTTCTAAGATCGACTTGAGATCTGGTTATCATCAGTTGAGGATTCGAGAGTCTGACATTTCGAAGACAGCATTCCGTACTCGCTATGGGCATTATGAGTTCGTGGTGATGCCATTTGGACTGACTAATGCACCGGCAGTATTCATGGAGTTGATGAATCGAGTTTTTATTAACTATCTGGTTCGCTTTGTAGTCGTTTTCATTGACGACATTTTGATTTACTCTCGCGATCACGAAGAGCACGAGCGTCACCTTCACCAAGTTCTCGATACATTGAGGCGGGAACAACTTTATGGGAAATTTTCTAAGTGTGAATTCTGGATGCCTGAGGTTGTATTTCTCGGGCATGTGATATCAGCCGAAGGGGTGTGAGTGGACCCACAAAATACGTAAGCCATTCGAGATTGGCTACCACTAAAGAACGTGAAGGAAGTTCGTAGTTTCCTCGGCCTAGCAGGTTACTACCGACGATTCGTAGAAGGATTCTCTAAAATTGCGCAACCAATGACTAACTTACTGCGAAAGGACAAGAAGTATTTGTGGTCAGAATCATGTCAGCAAAGTTTTGAAGAGCTCAAGATTCGATTGATTTCGGCACCTGTTTTGGTCTTACCGAAAGGAACGGAAGGATTTGTGGTGTATAGTGACGCGTCGAGACAGGGTCTGGGATGTGTATTAATGCAGGAAGGGAAAGTGATTGCCTATGCATCGAGACAATTGCGACCCTACGAAGTTAACTATCCAACCCATGACTTGGAGTTAGCAGCCGTGGTGTTTGCTTTGAAAATCTGGCGTCACTATCTTTATGGGGTTACCTGCCAGATCTTTACAGACCACAAGAGCCTAAAGTACATTTTTACTCATAAGGAGTTGAACATGAGGCAGAGAAGGTGGCTAGAATTAATCAAGGACTATGATATCGAGATCCTTTATCATCCGGGTAAAGCTAATATGGTTGCCGACGCATTGAGCCGTAAAACCGTGCAGGAGCAAATGCTGAGCCGTTTGACAGCACAGAGAGAGTTGCAGTTGGACCTTATGAGGTCAGAAATTGAAGTTTGGTTACAGCGTGTTCAGGGACAACTTTGCACCCTTGAGATTTCTTCGTCTCTTGATGATATGATCAAATCGAAGCAAGTTACGGACCCATTCTTATCTCGAGTTCGGGATGAAGTAACCCAGGGGAAAGCCCCTGGATTCATGATCCACGAGGATGGATTGATACGTTTTAGGAATCGAGTTTGTGTACCCGCTGACGAAGAATTGAGGAACTCTATCATGAGGGAAGCCCATGCTACCCCGTACTCTATTCACCCGGGCTCTAGTAAGATGTATAAGGATTTGAAGCAGAATTATTGGTGGGGGAATATGAAACGTGAGGTTGCCGAATTCGTTTCGAGGTGTTTGACCTGTCAGCAGGTTAAGATTGAGCACCAGCGACCCGCAGGAATGCTGAAACCGCTCCCGATTCCTGAGTGGAAATGGGAAGACATATCTATGGATTTTATCACTAGCTTGCCGACGAGTCGTCGAGGAATGAATACGATTTGGGTGATTGTGGACCGTCTGACCAAATCAGCCCACTTCTTGGAGATTAAGGACATGTGGGGCCCCGAGAGATTGTCCCAGCTGTTTATTAAGGAAATTGTGAGACTACACGGTACCCCCAAGAGCATTGTATCAGACCGTGACGGGCGATTTGTGTCACACTTCTGGAAGGCAGTTCATCGTGCGATGGGCACGCAGTTGAATTTCAGTACGGATTTTCATCCACAGACTGATGGTCAGTCGGAGAGAACCATCCAAAATCTAGAGGATATGTTGAGAGCATGTGCTCTTGATTGGAAGAACGATTGGGAAGCCCAGCTGCCTTTGGTGGAATTCACTTATAATAATAGTTGGCACGCTTCGATTCAGATGGCACCGTATGAGGCATTGTATGGCCGTCGCTGTAGGTCCCCTTTGTGTTGGGACGAACTATCAGAATCTCTGGGTACGGAACACGATATGTTGTTAGCCGCCCGTGAGAATATCACTTTGATTAAGAGTCGGTTGTTAACGGCTCAAAGTCGACAAAAGTCTTACGCTGACCACCGTCGACGACCGCTTGAGTTCGAGGTTGGTGACCATGTGTTAATGAAGGTGTCTCCTACACGAGGTGTTTTTCGTTTCGGGAAGAGGGGCTAGCTGAGCCCAAGGTACATTGGGCCGTTTGAGGTTTTGGAGCGTGTAGGCGATCTGGCCTATCGACTAGCTTTTCCACCGACTTTGAGTAAGATTCACAACGTGTTTCATGTCTCCCAGTTGAGGAAATATGTTGCTGATCCGAGCCATGTACTTCAATTCGAAGATATTGAATTAGCAGAGGATCATTCGTACGAGGAGTGTCCTGTACGGATACTCAAGAGGAGGATCAAGCAGTTGCGGAACAAGACGATTCCCCTACTGAAAGTTCAGTGGTCACGACACGGAGTCGAGGAGGCTACGTGGGAGACCGAGGATAGTATGCGAGCGAGATACCCCGAGTTATTTACCCCTTAGTTTCGAGGACGAAACTCCTTTTAAGGGGGGGAGTATGTAATATCCGACTGTAACTTTTCATTTTTACTTGTCGTTGTATTATTCGGATAATATGATTATCATAAATCGTTGCATTTAGTATTATGTTGAGGTATTATAGATTTGAATATCATATCGTTGTTATTTCATTTCATATGTGATGATTCGATGTTAATTAGAGTGTTGCATTTTTGAATTTTTCTGTTGATGTAGCGTACGCTACACAGTACGATTAACGTACGCTAATCATGTGCCTTAGCGTGCGTAAGGTTTCCTCTGTTGCGTACGCTAAGAGGGAATCTGGCATCAGTTGACTTCAGCACGTGAACTCCTTAGCCGTTAGCATGCATGTGATCAAGGTCTGAGCTGTCGTGTCGGTGAGAATCTACTTTTATTAGCGTGCGTAACCCATTTCTCGTTAGCGTGCGCTAACGGCCTGCGATAATTCAAGACAGTAGCCACTGTAAGCCGCTTACGTACGTAATATTGACCGGATAGCGTACGTAAGTGCATTAGCGTACGCTAAACTGTTCCGGTAGCATGCGCTAAGTCTGCACAGTCTATTTATAGGACCAGCCTGTTTTTCATTTCTTCACAACCCCAAACTGAATTTCTCTCTTCACATATCATACCTCTGCACTACCAAAATGATATCAACCTTCACCAACTTGTTTCTAAGCCTTGAATCTTGGAGTGGAGCTCATTTCCTTGGAGATTTGGAGTTGTTTTTGAGCTTGGAATATATTCTCTCATAGCATTGAAGTTGTTCTTCATTTCTGGAGGTAGGTGTGCTTTCTTCTCTGCATTATTTTCTTATGTTGATGTTAATGACGAATTATACTTCACCTAGAGTTAGATTAAGCAAGTAAAACATAGTTTTAATCCAACCCTTTTAACACTTCTTGATGAATATGATAAATGAGGGTTTAGATTAGATGAGTTCTTGATGTTGTAGTGATGGTAATCATGTTTATAGTTATCATTACTCATCTTACTGGACGAATTTAACTCAGTAGAACATTGTTGGATCGGTTAGCTTCTTCATAGCTGGATTTAATCAAGAACTTGATATCATAGAGTGTTTAAACACCATTTTAGGTATTTAATTACCTTGGGAAGAACTTGATAATGTTAAAGATAGGATTAGATGATCTTATTCAGAAATCTTAGAAGCTTTAAATCATTATGGTTCAGCTTCACAAGTCTTTGAAGAATGGTAAGGATCTTGATGACTACAAACAATAACTTTTCATCAATCTAATGTGTTGATAACTTAGAATGTGGTTCATCATCATGCTAAATAGATAGTGTTCTTAAGAAGATAATGCTGTTTATGAACAATATTGTCATGGTAGATTGAGTATCAAATTCATTATGACTATCCTTTTATAATAGTAGATGTTGTAGAACATAAGAATTTGATTTAAACCCATTTTATTGGCAAATTGAAGATGTTTTGTTCATAGAATAACAAGAGAATTAAAGGACACTTTTGGTATGGTAATCCGATTTTGGAAGATGAATTAGATGTATTGAAACCTTTCATTAATCGTTAAGGTATTCATTAGGGTGGAATGAATTATTCGAGTAGGTTTTGTAATATCCGGATTTATTACAGTGTATTTCATCTGTATTCAAACCATGTATTATTCGGATTGGTGATTTTGATTATTGGAGTATGATATTTCGTGCATTGATATCATTGTACAAAAGTATAGAAACATGCAAAATTGCTCATGCAACCTCGTGATAGCGCACGCTAAGAATGTATCTTAACGCACGCTATCGGGCTATTATTAGCGCACGCTATGCAGGTAGGAGTTGCGTGCGCTAAGGACTCAATTATTGAGCGGGACAGCTAGCACATGCGCCAGCCGGGACATGGGTCCGGATAAGATTTCCTCGGACGCACCCGGACAATTCTGAAGTCAACCATTATTAGCGCACGCTAAGGAATGCTTAGTAGCGTGCGCTAACTTGTTAAATTGCAGAATATTATAAATGGGGCAACAACCATTTTGGCTTTCATTTCTTTCACCCATTCTTCCTCTTTGAGAGTTCAGAGAGCTGTAATAATACTCCTATACACTTAGAACACATCTTGTTGGTGTTTGTATATTGGTTATCACTTGGGAATATTCATTGAAGTAGAATAGCACCTTGGAGTGGCATACAACCAATCGGAGTTGGATTCTACCTTACAGTTCAGTGATTTTCATCATATTAAGGTATGTTCAATCTATCTCAAGACTTAGAGTTGGATTCTAACGATTTGGATGATCATCTTAACAAAGATAGGGATTTTCATAGATGAATTATCCAAGTATATCATGTTTGGAATAGTGAGATGAATAAGCATTAAGTACCTTGATTATAATCATCATGATTCAAATATTATTACACTGAATATGTAAAGAGAAGGTTCTATCAATGGTAAACCAAATCTAGTAGATGATTTCATAGTAATCTTGGACTAGACTTTAACATCATTATTGTTAGATAAATCTAAAGGATTGATCATGGAAGGATTTATCTAGTATAGATGGAACGTTTAACAACTTCAGTATGATAATATTGATTGATATAAGGTGTTGATACCAACCGTTAAGCTCTTCGAATCGTCATATGAAGAATTGTAGTCGAAATGGAATATGGTTTTTATGGTATGCATATCCTTGAATCCGAAGTTGTTGTTATCCGTAAGATCATTCAGAATTGTATATACATGATATTCATGGAGGTAACATGAAGTGTCACGGAAGATTTCATTGTTTCGATCATGGCAAGAACAGTTTACTGCTCAGCAGTAAACTGCCATGCACAGATAGCGCACGCTATCCTATGAATATTAACGTGTGCTATCGAGCACGAGTTAGCGTACGCTACATTTGGTATGTAACGTACGCTAAGCTATCAGACAAGTCAGTCGCCTGATCAGTGAAGTACTGACCATGCATAGTTAGCGTACGCTAGGCTTTGTTGTTTGCGTGCGCTATCGAAAGCGACTTAACGACGCTACACGAGTACTTAGCGTGCGCTAAGCAGTTCAGTCAGATTGCATTTTATGAACTTTTGGCCGTAAATCGAATTGTTAAACATCCGTACGACGTGAGATAAATCCTATATCATTTCTTTTGTTAAGGTTTGATCTTGTTGCGTGATTGATCGAGAGGGGCGACCTTCGAGTGTCTCGTTTTCGTGGAAGTATTGTTCTGCCTTCTAATCGAGGCAAGTACTCTAATTAGAATTGTTTATATTATGACAATTATGATGTGATTGTATCGTGTAAATATGTTGTGAATATATGTCCACCATGCGTTGATCTGACGGGAATCATCATGGGAATCTATAGCTGTGTGCGCTGGATCGTTGGACAGGTAGTTCCACCATGTGTTGGTCCGACGGGATCATCATGGGAATCTATAGCTGTGTGCGCTGGATCGTTCGAATACCACTAGTATGTTGAAACTGATATGATATGATATGTGTTGTGGATATTCTCGTTGGAGAAACTTGTTATGATATAATTGTTGATTATATCACTGTTGTATGATTATTGTACTTGTACTAGCATCGTTGTGCTAACCCCTTCGGGGGTGAACATTGTGTTTGTTCAGGATCCAGGAGAGCGGGGAAACAACCACTGGAGATGCATGACGACGAGGGTGCAAAGTGATGTTCCGTCCGGATTTACTGTCTGTTATTTGTTGGTTATTTCAATAAGTACTCGAGTACGTCGTCCGTTTATAATGTTTGGATTTTAGTGATGTAATAATAACTCTTCATTGGATATTTGTATTTCGGTTTTTGAACCAGACGGTTGTATTTTACCTCAGCAATTTCATAAACTGGTATCTGTTATTGTCATTTCCTTCATTTAGCCTTGTAAATTCTTATGTAAAGGATTTACGGTGCTGTAATATTCCTGAATATATCGGGGGTGTTACAGAATATGGTATCGGAGCTAAGATTATGGATATCTTGGCCGTTGGGTTAAAATAAGGGTCATTTATGTCTTTTGAGATAACCGGCCGTGAATGACATCACTGCACTGCCTACGTCTTCATGCGAATGGTGGTTGTAAGTTCCTAAACTCTATCTCGTTCTTTACATGTTGTGCCTCTTTATACTCGAATATTAGAACGATGTTATCTCCTGTATATTGAGTATTTATGCTTACAGTATGTTGAGAGGCGGACGTGGACGTGGTCGCGGTCGTGGACGCGGACGAAGGAATGCTGAAAGGGAGGCGTCGCCTTCTAATCAGGCAAGTCATAGCTCAGGCGAGCCGCAGCAATCCATCAATAACGAATCGGAACCTGGTGTACCAGAAATCCTTCGTCAAGTCGTGAACCAGATGACTCAGTTCGCACAGGTCGTGGACCGAATGCAAGTGGCGGCAGGAATTCAGCAGGGAGATGGACAACAAAGGATTCCAGACATGGGAAATCGTGGTGACCGATGGTTACAAGAGGTGGCAAAGATGCAACCACCCAAATTTGACGGCTTTTCCGAGGCTCCCACTTGGGACCATTGGTTGAAGGAATTGGAGAAAATATTTGCTGGAATTAATTGCCCGAATGACAGGAGAGCTCCTATTGCCCAGTACTTTCTGATAGGGGAAGCATCCGAGTGGTGGGAAGCTACCCGACCCGCAGATCATGATGCCGATTGGGCGGAATTTAAAATGATGATGGAAGCTCAGTATTGCCCTCGTCCTGTGAGGGAAGTCAAAATTCGGGAATTTTTCTCCGCTCAACCATCAGACGAACCCGTATCCCAGACGATTAAGACGTTTAACCAGCAGTTAGCATTTGTTCGACATCTGGTCAGAACAGATGCGGAGATGATGATTCATTTCGAAATGAGGATGAAACCAGAAATCCAGAGGTACATGTCCGGTTTTGAATGTACCACTCTCCGCCAATACCAGGATAAGGCGTTGGCATACGAAATAAAAGAAGCAGCAATGGAGAAGTTTATGGAGTCGAAGAAACAGAAAGTCTCTGGTACTTTTACAGAGCACAAGAGCAGTGGGCCCCGCAAGGCCCAGTCTTCTTTTTCTTTCAAGAAACCTCCGCACCCATCTAGGAGCGGAAAGAACTACGGAACAATGTCAGCCACGACGGATACAGCTAGGAAGTGCTTTAACTGTGGTCGCCCAGGCCACCTTTGGCGTGATTGTTTGCGCACTCCAGTTACATGTTTTGAGTGCGGACAGGAAGGGCACCGTGCGACGTTTTGTAAGGACGCCACTAAGTACAATGGAACCCGTTCATCACAGCCAGTTCAGAAGGAAGCTAGTATCCAACAAATAACTACAAATTTACTTTTACTTAAAGGTTAAAACTTGTTTAATAAATTATACTAAGCATAAAAGACAGGAAACAACAACTTTAAATCAATCTTGGTAAATGTTTAATCGATTCCTAGAAGGACAGATTTTGAATATATACGTTTTAACAGAATATGTTCCGATAATACGCAATTATTCTTATCCGTATCCCTTCATTTATTGGTAACATATGACAAATATTCCACAAATTACAAACTATTGCAACCCATTAATATTAATAATTAATTAGAGCAAAATTTACAATTGGATTACTTTTATATACTTTTCCAGCCCAATTCAAAAGGGATACCCGGCCAAATTAATTAAACCCGATCCAAACACATTACATACCCGATAAAACCCTATTATCACTTCCTTTGGGATAACCCTACTCTTTCCAATTCCAATCCACCCCCTCTTTTCTCCTCTCACCAAACTCATATTCTCCACACAAAATCGATCTCATCATCATCTACCATTAAAACCGATCATATGAAAAACAAATACAAACACATCTATGATGGGTTTAGGATAGTCTTGGATTTTATGGTCTTGTAATATCTTGTGAAACACGAAAGAAATTTATGAGATCTTGTTGTCTTTTAAGTTTCGGATCAATGATGGTAATTTTTTCGTGTTGTGGATCGTGTAAAGGTCTTTGAATTTTATGTGTTATTTCCGTTGCTCCTTTTACTGCTTTCTTTCATATCAACTCCAGTATCGTCATATACACATCTTGTGTCATCTGCACAAAAGGAAATAGTTTTATACTACTTTCAATTTTAAATCCAGTCACGATAAAAACAATAACTCATAAACAATTTGACTTTCATGAACTATTACATTTTGACTCTCAAAATTCAAAACAAAACAATTTCACACTTTTTGACAAAAAAAGAAAGTTGTTTGTTGTTTATTTGAGGTGGTGGAACGGATTAGGATAGATGTGAATTTGTTTGGTTATTTATAATCTTCCAAAAATCAAGTGAAAAGTCACATTTAAATATTTATTGGTGTAAATGTTTCAAATTCTTTTGGGTGTAAATGCTTCGAAGATGGTTCGAATGTGTAACTGCATGATGTTGAAATGATTGAGCAAACTAAAAGACTAATTGAATTCACTTGTTTTAATTACACTAAGTACACCTGGAAATCAGAAAGTTTGTATCATAACCGAACCGTCACAACATTCAATTGAAACCTCTTTGTATTTCTTCGAGCTTAGAAGAGATTGTACCTTACTTTTTTTTGTGCACATTCACTCTTCCACATTAAATTAAGTCGCTCAATTTTTAAATAGTATAGATAGAGTGGGTAAATGGAGGTCTTGTCGGTTGAGTCTGTTGACTCTAACAGATACTTTGTATCTTGCGTCACTCTTATTGCAAAAAATAAGAGTATTTGAGCGGCCAATCTCCTGCCAAGCAAAGACATCACAAAGCATAATCTCAAATAGTAATGGCACGTGAAGATTTTTCCCTCGTAGGACATGCAATGACATTTTCTATTTAAAATTGGCAACTTGAAGCAAAAGTGGACGGTTCCGTGAAAATGGCGGCCGAACTAACTTTCTTTTTGCTTTTTATTATCACCTCCTCTCTCTTTATAATGGCAGGTAGTATTCATATGTGGTCGACTGCAGTATTATTTGAAGATTACCTGTAGGAGGAATGTGAAGATATAAATGTGTGCATGTATGGAAGGACGATGAGGCGTTGTTAGTCGCTCCCGATAATAGTAATTTTTAACTGGAGATGCACATGGATTAAATTGATCGCTCTTTGTACGGTCGGGTTAGTCAAGTATATTTTTTGCCATCATGATTTATCACGTCATTTTTATCTACTCTTTGCTTTCGTTCCGTCGAGTCTGTTGAGTCAAATCTTGTAAGAAGGCTACCCATGTGATGTAGGTTAGTTAATTATCTTAACAATTAACAAATTTCCGTTCGAAAAGGTAGAGGGCATCTAGATTCATGACACTTGTCACACATCCATCTTTCCATTTACTTATAAGAGGGGCAAATTTTCTTTGCTATCCCTCTCATTCTTACATTGCTATTAGGAAATTGGAGTACATAAGGAGTGCGCAAGTGTCTTTGAGGGAGCTTCAAGAGGTTATTACCTCTTCATTTCTCTTCTTTTAGTATTTTCTACATGTTCTTCGAAGTTCTTCATGTGTTCTTCGCCTAAATTTTGAGGGATAAATTTGTAGTTTTGCTTTAATTCAACATGTTATCTTGTTTGTACTTGATCTTTGTTTTAAGTAGGGATATGACTTTAGTTTTTTTGCCCCTGTGTAGTTTAATTCCTCATCTTTTTGCATAGTTCGTATGTCTAGTCCGTCAGTGTAACACCCCCAGAAATCTACCGGGAATATTACACGTTGTAGACCCCTTAATAGAGGGATCTACTAGACTAAATACCACGAGACAACAAACGTGTGACTGACCGGGGTCAAACTACATAATGACACTGACTGATAAGGTCAAATATTAACACACACCGACCGATAAGGTCACACGACAAGAAAACAATACGAATAACAACTCATTACTGAACTTACCCACACAGGGGTCAAGAGACAATATAGCGGAAGACTGGAGATATCACAATAATACAATAATATCATACTGAACTCTAACTATTGATTAGTATCACGGCTCGCCTTCTTCCGTGCCATCCCCGTGATTGCTCCAACGAACTAAGCATACCTGAAATGCATGAGATGCATTTCTACCATTTAAGGGGTTAGTATTTGAATGGCTAGTACAAGTGTTGGGATAAACAATCCTGTACCTTATTTTGATAAATGCCAACATACAGCAAATAGTCAAAAGCCAAACATACAACAAGTAGCTGTCCCGAAGATGATCATACTGCTGGACAACTTATCTTGTATGTTATGTTCGCTCAACATACAACAAAAGGATAAAGTGCCATCATACAGCAAGAAGATCATAAGTCAATATGAAGCCAAGTATGGAAGCTGTACGGAAATATTTATACAACACCTTCCATACAGCAGCGCTAAGAGATAGCATATAACGTTGGAACCTACAGCTACAACATTATAAATGCAATATGTTGGATACAGCAAACAGTCTTTGTATCAATCTGTGTGAATGATAGAAGGATAGGATTGATTATAGACACGTAGTTGTGTACGTAGTGTTTATAATAAACATTTTACTCTTGTGTGGAGGACCAGCGGACGTAGAGGGGTTTACCTCGAACCACTTTAAATATCTTGTCATTTACCTTCTGCAACTTATTGTTTCCATTACTGTGATTATTTTTAAGCATAAATTGCATACCCTGTATACACCAAGCTAACAAGAGAAAACCTAGTTGCTGTATTTACAGCAACTTACTTTAACAGACTTCCGCTACGCACTCTTATTTGAAAAACGTACAGCTTGTTGTATAACACTTTTCCAAGCTGTATTTTGTGTACTTAGTGGCCAACAAGTGGTATCGGAGTAATTGATTCTAAAAAGAATCATTCGTATTTTTAACCGAATCAGATCCTAAAATCACTTATTTTTGAAAAAACAGTCTTTATATTCCCTATTCTCATATATGGATACCTCAATGATCAATAAGGTTCCTATGTTTTCTATTAACGAATTTGATGACTGGAGAATTACGATGGAGGCTCATCTTGCAGCCATGCATGAAGAAATGATCTTTGTCATTCAAGATGGCCCCATAAAGATCATGAAGGTAAATCCTGCCGTAAGGATTGATGGCCAAGCTCATGCCGAGATGCTCGAGAAGAAGCGCGAGAAGTGGACAACTTACGAGCGCAAGCGTTCCAACCTCGACAATGTTGCTAAGAATTCGCTATTTGTCACGCTTGACAAAGGCACATTCTCAAAGGTAAAGAGCTGTAAGACACCCAAAGAAATCTGGGATAAAATCAAGATGATTTATGAGGGAACTGAGCTCTCAAAAGAAAACAAGATATCAAAACTAACTCAGCAATTTGAATCTTTCGAAATGAAATCAACTAAAACTCTTGAGGAACTTGACCTCAGATTCACTGGCATTGTCGGTGAACTTGAAGCGTTGGGCAAAATTTATACCCAAAAGGAGAAGAACTTAAAAATTTTCAGATCTCTCCCTGCCCGATGGGACATAAAAACCACATCTATGCGTGTGTCATGTAATCTTAATGACATATCTACTTTCGACCTTTTCTCTGACCTAAAAGATTTCGAGTATGATATTGACAGGAGGGAGAAAGCTGAAGAGTCACCTGCTAGGACTACAACGTTAGCCGTTGTATCCAACAGGAGACACATCATGCCCAGCACATCCAAATCTGCCTACAAAAGTGCTGACACTGACGACGATATCCTATCACAAAATGAAATGGCTCTACTCATGCATAAATTCAAGAAATTCATCAAACAGTTTGGAAAGATTGCATACAGGACCAAGCCTTTTAACAAGGTAAATCCAGAATCTTTCCCATCTGGTGATTCTAACTTATGTTATAATTGCAGGAAACCAGGACATTATGCGAATAAATGTCCGCATCCCAAAGTCCAAAAGTTGCCGGAAGCCGAGCAACAAGAAAAGGACGAAAGAAGGCGTGCTTGGAAGAACAAGCTCAAGGCCCTGATCGGCGAATCAGAAGCCTCGCCCGCTCAAACCAAGACCGAGGAATATCTTCAGGTGGTTATTGACAGTGACTCGTCTGATGATGAACTCGAAGATAAAGCATACATGTGCTTCATGGCTAAGGATATTGAAGAAGATGAAGATAGTGATGATGAGGTAAGCTCAACATCCAATATTCCTATTAATGCATCTCATACTTTCGAAAATATGATGAATGAATTCAAAAATATTCAAAAGGCCCATGAGACATTAAAACGAGAAAACATACATCTCGAAATTTCTAATTTAGAGCTGAAAGATGAAAATGACTTGCTGAGAAATAATTACGAAAACATGTCTATTGATTGCGAAAACAGCAAGATCACAGTTGAAAAACTCATAGAGAGCAATCATCAACTTGCTCATGAATTAAATGAGGCTAAATCTCATAGTGAAAGCAAGACAAATGGTTTCGTTCTGCTCGAAGCCAAAGTAAAAACTCTCGAGAAACGAGAAGGAGAACTTGAGACCATCTTGAAATATTTCAAAAAATCATCTAAAAGGATGGAAGAAATTCTAATCACCGGGCAACATGCTCATGATAAAAGTGGCTTAGGATACAACTCATTCTCCAATAAAGGGAAACTAGTACTGTGTTCGTCAGGGGTGTGGAATCCATTCCTGTATCGGAAGAAATCCCGAGTCCTGTTAAGGTACCTATTGCACCGTGAACAGCAAAGGCTGCCATTCTGCCACCAAGCATATCAAAAGCGCCAACAGCCGTTCAGAAAGAAGATTGTACCCAAATATTAAAGGCCCACACAACAGTACTTTCAAAAGTACAGCACGCCTAGATATTGGATACATGAGCCTCGTTATCCACCGTGAAAGCAGGTCGCCGCACAATATCAGCAACAACTTTGGGAATCCAACTGGAGACCCAGAAGGCAAGATGTAAGGCCGAAGAAAATGGCTCCACCTCCAAGACGGAATTCGTACTGGATCAATAATAATAACCCTGAATTTTACATGCATAATAATTATCAAGGTTACAACGACTACGTACCTGCCCCATGTAGACATTGCAAGAACGGACCTAAAGTAACCTATAGCAAACCAATTGCCGTCAGGCAAATCTAAGTACCTAAAGGCACTAACATCCATGGACCCAACATCCAAAGGTGACCTAAATCTACTTAATTTCTTTGCCTACAGGACATCTTAGAGAATGACATCTGGTACTTCGACAGCAGATGTTCTTGGTACATGACAGGAGATAAAAGTAAGCTGTCAGATTATGTACAAGGCCGCGGTCCAAAAGTGTGTTTCGGTGATAAATCAAAAGGAAGAACAAGAGGGAAAGGAACCCTGCTTGTAGGAAAATTCAAAGTCATCGATGTAGCTTATGTTGAAGGCTTACAGTATAATTTACTTAGTACTAGCCAGTTCTGTGACAAACAGTTCTCGGTGAAATTCTATATAGACCACTATAGAGTCAAGAACATTCTGACCAAAGAAATTGTACTCACAGGAAGCAGATCAGGTAGCATGTATATTGCTGACTGGATGCATACGAGCTCCACAATTCCTTGTTATGTTTCCAAAGGCACTTCAGATCTAAGCTGGCTATGACACAAGAGGATGTCTCACATCAACTTCAAAACTATCAACAAGCTCGCTAGACAGGGAATGGTTAGAGGTTTGCCCGATGTGTCATTCCAAAAATACAGCGCCTGTGGACCCTGTCAGAAAGGCAAGCAAATCAAGACCATCCTAAAAAGCAAATCCTACCTTTCCACTCAGAGAGTTTTAGAAATGCTACACATGGATCTCTACGGTTCTGTAGACCCAGTAAGTTTGGGAGGTAAGAAATACTGTCTCGTTATTGTTGATGATTTTTCCATGTATGCTTGGACAATCTTCTTGAGCAAGAAGAAGGAAACCACATCAAAGCTTCCCGAGCACCTGAGGAAGTTTGAAAATGAGAAAGGCTTGAGTATCGTGTCCATTCATTCCGATAGAGGTACTGAATTTACTAACCACTTTATAGAGCAATACTGTTCGGAAAATGGGATACAACACGAATACTCAGCTGCCCGCACACTTCAACAAAATAGTGTTGCCGATCGAAATAACAGGACGCTCAAAGAAGCAACAAGGACCATGATTGCCGCAAGCAAGTTGCCACATTGTTTCTGGGGAGAAGCCATCAATACAGCATGCTATACACAAAACCGTTGTATCATCAACAAACATCACAACAAAACAGCATACGAGGTATGGAACAACAAAACTCCATTACTTTCGTACTTTCACATATTCGGATGCAGGTGTTATGTTTTGAACAACGGGAAAGATCAACTTAGAACCTTCGATGAGAAGTCGGACGAAGGGATATTTGTAGGATATTCCTCTGTCAGCAAAGCTTATAGGATCTTTATTAAACGAAAGCTGACAGTTGAGGAATAAGTACATGTAGTGTTCAAAGAACCTCACCATGACCCTTCAGGAGTAGAAGATCTTACTCAGAATATCCAACAACTCTCCATTAATGACCCTCCAACTCCTATAGAGCTTGTCGTTGACTTAGAAATCAACCCCTCAGCTGTAAGAACAAAAGTAGATGAAGGCGATCTTTGTCTGTTGAAAGTGAAACTCTGACAACTCAAGATCTGATCTGAGATGCCGAATTAGAACCTGATAGAAGATGGTTGAGAGATCACCCGCAGGAGTGACCATAGGAAACATTGATGCTGGAGTATCTACCCATAGGAGAATACAGAGTACACAAGGAAATGTACTATGTACGCAAGAAGAACCCGAATCTGAACAATCTTCATTTCCTGTATGGAAATCTCAAGCTGAACTTAGAAGACATAACATGTGCATTATCGATGTATTCTTAGCTCAATCCGAACCTGTTTCTACCAAAGAAGCTCTAGACAATTCTCACTGGATTACATCTATGGAAGAAGAGCTTAATGGTTTCAAAAGAAACAACGTATGGTATCTAGTACCCAGACCTGAGCATCAAGCCGTAATTGGAACTAAATGGGTATTTAGAAACAAGAAAGATGAGAACAGACTTGTTATCAGAAACAAATACCGTCTAGTCGCACAAGGCTACAGACAAGAAGAAGGCATAGACTACGATGAAACATTTGTCCCTGTTGCCAGACTAGAAGCCATTAGGATATTTTTAGCTTTTGCCGCCCATAAGAGCTTTATTGTATCTCAAATGGACGTCAAGAGCGCATTCCTGAATGGAGACCTCGCCGAAGAAGTCTATGTTGAACAACCACCAGGGTTTGTCATCTCAGAAGGCGGAGACCTTGTATACAGGCTATGGAAAGCACTGTATGGACTTAAGCAACCACCTAGGGCGTGGTATGAGACTCTGTCCATGTACCTTACCAATAATGGATTCGAGAAAGGTGCTGTGGACAAGACCCTATTTAAGATACATTAAGGTGATGACCTCCTGATGGTTCAAATATACGTAGATGATATTATATTTGGTTCCACTAACCTTGCTTTATGTCAAAGGTTCTCTCATCTCATGCAAAGTAAATTTGAATCGAGTATGATGGGAGAACTTAGTTATTTCCTAGGATTGCAGGAAAAGCAGTTGCCTACAGAAATCTTCATCAACTAGGAAAAGTACAACAAGGAGCTTCTCAACAAATTTGGGATGAACAACTCCAAATCCTCGTCAACCCCCATGAGCACTTCCATGAAAATTAGTGCTGACGAAGCTGGAAAGTCGGTTGATCAATCACACTACAGGAAGCTTATTGGATCACTCCTGTACCTAACAGCTAGCAGGCCCGATATCCAGTTTGCTGTAGGAGTGTGTGCTCGGTATCAAGTAGCACCTAAAGAATCACACTTCACTACAGCCAAACAAATCCTGAAGTACGTCAAAGGAATAGTCGATGTAGGACTATGGTATCCTAAAGAAGGTGGATTCGATTTGGCTGGCTACAGCGACTTGGATCTCGGAGGTTGCAAGCTAGATAGTAAGAGTACAAGCGGTACTTGTCACTTTCTTGGACCTAGACTTGTGTCGTGGTTTAGTAAGAAACAATTGGCAAACTCGCTTTCCAAAGCTGAATCAGAATACTATGCTGCTGGTAGTTGCTATATGCAAATCCTTTGGATGCAACAACAGCTGTCAGATTATGGAATCACTGCCAAGGAAGCACCAATCATGTGCGATATCACGAGTGCAATTGCAATAACGCACAATCCTGTATTGCACTTGCGCACTAAGCATATTCATATGAAGCATCACTTCATTAGGAATCATGTTGAGAACAAGGATGTTCGGCTCGATAAAGTTCATACAGATATCCAGTTAGCCAACATCTTTACCAAACCTCTCAGCACAGCCAGATTATGTATGCTTCGACAAGAATTGGGAATGCTACAGCCCGACTCCCTGTAAGTTTTAATGCTTTTACTCAACAATTGAGGGGGAATGCTGTAAGACCCAAGAATACAGTATCCACCGTTAATTAACAGTACACTCAGAAAATCCGACAACATTGTAGGAAAAATGAAACATGAAATAATCCTACAACTGACGTGTGCATTAATTAAGGGGGAATACAGTATGACCCATGAATACAGTATTAATCCAAAAATTGCTGTAAGAATTGAATCCCATATGTACCTTTTAAGGGGTAACGTTGTATTTTTGCGGATACAGTACATACTATGGGACATCAATTAATACTATATTATTATTATTTTAATATTTTATTCATTCTAAAATAGTTTTGAGTCCACGTGCCCTATTTTACAATCAAACTTCTTTGCATTTAATGCTTTGCACGAAATCTGGACTATTTTATCTCAAACGCCGTGATTTTTCAATTTATTAATAATTTCAAACCGCCATTTCGGGCAATAAGGGAATTCGATACGTCAGATGCGGGACCGATTATCAATTCAAAATCGGATGGATAAGATCTACCACTTACGCTCGATTCATCCTGTTCGTTCATTTAAAAAGACGGTTCCCATCCCTTAAATCTGACCGTTCGCTGTTTGAAAACCCTAATCTTCCCCGCCCATTATAAAAGGACTGCTATTTGCTCCCTTTGACTCTTTACACTTTCTGTAAAATTAAACGAGTTCTTTGAGCAAACAGCCTATATTGTTTACTGCATTTTACTGCCTTTTCTTTGCATTTCACTCACTTTCTCTTCAGAAATCACAATGGCATCTTCACAGACCTCTTCTACATCTCTTAAGAAGAGCTCCACCATCATCAACGGGCAAACCTTCGCCAGATCTGTAGTGGTAGAATGTGTTCGTATTGAAAACGAGGACGTTGATTCCATGGAGATTATTGTTTCAAGAATACGTCAGCAAGGCCTCTATCACCTTGGTAGCCATACTGCTGATCTCTATGATGAGCAAATGGTCGAGGAATTCTATCTCGACGCCACCGTCTGTGGAATTGAGATCCGCGTTGACCAGGATCTATTGCAGAATTTGTATAGACTGCCTACTGATGGCCTGACTATGGAGGAGCTTGAGACTTTTGGGTCCCAAGAGATCTTAACCGCATATTGGGGATTATTCACTGGCTCTGCTTCGAATGTGAACGTTCACGCATCCTGCGATAAGAAGAGTTTTTGTTTGCCCTTTGTATACTTGCATGATTTTTGTTGCTTTATTGTTGAAAATAGGACTAGCGCATTTGAGATGTGCACCAACCTTCGATTCAGAATGATGGTCGTCATCATGTCTGGAAAAAAGGTCAATTGGTGTCAAATTATCCTAAAGAGGCTACAAGAAGAGGCTTCTAAGCCCGCTACACAGAAGAAGTCCTTCGGTCTCATTCTCAACAATATCCTGACCAAAAGCAGTGTGCCGCAATCAAAAGAAGACAAGAAGATTGGCCAGCGCAAATACATTGGAGGAAGCAAGCCCTCCGTTTTCAACAGAGATGGACTTATTGGGACAAGACCCTTTGTTAGGAATCTGCCCCTGTCTAATGATCCCAGGGACATCACTCTGACATCCGGCAGTGTAGAAAAGTCTAAGAAGAGGAAGAGATCACAACAAAACTCCCCTTGCTATTGAGAAGCCGAAAAGAAAGCTAAGGAAGCTTTCCAAAGATAAGGCTGTAGAGATTACAACGATCTATGTGGATGCTCCTTTGTCGGCGCAACCTGCTGTATCAAACCCCTAGGGCGCAACCCCTGTGGAAGAGGTAATTGCTGCACATGTTGCAGATCCCGAGCCTTTGGCGGCTACGATAGATGTTCAATTACTTGCCAAGTTGGAAGGCTCTAGCGAGTCGGTTGCCCCTTCAGATCCAACAGACGCATTTCTTGCACGGGAACCCACACCCGTAAGGGATCCATCTCCCATCAGGGTACCAACCCCTATTCGGGATGCATCTCCGAAACAGGCTCCCACACCTGTAGTGGAACCCATGACTACAGTAGACTCATGTATTGTACGCAGCCCCTCCCCCGACACTATAATCGACAAAACTCTGTTGTCAGTTCAAATTGAACAGGCTTATGAATGCTTTGTTCAGTGGGAATCCTACAGGGTCACTCCATATGAAACTTTGTACAACTGGAGCGAGGGGAGAGAGGAAGAATTATTTGTTCTGGAGGTAACAGATTCCTAGAAAATTGAAGTCCTAATTCAATGGGACAACCTATTTTGCAAGGAGCTGATATCAAGCTATTTTATAAAGAAAGATGATGCTTGATTGAAAGGGAAATCTATATCCTAAGACATTGTTCCTGTTAGTCCCAAAACAGACCACGACTCAGACGACGCCTTTCAGGTAGGTCTGAGAATGAGCCGTGAGGAAACTAGAGAACAGGAGTTCTCACGGATGCAATAACAATAGGGAGAAGGGACCTCGAGCCAACAACAGTCCCCTCCCAGACAGCAAGAAATTGCCCAAGACAAGGAGGAATCAGTTCTTCCTGTCGCTGAAGCCCTGACAGTTTCTCAACAGGCACCCGAGCCTATTGCCGCACATAAATACGATAAAGTCCGCGCCATCCCGTACGAGGAATCAATCCCTCTGCTGGAGAAGACGGATGCTGAGAGACAGCAGGAGGATTCAGTCCGTCCTGTACCTTTGTATATAGAAGCACATCCGGAATAGGAGGAATCAGTCCCCATGTTGTCGAGTCCGAACAGGCTGACCAGCCATCAGCCGTGCCCGCAACTGATGCCCCCGCATCTCCAACAATGGAATCCTATGACGGTTTTCTACCTTAGGATAGACCAAACCAACCGCGCACCAATGTGGCTCTGCGACAGCTCAACGGAGCTGAAGACAAACTAGCACGCCCCAACTCTCCCAGAACAGAAGCCAAGCTTGAGCAACTACATGTAATCGGGCGCCAAATAGTGTTTCTACAGGATGCTGTAGATGCCTTGTACAACATTAGCAAACAGCTCGATTGGCTGCATGCTACTACCATCAATGAGATGACAGGCGTGAAGAGAGAAATCACGAAGATTGAAGAAGCTTTTTGCATCTTGCCAAGTGCATTAAAGAAAGCTCTCACCCAACTTCATAAACGCCAGGAACAGATTCTCAAAGAGGAGCAGGCAAAGCTCAGAATCTGCGAAGCTAGGACTGTCGCCGCCCTTCAGGATACTGGTTCCAAGCTCAATTATCATGTTTGTGGGTCTTACTTCCCTGATGAATAAATTATCAAGCATGGAGACCAAACAGGACAATGCGATGAAAATCTTGGAATGCCTTGATGAGAAGGTCTCTTATCTAGATGAGGCCAAAAAGGGGAAAGAGTCCAGGGAAGCCGCTAGGCAATGGAGGATAGAAAGAGAGAGAATTTAATGCTGTACTAGAAGACAGCATCAGTGCTGCAATCAACCGACTGGCCGCACCTGCACAAAGTTACAGGGTATCTGGTTCTCGCCCAGAGTTCCACGACCCCATCTTTCCATGGAAAAATAATGTGCAAAATCCATCGGAAATTCGTCTGCGGACCAACTGTCAGCCTAAAACTGATGAAGTGAAGCAATGGAGGAAGAATGAACTGATGAGGTACTTTGTCAAGATCATCAGGGAGTCCGCCATCTTCAAGAAATGCCAGACATTGGCGGAGGCAGCGGAAGAATTTGCTAAGATGCTGGAAAAAGGAAAGCTCCCATTACATATTTCAATGAAATCAAGGCATCGGAAAGGAGATCGGATCACTCACCCAGATGACTGGATACTTGCCTTCGACCAATCGACTGAAGGAAGAGCGATCTATTTAGATCGAGGCAAGGTTTCATTAGAGCATTGGTGGAGAGGAACTGAAAATGATCCTGACAGAAGGCCTTGGAGACATGCTCAATACAGGATCTAGCATGGAGGATCCTTTTTAGCAATAATTTTAGCAGCATAAAATTCTGTATCTTTATTTCTGCTTTCATTGTAATCTTTGCCCAAATATCAATAAAATCTATTTTTGTCTCAAAATATTACACCTCGTAATCTACTACTGTGTTACTGTGTGATTACGAATTCAATTTATATTGCTGCAAACAAGTATGAAAGTTGTTAAGTATAAAAGCTGTAAGAACTTGTATGCGAACAGTTCATATGTTAAGTTGTATTTAACACTAGACTACACTGTAAGATTGTGCCTGCGCCCCAATCATAAGTTTAAGTTGTAATACACTTCCCTGTTAGATGCTATCATTTTAGAACGTGCCCGTGAGCAGTTCACATTTTTCTAAATTGCTGAAGACCAGAACAATCGACAGAAGACTAAGAAGAAAGCCTCTCTAATCAAAGATATTTAAGAGATTTTGGCATCAAGGTTTTGGCATCATCAAGAGGTTTTGGCATTATCAAAAAGGGGGAAATTGTTGGGATAAACAATCATGTACCTTGTTTTGATAAATGCCAACATACAACAAATAGTCAAAAGCTAAACATACAGCAAGTAGCTGTCCTGAAGATGATCATACTACTGAACAACTTATCTTGTATCTTACGTTGGCTCAATATACAGCAAAAGGATAAAGTGCCATCATACATCAAGAAGCTCATAGGTCAATATGACGCCAAGTATGGAAGCTGTCCGGAAACATTTATACAGCACCTTCCATACAGCAGCACTAAGAGATAGCCTACAACGTTGGAACCTACAGCTACACCATTATAAATGGAATATGTCGGATACAGCAAACAAGCTGTAAAGTGTTCGGATCTTCAACACTTATCCAACAAGACCGAAGACCGTTGGAACGGAATCTACTTTATACGCTAAAGTCAAGCTACTGTTCGAAAAGAAGTATTTAAATACTGACTAGATAAAGTATTTAAATACCAGTCGACAAACATCTTCAGACAAGGAGCAAAATCCGGATCTTTTATTTTGCAAGTCAATCAACACGTTGGAACGGACTTTTTGCTCAACGGATCTATTCACAACGGTGCTATTCCAAAAGGCTATATATACCCCAAAGTTTGAAGATCAGATATACACACGAACAATACATAAGATCAAGAACTGAAAACTGAGCAAAGTAAGATATACTGAGATACACTCGTGAACATAAAAAGAACAGTATATCAAAGAGCAATTATATTTCTTCAAGCTTACTGCCATTCCTGAGAGAAGAAATATACAAATGCTCAACCTTGAACAACACATCATCAGCTCAAGCTCAAGAAGTCAAGCTGTTGTTCAAATCCTTGTTCTTACATTTGAAGAAAACCATCAGCCCTGTGTGGACTGAAAAAAGCCTTGCCTTTCCTGAACTGTGTGTGACGGATCTGCATTGTAGACAAAGCTTTGGAACTATGTGTGAAGAAGCAAGTCAAGTGATAGCTTTGACCAATCTGTGTGAGCGGTTGAAAGCGACAGTCTTTCTATCAATATGTGTGAACGATACAATGATAGATTTAATTATAGACATGTAGTTGTGTACATAGTATTTATAATAAATATTTTACTCTTGTGTGGAGGACCAGTGGACGTAGATGGGTTTACCTCGAACCACATTAAATATTGTTTGATTTACCTTCTGCAACTTATTGTTTTCATTACTGTGATTAATTTTAAGTATACATTGCATACCATATACGCACCAAGCTAACAGGAGAAAACCTAGTTGCTGTATTTACAACAACTTACTTTAACAGACTTCCGCTACGCACTCTTATTTGAAAAACGTACAACTTATTGTACTAACACTTTTCCAAGCTGTATTTTGTATACTTAGTGGCCAACAACAAGTATTCAGGCCATACAACATATATCACGCAAATATCAGTTATATTAAAATGATAACAGCCGTGAAAGAAGTTCCCGAGAGGTTTTCAATGCTTAAAGTACAACTCAAGTCTTTGAAAATAATATATCAACTCGGGAGTTTTAGAAAACGACAGAAAGTCTTTTGGGACTTCAAGTTCAAGATTATAAAACCTTTTCGAAAATAATAGGGTCTTGGCCCAAATCTTGTTCATGTAACAAACATTTATATAATTAGAAAATCTTTATGGACCTCAAGTCCTTAGTTGAAAAACCATTTCAAGACAAATGTGTCTCGGCCCAAAGTCATTTTCTGCAAAACAATCTTTACACAATCGTTGGTTTCTCAACCCAAAATCTCATCAAAACATAGTACACGAAAATAATAACAAGGTCCGCTTTCCAACACCAAAACCTCACAACCCAGGAACTAAACATATACGACGCATTTTAGTGCCATTCTAGACAAGTACCAAAATCCTATATAAATGTATCTCAACATCAAGAACAAAAACGTTGTGATATTCCAGACATATCACAGTTAAGAAAATCTCCTAGGACTGGGGATAAACCCCTGGTCCCATCCGAGGCCTCTATGGACCCTCCCGGACTGGCCATAATTATAAATCACGCATAGGCATCGCCTAGGACCGGGGCAAAACCACTGGTCCCATTCGAGGCCTCTAAGGACCCTCCCGAACTGGCTAGCGAACAAGCTCGTGAATCCGGGGTGAAGTCACGGATTTCCGCGAGGCCCCGTCGGACCTACCCGGAGTGAGCAAAGCACATACATATACATTTGAAAAACACATTGTCTCAATCGTTAGTTACAATATATATAGTCAATGCACTTACTAGAAATGGCCACTTACCCGACAAATAACTACGACCAACACATCTTAACAACAACCTAACAATTCTAGACTGTTGTGGCAATATTTGGTATATGCGCTATTGTGCGGAAGCATATTTAAAGGTGCAGAAAATAAATCGACACAGGATTTATAGAGGTTCGGCCAAACGTGCCTACGTCCTCTCTTTGGTATCTTTTTCTATAGGATGAAGATCAACCTCTGCACCTCTATTCTATCGGTCGAGGGATTACCGTTATAATTCTCGTCTTCTATCGGTCCGAGATAAACCGTACTCACTTGTCTTTTTGTCGGTCCAAGTTAAACCATTTTTATTTTCTATCGGATAAGGAATAAACCTATCTAGCTTTCTATGGGTACTAGACAGACCTCACATGGATATAGATTGCGATTCTAATAATGTCGGATCCTTGATCCTAATAACACTGAATCCAATCTTATCCTTTTTTTTCCTCTCATTTTTGTTTCGTGTATAACACTCAAACACTTATCAATATAAGCTCAAGTACAACAACAAGAATGTTTACAATGATATCACAAGTATAGATGATTTGTTCAAGGTTATTGTGTGGTTTGATACCAAAAAGTTTGGTATTTATAGCCATTTCCTTTCAACTAGCCGTTAGCTCCTCTTGACTCTTTAGCATGTGCTAGCCTTCTTGCATAGCATACGTTAACCACATTACATACGTTAAGTATTCTCGCTTACATAAGTTAACTGCTTGCAACTTTAGTCCAGTAGCCTCTGTCCATACTATTACGTACTTTATGGCTTCCCGATTGCGTACGTTAAGTTCCCTATTTAGCGTACGTTAATCCTTCCTCGTAGCGTGTGTTAATCATATATCTGTTGCATGCTTTTGTCAAATTATCCATTTGATTCCTTGACTTTGACCTGTACGTTAGACATATCTTTTACGTACGTTAAACACCTTCGATAGTGTGCGCTATACAATGCATATAGCGTGCGTTATTCCTTGTTATCTGTAGCCGAATTTTCTGACTCGTCTGATCTGGTAACTTTGCTGGCCCGTCTGACCAGGTAGCTTTCCTTGATTGATCTGGTCAGGTAACTTTTCCCGGATTGTGCGACTTTGTGCGTCTTCGACTTCTTGGTTGTTTTGTTTTACTTCTTTGTTGTTTTTCTTTGTTTAACAACTTAATCATCAAAACTCGATAATGAATATTTGGAATAAAATATTCCAACAATCTCCCCCTTTTGATGATTACAAAACAATACCTTGAATGGGATAAAACTTGCAAAATATAAATATATATGCATACAGATTAAAGTTTTCGACTTTGTCCGTTTCGTTAGTTTCCATCTCCCATCTTTTCTTTTCTCCTTTTCGACTTCTTCTTTTCATTTTTCAACTTCTTCGTCTTTTTTCCTCCTTTCATCATTCGTATATATTTTTATTTTTCCCGTCATTCTTCCATGACACTTTTCTCGTATTTCTCCCCTTATATCATTCTTATTTTATTCCATTCTTCTCCCCCTTTTTGTTATCAGCAAAAAGTGTATATAACCGATAATAAAATAAAATAAAATAATTATAAATATGCATAAAGGGTAAACTCCCCCTAACAAATATCTCCAGTTAAAAATATAAACTCCCTGAGTAAAATATCAATTGATGAAAATTAATTTTTGTTTTGGGGATCCAACCGAAGGTCGGTCGTTTTTCATTAATATAGACGATGTTCGGAATAGTGGTTCCTTTAGGAATCCAAATATTTTTAATTTTAATCGTCCTACTTGGGCTTTTACAATTTGAAATATGATGCCCAAGTTTTAAACATTTTTCACAACGGGGTATTTTCAAATTTAAGGATTCGTTTTTAAAATTTGGTTTGAATCCTAACCCATGTTTATTCAAAGTGTATTTTTGCACGGAAAGCATATTCTCAAATTTCTCATTTCCGAGAGAAAATTTCTTTGCCAAAACTTTAAGTTCGTCTTGAACTTTAAAAAAATCATACTTTAAATTATTTTCAATATCAAGGCATTTAGAATGATCAGTCTTGATAAATTTCTCTTTTTCAAACTTAGAGATTTCGTCTCCCAATGACTGAAGGGATTTAATTTCGGATAAAGCATTTTGAAAATCAGTATGCAATAATTCGAATGCTTCAAATAATTCATCGTAAGAATTACTTACTTGGCTTTCGATGTCGCTTTCGTCGAATGAACTTCTAGTCATGAGTGCGAGATTATTTTGGATATATTCATCATCGTCGTCTTCGTCACTCCACATGGCAAGTAAGACTTCCTTGTTTGAAGTTGACGCTCGGCAATTCTTTGCGAAGTGGCCTGGTTTACCACAAATTCGACAGTTGTTGTTGAATTTCTTAGATTCGCCCGTCTTGATGTCATTCTTTCTCCGGTTTAATAAGTTTTGAAACTTATTAATATTCTTGGCATAATATGCTGATTCTTCGTCACTTTCATACACTAGGATTTCTTCTTTGCGAGACATCTTAGCTTTCATAGCTATCGTTCTTTCCTCCGGCTTCGGCTTGTTGTTCCGTGATTTTAGAACAATCTCATAATTAATTAGCGAACCAACGAGGGTGCTAAAGTCGAGCGTATTGAGATATTTAAATTCCATGATCGCCGTCACGGTGCCGTCCCATTCAGCAGGTAGTGATCTTAAGATTTTCTTTACTTTTTCACTAATTGTTATTGGTTTACCAAAACAAGCTAATCCATTAGAAATGACCGAAAATCGGTCGAGCATGTTCGTGATGTATTCTTCACTTTTCATCATAAATAGCTCGTATTCATGTAGGAGCATATTTATTTCCATCTCATTGACTTGAGACGTTCCTTCATGCGTGACTTCTAGCATCTTCCATATCTCTTTGGCAGTATCACACGAAGATATCTGGTTGTGTTCTTACGGATTTAAAGTACAATATAATAATTGCGTATCTTTACAATTATAGTGATCATTTTTGTAACACCCCCAGAGCCATCCAGGAATATTACAGTGCCGTGGGCCCCGAGATGGAACCCACAAGGCTGAAGGAAATTTTCGCAAAAATTTACAAACGCCCAAGAGGCTAACGACGGTATTATCTATTTAAAACATTCGAAGACTTAAAACTCGTTTAACAAAACCGGTCGTAAAATCTCATTTGAAACCTCAAGGCCCGAAATGCCAAAGCTCAACAGTTTAAAAAAAACATACGTTAAGCTATCGCTTATAGGTACCGATAGAATAAATTTAGAGAACGATTGCCAAAGTAACCTATGTTACCAGATACCCAAAAGGCCATTTAAAAATAATCACGTAGCAGATAAAGACAAACAATTAAAATACTCTAGCAGCGGAATACAACAACTGATCATAAACTCAATACGCAAATACATGCCCTAGTCAGTATCCTCCGGGAAGCTTATCTCTTCACGAACGCTACAAGCTTGATAATCCAAGAACCTAAAAAGAAAGCCCACGACGGGGTCAACCATAATATCCAACAATGATAACCATCACATCGCATCAATAATTACATATCAATGGAAATACTAAGTAAGAATACGACCAATGTAATCTTACCGTCGTAACTTTACAAAAATCCACGATTCGTATCCTTAACAACACATTAAGATAATACCAAAATATCTGTACGGTATCTCAACAATACCCAAGGTTCTCAAAATATTATCATAACTCGCGATACGGAAATTATACCAACTCCAGCCAATTCAATCCATCGGATAAAGTCGACATTTCCAATACGATAATCGATTGTCCATCAAAGATAAGTACCACGGAAATACGGAACATAACTCAAGATACGAAATACCATGACAATCACGTCAGTCTAATCCGAGATCAGATCAACACAACATACGGACATGGTCCTAACATAAGACCTACAAATGCATACTCATATGACAACGTCAATATGATCACAACCCATAATATACATATGCACAACAACAATACATGGCATTCCGAGGATCCAGCGTTCACTGCCTAGATCCCCCGATGATCCCGTCAGACCAACCCGAGGTGGAAAACCCGTCCGATGATCCAGCGCACGCTAGCATACATCCCCCGATGATCCCGTCGGACCAACACGAGGTGGACATATGATAACAATGCACAACTGCACAAAACAAAAGTACACAATACACGACAACAACAATGCACAAATGCATGACAACAACGATACACGAATTTATCACGACATGATCGACACAAATGATAAAAATGATTATAGTACTTGCCCCGAGTCCTTCGAGAATGATTTCAATGTCTAAACCATCACGAACCATTATCCTCAATACTCGACGGTCCAAAGTATCACGGATTGCAGATAATTCATATCTTCGTCTTTATCACAATATATCCTCGATATACAAGTATACCAATAACCAAAGTAAATCATATACATTATGATTTAGATTACCAAAACTCGAATATGATTTATAATCCCAAATCTCCTGTGATTACGATTATAAACATTGCTATACGAATTATAAACGAATGAAACGGAAACCATTCATTAAATACTATAAACTGAGCAAGTAATAACTTACCTCGATACCGGTACAATGACGAGAAAGCTATTACCAAATCCATTACCATTATCTACAATTTCCCCAGTCCCGATCAAAGCAATTCACGAACATCCTCGAACTTGACCGCAACACACGGTTATAATCACCGATCAATATTCTCAACCTATTACAGTAATCGATAAACAACAAGTTCGACAACAATCAACAATCGATAAAACCAATTCACAAACCCAACGGCTCAACAATATCTCGGTTAACCACAAGTCTGATAAAACTAACTTAAACGATCACGAATTTATAATCGAAACTGAATATACTACCCTGCCTGTTGACTTAGCGCAGATTAATTACTTAACGTAGCCCTAAGTTGCTCTCGTTAGTGTGCGTTAGCCAGTAGGCTTAGCGTGCGCTAGTAACATACAGTTGCATGTATTTCGGATACCGATCAACATATGGTGATTATCAAGAGCACTAAGTGATTCTGAACCATGTTCAAAGCTATCAAAACAACGAAATCCGATATCCTTTAACATACAAAAAATCATAAAACTTATAATCCAAGTCTTATATCCATATATCATCTTCCTCAATATCAACATCATGAAACATTAAGAACGTAACAACACTTCCATAATCTATCATTACAGAGATTAATCATCAACAATGACATCAACATCCGCAAAGGAGAAGAAGGATTAACCAACTTATCTCAAGAAAACAAACTACACGATTCAAATCACACGAATCATATTAATATCATCATACTCCGGTAATCCATCTCATAATCATGCTTGTCAACTTGTTTATATGATAATCATTAACTCAAGAACATCAATCTTCATTCCAAAACAAAATCCAAAGGTGAAGAGAGATTACATTGTATAGACGAACCATGAAGGAGAACAATCAACTTCATTCCAAGAATCATCAATAACTTCAAGAACAAAACTTTAATCTATGTTCCTCAGCTTAATCTTGTTAAAGATCATCATATATCAGTGTTTGGAACCTCAAACTTCTCTTTAAAAACTCTCTCTCTCGAAATAAAGGAAGGAATGTCCGAATGAACATAATTCACATCTACAATCAAATATATATACTGACTGTTATTAGCGTGCGCTACTTTTCCTTAGTAGCGTGCGCTATCGTTGTCCAGAGGCGACTGTTTTGCTTCACACATCAGCTTACGTACGTAATGCCCATGCAATAACATACGAAAATTACACTGTCTAGCACACGCAATTTCTTAGACCTTAGTGTGTGCTAATCGTAGTTGACTTGCTATAGTCCGCACCTACCCCCGTGTCCCCACATGCCGAAAGCACTGACGAGGATAAGATTCCTTTTTGTCCGATCTGCAATTAGCGTGCGCTAGTCCTTAGATTTTAGCGTGTGTTAGTACAACATTACAACATCCTTTGACTCGTCGGCACATGTGCCGAAAGTGGCCGGGTCCATACGTAGATTCCCTCTGAGCTGTTCTGCACTAGCGTACGCTAACATATGCCCGTAGCGTGCGCTATACCTGCACGATAGCGTGCACTATACATGAGTATTAGCGTGCGCTAACAAGGCTATATTTAGCCATTTTCAGCTACTCTTGTCCAACGTCTCGACATGCAGAATACAAACATACGGCATACTGAATAGATACTTCCAACAACATTCTCATACGATAATCCCAACACACAATGTCTTCCAATACAACTGTCAACCAAGTGCGGTAATAATACTAATACAGATGTCTTAGTCCTTCATTTATTTTATCCATACTATACAGATTCCACGCTGTACAACATAACTCGGATAAAATAATATTAAACAATAGTAGTAGAAATTCCGGATATTACATACTACACCACTTAAAATAAGTTTCGTCCTCAAAACTTGTAATCCGTCATAGACAAAACAAACGAACCGTTCAACCAAAATATTCCGAAACCATCACAACAACGATCAATCATCATCATTAATGAATAACCTAAACAGTACACTTAAATATGCGCCAAGTCGACGATCTCCTGAGATACTAGCAAATGACTTCACTGTAAAGCCTCAACACGCTTACAATCACAATTCCATGAGTCTTAACAAAATATATCATCTTTGGATGAAATAATCTATTCGTGTCAAATCTTGTCTGCCTGATCGCACAATCAAGTCCCAATTCTGATACAATCAATAATGCACGATACATCTGAGAAACATTTGCCCAACACAACGACACAAATCCCGAAACATCGACACGAAATTCGAATGCTCATACGATCATTAACAATGATCAACCAAAAAATTAACCGAGAATATCATCAATGTGATAAACTCCAATATGACCAGCCAGAGGTCAAAACACAATCGAGAATATCATAAACATGATAAACTTCAATACTACCAACGAAGGATCAACAAGAACCGAGAATACCATCGCATGGTAAGCTCCAACACGATCAATACAGAACCACAGAAACTGATATCTGAAAGAACAAAATTCTCAAAACGTTAAACAAATCACATACAGTGGATCTCAACAAAACACAACCGATTGGTGAACATACCCCTCGGCATACGAGCAACCAATCGCAAATCGGCGAACATACCAAATCATACATGGAGTGGGAATGACCAATCAATATCCAAAACAATCATCCGGGGGTCACCACCCTCAATTCTACACTTACTAAGGAATCATTCAAAAATCACTATGGTAAAATCATACTACTACCATACCAATGGAATCACATAGTACATATGTCCTGGTTTCACAAAATCCAAAGTTCCAAAATCATATTCTGTACCCGAATCTACAATACGCAGCATATTCTTCTTATCCGATCGATCAACCGATCATCACTGGGTTTACGGCATGTAATTTTTATGATATGTTCTGTTGTTGTCTCTGTGAATCGTTAGCGCACGCTACGCTTTACGGCTTACGCGCGCGAGAGTACGTTGGTAGCACGCTAAAGGGAGAATAGCGCACGCTACCTGGTAGTTCAGAGCAGTCCAGGAACTACTGGACTGGGTCTGAAGTTCTCGTTAGCGCACGCTAACACTTGGGATTAGCGCACGCTAACATTGTATTTTTGGTCAGGAGTTTTGTTTGGTGCCGTGATAGCGTACGCTAACCTTAATGATTAGCGCACGCTAATTGTGTCCAGTATAAATACCGGACACCAGTCTAGAAGTTGCATTTTTCTTCATTTTTCTTCTTCCTCCATGAGATTGAGACGTAGCGACTAGGTTTCGCATTGGGGCTGATTTTTTTTTTCTTCCATCCAAAGGTGTTTTGGAGTATCCTAGATGATTTTTAACATCATCTAATCCATTGTTCTTCGCCGAATCCAGGCAATTTTTCTTGAATCCCTAGAGTTGACTTTTTGGAGTTTTGTTCTTGATGTCGTTTTCCATCCGGTTTTGATAAACCGATCGTTGTTTTAACGATGTTGTTAAGCATATCCTAGGGATTGTATATCACTGTCTTGATTGTGAACGATTTAATGAGTGTGTTATGATGTGTTTAAGTGAATATTGACAAGTGTGAATTCTGGGCATTTTGGCCTATTGTGTAACACCCCCAATCCACTCAGGGATATTACACGCCGTAGACCCTCTCCTCGAAGATCTACCAGGCTGGTAACAACATTTAACATCTCGACAATGCCTTCAAGGCTAAATGACTCAGTAGACCGATTTGGTCTTTCAATAAAATATACAACTCAATTACAACATATACCCACGCAGGGGTCAAAGTACAATAAACTCCCGTACAACGGGGAAAAGATACTGCAGCGGAAAAGAAAATACAACTAGACCAATACGACATCAACGGATCCTCGTGTGATTAGTATCGTTCATCTTTCATCATCCTTCGTGCCGACCCTGTGTTATGCTCCAAAACCTGAATGCAAAAATAGACATCCACCCCCCGAATACTCGGGGGTTAGCAAAACTCCACTGTTTTGCTAGTGCAAATACAAAGTGCAAATACGAGCCATACAATTCACATTCCACGAATAACAATAACCAGGAATCCTCAAAGATTCAAACAAAACGAAAAGTACTTCTCGAGGCAAGGGTTTGAGAAAACATTTCAAAATCGAAATACCATAAACTAATAAAAATAATTTATAAGACGGTTTAGAATGCCATCGAGAGTTTTAATAGAAAACCATTTAGGATTATCAAATCCTACTTTTCAAAATCCACAAGACAAAAGGGGTCACCGCCCCAAAAGTTTACTTTCCGTAAAATCACCTTTACCAAACCGTTGGGATTTTAGCCCCAAATACGTAAAATGACTTTTACAAAAATGTTGGGATTTTAGCCCCAATCCATAAAATGACTTTTACAAAACCATTGGGATTTTAGCCCCAAATATCATCAACTCACAGTACACAAGAACGACCACAAGGTTCGTCTCCCAACATCAAAATCCACAAATAAAGGATTTAACACAACAACAAAATACTGTAGAGCCATCCTAGCCAAGTAGGCCAGCAGACAACTTACCTCTTACGCACTTAGTCAATGCATGCAAATGAAAACCGTTCAAAAGCGCTCATTTCCGGAAATGCCATAAATAAGTCACATTTGCAAAATGCACCACAATTAACCGCGGACCCACAGCTTCGTGGATCCCTGCCGAGACCCCGTCGGATCTAACCCACAGTGGTTAAAAGCAAGCTCGCGGTTCCACAGCTTCGTGGAGCCCTACCGAGACCCGTCGGATCTAACCCGCAGTGAGCATACACACACACACGTTACTCATGCAATACTAACATGCTAAGAATGTAAGTTCATTAAGAATACTCACTAGAGATGGCCATTAACTCGACACCATTACCAAACTCTTCAAAAATACAATAACAAGATTAAATACGGAATGCACGATTCCATAAATTTAAACAATAGGAGTATCATCATAAAATCCTTCAACTTTCAAAATAATCAAATCATAATCAATTCTCAAAACACCGTTCACAAAACACACGCGTTTTGAAAGAAAGCCTTTAACGAGGCCAAATCGAAATCCTTTGAAACTTCATTTCAAATAACCAAACAAACACATCAAGGCGACCACCGATCATCATATCCATAAAGCGAGAAAAGTATGGGCAAGGTACTTGCCTCGATACCACGAGCACGGAACCACGAGCGGATACGGCTCAACGGGAAGCTTGGGCGCCCGATGCTAGCGAAAGGGAGGCGACGAGCGGAGCGGAAGAATCAAACACGACCGCGAGGAACCGAAAATGAACCTAGCGATTCGAATAGCACAATCACAACCACTTCTAACGATTACGGAAATGGAATACATCCGAAAACCCGCCTACGATTCATGTATATTAAATACGAAAAATAACAACGAGGCGGACCACAACCAAACCCTCTCGATTCCGTAAAAATCCACAAAATATCCATGAATCCGTAGGAAAACTAAAGATACTAACAATATTAATCGCATACACCATGAATCCACCAACAAAACGGAACGAATCGGAAGAAAATCCCAAAACCCCCAATTTAATCGAAAATAGGGTTCTAGAGATGTTACCTTTGGAGATTCAAGAACTAAGATCCGTAGAACACGCGTTAGATTGATTGCCCGAGCCTCACGACCGAAGGGAAATGATGAAAATAGACCCCCGGATGAAGATTGCTTGAGAAGTTCTCTCCCCCTTGGATATCCTTCTCTCGCGCAGGTGAAAATGGAGGTGGAAATGGCTGATTTCGTCTAATAAAGGCAGTGCCTGATTGACCGCCGTGTGCCGCGGCACAGCCAATGTGTGCCGCGGCACAGGCCGAAAATTTACCCCCAGGTTTTGGCATTGTGCCGCGGCACAGCCCGCGTGTGCCGTGGCACACGGTACAGTTGGGTTTTGGTCGCAGAAGGCATACGAGTGTGCCGCGGCACGGACAGTGTGCGCGGCACTGGCTCGCTTGTGCCGCGGCCTTTGGATAGGTGTGCCGCGGCACACAGTACAGATCGCTCGACCAACATTTGGAGAAATTTGTGTGCCGCGGCGCACGCACCTTGTGCCGCGGCCCACACCCCTTTTTGGGTCCCAAAATGCTAAAAATGATCCGGAAAGAGAATAAAATGATGGGAATCAATATTTGGGGACTAATAACACGAAATGGATCCGCGGAAACCCCGAAACGGCGGTTTCGCACAACAATAACAAGAATACAGTTCAACAGTTTGACAGGAAGGACACGCTGAAAAGTACACGAGGGTCACTACAATCGAGAAATACACCAAAAAAAGAAAATTACCGAAATTCGAAATTGCGGATATTACATTCTACCCTCCTTAAAAGAAGTTTCGTCCCGAAACTTAAAACAAGTAGGGAGAAGCAATATTCCCGCCAGGGAAAACTCAACGAGATACACAAGGAATGCGTAACTTACGCCCTTCGTAAACGTTACAAGCAACGCAAAGGAATAAACGGCGTGAAAACACGCTCGGGCGACCAACACAATGCCACCGGTAGAGACATAATAAAATCAACAAGCGACAAGTGTCATCGACAGATAACACAATCAAGTCGATTATCCAAACAATCACAAAACACAACCAAATAAAATCAATGCGATTGACGAACCCAACGGTATATCAATCAAAACATGAGCCACACGCTGAACAAATACGGAATTCCACCGCCCGGGGTTGGAAGATCAGCGAGACTAATTTCCCGAACTTAAGGAAATTTGGAAGGAGTCTGAATGTTCAACAATCACGAAACGAGATCAACAAAAACCGAACAATCAAACGATGGAACCAAAAAAAAAAGATCGAGACAACAAAAATCGAACGATCATGCTCGGATCACGAAGAACAATAAAGTTCAACCAACAACTCCGAGGTTCACACCTCGACTCGAGACAAAACATGATCCGGTGAAAACAACAAGATGCACACTCGCATAAGATCCATAGGAAAGGGAATAGTGATTGAAAGGTCACAACGACGAACGAGTAATTCCGAAATATCACCCTCGTTCGATCAACAAAAGCAAGGGGGCAGGACAAGCTCAGAAAATGTCAACGAACATAAATGAGTCGACAAAGTAGAATATACAGAAGTTCAAAAATCCGATCCCTTCGAATAAGAGGACTAGTAGAACCAAATGATGTTACTCCCGAACAAGGTTCACAAGAGTCGAACCGAACCCGAAAAAGTCACAGCGATAACCAGATCGACCCACAACAAGATCACGGTTCGTTCAGACGATGAAATCGAAATACAGAACAAGTTCAGAAAGTATCAACGAACATGAGCGAATCGATAGTGCGGAGAAAGAGAAAATACGAAGTCATAATTGTACGGGCATTACCCCCGACCTCGTCCACGAAATTCAGAAAAAGGAGCAAGGTAACAAGACATTAAACAACCGACACATAACGGAGCGATCACCGATGCACACGGTCATACCAAACCAAGCTCTAACAGCTCGCACATGCGCGACAACGCGAAATAACCACGGCGACAATCATTCAACACCAACATTCCACCTCTCACAGAGGGCTAACACAACAAGTGTGTGGAAAGCGACTCAACGCTCACACCGCCAATTCGGTCATACTGGAGCAAACATCAAAATGACAACGCGAACATCATACATATATACCTGACCCTCAAACGGGATTGGATAGGCTTTAAAAACGAAAACCTCATTTTGAAAATAATTTAGAAGAACACCGATTGATCTTGAGTATCACCTTTCAAAAAGTACAAACGTGGAACATCGTTATCGAGACTTTGGAGAACCGTTTCGCATTTGAAAAAAATGAGGACACTTTCTCTTAGTGAAAACTTTCAGAATATTCGACCGTTGGGTCTAAATAAAAGTGTTTCTAAAACATTGAAAATATCTCAAAACATTTTGGTCCTCGAGGCAGAAAAATTTTGGAATATATTGTGGCACCTGGATGTACCACAAGAAAATAACTCATTGAAAAAAACAAATATGTCTCGAAATTTATTTCTAAGATACTCAAGTTTTCGAAAATAATTCAATACCAAAAAGGACGATGCCAAAAAGGCTAGAATGCCCAAAAATTTCAGGTAATCACACGGAACATCATAGTCTTGTGGGTCCCGCGTTGGAACCCAGGCTAAAAACCATTTACGAAAATGCCAAAAAGGCTGATGACGGTAATATTTCAAAAACTCACAGAAGCCATTTACAAAATGTTAAATACCGTCATAAGAATTTTGCCAAAATGATCAAGGCCATAATGCCAAAACTCGGTTAAGGGAATCGGTTTTGAAATAAAACTCGGTCGGTAAAATACCGAAAGTCATTACAAAAGAACTCACGCAGCGGATAAAAGAAATACAGTTCAACATGCACAATCCAGCAACACTACTCCTCATAAGAACAAAATATTAGAGTCAAATAACCATATTCAGAACAAAACCACTGGCCCCATTCGAGGCCTCTAAAGACCCTACCATCGGCTAGTGAACAAGTCGAACGTGTATAAGCACAAGGCTTCCACAAGAGAACTTGTAAAGCGTGCAAATCGATTCGAAAATCATCGGAATGGACAAAAACAACAATAAAAAGACATCACAAGCGACACTCCTCGTATAAATCAAATACGAGAGTCGATTAAATACATATCGTGAAATCAAAATCCACATAAGGATTCCATCACTTAACAAATAATCATAAAAAAATAGCTCGTGTCACACGAGGCACAACACAAAGAAGGGAGACTTACTTCCACAGGTCGCACGAAGATGATGATCGCCCACGATACTAATCACGACCAACAAACTCAAGCGACGCGTCGCGACACGACTCGATCGGACTAAATCCGACGAGACAAAACTCAATAGACACCATCGACCCGGCGGCCTAGGTTTTCACAACCTAAGCTCCGATACCATTTATGTAACACCCCAATCCACTCGGGGATATTACACGCCGTAGACCCTCTCCTCGAAGATCTACAGTGGTAACAACATTTAACATCTCGACAATGCCTTCAAGGCTAAATGACTCGATAGACCGATTTGGTCTTTCAATAAAATATACAACTCAATTACAACATATACCCACGAGGGGTCAAAGTACAATAAACTCCGCATAACGGGAAAAGATCTTGCGGCGGAAAAGAAAATACAACTAGACCAATACGACATCAACGGATCCTCGTGTGATTAGTATCGTTCATCTTTCATCATCCTTCGTGCCGACCACGTGTTATGCTCCAAAACCAGAATGCAAAAATAGACATCCACCCCGAATACTCGGGGGTTAGCAAAACTCCACTGTTTTGCTAGTGCAAATACAAAGTGCAAATACGAGCCATACAATTCACATTCCACGAATAACAATAACCAGAATCCTCAAAGATTCAAACAAAGCGAAAAGTACTTCTCGAGGCAAGGGTTTGAGAAAACATTTCAAAATCGAAATACCATAAACCAATGGAAATAATTTATAAGACGGTTTAGAATGCCATCGAGAGTTTTAATAGAAAACCATTTAGGATTATCAAATCCTACTTTTCAAAATCCACAAGACAAAAGGGGTCACCGCCCCAAAAGTTTACTTTCCGTGAAATCACCTTTACCAAACCGTTGGGATTTTAGCCCCAAATCCGTAAAATGACTTTTACAAAAATGTTGGGATTTTAGCCCCAATCCATAAAATGACTTTTACAAAACCATTGGGATTTTAGCCCCAAATCTCATCAACTCACAGTACACAAGAACGACCACAAGGTTCGTCTCCCAACATCAAAATCCACAAATAAAGGATTTAACACAACAACAAAATACTGTAGAGCCATCCTAGCCAAGTAGGCCAAACGAACAACTTACCTCTTACGCACTTAGTCAATGCATGCAAATGAAAACCGTTCAAAAGCGCTCATTTCCGGAAATGACATAAATAAGTCACATTTGCAAAATGCACCACAATTAACCGCGGACCACGGCTTCGTGGATCCTGCCGAGACCGTCGGATCTAACCCACGGTGGTTAAAAGCAAGCTCGCGGTTCCACGGCCGTGGAGCCCTACCGAGACCCCGTCGGATCTAACCCGCAGTGAGCATACACACACACGTTACTCATGCAATACTAACATGCTAAGAATGTAAGTTCATTAAGAATACTCACTAGAGATGGCCATTAACTCGACACCATTACCAAACTCTTCAAAAATACAATAACAAGATTAAATACGGAATGCACGATTCCATAAATTTAAACAATAGGAGTATCATCATAAAATCCTTCAACTTTCAAAATAATCAAATCATAATCAATTCTCAAAACACCGTTCACAAAACACACGCGTTTTGAAAGAAAGCCTTTAACGAGGCCAAACCGAAATCCTTTGAAACTTCATTTCAAATAACCAAACAAACACATCAAGACGACCACCGATCATCATATCCATAAAACGAGAAAAGTATGGGCAAGGTACTTGCCTCGATACCACGAGCACGGAACCACGAACGGATACGGCTCAACCGAAAAGCTTCGGAACGCCCGATGCTAACGAAAAGGGAGACGACAACGAACGGAACGGAAAAATCAAACACGACCGCGAGGAACCGACGAAAATGAACCTAGCGATTCGAATAGCACAATCACAACCACTTCTAACGATTACGTAAATGGAATACATCCGAAAACCCGCCTACGATTCATGTATATTCATACGAAAAATAACAACGAGGGCGGACCACAACCAAACCCTCTCGATTCCGTAAAAATCCACAAAATATCCATGAATCCGTAGGAAAGCTAAAGATACTAACAATATTAATCGCATACACCATGAATCCACCAACAAAACGGAACGAATCGGAAGAAAATCCCAAAACCCCCAATTTAATCGAAAATAGGGTTCTAGAGATGTTACCTTTGGAGATTCAAGAACTAAGATCCGTAGAACACGCGTTAGATTGATTGCCCGAGCCTCACGACCGAAGGGAAATGATGAAAATAGACCCCCGGATGAAGATTGCTTGAGAAGTTCTCTCCCCCTTGGATCTCCTTCTCTCGCGCAGGTGAAAATGGAGGTGGAGATGGTTGATTTCGTCTAATAAAGACGAGCTGCACAGTTGACCGCTCCGTGTGCCGCGGCACAGCCAAAGTGTGCCGCGGCACAGGCCGAAAATTTACCCCCAGGTTTTGGCATTGTGCCGCGGCACAGCCCGCGTGTGCCGCGGCACACGGTACAGTTGGGTTTTGGTCGCAGAAGGCATACGAGTGTGCCGCGGCACCGGCCTGGCACTGTGCCGCGGCACCGGATAGGTGTGCCGCGGCACACAGTACAGATCGCTCGACCAACATTTGGAGAAATTTGTGTGCCGCGGCGCACGCACCTTGTGCCGCGGCCCACACCCCTTTTTGGGTCCCAAAATGCTAAAAATGATCCGGAAAGAGAATAAAATGATGGGAATCAATATTTGGGGACTAATAACACGAAATGGATCCGCGGCAACCCCGAAACGGCGGTTTCGCACAACAATAACAAGAATACAGTTCAACAGTTTGACAGGAAGGACACGCTGAAAAGTACACGAGGGTCACTACAATCGAGAAATACACCAAAAAAAGAAAATTACCGAAATTCGAAATTGCGGATATTACATATTGTACTTCTGAAAAACCTTGAGTATCTTAGAAAATAAATTTCGAGACGTACTTTTAAAATGAATTATTTTCTCGTAGTACATACAAGGTGCCACAACACGTTTCAAAATTATTTTACCTCGAGGACCAAAATGATTTGAGATATTTTCAATGTTTTAGAAACACTTTTATTTAGACCCGAGGGTCGAATATTCTGAAAGTTTTCACTAAGAGAAAGTGTCCTCATTTTTATCAAATGCGAAATGGTTCTCCAAAGTCTCGATAACGATGTTTCACGTTTGTACTTTTTGAAAGGTGATACTCAAGATCAACCGGTGTTCTTCTAAATTATTTTCAAAATGAGGTTTTCGTTTTTAAAACCTATCCATTCCCGTTTGAGGGATGGGTATATATGTATGATGTTCGCGTTGTCGTTATGATGTTTGCTCCCGAGTATGATCAGATTGGTGGCATGAACGTCGAGGCGTTGCCACGCATTTGTTGTGAGAGGTGGGATGTTAGTGTCGAATGTTGCCGCCTCGTAGTGATTTCTACGTTCTCGCGCATGTGCGAGCTGTTAGAGCTTGGTTTGGTATGACCGTGTGCATCGGTGATCGTTCCATTATGTGTCGGTTGCTTAATGTCTTGTTACCTTGCTCCTGTTTTTGTGAATTTCGTGGATGAGGTCGGGGATACTACCCATACTATTTTGACTTCTGTATTTTCTCTTTCTCCAGTCTATCGATTCGCTCGTGTTCGTTGATCTTATCGAACTTGTTTTGTATTTCGGGTTCATCATTCGAGCAGTGTGATCTTGTTTTGGGTCGATTCGGTTATCATTTGTGACTTTTCCGAGTTCGGTTCGATTCTTGTGAACCTTGTTCGGAAGTAACATCTTTTGGTTCTACTAGTTCTTTTATTCGAAGTGGATCGGATTTGGAACTTCTGTATTTTCGACTCTGTCGACTTGTTTATGTTCGTTGACATTTCTGAACTATCCCTATCCCTTGCTTTTGTTGATCGAACGAGTGTGGTATTGTTTTGGAATAACTCGTTTGTCGCTGTGACTTTTCAATCGCTATTCCCTATCCTGTGGATCTTATGGGAATGCATTCCTTGTAGTTCTCACGGATCATCACGGGAGTTGTTGTTTGAGTTTTATTATCCTTCGTGTTTCGGACATGATTGTTCGATTTTTGTTGTCTCGATCGTTTGCTTGTTCAGTTTCTGTTCTCGTTTTGTGATCGTTGAGCATTCAGGCTCCTTCCTAATTCCCTTAAGTTTGGGAAATTAGTCTCGTTTTCGATCTTCCAACCCTTGGGCGGTAGAATTCAGTATTAGTTCAGCGATTGGCTCGCGTACCGTTGGGTTGGTCAATCATACTGACTTTCGTTCGTTGTGTTTTGTGATTGTCGGATAATTGACTTGGCTATATTATCCGTTTGATGACGCTTGTCATTTGTTGGTTTTATTATATCCCTAACGGCAACGTTGTGTTGGTCGTCGTGGAGCGTGTTTTCACGCCGTATGTCTCTTAGCGTTTCTTGCAGCATTTCGCCGTTGGGCGCGAGTTTTCTGTTTTTGGTGTATCTCGTCGAGTTTTCCTGGCGGGTATATTGCTCCCCCTACTTGTTTTAAGTTTCGGGACGAAACTTCTTTTAAGGAGGGTAGAATGTAATATCCGCAATTTCGAATTTCGGTAATTTTCTATTTTCGGAGGAAGTTTGTTTTGACAACTCTATCATGACCGTTTCGTCATTCGGAGAATATTTAATTTTGCACTTTTTGTCATCCGAGTTCGTTTCGGTGCTGCTTTGTTGAGTTCCGTGCTTTTTAGCGACTTTTCCGCGCTTGAGTTCGGTTCTTGCGAATCTCGTTCGAAACTGTCGTTTGGGGTTTTTCGTAAGTTCATTTAACGTTGTTATACGTGTTGTGAGCTTCGGTGTCGTATGGTGATTTTCGGGCATTTGGGCCATTTTCGTAATTTCCCAAAGTTTGGGGTAATTACCTTCCGTTGTCGAATTTCGAGCCTTCGGGTGGTCGGAATCGTGTGTCCTACTAGCTCTTAGATTCTTCTTTGTGAGTACTTCGTAACCGTATCTTCGGTTCGTATTCAGGTTCGGGTTTCGGTGTCGTTTTGTTGAATTCAGGATTACTAAACGACTTTTCTAAGTATGAGTTCGACTTTGTTAGATCACCATTAATTTTTGGTAACTCCAAAAATTCTGAATCTTTGCAATATTATAGAGCATCGAGTTAGCTTTCCAATGGTTCGAACGGTGAGTCAATGAGTCGGACGAGAGAGTTATGGTCGTTTTAGCTCACCCGCTCGTTATTGGCGATAATCGCGGCCGAACTCGGCCGTGTCGTCCGACACGGCCCGTGCCGTACTCGTCCGGAAATGCCGGAGTTTCTGTCTCAGGACCCGGCCGTGTCGTCCGACACGGCCCGTGCCGTACTCGTCCGGATAAGCCAGAAGTCTCTGCCTCAGGACCCGACCGTGTCGCCTGGCACGGCCGAGCCGAACTATTAGGATAAGCGAGAGCGGCGCGGAGGCCCGACCGTGTTCCAGGACACGGTCGAGTCAATGCCGAGCGCCGCGGATAGGTCACTATCGGTAGGCCCCTCAGCGGCGCGACCGTGTCTAGCAGGACACGGTCGAGTCCCTCCCGGCCAGCTGCGCGCCACGACCGTGTCAGGCGGACACGGTCGAGTCTGTCAGCCTATTTAAGGCCCTGCAGACGTTTTTCTTGCCATTTTTCACCTTCTTCTTCTCCTCTTCCGCAGCTGGGCGTGTTCTAAGCTTGAAGCCATGTTGTTTAACAACATATCCATGGAGTTCTTGAGGTTATATCAATAATCCGTCCGATATCATCCCTTCATCCAGCGAATCAAGGTTAGATCTTTAGAACCCTACTTTTGGTAAAATTGGGGGTTTTCGTGTTTTTGTCCGATTCATTCCGTTTTGTTGATTAATTCATGATGAATATGATTAATCCTGTTGGTATTCTTAGTTTCCCTACGGATTCATGGTATATTTCGTGATTTTTACGGAATCGAGAGGGTTTGGTTGTGGTCCGCCCTCGTTGTTGTTTATATACGAATATACATGAATCGTAGGCGGGTTTTCGGGTGTATTCCAATTCCGTATTCATTTAGAAATGGTTGTGATTGTATTCTTCGAATCGTTAGGTTCGGTTTCATTGGTTCCTAGCATTCGTCGGTGACTTTCCTTTCCGTTCGTTGCGTCGTCAATAATTCAAGGCAAGTAATTCTTGGAAACCTTTATGCTTAACGTGAAATGGTAATGTATATTGTGTGTGCTTTACTCACCTCGGGAGGGTCCGACGGGCACTCGGGGGACTCTATGGCTTCGTCCTGGATTCATGAGTTTGATTCGCTTGACTCGGGAGGGTCCTTAGAGGCCTCGAGTGGGATTCGTGGCTTCGTCCCGGTCCTAGGAGACGTGAGTGTCTGGGTGTGTTTTCTGAAAGTGGCCAGCTCGGGAGGGTCCTTAGAGGCCTCGAGTGGGATTCGTGGCTTCGTCCCGGTCCTAGGCAAATTAATTGTGACTGTTTGTTTCCGGAAAAGACATGTCTTGTTTTGGTTTTCGAAATGATATTGGTGCATGTACTATGAAATGTGTAAGTGATTGGTTTGCCTTGAATACTTGTACTAGCGTATATGCTAACCCCTCTGGGGACCCGTTGTCGGGGAAATTCTTGTTATGGATTTCAGGTTATGTTCAGCCAGACGAGCGGGCGCTGGGATGGTACGAGGATGTCGGCCAAGGTTGTTGACATGTGTAATCGAGTGTTGTTATTTCTTACTGTCTCTTTTGATGTGGATGTTTTCCAAATTGTAAACTTATAGATTGTACTCGCGAGTACTTAGGCTTTTCCTTTCAGATTGTGATTGGTCTTCGTTGGAGTTACTGTATTTGTCGGTTGATGTTATTTATGCCGGTTGTACCGGATGTGTTGTTTTATGTTCTTATTGTTAACAATTGTTTCCTTGCTAACCGAGGCGGTTAGTCGAGTGGTGTTTTCTTGTGTTAGCCTGGTGGGTCCCATGTAGGGGTCCACGGCGCTGTAATTCTCCTCGAATATCTTGGGGGTGTTACATAACCCATCCTGGATTACCTCAAATATGCTATGACAAAACATTGAAACAAGTCAACGCAGCGAAAGATTCCCGAGAAGTTTCATTTGAACAAGTAAGCCAAAACCCCGAAAGGCAGGAACGAAATAGATAAACGATTGATAAAGTGTTTTACGATTCTCAGGAGATTTAAGAAAACAGAAAGGCCTTTTGAAACATTAGGGTCTCAGCCCGTATCTCGTTCCGCATTACAAGAAGATTAAAAAGTAGAAAACCCTTTTTCGGACCTCATGTCCTGAGTTATAAAACTATTTCAAAATCGATTGGGTCTCGGCCCAAAAATCATTTTCCGTAAAACATCCGTAAAACATTCATTTTGAAAAGTATCATTTCCTAATGCTCAAAAACAGTTCATATATCTCAAAATGAACTAACATGACTACATGTGTAATACCCGTACTTTTATTGACTGTTTGACCTTGTCGTTTTTTTCTTATTTCGTCGCTCTGCAAACTCTTGGTGATGTTGTCGATATTGTTATAGAGTTTCGTATCTTGTTGAGATCACAATCGTGTTGTTTAGACCTTGCGGAAGTGTTCTGCGTTAGAGAAATAGCGCATGCTAAGCCTAAGCTACCGCACGCTAATTCTGCTTCAGTAGCGCACGCTAACTTTGAACCGTAGCACGCGCTAAGGGATCATTCAGGTCAGAACCAGTAACTCATACTGCTTTCTGGACTGGCAGTTAACGCACGCTAAGAGTTCGTTAAAGAACACTATTTGTGGTCAGTAGCGCGCGCTAACATCCGTCCGTAGTGCACGCTAACGGGCTAGTCGGCAGAGGCAGTGAGGTTGTCAGGTTTTCTGGACTATCAAATAACGTACGCTAGTCTTTGGATAGCGCACGCTATCAGAGCTACATAACGCACGCTAAGCCATAGCAGTAGCGCACGCTAAGACTCGAGCAGGGCAGAGGACAGTAGGTTCTGGACTCCAGTTTCTCGACACCATTTTTTGGCTAGCACACGCTAAGATAAGGCGATTAGCGCACACTAACGGGGCCAGCAGAAGCCACTGGACTACCCAGTGACCTCGCTAGCGCACGCTAATAATCGAGGCGAAGCGTGCGCTAGACTGGGCGAGTATATATTGGACAGTTGACTTCCTTTTCATCACTTTTTATCCTCTCACTCAATTTCCGACCGGGAGCAGCGGATTTAGGGGATTCGGGGAGTTTGGAAGCGATCTTTCTTCAGATATCAACATCTTTGGTTGGAGAACAAGGATTTAACAACATCTAATCCATTCTATCGTCCACATCAAGGTAAAAATCCTTAAAACTCTATTTTTGGGAATTTTGGGGTTTTTCCTAGATTCGTCCGATTTATCCGTTTTGAAGCTTGAGAACCCTGAGATTATGATGTATCTATCCCATTTCCATACTTTTCCTACAATTTTACGGATTGGTTTGTGCCGTGTTCGGACTTGTAAGGGTTTGGGTGATTTTCCTTACTCTAGTTGTTTACCCTTGTATTTTCGTGAATCGTAAACGGGTTTCGGGAGTTTCTTTGTGAATTATGAGTATGGATTATTGATTATCATACCACTTATGAATCGTTTAGGTGCCGGAAGCATGTTCTTGGACCTACCAAACCCATACTCTTTTCCGTTCAATTTCTCGATGTCTCAAAGGCAAGTATATGTTTATGATTGTACATTCTCGACGTTGAAAGTAAGATATATGAGTGGCATGTTTATTTATATCCACTCTAGGACGGGCCGACAGGTCCCCTGAGGGTTTTGTAGCCTTTGGTGCAATTCCACGGATAATTTTGGTTAACCACTCTGGGGCGGGCCGACGGGTCCCCTGAGGGTTCCGTAGCCTTTGGTGCGGTTCCATGGTTGATCATGTATGTATTGTTGTGATGCTATGAGATTTAGTTATTCCATAATACTAGTCTTAAATTGATGAATTGATGGTTACCTTTACTTTATTGTCGAGGAGTATTGTGTTTCATACTTGATATACTTGCACTAGCTATTCGACGGCTAACCCCTTTATGGGGGGAATACTTTTTATGTATTTCAGGTTTCAGGAGAGCGGATAGGCAGGTATCCAGTCGTCATGAAGTTGATGGGCAAGCGTGATACTGTGTCTTTTCTCCGGTTATGTCTTGTGTTCCTCCATTCAGTGTTGTTGTACTTGAATTGTTAATGAATACTCGGGTATTGTTTGTTTGTTTTCAGTCTTCATTGATGTTCCGGCCTGTATTGCCGAGGTTTTGATTTTGTATTGTGATGTATTTGGATACATGGGACATGTTTTGAATATCCTTTGTATCGTATTTCATTTCCTTGTTTTGGACCTTCTCGGTCAAGTTTTATAGTTCCGCGTATGATTAGCCTTGTGGGCCCCACGGTGGGGTTCACGGCGCTGTAATATACCCTGAATAACTTGGGGGTGTTACAACATGTTCTCCTGAACAATCCACAATATTTCTCCCAAATGCACAACTCGGTTCCAAAGTTTAACCGACATATTGATTTCCAGAATCATAGTTTCTCAAATTATCAATCCTGTCCCAATTCTGTCACCTTATACTGCAACGCATAATATTCTACTGAATCTCAAAGCATATCAACTTAGAACGGCAATAAATTTTAATGCAATTCAAAAATTTAAAAACTTATAGATTGCGAAGCCGACGATTCCCCGTGATACTGGCACATGTCTCGACTCTAGAAAATACTCGACATAGACATTTACAAAACACACATTTTGCAAATTCAGTTCAACTCGAGAACACAACACAGCTCTATCCGAAGAAACACGTTAACACCATTTCGAAAAGTTTGAAATAACCCCAGTATTACAGTGGTAAATCACATAACGCACAAGCCCAAGTGAACAACAAAAACTCACGGCTCTAATATTTGTCAAGCGACAACTCGAATGACGCGACAAAAACACGACTCCACTCGACCCAACTGCCTAGGTTTTCTCAACCTAAGCTCCGATACCATATTCTGTAACACCCCCAGAGCCATCCAGGAATATTACAGTGTCGTGGGCCCCGAGATGGAACCCACAAGGCTGAAGGAAATTTTCGCAAACATTTACAAACGCCCAAGAGGCTAACGACGGTATTATCTATTTAAAACATTCGAAGACTTAAAACTCGTTTAACAAAACCGGTCGTAAAATCTCATTTGAAACCTCAAGGCCCGAAATGCCAAAGCTCAACAGTTTAAAAAAAACATACGTTAAGCTATCGCTTAGACGTACCAACAAAATAGATTTAGATAACGATTGCCAAAGTAACCTAAGTTACCAGATCCCCAAAAGGCTATTTAAAAATACTCACGCAGCGGATAAAGACAAACAATTAAAATACTCTAGCAGCGGAATACAACAACTGATCAGAAACTCAATACACAAATACATGCCCTAGTCAGTATCCTCCGGGAAGCTCATCTCTTCACGACCGCTACAAGCTTGATAATCCAAGAACCTAAAAAGAAAGCCCACGACGGGGTCAGCCATAATATCCAACAATGATAACCATCACATCACGTCAATAATTACATATCAATGGAAATACTAAGTAAGAATACGACCAATGTAATCTTACCGTCGTAACTTTAGAAAAATCCAATATTCGTATCCTTAACAACACATTAAGATAATACCGAAATATTTGTACGATATCTCAACATTACCCAAGGTTCTCAAAACATTATCATAACTCGCGATACGGAAATTATACCAACTCTGGCCAATTCAATCCATCGGATAAAGTTGACATTTCCAATACGATAATCGATTGTCCATCAAAGACAAGTACTAAGGAAATACGAAACATAACTCAAGATACGAAATACCATGACAATCACGTCAGTCTAATCTGAGATCAGATCAACACAACATACGGACATGGTCCTAACACAAGACCTACAAATGCATACTCATATGACAACGTCAATATGATCACAACAATAACGACAATGTATACTTATGGCAAACCCATAATATACATATGCACAACAACAATACATGGCAATACGATGATCCAGCGTTCACTGCCTAGATCCCCCGATGATCCCGTCAGACCAACCCGAGGTGGAAAGCCCGTCCGATGATCCAGCGCACGCTAGCATAGATCCCCAGATGATCCCGTCGGACCCACACGAGGTGGACATATGACAACAATGCACAACTGCACAAAACAACAGTACACAATACACGACAAAAACAATGCACAAATGCATGACAACAACTATACACGAATGTATCACGACATGATCGACACAAATGATAATAATGATTAGAGTACTTGCCCCGAGTCCTTCGAGAACGATTTCAATGTCTAAACCATCACGAACCATTATCCTAAATACTTGAGGGTCCAAAGTATCACGGATTGCAGATAATTCATATCTTCATCTTTATCACAATATATCCTCGATATACAAGTATACCAATAACAAAAGTAAATCATATACATTATGATTTAGATTCCCAAAAATCGAATATGATTTATAATCCCAAATCTCCTGTGATTACTATTATAAACATTGCTATACGAATTATAAACGAATGAAATGGAAACCATTCATTAAATACTATAAACTGAGCAAGTAATAACTTACCCGATACCGATACAACGACGAGGAAGCTGTTACCAAATCTATTGCTGTCATCTACAAGTTCCTCGGTCCCGACCAAAGCAATTCACGAACATCCTCGAACTCGACCGCAACACATGGTTATAATCACCGATCAATATTCTCAACTTATTACAGTAATCGATAAATAACAAGTTCGACAACAATCAACAATCGATAAAACCAATTCACAAACCCAACGGCTCAACAATATCTCGGTTAACTGCAAGTCTGATCGAACCAACCTAAACAATCACGAATTCATAACCGAAACAGAATATACTACCCTGCCTGTTGACATAGCGCACGTTAATTACTTAACGTAGCGTGCGCTAAGTTGCTTTCGTTAGCGTGCGCTAGCCAGTAGGCTTAGCGTGTGCTAATGACATGCAATTGCATGTATTTCGGATACCGATCAACATATGGCGATTATCAAGAACACTAAGTGATCCTGAACCATGTTCAAAGCTATCAGAACACCAAAATCCGATATCCTTTAACATACAAAAAATCATTCAACTTATAATCCAAGCCCTATATCCATATATCATCTTCCTCAATATCAACATCATGAAACATTAAGAACGTAACAACACTTCCATAATCTATCATTACAGAGATTAATCATCAACAATGACATCAACATCTGCAAAGGAGAAGAAGGATTAACCAACTTATCTCAAGAAAACGAACTACACGATTCAAATCGCACAAATCATATTAATATCATCATACTCCGGTAATCCATCTCATAATCATGCTTGTCAACTTGTTTATATGATAATCATTAACTCAAGAACATCAATCTTCATTCCAAAACAAAATCCAAAGGTGAAGAGTGATTACATTGTATAGACGAACCATGAAGGAGAACAATCAACTTCATTCCAAGAATCATCAATAACTTCAAGAACAAAACTTTAATCTATGTTCCTCAGCTTAATCTTGTTAAAGATCATCATATCTCAGTGTTTGGAATATTACAGTGCCGTGGACCCCCGACTGGGACCCACTAGGCGAATGAAAATTAATGAATTAAGTAATATAATTATAGTACCGAACCACATTATATCATTAATTACTCCGATGAGGAGTTTCAAGTACAACACACCCAGGAAAATACAGAATACAAGTATATTTTATATGAAGATAAAATATACAACACCGAATGAAAATGAACATCCCAAAAGAAATCTGCAGCGGAAATAAAATGAAGAAAACATGAATGACTGAAAGGACTGGGTCCCCCTACTAGTATCACTGGGACTCCTCGCCGTCAATGTTCTCTTCCTGTGCCTTAGCCTTGCCATAACCTGAAAACAACATCCCCAACGGGGTCAGTTACACAGAACAACAATCCCTAAGAGTTGAATAAACACAATCATGATATATCTTAATTATGAAATTAAGATGAAGAGGGGCATCATAGTACGCCCGTAATGGTATGTGCAAGTGCACAAGACGAGTGTCCGGACACACCCACCCTTGTACCTAATTAGTCTCACGGAGGTACGTTACCGTGTGCACAGTCCAATGTATCAGTGAACCCAATCACATGGCTATCACGTGCCCGACTAAAAATTCCACACATCCCCACCCGGCCACGCAATATGAACCCAGAAGGTCATATGGACAAGAATGACCATGAAGAATATTAATGAAACAATCCGACAAAGTCAAGAATGACTCACCGAGATGAAATGATGGTGAAATGAATGAGAGCTCAATAGAATGATTGGAACCGTCGTTCCTCGTGAATGAAGCGATTATTTGACAATTACAAGTCTCAATACGATTAATACATTATGAATGAATTATGATTATGAATGAACAACAACGAAAGGAATGAATATCCTTTTAACCGAGTAAGAATTAACTTACTCAACACCGGTGAAGAATGTCCTTCCTCGAACAGCATCCTAAAATGAGATGTCGGTCGCTCGAACAACCTTGAATAACAAAATTACCAATAATCCGCTCAATATACGTATCAAGCATGAATTTCGACTAACTCAAAGGTCGATACAACAATATCCAAACTTATTGAGGCACTCAAACAACCACTTAGCGAACATCAACCCTTGATTATAACCAAAACCTAAATATAACGAAACCAACTCCAAAATGAGTAGTTCAATCCAACAAAAAACCTTCAATGATATCAATATTCCAATAGGAAACTGTTGGCCACTAAGTATACTGGATAGAGTTTGGAAAATAGTTTAAACAACAAACTGTATGGATTTTAAATCTGAGTGCGTAGCGGAAGTCTTGGAATACATGAGTTGCTTGTGGATACGACAATCGAGTGTATAGTGTATACTTAATATATCACAGTAATTTAAAACAGTAAAAGCTGAAGGTAAATAACACAGTAATTAAAGTGGTTCGAGGTAAACCCCTCTACATCCACTGGTCCTCCACACAGAAGTAAAAAGTTTATTATAATTACTACGTACACAACTACGTAATTATAACAACACACACAATCAATATATCGTTCACACAGATTGATATAAAGATCTTAGCTTAAACCGTTCACACAGATTGGTTTTGAGCTAATGCTTGACTTGCTTCTTCACACACAGTTCTGAAGCTTCGTCTTCTTCAATGCAAATCCTTCACACACAGTTCCGGAGAAGCACAGATTATTCAGTCCACACAGGGCTGATCTTGAGTTTGTTCAACGTATAGAACAGATGGTGAACAACAACTTTGACTTTAAGAGCTTTCAGCTGATGAAGTGTTGTTCAGGATGATGAGCACTATATCTCTTTAGATCTTAATTGCAGTAAGCTTTGGAGATATGTTTTGCTCTGATGATAACTTTTGATAGCTTGAGTGTTAGGTTACTGGTATCTAACTTTCAATGCCTTCACAAGATATATATAGTCTCTGAAGAATGTATCCGTTGAGATGTATCCGTTTGAATGAGATTTCGTTCTAACGGGATTCTGACACGATCCGGATTTCGCGGGATTCTGAAGATCTGAAGACTGGCAGTATTTAAATACTTTATCCTTGAGTATTTAAATACTTCTTTATTCAACGGGACTTGACTTCTGTTCCTTCTTTGTCCTGTTGTGAGCTGTATGGAAGATAACTGTATATTGAGTTTCGAGACAGTTTCCATACTCGGTCTTTTTACAAGACTTCTTGCTGTACTGAAGGGCTTCACTATATGCTGATTCGAGGCAGGTCTTCGATACAGGATAAAGCCTCAAGGCTTCGATACAGTTTTCTTTACTGTATTCGGATTGGCATATATGTCAAAACCTCTTTATCAAATATCATTCGATATAGGGATCGGGTATCCCGGCTGTTTCGATACATGGTCTTTGTTTTCCCAACAATTTCCCCCTTTTTGACAATTTTCCAAGACTTTCTTTCTTAACTTTTCAAGTCTTCTTGATGATGCCAAAACCTTCTTCATGAGGCGATCTTCTTTGATGACTTCTGGCAGATTTCTTGGTCTTTCGTCAAAGGTCTGACTTAGTCTAAATGATGAACTGCTCGCAGGCAAGTTCGATACAGTTTAAGGATTATTACAACTTAAGCTTATGATTGGCGCGCAGGCACAATCTTACAATGTATTCTAAGCTTACAACTGAAATTATGAACTGCTCAGACTAGTTAAATGCCTTAATTTTTAATCAAGTTTATCTAACTTGAGATTGCTATCAAACAATTTAAGTAATCATACATCAACACAGTAGGTTACGAGTTGTAATCTTTCAAGACAAACAAACGTTTTTATTGATATTCAAAAATGAATTGAGTACAGAGTTTGCTGTTTCGAATGGAAATTACAAAAAAAATATACATAGATTTCAGCTCCTTATCTATAATCCGCATGCCTCCATGGCTTTTTCCCTGGTTCATTCTCGGTACCACGCCACGAGTTCTGAAGAGAATCATTGCCTCGATCCTGGTATATAGCTCTTCCATCATAGGATCGATCAAAGGCAAGTATCCAGTCTTCTGGATGGGTGATCTGATCTCCTCTTCTGTGTTTGGATTTCATCTCGACTTGGAGAGGGAGTTTCCCATCTTCTAGCATCTTCGTAAATTTGTCTGCGGCCTCCGCTAACGTTTTATAGTTCTTGAAGATGGCGGATTCCCTGATGAGTTTGACAAAGTATCTCATCAGTTCGTTCTTCCTCCAGTGCTTCACTTCATCGGCAGTAGGATTGCGGTTGGTCGGCAGACGAATTTCAGAAGGTCTCTGAATAAGAGTTTGCCAAGGGACATTGGGATCATGAAATTCCGGTCTGGAGCCTGAAATTTTAAAACTTTGGGAGGGAGGTGCTAGTTTGTTCAACTCCGCAGTGATACTGTTCTGAGCAGCCTCAAATTCCCTTTCTTGTTGCAGCCTGATTCTCCTAGCAGCTTCTCGTGCCTCTTCCCCCTTTTTGGCATCATCAAGACTTTTCAGGATTTCTAGAGCAGCGTCATGTTTTGTCTCGATGCTAGTCATTCTCTCTACAAGGGAGGAAAGAGTCTGCGACATTTCCTGAATGCATTTGTTGTGAGCACGCAGTTGAGAGCTGTTTTCAATCATAGCACAAGCGGTCTTGGCTTCAGCTATCCTCGTTTTTGTTGCTTCTTCCTTCAGCAGTTGCTCCTGCTTATCTTCCATGATCTTCAAAGCTTGTTTGAAAACTTCTGGCAAAAGAATGAATGCGTCGACAACACGAGATACTTCATGTTGAAGAGTGGTCATTTCTTCGACGGCAGAAGTATGCATCCAATTTAATGCTTTTTCAACGGAAGATAGAGCATTTACTGCATCCTGGATGAATACAGTTTGAAGGCCAAGAGCACGCAGGCGCTCTTTCCGTGCGGCAGAAATCGGAGAATCTGGTTGGTCAAGGTTCAGAGTCGTTTCAACCTTCTTACATTCACGGATGGGCGTGAAGTAAGTTGGACATCCTCAGGTTCGATACCATCCTCGGATTCCACGGTTGAAGGGGCGGGAGCAGCTTCCTGTGGTTCGGCGACAGGGGGTTGAGAAGCTTCCTATTGCGAAGATTCTTTAGCAAACATGGATACATGAGGGACTGAATCCTCCTGTCGTCTTTCAGGAACAGCTTCTTCAGTCGCAGCAGGCTCAGGTGCCTGTTCCAAAATTTCTTGTACTTCCTCGACTGGAGGGACTGATTCCTCTTCGTCGGGAATGTTCTCAGGATGTGGCGAAGGGGGATTGATCTGAGTAGAAGGACCTTCGTCGTCTCTGGGTGGAGAGGCGTCTCGAGCTTCAGCCTCTTCACGACTCATCCTCAGACCTGCTTGTAAAGCATCGTCATCGTCGTCTGAGTCATGATCTTCGTCGTCTTTTGGATTAGTGGGAGAATCCTCTGACTTTTTCTTTCCTTTCCTCCGAGCGTCAGATTTGTGCAGAAGATGGCTTTCAATTAGATCCTTGCAAGAGGGGTTGTCCCATCGAAGCAGGGCCTCAATTTCTGTTGAGTCCATCACTTCTGAGACGAATCTCTCTTCGTGGCTCCAATCGCTCCAGTTGTACAGTGTATCGTACGGAGCTAGCCTGTAGCCTTTCCATTGCAAAAATCTTTCGTAGGCGTGTTCAATTTGAACCGAAAGAAGGGTCTGATTAATGATCGAGTCAGGGGAGGGACTTCGAACAATGTCTGGAGACGTTATATCGAGGGATTCTGTGCAGTATGGGATCACATGCGGAAGAGGGACTCCTTACAGGGGATGGTGCCCTGAAGGAATATGGATCCTGTACGGGTGTGGGATCCCGCAGAGGAGAAGTTGCTTTTGGCTCCAAGTGGGCAGCTGACTCGCTAAAGTCTTGATCGTTGGCAGATGTCTCAATATCCGTCCTAGCCGCCAAAGGCTCGGGATCTACTGTCGATACAGTATGAGACACCTCTTCCACAAGGGTTGGGCCCTGGGGTTCTTCATCAGTGGGTTGAGCCACGGGGGAGAGTTCCTTGGAGTGCTTGGCAGATTTGATTTTTGAAAGCCTCCTGAGTCTCTTCTTGGGCTTCTCACCAGCAGAGTGTTTCTTGCTGTGAGATCTCTTTCGCTTCTTTGAAGATTCCACTTCTGGGACCTTCAAGGATTCATCTCTTGGATCATCAGAAATTGGCATGTGCCTGGTTCTCGGGTGGTTGAAAGACAAGGTGCTCTGGTTATACGCAGTAGGCTTGACGCCTCCTAAGTATATCCTCGAGCTATTCTTCTTCGCATCGGCGGATTGCGTCAGTCCGCACTTCGTCAGGATATAGTTCAGCATTAAACCGAAGGATTTCTTCTGAGTGGCAGGTTTGCACACCTCCTCTTGTAGGCGTTTCAGGATTATTTGGCACCAATTGACCTTTTCACAGGTCAAAATAGCCACCATCATCCTGAACCTTAAGTTGGTACACATCTCGAACGCACCGGTTCGATTCTCAATTATCCTGGAGCAAAAGTCATGAAGATACACATAGGGAAGAAGAAAGTTTTTCTTGTGACAAGTAGTTGTCACCATGTCAACAACTTTGGACCCTGTAAACAGTCCATAAAATTTTGTAATGAGCGCTTGAGACCCGAAATTCTCAAGTTGATCCATGGTCAAGCCATCAGCGGGTAGCCTGTAGATTCTCTGGAGCAGATCGTGATCGATACAGATCTCCACTCCCTGGACTGTAGCAGTGATGTCAGCAACATGACCTCCTTGGGCCAATGACAGAAAACGGACGGCGGCGTTGAGGTAGAATTCCTCAACCAGATGGGGGTCGAATTTGTCAGCAGTCTTGCTTCCAAGGCGATAGAGGCCTTGTTGTTGAAGACGAGTAATGATATATTCCATGGGATCTGCGTCGTTGGTTTCTGAGAGAATACGCTCAATGATGACAGGTTTGGAGAAGATCCGGCCATCAATGATGTTAGCGGATTTCTTCAGAACAGGAGAAGAAGATTGTCCAGCCATTGATGTTTTCTTAAGAAAGAGGTGCAAGAAAATAATCGAAATATGCAGTGAAATGCAGAAAAATATGTAGGCTGTTTTTGCTTGAGAACTCTTGAATTTGCAGAAAGCGTAAAGAGTCTCTAATGGCAGATTCAGTCCTTTCATAGTTGGGCGGCAAAATAGGGTTTTGCAGAGTACGAATGGTCAGATTTTAAGGGATGGGAACCGGTTTTGAAATCAACGGTTAAGATGGACTGAGTGTAACTGGTACGCTAATCCATTGAAATGTTTAAAAATTGAGCGGGTCCCACTTCTGAGATAGGTTGATACCCTAAATGCCTAAAACGGCGGTTTAAAAAAAATAAACAATTTAAAAACATCGCGGCTTTTGAGATTCAGTTGTCCAGATGTCTTGTAAGGCATTTAATGAACATGACGTTTGACATAAAAACAGGGTACGTGGACAAAAATTATTTTGAAAGGAAATAATATTATATTATATACTGAATCAAAATCCTATAGCATGTCTTTGTTTCCGCGTCGTCTGACGTTCCCCCTCAAAAAGTTGCTTATAGGTTTTGAATTCCATACAGCAATATTATGATTAATGCTGTATTCATGGTTCCTACAGTATTCCCCCTTAATAATTGCACACGCCACCGTAGGATTCATATGTCTTCGCCGCTACTGATCTTGTATTGACGATTCTGAATGTACAAATAATTAATGTTGGATACTGTATTCTTAGGTCTTACAGCATTCCCCCTCAATTGTTGAGTAAAAACAGTAAATTACTTACAGGGAGTCTGGCTGTAGCATTCCCAATTGAGCATGTTGAATCTTGCTGTGTCGAGCGGCTTGGTGAAGATGTCGGCCAGCTGAACGTCTGTATGAACCTTTTCTAGGCGAACATCCTTGTTCTCGACGTGATTCCTTATAAAGTGATGCTTCATGTTGATATGCTTAGTGCGCGAGTGCAGAACAGGATTGTGCGTGATTGCAATTGCACTCGTGCTATCACACATGATTGGAGTCTCTCTAGCATCGATTCCATAGTCGGCGATTGTTCCGCATCCAAAGGATTCGCATACGGCCTACCAATGACATAGTACTCTGATTCAGCCGTCGAAATAGAGTTAGCCAATTGCTTCTTACTGAACCAAGAAACGAGTCTAGGTCCGAGAAAGTGACAATTTCCACTTGTACTCTTCCTATCTAGCTTGCAGCCTCCGAGATCCGAGTCGCTGTATCCAACTAAATCGAATCTGCCTTCCTTAGGATACCATAGTCCTGCATCGACTGTTCCTTTAATGTATTTCAGGATTCGTTTAGCTGTATTGAAGTGTGATTCCTTAGGTGCAACTTGGTATCTCGCACACACTCCAACAGCAAACTGGATATCGGGCCTGCTAGCCATTAGGTACATGAGCGAACCAATGAGCTTCCTGTAGAGTGATTGGTCAAACGGCTTTCCGGCTTCATCAACACTAATTTGCACGGAAGTGCTCATGGGGGTTGGCGAGGATTTGGAAGTGTTCATTCCAAATTTGTTGAGAAGCTCCTTCTTTGTATTTCTCTGGTTGATGAATATACTGTAGGCATTGCTTTACACCGCAAACCTAGGAAATAACTAAGTTCCCCCATCATACTCATTTCAAATTTACTTTGCATGAGATGTGAGAACCTTTGACATAGAGCAAGGTTAGTTGAACCAAAAATAATATCATCCACATAGATTTGTACCATTAGAAGGTCATCACCTTCCTGTATCTTGAACAAGGTTTTGTCCACAAGACCTTTCTCAAATCCGTTGTTGGTTAGATCTTGGGACAGGGTTTCGTACTGTGCTCTAGGGGCTTGTTTAAGTCCATACAGCGCTTTCCTTAGCACAGTAAACTAGATCGATACCGTCTGTGTTGGCAAACCCCGGTGGTTGTTCAACATAAACTTCTTCCGCAAGATCTCCATTCAGAAAGCACTCTTGACGTCCATTTGGTATACGATAAAACTCTTATGGGCGGCAAAGGCTAAAAATATCCTAATGGCTTCTAGTCTCGCTACGAGGCGAAGGTTTCATCATAGTCGATTCCTTCTTCCTGACAATAGCCTTGTGCTACTAGTCTGGATTTGTTCCTTATGATAAGTCCATTTCGATCCTTTTTGTTTCGAAATACCCATTTGGTTCCTATAACCGATTAGTGTGTTGGTCTGGGTACAAGATACCATACATTGTTTCTTTCGAAACCGTTAAGCTCTTCTTCCATAGATGTTATCCAATGAGAATTGTTAAGAGCGTCTATGGTCGAAACAGGTTCGGACTGGGCTAAGAATACAGCGATAGTGCACATATTGAGTCTTCTAAGTTCGGATTGAGATTTCCATTCAGGAAACTGTGAAACTTCAGCATTAGATTCTTCTTGTGCACAAAGTACATTTCCTTGTGTACTCTGTATTCTCCTACGAGTAGAAACACCGGCATTAATGTTTCCAATGATCAGCTCTTGCGGGTGATCTCTCAACCATCTTCGGTCGGGTTCTAATTCAGGATCCCATACTCTATCGAAAGTTTCTGTGGATACAACTTCAGCTTGTACAGCGTCGGCTTCATCCACATCAATTCTTACAGCTGCGGGGTTGATTTCTAAATCAACGACAGGTTATATGGGTGTAGGTGGATCCAAGATAGATAGATGGTGAATGTTCTGAGTGATATCATCTACTCCTGTAGGGTCATGGTGTGGTTCGTCGAACACTACATGAACTGATTCCTCGATCGTCAGCTTCCTTTTATTAAAGATTAAAGCTTTCTTTGTGGAGGAGTATCCTACGAATATTCCTTCATCTGATTTTTCATCAAATGTTCTAAGTTGGTCCTTCCCATTGTTCAATACATAACACCTGCATCCAAAAATGTGAAAATACGAAACTAACGGAGTTTGTTATTCCATACCTCATATGCTATTTTGTTGTGGTGCTTGTTGACGATACAGCGGTTTTGAGTGTAGCACGCTGTATTGGTTGCTTCACCCCAGAAACGCTGTGGCAATTTGCTTGCGGCAATCATTGTCCTTGTTGCTTCTTTCAGCGTCCTATTCTTTCGCTCGGCAAAACCATTTTGTTGAGGTGTACGGGCAGCTGAGTATTCGTGCTGTATTCCATTCTCCGAACAGTATTGCTCTATAAAGCGGTTAGTAAATTCAGTACCTCTGTCGGAACGAATGCACACGATACTCGATGCCTTTTTCATTTTGTAACTTTCTCAGGAGCTCGGGCAACCTTGATGTTGTTTCCTTCTTCTTGCTAAGAAAGATCATCCAAGCATACCTGGAATAATCATCAACAACAACCATGCACTATTTTTTACCTCCCAGACTTACTGGGTCTACAGGACCGTAGAGATCCATGTGTAGCATTTCCAACACTCTTTGGGTTGAAAGGTAGGATTTGCTTTTCAGGGTTGAATTGATTTGCTTGCCTTTGTGGCATGGTCCGCAGACGCTGTCCTTCTTGAATGACACATTTGGCAAACCTCTAACCATTCCCTGTCTTGAAAGCTTGTTGATCGTCTTGAAGTTGACGTGAGACATCCTCTTGTGCCATAACCAGCTAATATCTGCAGTGCCTTTGGCAACAAAACATGGAATTGAGGAGCTCATAGGCTTCCAGTCAGCAATGTACATATTACCTGATCTGCTTCCTGTAAGCACAACTTCCTTGGTTTGGGTGTTCTTGACTCTACAGCGATCTATATAGAACTTCACCGAGAACTGTTTATCACAGAACTGGCTAATACTAAGTAGATTATACTGTAAGCCTTAAACATATGCAACATCGGTGACCTTGAATTTCCCGACAAGTAGGTTCCCTCTTGTTCTTCCTTTAGACTTATCACCGAAGCGAACTTTTGGACCGCGACCTTCTACAAAATCAGATAGCTTGCTCCTATCTCCGGTCATGTGACGAGAGCATCCACTATCAAAGTACCAGGTATCCTCCTCTAGAATGTCTTGTAACAAAGAAATTAGGTAGATTTAGGTCCCCTTTGCTTTTTGGGTCCATGTATGTTAGTTCCTTTAGGTACACAAGCTTTCCTGGCAGCAATTGGTTTACTGTAGGACATACTCGGTACAGTGTTGCGATATCTACGGGGGGCATATCCGTAGTCGTTATAATCATGATAATTATTATGCATGTAAAATTCAGGGTTATTATTATTATTCCAGTACGAGTGCCGTCTAGGAGGTGGAGCCATTTTCTTAGGCCTATGACTTGTCTTAGGGTCTCCGGTTGGATTCCCAATCTTGTTGTTGATACCGAATCGGCATCTGTTGTCTTGAGGAATAACGGGGCTCTGTATCAATACCTCGGCGAGTCTTGATAATCTTGCCGTGCGGGCCTTTGGTGGTTGGATCTGACCTTCCTTACGAGCAGTGTGGCTGTTGATATGCTCGGGAGCATCTTTGTTGAGTGCGCCTCACGGGTTGGAATGACTTATGATTCCATTTATGCAGTATAGGATTGCGGGGCGGAATTGCGGCCTTCGGTTTTCTCGATGCAGCGAGTTCCTTCATGGGACTAGGGGTATCTTCCGATTCTGGAATGTGTTCCACACTCTTGACGAACACTGTACTAGTTTTCCCTTTGTTTGAACATGAGCTGTATCCTAAGCCACTTTTATCATGATCATGTTGCCCAGTGCTCAGAATTTCTTCCATTCTTTTGGACGATTTTTCAAACGACTTCAGAATGGTCTCAAGTTCAGTTTCTCGCTTTTCGAGAGTTGTGATTTTGGTTTGTAGTAGAACCAAATCATTTGTCTTGCTCTTATTGTGGGTTTTAACCTCATTTAGTTCATGAGCAAGTTGATGATTGCTCTCCATGAGTTTTTCAAAATCGACCTTGCTGGTTTCGCAATCAAGAGACATATTTTCATAGTTTATTTTCAGCAAGTCATTTTCATCTTTCAGCTCTAAATTTGTTAATTGAAGCTGTATATTCTCAGTTTTTAGAGTCTCATGGGCCTTTTGAATGTTTTTAAATTCATTCATCATATTTTCAAAAGTATGAGATGCATTTGACGGAATAGTTGAGGTTGAACTTACCTCATCGTCGCTGTCTTCACCTTCTGGAACATCTTTGGCCATAAAGCACATGTATGCCTTATCATCGAACTCATCGTCAGATGAATCACTTTCAGTGACCACCTGAAGACATTCTGCGGATTTGGATGGTGTGGGGGAGGCTTCTGATTCTCCAATCAGGGCCTTGAGCTTGTCTTTCCAAGCATGTCTTCTTTCATCTCTCTCTTGTTGCTCGGCCTCAGGCAATCTTTGGACTTTGGGATGAGGACATTTATTTGCATAATGGCCTGGTTTCCTGCAGTTATAGCACAGGTTAGCATCACCAGATGATGTTTCGGTACTTACCTTGTGGGAGTTTGGGCTCGTAGGAGTCTTTCAGTGTTTGATGAACTTTTTGAATTTATGCATGAGAAGCGCCATTTCATCTTGGGACAGGATGTCGTCGTCACAGTCAGCATTCTTGTGACTGGACTTCGACGAGCTAGGCATGCTGTGTCGACGGTTCAATACAGCGGCGAGAGTTGTGACCTTTGAAGGAGATTTTTAAGCTTTCTCTCTTCTGTCAATATCATACTCGAAAGCTTTGAGGTCAGAGAAGAGATCAAAAGCAAATATTTCATTAAGATTACAGGATACACGCATAGCTGTGGTCTTAATGTCCCATCGGGCTAGGAGAGATCTGAAAATTTTTAAGTTCTTCTCCTTTTGGGTGTAAATTTTGCCCAACGCTTCAAGTTCACCAACAATACCAGTGAATCTGAGGTCAAGTTCCTCAAGTGTTTCCGTTGGTTTCATTTCAAAAGATTCAAATTGCTGAGTTAGTTTTGAAATCTTGTTTTCTTTTGAGAGCTCAGTTCCCTCACAAATCAACTTGAGTTTATCCCAGATTTCTTTGGCTGTTTTGCAGCTCTACGTGCCTTTGTCAAGAGTGACAAATAACGCGTTCTTAGCCACGTTGTCGAGATTGGCTCGCTTCCTTTCATCTGTTGTCCATTGCTCGCGTTCCTTCTCGAGCATTTCAGCATGGGCTTGGCCCTCAATCCTTGCGGCCGGATTTACCTTCATAATCTTGATAGGACCATCCTGTATAACAAAAATCATCTCTTCGTGCATTGCTGCAAGATGAGCTTCCATTCTAATTCTCCAGTCGTCAAATTCGTTAATAGAAAACATAGGGACTTTGTTAATCATAGAAGTATCCATACTGATAATACAGGAATGAAAGAGACTGTTTTGAAATAAGTGATTTGAATCTGATTCGGTTAAAAATAAATACGACTGATTCTTTTTAGAATCAACCGCTCCGATACCACTTGTTGGCCACTAAGTATACTGGATACAGTTTGGAAAATAGTTTAAACAACAAACTGTATGGATTTTAAATCTGAGTGCGTAGCGGAAGTCTTGGATACGATGAGTTCGTGGATACAAAGATCGAGTGTATAGTGTATACTTAATATATCACAGTAATTTAAAACAGTAAAAGCTGAAGGTAAATAACATAGTAATTAAAGTGGTTCGAGGTAAACCCATCTACGTCCACTGGTCCTCCACACAGGAGTAAAAAGTTTATTATAATTACTACGTACACAACTACGTAATTATAACAACACACACAATCAATATATCGTTCACACAGATTGATATAAAGATCTTAGCTTAAACCGTTCACACAGATTGGTTTTGAGCTAATGCTTGACTTGCTTCTTCACACACAGTTCTGAAGCTTCGTCTTCTTCAATGCAAATCCTTCACACACAGTTCCGGAGAAGCACAGATTGTTCAGTCCACACAGGGCTGATCTTGAATTTGTTCAACGTATAGAATAGATGGTGAACAACAACTTTGACTTTAAGATCTTTCAGCTGATGAAGTGTTGTTCAGGATGATGAGCACTGTATATCTCTTTAGATCTTAATTGCAGTAAGCTTTGGAGATATGTTTTGCTCTGATGATAACTTTTGATAGCTTGAGTGTTAGGTTACTGGTATCTAACTTTCAATGCCTTCACAAGATATATATAGTCTCTGAAGAATGTATCCGTTGAGATGTATCCGTTTGAATGAGATTTCGTTCTAACGGGATTATGACACGATCCGGATTTCGCGGGATTCTGAAGATCTGAAGACTGGCAGTATTTAAATACTTTATCCTTGAGTATTTGAATACTTCTTTATTCAACGGGACTTGACTTCTGTTCCTTCTTTGTCCTGTTGTGAGCTGTATGGAAGATAACTGTATATTGAGTTTTGAGACAGTTTCCATACTTGGTCTTTTTACAAGACCTCTTGCTGTACTGAAGGGCTTCACTATATGCTGATTCGAGGCAGGTCTTCGATACAGGATAATGCCTCAAGGCTTCGATACGGTTTCCTTTCCTGTATTCGGATTGGCATATATGTCAAAACCTCTTTATCAAATATAATTCGATACAGGGATCGGGTATCCCGACTGTTTCGATACAGGGTCTTTGTTTTCCCAACAGAAACCATAACTCGAAGTTACGACAACTATAATCGGAAACCCCCAAAAACAACCAAAGTCAACATCAAGGGTTCTTGAATAATTCTCCAAATGTTCATCAAATCCGAAAAACATATCAATAAATCTGTAGGAATACATTTATCCAAGGTAGATAATCCATATCTAACATGTTCCAACATAAATCCAAGCTTACACGAAGAGATCGGAAGGAAAATTCTCAAAATCCGAAATTCTAGATCCAGGAAATAATTACCTTGATTTGGTGTGTTGGAGAGGATGAAATGATGATTAATCCAACTCAGAATCTTGAATATGATGATAGGTGAGTGCAGCTCGAAGAGATTCTTCCAAATCGCCCGAAAACGCCCAAAAACGAAGTGAGAAGTGAGAAATGACAAAACCTGGGCTGACTGTCCTATTTATACTGTTCCATCTTAGCGCACGCTAAGCCCCCATATTTACCGTGCGCTAGCGAGTTAACTGGACAGTCCAGTGAGCTCTGACTGCCTCGTTAGCATGCGCTAACACCTCCCGATAGCATTCGTTAACCCAAATAGTTAGCGTGCGCTAACTGATATCTGATGCCCAGTGACTAGAGTCCAGAACCTCCTGTTCTTTGATTTGATCACGATAGCGTACGCTACACCCAAAATTCAGCGTGCGCTACTACACCATTAGCGTACGCTAATATCCATTCATAGCGTATGCTATGAATTATTCCAAATCAGTCAAGTACCCACTGGACTCTGCCTGATCGACCTTAGCACGCGCTATACTGCTTGCATAGCGTGCGCTATCCAAACTCACTAGCGCGCGCTACTTACCAATCATAGCGTGCGCTACTACAACTCAACTGCAGTCCAGTACCTTCTGGACTGTCTGCCTGAACCACGCTAGTGTGCGCTGATATTGAGAGGTAGCGTTCGCTACACGTACTCAATTAGCGCGCGCTAAAGAGAGTACATAGCATGCGCTACTTCTTACACACAGCCCATTACGATGAAGATAATGATGATAACTACGGTTCGATCCTCCAACCAGGTAGAAAGATTAATAATAACTGATGTACGATACAAATGCTCTGATCGGTGAATACAATGAATGAATATGAACGATGAATGATCATTAATGAGTGAATAATTACTGAGTGACAATTACTGAATGATAATTACTGAGTGATAATGACTGAATTACAATCGGGTATTACATACACCCCCTTAAAAGAGTTTAGTCCCCGAAACTAAGGGTCAAACAACTCGGGATAACTCTCCCGCATACTATACTCGGTTTCCCAAGTAGCCTCTTGATCGCTAGGATTCGCGTAGTATGGTTTTCAAATCCGATCAATTTTAAAATTTGTAAAACCTCGGAGTATTTCCAAGGTGTCGAACCCAAGGGAATTGATGTTTCGAAAATAAAGGAATTAACTCTACTCAAAATTTGACTGCTATTTAGGAATCCGAAAAATTGTTTTGATTCTAATTATCTAATTTTAAAAATCGAAGAACAAAAATTAAATAAAAGATGAAATATCTAAATTAAGCAAATAAAGCAAATTAGCAAGATAAAATCACAAGTCGAAAGGTAATTGATCCTAGGGTAGTATCATCTAATTGAGTTCACACAATTCGTTCACTTGATTCCTTTTCCCCAAATTTTAATTCAATCCTAGAAATAATCACTCAGTCGATCTAGAATTCGATCAAGGCAACCTAGAAAGATAGTTAATTAAAACCCTTTTCCCGCTTGGCTCAAAGGATTGAAATCACTTAAAAAGCACCAACTTATTTATCTATGATTTATCTTTCTCCGCTAGGTCTCAAGATAAAATCATATTGTGTATCAAGTATTTCCACTAATCAATTACTCCTTAGGACAAAATCAATTAGCTAACATGCATCAATTAAGGGCCCTTTAATCTAGCATGAGATTTAACACAACTTGAACACAAGCCTAGGATGAAAGGTCAAAAGGTAATCAAAGGAACATCATGTGAACATCAATTAAAATTACTAACCCTAGAATCAATCAATGAATTAGCCAGACATACTTGAAATTAAACAAGAAATAGATGGAGAATGCATATTATTAATATGAAAAGAGAGATTACAACCCGTTCGTATGAACTCCGAGTCTTCAATAATAATTCTCCTCCAAAAAGTTCTTGGATCAAAGGAATAAATCTTGCTAAAAAGTGTAAAAATCTGCTTAATATGATAAAAGAGTGATAAAGGCTGATGGAAGATGATAAGATGATAAAAGATGCTGAAACTAGGTCTAGAAGGGTGTTTTTATAGCCTAAGGGGGTTACATTCCCGATTAGCCCTAATCTAGGAAATAAAATCTATCTAAAAGAGACAAAATCCGTCCAGCGAGAGTCATTGGGAAGCCTTTCGGCCGGGCCTATCGGCCGATAGGCTGGCCGATAGGTGGTTCGTCGATTTCTTCACTCGATAGGCAGGAGCTCCTTTCGGACGGCCCTATCGGCCGATAGGCTGGCCGATAGGGTCTTCTGTTTGGCGCAAAAATCCGTTTCTTCGTCCGTTTGACTCGACTCTCGGTCCTTTGTCTCGTTTTGGGTCCTTTTGGCTCTAAAAACCTGCAAACACACTAAAACCAACCCAAACGCGTAATACGGCTCGACTAATCATAAATAAGCCAAATACGAGCACATTAATCACGAAACGAGATAAAAACCTAGTATAAAATCCTAGAAATAAGTGGTAAAATTACCACTTATCACCTCTTCGACTCCGTGTCTAGACCACTGAATTTTAACCAAAGGAATCGTCTTGTTCCTCAACTGTTTGATTCGCCACTCTAAGACTCGTACGGGATGATCCTCATACGAATGATCATCCGCGATCTCGATCTCGTCGAACTAAAGTATCTGACTCGGGTCGGCAACATACTTCCGTAACTGGGAGACGTGAAACACATTATGAATTCTGCTCAACGCCAGAGGTAAGGCCAATCGATACGCTAGCTCACCTACTCGATCCAAAATCTCAAACGGTCCAATAAATCTCGGACTCAACTTTCCCGTCTTCCCAAAACGGAAGATACCTCGACTCGGGGATACCTTGACCAAAACATGGTCACCCGCCTCGAACTCTAATGGACGACGATGGTCATCTGCATAAGATTTATATCGACTCTGAGCGGTCAACAAATGACTCCTGATCAAAGCTACCTTCTCACGGGCGGCTATAAGCATATCGGGCTTGGTGCCGATTGATTATGATAAGTCATCCCAACACAAGGGAGATCGACGATGACGACCGTACAAGGCCTCGTAAGGTGCCACCTTAATCGATGCATGTCAACTATTGTTGTACGTGAACTCGATCAACGGTAGTTGGGCTTCCCAATCATCTTTCCAATCGAGAACACATGCCCTCAACATGTCCTCCAAAGTCTGAATAGTCCTCTCTGATTGTCAGTCGGACTGAGGATGAAAAGCTGTGCTGAGATTAAGCTAAGTTCCCATGGCACGATGAACTGATTTCCAAAATTGTGACACGAATCGCCCGTCATGATCAGAAATGATACTCTTAGGAGTACCGTGCAATCTCACTATCTATTTGATGAACAACTGGGCAAGTCTCTCGGGACCCCACATATTCTTAATCTCACGGAAATGGGCTGACTTAGTTAGACGATCCACAATTACCCAAATTGTATTCATGCCATGACGACTCGCTGGCAAACTCGTGATGAACTCCATTGAAATATCTTCCCACTTCCACTCTGGAATAGGGAGAGGTTTCAGCATACCCTCCGGTCGCTGATGTTCTATCTTTACTTGCTGACAGGTTAAACATCTCGAAACAAATTCCGCGACTTCTCACTTCATATTAATCCACCAGTAATTTTGTTTCAAGTCTTTGTACATCTTGCTAGACCCCTGATGAATGGAATAAGGGGTAGCATGAGCTTCTTTCAAAATCGAGTTTTTCAACTCATCGTTCGCCGGAACGCATAACCGATTCTTAAATCGCAAAAATCCATCCTCGTGGACCACAAATCCAGGGACTTTCCCATGAGTCGCATCATCTCGAATGCGTAACAAAAATGGGTCCGAACCCTGATTCTCCCTGATCGCCTCCTCAAGTGGCGATGAAATCTCTAACGTACAAAGTTGCCGTTGTACTCGATGTAACCAAACCTCGATCTCGGGTCTCAGAAATTCCTGCTGAAGTTCATTCTGAACTGTTAATCGAGCTAGCATCTGCTCCTGAACGGACTTATGGCTCAAGGCGTCGTCAACAACGTTCGCCTTGCCCGGGTGGTAAAGTATCTCAATATCATAATCTTTGATTAGTTCCAACCACCGCCTCTGTCGCATATTTAACTCCTTCTGAGTAAATATATACTTCAAACTCTTATGATCGGTGAATATCTGACAGGTAACGCCATAAAGATAATGACACCAAATCTTCAATGCGAATACCACGGCTGCTAGCTCCAGGTCGTGGGTCGGATAATTAACCTCGTAAGGTCTCAATTGCCGTGAAGCATAAGCAATAACTTTCCTCTTCTGCATTAGTACACATCCGAGACCCTGTCCGGACGCATCACTATAAACCACAAATCCTTCTGTCCCTTGCGGTAAAGAAAGGACATGTGCTAAAATTAACTGGCTCTTGAGTTCCTCAAAACTCTGCTGACACGCGTCGGACCACGTGTATTTCTTATCCTTCCGTAAAAGGTTCGTCATGGATTGAGCAATTTTAGAAAATCCTTCCACAAATCGCTGATAATACCCAGCTAATCCGAGGAAACTTCGGATTTCCTTAACATTCTTCTGAGGTTTCCAATCTCGGATCGCCTCCGTCTTCTGAGGATCGACACGAACTCCGTCTGATGAAATTACATATCCGAGAAATGTCACTTCGGACATCCAGAACTCACATTTGGAAAACTTTCCATAAAGTTGCTCTCGTCTCAACACATCGAGCACCTGATGAAGGTGAAACTCGTGCTCCTCCCGGTCACGAGAATAAATTAAAATGTCATCAATGAAGACAACCATGAACTGATCTAAATAGTCAATGAAAACCCGATTCATTAACTCCATGAATACCGCAGGTGCATTAGTTAACCCAAACAGCATTACCACAAACTCATAATTACCATAGCATGTTCGGAACGCCGTCCTTGTGATATCCGACTCTCGAATTCATAACTGATGATATCCAGATCTTAAGTCGATCTTAGAAAATACTGAAGCTCCCTGAAGTTGATCCAAAAGATCATCGATATGGGGTAGAGGATATTTATTCTTGATTCACCCGGTGCAATTCCCGGTAATCAATACACAAGCGAAACGAATCATCCTTCTTCTTGAAAAATAACACTGGTGCTCCCCATGGGGACGCACTCAGTCGAATATAACCCTTCTCGGTCAAATCCTCTAATTGATTCTTCAACTCCTGCATTTCGGTCGGGGCCATCCGGTACGGTGCCTTCGATATTGGGGACGTACCGGGCTCCAACTCAATCGTGAATTCCACATCTCTCTGTGGAGGCAAACCAGGTAACTCGTCTGGGAATACATCGGCATATTCTCTCACTGCAGGAATATCTATCAACATTACTGATGGTTTCTCGGTCTTGGTCATATAGCACCAATAACCGACACAACCCTGATTGAGTAATTTCACTGATTTCATCAAGTTGATGACTCTCCCGGAACAGCTGGGATTACCTCCCTGAAATACACATTCGACCCCATCGTCTGAAATGATAGTGACCATACGCTTACGGACACTAATGATGCCATCGTGACGATCCATCCAATCAATACCCAAGATGACATCATATCTCGGTAAATCTACCATGATTAGGTCTGCTAACCAATCACGGCCATGAAGCTGAATCGGACAATCCTTAATCTCACGATTCCCGATAATTCTTCTACCATCAGGTAGACCAATGACATAAAGCTCACAACTAGTAGCACTACCCAGATGTAGTCTACTCAAACATGACTAGGAAATGAATAAATGCGATGCGCCAGTATCAAAAAGGGTACACACAGGTTGAGATAGAATTTCGAGTGTACCTGAGATCATACGGGCCTCCGGATCATCGGTCTTCTTCATCTCATAAATTCGGGGTTTGCCGGCCCCCGAACCGGATGCGCCCATCTGATAGCTCTTGGCTCCGCCTTTATTTGCTCCCGTCGTCTTGAACGACGCGGACTGAGTGGCCTGATTCTGAACCACTGACTGTCTCGGGGCCTGAGATGATGCCGGAGTAGGTTTAGATTCTCTTCGGCAAAAACGGGCCTTATGCCCAGCAATCCCACAATTATGGCACGTGACAGTCTGCCTCGGACACTTGGTGCTGAAATGACCCTGTTCTTCACAGTTGAAACAGGTGATGGCCGAACTGGCCACTCGGGACTGAGATTCTGCGGGTCTAGGCACCATAGGAGGTCGCTCAAGGAAAGTAGGGCCCGCACGAGGCTTCTTGAAGGTTGCCTGACTGCCTTCAAACTGATTATGATTCTTTGACTTCTTGCAAGAAGATGAAGGTTGTTGCCTAGGATTCTCCTTAGCAGTAAGCTCATAAGTAAGAGCTTTCTCGATGAATTCGGCCAAAGTGGTGCAATTGTGATTAAGCAACTGCATCCGCATACGAGGTTTCAACCTCTTGCTGAAATACTTGATCTTGTCCGCCCTGGAGTGAATAATAGACGAGGCGAAAGGAAGAAGCTCTTGAAATTTCTCGGCGATGGCGAGAAAATCGTCGTCCGCTGAGAGGTCGAGAGTGAGTAATTTTGATAACTTGGCATCTCTGAGCGGGGCCGGATAATACCTCTCCATCATGAGAGTTTTGAATTGATCCCAAGTGCAAGATTCGTCGGTGGGCTTCAACGATAACCACCATGAATGAGCGCTCTTACCCAGATAGTAAGCCGCGACTAAAACTTTGTGCCCTTCAGGATACTATACCATAGCAATCAACTTTTCAAAATGCTCAAGCCAGTGAACAATATTCGCCGGATCAGATGAGCCCTCAGAAGTAGGTGGTCTTTGGCGAGAGATGTCGCTAATAATACTGCTCACACTCCTCTCTTGCCTCTGAGGTGGCGGCGGAGGAGCCTTCTGATTCTGAGTAGCTGAGTTCTGCATCGTCTCCATGAGGCGTGCCATCTGAGTCATCTGGGCCATCATGCCCTGCATAAACGCGAGTGGATCAACCCGAACACCTTCTGAATGAGCTGTGTCCCGGGTACGACTCCCTGAAAGTGAATGATCATTTTCAGCAGAATGAGTGGCGGCGTCGCTGCTCGATAAATTAGCATTATTCCTCGCGTTCGCACGTGCATTCACACGAGTTCTCGGGATTCAGCCCGCACCGCGGCCTCTTCCCCCGCGTCCTCTGCCAGCTCTTTCCATACTGAAGTGGGAAAGTCACAAGATGATTATATAAATCGCATGAATATCACATTATGATTACGTTATGAAATGATGAAAATGAGCATACGCGCTCAAACACAATGATTACGTGAGTGATCAACTGAAGTGACGTGATTATCTGATGAAATTCTTTAAATGATTATCTTGAACAAGTTAACAAGATTAGTGATACGATCCTCAAGACCAACATGTGAACAGTGGAATGAACGGAGTGATTAATGAGTTTAACATGATCGACATGATCAAAATGAAAATGATGAATGAGGATTGTTGACTGTTGAATGATGAATGAGTGATTCTTATGGCCAGAAATTATACCATGGCGTCAGAAATCTTACTGTTCTTTGGTCTGAGGGGCTCGGCTCTTGCACAGGTCACACGTGACGCGAAAGTCCAATGATAATAGTCTGATGAACGATGATTTCAAATAAGATATGAGTCGGAAGGTATTATTCAAAACCACGCTCCGATACTAACTCTGTAACACCCCAAACTAGGCGAATATTACAGTGTCGTGGACCCCCGACTGGGACCCATTATGCGAATGAGAATTAATGAATTAAGTAATATAATTGTAGTACCGAACCACATTATATCATTAATCACTCCGATGAGGAGTTTCAAGTACAACACACCCAGGAAAATACAGAATACGAGTATATTTTATATAAAGATAAAATATACAACACCAAATGAAAATGAACATCCCAACGGAAATCTGCAGCGGAAATAAAATGAAGAAAACATAAATGACTGAAATGACTAGGGCCCCCTACTAGTATCACTTGGACTCCTCGCCGTCAATATTCTCTTACCGTGCCTCAGCCTTGCCATGACCTGAAAACATCATCCCCCAACGGGGTCAGATACACAGAACAACAATCCCCAAGAGTTGAATAAACACAATCATGATATATCTTAATTATGAAATTAAGCTGAAGAGGGGCATCATAGTACGCCCATAATGGTATGTGCAAGTGCACAAGACGAGTGTACGGACACACCCGCCCTTATACCTAAATAGTCTCACGGAGGTATGTTACCGTGTGCACAGTCCAATGTATTGGTAAACCCAATCACATGACTATCACGTACCCGACTAAAAATTCTACTCATCCCCACTCGGCCACGCAATATGAACCCAGAGGGTCATATGGACAAGAATGACCATGAAGAATATTAATGAAACAATCCGACAAAGTCAACATTGACTCACCGAGATGAAATGATAATGAAATGAATGAAAGCTCAATAGAATGATTGGAACCGTCGTTCCTCGTGAACAAAGTGATTATTTGACAATTACAAGTCTCAATACGATTAATACATTATGAATGAATTATGATTATGAATGAACAACAACGAAAGGAATGAATATCCTTTTAACCGAGTAAGAATTAACTTACTCAACACTGGTGAAGAATGTCCTTCCTCGAACAGCGTCCTAAAATGACATGTCGGCCGCTCGAACAACCTTGAATAACACAATTACCAATAATATGCTCAATATACGTATCAAGCATGAATTTCGACTAACTCAAAGGTCGATACAAAAATATCCAAACTCAAATGATGATTAATCCAACTCAGAAACTTGAAGATGATGATAGGTGAGTGCAGCTCGAGAGTTTCAAGTACAACACACCCAGGAAAATACAGAATACGAGTATATTTTATATAAAGATAAAATATACAACACCAAATGAAAATGAACATCCCAACGGAAATCTGCAGCGGAAATAAAATGAAGAAAACATAAATGACTGAAATGACTGGGGCCCCCTACTAGTATCACTGGGACTCCTCGCCGTCAATGTTCTCTTACCGTGCCTCAGCCTTGCCATGACCTGAAAACATCATCCCCCAACGGGGTTAGTTACACAGAACAACAATCCCCAAGAGTTGAATAAACACAATCATGATATATCTTAATTATGAAATTAAGCTGAAGAGGGGCATCATAGTACGCCCATAATGGTATGTGCAAGTGCACAAGACGAGTGTACGGACACACCCGCCCTTATACCTAAATAGTCTCACGGAGGTATGTTACCGTGTGCACAGTCCAATGTATTGGTAAACCCAATCACATGACTATCACGTACCCGACTAAAAATTCTACTCATCCCCACTCGGCCACGCAATATGAACCCAGAAGGTCATATGGACAAGAATGACCATGAAGAATATTAATGAAACAATCCGACAAAGTCAACATTGACTCACCGAGATGAAATGATAATGAAATGAATGAAAGCTCAATAGAATGATTGGAACCGTCGTTCCTCGTGAACAAAGTGATTATTTGACAATTACAAGTCTCAATACGATTAATACATTATGAATGAATTATGATTATGAATGAACAACAACGAAAGGAATGAATATCCTTTTAACCGAGTAAGAATTAACTTACTCAACACTGGTGAAGAATGTCCTTCCTCGAACAGCGTCCTAAAATGACATGTCGGCCGCTCGAACAACCTTGAATAACACAATTACCAATAATATGCTCAATATACGTATCAAGCATGAATTTCGACTAACTCAAAGGTCGATACAAAAATATCCAAACTCAAATGATGATTAATCCAACTCAGAAACTTGAAGATGATGATAGGTGAGTGCAGCTCGAGAGTTTCAAGTACAACACACCCAGGAAAATACAGAATACGAGTATATTTTATATAAAGATAAAATATACAACACCAAATGAAAATGAACATCCCGACGGAAATCTGCAGCGGAAATAAAATGAAGAAAACATAAATGACTGAAATGACTGGGGCCCCCTACTAGTATCACTGGGACTCCTCGCCGTCAATGTTCTCTTACCGTGCCTCAGCCTTGCCATGACCTGAAAACATCATCCCCCAACGGGGTCAGTTACACAGAACAACAATCCCCAAGAGTTGAATAAACACAATCATGATATATCTTAATTATGAAATTAAGCTGAAGAGGGGCATCATAGTACGCCCATAATGGTATGTGCAAGTGCACAAGACGAGTGTACGGACACACCCGCCCTTATACCTAAATAGTCTCACGGAGGTATGTTACCGTGTGCACAGTCCAATGTATTGGTAAACCCAATCACATGACTATCACGTACCCGACTAAAAATTCTACTCATCCCCACTCGGCCACGCAATATGAACCCAGAAGGTCATATGGACAAGAATGACCATGAAGAATATTAATGAAACAATCCGACAAAGTCAACATTGACTCACCGAGATGAAATGATAATGAAATGAATGAAAGCTCAATAGAATGATTGGAACCGCTGCTCCTCGTGAACAAAGTGATTATTTGACAATTACAAGTCTCAATACGATTAATACATTATGAATGAATTATGATTATGAATGAACAACAACGAAAGGAATGAATATCCTTTTAACCGAGTAAGAATTAACTTACTCAACACTGGTGAAGAATGTCCTTCCTCGAACAGCGTCCTAAAATGACATGTCGGCCGCTCGAACAACCTTGAATAACACAATTACCAATAATATGCTCAATATACGTATCAAGCATGAATTTCGACTAACTCAAAGGTCGATACAAAAATATCCAAACTCAAATGATGATTAATCCAACTCAGAAACTTGAAGATGATGATAGGTGAGTGCAACTCGAGAGTTTCAAGTACAACACACCGGAAAATACAGAATACGAGTATATTTTATATAAAGATAAAATATACAACACCAAATGAAAATGAACATCCCAACGGAAATCTGCAATGGAAATAAAATGAAGAAAACATAAATGATTGAAATGACTGGGGCCCCTACTAGTATCACTGGGACTCCTCGCCGTCAATGTTCTCTTACCGTGCCTCGGCCTTGCCATGACACGAAAACATCATCCCCAACGGGCCGGGCCATACGTAACAACAATCCCCAAGAGTTGAATAAACACAATCATGATATATCTTAATTATGAAATTAAGCTGAAGAGGGGCATCATAGTACGCCCATAATGGTATGTGCAAGTGCACAAGACGAGTGTACGGACACACCCGCCCTTATACCTAAATAGTCTCACGGAGGTATGTTACCGTGTGCACAGTCCAATGTATTGGTAAACCCAATCACATGACTATCACGTACCCGACTAAAAATTCTACTCATCCCCACTCGGCCACGCAATATGAACCCAGAAGGTCATATGGACAAGAATGACCATGAAGAATATTAATGAGACAATCCGACAAAGTCAACATTGACTCACCGAGATGAAATGATAATGAAATGAATGAAAGCTCAATAGAATGATTGGAACCGTCGTTCCTCGTGAACAAAGTGATTATTTGACAATTACAAGTCTCAATACGATTAATACATTATGAATGAATTATGATTATGAATGAACAACAACGAAAGGAATGAATATCCTTTTAACCGAGTAAGAATTAACTTACTCAACACTGGTGAAGAATGTCCTTCCTCGAACAGGCGTCCTAAAATGACATGTCGGCCGCTCGAACAACCTTGAATAACACAATTACCAATAATATGCTCAATATACGTATCAAGCATGAATTTCGACTAACTCAAAGGTCGATACAAAAATATCCAAACTCAAATGATGATTAATCCAACTCGAAACTTGAAGATGATGATAGGTGAGTGCGGCTCGAGAGTTTCAAGTACAACACACCCAGAAAATACAATACGAGTATATTTTATATAAAGATAAAATATACAACACCAAATGAAAATGAACATCCCGACGGAAATCTGCTGAAATAAAATGAAGAAAACATAAATGATCAAATGATAGGGCCCCTACTAGTATCACTGGGACTCGCCGTCAATGTTCTCTTACCGTGCCTCACCTTGCCATGACACGAAAACATCATCCCCAACGGCCGCCATACGTAACAACAATCCCCAAGAGTTGAATAAACACAATCATGATATATCTTAATTATGAAATTAAGTCAAGAGGGCATCATAGTACGCCCATAATGGTATGTGCAAGTGCACAAGACGAGTGTACGGACACACCCGCCCTTATACCTAAATAGTCTCACGGAGGTATGTTACCGTGTGAATACCCAATGTATTGGTAAACCCAATCACATGACTATCACGTACCCGACTAAAAATTCTACTCATCCCCATTCGGCCACGCAATATGAACCCAGAAGGTCATATGGACAAGAATGACCATGAAGAATATTAATGAAACAATCCGACAAAGTCAACATTGACTCACCGAGATGAAATGATAATGAAATGAATGAAAGCTCAATAGAATGATTGGAACCGTCGTTCCTCGTGAACAAAGTGATTATTTGACAATTACAAGTCTCAATACGATTAATACATTATGAATGAATTATGATTATGAATGAACAACAACGAAAGGAATGAATATCCTTTTAACCGAGTAAGAATTAACTTACTCAACACTGGTGAAGAATGTCCTTCCTCGAACAGCGTCCTAAAATGACATGTCGGCCGCTCGAACAACCTTGAATAACACAATTACCAATAATATGCTCAATATACGTATCAAGCATGAATTTCGACTAACTCAAAGGTCGATACAAAAATATCCAAACTCAAATGATGATTAATCCAACTCAGAAACTTGAAGATGATGATAGGTGAGTGCAGCTCGAAGAGATTCTTCCAAATCGCCCGAAAACGGCCAGAAACGAAGTGAGAAGTGAGAAATGACAAAACCTGGGCTGACTGTCCTATTTATACTGTTCCATCTTAGCGCACGCTAAGCCCCCATATTTACCGTGCGCTAGCGAGTTAACTGGACAGTCCAGTGAGCTCTGACTGCCTCGTTAGCCCTCCCGATAGCGTTCGTTAACCCAAACAGTTAGCGTGCGCTAACTGATATCTGATGCCCAGTGACTGGAGCCTAGACAGTTCTCTAATCTGCTCACGATAGCATACGCTACACCCAAAATTCAGCGTGCGCTACTACACCATTAGCGTACGCTGATATCCATTCATAGCGTACGCTATGAATTATTCCAAATCAGTCCAGTACCCACTGAACTCTGCCTGATCGACCTTAGCGCGCGCTATACTGCTAGCATAGCGTGCGCTATCCGAACTCACTAGCGCGCGCTACTTACCAATCGTAGCATGCGCTACTACAACTCAACTGCAGTCCAGTACCTTCTGGACTGTCTGCCTGAACCGCGCTAGCGTGCGCTGATGATGAGAGGTAGCGTGCGCTACCCATACTCAATTAGCGCGCGCTAAAGAGAGTACGTAGCGTGCGCTACTCCTCATACACAGCCCATTACTACGAAGATAATGATGATAACTACGGTTCAATCCTCCAACTAGGTAGAAATACGAATAATAACTGATGTATGATATAAATGCTCTGATCGGTGAATACAATGAATGAATATGAATGATGAATGATCATTAATGAGTGAATAATTACTGAGTGACAATTACTGAATGATAATTACTGAGTGATAATGACTGAATTACAACCGGGTATTACATTAATATCATCATACTCCAGTAATCCATCTCATAATCATGCTTGTCAACTTATTTATATGATAATCATTAACTCAAGAACATCAATCTTCATTCCAAAACGAAATCCAAGGGTGAAGAGTGATTACCTTGTATAGACGAACCACGAAGGAGAACAATCAACTTCATTCCAAGAATCATCAATAACTTCAAGAAAAGACTTTAATCCATGTTCCTCAGCAGAATCTTGTTAAAGATCATCATCTCTCAGTGTTTGGAACCTCAAACTTCTCTCTAAAAACTCTCTCTCTCGAAACATAATTCACATCTGCAATCAAATATATATACTGACTGTTATTAGTGTGCGCTACTTTTCCTTAGTAACGTGTGCTATCGTTGTCCAGAGGCGATTATTTTGCTTCGCACATCAGCTTATGTAACTAATACCCATGCAATAACGTACGTAAATTACACTGTCTAGCGAACGCAATTTCTTACACCTTAGTGTGCGCTAATCGTAGTTGACTTGGTACAGTCCGCACCTACCCTCGTGTCCCTACATGCCGAAAGCACTAACGAGGATAAATTCCTTTTTGTCTGATCTGCAATTAGCGTGCGCTAGTCCTTAGATTTTAGCGTGCGTTAGTACTATCCGTTGACTCGTCGGCACATGCGCCGAAAGTGGCCGGGTCCACACGTAGATTCCATCTGAGCTCTTCTGCACTAGCGTACGCTAACATATGCCCGTAGCATGCACTATACCTGCACGATAGCGTTCACTATACATGAGTATTAGCGTGCGCTAACAAGGCTATATTTAGCCATTTTCAGCTACTCTTGTCCAACGTCTCGACATGCAGAATACGAACATACGACATTCTGAATACATATACATCTTCCAATAACATTCTCATGCGATAAGCCCGACACTCAATGTCTGTCAATACAACTGTCAACTAAGTGCGGTAATAATACTAATACAGATGTCTTAGTCCTTCATTTATTTTATCCATACTGTACAGATTCCATGCTGTACAACATAACTCGGATAAAATAACATTAAACAATAGTAGTAGAAATTCAGGATATTACAATTTTTCCAATCGGAATCATCGTACTCTTCAAAACTTTTAAGCATACCGTCGGATTTTATTGGAATTTTCGGACCAAGACATATCACTTTCCACAGCTCGATGTCGTAGGCTCGGATGAATATTGACATCTTTTTCTTCCATGTCATGAAGTTAGATCCATCAAAGAATAGAGGTCGATTTAGAGCAAGACCTTCGATTGGGGCAAGTTGAAACACCATTTGGATCGTCTTCTCCTCGGATGTTAAGCCGCTTCTACAAGGTACTGCTCCGATACCAAATGTTGTGGCAATATTCGGTATACGCGCTATTACGTGGAAGCATATTTAAAGGTGCGGAAAATAAAATGGCATAAGATTTATAGAGGTTCGTCCAAACGTACCTACGTCCTATCTTCGGTATCTTTTTCTATAGGTTGAAGATCAACCTCTGCACCTCTCTTCTATCGGTCGAGGGATTACCGTTACAATTATCATCTTCTATCGGTCCGAGATAAACCGTACTCACTTGTCTTTTTGTCGGTCCAAGTTAAACTGTTTTCCTTTTTTATCGGATAAGAAATCGACCTATATAGCTTTCTATGGGTACTAGACAGACCTCACGTGGATATAGATTGCGATTCTAATAATGTCGGATCCTTGATCCTAATAACACCGAATCCAATCTTATTTTTTCTTTTTCCTCTCGTGTATGTTTTCGTGTATAACACTCAAACACTTATCAATATAAGCTCAAGTACAACAATAAGAATGTTTACAATGATATCACAAGTATAGATGATTTGCTCAAGGTTGTTGTGTGGTTTCATACCAAATGGTTTGGTATTTATAGCTATTTTCTTCCAACTAGCCGTTAGCTCCTCTTGACTCTTTATCGTGCACTAGCCTTCCTGCATAGCGTACGTTAACCACGTTACGTATGTTAATCCTTCTCGCTTACGTACGTTAACAGCTTGCAACTTCAGTCCAGTAGCTTCTGTCCATACTATTACATACTTTATGGCTTCCCGATTGCATACGTTAAGTTTCCTATTTAGCGTACGTTAATCCTTCCCCGTAGCGTACGTTAATCATATATCCGTTGCATGCTTTTGTCAAACTGTCAGTTTGATTTCTTGACTTTGACATGGACTTTTCCCAACGGGTGTCTTGTTTGAATTCTCATTACGTACGTTAGATATATCCCTTTACGTACGTTAAACACCTTCGATAGCGTGCGCTATACAATGCATATAGTGTGCGTTATTCCTTGTTATCTGCAGCCGACTTTTCTGACTCGTCTGATCAGGTAACTTTGCTGACCCGTCTGATCAGGTAGCTTTCCTTGACTGATCTGGTCAGGTAACTTTTCCCGGATTGTGCGACTTTTTGCGTCTTCGACTTCTTCGTTGTTTTGTTTTGCTTCTTTGTTGTTTTTCTTTGTTTAACAATTTAATCATCAAAACTCGATAATGAATATTTGGGATAAAATATTCCAACATATAAGCATCGCTACACATCAACATGTATAGCAACCAATCAAACCATAACACAAATTCAATCCCGACTCCATGACACACAACCCAGTGATCCCCAAATCCTTACAACGCACGTCTAAGTGTACTATCTAACCGACACTACATCTCTATTGACAAAGACTCTACAGCAAGCAACAAGCCGACTCTAACTTATCATAACATCTACAACGACTCCTATAATACAAGGTCAACAAAAGTGAATGACCATCACAATTTCATTTCAACTTCAATTCACACAGTATAAATCGTATAGACAAGAACACTTGCCTCGATAGTTGATGCCGAAAGCTCCGACGAACATGGCTCACCCGATAGATCGATTGAAATCCAAACCTTTAATATAAATACATAATATAAAACTTAATATAAGGGTCCTATTTAATATTTTATAATTTCAAGGTAATTAGTCGGCTAATATATTACCTCAATTGCACCTCTTAATTAATTGATCGGATCAAACGATCAACGATAATCAACCCGGATCCATAACTCGATTATTGCCCCAAATACAAACTCCAAACTCGGGCTCATTCCGTGGGTCTAATTACACCAATCCGCACATAGACCAATTTATCAAAACCTCCATTAAGCCTACGTCTTCCCCGTTCGCAATTTCACACAACTACATACACCACCAATTACTTACATATACACATAGACACACTTATATATATATATATATACAAACTAACACACACACACACACTAACCCGCACACACAAGTATATACACACACACACACATATATATATATATATATTGTAGACACACCACACATACATAAACACACACACATACACACACACACACATATATATATATATATATATATATATACTGTACAGACAACCACACACATATATATATATATATATATATATATATATATATATATATATATATGGGCTTTATTTTCAGAACTCTGTTAAGTGCGAGAACTGCGAGAACTCCTCTAAACCAATGAGATTTTTTTAAATATTAAAAAATATTTTTAATTCAAAGGGTATTATAGTAAAATATAATTTTTATATTATTTTTGAATTTTTTTTATTAAATATAATAGCCCCTACTGATGATAACCCCTACTATATCTATAACCCCTACTATATAGTAGGGGTTATGATCAGTAGGGGTTGTATGCATTGACATGATGTACATTTTATATTATTAGGAGTACAAAAGGTGGTTCTCGCAGTTCTCGCACTTAACAGGGTTCTGAAAATAAAGGTACACTATATATATATATATAATACACACAACACCACACTGAGCTCCCGCCCTAATCCGATCGTTTTCTGGCCGGAATCAACTTCCGATTACCTGAATCCTATTCAAACAGACTCTCAACCCTTCGGCCGCCTACCGGAGTAAGTAAACACTTCTAAAATTCCACCCTCTAACCCCCGACCAATCTCCACCAGAAAAACCATCGTCGGAAAAGACGAACCAAGTAGTTGATTTTTCGCCGGAAGCTCTCTCCCCGGTCATCGGACCTCTAGCTCGCCGAATACCACCGATCGGTCCGTCTGTGAACCGAAATTGCGTCCATGGCCGGATATCGTGAATAAAACCCGCCGTCGGAACCTCAAAACCGAACAGGCCGACCGGACTTCCGCAACTCTGATCTGCTGAATGTTCGGCCAGATTGTTGCTTCTCCAGTCGCAGGCCACCACTCTGCTGCTGAACTCCAGTTGGTACTGTCGGAGAAACCAGCCCGCCGTCGTTGACCTCCATGGCTCACCTCTGTCGAACTCTAATCCTCCGACCAAGCTCATGCCATGACTCGTCGTTCGCCGCTGCCACTTCTAAGGCCATCAGACTGATTTCAAGGGGAAGAGGGGGTGATGTGCTGGTGAGAGAAAGAGAGAACCGGGAAGGGAGAGAGAGATGCGAGAAGAGAGAGAGGGGGAGCAAGTGGGAAAGGAGAAAAGAAGAAAAAGTGAAAGGAAGAGAGTGGGTACGGGAGAAAGTAGAAAAAAAAAAGAGAATCTCCCTTACGTATTTATATATATATATAAGAATTAGGGAATTGGTTTATTTGACCCAAATTTCACCAAGTTACAGATATGATTATTCCATTAAAACCAATGAATCTCATACTAGTTATTCAGTATCCTTATTCGATTATCCGATTAATACACCGCGTCATATAACACCAACACTAACTCGCCAATATATTAGTCTAATGTCCCCACTCGATACTTTAATTAGCTAGCTAATCGAAGTAAAAATGAAATAAATCAATTTAAAAAAATTAATAATGTTAAATTCCAATTTAAATTCCGGGTATTACATACTATCTCACTTAAAATAAGTTTTGTCCCTCAAACTTGCCATGCCATCGCCCAACTCACTGTAACCTCACTCCAATTATGCATACGAACCGTTCAGCAATATCGGTAATCTCATGATTCGATCGATTCATGCGTATATAGTCCTCGATATATAAAACGGCACTCAGGAGAGATCACCTCGTATGTGACACCCATCGGGCCGACTTGCCTTTCATCATACCACCAAAAATAATTATCCGTCTCGTACAACACTATCCTCATCACGTAACTTTACTTAGGGACACCTATCCCACTTAAAATATTCATACATGCCAAATAAAAAATATCGAAATAAATTTTCATTATACGCAAAAATACTGAAAAGAATTTATCAAGAAACTCCATTATTAATTTAAAAAAATCTCAATATTCAACTCATTTGATCAAATTTTAGGACCTTCGCCCTTTGTAAACATCCAAAAAAAAATATTTTCTCTCGAAAATTTTCAAAACATCATTCTATAATATATATATTCGCATCACGGACAAAAAATATTTTTCAATAATTTAAATATTCTACAAATATCCATTTTCTGAGTGCCGTCATAAAAATTTCATTTGAAAATGCAAATCCCGAATTGCAAAAATCAACAATTTCATACATACATTAAGCCACCGCTTACACGTACCAATAAAATAATTACAAAAAAATTTCCAATTTAACTCATATTGCAAAATACTAGTAAGTCATTTAAAAATACATGTTAGCTAATGATGAGAGTACATTAAGGTAGCAAGAAATAATTAATCATCTCTCTTACTTGAAAACATACGGCCGACTTGTCCAGAGTATAAATATTTTCAAAGTCCACACTAGACCATCGATTAATCGTACCGATAAAATATTTCAGTAAATCTGATTTTTCACAACATACTCGAGTCTGTGAAATCTTCGAAAACATTTTCAAATACACGCACAGCCAACACAGTTGTGAACACGTTTGTAGCAATTAGCAACAATTAGTCAAACATATTCGGTTCCCAAACAAGTGCACATCTAGCATTCCAATCATTATACTAACCGATACCACTCATGAATATAATCTTAAATTCAAACATACATCGAAGCCATCCGTATGTGTTCCCAACAATCTCTACCATCAATACGCCTCCTGGAACACATTAATGGCCAGAAACTTCCACAACATATTATACTAATTAAAACTCAACCCACCAATATATATATATATATATATATATAATGGTTTCTGTCTTACCTCTTACTTGCGAACAAGATTATGCAGCACAAAATATAGAATATAATATATAAAATGGAAGACTAACATCCGCAGGTCGCACAAAGAACACGGTCGCCCACGATACTAATCTCAACGGACAACACGAACGACATGATATGACAACGCACAAGTCGACTTGTTAACCGACAACTCGGACGACGTGACAAGACATGACTCGACTCGACCCGACAGCCTAGGTTTCCACAACCAAAGCTCTGATACAATAAATATAACGCCCCCATAAATCCACCGGGAATATTACACGCCGTAGACCCCTTAATAGAGGGATCTACCAGGCTAAATACCACGAGACAACAAACCTCTGACTGACTGGGGTCAAACTACATACCGACACTGACCGATAAGGTCAAATATTAACACACACCGACCGATAAGGTCACACGACAAGAAAACAATACGAATAACAACTCATTACTGAACTTACCCACACAGGGGTCAAGAGACAATATAGCGGAAGACGGGAGATAACACAATAATACAATAACATCATACTGAACTCTAACTCTTGATTAGTATCGCGGCTCGCCTTCTTTCGTGCCATCCCCGTGATTGCTCCAACGAATTAAGCATACCTGAAATGCATGAGATGCATTACCCCTTTTAAGAGGTTAGCATTTGAATGGCTAGTACAAATATTCAGGCCGTACAACATATATCACGCAAATATTAGTTATATTAAAATGACAACAGTCGTGAAAGAAGTTCCCGAGAGGTTTTCAATGCTTAAAGTACAACTCATGTCTTTGAAAATAATATATCAACTCGGGAGTTTTAGAAAACGATGAAAAGTCTTTTGGAACTTCAAGTTCAAGATTATAAAACCTTTTTCGAAAATAATAGGGTCTCGGCCCAAATCTCGTTCATGTAACAAACATTTATATAATTAGAAAATCTTTATGGACCTCAAGTCCTGAGTTGAAAAACCAATTCCAGACAAATGGGTCTCGACCCAAAGTCATTTTCCGCAAAAGAATCTTTACATAATCGTTGGGATCTCAACCTAAAATCTCATCAAAACACAGTACACGAAAATAATAACAAGGTCCGTTTTCCAACACCAAAACCTCACAACCCAAGAACTAAACATATACGACGCATTTTAGTGTCATTCTAGCCAAGTACCAATATCCTATATATAATGTATCTCAACATCAAGAACAAAAACATTGTGATATTCCGAACATATCACAGTTAAGAAAATCGCCTAGGACCAGGGCTAAACTACTGGTCCCATCTGAGGCCTCTATGGACCCTCCCGGACTGGTCATAATTATAAATCACGCACAAGCATCGCCTATAATCGGGGCGAAACCACTGGTCCATTCGAGGCCTCTACGGACCCTCCCGAACTGGCTAGCGAACAAGCTCGTGAATCCAGAGTGAAGTCACGAATTCCCCCGAGGCCCAGTCGGACCCTCCCGGAGTGAGCAAAGCAGACACATATGCATTTGAAAAACATATTGACATAATCGTTAGTCACAATATATATATAGTCAAGGCACTTACTAGAAATGGCCACTTACCTGACAAATAACTACGACTGACACAGCTTAACAACAACCTAACAATTCTAGACGCATCGCTACACATCAGCAAGTATAACAACCGATCAAACCATAACACCAATTCAATCCCGACTCCATGACACACAACCCAATGATCCGCAAATCCTTACAACGCATGTCTAAGTGTACTATCTAACCAACACCACATCTCTAGTGACAAAGACTCTACAGCAAGCAACAAGCCGACTCTAACTTATCATAACATCTACAATGACTCCTCTAATACAAGGTCAACAAAAGTGAATGACCATCACAATTTCATTACAACTTCAATTCACACAATATGAATAGTATAGACAAGATGCCGAAAGCTCCGACGAACACCACTCACCCGATCGATGGATTGAAATCCCAACCTTTAATATAAATACATTATAGACAACTTAATATAAGGTCCTATTTAATAGTTTATAATTTTAAGGTAATTAGTCGGCTAATATATTACCTCAATTGCGCCCCTTAATTAATTAATCGGATAAAACAACCAACGATAATCAACCCGGATCCACAACTCGATTATTGCTCCAAACACAAACTCCGAACTCGGACTCATTCCGTGGGTCTAATTACACCAATCCACACATAGACCAATTTATCAGAACCTCCATTAAGCCTACATCATCCTCGTTCGTAATTCCACACAACTACATACACCAACAATTACTTAAATATACACATAGACACACTTATATATATATATATATATATATATATATAGAGAGAGAGAGAGAGAGAGAGTCAGGTTCAAACGAGAATGCTAACTATTTAAGAGAGTACGAGAATGGTAGCCCATATACAAAATCATATGTGATTTTACACTGATGGAAAAATCATATATGATTTTATACTGACAAAAAAAATCAAATATATACGTATAAAATCATAAATGATTTTATACTGATGTATACACTCACATAATCATATATGATTTTGTACATGGATAACCATTCTCGTATTCTCTTAAATAGTTAGCATTCTCGTTTGAACCTGACTATATATATATATAAAACACAAACTAACACACACACACACACTAACCCGCCCACACATGTATATACACACACACACACACTTATATATATATATATATATATATATACTTCTGCACACACACATATACAAATATATATATATATTACATATACATCACACACACACACACACACACACACATATATATATATATATATATATATATAGGAAATAGATCATATGAAAACTAATTACCTTGTGAAATCTAGAAACTTTTGTAGGCCATTGATATTAGTGATCTAACAGCTGTAGATAAGTAGGATTATATGCATTTATGTATTTTTTTATTACATTATTGTTGCATATACTAGTGACCAGCTTGATGCAACAAATAATAACAAATATGCAATGAAATTACTTAATAATGCAATTGATTTCTATATTTCACAATTAAGTATGTTTCCACAATAGTCAATCCCAATATATATATATATACTGTACAGACCACCACACACACATAAAACACACACAACACACACACACACACACACACACACACACACACACACACATATATATATATATATATATATATATATAAATATATATATATATATATATATACTTAAAACACCACACACACATAAAACACACATAACACACACATAAACACACACACACACACACACACACACACATATATATATATATATATATATATACACACAACACCACACTGAGCTCTCGCCAGAATCCGATCGTTTTCTGGCCGGAATAAACTTCCAATTACCTGAATCCTGTTCAAACCGACTCTCAACCCTTCAGCCGCCTACTGGAGTAAGTAAACACTTCTAAAATTCCACTCTCTAACCCCCGACCAACCTTCGCCTGAAAACCCATCGTCGGAAAAGTCGAACCAAGTAGTTGATTTTTCGCCGGAAGCTCCCTCCCCGGTCATCGGACCTCTAGCTCGCCGGACACCACCGATCGGTCTGTCTCTGAACCGAAATCGCGTCCATGGACGGAGATCATGAAGAAAACCCGCCGTAGGAATCTCAAAACCGAACAGGCCGACTGGACTTCCGCAACTATGATCTGCCGAAAGTCCGGCCAGATTGTTGCTTCTCCAGTCGCAGGACACAACTCCGTTGCCAAACTCTAGTTGGTATCGTCGGAGAAACCTGCCTGCCGTCGTTGACCTCCGCGGCTCACCTCTGTCGAACTCCGATCCTCCAACCAAGCTCAATCCATGACTCGTCGTTCGCCGCTGCCACTTCTAAGGCCATTAGACCGATTTCAAGGGGTAGAGGGGGTGACATGTTGGTGAGAGAAAGAGAGAACCGGTAAGGGAGAGAGAGAGAGATGCGAGAGGAGAGAGAGGGGGAGTAGGTGGGAAAGGAGAGAAGAAAAAAAAAAGTGAAAGGAAAAGAGAGAGTACGAGAGAAAGTAGAAAAAAAAAAGAGAATCTCCCTGACATATTTAGTGTAACTTTATTTTCAGAACCCTATTAAGAGCGAGAACTGCGAGAACCAACTTTTGTACTCCTAATAATACATAATGTACATCATGTCAATGCATACAACCCCTACTGATCATAACCCCGACTATATAGTAGGGGTTATAGATATAGTAGGGGTTATTATCAGTAGGCGCTATTATATTTAATAAAAAAATTCAAAAATAATATAAATTGTATTTTACTATAATACCCTTTTGAATTAATAATATTGTTTAATATTTAAAAAAATCTCATTGGTTTAGAGGAGTTCTCAGCTTCGCACTTAAGAGAGTTCTGAAAATAAAGCCCCCTACATATATATATATATATATATATATATATATATATATTTATATATATATAAGAATTAGGGAGTTGGTTTATTTGACCCAAATTTCACCAAGTTACAAATATAATTATTCCATTAAAATGAATGAATCTCAAGTTAGTCATTCAGTATCCTTGTTCGATTATCCGATTAATATACTATGTCACATAACACCAACACTAACTCGCCAATATATTAGTCTAATGTCCCCACTCGATACTTTAATTAGCTAGCTAATCGAAGTAAAAATGAAATAAATAAATTAAAAAAAAATTAATACCGTTAAATTCCAATTTAAATTCCGGGTATTACAGTCAGGTCGGCTCCCCCCCATATGCAAATTTTTTTTATTGGCCGAACATCGGGTTGGTCCGATGATTGTGTTTGCTTATATCGTTAAGTAGCAGTTAAATGATAATATAAGTACTTTGAGCATGCATATATATTTCTGCCAGTACTTGTTTGTAAAACAAAGCATTGTGATTCATTTTTGTATGTTCACTTATTTGGTAAGTCAACTTCTTCATGAGTTATATAGGAGCTTTTGTTGACATGCCTTTAACTTCATGTTGCATGATTTTTGGAAAAAATTAGTCGCCATCATTATTCTTAGGTGTAAATTGTTAGGAGTATGCCTTCGAATGCCACTCAGAGGATGTAAGAGTGAGGGCATTGTACGTGTTATTATGTAAATCATTATCAGAAGGCAATTGTATGTTTCTTTATTTACAGGTAGTCACTAGCATTCCTGACTCGTTATATATATATATATATATATATATATATAAATATATATATATATAAATATATATATATTGTAACACCCCCAAATCCCATTGGGTTATTACAGTGCCGTGGACCCCACACCCGGAGATCCACCAGGCGAACATGACTAAAATACATTAAAATTAACCAACAAGAGAGATCACAGTCCCTACCATGATATCCGACACAATATTCGGATAAGGAATTTTAACGACAATGATGGGCCTACATGGCCAAAATGAAAATACAAGCACACCCACGAGCCTTGCTCGGGTAATACATAATGACAATGACTGACAAACTGGAGAACACTCCAACTGACTGACAAACAGGAACAACTCTGACTAGTATCGCTCGAATGCCTCGTCGCCATCATTATGCCCCTGTGTCTCAACTCTCTCCTCGCAAGCACCTAAAACATGAAAACATGTTCCGCCCCCACGGGGTCAGTCATCCAGATAATGAACATCAAATACATGTATAACATGATATGCATCCAAGGCAGAATGAAAGGGTACAATGATAATAATAATACGAGATGCTCACAAACCAATGTAAGAACCGAGCATTCGTGAAACACTGTGCCCACGGCATACTATTAATACCTGCTCGACAGGTTAGAACATAAGTGCCCAACGGCGAATCATAATCACAGAGTACCACAATGAATTACACAACATGAACTAAACCAGAACTGAATTAAATATGAACCACAATGCCCGAAGGCTCCAATGAAATTACCAAGACAATCACAAAGGCTTGAAAACCATTCAGCCGAAGCTGTCAAATATCACAATCACATGAAGCCAAAACAGCCCGAAGCTGTTATCGATTAGGGCCGAAGCCACGGCATGAAGCCGTATCACAATTAGGGCCGAAGCCACGGCATGAAGCCGTATCACAATGAGACCATCCAATGGCCGTGACCTACTGAATTGTAGGTGTTGGGAAACCAACCGCGAAGGTTCAAGCCCCAAACTTACCCATAATGAGATCATAAACATGACTGTGACCTACTGAGTTGTAGGTGTTGGGAAACCAACCGCGAAGGTTCAAGCCCCAAGCTTACCCATAATGAAACCATCCAATGGCCATTGACCTACTGAGTTGTAGGTGTTGGGGGAAACAACCGCGAAGGTTCAGGCCCCACCAAACTTACCCCATAATGAAACCATCCAATGGCCGTTGACCTACTGAGTTGTAGGTGTTGGGGGAAACAACCGCGAAGGTTCAGGCCCCACCAAACTTACCCCATAATGAAACCATCCAAACATAATTAATCACAAACGGAAACGATACCAAGATTACCGAAATCACGAGAATGATAGTGTGCTGCCTTGAGTCGGCCAACACGACAACAATGACTCACGGATGGGTACCGTCCTCGGCGGTCCCAATTCAATACCTCGATTACCTTTGTAATGCCCGAATAAATGGTGTATTTACCTTGTACTCAACCTTGTATTATTTCGACTTCGTGATGTTATAAATCGTAGATTGGTTTCCCGTATTTGTGCCCTTATGTTTTTATATCTTTAAGCATTGCATGCATGGTTTTGCACGAACTAACGTACGTTAACAGGCGTTCATAACGTATGCTAAGGATGCAGTGTTACGTACGTTATCTGATGTTCTTAACGTACGTAAGCTAAGTCAACTTGGGTTCGGATAAGGGTCGGCTTGTGGGGGCCGAAGAGAGGGCCGGGGAAGATTCGTGTGATTCCCGCATGAACCTGGACATAGGCGTTACGTACGCTATGGTACATGTGTTACGTACGCTATAGACATGAGTATTACGTACGTAAAACCCGTGTGACTACGTACGTAAAGGAATAGCGAAATCAGTCGAGGGAACTCTGGTCAGGCGATTACGTACGCTAAAGGCTAGGGTATAACGTACGTTAAGCTTGTTACGTACGTAAGGGGTTATTGCATAACGTACGTAATACTTAGAAATCTATTTATAGAACCTGACCCTCACTTCATTTCCCACTTTTGCCTTGGCCGATTTTTGTGTTCTTGAGACTATCCTTCACCTCATATCCCTCATATCATCATTTACCTCCGAATTTGGGAAGCTTAGACCGGGAGAGTTGGTGATCAAGCTTCCGGTGAAGAGTTTATTGAAGATTCTCTTATTCTTACATCTCTTAAGGTATGTTACGATTCACCAAGCTAAAGTTTACATTCTTAACTATACTTTGAGCTTGTTTTTGGAAATCATTGGACTAGATAATGATCTTTTGAGTCCAGCACCATGTTTTTAAGTTTAGAACCCGATTATACCTTATCTTTCTTTCATTACGTAGAGTCTTGATTTAGCCTCGGTGGATGAAAACCTTAACTTGTAGCATCCTTAATTCGTGGGAGTAATAAGCATGATTTCAGTTATATTCTCTGATCCCTTTTTATGTTCCATTGGAGAAATTCATATATGTTAGAAGAAATTTTTATGGCAATGTCCTCCTTGTTGTTGAGGTAATATATATATATATCGACCAGGTCCTTGAACTTAAACCGAATCACCGTAGTGTCGTTTTCCTTGCGTAATATTTAAGCATGCTTGTCGTCTTGAGTAATATTGGGGGTCGAATCATCTTAGTCGATCATATGGGGATTTGACATTCATTTCCTTATTTAAACCCTCAACACCTTGTGAAACAATGAACTTTTAAACAACGGTACTTCATATTCGAAATGATCGTTCAGCCCTTATAGAGTGCCTTATCGTTCCCGGTTCAGTTCTTACTTAGTGTTCTAACCGTGAACCAACCTAGTGTCACTACTTTACGATCTTAATATTAGTATTCGGTAAGCGTATGTTAGTATCGAGTGGTATGTTAAGTTCCTTGTATCTCTTTTTGAACAAGGTGCGAGCCTTGCATAGGGGTCGATCGTGGGGCGGTGGCATACGGACGCGTGACGTTTATTGGAGTATTTCATTCTTGCCATTCCCAAGGCAAGTATCATATGTCGAGTTCGACTTATATTGAAACTTTGATCATGCTTGTGGTTTTGTTCATATTGTTGAATATGAGACGTATTTCTGAAAATTCTCGTGATATTCGTTCTTATTTGTTCGTATTGATGAACGTATTGAAATGCATATGTGTATGCATAGTTGATGGATTTATGGTTTAAATGATCCGAGAGGATCATGAGGATCTATGCTGAGGGCGCTGGATCGAATGTCCACCATGCGTTGGTCCGACGGGATCATCATGGGGATCTATCTTTGAGGCCGGATCGTTGGACGGGTTTTCCACCATGCGTTGGTCCGCGGGATCATCATGGGGATCTATCTTGAGGCGGCTGGATCATTTGGATTACCTTGTATAGTGTTGATGGAATCGTGAGGATTCGCATCGTTGGATTCCGGTGGCGGAAGTCCGTTTTGCATGTTTCCTGATGCATTGATGATTTATTGTATGATGATACTTGTACTAGCATTGTTTTGCTAACCCCTTCGGGGGTGGACATTGTTTTGATGTTCAGGTAGCCGAGGAGCGTGGAGGCAACCACGTGCAAACGGAGACGATGGAATGGCTCGGTGATGTGGTTGATGTTTATTGTTATTGTGATGTGATTTCCTTGGTCTATTTTAGTACTCGAGTACGTCTGTTTTAATAATGTCCTTTCGATATGGTTGTATAAGTTAACTCATTTGATCGGTTGAATCAAATCTGTATTTGAGCTTCAGTTGTACGATTGGTTTATATTTACACTATTTTTAAAATTAGCCTTGTAAATCCTTACCTAAAGGGTTCACGGTATTTGTAATTATTCGAATATCTCGGGGTGTTACGAGAATATGGTATCGGAGTGAGATTCATGGATATCTTGGCGATCGGGCTAGTTGGAGTGCATTTACGTTATTTGATTATTGGTCGTTCATAACATCAACTGCTTGAGCCGGCATCGTCGTGTAATTTGTGGTTGTAAGTTTCTAATCTCGAATACTCTTTTTTATTTAATTCATGTCTTGTAAACATTGATGGATGTACTTTGAGAAAGTTTGTCCTGGATATTGAGTATTTATGTTTACAGTATGTTGAGAGGAGGTCGTGGACGCGGACGTGGAAATGCGAGGCAATAAGAGTCGGTATCTACCCCAGAGATAGCCGCTAGTCGAACGGATTCACATTCCGGGGGACAGCAGGGATCGGCAAATAATAATGCAGATCCTAACGTGCCGGGAGTGCTTGGCAGTGGTTGCCCGATAAACCGGTTGCTCAAGTTGTGGATCGCATGCAGACGGCGATGGGACAGCAGCATAACGTGGATAATCGGGGAGATAAATGGCTTACCGAGGTGGTCAAATTGCATCCTCCGAAATTTGACGGTTCTGCTGAGACGCTTTCTTGGGATCACTGGATGAAGGAATTAGAGAAGATTTTTGCAGGGATTAACTGTCCCAACGATAGGAAGGTTCCGATTGCCCAGTATCTTTTGACCGGGGAGGCTTTCGACTGGTGGGAGGCCATTCGACCGGAGGAGCACAATGTTGACTGGACGGAATTCAAATTGATGATGGAGGCACAATATTGTCCTCGTCCAGTTAGAGAAGCCCGGGTTCGGGAGTTTTTCTCACCACAAGATTCGGGAGCATCTGTGACGGACGTGATTAAGACTTTTAATCACCAGCTGACTTATGTGCGCCACTTGGTCAGGACCGAGGCGGAGAAGATTTTTCATTTTGACATGCGAATGAAGCCGGAAATTCAGCAGTATATGTCCGGATTTGAATGTACCACCTTGCGACAGTATCAGGACAAGGCGTTAGCCTATGATATGAAAGAGGCAGCAGAGAGAAATCGACGGAAGCAAAGAAACAGAAGGTGTCCGGCAACTTCACGGAGGATAAGAGCGGCGGGCCTCGCAGGGTCGATCCTCTTTTCATTCATCCAGACACCTCCGCATCCTTCTCGAGGTGGAAAGAAGTTCTGACAGCACCAATCGCTTGCACGAGGAAGAAGTGCTATAAGCGTGGCAAAGCGGGACATGTTCGACGTGATTGTTTCGCGCTGTGACTGTTTCGAGTGTGGACAGAAGGACATCGTGCAACATTTTGTGGGAATGCGACCCGATCTTTTGGTACTCGTACTCCTCCGATCCCGAGGGAGACGAGTGTGAACCATACACAGAGTGGATTTCGGCAGAATCTTTGGGAAGAGAGAGGCATCCAAAGGCCGGGTCCGTTCCTCCGCACTGCATTTAAATGAGGAAATCGAGGATCGAACACACATGTTGCATCAGTGCGATTCAGATCCTTTGCAACCGATTAGTGTCTTGTTCGATTAAGGAGCCACGCATTCTTTTATATCTTTGAACCGTGTTAATCGTTTGAAAATCTCGTGCTTGTATAATCGTGAACCTTATGTTGTGGGATTACCGAGCGCGAGAAAATTGTGGGAACCCTAGAAGCTAGGATTTCCCGATCTATAGAAGGAAGAGATTGGCCATCGAATCTTATTGTAGTTGACATCTACGGTGACGATTTAATTCTGGGATGATTGGCTCAACCGTTATGGAGTCATGGCTGAATTTCCGAGAGAGATTCATTTACAACATTGCAGATGACGGATAAGAACACTAATTCTGAGGATTGAGACCGGGAAGCTCGGGAACATTGATAAATGCAATGAAAGTCGTGGAAATTATCAAGCGGGGATGTCACGGACTTTGGTGCTATGCCATGAGGAAAGAGGAAGGAGTAGAGCTCTCGTCTATTTCAGTTGTGAATGAGTTCTCAGATGTATTTCCTGACGAACTACCTGGGTTACCTCCGCAGAGGGGAGTGGAATTCACTATCGAATTAGAGCCTGGATCAGCTCCTATTTCCATAGCACCATACCGCATGGCGCCAACCGAGATGTATGAACTCAAGAAGAAACTGGAGGAATTGTTACAGAAGGGCTATATCCAACCTAGCGTTTCTCCTTGGGGATCGCCCGTTCTCTTTGTCCGGAAGAAAGACGGATCCCTCCGACTGTGTATTGATTACAGGGAGCTCAACAAGATGACGATCAAGAATAAGTATCCTATACCTCGGATCGACGACTTGTTTGATCAACTGCAAGGGGAAAGGGTATTCTCGAAGATTGACTTGCGATCAGGATACCACCAGTTGAGGATTAAGGAATCAGATATACCGAAATCTGCTTTCAGATCCCGGTACGGGCATTATGAATTCGTAGTGATGCCGTTTGGACTTACCAATGCTCCTGCAGTATTCATGCAATTGATGAATCGGGTATTCTTGGAATACTTGGATAAATTTGTGGTCGTCTTCATTGATGACATCTTGATATATTCGAAGAACGCAGAGGAGCATGCCGAGCATTTGCGTGTGGTTTTGAGCACCTTGAGGAAGGAACAGCTGTATGCAAAATTTTCAAAATGCGAGTTCTGGCTTAAGGAAGTAACCTTCCTTGGGCATGTGATATCAGCCGACGGAGTTCAGGTGGACCCGAAGAAAGTCGAAGCAATCTTGGATTGGGAAGCTCCTAAAAACGTGAAAGAAGTCCGAAGCTTCTTAGGACTTGCTGGATATTATCGCCGCTTTGTAGAAGGATTTTCCAAAATTGCTCGTCCACTCACTCAGCTGTTACAGAAAACTCAAAAATTCATGTGGAATGAGAAGTGCCAGGCTGGTTTTGACGAACTTAAGAGGAGGCTGACGACAGCACCTATATTAGCGCTGCCAGAGGGGACCGATGGATTCATGGTATACTGACGACGCTTGAATCGAGTGCAGGTTGTGTATTGATGCAGAAGGATAAAGTGATTGCTTATGCTTCTCGGCAATTGAAGCCGTATGAGGTTAATTACCCGACTCATGATCTGGAGTTAGCAGCTGTAGTCTTTGTACTGAAAATTTGGAGACATTATTTGTACGGCACTCATTGTCAGATCTTTACCGATCATAAGAGCCTCAAGTACATTTTCAGTCAGAAAGAATTAAACATGAGGCAGATAAGGTGGTTGGAATTGATCAAGGATTACGACTTGGAGATTCTTTATCATCCGGGGAAAGCAAACGTAGTAGCCGATGCCTTGAGCCGAAAACCTGTTTCTCTTCGAGTGTTGGAAGCACTTACGTCCCAAACCAGCATTCAACGAGAATTGATCCGCGAAGGGATTGAAGTATGGGCACCAGGAATCCAAGGGCAACTTTATGTGATGGAACTGACTTCATCACTAGTCGAGGAGATCAAGTCTAAACAATTGAACGATTCTCTGATCCTTAGATTATGTGATGAAGTAAAGAAGGGAAAAGCCCCAGGATTCGTGGTACGAGACGATGGAGTTCTGAGATTTCAGAGTCGACTTTGCGTTCCCGAGGATGATGATTTGAGACGGACAATTTTGAAGGAAGCTCATGGCGCGCCCTATTCTATTCACCCAGGCAGTAGTAAGATGTATAAGGATTTAAAGCAAAACTTCTGGTGGGGGAATATGAAGAAAGACGTAGCGGAGTACGTTTCGAAGTGTTTAACTTGTCAGCAGGTTAAGATTGAACATCAACGACCTGCCGGAATGTTAAAACCGCTTCCGATCCCTGAATGGAAGTGGGAGGATATCTCGATGGACTTCATCACTAGTATGCCAAGGACTAGGACGGGAATGAACATGATTTGGGTTGCAGTTGATCGACTAACCAAGTCGGCTCATTTCCTGGGAATTAAAGATACATGGGGACCCGAGAGGTTGGCGCGAGTATTTATTGCGGAGATAGTCAGATTGCATGGGACGCCGAAGACCATTATTTCGGATCGAGATGGTCGCCGTGTCGCACTCGGAAGGCGATTCACGGGGCTTTGGGGACCGAGCTAAACTTTAGCACGGCTTATCATCCTCAGACGGACGGCCATCCAAAGGACTATACAAACAAGAGAAGACATGCTTAGAGCTTGTGCTTTGGATTGGTCAACTGATTGGGAAGTCCATTTGCCATTGATTGAATTCACCTACAATAACAGTTGGCATGCTTCTATTAAGATGGCACCGTTTGAAGCTTTGTACGGGAGGAGATGTCGATCACCCCTGTGCTGGGATGATTCTTTGGATTTGATCGGACGGAACCGGAATTGATAGTTCGGACTCAAGAGAAAATAGCTTTGATTAGAGAAAGGCTGATCGCCTGCAGTCGGCGAAGTCTTATGCGGACGTCGTCGCCCTCTGGAGTTCGACATTGGGGATCACGTACTATTGAAGGTGTCTCCTACACGGGGAATTTTCCGTTTTGGGAGGAAAGGCAAGCTAAGTCCGAGATATATCGGACCATTTGAGATCCTCGAGAGAGTTAGGGATTTAGCATACAGGTTGGCCTTACTGGCCGAGTCACGTTCACAACGTGTTTCACGTATCCCAATTGCGGAAGTATGTACAGATCCTCATATTATTGATTTCGACGAGATCGAGATAGCTAATGACGGCACCTTCGAAGAGAGACCAATAAAGATACTCGAGAGTCGAGTCAAGCAGTTGAGGAATAAACCGATCTCCTTGGTAAAAGTTCAGTGGTCTCGACATGGAGTCGAAGAAGCAACTTGGGAGATGGAGGAGAGTATGAAGTCGAGATACCCGGAATTATTTTCGTCTTAAGTTTCGGGCCGAAACTTCTTTTTAGAGGGGTAGTATGTAATGCCCGAATAAATGGTGTATTTACCTTGTACTCAACCTTGTATTATTTCGACTTCGTGATGTTATAAATCGTAGATTGGTTTCCCGTATTTGTGCCCTTATGTTCTTATATCTTTAAGCATTGCATGCATGATTCTGCACGAACTAACGTACGTTAACAGGCGTTCATAACGTACGCTAAGGATGCAGTGTTACGTACGTTATCTGATGTTCTTAACGTACGTAAGCTAAGTCAACTTAGGTTCGGATAAGGGTCGGCTTGTGGGGGCCGAAGAGATGGCCGGGGAAGATTCGTGTGATTCCCGCATGAACCTGGACATAGGCGTTACGTACGCTATGGTACATGTGTTACGTACGCTATAGACATGAGTATTACGTACGTAAAACCCGTGTGACTACGTACGTAAAGGAATGGCGAAATCAGTCCAGGGAACTCTGGTCACGCGATTACGTACGCTAAAGGCTAGGGTATAACGTACGTTAAGCTTGTTACGTACGTAAGGGGTTATTGCATAACGTACGTAATACTTAGAAATCTATTTATAGAACCTGACCCTCACTTCATTTCCCACTTTTGCCTTGGCCGATTTTTGTGTTCTTGAGACTATCCTTCACCTCATATCCCTCATATCATCATTTACCTCCGAATTTGGGAATCTTAGACCGGGAGTGTTGGTGATCAAGCTTCCGGTGAAGAGTTTATTGAAGATTCTCTTATTCTTACATCTCTTAAGGTATGTTACGATTCACCAAGCTAAAGTTTACATTCTTAACTATACTTTGAGCTTGTTTTTGGAAATCATTGGACTAGATAATGATCTTTTGAGTCCAGCACCATGTTTTTAAGTTTAGAACCCGATTATACCTTATCTTTCTTTCATTACGTAGAGTCTTGATTTAGCCTCGGTGGATGAAAACCTTAACTTGTAGCATCCTTAATTCGTGGGAGTAATAAGCATGATTTCAGTTATATTCTCTGATCCCTTTTTATGTTCCATTGGAGAAATTCATATATGTTAGAAGAAATTGTTATGGCAATGTCCTCCTTGTTGTTGAGGTAATATATATATATCGACCAGGTCCTTGAACTTAAACCGAATCACCGTAGTGTCATTTTCCTTGCGTAATATTTAAGCATGCTTGTCGTCTTGAGTAATATTGGGGGTCGAATCATCTTAGCCGATCATATGGGGATTTGACATTCATTTCCTTATTTAAACCCTCAACACCTTGTGAAACAATGAACTTTTAAACAACGGTACTTCATATTCGAAATGATCGTTCAGCCCTTATAGAGTGCCTTATCGTTCCTGCCTGGTTCTTACTTAGTGTTCTAACCGTGAACCAACCTAGTGTCACTACTTTACGATCTTAATATTAGTATTCGGTGAGCGTATGTTAGTATCGAGTGGTATGTTAAGTTCCTTGTATCTCTTTTTGAACAAGGTGCGAGCCTTGCATAGGGGTCGATCGTGGGGCGGTGGCATACGGACGCGTGACGTTTATTGGAGTATTTCATTCTTGCCATTCCCAAGGCAAGTATCATATGTCGAGTTCGACTTATATTGAAACTTTGATCATGCTTGTGGTTTTGTTCATATTGTTGAATATGAGACGTATTTCTGAAAATTCTCGTGATATTCGTTGTTATTTGTTCGTATTGATGAACGTATTGAAATGCATATGTGTATGCATAGTTGATGGATTTATGGTTTAAATGATCCGAGGGGATCATGAGGATCTATGCTGAGGGCGCTGGATCGAATGTCCACCATGCGTTGGTCCGACGGGATCATCATGGGGATCTATGCTGAGGGCGCTGGATCGTTGGACGGGTTTTCCACCATGCGTTGGTCCGACGGGATCATCATGGGGATCTATGCTGAGGGCGCTGGATCGCTGGATTACCTTGTATAGTGTTGATGGAATCGTGAGGATTCGCATCGTTGGATTCCGGTGGCGGAAGTCCATTTTGCATGTTTCCTGATGCATTGATGATTTATTGTATGATGATACTTGTACTAGCATTGTTTTGCTAACCCCTTCGGGGGTGGACATTGTTTTGATGTTCAGGTAGCCGAGGAGCGGGGAGGCAACCACGGCAGCAAACGTGACGATGGAATGTCTCAGTGATGTGGTTGATGTTTATTGTTATTGTGATGTGTTTTCCTTGGTCTATTTTAGTACTCGATTACGTCTGTTTTAATAATGTCCTTTCGATATGGTTGTATAAGTTAACTCATTTGATCGGTTGAATCAAATCTGTATTTGAGCTTCAGTTGTACGATTGGTTTATATTTACACTCTTTTTAAAATTAGCCTTGTAAATCCTTACCTAAAGGGTTTACGGCGCTGTAATTATTCCGAATATCTCGGGGTGTTACAACCTTAGAATGGTCAATCGATAAAAATGACACAACGGATGGGAACTATCCTCGATAGCCCCAATTCAATACCTCGACTGCCTTAGAATGGCCAACCGATAATAATGATGCAGCGGATGATTCAATACCTCGATTTCCTTGAAACGGTCAATCGATAACAATGATACAATGAATGATTGAGCACCTCGATTGCCTTAGAACGGCTAATCAATGAAAATGATACAATGAATGATTGAGCACCTCGATTTCCTTAGAATGGCTAATCGATGACAATGATACAATGAATGATTGAGCACCTCGATTGCCTTAGAACGGCTAATCGATGACAATGATACAATGAATGATTGTGTACCTCGATTGCCTTAGAACGGCTAATCGATGACAATGAGACAATGAATGATTGAGCACATTGATTGCCTTAGAATGACTAATCGATGACAATGAGACAATGAATGATTGAACTCCTCGATTGCCTTAGAACGGCTAATCGATGACAATGATACAATGAATGATTGAACTCCTTGATTGCCTTAGAACAGCCAATCGATAACAATGATACAATGAATGCCTCGGCACCTTTAATCGGCTACCGACGACGAAGATGAGAACGAATACGACAATGCCTTAAATCGGCCAATACAACATGAATGACAGGACACCAACATTAATAACAATAATTACAACAACGTCTAGATCGACATCAATATTAACAACAACAACCGATACATCGATACCGCGAGCCGGTGATCGATAATAACATTAACAACGAATATCGCAATGCCTTACCGGCCATTAATGAATGATAATAACATTTGGCATAATTGCCGAAGAGTATCGTATCGAACGATCCCCTAATATCAATGAACTTATGAAGAGACTAAGTCTCGGAATGATACAACACATTCATACACATATATGATAACATTAATCTCATTGACTAGTACAAGTATAAAACTTGCCTCAACCGAAGGCGATGAAACCTTTCCACGAACAACGAACGGCGTCCTACGATAAACACAAGTACTCGAACAACCTTGAATAAAATACAATTCATTCAATAACACAATATCAATCGAAATCAACATAACGACCGAAAGAAACTCTTTGAGACATTTAATCGAACACTAAATGTTCAAAGTTTCTCAAGAGCCTAAAAAATCATCAATCAGGTTGAATGGACCGAAAATATGGATATACAATCCATAGAGCACGATTACTAATGTTTAATAACATCAACCGATTCATCAAAATCGGACTAGAATCGAAAATCAAGAACAAATCTCGAAAAATCCAATCCAAGGAGATTTCAAGAAATTACCTCGATCCGACGAAGAACAATAATTTGATGTTGATATAATTGATAAGGATCCTCAAAACGCTTAGAAATCGAGTGGAATCGACCAAAAACTCCATTTCCCGATTTTCCCCGTCGTCAGCCGCACCCGGGTGCAGAAAAGTGATGAAATGAAGGTCTGGCCCGTCCTTGGCCTATATATGGCCGACAGGTTACGGCCGTAACCGGCAGGGCCTTACGGCCGTAACCGGCATTCGTCAAAACCACGCCCAGCGCCTGCCGATCGCTTACGGCCATAACCGACAGTGTCTTACGGCCGTAACTCGACACTTACGGCCGTACCCGGCAGGTCCTTACGGCCGTAACCGGCATTCGTCAGGAAGCTGCCTGGCACCCGTACGACCATAACTCTCGGCCCTTACGGCCGTAACTGGAATTCGTCAGGCCATGCCTGCCGATCACATATGGCCGTAACCGGCACCTTACGGCCGTAACTCGGCCAGGCCAGGCCAGTTCCAAACTGTGCGGCCGTGGCTCGGCCGTGGCCACTCCGACGGCCCGGACGACACCGAAACCCGAACCTGAATATGAATCGAAGATACGGTTACGAAGTACTCGCAAAGACGAATCCAAGCGCTAAGAGAACACACGATTCCGACCACCCGAAGGCTCGAAATTCGACAACGGAAAGTAATTACCCCAAACTTTGGGAAATTACGAAAATGGCCCAAAACGTCCGAAATGCACGATACACGATCGAAACACCAAGCCAAAGCTCACAACATGAATAATAACATTAAATGAACTTACGAGAAACTAGAAGCAGCTTTCGGCGAGATTCGCAAGAATCGAACTCAAGTGCGGAAAAGCCGCTTAAGAACACGGATCTCAACAAAACGATACCGAAACGAACTCGGATGACAAAAAGTGAAGAATTAATCATTCTCAGAATGACGATACGGTCATGTGCGAGTCGTCAAAATGGACTTCCGCCGAAAAAAAGAAAATTACCGAAAAATCGAAATTGCGGATATTACATACTACCCCCCTTAAAAGAAGTTTCGTCCCGAAACTTAAAACAAGTAGGGAGAAGGAATATCCCGCCAGGAGAAATAAACGAGATACACACGAAGAAGAATGATCACAATGAATGATAATGAATCGAAATCCAACAAGGATCAAGAATGGGTCACCAGGGTGAAATAATAACGTAATGAGTGATAGATCAAATGAAATGATTGGAACCATTGTTCCCCGTGAAGTGAATGATTAGTTTGATAATTATAAGTCTCAACGTGATTGATATATGATGAATGACTTATGCGAATGAATGAACGACGATGAAATGAATGATTATCCTATTACCGAGCAAGAATTAACTTGCTCAAAACCAGAGATGAATGTCCTTACATCGGGCTCTCGAAGCCTGATAGGAACACTTGAATGAAGCACGAGCTGGAGTAACAAAGTCCCTCGAGGCCCTTGAGCTCTCTCGAGATCTACCGGCACTAGAACTCCTGCAGTATTTCTGAAGGTGTCCATGTCTCCCACACAGGAAACAAATAACGGCGTGCATCGAGCACCGGGTACTGCGATGTCCTATTACATTACAGTTAAAGCAAACAACGGTCGAACTCGTTGCCTTAGAAGAGGATGCTCCCTCCGCACGAAGACGACTAGAAAATGACCTCTTGGACGTTGGAGTCCGATGTCCCTCTGACAGCTCTTCCCATACCGAGGCAGGAAAGTCACGTGATAATTACATATCATGTATGAAGATTGCATTATGATTATGAGACAGAATGATAACAGTGAGCATACACGCTCTAACACAATGAATGCATTAATAATGCAATGAAATGATCGTCGACATGACGCCAGAATATGATAAGACCGCATGAAAGATCAAGTGAGGTAACATGATTATCTGATGAAATTCCTGAAATGATTATCTTGAATACGTTAACAAGATTGATAGTTCGATACACAAGATCAACAACTGAGCCGTAAAATGGACTGGATGATTAATGAATTAACTGAACAATGAGATTGACTGAGTGATGAATGAATTAACTGAACAATGAGATTGACTGAGTGATAAATGAATTAACTGAATAATGAGATTGACTGAGTGATGAATGAATTAACTGAGTGGTGAATGAATTAACTGAGTGATGAATGATATTGACTGAGTGATGAATGATATTGACTGAGTGATGAATGAATTAACTGAGTGATGAATGATATTAACTGAGTGATGAATGAATTGATTGAGTGATGAATGAATTAACTGAATGATGAATGATATTGACTGAGTGATGAATGAATTAACTGAGTGGTGAATGAATTAACTGAACGATGAGATTGACTGAGTGATGAATGAATTAACATGATCGACAAGATCAAAATGATGATTGAGGATTATTAACTAGTGAATGAGTTGATCCTTAGCACTTACACAGGTCACACGTGCTCCAAAACAATTAGTCATGAATCAATCATAACAATAATATCACATATATGTTTCAACAAAGCATGAATAATTAATGACATGACGAATGTATGAACATAAAGAGAATCGGGTCCTTACACTGGTCATACGAAGCTTCGAGGTCTCGCGATACTAGTCTTCACTGACGACGACTCAATGAATGAATGACTCATGCAGTCGTCCTAATATTACGACTCACAAAACCCGACTGTCCAGATTATCATAACCTGACAGTCCCACTACTACCGCATCGGTAGAGCCACATAACTCACATATCAGAGTATCTCACAACCCAAAATCTCTGATACCATCTTCTGTAACACGCCCAAATCCCATTGGGTTATTACAGTGCCATGGACCCCACACCCGGAGATCCACCAGGCGAACATGACTAAAATACATTAAAATTAACCAACAAGAGAGATCACAGTCCCTACCATGATATCCGACACAATATTCGGATAAGGAATTTTAACGACAATGATGGGCCTACATGGCCAAAATGAAAATACAAGCACACCCACGAGCCTTGCTCGAGTAATACATAATGACAATGACTGACAAACTGGAGAACACTCCAACTGACTGACAAACAGGAACAACTCTGACTAGTATCGCTCGAATGCCTCGTCGCCATCACCATGCCCATGTGTCTCAACTCTCTCCTCGCAAGCACCTAAAACATGAAAACATGTTCCGCCCCCACGGGGTCAGTCATCCAGATAATGAACATCAAATACATGTATAACATGATATGCATCCAAGGCAGAATGAAACGGTACAATGATAATAATAATACGAGATGCTCACAAACCAATGTAAGAACCGAGCATTCGTGAAACACTATGCCCGCGGCATACTATTAATACCTGCTCGACAGGTTAGAACATAAGTGCCCAACGGCGAATCATAATCACAGAGTACCACAATGAATTACACAACATGAACCAAACCAGAACTGAATTAAATATGAACCACAATGCCCGAAGGCTCCAATGAAATTACCAAGACAATCACAAAGGCTTGAAAACCATTCAGCCGAAGCTGTCTATAACACCCCCAGACCACTTGGGAATATTACAGTGTCGTAGACCCTCTCCATGAGGATCTACCACGCTAAATACAGAAACCCCACAATACAATACATACCGACATGGGTAAATAACAGACCATTAGACCGATTTGGTCTTTTGACGCAACATACACATCAACCATACATTACTCTTTCTCGTAACTCATACCCACGCAGGGGTTGACATAAATCAATGTTCCCACATAGGGAAAAATAAACACAACGGAAGGACAAAACAAGACATCACCAATTACTCAACACCGGTCTTCATGTGATTAGTATCGCCGTTATCCATCATCCTTCGTAACGATCCTGTGAATTGCTCCCCAGCAACCTGCAAGTACCTGGACGCAAAACAGACATCCACCCCCTGAAGACTCGGGGGTTAGCAAAACTCCACTGTTTTGCTAGTGCAAGTATAAATACAAAGACAAGCCATACATATCATACTCCAAGAACATAGAAATCATGAATATACTTCCCGAGATAATTCGCTTGATCAAACAGTTTGAATTATGAAAGATAGGAAATAAAACCATTTTACATCTTACAAAACATTATACGATCTCGGGAGTTTTGAAAGCATTTGGGGTTTAAGAATTTTCAAGCCTTTTGAAACACTTAGGGACATAGCCCAACAATCGTTTATTTCAAAATACAATTCCGATAGCAGATAACAGGGTCCACGACCCAATCATAACATTCCAATCACAACACAGGGGTCCACGACCCAAATCATCCACATCACATACTCGCAATAATAACCCGGTGGAAATTTCACCGTATCAAACATTACCATGACAACAGTCTCACTCAACATACCACAGAGCTACAATACACAGAGCAACCACAGGACTCACGTACCCATACCAAATTATCACAACCAAGAGACGAATCATACACAACACATTTATTGGTGCCATTCCAGCCAAGTACGATACCATTTGAACTGCCATTCTAATCAGACGAAATATGCGCCAAAGATCACAGTTCTCCAACAAAACATTTCAAAGTTAACCTTGGTACGAGACTCATGGCCACCGTACCCCGCACAGCCCCGTCGGACATCCCTGGGTGGTTAACCATAGTTCGCGATACGAAACTCACGGCAACGTATCCCTAGAGGCCTCGTCAGACCGTCCCTAGGTGAACATACACATATCATCCACAACGCAACGGGAAGCCATAATTCGAATACTAGAATATGCATACAAATGCTAGGTACTTCGCTAGAATGGCCACTTTAGTCGACGTACACTCACAACTAATGTCACACAACCCCAAGTAAATACCAATACCAAACAACACCAAGTGTCACAACCTCCTCACGAAGGAATAACAACCAATATCACACACATTACGTTCTTACCGAACAAGTACACATAACATTACGTAATCCCCGGCAAAGGATTACGGTCTATTAAACTCACTCAAAGTGATCATAGCATCTTTCAACATACAAAACCAACACATATATTCCGAGATCACATATATTCACGAAGTACAAGAATTATCGTTGAAAGACAACATTTATCGAGAACATACCGATCCCTTTTTACGTTCATTAAACATTGGATTTCGCATGAAATCATTTATCAATAATTATGCCTACGAAACATGAAACGTATGGACAAAATACTTGCCTGGGTACCGCGAGCAACGAAACAACGAACGAACACGGTCGGATAGCCCTCGAACTTCCGAAAACGACCAAGAATTCGACAACCTCACGATCGCTACGAAAATAAAATCACCACGGATAAATAACGTTAAACAGAATCCGAATCAACCAGAAAAACAACAAGGATCCGAGGGTTCCTTCAAAGAAATCGGAAATCAAGTCCCGGGTGATAAAATCGATATATGAGTTACAAAATCCGAAGATCATGGCCAAGACAACAAGAATACCATATTAAATTCATCCACCACGGATTAAATCGAAGAATCACGAAGAAACCCCCAAAATTACATAACTAGGGTTCTACGGAAGAATTACCTCGATCCGAAGAAGAACAAGGATTGGATGATGATATAATTGACAAGGATCTTCCAAAACGTCTTGGAATTGAGTAGAATCGACCAAGAACCCTATTTCCCATCGCACCCGTCCGATAGCCGCAAGAAAAGTGAAGAAATGAGTAAAAACGGGCTGCCCAGGCCTTATATAGTCGGTCACTGTCGGACACTTACGGCCGTAACCGGCAGTGCCTTACGGCCGTAAGTCGGCCCATATGGCCGTACTCGGCAAGCCTTACGGCCGTAACCGGCATTCGTCAAAAATCTGCCCAGTACCAGTCGGACACTTACGGCCGTAACTGGCACACATTACGGCCGTAACCGGCCTTCGTCCGGAAGATGCCCAGCGCGCGTACGACCGTACCCGATCACGCCTTACGGCCGTAACTGGCACACATTACGGCCGTAACCGGCACCTTACGGCCGTAACTCGGCCAGGCCAGGCCCTGCTCCGGCCGTGACTCGACCGTGGCCATTCCGACGGCCCAGACGACCCCAAAACCCGAACTTGAGTAAAAACCGGAGATACGGTTACGAAGTACTCGCAAAGACGAATCCAAGCGCTAAGAGAACATACGATTCCGACCACCCGAAGTGTCGGAATTCGAAAACGGAAGTAATTACCCCAAACTTTGGGAAATTACAAAAATGGCCCAAAACGTCCGAAAATCACGATACGTGGTCGAATAACCAAACCGAAGTTCACAACACGTCTAACAAAGTTAAACGGACTTACGGGAAACTCGAAACAGCAGTTTCCAACGAGATTCGCAAGAATCGAACTCAAGTGCGGAAAAGTCGCCAAAAAGTACGGAACTCAACAAAACGACACCGAAACGAACTCGGATGACAAAAAGTGCAGAATTAATCATTCTCGAAATGACGAAACGGTCATGAGCGAGTCGTCAAAATGGACTTTCGCCGAAAAAAGAAATTACCGGAAATCGAAATTACGGGTATTACACTGTCAAATATCACAATCACATGAAGCCAAAACAGCCCGAAGATGTTATCGATTAGGTCCGAAGCCACGGCATGAAGCCGTATCACAATTAGGGCCGAAGCCACGGCACGAAGCCGTATCACAATGAGACCATCCAATGGCCGTGACATACTGAATTTTAGGTGTTGGGAAACCAACCGCGAAGGTTCAAGCCCCAAACTTACCCATAATGAGATCATAAACATGACCGTGACCTACTGAGTTGTAGGTGTTGGGAAACCAACCGCGAAGGTTCAAGCCCCAAGCTTACCCATAATGAAACCATCCAATGGCCGTTGACCTACTGAGTTGTAGGTGTTGGGGGAAACAACCCCGAAGGTTCAGGCCCCACCAAACTTACCCCATAATGAAACCATCCAATGGCCGTTGACCTACTGAGTTGTAGGTGTTGGGGGAAACAACCGCGAAGGTTCAGGCCCCACCAAACTTACCCCATAATGAAACCATCCAAACATAATTAATCACAAACGGCAACGATACCAAGATTACCGAAATCACGAGAATGATAGTGTGCTGCCTTGAGTCGGCCAACACGACAACAATGACTCACGGATGGGTACCGTCCTCGGAGGTCCCAATTCAATACCTCGATTACCTTAGAATGGTCAATCGATAACAACGAAACAACGGATGGGAACTATCCTCGATAGCCCCAATTCAATACCTCGACTACCTTAGAATGGCCAACCGATAACAATGATGCAGCAGATGATTCAATACCTCGATTTCCTTGAAACGGTCAATCGATAACAATGATACAACGAATAATTGAGCACCTCGAGCACCTCGATTGCCATAGAATGGCTAATCGATGACAATGATACAATGAATGATTGAGCACCTCGATTGCCTTATAACGGCTAATCGATGACAATGATACAATGAATGATTGAGTACCTGGATTGCCTTAGAACGGCTAATCGATGACAATGAGACAATCAATGATTGAGCACATTGATTGCCTTAGAACGACTAATCGATGACAATGAGACAATGAATGATTGAACTCCTCGATTGCCTTAGAACGGCTAATCGATGACAATGATACAATGAATGATTGAACTCCTTGATTGCCTTAGAACGGCCAATCGATAACAATGATACAATGAGTGCCTCGACAGCTTTAATCGGCTACCGACGACGAAGATGAGAACGAATACGACAATACCTTAAATCGGCTAATACAACATGAATGACAGGACACCAACATTAATAACAATAATTACAACAACGTCTAGATCGACATCAATATTAACAACAACAACCGATACATCGATACCGCGAGCCGGTGATCGATAATAACATTAACAACGAATATCGCAATGCCTTACCGGCCATTAATGAATGATAATAACATTTGGCATAATTTCCGAAGAGTATCGTATCGTACGATCCCCTAATATCAATGAACTTATGAAGAGACTAAGTCTCGGAATGATACAACACATTCATACACATATATGATAACATTAATCTCATTGACTAGTACAAGTATAAAACTTGCCTCAACCGAAGGCGATGAAACCCTTCCACGAACAACGAACGGCGTCCTCCGATAAACACAAGTACTCGAACAACCTTGAATCAAATACAATTCATTCAATAACACAATATCAATCGAAATCAACATAACGACCGAAAGAAACTCTTTGAGACATTTAATCGAACACTAAATGTTCAAAGTTTCTCAAGAGCCTAAAAAATCATCAATCGGGTTGAATGAATCGAAAATATGGATATACAATCCATAGAGCACGATTAATAATGTTTACTAACATCAACCGATTCATCAAAATCGGACTAGAATCGAAAATCAAGAACAAATCTTGAAAAATCCAATCCTAGGAGATTTCAAGAAATTACCTCGATCCGACGAATAACAATGATTTGATGTTGATATAATTGATAAGGATCCTCAAAAATGCTTAGAAATCGAGTGGAATCGACCAAAAACTCCATTTCCCGATTTTCCCCGTCGTGAGCCGCACCCGGGTGTAGAAAAGTGATGAAATGAAGGTCTGGCCCGTCCCTGGCCTATATATGGCCGACAGGTTACGGCCGTAACCGGCAGGGCCTTACGGCCGTAACCGGCATTCGTCAAAACCACGCCCGGACTGCCGATCGCTTACGGCCTAAACCAACAGGGTCATACGGCCGTAACTCGCACTTACGGCCGTACCGTCAGTCCTTACGGCCATCGCATTCGTCGTGAAGTCGCACGGCACCCGACGGCCGTAACTCTCGGCCCTTACGGCCGTAACCGGCATTCGTCAGGCCATGCCTGTCGATCACCTACGGCCGTAACCGGAACCTTACGGCCGTAACTCGGCCAGGCCAGGCCAGTTCCAAACTGTGCGGCCGTGGCTCGGCCGTGGCCACTCCGACGGCCCGGACGACACCGAAACCCAAACCTGAATATGAATCGAAGATACGGTTACGAGGTACTCGCAAAGACGAATCCAAGCGCTAAGAGAACACACGATTCCGACCACCCGAAGGCTCGAAATTCGACAACGGAAAGTAATTACCCCAACTTTGGGAAATTACGAAAATGGCCCAAAACGTCCGAAATGCACGATACACGATCGAAACACCAAGCCAAAGATCACAACATGAATATTAACATTAAATGAACTTATGAGAAACTCGAAACGACAGTTTCTGACGAGATTCGCAAGAATCGAACTCAAGTGCGGAAAAGCCGTTTAAGAACACGGATCTCAACAAAACGATACCGAAATGAACTCGGATGACAAAAAGTCAAGAATTAATCATTCTCAGAATGACGATACGGTCATGAGCGATTCGTCAAAACGGACTTCCGCCGAAAAAAAGAAAATTACCGAAAAATCGAAATTGCGGATATTACATATATATATATATATATATATATATATATATATATAAACTAGTCCGTGTATTTGAGACGAAAATATTCCACTCCTTATTAGATAAGGGGATTGGCACTGGAAAGGTTTATGGCTCAAATACTTAATCGTTCGCAAGTAGATGAAACTTGACTGGGCATTAAGTTTATGTGAAGACTTGTATGATGTGTTCTTTGACTTGGAGAGTGCTTGTAGATCACTATTAGTTAGTGGGAGCACACGTTTTAGATATGCTAATGAGATTAGTATACTCGAACCGACTCACCCTCGATTCGTCACACGGATTTCACTCTGGGACAGTCAATGACGGAATCGAAAGGTTGTGATAGGTATTCGTGAACCTCCGACTTGAGGATTTAATAGGGATACACTTGTGACGTTAAGATTTTCATTAGAGTAGTTCGATCCAAAAAACCAGTAGGTGGGGGTCAACCTCGACATACATCTTGACCGGAAAGTAGCAGGTTCTACTAAATGCCAAGATAGGATTCTTCTCCTATAAGTGAACGGGTATATGTCCTATGCAGTTATTGGAAGATGAGATCATAAGTCTTTGGCCAAATCATTGGAGATAGTTGTATTGGATACACGAGAGCTCAGTGATCTCGATTTGTATTAACTCATGCATAGCGTCAAGTACAAATAGGGTTTGATTGACCGTGATCCTATAAGTTGATCAGGACATTTGAAAGAGGGGGTTATACGTATATTGGTATTCACGACAGAAAGGTTTTGGAATGATCCCAATCATTTGTTCTCGGTTAGGTTATAGTGTAGGCCGCGGGACTGCTAGGTGGTGCTATCACTCTTTGGTTCCTCCCATTGCTAACTGAGACGAACCTACCGAGTCGCGCATTAGGATAGATGACGAAATAAATAGAGCTTGTTGTCTCTTTAATTATATTAGATATTGGATATCTAGCTGGTTCTTTCTTTTGTTTTCGTCATCTTCATCATCTCATTTTCGTTATTGAGAGAAAGAAAAAAGATTTTCAAAAACCACTTTGAGTGCTTAAGAAACTCAAGAGTGAAGATTAATTAGTACACTTGGAGTGTATCAATAAATCACATAGCTCCAACCACCTTGTTCTAGCCGTATCCATGGTGGATACGCAAGTAAGTTGTCCTAAGACGATGAGGCAGCTCCATTGGAACTATGATATTCCTGACCGTATCGCTCTTCATGTTCCTTCTATGGAGGTTCGGGCGGCGTGGGATCTGCCGGGTATGACTTGTTTATAAGAGCTCCGCTTCAAACTAGGGTTTCGGTTTCCTTTACTTAGATTGATACGGGAGATGTGCGATCTTTATCAAAAAGCGCTAGGACAGTTGGTGCCGAAAGCCTGGCGTCTGTTGATGGCCTTGGAGGTATTATGCGAGATGAGAAAAATACCAATCACTATCGAGGAAGTCAGGATGGACTATGCTTTGAAACCCACTAATGTCGATAAGGGTAGGTTTCAGTTAAATGCTGTGTCGCTTGGGTGGCGACTACTTGGTAAAATGGCGGATTATGGTAAATCTTGGATAGGGAAGTACTTCTTTGTGCCTTTCAGTGCGTTGGGGTTGCCTCCTAACAGTGGGGTTCCCTGCATATGGAATCATGCGAGCGAGTAGGTTATTTTTGTGGAGTTTGAAAATTATATTTCTACTCCTTTTTGTATGAGATGGTTACCGACTCTTTTGTTGTATACTTTTTCGTTTTGCAGGACGACTTGGTCATCTTAACGACCTGTTGAGGGAGTCGACCCAAAAGTGGATAGAGCATTTTTTTATCCTTGGACGAGGAGGATCTCAGGGTTGAGAACATTTTGACTGAGGTTAACCTTAGAAATAGCATTTTGTGGAAGTCGGTACCACCTGTCCAAGAAGGTATTGCTACCCCGTCAGGTTATGTTCTGTAATACCCAGTATAAATTTTTCGCCTTATTTTATCTGAGGTATATTGTATAGCTTGGTGTCTATACAGTATGGATAAAATAAATTGAGAACCGAGACAGTTATACTTGTGTAATTGACGTTTTGATTGACAGTTATATTGAGGATTTGTTGTATCAGGTTGAAGTGATTTGGATATCAGGTATATCGTATGAGAATATTTTTGGGTTGATTATATGTGTATTCAGCATGCCGTATGTTCGTATCCAATATGTCGAGACGTCGGACAGGAACAGTTGGATTTTTGGCTAAGTATAAAAGCCATTACGTACGTTAAGCCTTGGAGCTTACGTACGTAAAATGTGTTAGCTTACGTACGTTGTATAGTGTACATAACGTACATAACAAGAGGAATCAGACTTGTGATTGGATAGTGGGGCCCGTGGTCGGCGGCTTTCGGCGCAGATGTGGACAGGTGAGTCAACATATGGAGTTACGTACGTTATACAGGGTGTGTTACGTACGTAATACGAGTATAATACTGTAGCAAAGTCAACGTACGTATTACGTACACAATGGAATAAGTGTTACGTACGTTACGAGGAGGATGTCCAAGTCGTGGCCGAGAGGACCTGTAGTGGCCGAGCATGGTCGGCAGTGACTCGCTGGGGGCTAGGACTGGCCGATTACGTACGTAAGGCTGTGGCCGGTTACGGCCGTAAGGGCCCGTTACGTACGTAAGCAGCTGTCGGTTACGTACGTAAGGCTGTCGACAGAAATAGACAGAAGGGTAGGCCACGGCCGGCTACGTACGTAAGGACCCGCCGGTTACGTATGTACGGTACCGGCAGGTCTCGGCCTATATAAGGCCTGGACCGAGTCACATCCGGCATTTTCGATTTTTCTTCGTTCCTTCCGCTATTTTTCATCATAGATCGATGGATTTGAGTAAGAGAAACTTATAACAACATGTTTTGGAAGTTTGATTCATGGATTAACATCATCTTCCACCCGGATCGAAGGTAAGAACACCTAAACTTTAAGTTTTTGGATGTTCTTGAGGTTTCTTGGTGTTTTGGCCGATTTGCTTCGTTTTGATTCAGATTGTTGATTGAACTTGATTGTAAACTTGTAATCATTAAATACTCTTGAAGTTTTGTGGAACGAATTCGAGTATTTCTTTGAATAATCGATTGAATTGGACTATGGCTTCAAAGTGTTCGATGAAATGTCTCAATGAGTAGAACATGGAAAATTCTACACGTTTTCGTATGAATGATGGTTGAATTGATATTGTTGGGATGATTCTTGGTATTTACGAGAATTTTGTTAAGGGAAGATAATGAATTGGTGATCAAATGATTCGATTATGTTGTTATGATTATGGAATCGTATTATTCTCGATGTTCTTGGTAGTTTGTTGCGATTCATGATGTTATGAGAAGTATATATGTTGAAGGACATGATTATATATACCTTGAATTGTGAATAAGGATTGTTTAGATGTTAGAACACATCGGATTATGTCGTTTGAGGATTTTGAATGTGATGTCAGAATAAGTTGTGTTCTTAAGAAACTCTTGGATTATATATGAATTGATGAACATGTTTGAGTGATGTTGGTGTTTTGGATATGAATATGGAATATTCATATCTATAACTAAGTTATGTGTTTTGTTACAATATTCGTATAGGAATACGAATATGGTTCCGGGTTTGATAAGATTATGATTCACTTTTGAGTTTGAGAATTCATACGTATTGAACAAGTGTTCAATTCGGATAATGGAAATATTTGAAACGCTTGGAATATGGTTATCTATGATGTTGAATTAATCGGATCGTCCGGATTGATGATGATAATCGGTAATTAATTTTTGTTATGATTATACAAGGAGGAAACTTGTAATTGTATTTACGATTGAATTTGGAATCGGTAATGTTAGACCCTTGTTGGTTTAAATTGATTATTGATATGATTATCGGATTTTGAATTGTGTTATGGTTTTAAATTCATGATCGATTGATTTGGTTGTTCGGATTTGTGTTTAATCGGGATATTGTAGAACCGTTGTGTTTGTTGACCGGTTATTGATAGTTATTTGTGGTCATCGAGTTACGGCTTGTATTGTGGATATGAGTTCGTATTTGTTGATTTGGATTATTTGGTTTTATGTATATGATCGGGGTTTCGTTGAACCATTGAGTTTGTTGGTTGGGTGTCAGTTATTGATTTATCGAATGTGTGTTAATCGGTTATTGCAATAGGTTGTGATGTTTTGATCGTGGATTATGACCGTTGTGTTGCAGTTGAGATTGAAGAGTTCGTAGATTGCTTTTGGTCGGGGCTGAGGAGCTCGTAGACGAAGGCAATGGATTTTGGTAACGGCTTCGTGGTATCGGTATCGAGGCAAGTTTCTACTTGTTCAGTTTATAATATTTGATGAATGGTTTCGTTTTCATTTCATTTATAATTCGTATAGCAATGTTGTTAGAAATGTAAGTTGTCAGATAATGAGTTGTATATCATGCTCTAGTTTGTAATAAATCATAAGGTATATGATTTAATTGTGTTTAGGGAAGATGTGAGTTATCTTTGGTCAAGAATATAGAATATCGGATATCGAGGATAGTTATCGTGATGACATAAGTATCGGGATAAAGGTTTATTGGTATTGAATGGATGGTACCTTATTTGAGATTATTTGTATAACTGTGTATTCGTTCAGGGATGTTGTTCGTGGAAAGGATGTTGTCTTCTACTTTGAGGTAATTTATGTATTGTTCAGTTATGAGATAGTTATTATGTTGAGTTGTATATGTTGTATGTTGAGGCTTCGTATATTGAGATTCGTACTGGTTGTTCGTTGAGGGATGTTGATCCCAGGACTATTGTTGGTATTAATGGTTTTGTTGATCATCTCATTGGGGGATGTTGATGGATATGGTCCTCGACTTTGAGGTAATCTAAGTATTTGTTCAGTCATATGGGTAATTAGTATGTTGAGTTGTTGTATATGTTGAGGTTTCGTGTAATGAGTTTCGTATCGGTTATTCGTTGAGGGATGTTGATCCCAGGACTGTTGTATTGAGATCGTAGATCGTTTTGGTCATTCATTTGGGGAGGATGATCCCAGGATTGATGTTTTGGATATTGATTAGTCGAGTCGACTTTTCATTGTCAGTCTGTTGTTGTTCACTTCAGTGAGTCTTTTGATCCTTATTGGATATGTGTTTTTTTTAGTTTCGTTGTCATGTTGCATCGTGACATATCTGGAGTTATATCTGTGTGCCGATTGGTTATTATGTAGGATTTTTATCCGGGCACATGATGGTTATGTGTTGATATTTCCACATTGAACCGTGCACACGAGACGTAGTTCGTGAGGCTAATTAGGTACAAGACCACACGTGTATTTGATCAATACCCGGGGTGGCTCGTGCACGGACACATTTTTGGATCGGGCGTACTATGACTTCCATCTTTGAGCCATATTGTTTGGTCATTCATCCTCCATTTATGGTTGGGTATGTTCGAAGATTTGTAACTGGTTGTTCATACGCCCGAGGGGTATGTTCTACAGTCGGAGTTATTTCTTTGAGATCCATTATTGTTGATCATTTGGAGTTTACCTTGTTCATGGTATTCTCGGTTATTGTTGGTCCTTTGTTGATCATTTGGAGTTTACCTTGTTGATGGTATTCTCGGTTATTGTTGATCCTTTGTTGATCGTGTCGGAGTTATCATGTTGATGGTACTCTCGGTTATCGTTGATCCTTTGTTGGTCGTATTGGAGTTATCATGTCGATGATATTCTCAGTTGATGTATTGGTTGATCATTGTTATTGATCGTATGAGCATCCGGACTGTACGTCGATGTTTCGGGATTTGTATTCCTTGTCATGTGATAGTTGATCTATAGATATGTTGTGTATTATTGGTTTATCCAGGTTGAGTTTTGATTGTGTAATCCTACGACAAGATTTGGCACATATTGGATTACTCCGTACTTGTGATGATGTTTGAGGATTGTTGGTATTTTTGAAATTCAATAAAGATAATTGTTGTTAAGTTTATTTCGTCATTTGAGAATGCGAAATGTGAATTATGGTAATGATCGATTTGGTATGGATTTCCATGGATTGGTAAGGGTATGACGGTAAGTTTACGTTGGTAGTATTCTTACTATATTATTACATTGGTATGTAATTATTTATGATGATGTGATCGGTATCATTATTGAGTATTGTGGCTGACCCCGTCGTGGGCTTTATTTTTAGGTACTCGGAGATCGAGCTAGTAGCGGTCATGAAGGGGTGAGCTTCCCGGGTGATACTGGTTGTGGCATGTTTTTGAGTATCGAGTATTTCTTTTCTGGTTGTTTTATTCCGCTGCAAATGTGTATTTTGAACTGCATTTATCCGCTGGGTGTGTATATTTCAAAATGGCTTTTCGGTATCTCTATCCGCTGTGTGTGTATATTTCAAAATGGATTTTCGGTATCTTTATCCGATGCGTGTGTGTATTTTAAATGGCCCTTTGGGCACTTTGCGAACTTGGGTTATTTCGTTAAACCTTTTCCTAAACTGTTTTATCGGTACGTTTAAGCGGCGTCTTAACGTACATTTTGAACTATCGAGATTTGGCACTTCGCCTTGTATTTTTAAAGGGTATTCTATGACGGTATTTCAGAATTTTGTTTTTGAAAATATTTGAGTATTTGCAAAATATTACTGTCATCAGCCTTTTGCCGTTTTTGAATTGGTTTAGTAAATAATTTTTAGCCTGGTGGGTTCCGGCGCGGGGCCCACAGTGATGTAATATCCCGAATGGTTTTGGGGGTGTTATAGAAGATGATATCGGAGCTTGGGTTTTGTGAAACCCAGGCGTGTGTGTTATATGGCTCTACCGGTACGGTAGTAGCATGATTTTTTAAAATGAGCTTTTCTGACTTTCGAGTCAAATCGATTTTTGGAGTTCCCAAAATTTTTGAGATCTTTTCAAATTGCTATTTGTGATATTGGTGTGTGTTGGTATTGTATTGAGACTTCATGTGGGAGTCGTGTGCTAGTATCACGGGAGATCATCGGCTTCATGCACCTGTAAGTATATTGGTTTGGTTATTTCGCTTGTGGCGACCCTTGATTATTTTGTGATGAGTTGGAAATTTTGGTTGATCTGATGTTTGTGGCAAGGTTGCAAGTTTCGAGGACGAAACTTATTTTAAGGGGGTAGTATGTAATACCCGGATTTTCAGTATAAATTTTTCGCGTTATTTTATATGAGGTATATTGTATAGCTTGGTGTCTATATAGTATGGATAAAATAAATTGAGAACCGAGACAGTTATACTTGTGTAATTGACGTTTTGATTGACAGTTATATTGAAGATTTGTCGTATCAGGTTGAACTGATTTGGATATCAGGTATATCGTATGAGAATATTTTTGGGTTGAGTATATGTGTATTCAGCATGCCGTATATTCGTATCCTGTATGTCGAGATGTCGGACAGGAACAGTTGGATTTTTGGCTAAGTATAAAAGCCATTACGTACGTTAAGCCTTGGAGCATACGTACGTAAAATGTGTTAGCTTACATAACGTACGTAACAAGAGGAATCAGACTTGTGATTGGATAGTGGGGCCCGTGGTCGGCGGCTTTCGGCGCAGATGTGGACAGGTGAGTCAACAGATGGAGTTACGTATGTTATACAGGGTGTGTTACGTACGTAATACGAGTATAATACTGTAGCAAGTCAACTTACGTATTACGTACGCAACGGAATAAGTGTTACGTATGTTACGGGGCGGCTGGCCAAGTCGTGGCCGATAGGACCTGTAGTGGCCGAGCATGGTGTAATATCCGTGTTTTCCATTTTTGGTAATTTCTATTTTTGGTGTATGTTCGTTTCCGACAACTCGCTTGGCACTGTTTTGGAATTCTGAATCTATTTTGTTCTTGGAGTTTATGTTTTCACGTATTTTCGTCTTAAGTTGTATTTTATCGCATGTGTATTCGATTCTCGTAAAACTCGTTCGATTTCGTTATTTTCCTATTTCCATGAGTTCGTATGGTTGAGTGGAGCTTGTTGTGAGTTTCGGATTACTAATCCGACGTTGTATCGTGATTTTCGGACATTTGGGCCGTTTCGTAATTTCCTATAAGTTTAGGCAATTTATCTCTTTTTCGATTATGGTTGTGTTCCTCAGACCGTTTCGGGTCATTGGATATTGTTTCTCGTTGCATGTAATGTTCCCGGACCGTTGGGTCGGCATATCGTGTTTTGGTTTATCGTCTTTTTCCGTTTTGGTAGCGTTGTCTGGTATCCAGAGGCTGTCTGACCTTACCTGTGCAAAACGGCGCAAGACCCGTGGCATTCTGCGCCGGGTCTGTGCGCCGTGTTGCCCAGTGGTGCCCGCTGCCTTGCGAAACGGCGCAAGACCCGCGGCATTTTTGCGCCGTGTCGCACAGGGGTCGCCACTGACCCGCAATACGGCGCTGAACACGGCGCCATTTGGGCCGTTTGTTGCGCCATGTTCTGTCTAGTATATATTGGACAGACACGGGTTTTAACCCATTTTCACCATTCCTCTCGGCTCCCCACTCCTTCATCACAGTTTTCGGGCGATTTCATCCGGATATTGAATTCTAGCATCTTATAACTCGGAATTGGACATTCTAACACGATTCAATCATCTTCCTTCCGCCATTCCATCGTTGAATTGAGGTAATTGGTCATTTACCTAATTTTAGGGTTCTTAGCTATTATTTAATTTTCCTTTCGTTTTTGCTTCGATTGATGATGAATTATAGTTGGGTAATCGTAGTGTTATGTTTTCCTAGAACTTTAGCGGATCAATTCCAAGTTTTTCCTTTCGTTGATCGAATTTGAACCTTATGCCTCCGTAGTGTTAGGCGTATTGTCCCTTAGGGTAGAACACCGTTTAATTCGTGATTTCTCAGTGGAATTGTAGTTGATTGAGTCTCTATTGTTGTTAGGATCGGATTTATGAAGATCGTTCGGACCGAAACCTTTTCCTTCCACCGTTTTCTTCGCCTCGTGTTATCCAAGGCAAGTACATGTATTATATTTCATTGTGTGTGTACGGTTTTGTTGCGAATGATGTAAATTGTATTATTGAATGATTTATGATTGTTGCTCTTCCACCCGGGGATGGCATATGTGGCCTATGGGTGCCGATACTAAGGGGTACGGCTACGGAAGTGGACTTGGGTGTGTGTGTTGATGTTCTTCCACCTGGGGACGGTCCGACGGGACCTCTGGGGGCTGATACTAAAGGGTACGGCTGCGGAAGTGGTTTCTCACCCGGGGACAGTTCGACGGGACCTCTGGGGGCCGATATTAAGGGGTACGATCGCGAGTTACCAAGCGTGGATGGTTATGATGTGGAAAACTTGAGGATACACTGTTTTAGATGTAAATGTTATATTCCGGAATATTGATTTCAAATGTTTTTCCTAAATGGTTTGTTTGCGTTGTATCTCGTATGTATATAATGTTGTGTAATTGTGTACTTGCACTTGCTATTCGAATGCTAACCCTTTAAATGGGGGAAATGCATCTTATGCATTTCAGGTACTGGTCGAGCTGAGGAGCTGGCACGGGATGCACACGCAAAGGATGGACTGGCATGATGATGAGGCTCGAGTCCAGTTTATTTTTCTTTATTGGTTAAAGTCCCCTGCGTGGGCAATGGATTTACTGTGGTTTCATTTTTCGTTACTGAATTAAAATGTTTTGGCGGAGGCCACGGCCCTATTTTACTTGATGATTGTGTCTTATGGGATTTCATATTCAGTTGGTGTGTTATGTGTTAGCCTGATAGACCTCATGGAGGTTCTACGGCGTGTAATGTCCCTTTTGTGATTTGGGGTGTTACAGTTATGGTATCGGAGATTAGGTTTTGAATACCTAGGCTGTCGGTAAAATTTTGGGTCTGTCAGTTGCGTCGTTAGAGTGAGTCGTTGAGCCTAATATCATCATGCTACCGTCTTTTCGTGCGACCCGTGGCTGTAAGTCTCCTCGAACTCTTATACTTCTAGAATTAGTTTTCTTGTGTTGTTCGGATTTGAGAATTGTGATACCAATCTTGTAGATTGTGAATCTTTCTGATCTTGTTCTTTTCATATTTTCTTCAGTATGTTGAGAGGTCGTGGTAGACCAGCTAGGGGACGCGGCCGAGGCCGTGGTCGGGGTGCTGATAATGAAGAGGGCTCACTTTCTCAGTCCTCTGCAGACTCAGCCTCTCACTCAGTGCCGTCGGGTAATAATGCCGACGCCGGGGCTACTGCCGTACTTCAGCAGTTAGTAGCCCAGCTTGCTCAGATAGCTCAGGGTGGATGCCAGAATCCGCCCCCGACACCTGAAGAGGAAGCTAGTAAGTGGCTTCAGACGGTGACTAAGATGCACCCTCCTCGTTTCTCCGGATCTTCTGACTCCCTCGGTTGGGAGAATTGGCTCTTTCAGTTGTCCAGGACCTTCGATGCCGTAGCTTGTCCTGAAGAGAGGAGGGTACATATTGCCCAGTACCTCCTGGATAAGGAAGCTGCGGAATGGTGGGAGGCCGTTGCACCCAGAGACCGTCGAGCCACTTAGGATGAGTTCAGGGCTGCTATGGAAGCAGAATATTGTACACCACCAGTTAAAGAACGCAGAATGTGCCGATTTCTCAGGCCATTATCTCTTACAATCAGCACTTGGGTTTCGTGAAAGATCAGGTGAGGACGGAGGTTGATAAAATCCGTTACTTCAATATGCGCATGAAGCCGCATATCAGGCAGAGTATGGCACCGCTCATGTGTGCTACTTTGAAGGAATACCAAGATCGCGCTCTAGCGATCGTGATGGCCGTCCCGGAATCAGAGTTGGTTTCGGAAGCTAAGAAGCAGAAGACTACTGGCGGATTCTCGGCCGGTAAGGGTGGTCAGTTTTCGAGGTCTCGTTCTGCTCCTACACCTGGGAAGAGGCCGTTTCATCAGGCTGGTGGATCTTAGGGTAACCGTTCGGTCCAGTCTGTTGCATCTGGCGGGAGAGTTTGTTTTAATTGCAGTCAGTCCGAGCACTTGATGAAGGATTGCCCATTTCCTTTAGTTACTTGCTTTATTTACGGACAGACCGGGCATCGGGCAGCTCATTGTGAGAGGGCCACCAGGGTTGCCAGAGCTCCGGCTACCACCGCCAATCAGAAGGAACATAACACTCCAGCTACTTTTATTCCTCAGAGTTCGAGTCGTGGTAGGGGTCGAGGTCAGCCGGATCACCGTACAGCATCGAGTTCAGGTTCAGTTCACTCCCGATTATATCAGATGAGGCGCACAGAGGAGGCAGATGTTCTGATGGCGTCAGGTACCACTTAGATCCTTACTCATCCAGTTTCAGTGCTTTTTGATTTGGGTGCTACCCAGTCCTTTATTGCTTCAGATTGTGTGAGTCGTATTGGTTTTGACTGCTTGTTTGAGTGTGAGCCGTTTATAGTGGGTACGCCCAGCGGGGATTGTATGGTTGGGGACCGGGAAGTTAGGGATTGCCCAGTGAGGATCGGGAGCCGGAATTGGCCCTCGAATCTCATTGTTATAGACCTTAAGGGTGAGGATTTGATCCTCGGGGATGATTGGTTGGATCGTCACGGTGCTATCATGAACTATCGGACTCGTACCATCTCGATAGTGGCTGAGGACGGCACCCAGCATACTCTCGTCAGTTGTAAGCCGGGCAGATCGGGGAGTGTGATTAGCGCCTTGAAGGTGATGAAACTTCTGAACCAGGGTTGTGTCGGCTACTGGTGTTATGCTCTGAAGGCGGAAGATGGTAGAGTTGATTTTTCGTCAATTCCATTTGTTACTGATCATCCCGACGTATTTTCGGATGACTTGCCGGGATTACCACCACAGCGAGAGGTGGAGTTTGCTATTGATCTATAGCGGAATGTGGCCCCTATTTCTCGAGCACCGTACCGTATGGCACCATCGGAGATGTTAGAGTTGAAGAAGCAGTTGGCAGAGTTGTTAGAAAAAGGGTATATTCGACCGAGCGCATCGCCTTGGGGTGCGCCTGTACTATTTGTTAAGAAGAAGGATGGATCGCTTTGTTTATGCATCGAATATCGAGAATTAAACAAGTTAACCATCAAAAATAAATACCCTTTGCCCCGGATTGACGACTTGTTTGATCAGCTTCAGGGGGCGATAGTCTTTTCGAAGATTGATTTGCGATCGGGCTACTACCAGTTGAGGATTCGGGACAGCGATATACCGAAAGCTACCTTTCGGACGAGATATGGCCATTACGAGTTTGTGGTTATGCCTTTCGGGCTAACCAATGCCCCAACAGTGTTCATGCAGTTGATGAACAAAGTTTTTATTGAGTATCTGGACAAATTCGTAGTCGTCTTTATCGATGACATTCTTATCTATTCACGGAGTCGGGAGGAGCACGCCTTACATCTCCGGATTGTATTAGACATTTTGAGAGCTGAGCAGTTGTATGCGAAGTTCTCTAAGTGTGAGTTTTGGCTCGAGGAAGTGATGTTCCTCGGGCATGTGATTTCAGCAGAGGGAGTTCGGGTAGACCCGCATAAGATAGAGGCAGTGATGGGTTGGGAGCCCTAAGAATGTGAAGGAGGTGAGGAGTTTTCTGGGTCTTGCCGGCTATTACCGTAGATTTGTTGAGGGATTTTCTAAGATCGCTAGACCACTCACTCAGTTGCTCCAGAAGACTCAGAAATTCGAGTGGACCGCAGACAGACAGTGCAGTTTTGACGAGTTCAAGAGACGACTAACTACCGCACCCGTGTTGGCATTGCCTCAGGGGAACGAAGATTTCGTGGTATATAGTGATGCTTCGGGCCTCGGGCTCGGATTTGTTTTGATGCAGAGAGATAGGGTTATTGCTTATGCGTCCCGCCAGTTAAAACCTTATGAGGTGAATTACCCCACGCACAATTTGGAGTTAGCTGCGGTCGTTTTCGCCATAAAAATCTGGAGGCATTATCTTTATGGGTCGTCGTGTAAGATTTTTACGGATCACAAGAGTTTGAAGTATATCTTCAGTCAAAAAGAGTTGAATATGAGGCAGCGTAGGTGGTTGGAGCTAATTAAAGATTACGACCTCGAGATACTTTACCATCCGGGTAAGGCTAACGTAGTGGCTGATGCGTTGAGCCGGAATCCAATGGCGTTATATATGTTTGAGGTACTTACACCACAGAGTAGGATCCAGCGAGATTTTATTTGTCAGAATATCGAGGTTTGGGTTTAGAGAGTTCAGGGTCAGTTATGTGCGTTAGAGATCACTTCGTCCTTAACTGATGATATCAAGGCAAAGCAGTATGACGATCCATTTTTGGTCCAGTTGAGGGAGGATGTGACGAAGGGAAAATCCCCTGGATTTGTGGTTCAGGATATGGAGTTTTGAGATTTCGCGTCAGACTATGTGTACCGAGTGTTGTTGAGTTGAGACGGAAGATCTTGAGTGAAGCTCATACCACACCTTACTCCATACATCATGGTACGAGTAAAATGTACAAGGATGTGAGGAGTAACTACTGGTGGAGTAATTTGAAGACAGACATTAGCGAGTTTGTGTCGAGGTGTTTGACCTGTCAGCAGGTTGAGATCGAGCATCAGCAACCTGCGGGGCTTTTGCGACCACTTCCTATCCCGGAGTGGAAATGGGAGGATATTTCTATGGATTTCATTACCAGTATGCCTAATACTCGGACTGGAATGAACGTGATTTGGGTCGTTGTCGATCGACTAACCAAATCAGCTCATTCTCTGGGTATTAAGGACACTTGGGGGTCAGAGAGACTAGCACGAGTGTTTATTGCGGAGATAGTGAGGTTGCATGGGACACCTAAGAGTATTATTTCGGATCGTGATGGCCGATTTATATCACACTTTTGGCAGGCCGTTCATCGGGCTTTGGGGACTGAGTTGAGACTCAGTACATCCTACCACCCTCAGACTGACGGACAGTCTGAGCGGACGATACAGACGCTGGAGGATATGTTGCGAGCTTGTGCTTTAGATTGGAAGGATGATTGGGAGTCGCACTTGCCATTGATCGAATTCACGTACAACAATAGTTAGCATGCCTCGATCAAAATGGCACCATTTGAGGCATTGTATGGTAGGAGGTGCAGATCGCTGTTGTGTTGGGATGATGCATCCGAGCTAATTGGCACCGAGCCCGATATGGTAGTTGAGACGAGAGAGAAGATTGCTCTGATTCGTGATAGGTTGTTGACGGCCCAGAGTCGACAGAAGTCTTATGCCGATACACGTCGCCGGCCGTTGGAGTTTGAGGTGGGAGACCATGTCTTGCTTAAAGTGTTGCCGACACGGGGAGTTTACCGCTTCGGTCGGAAGGGTAAACTTAGTCCGAGATTTATTGGGCCATTCGAGGTTCTAGAGAGAGTTAGAGAGCTTGCATATCGGTTAGGCTTGCCGTCGTCCCTGAGCCACGTGCATAACGTATTTCATGTTTCCCAGCTTAGGAAGTATGTACCGGACCCTATCCATATTATTGATTTTGGAGAGATCGAGTTGGGGCCAGAGATTACCTTCGAGGAGAGGCCGATTCAGATTTTAGAGCGTCGGGTGAAGCAACTCAGGCACAAAACCATTCCTTTGGTTAAAGTGCAATGGTAGAGGCATGGATCCGAGGAATCCACATGGGAAACGGAAGAGAGTATGAGGTCGAGATACCCCGAGTTATTCGTGTTGTAAGTTTCGGGACGAAACTTATTTTTAGGGGGAGATATTGTAATATCCGTGTTTTCCATTTTTGGTAATTTCTATTTTTGGTGTATGTTAGTTTTGGACAATTTGCTTGGCACTATTTTGGAATTCTGAATCTATTTTGTTCTTGGAGTTTCTCCGTTTGGACGATTTTCGATGATGTTTTCACGTATTTTCATCTTAAGTTGTATTTTATCGCATGTGTATTCGAATCTCGTAAAACTCGTTCAATTTCGATATTCTCTTATTTCTATGAGTTCGTATGGTTGAGTGGAGCTTGTTGTGAGTTTCGGATTGTTAATCCGACGTTGTATCGTGATTTTCGGACGTTTGGGCCGTTTCGTAATTTCCTATAAGTTTAGGGAATTTATCTCTTTTTCGATTATGGTTGTGTACTTCGGACCGTTTCGGGTTATTGGATATTGTTTCTCATTGCATGTAATGTTCCCGGACCGTTGGGTTGGCATATCGTGTTTTGGTTTATCGTCTTTTTCCATTTTGGTAGCGTTGTCTGTTGTCCAGAGGGTGTCTGACCTTACCTGTGCAAAACGGCGCATAACCCGCGGCATTCTACGCCGGGTCTGTGCGCCATGTTGCCCAGTGGTGCCCGCTGCCTTTCAAAACGGCGCAAGACCCGCGACATTTTTGCGCCGTGTCTGTGCGCCGTGTCGCACACGGGTCGGCCACTGACCCACAATACGGCGCTGAGCACGACGCCATTTAGGCCGTTTGTTGCGCCGTGTTCTGTCTAGTATATATTGGACAGACACGGGTTTTAACCCCAATTTCACCATTCCTCTCGGCTCTCCACTCCTTCATCACGGTTTTTGGGCGATTTCATCAGGATATTGAATTCTAGCATCTTATAACTCGGAATTGGACATTCTAACACGATTCAATCATCTTCCTTCCGCCATTCCATCGTTGAATTGAGGTAATTGGTCATTTACCTAATTTTAGGGTTCTTGGCTATTATTCAATTTTCCTTTCATTTTTGCTTCGATTGATGATGAATTATAGTTGGGTAATTGTAGTGTTATGTTTTCCTAGAACTTTAGCGGATCAATTCCAAGTTTTTCCCTTCGTTGATCGAATTTGAACCTTATGCCTCCGTAGTGTTCGACATATTGTCCCTTAGGGTAGAACACCATTTAATTCGTGATTTCTCAGTGGAATTGTAGTTGATTGAGTCTCTATTGTTGTTAGGATCGGATTTGTGAAGATCGTTCGGACCGAAACCTTTTCCTTCCACTGTTTTCTTCGCCTCGTGTTATCCAAGGCAAGTACATGTATTATATTTCATTGTGTGTGTACGGTTTTGATGCGAATGATGTAAATTGTATTATTGAATGATTTATGATTGTTGCTCTTCCACACGGGGATGGCGTATGTGGCCTCTGGGGGCCGATACTAAGGGGTACGGCCACGGAAGTGGACTTGGGTGTGTGTGTTGATGTTCTTCCACCTGGGGACGGTCCGACGGGACCTCTGGGGGCCGATACTAAGGGGTATGGCCGCGGAAGTGGTATCTCACCCGGGGACGGTTCGACGGTACCTCTGGGGGCCGATACTAAGGGGTACGGTCGCGAGTTACCAAGCGTGGATGGTTATGATGTGGAAAACCTGAGGATACACTGTTTTAGATGTAAATGTGATATTCTGGAATATTGATTTCAAATGTTTTTCCTAAATGGTTTGTTTGCATTGTATCTCGTATGTATATAATGTTGTGTAATTGTGTACTTGCACTAGCTATTCAAATGCTAACTCCTTAAATGGGGGAAATGCATCTTATGCATTTTAGGTACTGGTCGAGCTGAGGAGCTGGCACGGGATGCACACGCAAAGGATGGACTAGCATGATGATGAGGCTCGAGTCCAGTTTATTTTTCTTTATTGGTTAAAGTCCCTTGCGTGGGCAATGGATTTACTGTGGTTACATTTTTCGTTACTGAATTAAAATGTTTTGGCCGGGGCCACGGCCCTATATTACTTGATGATTGTGTCTTATGGGATTTCATATTCAGTTGGTGTGTTATGTGTTAGCCTGGTAGACCTCAGGGAGGTTATACGGCGTGTAATGTCCCATTTGTGATTTGGGGTGTTACACATGGTCGGCAGTGACTCGCATGGATGGCCGATCGCGGTCGGTAGAGACTCGCTGCGGGCTAGGACTGGCCGATTTCGTACGTAAGGCTGTGGCCGGTTACGGCCGTAAGGGCCCGTTACGTACGTAAGCAACTGCCGGTAGAGATGTTAAACGGGCTAGCCCTAGCAGTTCCGGGCTAGCCCTAGCGGGCTTCGGGCTAAACGGTCCGGGCTAAAAAAGCCCGGATTTAAACGGGCTAGGAAATATTGGCCCTAACCCTAACCCTAACGGGTTTCGGGTTAAACGGGCTAAATATTTAAAAAATCTATTTTTTTATTTTTTATAAGTCAAAAAGAAAAACAATAACAATATATTTTATATATATAGTAACAACTATACTATAATAAATATAACAAAAAATACTCTTTTATGTATATATATATACACACTATATTAACAAATACAGTAATAATATATATTATATATAATATTAATATATATTATATGTATAATATTAATATATATTATATATATAATATTAATATAGTATATGTATATATATATATATATATATATATATATCGGGCTTCGGGCTAGTCCTAACGGGCTTCGGGCTAAACGGTCCGGGCCAAAAAAGCCCGGATTTAAACGGGCTACGAAATATCGGCCCTAACCCGGTTTTTTGGCGGGTTAAACGGGCCAGCCCTACGGGCCCGAGCCCGTTTAACATCTCTAGCTGCCGGTTACGTACGTAAGGCTGTGGGCAGAAATGGACAGAAGGGTAGTCCACGGACGGCTACGTACGTAAGGACCCGCCGGTTACGTACGTAAGGTACCGGCAGGTCTCGGCCTATATAAGGCCTGGACCGAGTCACATCCGGCATTTTCCATTTTTCTTCGTTCCATCCGCGATATTTCACCATAGATCGATGGATTTGAGTAAGAGCAACTTATAACAACATGTTTTGGAAGTTTGATTCATGGATTAACATCATCTTCCACCCGGATCGAAGGTAAGAACACCTAAACTTTTGGTTTTTGGATGTTCTTGAGGTTTCTTGGTGTTTTGGCCGATTTGCTTCTTTTTTATTCAGATTGTTGATTGAACTTGATTGTAAACTCGTAATCATTCAATACTCTTGAAGATTTGTGGAACGAATTCGAGTATTTCTTTGAATAATTGATTGAATTGGACTATGCCTTCAAAGTGTTCGATGAAATGTCTCAATGAGTAGAACTTGGAAAATTCTAGACGTTTTCGTATGAATGATGGTTGAATTGATATTGTTGGGATGATTCTTGGTATTTACGAGAATTTTGTTAAGGGAAGATAATGAATTGGTGATCAAATGTTTCGATTATGTTGTTATGATTATGGAATCGTAGTATTCTCGATGTTCTTGGTAGTTTGTTGTGATTCATGATGTTATGAGAAGTATATATGTTGAAGGACATGATTATATATACCTTGAATTGTGAATAAGGATTGTTTAGATGTTAGAACACATCGGATTATGTCGTTTGAGGAGTTTGAATGTGATGTCGGAATAAGTTGTGTTCTTAAGGAACTCTTGGATTATATATGAATTGATGAACATGTTTGAGTGATGTTGGTATTTTGGATATGCATATGGAATATTCATATCTATAACTAGGTTATGTGTTTTGGTACAATATTCGTATAGGAATACGAATGTGGTTCCGGGTTTGATAAGATTATGATTCACTTTTGAGTTTGAGAATTCATACGTATTGAACAAGTGTTCAATTCGGATAATGGAAATATTTGAAACCCTTGGAATATGGTTATCTATGATGTTGAGTTAATCGGATCGTCCGGATTGATGATGATAATCGGTAATTGGTTTTTATTATGATTATACAAGGAGGAAACTTGTAATTGTATTTAAGATTGAATTTGGAATCGGTAATGTTAGACCCTTGTTGGTTTAAATTAATTATTGATATGATTACCGGAGTATGAATTGTGTTATGGTTTTAAATTCATGATCGATTGATTTGGTTGTTCGGATTTGTGTTTAATCGGGATATTGTAGAACCGTTGTGTTTGTTGATCGGTTATTGATATTTATTTGTGGTCATCGAGTTACGGCTTGTATTGTGGATATGAGCTCGTATTTGTTGAGTTGGATTATTTGGTTTTATGTATATGATCGGGGTTTCGTTGAACCGTTGAGTTTGTTGGTTGGGTATTGTAACACCCCAAGTTATTCGGGGAATATTACAGCGCCGTAAGCCCCGCCGTGGGACCCACAAGGCTAAACATACGCGGAACTATAAATTTTGACCGAGAAGGTCTACACACAATGGAATGAAAAACAATACAAAGGTATTCAAAACGTAGCCAATGTATTCACAGACGTCACAACACGAATCAATACCTCGGCAAACACAGGCCGGAACATCAAGGGAAATGGAAAACAATACTCGAGTATTCAATAGCCAATCCAGTACAACAACACTGAATGGAAAACTCAAAACATAACTGGAAGAAAGACACAGTATCACACTTGCCCACCATCTTCATGCCGACCCGATACCTGCCTGTCCGTTCTCCTGGAACCTGAAATACATAAAACGTATTTCCCCCATAAAGGGGTTAGCCGTCGAATAGCCAGTGCAAGTATATCAAATATGAAACACAATACTCCTCGACAATAAAGTAAATGTAACCGTCAATTCATCAATTCAAGACTAGTATTCTGGAATAACTAAATCTCATAGCGTCACCTCAAGACGTATGTGAATGCCGTAGAAACGGTTCGTTCATATCATACGTCGGTACATGTATGAATGCCGTAGAAACGGTTCGTTCATATCATGCCATCAATATATATATGAATGCCGTAAAAACGATTCGTTCATATTATGCCATCAATATATCTATGAATGCCGTAAAAACGGTTCGTTCATATCATACCATCAATATTACTTACTTTCAAAGTCGAGAACGTACAATCATAAATATATACTTGCCTTTGAGACATCGAGAAATCGAACGGAGGAAGGGTATGAGTTCGGTAGGTCCAAGAACGCGCTTCCGGCACCTAAACGATTCGCAAGGAATATGATAGTCAAATATCCATACTCAAATTACACGAAGAAACCCCCGAAACCCGTCTACGATTCACGAAAAATACACGGGTAAGCAATTAGAGGTTGGAAAATCGCTCAAACTCCCAAAAGTCCGAAAAATCGTAAGAAAGGTGTGTATACGGTATAGATACATCATAATCTCAAGGTTCTCAATCTTCAAATCGGATAAATCGGACGAATCTACGAAAAACCCCAAAATCCAACACAATATTCAAAGTGTTCTTGAATAATCTTTCAATAATCCGATGAATACTCAAACATGTCCATAATCATGCATATATCACTTCATACACCATGATTTTAACATCCAAAACGTCATTACCCAATGAAAAATCGAAAACCAATATGTTGAAGAAATTACCTCTTGAAGATCCAAGCTCTATGATACGAAGAATACGCGATAGATCGATGATCCGGGCTTCCCAACTGAATGAAATTGATAAAAATCCTACACTTAAATGATAGATGATGATAAGATTCTCCCCTCAAGTTCTCTCTCTCGCAGGTGGAAGAAGGAAATGGAGGAAATGAGCTGCATCTCGCTCAAAAAGCCGAATTATGCAGTTGACCGTCTTGTGTGCCGCGGCTCAGCCGAAGTGTGCCGCGGCACAGGCCTAAAAATTGCTCCCAGGGCTTGGCAGTGTGCCGCGGCCCGGCTGGCGTGTGCCGCGGCACTGGGTACAGTCGGTTTTTGGCTGAGGATGCAACACAAGTGTGCCGCGGCTCAGCCTATGTGTGCCGCGGCAGTGACTCGGCAGTGTGCCGCGGCCCTGCCGGCATGTGCCGCGGCACCCGGTACAGTCCGCTCGGCCAGGTCTAGAAAATGTGTGTGGCGCGGCGCACATTCCTTGTGCCGCGGCCCACACCCTCCTCGGGTCCTAAAATGATGAGAAATGACCCGGGAAGAGAATAAAAGCAATAGGACTCAATATCGGGGAGACAATAGCACAAAATGAAAGTACGGAAACCCCAAAACGGTGGTTCCAAGCAATGATTACAAGGGTTCGCCCAACAAAACACAATTCGTACAATGAAAAGGTTTGAAATGACATGAATTTCAATCGGGTATTACAGGTATGTCGGTTATTGATTTTATCGAATGTGTGTTAATCGGTTATTGCAATAGGTTGTGATGTTTTGATCATGGATTATGACCGTTGTGTTGCGGTTGAGATTGAAGAGTTCGTAGATTGCTTTTGGTCGGGGCTGAGGAGCTCGTAGACGAAGGCAATAGATTTTGGTAACGGCTTCGTGGTATCGGTATTGAGGCAAGTTTCTACTTGTTCAGTTTATAATATTTGATGAATGTTTTGTTTTCATTTCATTTATAATTCGTATAGCAATGTTGTTAGAAATGTAAGTTGTCGGATAACAAGTTGTATATCCTGCTCTGGTTTGTAATAAATCATAAGGTATATGATTTAATTGTGTTCACGGACGACGTGAGTTATCTTTGGTCCAGGATATATAATATCGGATATCGAAGATAGTTATCGTGATGACATAAGTATCGGGATAAAGGTTTATTGGTATTGAATGGATGGTATCTTATTTGAGATTATATGTATAAATGTGTATTAATTCGGGGATGTTGTTCGTGGAAAGGATGTTGTTTTCTACTTTGAGGTAATTTATGTATTGTTCAGTTATGAGATAATTATTATGTTGAGTTGTATATGTTGTATGTTGAGGCTTCGTATATTGAGATTCGTACTGGTTGTTCGTTGATGGATGTTGATCCTAGGACTATTGTTGGTATTAATGGTTGTGTTGATCATCTCATTGGGGGATGTTGATAGATATGGTCCTCGACTTTGAGGTAATCTAAGTATTTGTTCAGTCATGTGGGTAATTAGTATGTTCAGTTGTTGTATATGTTGAGGTTTCGTGTAATGAGTTTCGTATCGGTTATTCATTGAGGGATGTTGATCCCAGGACTGTTGTATTGAGATCGTAGATCGTGTTGGTCATTCATTTGGGGATGATGATCCCAGGATTGATGTTTCGGATATTGATTAGTCGTGTCGACTTTTCATTGTCAGTCTGTTGTTGTTCACTTCAGTGAGCATTTTGATCCTTATTGGATATGTGTTTTTTTTTTAGTTTCGTTGTCATGTTGCATCGTGACATATCTGGAGTTATATCTGTGTGCCGATTGGTTATTATGTAGGATTTTTATCCGGGCACATGATGGTTATGTGTTGATATTTCCACATTGAACCGTGCACACGAGACGTAGTTCGTGAGGCTAATTAGGTACAAGACCACACGTGTATTTGATCGATACCCGGGGTGGCTTGTGCACGGACAAATTTCTGGATCGAGCGTACTATGACTTCCATCTTTGAGCCATATTGTTTGGTCATTCATCCTCCATTTATGGTTGGGTATGTTCGACGATTTGTGACTGGTTGTTCATACGCCCGAGGGGTATGTTCTACAGTCGGAGTTATTTCTTGGAGATCCATTATTGTTGATCATTTGGAGTTTACCTTGTTGATGGTATTCTAGGTTATTGTTGGTCCTTTGTTGATCATTTGGAGTTTACTTTGTTGATGGTATTCTCGATTATTGTTGATCCTTTGTTGATCGTGTCGGAGTTATCATGTTGATGGTACTCTCGGTTATCGTTGATCCTTTGTTGGTCGTATAGGAGTTATCATGTCGATGAAATTCTCAGTTGATGTATTGGTTGATCATTGTTATTGATCGTATGAGCATCCGGACTGTACGTCGATGTTTCGGGATTTGTATTCATTGTCATGTGATAGTTGATCAACAGATATGTTGTGTATTATTGGTTTATCCAGGTTGAGTTTTGATTGTGTAATCCTACGGACAGGATTTGGCACATATTGGATTACTCCGTACTTGTGAGTTATGATGATGTTTTGAGGATTGTTGGTATTTTTGAAATTCAATACAGATAATTGTTGTTAAGTTTATTTCGTCATTTGAGAATGCGAAATGTGAATTATGGTAAGGATCGATTTGGTATGGATTGCCATGGATTGGTAAGGTTATGACAGTAAGTTTATGTTGGTAGTATTCTTACTATATTATTACATTGGTATGTAATTATTTATGATGATGTGATCGGTATCATTATTGAGTATTGTGGCTGACCCCATCGTGGGCTTTATTTTTAGGTACTCGGAGATCGAGCTAGTAGCGGTCATGAAGGGGTGAGCTTCCCGGGTGATACTGGCTGTGGCATGTTTTTGAGTATCGAGTATTTCTTTTCTGGTTGTTTTATTCAGCTGCAAATGTGTATTTTGAACTGCATTTATCCGCTGCGTGTGTATATTTCAAAATGGCTTTTCGGTATCTTTATCCGCTGCGTGTGTATATTTCCAAAATGGCTTTTCGGTATCTTTATCCGCTGCATGTGTGTATTTTAAATGGCTCTTTTGGCACTTTGCGAACTTGGGTTATTTCGTTAAACCATTTCCTAAACTATTTTATCGGTACGTTTAAGCGGCGTCTTAACGTATATTTTGAACTATCGAGATTTGGCACTTCGCCTTATATTTTCAAATGGTATTCTATGACGGTATTTCAGAATTTTGTTTTTAAAAATATTTGAGTATTTGCAAAATATTACCGTCATCAGCCTTTTGGCATTTTTGAATTGGTTTTGTAAACGGTTTTTAGCCTGGTGGGTTCCGCCGCGGGCCCACGGCGCTGTAATATCCCGGATGGTTTTGGGAGTGTTACATGTTCATCCATGGCTTTTGATTCTAAAAAGGGTTAACGAAATTGTTTCATCGTTTCTTCCTTTGCTTTTTTCTAACTTGACTGCGCCTGTGCGGGCTTATGCTGTAATACCCTCAGAGCCATCCAGGAATATTACAGCTCCGTGGGCCCCGCACCAAAACCCATAAGGCTAAAAGACATCTTTGCAAACATTTCAAATACGCCTAATCGGTAACGGAGGTAATATTTTTATTTAAAAATATTCAAAGACTCTATAAAATCCATTTATCAAGTACGGTCGTAAAAACTCGTTTGAAATTACCAGGCCAAAATGCCAACCTCAACGGTTTCAAAAATAACGTTAAGCCATCATTTACATGTACGGACAAAAAAGTTTAGGAAATCAGTTTTCCAAAATAAACACAAGTTCGTAAAATATCAGAAGGCCATTTTGATTATACTCACGCATCGGATGATAATTCAACAATTAAAAGTACAATTGCAGCGGAATAGTAATTAGACAAAGTACTCAATCCGTTAAACACGCATAATAGCCAGTATCCTCTAGGAATCTCATCTTTTCACGACCGCTACAAGCTCAATATCTAATAACCTTAAAATAAAGCCCACGACGGGGTCAGCCATAATGCTCAATAATGATAGCGATCTGACACGGTCTTAAGTGTAACTATCGCAAGTGCACGATATCGTATCAAGTAGTAAGTGGACTTTTTGAGTCCGGTTTATCGATCCCACGAGGAAGTTTAGGTTATATATTTAATTATACACTATTTAAATATTTGTTATATAGATTTATAAGATTGAAACACACAATTTAAGAGTTTGGTTTGACAATTACAAACAAAATGCAATAATAGTTCTAATATTCAAGGAAATGAAATATTACACTAATAATAGATTAATAAAAGATATAATGAAATAGTTGGGATTACAAACTTAGTTCATCATTAGTTATATAAGATGTATGGGAGATCATAAGATGAATTTACTTATTATGTTGTGTAGATTCGATTTTCCTTAAAAAGACAGTTTCTCTTTCGAACTATAAAATGCCCCTTATATATTGAATCAATCCACTATATTTCTATGTTGATTGGCTTCAATACATAGCATTAGGTTTTATGAAAATAACTCAAAGAATCATCGAAGGTCTAGAGGTATATTTCTATCCCCTAGAACTGTAATATCCGCAATTTCGGATTTCGGTAATTTTCTTTTTTTTTTGGCAAGAGTCCATTTTGATGACTCGCTTGGGACTGTTTCATCATTCTGAGAATGATTAATTCTGCACTTTTCGACATCCGAGTTCGTTTCGGTGTCGTTTTGTTGAGTTCCTTGCTTTTTGGCGACTTTTCCGCACATGGGTTCGATTCTTGTGAATCTCGTTCGAAACTGCTGTTTCGAGTTTCCCGTAAGTCCGCTTAACTTTGTTAGACGTGTTGTGAACTTCGTTTTGGGTATTCGATCACGTATCGTGATTTTTGGGTGTTTTGGGCCATTTTGTAATTTACCCAAAGTTATGGGTATCCGTATCTGTCTTTGTTGTCTCGACCCTTTTCTTGGTCGTGTATGATTAATTATCGCATTATGTTTTCATTTCGGGTCGTTGATGTTGTGCGCGAACTTTTCGTCGTGTTCGTTCCGTACGTTTTTGGAAATCGAGTCGTCGTGTCATGGTGGTTGAGCAGCTGGCCGGACAGGTGCGGCATTGTAGGAAGTGTTGGGCACTGGCCGAGCAGGCACAGAAGTAACCGGCGTAGCGCACGCTATGGCTAAAAGGCTGCGTGCTCTACCTCGGCAGGTGTAGCGACGCTTGCCGACCGCCCGCCAGACGCCATCGGTCCGGGCAGAGGGTTCTAAGGTTCGACTCGGTAGATCGGCAGTAGCGACGCCATCGCCGGCATCGCAAGACGCTTACGATCGGCAGTAGCGCGCGCTACGGCCGAAGGTCGCGACGCCACCCGGGCCGAGGCAAGAGGGCGTTGAGGTTCGATTGCGGATCGGGCCGAGAAGACGCTAGCCCGGGCACTTAACGCGCTAGGTCGCACTCAAGATAAATGTGACAGAGCAGTCGCATTTTCACTCGTTTTTCATTTTCCTTCTTTTCGATCCGCGGCTGGAGCTTCGGAGGAGGCAAATCCATGTTGTTGAACAACAAATCCATGAAGTTCTTGAGTTCATATCATTGATTGATCATCCTATATCATCCTTTGATCCAGAGAATCAAGATAATCTCTTCTTAGAACCCTAGTTTCTTGAATTTTGGGGTTTTTGCATTTTTGTTCGATTCGTTCTGTATTGTTGATTAATTCATGATGGGTATGATTAATCTTGGTAGTATTATTGTGTTTAACATCATTTAATCCATTGTTCTTCGTTGAATCAAAGTATATTTCTTGATTTCCTTCGAATCGACTTTTTGGGGGATTTGTTCTTGATTTCGTTTTCCATCCATTTTTTATGGATCGATTGTTGTTAAATGATGTTGTTAAACATATCCTATGGATTGTATATCCATATTTCGGTTTGGAATTCCGTTTTCTTGTTTTGACGGGACGAATCGTGTTCTTGGACGTTTTGGGGGAAACCCTTGAACTTTCGTCGTTTGTTCCTTGGATTCAGCGGCTTTGGGTTATACTTTGGAATTCATTTTCGTTGTTATTGTTGTCGTTCATAGTTTATTGTTGCGGGTTGTCATTCGGTGGAGTCGGCGAGTTCGTAGTCGGTTCATGCCAACCTACTTCGGTCGATTCTCCGCGTCTTGGTTTCGAGGCAAGTATTTTACTATACGAATTGTGTCTTGTGAATAGGTACGTCGTGTTATCACTAGTAGAAAAAACATCAAAGACTTCGGTACGTCTCACTTCGGTAATGTATATTAGCGAAGTAAAATCAAACAACAACTTCGCTTTTCAAGTTACTGAAGTAAACAACACACATAGACTTCAGTAAATTGTACCAAACAAAAAGGCACGAGCTAGTTAGAAATTTTAAGTTCAAAAGACTTCGCTAATTTTAGAATTACTGAAGTAAAAAGTGTTTAATTTTATTTTTGACGCAATATTTTTACAACAGTGAAATGTTTACTTAACCTCATTTTTTTTTTCAGACTCCAAAAAACCATCTGTCTTCTTCACCCGCTCAATTATTTCCTCCCCAAAATTTTTTCCCACTCCATTTCTTTTTCACAGATCCATCGATAAAAACCTGCTACCGCCGCCGGCCCACCCCTCGTCCAACCCTTCAAAACATCCGTGACCCATAAGTGAAAAGAAAAAAGAACGAGCGTAAAAAAAAGAGCAGAACAAGCGACGGCGAGCGGCACTTGCAAGGCGCGCGCGGAAATTGAAGGATAACGGCGACCAGCAAGGCGAGCGGTGGTCCGACGGAAGTCTGAAGCGGCGCTTTGGTTTAGGAGGTTAGGGTTTTCTACTTTTCTTTCGGTTTGAGTTGTCTAATAATCATGGTGTTATATAATTGTACTAGTTGGTTCGTATATTTGCCGATACTAACACGAGACAACCCTCCAAAGCCGCGGATCTCGCCCTCCACGCCCGCTCTCCTTCGCCGGCGGTTAGATTCTTACTTCCTCGATTTTGAGTTCGAGCGAATTTCGTGTGACCTAGGTTTTATTTTCTATTTTGCAAATGTCGGGTGACCTAATTTTTGGTCAAAGTTCTAAGTAAGCTTCCATAATTTTGACCTAATTTGTTCTTCCTTCCAGGTGGTGACCTTAAACAATTGTGCATTTCTTTGTGTTGTGCTAGTTTTTATTGTTGGGAAAACAACTCGACATTTACAACATACATTGAGATGGTCAACTATCATTTGGTGTTTGTAACGATTCTTGCATTATGTTCGAACAGCTTATTTTTCGTCGGGAAATGATGGACGAGTCAATGAAGCAATTCCAACAAGAGCTCATCCACGTTGAAATTGAAGTGAAAATCTTTTATTGCACGTCATGAGGTAATTAGAATTAATGTTGGATTGCTATATTGAATTTGCGCTATTCAGATATCCTTGGTATGTTTTTCTTTTGTGATTGCGGCTAGTTGAAAATGACAGAGTGAGAAACGGTAATGTGGGAAGCTTTAACAAAGACCGAGAAAGAGGGCTAGAACGACCGAACCAAAGTGTCCCTTTACCTTTGAGTCAATAATGAAGGATGTTGATACAAGGCCACCGGTGAAAGAGGTCCGTGCAACCCGTGGTGATCATGATTCGAGGGAGACGACATTATTAATGTTTCCAGAACCGACCTCTTTGGGAGCATACCATTTCATGCCGCTCATACCATTTTAGAGGAAGGTATCATTTTATTTTTGTTTCTAGTTTTTTTAATTATGTGTTATTATGGTAACCCTCGCTAAATACTCATCACTTGCAATTGCAATTAGAAGAAGGGTTTCTATTTATGCCTTTTGCACTCGTGGATCTATATGTTATTAATGAGGAACCATGGTTTTAGATCGTGTTAGTGTTGAAGCCGTATCCGCCTTTTTGTCTCGTCTTTCCATATTCGTCACATACTACATCCCATCATTTTGCTAGTTGCATGCTTTAGTAATCAAGTGTAATTGAATGGTGAGCGGCTCATTCTTTAATTTGTATTGCTTGATAAGCTTGTTGATTAATACTTATAAATGGACATCCTTTTTAAGCCTTTTCTTTCATTTATCAATATACCTTTTTACACAAAAACTTGCATGACACTTGGGATATTTTTACAATTCTCATTGCGGTCGAGCATTTTAGATGTTTTTGTGTGGAAGGAGAGGGGTGTTGGGATGTCAAGCTATCAAGCACAAGGAAAGTGGCAAAGTTAGGCTTCTCATGAGGCGTAACAAGACTCTTAAGATCTGTGCAACCATTTTGGTAAGGAAATCATTTTCCTATTTGCTAGTTGATATGTATTAGTTAGTTGTATTATATGCAACCGTGTGCAAGGCGTGCATTTGAGTCTTGATGCTTTTATTGTCGTGAAACCGTATTTTGTGTGATGTCTTGTTAGAAGATTTATGACATTTGATAATGAGTTTTTTTACCGCAATTGAGATTTACTTTGTGAATCCAAAGTGATGGCCAAGATGACGTTGCAAGAGCATCGTGGGAATGATAAGTCTTGCGTGTGGCATCTCCGTTGATTTTGCAGATGGATTGTCAAGGAGGAGACTTTCGTATTCGGTTTTCCTCCCTAGAGAGTGAGTTAATTATATTTTATAACTCACATTTTGTTTCCATTATGTCGTTTTTACTTTGTAGTCAATTTTACGCAATTGGTTTACATCATTAGAAAATTGAAATGTTTTTACTTTGTAGTCAATCTTACACAAATGGTTTATATCATTAGAAATTTGAAATGAATATACATATAATAATGGAGTTCAATTTATTCTGGTTAAGTAACTATAGCACTAATTTCATGTTGGGATGGCGGTTGTTTTTTCTAATATTTTAACAGTGGCATGTTCTGAAGGAAATTCAAATCGTTGATTTGCTTTGTAAATTTCAAATGCAGACTTTCTTCGGGCTTTCATGTTATGCTTTCAGTGTCATTTCATTTTTTTTTCAAATTTAAAATAAAAGAATTATTGTAGCAGGAATCTCATGGTCTCTTGGTTTTTTTCTATGTGTATGTTGAGTTGTTGGTTTTAAATTTTTGTTTATTCAGATGAATCAAACGTCCGCGACTTTCGAATCCGTGAAGAAGATTGTGAATGGAGGTGGCGGCTGTCGCTTGATCTCATCAAACAAGCAAACTATTAATGAAAGATAAATCTATTCATAAAGCCCCATCAATGCCTCGGTCATCATTCTACAAGTACCCTAAAATTTCAATATTTTCCATCCCCGAATGGTTTTTAATTCGATATTACCTTTACTTTTAAAAAATATAAACTACTGAGCATTTAAGTATGGTTATGTTTGAGGTGATGGATCCTAATTTTATGTTTGATGTTAACTTAATAACATATATTTTTCCATAATTTACAGGGAATTGAAATGCTTTCTCTTGGTTCATTCAAAAAGTGTGGCATTCTATTGGTGAGGATTTCTTTTCGGTCTTTCCATTTTTTCAAACACAGGATTTTTAATGATAACATGATCTAATATGCGGGTTGGACTTTTTCCTATGATATGTTATGGGTGTTTTTTTTACACCAGTAATGGTCAGTTTCGCCAAATCTTTTGATGCTCCTATTATTAAGGTAGTGTATGAATTTTCCTTTAAAATGGGCTGTTCATGTACCATATTTTGAGATTGTCATCGCCTCACACAATGTTTTTTAATCCATATCCAGCTTATTTTCCCAACAAGAGTTGTTGCACGTCCATATTCTATGCTTGGTTTAGGCGACTTTGTAATTCCAGGTATGGCATTCTTAGTGGGCAAGATACACCCTATTACTACTTCAGTGATTGTGTTTTGGCCGTTTATAAGGAAATTTTATCAATTTATAACTTTATCAATTTTTGTAAGTTGTATTTGCATATATTTATGTTGGCCAACAGGAATTTTTGTAGCTTTGGCACTGAGGTTTGATGTATCAAAAGGGAGTAAGAGCAATCATTTTAAAAGTGCTTTTTCCGGTGAATGGGTGGTTTTTTGCTATTGGACACGAGCGTATGAGTAAGCTTTTTGATGAGCAGTAGGTGCCTCACCCAGATGTGTATGTTGTGACTACACCACTCAACTAAAGTAGGTTTTACATGTGCCGATTGAGTATTTCAGGTAACTTGACTTACACATGCAACTAACTGTTTATGAGCTTTAAAATTCGCTAATCTTGCGCTTTCTTTAGTATATATATTTTCACTTTATAATGGCCGACTCAGTAACAAGTAAAAATTAAGTTCGCGTACTTTGTTGTTTTCGCGTAAGATGCATCCAAAATGGCTAAATAAGTAGATCGAAACATCCCATGATTGCCCCTTAATGCCTATTTATTTGTTGGTTCAGGGCAAATGAAAGATTTCAACCCAGTGAATGACTATGCTACCTCATGAACAAGTTACTTCAAGTTATTAATGCCTACAAAGAAGGTCTCGCAATTAATTCGTTGGTGGAAGTTTATTTGATGTTGGCATATTATAGTTATGCCCAATGCAAACTTGTGAATCACGCGAATCAATATTTGGCATTTTTGTACGACAATCCGCCGCTTATATATGAAATTGTGGTTTATTACTATTATCAATGCTTATGATCTTGTGTTATTGAATTGGGATCTTGTGATTTGAGTTTGTTGGATTTTTAATGAGGTTGATTGATGTATTTGAGGTTGTGTTGTTGAGATCTTGTGAATTGAGGTTTTTATTGGATGGATCATGTTTTTGTACAACAGGATTCTATATTTACAAATTGAAAAGAAATATGCAATGTGGTTATTTACTGGATAAAAACGAAGTCAGAGATATATAATTAGCGACACAAAATAGAATAAGCGAAATATACACTTCAGCGATTATAAAATAAGTGAAGTGGAAGGACCTTTTTTACTTCGCAAACCCCCATATCCGGGTTTTAAAAACCGAGATAGACTTCGGTTATTACGATATTAGACTTCGTCTAATAAGCGAAGTCTAAAGTATACCTTTAACTACACGAACATAGACTTCGGTAATTATAACATTTTTACTTCGGATATTATCCGAAGTCTTTGACGTTTATTCTTATAGTGTATGGTTGTGATGAATGTGGTTTACTTTCGTGAATATGCTTCGTAAGAATTAATTATTATGAATGATTGATGGTAGCGATAATACCCTCACTTAGCTAACGTCGTGGAATTGTGTTGGTCGTGTTGATCATCTAAGTTTGTGCCGGGCATGGTTGGTCATTGTTGAGTTGTTGTGATGATTATGATAATTGTGTTGTTTTGGTTTACATACTTGATTATACATTTCGGTGTAATGTGGAATTGCTTGATATTTGATGATTATGAGTTGTGTCGTGTCGATGTGTGTGTGTGTGTGTTCCAGGTAGGGTTTGACGAGGCCTCTGGAGTTCGGTACATGATGTGTACGAACAAGGTGTGTGATCTAGGTAGGGTCTGACGAGGCCTCTGGAGTTCGTTATATGATGTGTACGAACAAGGTGTGTGATCCAGGTAGGGTCTGACGGGGCCTCTGGAGTTCGGTACATGATGTGTACGAACAGTGTGTGTGGGCCGGGTAGGGTCCGTCGAGGCCTCCGGAGTTTGGTACATGATGTGTACGAACAACGATCGTATAACAGTGATTGTTTGGATAACATTTTAAATATGGGTCTCGGACTCATAATGATATATTATCTAGTATGTTTTGAAACGAGGATCGGGCTAAGGCCCTAATGTTTACGAAACAGTTTTTTAAATTGGGACTCGAGGTCCAAAAGAATTTCTACTTCAAAAATCCCCAAGATGATGAGTTCCTTTTTAAATATCTCTTGCTTGAGTTCGAAATTTTAAAACTTCTCGGGAACATTTGATAATTGATTTCCGTATTAAATTCGTAGTTGCTATTTACTTGTTGCATTTCGTATCGTATTATACTTGCACTAGTAAAACAAAGGAGTTTACTAACCCCGAATAATCGGGGTGGATGTCTGCTTGCGTCTGTACATGCAGTTCGGGGAGCAGTCACAGGATTGGCACAAGAGGATGACGAGCTGCGATACTAATCAAGAGTCGAGAGTTGGTAGAGTTTGGTTGTATTGTTAGAGTTGATTTCAGTCTTCCGCTGTATTGTGTTTCGACCCCTGTGTGGGTAATGTTATTTTAGTCAGTTCTGTTGATGGAGTGTCTGACCTCATCGATCTGTGTATTCATGTGTAAGTGACTTTAACGGTCTGTATTATTGTATTGTTTGACCCTGGCCGGGCAAACATTTGGTTGTTTATGGATGTTTAGCCTCGTAAATCGTTGTGGAAAGGGTCTACGGCGTGTAATATTCCCATACGGTTTGGGGGTGTTACATTTATGGCATCGGAGCTTAGGTTGCGGAAACCTAGGCTGTCGGGTCAAGTCGAGTCGTGATTTGTCGAGTAATGTGTTGTCTTGTCGTTCAAGTCGTTAGGTGACCAGTTGAGTTGTGCGTAGTCACAACGTGTCGGATATGTTGTCGGATGAGATTAGTATCGTGGGCGACCGTCATCTCCGTGCGGCCTGTGGACGTAAGTCTCCTCTTTTATGCGAGGTACCCATGTATCATGATTCTATCTTAGTGAGTTAATTGCGCTGCATAATTTTATTTACACGGTGTTGTGTAATATAGTTGTATATAATACTTGTGACACATAGTATATGTATAAAACTGGGGGTATTGTTGTTTTACCTTTAGACCACCGTGTGGGGTGGTATGGTGTGAAAAATTGCGAACCTTGATTGGTTTCGAATAAGGTATCGACGATTGAGTTCGTGAGAAACTCCGAGGAATGATTTTGTTGTGTGTTTAAACTTGATGTTGTGAGATGTATTCAATTGGATTGTGCATGTTGGACTGTATTCCTTTTATCCGCTGCGTGAGTTCTTTTAGAATGGCTTTCGGTATTTTGCCGACTGAGTTTTATTTCGAAAACCGATTCCCTTAACTGAGTTTTTGGCATTATGGCCTTGATCATTTTGGCGAAATTCTTATGATGGTATTTAGTATTTTGTAAATGACTTTTGTGAGCTTTTAAAATATTATCGTCATCGGCCTTTTTGGCGTTTTTGTAAATGATTTTTAGCCTGGTGGGTTCCGGCGCGGAACCCACGGCGCAATAATGTTCCGTGTAATTATCTGAAATTTTTGGGCATTCTAGCCCATTGAATTATCTTTGAAAACCCTGAGTATCTTAGAAAATAAATTTCGAGACGTACTTTTCAAATGAATTATTTTCTCGTGGTACATCCAAGGTGCCACAATATGTTTCAAAATTCTTCTACCGCGAGGACCAAAATGTTTTGAGATATTTCCAATGTTTTACAAACACTTTTACTTAGACCCAAGGGTCGAATATTTCCGAAATTTTTTCACGAAAAGAAAGTGTCCTCATTTTTATCAAATGCGAAATAGTTTTCCAAAGTCTGGATAATGATGTTTCACGTTTGTACTTTTTTGAAAGGTAATACTCAAGATCAACCGGTGTTTTTTTCTAAATTATTTTCAAAAGGAGGTTTTCGTTTTTAAAACCTATCAATTCCCGTTTGCATTTGGAAATGTATGTATGATGTTTGCTTTGTCGTTATGATGTTAACTTCCGAGTATGATCGAATTGGTGGCATGAACGTTGAGGCGTTGCTACGTATTTGTAGTACTAGCCCTCTGTGAGAAGTGTGAACTGGTATTTACTATTTGTCGCCTCGTGGTGATTTGCGTGTTGTCGCACGAGTGTGAGCTGCTGAAGCTTGGGTTTGTACGTTTGGGTACATGTGTGATTGTTTCATGATGTTTTTAATTATGTGCTAGTTATCGTTCAGGCCGTTGAGGTCGCCGAACGATATCGTCATTGATGTAGTGTTTGTTTGTGTATTACTTTACGATGAGAATCGTTGTATATGATATGTGTTATGATTCTTTGTTGTGCTGAGTTGGCATCTCCGCTATGTTGTTTTGCGACGTTGTGCCCCATTGTATCTAGCATTTGTACTTTCGGTATGCCGAGCTGAGGTGTTTCAAACATATTGTGCCGGGGGCATGTACGTGTAAATTGTCCTTCTCGTCAGTAACGATTTTCAAGTGTGGACCCGAGAGACATAGGATCCAGTTTTGCGAGTTGGGTTCTGAGTCTTTCGGGGCGCGAACTTTAGTACATATATGCGGATCGGCTCTGAGAGGCCCATGGGAGATGTTTCTGTCGTTTGTTTTTTGTGTTGTTACCTTGTTTCCGTTGTTGTTGAGTTGCGGGGACGACATTTCTTTTATAAGAGGTCGAATGTAATACCCATATTGTTTTTGGACTTCTACATTTCCTCTTTCTCAAGTCTATCGACTCGCTCGTGTTCGTTGATACTTTCTGAACTCGTTCTGTATTTCGGTCTCATCGTTCGAACGAGCCGTGATCTTGTTTTGGGTCGATCTGGTTATTGCTGTGACTTTTCCGAGTTCGGTTCGATTCTTGTGAACCTTGTTCGGAAGTAACATCATTTGGTTCTACTGGTTCTTTTATTCGAAGTGGATCGGATTTTGAACTTCTGTATTTTCGACTCTGTCGACTCGTTTATGTCCGCTGACATTTTCTGAGCTTGTCCTGCCCCTTGCTTTTGTTGATCAAACGAGTGTGGTATTGTTTCGGAATAACTCATTTGTCGTTGTGACTTTTCAATTGCTATTCCCTTTCCTGTGGATCCTATGTGGATGCACATCTTTTTGTTTTCACCGGATCATATATTGTCTCGAGTCGGGATGTGAACCTTGGAGTTGTTGTTTGAATTTTATTGTTCTTCGTGATTCGAACATGATAGTTCGATTTTTGTTGTCTCGATCGTTTGATTGTTCGGTTTTTGTTGATCTCGTTTCGTGATTGTTGAACATTCAGGCTCCTTCGTAATTCCCTTAAGTTCGGGAAATTAGTCTCGTTTACGATCTTCCAACCCTTGGGCGGTGGGATTCCGTATTTCTTCAGCGATTGGCTCGCGTTTTGATTGATGTACTGTTGGGTTGGTCAATCATATTGATTTTCGTTCGTTGTGTTTTGTGATTGTTCGGATAATTGACTTGACTATTTTATCCGTTTGATGATGCTTGTCATTTGTTGGTTTTATTATATCCCTAATGGCAACGTTGTGTTGGTCGTCGTGGAGCGTGTTTTCACGCCGTATATTCCTTTGTGTTGCTTGTAACGTTTCGCCGTTGGGCGTAAGTTACGCGTTTCTTGTGTATCTCGTTGAGTCTTCCTGGTGGAATGCCGCTTCTCCCTACTTGTTTTAAGTTTCGGTACGGAACTTCTTTTAAGGAGGGTAGAATGTAATATCCGCAATTTCGGATTTCGGTAATTTTCTTTTTTTGGCAAGAGTCTGTTTTGACGACTCTCTTGGGACCATTTCATCATTCTGAGAATGATTAATTCTGCACTTTTCGACATCCGAGTTCGTTTCGGTGTCTTTTTGTTGAGTTCCGTGCTTTTTGGCCACTTTTCCGCACTTGTGTTCGATTCTTGCGAATCTCGTTCGAAACTGCTGTTTCGAGTTTCCCGTAAGTCCATTTAACTCTGTTAGACGTGTTGTGAAATTTGGTTTGGTTATTCGATCACGTATCGTGATTTTCAGGCGTTTTGGGCCATTTTGTAATTTACCCAAAGTTATGGGTATCCGTATCTGTATTTGTTGTCTCGACCCTTTTCTTGGTCGCGTATGATTAATTATCGCATTATGTTTTCATTTCGGTTCATTGATGTTGTCCGTGAACTTTTCGTCGTGTTCGTTCCGTACCTTTTCGGAAATCGAGTCGTCGGGTCATGATGGCCGATTGGCCGGACAGTGTGGCAATCGGAAGTCGGGCATCGCCGAGCAGGCACGGCAGGAACCGGCATAGCGCACGCTACGGCCGGAAGGCTGCGCGCGCTACCTCGGCAGGTGTAGCGTACGTTGTCGACTGGCCCAGCGTACGCTATCGGGTCTGGGCAGAGGGGTTCTGAGGTTGTGGACTCGGGTAGGTTCGGCAGGTAGCGACGCCATCGCCGGCATCGGCAGACGCTTCGACCGGCAGTAGCGCGCGCTACGGCCGTAAGGTCGCGCACGCTACCCGGTCGAGCCGCAGGCGTTGAGGTTCTGGATTGCGGCCTGGTCCGCTAGCGCACGCTAGCCCGGCAGCCTAGCGCGCGCTAGGCTGTACCAGTATAGATGTGACAGAGTAGTCGCATTTTCATTCGTTTTTCATTTCCGTTCTTTTCGATCTGCGGCTGGAGCTTTGGAGGAGGCGAAGCCATGTTGTTGAACAACAAATCCATGAAGTTCTTGAGTTCATATCATTGATTGATCATCCTATATCATCATTTGATCCAACAAATCAAGGTAATCTCTTCTTAGAACCCTAGTTTCTTGAATTTTGGGGGTTTTGCGTTTTTGTCCGATTTGTTCCGTATTGTTGATTAATTCATGATGTGTATGATTAATCTTGGTAGTATTATTGTGTTTAACATCATTTAATCCATTGTTCTTCGTCGAATCAAAGTATATTTCTTGATTTCCTTCGAATCGACTTTTTGGGGGATTTGTTCTTGATTTCGTTTTCCATCCGTTTTTGATGGATCGATTGTTGTTAAATGATGTTGTTAAACATATCCTATGGATTATATATCCATATTTCGGTTTGGAATTCCGTTTTCGTGTTTTGATGGGACGAATTATTTTCTTGGTCGTTTTGGGGGAAACCCTTGAACTTCGTCGTTTGTTCCTTGAATTCAGCGGCTTTTGGTTGTACTTTGGAAGTCATTTTCATTGTTATTGTTGTCGTTCGTAGTTTATTGTTGCGGGTTGTCATTCAATGGAATCGGCGAGTTCGTAGTCGCTTCGTGCCAACCTACTTCGGTCGATTCTCCGCGTCGTGGTTTCGAGGCAAGTATTTTACTATACGAATTGTGTCTTGTAAATAGGTACGTCGTGTTATGGTTGTGATGAATTTGGTTTACTTTCGTGAATATGCTTCGTAAGAATTAATTATTATGAATGATTGATAGTAGCGATAATACCCTCACTTAATCGAAAGGATTTTTCACCGAAATACATGACCATTTGACATGACTACATTAAATCATGGGTTTTTACAATGTGAACAGTCAGATTTAAGGAATGAGAACCGTCATTTTTAAATGAACGAACATGATGGATCAAGCATAACTGGTACATCTTATCCATCCGATTTTGGAATGATAACTGGTCCCACATATGACATTTTGACTTCCCTTATTGCCTGAAACGGCGGTTTGAAATTATTAAATAATTTGAAAGATCGCAGCGTTTGAGATAAAATAGTCCAGATGTCGTGGACTCAAATCTGTTTTTAAAATGAATAAAATATTAGAATAACATTAATTGAATTCCATAGTATGTGCTGTATCCGCGAAAATACAGTGTTCCCCCTTAAAAGGTACATACGGGATTCAATTCTTACAGCAATTTTTGGATTAATACTGTATTCATGGGTCATACTGTATTCCGCCTTAATTATTGCACACGTCAGCTGTAGGATGAATTTAAGTCTTTTTATTTTTACAGTGCTATCGAATTGTCTGAGTGTACAAATAATTAACGGTGGATACTGTATTCGTGGGTCTTACAGCATTCCTCCTCAATTGTTGAGTAAAAGCATTAAAAACTTATAGGGAGTCAGGCTGTAGCATTCCCAATTCTTGTCGAAGCCTAAAGAATCTTGCTGTGCTGATACGTTTGGTAAAGATGTTGGCTAACTGGATATCTGTATGAACTTTCTCGAACCGAACATCCTTGTTGTCAACATGATACCTAATGAAGTGATGCTTCATATGAATGTGCTTAGTGCGCGAGTGCAATACATGATTGTGCGTTATTGCAATTGCACTCGTGCTATCGCACATGATCGGTGTTTCCTTGACAGTGATTCCATAATCTGACAGCTGTTGTTGCATCCAAAGGATCTCCATACAGCAACTACCAGCAGCATAGTATTCTGATTCTGTTGTGGAAAGCGAGTTTGCCAATTGCTTCTTACTGAACCAAGACACAAGTCTAGGTCCAAGAAAGTGACAAGTACCGCTTGTACTCTTCCTATCTAGCTTGCAGCCTCTGAGATCCGAGTCGTTGTAGCCAACCAAATCCAATCCACCTTCTTTAGGATACCATAGTCCTACATCGACTGTTTCTTTGACGTACTTCAGGATTCGTTTGGCTGTTGTGAAGTGTGATTCTTTAGGTGCTACTTGATACCGAGCATGCACTCCTACATCAAACTGGATATCGGGCCTGCTAGCTGTTAGGTACAGGAATGAGCCAATAAGCTTCCTACAGAGTGATTGATCAACCGGCTTTCCAGATTCGTCAGCACTAATTTGCACGGAAGTGCTCATGGGGGTTGACGATGATTTGGAGTTTTTCATCCCAAATTTGTTGAGAAGCTCCTTGTCAGATTTTTCTGGTTGATGAAGATTCCTATAGGCAACTGCTTTACCTGCAATCCTAGGAAATACCTAAGTACTCCCATCATACTCATTTCAAATTTATTTTGCATGAGATGAGAGAACCTTTGACATAGAGCAAGATTAGTTGAACCAAATATAATATCGTCTACGTAAATTTGAACCATCCGGAAGTTATCACCTTCCTGTATTTTAAATAGGGTCCTGTCCACAGCACCTTTCTCGAATCCATTATTGGTTAGGTACAGGGACAGGGTTTCATACCATGCTCTAGGTGCTTGCTTAAGTCCATACAATGATTTCCATAGCCTGTATACAAGGTATCCGCCTTATGTGTTGACAAACCCTGGTGGTTGTTCAACATAGACTTCTTCGGCAAGGTCTCCATTCAGGAATGCCCTCTTGACGTCCATTTAATATACAATAAAGCTCTTATGGGCGGCAAAGTCTAGAAGTATCCTAATGGATTCTAGTCTGGCTACAGGGGCAAATGTTTCATCGTAGTCTATGCCTTCTTCCTGTTTGTAGCCTTGTGCGACTAAACGGGATTTGTTTCTGATAACAAGTCCATTTGCATCTTCTTGTTTCTAAATACCCATTTTATTCCAATTACGGCTTGATGCTCAGGTCTGGCTACTAGCACTACAACAAAAATGGGATCAAAGTGTCCCAATATCTACATATTAGGACACTTTTGAGTTTTGGGATGCTTATGAAAGTGTTGCTAGATAATGGGTCGCGTTAAGTTTTGGGACACTTGTTTGATACATTTAAAGTGTCCCTAAATATAATCTTATTTGACACTTATATATGTCATTTAATGATTTATAGAACATAATTAAATGTCCCTATATTTTTTTTGAGACACTTATAGATATTTGAATAGATTTACTAGACAAAATAAACGCCCTTATATTTTTATTTTGGAACACTTAATTGTATCTGCAATAGTTTCTATAAGACACAAATAAGTGTTGCAAGAACAAATTCTATTGGACACAGATAAGTGTCACAAGCGCAGGTTTCATTAGACACAAATAAGTGTCGCAAATTTTATATACATATATATATATATTATTAATAATTACGTGATATTTGGAAGATATATTATTAATTAATATATTACATTTTTTTAATTACTCGATTTAGGATATATATATATATATAATCAACTTGTTCACAATCAACAAACTAAAAATTCATTGTCAAGGACAATAAATATTCATCTAATTCATGATTCAACAAAATAAAAACAAATTTGTTTACATTCATGACATGCCAACCAGTACAATAAAATTTCTTTCTCCACCATACAAAACCAAAACATATATACTAAAGTCAACAAAAATATCATATGCTGGATATATGAGTTCATCTCCAAAAATACCCCAAAAAACCACATGTTGTAGCAATTAGCATTTTCATCCAAGTCCTCCCAATAAAATATTAATAGTGGAAACAAAACGTAAAATCCCCACTAATGTACGATTTCTCTAACCTCTGTCAATCACATATATGTTGCATCAATCTTCACTTTCTTCCAAAGCAACTTGTATGTAAAAAAATATTCTAGTCAATTGTTAAATCAACATAAAGTGTCAAATGTTAAAAGCAAACAAAAACAAAGATAATGTACGCAAATAAAAAATTAATGTAAGCATAATTCTATTTAAAGCAAATCAAAGTTTTTTCATACGGAATAGAACAGAAGATGCATTTTCCATGTTCTTATTCTTACATAAAAAAACAGAACGGAAGCTATTTAAAATAACATTTTCCATGTTCTTATTCTTACATAAAAAAAAAACAGAACACAAGCTGCATTTCCAATAAAGCTGGAACAATAAAGCTGGAGTATTAAAAGGAAACTTGTTTATACATACCAAAGATAGAAGCCACGCAACAGGTGGTCCAAGAGAGTCTCCTATCGTTTGTATGTGATCGTAAGGTTTAAGCAAACATACATCATTTCTAAATTGACATTGAATAGTTATCTCGCACCACCCAGATCCCAACTCTTTACTATAGAATTCATATCACTAACATAGCCACTTGCAACATTTTTATTTATATCCTCCAAACTCTTTAAAACAACTCTAGAATGCACCTGTATAGTAACGAGGACAGTATCTACCATTTCTAGCAATTGTGCCCAAGAAATGAGCCAAAGTACATGAATTTTTTTCATCGTTTGGTTGTCCCAAGTCATTAAATGCAACCTGTTTCAGCTCACCCATTGGCTATCCCCAAACTTTGGGCATTTGTACTGTGTCCTAATTGTTGCTGTTTCCAACAATTGTGACTCTGATCGTTTTTCATTTCATTGCTTTACGTTTCCAACTCATGTTGTTCTATGTTTCGGGGTCGAAATGTCTTCTTAGTATGGGGGAATGTATTACCCGTACTCTTCTTAGTGTTTTCGGTGTTGGGTGACTTTCATTGTTGGTGATTCATCTGTGATCCTCTCGAGAATTTTTAACTACCACGTTCTACTTAGCCTACCGTCCCCCGAATGAATTTCAGAGCCATTTTGTTAGACTCCGTGGATTATTGTGGTCTTTCGACATCTGAACTTAATCCTTGCAAAATTTTGTTCGAAATTATTTTTCCGACATGTGCAATTAACATTTCGAAATGTGTTATGAACTTGGATGCGGTTGGTCAAGCTCGACACATGATTTCAGGATGTCTGAGCCGTTTTGTGATTTTCCTTAACTCTTGGAGCTTTTTTCTCCAAACTCATACTCCTATACCTCGACTTCTCATGTTCACACATAATTTATCGCCTCGACTCACGTACCAGATACTTGCTAGGTCCGATCATTGTATTTCTAGAACCTTGCATTTGCACATTGCTCGTGATGTTTTGGGGCTTAGCGAGTAGTTATTTTTCC